>CM069302.1:31473488-34150155 GCA_035609425.1 Epinephelus awoara
TACACATCCAGTGACAGACTCCAGGATGCTGGGCAGGGCGTAGTCCTGGAGCTGGAAAAGATCCGATGGCTCACAGTCCACCTGGAAACTATTGGAGTCGTTGTTGAATTCCACCGGGCACACAAAGTAGCGGTAGCCGGCCATCACATAGGAGAGCTGGGAGGAGAACAAGCTTCTGTTACTCTGCAGTCACATCACTGGCCTGCTAGCTCTTAGTTAAGTCAACACCGACAGATTAGAGCCTGGTTTATACTTCTGTGTTGAATCTACTGGGCGGATGCTTACCCTACACCTACGCCTGTCGTGCACCACCACAGAAATGTAAATACACATCGCTGCGACACAGAACTGTTTTAGGAACCTTGTGTGTTGTAATGGAGGCACATTTTGTACTCTTGTTTACAGCATAGGTTACTTGCATAGGCTCTGTGACGAGCTTGAGTACAGCTATAAATCAGCTTTAGAGAGGAAGAAAAGCTGCTGCAAAAAGTAGAATAGTGTAAGTTAGGTTACGTTTATTATGATTCATAGATTACATGAATGCTTTATTCACATGGGGCACAACTAAATGAAACAGCCACAGTGATTGTTCACATTTAAATTATTGTTATCACATTAATAATTATTGTCTGACATATTGAGGTTAATGAATATATCTTAATAACTCAGGAGATTGAGAAATGCACAGTAGCGCTTAATGACAACACATAGGTATACCGCAACCTGTTGTTTTTTGTTTATTGCTTATTTTAATGTGTGCAACTGTGGCCAAATGGGAAGTGACAAAGGAAGTCAAAGCCTGATGTTAAGTAGTGGCGCTTTGCACAATTTCTTTGTTAACAGCCTAATGCAGTAGATTAGTCAATACATTTTTAAATGTATATATTTTTTAACTTGTAAAATGTAGAATTCTCTATAAAGGTATACAATAAAAATCCCATCTTACCATGATGCCAAACACAATGGTGGAAAACAATCCACCAATGAATCCCTCCCATGTTTTCTTAGGTGACAGCTGCAGAGGACACAGTGAAGGTGAGGATACCAGGTTAATATATCAACATGTGTCACACAATACTTATGTTATGTGCCAAGTCATCACAACTGATCCTGGAGAGGAGAATTCTCTTTAAATATTGGGTAGGAATGTACAGGAATCCTAAGTTTGATTGGTGAAAAACTGTCTAGATATAACCAACCTTGATGAGAGGGGTGCGGCCGAAGAAGAAACCAAACATATAGGCCATGATGTCATTACAGATCACACAGGAAATTGGCACGATGAACCTGTTTAGATGGAAGAGTTTATATGACTCATAAATGAAACCAAGTGAATTTGCATGGGAAGATGCATGTTGAGGCCGTTTTAAAAAGTAATGCTTTCTACTTGCTAATGCTCTGCTCTTGCTCAAGGCATACAGATTAACGGAAATTAAAATAACTGGCTTTCAACATGACTAGGTTTTACTTCTGCAGTAAACATCAGAGAGGAGAAGCCGCTACACATATAAAAGGAGATCAAAGACTACTCACCAGATCATTCCTTCAAAGAGATTGTGAATGATGAGGTGAGACTGAGTCACCACAATCAGCAGGGTCACATGAGTCCAGCCAAACTGTGGAGACAACATAGCAAGATTATTCATGACTGTGATTGTTATACTAAATATTTCTTGACAAGGTGGACATTTAGTAACAATATCTTCTTCACAAATCAATGTAACACAGGGTGAGTAATGGATATACAAATGGTCATTTAAGGCAGTGGTTCCCAGCTGGTCCAGCCACAGGGTGCAGATTTGTCCTCAGTCATAAGTTAAAGGTCCACACAGTTTAAAATATTCAGCATCATACTTGTGTTTGGCCACGTCATTGAGCTAGTTTGCTGTCACTATTAAGTAGCTCATTTATATTCACTCACTCTACAGCAGGAAACAGCACTTCAAAAGTAAAAACTCTGTGCTGGAATTTCAGTGTACTCCAAAATAAAGTGTGATTTTTTACAAATTTGAAACATTCGTCACTTGGGGTCCATTCAGGATGGACCCGCAACCCACTTTTGGACCGTGACCCACAAGTTGGGTAACACTGATTTAGGGGATCAAGTATTCCTTTAAAAAAACTAGCTGCTTTCTCACTTACAGACAGCAAAAGATTTTGGACATACTCGACTGACATTTGGGAATGTTTGTTTATGTGTAGCTGTAGAACTGCCTGTGCTCTGCAAACCCTCCCAGGATAAACGTTTTAATACAGTCCACAGACACAAGAGCAAAGGTTAAATAGCTTTTTTTTCTGTCTGAATTTGCTTCATGGCCAAGATATGGGGTTGTTTTGTAGGGAAGGCTCAGAGGACCATATTCATAGAATGGATGTTGTATTACATGATTGGAGGCCATTTGAGTTACTAAGCAACAATTTCACTGGTTGGTTTTCTGGTGAACACAACAAAGTGAATACAGTTGGAATGACAGTGTACTGGACATTTCTATTAGAACAATCTCTGTCCCACTTCTCTATACACCTCAGGGCCCGTATTTTAGCTAGCCTCATCAATAACCCAGTAGCCTTGAGGCTGGAGGCCAAGAGGAGGCAGAGTGCCGCTCACCATGTAGAACTGAAGGCGGTAGTGCTTCTTCACCAAACTCAGCACAAACATGCAGAATCCTGCAACAACATGATAAACACTATGTGAAACACTTTATAGGAACATAGCTGGGGCTGTAGTGCCTAAAAGAAGAGGGAGATTAATTAAGTCAGAAACCCGGTCATCTTTGGTCAAACTCAGCTAAATTTAGCTCAACCTATTTCAGACAAAGCCTGGCGTTAATGTGCAGGGAGTACGTGAGGATTGCTGGAGCCATTTTTATGCACAGACCAAGGTGAGGAGAGGATGTTGCAGAGCTGAGAATGTGTGAGAGAAAGAGTGCTTCTAATGGGAGGAAAGAAGCAGACATACTGTAGACCCTAGGAAGCTGGTGGACTTATAGGTTTTACATTGACATTTCCTCCCTTCCACATTAGACGCAACATCTACAGCATCTAAAAAATATGCCATGACACAAGACTGCAAGTTCGAGCATTTTCTGGCGCCATTATCTTCAAAGCCTTGCTCTTCTAAGACGTGAGAAAGCCGGGCCCTTCAGTTTCACCTTGAGTCTAGTAGGCAAGACGCAGAAACAGCCTGGGCGCTTCCTTCCTCACCACATCCTGTTTGGCATCAGCCAGTAGCTACAGCAGAATAGAAAAACCGACCGGCAACCTGCAGTACAGGAAGTGGGATGTCTCTAGTTTGCACGATGCCTGAAATAACTATATTTGTAAGTATCTAACCTAATAATGTACACCGAGCAACACCACCAAGTTATCTTTTTTTTTTTTTTTTAATTCTAAATGTTGATATACAACACTGAATGAAAAGATTTTGATTTTGACAGTCAAATAAAAAACCTGATTAAAGATGTCAAATCAAAATAAACAGTGTCATTTTCTTGGCCAGAGAAATCAGAAAAAAAGAGTTGTGGCATGTGCTTTTGCTCAGGAAGCAGAAAACCAACTACCAGAATGCACTGTGCCACACTGGATCAATAAATGCTCCCACTGGTTGGTGACGTAATGCGAGCTTGGCTATTTTTCCCACAGGTAAATATATATATATATGGTGGCCCACATGTAAGCGAGAAATAGGCAACACAGTCACAAAATCTTGGTGCATATTTGATCAGCAGAGCCTAGTTTTACAGACTGAATTAAGTTTGGTCCGAGTTTGACAGAGAGGAGTGGGTCTCTCGCTCGATCCACTGCTATACCCTTTGTGTCAGTGGTGGTGGGCATATGAAAGTGCAGAAGTACAATCTGTAGATCAAGCAACAACCCTAGAGTCAGCTGGATGATACATTTCACAAGTGATTGAGTATCGGCCAAGTGTCCCTTTAAGTTAATCCCCTCCACACAGGACATGAGGGCAGACATTGTTAAAGACTTTATTTTCAGGTGTGTGTTTGTACCTGTGAGGTAGAGGGCAAAGGAGATAAAGCGGTGGTATTTGCTGAGGATGCGAAGCGGCTCCTCTCTTTGCACCAGTGTGAAGAAGTAGTCTGTCACTGTCTCCCCATAGAAGAAGTAGTTCACACACAGCAGGAAGTACCTGTGATCGGGGGGGGGGGGGGGGGGGGGGGGGGGCAAATGTGACTTGCGACATCAGCTAATGAAACTCTGCGTTCACTATGCCTGCAGAAAAAACAGTGAGGCCAAGCGAATTCACTTGAATGAAACTTGTTTCACAGTTTTGAGTTTATCAGGTTTTTTTTCCAGGTGCAGGCATAGTGAAAGGACTCCGCTATCTATCACACTACAGGGTACAGCACGATTGCTTAAATCAAACAGCACTAATGATTCAAAATATTTTGCCATTTTTGCTGATTGGCTTAATGATCTACAGTCTACTCCAGATGTAAGCAGGTCAGAAAACAAACCTCAGGCAGTCTGCAACAAAATAAAACATGACACAACACAATAAGAAAGAAGCATGCAAGGATATTTGCTGCGTTCATGACTCCTCTATAAAATGTGAGATATTGTGTGTGATTGTGTTTGTGCGCCCTCACCAGCTCAACGTCCTGAACCAGGGCAAGTGGTAGGAGTGGTACACACTGTAGCCAATGGTGATGATTTCTTGGAAGCACTTGATCTGAACACAGAGGACCTGCACAGAGAAACACTGTGTCACCAGGGACAACACTACTGAAGCATCAGGAGTGTGTGTGTGTGTGTATGTGTATGTGTATGTGTATGTGTGTGTGTGTGTGTGTGTGTGTGTGTGTGTGTGTGTGCGCGCGCGCGTGCGTGTCTGAGAGGGAGAGTATGACCTACGTCCTGGTGTCCTAGTGACACAAAATGGCTGACAGGCCTATTTTCAGGGAATCCCCAGATAACTGGAGCAGCAATCCTGCATTCTATTAAAGAGCCTAGATCTCATTAATCTGTGAGATTACGTTTCTCATTTGTGTGCTAAAGTTCAATTGAATGTGCAGCATAGCTGAGACGTTAAGATATGGAAACTAATGCATTATACAACTCATTGAGAAAATGAACTGTGTACCCTAACTAAAAATGTAAATATATGAGACAATGGCTCATTATATTTGTCACATTTTAAACCATGACTTTTGTTTATTGTTACACCTCTATGCTACCACTTTTTGGAAGTAACTTTCCCGTTGGTGTTTCATTTGACTGAAGCAACACATTTTTTGTAAGGTAACGCCAGAAGTGTCCGATCTTTTGCACATCACCATCGGTTCATACTCACAATCATCATAAGCACCATGGGGCCAAGGTAGATGATGAAGAAGAAGAAGGAGATCATGGCTAGCGTGAGGATGCCTCGTACCCACCAGTTCTTCCATCTTAAGGACACACACACACACACACACATAAATAAATCAATTTTGCAGTTGCAGTTAAAAGTCCTTTTAATAACAGAGCAATGTAAGGTGGCAGGTGTGGATACCTCAAGCATAGTTGCAGTGTTTGACAGTGTCTCTCAAGATTATCAGTTATATGTGTAGTGACTGTTAAAAGAGGACCTAGTATGCTTGACATTATGATGTCACAATGAAGTTGACTTTTGACTTTTTGGATGTAATATGATCATCACTTCATCATTTTATCCTATTAGACATTTATGGGAAATGTAGTCATAATTGGCAATGTGTGGCAAATTTGAGGACTTAACATGTGATATTTACTTCTATTCAATCAGTGTTTTATTTCCACCTTGAATGTAACACCTAATGTCAGTAATGATAAAATAAGGACTTGTGTCATTCAGACATGGCTGTTCCTCAAACAAGTTAATGAGGTGATCCCCTCTTTACTCTGTCCAAAACTGCCATTTTGCTGGCAGCTGGCTAGTTAGCTAGCTAGCTTGCTACACTGGTTACAGACAATAAAGAATACAGTAAAACAGGACTGTCAGCATCTCTGATTCTGTCAACCTGCCAGCGCCTGTTCATTCAGAAAGAACAACGACCAATGGGAACACTAACACTTACTACATCATCACTCACTCATTCACTCAGTCACTCATGGACATACTTTTGTGTTTACAGGGCTGGCCTCGCCCTTGCAGTCTCACCAAACATCATCAATATAAACTTCTGAACACAACTGGACAGCAGGAGAAATTAGCTGAGAGAAATTAACAACATCAGCAACAATGTTTCCACTGACGTTGGCATGTAGCTTCATTTAGCTTCATTTAGCAGTGTATGCTACATAAAGAAAACACTTGCAGTCACGTGTCTGGAGCAGATGAACATATAACGAAGTCCAGCACACTACGATGTCATACTGTAGCCAGAGTATAAAAAACTGATGCAAACAGAGTGTTCAGAATGGTGGGAAACCTAAAAGGTTTACTCACAGATTACTTCTTCATACGTTTACCTCATGATTTGAAACTTTAGTCACATTTAAATTAAACATCCTTTATTGTAACATGATATATAAGACACAAAATACAGGAAAGCATAATAGGTCCCGTTAATTATCCATAATACATACTGTTAAAACAGTAGTGTAGCTGTGTGGCATGCAGGGACATCCCCAGTTTGATATTAATAGTGTTTCTGCCTGGAATAAAGGTTCAAGAGTTCAGTGATTCATATCTGTTGTTCAAAGCCAGGAATCTCAGTGTGAGGAGGGACTCCTTTGAATGAATCACACCTCCACATATGTAGCAATGCTGCACAGTCCAGAAAAAGCTGGGCCTGTAGCTCTATACAGGAACACTGTAGTGACTCACAGAGTACAGATCAGTTCCTGACTTCCAGAACTATTTTTATATTCGATGCTGATCATCATGCTTGAAGCCCTGTTTTTACACTCATATTGTCAGATAGTGTAAGGACTTTTTATCACTGTAGACAGAAGTCAGCAACATGGTTTTTCTCTTCGACCATGATCATACCTTGAGGAGAGTCCAGACAGGGCCTTGTTTAGAACCACAGGGGTGTCATCAGGAGGAACTGGCACCTCTGGGACCCCTGAATCCACCTTGGATTCGCCGTCTGACGCCCCATCTTTTTCCACCTTCAGTTCACTGTCTGAACCCTGACAAACACAAAGAGGAGAACTAAGACCCTGACATTTAGCAAAGATATGATGCTGTAGCGATAGGACAACAGGTGCAAACACAGAATCACAAGAAACTTTTAAGAGTCACTCAAGTATAATTCTTGTTTAGATATTCGTATGGTGTATTTTATCAGTGGTGCCTCAAATGTTTCATCCCTTTGCAACTATCTAAAGATATGACATATGACTGTATTTACAGTGACCCAGCAACACAATGCCAGTGGAGCTAAAGAAATGTAAATGGAGCTATTTATCTATGTCACAGTGTAAACAGTGAAGCTAAAAATAAATACTCTTTACATGAATGGCCTCAATCTAACTCACATGATATGGTATCTGGGTTAGATGGCTCTTAGATTTTTTTTAGCCTTTTACAGCACAAACACACCATGTCCCTCAGCACTTCATTGCAAAAACAGCTCCCCACTGAATAAATGTCAGCTGCTGTATTCTGAGATATATCCTCAAAACACAACTTTCATTGTTTTACTTAATTTCATTTGGAAGATGCTGTCATCTGACTTTCTGAGCTGGATAGAGTCACTTATCATGATCTCACTGAGTCAAACAGTGTCACTAGAGAAGTAAGGATGAATAAACGCAGGAAGAAGCAGCCATCCAGTTGTACATTGTTTCTAAACTTTAAATGCAAAGTCAGTTGGAGCACATCACTTTATCATTACAACACAGTAGCCCCTTTTACACTGCCAGATTTTCTGTTAATGTTGTGCCGGCAAACTGCGAGCGTTTAGACATACAGAGCCAGATTGGCGAGTTGATCTGAGGCGCCCAATTTTCCGTCTCGTAGGGTAATCATATTGGCGGAACCCTTTTAGTTTAAACAGACCGAGGCGGCCTTCGGCAGCGGGAGGGGCTGTTGATGACGCTGCATGTGCGAGCCAATAGATAAGACTGATTGGGCTTTCCTGCAAATATGCACAATTCCTATCTAAAAAGGGCTAATGTCAGCAATACTCTTACACTACAGGTATTTTATCCAAGTACTTTTATCAGTGTTTCCTTCAGGTTGTAGTCATCAGCTTTTCGTATATCAAGGCTGCGGGGGATATGCACTGGCTGAATCTGACCGCCGACCAAAACGTCCAAGCTGCTGCCTGCTCTCCACCTGGAGAAGTACTCCACAGTGGCGGGGAACGAGGTGGAGGGACCGTGGCTAGCTAGTCAATTCTTGTTTTATTTATGTAGTCTGATGGAGAGAGCGTGAGAGGCAAGGCAGGACTGAAATTACTATTTGAATTAAAACTCTCCTGCCAATAGAAATAATACACACATTTATAGAAAATTAAACAACTTTCCTTGCAAATTGGCTTCAAAAGAAAGCAAACTGTAAATAATTTAAAAGCTCTTTAAAGCCAAAAAGGTGTTTTTCTGCTCTGTCAGATCACAGTTCTGCTCAGGTTGAAGTTGGGTGAAGCTATGTTGGGTTTTTTGAGGTCATCAAACTCTATTTACCTCAAAGAGTGATAAAGGTTTAAGTTGTTGTAACAGGCACAAATAACAAACTAGAGTAAGTGAGATATCAATTGATCATTTACTTAGCTCTACCCCAATTTGCTACTGTTGCTATGCCTGTCAACATTTCAATTCTAACAGGGTATCCTGTGTAGTTTACAATTACAGTGGCAGATTTACCATTCAATATTCATACTATGTTTGAAAGAGTAAGTCTTAAATTTCAAACAAAAGTCAATAAAAGCAGGTTTCTCTTATTTCTATCAACCGAACATCAGATGTATTGGCTGAAATGGGAAGTGTCCCCCAGCAGATTTTATTGGCTGCAGCTAGCTAGCTAATAAGCACTAGCTCTAGGTTGAAAACTCTTTCACTTTACTTTAGGATGAGGACTGAATTAGGGAAATAGCACGCAATCACAGGTAGCAAGTTTGGCTGGGGTTGCTGGAGTTTCAATTTGCTCCTAACAAGGGCTGGGTGGAAAAACAATAATGATAATTATCTCGATATACTTTTCCCCGACAGAAATTTAATAGATGTTCAATAAATCTTCGATCCACTTAAACCACCCATATGCCTGTAGAAGGGGCCGGTAATGCACCTTTTCATCGGCAGCGAATGATCCCACGCTACTTCACCACATCATAAATGTCAGTCTTTTGTAGTTTTGATTGAGAAACAGCAAGAATGACATACTGTGGGTGTAAAATTTGTTTACAAAATTCTTACCGCAACTGAAATCTTTCTTTTGTCTATTGATGTTGGTTACATTGTCAGCTTACAAAATGATTTACACCGTCTGTACAAAGACATGCTGACCAGATTTGATATTTCTTTGTCTAATCATTGTTTTAATTGATGACATTATTTGAATTATAATTGTTTTGAATCTACTTCAGATGTCTCACAATCAATTATAGCTTCAACCACATCTAACCATATGGTTTCTTAGGTGTTCACTCAGAAGCAATAACCAGCCTTTAAACTTGAAAGAAATTATGATCTGACATTCATCATGATAACAAGTATTGACTTTGATTGATATAGTTATTTTTATTGTGATAACATTTTAGCAATATCACCCAGCCCTACTTCAAAACAAATGATGAGCAGGACAGAGTGACTAACCATTAGCCTAAACTCTGAGGTATTAGCATCTTAGCTTCCTCACAATTGATCTGTCAGTCCTGAACAGGCGTTTTATTCCTTTCGGAGCTTGACAGACTTGACCTCGATTTGCTAAGCTATGATTGGATAATCGCTGCTTGGGAGAGAGGTTTAGCAAACAGTCAATTAAGCTCAGTCTATATGTCAGACAGGAAAAATGTAATTTGCCAAAATAATTGAAAACATGTGTAGGGGGACCATAGTTGTCGAACGCCTTTAAAACCCTGCTGGTCAATATTAGTCCAGTCCTTTCAACACCACTTAGCACTTAATTCACAATACACATATATATTCTGTGTTCTATGTAAACTGAAGTGTACTCAAACAAATACTGATATGATACTGAACAAAGAGCAGCAGCTTCATCATATCAGAGTGGACATACAGTATTTAGCAAACAGCAGCAGATCTGCCAGTGCAGGGCTATGCGTGGGCGGCTACACTGCGCCAATTCATCTCCATCCATATTGTTGATTTCTCAGAACCATCTGTTCACTGATGAAGGCCTGATCAAAACACACTGATCTCTGCCTCTCCATGGCAACAACAATCAGAGAATGGCTGTCATCAGACAGTGGCAGTCACCCGCAGCAGCTTGTATGAAAACAGAGAGGTTTCTTCAGGTCAGTCTGTCCTTTCACTTTTCACCCCCCACAGACATCTCTGCTGCTGTGACCAAATTAGGCTCGGAGTTCTCACCTCACACACAGCAGATGGTCGGCTTGCTGTTTTAGGACGGCCACTCATATTAGACACTACTACAGCTGGATATTTCCTTAATAATAATATACCTCTATTGCTTTTTACCTTAACAGCCCTTTCGGCACATTCAACTTTAAAATAGTTTTAAATAGGCTACTTGTTATAACAACAAATCAGATCACTCAAAATCAATGTATTAATAATAAGAAGTTGCATGGAAAATATGTTGTCCTAATGTAAGAAAGATGTCACTAAAAGTAGAAATGTTTCTCAAATAATGAAAAACATTTTTTTTCATGGCAATAATAAACTAACCCTGCCAAACTGACTCAGTTAGCTCTTTAGAGAGCATTCATGTTGAGGCTGAGGATCACATTTGAACAGCTGCAACAGTCAGCGTGTGTCCACCTTTGTTACAGTGTCCCTGAACAAAACACTGATTCCTTCTCTGGATCAACTCACCTACAAGAAACTAAAACTGCACATTTTTCCAAGATTTACAAAATTTCAGTGACTTTCCTTCAAACTATATGAAACACACAAAACAGTGTGCACTGTCAATAGTTCAAACCACCGACTTAACACATACAGACCCATTCTTCGCCTGCTGGTTTCTATGGAGACAATATCCGTCAGTCAGGATGCTCGAGTTAAAAATAGGCACTCTCTTCACATAAACACTCCTCCCCTTTCATGCTTTCTGGTAGACCAGCGTCAACGCTGAGTGTCTCTGTTTTGTTTATCTCCAATTCATTAGATAAGCAAGATCTCCAAGCTGTCGAAGGATGAGCACATTTATCTTCCGAGGTCATCTTTACTGGGATATTAGAGCTTCTAGATATTGCAACAGAGGAGTGTGGCTCCTTTAGAATAAAGCAAAGAGGAAAAGAGTTGGTTTGTGATTCACCTTCCCAGCTGTGTCGTGCCATCAGCTCATGAGGCACAAACATTTTAGAGCAACTGTTTTAAAATGTCTTGACTGGCTAAATACCACACGTGTTCACAGGGTCATTTACAATGAGACTTCTAGAAATCGCCTGAAAGAATTCACAATGTCTAAAATTAGAAATATGCACAACCAGATGATGCATCACGCAGATATCCAAAAATGGTACGGCAGCGGAATTTCGAGGCAGCTTTAAAGTGTATCTCATCTGATAACAGTGTGACTCATTCATGTGTTCATTAACTGAATTTCACCCTACTCCTGACTATGCAAAGCAACACAATAAGTACCTAGCTTAAACTACTGTCATCCTCATTTCATAAACCAATGTCATTTTCTCAAGTGTTGTCCCTTTAAAGCTGATCCAGATAAAAAGGTCATTGCAGGGCCAGAATAGATTTTACCTTTTTTTCCCCAACTTTTCCCTCCACCATTTACTTGTTGATCACTATGATGGTGTATAAAGGATCCACCTGAAGAGCTTTATGTCCTGTTTCCTCACCATAAGCACATGACAATTAACAATTTGCCTAAATTTCCATACCCCCATTGGACACTTGTGGCACACAAACACAATGATTTCCACATTTGCACTTGCATTTTGCCCGTTCCTCATTATTTAGAACATTAGCATTTGTCCCCCAAAGTAAAAAAGACGCAAAAGATCCCAAACCTCCTCCATGTCATATGTGCCCCCATGTTCAAACAAACTCTACACTCTTGAGGATGGGAGAAACATTAGAGGGATGAACTCAAACTGACAGTCAACGCCTTGCTAAATTGGAATAATATGACCTAAGCAGCATTATACCCATGTGTGGGAGGTAATTAACTGATTGTATAACCTGACTAACACTCCACATAAGAACCACATAGGCAGCTTCTTTAAGTACTCACTGCTGGGCTGCTCTACAGAGCCCAGAAGACACACAATAAATAACATATTGAAGGAAAAGTCAAAGCACTTAGTGGGCTGATGGGGCTTCACTAGTGAATTAGCATTTCCCTTGTATGCGTAATGTGGTCAGTTGCTGTGATGTAGCTAACGCATCGGCCACTCTCCATCTGCTTTTAGCTGTTTTTCAATTACCTGTAATCACGTCCTCCCTACATCCATCACCACGCCCCTTTGTTCGACATCCATGTTGACAGCGCACAAAATGCGGTTATTCTCCCTTTACTTTGGATACACACGACAGTAATTACAATATATTGCTGGACAGCATTAGGCCTGAAGCAGCTGTAATTATTGTTGTAGCATTCAGACCAGCTAAGCTAATGTTGTGACGCTGTACTGCCGAGTCCTGGCCGCGAAGCTGTCGAGCAGTACAGATGCTACATCGTTAGCTAACAGCTAACGTTGATGGAAAAACAAATAGTTATGAGTGAAGACAGTGTTCCCCGGTTATTAGAGGAGGTGACATGGTGTGTCTCGCTTGAGGGTTTCTTTCTCTGCAGACCTGATTTAACACCGATTATGTGGGTAGCTGCAAAACGTCTTACCAGACACCGATCAAATAGTTTGTGATTTAATATTGCTTTGCTTAGCATAAAGCAAAAACATCTTTTCAGACATAACCTTAGTGTTTTCCGATGCAAGGACACCCTGTCTATAAATCGGCATATACCTGACAAACACAGCTGAGTTCATTTCGATATAATTTAACTCATGTCTTTAGTTTGCCTGTTGTTTTCACGACGAACGCACACACAGGAAGACCGTAAGCAGCATCAGCCAATCAAGTCCAAAATTTGAGTAGTTTGGCGGATTATTTGTACCGAGCATTCAGCGGCTTTTAGGAGCTTTTGAGTATCTTCTACTACCCTGCTACGTGAGCGACTATATTCACAGGAAAGCCGACGTCAAAATGTATCGCTTGTGCCATATTTTTTTCTCTAGCTGCATGAACCACCGGATGATACATAAGGACTTACAAATCGCTAGCTGGCTAACTAGCGTCCGCTTCGCTTCCAAACGATTTGACTGAGCTCTGGTTAACGTTACCTTGTCCTCTGACGGCTGCTGCTGTAACGTCGGGTCCGTGTCTTTGGTCCCACGGTGCCTTAGCTCTGTCATTGTAGCAGATTGTAGCCTGACGACTACAGCGAAGGTCCTGTGTCTCCGAGACACTCACTCGTTATTTGGGCTGTCAGGTCTCCTGCTAAGCTTGTAGCTAGTTTCTGCTTCGTCCTCTTCTTCTTCTTTGAGTTTAATGGCGGTTGGCAAACCAGCTTTCAGGCGCATTACCGCCACCTACTGGACCAGGTGTGCCGCAGAAAACTGGCAGGAAACTAAACTAAATTCTATTATTCCTGTTAATCATAAATACTTAAAAAGAAACTTACATGCAATCATTTATGTCTTGTCAAATACTGTGCAAGTCTTGTTTCTAACGTTCTTCTTTCTTCTAGCTGTTGCAATCTATCAGTAGCCCACATGTCTCACCATCCCCAGTTTGTTAGTGTGTACATAGTCCAGTAGGATGCTTCCATATTATATGGAAAGTGTCATTTAATCCTGTGTGTCCAATCCTCAAATGCGTAATGACCATCTCTTCCCTAGGGCTCCCACTCTGTAATCTACCAACACCTGCATGTCTCTGAACACTGTAAAGGTGTATTCTGGTGTCACTTTAGTCCCAATATTCCTGCCAGGTTTTGTGCATACAGTCCTTTGTGATAGTTTTAACCTCTGTTTTACTTAATGGTACTTGCATGTCAGTGAACTGTCATTTTAGTGAATGTTTAGCCAATGTGTCTACTTTCTCCTTTCCTTCTACCCTTATATGGGCAGGAACTCATGGAAGGAGATATCCAGTTCCCTGCAATGTAGTCTGAGTAGCACATGATAAATTTCATAATATCCTGTCTGCATGATGACTTTCCAGTCATGATGCTCGAAAGTGCTGACAAGCTATCAAAGGCGATTACAACACTGGGTAGGTTATTTTCTTCCACCCATTGAAATGCTAATAATATTTCAGTTAATTCAGCTGTATACACTGACAGGTGGTCTGATACTCTTTTTAACTGCTACCTCACAATGAGGCACAAATGCTGCACCTACATGCCCAGCCTCTGGTTCTATTGAACCATCTTTAAATAGGAATATCTTGCATTGGTGATGATCAATATCTCTTTGCGCAGTTGTCCACTGGGATACTTTTTAGGTTCTTTTTTAATCTCTGTTGCAGACTTGATGGCATTATGACTCTCCACAGAGGTATAGCTAATAATGGAACAGTGGGGCTTATTTTTATATCACACTACATTTGAGCCCTAACATTCCCCACCCAACCCAAAGCTGGACTCATTATGTTCCCAACAATCCTATAGAATGGCTTTTGTAGGGCACGATCTACTCTGCCCTCGCAGATGAGATTAACCCAATGTGCCAACATAAGCTTGACCCTCCTAATTCATGGAGGCATTTCCCCCGTTTCACCTTGCAACTCAGATACTGGCGATGTTTGAAATGCTCTACTACAAAGTCAGAAAGTTGTCTTTTCCTAGTGAGGGTTGCCATGTATTAGAGACAGCTCTCCTTAATTCAAATAAATTAAATGGCAAATCTAAGTCTTCTCCTGGTGTAGCCCTTCTTTCTGTGATCCTTGGATTTTGTGCAACTGCGTTATCTTTACACCGCTTAGCTTTTGCTGATACATTTTGTTAGCTGTGGATCTTCACAAATGTCTTTGCTAAAGGTACTGCCTTTCTACTTTATTAACTGCACTTGTATTTCTGTCCATGGTATTTCACAATTGTTCTTTATGCCATTCATATTCCTAATCATACCCCACACACATCTGACAGTTGTGTTTTCCATATGTAGATATAAACAGCTCATTCTGCGATAATAACACAACAATTCTTACTTCCTGGTGATAATAAACCAGAGAAAATAAATGTAATGTATATTATATTCCATTACTGCCCCTAAATCCTGCACACTTGACCTTTAAAGCAAGGAAGAAAATAATTATACAAAATGCCTCTCAAAAATGGAAAGCTGAAATCATAAGCAGCAAATTGCTCACTGTCACTCTTGTTTGGTGTGATGAGCAGTAGCTTTTAGTGGCTAGTGTTAAACTTTGCTATAAATTGCATTTGTGACAGATGTTCAATAAGTTGCTGACTTAATTACTCTTTTATGCTGAAATGAGGTAACGTAAAGGACCTGAGGCCTCATGACAGAAACTTCCTTAGTCTGAAATCCTATTTATCTCAGTTTAGGATGACATTAAGGATTTTTGATGTTACATTAGGGTATTTTTCTGTAATGACACCTCTGTTTTAGATTTTTTTTTTAAATGCAAGACTACTACAACTTTTAGTAAACAGCCACTACTGTGGCCCAGGTGACAACTTGCTAATGCTATGACACAGAGTAACAGGAGCACAAGTAGAGAGTTTGTCCAGTGCTCATTATAGGGTTCTAGAAATCTAAGTGACTATGACTGTATATTGTTGGACACCAATTTTCTTTTTTTTAATAAAAATGAAGAACGCAAGTCATATATTTTGTGGTATTTTGTTTCACCTTACCACAGTATCAAACTGACCGCATATTTTGTGACCACGTTCAAGGCATGAAAGAAATCTAAAATGATTTTCCCCTTTTCTCCAAACCTCTGGAGGATCAGGCCCAAAATCAAAGACCAGACAATCAGGCCCGGTGTGTTCCCCCGTCGCACTTCTGTGGCATTCTGTAACAAGGCCAGAAACTCATGAAGAATAACGATCTGAAAGCAGCTTTATGTATCAAAGATAATCGCTGCAAACTTCACAGACTAATCTTCAAAGTGACAAGGGAAAATCTTTACTGTCTGCAGGCTAGAATTTTGCTCATCTGCTTCAGTTTCAAACACTACCCTCTCCTTCTGGTACTAAAATAATAACAAGAGTTCACATCATAAAAATGACATAAAAATACATTAGTCATATGCCTTTAAAGGATTATTCAGACTTTTTAAAGTGGGGTTGTGTGAGGTAGCAGAGAGCAGGGTGAAATGAGCCAGTTTTTACTTGAGGCGATTTTTTTAAGTGAGGGCATGACAGTAATGACTCCAACAAAGGTGTGTACATATATTTTGGGATGTTGTGCATCTGTGTGAATAATCACTTTGATCTAAACTAAACCTTTGTCAAAATATGAATTTAAAAAAGAAAAGTGGTCTCTTGGCGCAACTCTCCCACACTGACGGGGTGGGTTGAGCCAAATCATTTTCACCTCATACAATGCAAAAGAAAATAAAAGCAATACCAAATGACTCCTTATGGCCAATTTTCTTCAACAAAGCCAGCATTTTCTGAACAAGTTCAAAATGATAGCAAATTCCTGCAGTTCAAACAGATCCACTCTCCTGCGCAACATCCCACTTGTCAACGCAGTAGGGGAATATGATCATCTGCCACCCTCTGGCTGTGCCACAGAGATCCTGCGGTTTCAGTAGTTTCTTGAGCACACCAGCTCTGGGGATGAGTCCTTCATCACTCTCTTTGAATGTGGAGGTGGGCTTTCCCAACTGGAGTACCCCCACGACTTCGCTTTAGAATCTTTGCACTTATGTCAGTGACCTCCAGCCTCTCTACCAATCCAATGTAACTGTAGAATTTGTTTTGACCAGCAATCTTCACAATGATGACGTCACCATTGGACGCATTCTTGTCACCATCATCATCACCATCACTCAGGTCATCTTCTGAACTATCATAGTCACTGGTGTCGTTAAGTGCGATGTTTATCTCACTTTCTGCTGAGCTACTGTGGACCAGAGATTTCTTCTTGGTATTGATTTGTTTTGACCCTGTCGGAGCATTTCTCTGCTTCTCCTTTTCAGTCTTCTTGTTTTCTCTGTCACTATGATCCTTCTCCAACTCCATTTCTTCTGGTGTGTTGGTCAAGACTTTTTCTTTTACTTTATTCCTTTTGATTCAAGGTTTAGTTGCTATGGCTTTAGGGAAGGGGAGTAT
Source organism: Epinephelus awoara (assembly GCA_035609425.1). Taxonomy (NCBI): domain Eukaryota; kingdom Metazoa; phylum Chordata; class Actinopteri; order Perciformes; family Serranidae; genus Epinephelus; species Epinephelus awoara. Next base: position 31,490,890 of record CM069302.1, read on the forward strand.
GTCTCCTGGGGACACATACCTCAAATGGGCAGGAGAACCATTAGCATCCCTTATGGACGAGCAATCAGGCCTCAAGGCAAAGGTTGATGGCCCAGGAATGTCAGCAATGTTGGATGGCTCCTCAGCATGGGTTGATGGTCCAGGCAGGTCAGCACTGGATGGCCCCTCTGGGTTTGGCCTTTCTGTGACCATGTATGGGGCATAATCTACATCTGGAAAAATGTCCCTGTTTGTGGGGACATGCCTGTTGCTTTGAATCCTGAGATCATGTTCCTTAGTTTCATTGCAGACACGAATGCTTCCTTGACAGTTGCGGTTTTATCTGGGTTCATACGCATTCAACCATAGACTGTGGGCCATAGACTGATTTGTCTAAGGGCTGTAAGCGATGGGTGTGAGGTGGAAGGGTCAGCATGACAACACCATTCTACTTTGTACTTTGCACAGCCTTCAGTGACATGTGAGATTCATGGTTATCAAGAATCAGCAGAAGTGGGTGATCAATGGAGCAGGTTGTGTGACATATGATGTGCTCCAGGAACATGACAAAGGCCTCTTCATTCATCCATGATTGATGCATGGCCGATGGATCCTGCTGGTGATTCCCTGATGAGGTGGTCTTTGAAACGGACACAAGAAAAGATAGACATGGGTGGGGCTGCATTTCCAGTTGCATTTACGGCACAGGCCAAGGACAAGAAGCAGATGTTACCAAACCCACTTGCGTCTTCCTTATCTCTGCCACAAATTGCTTGGGTGTCTGTAGCATGGTGACCCCAGTTTCATCCATGTTATAAATCATGTGTGAAGGGACACTGTACCTGAAATGAGACATAAAATGAGTGCCATTAATCAGAGAACCTTAGAGCAGTTTGAGGTTACAGATTTAGTCAGTAATGTGGTAACCCTATCACTCATTATGTTACCTCTCTATCATCCAAGAGAGGTTGTTTCAGAGGTTGGTGGCACTTGAACCAGTCACATCCTAGAAAAGGTTTCCACAGTTAATTTCCTTGTTCTATAAATGCACACTTAGACTAACCTGCTTTTCCCTCTCTGATCCAGCATGAAGGGACATCAATCTCATTTTGTCGTGCCAACTCAAACGCCTGCACGACATTTGATTGCACTTAGACCATGAAAAATTATACGCTCATACATGACAAGATCTGTCTCCATTCCTTCTTTGAGGACTTGATTGGCATGTGCTGTTCTCTCATACCCTGTTCTTTTTACTGCTCCTAGTTGTTTCTTATCCTTGTATCTATTTTAAGTCGTCCTGTCAATCTTCATGTCCCTTGCCACTTGATGTACAGACTTCCCACTCTGTACTTCTCCCACTGCTCCGTCCAAATCCACAAGAGAAGCAGAAGCCCTGCCAGTCTTCCATTTATAGACACGTGACGTGATGATTTTAGGTCTAAATTAAAATATCATTATTTCAGTGTTAAGACTGAATTACAGTAAAATAATACTTTGATAATAATCACATGTTCAGTGAGTTGAGCCACTGGCTCACTGCTCAGCCTACTGCTGTGGATAGGTCAGCAACAAAATGTATTTTAGCTGTTTAAGTGTATTTTATATAGAGAGCGATTGCTGCTTTACCTTTCTGTCAGACAGACAGCTGCAATGGGGAAGCTATTAACAGCTCCAGTTTCCAATTTATGCTCTTGTCAAAGCCACCAGTCTCCATTACCAAAAAAGTAATTTTAGTTTGCTGAACCCACAGACAGCAATACAAGTCACACTTTAAAAAATCTTCAGACAAACAAACGTTCCCTCCTCTTCAGGACTTTAAAAATATGACCATTGTCTTTTTGTAAAGTAAAAAAAATATCTCAATGACTTAGGGGACTGTTTATTAGACCAAGTGTGTGACGGTGGGACTGGGTATATGAGCCACTCCTGCATGTAAAACTATCTGTAATTTGTACCTTTAACACCAAGTGGCAGCAAAAGCTCACTATAATTGTGTGTGCGCGAGTGTGTGTGTGTGTGTGTGTGTGTGTGTGTGTGTGTGTGTGTGTGTGTGTGTGTGTGTGTGTGTGTGTGTGTGTGTGAGGTCTGTGGCCTGCCAGCAGCCAGCAGTTATAAATACTTAATGCCCTACCGCTGTTGCAGCAGAAGGGAGAGTGGATGAGTATTGCAGCCCAAATACAACAGTTCAATAGGATGTGACATCAAACTGTAGGGTGTTCACCATCTCTATAGCCAGTGATTAATGGTATTAACGAGGCAGGGTGGCACCAGTAAGATGAACAGGGTTATTTAGGCCACAATCTATAAATCCTGAGACTGATCTTTAGCTTACCTAGTAGTAGTTCAAAAACACTTTTATTACAAACCACGACTTGGCTTTCTGCAGTTTATGATTTCTTTTCATGCATTGGTAATATTACAGGTAGTGAACTCTGCTGGTGCAGGCTGAGTCATGACTCAGCAGGTCTTTACAGCATCATGGAGAGGAGACAAAATGAACTTGTGCAGGGGGCGTTCAAAACATCCAAAACTGCCAATTACTGACTAACAGAGGAAATAAAGCTGTCAATAAACTCTGCCTCTGTTCACATTTTTATTTGTGCCTTGCCTTGAGGTATGACTATCTTATTGCTGTCTTCAGTTTTAGTTTAATCTTTTGAAATCATATTAAATTTCTTTTTATATTGTCTAGTTGTCTTGTTGTAGTTTTTCCTCTTTTTTGCCTCGCCTTGAAAACCAAGCAAATTCAATAAAGTACCTCCATACAAACTGCAATTTCAGTATTTTTCCTTCAATTTTAAAGCTGTAATGGAATATTGACAGCCACGTTTAGCCATCACTACAGAATATATGACATTATGAAGCTTATTTGTTTGCACCAATGATGTCTCACTTGGCACACACTTGACTTCAATCTCTGTTTTCCTCGTGTTGTTCCTGTAATGTGACTGCTGTTTTTGTGATTCATTACCAGAGAACGCAAGAGAAATTTTATCAGTATTGCTGTCATTTCTGTCAAACTGAACTGGTGTTGCTGCAGGTAATTAATCACCACTGGAGCTTGATGTTGAAGTCTGAAAGGCCCAATTGATTTCCCTCTTATTCTAGTAGTATTCTGTTCTTTAGTAACTGGTTTTGTTCTGGTTGTGCTCCCACACCAACTTTATTATCAAATGATCTGTCCCTGACTGACATCTGAATCATTAATTATAATCATATTTGGATCATCGAAAATATACGTATTAGAATAAACATACAGTATGAGTGATGTTGTTATTGAATGTGTGTTTAGTCACTATCCAACCATAACACATAAAGCGCCTGAAAAAAAGCGCCATGACTCAGCAAAAAACAAGAACAAGAGAACACAGGGGTAGTGGTTCAGAAACATTAGCATGACAACAAGAATACACTCACATATCCACCCACCCAGTGATTATGACTGCAGTGCTTTTGACTCTATTCTGTGGGGGCACTTCATCCTTGCTGCAGTGTGATGCTTCAGCCATGCTGCGCAGCATGCTGCACATGTACGGTGCCACAGTATAGAGTCCGGTCATGCTGTAACTGTCACATCCTGTGGTGCACAGTTAGTCTGTTTCTGCTCGCCAGGGCTCTGTGTGTGTCAGGCAGCCGAAATTTTGGCTGGGACTCCTCAGCAGTTCCTCCAGAACTGCAGGGCTCTGGGACATCTGCAATGCAGAAGTCTATATATAGCCACGGAGTTACAGGGAGAGAGAGTGGGAGACAGAGAGACAGACAAAGAGACAGAGGGATGAAGGAAGACAGAGAGAGGGGGGGGGGAAGATAGAGAGAATCAATGAATGAAAGGAGTGAACCTTGAACTGAAAATAAGCTGGAGAGTGATATAGGGCCGACACAATGCAGCTTTGTCAGCTGTTCCCCTATGCCAACTTTTACAACTTATTCACAGTAAATTCCTAGTTTGTGCAACCTGAAAGGTGTGACACACTCATTTTCCTTTAGTGAAATGAGTGTTTTCGAAAATCTACACCCCTCAAAATCTACACTTAAAGGTACAGATTTCGAGGGGGTGGACGCAGGGGAGACGTCACCCTCAATATTTGGAACATGTGCATTTGTCCCACCAATAAAAACATGAAAGCAGCAGAGGACTTTTGTTGACAGTAGACATTTACACAATTTGTGCTTTTTTCTGCATAGATATATGCAGAAAAAGGCACAAATTGGTGCATGAAAAATACCCTGAATGCAGGAAATGAAGTGTTTGATGCTTTCTGACACAGGACACCCAAAACTCCCAGTTTCATATGTGTCCCCCCCAGTGTTGAACCAAAACCTACGCCACTTATGTCAGCACTTGCAATGTGAAGGTCATAGTGAAGTGATTTTGCCAGTATCTCTGTGTTTAACTCACTTAAAAGAGGAAATGTAATTACATGCTTGTGGACTCCACGGCAACAGGAACAGGGAAGGTTGTTAAATGCTGAGGTTGAGTATTTATTGCTTTATCTCGAAGGGTCTCGGGAGGGCAGTGGAGGAGGAGGAGAGCAGTTCAATTATGTATGCACCTCCACAACAACAGAATCTGCTGACAGCAGAGCTCGGCACGCACGCAGCAGTGGCACGGCCAAATCAAGGACGACTCTACAGCCCGGCCAGCGGCGAGCCACGGGCCTGCAGAGCTGTGGGATTGATCGGACTGTTGAATTTTCAATAAATCTGCCCTCTGACATGCTCCCTGTCTAACTTTCCATCACAGAGCTTCATGCCGAGTCATAACTCTCCTTGTGTCACGGCTGAAAGATAGACCATCAATCATACTGAGTCCAGCATGCAGAGAGAGGAGGGCTTGAGCAGCACCAGGGACTTACTATCCTGCATACTATGTTTCAGGAAACAAGATGTGTATTGATTTACAGTTATGGACGAATGATGAATTCAAATGGAAGATTATTTTGAAATGTGTGGCAGTTATGAATATTTTAACATCATAGTTCATAAAGTATAGATGCTGGTAATAAAGCTGTGTGTGACATAATTTTTAATTTGCATTTTGTATCATGTAAGGAAAAAGTTTGACAGTTTGGGAAACACACTTATTCATGCTTACTTGCTGAGTGTACCTCCTCTTGTCTCTGTTCTCAGATAGGGCGTCCCTATTGGTTGGTCTACAAATGCAGATTTGCATGGCACATGTGGAACCTGATTCAATCCTGCAGAGAAAGTTGTTATTCCAGCACTGGCAAGACTCTTATCAAAAAGAGAGTCTAAAATAGAGTGTCAGTCTTGGCAAAATGTTTCAGAGAAGCAATGAAAATGTTGCTAATAGTTTAGCCTTCTGCTAAGCACAGCTCACAGGCTCACAGCAGCGGCTTCATGTAGCTAATGTTAGCTAGAACCCTGCCAGATGGACAGCGGGTAGCAGTTCCAAAGATGGCCCTAACTCGCTGCCGAATCAGCAGTTACACAAGTTAGAGCCGGTGCTGCCGCAGGCCACCAGCCTGTGACACCTGACGATGGGGGGTTTGTTCTGGCCAAATTTGTGCCCCTACAGTTAGCAACCAAGTCTGTCCTGAGCTGTTGCCCACTCTCCTCGCGGGGAAGCAGTCCAGAGCGGTGGGGAGCAAGGCGGAAGGACTGTGGGGTGGCTAGCTAGATGATTCCTGTCTTGTGGTCTGATAACAGAGAGAAAGAGAGAGTGCAGATAAAGGAGGGGCTTAGCAAATGCCACGAGTGCAACAATACAGTGGATTAAGAATAAATACATCAATGTATGAGAAACACTGGGTTACTGTATGAAACGCATTCAAATTCTGCACTTAGAAGACAGACATGAGAGTGAGATACAGAACATCCTCTCATCAAACTCTTACCAAGAAAGCATCATGATCAGAAATATACTAAAAGTTGCAAATGTGCAAGCAAACTCAATACACACAGTGCAAATCCACATCTCTGTCTCTAATGCATACTACAGCGATGTGTCTCAGATAGCAGCTGACTTCTTATTGATTGTCCCGAGCTCATCCAGGGAAGCTTTACTTTGTATCACTTTGCATTTTCTTTTCCTGAAACTCGCATGTGTTCTGCTTTAGTTAAAAACATTTGTCCTTGCTTCTTTCCCCTGCTTCTCTGACAGTGTTATTGATCGTCTGTTAGTGCTGATAATGTCTTTGCCACTGTGATGATTCTCCCTCCCAGACACACACACACACACACACACACACACACACACACACACACACACACACACACACACACACACACACACACACACACACACGCAGTGCAGTGTGTGTACAGGGAAACAAGGCTGTGATGAAGTTCTTGCTGGTGACAGCTGTGCTGGTGGGCCAGCGTTGGCAACCGCCATCCATCTTAGCCGGCCCCATCTTTCACCTCTGGGTGCAGGCAGGCACAGGACGAGCAGATAGCAACACCAGCAGACATCATGCAGCTCCGCCCATTAACGAAAAAGTATCGACTTCAGCCTGAGGCTAAGGAGGCAGGCAGGCTTGTGACAGACAGTTTGTATTACTTCTGTGTGAGTGAGAGTAAATAAGTGACACCTCCTCCAATAACAAATACTGTAAAGGTGCCTTTAAGCAAAGCACAAAGCACACAGACCTATGTTAGTGGTAACTGATTCATCAGTAGGCCTTTTCCACAGAGGCCATTAAGATATACAGTGGAAAATCATCATCATCAGAAGAATTCATCAGCAGAATTTAACAAAGTGTGATTTAAAGGTCCAGTGTGCAGGATTTGGGGGCGTCTTTTGGCAGAAATTATATATAATATTCAGAACTATGTTTTCATCAGTTTATAAACACATGAAAATAAGAATCATGTTTTCCTTACCTTAGCCATCAGCCAGGAAGCCATGGCTTCCTTAGTCATTCTACATAAAGAGTGTGTCCTCTTTCACGTAGTCTGTTGTGTTGTTTCTACAGTGGCCCAGAATGGACAAATCCAACACTAGCTCTCGATAGTCCCATTCACGTGTTCCTGTTGGCCACTTCAGTTTTCCTACACGCTTAGCACAGGAGAAGTTTCAGTTCTGCAGCCTCACCACTATATGCCACTGAATCCTACACACTGCACCATTAAGCAATGCAACAACATTAAAAAATATGAAATAAAAAAAAATATTAATGAGAGTAACAGACCTCTAGGAGGCTAACCTCTCTCCAAAACAAGAGATTATATGAATTATGAATAATAATGCAAACATAAATTCACATTCATTGGTTGCCTTAAGACTTCTAGCATGTTCAGAGCGCCTAGAGAAATATCAGATAATGATGACTTCTGCTCCCTCCAAAGGCACCAGACCCTACGCCCTACAGCAGGCTCCACCCCCAGTGATGACCCTCTTTTAGCTAATTTAAAGTGATTCACCCCAGTACAGGCCCCTACAGGTGGCAGTATGAGGACCCATCCCAGCAGTATTTCCAGCTGCACCCCATTTGGCAGCAACACACACCATCCCTCACACTTTTTCTGCCCTCCGAGTTCAAACCCCACCCAATGAGGTGGCATTAGCATTGACACTGGCTGTGCCAGCTTGAGCTTTAAGCCCCAACCCCAGCAGCAGGCTTCATCCTCAGCAGTGCTGCTGCCCCACCACACAAATAGTAGTCTCAGGCCCACCTATTGTGACTACACCAGTCTCTTCACAACTCCTGAACACACCCTGTGGCATCATACCCCACACTAAGCTGTGCCCTGCAGTGTAAGCAGGCTCCAGCCCCTGTCAGATGTGTGTCTGCTGACACCAGTACACACAGGATGCGTAAAAGAAGTAAAGACGGATGTGCTGATTCAGGAATCAGCTAATAATAGCTCAAAACTATATACTGTATAGGTGGCCACCTATGCTGCCTTTAGGGAGAGCCACAGCTGAAAGCAGCGCACATGTCAGTTAAAATGCACACACTGAAAAAAGCTGAGGTTTCAGGTGAAATGGAAAACAGCTGAACTGGAAGCTTTCAATATCCGGAATGCGAAACTGTGTTTGTCCGTAGTAATGATGGCCTTCCAGTCCACTGCCTTTCAGCCCAGATGCATGCTGGGAAAGACTCCAGCTGCTTAATGACCTTGCAGGTATGAACGTATACCTTCATATAAATATGAAATGTCACATCATGCATTAATACAGGCCTTATTATTTTTTCCAAGGAGACTAATCATCATGTCAGAGTCACCTTTTTATGTAAAAAAAATAATGCTGATGACCAGCACTGTGCATACAGATTGATTTCACTGCCACATACTTTAACCCTTTCTGTTTATTCATTTTATATACCAACTTTATACTACTACATTTGCATTAGCTCAGCACTATAAAATACCACATTTAATGAAATTGTAATAAATCAATATTAAGTCATTTAACTGTTGTTGTAAGTGCTGAACAATTATGGAGTAAACTTATTACTATAATTACTAATTTCTCTTTTCATTTACAAACTTCTGTCCTATTTTGTGACACTTAAGACGCAGAGACGTGAATGTTTGGTTAATAAATGTCTTTATTTGGCTTTGAGAGGAATATCACTGCATGAGAGAGCAGCACGTACAGTCACAGTTGTATAGCAGAGGTCTGGAAAGTGTCAGCACTCCTCAGCCTCCCCAGAAACAAGTGAGATGGCGGTGAAAACGTGTTATTTTAACTTTCGGTCATGGTTAAGGCAAGTTTTTTTTTTAACTGAACACACAACAAGCAAAAATTGTATCCCATCCAGCAGATATTCAAGCTCAAAGAGTCAGGCCATGCATTCATGCCGTTGGTTGATTCATTTGTCAGACAAAAGATCCCAGAGGACGAAACATTAAACCACAGTGAAATAAAACAGTGCAGAGCAAAGTGATAGGAGGAGTTCTGGTGAAAATAGCCCTTATGTGCCACTCTGAAGCATACAGCCACGACCCCTGCAGCATCTGCCCCACCTGCCACTTCCAGTCTGAGCTGAGGGCCGTCAGTGTCATCATCAGCTGCCTGACACCAGCAGCCACGCTTACCTTCACCGTGTTTCCTTTATCCAGCTAAATTAATCAAAAGCACCACTACATTTGTACAAGGAGAAAGAAAAAGGTTGGTGTGGGTAAGTACATCAAGAAAGTAGACTTGCAGATAAATATTAAACTCTGACAGGTGAGCTGGCTGATAAATTCACTGACAAATGAATCAATCAAAGGAAGGATAATTCATATTCCCAAAAAATTATATATAGCAGTAATTTAAACTCTACAGTTTTCATTCCCAAAGATGCACTCTCTCTCTCTCACGGAGAAGCTGCAGTACTACTCCTTTGCAGCAACTGGAAATGCCACCCACCCTCACATTACATTTGTATATACAGTTTTTCCAAGCTCCAAGTTGCCATTATTGCCGTGCTGTGACACTGCAGTGAATTAAAGAGAATGAAAAAGGGACTTGAACAGTTAGTGGTACATTTCTGTTTGTCGTGGTGGGATGAGATGCAGAGCTAGAGAGTGATGAGAAGAAGAAAGAGTGAAAAGCATTCTTCAGCGGTGGGAAACTTAGGGTTGGATTTACAGTCCAATTAGAAGCAGGATTCCTCCGAATGCTCCCAAGTAACGAGCTGACACTCAGGAATGAGCTGGTAGAGCCTTGGTCTATGATAAAATCTTAAACTTACTCCCCAACTTTTATATGTAAAAATCAAATAGCACCGTAAAAGTTGGACTGGCTGTTACTCTGTGCATTTATCTTAAAAGTCTGTGTGCTGACAAGATTGTTACTTTCAAGGTTTTGATTGCTCTTATTGTGAATATTGATCTTTAATGGCACATTTACTGTTGCTCATGTGAGGAAAAAAATCATTGCTGCGTTTCAAACTTAAGAAACTTTGTGACATCATGCTAGCTTTCTGCACGTCCCTCTGCACTTATGGGATGAAAAATCATGACCTCAGCGGAGTATGTAAATGATTAAACTCCTCTGCCATTGTAATACATCTGTAATACATCTACTTCCTTCTAAAGCTCCTTCTCCATCTAATAGAGTTTCTTCTAATCACGTCTGAATTACGGAGCAAACAGAGACAGAAAAACACAGAAGGTGTGAGGTGAGGCATCTGGAGTGTGCAGAACTGTGTGTGACAGAGATGACGTGAACAGAGACCAGATCCATACAAGTGATTGGTGGGATGAGGAATGTGTTATTGATAATGATGAAGATGAAGTTGACACAAGCAGTTTAGCTCTTGCTGTTCTTGCCGGTTGGGCTCTCCTTCTTCTTCTCCTTTTCTTCCTTCTCCTCCTTCTCCTCCTTTCCTTTCTGCTTCTCATCCTCCTCTTCCTCCTCCTCTCCCTCCTCCTCCTCCTCTTCCTCCTCCTCTCCCTCACCCTCACCCTCTCCCTCCTCCTGATCTTCTCCCTCCTCTTCTCCCTCCTCTTCCTCCTCCTGTTCTTCGGCCTCCTCTTCCTCCTCCTCGGGCTTGGCTTCAGACTTCCTGTATGCGCCTAGAGTGTAGGTGCGGGCTGACATGTAGGAGAAGCCCGGGTAGCCAGATTGGACCATGGCTCCGCCAACAGAGCTGAGTCGGCACTCCTCACCTTCCAGCAGCTTCCTGCTCAGAGAGAGAGAGAGAGAGAGAGAGAGAGAGAGAGAGAGAGAGACGGAGGACAAGAGATGACGTCGCCTCTAGTCTGGTTTTGTTGCTAAAATTAGCTCAGTGTATCACTCCTGAGGGATCTAATGTCACTGGAGTATCAGGAGCAACACCTCCGCTGTCTGTCTTGGTACAGTTTCACAGAGCATTATCACAGAGGTTGATCATTGAAAGGTTACACTTTGTTTGACTTCAAAGTTTTTTAATCACACTTTCTCTTCCTACGCTTTGTAGATATAAACAGGAATTGTGTTAAAAAGATAGAGGGTTATGAGGTACAACGATGGTCTCTGGCCGGACTCAGATTGAGGACATTGTAGTTTTACACTATGCATCTTAAAACCAGGACACCAGACACTGAAGAATAGTTTCCTTTTAAAAAATGCTTAAAAAAATGTTGGATTGGAAGTAAAAGGTGTTGTTTTGATTGTATTTTCCAAAAGTCTTAGTATCAGATGCAAACATGTCTCTAAAATGTAAAACAATTCAAACTTTCAACAACTAAAAAAATGTTTTTACTTGACCACCCTGCTTTGTTGACCTGTAAAATCTCTGAAAGCCTAAGGAGCACATGTCTCCAAGGAACTTTAAAAATATGATTTCCAGTGAAGAATAATGCAAAATACAATAATATCCATGACTGCTGAATGGTTTGTAATGTAGCCAACCTGTAGGCAGCGATCTCGATGTCCAGCGCCATCTTGACGTTCAGCAGGTCCTGGTATTCACGCAGGTGGCGGGACATTTCTCCTTTGGTGCTGCGCAGGGCAGCCTCCAGCTGCTGAATGGTATCCTGCACACATACATGCAAAACCATATTATAAAACACTGATAATTCATGCTCAAGGGAAGAGAGATAGATTGAAATGTGCTGATAAACATCTAAGCAGAGACTTTCACTTTTGTCCTCTCCCACTGAACAGGAGTGCACTCATCTTTAATTTCATAGTGATTCATAAAAGACAGCTCTGGAATGAGATGTACCAGGTCGTGTCCTTCATCAGAGTACACCGTGACCTTGAGACTTAAATTGATTAATCTGATATCTCTAGCAGAATTCAAGACTATTGTAAATTCTGTGGTAAATACACCCCACTGTTAATTGTCACTGTTAATAGCCTACTTTATCCTTATGAGGCTTATAACACTTGTTATAATAACTGTTTTTCGTACTGATTTATCTGTTGCCTGATTTTTGTTTTGTCTGCCATCTTAGCAAGAAGGTCAACCTCCTGGTTAAATAAAGGTTAATCAAATCATAAAACACAATAAAACATCTCACTACCTTTTGTCATTTACGTACCTGCATCTCTCCCATTTCATTGTTATGGCGATCCTCCATCTCAGCAATCTGCCTCTCCAGGGCCTCGTTGTGGCCCCTGAGGGCCTCAATCTCCAGGGTGCGGGCCTGCACCTGCCTGCGGTACTCGCTCAGCTCCTCCTTCGATTGCTTGACGGCATCCTGGTTGCGGGCAGCCGCCTCAGTCACGCTCGCAAACTTGGAGCGGTACCAGTCCTCTGCCTGGGCCTGGTTCCTGGCGGACAGGTTCTCATACTGAGCTCGAATGTCCTTCAGGGCTGCGGTCAGGTCTGGTTTGCTCATGTCCATCTCCACTGACACCTGGATGTTGGAGAGGGGAAAACAGAATGGGGTTTTTTAATAATAAAGTGCTAATTATTAGTCGGTTTAAACATCAGAGTTACACCTGTAAATAAATGCAGTCTGACTTAACTTGTAGTAATCAATATATCCTTGTATTTTTAAAGTATGAACACGATATGTATGCGAGTATATTTGAGTGTAAATTTAGAATTCTTTTTACATGATTCATTGTACTGTAATTGCTTGTTGCACATATTACTTAAAGCTTATTTTTACCCTGATAAATCATATTGGGCAGTGTAATTTGAAGATGTTGAAACACACTAGTTTTCTCAACCTATTAATCTTTACCATGGATGATGAAACAGCCTTTTAAGCCACACTGTAGCTAATGAACTGACCAAACTATGCAAACTTAGAAATAAACTGATAATCTACCTGTATTAAGTAAGTGTATGAATAAACTGCTATTTCCTCTGTTGATCACAGCTGTGTTCAGTGCTCACTCTTTTTCTGTGCTACAGTTAGACAGTATTTCTGATGGTGACATAAAGCCTACATACAGTAGGCCTATATATGTCCTAGCTGAGCAGTGTGTTGATGCGCTGCTGCAGGATTGATGAATTGACTGCTGACTGGGGCTTCTCTGCCAGAGAAGGCTGTGTTGTCAATAGCTTACATGGCAATAATATTCCCTGCAGGGAAGAGGAGAAACCCTGGAGAAATCTACCCAGCAACCACCACTGCATGACTTACTCAATATCCTCTGCAAAGTCGATGAATTGATTGCTGCTTAAAGTTGTAGTGAAAGTTGCTGCTGCCCTCAAGCACTTGTGTCTTATTTTTGTTTTTTAGTCCACCTGCAGCATGATAAGCTCTAATACCACCCCATGGCTCTTGTATTGGTACACAAATCGATATTGTTGATGGCTGTGTCAATGAAAGTAACTTATGCTAGAGCTCAGGGCAAGACATACCAAAACTTTTTTTTGTCAAACACTGAGTATATTTTCACCACTGTGCTGCTGTTTAGCTTGAAAGGTACATAAACAAAACTGCTAGCGTACCTCACAAGGTTTGTCCTGCCTGCTCCCCCTTGGGGTGACCACACCCCCGGATTATGCGCTATTTCTCCGCATTTTTCGCCCTCCCTCCCCCCTTCCTCTGCCCCCCTTCCTCGCCGCCATTATCCCCAAATATTCGCTAGCTAATAGCGAGGCTCGAAGGAAATTACTCAAAGTTTACATTTACCTTGTTGCATTATTTATACCTATTTGAAAAGACAGCGCCGTGACATTGAACACACATGATATTACCGCGGAGAAAACAGTTTTAAAACATATTTTGTTCACACCGGTGTCGAGCTAATTGCTAAAAAGACACTTTTAGCTAAAAACATCTTGAAGTTTCCACGGGGGAGTGACGGAGCGCGCGGGACGCTGCAGGGACGCTCGAGACCTTCTGATTCTATGAGAGCAGGATGGAGGGACAGCGCGTGGTGCTGAAACGGAACTGCAGTGCCATCAATTATCCAGTGCGCAGTGTTCAGTGTGAGGAGGACGCAGTATGTCGTACACACCGAGAAACGGCTCAACACTGCTCATATACTTTAACATTATCACTCTGCTGTGGCAGCAGGTTACTGAATACCTGAACTACTGCGGGGAAGCTGCTGATATACAAACGGTAGCCTATATAAACAGCTGTACAGTATTTTACCAGCGTCTGTGTGATAGCTGGTGCTTCTATTATACGTTTTACGGTATTTTAGGAACGCTGCAGCCCAGTGAAGCCATGAAGAAACACATGTAACTTCAACCATTAACTCTGGGTCTCTGTAAAGTCAGTCTACAAGCCGCAGCTCCTGCAGTGTTATGCTTACTTATATGTTGGGTTTATGGTGAATCGTGTGTGTGTGTGTGTGTGTGTGACATTTAAAAACTAAGTCCGTGAGGACTGAGGAGTGTTTGTGGCAGTGTGACAAGTGCCACCTGTCAGTGTGTGGACCCACAGGTCACCAGAGCACAGTGGGGTGTGTACCTGAGTGGCCTGCAGAGACGACTGCAACTCCTGCAGCTCCTCCTCATGAACTTTCCTGAGGAAGGCGATCTCATCCAGCAGCGACTCCACTTTCTTCTCCAGCTCCAGGCGCGCCAGGGTGGCGTCGTCCACGTCCTTCCGGTAACCCTTCAGGGTGTTCTCCGCCTCCTCGCGCAGCTTGGTCTCCTCCTCGAGCTTCTCCCTCACGCGCTCCAGCGTGTCGTTCATCTGCACGCAGTCCAGGTGCATCTGGCTCCTCTCGTGCGTCAGCTCCTCCACGCGCGACCGCAGCTCGCGGATCTCCTGCTCGTACAGCTCGTGCAGGCGCGAGGGCTCGTTGTTGCGCTGCCGCAGCATCGTGACCTCTGCCTCCAGGACTTTGTTCTGCTGCTCCAGGTTGTGCACTTTCTCAATGAAGGACACGAAGCGGTCGTTGAGGCCCTGCAGCTGCTCCTTCTCGTTGGTGCGGATGATCTTGAGCTCGTTGGTGACCGCGGTGGACTGGGTCAGGTCCATCGCGGAGTCCGGTATGGAGAAGACGCGGCCGGGAGCCGCTGTCCTGCGGTAGGTGGTGGAGGATATCACGGAGGGGGAACCATAGGTGCGGTGGCTGCTGCGGTATCCCGCAGAGTGCGCGCGGGACGGGCTGCTGCCCATACCCACGCGGCCGGACCGGGGGGCATCTCCGAAGATCTTCCGATAGGAGCTGCTGCTGTAAATCTCGCTGGAGTAACTCATGTTTCCTTTAGCTTGGTGGTGGCCGGTCCTACTGCTCTGTACGGGAGAGAGAGAGAGAAAGTGGAGTTCAGGAGTGTGTGAGGGTGAGTGTGTGAGCGAGAGAGAAAGTGAGATGCGAGTGATGTCTGGCCCGAGCAGGTGCTTTTATAGTCAAGGCGCCGGCGCATCATTTGACGCAGGGACTACAGAAGACGAGGGGAAACCTGCAAGCTTTTGCAGAATGCCTCCTCCCTCTGGGGAGACACGAATTCACTCATGCAGCTCCTATTTTCTGCCTTGTGTCTCAGGCATCCACACACATCAACTCTAAATGGAGATCACGTCATGTATAGGGGCTTGTGGTTGACCTGGGCGCTTATACATCCATCTTTCATTAAGTTAACTCACGACTTCCTTTCATCTTCTGACTCAATGGCATGCAAATAAAATCAGATCACACGTGTAATCTCATTTTCCCACTTCATTTATTTTCCCACAGGACTGTCTCGTGTTACCTTAGTCCATACTGTCCACTGTCATTGCAGTTTTCTTTGCTGTCCCAGCAGAATGGCCAGTGGGATCGATGCGTATAGAGCTGTGCGCCACAGAGTGTGGTCTGTTGCTGCAGTCTGCATCCAGCCGCCCTCATCCCCCCGACCTCCGCAATATCGGAATACGGGATGAGACTCATCATAGTGGCCTGATTCTTGCACTCCCATATCATCGCAGTCTCCTTCACAGCCCGTGGAAACATCAGTGATGGATTGGTGATTCGTTACCCAGATGTAACCGTGCGTCAGCGTCATACTGCATTACAACAAATATATGGAATTATGAGAACAATATTTAGTTATGATATTTAAACACTACAGTTGTCATTGCAGCTACCACAATTCTGTGTTTTTGCCTTTCCTCCCATATAAACTCTGTATAACTATAAGAAGGTATGTTCTGTTAAATGTGATGGGGCCCATAAATAATCTTGATTTCTCAGACAACCAAAGGTAAATAGAAGTTGATTTCTTTTGGTTGGGTAACATTATATCCAACTGCATGATATGTATACAGTTGTCCTGAGCCAGAGTGAGCGATCACTATACACTATTCAGTCTTAGTTAAAAAGTCTGATCTGGCGTTCAAGTGCTGCGCAGAACTGTCGCTGGCCTTGGTCCTGATCCAAGCAGGAGGCAGGAAAGGGACCACGCCCCTGCAAAGGAGACAACCCCCACCCACAGGACTGCAGCCTCACCACCTCAAAACACCACACAAGGCGCCTCTAGTGCTCCTGTTCACACAGTCAGTCTGGAAAACAGCCCAAACAGTGGATATGTGCAACACAGCCACTGCCAAGTCATCCTCAGTCTCCACGGACCTCTTCTGATGATGCTACTTTTAAAATGAGGATAAGGAAATAGTAAATACAAGTCATCTGAAAAGTATTATCTTTTTTAAGGGTAAAGTTTTCTTGTAGTCACCTAGTTTTTCTGGCTTCGAGTCTACAAATATTGTCATTAGGAGAAAGTATTTCCACCGCAAGAACATATCTATTAGGCTACAAATGACACCTGTCTTCAGTTCTTGTCTTTAAACACACAATCTTTCTTATTTATTAAGCGTGTTGCCAGGTGATCTCATCTCTAGAGTCCTCTTTATTGCCAGAAAACTGTCAATGTGTCATTATGTGTAATATATCTTGTCTTTTATCATTTTTTGTAACTTGGTAAGCAACATAAACAACGTCATTAAAATAGGTAGATGACACTGGAAGGAGTCTTTTGATCTTTTATTAACACATGTTAACCACTAGGTGCTGCTGGAGCATCAGTGGTACTTCATACATGCAGCAGACCTGAGCTGATGCTGAGCATGCGCAAACATAAATCCCGTCCTCACTCTTATTATTTTACTTTCATGTCACAATTTGTCATACTGAGGTCACTGCCATCACTAGGTAGCCAGTTTATTAGGTACACCCGGCTTAAACTGATACAGTCTTGTAATAAATCATCCCTTGATGAAGGTTCTGATGTTTAGTTTTTATTCAGCCTGTTTAAGAGAGATGTTGATTTAAGTGTGCGATCATTTAGAGGATATTGTTTGTGGTTTTACTGAACTGTATGGCAATATATCGGCAGGTGTTTCTAGTATTTTGTCCATCTCATTTATATCATTAAGGGTGGGGGGGCTAAATAACTAACACCTCTCTGAGTGTATAACTGTGCAAATGCCTAGATATCGTCTGGATTTAACATCATGCATTTAAGCTGACCAGTCAGCGGCCTGAAGGTCTATAAGAGAAGACAGTGAGGTATTGGTCAGTCCTCAAGGTCACTCAACTAGTCAGTGTCCAGGACATAAAGGTGCAGGCACCACTGATGATATAGCCCACAAACACACCACATAATGATAACTATAGTCCTCACACCTCATGTCTCAGTTTCACAGTTAGGCAGAAAAAAATAGAAATCATCACTTCAGACTGTATGTTGAGTGTGTGTGTGTGAGTGATAGTTTGGTCACCCAGCCATTTTGATTATCCCTGATAACAAAAGGGTTTACTGAAGAGGGAGGATGCCAGTGACTAAGCAGAAAATGACAGGTAGCCACAGCTGCTTGATGTGTATCATTACGTGTGTTGCTCAGCCTCACCGTCCCGCTTTATAGTTCCCAAACAGCACAGCAACAGGACAGACGCCACCTTTATTCAATCTGTTCGACTGTAAGCATCAAATCACTCAGTAAAGTGTTACATGCCATCAAATCCGAACTGCTGGGTCTACTGCAGTATCATAAACTGACTTTCTGTTCAGTGTGCAGGTGCAGTGGGCAGTGTTTTGGCATCAATAAGCAGCTGCCACATTAACACTGAGACAACAGTGTAATGACTGTAAACAAGCAAGACTGCAGCTGAGCAGTCCCTACATTGCCTTTTGCATGCCGACAGTGCCACTGGTTGGATCTTACGGGGAATATGCTGTGGTGTTTTACAACAACAAAACAGGAGGAGGGCGCTGTTCTTCCAGAGGAAACAGAAAGGGAAGCTTTCAGGGGTTTTGGTAAAGGCAAATGGTGGCTCCTGGCTCTATCATGTAGATCCTCCTCAGTGTGAAGAGGGAAAAACACTGAAAAGAACAGGCTAACAGTGCTGGCTGCATCCCATTTATTTCAGTCAGATTCAAGGTCATTTTATGTGTGCATGCTGGTTTACTAGCGCAACCTACTAGGGCACATTACACCTGTGACAAAGCCTTATAGGGCACGTAGCGAAATCAGAAAACGTTAAACCCTGATAAACAATACTACAGTATGTAGACCGGTGTTCATACATGTACATGATTATAAACTTTCTTTTTCCAACCTGACTTTGAATATTAAAGCAAATAATTCAATAAATACACAAAAAAATGCAATTGTTTTCATATTACTATTTCATGCAAATGCAGTTTGTCTATTATTGTGTATTTGAAGAATGCCAGACCACATTTTAGGACTAAGTTATGCAAACATTCAGGGAAATCAAAGGGAAATCAGGGGTTATGTGCCAGTACCAGACTATTTCAATAAACTTCTAGATATTTAAAAAATACATTTATGTGTTTCTAAATTGGTGGAAAGCATACAGCTGTCCTTGATTTCACTGCGAGGTGGGTTCCTTTTACAAGCCCGAAGGGTTGTTTTTTTTTCATCCTACATGTGCATTTTCTTACTTGTCTCTTTTGTTTTATTTTATTATATGAACAAACAAAGAACTCAAAAACCATTTCTCGATGTTCATGCTAAGCTAAGCAGTTGCTGGCTGGCTGTGGCTTGATGTTTAGCATGAGCGGTATTGACCTTCTCCATAGCCCCCAGTACAATTGCTATAAATTGGAGGCCAACATCTTGAAGAGGCTGTGGCACACTCATCTTATAAGCTAGCACAAAGGCAGTGGTATATTGTGAAAGTGCAGGTACTCCTGGCATCACTTGGTACCATAGCACACTCCAAAGTTAAATTTTTAGGAAGGGAACAACTAGCACAGCCATTTTCAAAGGGGTCCCTTGAACTGTCACCTCAATATGTCTGTGTGAAAATGGCTTCTACAGGTACCCACAATTCTCCCCTAAACTTGAGGTTTGTTCCTAGTAAATGTTTTGTTTCTTACAATCAATATACTCCTTTAAAGTAAAGTTGTATGTTTGTCTGTTAAAGTAAAAGGACAACCAGCCTATTGGAAGAACAATGAATCACCTAACACATGTATAGATACACAAAGCATTAAAACAGGACTGTTGTAGAACTCACAATTTTAATGGCACCAATATTGGTCTATGCACATCAGATAATCAGTAATACTAACTGTAAAATAAGAAGCCAGAATATATCAGTATGCGACTCCTTAACTCTCCATATTGACAGTCAACTGGCCTGTTCACTTTAATTTAAACAGCATCTATCCTTCACTCAGCTTGCTGTAGCTGAGGGTGGGGAGAGAATATCACTCATTTACCCTGCTCCCACCGCCTCAGATATAGTGACTCCCTCTCCCTTTACCAGCCTGCTACTCTAACCTTTCTCATCCTGCTGTCCCAACCACTGCTGCTGCCAGCATGGCCACACTATCCTCACTGTGGTTTCATCTAATGGACTTGTCAACACTTGCACATGACAGCTAGTTCACCTCAGCTGTTCAAATGCACACCAACCAGTCTGAAGTAAAACAGCACATAGTATCACTGCATATTAGATATGGCTCTGTCAGTGTGGTCCTCCTCTGTTCATGTGGTGGGATTGATTACATATTCACTGCATTAAGTACTGCAAGTGACACATTTTACTGATGTCTTCTCACTGAGTGCCATTGTTTTCTGCTCATAAATAAAATCGCATCTAATAACTCAGAAATTCCCAGCTCTCCATGGAGGCCTCGGCACAAACCACTCTCCAGCAGCCCCGCTCCTTTGAAACTCACTTCCCTTTGGTGCTTTGATATGCCAGGTGTTGCTCACTAAGCGATGGTTTCTGTGAAGAGCTTTACTACGTGTCAGGTACAGGCCACTCATCTCCCTCGCTTTTGTTCTATCTGGCTGCGTTGATCGTGTCTGATGTGCACTCTTCACTCTGGTCCCCTGGGATCCCTCTTTCCCATATGCAGACGATCTCCTCCATCTGTTTGCATATACATACACACACACATGCAAAGCACACATTTGCACGTGCACTCAGAAATCTATCTCTTGATCTGAGGTGTCAGCTGTGAGTGAGGATGGTGGTGTAAGGCTGCTGTCACTCAGCCACTTCCTGCACAGAACACACACTATCTGGCTACTGCAGGGTTTCAAATGAGGTGATGAAATCCAGTGAAGCTCAGGCGAATTCAGTCACTTTGGATGTGAATGTAAGGTGATATGTGCCATCTGCTACGCACTGATCTTTTAAAAATCAGTTAACAGAGAGAGACACTGTGGCCCACCTCGATGCATGATACAGTTTGACTGATTATATATTTATTGTATAATATATAATTCAACTCCAATTGTCCTGATAACATTAATTTAAGGAATGTTTTTATTCCACAGTGTAAAACTAAAGGGTTAAAAATCTGTTGAACTCTAATTGTAACACTTAAGAATACTATCACATGATGATCCAGAGCTACAGGAGTCATTCACACCTTTTTCCACAGCAGACATATTCACTCATCGCACACAGGTATAACCAATAACAAGATTAATTGCTGTGTTGCAGTGCAGGATTCCATTATTAAAAAGAGGTATTAATTCATTTTCTGGCCACTTGGGGGCAGCAGAACAACCTGCAAACACAACCCTGACACCCATCACAGAGCAACATTAGCAGTCATGCAGTGTGTTATTCACACAGTCCAATATTCACTCATTCATTCTTTTTGCTCTGGTTTTGGTCTTCACCATCTAGGACTTTAGCTGCTAAATGCTCCACTGTGTTCACCAGCTAGTTGCTAACTTTGTCTGTCATGAGGTGCTGGGCCGGTTTAACAAGTGCTCTCTGCAGCTGGAAATGAGGTTTGATGAGATGATCGAGATTGAACTAAAACTGTAAAGCTGCAGGCTGTAAAACCAAAACAATGGGCTAAAAGAGGCTTAAACTTCATTGTCTACTGACAGTGTTAATTCTCTGTGCATTCATCACCAACAGAGGCTCTCTACATATAGTCAATTAATCCATTGTTAATTTAAAATCATTGATTAGTTCAGCTTTAAGTGTTGATCGGAGGTGTGGATATTTTTTAGTCGTCTATGGGGGCGCATCATTGAGATCGGTGCCATGGTATTACAGTCATGTAATGGTGATTTGGCTACAATTCCATGTCAATAACTACATTTTATGATTCGTTGGAGGCTTTTTGTGAGCTCTAATCTAAAACCAGAGGATTGAAAATCGGATAAATTGTCATTTAGACCTGTGAAAACGGTCATGCGATTATCCAGAGCCATGGATACAGTGATAATGGATCGTTTTCAGACGTTTTGATTTGTCATAGCAGGAAAAACATGAGTATAACTAATAATACTTTATAACATTTTTTATTTTAATAATTTTTCTAAATTGCTGTAGCTAATTTCTTGAAACAGCGTTAAAAAGTGTCTGAAAGATTTAGGTGCATTTGTCAAAACAGCTTATATGGTGCAGCACAATATCATAGATCACCTGCAGAAGCCAGTACCCTCAAAATGAAAAGTTCCTTTGGAATTGTGTCGGTATGGCACTGGACCCTGGAAATAGTCCTCATATCTATATTTCAGTCCTGTTTTTGTTTTCATTGACACTTAATGTTTCCTCTTTGTACATAAACTAGGTTATATTACAGTAACTGAATGCTGTCGTGGACCAGATGAATACTGTTCAGATTCTGATTTGAACAGTAGCTACAGAGTTTTACATTACACATTTCATTCACATTTCCATGGAAACTGTGTATTTTTATTTACATAAGATAATCCTTTGTCCTGATCAACTTTCAAGAAAATTACAACCATTTATCAGTTGTCTGGCAACTAATAAAAAATCCACAGCGATCACTTGTGATTCTCAATTGAACTTTGAGCCACATGTCAATAATCTCATTAAATCCTACAAATGCAGAATGCTACAGCTCGTGTGTTTAATGGGACAAATTATAGGCCACATATCACATCACATATCAATTCTCACCTCACTCCATTGGCCGCCAGTTAACTTCCGAATTGATTTTAAGATTATTTTAATAACCTTCAAGGCACAACGTGGTTTAACCTCCAGATGTACAGCTGAGCTTCTGACTACTAATGCTCTAAGTCGTGACCTGAGATCCTCACGC
The DNA here is from genome assembly GCA_035609425.1 of Epinephelus awoara. NCBI lineage: Eukaryota > Metazoa > Chordata > Actinopteri > Perciformes > Serranidae > Epinephelus > Epinephelus awoara. The sequence goes on from CM069302.1 coordinate 31,513,176, forward strand.
CTGCCCTCACTATTCGTCCCTAGGTCAAGGCTGGAAAGGAAAGGTGACCTGGCTTTTGCCCTCAAGGCCCCTTGGCTCTAGTATTCTCTGCCTGAGGAGATTAGGCTTGCTAATGCATTAACAGTTTTTAAACCAGTGCTTAAAACGTAGATGGGAAAGCTTTCCCTCTTGATGCCTGATTAGTAGCTTAATGATTTGTAACTTTAGTGTTGTATTTCCTTCTGTTCTGGTTTGCCTCTGTACAGAGTATTTTTCTTAGTTCTTAACATTTTTTTAATTTCTGTAATCTTATTGTTGTCTTATTTTCATGAACTCTCTGACAAACTTTGTGACACACTTTATAATCTATTACTATTATCAGTACTTTAAAATAACAGTCTGACACCACAGTAAAGAGAAAACTTTCAAGTGTTGCAAAAATTAAAAAAAAAATCAAGATAGAACAGAAAAATATTATGATAAAAATACGAAGATAATACCATTAAAGAATATTATCCATAAATCAAACTAAAATTAAACAGCTGTGCAGTTGTCAGAAGTGGCAGCTTGCTTAGAGGTAGAAAATTGTCCCAGGAATGTGCAGAGATTTTAGTGATTCTGTTGTGGTCAATAACTCTATGTATGTTTGGCCACACTTGGCAGAATGTGTGATTGGTTGTGAGATGTGAGAAACTCCCCATTGTTAGTGAAGCTCAAGTTTCAGGTGACAGGCAAATTACCATTTTAGCAGACATTACCAAAAAATAAATAAATAATCTTTTAAAAATCCACATTTCAGATAGTTTTTGACAGCTGAATAGATCATTGTGCATGTGATAAATTACACAGTGAAGAATTCACACATGTTGAAGAGCGTAACTTCAACATGAAATTCAAAGTGTCCAGTGGTTTGAAGGTTTGAACATGTTTATTTTGAGAATATTCATTGTTATTTGAGAATTGTGTCAAAGCAGTTGAGATGAACTGTAATGATGGCTCAACTCCATTAAATGTCCCAGTGAGCCATACCAGCAAGTGAGCATGCATGACACCCAAACACCTGGTACGACTGGCTTACCTGAAAAGAATGACATCATCATTTATGTTACTGATTCTACCTGTGCCTCTCCTGTTATGACACGACAAATTAAACACTAAAAAACATCATGAGTGTGGGTAGAGTCAGCGGGTGGAGGCTGTCATTATGGGCTGTGTATTGGTGAATCACTATGGACTCCATTGTTTCCAAGGCCACGTCATTTACCGTTTGATTGTGATGCTTTAGTGTGTGTGTGTCATGCGGGTGTGCTCCATGCATTAGGTGTCTAAATGCACGTCTGTGTGTGTGTGACTGGTCAGGGCACTCCTGGGAGGCTGTCAAAGTAAGCTGGGTTGGTAGGTCCCGGATAAACGGCTGGATTTGACTAATCTGACAAGCGAGGACGTGGCGAGGTGGGTCACCATAGGCCTGTGACCCTGACACAAACAAACACACTTACGTACAAAACTCTGTCAATAACATTTCTATACACACACACACACACACACACACACACACACACACACACACACACACACCAGCAGGTAGGTTATGTCAATACACTCAGCTGGAGTGTGTTGTGCTTGGCTCGGGCTAAGCTGCATTGCGGTGTCTGTCTCGTGTTTCATGTGCAGATTAAACGTAAGGTGTGTCTTTTGGTGGACGGCTTTTAAGTGGTTTACAGTAGGATGGAAGGATTTACTATCCAACACTGAGACATACAGATAGATAGATAGATAGATAGATAGATAGATAGATAGATAGATAGATAGATAGATAGATAGATAGATAGATAGATAGATGGTATTAACTCCTCTGACAGAAGTCACAGTGGCCTTGAAGGAAAGCAGGAAAGGACATCAGGTCATCACAACATTGGAAATCGTGTCAGCATGTCCATAGTGTGCTCACTACTATAGTCGACAGACTGTCTTGTCCCAGCCATTGTGCTCAGTCTGTCTCAAACCTTTCTTTGACAGCCCTGACCCTGCTGTACCTCCCCCACCGCACACTGTAGCAGACTCATTCTCATGACCTCGACACTGTTCTATCTACAGGAATACAGCGAGGACACACAGCTCTGCTTTTAACAATGGCTCATACAGGGCCACTATCTGTTATATAATATGAAATTTGTTGATATCTGTCAACCGCTAAGAGGTCTACTTGTGTACTGATTTGGCCTTAAAAATGAAGCAACTCATCACGGGCAGTTATTTATGTGTGTAAGACAACTAAAAGTGAAAATACTTTATTTCAGTAAATTTTCAAGGCCTGGATCTGTTGCACCAACTGATTGGAAGTTAAAACTTAACCATGTTATTAAAACTTTAAAGGGACAGTTCACCCCAAAATCAAAAATACATATTTTTCCTCCTACCTGTAGTGCTATTGGTTAATCTAGACTGTTTTGGTCTGAGTTGTAGAGTTTTGATGATATTGTCCGTAGAGATGTCTGTTTTCTCTTTGATATAATGGAACTAGATGGCACTCGGCTTGTGGTTCTCAAAGGGCCAAAGAATACATTTGAACAACTCAGCAGCAATGTCTCTTTACAGAAGTCATGACTGAATAGTTTTAAGATGGAACTATTTTCTTTCTACCGAACTACACCCGCCAACCATATCACTGCACAGAAGGAAGCGTGTACCCACTGCTCACTCACCTAGCACAACTGAGCTAACTAACATTACAGCTCAGCTGGGGAGGATTCCATTCATATTCATATCTCACGCTGTCTCGAGCACAAGCCTCTCGTCACTTCCTTCTGCACAGTGATACAGTTGCCAGTGCAGTTCGGTAGAAAGAAAGTAGTTCCTACATGAAACTGCTCACAACAATATCTGTGGATTATCTTGAGTAACCAGGTCAAGATTTCTAGACACATTGCTGTTGAGAAGTTACGCTACACTTTCTGACTTCCTGTTAACATAGTAGACATTTCTTACGGTTTGCCTCTTGTGCAATGAGATTTAGTTTGAAAATAGTGTTATTACAAAGAACTGAGGAAGGATTTCGCTACAAATAGCTGACGCAACCCAATCCAGAAAAGGTGACAGTGTCCACTGTCACACAATTCCTTACATATACTGTGTGACCCCTTTGTGGAACCAGACCCCAAGGTGGAGACCCACTGCTATAGACCAGAGTAGTGCTGATCAATGTGACATTGAATATGAGAAAAAATAATACTGTGTTTGTCAAATCAAAGTCGGAACCCTGCCTGGCTTATTTATCAAGACCAATAATGATGTAGTTGTTTATGTCGCAATGAAACAATAGATTACAAATTTCAGTCTGGTGCATTTGGGTGTCGATGCAAATGGAGAGGACCTTTATCCAGACTGGACTGGGAACATGTGAGCTACAGGTTTCCCCATGATGGAAAAAAAAAAAAAAGCCTTTTCCCATGGCTCCCCTCCCCCGCAGCAGCCCGACAGCTCCAGAAGGGCTGTGGGATGCTTTTCAAGATGCTCATCCCCCATCTTTCTCCTCCTTCTCTGGCTATGTGTGTGTTGGTTATTGAGCAGCAGTCAGATGGCTGTGATGATACAAACCTGGGATTTGGCCAGCAGATTACTCTGAAACACACTGCATGGCTGGCGAGGATCAAGCCCCCTATGGAGGCTTTCTTTCATCTGCTGTGCAAAAAACCTCATTATTATTGTCTGTTCAACCTCCCCATGAAGATTATTCATTGTGTAAGAAACTGGTGGGTTGGGTTTCTCGGTTAAAGCCTTCATTTGCTTTTGAAATATAATTACCGTGCAGGCTTGAGCCATGAATAAAGACAGTGACAAGGTGATAGGTAGGTAAACAAGGGTTTCAAATGTTTTATTCCTTTTAATATCAATGTCAAATACAAATTGCTGCTCCACAATTCATTTCCAAAGGGTTTTGTTTCCCCACATTTGAAGTGATTTATTTCGAAGACAGTGACCAAATTATCTAATTCTTAAAAAGTAAGTGCACAAAACGCCCTCCTTTGAGTTACTGTTCAATAGACATTTGACCTTTCTGAGGAGAAAGGCAGGCAGGCGACGACGATGTTCATGGAGCTATGACGTGGTGTGTGCATGTGTGTGTGTGTTGTGTGAAATGCATGAAAGCACCACGCCTGAGACGGTCACAATGAGAAGGAATGGCCCTTGTGATACATGTGAATATATCATATACACTCATATACTTCTGTTAGGTTGTTGTCTGTTTTAAGGCATTATCAGCCGCTTTGTATGCAGGGACAAAATGTGCAAAAAAATCAAATATACACATGAACATAAAGTTTCCCCTGACGCTGAAACCTGTAGCTTAAACAACTGGTCTGACTGTAGTCTTGTTCTTTGAGAGATTCCACACCTGCTTCTTAAGGCAGATGCTGAGAGCACCAGGGTCTTTTTTTAGAGGGGAGGGAGGGTGGAGGTGAGGAGCGGTAGCTGCATGTGATCGTTGACGCATACGCTGCCCCACCACACACACCTGCCTCGCCTGCACCATGGATGCCAACGCAGCATGTGGAGGAGGGAGTCACGCTCACACATACAGGAAACACACACACACACACGTAGATTGGCGGAAGACAGACAAACAGGCCATGGATGGAAAAAAGGAGGAAACAGGAAACTCCCATAAACAGACATTAATGCTTAGATTAATACATGAAGTCTTTGTCAAGTGGACTTTTTTTTGCATTTTACTAGTAAACAAATGAACAGAAAACCAGAACAGAAAACAGCCTTACAATTCTTTTTAAACCACCCACCCACTACCACCCTGAAAATTTCTCTCTGAAGACAGTGACGAAATAAACACACACACACACGCTCACATACTGTATACACGTGCACACACTGCCAGATGGCATTTCAGTGAACACAACTGCCCACTCAAACCTAGTTCTCATTACATTTCCCCTTTAGTCCCCCTTTTAAACGTTTTTACACAGTTCCTCTCCATTTGAAAAGGTTTTAATTTGACAAAAAAAGAAGCAGCATTCCACACTCAAACACTAAACAATCCTATTATCTATATTTTTCTGGTTCATCTTCATGCTTTAACTGAGATTTGCAAGTGCTGGATGCAGGAGCGGGGAGGTTCCTCTGGTGCTGTGCTGCTACCCTGCACAGTTGAGGACTATCTACATTCAAAAAAACAAAAAAGAAAAGCTGTGATCCTCTCCCTGCCCCGTGGTGATTTTGAGCCAAACAAAGCGCTGAATTCTCACAAGGCGGAGCAGCCATTTTGTTTGAGGCACGGAGATGGGCGAACAGGCAACACAGCTTTGCCAGAGGAAACACCACCAACCCTCGACCTGGCCGCTAGCTCCTCTTACTTTTGTACTTTTTAATTTTTTATCAATTATTCAGATTTTTTTGTCCTTTTATTCCCCTGTCAAGGGGCGAGATAGCTTTGTAACAGCTAATAATTATAATTGTTATGATCAATCACAAAGAAAACATTGAATTTTTTCTAGGAGCACCGTGCCAAATTCTGAACAGACACAAAAGCCTCGAGGCACAAGAGACATTTCTAAATACTCTATGGATTGACTAGGCTGTGCAAACAAACTACACATAGGAAACTCTCAATAAACCCCACAAGAAGAACAGAGGCTATGACTAATTAAATATATTTCTATATATTCATCTATATATTTAGTATATCTAATAAATACATTTGTTGATAGACATAGAGATCTTTCTGTAAACTATTTACATTAAAAGGTGTTTTCAGAAACAATAAATAGCTATGAAGGCAAGGCAAAGGAGAGAAAATCTGTGGTTTTAACATTTTAGCGCTTTCATATGCGAACCAAGAGAAACATTCAGGCATCTCTCAGCGCGTTCCCACTGAATCGTCAAAGCCAGTCGTTCTGTTTTAGGGTGACACGGCTCATCTCAAACTGAACTCTCCCTTCATAAATAATTGGCAGGAACATCCACTCCACACAAAAAATAATGCTCTCAATCTTACCTACCTGTCCTCTCTACATAATGGAATGTGCTCCAGTCTCTCGACTGCTCTCAGTAGATAGGCTTTTCCCTTCCTATTAATACCTGGTGAGCGGGGCAGTGAAGAAGCAGTGTACAAAAAAATGTACCAGCACCTGCCAAGATATACCAGCATTCGGCCTGGTGGCTGGTGTTAAAAGTTTCCAAACCTGCTAATGACCCCTGTCGTCTCCAGGCTCAGACGTGACATACACACATTATGATAAAAGGATGCTGTAAAAACGCCACAGTCATCAGAGAGAGGCAGAAAAACATCAAACCCACCCCAAAAACCCTTCCATATCCCCCGGCCCCTTCACAATCTCATGCTGCACAATTTTTTTTGTCATTTTTTGTGTAACTTTTCCTCTTAATGGCAGGTGTGGACAGAAAATTACAGGGTAGTAACGAGCCTGCCAATGCCTGGGTACTAAGGGACATATTGCTGTCGGCCCGACTGTTTAACACCACACACAGTCTACTTTAGTGTCCCCAAATTCTGCAGACCACTGGCATGTTTTTCAAACACTTAATTCATCTTGTAACATTACTGCAACTGCTGTAGTGGAGGGGGAGGGGGGGGGGCTGTACGTTTTTAAGAGACAGCATTTGAAAAAGATGAAACAGTTTTGTTTACAAAAGCAACTGTAAGTGCAAAATACCATGCACAGTTGTTTGACTGGTGAGCAGGGCAGAAAAAAAGCCCCACATCATGTCAGTGTCACACCTTTGGGAGGACTCTGTCTCAATGGACAACTAGGAGCGATGGAGGGGTGTGTGTGTGTGTGTGTGTGTGTGTGTGTGTGTGTCTGTGTGTATGTATGCACGTGTATGTGTGTGTGTGTCTAAGTATGTGTGAAGTAAGGGTGAAATCTCATAAGTGCTTCCCATGGCTCTTGAGGCATAGAAAAAGAGGCAGTGGGATATTGTGTGGTAACATTCTCTGGCTGCGAGTTGTGTTTGGGATGAATGGACGGAGAGACGGAGGGGGTGGAGTGTCTTTAAAATCCCACTCATTTGATTGGTGCAGAGCAGAGCGGGTGACACCCTAAAGACTGACCGCTGATGATGGGCTGGATGTGAGCGAGTGTCTCAGAGGTGTTGCAGTCTGGATGGAAGTCGTCGTGGGGACAGGAAGTCCGCAGAGGCCTGGCTAGAGGAGAGGCCTCAGACTTGGTCAGTCCTGGTAGGGAGGGAGGGAGGTAAAGGGAAGGGGGTGAGGTCTGAATGGGATTAGGGAGTGGTGAGACAATCTTGGGACGGGATTGGCTGAGGGGAGGAGGTGGGAGTTGGGAAAGTGACCAGTGCTGTCTATAGGCTGCAGCCCAGCTGCTTGACCATCTCCTGAGTGTCCTGCAGGCGCAGCACGCTGGCGCTGGAGTAGCCTTCGTCGCTGCAGCTGCTGCGCAGGCTGCCTCGCTCGTCCCCTGAGTCGCTCACACTGCTGGTGCTCCACTCCAGGTCACCCAGCAGGTAGTCCGTCCCCTCCACATCCACATCCAGGTCCTCTGTTGGAGCACAAAGACAACATTGTTATAGGGTTGAATAATAAATCAATTCTATCATTTATCTATTCAAGTTTATCTCAAGGTTGTTTAAAAGCTGATGAGTGGTGACGTACAATCTCTGGCACCCGTGCTGGTAAACTGCAGACAGTAGGCAGCTGCTGCTGTTTATGTATATATTTGATCTGTATGTATGTGTTTATGATACTGCAGGCCTTGCACCTACAGTAAATCTCTGTAACAAAGACCCTGGGTTTTACTTTATGCTGTATACTTAATATCAGCTTCTCACCACAATATAATATCATGCTATATCAGTCTTTATATCATTTACCAGGGGGTTAATTCTGGTCTTGCTTTCACCCACTCCTTCAACTATTTGATGGGTGTATTATGTGTGTGTGTACCTTGGTCAGAGTCGGACTTGTCGGACACAGTGGAGCCGGTGCTGTCCATACGGATCCTCTCCACCCCCAGCTGCTCCAGACGCCTCCTCAGGTGTCTCTGCTCCCGCTGTAGCTGCTCCACGGTGTGCTGAGCTCTCCTATCGCTCTCCTCCAACCGCTGCAGGGTGGGAAGAGAAGAAACACAAAACTTAAGGAGAAGCTCTCAAAAATTTTGCTCTTGCTCTGTTGCTTAATGGAAACAGCTTTATGTGTGGTCAGAAAATGTATAGCTGGTATTTGGAAATGAATGGCTGTATCCCTCTTGACAAGATCACAGGTAGTCTTAGAAAAGGATGTTAAACCTCCCCAGAATTTGGCAGCCTTATCTAAAATATATAGGAGCATCTCTGACACCAACATAAGGATATGATCTGTCTTTTAAACTGTTGCTCTGTGTGTGCGTTCCCTAGGTGGCTTTGCGGTCACTAAAATACACAATCGCACTGATTAGGTGAGAACCAAACACACACATAAACGCACCTTGATATGATCTTTGGCCTTCATCAGCAGGCTGAGGGTGGTGTGCCTGTTCGCATCTGGTCCTAAGGGAACGAGGGATTTCAAGCGCTCTAGACACAGCCGTAGATGTGCCCGTCTGAAGACAAAAACAGAAGCAGAGAAGAAGAAACAGTCAGACATCATTTTGGGCCCAGGACACAATAGTTTGACAAAAAAACAAACAAAAAAAAAACCTCAAGGTCCATTTCCTAACTTTTTTTACTGGAGCTTTTAAACTCACCTCATGGTCTTCATCGCTGGAAAGAATTTGCTCAATTGTATCTGATGACCAAAGTACGGAGCTTAAGTCACACAACTGAGCTGTCTCATTATGACTCTATCTGCTCATGCAGACAATGAGATGTGGTTGAAAGCTCCAGAAAAAAAAAGTAGTAGATAGATCTTGAATTTTTTTTTTTGGTCAAATGTGATTTGAAACTGAGCCTTATTTAGGGATGAAAATCATTTGAATGAAACTGGACACAATAACATATCAAATAAATGTCTTTGTCAGTGTCTTACTTTGAGGAATACATACATGTTTTTTAGTCATGCTAGTTGTGCTAAGAACTACAGCCATACACAGCCTTAACCTTTAAGTGACCTAATTTTCTTTGCACACTGCCACATTGTTTCATTAAGCAGGCGTTAAGTGTTTAACAAGTAAGAGAAGCCGTCTTGTGGCTTATCAGGAAAAACATTACTCTGTGCATCAAGGATGTAGCAGCACAAGCAACAAGGACGCAGCTGCAGACTGCTTGCGGTGGTTGAGAAAGTTATTGTCACTGGAATGTGCAAGAACCTACAAGGAGAAGAAGTTGCTCTCTCTCTCTCCGTCTGAAACTATGGTGAAGGTTGATTGTGCCCGCATGTGCGTGTGTTATTAAAAACTCAGAGAGACACTCTTTGTTTATGTTCTTTCATTTGCAGAAATTTCCCACAAGTTAGTGCTTGGCTCTGAGGATGGCAATGTTTGTGTGTCTGTCTGTCAGTCCATCCGTCTGTTAGTCTGTCCGTCTGTCAGTCCACCACTCTGGTCCAGACTGAAATGTCTCAACAGCTACTGAATGGACTGCTGTAAAACTTTGAGTTTGTGGTATTTGTATTTTGAGTTTAGTACTAACTAGTAAATGTTAGCGTGCTAATGCTCAAAACTTAGTTGGTTGCATGCATGTGTTACAGTCCCCATGCTTTGTGATACAAATACTAGAGTAACTCATTCATAACAGGTGGTTGAGTAAAGGTTAGCACATGTAGTTCTATATGAAGTGACCTCTCCTGAGTGTTTCTTCAGCATTGTGACATCACTAAATAATGTTGCTGAATTCCAAAGATCGTCTGGGACATATGTTCAGATCTGAACACACTATTAATGTCACCTGTCCTTTAACACAGTTCGCATTTACATTTCTCATCTCCACTCCATTTCCTCCTGCAGCCGCTCAGCCTTGGCAGTTGCTATGGTCTGGTGGGTGTTTGCGACCACTTGACCCCGCTGTTACACAACACACACCTCCAGCTCCAGCCTCGGTGGAGTGTGTACGTGTCTGTATGCCTGTGTGTGCCTGAGCGAGTGGGCGTGTGTACGTCACACTCCTCCTGAGAGCGAGTGTAAAAATGTTTTTTTGGCAGCTGAGGGCCGGCTGGATGAGCTATTCATTTATTGTCTGCTGCAGGTAATCCTGCTGCGAGCGTCACTGCCGGAAAGAGTTGATTCAAAACCGGACACATGCAGAGAGGGTGAGACTGATTTGACTGTGGGCACAGGACACACACACGGATACATTCTCACCCCATGCCCTTTTAAAACACACACACACACACACACACACACTGCAAGTGAAGCCCACGCATGCACATACAAAGCAGTGTTCATTTGCTGAAACCGAGTGCCTGTTTCTCAGCTGACTCAGTCCAAAGGGCATGCAGATTGTCATTACATAACATGGAATGCAAAATGCCCTGGGCTGTGTTGTTCTGACATAATCAGCAGGGCTGGCTAATATTCGTTAAAGAACACTGACTGAGCAGCTCATGAAGCAGCACAGGTCACATGATGTCTGAGTGAGAGAAGAACACTCGAGGCGTGGCTAGAACGCACAGCACTATTTCAGCAACAGGTTATTCTGGTTCAGTGTGGCTTTAGTGCAGTGTGTCAATAGGTGAGTATGTATATAGAGCTATAGGCCTGTGTGTTATCAGCCTAAGGCCAGAACCTATATGCCTCTGCCCTAATTTTGCACTTGTCCTCTTTTTAAGTGCACACGACCGGCAAGTCAAACTGGTTTCATAAAACAGTTGCAACCATGTCGTGCCTTGCATTAGCCTTACAAAAACTACACCTCCATCAAACTAAAAACTACAACAAGGCCTGTGCGATGCTCTTTGCCTGACCAGCAATAAATCACCCCACTGTCTTTGGTCTCGCCCTCTGACCCCCAACAGTAACTGCCTGTGACCAGCTGGGATGAACTTGCATGTTAAAAAAAAGGCGTGGTGGTGGCGGCGGCTGGAGTCGTGTTACGTGGAGGTAAACATGTGCACACCTACTCGCACGCTCTTGTTTCTGTGTGGACTAACAGAGGGGAGGGGAGCTGTACAAAATAGGACTTTGAATGTGTGTGTATGGAGATTTCGCTGAGCCAATATTGCTGGAAGAAGGGGGGATGGGTCTCATTGCACTCCACTGGCTTTGCTAGCAGTGGGTCGACATGAGTAATTTACTATCTGCCCATGATGGCTTTCTATCATCATGCTACTGGTGGGAGAAACTGGCTAAAGGCTATGAATGTTCTCAAGTGTAATACGACAGGCTGTGGCCGTAATTTTGACTTACAGCTGGGCATGAGGTATCTCCCCACACACACACACACACACAGGCTCATGCACACACATGCAGAGGGCTAAATCCCAGGCACAGGCCTCAGTGCCATATATTATTCAGGCTGTCCACTGAGCTGCTGGTTTGGATCAACTAGCACAGGCGGGATGGAAGCACTCAGTGTGACGGAGACCAAAAAATAAAATTATTAATAAATAAAAGACTCATTTCGTGGCCTAAAATCGCTGCCTGCGAAACTGCAAAAAACAACAGCAGTTTGATTTTTAGGGGGGATTCATTACAACCTTACAGCCTGGTATTACAACTGGGAAATTATTTTTGCCAAAATGTAGTATAATAAAAGTATTAATTTAGTGTTTCATAGCAGGAGTCACAGTGTACGGCCATGTTAGCAGCTCTGAGAGGCTGTAATAATTTGCCACTGAAGTGCTTTGGCATGCTCAAGATGTCGAAGCTAACATGGTGACATTAAGCAAGTATAAAGTTTACCATATTCACCTCCTTAGGTGAGCTTTTTAGCATGGGAATGTCCCCCAAGTATTGGGCAAATTAAAATAATGATAGTGCTAGAAGAAAAGTCAAGGGATCACCAAAGTGACAACAATCCGTCCTCCAGTGACAATGAATGTGTGTGTCAACATGTCATGGCAATTCATCCAGTATTTGTCAAGACATCTCACTCATTACTGTCTTTTTCATTAAATACCTGATTGGAAAAGTTATACCAGACTGATGGGCTCACACAGTCCAAAACAGAGAAGCACACATTTACCAGCTCTACAAAGTTTTGTTGAGACAGCCCAGTTTTAGGTTGTTGAAACATGGCCAGCTGCTCGAAGGCACACAGAGGCACACTGAGTCACCTGATACAACCACAATATCTCATTTGTCTCGCCAGTTTCAGAAGGGGTGAAAACCACAGGTTTTTATAAAGATTAAGATCTGTATGATGATATGAGCTGCAGTTTTAGAGACTGGGTGCATGTAAAACTTGAAAAATTCAAACACTAAATGTATTGTTTAGAGTATGCCTGATTAATATCGTCTCTGTTATTCAGCACTCACACTTTTAATGTTTGAGAAGCTCTCTACATTTGCCTCATTTAATTGCACAACATCATTTAGTTATGGAAGATACTTTTACCCAAAATTAAAAAAGGGAACACAGAACACAGTGGGATAATCAAGCCACATTTAAATATGAAAACACTGAATGGAAAATACTTATTACTACTACTTACTACTAATACTTACTATTGTAAGATGCCAAATTGAAAATGGAAAGCAAAATTCAAAATCTTGGAATCAATTCCTCAAAATGATAAACAACAAAAAGCCTAAGCCAAAAATAGAAAATGGCAAATGCAAAAGGGAGGGAGGAAAACAAAAAAGATAATTTTATGTCTTAATAATTCATTTTCTATTTCAAATTTTCTTAATTTCCTTTTCAATAACACATTGTCATTTAAGCTTTAGAATTTGAGCATTTAATTTAAGCATTCCATTTCAGTGAAAACTGCAATTTTTGAAATTCCCATTTTTCGGTCCAGGTATCATCAGATGATTCGTAATTCATTCGTAATTCAAAAACCAAAAACGTTAAATCTCTTATTTGATTCAAAACATAAAAACAAGAGTACCCAAGAAAAACGTTTTTGGTGTCAGAATCAAATAACGAAAAACCAATCAACCCCAGCCCGTTTTTGTTTTTTGCCGATTCCTTTTACCGTTATTCCTTTTTGGACTGAATATTGAACAGGTCTGCAGACATTCAGCCAATTCCTTTTTGCGTTTGAAACCAAAAACGGAAGTCACATGGTTTTTTCCTTCTTTCATTTTAAACCAAAAACGAAATCACGTGATCTATTCCTTTTTTGTTTCCAAACGAAAAACCAGAAAACTAATTTTGGTTTTTGCAAATTCTTATACTGTACAGCTCCGGCAGAAAATATAACAGTAGCCTACTGCTAATTCTCAAAGCGTTTCAGTTGGATGCTGCATCTCAACTACTCACATGTGCCACCTGCTGGTTGCTGTTGCGCACTGCAGCTACTCCTGGATCAATTATTTCACCCCCTTCACTGTGGCTGCGGCATTGAAATGAGTAACATCTGTATGTGAAATGGTTAACAAAGGACAACACAGGCTATTTCCACATATGTAATTGATTAGGCTATTAATTCACACTATGCAACTAAATAATATATCACACATTTTTTGGATGAAATATATTTCATATGCATAGAATATGTAGGCCTATTTATTTATTTTATTAGATTCTGTGCTTGCATAATGTTGGGTGATACATTTTTAATAGAATGGCCATTCTACCCATAAATATCATATATATGATTCTACCCTCTTGGATTTTATTTTGACGTTTTTTACACTTCACTTCCACTTCCTGTCAGCCCACCTTGCTACTGTCTCCCAAATGAGAAATGAAAAAAGGAATTTGAAAAAACCAAAATTGGTTTTCTGGTTTTTCGTTTGGAAACAAAAAAGGAATAGATCACGTGATTTTGTTTTTCATTCTTGAAAAAAAAAAAAAAGGAATTGGCTGAATGTCCGCAGACCTGTTCAATATTCAATCCAAAAAGGAATAACAATAAAACGAATCAGCAAAAAAAAAAAAAAAACGGGCCGGGTTTGATTAGTTTTTCGTCATTTGATTTCGACACCAAAAACGTTTTCTTGGATACTCTTGTTTTTGTTTGTTTTGAATCAAATAAGAGATTTAACGTTTTTGGTTTTTGAATTACAAATGAATTACGAATTATCTGATGATACCCGGTCCTTATTCAACATTAATTTCAGGCCTGTTCCTGAGTACTAAAATGAGAGTCATCATCCATACTCAACAGTGATTCTTAATAGATGCAAAAGTGCCCTCCATCTGCAACCCATAATTTACAGGCACTTTCCATGGTGACAGAGGAATGGCAACAATTCTCACACACACACACACACACACACACACACACACACACACACACACACACACACACACACACACACACACACACACACGAGACATTTTTACATACCTGTTCTTTTCCATTTCATTATGCGAAGACCTGTGGAGATAAAACACATATTAGAAACCACACATAATAACAGGGCCATTGCTTAAACAGGGTAAGGTTTCCTCTCTGTGTGCCATCAATGCAGTCTGAGGCCTTACTGCAGGGGAGTGAGAGAGAGTGAAAAGGCTGTGTGGGAGTTTATGAGCAGTCAGAACGGATGACAAAATGAGATTCTCGGAAAAATGGAAGAACGGGCTGGATATTCCGCCGCCCGAGGCTTGTTCTACGGAGGATACTTGTGCTTTTTTAAGGACTCGGTGCCACACTCAGATACGTGATGAAGAGGCCGGGGGTAAACATAGTAACAGTAACTAGAAACAGAAGCCAGGGACTATGCCCCTTCATATTGCCTGATTATCCACTGTGCAAGTAGTAATGAAAGGTGGGGGTGGGGTAAGACACAGCACTGAAGGTAAATGGAGAGAAGGAGGTGTGCTAGTGGCCAGTATGACTCCTGCATTGCAGTGTTAAGGCAGCACACACACAGGGAAAGACGTGGGGACACACAAACAGACGGAGAGGATGCAGAAACGAGGTTATGTGTAGTTTTTGCGAATGTATGGGCTAGACTGACCTGACCTGTGCAAAAGGGGGTCAGCGGGTGGTGGTGGTGGTTGTGGGATGAGGGGTGGGGGCAGAGGGTTAATATCGCCTCAGCATTTGCTGAACTCTCATCTACTGTACCTCTACCTGACCTCCCGATCCCCCCACCCCAGGTCCCGAAATAGCCTCTGCACCTTCAGCTCTGCTGGACTTGACACTGTCGCCACGCCATGGCCAAGATCCTCAGAGGACTCTCACTCGCTCAAACAAACCTTGATTCACCTCCATGTTTGACAACTTACTGTCAAGACCAAGCTTAGAAATACTGTCTTTAACGATCCTCAGTTGCAACGTCGCAACAGCTATGGGTGCCATGCCTGTGTGTGTGGTGCGGGGTGTCATCTTGTTTCAGCATTGGGCGCTCTCTATATCACTTGGCCCCCTCCAGCCAGTGTGCATTCCTGTTCAGGGCAGACAGCCGCTGGTGACATAACAGTGCTAGCAGGGAAATGATCCCACTTATTCAGGATAGATTTCAGGCTCTGGAACACTTCCCACCTCCTGCCCTGGCCCCATAACTCTCTGCCTCTCCAACTAACACACCCATGACGCGACAGGGTACAGCTGATATGAAGTAATATTATGTTATGACGATTTCTTCTTTAATGTGATCACTGTGGAATACTGTATGGATTGATGTAATTCTATATCAGCAGCTTACACTCGATCTCTAGTCAATCAAAAAGGCACCAGGATCACACTGACTTGCGCCAGTAAATTTTAACCATCTAACATTTCATTTCCTGCATTCTGGTACATTGTTATGCACCAATTTGGGCCTTTTCTGCATCAATATATGGTGTAAATGTCTTTAATGTTGTCAAAATAAAGCTGCCACTGTTATGTTTTTATTAGGGGGAGGCACACTTACAGGTTATAAATATTGAGGGGGACGTACCCCCTGCATCCCCACCGAAATTCTACACCTATGGTCTACCTAATACCTTCCTGGCCTATGTATAAAGGTGACTGCTATATGTTGAGATCCAGCTGCTACTTTCATTAGTTCACCTCACAAACGTCCTTTATAACAGATAAAGAATCTCTCTGGTTACCTGTAGCCTACCAAAATAACTTGTGGTCACATGTTGACGTTAACAAAAGTTATTGTATGTATATTATGTATAGTAATTAATGCCCCTCTTCTATTTATTCAATCAAGAATAAATTAGATAATAAACAAATAAATAATGTAGATCAAGTGATACCGGATCTTTAAAAGGATATGCAGTGGGGGCCTTAATTTGGTCTTATTTCAATAGTTTTCATCATTTCTATCCCTTCGGATCATTTTAGACCAAAAACTTCTGGGAACTCCCTAAGAGGAAGCGCCAGTTAGCAAGCTCAGCCGAGAACTGCGTACCTTCAAAGGCTTTTTTTCTGTTTGCATTGGCATCACTAATAGGAATGCTGAAGTGACATAACCTGGCGTACACCATCACATATATGCTCAGTGGACTCCACTCTCGGTCAGTTAAGTTGTGTTTCCTTCCATTTTTTGTTATTACAAGCTGCTGTTTGTGCTTTGTGTTGTTTTCTCGGATAACGGGTTTTTAAAAATGGCGGTCACTTAGGGTTCCTCTTGTGCTGGGAGAGTACCGACTCTGTTTAAGAGCTTAAAGAGTCCCTTAAAACACCTTTCTAAAATCTATGATCGTTCCTTCTTCTTATGGTGCAGACACAACAAAAAGTTGGGTTCTTGGAACTATGAAAAAGTTCCTCTGGGCCGAAAACGCCCAATGTCAAGAAAATGAATGAGTATGTTGTCAGTTTTATGACTCCACTTTCAGTGTAGACCTTAGATTCAGTCTACAATCTTCCCATTCAGTTCCCTGGACAAAATCTTACTACTTGGGGTCCATGGGCTATTATGTCTTTAGGGATCCTTGATAGACAGTTTAACAGATTGCATTAGCTCACTGACTTGTGGCAAGATGATTCACCCATGCAACTTTCCTTCAGCTCAGTCTACATCAAGATTCTTCCTTGTAAATCTACCGTTTATCTGCATTTTACCTTCTGAAGCCATGCTGTAGCCTCGCCCATGAGCCTGAACAACAACACGGGATGGTAAGCATGGAAAGACTCTATTTGCCTGCCCAACGAGGACGGCAAGATCGCTCTAGGATTTCCATAGTGCACTGTAGTTGCACAGTGTTTGTGTTAGTGTGTACAGGGTGGGGGAGGACTCTCCATCTATGTAATGGAGGAGCTGGTGCTCTCCACTGCCTGCCAAGAGTGAGAACAGAGCAGGAAAGACACAGAGGGGTGGAGGAGGTGAGGAGGGAGAGAAAACACAAGCGGGAGAGAGAGCGATGAGGGGGAGGGGGGAGTCACTACTACTGACACACATGCACACATACACGCTAGAAACATGGTGACTCCCCTCCCCCACTGCTCACACTTCCACACCATGAGGAAAAAACAGAAATTGGAGTGCTTGTCCATACTAGGTCTAGTGGCTTCACCATACATACATGGCTGCCTGCCCTACATTTTACCAAGTCTCAGCAGCAACAAAATAACTGATCATGACTGATTAATTAATGATACGCTGTTCTCTGGCAGAAATCCACCCTTCCCCCCCAAGAGGAGAATTCATTCAGTCACAGTGCCGGTCTGACTATTAATGATCAGGAGCCAATATCACCCCAGACCATATCAAATCATCTAGGCTGAGCAGAAACCCTTATTAATAACAAGTCTGCTCTTAAATAGTAATGAGTAATAACTGATTAAATGCTCATCAGGAGCTTCTGTAGCTTAACATGACCTTGTAGTTAAACAAATAAAATTGTAAAAGTAAACGCTGGTAAGCTAAAAGTCTTTATGGCCGTAGGACAAACCTGCAGCAGCTCGCAGTCTACTTGACATACAAAGCTAGTCCCACATTTTCTTCACTAGGCACGTCTAAAAATGTTGTGCTACCTAAGCATGTTAAGACATGTTCAGGGCTGGAAGCAGCTGTGTTTATGCAGCACTCTACATACTGTTCCTTTTAGTGCATGGTGGCAAAAGAGGAACACTACAGATTTGTCACCGTCATGGACAATGTCGTCAAGCCCGTCAGACATAATCCTGGCCAACAGGCTAAAGCAAATATTTGAGTAACACCAAGTTTCTTCGAAAGGTTCTGTGTGCAACAATCAGAGCGTTAATATAGCAACAAAACACTACCTGCTATGCAGAGGTATAGTGGAGTAATGGAGTAAAGCACTACGAAGGTATCTGCAGGTATTTTAGCAGTCAACTAGCGCTGAAACGATTAGCCAATTAAAGGGTTTGATGCTTTTCTGTATCATGTTCGTGTCTTTAGGTTTTGGACTTTTGGTCAGACAAAGCAAGACATTTGAAGACATCACTTTGGATTCTGGGAATTTAATGCAATAGTAACAATTACTTTCTAGGCAGCGCACAAACACTTGCACGGAAATGATGGCTAATCTTTTTCACTTACGACTAAGCCAAAGGAAACGCCAGACAAATTCTGATGAAGCGGCAGAGGAACTTTTAGCAGGGCAGAAATGTGTTCCCTATGTTCTTAAAAGTTGTATAGACTTAACACTTCAAGGGAAAGTTCACCCCAGAATCAAAACCTATATTTTACCTCTTACCTGTAGTGCTATCTATTAGTCTAGATTGTTTTGGTGTGAGTTGCCAAGTGTTGGAGATATTCGCCGTAGAGATGTCTGCCTTCTCTCCAATATAATGGAACTAGATAGTTCTTAGCTTGTGGTGTTCAAAGTGCTGAAAGAATACATTTGAACGTCTTAATAGCAATCTCTCCTTCCAGAAATCATAAACCAGTTCCTCAAGATAATCCACAGACTTTGTTGTGAGGTTGTGAGTTTCATGCAGGAACTTTTGATTTTTACTTAACAGATTTAGATTAGATTTTGAGATGAACCTTCCCTTTAATTTGAAAAAAAATAACTAATGAATTATGATTGTATGGAATACTCTGACCTTTTTGTATAGCAGCCTCGTAACTTTAGATCTGCAGATAATAGGCTACAGCTTGATATAGTACATTGGGTTATGAGAGGTAACGAGCATATATATAAACATATTTGCATACTGCACATCATGTGCTCTGTAAATTGGATACTGAACACAGTGTTTAGCTATCCAAAGGACACTTTGGGTGGAGGCATTCCTCATACAAACAAGTTTATACAACAGCGTCTAAAGGTCCTCCATCATAGAACGTGGCAGGACATGATAGTGGTTCAAATGGGGATAAGAGTGCACGTTTTCAGGCAGTCTCTCAGATATTGGGAGAAAAGTTTACATTCTTCCTCACCTCTCCACGCCTGCCAGAGAAAATTGCAAACATGTTTGCAGCTATCAAAGCTGGATATACATTAGATCACACAAGGTAAGGAGCCTATATATAAACCTATTTACATGCTTCACCTCATGTGCTCTGCATTTATTTCCAGTGGGTGCTGCAAGCTGTTGCACTTGACGTACACCGGCATATTTGATTGAGTTGATATACTTGCATGATTCTTGCACATTATGGGTTGTACCCACATTTTTGAATGCAATTTTTTGTACGTCATTTTGGATCAAAGTGTCATCTTAATAGATGTTAATAGATAGTAACGGAAGCTGGATGAGTTTCCCTTCATGGCTAGCATACCTGATGTGAGTTCAGCTCAAGTCTACAGTCCAGCCAAACAGGTTAACTTGCATCATGTGACCTGCCACTCCTCCCTTCCGTAACTCTGGTACATCATGGCATTTAACGTATATAAATCAATCAATTGCCTCTCTCTATGCACTAGGCAGTGTTTTAGTCAGTTGCCCTTTCAATCTCTGATGAAAAGGAGGCATGCTACGGGTGGGTGGCAGCAATATGCCAGCATTGCGTCTACTGGAGAAGCAGGTCCCTCAGTGTTGCCATTCATCTGAAAAATCTATTATAATCTGACTTTGTTACATCTCTATATTGACAGGGCAACTTTTTTTTTACCTCAGCCAAGCAAAAAACTATTTGTTTTTGCACTAATTAGCTGTTTTTCCCCCTTGTGTTTCCATTCACTGCATCTAATGTGCATATGTGCATAAATACAGGTTGATATAAACAAATCTTTCAAGTCATATAGAATATGGTTCTTTCAGTTCTGCCGTAAATCATGGAGCTTTTTCATCCTCTCCATGGAAATATCAATACATTTAGGAGCTTTAAGTTCACAAGGTTTCACAAACAAAATGTCACAACTGCATGAAATCCAAACTGCAATCTAATCACGGAGCGCACGTCGTTATGTGGGGTATGGATGCAACATAAATCTGTCCCAATATGATTGATCTCTAGAATTCTATGTGTGTGCAGTAGTGTCCATTGACTGGAGCTGACAGGACATGCGCCCTCACTGAAATGTCTTCTGCAGTCACCTTGACTGACCCAGTTTGCCTTACACAGTGGCCATTCGATTTAAGCCAGACTGATGTTTGCTGCTGTCAGTCACACGCTTTGAGGAAGACAAGGGGAAGTCAAAACAGGGCCTTAACCCAACAGACTTGCACATACACATGCAGCTCCTGCTTCTAATATCAGAGGACCTTTTCAGTAGCGTTGGGGACAAATTGGCAGTGGTAGTATTACTCTGGTTTGACATATTGCTAATTGCAGCATCAAAAAAAGGGAACCAATAAAATGTGGTTGACTGTGCTGACGTATGATGCTATCACCACAGACGGCAAATGCTTAAGTGTGATTTGTAAAAAACAAAACCCAATCCAGCAAACGTGGATTAATCCTGCTGCACTCAGTGGGGACACACTTGAAGAGGAGGAATTGTAAGTGCCTTGTTGCAGAGCTGAAAAATGGCATAGAAAGCTCATATGCCTTTACCTGCTACTTGTGTTTTTCTTGCTTTTGCTTTTCCTTTTCAAGCTCTCCCTCTCTCGGCTGCTGATGAAGGGTGGCATGGAGGCATACCCGTGTTCGGCTTCTGCAAGCAAATAAACAACATAGTGGTCACATGTCCAGATATCTGGCAATGCAAGACACAGCCACATTGAGGAGAAGCCAAACCAAAAATAGAAAGACTGCAAAATCTGCCACATTTGACATTGAGCCTTATGGTATTTAGTAGCAATGTCTCCTGCTGAGGTGCAGGCATGCAATGGATGGATTTCCTGCAGTGTCTTTATACAGTATTTTCTCCCCTCAGCCTGGACAATGATGTCATCTTGAACTGAAATAAACCCCACTAGCAAACCACAACAGAGGGAAAGGAGGGGCCTGCATGAAAACAATGTCTCCCTGCACATCTGACTGCATCTGCCACATATGCATTCATCCTTTACCAGAGAGGCAGATGCACGTGTGTTTATGCACATTCGCAGAACATCAAAAAATGTATGAATAAAAATATTGATGATTCTGTGTGAGCGATGCATTCTGCTGTATTGTTGTATCCGACAACGTTACTGTATTCAATGCATGGCCCGTTTACTTTATGTAAAATAAATAAATAAAGGGCAGCAACAGGATTTAAAATAGCCTTTAAATGACAGGTGCATGAAATAGCGTGATTCAGGGGGGAGGGGTGTCATGTATTTTGTCATGAATAAAGCAGACCGTAGAAAACAATACACTTTACCTCGTTCCCTGCGCTCAAGGTACTCGGCTGCTTCGATCAACATCTGCACCATTCCGATCGCCGCCATTTTCAACAATAACACTGATAATATAACAATCCGATGAGGGAATCCGTGGTTGTACACAACCTGCCCCAGCTCCTACCACTGGTCTCCTGCTAACACTCAGGTGGCGTGTTGTTCAGTCAGCTGTTCTTAAAAAAAAAAAGAAAAAGCGAGCGGTAAAGCTACAGAGTTTCTCCTGCAGTGTGTCAGACGGGCTGTTTAGAAGTTAAAGGTCCTAAATGCAGCACCAGTCAGTTAAAAAGCCGCACGAGCCTCTTGCTCAGTGATTGTTAAAATGGTTCAGGTAACGCTGAGGGTTTGGTGTTAGCTGGCTGTTCGAGGCTTGACGCTAACACACTTCAAAAGCTAAGGTTGCTTTGCCCTCTTTATTAAGCAAACTGCTGAATGTCGCTGCTTTTCTGTGTAGTTCTTCGAGAAAAAAGCAAAAATAAAACGAAGTGTTGCTTGACATTAAAAAAAATAGCCGAGTGTTGTTCTGTTTGGCAAAAAAAACAAAAACACACACACACAAGTTGGCTAACGTTAGTGCTCGTGACAAGTTGGCAAATTTACAATGAAGTTGTTGCTAGCTCGGTTGTATATTGTAAAATTCAGCCAATGAAAAAAAGACGTCGGCTTGCTCAGTTGTCACAGACCTGCCTGGTGTGAAATGGATAAGGAAAAACGAGCTAGTTGTCATAAAGTTCAACCGACGATGTCATCCAACCTTATCGGCTCGGGGCTATGTGGCTGGCTAGTTTTGTGCTGGTTTTTCGCTGATCACCCGTGATACGTCTCGCTGGAAACGCAGATAGCGACTGTCATCAACTGAGGAACAGCGAGTGTTTATCAAACTGCTTCCAAAATAGTGGCTTGTTGATCTGGGCGACAGCTAACTACTGTGCTCCACCACAAAGCTCTGTGTGCTGCGATGTGATTGGGTACTGGACATGACAACTCGAGCTCTTATTGGGCGTTTACGTCGTCAATCGCCGAGAGGCGTCGTCAAGGGCTGCCACTGTGGCGCCGGTTCAGCCATTTTGGTTCTAATTCACATGAGTTAAAACACTGCGCGGAGCCAAAATGGACCCAGTTTCACCACCACACACCCGTGTGCTGTGATTGGTTGCTTGGTGATAAACTTGTTAACCATTGGCCGCAATGCCCACGAGCTAAAGTGACAACGCCCGCTTCTGACAGAGGACGCGCCTCTCTGCCATGCTGCTTCGCGGTGTATGGCGACGATTGGCTCCCGTAGTGTTGTTTGTCTTATTTCGTGGTCGGTGATTGGTCAGATTCACATGTTCTCTTATTATTGGCCTCTGGCTCGTCCAATCAAAAAGCACATATCCGCGCAGGCGCAAGGCTCAACGCTTTCCGAAACACATCAGTAAAAGCCTGCTTCAAAATGTGACGGATGCCCATTTTAAAACAGGAAGAATGCAGGACCTCCACTAAGGACAGCGTGTTGTTGTTTTAGCTGCTGGATAACGTCCTTCGTTTAGGACTAAATTTGATCACTGATTGAGAAACCATCCTACAGCACGCGCATAGGGAACACCAAATTAGATTATAATTGGTAGCATCCGTCAGAAAAACATGAAAGCAAGCTGCACAAGAATGCATATCCGTGTCAGTAATCTGAATGTGAATGAAGACTCTCTAATACTACAAACACATTCATCAACTCACAAATGGGAAATGTCGGTGTTAAGTTATTGACAATTACATAACAGAAAATGTCCCTGCATATCATAGCAGACGCAAGAGGCAAAATTGGCTTTCTTGTCTCCATGATCTGGACTACAGCCACTCATTTTTAAAATGCTTTTATTTCAAATAAAATTCCACACAATTCAACAAAACTTAGCAAACTCCTACCAATTTTCAGCCACAGCTGAGCACTGACAGGAGACTTCACTTCTAAAAAAAATATATACAGAACTGTTGCCTAACAAAACAGGTTTGAAATAACAAGAAATGGCATAACATCATCCACAGCTGTTAGGGGAGAATGGAGGTAAGCTTCTCGGGCATCACAATCAGTTTGTGATACTTTCAGGCGATGAAGTCCAGTGGTCTGTTGAATCCACCTTTTCTGTTCATGTACTGCCTAAAAAAATAAATATATAAGAAAACATTACATCACTGTTACCCTCGCAACACTTGCAGATTACATCATCGAGCACCAATGGGAGAGCCGGGATCTCTGCATAGAAACACCTGCGGAGGTGATTGGTTACAATAACGGTGGTTGATGCTGAAAGCGCTCACTGTGAGGGGACTGAAAGTTGACACTTAAACTCTGCATTCTGACCAGCAACTGGGGATTAAACAAAAACTTCGAAACCATCACTACATAATAAAGTCTTATGAAACAATTCCAAAAATTGTGTGTGGCTGTGTGCAGCACTGCTGTGTACTGCACGACCAACTAACGGCTCTATGCAATTAGAAACTATTTGCTGTTGTTGACGTACCTGTATTTTCTCTTCATGGTCACATTGACAGCATATGCATTGACGGATCCATCGGTTTTCCTCCCCTGTTTGAAAACAATGTTACTGCCTCTCATACACAAAACATCACATACTGCAGTTCAAGTTAAACAGTGACATTTTACTAATTAACAAAATGTCATCATCTCTGCTTGCTTTCCACTGATTCTTTCATAGGATAATTTTGAAGATAGGCTTTTGCAAAAGAAAACAACAATTCTAAACTACAACAATAAATAGCTCCACTAAAATAAGGCTGGATTAGATTGAGAAAACATTACACAATGTGTGTTATACCGTCAGTAACAAAACCATGATGGCAGTGTTTGAAATTTTATTTAACAGATAAAACTGAACACAGTATTCTAAATATCCAAAATGCATTTCATATTGCCGAGGTGTTTTGATCCATTGAAAAGAGTGACAATAAATTAAGTCCAATGTTTCTGTCGACAAAAGGAGTTACATCTCGGTGTCTAACTCAGCACTGCCCTCGATATCATGCCTGGCTAGTTTGCTGTCTAAAAAAAACATTATTCTAACTAAAGGTTTGTTCAGCTTTCAGCACTTTTTTTTTGTCAACAGGCGATGAATATTGCAATAGAGGCATGACCTCATATTGCCAAAAAAAGCACAGTGAGGGGAAATGTAAGTGAGAAAATATAATCAGGAGCGACCCACTCTGTGAATTGTGGCTAATCTAATAGTGTTGGCACTCAACATGTGTTTGTGGAAATTCAAAGCACAACAGCAATAAATTTTACATCGAGCAGGCCCACAAAAATAAAATCAAACACACAGTATGTCTACCCTCAGATCAGCCGTGGAATGTAATGAACTTAATTTGAAAAAACTTGCACCCCCTTGTGGCTGAACATCATATGACACCCTTGTGCTCTCACCTTGCTGGAGTCAAAGGAACCAAATCCCATCAATTTCATCATCTCAATCTCCTCTTCTGTTTTGCCCTGCATGTCTTCCGCTGTCAAAAAAATTATAGTTTTGAATTTCAGCAGAACAACGTTGCTCTTGGTACTTTCATAAGCATTTAATAAGCTGAATATGCGCTGATATTAAGAGTATATTATTAATCTAATACCTGAGATCTGAATGGGTTTGGCTGACTTAGCGTCCTTGCGCTCATCATCTCGTCGGTCAGAGGGTGAAGAGGAGCGGTGACGTCTGGGAGGAGACCTGCAGAGGGGACACAATTGGCTATCAAATGGCTGCAGGACAGGTTACCACGACTACAGAGGTCAGGTGCTTTTGCAACTTGAATTGATTAATATTGTTCATGGTCTGTGTAAGTCTACTATGCTTGCAGATGAATGTACTCATTTTTAAAGGGCAAAGAGTACCATCAATGCGCTCCAAACAATCAGAAAGACTATGCTTTTCGATGGCAAAACACTAAACTGATATTAAGTGACAATAAGTCTAAAATGTACTATTCTATCCTACATTTTTGTAGCAGCCAAAATCTGAACATAGAAATACTATTCAGTGTTACAAAATGGCAAAAAGTGCATCTCCACCTTGAGCGTCTCCTGTGAGGAGATCGAGAGCGACTTCTCCGACGCTCTCTATCCCGGTCTCGAGAACGAGAGCGATCCCTTTCCCTTCTCCTTCGGTCACGCTCCCGCGAAGTCGACCGGGAACGCCTTCTCTCTGCAGGAAAGGAGGAAAACAAGAGTATATTAACAGCAAACTGGGGAACTTTAACAGGACTTACTGGCATCCACACACTGACATTCTTCTCTACATCGAGAATTTAAGAGATGCTCTTCTTTACTTTGTTGCACTTCTGTGCAACATGTTTTAAATATGCTATAGCTGATACAAGTATAAATGTCACTGGAACTACGCAAGTCCACTTGTAGTGCTGTGTGTATGGCAGTTTTCTTTTTACAGAAGCAGAATTCAAATCTGTGCCACAGCTGAATTACTGCCCAGTGACTGACACCAGGATATGGATAGAGAAGACACATGCTAAAACTGTTCAGGTTTACACTGACTCTTAATAATATAATTACAGATACTACAGGACTGTCAAGGCACTTTTACATCAACCTTAAACCTAGCCCATGATTACTTCAGACAGAACTTGGTCTGCTAAGTACGCAACACATTAGCATACAGTTGTTGTTCTACGTGAAAGGCTCTGATCTCAAACAATGTGCCTTCAAAATCCCTTTAAAATTTGGTTTGAAACACAATCCCTGCTTCAGGAGGTGCAGTTCAGCCAATATTCTGTGACACGTTTGTGGTTGGGGAAACTGTGACATGAATGTTGCTGTTCTTGCTGATTGCTGCTTTAATTAGATGCTCAACTCTTACTCAGGTTTAACCCTAAACTATCACCATCAGTCTTTGATGTCAAACAAACCCACATCAGACTTTGATGTCAGACAAACCCAAGACAGGATGATGTCCATCACAAGTCACTGACTCAAATGGCAAACAGAGACTTATTGGAACATGTGACAATATCTGACGTTTTACCCGTGGTAAAATGATATTATACATAATTATATTATTTCTATTATAACTTATATGTGGTAGATTACCACAATTAGCCTATAAAGTGTTTTGGTACAACTGCAGGGGCCAAACAGGTTAAAACCCTCAAGCTTCAACTATTCTGCTAATTTGACACTAATATTCAGAGATTAATGTTTAACGCTTTAACTCAAAAATAGTTAAGAACACCAAGGACAAAGTAATCAAAATATCCCTGAAAGTTAAAACGTGTCAAGCCTACATTGAACTGTGAGTACATCTAGAAAGTTCTCTTAGCTTCCACACACTCAGAAACCTCCAAAACCCAGTCACTGATACACACCTGTCCAATGTCCCACTGCTTTTTAACAACGCTAACTACGCTCATGTTAAGTAACTAAGCTAACGTCACGTACATTTACGTTAGCTTCATTATGTAGTAACCATTGGGGGACATACAGGCTGAAGATTATTGAGTCATATTGTTGGGGAATAAAATAAGTGTAATAACATCTTCTTATACTTATATGTTTTTTGTGTAAAAGCGAAAACAGCGCTACCGTAGATATAACGACCAGCTAACGTTAACCACACGCAGTGTTGACATTAGCTAAGTTAGCTAAGCTAACATTACTTCTAGTTTCTTACCTCGTCTTGGAGGAGTTCGACTCCTGCTTCTGCCCATTTCCCTATCAGATCAAATATTACACTCGTAGATCGATGTGGCACCAAATAGAAAATAATTTGCTGTAAGAAACAGTAACAAACTGTGGGTTGTTTATTTCAATTAATGTTAATCGGTGCCACTTCAACGCAGGATCCTCTGTTGTCTTTATGGTTGATATGTGAGCTTCCGGTAACCTCTGTATAGAAGTGCGCCCTCTATCGACCTGGAGGAGAGCTGTCGTCTGTCTGTCACACAAACAGAGAGTATGTACAGTATGTAATGTATGTATTCTAACGAGGTAAACATAAACATCGTTTACTGTGAGTAGTTAAGTAAGAAGAAGATGAACTGATCTTTAAAATGTATGAAGTTAAAGACAACACATTTCTTCAGTATTTCAAGCAGGATTACTTTGTGATTACAATATTTTACAGTCTCAAAATAACAAAAAAGGAAAAGGGCCTGCAGCAAAAGTGTGGGCACCCTGTATTGTCAGTATTTAGTAGAGCCCCCTTTGGCAAGTATCACAGCTTATAAACATTTTTCATAGCCAGCTAAGAGTCTTTCAATTCTTGTTTGGGGGATTTTCACTCATTCATTCTTTTTTTTACAGATGCTGTGATGTTTGCTTCCAGAATGAACTGACTCCATTCTCCCCTCTACCTGTGAAATGTTGCCACCGGCTGATGATCCACCTCTGTGTGTAACAGTTGGACAGGTTTGATTTTCTTTCTGCATCCTTTTTTATCCAAACATACCTTTCCTTACTGCATCCTAAAGCTCTATTTTAACTTCATCAGTCTACAGGACTTGTTTTTAAAAAGCATCATGCTTGTTTAGATGTTCCTTTTGCAAACCTCTGACACTGAATTTTGTGGTGAGGTCACAGGAAAGGTTTTCTGCTGATGTCTCTTCCAAGGTCATATTTGTACAGGTGTGGCTGCACAGTAGAGCAGTGCACCACCACTCCAGAGTCTGATAAATCTTCCTGCAGGTCTTTTGCAGTCAAACTGGGGTTTTGATTAGCATTTCTCGCAATCCTACGAGCAGCTCTCTCAGAGAGTTTTCTTGGTCTTCCAGACCTCAACTTGACCCCCACAATTTCTTTTAACTGCCATTTCTTAATTACATTATGAACTGAGGAAACAGCTACCTGAAAACACTTTGCTATCTTCTTATAGCCTTCTCCTGCTTTGTGTGCATCATTATTTTAGTTTTCAGAGTGCTAGGCAGCTGTTTAGAGGAGCCCATGGCTGCTGATTGTTGGGACAAAGTTTCAGGAGTCAGAATATTTCTGAAACTTTAAAAAATTTCATCACCTGGCTTTTCCTAACGATGATAATGAACAAGCCATAGCTCGAACAAGCTTATTATGATCTGAGACCTTGGTAAAAGTTGTCTGAGAGCTCAAATGTCTTGGAGTGGCCAAACTTTTGCATGGTGCTCTTTTCCTTTTTTCCACTCTGTACAAAATAAAAAATAATACACTAATCTTGTTTATTATATGTTTGATCTTTAACTTCATGCCTTTTGGAGATCAGTTCATCTTCTACAGCATGTGTTTACACTATAATAAATTCATAGTAAAAATATATTGTACATTGGTAAAAGTGTGCATTAGCACCACCCACAGGTCTAGATTGTGAGATCACTGATGATTCCATACTCTAGTACTTAGACTATTGTTGGTCAGAAACTATTATTTTATAATATTTAAACACATGCTGTGTATTAGTTGTTATATTACTAGCAGTAATAGTAGTAGTTGTATATCTGTAGTAGTATTTCCACTTGATAAGGACTTCATAAGGTCAATGAAGCAGAGAAAGACAGACATAAACGAGATGTCCAGTTGGTTTTAAATCAAACTTGATCTTTAATGACTGATACATGGTAACCTTGCAACACTCACTTATACATTCTAATATAAAATAAATTAAAACCATGAGCAAACATCACACATCAGCGTTTTGATAACAGCTACTGGTTAAAACAGAAAATAATTACAACTGGTAGGAGGTATTTTGCACACATACATTGAAAAGAAAATGAGAAAAGTGGAATGTTTAGTACCTTCAGTATCTTCTATTACTGGGTTTCAAACTGCATTGGCAAGCAACAAATTCTTTATGCTTAATCCTGTTTTGGGTTATAGAGGCATTTATAGCAGCTCGTGTTTCGCTGCGAGCCAGCATATCCTCCCCCCTGCTTTCTTTTTTCCTTGTTCTTCCCTGCTGCAACAATGTCAATAGGCTGATAGTTTTACATTAAACCTGCATTCAGAGGAGCACAATCAGTAGCTATCAGTATATTTCTACATGTACTGTACCTGTGCTCACGCGGTATACCTGCAACATCTATCTGATAATTAAAACCAAATTGTGACTAGAAGATGCCTATGATAATGAACAAATGTAACGTACTAGAATGTCAATATACATATGACAAGTGCCTATACATGGAGAAGGGGTGCATAATTCAAGGAGACTTCAACTTCCACCGTGTCTTGCAAAGTTGTGGATAAAAAAGAAAAAGGTATGAAACAAATTCTGAGTGGCAAGTGCACAAGATCACACGAGTAACCCCAGTTTTGAAAGGAACATGTATGAATGCCTATACAGTGAAGTTAAGTTAATGGTTTGATAGCACAGCAGGTGAAAATAAGACGTGAGTAATACAGGGACTGTGTGTGTGTGTGTGTGTGTGTGTGTGTGTGTGTGTGTGTGTGTGTGTGTGTGTGTGTGTGTGTGTGTGTGTGTTTGTGTGTGTGACAAGAAGCGTCAAAATGTTGGGTTGTATCCGACCTGGGTCAAATAGTATGTGAAAGTTATTATCAGTGTTTTTTAACCTGCTGAGGATGAATCACCACTTGGGTCAAATCAGTGAGTACCAGTGTTACAGTAAAGTATTTGTACGTCAATTTATCACACTGTGTCTGTGGACGACATCTTAACTGACTGTGTTTGAACAGATCGGATGTGGTTAACTCATTGGCTACTCCGTTGTACACTAAGAAATGTTTCACAGTAGTATTTCACCGAGGTCTGGCGTGTCTGAACGCTTCAGGTCTCCGCTTTCTCCTTCTGCTTCTTGCTCTTTTTCAGGAACGACGGTGGCTTGAACTTCTTTTTCTTCTTGGACGGAGACTTGGAGGGTGAGCCCTCTGGGGTGCCACCTTGGGGTTTGGGTGGCGGAGCAGCAGGTGTGGAGGAGGTGTCGTTGGTTGAAAGCGCCTTCATCCCTTTCTCCAGTTCCTCCGTCGTCTGCTTCTCCTCCTCGCCTCCGTTCTGTATGGCTGGAGAGTCGGTCTTTGCCTCCTCTGCTCCAAGTTAAAAAAACAAAACAAAGAAAAAGCACAGAATAATCAGCAACCAGACAGGGAGCCGTCAGCCGGGTGGAGCTGCAAAGCTACATGCTAGACATGTCACTGCAGATGAACATGCTTGCTTAATGAGAAGTGGGTTGTCATTCTCTGTACTTACTAGTGAGACAAGACCAAAGCACCAGAGGTGTGCCCTATGAACCAATGTGGAGTAACACAGAAAAGGACAGACAGACAGACAGACAGACAGACAGACAGAGTACAACAGACACAGTGGGTACAGTGACAGATAGGCTGA
This sequence comes from Epinephelus awoara, assembly GCA_035609425.1. Taxonomy (NCBI): domain Eukaryota; kingdom Metazoa; phylum Chordata; class Actinopteri; order Perciformes; family Serranidae; genus Epinephelus; species Epinephelus awoara. The sequence continues at coordinate 31,544,106 of CM069302.1, forward strand.
AATGTAACTCAAACAGTAACAATTGAGACAACAGACTTGTACCAGACATTTTGACTTAAGGCTGGGCAATATATTGATATTATATTAATATGATATCGTCTTAGATTTTGGATAGTGTAATATTTTAAGTGTTGTCTTTTCTTGGTTTTAAAGGCTGCATTACGGTTAAGTGATGAAATGTTTTAACTTGTCACTGTTCTAGCTGTTATTTGCCCATTTAGTCATTATATCCACATTACTGATAATTATTTATCAAAAATCTTATTGTGTAAATATTTTGTTAAGTACCAATAGTCTAACTGAACAGTATAATCACAATATCCATATTAAGGTATTTCGTAGAAATATCCTGATATTTGATTTTCTCCATATCACAGCCCTGACTGACTTCCTGTGCTCACGTGTAACTTATAACCAAAATAATGTCTGCATTCCATTTACCTTTAGCTGTTTCAGCCAGGGCTCACTGGCAAAGCTAAATGGACCAGAGCCATTATTAATCAAAAGTTCAACCTGTATTTTCCTGCTTTGTCAAGTCAAAATGTCTTTCATGAGAAACATAACATGATACACACACCAATAGAGCCTGACACCTCATGTTACTCCTTTATGCATCTAACATGTAGTGGGGAGTAGTCCACTACATGTAGTTCAATTTATAAGCCTGGGCAGCTGGAGGACTGCTCCAACAGAATATCATTGTTTGTGCAATGACAATAAAGATTATTCTATTCTATTAGTCTTAGTTGGTTATTTTAATACTTAGCTACTTTGGATCAGGTCATTTCTGTAGTGAATTACAAACTACATATTCTTATGACATTTTTTGGCATACAACATGGCATGTTGCTACAGCTCCATGGTTGTCAATTGATCAATCACCTGTTTCATCTTAAATACGTCTGCCAATAAATAATATGAATTTTCCTAGAAGTTTAGCATTTTCCTTATTCCACCCCAACAACTGCTCCCTAAACCATCCTTAAAGCACATCCTCGGGGTGCTTAGGTGACGACTGGCCTGTGATTTCCTGTGATGTAGTTTGGATGTAGTTGAACTATTTTTTTTTATTTTTTTTAAAACTAATTGTACTTTAACAGGCTATTTTTTTGTTGCTCCTCCAGTTAGCATGTTGAAGTTTCCATGGGCAAGATACTAAACTCCAATTGCTCCCAGTGAGTAACTGCGTAGCAATGTTTAACCTAGTAGCAGTGGGCACCTTGTATGGTAGCCTCGGCTACTAGTGTATGAAAATGTGTGTGAATAGGTGAATGTGGCATGTTGTGGAAAAGCACTTTGAATGATTAAAAGACAAGAAAAGTCTTCCAACAAATCCATTAACTTTTTGATGAACTACAGTTTTAACGTAGTTTCCCAAACACTGCTAACATGTAAACATCATTGGGACCAGAGATGAGTAAATTAACTTCCAATCCACAGAAAACACTGTAAACAGCTTTCATAAAGATTACATCCTCTGACAAAAAGTCACACCAAAATTAACACTGTATTTATACTGTGCTATAATCTATGGCTAGCCTTAATAATTCTAACCCCAAACTTTCACCACTGACCACTGAGCAGCATCAAACTGGTCGGTTGGCACTCTCCACAGCCAGTCACTAAAATAATCTTTGTGCTGTTATTTTCAGTTTGTGTTTCAAGCTCTTTTTTTTGCAACTGTAACTGTATTTTCTTTTGAAATTGAAATTTTTGTCGCTGTTTAACTGGGATACAAATTCAGATTCAAAAGTTACAGATATTTGCATGTGAATTTTGTTTAATTTTTGTTACCATACTGTACATTAATATGTCCTCTTTACCCTCCTGGCTGTATGTATCAGCACTTTCCAGTGAAGTAACTATTATCATGACGAGAGTAGTTCTCTCTAATCACTAAATTTCTGTATTGAGAAACTTGCATTAGATGAATTGTTTCTGGACGTGTGTTGACAGAGATGGTGTCAGCGGCATATGAAGAGGTGTAACACAGCTGTCAGTGAGTGTTTGAGGCATGAGAGGGCAGAAGCAGCACTGGATCACACATGAATCCATGTAAGGCTTGGAGCAGGCTGCTGGTCAGATACGCGGTGTGCAAAGCAAGCAGAGCAGACAGTCAGCTCTCTGCCAAGCCTCACCTGAGAGAGGAGGGTGGCTAGGCGGAGGGCCCTTTGTGGGGGAGGTAGCGGGGGAAGACTCCTTGTCATTTGCCACCTCCTCCCCTACTTACACAAACACACACAAAGGCACACACATAGTGAGGAACAGTGAGGGTGCAGGAGGTTAGAGTTGTTTAAGGCAAAAGAGACATGAACACGGTTTACACGACAGTCACAAGAGAAACCAAGTTTGCCTAACGGTGCTGTGTGTAGCATTTTAACTTCAACTATTTGTACAGATATTTTGTACCATGCAACAAGAGTTCAGAATCTGCTGCATGGGCTGAATGACAGCACAAGCCGAGCAAATGATTTCACAGTTTCTGACAATGAAATATAGAATAAGTAAAAACCTTTTAATTTGAAACTGGAAGCCTGTATTTGCAGTTAGTATGTTACAAACAGCACCTTTAAGAAGGTTAGAAAACAGTGTGCAATGCATTAATAGGGAAAGTGAGAGGTAGCATATTAAAGTGCCTTTCCTGTACTATACAGACACTCCTATGGTGCCAGTAAATGACTGTACAAGACAGTGAAATGAAAATCAGCAAGAACAATCAATAACAATAAACAGATAATACAGTTGGTTAAATTGTTAAATGGACTGTAAATACATGTATTAAGCTTTACAGTTTTCCCTTAACCTTCAGTCAGTTGTTGTTCTTTCGTTTTTGGACGCTTAAAAATGTCTCTATTCCCTATTCCCGGAAAAATAATCTTCACAAATTAACACCACTTTTATGATTATTTGAAATGTATGTGCAATTGCCAGAAGTAAGAACCTAAAAAACATTAACTTTGAGACAAGGGAACCAGGAGTGCTAAAATGCTAACTCATTTCTGGGTTTGAGGACTCATTCCCACCCACTCTCTAGACCCAACGATGCAGAAGCACAGCAGAAGATCAGGCTAATTTAACACACGGCAGTCAAACTTTTTTGACTTCATGCACCATGGAGCAACTTCCATATGAATGAACAAGGCCCTGCCTCCGACTGTGTCAAGTTCTCTTTATACATGCACAGTCTTATCACCCAACCCCAGTCGCCAACCTCACTAAGCTCTTGTGGCTGAATGGGAGCAAATCCCTGCAAAATGTGATGGAAGGCCTTCCCGGAGGAGACGAGGCTTATAGCAGCAGCTTAATGCCTGTGGTTTTGGAAAGACATGTTCAGCTATCACATATGGGTGTTGTTTGCCAATGTAATCTTAACCATGTGTAGAAATTACTTTTAATTTGAGGATAAATCTAGTTCTACACCTAAAAATGAACGCCTACTGTATACAATGACTATAATAGCCGCTACTGTAACTGTATGTCTCAGAATCTATGTTTAGTTAATAGTCAGCTGGGTTGAGCTGAATGAATCATACCATTGGTCCCTCCATCCTGTTTCCTCTGCACCTCCTTGCGGTACTCCTCCAGCTCCTGATCTGTCAGCTGGTTGAAGGGGTTGGGAGGTTCTGGCTCTGCTGGGACTTTAGGTGGGCTGACTGGAGACTAACAGCCAAGCAGAGACAGAAAATCACAGCTTTTAATACTGCGGTTAAAGAGGAGGATTTGGAGAGGAAAGGAGCCAGATGTCTGGCAAGCAGTGAGACTGTAGTTTACCGGAGGACTGTCAACTGTTATGACACTGGCGAGGACTTGAGACTGTGGTCCTGCTGTCTTCATGTCCTGACGATTCTGCTGTCGGATCTGAAAAGAGAGAATAAACATTTTTGTACAACACTTTTGATTCATGTGACAGGACTGTGGCCAGGGGTTAGGGTTAGTGTTAGATTGGGATAATTGGAGACAAAGAAGGCCAAAAGCAAGGAGCAGTTACCTTGTTTCGTGTCTCAATCACCTCTTGAGGGTTAGTGAAAAGAGGCACAAACTGGTTTGGGTTCTCTATCTTGATGGCTGTGCTGCCAGCTTGTGTCAACTCTTCTGTCTTCAGCCACTGAAGGAAAGACAACCATCATGAAAACAACATCTCCAGAAAAGTGAGACAAATGTTATGGATCCATATGTCCATTACGCACAGGACCCTGTCTGTTATTTAGTCACTTGCATCTTTTAAAAGTATATTTATATCAAGCAGTTTTGATAGTGTGGATGTCTGTCCAGCAGAGGGCAGACTCTGCACTGCAGTAGTCATCACAGGGCAGTGGGCTCTCCCCTGCAATGCAGAGAAGAGGAGAGAGAGGAGGAGAGAGGAGGGTGGGAGGGACTGAGGAGGAGAGGAAACAGAAAGGGAGAGCCAAGCTCCTCCCACTGATGTCAGACAACCTCTCTCATATTGTTTTGGCTTCAAAAGGAGTCATCACTGCAGCTCTTCTTCATCTCCTCTCTTTGGTACATAGAAATAAAAACAAACGCTCCTCTGTGTACATCAACCTCAATGTGAATCAGAGGGGAAACTGTGATTTTGGATACAGAGATACCCTTTGTTGAATGCATATAACATAAAACCGATTTCTCTTTAAATCATTACAAAGATGGAGACTTAATCACCCAGTGTGTCTGTCTCCTCCTTGCAACAGTCATCTTAAACCCTCCAGCTTCAGGCCTTTTTTTTATTTCCTTCCTCACAGCTCACTTTAATCTCACTCTTGGCTCTGATCCCTCTGCTCTCCAGCTTCTATAATTTTTTTAATGACTACATATCTCTACAGACACTCCACCTATTCCTCCCTCTTCGAGCAGGAGACATTACGCAATGGCCACAGTGTCGCATAGTCTGCACAGCATTATGGATGTTGCAATAAACAATTAGTGCAGATAATGCATGTTTTTAGACCAAGTTGGGACCAGCACAATTAATTTACACATGTCTGGTCTGCAGCTTTATTTTAGACACCTCCCTCTCAGTGTGATCTGTTCAATAAATCAGATGTGATGAGTTTGGGAGCCTCACAGTGGTGCGCTGGTGTCCTGGGCTGGCTTGCTCCTGGCTGACTTTTTGGTAGGTGTTTGGGGTGTTGAGCCATCGAGTCCTCTCTTGCTGCTGGCGCTGAGCAAAAGGGTGCTGCCTCAAAGCGGGGTGGACTCCGTCATCATCAAACTGGTGGAAAGCTGTGGCGGTCGCGGGCACCTCCACCTCCCTCCGCGTCCGCGATCGCTCCAGCAGCACAGGGAAACGGTAGGCGTAGCCTGTACGGTAGCCCTGAAAAACACCAGGAGAGAGATGCTTCAGCTCATCTTTTGGTGGACCAAATGGTGCAGAAAGCTGGCACTGTTCCAGCAGTCTGCTATAGCACACTTACTCTGCACCATGTCATGTCAAGATGTAATCCAGCTGGGATTACAACACTGACTCACAATATTTTGGTCCTGATTAGGAGCAGAGCCCGGCCTTTAAAGTCTCTTCCCTCAACAGGAGGTGTGTCAATGCACTTCAGGGAATAGTTCAATGTTTTTGGAAATATGCTTCGGCCCTATTGGCTTTCTTGCAGGTAACAAAATCTGCCTACAAGCACCTCTAACAACGACTTATTAACACAATATATATCTTGTTTAACTCCTACAAAAACCAGTGTGTAAAAACAAGTTTAAGTGGTTTAATAAGGAGTTAACTCTCTACTACATCTTGGCCAGGAGCAATGACCTTCAAGAGTCTTGTCATCATTATGAGGTTGACGGGAAACCGGCAGAGACCTCCGTTAAACTACAACCTTTCATTTTTACAGTTCTGTTTTTGACTTAACAACATGCAATATAAGATGTAAATGCTGAGTTTTAGAGGAGCTGGTCGGTGGACCTGCTATCTTCAGACTGGGTGAGCTGTAAATAAACAACTTTTTTAGGTTACAATTTTGCCATCTTATCCAAAAAGTGATGCAGGATGTAAGGCACTCAGATTTTTTTGGGTAGTCCCAGCTGTTTCTCCTGTTTCCAGTCTTTATGCTAAGCTAACTAGTTGCTTTTTGTAGCCTTATATTTAATGGACGGATATAAGAGAGGTATCAATCTGATCAATCGAGCCAAACCTTTAACTGATGTCAGCACTATGTTCAGCTTTCAGTACTTCAGTATCCTCTGTGTAATGCAGATGTTTCCGTGGTTTGTGTTTCATAGAACAGCTATATCTGCTGTTAAGTTATTTGCTGTTATTACTGCTGACGCAAACTGAACATTTCATGCTGCTTTACATTAAAAGCTTTCCATCAGCAAACCACAGGAAGGCTTTTATGCCTATATTGTGATCCAGCTACAGGAAATGGAGCATTTGTCATGGCGCTTATGCTGCACTCACATGATATAAGATAGATGGTAGAGATGGCAAAGTCCTTCATCTCATCAGGCAGCTCAAGGCGGTTATAGAATTACAAAGTTGATCATGTGATGGTTAACAATACAGTGCATTACTCACATTAATCATATAGCACTATATCCATCCAGCCTGGAAGGACTTCAGCTGATGTGATGTGTTAATATCACATCAGCTGAATCTCTAATGTTCAATAAAAGTTGGTCTACACTGCATGATATGGACATTTTCAGTGCTGTCAGTGGAGCACTTTTTAATACTGCATGGGAGGAGCGGTGTGCTGGCTGGATGAAGAGTTGCAGCTGACAGACCTGGTGTGAATCAGCAAACCTCCCACAAACACACACACACACATATCAAGGTGAGTAAAACCTTTTATCACGCCACCCTTTTCATTTAAGCAAATCTTAAAAGGGGTAATCTAACAAATTAGCATCACACTGCCACAACACTGCTGCAAGACACTTTACTTTTTTAAATGAATACTAGCAGTTTAACTATATTCTGCGTCTGACTGGTGGACATTGTGCACAAAACCAAAGCAGACATTCCTTGGACTCAGACCACAAAACTCCACAGCACACAGAGACACTAAGATTTTCCTCCAATTTTAAGTTTATCTGAAAGCAAGGGGCTTCATAACCGCCCTGGTGACTGGTTGCTATATGCTTTCTGTGTTTGTATGTATTTTATAATATTTTTCTCTTAGTGCTTGGTATATGTGTCTTCTTTCTTTCTATACTGAAGTTGATGTAAAGCACTTTGTAACAAAGTGGCAACCCAGAGGCTGACAAATAAAGCCAATGGTGCCAAAGTGCCAAAAACTGCAGTTCCTCTAACGGCCACTTGAGGCTGGCTCCAAGAGCAAGTCTATCCCCATAAACACCATGTTAAAATGTGCAACTTTACAGCAGAAACAGACACGTTCACAACCTGGTGCAAACAATAGTTTTGGTATCTATATTTAATTTCCAAATTAAAGACAGCTGTACAGGAGGTGATTTTTTTTATACAACTCATCCGTTTGCATTTCATTAAGGCTTAAAGTTATGCATTATTAAGGACGTTGCTTTTGAGTGACAAGTGGGTGCTGTCCATTGACACGTCCCTATAATGGTGTCAACGTTTGTTAGTTAATGTAACCATGGTGTAACCCCAGATTTAAGAGTGCAGGCATAGTCGTAGTTGGTGCTATTTCAGTGTTTTCAGTTCATGAAAGTTCACTGTAATGTTTTTGTGACATAAAAATGTGTTCAGTGCAAGACCCTCAGAGGAGTCGGATGTTCAGTTTTTCCCGGTAAGTATGTTTAATTTTAAAGGGCCAGTGTGTAAAATAGGTTGAAAACCGTTGAAAACAGTGACATCAGTGGTCAAATTCTAGATTGCAGGGCTCACTCGCTCACCCCTCCCGTCGGGTAAATGACGGTGGCCTTGTAGGGACAAAAAGGCTTGCGCAGACACGAGTTTTTCAGGAGTAGGTCTATCTAGCGACGAGGTGAATGTTTATTTAGAAATCTACACCATGTTACGATATTGTAATGAATCCCTCACGAGCAGGAGACCAGAGTAGCATTCGGGAAAAAGGCCCGTTTATTTGAGCTCTCCAAAAACTCTGGTAACACTCCAGGGGGTAAAAGACTCCGTCCCAAACTCTTCTAGTGTAACACATGTACTTAATACACACATACTCGTTTACAGTACCTGCAAGATGGTTATGGTTTTGCTATACATACATATAAAAGCATAATTATAAGACTACGAAAACCAAACGAATTTTATTTTATAGCGATTATACACTTATATAAACATATTAATGGGAATATTCAGATTCAGATTCAGATTTGACAATATACCATGCCAAATATTACACACTGGCCCTTTAATGGTTTTAACAATGTCTGTCAATGCGCCATGCTAACTAAGTTAGCAGCTAGTGTTGGGGTTATCTCCACTCTCTCGTCCAATAATGGTCACTTCTGTGTCCAAAAAACCAAGATGGCAACAGACAGAATGTCAAAGTCGAGGCTTCAAAATGGGAGTCCACTAATCAACATTATGGTGGCTTCATTCATTACTTCATACAGTCTATGTTTGTGACCTGGGTTAAAAAAGGTGCTATATAAATAAAGTTTTACTAACTTAATTACAAAAAACACTGGATCCTACACTTGCCATAATAAGGCTCACGAGCAGACTGCCCCATGAGCCACAGAGGACTGCGTTTTTAAACTGTATAATACTCCTCATGACGAGTAAACCAAAGTTCATGAGCAAATTTGGTGGACTGACAATATCTGAAATTAATCTTAAAACATCACTGTACACATGTTGCTGTTCAGTATAACTGCTGCCTACCAAGTTATCCAGGGTTCTCATGAGAGCTTCGAACTCGTGCTCCCCGATGCGACTCTTGTGCAGGGGTCCAAAGGTGGAGCCAGCCCAGCCCACGGTGCCGGCTATGTTAGGTTTATGGATGGCCCGGTCCAGCAGAATTAGGTTCTGTTCACCACCAGCACTGCACAAAGCTGACACCTGGCAAAAAACAAACAAGGGTTTAGAACAAGGTGCTGCTTTTCTCAGGCCGTTTATATTCAAGAAAAGCTACACAGCTTATATTTACACACACATTTAAACTCAAGCCATCATAGTGCCTTGCTCAGAAGCATCTTAACCATATTTACTATGACACATCCACCTTCACAGATCTGAAGGTTCAATGACCTTACAGTTGAGTATCTGCCTCCCTAAAGGGACTGTTGGTCCTGTAGGATTACTGCAGTGTCTCTTTGGCACACGACACTCCTCTAGTGTATTATACTGCAGTGCAGAGCTGCTGGCTCAATTACAGCAGGAGGGTACCAAAAGAAGGGCAACTGCCCCAGTGTAAAATTGGTGCATCTACATTACACATGCCAGCTCACTCTCCCACTCTCACACACCCACATATGTAGATGCAGTGGCAGCACTTTGTGTCCAATACGTCAGCTGTTAGTCACTATAGTGTGAGTGTGTGAATTACCTGGATCTGGCAGGCAGCCTGGATGTGGTAGATGGTGTAGAAGGCCTCCTCCACAGACTCCCCCAGAGCCACGATGCCGTGATTTCTCAGCACCAGAACCTACACATCATGAAATTAACATTTACACAGGAGTGAAAACCACCTTCACTCTTTCTATTTTACAACAGCTGCAGGTTATTGAGAAATGAGAAGGCACACAAAGACCAACTCTCGAGTTTAGTCTCCGAGCAGCGGCACCAGCTTCAATAATTAATCCAGTGTAAGGCCACATCACCTTATGTCTTCTCTTCATTCATTCATAAAGCTGAATCAAACCACGTGAGTCGCACGGGAGCAGTAACCCCTCAATCAGGCAATGATACGAACATTTTGGATCAAGTGTCTTTTCCCTTGAGGCCTGCTCACCTTACAAGTTGGCCCGAGGCTCTTCTGCAGCTCCACTCTCTCCTCCTCCTCCTCCATGACTCCATTGTAGTCATAATAAGCCACATCACCCACCAGCAGAGCCTCATGGGACAGAGGCAGGAGGCCGCACTTCATAGCTGAAACCTGGAGATGGTTGGCTGTTAGTCACAGCAGCAAAGGTTATGAAACACAATGTGCTTTATCTGACTCAAACAGAACAAGACAAGGCTGCAACTGCTACCTTTATAAAAAATAACATCAAACTCTAAATAAAATAAGTAGTTTAGATGTTATTCTATTCTAATATAACAAATGTGCTGTTACTATATCCCTCACTCCTCAGAGTGTATCTGGATGTGAGCGGCACAATTGTAATGGTGTCACGTCTTAGCAGGATGGGACAGAGCTGTGAGCTGATTCCCACCTCTCCCTTGGCATGAGCCCAGGCTGACTCACCGCAGCTGAGGCAGGTGTTTGGAGGTGAAGCAAACAGCGGACATCTGGCCGAGCGGAGTAGATCGCCGAGTGCAAGCTGAACCTCTCTGTGTCTACGCCCAGGTTGGTGCTGCCCTTCTCCACCATCTCACCCAGGATATTCACCTTTACCTGGAAACCACAAAACAAAAGATGTTTTTTTTGTTTTGTTTAACAAGGAATTTTTCACTGGTTATGAAAGAGTCTCAATATGATACTGATGCTTGAATATGACCTACATAAGCAAATGAGGCCATCTGGAGAATAGGGTGTTTCTATATACAGCAGTTATTCTTAATGCCTGTCACCGGGTCAGATTCCCGCCAAACTGGGAAGAAAAGATTTTTGGCACACAGACCAGAAGAGCCTGCGTTTACATTTAGGTTGCAGCGGTTATGTAGAACCCTGTACCGTAGTATGAAATTTGGCAGTTATCATACAGTGCACATTTACTTATCAATGGCACTGAGAAAAAATGCAACCAGATGGAGAATCTCACCTGTGCATGCTTATCTCCTTTGCTCCCCCACTGCCTGTCACACTATGGTTTCAAGTTTGAATTATGATAAAGCGTTTGCTCAACCAAAAACCCTCCTGTTTTCATTCTTTTAATGTTAAATGTAACGTACTGTGTACCATGGAAATCTCACACCATTGCAACCCTGGTTTATTTTCCCAGACACAGTTTCACAGTGAGTGCAACATTAGCCAGTTAGAAGGAAGCGGGATTAGATTTTGCTTGAGAGAATTGTATTTTTGACATTACATTTTGTGGTTATGGCTGACACTGGGGCAAGATCAGCAAAGAGAAAAAGAAAAGTGACTGAACTGACCGAAGGCCTAAATTAAAAAGAGAGTGACAGAGCACGGGCTAAAACATGAGTCAACCTCGGTTGATGAGAGAATTGCAGGATTTAAAAGGATTTCAAATCAATCCTGGATTTCCCCTCTTCCACCTGTCTATTTTATTCATGAAATATATGGCATGACATGGTTTTACAACAATATATGAATTTACGTTGGTAGCTAAAACAAAGAATTGCTAACATAGCTAACACTTTGGCTAGCTTGAATAATATCGACCTTGCTGTGTCCTCTTATTAACAGGAGAAACCAACAGGATAACTTTTCGTGGTCTTTTTATTCAGATATAACAGTAAATTAAGTCCTTGCGCTAAGACAGACAGCGTCTGCTTCTATTAGCTTGAGCTCACGTGTGCTCAAAATCCAATTGTACACTCTATACTGAAGTGAGACAGCTGTTGTTTGAAGAACTAGATTGTTCTAGTTTTCAATATGAGTTATTGAGAGGTTATCGTAAGCACTTTCACTGCGTGCTCTGCTGCTACGTCTCTTTAGACAGAGTGCCCAAAGTACGCTCTGCCACTCCGGGAGTGTGGTGCTCTAAATAACGATACATTCCAACAGCGCTCAGAGTTTACCAACGGTCTAGTTTGTGCCAGAGTGCGCACTGGCACTTGCAGTGACTATTTGACAATTTAGTGACACTCCATACGCTGAATGCTGTCCTGAATGTACACATAGCATTTAAAGCTTAGATTACACTGCCACCTGGTGGAGATCCCAATACACTACAGACCTCTCTGTGTTGTAACATATGCTAACGTTCACGTGAGACGCCATGGAATAGCCTGCAAGGTTCATCTCTGGAAAATGTTAATCTTACAACCTCTGGGATCTGATCTGTTCACTGTCAGTTTTGCAGGTTTTGCAAGTTTGGTTTTTATGGTAATTCTTGCAATATTCCATAACTTGTTGATATATTAGTAAGGATACAAAAATGCACCCGCTTCTATCCTGATTATTAATTTTCATGTAAATGAAGCCTCTGTTGTACACATTATATTTCCTCTGCTCACAGAAAGTGCAGTCATCACTCCGGGAAACAATACCGCCTTTGTCCACAGGGGCCTCCAAAATCAACACAAAATGAAAGTTCCTTGCAGGTGCTTTAACTATGGTCCAAATTATAATACACATATAATTTAATATACATGTTTCTGACAATCTCAACAAAAACGAAACATTATAAACTTCATAAGTGTAAGGTTTATGTCAGAGCTGCTGTATTGGACTGCATTAGTTAGTGCAGGTGTACCTAATAAGTGGCCTGTGGGTGTATGTGTTACCTTTACTCAGACTGTGATGAGTCTTACTCACCAGACTGGATCCAGTCACTTCACTGTAGGCCAGGCCGTCTGGAAGCACCAAGAAGTGTTCCTGTTCTTTACTGACACGCAGCTGACAGAAAGGAAGAGCGGCATCAGTGCAGACAGACAGATGATGGAAGTAAAGCTAAAAACTAATCTAAGATAATGTGTTGCTGTGTTAAAAACCTGCCGCTTAAACTCTGCTGTATTAAAATTTGCACTTTAAGTATATTAAAACAGAGCACAGAAACATAGAAACATTGAGTTGATTACACTGATTTTGTTAAGAAATAAATTAACAACTTTTCCTCTATTCATAGTTGTAAATTACCCTTACAGTGCCTTAAGACTGCTGTCAACTAAATCATCAACTTATTTAAAGTCCAGTGTACTCTTCTAGTATCTATTACACCAAACCAGCCTGATCAACATAATTCATTCCAGATATGAGCCAAACTTCCACAGAAAACTGCTGATCAAAGCTGATCTCATGGTGAGCTCAAAATTAATTTCTGGACCTACCACTGACACATGCCTACTGTAAAACTCTCTCAAGTCAGTGTGTGTTCTTCCTCACAACAACAGGAAAAAAGATGAAGTCTGGAATGTAATTATGTGAAAAGATAATGGAACTAACAGTGAGACAGGTGCGGCTGATCTGGGCCCATCCGTACAGGTCAAACAGGCGATGGACACTAGCCAGCTTGCAGCGCATCAACCTCTCCCCCTTCACCATGCTGCCAGGCTCCCAGCCCTGCAGGTCATTGATGGGTGTCACCATCATCATGTCTGTGAAAGGAAGGAAGAGCACACCACACAGAGAGAGAGCAGTAAGGATGATGGTCTGCAGACAAAAGGGTCGTAGGAGAGCCTTCATTGATTCTTTTAAAGGTACACATTTCAACATAAGGAAGATGGCATTAATAGGACAACTTAAACATTTACCATTATCATTAATACCTGGACTTTAATGACCTCATATCATCCCCTGCATAGCTCTGTCAAACTTCGGCGTGAGCAGAGAATAATTGAAATCACATGTGTGGGTGTGCAGGGTCTTTAACGCATATTAAACAATAGCACTTATACACTGTGATGATTTTCTCTCTGTGGATAAGTTAAATATTGTCAGATAATTAGTTGTCATCCACACTCACCTCATACTTTTACAGCAGATATTTTCTGTAATCATAGTTTAGAAATTTGTGGACAGTTTCTGTATATACTGCAGTAACTGTATTTATAACCTTGATATGAACTTCAGTCGAACTGCAATAAACCTTTCTCACAGAAGACATCGGTTTACAAGTAAAGTGCATCAGTGTCAGAACTGAAGTTTTACACAGAATGAAAAAATAAACATTTCATTTGCTGAAAATTAGTCGTCCATTTTTCTCTGCCAGCAATCCCATGATGCCCCATGATGCACAATACCGGGTCCAGCTACTTAGATGGAATGCAGCTACTAATGCATTAGTATTAGTTACACTTGTGCCAGGGTCGCCTGATGTGAGGCTGCGAGGATGGCAGTAGGCTGGAAGCTAATCACATCAACATCCTGTCGAATAATTAAAAGAACAAATGGACTAACATTAAGTTGATCTCCTTTTAATAGATCCAAGGTTAACAGTGGAAGACTCTGGCTGACAAGAGAACTGGTTTGAAAATTATATTTAGGGTGACCCAATAGCTGAGCTGTAGGGTGCATACCACATGGGTGCCAATTCCCTGAGCTGGGAGTCATTGGTTCAGTTTCAGGCTGGCCATACTGTTTACTGTATAGCATTACCCTGTCTTTCTCCTACATCACTATCAAATAAAGGCATAAAATGTCCAAAAGAATTGCCTGCGAAAGAAAAAATGAAGATTCACTCGTTTGCTTTTTCCCCCCATTTTTTCCAGTGCAGTGCCTGCAAATTTTGTAGTTTCCTCTTGGATGTGTGCTGTGTATGGTCTAGCACCTGATCACTACCTTTTCATAAAGTTCTGACCTCACCTGTGCAGTGTGCCCAGAAAAATCCCAAACACAGCAAAATAAGAAAATCCAGGCAGAGGGCAGAGTCTCTGCAGATAAATACACCACCACACACTTCTAGTGGGTCATAAGTGAAGACTGAAAGGGACTGAACGTCTTTGTATGAGCCGATACATTGTTTTTAAGGAAAATCCTTTGAACAAAAACATAAAAAAGGTAAGAACTACTGATGAAAATCTAATGGGAGCAATTTAAATTTTAAAACTCAACATAAAAACGTGTGTCCATAATTACGGTAATTAAGCACATAACACTTCTAAACAGTTTGCAAAACTAGTTGAACAACTTAATTTTTATACTTGTCTTAATGCAAAAGAAAAGCTAATTCCCTGACTCATTGTAGTTTGTTGGCTGAACAGGATTTCATTCAAAGTTGTCATAACTCAAAAAGATAGATGCAAACTGATGCGTTAATTTTTTTGTTGAGCCAAAACATTTCGTTTCACAGTGCTTAGTATATCTCTAAATAAATAAATAAATATGTTCAGATGAGTTTGTGCTAAACTGTTAGCTCAATGAAACTCCCAGACTAACGATGGGACCTCCAGGCTGACAGTGATGTTAAGTGGCTCAAGGTAATCACTGCTGTCAACCTGCCTACCTCATCATTTCAGTTTTTGGATGCTCTGGTATTTTATGTCTTAAGACTGACCAGAGACTTCCTGTGTCTACTGAGCGACACACAAACAGTGTTTGTGAGGCTAACACTGTTACACATCAGTCAGAGGCTGGGTGTCAACACACAAAGACACACACGTGGATGGTGCATACATTGTTATTTAGGCTGCAGCTAATACCTGTACTGCTGGTGCACTGTATGCTTGGGGTGAATCAACCAAAAAAACAATCAAGAGAAAATACCTTAGAGTTTGTTTTTTTTAAAGTCTTGTGCACGTACTTGAAGGGGAGACAGGCAGGGCGGCCGGGGAGCCGTGTGAGGCCATGAAATCAGCCAGCTGTCTCAGTGCCCATAGGTTGGATGAGCTGCCACCCTTCTTCATCTGTTCCTGGATCAGTACATCCAACTCCTCCCTGAATGACTGCACACACAAACACACATACATGTATAACCAGACCACACATTACACATCATTCCACTGTCATAGTAATCCTCAGTGTGTAGGAGTTGAACACTTCTGTCTTTGGCTTTGACCCTCTGAATCTCATTTTTCCACAAAGAAACACTCAATCCTTCAGAATAATGTGAAAGATGCAATAATCACATCAAAGTTCACGAAGGCTTTGAACACACTCCTACACGACTGGGGCAAGGGTGAGTAAACATATCTAATGAGTCAGCCTCTCTCCATCAGCCCTTTCACTTCATGGTCACCCTCTCCACTCTCCACACAACTTCATTAACATCATGCAGCCTGTCGCCCTCCCATGTGCATAAACACACATAGTCATGCACCCATAATGAGCTCGAACGCTGACTGCAGCTTCAGCTGTCGAGTGACGCTGGAGAACAGATTTATTGTAATGTGAGGAGATAACAGAGAGGAGACAGAGGAAAGAGGAAGAAGACTGAGGGAATAAATCATGCACACACACACACAGACAAACAGCCGTCTTACCGGACTCTGAAGGAGACTGGAGATCCGTTTCTTATGCTGGGGTCCCGAGCTGGGTGTGGAATGCTGAGGAGACTGGAGGCCCTCAGGGACCCCATCACTGGGGCTGCGCTGCACCGGGGTGCCTTTCGGGGTGGGGGACTTGCTCATCTTCTATTGGTTTGCAGTTAGTGTGATACAAACTGGGTGGGTGGAGATACCTGTGAAGAAAGAGTGTCATATTATTAATGCTGCTTGAATAGTACAACTTTCATACTACTACTAGTACTGCTACGTGGTAAGAGAGATGATTTATCCTGTGTTTAACCAGAAGTCAGTGGATGTCGTGGTGTACTGGGGCAGTCACATGAGCGTTTACTGGTAAGTAGGTGGGAGATGGAGTTTATTAAGGGTCTTCAATGGTCGTCCACGACCTTAGGGGGTCCCTAGAGTTACTGCATGGAGGCTGCAAAGTTACTGTTTGAAAATTTAAGTTTTAAACTAAGGGGCTTTTTTGTATTTCAAAAATTAAAATATGTTTGGGAATGCATATCAACATGAATCCAACATATTATTAGCAAAGAGAATCAGCCTATTCACTAAAAGAAATTACAGTAAACAACACTAATGATAGGCTAACTGTTACCCATGAATCCTTGTGCAACCATGTGAGCTAGCTAACGCCAAATCACCACATCCAAAATGGCCAGGTGAACTTATTAGCTAACAGTTAACATGTTGGCCAATTAGCTGTATATTTATTCCAAGTGTAAAGACATTCTTGTGAGCCACAAGAGACTCTGACACACCGTCCACCTCAGAAACCACCAGCTAAAGTGCAGAGGGTGAGACTCATACACCTAGCCATGTCACGCCTACTGCTGACTTAAAAACTACAGAAAAGCTCAAAAAGAGAGAAGACCTGAAAATATACAGAGAATTGTCTGAAGTGTAACTCAGTTTTGTACAATATAATGTAGAGAGAGGTTCCTGCTCTGTCTCTCTTTGAGCTGAGAGGTCCTTGGCCTGAAAAACATTGAATTCCCCTGCCACAGAAGATACGTTTGTAGTAGTAAAGCCTGGATGTTACAAAGGCCTGGATGAGACAATGAGAATCGGAGGGCTGTTGATGATGTGTTTGACATGGAGCAGGAACGAGAGGGTGGGGTCAACACAAAAGTTGACATTTTGAAAAGAAAAACAAAAGTCATGCTGATTTTGTTTACATATTTCAGACTGTAAATGGCAGCAAGAGGAAATAATGTAATGGAACTGTTTGAGGTTTTAGAAAATACGCTTTTCCGCTTTTATTACTCAGAGCAGGATGAGAGGATCCATAATATGATTTTGAAGCTGCAGCTAGTAGCCTTTGGAGGGGGGGGGGCTTACAACCCTGACTTTGGTTTGGCTATTGTGGCATCTTGCAATCAAAAGCGAGGTGTGGCTGGGTGTGCATGCAAAACTCACCACTTTTCTCAGACCTACACATCTCCCTGTTTACATTACGGCATGGAGTGGCAACATAAACAACACTTTGCCGATTAAATTCAGCTCATTTAAGAAACCGAAAAAAACACAGTAAATTCAGCTTTAGAAGAGTCTGGAGATTGGCCTGACGGCACACAATGTCACATCATAAATCAGAAACACATTAGAAATTTCACGCCACCACTTATTAGAATAATGAGGCAATTCATAGCAACTGGACCGGCCCCCCCTTTTGGTACTGTAGGACAGAATCAGTCAAAGGTGCCTAGCGATGGCCAATAAACTGATGACACTAAACAGGACACAACAGGCTGCGTATTGCTCTACCATGGATTGAGACACAGTCAAAACATGAAGTAAAAGTGCAGTGCAACGGGGACCAGGCGGATATAATTTAAAGATTAAAGACAAAGAAAAGAGAGATTACAAGACATTACAAATAGAAAGTTCATGAAATTAAGTTCTAAGGGGAAAACTATTCTAATTATACTGGTCATATGCTCTTAAGCAGCAGCCATAATCCTGTTTGCAGAAAAAAAGTCATTGCTATCATGGCTCATACTAAGAAATTAAAGTAAATGTGCAAACCTATACTTCCAAGAGTCCACAGAAGCCCTGCCTATGGATCCAGTGGTGCACATCAGCCCAAAGTATGAAGAGATCCAGCAAAGATGAAAAATTAAATAACAACACTCAATCAATATGCTCATTTATGTACAATTCAACCCCGAGCAAACCCTTTTATAACCTGCATTAGCATGACAATTGAGTTTCCTGTTGGCAAGTGCACCAATAAACGGTATTTGTATTTTTAAATGGCAGCATTAAGATGAAAAACCTACCCTCACATTAAGGCTGCTGTATTCCTCAGGGCACAGGCCGGTGGAAAATGCAGCATTAGCAGAGCTCACAGGCAGACAGCGGCATCAGAACCACTAACAGGAAGTTAGCTAGTGATACAGCTCGGTAATTGGAGAAAGGGTAAAGAGTTACCGTAAGGATCTTCAGAGAGTAGCAGGCCACTCCCCGCCTGAAGCACATTCAACTCACACACACACGCGCACGCACAGACAGTGCTGCGGGGAGCAGATAAGGTCCCAGACACACCACGCCCTCTGCCCTGAGCTACATCTCAAAAACAGACTCAATTACTTACTTTCTTTATTAGTTGCATCAGTCAAACATCACTGGTTGTGCAGCCCTGATCACATGCATCAACAATCTCATCCTTCATGTCTCTATAGCATCCAAGGCGAGCTTTTCGGATGCTCACTCCAACACACACAAGAGAAAGTTGCATCAGATCCGTGCACATTACTAAATCTGTATTGCACACGAGGAACTCTGACAGATGACTAAACCTTTAATGGAGTTTCTGGATCAACTGTGCACTTTAACCCGACAGCGCCAGGCTTCCTGTGCTCAGAAGCACTGAGATGTTACATCAGCTATCCAACAACATTAGCCATCCACCAAAACACCAACTCAACTCCCCTGTCACACTCACACACAAGCAATATGTTGTTTTGTTTTTATAATTAAGTGCTTACTATTAAATCTAAGGTATTTCCTTTTTTAATGTGTTTGGTATACAATCACAAACTAATATTTGTATCTTCATTCAAATGTATCCAGATGGATGTTTTTAAAAGTCGATTATTTTAAACTGAAAAGCAGCACTCAGTCTATAAAAGCCTAAATTTGAGGCAGCAGCTCTCTCTTACTTGCTCACAACAGAGGCTGGCTCACAGTGTATTTGACTCTCTCTGTCTCTCAGGGGTTATTGGGGGCCCAGCTGCTGACAGGCAGCAGACAGAAAGCCTCTCTCTCCAGGGAGGGTCCTAATGACTGAGGGGAGACATAGGGATCTGGCTGCTGGCCCACCATCGCCTCCTCCTCCTCTTATCCTCAGTCGCACTGTGATGGCTGATCATGCTGCATCATCACCTCACTTTAGTTTCATAACATCTCAGGACGTAGGGGAGCTGATTTCCTGCAAAGGCAGGATTTCAAGACTGCTGGAATAGTTTCACACCATTAAACTGATGTTATTTGCTACAGTGTCTTTCAACTGGAACCAATAATGTGCTCTGCTGCGAGATACTGAGATTTTTCGCCCAATTCATGTCTTAAAAAAGAGGTGAGCTAAACCATCCATTTTCTGGTGTGTATTATCTTCATATATACATGCCTGTATTGACTGCTGTAAATCCACCCACTTGCAGTGGTTTTAGGAGGTCTGTGTCTGAGCACTGACAGCAGCAGCACAGAGGCAGATAGTGGTATAATTACCTAAGTAGTTCAGGATTGATTTTCCTTGGCTTCTCTTTCATTAGGTTTATAACATAATGGCTGGTCTGTGAATCCCAACCAGTTATGTAACTAGTTTCTAACAAAGCATTATTTCTAACAAAATTAGATAAAGGTAAATAACTGTGATCATGTTAAGACCCATCTGAAAATGATTTACAAAAGCGGTGAGTTTTTACTTTCTAAACTTGTTTAGGTGTCACATATTATCTTGTCTGAGAATGAATGAGAAAGTCCTCACTAGTTGGTTAGCTGTTCAACCTTGATTATGTATGTATATTTGCATTTCTAGTGATTTCACACAAAGATCTAACATTCCTGCCTGACACAACACAAAACAAGACTAAGACAAGGCTACACTAAACTAAATTATTGTGGCATGTTTATATGACATACAAGGCCACTTTTACTGTATTCAACCCTCAAGTAAATGGACTCAATAACTCTGAACATCTCGCAGACTGAGTGCTTTCCAGAAGTGCAGCATACACATGATGACAATGCATGAATGATGGTAGAATAAATTTTGATGACTCAGTGCAGGACTTTATTGTCTCGACAGATGCTAATGGCACACTTGGCTTCCACCGAAGTGCAAATAAACACTATCAAAACATACAAAACACTTATGAGAGGAGCGAATGGAGAAGCAGCTGATTCACGCAGGTGATGGAGACTGTCACAGTCAAGGGAGTTTTAAAGTTGGTTTTTTTTCATTAATGACATATTGTTGGATTATTTTTCCTATTGTGACAGAAACTGCAGAATGCTAAAGTTAAAAATAGTACAGTATAATAGATAATACAAGTTTAATTAACAGACCCTCTAGAGTGTCTTTTATCCCACAATTCGTACTGTTTGCTTACGTACCCCTTAAAATCTCATGTTTGATTTTCAATAACTACAAACTTGATATTAAAGGGGAACTATGCACATTTTTAAAAAATCATACATGTTGTTCCTATCGTCTAAGACGGTCAAAAAATATAAGCAAACATGGACAACTCTGTCCAAAATCCAAAAACTCAAATGTGTCATGTCATCGCTTATTAAGTCTGAAGAACTGAGAAAGATCAGAGGCCCCAAACTGCTCCAGCCACGGGGCACAGATTTCTCCTTAGTCATTATAGTTTAAGGTCCACACAGTTTAATATATTCAGCGTCATACTTGCGTTTGGCCATGTCTCTTTGCCAGTTTTCTATCTCTGTTAAATAGATGTCAGTTAATCACTCACTTTACAGCAGGAAACGGCAATTTAAATAAAAGCTCTGTGCCTGAAACTACTGTGTGTTTTACAATCTTGATAATTATATCTGCAATACACTTGCGGTCGATTCAGAGAGGGCCCACTTTTGGACCATGGCCCACCAGTTGGGAACCACTGTTCTAGAAGACAGAGAGAGCACCCAGGGGAACGCTCTGAGTATATAGCTATATTCTCCGTTTCTCTGAATGCTGCAATAGAAAAAAAATCTCATTTGGGAATTAAAAAAACAAAAACAAACTCTGGCTCCATAAAATCAATCTCCCATTCATTGACCATGGAGCAGCTCCAGACTAATTACCTCATGACATCACAAGTTTGAGACTTTCTTTTCTGGTTTCTGGCTTTGAGAGAGAGAGGCTCATGTTCGCAAATATTGATTGAACCCTTGTGGTCAAAGGAAATAACATCCTAGAATTCTTAATTTAGGTGGGGTTCCCCTTAAAGATGTTTTGACTAAAAAAAAAAAATCCTCTGATTTGTCTTGGACAAGCCATGTTGCAGTGTTCAGTCAGTTATATAAAAGGTTCGATTTATGTTGGACACTGTCCCGTAATTCAACACCTGTATATTATCAATTTAAGAGTTAATAATATAAACTAAATTCCACTAACATAACTTTAACATCAACTTCTGCACTGCTGTGGCTGAGATAAATCCATCCCTGCCATTGTGCCGAAGGAGATTAACATCTGCACACACTCCCAGCGATTCTGTCCCCTATGGGGGAGGAAGAGGAGGACAGGCTTATTGATCATACAGTCATGTGAGTGCAGAGCACCATGTTGTGTATCTACAGCTCCATATTTCACTGTAAGTGCACAACATCGTTTTATAGCTCTGTAGCATCCTCCGTTCCTCCACCCGCCAGCGGCCCGCGCTCTGCATGGCTGCCTAGCAACACTCGCACGCGCTGCAGCATCAGCACCAGGATCAACTAATGGCCACCCGCAGAAATGCAGAGGCCAGCAGCGACAGCTTAACAACACAGTGCGGCTCTCCTCTGCAAAGAACCGAGCAAACGCGCATTTAGAAACCATCACGGAGCTCATCCTGTCCCGCATATTAATCCTGACACCGTCCGGAG
Organism: Epinephelus awoara; assembly: GCA_035609425.1. Taxonomy (NCBI): domain Eukaryota; kingdom Metazoa; phylum Chordata; class Actinopteri; order Perciformes; family Serranidae; genus Epinephelus; species Epinephelus awoara. The sequence continues at coordinate 31,566,328 of CM069302.1, forward strand.
CACAGAGGCTGAGCTACTGTAAAACAACAAGCAGCCATCGCTGGCACGCTAATGAGCCAGATTAGACAGTGCAGGGCTAAAGCTCTGAGAGGGCTCTGCCATCACAGACTTGCAGTCTCACTCTATGAATACACGACACAAACTGCACGTATGGAACTTGCACTCGTCACGGGCCTCCATCAGCAGAGCACAATGAAGACAAGCAAGCATGGGCGACATGGAGAGGATGCTGTGCGCCTAAATATAATAGTGTGCAAGCACACAGTGCAACATATCTATCCATCTATGTAGAAAGGCAGCGGGATGCACAGTTTGAACGACAATATTGTAAACATCAGGCAGCAAGATCGCTACCGTGCACACACGGGCATGCACGCGTCAGGGAGGACCTTGCATCACGCCCAGCCATTTAACCATGACTGCCTTGTTCGACACAACCAAACACAAATGTTAGCAGGCAGGGTACTCACCTCAGTGCATCCTCAGGACCGCGTCTTCTGTGCGGGTGCGGCACACCCACAGCCCGGAGCCGTCCTCAGAGGAAGCAGATGTGATTAATCACCACAAATGTGTCTCTATTGGTTCGCGACAGCAGGGTTCCTTTGTCAGACTATTTCAGGGCCTCAGCTGACACCAAGTCAATGGACCCCGATGTTTTTCATCGCGCGGTGCGCCTGGACCAGCCCACTGCCACGCCTGTCCACAGTCTGACACCCAAGGGCTCCCACTCATATAAAACTACAGGGGATCGGTCTCTGTAGCGCATTTAGTTAGTGTTTGTAAAGCATACGAACAGCATTGGTGTATATCTAATGCTGTCTCCTAAAACGCTGTTTAGTTGGCTAGGCCCCAATTCAAGTCGGACAAAATATAACCCACCAAACAGGCGCCACCTCCTGTCCTGATGGAGAAGAGCCTGTGCACTGTAGAAAGATGTCTGGTGATTTTTGTCACAGCTGAATCCAGACTGACAAAAAAAATTAAGTGTGTTTACACAAGTACAAGACTTGAGTATAGGTTTGACTTACCTGCACATTACTAGAGTATTTCCATTTCCTGCCACTTCATACTTCTACTCTACATTTCAGGAGAAAACACTGTACTTTAATCCATTTGACAGCTGCTAGCTACATTGCAAATAAAGATCTAACATACAAAACATTCAGTAAAGTTATCTTAGATCATATTGCTATAGATCATGACAACAAGTTTGCCCTTTCCTGTAATGAAATATTCTTATACTCTGGTTCTGCTAGTTTAACTTCATTAAAAGTCTGAGTTGCTTGTTCCACCACTGCACAGTTAAAAACAAAAGCCGATTTGGAAATATGTTTGAAGTGACAACATGGATTTAATAAAGACACAGGTCACAGTGCGTCATTACAAAATTCATCATACATTTACATATTTTCAGTTGTATCTTTTACACAAGAGTAGTACAAGGTAGTAGTGTGATTAAATTAAAGCTTTAAGCATGACACACAGCATTCAGTTATAAGGACAAATCAACAGCAGAAATGTAGCAGAAACGTAACAAAAAAATGCCTGTCCTCTTAGCACAAATCTCTTCCTTCAAAGGACAATTCATCAAAGGTGATAATAATCATTTGATCTTTAGACTTAGACTTAGAAAACAAACCTTTTCAGACATAAACTTTAAAAACGGAAGCTGTCTTGTACATTTTATTTAAGGGCTGCCAAGGATACAGTTTGTACAATAAAAATAAAAACATTCATTTTGACTCAAACAAAATGTAAACTCCAAAAGTTAAATTAAATAAGACAAATAAAATTGCATTTTCTTTGAGGGTAATCTTTTCTTTAGCAGGCCCCTAGAAAACAGAACAAGAATTACCTTCTCTAAAACAGAAGAGGTCCACAATCATTACACTCAGTGACTTGAAAAATGATTTATCTAAATGGTTTGTTTTCCCCTTTCCCACCATATGGCACTGCTGTAGGTGTTTTAGTACATCCTGATGTCCCTATGGTTAGAGGTGCAACAGAGGACACTACTGATCTCATTTCACACAGATGCTGGGTGTAGCAGGCTTGAGATATTTAACCACAAGAGGGCACTGTAACAATGCATTTTAAATCGGTGTGGAACAAGGTCTTCTCCACTGCGCTCCAGTGTCAATTCAAAGTAAAGCATGAAAAAGTCAAAGTTTGGTGACCTCATCAAATTACCAGTCACACCTCATTTCAAGTGAACAGACGACTAGTCACACAGAATAACTGGAAACTTCTGTGTCAGTGAGCTGGGCCAGTGCTCACAGTGTCCATGTTAGAGGTGGCAGCAAGAAGATACAAGGATTTAATACGAAGAATACAGTTCATTTATGAATAGGCCAATTAACATACAACCATTTACTCTGGCTGTAAAACTGAATTAACTGGCCCAACGTCAAGCAATGGGCCCTTTTCACAGCAGACATTTTGACTTGTGATGGCAGGAAAAGCAAAGGTGTAACTAACGACATTAATGATGCTCCGTTATGTTCAAGTGTCTCAGTAAGCCATGACACTGAACTATCACGCACAATATCAGGAGCCCAAGACTGATGCAGCTAATTGTAATTCAGTCACGATTAATTTTATTATTTACACACTTTTTCTACTGTAACGTGTCAAAACTCCTCTCCAATTATCAATTGAAAACATCATAAAAATGAACACATGGGGCAACATTTGTGTACTACTGGATCAATATTTGGGTCTGGCAATACCACCACCACTCATTTGAATAATAATTATATATTATAATATTAATATTATCATAACATCTGATATAACCTGCCTAATATTTAAATATTGGTAATTGATAACCTAAAAAGTCTTGATGATGTCAGCAATCTGCATTTCATCTGAAAATGTGTTTCTGTTAACTGATTTGATACTTATGTATTAAACATCCAACCTGGCAGGTTTCCAATATCCGCTCTAAACACCACTCAGCAGGGTTGAGACATCTGTTGAATAAAGAAGAATCACATCCATTATCATAAATACTTTCTGTATTTGTCTGTATGTCTGTCCATCACATGTCTCATTTATCTTCTCACAGCGCCATATTTGCCATGAATAAAACATTTTCTATTTACCTGAGGATAAACGGGACGTGACAAGTCTCTACTGCTATAGGTCTGACTTTTCACTTTAGACAGATTTCCTCATCTGAACCTAGCCTTGGTGTCATTATTGCAAGTGCAGCCACACACACACACACACACACACACACACACACACACACACACACACACACACACACACACACAAAAGGTTATAACTTGAACGGCAGGTCGCACCAATGGAACAATAAAAAAAATTGGTCCTTGTCCTGATCTAAACCTCTTCAACTTGATTTATCCAATCAGATGACGAGGTTCAAGCAGGGATGCTTCGAATGACTCAGATGTTAGGACTACACTGAGGACAATCAGATGCTTCAGGCTGATTGCCATGTGTAATTATGGCACATTCCTGCCACATCATTTTTGAAATTAAATACAAGTCTGATTGCTTATTGTTAGAAGCATTAGTCCTGTATATAGTATGTGTTCACAAGGTTACACCATTTACCTGAAGCTGATGAAGATTTTGCGTTCACGCAAATTAATTAAGTACGCGCCACATTAACAAAACATACATAATAAGGAATTGATTTTCATTCTAAAGCCACACTGTCATGTAAATTAGACTTCAATTTGCTACATTGTGCTAAATTAATGATATTGTGCAAGACGTACAGACTGATACAGAAGTAATCCCTCTCAATACCCACTAGATGTGTTTGGCACTGTATTTATCTACTGAAACCCTGCCCTCTGCCTGTATTTTCTTCTTATTCTCTTTACGTAGGACATTATGGGCATGGTGCCGCACAGTGCTCAGATGAGGTCGGGGCTTTATAAAGAGATAGCGAGCAGCTGCCAGACCGTAAGCAGAAAGCAAAATGTCAAAAAACACAAATATAGCGAGGTGAAACGCCAAACTGGGGTTGACTTTTACCTTCACTTTCACTGGTGAGCATGTTTATGAACAGTACCTGACTTTCCTGCATAGTAGAACTGTAACATCTAAGGAGTAATACAAATAAAAATGCATAAACTCCTTATTGGGACATACAACACTGAGCGCCTCTTTTCATTCCTTGATGACCTGTATAAAAGTAACTGTAGTGGTTGATGCAGTATTTCTCTGTTTTGCAGAATGGTCACTTTTCCTTCCCCCTTACTTTCTATTCCTCACCCAAACAGAGAAATTGCTTTCCTCCTGAAGTGAAACATTTCTAACCACCAGACATTCAGTCACACTCTTGGACACAATAAGACTTATCTGCAGAAGATGGAGTGGACCAGAAATGCAAAGATCCATTATTGTGATGTAGTAAAATCCATGCAATACAGAAGTGGGCACCTTCAACAGTAATGCGGAATAAATAAAATGTACGCCAAGCACAATAGTGATACATATTGTAATACTACCTGTTGGGGGACAAATGTTGTCAGTGTTCTGGCATAAGAGTTGATCCTGAGATGGGTATTAAAATCATTTGGTTGCATGCAACAACAATAGTGATGAAAGAATTTAAACTAATTTCTGAAATACTTACTCTGCAGGAATCAATTTCATTTACTTAAACTGCCATTTTGATATGCCAAAAGTTTACACTGTTGTATGTCAGTATATTATGAAGGTGAAAAAGGTTGGAAAACTATATACTATTGTATTTGACTGTATTGTAGTGTACAAACGTTGCTGTTATTGTCTTCTCCCCCTGCAGCATCCTATTTATCTACTCTACTTGTTCATATAAATTTCCATTTCTGAAAACTAAATTAACAGAATAAATAAAGTCTCATTCTCTTGATGTATTCATCATATAATATTGTGATGTTTTTCATATTATGTACCCCTTATGTGTCTATGTGGGATGGACTATTGGAAAGTTAACATGACTTCTTGTTAACATCAGTTAACATCAGTGTCTTGTGCACAAATTAAGTGTAAAACCTTAGAGGGAAAAATGTAAGACATGTTCTTTTTCTGAGGCATGACTGAGATTTTTCTCGCTGGCTGACAGACTGACTGGGAGAGTGTTAGCATAACATGGATTCCTAACTGACATATACAGTCCATCTTCATAATTGCTGGAGCTCCCTAGCCAGCATCAGAAATGTACTGACAAACACCAAGCATAACATTCTATGTGCGATATTGTATTACATGTGCAGACTATTAGGAAAGTGGAATGAGTTACCAAAGTCTGATCAGGTGCTACTTGGATGATGAACTGGTATCCAGGCATAACACAATGTTGCAACACCAGTCTGGTCATATCTCCGTCCTCTGATACCGGCTCTGAGGGCATAGTGAATCCATCCTCAATGCGCTCCTCTGACATGTTCAGCAGCTGTCAGGAAAAAGAAAGCAGGTCAAATTTACCCACCTGCTTTTTTGGAAAATATGAACCATGTCAGTTACAATGAAAAATCTGTTTTCACGGCAGCAGAAATGCACAAGAAATCTCCATATCAAACACTGATAGTTTCATCAAAGTATGGCAAAGTATGGAGCATAAAAATCAAATTGCTGAATGTCTGACAGGCATTTTTAAGAATTGAAGGATTCTAATTTGAAGACTGTAGACTGAACTTAACGAACAAATAAAGTTACTTGACATAATACCATTTTGTTGTGTTTCAGTGTAGAAATTGTGGCACAGACAGACACGCTACTGTTGGCAAAGAGCTCTCTGCCTCCTGCTGGAGCTCTGGCTGCAGATCGAAGGTGGCAGCAAAGCCAGATTTGGGCCTGTCCCTGGCGGGCTGCACTGCTGTCTCATATAGAACCATTAGTCTTAAATTGCAACTGTTTCCTAACCAGTTAAAAACTCCTTGTGGTTGTGTAAAATAGCAGTCCACCATAGCAGCTCTTAAACCTCATAGCCATTGTTCATTTTCAAATCTAATATGCTAGAGTATGAAGAAATACATACAAATGGCACTGTATGTTATTTTATTACAGTTAGGACTTTACGACTAACTGTTTTCAAACTAGCATCACAATGTTACACAGTACAGTACATGAACAAAGCAGAGCAATGTACAAAGAGTAACACACTGTAAACTTAAATCTTGGCTTCATTTTTCTATGTCTTATTCCATTTTTTTTTATCTACTATAGAGCTGAATTTTCTTAATGCCACAGTGTGTAGGAATTTCTCCCATCTAACGTTGAAATCATATATTGCATTCAAACAGATGGCGCACTCTAGCACCTCACTGTTTCAAACACGTATTGCAACAACTGTAGCCGCTGTGTACCAAAAAACTATGATAACACTGATGAAACCATGTCATCCGATACTACATGGAGTATTTATTCAGGCTCCTACACAGACACACGCAATGTGAGTTGACAAACCCCCTCCTCACCATGCTGGCTGTGTTTACAACGTAGGACTGTTGGGGCGGATGTAAATTGAAACAGCTGTTAGTGGCCAGCGGCACTACTGCCGCATAACAAAGTCCCACTCTTTGGGCATAATGCAAGATCATGTATTATGCAGCATCACGGGAGACAGAATCCTTGTCGCCAAGAAAGTGCAAAAGGGAATCAAAAAGGCAGCGTGACCGGCGAATTAAAAAAACAAGGGTCAGCATTGGGGTTGCCTTTCCCAGGTGGAGAGAGCTGCTGAAGGAGAAAGGTAATACAATCACAGGCCAGCGCTAACAGCGCCTAACAGCTAACAGCGGCGCAGTGATGCGAGGAGAGGGATTAGGCTGTTAGCGACTGGCCGCTAACAGCGGCTAACAGCCAACAGCGGCGCTGGCCTGTGATTGCATTACCATTCTCCCTCAGCAGCTCTCTCTATCTGGGAAAGGCTACCCCGATGTGGGCCTTCGTTCTGTTCTGTTAATTCGCCGGTTACGCTGCCTTTTCTATTCCCTTTTGCGCTTTCTTGGCGACAAGGATTCTGTCTCCCATGATGCTGCATATGCATGATCCTGCATTATGCTCAAAGAGTGGGACTTAGTTTCAAATGTGCCAGGGTAGTAGCGAAGCGCCTCTTGCTCCTCTCCTTCGGCTCCTCAGTCACGCAGTGCTGGCCTGGCTCTCAACGAAAACGCCAAAGGCGGTGCTGTATGTCCCTTGCTGGCAGGTGTATTCTCAAGATGGCGAAACGTAATGGAACCCCACAGACGACTTACCCGCACAATGTACAAACAAATCTGAAATTCTCCTTTTACGAGAGTAAGTCAGATCATTGGTGGAGGTAATAGTACACCAGTGATGACATATTTATGAAAGCAGACATCAATTTTTGCCAATAAACAACTGAAAATGTTAAACAATGTCCCTTTAAAATGTGAGCTGGTACAATAACCTACCAATGGAAACAAAGTACATTAAAGTGAGGTGCTAGAGTTTGCTCTGTGATGTGGGAAATAACTATCAATCAAGTGTCATAAATGTAACTGCAGTGACAATACTTTTAAATGTAATGAAAATGTGTAGCAGAAATAAATGGCATCATTAATAATATTGTTGATTATATTCATGGTTGTATCTTGCATGCACCAAGTGAGAAAGGCCTGGCTGAGGGCATTGCTGATTAAATGTAATCCAGCAATTTACTCACTAAAAGCCATTCATCCTCATATTGCTCGGTTTGATGGATGGTGTAATGATGTTTTGTATTAGTTTCTGGACTTGGTCAGGGGAACAAACTATGCTAAAGTATGCATTATCATATGCCATTACAACCAATCAACCACCCAGTGCACTCCTGATTTCAATCTCAGCATAATCATACTTTGGTATATCATTACAAAATACTCTTTTACTGAATGCACTCATGTTTTTTATTTGGATAAATGTATCACAATTACTCGCATGGATATTGATTGACATTCTGTTCCTGTCTTGTACATTGGCTAATGGAGCCTCTCATATGGGCCTTAACACCAGCCTTCACAGCTGTGAATAGTTATGCAACACTTCTTCGGGTGTGGCGCAGAGGTAGAGCAGGTCATCCATCAACTGGAGGATCGGCGGTTCGATCACCAGCTCCCTAGTGTGCATGTCAAAGCATCCTCGGGCAAGATACTGAACCCCAAAATTCTTCCAATGGCTGTTCTAATGGTGTGTCAGAGCATGTGAATGGTTACTGAGTAGCAGGTGGCAACCTGTATGTGAATGTGACAGCACTTTGAGTGGTTGGAAGACTAGACACTATACAAGTGCAGTCCATTTGCCAAGTTAGGTTTGCCAGGTTAAGTTACAGAACTTTTAGCACACTCTTACCAACATAAACAAATCCCACCATGTCCTGCACCCATGATAAAGTCCTTGTCGAGGATGCATCAGGATGTATTGGTGTTTACATTACAAAATATATGTGGTCAAATGTGTCCCAAACCATCTCAGCAAGTGGCTGGAGTTAGTGGTTGTTTATGCTTGTATTTAGCACTGTCCACTTATCGGATCACTCAAAACGCATGCTAATACCAGGTCTAAACAGGCTCTTTGATATTTCAGCTGTTGAGTTTGTGTGACTCATGGCTGTGACTGACTGGAGAGCAGTAAAATTCATAATTATTCTTCATATTTTATTATTCAAACAAGGCCTGTTATTTTGCAGTGCTTTGTTGTTCTTTCTTGAGATTTGATTAATGATTGGGTGATTACATCAATCACCCAATCATTTATTTGTCACACAGAATTATACAAAGTACAGCCCAAGAGAAAACTGATCCCATCAGCTCCTTTGACTTGCGCACTGTCATTTAGTCCTTTTTGCATCTTCTTACATTGGTGGCTGCTGCTTTAGAATTGTCCATGTTTCCATATGATTCTGTTAGTTATGATGCAGGATTTAAGCTCAGCTGGTGCCCAATTTGTCCATCTTTTCCTTGACGTTTACTGATGTTTACATTTAAAAACCTTGAATGAGCAAGCCAGTATCTAGCTAGCAGAGTCACAGGAGCAGAGTGGTGAGTTGATTTCCTCATCCCAATGCGTGACTTGCAGCCGCACGCCAACACAACCACAAAAAGCACCACCAAGACTTGCACAATAGTTATAAGAGCATAATCTTTGCACAAATTTAGCAGACCTGACAAGGAGGTGACTGGAAACATCTATGCCTACATCAGATTAATTAATCCAATTCTCAAGTCATATGTTCAGCACTTCCCAAACACATGCATTTTTGCTAGAACGTTACAATATAAAAGCAGTTTCACACATGAGTAGCGTGCCTAGGCAAGTGCACATGTTGAAGTCATATATTACATCTTTTCAGTGCCTAAAATACCCTACTTTACTGTGCTGAAGGTTTTTACAATTCAATGGCTAAGGAAAGGCGTTAATTATACCAGTTCATGTGGCATATCATCTCATTGCATCATTATACACTACATCCACTAAGAAACTGAGTACTGTATATGTGGTTAGTGTTATTATGTGCTTTCTGTGCCACCCATACAATGATAACATAACCTGTGTGGGTTGGTTTCAATGTGAACTACAGTGGTTACTTTACCACTACGATACTAGTTCACATAAACTAGCTAACTGAGTCAAACATGATGTCATTATTGCACAGTGGAAAAAACAAACACTCACATCATCCATTCTCCATAGGTCATTGCTCAGGCATTCAGTCTGACCATAAGTGATTGCATTCTTTAGGAAATCAGTCCCACTGCCATCATCCTGAAAACAGAAAATAACAATAATCAATAAGTGTTGTCCTTGGGAAACAACAACGGACACTTGTCATTTGATAGAGCCCTGCTGAAAGCAGTACTTACTCTGTCAGTATCCTGCAAAACTGCAACAAGCAATCGAATGTATTCCGTCGCAGCTTTAAGTGTGTCCACTTTACTGGGCTTACGGTCTGGTCGCATTATTGGCACCATGCGCTTCAAGCGGGAGAACATGGTGTTCAAGTTCCTGATCTGCAGAGAACAGAAGCTTAAGTTTCATATCAACTGTTCTCCAGATTAGTAAAATTTTCTCTGAAGTGATGTAACCACACTTAAAGAAAGCACAACCATGATGGAGAACATGAAGATTTTTAAAGCACTTTAAGCAGTGACATTTGTCTTGACCTCACACCTCATTTCTGACAGTATGAGCTATAACTCTTTTGCAAACCCTGGTACATCAATAAACGTGTTCTTTTTGTCCTGATTGGAATCATTATTTACAGTGTTCAGTTTTCTCCACAGCAAAATAATAGGGCTTTGTACAGAAACTGCTGCAGCAACCCAAGCCAGCACAGGTCTTCAAATGTTAATCTAAAGTCAGTCAAGCTTTGTGAATTGGATTTCAAACCATGTTGCCAACTAATGTCACCAGCGCTGTCAAATTACAAACAGAACAGAAAATACTTTGTCTACTTTTTGCATGCAAAAGGCAGAAATTGATCTTTGGTTTGCATGTGTGCAATGTGCTACTAAAAAGACCCATCATCATATCACATACTGCCAGGACACATTTAAACAGATTTACATGAAAACACGAAGCACAACAGAAAAGAAGCACCGTGTGCTTGATGGTGAGGACCGAATCAAGGTTGAATAAACAGATACAAAGTGTTTTGTGCTAAAGGTAGCAAGCCGTCTTCAAAAAGTGGCTGTCCTTACTAATGAAGACATTTTATGGCTACATGGACAAATTAGCTAGGAAACGTTAAAGGTGGTCAGTACCACTGTCCTCTGTTTGAATTGGAATGAGAGAAGCGAGCTGTTGTGTCATGTGCATGTGTTAATATTAAAGCCAAGGTGCTACTGACTAGCTAACTGACTGGATGCCCATTAACATTTTAACTCCTATTGTGTGTGTGTGTGTGTGTGTGTGTGTGTGTGTGTGTGTGTGTGTGTGTGTGTGTACCGACAGACAGAGCCTCATCATGGATATAAGAGAAAAAAGAGCCAGGTTCAGGTAAGAGTGTAAGATCAAATGGTCTAATGATGTTGCAAGTTGGATCAATGCATCAGTTTATATCTCTTATTAGATATAAAACGCATTGTTTGGTTATTTGCCTTTTGGTTGACAGTAAAAAGAGAGAGAGAGGAGCAGAGAGAGGACTTTATTTATTAGTATTCTTATTACTATTTTTGGTACTCACTATAGGGGGCAGGTTTACTCCAGAAACATACATACTGTTTATGTGCATGTTGAGGAGCTGCTGTATCAAAATGAGTTGACTTCCCTCAGAAATTAGGGTTACGATATGTTTCTTTTATGATTCCAATCCATTCCTCTTTTGCTGTGGCTCAGCATTTAAATAACCTTTATCAGGTTTGATGGTTTAGTAACAGACTTTCCCAAAAAGTGTTCTTCTTCTTTTCTTTAACAAATGTGGGAATGAAATTGCGTTAAAATGTACAAAACAGTGAAATTAATCTTGCCTGGCCGGGCATCTTTCTGGGTGCTCAGCTCCCCTGCCTTCCAGAGACATGTTTGAAAATGAAGAAAACGTTTTTTTTTTTCATAATAGACCTTTTATATCCATTGATTTATTTTCCAGGGTTAACAGCGTTAATGAAATTCCAGTCTGCTGTACCAGACAAACCTTGAAATTAAAAAAAAGGTCGGGCTTACTGCTGGATATAAAACTCAAAACAAGTTTTATCTCTGTATTTTTATTTATCTAATACTGTCCATGGGTAAATTCTGTTAAATTTATAATCACGTTGCAGCCATGTTGATGAAGGGCATTAAAATAAAGCAGAGCTAGCTGACTGATTGTGGTTGGCCTGTAAACCCAACATAGTTCAGCTGGACAGTGGTAAAAGTCCTTAAGTTAAAATGAATTAAGTTACTGCTGTGCTTCTGCAAGTTGGTTTGAATGACTGGTGGTGTGTGAAATATCATCACTGACAGGTGTTTACAAGTTTTACAGCGTTTGCTGCTAAGCTAGCTCCATTTCAGGATTCAGGATTTCAGCCTCGGCTAATTTATGTGCTAGCTAATGTTAGCTAACAAACTCGGAGTTTGACTTGAGTTTCTCTTCTCGGGGAACTCAACCATGGTGAAATAGCGTCTTGTTGAACATATTACCAAACTATCAAACATTTCTTCGTGTTTCATACAGTGTCTTTTACAATGGACACTCACTCTCAGTCTCTCCTTGGCGTTGACCAACTCTCTTTTCTTCACAGTCTCACTGAAGTCTTCGGCCACAAAGTATAAGCCGTCCTTCCCTCGTTTGAACTTCTCTATGTTGCTGTACGCAGGCAGTGCAGACTCCCCTGTTAACCGCTTCAATATGTCGCTCATTAATTCCTCCTCCGGCACCTTCATTTTAATGAGTAGCATATGTTCACACTGACAATCTGTTGAGTGTGTTTATTTCATTTTTCTATATGAAGTCATGTTCTCAGCGCAGACAGGAGGAGCTGTAGGAGAGCGGAGGATCACACCTGTGTGCTACGTGTTTAATTAGGGCTCTGCGGCATCATGTCCGCTCAATCTGACGGATACACGGCGCAGTTGTGAGTTATTGCTTCTGTGGTATACACGTTTCTTATGTCAAGAAACGGTTCAACATATTCCCTGTGTTATCTGAGGTAAACATGGCCAATAAGCGAAATGAAGCATGCTTTTGGAGGGTTCAACTTGCTTAGGGACTGTTCGTCATTTATGAGAGGGGAGGGGGGGGTTCAACACAGGGGAGGCAATTAAATATTTTTTAAGCACTGGGAGTTAGTTATGTCTTGACTTGACTTGACTTGAGTTTAAATTGTCATATTTTGTATTGTTTCAAATACCGTTGGAACCCTAAACATTGTGCACCCATATTCTGCTGAGGTGCACACATAGTTTGTGTGATGATCATAAAAATAATGGACGTAGCTACGTCATAGACATATATACACAGACGCCGCATTAGCCGACTAAAAGATATTGTAGACCATACTGCCAGATAATATATTGCTCCTGCTATTTGTTTATTCATTTATTTACTTTTTGATTTGTTATTTATTTATGTATTTATTTACTTACTCTGTTAGTTTTTATATAATTTGCACATTTTTTGTCTGCTGGTGTGTTTTTTTAAATATTGTTTTTACGTGATATATAACTTTTCCTTAACACTGTACTCCCTGTACTTCCATGTTGATACAGCTATTTGTATTGTATTGTATTTTGTCTTTAAGATTTGAATAAAGTTTATGGGGAAAAAAAACAAAAAAAAAAACCATAGACTCCGCATTGACTGCTGCTGCTTATTGGAGCCGATGTCCCAGCCGGCCGCCATCTTGGATGGGTCTCGCTTCGCCTCCACAGTGCATTCACTTCTATTGAGGAAGGAGCTGTTTGCATAAGTAAAATAGAATAACTGAATTTTCAACTGATTTTCACACGGTTTGGTTTGTTACAAACGGCACACGTAGTTGTGATACAGGATGCTTTCGTACATCAAAAATGTGAGATTTCATGCTTTAATTTAATTTAATTATTGGCAGACAGTCTGTCACTCAAAGCAACCTGCCCTCACTTCCTGTACAGTTGTCATGAATGAGGAAATTAGCTATAAAGAACAAAACCATCTTTGGTTTGGTTTAATTCTGATGTAAAGTTGGACTTTTTTGTTTCTTAGTTGGTGTTTTTTTTTTTTGTTGTTGTTGTTTAAAATGTTATTTTATTTATTTATTTGTGTGGTGTGTGGAGTTTGCACAGTTTGCATGTTCTCCCCATGCCACCGTGGGTTTTCTCCAGGTACTCCGACTTCCACCTATAGCTCTAGGTGTGAATGTGAGTGTGAATGGTTGTCTGTCTCTATAGCCTCTTTTACACTGCCAGATTTTCCGCGAATGTTGGGCTGTTTTGCCGGCAAGCTGCAAGCGTTTAGACACACAGAGCCAGATTGGCGAGTTGATCCGAGGTGCCCAATTTTCTGCCTTGTAGGGTAGTCATATTGGCGGCTGCGGAACCCTTAGTTTCAACAGACTGAGGTGGCTTTCCGCAATGGGAGGGGCTGTTAAAGACTTGTGGGAGGAGCTGCTGATGACTCCACATGTGCGAGCCACTGGCGATGGATAAACAGGAAACAGCTGGTAGCAGGACTTAGCGAGCAGCTAGTAGCAAGAGGGAAACACAAACCTGACAGACACTGTAAAGATGAGCAACTGGAGAGACAAAGCATTGCGCGCCCTCCTTGTCTCTCGCAAAGGCCATTACCCGTCAAATAACGGGGACGGTGAAGAACGGGACAATCGCAGAAGGACTGACTAGCCGCAGCTTCCCACGTCACTGTTTACGTCACACGCTGAGCTACACATTTTGTTACTTCCTCACGCCCCCCATTGCCCCAAAAAAGGCACATTCTGTATAAACAAAAGTAGGTAGGTGGCATTTTGCTGCACTCCCCGATTTTGTTTTTATACTGCCAATGCTGAAAAAAGACTGATTGGGCTTTCCTGCAAATTTGCACAATTCCTATCTAAAAAAGGCTTATGTGTCAGCCCTGCAATAGTCTGGCAACCTGTCGAGGGTGTACCCTGCCTCTCGCCCAGTGTCAGCTGGGTTAGGCTCCAGCCCCCCGCAACCCCCAAGAGGATAAGCGGTTACGAAAATGGATGGATAGATTTATTTATTCATTTTTTGGCATTTTTGCCTGCATTGATAGGACAGCCAGATAGACAGAAAAGGTAGGAGCGAGAGGGAGGATGACACGCAGCGATGGGCCATGGGTCTGAGTCAAACCGTGTTGCCGCAAAGGACTCAGTCTATGGGGTGCACAGTCCACCAGGTGGGCTAGATGTCGCCCCAGAGTTGGGCAGTTTAACATGGGTGTCGAGGATTGACTGGCCTCTGGAGACAGCCTCAAGCGGCCATTCAAAGACCATTAGTTCATTTTTCAGCTCAAGAGGCTGCCACTTAGTGATGGTGCGACTTTTAAGGAGGATTTGCGTTTTACACAAGAAATTAGCTGTTTGTGTTGGTGACAACTCTCTCTGCACTGTTTGCTCATTGGCTCTATATCTACATTTAGTGTGAATTTACAAAAAAAGGTTAAGTATTTTCCCCCAGTCACCCAGGGAGGCTGAAGGAAAAATCATTTGTCACTTTGGACTGGGTCAAGATGCCAACCTCCTTCTCTTATAAGTAAAGTATAGTCCTTTATAAGCATGATTTTGATACTTGTCATCTGCTTTGGCAAAAATATGGTCAAACCTGCTCAGTGGGTACAGTATCACCAGTTCTGGGAAAGTTAGTTAGTGAGAAAGTAAAGGACAGAGGAATTGAAAAAAGGATGAAAGTCAAGAAGGAATGCTGAATGGCACAATAAAGGAAGAAAAGAGTAAAACAGGGGCAGAACTACTTTATACTCGTAATGTTTTTAGGTCTACTTGAGTGTTACAGTTATGGCAATGCCTTGCAAGGCATATTCTTTTCAAAGTATTAGATGCATTTGAGAAGTAAATGAATGTACTATCTCACACAAATATTTGATGAAAGGTGCTTTTACCTTCCCTTTGTGTAGAAAAAAAATGTAGAAAAATTTGAATACAGTCAGTTATTTTGTTTATTATGGTTCCTTTCTTTATTAACTTGGGTTCCATTTTCTTTCATCTTCCATATCTTAAAGATTTAAACCTTTCAGAGGGAATGACATGCATCAAAGGGCCACAGGCTGGAGTCGAACCCGGGCCGCGGCGGCAACAGCCTTGTACATGGGGCGCCTGTTCTACCACTAAGCCACCAGCGCCCCAAGAAATGTACTGTTAGAAGATTCCTTATCTTTGCTGCAGTTTGAATGTGCAGTTACAAATTTCAGCTTTACATACAAATCTAAGAACATTTTTCTAAACGAGGCCCCAAAGCTGTGCAAGCTGAGAGCATTTTAGTTCAGCGTCTTGGCATACTGGCATTTGCTAATTAGCAATAAACACAAAGGGCCCTATTTAGATGGTCTAAAACCTGATTTATGGTCGTGCGTTGAATCGACGATGTCGCTACGTCGGTACGGGGCTACGCAGAAGGCTCGCCATAGCCCCCGGCGTAGCCTGACGTGCACCTCCCCAAAAATGTAACTACGTGTCGAGGCGACGCAGGCGACGCAGACCCAGCGCAGGCTTTAGACTCTCCGCGATGGCGCACAGTCTGAAAACGCCCTCTCTAGCAAGTGACCGGGACACGCCCATGCGCTGCACGCCTTGCGCTTTGCCTTTTAGACCATCTAAATAGGGCCCTATGTATAGCTGAGGCTAGTTCTGCAAGTAATTGTTTATAAACCAAAGTATGAACATAGTGAAATTTTGACCTTGTTATGGCGTTAGAGGAGTATCAGGGGATTACAAAAGTTATCACAAAAACACTTCTCAACATGCAAAATGCGAGGCGTAGACGAGCCAGAGCTCGCAGACGCCTCCTTTTGCACATAATAATTAATTCACTGCCACAGTAAGCAATGACATGACATGCCACACTCAAAAACTTAAACTTTGCACTTTGAAGATCCTTTATATTGTTTTTGAAATAATCCAACCTGTTATGGTGATGACAACCATCATCACTTCTCATTAGTGTCACAACACTAACATTATGTGTCAATCAAGTGATTCGTTCATTGAATATCAATATGTAGATACAGCATTTCCACCGGCACATTCTGTCATGTGTGTAGGCTGAGTCACTTTGAACACCTGTCACCTCACACAGGACAATGACATCCAATAAAACTGCTCCGCCATGATGTTTTGAATCTTGCCGGGCAGCGACCACGTTGCATTTAAATAGGAGACTGATGATGGCGGTAACATGCCGTGCAACGTCTACAATTAAGTAGAAGACGCAGAAGAAGCCCGTGGTGCATTTTGGGTAAGTAGTAGCCCTGCAGTATGCTTTGCCATCATACTACAATGTAGGCGTGTTTAGTAGGGGTGGTGGCATACTACTCCTCCCTACTACGGTTTCGGACATACTGCACACTAATTTGGTCTACTACAATCCATACTACTTGGCTACTACGCAGCCTTAGTCTTACAAAAAACCCTTGAAGAATCCATCCATCCATTTTCTAACCGCTTATCCTCTTGAGAGTCGCGGGGGGCTGGTGCCTATCTCAGCTGACATTGGGTGAGAGGCAGCGTACACCCTATCGCAGGGCTGACGCATAGATACAACCATTCACACTCACATTCACAGGACAATATAGAGACAGACAACCATTCACACTCACATTCACACCTACTGACAATTTAGAGTCAATAATTAATTTATCCCCAAACTGCATGTCTTTGGACTGTGGGAGGAAGCCGGAGTACCTGGAGAAAAACCCACGCTGACATGGGGAGAACATACAGACTCCCCACACAGGGGCTACCAGGAGCCCTCTTGCTGTGAGGCGACAGTGCTAACCACCACACCACCGTGCCGCCCTCTTGAAGAATCCTTTCTTCAAAAAAAAAAAGTTTTCTGGGCGTAGGTGGCTTAATGGACAGAGCATGCGCCCCATGTACAAGGCTGTTGCCGCAGCGGCCCGGGTTTGACTCCAGCCTGTGGCCCTTTGATGCATGTCACTCCCTCTCTCTCCCCCCCTCACGCTTGTCTGTCCTGTCGATTAAAGGCTAAAATGCCCCCAAATACAATATCTTAAAAAAAAAAAAAAAGTTTTCATCCTAACCAAATGGTTCTGGGTAGAACATCAGCCCTTCAGGAGGAACACTTCTGGGGGCCTTATTTCTAGGAATGTACTCATAACTGCTTAATGTTATACATTCATTCATATATCAATACATGCCTGATTTTATAAGGGCCATGTGTGGTTTCATGAAAAGGTCATATGGGGAAATCAGCGAAAACCTCTGTATCTTTGATTTGTATCACCTCCTGCAGGGATATTTCAAACTGTGCAGAATTCTTTGAAGATGGACGCTATGACCTTTTCTACTGACGTTTATACTTTTCAAACTATTACAATTTGAAAGCAGTTCCATAGACATCCACTGTCAATTAGTTTTAGAATATCATTTATTTTGAAACATAAAACATACACAGCGGCATAACAATCATGGCTCTCAGCATGATGGTTGGAGCAATCACATGCATTGTCTCCCCCTGCTTCTCCAATGTACAAATTGCAAACTGATTTCTCCATTTACCCATCTCCCTGTTCTCACCAGCACAGGAGGGCCCACTTAAGAAAAGACAACTAATATGAAGAAGATGAGGATGGAAGGGAAGAAGGAGCTCATCATTTGTGTGTTATTTTCAGTACATTTATATTAAATACATTTATATTTCTTTTTAAATACATATTTGTTTTGGTTTTTTTTTACCTTTGCAATACAAATTCAATTCAAATTTGCCTACTGGGATGTGTTATGAGTTTTTAATGTGTGTCTGTCTGTGCTCTTTCCAGCTTGGTGTGGTGGCCTAGGCACCATCTTGTTGGTGACACCTGGAAGCTGTTGACAGCCACTTTGATCCATTCTCTTCTTACATTCTTTGTATATTTTGTCATATTGATTGCCTACATAATTTTATGGTGTCAGCAATTCTGTACAGATTACATCTATTGCAAGATCCCTCCTCAGTTGCTCACCCAAGGTTTCTTGCTTTTTTTTGCCCCCATTTAAGGGTTTGTCTTTATCCAAAGCGAGGGTCAAGGACAGGGTGTGTAGAGTATACTGTGAAGATTGTAAGATTGTAATTTCTTATTTGTGATACTGGGCTATAAAAATTAAACTGACTCAACTAGAAAAATAATTCATTACAGTCGATGAGTTTCAAAATGTCATCCATTTTTAAACACACGCAGATTCAGCATCAATACTTACAGAAACCACCCATATCCTGAACAGCTCTTTTTGTCATATTTTTTTTAAATCATCCATTATTATTTTAATAATTATTATATGAAGTTTATGTTCATTTGATGTAAATGTGTGGACTTTGGTATTTACAAAATATTCATTTTAAATACATTTATATAATTTAAAGTTATTTGAAAGGACAAGCAATTGTATACTAGATGGATATGGATAGAACATAGATATTACATTATTATATGCTGGCTGCTTTGAAAGGATTGACTATCTGCATCAATAATGAAGTCTGTCCAGTCTTCACATACTGAAGCGTCCTTGCTTCTGTAACCTATTCAAAAATTCAATAGATTGCATGGCATACATACTGCATAACAGCATGAACTCTCTCCATCAGACTGACAACAAAGGCTATGATTATTCTGCTTTTGAGTCTGTCCATTCTGCAAGCATGGAACAAGAGTGAGTTATCAACATGCTTTACCCAGGTCCGGAAAATGCGGAACATGTTGTACAGTCACATGACATTTCTAACCAAGAAATATTTGCATTTATGGGAGCCTGTGAAGCAGACAAATTCAGGTGTGCATTTTCTATTTTGCTGCAATCTCTGCCTCTCTGGTAGACTTGCAGATTAGATATCACCTTTGTTCAACTTTAACCAAGCAAAAGACACACTGATAGTGTTTGGAAACCAAGGAATTATTTTCTATGCCTGTTTCATCACCTTCTATGTCACAATTCCCTCATTTGTAATTTCAGACCCAGCTACTCCCACCAGCCCTCTGCTAACTCCTTTTCCTGCCAGTTTCACCACCCGACCTGCTCCTCCCACAAACTCACCTGCTTCTTATTTCCCTGATTACTCAAGTATATATGCTGGCCCACTTCCACTAGCTCTCTGCCAGATTGTCTTTAGCACTTCTCCAAGTGTCCCTTGTACTTACCTGTCTGTTTCTGCCTGCCTGAAACCCTGCCTGTTTCCCAGTGCTCTGATTCATCACCTGCCTTCTCTCCCTCCCATGATCTTGACCTTTTTTGTGAGATTAAATATTTGGATTTGCTCTTATCCTGCTGTCTCAAGCTGTGGTTTTCTGTCTGTTCTGTGCCAACCAGTGTTACAAGCAAGATTACAGAAGGAGGTGTCCCAGTGGATGGTACATCCATGAACAGTGTCACATGAGTGCAGTGTGGCTGGATAAAGGGTGCCACATTTTCTCATTAAGCTAACAACACTTCTTATGCAGCTAACGTGTTTTACCAATAATGCATTGATGATCTGTACACATATATATATATATATGTATATATATACACACACACATATATATATATATGCGTACTGTATATATACTATATATATATATATAAATATATATATATGTGTATGTGTGTGTGTGTGTGTGTGTGTGTATCTATATCTATCTGTATCTATCTATATCTATATATCTATATATATATATATATATGTATGTATGTATAAATATAAATGTATGGACTGTAGTACAATGGAGTATTAGGGCCACATTGAAGAAAAAAACCCGGAGATTTCGACTACTAATATTACGAGTTTTTTTCCTGTGATATTACGACTTTATTCTCAAAATCTCTGATTTTTTTCCTTCAATATGGCCCTAATACTCCGTCGTACTGCGGTATTGCCAAGTAAAAATTAAAAATACTTTAACGTAGTTTGTAGTTATTTTTGAAAGACAAGCAATTATTTACCTCATTATACACTAATTCTGTAAAAAGAAATAGACTTGCATATGCATCTGTTTCTTTTGTCATGCCTCTCATTCACTTATGGACATTATCACATATTAAGCATGTGTGTGTGTGTGTGTGTGTGTGTGTGTGTGTGTGTGTGTGTGTGTACCGTCATACACATAATGCACATCACAATATAATTATAGGAATTTTATACTAGCATCACAATAATTTACAAAGATTCAAAACTCTTCGTTGATACATTTGTATGGATGTGCGAATAAATAAACCAAACTAAACTAATAAAAATTATACAGTCAGTATACAAAATGAACGAACAGAACCTTGCCACAGGCTCTCAGATGTGCAGAACAGCATGTTCAGCTTTTGATAGGACTTTCTTTATATTAATTATGTTGCCCTGTGCCTTTTATATCCAGCTTGCACCTGTACTTATACTGAAGAGTCCTTATTGCTGTCTATCTCCAAGAAAATCTGTGTTACTCCGAAGTACATCAGATTGCCTGGCTTACCAAATTGACGAGAAACTAGATTATTATGTGGCATGTTTTCTCCAAGACAATCTTTACCTTGACCAGCTGAAGGTCTGTGCTGTTGTTGTTGGTAAATGTGTTTAAAGACACAAACTACACAACTGCTTACAAAGAAATGTTAGCTCACACAAGAGGTTTTTGTGTTAGCATTTGCACAAGAGAAGAATGTAAAAGTAAGACAATGCCTTATTTGAAAAAAAAAGAAAAGAGAAAAGTGCCAGGGGAGGATCCCCCAGACGCCAGACAGAGGACCAGGCCCCAAATGTCCCCTATGTTCACCTGTCCTGTGCAGGGCTGCTGCCTCTTGGCAAAGATGAGTGAGGACATCAAATGTTGAAAGGTTAAACAGACAACTTATTTATTAAATATACTGATTAATATTGTTAATGTTTGTTTGTTAACTGACCTCCTGTCATTTTGCAAAATCAGCCCTGGGGCAAAGCAAATTGAATATCCACAATCTATGCATTTCAGTCAGTCACCCTGTGGTCCCATGTCAGCTATTCTTTCCCTTAGGTCACTGCCACCCCCTATTGCCAAACTTTAAAGTTCAGGCTATAAATAATCTTTCATCTGATACATGGATCACTGCTTATTTAAACACGTGGGGTGCCCTGCTTGACTTTCAAGTACAAACAAAGGACCTGCACAGATACACACACTGTGTTAATGAGGAGTTTCTGCTTGACCTGTTCCTTTGCCAAGGAATTATCGAAGCTTTGAACACAAGCTCCCCCAGATGCTGGGACAATGTTTGTGAAATGTGATCTCATATAAAGGGGAATGTGAGGTTTTGAAGACAGACCTGACATAAACAATGCCATCTTTTCAGTAGGCCTATTAATAATTCTAATTATACTTAAGTCAAACTGGGGATCATCTTTATAACTAAACCATTAAAAGCAACACTGCAACAACAAGATCAAACACACAGGTCTTCTGCTTCATGCTCAGTATCTCAAAGACTTGAGGTGTCAGCTGTATGTCATCCCCTCCTCCTGTTATATGTCCTCATTCTCTGGCATGAAGTGGCACCAAGTTGTACAAACATACAGTATCCATGTGTGAAATGCTGTAACACAGGGTTGTAAATATAGACAATGCAGTTGCACCTGCAGTGAGGTGGGCGGGCCCATAAGGAGAGTGGGCCCTCCAGCAATGTGTTGGTTGGAGAATGGGCTCCTTATAAGTGTAAAATAGTCAATAGCATCTATAACAAAATTATTTGCATATTCCAAATAAACTATAATATTATTACTATTACTACTATTAAAATTGTTATATTATATTAATAATTTCTTATTTTCCTTTGGTATATTTTGGTATATACAGACATGCAATGATGATGGTTGGGTAGTATGTATGTTGATGTTATCCAATGTCAAGTCTCTGATCATGTGACGAGAAGCACAATATCATGCACAAGGGCCTGTCATAGTTGTGTGCACCTTGTGCCACCACTGCTGTAGCAGAAACAAATATATATTGTAAAAAAATACTTCAATACAAGCAGAAGTCCTGAGGGCAAAAGCAGAATCAATATGCCTGAGCATGAAATGTAAAATACTGTGCAAAGCAGGCACTTTTATACGTCATTCTGACTAGTCAAAACTGAATTACAGATATCTATGACGTCATTCTGACTAGTCAAAACTGAATTACAGATATACACAATGACATTACTACTGGTCAAAATGACGTTATAGATATCTATAATGGTAATTCCGGATAGTCAAACTTAGTGATTAAATGTTGAAACGGCTCGCCAGACTGATCCTGCTCTTTGTCCAAGCGGGTCACGTTGCTCCTTCCCTACAGCCAATCAGCGCCATGTGTCCTGGATGACGTCAACAAACTACCAACTTCAGGAAGCTGGAAGTTTCCTTGTACGACTCCGTTTTTAGCTAACATTAGTGTGTTGTTTCGCGAGTTTAACATAGAAAAAACGAGCGGCGGGTGAAAATATTTCTGTTTTGTATTTATTATTTTAAGAAGCTGTTTTTGTGGATCAACTTTGCGCAAGTCTAAAGCAGGACATAAGTCGTCACACATCACTAAGTAAAGATGTTATCCCCGAGTTTGTTGGCTAACTACTGTCCCGAACTACACGATGACCAAACGCATAAAGTGAGTACTGGTGTAAAACACTCGACTGGGTTTGTTTATTTTGGGGACGTTTGGTCCTTGCTGACGGGACATTTGAAGATGTCGCCCTGCTGTGTGACAGTGAACACTGCAGGACACTGGGGTCAGCAGGTAGCTATACTCCTAGCATGTGACGTTGTGACATGAAAGCAGTGATGTCTGCCCGTCACAACTCGCTCATACACCAACCACACGGCAATTAACATCACCTGTGACTGAGGACAAGATGTGCTTTGCAGTGCCTGAAACACCATGTACTGGAACAGCGCTGTGAACTGACTAAGTTGTGAGGCAATGCTGTAACACATACGTACAGTATGTGTAGTATTTCATTGCATATGGTGGTGAATACATTCAGTATATATGTGTATCTACTGCATTTATAGCTTTCTCTTTTACAGCAATGCCCTGATTTCACATTCAGTGGGCTAGAGAGATACAATGAAAAGACAAAAAAATTGAATAACAGTAAAAAAACTTACTATACCTGTCTATGAAAACTTTCAGAAGGCCTTTTTGACATGTCCCAGTTGGAAAAACAAAGGTGTAAATGCAGTTAATCTCTGAGCGCAGTCTTGTGCAATCACTTATAGAAATCATATCATTGTAACTGCATTGTAGTACCGTGATATTGATTATTTGTGAATAATAGTTGAATGGAGCTTATTTACCCTTGTGTCCTGTGGTTTACTACTTTTGTTGCTTTCTGTTGCCTTGCCGTTATTCCCTTTTAACGGTGGTTTGGAGGAATTATGGCTCGACTTGATTCAGGACTTCACTGTTTACCCACACAACCTTGAACCACTGCTGTTGTCTGTGTGGCTGCTCATATACGCAATGGAATAGAGGGTCAAAACCCTCAGTTTTTTGTACATACGGTATGTTTTCAATATTTTGCCAAGATACACGGTCAGACAATGGGGCCAAGGTGACCTAGGAGAAAAGCCGATACAGTTTGCGTCTTGTTTTAAATCCATTCTTAAATTTTGTTAGTACTAAGTGTCAGAGTACACAAATTATTCCTTAAAATAATTGTGAATTTCCTAAAATGTCCAAATTTTGAAGTACACGATGTTGTGCAGCACTTTTTTGCAGCCTTTTCAAGTGGTTTGCAGATGAAACTGCAATTTTAAGAGGCAGCAGGAGGTGTTATTGCATTAACAGTGGAATCCAGCTATGATTGAACTTCAAACAAGAGTGAATCAGAAAATGTTGTGGCCCTGATACAGCGTTTTGAGCGAATGAACCACAGAGCAGCACTGAATACAGCCCCCAGCAATTTAAATTAACAATATCCACACTTATGGGTCAGGTAGCAAGAGCAGAGCTGCTTTCGAGCAAACAAAAAAGGTTGTTTTGCATCTATATCAGGTGCACCTTGCATTTAATGTGCTGAATGAGTTGTCTAGTTAGTGTAATTTGTAAGTTTGTTCATTAACAGTGTATGCCCTATTTATTTACTTACTCAGTGCCGTACTGTTAAAACAGTTTTAACAGTTTCTCCTCTCTACCACTTCTTCTCTCAAAGAAGTTAATTTAACAGTTTCTCCTCTCTACCATGGCTTAGGTGGACAAATACCTGCACCATTTTCAGCTGTCAGATAGGACTTTGATGGATTTGTCACTAAGATTTCGACGAGAGATGGACAAAGGCCTGTGCAGAGACACCAACCCCACAGCTGCTGTCAAGATGCTGCCCACATTTGTGCTCTCCACTCCTGATGGAACAGGTAATACCCCTTTTCAGTAAAGAGATACCTATATAAACTGGATCCACTGAGCACATGGTCAACCCATGTTAGAGCCATTCATATGAGACTGCTGTTCTGGGTTAATCTCTGGTCCTTTCATTTACAGAGACTCAGGTGTGCTGCAGTAGTTTCATAGACATGACTGCAAAACCATGATATTATATAGGTCAAATGAAGTTAAAAGATCAATCTTGGGCATTATGGGATCTTGGGCTGCAGATGGCAACCTTGTTGTTGCGCTCACTGGTACTTTTTGTGGAACTTTTTCTGTTTCTTTGTTTATGTGTGCAGTTTTTCAGCTTCTGAACTGAGCATTTACTTTTTCACCACTTTTCACTCAACCGGGAAGTTTTACAGAGCTTTTAGTTGAAGGAGCAGCAGCTCATGGGATACAGAGCAGACACTAGTGGGGGAAGAGTGTCAGTCACACTATTGCGAGCACAATTGAGACTGCGGAGCTGAAAGACCTGCTGCAGGTTCCCGGTCAGCTACAACAGCAACAGGGTGAGAGTTGTCTCGGCATTGCTCCTACATTGTAACATCTGTGATTGCAAACACATCCAACACGTTAACACACATTTGACAGCATCATCCACATGAGAACAGGATAAACTAATTTATTGACACAGCTGGTATTTACATCGGCATATAGCTAAGGTGGAATTTATTGTAACATTCCTCCTAATGCACGAGTTCTATTTTTTTATTCTATTTATTTTGTATTTTAATTTCATAGCATAAGATATGCTTTTAGTTGTATAGCCTGTTGTGACATGTTGCCTTTTGGGAATGTGTTTGGTCACTGTTCATACAGTGAATACAGAAGTGTGAAATGTTCCTTATGATTATACTTGAAGTAGTTTACCAAAGTTGCTGGTGGGCAAAATGCACTCAGTCCCCAGCAGGAGTATTGTGTCTGTCTTTCACACTTGCACTACTGTCTGTTTAAAATAAATAAAAACAACAATTCCAAACTCGCACCTAACCCTGACTCCTAAACTGGCATATAAACTTAACTGTTAAGAAATTATTAAGTATGGAAAGCCACAACAAAAATAACTCTTAAAAATGTATTTTTGCGGCACCAACAGGATGTACAAGTTTGAGTGCACCTAAATTATGAGCTGGTGCAACTAAATGAAAAAGTCAGGCAGACCAGTGTAACTAAACGTTAGTCTGGAGGCCTGTTTTAAACAGAGCAAACACAGACTTTTCCAGATCTGCTGCTCTGTGCATCACCAAAACCTGGCTTGGTCAGCACATTATAGTCACAGTGTCAGGAAAACGTGCACTCGTCACTCGGATCTGCTTTCATTAACTGTAAACCTTTTTTTTTTGGCCTCCTTTATTTTGATTAATGTGTTTATTCCAACTTAGGTGTTATTGAGAGAGGCATTACACACATCTGACCGACTAAATAACTTCCATACTCCCTGCTCAGTGTTAAAGGTGACTTCAACCCCCATGAATTGCCAAAATACAGACAGCACACTAAGTGTTCCGTTATGGATGACAGCACATTGGATCATTGCTACACCATATTAAAGGATGCTGATCACTTTCCTGTGCAGCTCTGGGGTACTCTGTTCACTGTGTGGTTCATCCTCTCCTGAATTATGCAGCGTTCACACCAGGTCATTATGGTGAAGACGTCAGTCCTCTCATTCACTTAAAAGTGAGTAGAGCGTTGATGCAGCAGCAGTGGAGCCTGCCCAAAAAAAGTGGCAGTAACATTTTATCTTTTGTAAGCATGTGTTTACTGACTAACTGCACATACAACAAAACCTGGTTTGTGGCTGAACTCAGGCAGCTATGTCAGGCAAGGAGGAGGCTTAAAGACATGGGAGCAGAATCCTGTACAACCAGACCAGGAACACACCGATGAAGGAGATCAGAGCAGCAAAGAAAAGCTACTGTACACTGAAAAGTTGAAAAGCAGGTTTTTATCCAGTGACCCTGCAGCACTGCGGAGAGGCCTGCAGGACATCATCAGCAACAGGAGACTTCGCAGTATTTTTCCCCTACTTGTATTTAATGGTTGTGTGTTTGTTTTTATGTTTGGTTAGCTTTGTTGTTCTTGTCTTTAGCTGTGTCTTCCTGTAAATTGTTGTAACTGTATTGAGAGTGACTTAAAAATTGAGTCAAATTCCTTGTATATCCTGACTCTGATCTTACCTTACCTCCAGTGGTATCCAGTAGCCATGTAGACAGTCAGATGTTGTTTTTTCTTTGTTTGCTTTTTTGGTTCAAGTCTAGAAATGTGACAAGTCCAGTTTAAATATCTACTATTAAAAAAGGGATAGTGGGATCCTGATGTGTTAGTACATGCTCGACAATTTGAACCTCATTCAGAGCAGTGTGACAGCAGGTCTGTGCTGCAGAATAATGATTTCTGAACATCAATGTAATAGTGACTTTCTAATCCGCAGCTTTTGACGAGCACTTAACTTGACCATAGTGACTGAGGTGAAGCCAGAGGTACAATGTGGTTGAATGTTTTCTAGAGAACATTGAAACAGCCATTTTATGAGAATCTCATTTAGAGGTAGATAGAAGTCCTGGTGTGAATACATATATATATATATATACGTATTATGTGGAATGAATGCATTGATTTTTTTTTTTAAATCTATGCATGTCTAATAACCATGTCTACAGACACACAAAAACTGTATAGTGCTGATTGTCGATTTTAATGCATTTTATTTTTTCCTCCATCAACAGCTTCTTGGTTTCTTTTGTCTGTAATGTCTTTGTGTTGTGAATATATTATTATTATTATTATTATATAATTTCAAGGTACACTGTGGAGCTTTTTAAGAGGAGCTGCGCCCACTAATGGATCAGCATTTTGATTATGATGCCCCTTTTTTCTCTGCTTTACTATCATGCGCATAAGAGTACACATATGCACGAGCACACTTCTGATCAGAGCTGGAACAATTATTCTGTTCACTGATTAATCGATCAACAGAGTTCTTTTTCAAGCAAAAATGCGAAATAGTTGCTTGTTCCAGCTTTTCAAATTGAAGGATCAAAAAAGATTATAAATGGAATATGTTTACGTTATTGTTTGTTGGGCAGAGAAAAGGAGCCACTTGAAGACACTAGTCCATACCCATTAAGTGCACAGTTGCCCACGTACAGTTTCACATGGTGTGTGTTTGGGATACAGGTCATAGGAAATAGCAGATTAATTAGTCAACTGAACCCATTAAGAAGAGCAATGTAATCAGACAGAGTTTTTGTGAATTTGATAGTACGATTGCTTTATTAAAAGTACAGTAGTACCATTGCCAATAGTGGGATAGTTAGTGGAGTAAAACTGTACATTAGTAGTTGAGGTAGCACGTTGAAAGGCAGATAGTTAAAGTGTTTATATGTCGTATTGACTTAAAAGTGGGGCGCACTGGTAGAATGACTGACTGACTGAAAGAATGACACACTGACAGTTTCCGTGATTATGTACAGCGTACCATACCATGACTTAAGCCTGATTTATGGTCCTGCGTTAAATCAACGACGTCTCTACGTCGTAGGGTACCTGGCTACGCAGAAGGCTCGCCGCAGCCTGACATGCAACTCCCCAAAAATGTAACTACATGTCGAGGCGGCGCAGACCTAGCGCAGACCGAGAGGGCTGTGATTGGTTTGCTTGGTAGCAACGCATTTCCGGTTCCGTATTTCCAGATTGCGCCATCCCCACCATCTTTAAACATCTTCTGTTACGATGTAGATGTTGCAGTATTAAGGCCCATTTATGCTCAACGTTCAATACGGATACGGATACAGACGGAGCCGTCTGTCCGTGCTCCGCGTTCATTTCTCTGTGACCGGAAAAGCCGGAAGCTAAACAAAGAATCAACTAGAGACGACGATAAGCACTCAGGAAAGGAACGCAGCCCCCTACCGCTCTGGTGGTGAATTGCACCGCAACGAAACGGAGTGACGGAGAAGTTCTAAGGGTTCACGGCGGCGTCACGTCAACGGCGTCACGGCAACGACGTAGCGACGTCGTTGATTCAACGCAGGACCATAAATCAGGCTTTAGTCATACCAAAAATTAGAAGAAGAAAAAAAACATTCTGCCACAGGGGGAGCCACAGCGATCGGTCGCATTTTACCCTTTTTTAAGCATTTTTCTCTTGTTATAGCGCCACCCAGTTGCCAATTTGAGTAAAATTTCTCCAGTCACCTTGAGGCGTCCTGGTCTACATATCTACCAAGTTTAGTAAAAATCGATATGGCAGTTAGGCCTAGATAAGAAATTAGCTCTCTAGCGCCCCCATTTTGTTTGATGGGGTCAATAATGGAGGGGTCCCCTCAGACTATGTGTGGTCATATGCCTACAAAGTTGCGTGGTGATCAGTGAAACCCTTGAGATGTTATACACCATTATGTGATGAGCCACGCCCTCTGCAATATTCATTGTCTTATAGAAGCTCAGTTTTAGTAAGTTTTCCAACTTTTGCCAAGAGGGAACTTTAGATATTGGGTGTGTCTTTCAAAAAATTCAAAATGGTGGAAAATCTGTATAACCGGAAGTTATGGGTACTTGAGGTAAATTTGTTCCTCATGAGGAGAGGCATCTCTGTGCAAAGTTTCATGTCTCTACGACATACGGGGCATGAGATATGCCCATTCAAAGTTTGCAGTTTCAATCGGTTGCTATAGCGCCCCCCTTTGGCCAATTGATGTAATATTGCTTCATTTGCATCCTCCCATGACCCTCTACCACTGTGCCAAATTTCACATGGATTGACCAAGTCAGTGAGGAGAAAAACGTGGAACACACACCCACAGACACACCCACAGACAGAGTTTTCGTCATTATATAGTAAGATTACCTTGGGCTCTTAGAAATTGTGATTTTTGTATTTTTACTTTTTACAATTTCATGATGTTTTACAAACAAAATAGATAAATGGATTAGTAAAGAAAATTGTATGCAGATTTATCAATTATCAAAATGATCAGTAGTTGCAGTCCTACTTCTGATACAGTACATATCACTGCCAAAAGTTACAAGCGGTTCCACTGACAGTCGGAGGTGATAAAAAAACATAGAAATGCACCAGCAAAAGAAAGATTTGTAATATATGATGTAATTATATAATTTGTTTTTGTTTTTGTTCAAAGAGCAAGGTGAATTCTTGGCACTTGATCTCGGCGGAACCCACTTCCGGGTGCTCCTAGTCAAAGTTAAGGCTGATGGCAAGCAAGAGGTGGTGATGGAAGATCAGATTTATGCCATTCCTGAGCACATCATGAGAGGCTGCGGGAATGAAGTAAGAGACATCACACACAATAACACTGACTATAGACTGTTGTCAGCAAAACACAACCTGTCACCTGTGGTGTCAGTGCACTACCTCTTGTCAGAGATCATGTTAAATATTGATTTGATATATCTGATATATTAAACTGGGACTCTCCTGTATTTAACATGCGATCAGCTGGATAATTTCTCTAGAGAAGAGTTGGCACTCTGTGGAAGTACTAAGACACAGTTTAGTTGTCGGTGGCTGAGTGATGTGTCTCTTGATTCACAGCCTTTGGCAGAGTACTGTCAGTTGCTTGGAGAGCACATTATCCTACAGATGCAAGTTATTGTGTAGCTATGACAGAATTAACTTTAAATAATTACAACTGTCAGTCATGGCTGTAAATGAAAAGTCGGCCAACATTACCTGCAAGTTTTCAACATTGGTCTTTGAAAATAAAAGAAACAGGGAGTGATAAAAGGTTTGAAAAGACATTGATTATGGCAGAGCTTAACCAAATTGGATATTTTGCCGACCGGAAAATGGAAATGGATCCTGCTATCAGAACCTTTCGCTATCCACAAGATTACTCCCTTCACAGTTTTTTTTTTTTTTGTGATCAATTTTTTATTGGCCATTTTTTCCCTTTTTTTTAAAACAAAAAACACAAGAAAACGAACATTAATACAAGACACAAAAACAATAAGGATACACCAATGACAAAAAAAACACAAGAACCACAAAAACATATATAAGCATACACACATACTAACATACTAACCCAGAAAAATCATTTAATAACAAAATAACTGGAGAAAAGAAATAGCAACATCCAACACCACTGACAACCTCCTAGCAACCCTTTCCCAAAATAATGAAACAGCAGAGCATTCCCAGACCATATGAATAAAAGTACCAGGGGTTCCCAAGGAACATAAATCACAGTTGGGGTTTTGAGATAATTTCATAAGAAATCGTTTCCGGGGAGTGCAATATAATCTGTGTGCATAATTATAATGAATCATTTGATGATTGGGGTTCCTGGAAGACAGAGAGATATTAGACTAGACCATATTCCAATTGATTGCACGATGAAATAGAAAGATCTAGATGCCAGCAATGATGAACTTGCAGGGATTTTTCTGCGGCCTTATTAATAAGTCAGTAAAAACTAGAAACCAAGCCCTTAGTGGCTTTAACTGTACAAATTTTGTGAATGGGATGGGTCTTAAACTCCTCTCCCCAGGGGACCCCGTATGCACGTAAAGCACTACGAAGTTGCAAATAAAAAAAGAAAGAGTTGCCAGGTAGGTTATAATGAGATTGAAGATCCTGGAATGCTCGAAGCCTATTATCCTCCAAAATGTCAGAAAGAGTTTGAATGCCTTTAGCACTCCATTGACAGAAAGAAATAGGATGATTTTCTATACGGTGAGAAAAATTATGAAATAACGGTATATGAGGATGAAGCTGAAGGTGTGTATTAGTGTGTGATTCTACAATTCTCCACGTAACAGTAAGATGAGAAATTATAGGTCCGAATTTAGATTTACAAGTCTTAAGAGGGATGTTAGAATAAATCACATCTTGAAGCCTGTGAGGACTTATTAACTCCTCTTCTATTGAACGCCAACGCACTTGGGCCTCTGGGTTAAGCCAGGTATGAAGAGCCCTAAGTGTGAAGGACCAGAAATAAAATTTAAAATTAGGAATTCCTAGGCCACCAGAACTTTTTTGTCTTTGTAAAATAGACATTTTGAGGTGTGGGCGTTTCCCTTTCCAAACATATTTTGTAATTCATTTTTGTAATTTTTTCCAGTAACCAGCAGGGGGAGATATAGGAAGCATGGAACTACAAAAGTTGATACGAGATAATATATTCATCTTAATAATTGAGACCCGAGCTTGAAATAAATTGGAGATAGGTAACCAACGCACAAGATCCGACTCCACCTGCTTAAGGACTGAATTATAATTATTAGTGATGGTGAGATGAAGAGAAGGAAATATATTTAAACCAAGATATTTAAAAGTATGGACCACTGGTATTTTTGTAGGAGGTGCAGCCTTTCTCATGGCATCATTCAAGGGGAGAAGAGCGGATTTGGCCCAATTGATTTTGTATCCAGATATATTGCCAAAGTCATCAAAAATAGACAAAATATATGAAGTTGACTGTGCTGCATCTCCTAAAAAAGCAATATATCATCTACATAAAGAGAAATATAGTGATCAGTGTGTGCTGTAATGGGAGTATGAGTAGACTGACGCACTGCCTATGCCAGGGGTTCTAGAGAAAGTGCAAATAACAAAGGAGACAAAACACAGCCTTGTCTAGAGCTTCTAGAAACTGGGAATAAGGAAGAACATAAGTTACCGGTCATCACCATTGCCGTGGGAGAGCAATATAAAGTTTGAACCATTCTAATAAACTGAGCTCCAAACCCCATGTGTCGCAGGACTGACCATAAGTAATGCCATTCCAGGCGATCAAAAGCTTTCTCCGCATCAAGGGAGAGGCTATGCATAAAAGGCTCCAGTCGAAGGGCTAACACTTTAGCAAATAATTTCACATCCGCATTCAAAAGATGAAGCGGACGATAATTGGCACAATCATTTGGGTCTTCCCCCTTTTTAAGGAGTAATGTGATAGTAGCTGTGTTAACATCTCTTGAAAAAGAACCAATATTTAATGCTTAATTAATCATATTCAGAATTAAATGACCAAGTTGAGGCCAGAAAGTTAATAAAAATTCAGGGGGAATCCCATCAAAACCTGGTGATTTACCTTTGTTCATGCTACGTAATGCAGGTTCTAATTCATCCAATGTTATAGGTTTATCAAGGGACAAGACGTCACTGGACAATAACTTAGGTAGATGAAGGTTACTAAAAAATATATCAGATTTGGAAGAATCATGTGCAACCTCAGCTATATAACTTTTAAAAAAAACATGCGAAAAGTGGAATTAATTTGTATAGGATCAGACACTAATTCTCCTTGTGGTGTTTTAATAGAAGAAATATTTGCAAAGTTCTCGCAGGCCCAGAGGCTCAAGGCAAGTGATCTACTCGGACGTGCACCTTCAAAGTAGTGATTCTGACGTGAATGATAAATAAGAAACTCTGCACGCTGCCTGAGCAAGAAATTCAGCTCATTTCTTATTGAATTCCGTTGCACCAACAAATCCGGTGTCACATTAGAGTGCATAATTTCTTCAAGATGCAGAAGATTTTGTTCTAGTTCATAAATCCTGCTATATCGAGTTTTATTTAAATTAGATGCAAATGCAGTACAGTTACTTCTAATAAAACCTTTCACTGCATCCCATAAAACTCTAGGATCGTCTACAGAATGTTCATTAAATGAGTAGTAAAAGGGAAGTGTTAAAGCCCCAGTGAGGTGCACAGTTTATTTGTGGAGTCAAATTGGCCCTACAAATTACAGCTTTATGATCCAAGAGAACAAGAGGGATCATGTCAATACGGATGTTATCAAGAAGGTTTTTTTCGAGGCGAAGATAAAATCTATTCTAGAAAAAGAATGGTGTCTGGATGAAAAAAACGAAAAATCTTTGACCAATGGATTAAAAACACGCCATAGGTCGATCACTGCAACATCAGCCCATTTTCTCAAAGCTGTGGACGCTGACCTCTGGTCAATACTCTCTGCTGAGGCCGTCCTATCTATTAAATGTTCCCATACAGCATTAAAATCAGCACCAATAATTAAACGATATTCTACCAGATCGAGCAACAATTGGGTTAATTGTGCATAGAAATTATTGTCAAATGTGTTAGGAGCATATATGGATACAAAAGCAATTTTTTATTGGCTATTACTTAATAAAAGTTACAGTATTCTACCCTCTGAATCTCCCCCTGTACCTAAATTTCTAACTTGAAGGTTACGACGAGCTACTATGAGTACACCTTTAGTTTTATTAGAAGAGGAAGAGAATGATAACACATGGTAATGATTATTCTGCAATCTATGCACATCTTTCTGTACCAAATGAGATTCGCTGACCATGACTATATCCACTTTCTCCCTACTAAGAACATCCAAGAAACTAGTGCGACTAGTTACTTCTACTCCCTTCACAGTTGACAGATCGAAGCTTTTGCCAGGAGAACACCATTGTTTAATTTACTTAATAAAGAGGTGGAGTGGCACATGTTGACTCACAATGCACTCATCCATTTTTGAGTCAGATGGCTGTCTACTTCCTTAAATGTTGTTTGGAGCAGTATCTGAGATCAGAGACCAGACCAAGCTTTCAGGTGTGTGAAGGTACAGGCATGAAGAAGAGCTTAGGCTGTTTTCCATGATTGTTTAGTTCTAACTAGGGTTGTCAAAAGTATCGATACTCTGAAAAGTATCGATACTCGAACGCTGTATCCGGATACAATACTAATTTACAAAAGTATCGATTCTAACAGTGCACGCCACCTCAGTGCCTGTCGGGTGCGCGCAACAGGTCCAACGGACACACGCTGTGCAGGCAGCATCTGGCAGCCACAGAGCCCTCACTGCAACCCGGCTTGTTGTTGTCTCTGTGCATGCATGCACACATTTCTGTTGCTGTAATATGGCCAGTGTGGCTTCAGGAAGATCAGAGCAGCCAGTTTTGGTAAAAAATGATAAAGGAAAAAGCGCTCTTTGGGAATATTTAGTCAAGTAAACACAGCATGCTGCAGACGGCAGGTACAGCCTCTCCCCTCACTAGCAGCTGAGCAGCTGGTGTCGCCAGCATCAAACTAAAATACAACTTCTAACGTTAATGTGGGAGCTAAGCAGAAAACTTTATCAGTCATTCCCGTCTGTAACATTAATAGAGAATGTTAGTTTAACAGGACAACACGATTATGTGTATCTGAAAAGTTATGTTAACTGTAAAGTCACAGATTGAAGCTGAAAAAATGTTTGGTTTCTCCCGTAACCCCTGGTTCTCTGATCACATAGTGAGGTAGAAACAGGAGCATCCTGAGCCTAAACTACCAACTCTATTTGATCAGCAACGAAAATATGGTGCCAATTCACCAGAAGCACAGAAAATAAACAGGGCTGTAGATAAATACATTTGTATGGACCGATCTTGTTTCTGGTTGTTATTTATTGTGGGGGGATTTTTTGTTGTTATCATTGATGTTACTATTCTGATCTTTATTCAAAAAAATGACATGCCTCTTAATTTTTTGCTGCTGTATCGAAAATGGTATCGAGTATTGAATATTTTCCTGGGTATCGATATTGAGTTTGAAATTTTAGTATCGTGATAACCCTTGTTCTAACTAAAGCACATATTAAGGAAATGACTCATGGATCAGCAGACTGATTAGGATGTACAGTATAGACTAGTATTACATAGATTTTGCCACACGGCCACTCAGACAATTGTCTTTAAATAGGCAGAAGCATTAGGAAGTGTCTCTTTACTTGGTGACTGGTAATATGACCATCAATTGGCACACACCCAGTACTAGGTTTTAATAATAATACACTGGTTAACTTTTATTGCAGACAAACGTTTGGTGCTCGAGTCCTAACACAGAGACTATGTTGATTGACACACACACACACACACACACACACACACACACACACACACACCAAAGCAGCACAGTGATTACAGTGTGCCCTTTACCATCACAGCATCACAGAGAGCTTCCTATTAATACCACACTGCTGGTGAAATGTCTGATGAGTGTCTGTGGGAGTAGACATTTGGCTTGGGGGTATCCATTTTTTAATACCTTTTTATACCATCATACCCATCCATTAGAAAGCTTCAACTCCTCTGCCAACTACAGGCAGCCTAAATCCTGTTGACCAACCTTGAAAATTGGTCAACAGTAACACGTCTATAAAATGTGATTGCACAGACAGAAAACAAACCCCCTTTTAAAAATCTCATCTTGTTTTGTGGTGCTAAATATCATATACTATCCATCCATTTTCATCCACTTAGTTGGACCAGGTCACAGGGGCAGCAGGCTAAGTAAAGAATTCCTGATGTCCCTCTCCCAAGCAGTGTTTTCCAGCCATAGCCTCAGGCTTGGAGGTCCCAAATCGGCCCAGTGCGTGCTACTCAGCAGTAAAATCAGTCATACGGTTTCAGTTATTTCAAGAACTGTCCATCTTGAAGTCGTGTTTCATAATGTCATTGGTTACCATTCATTTTTGCCTGTCCCAAAATGTTGTCTCCTCTTTTGATTTCTTATTGTACAATTTCAAATCTGTGAACTGAACAGAAGGAGTTGCTTGAAAGCGCATACATGGCCTTTGATTGTAGATGATGAAGAGAAAGGACAGCCAGCAATAAAACAACCACACCACAACTATTACTATGAATCTTACTTATACAAATGTTACTTCTACTAATGAAAACACACCCACACTATACTGAAAATGAAACCCTCGAATTTTGCTCTTGGTTGATAAGAAAACTATCTTTTCTCTCTCCTGTAGTTATTTGATCACATAGCTGATTGTCTGGCTAACTTCATGGAGAAGTTGGGCATAAAGGACAAAAAGCTTCCTCTGGGTTTCACCTTCTCTTTCCCCTGTCAGCAGACCAAGTTGGATGAGGTGAGTGATTTACAAGTTCTTTTATCAACTTAAAAGTAATATTTTAACCATATGTGAAACTTCGTCGTCATTATCATGTACAGAAACACTGAAGTGAAGTTTTGTCAGTACACCATACAGTGAAAATTAGTGCAGCTTTGCTTTAGCCTAAACAATAGAAATGGGGGCCAACTTGTCTGTAACGGGCTGTTTGATCCAACAAATCAAACAGAGACTCATTTATTTTATTAAAAAAGCATTACACATGCGCGCAGAGGAGAGAAATGTAGATGGCGGTGTAACCTGTTCGCTGTGTTTTCATAGTCTCGACCTCACGCTGCTATTGGCTGGGGGCTGCACACCACTTCCCAAATGTAGACACCCAGAAACGTCCCAAACAAAGCAATATAAGAGGAAATAAAATACAAGCAGAGGCACGTTCTCTTCAGTTACAGACACAGATCAGGTGTAGAATATGAGATTATATGAATAGTCCTCCTAATTATTTTTAAAGGTCTAATGCAAAATGATGCAATGATAACGGGTGCACCAGGGGACAATAGGAGTATACCTATAGCTACGTAATAGTATGTCACAGTCATGACTGAAGGGATGAGGTGGGAGAAAGCATTTTACGCAGGTAGAGACGGATCTGAAATTGAGATTTTCTCTTGCTTAGTTTAAAAGTCATGCTTTACCCTTGATGTTTTACATGCATTTTCACAGCAAAATGCACATAAGGCTCAGTCCCTTCTGGCAATGAACCCGATCTCCGTTGTCCTGGAAAGGCCTGTGAGATTTGCTTGCATGTAACGTGCATATCGGTGTGACGTGGTCTCTTCTTTTCCGTGTGGTTACCAGTTGCGGTACATCTGCACAGCTCAAGGACCATTCGTAATGAATTGTGCACTGACTTTTGAAAATGCAGATTCAATATTTTATCATGTCAACAATAGTTCACTGTGCTTGTTTAATCCGATTTACTGCACAACTAAATTTAGCATCTTATTACTATGGGACCACACTAATGTTATAATTAACAAAGTGACATGGCAACAATGTAGTTCAGTATTTGCTGTGTCAAGGGCCAGTGAAAATGGCTTTGCCTGCTCACACTGGCACTGTGTCATAGGTTGCTAACCCCTGCCTTACAGTATGAAGTACTCAGTATAATACAGTATTGTCAATGAAACAAACACATAGGTGATACAGCTGTATATCACATTAGATTTTCATGTGATACAACAACATCAGGTATATCTAACTTCTTAGTAAATATGGTTTTTGGATTTTTCGATTTACATAGTAAGTAGCCATTCACATCAGTTTGTTTGTGTTTTTTGTAGCAAAGAGTCAACTTTTAACTTTTGTCCGTTTATGCTTGGTGAGGTCTGTGTAATCACAGTTTGTTGAATGACTTTAATGAGACCATATGACAGGGCTGAAATTAGATTGGCAGATAATAGTAGTTCTGCTCTGACTTTATTTTCCTGTTTGCAGAGTGTTTTGGTGTCGTGGACCAAAAGCTTCAAGGCAAGCGGAGTAGAGGGAAAGGATGTGGTCAGCCTTCTGAAGAAATCCATCAAAAAACGAGGGGTAAGTATAAAAGGTCTAGTTTCATGGCCCTGTCTAACCAGCCCGTCCCAAACCAGCACTCAAACCAGCTTAAAGGCCCTGACACAACAAGTCCATGGTTGGACGTCGGTCAAAGTCAGGCCGTCAGTGAGCGTCTGTCGCCCTAGTTTTTGCGGTGTGTCCCGCACCATCGGCGCATCAGCAGCAATTCGGCTGATTGAGCATGTTGAATTGGCGGCGGAGATTGTCGGTGAGAGAGATCACTCTGATTGGCTGTTGAGTTTTTATTCCCTCGCCCCTGTAGCGAGTGAATCTGCCTGTAGTGAAACAGGGGCTAACCGGCGTTTCCTCCTCAGGCTCCACTTCTGAACCTGAATAGCTGCAGCATGACCAGAGGGACGCACAGCCAGTTAGCCTCCACTAGCCTTCCAGCTAGCCCCAGCTCTCCATTTGGATCCAACCGGAGCACCGAGCCTCGGTTTGTTATTCAGGTTAAAGTGGGAAGAAGCAGCGAGTTTGACGGGCAGCTGAATGAAGTGGAGCCTGCGGAGGAAACACCGGGACCGTCTGGATGTAATAGTCCAAAGCGGTGCTCGGCTGCACAGATAGGAAACCCCTCGGCTGACAGGATGTACCACTCTCTCACTCCGCTACTTTGTTTATCTCATGCATTCCTCGGACTTCCAGTTTCCCTTTTTGCGTTATTTCCTCTCACGCAGGCGCAGAACATACGTGCTACTTGGCCATCGGATGTAGTCTCTGTAGTGTGTTCAAATGCAACTGACACAGGGCGACGTGAGGCAACGTAGACAATGCAACAGTTGTTTAGCCTATGACATTAAAGCAGAGAAATTTAAGAACAATACTTGCAACCCATAACTGTGATATTACTGTTGTGGTTGGTATAACAGCAACACAGGAAGTGGCCCCAAATGCATGAAACAAACACCAAAAAACTAAATGAAAGTTACAGTCTTTATTTGCTGGAAAGGGTTGGCTATACAGGAGGTCAAGCAGAGGCAAAGCAAACAAATCCATCAGGAGATGGCAAAAACAAGATCAGGAGACAAGCATAATCCAAAAACCAGAAATACCAACCATTATTAAAACACTGACCCAAGGACACAGGCTGAAACATTTACATCGGGGTATGAAAACTAATTAGCACAGAAAAACAGGTGCACACAGACTAAGTATTAAACAGACTTGGGACACAATGATAATGAGGGACTGGTGAAGCTAATCTGGGCGAGGTAGACAATCACAAAGGTGGGAAAAACACAAAGATACTAAACACTGGAGTGAAAACACAAGACAGATAAACTAATAAGCAACTAGAAAATGACACCAAATAGCAATATACAAACAGTCTCTGGATGCAGAGCTGCAGAGCAAAAATGAACGAAAGAATATAATATAATATATATCCTTGAGTACAAAGGACAGGCTAAGTTTTAGGGGACTGCTGCTTTTTTCCTCTCTGATTGTAGCTTGTGGGTAGTTTGCATAATGAGCTCAAAACAGCAGTGGCAGCTCTGAATAACAAGCAGCAGGGCACACCACTCTTCACTTCTGACTCACCTGTCGTCAGAAGCTTTTCAGTGGGGAGCAGCTGAACACAGCCCTGTTTTTAAATCAAGTCAAGGTGAAACATGCGCATCTAATGAGTCTCAGCTGGACCTGTCCGACTGTGTGTTCAGACAGAACGTCAAGCAAATTTTAGAGGTGGCACGATTGCATACAAAGTCAATGAAAAGGCATGATTAGACAAAAAATTGCTTGGGAGGCTCAGACTGATGCAAAGATGTGAGTTAAAAGTGTTTCAGGGTGAGCGAAAAATTGTATTCTATCTTAATGCACCATGATACTCATCAACAACTGTGGATTTAGGTGAGGTACAGAAAGGTGGGCAGTAGCTTGGTTTTGGCTTATATGCAAACATAGCCATGTACAGTAAGGGGAGGACTGACACCCAGATTCCACAACAAATAACTGTAAGAAGTAAAGATTCTGTCTTGCAACAAACACATTCAGCATACAGTAGAGATGGATGGAGTGGTCATGTAGCCACTTGACATGATGTGGAGAGTCCTGAGGGAATGACACTTCTTCATAACTCACAGTTATTAATTCTCTGTGGCTTTCTGTCTGAGTCTTGCTGTCATTTTTGAAGAGTGCACACTTACCACCTTTTTACCTGGTGGCGGCATCCTTTAGAGATGTGTCTCCCAACAGGGACGGGCCTGCATTGCAAATACAGCAATGCAGGAGGCTGCCTTTTCTAACAGTGTTCTGCATCAGAACATACAGTAGGTGTTTCTTCCAGTGATCCAGAACCTTGCTGGCCACTGTGGTAATGGAAATGCAGCAGTATCTTCAAGTAATACTTCAAGTCAAAGCCTATATATGCAAGCGACCTCCTCATGCACCTTGTGCAAGTGACCCAGGTAACGACTAGAGGGGCTGATGTGTTGAGCTATGAATGGTAGTCAGAGACAGCCATGAATATTTGCAACTGTTTCAAAAATATTATTAAAACACATCCACACAAAAACAAAATTATCACGTCTGTCCACTTGAAGACATTTCAATTGTAAAAGGCACAGTTTAATTGTACGATGTCAAGAAAACACAGAAAAACTACTTTTTGTAGTGTTCTATGGTCCAAATTTATGAAACTTTAACAAGCTTGAATGTAAGTACCAGTAATTTGAAATACTTTTAAATATTTGCAAGATATTGTATATTAAAGGATTATATATTAATTTTTCAACCTGGGCCCTATTTCCCCATGTGTATGTGTGTGTATGATTCATAGGTACAACTCGTTTTAAAATTGGTTCAGTATTGAGGGACACTCCTGTCCAGACGCTGCGCCTTGCAGACCATCAGGTCTGCAGTGCACACTTTTCCCGAGATGACTACTGCCAGCCCAAGAGGA
Organism: Epinephelus awoara; assembly: GCA_035609425.1. NCBI lineage: Eukaryota > Metazoa > Chordata > Actinopteri > Perciformes > Serranidae > Epinephelus > Epinephelus awoara. The sequence goes on from CM069302.1 coordinate 31,607,636, forward strand.
GAAGACATCCAATCCCGAAACACTTCTTCCTCAAGAAAACAGCTGTCCCACGAGTAGAGAGACCAGCTACAGACACAGTGGAGAGGAGTGTTAGCATCCAGTTGTAGCACAATTAGCCACAGCTTCAGCATCTCGCCGTCTGACAAAGGCAGCCTATGAAAGCTGTGCGGGGTGTTGCGCGACATCCTGTTCTTGCAATTCGGATAAGCACAAACACGAACCATTGTTTTCAATCGATGCAGCAAAACTCTCAACTGTACTCCGGGACAACCAACTCCGCTCTGACCGGCTCTGAGCATGGCTCGTCTGTTTACCTCCGGCAACACAGGTCACGTGACATGTCGTTACACAGCCCAGAGGAAGTGAAGGCAAGACATACGATTTGCATGCTGTTGACAGAGATTACGCTGGAGATATGAGCCGGACTGTGGCAAAAAAAACAAACACTTTTAATGCGCAAATTTATACGGAACACATTTGCCCCCACATTTACCGTTATAACTCGTTTCGCGGCTGCCGGCTGCATCCGCCTCCCTCAATACTGAACCAATTTTAAAACGAGTTGTACCTATGAATCATACACACACATACACATGGGGAAATAGGGCCCAGGTTGAAAAATACCGAAGTTATCCTTTAACTTAATATTTCTCCAGTCCAGCAAATAGTATCTGTAAATCAAAAGCTTTATGCCTGTTGACACACCTATAAAACTTAACAAAGTCTGTGTTGGTTTTAATGTAAACAATTGAATTTAATCTCATTGCAGGACTTTGACGTTGACATCTTGGCAGTAATTAATGACACAGTGGGAACCATGATGACCTGTGGCTATGATGATCATCTCTGTGAAATTGGTCTCATTGTGGGTGAGTCCAGTATAGCTGTGAACGTAAATCAAGTTGGTGAAGGTCATCAAGTGTTGTGCTCACATGGCAGTTAGCAGAGCATTTGGATAGTGATGCTGGAGGCAAGCGCAGCAATACTCACTGAGCAGCAGTGCAGGGAAGAAATGAATTGTCCTTGTGGCTTGCCCAACATTTGCCATGTCTATCACTGCCCACTGTGTACTAATGTTGATGGGGCAAACATGACCATGCTGATGGACAGTAAAATAATCTCCCATTTGTGTGAAGTTGTTTCGGGATGTGGTGACTGTGAGGGCCTCAGCATGTGTTTTAACTACTTACTTCTTGCCCTTTAATCCATCTAGTGAGCCTTCATGCCCTAAATGGAAGCATTTGCATTTTTCAAGTTTCTCCACTCAGTTCTTTATGTTTTCCTTTAATTGATCCCACCTGTGTATGTGCTGAACCTACAATTCATTGTCTCTGTCACTATAATAGGATGTAAAATGTGCAGATTGAAATATGAAAAATAAGCCAAAGGAGGGCAGGAAGGGTAGATGCTCCTCCTTTATCCTGTCAATCTGGTAATATGTTTTTGATAGATTTTCCTCTTTGCTTTAGTATCAAAGTAAAATTTAATTTTATATGCCAGATTTAGAGCTATTTAAGCAGTGCTATGCATACTAAAGTATTCTCACAAAAAATAGAGCAGAATTTTACCTTCTAGAGCGGGCATCACCTCATGTTGGACCATGGTCAGGGCCCAGACCGAGTGATGATTAATAAGAATCTTCACGGAGCATTGTTTTTTCTGACAGTGGCAGCTATAGATAGTGAACACAGTGAGTCCAGTTGATAGGTAAAAGATTCACTGTGAGCCTTCTCAGCTATGAACATATTAATACCAAGTACCGTTCCAGGCTCACCAGTGAGCACCTACAGATGTTCATGAGAATGGCACTAACTTTATAGGTGCCACAGGCTTTTTTCATTTAGATAAAAGAGTAAATACTGTATGATATTCTAAATAGAGAGTAATTCTTAGTTTTAGTGGCCTTCATGGAAGAGGGTGACATCTTGATTAATTTGATTCAAACATGACTGAGAGATGCTGCAGGAAAATGTTTTGTCATTCTGGGTCTCTGGGTCTTATTGTTATGCTAACATCCCCTCTCTCAAGGAACGGGGACCAATGCTTGCTACATGGAGCAGATGAGGAACCTTGAGCTGCTGGACGGTGACGAGGGGCGGATGTGTGTTAATACAGAGTGGGGCGCTTTTGGAGATGATGGTGCGCTGGAGGACCTGCGCACTGACATTGACCGGGAAATAGACGCCGGATCTCTGAACCCTGGCAAGCAGCTGTGAGTGTCTTTGAGCCTGTCTGACTGGGTACTACATAAAATGCCCCAGTGCTGGGAAAAGCAGATGTGTGCTCACATCAGTGGAGCCACACACAGCATGAGCAGAACCAGATGAGATGAGCAAAGCATCTCTAGCCCATGACTAGTAGCTTCCAAATAAAAAGTAAAGATCTTTACACCTTCGCATGACTTTGCACTAAATTTTTACTAACTTTGGCTCCCTTATTGTGCATTTTTATTTTCATTTTCTGTTCAGTCATGTCACGATAAACGTAGGGAAAAACTGATGAAATATATATGAGGTGAAACAGAAAGTCGTAGGCATTATAAGGATTCATGTGTTAGACTGAGCCAGTAGAAACTTATAGATCGACACACCAAGTATCTCCTGTTAGACGTATGGTAATGCTGTGTAATATTTTGAGCCAGAGGCTCTTTCTCAGACTTCTGATGAACAACACAAAATTCTTAAATCATCTTAAATACCCTGCCTGTACATATGATTTGACATACCACACCTGTTGCAAGCATTCATAATAAAATAATAGAAAAAAAACATTATACAACCAATATCATACCAAGGCTACATGGTAATGTAATGAAGAAAATATTGGTAAATAAAAAAGGAGAATACCAGCATATATAAACAAATCGTGTGTCCCCCATAATTTAAGTATCAACTTCCCGGCCCTGCCCATGCTGATACTTTTTTTTTTATGTTCTAGAGGCATTTTTTTCCAGGTTAGAGGCACTTCAGCCAAAACTCGGGTTTAGTTACTCTTTGAATAAATGTATTTTTAGTGATGATATTGCGTGATGATGCCAACGTCCAGAGTTTAATGAGAGTCTTATTCTGTTGATGGTACTGTATAGGACTAATTTGAATGATTTGACTTGACTTGATTCTACTGATTTTGTGAGAGTTCAGCATCTGCCAGGCTTTCAGTTAGCTGCATTAGTGTTTGTATGTGCATGTGTTTATACAGTGTCGGGTAGGTCAAAATATAAACTCTTTTCATAAATATGCATGTGACAGTATCTTGATCCACTTTTTTTGTGTTGGCATGCAGGTTTGAGAAGATGATCAGTGGCCTGTACATGGGGGAAATAGTGCGTCTCATCCTGATGAAAATGACCAAAGAGCAGCTCCTGTTCCAGGGCAAGACTTCAGCGGAGCTCTGCACTACTGGAAACTTCAACACCAGCTACATCTATGCCATTGAGAACGACAAGTCAGTTTGTGTGTGTGTGAATGTGTGTTTGAGCAGGTTGGATGCAGTGATGGTAAAGTGGGATTGTAAGAAGCAGACAAATCATATCCTTGTAGAACTAAAGAACAGCACATGTCTGAAAGGACTTAAAGAAGTGCAACAGTTTGTTATACTTTGACCTGACAACTTATCACAGTATCAATTTTCTGATTTTTCAAAAGGCATTAGTTATGGAAATTGGAGCAATCTTTACACCCCTCTAGAAATCACTGCATTGAATATATTGCAGAATTTGTCATTTTGTTGGTGATCGTAATTGTAGAATTTTGCCTTGCTAAGTTTGGCATATACATTCATCTATCTCCATGATACTCAGATGAGCAGGACGATGAGACTAATAATCTGCTGCACCCGTTAAAAGAAACCCTTCTGAATCCTTGATGATGTTGTACTGGCAGATGTCTAATGGTCAATGGCTGTGTCTATACGGCGCTTTTATCCAGAGCGCTTTACAATTCACTTTACAATTCCCTTTTCATTCACCCATTCATCAATTACTGATGGGATCGAACAATTGTAGCAATGCATGATGCTGGTCTAAATGTTGGTGTCAACGGTCTCAAGGACACTTTGACACATGGGCAGGAGGAGCCCTGTGATTAATGGACAATCAACATAAACTCCTGAGGCTCTGTCACATGTCCATCCATCCATTCATCCATCCACCAGTCAAAGCTATACTGAATGTGATTTTTGTCCTGCTTTGCCTGCAGAGATGACGAAGGTCTAGTGAGTGCGGAGAAGGTGCTCCGGGGCCTTGGTCTAAACCCATTGGTTGAGGACTGCATAGCCACTCAGAGGGTGTGTCAGATAGTATCTACACGTGCAGCACATTTGTGTGCTGCCACTCTGGTGGCAGTGCTGCGGCAGATTCGGGATAACAAAGCAGCCGAGAAACTGCGCACCACTATTGGAGTGGATGGCTCTGTTTACAAAAATCATCCAGAGTAAGTGTTGCTAAATGCCATCGGGTCTTGTGTATCTCACTAACACACAAAAACACCTGAGCTGTAGAGCTTAGTTTAGTCAGTGAATTGCAGTTGTTGTTTAGTGTTGAGTCTGTATTATGTATCAGACTTTTTTTCTTTTTTTTTATAAAACAGTTACTACGTCTGATCTGTCACAAAATGTTTATGTTTTTTAGACATAGCATTTTGTATTCTTATTGAAAGTGAATGTTGGTGAGAGAGAGGACTGGTAAACAAAGAAGCACATCCACAAACAAAATCGTGCAGGTGCTGAGCCAAAAATGTATGAAACTGAAAAAATGAAAAAAGCTCGCACACTGCAGGGCTCCTTTTTAGTGAGATTTATTTCACCTATTTTTTCTGCTATACAAAGAACCCTCAGATTTTACTGTAGTTAAAGGGATAGTTTGGGTGAGTATCCATAGTCAGTGGCTGTGTCCGAAATCACTCCCTACTCACTAAATAGTGCACTAAATAGTGTGTTCGCCATTTTGTAGTGCTGTCCGAATGTTTAGTGTAAATTAATATACCCTATATAGTGGACTCATAATATCCCACAATGCAGTGCAAAAAGTAGTGTACAACCGATGGTCACTAACCAAGCAATATGTACCGTGATGCATTGCGGAGGCACCAATAACAGACGGCAGACGTGGTGGACAATGAGGAGGAGCACCCGGTGCAGCAGGGAAATGCATACAAATGTACGTAATAGTGTAGTAGTGTATTTATTTTTGTATTAATTCATGTGGGAAAATACGCTCAGTATTAGGTTTTTATCACACAAATGAATTTATTGTTTATTTCGGAAACCCACCAGATGACATCACTCTGGCTCGTTTTAATTGTGCGACAGTAATGACGTACTTAACTTCGCGACGGAGTAGTGTCCGAAAGTGTTTTAATGAGCTCACTATATAGTCCTCTATATAGGGAATTCCCTATATAGTGAGTAGGGAGTAGGGAGTAGTGAATGATTTCGGACACAGCAAGTGTGTTAATTACAGTCAATGGCGTTCAGCACGCCCTCACTTTGGAGAGGCAAGCACCAGTACTGGCACAGGAGCTAAAGCGGTGCACTGCTGTGGACAGAGGCAGCAGCAAAATTAAATTAAGCCACCTTAAAAAAAAAATAAATAAATAAAAAAAAAAAAATATATATATATATACACATATATGCTCCTCCACACCAGCAAGACAAGAATATTTTCAAGCGGCAAAAGTCAAAAAGCGGCAAAAGTCTCCAAATCTAGGTCTGCCATGTAGCCATGATAATTATGCTGCTGCCCCTGTACACAGCAATACATTAGCTTAGCTTAGCTTAGCTTCTAGCCAGTACCTCTGCCTGCTTCTCCAAACTGAGGGTGTGCTGACCACCATCTCCTGGAGGTAACACACTGACTTAGGATAAGGACCTCATTAAACCCCACATCAAAAAATCCAAACTGTCCCTTGAAAGCAATAAGTGAACACTGAGTACATACTTAATACATTCATTCATTCATGTTTTCACTAATCATAATGTGGGCTAATAACATCCACTCACACACACCATGAGTAATTTGGGTTAGTTTTTTCATTCTTTCTACACTGGTAATGAGCTTTTTCATTGAATTTGAATGAGTATATCATAAATGACCTGGCATAAATCAGCACTTTTTAACCTTCAAACTGTCACAAGCTGTGCAAAAGACAGGATAATAGAGATAGAATACAAAACCACAAAGATTTAACTAAATGTATGTCCTTTTCCTAGGTTTTCCAGGAGGCTCCACAAAATGGTACGGCGACTTGTGCCGGACTGTGACGTGCGTTTTTTGCAGTCACAGTGCGGCAGTGGGAAGGGTGCAGCTATGGTAACTGCAGTAGCCTACCGTCTTGCTGCTCAGAATGCTGAGCGTCAGCGCATTCTCGACACCTTGCGTTTGAGCCACAAACAGCTGCTGGAGGTGAAGAGACGAATGAGTGAGGAGATGGTACGAGGCCTGTCAAAGCAAACCCATGAGGAGGCGAGTGTTAAGATGCTTCCCACTTATGTGCGAGACACACCAGATGGAACAGGTGAGAGACAAACACACATGCCACTTGACTTGTTGTTGAGTTCAGTTTTCTCTTTCCTGGGATGCTTTAATGTACATGTTTGGAATTGTTGTCTTTATTATCGTCATCAGAGCATGGTGACTTCTTGGCTTTGGACCTTGGGGGCTCCAGCTTTCGGGTGCTGCTGGTGCGAGTGCGAAGTGTAAAGAAACATGATGTGGACATGCACCACAAGATCTACAGTATCCCACAGGAGACTATGCAGGGCACAGGGGAAGAGGTAAAGTAAAGAAGTAGTTTAGTATTTCACTTAATCAGTGTTTACAACAACTTAGAGGATGAAACTGAGGGACCTCTGCCATGTTTGTTGGGTTGAATCATTTCTGTCAATGTTTAAAGATCGGTCCTCTGACAGAAGGAGTGCTGTAAATTGTTTATTGTATCAAACACTTGTATACGTGGTTTAGTTTCCTTATAAAGGTATTTAACTTTAGTATACCAGAAAAATGGTCTTACCAATGTTGTTGTTGATAACAGAGACATGTGCAGTACTTATCATGTCTGAGAGTGTGTTGCATGGTTATCACAAATATTAAATCAACACACAAGGAGACACACAGGAGAGGGACAATAGAGAAACGTGCTTTTCTCTCTCCTTGTACCATGTAAGACATTTTTGTATAACTGAGGATAACCCACCTGATAGAGAGATGGTACATTGTTTGTGACCTGCTAATGTTTGTTGTTGTTTTTTCTTTGTTTGTGTTTTTTTCTTGTGTGCCAGCTTTTTGACCACATTGTGCACTGCATGGCTGACTTTCTGGAATACATGGGCATGGGAGGAGCGTCATTACCTTTGGGATTTACATTCTCCTTCCCCTGCCATCAAAGCAAACTGGATCAGGTAATGCTTGATTCGATTATTCATGAAGTGTAAGATTAGCTGTCATACATATCCCACATTGGTTTGTGGACTTCTGTTTTGAAGCCCCGAGTTCAGCATTTTGGCTGTCACCACCTTGGTTTTTTGGAGCAAGAAGAGACCATATTTGGGTGAGAGAGTAGAGCTGTGGAGGAGATGCACAGGACACTATCTGCAGACAGCCTGTCACTCAAATCATGCCCTTAACTATGTGTAACTTTAAACCTTAATAAAATGTAAATGGGTAAGTTATATGAAAATTCACCACCTGCAGAGTTCTTCTGAAGGGGGAAATTTGTCATACAGACCAAAACTAGACCAAAAAAGAGACCAGGCTGTATTATGTGTATTTCTGCTGCTGCTTGGGGATTTTAACAGGAGTGTTTATGGGGTTTGACTGGATTCTGGAGCCAGCATCAACAACATCTATTTGTTTGCATTCATTCCCTCTGCTTTTCTCTGGTGGATTTCCCCAAACTATATAATGAATTGTATTTTGATAGCAAACAGGGCTTGTTGTATCTTGTCTTTTTAAGGTATATTGATATCAAAATTAGATATAGGGTGAGACAATACTGATTATGTCAGTATAGTCGGATGTTGTGTTACACAACCTGTTTCTTCCTTAATGCTGTGCCAGTATTAGTATCTCTCTGCATCTGTGCGCAAACCCAGCATGTGTGTGACAATGAGCTGCTTGTTTGTTCGAGGTCATAGTTTGTGTGCTTACCTGGTGCTGGAGGCCAGCCGACTGTGCATTGCCATTTTTCTTGGCAGTTGTAATGGTGCGATGGCAAGACGGCACCTGTATGCAGGCGACAGATGTGTTTATAAAAATGCAGCACAGTGAAGATACAGACATTTCATACAGGATATATAGTATAATGCAGAAAAAAAGTCTTCTCTCTGGGATCGTTTTGTGTGCATTAATAATATCGATAAAGAGATTTAAAACAACAATGGAAAAACTGCACTGAACCTGAATAGTTAGAAACTACAGTGAACTTACTAGATACTTTTAAACTCTTTGGTGGATTGAGAATGTGATTGTGTAGTGAATACTGCAGTTAATTGTCACTTGTGGTTTGGCTAATGGCCAAATTCTTGTAAAGGAATCTTGGTCTGCACAGAGTGACAGTTACTCTAACTAAAGCAAAATTACTGAGCTTTGGAGGACCACAAGGTCAGACTCTGTTGCCACCTTTTACTTGTGTGCCCTCACTGTAAGTGACATAAATCCGTTGAAGCATCAATGAGCTTTACAGTTGTGTGCATGGACCATGTGTCTGAACCATGGGTTATGAAGATAATTCCTCTTTTTTCGTGCAAAGCAAAATTATGAAGTGAAACAAATATTCAGCTTCTTTTAAAAAAATGTTTCAAGAAGTGCAAACTACTTCTGATCAACCTGTACAAAATTAATTGCTTACAGTACTTCAAGACATCAGACAAGCACAGCGCTTTCTCTATCAGACTGTGGCAACATTATAATTACTGCAATACTGCAGTTGGCAAACAACAACTTTTAATTTAGACTTTAGATTCCGTAATTTATATATATATTCACAATGTACTATTAATGATTAAAAAACAAACACACACAAATTACAACTGTCATTTATCCAGGGCATTCTCCTGAAGTGGACCAAGGGTTTCAAAGCCAGTGGCTGTGAGGGGCAAGATGTCATCACGTTACTTCAAGATGCTGTCCGTCGCAAACAGGTCAGTACACCCATCACAAATACGCTGTCAGAATGATTATTGACAAAGTGGCCTGTGAATGTTTGTGTTTGTTGTATATTTGAAAGTACACCCAGTTGGCTTACAAGCATCGCCACAATGATCTTTTTCTCTTCCTATAGATTTGTATTTGAATTCAGTTTTCCAGGATTTAGGTTTTATGTGCATATCCCTCAAGTTATTTTGCTACAGCTGTAGTACCCCTCATTCTTTCTCCCTCCCTTATTCCCCTTGTATCTAAGGTTGTAAACTGCTGCTGACAGCAAATTATAACCTTTTTAGGTTCCTTATTTTGTCCAACACAAGAAACCTAAATTATTTTGAGTACATTCTTGCTATAACAAGGGCATATAATTGAACATTTTTCTTTAAGGTTTTCTCACTAATCCTTTATCAAAGCTACACCCACTCATGTTTTATCTTTCACTTACCTTTTGATGATTAGACCTTGGCTCAGATTGAGATTGGTTGTAAGTATGTGAGGAATAGCCTGAGGCCACCAAACCTTTTATTTACCAAGTCATCTCCTGTTCTCCATCGACATGATAGCAAGAGGCTGCACCTAACCAACATAAATGATCTCAGCACATTTAATATGTAAGCCAGGGTGGTTATTAGTGCAGTCAGTTAGGCTACTGCTGTGTGTTTCCATTATAATAGATTTCCATCTATTTATCACTGCTTGCAGCAATTTGACTTGAACTTTGTGGCGGTGGTTAACGACACAGTGGGAACCATGATGACTTGCAGCTATGAGGACCCCAGATGTGAGGTGGGACTAATTGTAGGTAAGTCTGTCTACCCCCTCCTCCCTCTGTGGAAGCCAGGCTCTGTCTCTTTGGGCTAATTTTAAACATTATAATCAATTTACTGTGAGCAAACATTGAGTATTGTTTTTTCTTTTAGTGGATATATTTCCGCTTTGGAATGAAGCTCTTCAGAAACTGGCCAATGTTTAACTTCCAGGACAATACTTACAGTAATATCTTTCCACCTGTCTTTAACTCAGGCACAGGGACAAATGCCTGCTACATGGAGGAAATGCAAAACATCGAACTGGTGGAGGGTAACAACGGCCGTATGTGTGTCAACGTGGAGTGGGGAGCATTTGGTGACAGTGGTGAACTTGATGATGTCTGCACCCAGTTTGATCGCGTCGTTGATGAGTGCTCTAACAATCCTGGGAAACAGAGGTATTGGATGGATAATTTATGACATCATAAACCGAATTTATGTCTTTGAAAAAAAAAAAGCCAACATTCACATCAGACAACATCACATAATTTCACAAATACAGAATAAATTAATTAGCGAGAAGATGCCAAGGACAGACCACCAGAGAAAAAGACTACAACAGAAACCAGCTGGGGCTCTTCATAACATTTCTGTAAAAGAAGAACGTGCAGCAAATTAATAGATATGTGTAAAGTGCACTTCCTAAGAGCTGTCCATTCAGCACTTTGCCTTGTGTTTGAATAGTTTGACAGTCCTAGACAGAGCCTGAAAGTTGGTGTCTCACACAAAGTGCATTAGAGTTAGGGACATCACGGAGACAAATACCTCTTTAGTAATAAAGCTTACAATGCTAGCCATTGCTCACACTTTGAAACATTGCTGCCAAGTGAGCATTTTTAAATTTAAATGCTCACACAATGTTGATAATACTGACTTCTTTTCTTTTCATTCTTCCTTCCTTTACCTGGCCTCAAATCTTACCTTGCTCGGTCAAAACACAGTATCAGTTCTTGGTGAGATAGTGATTGTTGTTCATGCATTTCATTGTCCACAGTGGCACCATATCATAACGCTCCATAATTATACAAACTTTTATTGCAAAGAATCAGAATCATAGATTCCGTTATTGAGCACCTTGAGTAACTTTTTTGGCCCTACATGTCAGGCACATTTGCATGCGTATCTTAAATGTAAAATTATCTAAATGTAAAAAAAAAAAAAAAAAAAAATGTATTTAATGCGGTTCAAGTAATAATGGCAGCAATACAAAGTCTTTGCTGAGCAAGAATAGTGGGTACATTTTGCTATGTGTTATTTACATGACCTACGAAAGTTCAGTGTTTATAAACAATAGCGGCTCTCTCTCAAAGCCAGAAACCAGAGCAGGAAGTCTGAAACTTGTGAGGTCATAGGATAGAAAGTCAGGAGCTGCTCCATAAACAAACATAACCTCCTTGGCGGAGGTAATGAACGGGAGCCTGATTTTGTGGACCCACAAATGTTTGTTTTCTTTTTATACCCAAATGAGCTTCATTCTGTTGTAGTGTTGACAGTCCTGAAAAAAATGTACCTTTATACTCAGAACATTCCCCTGGGTGCTCTCGGGTGCCACCTGTAACATCTTTCCCAGTTCATCATCTGTGGAGCAGCTCCAAACTTTATGCTGCATGACCTCACAAGTTTGGGTTTTACCACTCTAGTTTTTGGATTTGGGAGATAGTTGTTTGTGTTTATTTAAACGTTTGGAATATCTCAGACTATAGTAAGTACATGTATGGATTTTGAAAATGAGCATAGTTCCCCTTGAACTTCATGTAAGACGTACATGCTCAGTCACTCCTAGAAACCTGGGACCATCTGGAAGCAGCAGGACAGGGACACTGTGTAGGTTCTCATAAGGGATGCAGCAGTGTATATTCAAAGCACTGCATAAGTACTCAGGCCTCCTGTTCAGGTCCATCTCTAATAATGTGGATTCCTATTAAGGGCTTGTCCTTTTAAGGCAAATTTTCACAGGCAGTGCATGTGTACAGATGTCTAATATCCAGTATCAAACCTCTGAAGACCATGCACCTGATGTTTTTGAATTGCTTTCGAGTTGTGCACACTTTCTTCTTGATAACATCATTATTAACTTTGGTGTAACAAGATTGATTTTAATTTTGATGCAAAATTCCCCCGAAAGCTGTAAAATGTTAATTTCTTTTAATTTAATGTGATAGGGGATGGACTAGAAACTTTTCTTTAAGCAAAAACACGCCCATATAAGTGACAAAGGTATCAACTTGAGGTATTTCAATTGGATTACTGTGGGCAGTTAGTCTATCTCACTATGTATTCAGAGTTGTGGCATTAGTTGCATTAAAAGGAATACAAGGACTGAGAATGAGGAAAAAAAAGACACTGTCTGAGCAGTGCACAATGCACCAACATTGATACTGTGTGTATCGGAATCGGCCGCCGACATTAGCAAAAAACGTGCCTCTGCATCGGATCGGACTGCATGGAAAAATGCTGATCCAAGAACTCCGATCCAGTTTTTCATGGAATCCGATCCAGTTTTCCTGCCAGCCCAGCGCACCGCAATTCAAGAAGCACATTCCAGTGACCCGCTCCAGCTCTTACTATCAATCCACCAGGCCAGCATGCAGACACACAGGAAACAGCAGCACCAGGCTGGCACTGACACTACAAAAATAACTGAAAAGGAAAGGCTGCATTGTTTGTTAAATGTCAACAATGTCTTGTGGTGTTAATCTATTTTTTATTTATTAGGGGGCCAAAGCACAAGTGTGTGGAGTATTGCTGCTATTTTAATTTCAATGTAAGACATTTTAAAGATTTCTTTTGTTGATTTATTTTCTATTTATTAAGGGGCCAAAGCAAACCAGCTATATTTTTTATTTAATGTTAATGTTCAAGTTTAAAGTTTGTTTATTTAACCCTGTTAACAATAAACAGGTCAGTTTCTCATACCAACTGTTGTTGTCATTCGAACTAACCCGATTACGTTGTTCGAGTAATATCGCTTGATCAAACCTTTTCTAACATGACTGACAACAAAATAAGTGAATATGTATAATATGCGCTTGGATCGGATTGGTATCGGTATCGGCCAAAAGTCAAGGCTGTAATATCGGTATCGGAAGTGAAAAAGCTGGATCGGGACATCCCTACTCTGTGCAGTGGATCAGAGGGGAGTGTTGTGCAATGTAGAGAGGAAAGAAACCCAGAGGACAGAAAGAAACTACCAGCTTATACTGAAGTGGAGTCAGCCAGGCCATTAGCAGATTTATTGTCAGTTTCCCTAATGGTAACAAGGGTGCCAGGCCTGCCAACATCTCCAACTACGGCCACTTGTGGGCAGATTAATCGTGCTGTCAATCCAAAGGCAGTTTACTTCTTAAACCAACTGTAATTGCAGTTAAAGTTCATCCATAATATAGATTGTTGCAGAAATCTACAGTTTATGTTTTCATACATTCAATGCACAGCAGATCACAGGTTGGTTACTACGCCCTGGTGATCAATTGATTCACTCAAACTTTCTACTTCTCACCCTGCTCACCTGCCCCTCACCATCCTGTTACATCCTTGTAAAGGATTCCCTCTTTGGTGGCTTCAAATTGTTTGTCACTTTTGGTTTGTGTGTCTCCTAAAGGGAGATGACAGCACATAATACCAAGGCATGTTACGCTTTTTATCAGAAAAATAATGGAATCTCATTTATTCTATCAAAAACATACTGAATATATAACTGCACGTAAAATTTGTTATTCCAAATAGAACATTTTGGGTGCATCACTGCACACTGCACAAGGGACATCGTCTGCACCCAGCAGAATATCTGGGATGCTACATATGTCCTGGGACTTTGTACCCTTCCAGACGGTAACATTATTTTCAGTCTGGACTTGTCATTAAGCCATGCCAGAGCAAACATTGATGAGAGGTGCTAGTTACATTGGCCAGGATTGTAGCTTTAAGGATTTATTCCAACTAAAATGGCCTTCAAGCAGCTGTGCATACACCTAGTTTTATTTGCTCCTTGCGCCTTGATTGATGGGACAAGGAGCCACATCATAATGACTTAGAGCAGTTAGTTTTATTACATTAAATGTCTTTCCTTTTAAAAGACGCACATCTGGACTGTCTGTTATGACTAGTTTGCATGACATGTCAGAGAGTACATTGGTAAGAGGAGCTGTTATCATTGGGTATTATTGATTGCAACCCTTGTCACATCGCCTGATAATTTATTCAAATTAAACCCACCTCTGTAACAACTGCGCTGCCAGGACATCATTGTTTGCTGTCTAAGCTTTCATTCATTAAAATACAGTTAGAGCCAATCTGTTTTGTTCAGTGTGATGATAGAGTTTGTGACAGTAGAATAAAACAAAGGTTTATAGTGTGAAAGAAAAAGAGTACTTTTACTAATGTAAATATTGTGAATGTTACCAATGTGTGGCTGTGGAGAGTTTTCAGTTTGTGTGTCTTTTTCTCTCAGGTATGAGAAGATGATCAGCGGCATGTACCTGGGGGAGATAGTGAGGAACGTGCTAATAGATTTTACTGCCAAGGGCTTGCTGTTCAGAGGCAAAATGTCCGAGCGACTCAAGACCCGGTGCATCTTCGAGACAAAGTTCCTGTCACAGATCGAAACGTGAGTATTACAGACTAGTCTCAGTGACTCTCGTCAGCTCCCTCATGTTCACCATGGTAACTGTGGTAAGAATAGAAAAAACACACATGAGACTTTGCAGTTAATCCCAAAGCCACATAACAGGAGTGGGTATTAGTGATGTGCCAAAGCTGCCACATGAGATCACATTAGTCAAATCTACACAGTAACTGGCTGTTTCAAGTTTGGCACCCACTAGCCACAGACAGCAGGCTGAAAAAAATTTGAGCATCACTTTATTTCCTGCAGTCTGATGAATTTTTTATCAGTTTATGGTGGAAATGTCTTTATTTATTTAAAGGGATACGACAACATTTTTTTTGTTTGCGTGTCTTGCCTCACTCCCAAGTCCATGACAAGCAGGTAGATACCATTCTTTCGGCTATACGTGCAGTAACAAGGGAGAGCCGGGCAGAGCTCGCCCACCGCTAGTTAGCTTAGCTCAAATGCTTGGAGTCAATGGGTAGTGTTAGCCTGCCTCTGCCTGCAGTCATCAGATAAACTCTTCAGCAACTCTAAACGGTCCTGTGTGCTTGTTGTGACTCGTTTTTACCGCGTTATGTTACGTTATATATTTTTAGACTAAGATTAGCACTTTATGTAAGTTTTGAAAGAAGTACATAGGAAACTAAACCGCAGTTTTTGCGCATGCGCAAACCACCGCGGACGTGCTTGGAAGTAGGTAAACAGAACAAAGCCTCTGTTTAGGAGAAGAAGAAGATTGCAACTACGGATTATGGCCGACGAAGATGATTTCTTCGTGACTGACAAAGATCCACAACCTTACCTATCTGAACCAGAATATACAGAGGAGGAACTACATGTTTTGGAAGCTGAGCGTGCACGAAGAGAAGCTAAGCGTTACAACGTGAAAACAAAACACAAGTACTTGCCTCGTTTACTGTCTGTGTGACACCGAGTGATGGGATGGCCGTGTCCTTCAAGAAAAGTCTCATTGTTTGGGTTCTGAATTCCAGTTTTTCGTAGTAGTCGTCCCATGAAAAATGCTCTGAGCAAACTAGCATCCTCTTGACTGCTTCTTGTGGGGTGTTGGGATCCTTGTTCAGAGCACCTAGCCATTGTTTCATCCGCTCCGGATTTCTAGTTGGAATTAAGTGAAAAATAAGATTTGACGATATCTTCTGCTTATTGTCGCAACCCCGTACAGCGCACGTACGAGGCATTTTGTAAAATTGGGATTTATAAGTCTCTCTCTCTCAAAAAAAGTCACCGATCTACTGCATGACATCTTCTTCTTCTTCTCCTCCTTCTTCTTCTGCTTTCTTCCTCAGCTGTTTACTGGCGCACATGTGCAAAAACTGCGGTTTAGTTTCCTATGTATTTCTTTCTAAACTTACATAAAGTGCTAATCTTAGTCTAAAAATAGATAATGTAACATAACGCGGTAAAAACGAGTCACAACAAGCACACAGGACTGTTTAGAGTTGCTGAAGAGTTTATCTGATGACTGCAGGCAGAGGCAGGCTAACACTACCCATTGACTCCAAGCATTTGAGCTAAGCTAATTAGCGGTGGGCGAGCTCTGCCCGGCTCTCCCTTGTTACTGCACGTATAGCCGAAAGAATGGTATCTACCTGCTTGTCATGGACTCGGGAGTGAGGCAAGACACGCAAACAAAAAAAAATGTTGGCGTATCCCTTTAAAGGTCCAGTGTGCAGGACTTGCTGTTTATATCAATGTAGGGAGTGGGTCACCATGTTGCACTGCCACGTTTCTACAGTAGCTCAGAACGGACAAACCAAACACTAGCTCTAGATAGTGCCATTTGTGCACAAAGGCTTCAGGGAAGAAGCCGAGTTAGTGATATGCAGTAATAGGACATGAATGTTTGCAAATGAAGAGGGAGAATTAGAGAGGGGGCTTAGTGTATCATAGGAGGTCCCTCAGTGGACTAGGCCTATATCAGCTTAGGGGTGTAAATCACCACTTTCATTATGGTAATATTATATTGTTTCTTTGGACAACGATACAATATTTGCCAATATTACAAAGTCTGCCACGATATGATTTTCGATTTGATACGATTTAGGGGTCTGCGACACTGCCACCCCTTTCGTTTTACTTTTGGCCATGAAAAATAAAAAAAAACACATAAATAATGTAAATAACTGTAACTGCTGAAGCACAGTGGAGTTCACTTCAAATTACGCAGGAGACAGAATGCAATTGTTCTGTCTGTTCTGTCGTTCTGTTGTTTGTTTAATATGGGAGTTAAAAGACAAATCTTGATTAAATATAACTCAGAGGTTCATTGCGGTTGTGCTAGAGGCCAGAGCAATGCCATCTAGAGAAACTATATGTGTTTGGGGCCAAGAACAATAACTTCAGTTTTGCTTGTATTAAGCTTGTGGAAGCTGCAGCTCATCCAGGTTTTTATGTCCTGAAAACATACTTGAAGTTCAATAACTGATCCATTCCCTCTGGCATGAACGATGGACAAAATTACATATCATTTACATTACAATGAGAATTGCTATCTGTGATTTCTAATGATGTTACATAAGGGAAGCATAAAAACATAGATAATGTTATGCTGATTCAACACACATATTGGTATGATTTACTCATAAGTCCTTTTGTGTCTTTTGTCTAACGAAGTAACTGTGTGGCTGTGTGTCGTTCTTTATCAGAGGTGGAAAACCAAATCTAATTATGAACAGGCATAATTCTCACCATTGTGTGGCCTGTTGTCCACACAAGTGTCAACTTCACCATTTCCAAAACAGCGCAGCTCACAGCTGCCTCCCCAAGCTTCTCAGTGAAAAACAGTGGGGCAGAGCTAACGTTACTGGTCAGAAGGAAGATGCCACACTGCAGTCCAAAGTTTTTACAAGTCTAAATCACTGTAGGCAACTGTATCCCATGGACTGTCAGAAAATGGTAAAACATGCCTTGGGACCAAGGTGAACAAACACTAGAAAGTCATTCAGTTGAAACGTGAGGGAGCTGTAGAGCCGATGGAAATTAAATCTGATTTAAACATGTGCAGTTAATATCAAAATAGTGGCTGGGGTAATCAGAAAAGTGGTAGGGATGTATCCCCAAAGTATCTATAAATTCTGCCCATGATCTTACACCATAGATACTCCCTCACAAAAGAGCAAGAACATCCGCACTCGCAGTCAGATGATAGAAGTTAACTCCCATTGTCACACCAGAACATTGCATAAAACAGCATTTGGTTCGACATGCTTGTTTTTTCATCCAGTGCAGAGCTCCACGGACCTGCTTCCCCCTCCAGTGTTGTGTCAGGTCCCTGTTCCCCCTCGGGCTGTGTCTCTCCTAGTGTTTCCCACGGAGCTCTGCCCCGTTTGAAAGGCGAAGGAACCCCGAATCTGGAAGAACGTTGCCTCCGAGATGTAGAAAGTGTATTATAGAAGAGAAACAAACATTTCAGGACCGCTGACTTGTATCATCAGAACAGACCTGTCCTGTGATTTTCAGCCTCCTTTCATAGGGGGGGGGGACAATACCTGACAGTAATATTCTCAGCTGTCAGGATGTGCCTGCTGTAAAGGGTAAATATATTCATAGAAGGCTGAAAATCACATGACATGTCTGTTCTGATTATACAAGTCAGCAGTCTTTTCATATTTAATAGAGGGGGGGAACGTATCTAAAAGTACAGCCTGCCACAGGCCTTTGCCACCTTGGTCTTGAAAAAACCCAGGGAAAACCCTGCACACTGTCTTAGTACTTAGAACACACAGATGTCAGAGAGGCACACAAGCCTGCTCATGTAGAAGAGTACATTGTATGTAGTGGTTTGGTCAGAGTGGGGGGTGTGAATAGAGGACAGAGATGAGACAGGGACATTGGAGGTCCGTAGACAATGCCTGCAGCATGCAGAAAGGAACACATACATGGCGAATCAGGCAGTGAAGGGGATTTATATTAGAATTTTCCTTATCTACTAAGGTTTCTCATTGACTGTGTAGGGTACATTATTTGATAGCTGTAGATGTCTTGGAAAACTAATAGAGGAAAAAAACTCTAACCTTTACTGCAAAGCATTAGGAGCTGTAGCTTAAAGGCCCAATCACTACTTTTGTGTTTAGATAATTTAACGTAGTTAACATAATTGAAAATAAAGCTGTGGGGGCTCAACTGGCCTACCTACTTTGGCTTATCTACCCCTGCTACAGTGTAAGTGCATTCATATTAAAGGTAAAGGGTTTGAAATCCCAACATGTTCAGGAGAAGAGCATTGTTGCAAGATATGAGATGTAAGCACACAACCAGAACGGAATCAGAGGCAGGAGAAACCATGCAGTGTAATACTGAAGTACTAAAAGCAATAAGGCACTTAGCTGTGTCTGCCTAACTGAATGGCTGTGTGTGTAGTGTACTGATCTTATTGTCTGTGTGTATGTGTTCTAACTGAATGTAACAACAGAGGGCACAACATTTATTTCCAACCATGATCTGACTGAGACTAAAAATATTCTACATTTACAAAATAATTTCATTTTCCTCCAAGCTGCTGAAGGACAAATCAAAAAGGCTCATTGAACCAGTCTCTGTGAGAAATCCACTCAGGAAAGAAACAATGTCAGCGCTGTTAATGTGTAAAAGGTCAAGCTAACTCATCAAGTGATTAAATGAGTGATCTACTGGCCACAATATCTTTAAGCAGCTTCTACATTATCAACATGAAAGTGCTGAATATTGCATAAAATCATTTTGTGTGGCTGCAGTGCAGTTTATTTGTGTTTTTGTCAGCCTACAGCAAAATAACATTTAGCCTACAGTAGTATCATCCCTTTTTAAGCAAGTCAAATAAATCACTGCTACATAGAAAGTCCAGTCCATCACACATGTATGTCACTGTATTTCTTTCTCGTATATAACCCTAATTCTCTCTGGCCCCAAAGTGACCGTCTGGCCATGCGACAGGTACGCTCAATTCTGCAGCATCTGGGCCTCACCACCTCCACGTGCGATGACAGCGTACTGGTGAAGGAGGTGTGTAGTGTGGTCGCACGGCGTGCAGCTCAGCTCTGTGGCGCTGGTTTGGCCGCTGTGGTCGACAAGATACGGCAGAACCGCAACCTGAATCAGCTCTCCATCACCGTGGGAGTGGATGGCACCCTTTACAAGACGCACCCTCAGTAAGGAGCAATCATATCCTAACACAAAGTTCTGAAGTTCTCTGACTTTAGGGCAATATTGAATTTACTGTATCCTTTTATCCCAAAGTGGAAGATCTCTGTTTGTCCCAAACACATTTATTATTGTGCCCTGGACAATAGGATGCCCGCTGCTACTATCCATCTCGTCACACAATAAAGATCAAAGAGCCCATTTTCCAAACACTTATTGTTTTTTTCTTGTACCTGCTCATTAATTTAAGTTTGTGGCCGTTATTCCCAAGCCGTGCTTTTTTAGCCTGCGCAAATTATATCAGCAGTTAACAGCTAATCAATTAATCATTGCAACTCTAGTTGACCCAGGTCTTGGGTTTTCAGGACACCAAAGTATGGATTTCAAAGTCCCAACTTACTATATTTACTCATCTGTGATGTGTCACAGTTAAAGCATCTTACACCCGTCTTGTGGGAACTTGGAGGCCTTAACTGTCGTTTTTTGCTCTGGCAGCTGACTTGAAACATCTTTAATGTAGGCACTTACAGTAGGCCATCATCATAATGGATCACTTGCAGGGATTTAAGGAAGGTCAAAAACCATATCAGAAGTGTGATATTTTCAACTCTTCTTAAATTTTGCCACAGCTGCTTCATTTTCATTCGTGCTTTACTGCTGATACTAAGTATGAAGCGAATATTAGAGAGGTAATTCCCCATGAAACTCATGTACAACACTGAACTTTTTTAAAAATTTTCTTTCCTCCTCACTCTTCCAAAAGTTTCTCCAGCATCATGCAAGAGACGTTGCAGGATTTGGCTCCGCAGTGTGATGTGACTTTCCACAAGTCAGAGGATGGAAGTGGGAAGGGAGCAGCACTGATCACAGCTGTGGCCTGCAGGATCAAGAGCGAAGGGCAGCACTGAATCATCATGACTTAGGTAGACAGAGGCAGAGCTACTGCGACTGCTTTTTTGTACCAGGTCACCAAAATAAAGTTATGTACCGCTTGACCTGAGTTTAGATATTTAGTACTGAAATGTTCAATCTGACTGCTTTACTTTGTGTATGGGTTCACGTACACAGTTTTTAGTTTGCGTTTGGAGCTGACATTGCATGGTGGAAAATGAAATTTAGAAATTTCAGTTCATCTTGTGTGTTACAGAAGTTGTGCCTTCTGTGAAATATGACTGTTACGAGCTGTTGGGCTCATTTACAGGTCTCCCAGCTGATATCTGTGAGCTTTGTTAACTTTCTAAACATTTTCAGAATTACAGTTTAAAAAAAGTTTATTTATTCAGCAACCTTCAAGATTAGACGTCACAAAGCGCCTCAAGATAGAAATCGAAATCAAGACATAAAATAAGAGAAGGAAATTGTAAATAAGTAGGGTAGCACAAAACCCAGAAACCTTCCCCTGTGCTTACATGTAATCATAACTTTTACTGGAAATCACCTGAGCAGCAACATAAAACACATCTGCATGATTTTTGCATTTACAGTACTTTGTTCTTCAATGCTTTTCTTATCAAACCAGAATAAAATGAGTTTTATCACTGTGAATTTATGGATTCATATCAGTTTTAAGAATGAACAAACACAAGATCTGAATTTAAACACTATTTATACAAATGTAAACTTTAACAGATATCAAATTCAATTTGTTCTTCATTTTAGCATAAAATATTTAAATCTTATAGAAAATGAATGTGTCGTACTCACAGTCCAGTTGCCAGAAGAAAATGTTGGCATTGTACTTTTCTGCAAACCATGGATACATCATGTTTGTACATTTCATATGTATCGTATCCGCATTTCTTAAGTGATGTAGTTCTCATTACATGTATGACCCAACTTCATCATCCGGAGGTGGAGGAGATGGTGGATAGTGAGGATGGCAATGGCATTAGACCTAGGCAACTTCTGGGGCTAAAAATGAAGCCAACACAGAAGCGCAATAAACTGGCTCATAAAAACCAAGATGGTGACAGCTGAAATGCGGAACTTGAGGCTTCAAAAGATGAGTCCACAAACCATTGATAAAACGTAAAAAAAATGTAAAGATTCACATGTCCACTACATAATTTTGTACAAATGTTACATATCCATGGTTTGCAGAAACGTACAAAGCCAACATTTATTCTGGTGATTGGGCTGTATTCTCCCTTTCTCTTCACTGTCAATAGAGCATCAACCATCTGTAAGAAAACACTAGCTGGATTGTTTGAGTCTTAAGACTCGGTAGCAAGACAACTGCCACCAAAGTTGAATCATACAGTATGTAAGTCTAACTGTCCGTAGCCTAGATGTCTCCTATTATACTGTATGGTCTAATGAATGCAACAAACCTATTCTAATGCCATGAAGATGTAGTATACCAAAGGTAAATATTAAATACACTGGGGGTAGATTTGAAGACACAGGGAGCATTAATTGCCTATGTGAAGGGGGATGTCAGTTAAACTACAGGAAGTAAAGGGTAAGGGCAAGAAGCACCCTTGGGACTGGGAGGTTGAGGGAATACAAAGCGTAAAAGGAGCGATTGGTGCTAAGCTTTGTAGACTAGTTTGTCTTATTTATTCATCTCATTTGCATTAAATTCAGATGGTTCAGATGTTTTGTTAAAACCATAAACACCAGCATCCAGTTGTTTAAATCTCTAAAATGTTTTTTTTTTTAAATGTTTATGGAGTAAACATTGCATTAGTGTATCCAATGGCATAATGTTTTTACCCCACTGAATACACCAAAATGTTTGATTAGGTTGATATGGATCTTCCTGTGCTCTGAAACTTAAACTGAAGTGTTTGCTTTTTGTTCTTAGACAACATATCCTATAATTACAGGAAAGTTTCTTCAGCCAAGGACAGATTGTCTGCTTTGTCACTGCAACACAAGCTCGTGACGGCTTTTTTATAACTCTGACCACTGTTAGAATACCTGCAGTTTTTTTTAAAGACTGTAACAATAAAGTTGGCCTTGAACAGCTGCTGTTCTCTGTTCAGTGGAATTTTTTCATCTGCTTAGATGGTCTTAATTGGGGACTGCTTTCAACCATAGACAGAATCAATATTTACACCTTTTTATTTTATTTTTTATTATTGAGCTTTCTCTAGTCAGCGCTTTAATTGTTCTTGCCATAGCACCTCCATGCTCTGCTGTGTTGCCATACCATGCTGCCGATCCCAGTTGCACTGCAGAACAAAACGGGTGAAACAATTTCATACTGAACAACTGGAATTGTGTTTACTTTACTGCCAGTTGAAACGTGAAGGCCAAGGATTAGTGGCACTCCTCAGGGTTGGTGGTTTTAGAGAATACAGAGGGTAAGGGGGGGATTACTTTAAGCTATAATTATTGCCAACTTAAAAGTTTGACCCTCAATATGAGGGTATGTGAGTCGTGTAATGACTCCAACAAAAAGCAAAATGTCCCCACTGATTACAAAATACTGATTGATCTGCTTGATGGAGCACATAAAAAAGCATTCCTAAGCATCAGAAAATCATATACTGTATTCTCACTAAAACTAAGCTTTGCAGACTTCTCCATGACAACAATATACGTATCTATAGAAGGTTATCAACAAGATCTTTGAAGGTTGAGCTCAGTATATCCCTGCCACTAACAGATAGTCCGCTGTGCATTTAGATTTGCCCTTTTGAATTTAATGAGCATAATATGCAGTCTAATTAGTGTTACTGTACTTGGCTTGTGTCAACACCATAGTCACCTTTCAGCCCTCTGTAATGACACATATGGCACATGCCACACAAAGAAAAAGAACAAGGCAGATGTAACATAAATTATTGAGATGTTTCTCCAGTTCCGGAAAAAAGAATCCAGTGCATTTAATTTGTGTGCTGCAATTAAAATTGTATTTCCAATGATGGAAGTGCACATTGATGATTCAGAGGGCAGTCCAGTTTCATAAATATAATTCCAGGTTGTCCTTACTGTACACTGCAGTTCTTTTAATGTATAATTCAAGTTTCTGAGGAGAATTTCAGCAAAGGCTGTAAAGGCAAACTACTCCCATTTTTAAATTTCATACATGTTTGCCCATTCATTATCTATGTAGAAGCTCCAGACTTTATACTTGATGACATCACAAATTTGAGACTTACTTCTCTGATTTCTGGCTTTGAGAGAGAGTGCATTTTAAATGGACTTGTACTTTTATGGCCCATTTCTAGTCTTTGAACTTATTAAAGCACTTTGACACTACAGAATCACGTTGAGCCATTCACACGCACATTAGTGCACTGATGGCCTAGGCTCCAATTCAAGGTGCCACCTGCTACTCACACACCAATGCTAGAGCCTTCGAGAGCAGTTTGGAGTTCAGTATCTTGCCCAAGGATACTTCGACATGCATACAGGAGGAGCCGACCACCATCTTCCAGTTAGTGGACAGCCCGATTCTTAATTTAGGTGGTGTTTAAAATGGTTGAAAGTAGTATGTTCATTAGAGTGTTGCTAGTTTGTGCAACCCAACCTAAACTTTGATATAACTACAGGTGAACCTTAATAACACAGACAACACTTAGTGAGGCAAAGTAGCCTTAGCACGAGAGGTGCTCTCACCTTGACTGGCCAAAGTTTTCCCCAGTCCTGGTGTCCTAGTACATAAATGTATGAGTACAATACATATAGTATAGTACTCAAAGGCCATTGCAGCATGGATGGATTATTAGACAGTCAGCCTCTAGGTACAAATATGTAAAAGGTCCCCTGTACCTTAGTGGTTGTTTTATGTCCGTCTGTGGTTGTTTTATGTCACTTTGTGGTTGTTTTGTGTCTGTGTGGGGCTCAAGATATCAGTGTGCCTCAGAGCATGTGCTTATTAGGCTTGTTCAGTGATCCATCCACCATTCTAGTGGCACACCATGATGAATTTTTGAAGATTGACACATAGACTATACGCCTATATACACTAATACATACATGAATACGTTGAAATATGATTTATTTAACTTAAACTAATAAACATACTAAACAACTGGTGGAGTGTGGAAGTGGGAAAGGAATTGGTCATGTAGGAAGGGTGTGAAAGTATGATGTCGTGCATTTACACCGTGGATTGTGATGCCCAAATTAATTGTAGAACATTACAATGAAGGCATAAATTAAAAGAATCTTTAAAAAAAATGTGTTAGTGTGTTGTAAACAGTGTTAATTTTGACAAGAATTTTTAATTTCATTTTAGTCTTAGTCACTCACCAAAGACTGGATTTAGTTAAAGTCATATTTTAGTCTTTTAGTTTTATTTTAGTTAAAATTTAGTCAGTGGAAATCAATTTTAGTTTTAGTCTCATTTGACAGTTTTGTTATACTGTAATAGATTTTGCAAAAGGATGTTTGTCATGGTAGTAAAAACTCCATTGTAAGCATACCTTTAACTGTGTTTAGTCATTTAAACTAAGAATGTACCATATTACTCTTGTACAATAAAAATGAATGTCTAAGGCTTGTTAGAAAAAGTGCAATACTTAATCATGTCCTTCACCGGTTCTTGTTTATTTTCTGTATATTTGTACAACAAATGACTCACAACCTGCAAGAATAAAGCTCCAGCTGGTACCCTGCCCTGTGTGAGAGGCTCCAGGTGTGCCCAATCAAGCTTGATTGAGAAGACTACACTATAAGAGCCATGCCACCAGGACCTCTCATCATATGCACTGATGATAGTCCCTTGAGGACTGAAACGTTTGCTGCTTGTGAAGATCCCCAGTGAAATGATCTTTCATTAAGACTCTTAGTCTACATTTGTTTTCTGTGTGCAAGTCCTTTTCCACTTTTTGATTTTCATCTCTGACTACCGCACCAGAATTAAGAAGATTTTGGACTGATGTTAAGTGCGCAGCTCTTTTCTTGCTCATTAATTCAGTGTTTGTTTACACTAGGACCGCCAGGATTACAGCGCCCCTCCAAGGGCCGCAACGTCATAGTAACTACATAGTTTATGCTGCCCATGTGTTCAGAAGCACACAAAAATGCATTTTTGAATAATTTCCAAGAAGTTATGATAAAATAAATTTAAAAAATTACAGATTATAGAATAGGACTGACAACCTCTCCAATGTCTCATGTCAATTAATTAACACTATTTGTTGGCTTTTTATAATGCCTTTTTTTTTTTTTTTTTTTTTTGCTGCAGCACTGTCTCCAGTTGAAAGTTGTGATTTGCTAAATACATTCTACACTAATAAATTAGATTAACTTTTGGTCTAAATTACGCATTTTAATAAAAAAAAACAACAACTTAAGAATAAAAGAAATAAACACCGAAATAATTTGGAATTTTTTTTTTTATTGACACTCCTCTGACATACTAACACACACACACTGAACACGCGATTGAATGAATGAATGAATGAACATTGGGTGCGGTTCAGCCGCAGTCCCACTGGCTAGCGCGGTCACTGTTGAGATTACATTTGTTTTTTATTATTAACAAAATGATTTTTTATTGACCGTATGAATTGTTTTGTTTCAGAGGTGGACTTGCTGGTGTGTTTCAGGTTATTGTCCTGCTGCATAATCCAAGTGCCCTTGAACTTGAGGTCATGAACTGATGGCTGGATATTCGCCTTCAGGATTTTCTGGTAGAGAGCAGAATTCATGGTACCATCAATTATGGCAAGTCATCCAGGTCCTGAGGCAGCAAAGCAGCCCCAGACCATCACTACCACTACTACTACTTTTTCACACAGGGCCAGGTAGGTTTGGGTGGCTTTTTTCCCTTAATAAATGAAATCAACATTTAGAAACTGCATTTTGTATTTACGTGGGTTATCTTCGTCTAATATTAAAATGTATTTGATGATCTGAAACATTTAAGTGTGACAAATGTGTAAAAATATAAGAAATCAGGAAGGGGGAAAATACTTTTTCACAGCACTGTATATACAAAAAGGTCTCATTTTAGAATTCATATGCATAATCATATTAATTGAAAATATTAAATAAAACTAAAAAATAATTTTAATGTTGTTGCATCACACTGTCTGTGGTTATTTATTCATTTATTTTGCTGCCTTTTGGAATCCTTTTCTAAGGTGTTAATTACCTGATTGATGAAAATATGCCACAATAAGATCTGACTTACTTTTTGTAACACTGCCTTCACAAAGGTTTTTCTTATCTTATCTTATTTTTCATGTCACACCTGCATATGCTTATACACAGTCATAAAAACATGTGTTATTGTAATGGTATTCTAATGGTCTGTTAATGTATCATTTATATCGTACAAAATGAAAGAATTTATGGCGGTGTACGCCACTGTCATTATCTACATTCTCCAACCTGTAGGCTACTCACTCCTTTAGCTAAGTGTAGTCTAACTGTTTAATTCTCCTTGTGAACATTAAAAACAATCTAAAGTACAATGTTGTGTGGTCCCAAACAACAACTAACAGTTTTGCAAAGGCAGTAGATGTTGCAGGACTTTTCCATTGTACTGGTCATTCGCTGTGGACTTTACACCCCTCCCTCCACGTCCTGCTGGGATTTTAATTAATTTTGTTCTGTGAGTGCAGAGAATGTGTCTCAATCTCAGCAGCACTCTATGACACACTGTGATCAACATTTAACACTCAATCTATGTGGGTGCTCTTCCCTGTAGTGACTTGAGCGACAAAATCAATATTAATTATTTATCTTTATTTATTTTAATTGTCGTTTTAAAAGTCGTCCTGTCATTCTGTTCATTTTCTAAGCCATTTGTGGAGTTCAGGGTCGTAGGGACCTGTAACCCATCTCAGCATACACTGAGCAAGAGGCAGCACTCAGCTGCAGGTTACCACACGGTCGTAATCACAATCTTAAAGCATGAATGTAAGCACGTCACCCTAGCTCACAGTGAATACAAAGCTAATCAGAAGGCTTACATCCCTCAGTTTCCTACTGTGTGTGTTCACTATGAATATGTCCAGCTGATGGCGTGAGTGAAAGTGAGTGGGCTACATTTCAGAGTGAGCTTTGATGAAGCTCTGTGAGCAGTGTTACAAAGGACCCTACACACCTTTAAATGATCTAAACCTTGGTTTACCAGCAACACACAAACAGAAAGGCCTTTGACTGAATCATTTATTTAGTAACAAACACACAAGAAAATAAACAGGCATACAGAACAACAGATAATGGGCACATTGAACATAAATACACTGCAGTTTGCCACATACAATCTGACACATTAAAAATAATTTTAGATTGACACAAAAACCCCAAAACACTGTTGAGATCGCAGACAGTTTAAGACTTTGCCAGTGTTGCAGCTAATGGTTAGACACATCATTTAGTTTGTAGCTACACCCACAACCAAAGGCAGCACTGTGTAGGATGAAGACCATCCTGTAATGAATGATCTGCACTTTAAAGCAGCTAAGATGCCATGGATTATATTGTAATGTAAACAATCAGAATACAATTTTAAACTTGTTTTTTTTTGTGCCACAGATAGCCCTGGTGCTGATATCTGTGGTGCCCAGAGACAATGAATCCTGGTGACTTTTCCACTGGTGCCACCACCAGGTTGACATTTGTTTTTTGAGTAAAATCTCAACAACTATGGTATGGATTGCTATTAAATTTGATACAAATATTAATGCCAATCCTCTGAATTAGGTAAAACAACATCTGGCACCATCACCAGGTTGAAATTTAATGCAGTAAAATAGGATGGTGAGCACAGTAAACATTATAGCTGCTGGACTTCAGCACGGTCATTTCAGTGTTCCTGGGATCCTAAGTTTCCAAGATTTATATCTAATGGCATGATGATAAGCAGACAAAGGGTCCTATGTTCCCGAGCTCAATAAAGCACATAATGGCCACCTGGAAAACACATTACTCAGCCCTGTATCCACTTAAGATGACATGAGGTAAAAGGACTATAATCATAATTCTGAGAATCATGAAACTGCACTGGAATCAGCCTTAATGGTACCTGCTCTACCTGGTGGGCAACGCGGGTGCCACAGTAGACGCTCTTTTTGTATGGAGAACAACTCCCAAACATATTTCAGCCCTAAATTTAAAATAATAAATTAGTCAATGAAAAGAAAAACAAAGGATGGATAAAAGATGAAAAATTATTATCAAACATTTTAGCTGACTATTGCCATCTACAAACAGGCTAAGAATGAGAAAGAGGTCTATAGACAGGAAAACGCAATGCTGCTCATTTGTTTGAAGTTGTAGCTTCTTTCCTCCGATGCATTTCTCATGCACTGTCATGGTCAGTCGAACCACAGTACACACATGGACACAGACCCACAGGGTAACATCGGGCAAAAAGTATTAAGAACAACAATATACACTAAGTCAAAGTTTGTATTACAAGCCACAAATATATAGTAACCTGCAATGCCTGTTTTGGTTCTTCTGAGGTGCTGTCAAGTGTTAGACTCACTTCACTAAAATACTACATGTAGACCATTCCTCTAATGTCAGTAATACATTCAAATAAATTCAACAGCAATTTCACTGTTACGCCCCACCTTTAGGTGGCCCTCTGGGGCGAACAAAACTCCAAACACTGACCCAGCAATAAACACATAAACACCTTTAAAACATTCAAGTCCATGGAATTTATTCGAATTAAAACAGGCAAAAGAGACAACAAAAACCCCACATGGTGAGAGGCAGCAGGACCAGCAGTCCACACACCAGAGCTTCCCCCTCTGCTGCTGGCACAGGAGCTCTTCAGCACCTCCTCCATGCCAGGTGTGCTGCACCTCCTCATCTAATGCAGCACACCTGGGCAGATCTACAAGGAGAGAAAAGGGGACAGCAGCAAGGAACACATACACAGCCGTAACATTCACATTACAACCCCTTGTGCCACAAGCACTCATTGTCCATGACATCTGAGCTGTCATATTCATACTTCACATTTCCAACGCCAATCGAAATACTTGTCGAGCACATAAAATGTGTTGTTCTCCCTTGCAGAAACCAGTGACTGGTGTTACTGTGACATACCTCCTCAAGGCTTTGATAAAAATACAACAACAGTGCTGCACACAGTGACAAGGCCACAACCTGGCAACATATTTAAGTTACACAACACCAGTGACAGCTTAGTGATAAAGATGGCACCAAAACACAAAGATCCCAAGATTAACACTTCAACATATTAAACCCTTCTTTTATATCTAATTCTTTGCCTGTGGCTCTTGGAGATAAAATACTTTTTGATCCTGTATGATTGTTTGTATTTGTATTCTATGTAGTAGTGGTGGTCTCTGTTGCTGTAGTGGACCACAACCCTTGAATGCATAAATTATTTACAAAATACCTTTGTGTAATACCATTATTATCAGCTGTAAGTAACTTAGTGCAGAATTTAACATTGGGTGTTTTTTTTATATCACAGCCACAAACAAAACACTTCTGATCAATTAAGCAACACAAGATCTTAAGACAACAAATGATTTAGATTATAAAGATATGACAAGGCATTTCCTTTTGGATACCATTAGATCTCTGCAATTAAGCATCTATACAGAAAGCAAGAAAACATCTAGAACATTTGTGTTTTGTGTAAGTTTGTAAAAGGTCCTATAAGTAAGCACTTTGTCTGCTGTGTGAACAACAACAAACGTGTGTGTATCTCTGCAATATTTTTTCAAAGTGAAGCATGTACATCACTGACAAATGTTATGTTTACCACCTGCCAACTGGCACAAAACCTGAGGCTGAACATTATAGCTACTGGGAATCAAGTTGGAAAGAAATTCTGGATTTCTCAATCCAGTCGACAGAGTAAATGTTAATATTGTATATTTTTCCAAACCTTGATTATTTTTACATTCCATATGAGGTGGACATGCCAAAACTTTATGTTTATTTATGTCTCAATTATCAGTTTTATGTTGTCACAACACTGTGGTTAACTTGTGGTTAAAAGTTAACGACCACGTTGTTAGGGTTAGGAAAACATCATGGTTTAGTTTAAAATCATCTGTTTCTAAAAACAAGGCCAGACATGTTCTGATTGGTTATTAAAAATACAGATTTTTGACACTACAAACACCGCTGGACATATGTCAACCTGCTTTTAAAAAAATACCTGCATCTGTCTCTATAATCATGACTCAACATGTCCCAGCCTGTTGGAAAAAAAACCTGCTATAGTTGGTCTCAAATAATGATCTGCTGCTTGGCCGTCATCTCTTGCTTAGATGTCACACCATCCACCCTCCCTCTGATGAGAAACTCACATACATGTAATCTGAACTACTCATACCTATGAGACATACAAATGTAACACATCCGTGCTTTGCAGAAATGTAAAATGCCATTTTATTCTGGCGACTGGGCTGGTTTTATTGGGAAAAGTATGATATTATTTTCCTGAAAAGACATCTTTTTAACATCACGGGAAAACACTAGGTTAGCATGCCTCACAAGGCACAAGGCACAATGAGAGTACCTGTGTGTTGGTAAAACAAGTAACTGACTGCATGTTTTTTTACATTTTTTACATGTCTTTTAGCATTTAGAAGTTACTAGTCATCAATACTAACAACCCCCACAAAGCAACATATTACGGATCGCAGCATTATGTGTAATTGGTTTTGTATGAAGTGAAAGAATTTGTTGGGTCTGCTGAAACAAATTTGTGCTTTATATTTAGTTTGCATTTCTTACGAGTTGAATGTTTTTAACTGTGACGTGTTAACACGTCATTTGAAGGTAGAGTTATTTATTGTGTACAATGAAGGAAATTGAGGTAGTTGACCAATAGCTTTTGTGTATTTTACAAAGAGAGGTTACACTGACTAGTACATTTGCGATGCTGTGGAGGTAAATTTTTTTTTACTGTTTGAAGGCACAATGTTTAGTGTCCTACATTATAATACCCATTCTATAACTGATATAGAGGCATAAATTGGTAGAACTGTTTGTGCTTTACACTTCCACTGATGCACGGCAGCTAAAACAAGAAATTCGGTTTCCTATGAAATGGTATTATTACTGTGATGTATTTCCTGTTTATACAGACTATTGAGGGGTGGATCTTGAATGCACAGTGCAACAATGCACTCTTTGCTATGGAGAGAAAAGCAGGATAATTTGATAGAATGGATAGAAGAACAATGTGATGACTGTCCTGTCTGCACTTAGTTCTACTCTATAATGTAGAATGAGGTTACTTCTGGTAATGCACTTTTTTAAGTGCACATTTCATACAGTTGGACAGTTTTATTTTATCTTGTTATACTTTTCATTCACAGTTTAAGATAGATAGTGTTTTGTCATATACACACAATGAGTAAAACTGAGGGTCAAAAAATAATCACAAAATTATTTGTATTTTCAAATAATAGTAATAATGAAAACTGTCCTAAACAAACTGACTGTCAAAATTGTAATCAATTCATTATCAGTCAAGCAATAATATATTGATTGATAATTCTAACACTAATAAATGTAACACTGAGGTAAAAAATAAAACAAAACAAAAACATACTGATGTTGTAAAAGTACATGCCAAATCAGCATTGCAGTCTGACTTGGTGGTATGGGTTCTAGGCGTGTTGCCACTCCTTGCTGAGGCAACTCAGTATAACAACATGAATGCACAACAACATAAGTAGCATGCTGAGAGAGTGCACATAACTCCCAGTGCCTAGAAATGAAGGCCTTCCAGAGTCCATTCAAACAGGACAAAACGTTTAGTGCGTGATGCAATGCTTTGTCAAGTGACACGAAATTGTGTGACTGAGTGCATCCTGCCCTAACTACTTCACTTCTGTCAGTAGTTCTGATAAAGCATAAAATACAAAACAATGAGATGTAGGGAGCTTGAATTGTTCCTTAAACTACGTCACCTCTCGATAAATTCTGTCTTTTATAGCTCTGATAACTATGATCAGACATACGTGAAGGCTTAGATTATTGTGGTACTTCTTTTAATTTCCCACAGGCTTTGCCTTTAAAGTAATACTTCACCCCCTCTCAAAGCCAGATTCCATTGACAAAATCAGTAATTTTACCTTGCTGAACACAGGAGCTTGCTCCCTCCCACTTTGTTTGTATTATTGTGTGACTTTATTAAAACCAAACTAACCCTTTAAAACACTGAAGTCACGCAATAACACAAACAAACGACCAATCGAGGCAGCAGTAGACCAACAGCTCTGGTGTTCAGTGAGGTAAAATTTTCAAATAATGTTTTGGTCAATGGAGTCTGGCTTCAAAAGAGCATCGATGTGTTTCACTTTCAACTTCTATCTTTTTTTCAACTTTAACTATTGGGTTACTTTTGGATTTGCTTAGCTGACGGTCAGGGAACATTTTCCAAATGTACAATTACCCCAAGGTACATGGTGCCACCTGCTGTGGTATTATATGTGCTGTCCCTGCTTGGCTGAGCATGTCCATCAGCAATTTGAAGTGTTAAAGGTGAAGCACTGCTTAGAACTAGATCAGATAGCTGATCTTCTCCTCTTTAGGATTATGACGTCACATTGTTTGGGTCATTTATGGGTAACATTGTGAACACTCAGTTATCCCATGCCTGATACACTGAGGCTGCCAGTGAACTAAGCCTCTGTGACTCCTCACCATTACTGCCTTTCTTATGCACAGCTGTCATTTCTAACCCTCGATCTGGGAGTCTTCCCTCTGAGTGAACCACCACACACCCCACCTTCACACTCCTATTCACCTCTGCTGTTTCAGTCACCTTGTTGTCGTTATGGACTCGATTTCTCAGCCCCAAGACAAGATGGCTGTGATTGTTAGTGACATCTCTGAAGTCAGCACCTCCACGTACTGCTTGAACAGTCCTGTCTTTCCTGCCCCATCTGACCATCCTATTCCACAGCTGGCACCGGACGAGGCAACAAAAGGGCCTGGACTTGCACACCGTCTGGAAGCCCCTCTTAAATTTCTCATTGTAGTAGCCGTAGATGATGGGATTGACGCTGGAGTTGGAGAAAGCCAGCCAGTGGGCAAAGGGGAAGATGTAGTTGGCCAGAAGGTCCAACTGGTCCCTGTCCAAGCCTGCATAGTCAGTCATCATCATGAGCGTCCAGAGTGGCAACCAGGACAACATGAAAAGTAAAGCCACCACGATGAGCATCTTTATCACTCTGATCTTTTTCTGGGAAATCGTTGGCTGACCGCGCCTTCTACCCCCAGCTTGAACTGTGGTGTTGGCCAGCTGTGGCTCTCTGTTTGCAACTACAGAAAAACACAGTTTGCCTCCAATGCTTCCGTACATCAGCGTGATGACGACAAGCGGTGCCACGTAGATATGAGCAAACAGAACCGTCGTGTAGACCTTTCTCATCTGAGGGTTGGCAAAGTTTTCGTAGCAGGTGTACAGGGGGAGTGTGTGGTTGAAGTTATCATTGTACAATATGTAGTGGTAAGGGACTTCCTCCACAGTCAGGGCCACAGCAGCAGGACACATCATCACCACAGCAAGCACCCAGATTAACACGATGGCTGCATTGGCAACAAGTATAGTCGTCTTGGGTTGTAGAGGGTACACTATACAGCGAAACCTGTAATAAAAGATAAGTAAGGAAGAGCATTGCCATGTGTTAGCTACATGGCTAGACATAATCAAATGAGGAATATTTAAAATATAGCTAGAGCTTCAACTAAGGATACTCAATACTCATTACTTAATAGTCTTCCAATTATTATTTTTTTTTTTTAACCTTAATCAGTAGTCTTTAAAGTCACGATGAATTCCAATCTCAATAAACAGAGTATGACAGTTTGATACCCAAAGTTAAAACCAGACATGGGGGAAAATCACACATGTGCAAGTCACAAGCAAGTCTCAAGTCTTTACCTTCAAGTCTCAAGCAAGTCCCAAGTTAGTTGTGGTGACAATCAAGCAAGTCAAGTCAAGTCTCTGCTATAAGTCAAGCAAGTCAAGTTGAGTCATTGCTCAGGTCAAGCAAGTCACAAGTCAAGTCATATGTCACATACAGCAAACATCTCCCCATGATCCGCTACCTACATGTCCTCTGAATATGCTGTGAAAAAGTCTGGTCTCTGTAGGCAGCCCAGGCTCCGCAAATGGCAACAAAAACATTTGGATCCAGGCTGCACCAACCAGCCAGCGTGAAACCAGTGAAAGCAATAAAAATATGGACGTAGTCACCGTGACGTCACCCATTGGTTTCTAAGGAGCAGGTTTGAAGCTCAAAGTAGGTGGTTCTGGCCGTCGCCATCTTGGCAGTGCCTGACTCCGCCCAACTCCCGGCTAATCAAAAATGGGCAAAGAGGCGGGCCAAATTAAGCCTGGTTGCGTAAACACGCCCACCTCACGCGAAGCTGCTAAGTTAGGCTAACAAGCTACGCTACTTTGGCTAGACCTGTGGTGTTGGTTGCTCCCGCTCATGCTCCCGCTTGGTGCCAGCTCCCTCACAAAACAAAATATCCAAAAGGCACAAACACGGCTGAGAGGTCAGGTTCAATGACTTGCGAATTAGCTGAGATGACACGTAGCAGACAGCCAGCAGCTAGTTAGCCACCGTGATGGTGCCACCTGTCACTAAAAGTGACCACGTCCCCAATTATGCGCAACTTTAAGCCTCAATAAACTTTTAAATGAATGAGAAAAAATTCACCCGCCGTACAGTTGTCATGAAGGGGGAAATTAGCTATTGAGACCAAAACCATTTTTTGTACCAGGCTGTTAACATGTTTATTTCTGCTGTAAAGTTGAGCATTTTAACATGGCGGTCTATGGGGACTGACTCGCTTTTGGAGCCTGCCTCAAGTTGCCACGCGGTGCCCAGAGAGGCAGGTAGAGCTACAGGCTACAATGAGGCTAAAAACAGAGATCAAACAGGGCTCTACACTAACCTTTTTCACTAGGAGCACATGTGCACAGAGCCCAGACAGAAATGTAGGAGCGCAGTGAAAATTTTAAATAACACATTTAATAGGAAAACAACAAAATAAAAAGGCTCCTCTGAAGCCACCCTCTCCTCCATTATGTGTGTGGCAAGGGCCCAGCACACACACACAGGGCTACATTGGGCCTACTGCTCTACTATTAGACACAAAGGATGTCTTTAGTCCACTGGCTTTTGTAGTTGGGTCGCCTGGCACGCTTAGCTGAGTTGATCAGATGAACTCAATTAAATTTTAAAAATCTAATTCATTGTGAAGGGTCATGCATTTTCCACCAGTCACTTCAAAAAGCTCATTGAAAAATATTTGTGGCTACAGGGGGATCAAAATAAAATAAATAAATAAAATAAAAATCAACCAGTAAACCTACTCCTCTGATAAGTTAAGAACAGTCCCTTCAGTGCGGTGAGGTTTGGTTACCTGCCACAAAAGAGAGAAATGTGAACGGCTCGTTTCTCCTCTGACACATCACATACCTGTGTGCCGCCACAGCTCGGCTGTTCACGTATTTCTGGGCAGTCATGACACCAACAAAGAGGAAATTATTGGACCTGGAGCCGGGTTTCTCGGTCGCCGGTAAACCGTTATTGCGGCAGTGGACATAGTGCTCAGCCATATTCCTGTCTGTGACTCCCATTCAACCCACAACCGGCAGGATTCACCTTTCATTTATGCTGCTGGTTGAAATCTGTACTCGTGAATGAGCTCGCACAAAAGCTCTCACGAGATGACCTCACAGCCGGGAGGAGGTGAAGGGTCAGGGAAACGCTTAGTATGCTATTTACAGAGATAGCACTGGCGATCTGCACCGGTCAGTGGCGAAAAAAAAAAAGCACTTTTAATGCGCAAACTTATACAGGACGCATTTTCCCCCATATCTACCTCACGGCTGCCAGCTCCCTCAATACTGAACCAATTTTAAAACGAGTTGTACCTATGAGTCATACGCACACATACACATGAGGAAATAGAGCCCAGGTTGAAAAATACCTGGGCTCCACAGCAGAGCGCCGAGTGTGAAAGGTGAGCCGGTTGGTTCAGTAAATAAGCTAAAAAAAAAAAATCGTATTTTCTGCCAACACCTGTTGATGTTAGGCTAACTGAATGGTGTTCCTTGACAACTCTTTGCTAGATAATGAGATGCTAACGAGCTAATACTAGCTGAGCTAAGTTTGGCAACTATTAGATCAATATTATATGCCAGAGAACATGAAATGCCAGGTCACATGCTCCATCAGCAATCATAGATGTCATGTAGTGATGACACAGTTCAAATTAATGTTTGTAGTAAGAGGACATGAAAGAAACAGTCTGAATAAATAAAGTGTAAACACTATAAATAATAGTTTCTTCAGTGACCGTCTTCAGCATCCATGGTGTGTGAAGGAGAGACTTAGGAGAATAGAGATCCACTGCTCCCAGTAAAAGCACCTACACTGAGTCATATTTATGTAATAGATATTGGGTGTAAGTGTAACATTTTGCACACAGTTGTATTATAATGATTTTGGAGCATTTACATTTTTGTTGATTTATTTTATTTATGTTTAACATGATGGAGATGACTAACTTGTGTTAACATTATGGCTGTTCTTAAGCCTATATACATTCAGACGTTGTTTAATGAATTACACAATTGTAAAACATACAGTATGTTTTCCTCAGACTACAACAATCAAAATCTATGACTGTTGCATCTCAAATTGTCCCACTGTTCACATGTCTTGCATCAGGAGCCTCACAGGTGAGATTGAATCGTGACGGATATATGTTGATAGTGAGATTCAGTATTGTGACTAGGGGTCAGTAAAAATATTGATTCATGCATAATATGTTTTTCCCCAATATCAATATCAATTCAGAATACTATTACCAACCCAACTGCAGACTGCAGGCTGGTACTGAAGTTAAGTCCTTCGGAGAATACTGTTATTGTTATTATTATAGTTTACCCTGGGAAGCACATACGGACTGATGTGGTGAAGTTATCAGTGTATATTAATGTAACTGATAACATTAGAGAAAACATTAACCAAGACATTCTTGTATTTAGTGTAGATATCTAAATATGCATTATAAAGCAGTGATCAGTTTCACATGACGTGAAATTGCATTAAAAAATCATCAACGTACAGGTCGCTGCCATGGAGCACTTTTATGTCCCTACCAATGTGAAAATCCTAGTCCTTGCCTAGCAGCAAAAGCATTTTCCCCTGAGACCATGATTATAAGAGATGTCTGTAAAGCTGTTGACAACTCCAACTAAAAACAAGGTAGATTAGTACTCTATTATGAAATTTTTTATATTTGGTTTTATATTTGCAAAATTACCAACAGAAGAAACACTAATGCACAAGTGCAGTAGGCTGTACAGTACCGGAGCAAACCTAGAAGCTGGGAGACATTTTTGGCTTCTGTGCTTCTGTGATTGGAAGCCATCTGGTGTAGTGTTTTTATAATCCATCCCATGAGTAAATATTAGACCAGGTATACATCAGTATATTTAACATGTTAGTGTAACCCACATTAAATATGAATAAATACAAACAATTCATTAAAATGCATAAATATGTTAGATGGCGGCATACACAAATCACTCACCGATTTCGTCTATAAAGGCTTTAATGGTACTGTCCCTTTAAGAGATTCAGGTCCTTAATAATAACTATGTGGTTGGTGATTCACAAGAGCCATATCTAATCAAACCACAATGGTTTTGGTGAGTTTCAACTTATTTTATTGTAATACCATTTCACAACTGTGTGGAGAAAGCAGTCTGTGGGAGAAAGCTAGGCTGACCAAACGTCCTCTTTTGCCCGGACATGTCCACTTTTCACGTCCCGTCTGGGGTGTCCGGGTATTTTTTTTTTATAAACTGATGATAATGTCCGGTTTTCTGTGTGTTTGTATGTGTGTGTGTTAGGGTGCGGCACGGGCCGCATATTTCTGTCCGAACCTGAACCGAGCCCGACATTATTTAATGACTAAAGCACTGAGTTTGTGTCACACACTTGATAAGGTTACAGACTATTTAACAGGCCGGGCGTGCGCCGTGGGTGTTCAGCGGAGAGGGAGACCTCCGTGTTTGAGATGGGAGCGGCAGGCAGGAGGTCCAAGGCTTCCAGCGAGAGAGAGGGAGACATATAACAAAATAAGATAAAATAGAAGACACCTGTCTCCCTCTTTTATTTTATTTTCAGTATTTAATCAAGGCGGAGACAGGCGGCGGGAGGTCCAAGACTTCCAGCGAGGGGAGAGGTAGAAACAAACAGCCAATGTGTGTTGTGTTCAGGTGTTGTCACGTAAATAACAGTGCCCAAGCAATAAACAGGACAGACAATAGGATTTTATTTATTTCTACACTACATTTTCACTGAAAACTGACCAAATCCGACCCCAGCCTGAATACAATTTATACAATTTTGACCAAACCCGGCCCAACCCGTCGGGCTCAGATCGCCACACTCT
The DNA here is from genome assembly GCA_035609425.1 of Epinephelus awoara. Taxonomy (NCBI): domain Eukaryota; kingdom Metazoa; phylum Chordata; class Actinopteri; order Perciformes; family Serranidae; genus Epinephelus; species Epinephelus awoara. The sequence continues at coordinate 31,646,679 of CM069302.1, forward strand.
AGTGTGTGTATGTGTCACCTATCGGGGCCTATCTGAATTTCTGTCTTTGAGAGATATTATTTTGTAATATAACTGAATTTTCTATCCATACATATAAATTTTAAATATATTAAAATGATAAGGCATCTTTGAGTAAACTGCGAGTATCATTTAAGTAGGCTATCTCGTGGCCGGGCCGAGTGTCCTCTTTTTTGGAAATCAAAATATGGTCACCCTAGAGAAAGCTATTAACACAAGCTGTTCGGTTTATTAAGGGAACCAATTGAAAGTGCATGTTATGTTGTTAATTGGAAAGAGGGTTATATTATGTTAGGAGGAGAAGTTAAGTTTTATTATGTTTAAAAGATGCGAGATGAAAGATGCCACTCCTGTCGTCGCCATTTTCGGTCTCATTAAACAACTAGCAGTAATGTAAGGATGCACAGTAATTGTAAAACTTTATTGATTTGAATTATATTGACAATACTGATTTATTTTTCTTACGACCTGTCGTACAGGTCAGGTTTTTTGTGTGTGTTATTGTTCCTGTTTGAAGTTTGAACTTGAAGAGGAGTTTCTGCTGTTGAGTGTGTGTGTGCGCGGAGACTACACAAACGTCCAGGACACAAGATGGCGAGCCACACACGCAGACTTTGTTTCTAAGGACAAGAGTTCATCTTCATCGTGCTAGTGAGAGGAGGGACTTTTGGTAAACTCTTTGCCAGAGTGGTAGGAGTATTGGATTACATTTCTTCTTCTTTTCAAACTGAACTGATCTGGAGTACATAGAAACTGAACTCTGAACTCTGAGTTGAAGTATTACATTTTGTATTTTGTTCTTCATAATTGTCATTGTTGTGATTAGAGGTATAAGTGTTACACTTAGTTTTGATTTAGAAAAGTGTAATTATTCTCTTACCTGTGAGAAGAAAAAAAAAAAGATAAGATAATTGAACCAAAATAAATGAACCTTAAAGGGCCAGTGTGTAATATTTGGCATGGTTTATTATCAAATCTGAATCTGAATATTCTACCCATTAATATGTTTATATAAGTGTATAATCGCTATAAAATAAAATTCATTTGGTTTTCGTTGTCTTATAATTATGCTTTTAAATATATATATATATATATAGCAAGGGCCTTGCTTTAGAGAGATCGCCATCTTGCGCCGCCATGTATGTACGGCAGCCCAAGCGGACAATCCAGCCAGCCAGAGAACGCGTTTCGCTTGTATAAATAAACCAACAAAGACAGCGGAAGGAAGGAAGAAGGAGGAGGAAACAGCTGAGAGTGTTAGTTCGTCGATAGATGGTAGTGAAAAGTTTTTTCAGTTATAAAGTTTGTGAATGGACCACACTTTTTCTCTTTCTCCTCGCCCGCTCAACACATGGAGTTCCTCATCTGTATGCTCCGGCTCAAACAGGTATGGCTCTGGATCTGTGTCCGCTACAAGAAACTCTTCAAAATCGTGTTCAAAGTCGTCCATTGCAGCTGCTACAGTCTGGAGATATTGCTAGGCTAAATAAACAGCTGAGCTCTGTTTACAGGCTAAGCTGTCAGTCAGTGTGCAGGCTGGAGATTGGTGGAGCAGAGAGGGGAGGCGGTCCGCGCTAGGTACTGTGAACGAGTATGTGTGTATTAAGTACGTGTGTTACGCTAGAAGAGTTTGGGACGGAGTCTTTTACCCCCTGGAGTGTTACCGGGGTGCTCAAATAAATGGGCCTTTTTCCCCAACGCTACTCTGGTCTCCTGCTCATGAGTGATTCATTACAATATCGTAACATGGTTTAGATTTCTAAATAAACATTCACCTCGTCGCTAGATAGACCTACTCCTGAAAAACTCATGGCTGTGCAAGCCTTTTTGTCCCTACGAGGCCACCGTCATTTACCCGACAGGAGGGGTGAGCGAGTGAGCCCTGCAATCTAGAATTTGACCACTGATGTCACTGTTTTCAACGGTTTTCAACCCATTTTACACACTGGCCCTTTAAATAAGATAGTTACAGACCGGTCTAACATAACTAAACTATCTAAACTAAATAAACCATCTAACTAGGGTGGGTTGCCTGAACTAAATTATCTCTAACCTAGACAAAACTGAGGTGAGGAAAAAGAGGCTAAAGTGAAAGAAACTTATTTTTGGTACCTGCAGGTTATCGACTGATTCAAATGTTAACTGTGAATGCTTTTATTTTCATTTACTTGCAGTAAAGTGCCGGCTTTTGCATTTAAATCACCTGGTCTCTGACTCAATTGTATTTGTTACCCCACTCCATTAGAACCTAGAAGTGGTCCAGTAGTGTAAATGGTGTGTATCAGTGATATATATGCTACATTAGCATGCTGATGTGAGCATTTAGCTCAAAGCACTGCTTTGTCTAATTACAGCTTCACAGAGCCGTTAGCCTGGCCATAAACTGTCAGTCTCTTACTTCATAAAGTACTTAAATGACAAATCAATAAAACTTGACGTCGATGAATTTCTCAGAGTAATCACTTTTTAGTAGTGCCAAAAGGTTGAGATGACCCAGACCTGTGCACAATCGATCAATATTGATCGCCGGGCAATGCGTGCCATTTAGAATTGTGTCCGACTTCATCCCGACTTGCTCAGATGTCATGCAAAAGTGGACAATGATATTCTCACAAGATCGGGTCAGCCACAGTTTTTAGAGTCCGGTGCTGCAGTTGCTAACCCAGGGCATGATGGGAACTGCCTGGCTCTCACATGATCGAACACAGGTTTAAATGTTGACTCAGCAATATGACATTTTATATAAACTTTTCATTTTTGTTGAATTAAAGAGAGGTTTGGATTTTATTTGGTTTATTCTTTTAACAGAATAGGCTGCATGTTGTGTGGCTGATGGTGACGTTTAGTAGTCAGAGAGACTAAATACATACATATCACAGATCATAAACTATACAAGGCTAGTCTACTGTATACTAACATCGGACTATTTAAATCATTGAAGTATTTAGCAACACAAAGACTTGTGGTAAGTGGAATGTGAGGGAAAACATCAGATATGAAATCCTGACTATGTTGTATCGGACCGATCTTTAATGAAAGCTGTGTCACCCTCACCTGGTTGATTTCTTTAGACACCCACACCAAGGATCCAACTGGAAGCAACCAGATATATTTTTTATTCATTGTCCCAGCTTTCCCCTTCTTTGTGTCTCTCCATTTACTTCAATAACTAACTTCTATTTTCTGATATACACAGTTCAGCTAGACTGGCACGGTGTGACATGTCTGAGGGCTGGGTCCCCTCAGACTCAAAACTAGAAAGAACAAACAGAATATCAACAACATAATAACTCACTCACAATAGACTTGCTGTTGACAGCCCAGTACAAGAAGCTGGGAATAGCCTGCAGTAAACAAGTACACTCCTAAAGGTATGGGGGCAGCCCAAGGTAATGACACCCATAAGATTCTGAAAATATGTCAGTGAATACAAAGAAAAAAAGAAACAACCTGCTAGCCCTGCCTCTCCCTGCAAATCCCAAAGTAACATTACTATATTATTATTATTATTATTATTATCTACATACATACATATGCATGACAACGCACATACATATACCATTTTTCCTTTTTTTTTAAGGTATCTATCTATTGACATCATTTATTTATTAATGTATTTATTTATTTATCTCTCCTGTTCCTCCTCCTCCCACATAACTGCACATTTCTCTGATCACAGTTAGGCATGTATGAATACACGACACACTCACACAACAGTCTTTCCTGCATGTACACACACATACAATGCTCCCACTATCAAAGACAACTAAAAATCTGTGCCATATTCAAATCATAACCTCTGTTTGTTATGTCTCATGTTATTTACTTACTCTAATTTGTCACCTGTTTTTACTTTGTGCCGTGGCATTAATAAAGGTAAAAAAAAAAGGTATCCCACCACAGCACATACTAACCTTTCAACAGCTATGGCCACCAGGGTGAAGACTGATGCAGAGACAGACATGCCCTGCACGAAGCCACTCATTTTACACATAGTGTTGGAAAAGGGCCAACCTGTTGAAAAAAATAACAAATGCTCATTAGAGTAATACATAAGCTGTAATATTGTACACTGACACAATGATCACTCTTCAAAGATTTTCAGGAATCTAGAAGCCCCGCTTCATAGTTGAGTCATGCATAACTTGTTAAACAGAGACTGTAGCGTGGCAGGAAGAAGTTTTAGGCAGCCAACTGGGTTTTAAATGAAAATGCAGGGAAGACACAAAGTCAGCAGCTTGTGGAGGAACTCCGAACCAATGCCAAACTATGTTTTGAGTCCCGTGAGCATGATAGTGTTTACAGAGACTTGGCTGCATCCAGATAGTCCAAACTCTGTGATCGAGCCGGAGGGTTTCTCTCTCGTGGGAGGACAGAGCTGAACCGTCAGGGAAAAGTCGAGGGTCTGTCTGTCAGCGGCAGCTGGTGCAGACACCACACTGTGAGAGAGACTGTATGCAACACTAATGTTTAGCTGTTGTACCTGTGTCTGAAACCTTTTTATTTTCACAGGGAACACAATAATTTATGTGGTATATGCTCCCCAAAGTGCAAATGTGGCAGGAGCTGCAGATTGAATAGCAGATTGTGTCCACCAACAACTACCACATACACCCAGAGGCCCTATTTTCTTTTCACAGGATTTTAATCACTGTAAATTAGAACTGTCTACAGGAGATTAAGTGTGACACACAAAATAACAAGGTTTTAGACAAAGTGTTATGGACACATCAAACATGCTTCCACAGCTGCACCAAAGCCCCTCTTTGTCGACTTTTGACCACAGCACAGTCCACCTACTTCCAAATTACAAAACAGTGCTCATGGCTAGTGACTGTATGACAGATCAGTCAGGACAGGTGCCTCACAGTCTCAGCTCACCAGTTCTTTTCACATTGGACATGAATGAGTGTACAAACAGACACCCTAGGAACCACATTTAAACTTTTATGGTGACACTGCTCTCCTCAGCCTACTGCACAAAGACAGACAGTTAGTCCTTAAAGCCTATTTCAGTGAAAAAGAGTTTTATGCAGATGCGATGCCAACCAAAAACTCAGTGGTGGATCATAGTTCAGTGGTCTTTCACGATGAACCAAGCAATCAGGTCTGCTCCTACAGGTACCTACAGACGTTCACTTAGACAACACCCTCAGCTGTAAGGCCCATGCTGAAAGTTTGTGTTCTTGTTTAGCGGAGATTATACTTTTTACACACACTCAGGATGTATGGGGTGGGTCAGAGTATTATGTTTTTATTCTAGCATGCTGTGTAAGAGATCATAGTCAGGTATGGGATGTCAGCAGGGTAGCCTATGTTGATCTCTTCCTACAGTTTAAATGCACTGCTTAACTTTGACTGTTGAGAAATTATGAGTACTTAACATCACAGCTGAGCATTTTGCAAATTCTGTGCTCTACACTGTTACATGTATTGTACCATTTACCATTTATTTCCACATAGAATGAAAGTTAGCTGATTCTTAAGACATGCATGGCAATATAAATGTCAAACTATACGTTTTAAAAATGAACAAATAAAAAAGTAATAAACCTGAGCACTGAGGTTCTTTGCTAACTTTGTCTGTCTGCTGTATGGTGATGGCATTATGGACGCATTCACACTGGCGCCATTTGGTCCACCAACCCTGGTCCGCTTCCACAAATAGTTCTGTTCCTTTGGAGTGGTGTGAACGCTCATTCAAACCAGCGAATCCTTGTCCGCTTGAAAACTGTGGGTCTCAGTTCACTTGCAAGTGAACCCTGGTGCGGTTCGCTTCCAGTGAGAAGTAAAAATGGACTATCCAGCGAACCAAAGAGAGGAAGTGACGTAGAGCGCATTGCATTTTGGTGTTTTTGTCATGACCAAGGGAATGGATTTTCATTTTCAGTCCTGGCCAATCGATTAACTGGGTTTTCTTGGTCAGTGGTTGTTTTGGGCAATACCACCCCCAAATGAGCAGCTGTCGTAACTGCGTGATGTCCGAGTGGTTTGGTCCACTTTAAAAAGTGCAGTGTGAAAGTGAACCAAACCATTCCCCCGCCCAATCGAACTGGGTCCCCCGGACTATCTTGGTGAACCAAAAAAGTAACGTTGCAACTGTAAAACCAAAACAAAGAGCTGAAAGACACTTGAATGTTCAGTAGAGTGGTGGGGAACTGCAGAGTCAAGTGAACACCCTCTGTAGGTTCACTACTACTTGCACTACTGCTTCAAAGCAACACTGTGATAACCTTGCGTCACATGTGCCAATAAGCAGAATGCAAACACTTTTGCTTTAAAGCTACCAATCACTGATTCTCTTTACATTTTCTGGTGAAAGGTCTGACTAGCATAATCTTGAATGGCAGAGTTTGACATTTATGTTGACATTTCAGCCTGAACACCTTTTAATTAAAAAGACTTCCTGCTATAGCACTCTATAAAAAAATAAAAATAAAAAAAAAGTTATCAAACTAGAATAACTGCCTTGTGGGTTTATGCCTCTGTTAAATACTGTAGTTGCCATTTTTGTTCTTGTCAGTCCAGACTCATGAAATATATGTAGTGAAGACTTCGAAGGAATCTAATAAAAGGTATTTAATGTATTTTTGAAAACTGCAAAGTTATCACTGTCCTTTCAGTGAATGATTTACAGTGAGAAAAATGCTGTATTCACTTAAAGGCTTTTTTTTCATACAGAGGAAAACAGAAGATGGAAAGTGAGCTTAACCACATAGTGCAAAGACAATCACCTGAAGCTTAATATCAGCAAAACAGCCACAATGTTGTAACCATGACAGTAGGCAATACTGTCTCTCTTCACATACAACTTTATCTTGGCAGCAGACAAGATCTATACAATCAGCACAGTTTCAAGGTGGACACCTGAGATTAGAGTCACCGATTCAGTTTCTAACCCGTCTCTCCTTCTGTTCCTTAGTTATGACACTGAATGGCCAGTTTTTGCAAAACATTATGATATCACAGTGAAACTGTCACTTGATCTTTTGGATATAAAATGTCATCAAATCCTAATTTTGTTCTATCAGATATTTAAGTGGATTTTTTTGTAATATTATTGTATGAATTCCTGAGTTATGGCCAAAACCATGTCTTTGTGAGGTCACAAGAAATTCCCTCAAGGTGCTTTTTAGATATTGCCATCACAAGAATGGGATGTGTGGACATACAATGTGGTACTACGTGCAGACAAACCAACAAACAAATCTCCCCCTGCCAAACATTGTTTCCAGCAGACGCAGGCAGCTGCTTTCAGGGGAATGGTAAACCCTCTGTGTACTGCCTGTCCAGCACCAGATAACAGTGGAACAAAGTTACCAACAAGCTGGAGCATACAGAGAAAATAGAGCAGCTAAACAGGAGACAGGAAGAATTATTTAAGATAAGAGTGGAGCTAAAAGTCAGATTTATTAATCAAAAAATAATGAATGCAGGTTTAAGTATTCAAAAGTGTTACTTCATCATATTAATATAATGTAGTGCAGTGATAATTGTACATTTGATTTTAAATAATTTTGTTTAATATTTTGCTACTCTTTTAAAAATATTTTACTAACCTCATATCTCCCTGTATTTCTTTCTTTGGTATGTATGTTCACTGAGGCTCAGACAGACATACATACATGTAAGACATATCAGAATGACTCCCCTCTGTCCATGAGAGCACATTATACTGTATATCCATGACCATGAGCAGTATAATTCAGTAGGCAGAGTTTCACTGAATAGGCTGAAAGACCAGTATATTACGAATGTCCTTAGATCTATACATGTCATCATGATGTGCTTTTGTCAGGTTTGGGGCCATGCTGGTTCTCCATTGTTTCTTAGATAACATACAGTATATGAAAGATGGAACTGTGTGCAACACAGGGTCAGCTAGAGCATTGTGTCAGTCCAGTTTTCTAAAGACTCTGACACAGTGTGTATCAGCCCTGACAACAACCCTGGCTGTATCTCTTATAACAGTGTACGTGGATGAAAGGCTAGAAGTCAGCTGGAAACACAGAGGCCTTCTTCGAGAACGGTCAGAATCTAGCAGCTTTACTTAGCTTAGTTTAGCCAATCACAGTTATGTATGATGAAAATGAATTTGCAGGTAAGCAAACAATATCGCTGTCATGTGATAGATTGTTATGACACAGAACAGAAGCTAAGTTTAGTTGAATAAAGTTACATTTCAAATAATAAAATATTTTAAAATGACTGTAAGTGTCATAAGATAATCTAATGACAAGATCAATCCAGTCAGGGAGGCTGGCGGCATAGGTGGGACAGCTCTAGAGGACAGCCAGGAGGCTCAGGGCAGGGACTGTGAGGCCTGATTTGCACTGTCCAGCAGAGAGACAAAACTATTTTTATTTATTTATTTATTTATTTATTCGAACAGGTAAAAAGAAAAAAAACAAAATAAATAAAATATACAATGTGCTTAGGCAGAAAAAAATAAACAAAGAGACAACTCTATAACATCATAGTTAATCATACCTTGTTCGAAAGGGTGTAGGATGAAGTTAATAAAACTTATCTAGTCCTACCCTTTTATTATTATGTTTTTATAATCGAATCAGTCCGAGCATGTGTAGGAAAACAAAAACAGAAGAAAAGAAAAGACAGTGTATCAGAAAAAAAGGCACATTGCTCATTGCTATAAATTCATGTTTCCGTTTCTCTCTTGTATCCATTCAGAGTATGGTTTATAAAAATTTGTTTGAATTTATTTAGTGATTTGCAGGTTTTCATTTCTTCGCTGCAGCTGTTCCACAGATGAACTCCTTTGACTGATATACAGTGTGTTTTTGTGTTGGTACGTACATGTTGTTTTTTGAAAATGCATATCCCCCTGAGATTGTATTTGTTTTATCTTATTTGAAACAACTTTTGGATGCCCTGTGGTAACTGATTTTGATTTGCTTTATGCATGATTTGGACTGTTTTGAAGTCGACCAAATCCTTGAATTTAAGTGCCTTCAATTTGATGAAGAGTGGGTTTGATGGTTCTCTGCAGGTGCATTTGTTTAAAATTCTTATTGCTCTTTTTTGAAGTTTGAATATTGTTTCCGTGTTTGTTTTATATGTGTTCCCCCACACTTCCACACAGTAAGTAATGTATTGGAGAATGAAGGAACAGTACAAGGTGTATAGTGGTGACTGGTTTAGAAGATATTTGACTTTATGTAATATTGCGATTGACTTTGCTATTTTGGCTGTAATGTACTGTATATGTGACTTCCAAGATAATTTGCTGTCAATTATGACTCCAAGAAATTTTATTTCATTCACTTTCTCTATTTCTATGTTATTTATCATAATTTTCTTTTGTGAGTTATTTGTCCAATTTCCAAATATTATGAATTTGGTTTTGCTTAGATTTAGTGTGAGTTTATTTGAGTCAAACCAACTCTTCAGTTTCCTTAATTCGTCTGCCACTGTGTCCAAAAGTTGTTCCAAATTATCTCCACAACAAAGCAAGTTAGTGTCATCTGCAAATTAAATGAATTGAAGTGTTTTTGAAACCTCACATATATTATTAATGTAGAGAATGAACAACAATGGTCCCAGCACCGAGCCCTGAGGCACCCCACACTTCACTGTCTTTAGTTGTGATTTAATGTTATTGATTTGCACACACTGATCTCTATTGTTTAAGTAGCTGGATATCCAGGAAAGTGCTAGACCTCTGATTCCGTATTTCTGTAGTTTTATTAATAGTAGATCATGGTCAACTGTGTCAAAAGCTTTTTTTTAGATCTAAGAATACTCCTAATGCATATTGTTTGTTTTCTATAGCAGATGTTATGTTTTCGATTTGCCCATGAAAGCCACCAGTATCAAGATATTCATTGACCTGTACACCTATCTTTGTTTGTGTAATTTTCAGTAGCAGGAGCTTAACAGTTTGGTTTGTCATATTTGATGTGAATATAAAAAGCGGTGTCTCGCTGCTCAGTCTCAACCCATCAACCAGTTTAAGATCTGAGCTTTAACATGTTTCTACTGGAGTGGCCTCAGTCCTTCAATTTAGTCTTATTGACTGAATTGTCAAAAATAAATTGTCCATATAGTGCTTTTATATATTTCTCACATTGCAAATCCTTTCCTTTTAACAGTTTGCCTTGTATTTTCTCTTGCTATATTTCCCAAAGACTACCTCATACACGTTATAATTCCAGATATGTATACGTACTGTAGAGCAGATACTGTGGGATTACTTGTTCTGCCTGAAAGAAGGCACCAGTGACAAACTGCCATATGTAGCACTGTATATAAATGTCATATCAAGTGCCTGTGCCCATGAGTATAACAGCTGGTCAAATGTTGACACTCATTCTGAAGTGTTTGTCTTCCTAATAGCTCTGAACATTTTCCCGCAACACATTTGTGACAGTATGGAGTTATTCCAGAGGTACAGTAAGGACATATGACAAGGTATTTATTACCTGTGACGAGGTTGTCCACCAGTGTTGTTGGGATGCAGAAGATTCCCACCAGCAGGTCACTGATAGCCAGGTTGAGGATGAAGAGGTTGGTTACTGTGCGCATATGACGGTTTTCCAATACGATCAGACACACCAGGATGTTCCCCACCATACACAGCAGGAAAATGAAGAAGTAGGCCAGGATGTAGGTGGCAGCCACATAAAGAGAGTGCCGATAGTAGGGCGAGAAGGTAATGTTGGTGATATTTGTGACACCATCTAGACTGGTGTTTAAGATGGTTGCTGTGGCGACTGATCCCTCCAGCTCCATCCCTTCCTCACCCATGTTGTCCAGTATCTCCATCCTTTGGATGAACCAACACTGCAGGGGAAATCAAAAGAGATCATTTAGAATTCTGTTTAGAATAACATCAAAAAATATAACCTCATTGCTTGACATTTCAACAAATTTTATTCAGGAAGTAATACTTGACTCAGCAAGGATGTCGCATCTGGAGGTCTGTGTTGTGTTGTTCAGCCTCTCCCCCGACTGTCCAATCATAGCTTTAATTGTAACTTGCATGACAGGCCTGTCAAGCTTTAGGTACTTCCACATGCCAGAGTTGTATGCACAGGGCTCTAGTCACAGCAATTCTCTGTGTTTAAAGAGTTTGGAAGTTTTGTTCTGTCTTATTTTTTGGCCTCTCCGGAACCAAATACACAAGAGCATAAGTGCAACTACTGAATTAAACTTTGGGTTTACCACACACATTAGCCTGTCCAGCGAAGGACTTTATATTATTGTACTTGTGCCAAAATATTAAGCTCCAAAGTCACTTTAGGGAATACACCCCAAACAGACAGCCCTTTCCAATGAAGAACTAAACAGAAAGCAAAACTCACCTATCTTTGGTGTTTTGAAGTGTTAGTTTGGAGTCACCAAAGTTCCACAAATATACAAACAAACAAACAAACTACCAGTTAAGGCAGCGGTAGACCAGCAGCTTCCTTGTTTATTGAGGTAAAATTACTTTTTTAAATTAGTGTAGTCTGGCTTTGAAGAGAGCAGAGATAAGTGTCAATGTTTAGTTCCTGGTTGAAAAGGGCTGTATGTATGGGCCAGCTCCAGTTTGCTTACAGGTCAGACAGGGGTTTTGACAATGGGCTGTGTGTCTGGCAAATAAAGAGGCTGTAAAGACCTCTGTGTGCCCAGTTTTTATTGATTTCTCCTTTGAATTATATCCAGCCTCACATACTAGAAGGAAAGTTAAAGAGTATCCACAACATTGATCCTGGCCTGATTTGTTGGCTGTTGGATGTTCTTTTTTTCTTAACAAAAAGGTTGCAATGTGTGAAGGTTAACAGTGTTTCATCAGATGTTCCTTTTTTCCCCACTAGATCATCCCAGGGGTGCATCCTCTTGCCTCTTTTATTTGGAGTTCAGGTTACTTCCATGTGACTGCAAACACAATCTACAATTTTAAGAACTTAAGAACTCATTTGTTTGATCTTTGAACCACCTTACTACCTGTATTAGTAACCTAGTGATACCTTTGAGGCAAAATAGTAATTTTTTAAGCGGTTAAAGGTTATGTAAAAAACAAAGAGAAGCCCAGTTTACAACAAAATATCCAGTTTGTAGTATTTCACCACTGAGTGGAAGTCAGTCCTGGATTCCACTAGATCAGAGTATATGCAAATGTTAGCAACTGTGTCCTTTTCGTTATTGGATTTGCGGTAGTTTATGCTCCAGCAAGGTGGTATTAACCAAGATTAACCAAACTAAGTCCTCATCTGAAAAGCTACAGCTGCACATCATACCCAGAATAAACCAGGGGCAAATAGAGGAACACTGGAGAAATTGTGGAGAATTTCAAACCAATGTCCTGTTATACAAAGTACATTGCTGAAGGCTCCCTAGAGACCCAAATGTCAGCTGTACTTGAGGTATTGTCTGGAGAAAAAATAAAATACATATTACCCACACTGCCGGCAGCTGCCATATGAGTAATAACACAAAACTGTCTCAAGAGGAAACCTCCTTCCCCTGACAGATGGCATTAAATAATCACAATGTAAAAACCTCTATGTTGAGAATGTAACATTCACAGAGAGATGGTTGGTTTGCATGAAGACAGCAGGTGAAGAGTGGCTTACCAGGCAAATACACTTGTCAGTGGAGCTGTCAAAAGCATCAAATATATCACTCTAATACTGAACTTGTCCTTGATGTGCTTGTTCTGGCATATGTGCTGTATTTGCATGTGTTTTTTCCTCGTGTTCTGTTGTCTGGGTAATCTGCAACATAAAGATGATAGATACATATGATTAAGATATGTATGTGTTCTTCAGAGGTTATAACTGTCTCAAAAGACCTGAGATACAACGATTTAGGGGAAAGGACTGAGGGGTGGCAGGAGGGAATTAATAGGCGGGTAGGAGAGCAGGCTGGACTGAGTGGGAAGAATCTATGGCATCAGAGCACAACACAGACAGACTGGACACTGAAAGGACGAACGAATGAATGCAACAGTAAGTAGCAGATGGTGGAATGATAGGAAGAATGAGGACTCTTTTTCACCCCAGATCCTCTGAAGTAGAATAAATGTATAAGTGGAATTTATACTGAAAAAGCTGCAGCAGTGACAGCTGTCATTTGAGCCAACAAAAGTGGATGTCCCTGGCTAGATGTGTTGTGTGAGACGACGAGGGCGCAGGGAGTGAAAATGACAACTGTGCCTGCATCTAAATAGCAATGACACTTGCGACATTATGCGCCCTCCGCCGTCCGCTTTGGACCATCGAAATAGGGCCCATCATGTTTTCGAGTCTTTTTTTATGTTTGTGTGTGTGTGTGTGTGTGTGTGTGTGTGTCTGTCTGTCTGTCTGTCTGTCTGTCTGTGAGAGAGCAAGAGAGCCGTAACATCTAAGCGAGTCCCATGCCAGTGGCTTAAAAATATGAACCTGACCATTTATACACACATGCTATACAGCCAGAAATGAGCACAGTGCTATTCTACTCGGTAGCTCTCTATCATGCACTGGTGATGGGGCTGATAGATGTGTTTATTAATGCAGTGCAGTGACAATAGAGCCATTTCATACATCACATCACACATCTCTCTCCCTCTTCAATCAAGGTTATAGTAACATCAAAGCTATGCAGACAGAGTAAAAAGGAATGCTGTACAAATATGCTTTCATCTCATTTCTACACTATGTTCAGACTCAAACAGTTGCACTGATGCTGAAAACCTGTGTAGGTCCAGAAAATTGATCAGGAATCAATAAAGCATAAGACCGATGAACAGAACTGATAATGGCATTTGTATCCATAAAGTCAGTGGATGAATTATCAAATCCAATCCCTTCTGGCAACAATGTTTCCTGAGCCTGGGGCAAAATACAATAGTTCAATCTAGCTGCTTTGATTTTTGGATTTCCAACATGTTATCTGATCCCTGTGCCCAGTGGGCTGGCTGTCTTCCTGATATTCTGTAAACAGCTGTAGGAAAATCAACCAATGTGTAAAACTGATACCTTGAGTGCACTTTTGTCTATAAATACAAAGAATGTAGTTCAAATCTTTGCTTTATTTTGCAAAGGATTTTATTAGCTGTAATGCTTACGTTATTCCAGGTACAAAATGTTCAAGTAAAACAGATGATGTTAGCTTACTATTCATATATTTCATCTTGTAAATAAAATTCCTGACTCAAGGAGCTTTCCATAAATTACATGTACAACACACGCTATGCAAGGTACAAGTAGGATGAGCTAATGAGATAATTCTATCTGGAGAATTCAAATCAAATTTCTTATATGGGTATAGCCACTACAGTGTGTATACAGTGTACAGTGAGTATGTATTAAGTCTGATGGACTCAGTTCTAATCTTGACTGGGCTCCAGTCTTGTTGCACAATGTTTTCTTCCTTGACATCTAGGCTCTCTGAGAGATTAGATCTATGATGTTTTGAGGAGACAAATAATGAACTGCTGCCTGCCTTAAAGCCAAACTAATGGTTTTTAAAATAAAAATGTTTTAGTACAGTTACGTGGATGATAATCAGTCAATTTTCTTTCTACAACAACCTGCCATGACTACGTCCCAGCTAGTAATAATGGACAATTGAGTGGCTCCACTTGCCAATGTCCTAGACAGGGACAGAATGAAAATGAGTATCTCCACAAATAAATATGCATTCATCTACAAAGTAAACAAAGGAAAAAAATATTACTTATTCTGGTATATCTAATTATGATTATGCTGGGATCAAAAACAGGAGTGCAGTGGGAGGTTGACTGGTTGTTATGGCTTACAATACAGCTATTGGCATACTAAAGCGTAGTTTGTACTCCTGACTTGGTCAAAACACTACCACTACCAAAAACATCAGTACAGCATCTATCAAACTGAGCAATATATGATAACTTCATAGCTTTAGTGAGTTGCTCAGTCAGGCCTGTCTCACTTTGTATGCAATATACGACTGAGAATATAGTTAGGAATATTATTAATTATGTTCATATTTTTCTGCCACACTACGTCATACACATGTTCATTACATGGAAACTGGTTGTCCAGTTTGATAGATATTTCTCACATCATAGAGTGAGCTACAGCACCTCACTTTAAATCACTTAATTTCCTTTAGCTGCTCATATTGTAGGAATAATGGCTTCAACAGCTCATTCAGATCTGAAGTCTAATTAAGGAAGTTAAAAATTAAGTTATTGTCTTTGTCCTTGTTCTTTGCCCTGCTTTGTTCTGGGAAAAAGTCACCTAATATGTGTCTCTGTGTGACAGGTCTTACTGTAGGGCTTACTGCTGAACATGAAAGGAGAAATAAATTGCATGAAAATGGAAGAGCTTGGTTCGCTTGTAAAAAAGAAAAAAAAAACCTTGGAAAAATGTTGCTGCATGTAGAGCCATACATACATAACCTAATAAGTCTCTTTTACGTCTTCAATCACTTGGTCTTTACACGTTAAGGACTTTTTTAAACAGTCTGTGTAGGTACCATGTATATTTTCTCTGTGAGCTTTATATACCTAAAATAACAAAAAACATGTTTGGAGAAAGTTTATACATCGAATAATCTGTGTAAAGTCAAACTGTGAAAATAAATCATCAACCAAAAGGAATGAGCTGACGACGGAAAGACGACATGCAGAATATTCAAGCAGGAACAGCTGCGCGATTGCCCGTGCAGCCCGGACCCATAAAAGCGGCGCACAGTCGCAGCACGGAGGGAAACAAAAGCGGAGCCATTGAGACGCCACTGAAGTAAGAGGCTAGTGGCGGCCCGTTTGAAATTCACGCTAGAACCTGTGCAACTGGATCTGGAGACAGCAGCAAAAGCAGAGAGGCAGCCGGTTTTCAACTAAGTGGCTAAATGACTGATAATCAAATGAAAATAAAAGAAGAGAAAAAAAAGGAAATCTGTTGTGTCATTTGAGTGGATTCCAGTCAACTCTGAGCTGAGGTCTCATCCTTTCAAGTTGGGAACTGCACAGGGACCTAAACTAGAACTTGACAGTGTGGATGGCTCTGCTGGCCATACAGCAGAAGACGACTCCCCAGACCTTCAGCGTCGCTCTTTTCTTTACGTCATCTTTCACTTGGAAGGGCCCAAAAAGGTCCACCGATGTGAATTCGAATGGTGCAGCAGGCTCAGTTCTTTCTGGCGGCAAGTCACCCATTACTTGTTGACATTTCTTTGCTCTTGCCTTCCTGCAGACAATGCATCCATCGACGACCTTCTGGGCGATTCTCCTCCCCTTTATGACCCATGCCTTCCTCCTCATCCTGAGTAAGGTTCCAGCCACTCCATCATGAGCCTCGTTATGGGCCTCCCGGGCTAACAGCGTGGACACCCAGGCGTCGTAAGGTAGGATGGGGACGCTGGCTTGGTTTTCTCTGAAGGCTTGCACTCGGCCTCCACAAAGCAACAGCCCAGAGTCTTGATCTTTGTAAACCACCAGTCTGTCTGTAGTGGTGCCTGGGAATGCTGTGCCCTCTTGAGCTGCAAGGAAAATGTCTCTCAGGGCATCCTCTCTTTCTCTCACTGAGATGACTCCAGCTGCTGAGACCGCCTCCCACTTTGGCCTGTTCATGGCTTGATTTTGTCCGATGAACATTTTTGCCGCTCTCCAGATTCATGCAACTGTCTTGGCCAGTCGGGTTAGAACACTGAACCGCTTCACATCTACAAGACTTTGGATGGCTGGTCCTGCAGGGGGTCTCCCTTGCGCCGCCTGGATCTGGTCACGATGGTCTGGTTCTTGTCTCAGTTCTTGCTGCTTTGCCTTGGCTCTCGTCAGCGCAGCAACAAACGCCTTCTTTTGTAGTCTGCTGATGTTCTCTCTGGCAGTGGCTGCGAGGTCTTTGGCTGATCGGACCGGCCACTCACTCGCTGGGAGGCTCAGAAACTTTGGTCCATTTTGCCACTCTGAATCCACATCTACATCTTGAGGGCTAGCTCCTCTTGTGATGACATCAGCAATGTTATGAGAGCCAGGAATCCACCACCAGTCTTGTATCTGTGTGTTGTTTTGAATCTCTCCGATCCTATTTGCAAAGAATGTCTGGTAGCCATAGCTCTCTCGCTGGATCGCGCCAAGAACTGTCTGACTGTCAACAAAATGATGCCACCTCTTGACTTGGATTCGGCTGTGCTGGTTGAAATATTTCTTCAGATGTGAGGCAAATACTGCTCCGCACATCTCTGCTTTGACAGCGTCACCTTTTTGATCCAAAGGAGTCAATTTGGCTTTGGATTCCACCAGCCTGATGATCGGACCCTGGTCTGAGTCCCATCTCAAGTACATCACCGCTCCGTAGGCATGTTCGCTCCCATCAGAGAAGGTGATTGCTGAGGGTCCGTCAGTGAAGCATGAGGGTGTGAGTGCTCTGGTGAACTTAACTTTGCCAAGTTTGACGTACTCTTCAAAGAGCTTTATTGCATCTTCCCTGAGGTCATCGGAGAGTGGTGTGTCCCATGTGTCTCTGACTGGGCAGTTTCCGCCTTTTACTTCCTGGAATGCTCTGCGTACCAGGATGCCGAGCGCCTTGTTGTCCTCATCACGCATCTGGTTTGGTAGAACCATGGTCTTTGCCATCTTCTCCAGCATGTCGCAGCATCCTTTCCTCCCACTTTGCCCAGAAAAGACCCAGGGTTTGAGCTCGAACCCGCCAGCTTTCAGGATCTGTTCCACATTTGCTGTGATGGTTTTCAGGTGTTCAAGGTGGTTGTGGGATGTGAGGATGTCATCGACGTAGCTGTCCTGTTGGAGAACCTGCCGCTCCTCTTTAAGGTGAGTGAAAGGAGGGAGGTTGGCAGTTTCACGCATTGCTAGCTGTGCAATACACCCTGCTGGCTTGTCTCCAATGTTTACTCTTGTGATGGCGTATTCCTCCAGCTCTTCTTTCTCAGTGTCACGCCAGAGAAATCTATGCAGGTGCACCTCTCTGTCCTCCAACCAAACGGAATTATACATCTTCTTGATATCTCTGAGGGCAGCATGTACTCCACATCTGAATCTGAGGAGAACAGCGCGTATCTGGTTGAGGACATCTGGGCCTTTCATTAGCAGGTCGTTCAGGCTCACGCCTCTGGATTTTTGGCTGCTGTTCCACACCAGTCTTACAGGAGTTGTGACAGAGTGCGGGTTTGGAGCGATGAGGTGACTCACGTACCAGACTGGTCCAGCCCAGCTGATGATTGTCTCTTCAGACAATTTGATTGCAGCCCTTCGGTCCACCATGTCGTGCACTTGAGCAGTGTAGGCAGCTTTCCATTCTGGTTCTTTGGCTAGCTGTTTTTCTGTTCGGAGGAATGTAGCCTCAACTGCCCTTTTATTATTTGGCAGGGAAGCTGGATCTTGTAGCCACAGGTATCTGGCGTGCCAATGTGGTTCTTTGCTGTGGCCGTCCCCTGTGACATAGGTGAGGCCTTCTTTTACCACGTCCAGCTCCCGTTCTTCAGCGAGGGTCATTTCCTTGCCACCAGGCTGGCAGTTTCCACAGCGGCAGCCCCCACATTTCGGCTCACATGCTGCACCGATGCTGTCCCATCTCCACCACTCCAGGAAGTCCCGACTGGTAGCTGCAGTGCTTGACTCCTGAAGCTGGATGGCGACTTGACTGTTTGGCGGAGGTTGCTCTGGGACCCTGCTGGTGAGTTCCTCGTACTTTACAGCAGCTGCTCTCATTGATCGTGCAAAGTGTGTCTTAGACATGTGGGCTGACACTGTTAGTTCCTCAAAGAGCTCTGGATGCGTTCCTCCGACTGTCTTCCCCAGCGGTCCATCCCACAGAATGAGATCTCCGACGGCTTTGGTCCTTTGAGGTGTGAGCTGGCCTTCTCTGTGACTTATGAGCAGGTGTATTTCTCTGGGTCTCACAAGTTCATCCAGCGGAACATGTGGGAAGAATTTCTGGAGCTGCTCTGGTGTCACATGCTTGTGTATGTCTGCGATGTCGTCCAGTCCATAACAAGCATGTGACAGATCCAGGCGGCGCAAGGGAGACCCCCTGCAGGACCAGCCATCCAAAGTCTTGTAGATGAGAAGCAGTTCAGTGTTCTAACCCGACTGGCCAAGACAGTTGCATGGATCTGGAGAGCGGCAAAAATGTTCATCGGACAAAATCAAGCCATGAACAGGCCAAAGTGGGAGTCACTGTCAAGTTCTAGTTTAGGTCCCTGTGCAGTTCCCAACTTGAAAGGATGAGACCTCAGCTCAGAGTTGACTGGAATCCACTCAAATGACACAACAGATTTCAACAGATTTCAAAAGACCTTGGACACTCTGCCACCCTTACGGCTGTTTAAATGCCTTATTTCAGATTCTGTTTTAATTGAGTGTAAATGCTTTTAACTTTACATCTACACCACAACGTGTTTATCATGCTGTATTTCTACTTTTAGCGATGACATATTGCTATTTTTGTTTGTTATTTTGAATGATTTCACATCTGTTTTAACTGATATGCATGATGGTTCTTTATTCATGCTCAGCATAACTGAAATTGAGGGTCTCCCTCAATTAATTTCCTGCGTCTTAAATAAAGTTTTGAATGAATGAATGAATCCTCTGGGGACCATGAATGTCTATTCCAAATTTGGCACATGGCTAAACCTACCCTGATGGAATGAAAGGTGGTAAGGCCATTTTGTCACTCGGCTGTATTTCCCTCAGTATAAATTCAACTCTGCCATGAACAGAGATGCAAACTACTGTGCTCAGCTTTGCAGCTCAGTATTTTTTAGCTATGCTGGAGGCATGGTTCCCTGTCAAATATCTTAAAAACATTCAGATAGATCACAATGAAATTTTGTACATTCATGTCCCCCCTCAAGATGAATTGTAATCACTAAGTTGATCGTCTGACTTTTCATCTAGCTCCGTCATCAGGTCCAAATTTTAATTTGCCCAATACTTTGTTTTATGACCAAATACCTGGTGTATTACTGATATACCTTAGCTGTGCTAGTGCTGATTAACAAATGTTAGCATGCTTGCTTACATTCAAAACTAAGATTGTACACATGGTAAATGATTACTGTGTCTCAATTTAGATACTTTTATTGGTACACTTTCATGTAGTATGCTGTGTACGCTATGTGCTTATTTGACCAGTTCTTCTTCTTTTTCTTTTTAATGGGAAATTGCAGCTGGGCAGAGCATTACCACCAACAGTTGACCACAACTATTGCCTGCCAAAATACCTGCCGGCTTGTCTGCTTGTTCACCAGAGCAACTGCAACCACACCTGCACCCGAACCCGCAACTGCAACTGCTGCAGCTTTGGCTGTCATTTTCCAA
This sequence comes from Epinephelus awoara, assembly GCA_035609425.1. Lineage (NCBI taxonomy): Eukaryota > Metazoa > Chordata > Actinopteri > Perciformes > Serranidae > Epinephelus > Epinephelus awoara. The sequence continues at coordinate 31,666,948 of CM069302.1, forward strand.
AGTTTGGAGGTCCCTCCTCTTCCACTGCACAGCCAAGATAGCAACCATCAGGGTGAGAAGTGTCCAGCATTCTTCAGTCAACTTTTTGAGCTTCATGAGTACACGATCCAGGCATTCATAGTGCACTGCATTTTGACATACTTGTCAAAATGTCATACATGCTGTACGAATGGAAGAACACAAATTAACACAAAGCTATCATCAACCTCTTAGCATCATGCTGTTATAATTTTGCTCAAACTGACTGTCTGTAGTCTTTTTAGACAAAAAGTCTGCATTTTTTGAGTCATCTTGTAATTTAGTTGAACATGTGCGAATCAATGAATCATGAGAAATTAAACAGAAAATTTATGTTGTCTAGTGTTGCAAATGAAGCGCATGTGCATCTAAAATGTAAAAGTATGCGCTATGGTTTTAACACAGCTAAAAAACAGCATAAAAAAACAGTTTTTAAAAAAATAAACTGAAGATAGACAAGATTGGTGTCACAGTGGGCACTTTTCCATTCAATTTTCCATTCACCCCACCTCGTCACCACACCTACCTGCCAGCCTATTGCCTGTCCACACATTTCCCACTCCTGCCGGTCCACCATGCCCACCTCATCAGGCTAACACCACTCACCTGTGGATCATTATCCCGTCACTATAAAGACGGTTTGTGTGTGGCAGCACACTTCACCTTTGAGTGTGCACCACAGATTCCATGTTTCATTGTTGCTGTCAAGCTCTTTCCGGTCCATGGCCAGCTTCACATCAAAGAGACTGTTTTCTCATTGAGTACTCCTGTCTGTTGTGAGAGTCTGTGGCGATCAGCAGTGATATGGTGGTTCACTTTTACACCGTGATCTGTAGCCTATAGTTCGGCTTTAGCTTCTGACTATCTTTGTCTTTTTCACCTGTTGTTGCTGCTGAGTCAGTTTGACATCCTGGATATATCCTTCAAACACAGACTGTAGACAACTCTGTCTGCCTCTCTCTGGAATCACTGTTTCATTTTTCAAAAAATATGATAATATTTCTTCAGGGAGTGCAGTTAGTAACAGTGTGGGCTCCATGCTTACTCTGACAGCTTGTTGGACCATCACAAAGGGGCGGGGCTTAGCGAAAGGTCAATTGTCATAGAAGTTCAACATGTCTGCATGTTAAAAGGTATCCTGCTTTGAAAACTGACGATGGCCGTGTTTCCCAGTTAAGATCGATCTTAAGACTTAAGAGCACAGTTAAGAAGGTCTTAGCTAAGAAGGGTTGCTAAGATAAGAGTGTTTCCCAGATGAGATCTTAATGCCCTTCTTAGGATCGCTCTTCAGATCGCTCTTTAAGAAGCTCTTAACAGGAGCTGTCCACTACTGCGGTGCTGAAACTAAATCAATTGATGTCAGGCAAATCTATCACCCACCACTTAATCAGCGCATAGGTCATAATACAGCGCTGCTACCTAAGGCATTAATTCCTCATGCTCATGTGTATGTGTGTTCTGCCAACAGACCAAATACTGAAAGGATTACAAAATACAAGTATCTTGTGACATCTGCCTCGATGACAAATATACGTTTAAATACCACACTGGAAATCTTGATGGCAAATTACGACAAAAGATTGGGATTTTTTTGTTTGTTTTTGTGCTCTTTAATCTTTCTTTTGCACTAGAATGAGGTACCATGCAGTCCTAAAACAGCCACACACTCTGTTGCATAGCAATAACAATACAGTGTCAAAGAAATAAACCAACTTTCCTTTGATCTGTATGAAAAGGATTGTTGAAAACTATCTTTGCACTTTTGGATTATGGGGATGTAATTTACAGACATGCTGCCTCCATGCGAAGGACCACTTAGCTCTGAGGTATACTACCATTGGTGTCTATATTTTTTCAGCCCTGGTCGGAAAATTGCTATCACTAACACAATATTTTAGTTTCTCCTTTCTTTCTCACAGCTTTAAGATCTAAGGCTTCTTAATGCACTCAGTAGGTATATTTCTCTCAAAAGTTGGTTGCAAATTTGTTAAAATCTGTGTTGGTAAGCCCTTTTCTATTTCCAAGATGATCCATCCAGCTGATCAAGATGCTGATTAAACCAACTTTGACAAACCAACAAACGTGGCTGGTGACTGGTGCTAATATCCATCGCTGATTATAACACAAAACTACTACAACTACTACTACTACTACTACACAGGTGTGCCTTGAGATGCTCACAATAAATGGCCACTCTAAAACATGCAGTTTGATCACTCAACACAACACCACAGATATCACGTTTTGAGGGAGTGTGCCACTGACATGCTGACTGCATGATGTCCTCCAGAGCTGTTGTCCGTGAACTGAATGATCATTTCACTACCATAAGCTGTCTCCATAAATATAGCAATACATCTAACCAGCCACACAACCACAGACCTCATGTAACCACACCAGCTCACGACTTCCACATACAGAGTCTTCACCTGCAAGATCGTCTGAGACCAGCTACCCAAACAGCCGAGGCGACAATTAGTTAGCACAACCAAAGAAATTCTGCACAAACCGTCTGAAACAGGGAAGCTCATCTGCATGCTCATCGTCCTCACCAGGGTCTTGACCCGACAGCAATTTGTCATTGTAACCAACTTGTGCAGTTGTGAGGATGGTTGGATGTACTGCCAAATTCACAGAAATGACACTGAAGACAGCTTATGGAGGTAAAATGAAAATTCAGTTCACGGACATCGGCTCTAGTGGACATTCCTGCAGTCAGACATGCTCCCCCAAAACCTGAGACCCCTGTGGCATTGTGTTGTGTGATCAGACTGCACATTTTAAAGCGACCTTTTATTGTGACGATACCAAGGCACACCTGTGTTGTAATGATGCTGTTAAATCATCACACTGGATCTAAGTGTTCAGTGCTCACTAACATGAATTCTAACAAATTTGTGAACAAGATTTGAGAAATATATCTACATGCATGAAAAAGTCTTAGCTATTTACTTAAACCTCTGAAAAATATGACCACCGTTGCATTGGAACCCTGGTCGTCTCACTCTGGTTTAACTCATTCCAGTGACAAGCTGGTTGTTCAGGGAGCCTCATGTCAGGACTGATATTCTTAGAGTCTCTTGCAACACAACCTACAACTGAATACTCTGATATCATTTGGATGCTTTAGGATTTTACTTAATAAACATTCACTATAAGCCTGTAACTGTTTTAACTGATAATGTCTGTTGTTTTGTACGGATTTATGTCTAGTTTACTGGTATAATTGAAAATGGAAGGTTTGAATGAATGAATAAATGAATGAATGATATATCATTCACACATATAATATCTTATTACCATGCAGACCAGCATTATGTTGTGAAAGTGATTCTTTCTTTACCCTGAACAGCAGAGAGACAGACTGTAGTCATGATGCCATTTAGACATACAGTAAACCCTGGAGCTGCTCTTTTCATAGAAAAAAATTGAGCACCTGGGACACAATGATAATGTAAGTCCTACCCTCTTATAAAACTCATTTGTATGTAAATTAAATCACTAACAAAAAATTCAGTGGAGTCAAGTCTTATTAAATGTCAACAGTCATCTCAACACATCCTCACCTCATCTTGTTGGTACATACTAATTAAATTCTCCAGAATCATTCAAACAGCACATTGTGAATTCTATCTAATGGTGGAGTTTTTTTTACTTTAGAGCTGCATTTTAATTTGCTTCACAGCTGTTCGTGGTACTACACGGGTTGAATCCTGTGAGATTAATCAATCAATCAATGATTTATTTGTCACATGGAATTATACAAGGTACAACTCCAGTGAAATGTGATCCCATCAGCTCCTTTAACTTGTCAACTGTTATTTAGATCTTATTTGCCTCTTCCTTCATTGCTGGCTGCTGCTTTATATGTCCATGTTTGTGGATGGTTCTGGCTCCTGTTGTGGAAAGATTTAACTTTTCACATATCCTGACCCCAAAAGATGGCCGCATTGTTGCTACTCTCAAACACAAGCAGCACTGCACTGCAGCCGACTCTGAATGGCGTTTAGCAGTGATCCACACCAGGTACGGCACAGTACTTCACTTTCCCACCATCACACCAGTTCTTATTCATCGTGAGTACTCTGCTCTGTCAGATCAGCTTATAGAAAAAGAATGGCACTGTCCAGGATTTAGTCAAGTTTCAGTGAATAAAACGATATTACAGTTCCTGACATCCTGTTGGAAACTGGTGCAGCGTGGAGGTCATCCAGCTTATTTCAATTAAATTCAAAGAACTTTATTTTTCCGTTAGGAACTTCGTCTGTGAAGAGTGACAGTGCATATTACACAAAATAAATACAAACAGATAAATACAAATGTTAAAAAGTTAAAAATATGAATACAAATGTTAAAGGAGAGAAAAACAAACACACCCACAAGCATACACATACCAGATCAAATCAGCTGTTATTCAGTAGTCTGATGGAGAAGGGTACAAAGCTGGACATGGCTCTCTTTGTTTTAAAAGCAAGACCTGAGATCTGAGGGTAGGGGTTTGTAATGGCTGTGCAGTGTGTGGGTGGTGTCTGACGCTATCTGAAAACCTTTTTGTTTAGTCCTTCTATTGTAGATAATGAGAAGTTGTTCCTGTGCCAGTCCAATTATTACTGCTCATTGTTATGATTTTGTTAAGTGGATTGTGATGGATGATGGACAGTGAACCAAACCAGGCTGATATGTTGAAGGTAATAACTGATTCAATGAAACACTTGTAGAAAGCTGCTGAAACTGATTGGTGAACCTGGAGTCTGTGAAGTTTCCTGAGAAAAAAGAGGCGCTGCTGACATTTGGAGAAGATGGCTTCACTGTTTGTGTGAAAAGTGAGTTTATGGTCGATTATGGTCCTGAGATATCTGTATGAATTAACTCTTTCAATTGGCTGATTGTTGACTGACCGAGGAGGGATGATGGAGGGGGCTTTACGGAAGTCAATCACCAATTCTTTTGTTTTGGAGGAGTTGAGGTCAAGACAGTTCTGCCTACACCACCCTGCAAAAGTGTCCAGCTCAGTCTGTAATTGTCCCAGTGAGTCGGTGGTGTCCATGCTCACAGTTTCGTCAGAGTATTTGATGTACCCACCGAGCATTTTTCGGTCTAAAAGACGTCTAATAGATGTCTAATGGTCCTTAGACGTCTGGGCTAAAATCGGTCTACCACTGGTCTAAAAATGAAAGTTTTTTAGCCGTCTAAGCTTAGACTAGCCGTCTTATAGACGTCTAAAAGATGACTACGTCTATACGCCTCATCTAATCTTAGACGTTTAAATAACCGCTTATATACTTCTATTTATAGACGTCTAAAGTTAGACGTTTGCCAGACGTTTATTTTTATACCAAATGTATACGCCTCGTCTAATCTTAGACGTTTAAATAACTGCTAATGAATGTCTATTTATAGACGTCTAAATTTAGACGTTTGCCAGATGTTTACTTTTATACCAAATTTAAACCCCATTACAGAATCTAGACGTCGTATAGACGTCTATTAAACGTATTATTATAAGGATATTCTAATAAATCCAGCCATTAGAATCTATTAAATTATTCACAACAAACCTATATTAAAGGAAATTAAAGTTGTAAAAATTGAATGTTAAATCAGGTTCTCTAAAAAAGGGACCAAATTTAACCTGTGATCCTTACCTTGATGTAGTTCCAGGATGTTATGACAATTTATTTACATTTTGTGTTTTTTTGGATCTTTTAAATAGGTTTCAGTAACACTAATGTCATGCTTATTTTACCACTGGATACAAATACATCTCTTGATGTTAACATTAACCAAACTATCCTACTTTAATCTAAATCAATACATTTTTCAAACATTATCCAACCATCACAAACATATGAATGTGCAAACAATATACATATTTTTAATTTCTTAACACATTTTTAAACATACATTGCAATGAAATAAAGCACAAACTCAAATATAGAATATTACCAAAATAAACTTTTGGTTATTTTTTTAAACATTGTGGTGAAAAACTAGCACAATGTCTAATATACAAAATTACAAAAATAAAATAAAAATCTGGTTATTTGTATGTAAAACATTACAAATTTTTAAAAAAAAATATCCAGAAACTCTACCTCCCTGGGATGCATCAACCTAAACCAAAACACAAAAAACAAACAATCAAACAAACAAAAAATTACACCAATGGTGTCCTGGGCCTCTTACAGCCCCCTCCACCACTTCTAGTCAGGCGGCTTAAAGACATATGTGAAAATAATGGGGACGCGCCGGACAAAAGCACCAATTTTTTTTAATGTGTTCTCCATCACCATAGCTTTCAATTTAGAAGGGGAGCCGCTTCATCACAATGGTGGAAGGCGGCCATTTTGGATTTCCAAGCTTTTCGACAAGACCAAGCACTTGTCGGTGGTCCAATGTTTTCACAGCAAATAAAATGATAAAATTACACTAAAATGATGTATAACAGAGCTTTCATAGAGCTCTGCACACACATTACTCTTGGATGGATTACTCGCGAATGCAGGGTCGCACAGAAATGCCACGCATATCACATGAAAGTTTTGCAGTGATACCACACACATCATTGTGCTGTCATCCCATCATGTTATAAATACAGATCAAATGTCTACAAAATAAAAACCTGACGAATTTCTTTACAATCCATAATACAGTTCTTGTTATCAGTCACTTCATATAGTGAGGAATAATGTTATTACTATTTTTCTATGATCTTAGATGTAAATATTGCATGTTTCTTTCAGATAAAACACATTTTTGACTTGTGAATGAGTCAATGGAATTTCTTGCAATAGTGAAAAAATACTGGCAATCATGTCCGCCTGGCACAAACCGCATGTTTTGGACAGCTGTGAAGTGACAGAATGTCCCAGCATCATGGTTCTTATATTGCCAGATTCCAGAGAGTCTCCCCTCTTCATATATGGCAGAATATGTCAACTTCCAACTTGCTATGGTGAGATACATGTAAAAATGTAAGAATTTAGTGACACGGATTTGTTTTTTTCACTGATATAAAAATGAATATAAAATACAGGCACATAGAAGGACATGTGGTGATGGCAAATCTGGTTAGCCCAGATTGTCCTGAAAACCCCCCAAGATATAGCATGTGTATGTAGCCTTTATAATGACTGTGATATGAGCTTAAAAGTAAAGGCAGGAAAAATACCCCAAAAAGGCCTAGGGCCCAAAGGGTTAAACAGTGATATTAAGGAAGTTGAGAAATTATTTTCAGCCCCAAAACTATTTTATCTTCAGTGTTTTTTTTAAATCCACACTTGAATGTTGGGCATTATCAAGAAAATATGTAGTTTTCTTAAAAATCAACTGGAAGAGTAATGTCATGTGCTTGCATAAGATTTCTGCTCAGTCATTCTAACAAAACCATAATGAACTTGTTTTCTTCACATAGAGGATAACTATGGCCAGCAAGCAAGGACAAGAAATGTTGAGAACAAAAAGCATGACTATGAAAATCTCTGGAAACTTTTATGAGATAGGGGAGAGTGGGGTAGGCAGCCACAGAATTGGTTCTATGTGTTTTGTATTATTTGTATTTTTAATATATTTTTATACGGACACGACTATGACTTGGATCTGTGACTCAGTGAAGGATAGGGGCACGGACCTATCCACCAGGGCTAGAATTAGCAGCACTCAGGGCAAGGTGAGCGCATCTGTGGAGGATAAAAGTAGCACAGTTGAGAACAAGATGCTTCAGGTTTGTCCTTGCGGCTGGCAGAAAGTAACATCAGTGAAAGGCCTCAGAACTCATCAGGGAAAGAAGAAGTGTGTGGCAAAGAAAGGGCAGAGTAGCCGCATTGATCAGTACTTCCTAAGAAGTCAGTCGAGTCAGTCGGATGAAGTCCAGCGGCAGGTAGAAAACCACAGTTCGCAGGATATCAGTAACACTGTCACTGAGGAGGAGGAGGAGGTGGTAGTAAGAGAGGATGCAGGTGACACTGAGGCCAGTATGCCAGTCAGAGAGAGAACCATGGAGCAAAAGGTTAGAGTTAGATGGCCTAGAGCAAATGACAGTAAAGAATGGGAGATAGTTAATAGAGACTTGTCAGTAATCTTGAGTAGGCTTAGAGGAAATGCAATAGAAAGGTTAGAAAAGATGGGAGATACAATGTATTCATATGGTGTAGAGAGGTTTGGGGTGCATGAGAGAAAGAGGAGTGAGAGGGTACAGTTAGGTAAGTCTAGACAGCAAAGAGAAATAGAGAAGTTAGTTAAGGAAAGGAGACAGTTAAGGAATAGTGGAAAAAGGCTATAGAAGAAGAAAGGGAGGGAATTAAGGTGTTGCAAGAGGAGTTGAGAAGCAGGCTAGCAGTTCTTAGAAGGGCAGAGCATCTCAGGAAAAAGAGGAGGAAGAAGGAATATGCTTGGACAGGTTTTTTCAAGGACCCTTTTAAGTTTGTTAAAGGATTGTTCAGCCAGGAAAAGGGAGGGCAGCTTAAAGCAGAAAGGTTAGCGGTTGAAGAATATTTGAGAAACACATATTCAGATTTAGAGAAGAACAGGATAGTCGGTTTCCCACCCGATATCCCTCCATTAGGAGCGATAGAGCATGAGATGGATGTTAGGCCACCTAGGTGGAAGGAAGTTCAGGAGGTGGTCAGGCGTGCAAAGGCTTCCTCGGCCCCAGGGCCCAATGGAGTCCCCTACCGGGTTTATAAAAGTGCGCCTGATACCCTTAAATTTTTGTGGAAACAGCTAAGAATAGTTTGGGAAAAACAAGTTATACCAAGAGCATGGCGTAGGGCAGGAGGTGTCCTCATTTCTAAGGAGAAGGAGTCTGTGGACATTAGCCAGTTCCGGATGATTTCCCTCTTGAATGTAGAGGGGAAGATTTTCTTCAGTGTAGTTGCGCAGAGATTAGCTAGCTACTTAGAAAGGAATAGCTTAATTGATACCATGGTGCAGAAGGCAGGAATACCAGGTTTTTCAGGGTGTTTAGAGCATACTAGCATGATCTGGCACCAGATTCAGGCAGCGAAGATTGACAAAAGGGACCTACATGTAATATTTTTAGATCTTGCAAATGCGTTTGGTTCAGTACCGCATAGCCTCATTTGGAGTGCGTTTGACTATTTTAGAGTGCCACAGGTGGTTGTCAACTTAGTGAAAGCATACTTTCAGGATATTAGGTTGTGTCTAAGTACGGCAGGCTTCACAACAGGTTGGCAGAGGCTAGAAATAGGCATCATGGCAGGGTGTACAATTTCTCCATTAGCATTTACTATGGCAATGGAAGTAATCATCAGGGCTTCTAAGTGGGTGGTAGGTGGGGAGAGACGGCAGAACGGGTTGCATCTTCCACCAGTTAGGGCTTACATGGATGACATGACACTGGTGACCACAACAATGCCATGTACAAAGAGGCTACTAGAGAAGGTAAATAAGAACCTGAAGTGGGCCAGCATGAAGATTAAGCCTAGTAAGTCTAGAAGCATCTTGATATGTAGAGGGAAGTTAAGTGATAGGAAGTTTGTCATAGATGATGAGGACATCCCAACAATTAGGGAAAAGTCAGTAAAGAGCTTAGGTAGGTGGTACAATGTAGAGTTGAATGATAAGGAACAGGTGGTGAAATTTAGAAAAGATGTGGCTGAAGGATTGGATAGAATAGATAAATCAGAGCTTCCAGGAAAATTGAAGTTGTGGTATTTGCAATTTGGACTATATCCTAGGTTAATGTGGCCATTGTCAGTTTATGAAATCCCAATATCCGTTGTGGAGAGAATTGAAAAGTCGGTTAGCTCCTATATTAGGAAGTGGTTGGGCACTCCTAGGTGCCTAAGTAGTGTTGCATTGTATGGAAAAGGGATAATTCAGCTGCCAGTATCTAGTTTAACAGAGGAATTTAAATGTACCAAGGTCAGGACAGAGCTCTTGTTATCTGGGAGTAAGGACGTGGTAGTTAGGAGTGTGGTTCCAAATCCAACCAAGGGGAGGAAGTGGAACCCAAGATCGGCAGTTCAGGAGGCAGAGGCAGCTCTAAGGCATGCGGAGGTTGTAGGTAATGTTCAGTTTGGCCGGGGAGGCCTGGGGCTTGGCTCAGGCAAACCGGTTTGGAATACAGCAGGTCCCAAAGATAAAAGAAAGCTGGTTGTGGAACAGATACGTAGACAGGAGGAGATAGTAAGGGGTACTAAGGTTGTGGCCCAGGCTAAACAGGGACAGTGGTTGAATTGGGAAAGTGTAGAGAAGAGGAAGCTTAGTTGGAGGGACCTGTGGACTATGGAGGAGAATCATATTAGATTCCTGGTAGGGGCTACATACGATGTGTTACCAACCCCCCAGAACCTAAAACTGTGGGTAAATGAGGACCCATCATGCCCATTGTGTTCAGGTACGGCAACCTTAAAGCATATTTTGTCAGGCTGTAAGGTTAGTTTGTCACAAGGCCGATATACATGGCGACATAACCAAGTGTTGAAATGTTTAGCTGCAGGCATCGAAGGGAAACGAAGACAGGTGAATTCAGAAGGTTTTAAGGATAGGAGTTTAGTAATTCAGTTTGTCTGTGAGGGAGAGAAATACAGAAGGGATAAGTTAGTAAGGAGGCAGGGGTGTGGCCGTCTAGTAGGTGCTTGTGACTGGGAAATGCAAGTAGATTTAGGGGGAAAGCTTGTTGTTCCCCAGGAAGTAGTTGTACCAAGCAAAGGCCGGACATAGTGTTGTGGTTATTGAGTCAACGGATAGTTTATTTCATTGAGCTGAAAGTTCCTTGGGAAGACTAGTGGAAGAAGCCTATGAAAGGAAAAAACTTAGATATGCAGATTTAGGAGCAGAAGCTGAGCAGCGAGGATGGAAGACTAGGATTTGTCCAGTGGAAGTGGGGTGTAGGGGATTCATAGCAAGATCAGCTGTCTCGCTCCTGGGGGAACTCGGAGTGCGGGGACAGAGTTTGAAGAAGACAGTGAAGGAAATGTCAGATGAAGCCATGAGAACCAGCAAGTTCATTTACTACAGAAGAAATAATGTTAGTTGGGGGCCAGCAGGGGGAACTACTAAGCAGGGCACATAACTCCTTGAGATCTGGTGGAGAGATCCACTTCCTCTCAGGAGGAAATCCAGGAAGAGGACGGGTATTTAAGGGTGGGAGTGGCCTATTTGAATCCATTTTGTTTGAGGCCATGCTGCAAGGTGAGTGTGTTTGCTGATCTTGTGACTTCATTTATCTCCTTTAACTTTAGCTTATATTGTAGTTATGCTATGTAGCGTGTGAATCAGAGTATGGTGATTGTGCTAGGAAAGGTAGTATCAGCTCTACTTCTGCTTGGAGCTCGCATGTACAGAGCCTGGGTTTGGTTGAAGGTGGCAGTGCTGTTTGGGCTGTGAAAGCCATGTGTAAGTAAGGAGGAAAAGGAAGGTTATTTAAGTGTGGGAGTGGCCTATTTGAATCCATTTTGTTTGAGGCCATGCAGCAAGGTGAGTGTGTTTGCTGATCTTGTGAGTCTATTTATCTCCTTTAACTTTAGCTTATATTGTAGTTATGCTATGTAGCGTGTGAAATAGAGTATGGTAAATGTGCTAGGAAAGGTAGTATCAGCACAGCTTCTACCTGGAGCTTGCATGTACGGAGCCTGGGTTTGTTGAAGGTGGCAGTGCTGTTTGGGCTGAGAAAGCCATGTGTAAGTAAGGTTAAGGAGGTTATTGTGGTGTGGAGAGCAGTGAGACCTGGCATTAGGGGAGTGTCTCTGGGACGCCAGAGATCACTGTCTAGCCTCCTGGAGGTGTCGTGGGACCAACTAGACGAAACACCCGTGAAAGGAGGTTCCCACCCGATGACCCCAAAAGCATGTTAGTTATCACTGCTCATTGGTCTGTATAGTTAAGCCTTGCCATAATAGCTTATCATAGGGCTTAGGAGGGTATTCACTGAGTGTTGATCCTTTTCTAGAGCACAAACTTCTTGTGTTTATTTGAATGAATATATTTTAAGTTTCAATTTGCACTCCATGCCCTGAAGTTGGGAATGTTAACCTATAATATTTGTATTTGTATCATTAAAGATCAACATTTTTCCCAATTTCTTGTTCATTTTTTTCATGAAGGGGTTCTTGTTTAATTTATGATTTAATTAATCACAATTAAAAAATAACCTTTAGATACCGGTTTGATCATATATCATTAACTGCTTTTTTGAAAAATACACTATACAGGGTTCAACGCTAAGGTTTTTTTTCACTTGCCCGGTTGGGCAAGTTGGTCATCTATTTGTCAGTTTTTACTTGCCCTATAAAAATTGTTTAATTTAAGCGGCTATCAAAGAACAAAGACTGCAGTTATTTTTATGTTATGTAATCTTTATTCACACTGTATTTATTAATTAAAACAACATGTGTCATGTATTGTAGCTTAATTCCTACACAAAAATGACAGTGTCAGGGCAGCGGCAATCTTTGTCTATAATTTTGCGCCCTACTTGAGCCATGCCCACCTCTATTTATTTTTCACCCCTCTCTCCAGTTCTGCTGTATTAACATCGGGTTTAATATATTTTCCCTCCATCTCTCTGCCCTGCTCTACTCTACTTCAACGCTACTTAGCTCTCTCTCTACTCTACCAGTAGACTGCCACATCCACCTGCTGCACAAAACGCACACAGCAGCGTTTCCCCTAGGATGGAGTTGTAGCAGCAGAGGTGAAGCACACACATGAAAAATAATTTTCACATGCGTGAAACTTTTTTGTATGCTTGCAAAGCATAGCCTGCCGAGATGTTTCTATGTATACTGGCACCAGAAGGGCTCTTTAGGACTAAGTACATACAGTACATTTGTGCACAGTAATGAGCAGGTGAAATGTCTGTATAGCTTACATATGAGGTGTCTCAAGATTTAGGAAAATACAATTTTATTGAACATAATAAAAGTAAAAAGTCACTTGACATGCTGCTGTTTTGTGCTATGACCTATTTAAGTGCTGGGAGTTGTTATTTACGTGACAACGCCTGAACGCCACACAAGCTCAGCACCGAGCGCCGTGCTGCGCTGCTGTGCGAGCAGCGTGTTTGTCTGTGTGTAACAGCAGTCTGTTGATGGTTATTTACACACTGTCCATAACAATAACTTTGTCAGCTGACAAACTGCGCCGGGCTTGGGTCAGGTTTGGTCAGGAAAAGGCGGCCCGAGCAGCTCTAGCGTGCTCACCTCTGTGTGGCGGAACTCCGCCGTGCGCGATACAGAGAGCAGAGGAGAACTGTTAACGTGTGCAGAGACAGAAATGACACGATGACATAACACCATAAATAGTATATTGTTATGTTATTATATGAAGCGTCCGTCGTGCAATACGTGTCCCTGTGACTTCAGGCAGAGAGACCGCTGCATCAGAGCCGAAGGAGCGTGTTTTAAAATACATTTATTTTATCAATTAGTTATTAACTTTTACTATTTTTAGCATCTTGCCCAATCGGGCAAGTGAGTTGTTAGTTTACATGCCCGACCTTGAGTTTTACTTGTCCCGGGCAATCGGGCAATCCTTATTGTTGAGCCCTGCTATAATTCAATATTCTAAAAGCAAAATTGACTTTGATTATTATTAGTATCATCGGTTGACCCAAGTAGAAGACGAAGAAATGATTTTGCACTTGTCCTGTGCATTTGACCCTAACTATGTAAGAGCAGTGGTGTTATGGCAGACCCTCTACGCTGTCATCAGCACAAATTATGTCCCCATGTGAAAAAATCCACCATCCAGCCTGAACTTTTTTTTTTTTTTTTTAACAGCTTGAGTACTGGTTAGGGCTAACCCTAACCCGCTGAAACTAGCTAACTAGGTAGCCTAGTTATTAACCTGTACTTGCTAGCTACTTACAGCAGTGTCATCGTCCAAAAATAGCATTCTTCTGATAGAAATGTTTTTGGGATTTTCTTTTTTGTTTTTAACCTAAAAACACTTGCTGGTAAATTTCTCTGGGAGTTTGTGTCAATAACTGAACATCTAACTGTCTAACTGAGCATGTGCAGAGTGAGTGGCATCACTCTAGCTTACTTCTTCAAATGCATATTCTTGTCTCAAACGATGTTTGGGTAGGAGTAATTCCTGGACTCAAAATATAGAGGTGCTCTTTGGTTAGGGATACATGTAGACATCACAAAGACGTTTCAAAGCAATCTCTTTAAAAAGTCAAATACCTTTATAATGGCATGATCATATTAGACATAGAAACAATCTCCAGCGCATTTCAGCACCAGTCTTTCGTGAAGGAACAAACCAAATTTTTTAATATTGGCACAAACAATCATCTAGTGATATTCCTAACAGCTTTAATGCATTCCTTGACCCAGAAAATGTGTATTTTGACACCAAGATTGACCTTCTAAGTAGCTTGGAAGCTGAGATATTGTCACTTATAGATTTTACATGGCAGCCATCTTGGAAATCCAAGATGACCGCCTTCCACCATCTTGATGAAGTGGCTCCCCTTCTAAATTGAAAGTTATGATGATGAAGAACATGTGGAAAAAAATTGGTGCTTTTGTCCGGCGCGTCCCCATTATTTTGCTAAGCCGCCTGACTATTCGAGAGGGGGCCTGTTTCAAAAGTACGGCCATTGCTGAGCTGATCATGTCATCCGTAGCCGCTTTGAACGTTTTCCGAACAGCTTCTGCAAACAAAGCAATAGAATAAATGAAGAAAAATTGCAAGTGTGGTTGCCTATTGTTATACGTGATGTCACAGAGATATTATCCAATAAGAAAAGGTACATGGTTTCAAAGGACTTGACTCAATGGACATTGGGAACCGCCCATTTGAGACTTTGGGGTTACTCTGTAAAGAATATTGAATAAATAAAGTCTGACTATAACTGTAGTATGGTTCCCTTTCATGAAACTACACCAGTTAAGTTTCATAATTGTCAGTATTACAGAGATTACCTAGTACAGTCCAGACAAATTGTTGTTTGTTAATGTATGTCATGTCAGTCACAACATGAAGAAGCAATCGCCAAAGAACTAGCAGACAGTTTTTCTATTTACCAGTGATAACAGAGTAGAAGGGAGTCTTCTTGAAGGCCCTCTTTCCATGTGGCCCACCACCATGCATATTGAATTTTTGCATTACGTCATTTGTGAAGAGTCTGCAACAGATAAAAAATTAAGACAATTGTCAACAGTAAACTTATATAACTTGTATTACACTACCACATTGTAACCACCCACTGTTATGTTGTCTGTTCTACAGTATAGATATTAAACTTCTATGTGTAATCATACCTGTCCATGGTCTTATTGGTGCACGTCTTCACATCCTTCCCCCCGACATGAGACAGCTTTGCAATCTGTATGATATTACAAATTATCAACAGTGTCAAAAGTGTGGAATTACTTAAGGAAGTGCTTTTCAAAGTTGAATTCAGGGACTCTGTTCCTTTAGGTAGGGCAAAAGTGACCCTTACAAGTCTGTAACTCTGATAGTATATAAATGAAACCAAATAGACCCTAGCGGTTCCATGTGGTTCCATTTGTAAGCTGTCAGAGTATTGGGGAAACCCTAACATCCAAAATTTTGAGAAACACTGATTTAAAGCTTTATTATTCTGATTTACCATTGACCGTTGTACGTCCTGTTTCTCTTCAATTTTCCTGGACATCATGTCGAAAGTCTCCAGAGTTTTTATGGGCAACTGTCCACTCTCAGCTTCGATTTCTCCCCTAGAGTTGAGGCTCTTTAACTCATCCAGGATGGCCAGTAGGGTCTCCACAACTACCTTCTGAAACTCTGAGAAAAACAGAAATAAAAATAACATAATCACTTTCTTTAATTACTACAGATATGACCATTTTATATTAAATTAGTTTAATCCCTTTAAATAATACTTCCTTTCTTACTTTTCTCCAACATTGGGGTAGTCATACACCCTCTTCCTAGCTGTTAAATTAAAGAATGAAACAATAAATGTTAGCTGAAAGTTTTAAATTAACTATTTTCCGATTACAATAAACTTTGCCTTGTTTGAAAAAGTATGTGGCATTCTGCCTGTGCTTTGGGATATGTTATACTTTAATTTGGTTGTTGTACATATCAATAAATAGTTCTGTCTATAAATAAAATTACTTGTTCTACAAGTCGTCCTCAAAATGATCAAAATGTACCTGGAATACTTGGGTTCTTTGGCCTTTGACTTCCGCCCCAGTTTCCTGAGAGTGAAAGACAAGGCAATTACATGTCATAAATGCAACATCACTATTGAAGATTGCAATTACAATATAGGCATTTCACAAATGCTCTTAATTGACCAATCTTTTAGATAATTAGAGGCCATCTTAAATTTTGCTGGAATGAAAACACAAGAAAAAAAATTAAATATACCAAAATGCTTGAGATTTATATTTCAAGCGCATCTGTTTAAGGGGAGACCTTGAAGTTTAAAAGTTGAGAAACACTGACTTAACTAACTAATCAACACAATGGTCATGCTTTTTTAATACTAAATCCGAAATGAAAATCTATGAGTAAGTTTTATTTAAATGTAATAACATTAAAACATGTTAGACAATGAGACAATAAATATTAGATATTAGGAAATTATTAAATTATGTACAATACTTCTCAAAAAAAATAGTAGTATCTTAAACAGCTGATGTACAAGCCATAATGTATTACATACATTTTTTTTTAAAAAAAAGGTAACATGTTAAAGTACATGCATACAGCATAAATGATTGTCAAAAATAACAATTTCTTTTGAAATGTAGGCTACTCATGGAGTCATAAACTTTCAAAAAGATTTAATTTACTTAAGTAAATGGCCACCACTAAACAAAGAATGTTATTTTGGCGTCGAAAATGGCCATTCATGTAGCCTACGTCCACCATGCATCGACATTAAACTTAAACTTTATTCATTTGTATAGCACCTTTCATACATTTCATGTAACACAAAGTGCTTTACATTAAAAAGAAAGATAAAAGAAATGAAAAGAAGCTAACCCCCTAAACCCCCCCTCTCCCCGCACCCACATTCATGCAACACATATAACCTTAACGTTTGTGTCAGAAGCACTTTTCTTCCAAATCATTAAAAAAAGAAAACAACTAACGCCATGTAGCATTTGATGGCAACTTAATTGCAAGCTAGCAGGCGAGCTAGCTTGCAATCGGTTTGCTGCAAACGGATTGATAACGATTAAATGAACAAACATTGCAGGACAAAACAACATTTCAATAACGTACCCTTGAGCACTCACCTATAAGCAGCCCTTCTCAGTGTCTTTGATGAGTTCTAGTCGACGCTTGCTTCGAAAAAAAAAAAAAAGATTTCTCAGAGTGAGTGTTACGAACGACTCTGCTCGCCATCGACTAATTCCTTTAGACCGACTGGAACTTTCAGCGTGTTGCTGCCTCCTAGTGGGGAGGGATCATAGAGTTATAAAGGGAGGGATCCGCTGACAGTACATATCTCGTCCATGGGTCCGTGTACGTCGCGGCCATCCGTTTTTTGTTTTGAAATGACAAGATAAAAACAGAAAAATAACCCGTTTCCCGTTTTATTTCGATTTAGGCTACTGTCCCTGATCGCCATTAGTGCGAACTGCCATTTTATTTTACTCTTCACAAATAATTTTTTATTTCAAAGGAATTATTTGCATTACTGCCCAATAAACTTTATTGCAAACTGCCGTAATTTAGCTATAGGTTAATAGTGATATCTAATTATTTCTAAACATGGTTAGCGTAATCTTATGTCTAAAAATAAAAATAACTTAATAGTTTAAACCTGGTCTAAAAAGAGACGCTGATATGAGGTCTTGATTTAGACGTCTAAATCGAGTCTAAATCTAAACTACACTGTACATTGATCAATGACTGTTAAAAATGTTTTAATCCAACATTTGGCTATCATTTATACAACTTACAGTTATTTTTTTTATTTAATATTTAATAATTAATGGATTAAATTCTATCGTCTAGATTCAGGCTAAAATATAGACCGATTATAGACGTCTAAGGCTCAGTGGGAAGTTATGTCCGGGTCAGTGCTCCTACAGTCATTGGTGTAAAGTGTGTACAAGACTGGAGAGATTACTGAGCCTTGTGGAGCTCCTGTGGAAAGTGACCTGGATGTACTGAGTTGACCATTGACTCAGTTTCTGTCCCATCAGGTGAGGTTGCACAGTGTTGAATGCACTTAAAAACCCCACAAGGACCAGTCTGACGAGTGACTTGGGCTTCTCCAGGTGTGTGTGGGTGGCGTGCAACCGGGTCAAAACAGCATCATCCACACCTCTATGCTGTTTGTATGCAAACTGAAGAGGGTGAGCGTGCATACTGACCTCCTCCTGGAGCTGGGAAAGAATGAGCCTTTCAAACCCCTTCATGACCACAGATGTTAATGCTACAGGCCGAAAGTCATTGTCGCAGGTGGGGTTGCTCTTTTTGGGTACTGGGCAGATGATTGAGGATTTCCAGAGTGATGGGATGGAGTGTTCTGATTGAACAGATGACAGAAAACAACTCTCTCCTTGTAGCTTCTCTTTGCTACTTTTATTTCTTTGTTTAGTCTGTTTTGAATGAGTTTTGACTCAATTGTGTTTCCTGATTTGAATGCTATTTTCTTTTCATTCACAGTTGTTTTCAGGGCTTTTGTGATCCAAGGTTTATTGTTAGAGAATACTTTGACAGATTTTGTGGGAATAGTCATATCCTCACAGAAAGTGATATAGCGAGAGTCACTACTTCAGTGGCTTCCTCAAGGCTGCTCCCCTGAGTTAACACCTCTCAGTCTGTACTTCCAAAACAGCACTTCCTCAGCCACATCATCATCATCCCACTTTTTCACCAGCTTTTTGACCACACCTTCTCTCTGAAGTTTGGTGCGGTAAGCAGGGATCAGATGAACAACATTATGGTCTGCAGTGCTAAGAGGAGGTTTATTGTATGTCTTATAGGCGTTCTTTACATTTCTGTAGCAGAGGTCGATTATTTTATCGCCTCTGGTGGCGCATGTTACAAACTGTTGGTAGGTTGGAAGTGTCTTATTCAGCCAGCAGCCATTAAAATCCCCCAGGATGAGAACTGGGGAGTCCGGAGATGCACATTCAATATGATGGACACCCGTAGCAATAGCCTCTGACGCGCGTGTGACGTTGCCGGAGGGTGGGATGTAAACAAGTAGTAGAGCCAGATGACCGAACTCACGGGGGAGATATTTTGGTCTGAATGACACTGCAAGCAGCTCCAAGTCAGGTGTACAGCAGGAGTCTTTGACAGAGGCAGTTCTGCTGCAGTCGTTTGAATACACACACAGCCCACCCCCATGTTTCTTCAGGCTACTCACATTGTCCCGGTCCAGCCTCAGTGGAGACCCGAATCCATCCAGACAGAACCCTGAGTCTGTGATCATGTTATCAAGCCAGGTCTCTGTGAGGCAGATCAGACTGGCCTCTCTGTAGGCCCACTGGCATATTATGTTATGTTCATCTAGTTTATTCCGCAGGGAACGACCATTGAGAATGATCGAGGGGAGCGGCGGGCTCATCTGTTTACCGGTGAGTCTTTTCAGCCTCTGCCTTACTCCACCCCTCCTTCCCCGCTTACTTGTCGGAACACGACCCGGTCAACGTTGTCTCAGTAGCAGAGATTTCACCTCCATGACTTTCCGAAAAGGCCATTAGAAGCTCCTTTGTCCGGAGCAGCAGCAGCAGTGTCACCGATAGTCTCATCGTGAAAATAAAGTACTTAGCAAGGTCCGATCTCCAATACAAACCACATTCAGAAAGGGCAAACATTCATAGAGTTCAAACACTTTCAGTCAGGAAAGCACAAAAAAACATGAATCACTTATGCACAGTAGGGGACGCTCTCCACCTGTTGCCATTACAGCACCTTTGGCTTGCCAAATAGCAGTACAAAGGCTAGCAGGATGCATGCCATGCTGGTCTCATTTTCTGACTTCTTTTCCTTGATGTTTTCTGATCTTATAATAATAATAAACTTCGACCTGGCTAGCCAGCAGCTAGCTAGCTAGAAGTCGGCAGATGGAGAGTTTATGGACTGGTTAGTTGATTTCCATGTCCCAATGAGTGACTCCCAGCCACATGCCACCACCATCCAAAAGCAACCACAAAAAACACTATGAAGACTAAAATAGACATGAGAGCCAAAATTTAGCACAAATTTAGATCAGCTGATAGAGAGGCGACTGGAAACGTTCACGCTATGTCATCAGATGATCTCCATAATCATCAGGAAATCTCATCTAAATTAGGGCTGGGTCAGTTCTCGGTAATACCAATTCGGTTCGGTACTCCGTCTTGGACCGGGTTTTTTTTTTTTTTTCTGAGACCAACTGGACCGCATACCTCATTTTACAGCCTGTACTCAGGCGGAACGGAGGTCCATCCGGACTAAAAGTGGACGTCCGCAAGCCCCGTGCACGCAAAGCTCAGATTTTATGACCGTGTGGACTCCGCGCCGTGCACCAGTGTCACACAAAATACTGTTCGGCATGTATTTTTCACATCCCGGGGATTTTT
This sequence comes from Epinephelus awoara, assembly GCA_035609425.1. Classification (NCBI taxonomy): domain Eukaryota; kingdom Metazoa; phylum Chordata; class Actinopteri; order Perciformes; family Serranidae; genus Epinephelus; species Epinephelus awoara. The sequence goes on from CM069302.1 coordinate 31,687,464, forward strand.
CACGGACATTTTAGGAAACTACAACGCGAAAGTGCGCTCGACTATGGAAGCCCGAATGACTGCGGACATTCCTCGCGGAGTCCACTCTGCTTATAGTACGCCAGAGTCTGTGAGCACCTGTGTCTGCCTCACCAAGCACACAGCAAGCAGGAGAGACGGGGGGCTGAGCTAGGGGGTACGAGTGCGCATGCGCCGAGGCCTCTACTGTAGCCTGGAGTTTGTTTAACAGTGACGGGGAGTCAATAATGGCGGACAATTTAGTCTCGAAGAAATCAAAGAATGCGCCAATATGGCAACACTTTGGCTTTGAGCCAGACGAAGGAGGCAACCCTTGTTTGCGCTGATTGAGTAAACTAAACCTGCAAATTTATTTGTAAGGAATAAAAGAAACAACGTGTTACTGTCACTCTGTTGTCCTATGGTCGTTCTTTATTTTAAATGAGTCAATTGCGCCCCCAAGTGGCGAAAATCCGGTGTCACCGACTTGATGCGGTTTTTCACAAAAACCGGACCGTTCTTTTTTTTCTCGTACCAACCCAACCCTAATCTAAATCTACTCCATTTACAAAGGATGATTACCTTTAGACGCTGTTTGTGCTTGTGATTTCACACACTCAAGACTATTGTTTGTAGCGAAACAAAGACACCTTATCATAACCTCATTAACACAAACACACAGCTGTCATAACTAAATACCTAAGACCTTGAAACATGTTCATTCTCGTTCATTTTTCCATATTTGCAAGGTCACACTATTATTCCAGCGATTCAAATCCTTCTTCTAACAGCCTCCAAATTAAGCATAATTTTTGAAGGAGATTATAGTGAGAAAAACACATTAGGCCAGCGGGAGAAAGGGTTAAAAATTGGAAGAACCTGCAAAAAGTGGGAGTGGTGTCAAGTTTTGACAGGGAAGACAAATGCATTTAATTAAACATAAATAAATAATATCTCGGACTTAAACCATCATGAGTCCCACAGTGTTGTAGAGTACACTTAATTATAATTACTGGAGTACTATTTTAAGACGTCCTAACTTTCATTTCACTTCACTGCACTCATTATTGCAATTAGTGCTATTTAGGTGTAGCTGACAAACTTGTCAACAAATGTGAAGGTGAAGGGAAGTGATATTCTGTGGGTTACACATGTTTTTCCTTTCCTAAAGAAGTGGCTGTCTGTAGGTTTTTATCAGGGACACCTTTTAGTAATGTCAGGCCCATCTGCTAGGATTCAACTGTAATGCCCTATGTGTGTATTTAAATCTCCACTGACAAGCATTTTTCATTGTCTAGAAACAACTCCTGTGCCTCATTCCAACAAAACAACATGTCAGTGGCACCACACAGCAGATTTTCCTTCCCTGCCACTTCACAGTTCATTACCTCCTTTCAGCACCGTAAAGATGGCCATATTCCATATAACCTTTTGAAAGTACTTAAGAGGAAAACATATGTTGGAAAGTAGCACTAAGTGATTCAGATGTGTTTCAGACAGTCTCAAAGCTTTACTAATGTGTTTTGAGTGAGCGCATGCTGGAACATTCATCCCTGCATCATACTAATCCTTTCTCTCACACACATTTTGGATAAAAATCAGAATTTAAATGATAATCTGATCTACTCTAACAACATCAATACTGTCCTCGCCAGAAAAACGCCAACATTAAAAGTTTGTTCAAATGCTTGCTTTTAGTATGTACTGCAGCTGCCCTTAAAAAGTATGTAGTGTAGTATGCAGTATGCATGCAGTATGCACACTATTGGGACACACTACATCCGCCATCACATCGCTCCCTGAACTCAGACCCTCTTGCTCACTTCCGCCGCCGTCCGTAGCGCCACATTTGAATATTTTGTGTTGTTGTACTTCGGAGATGCAGCAAATCTCCTCTCGCCGAGCTCGCCAGAGTCGTGCATACCGTCGGAGGTGCCGAAGAGCTCTGTTGCTGTTATGTCGTAATGTGCGTTGTTTCTAATAAACTGACATGTTCACGTATACAGTCCCAAGCCCATTATTAGTGACCTGCCTATTGAACTAGTCACCAGTAGGCATATTAACCCCTTCACACATAGCTCTCTGTTGCTGGCAGATGTTTGTTGTTAAATATATTTACAGCTATGCAGCTGCTGGCACTGTATTCTGTCTGCACGTGAAGCAGCCTTACATGCACATTACTTTTATTTGTAGTGTAACATACTTGCACATTCTTACTACATTACTTAACATGTATTTGACTTTTACTCTTTATATATTTACTAGTCTATACTGCTCATACCTGGCCCATAGTGTATTCATATTTACTCATATTCATTCATTATTTATGCCACACTTACACCACTGCCTATACTGGTAGAATCTTCTATATTGTAGTCATAGTTGAACCCTAACATTGATTATACTATAATCAATCACAATAAAACTGAATGTTGTAACCGTGTTCTTGCAAAACTGTATATGTGACAGTATATGATCAGATCATTGCAGTCCTAATATGTAGTGTCTTAGTATCTCAAATTAAATACACCATGTATGAGAGGAAGTGTGGGCGTTGGTTGTACACGCAGCTCAGTCAGTGCAACGTAACTTCCGCTGCGCAAAGGATTGTGGGTCAGAATGGAAAGCATGCTGACATGCATACTGCGAAATATGACCGGATGTAGTAGAACATCCTGGTACTTTTGGCATACTGCATCTGACATACTATTGGGACACACTAACTCTTTTTCTGGCATACTAAATAGTATGATAGTATGGGTATTTGAACGCAGGGCGTGTCTCCACTGAGAGAGCAGAGTCGGAGGAAGGTTCCTTGGTGTCCTTCTGCATCTTCTTCTTCTTGTGTTATACGCGGGATTAAAAAGATAATAAAGATCCCAGAAAATGAAAGATGGAGCTGCAAAAATCTCCAGGAACGTTGAGCTTAGGAGGGAATCTAGCTGAAAACTGGAGAGTCTGAATTCAAAAGTTTAACATATATCTCATTGCTAGTGGAATAGCAGAGAAGTTGGAGAAAATGAAATCAGAGATATTGGATGAAGTGAGATACCCCTCTCAGCTCACTTCCTGATTCAGTGACGTAAGCGCCACGACCCCGTAGGAGACTTGCGGCAGCTCTGAATGTACTGTCGTCAATGAGGAAAATCAACGTGATCACAATTTATGGTCAATTCTTTCGCCCCCTCTAGTCACTAAAGTAAATATTGGGTTCATTTTCCACAAGCCACATATCTTACCAACATTCTGACACTAAAGCTGCATTTTTCATCCACACAGATCAAGAGAAAGTTAACTTTGTTTGAGCCCTATCCGTCTCAGAAAACAAGTTCTTGCGAGATCTCATGATCTTGATAAAAAGGCAGTAAAATCAGGCGCAATATCACAGTTAGCTTACAAACCGTTATTTACCGCTAGTAATAAATAAAAAAATGCCCAAGCTTTGTTCAGCAATAGGCTGCAATAATAGGAAGAATGTATTTTCATTCCCAAAGGAAGCAGACAGGTAAGCTAGTAGGGCTGTAGTCTCCTGGTGGACTGGTCGATTATTTGGTCGCTATGCTCTCATCCGACCAAATTCTCATTAGTCGAATAATTGCCATGTTACTTTCATAAGGAGAAAAGTGCTATATCAACAGCTTTCCAGGATTAATCTATTATTTCCTGCGCCTAATAACGTTAGCATGTTGTATTTGCTTGGAAAACGTGATTAGTATAGACAGTTGTTTTGTCAGTGAATGTTGTGAGTTGTAAGGGGCTGATCTTATTTAAATAGGACCGGGGTATGGTTGGGACGTGATTATGATTTTATTTTTTCCTTAACCCCCCCCAAGCGTCCAAAAAAAAAGTTTTGCCCCCCCCCTGAGGGATTGGAGAAACATGTATGACCCCCCCAACCATAAACAACATTTGTGTATATAATCACACCAGCAGTAAAGAGGGCAATAAATAATAATAATGACGATTTCCATCAATAAATAGCACCGTATTTGACTTCGCCATTTAAACCTTACTCTGCCAGGTGGGGTCAGTATTGAGTTCACAAAGCTACTGTGGAACTAAATCTGGAAACGTCTTTCATTTGATTCTGACACTGTGAAATAAAGACAGATTGGGAGCTATATTTTTCGTATTTAAAATAAACAGCTGTGAGTATAAAAGCTTCATTATCAGCTTTCAGGCGTGAGTTTTTTTCTCTCCTACCTTCCCAGCTGTAGAACAGTGTTGTGTTTTAAACCAAATGGACCGGTAGCAGCCGCAAAAATCCATTTTGTGTCCTCTTGTAGTATTCCAAAGCGGTACTTTAAAGAGCCATTCAGCATTTAACATAAGGAGGAGGAGAACAGTTCATATACAGCGTCCAACTGAAACTGTTTGAGAATTAGCAGTACTGTTATATTTTCTGCCGGACCTGTACACCATGGAAGCGCATTGCATTCACTGGATTAAAAAAATTAGACACCTTATCTCGTAATTATGAGATCAGGAAAGGTGTCACTGTGGCCACTGCTTCGCTCAGAACCACATACTGCACATCCACGAAGGGGGGAACTACTGTAACCAGCTGCCACTCGGGTGGTGCCACCTTGACCATATCCCATATCTTTATTATAATGTGTATATATTGTAAAATACGACGGAATATTACACTCAGCAAGGACAACAGTGCGCACCGTATATATTTTGATCTATTTTATACTTCAGAATAGGGAAACGCGTGTCCTTACTGTGCATAATGAATCTTGAATCTATGTTTTATGAAGACCCTGTGTGCGCTCAGAGCTGTGGCACAAGATACGCACTGAAATCTGGCGGCAGAAAAATATTAATAAGACGATAAATAAGTAGGCTTGTCCGCTTTCATTGTGTTTATATCTTAACAGGAGCTGGCCACTACCGTGGTGCTGAAATCAATGGATCTCAGGCACATAGAGTAAGGACACGCGTTTCCCTGCAGAATGAAAATCGGTCTTTTCTGTCACCAATTAATGCCAAACAATATAAACCTGAAGTATAAAATAGATCAAAATATATACGGCGTGCACTGTTTAATATCTCCTTGCTCAGTGTAATATTAATCTGCCTGCCGCGGCGGATCTGTGAGCGTTTGGTGGCTAAGAAGTCTGTTAAGAGTGGGTCAGCTCGATCTTACAACTCCTTAGTGAAAGATCTTCTTAAGCTAAGAGCGATGTGGGAAACGCGGCCATTATCATGTCAACACACAGGGAAAATGTGTCCAGAGTTGATGACATTTACCGGGAGAGCTAGAGCCATTTGACTAAAGCTGACGTTATTACTGCTGTAATGATGTTATTAGGCTAAATATTACATTTCTAACAGTGTCTGAGCTGATTTATTGGCACAGCATGCTTGTAGGCTGCTGTAACGTTAGGTTTACAGAGGAAATAACGGGATGTGACTTAGGGCCGTCCACACCAAGAACTATAACTATAAATATAACTATAAATATACAGTTTTAAAAATCGTTCTAAACTCAAGTGTTTGGCAGCGTCCACACTACAACTGTAACGACAACGATAGTGGTGGACGATATCGTTTGGATCACTTTCAGAGCGATTTGATGGACGATAGAAACACTGACAGCCAATCAAAATCCATCCGAAATGACAGGTCGAGACGTTCATCACGTCAAGTATACCCACTAAGAAAGCTCCAGGATTTCCATACACCCACTTAAACATGTGCAAAGATCCATAACAATATAGTTTTGTGACAGAACCTTAACTTCAGTGATTTTGTTTTGCAAATACCGGGAAAATAACTGCAATAAAATACATTTTGCAGGGGAATGCGTCTCCTCTCATCCCCTCCATTCATAAAATTCAGGAGCCAGGATGAAGTTACTGAGGGGGGCAAATCTTTATTATGCAACATAGGTTCACACAGTGAGTTATAAAGAGCGTGCAGCCGTGCGTAATTGTCGCGCGTAATGACAGCTCGTCGCCGGTGAAACACAATAAACTGCACGTCTTCATTCATGTTTGTCTCATGACAGATGGAGCTGACAGACAGACAGACAGACAGGTGGAGCAAGAGGCAAATTGGTTTTCTTTTTCTGTCTCGCAACATACAGCAATAACAGGTCATCAATATCACCTGCCGACCGCACCGAGCAGTGTGTGTTTGGCGTAACCTAGCAACACGACGATATCGTTCATTGGTGTGGAGGCTGCCATTGTTATCGTTATAGTTAACGTTACAGTTATCTTTCTTGGTGTGGACGGCCCTTGTCACATCCCGTTATTTCCTCTGTAAACCTAACGTTACAGCAGCCTACAAGCATACTGTGTCAATAAATCAGCTCAGACACTGTTAGAAATGTAATATTTAGCCTAATAACATCATGCTACAAGAATTGTGAGCGCGCTTTGCATCTACATTGAAACTAATGGATTTGTGCGCGTAAAAGACGCTACATGTGAACGGCCCCATATGCAGTTACCTTACGTTACAGTTCCCTCAAACAATATCACGAAGCACAATACAAACCATATAAACAAGCTATCTATTAAGGGTACACTACTGATAAAATCTGAAGGTGCTTAGGTGACATTTACCCACCTGAAAGAATAAATGAAAACATTTTGCTGGTCTTCAGTAGCTTTACTCTAAGTGTAACTGCCAACTCTATACCTATACCCAACTCTGCCTTATGTCACACATACATTTGCAGTTCTACATCATGACACTGAGATCACTAGGATAATAGGGGACCTAACACTGACCGCTGTGGAAATATCATAGTATAAATGTCGTTTATCAGTAGGCCTACTGCTAATTCTCAAACAGTTTCAGTTGGACGCTGTATCTCTACTGCTCACATGTGCCACCTGCTGGTTGTTGTTGCGCACTGCAGCTACTCCTGGATCAATTGTTTCACCCCCTTCACTGTGGCTGCGGCATTGAAATGAGTAACATCTGTATGTGAAATGGTTAACAAAGGACGACACAGGCTATTTCCACATATGTAATTAATTAGGCTATTATTTGTGTAATTACGAGATCTTTTCTCGTAAATATGAGATAAGGTGTAATTTTCTATTTATCCAGTTAATGCAATGCGCTTCCCGGTCACGCAAGTTGGATCAAATAAAAAAAAAAATCAAAATCAAATTTTAATCGTAGCCCATTTTTCAATTTGCTATTTTTGATGTGAGCATAAAATCAAAAATAAGAAAAACAAACCGTTTTTTGTATTTTTGATTTTAAATTGAAAATGGAATGAACGAATGATACACTGATACGCATACTCGTAGTCCAGCCATCCACAAGGTTTGCTCTCACCAGTGGCTGCATGGGAGCAGCAGCTCACTCAGCAGCCGACTCAGAGCTAGAAGTTTGTCGCGCAAGTTCTTAATCTTTGTCGACTCTGTAATAAAATTATATTTGTCCAGTGTCTCATCCGCTTTTAAGGTCTGCAAAGACACTCTCAACTTAGCATGAAGGAAACTTTCCTTTCGATACACTGATTTCCTCACAGCAGCCATTATGCTTGAATTGTTTGTGCTCCGCGGTCGTCTTCTTCTGCTACTCTATTGGGTTTTCTGGTCAGTGACGTGTGCGCAAGTGGGAAATACCATTGTGGACCATGCAGGGTAACTTTATATAGCGGAGTATAAACCAAAACCTCTGAGTAAAATACGAATGGAAAACAAACAAAAAAATCATACAAAACTTAACAAATTAAAGTTGCATGACCCCCCCTGAAGCCAAAATAAAAACCATATGCCCCCCCCCCCAGTGCTCAAAAAAAAGTTCGGGAACCCCCCCCCCCCCCCCACCCCCCCCCCCCACCCCCCCCCCGTTTTGGACCAGCTCCATTTGCATATAAATATCGATCAGCCCCTAATGGAGCCAAATTGTGTGCCGTTACCTTTGTTACATGTTGCTGTTGTCCCTGGCTTTATATGAGAAGAGGAAAAGTTCGCTAGACGCTAGGCTAATTTATACAATCTAAAACGCCATAGACTTGTGCTAATGACATTAGCATGTTGTATTGGTAGGGGAAATATGTCCAGATAAAGACAAGTGTTTGTCTGTCAGTTCTGCGATTTATAGTGAAGCCAATTTGCATACCTGTGTTTGATATTGTCTCTATCAAACCATGTTTAATGTGTGAGCCAAGCTCAGCTGAAAAAGTTACATGAAGAAACTGAAGTACTGGTTCAGAAATTATACAAGAAAAAAACATATGGAAAAAAGGAGAGACCACAAGTTCAACCAAAGGCAGAAAAACCACAAGCAGACTGTGGTAAATGCGTGTATAAACATGAGCCGAGAAAGTGCCCTGCATATGGCCAAACCTGCAACTCTTGTCACCAGAATAATCACTATGCAAAAATGTGCATGAGCCGTGGACGGAAAGAAATCCGACGGAAAACTGTGGAGGAAGTTGTGGCTGAAATGCCAAAAGCAAAGGTCTTCTCAGTTGTGGATGCAAACCAAGGCTACTGGCAAATCCAGTTGGATGAAGAGAGCTCCAGACTATGTACCTTTAACTCACCCTCAGGAAGGTACAAGTTTAAGAGACTTCCCTTTGGAATATCTTCAGCACCACAGGTGTTCCTGAGATGCCTGTCACAGCATCTAGAAGGACTGGACGGAGTCGTCAATGTGATGGATGACATTCTTGTCACACGACAACAGACTGAGGAAGCTGTTCGATCGACTGAGGAGCATAAACTTGAAACTAAACGGAGACAAATGCAAAATCGGACTGAGTGAAATCAGCTCCATAGGGCACGTGCTTAGTGAAGACAGATTGAAAACTGACATGGACAAAGTGCGAGCCATACAAGAAACGCCTGAGCCAAAAGACAAAACAGAGCTACAGAGATTCATGGGCATGGTGCAGTACTATGCCAGGTTCATTCCAAATCTCTCAGAAGTATCTGCACCACTCAGAAAGCTGCTGGAAGGAGAAACCACCTGGCATTGGGAGAGTGAGCAACAAAAGAGCTTCACACGACTGCAAGAGCTTGTGAGTAACACTCCAGTGTTAAAATATTATGATGTGGAGAAGCCTGTCACACTGTCAGTCGACGCCAGTTCTGGTGGTTTGGGACCAGTGATCCTGCAGGAAAAACAACCTGTAGCGTACGGCTCAAGGACACTAACAGAATGCGAACAAAGTTATGCTCAAATATGGATGGATGTATGGATGTGAAAGATTTCACCAATATCTTTATGACAGACACGTTCAGGTTGAGTCAGATCACAAACCGTTAGAGACTATTTTTAAAAAGTCACTCCACAAAGCTCCAGCAAGGCTACAGAAAATGTTAATGAGGCTAGTGTCAGCAGTTCAAAGATGCAACAAAAGAGGATGAGAGAGAGCCCATGACACCTCATCTGGTTCCTTTAAGAGCGTGGTCAAAAGTTGGAATGGATCTCTTCCATTTCAATAATGCAGAGTACATCATGTGTGTCGACTACTACTCAAAGTACCCAGAGATTTCAAAATGAAAATGAACTGTTTTCTGACAATGGGAGACAGCTGATAAGTGCAGAAATGCGAGACTTTGCGACCAGCTGGGAGTTCAAACACTCTACCTGGAGTCCAGAGTTTCCACAGTCAAATGGACAGGCCGAGAGAGCTATACAAACAGTGAAGTATCTGTTGAAAAAAGCACAGGAAAGTCTCAAAGACCCATACATTGCTCTTTTGGAGTACAGACACCTCCAAAGATGCCTTTGGAAGGAGTAGGCTACTCACCTGCGCAGCTGCTTATGGGAAGGAGGCTGAAAACAAAACTACCCGTGTCACAGTCTGAAAACCAAGGAAACCTCAAGTTCCCCACAACAAGCACAACATGAGACTGTTGAAAGTGGTCACGATTCTTTGCCACTGATGGAGAGCGGACAGCAGCCAGCAGGAACTGAACTGTACCAAGAAAGTCACATGCCTGCAAGGTCTCCACCACAAACACAGAAGCCATCAGTGATAAAAGAGTCAGTGAGCACTGATAATCGTGCAAAAACCTCACGTTTTGGTACACCTATAAGAGTTGCCCTTAGGTATCGGGAGTAATAGCTGAAATTGTGTTCTGTTAAGTTCTAACCTGTTTTATTGAGAAGAACTGAAGAAAAACAATCTAAAGAAAGGGAGATGTTCTGTGTTATGTTGTAATGCTGGAGTCACCACTGTATGCTGCTGTAAAAATACAAGTGCTGTGCTGTATATGTTGAAGCTACACTAGTAAACACTGTTCAGTCTGATTCAAGCCGTCTCGTCCTTGAGTCCCATATATCACATCTCCCCTTTTTTGTAAAGACATTGACGCTTAATGAAACGTGTTGCATTAAAGGAAAATCGGAACAAGTGTTTAATATACCCTGATAATTAAAAACAGATACCTTTTATTATTTTAGGAATATTTCTGTTCTGTTATTTTACTTATTATTAGATCTTAAAAGCCATCTCCAATTACAAAAAAAAGGATACTTAAATAAAGAAATGTGAAATAGTAATAGTTTACGTGAAAACAAAACGATTTTGCAGTGAACTTTCTGTTAGGGCTTCAATAATTAGTGTCATTATTTTCGCCCCTTTTTAAAGTTTTGTTTTAAGGAAGTTGACAGGGATGCTGGAAAGCTTATGTCGAGGAAGTTTAATCTTTCTGCCCTGAACGCATCGTGTCCCTGCTGGAAAAGCATGGCTGTGTGTGTATTAGTAAAATAAGCCCAATGAAGTCAGCACGCTGTGGGTGAGAGAGGACGGTAACCAGATGTGTTGCGCGTTTTTCCACGACAGTAAATAAAGCATAAAAACAACCTACCTGTGTGGTTTCAGATGCTCTTTGACCGCTGTGAAGAGTCGACCGTTACCAATGAGCAGATTAAACAGAAAATGAAAAAGGTGCTCCGCTTTCCAGATACTCAACCACTTTAGTTTAACAGTAACACTAAAAACATAGTCAAAAATGTAAAGTTATAGTAAGAAGTTGATCCTGAATTCACAGAGTCGGAGCGACGGTCCGCAGCCACACACACGCTCAGTCCACTCTGACCAACTGCGCGCGAGCAGCAGACCGAGCCCGGCTCATGCTCACACACCTTTATTGTCTACGTCAGGCTCCACACATGACACTGACTCTTTCAACACCCAGACAGGCTGTTTTAAAATCACATTTAGACTTCTAATCCCTTACAATACAGTTGATACACACTTTTATTTTTTATAAATCATAAAAAGCAAGGATGTAACAGATTTTTTAAAACCATTGTACATCCATTTCTTCCACTGTAAAAGGTGTAAACTGGAGCATACAATGGGTGTTTAAAGTGTTTTCCAGAATGACTTAAAGGGCCAGTGTCTAAGATGTAGGTGTATTGGCAGAAATGTATTATAATAGTGTACAACAACCTGAAAATAAGAATCCTTCTGTTTTCATTAACGTAGAATGATCTGTTTGGATCTATATATGGGTAGGGTCTTCTCTCAGAGTCTGCCATGTTGTTTCTGGGGGATTCTTTAACTATGTGTCCCTGTCAGAAATAAGATTTATTTATTTTTTTTTAACTTTTATCAGGGCGGCATGGTGGTGCAGTGGTTAGCATTGTCGCCTCACATTAAAAGGGTCCCTGCTTCGAACCCAGGGTGGGGGAGCCCCCCCTGAGTTTGCATGTTCCTCTTGTGTCGTGGTGGGTTTACTCAAGGTACTCCAGCTTTCTCCCAGTCCAAAGACATGAAGGTTAGGTTAAATGGTGACTCTAAATTGCTCATAGGTGTGAATGGTTGTATTATATTATATGTCTGTTGTCTTGTTGGCGACCTGTCCAGGGTGTACCCCGCCTCTCACCCAATGCCAGCTGGGATAGGCTTCTGCCCGACCCCCAACAGGACAAGCTGTAACAGAAAATGAATTGATGAACACTCACTTGATGACATAGACTGTATATAACCCTCACTGTACAAAAATGAAGCTGGCCAAAAATGAAGCCGGTGCTGGTGATGTCATTTGTTTGTCATTTGCTTTGTTTCTATGGTTATGTCACTGTCTTGCTGATTGTGCTTGTGTGCTGTTGTCTTTGCTTATATGTGCTTTGCTTTGTGCTTTTGTGTCTCTGTTGTGTTTTATGTTGTTTTATGGTATGTTCTCATGTTTCTGGTTAAATGGTTATGTCCTTGTTTTATCAATAGTGCTTATCTCTTGTTGTTACTCATGTGCCTTGCTATGTGCTTTTGTCTATTGTTATATGCTTATATATACAGTATATCTATCTATCTATCTATCTATCTATCTATATATATATATATATATATATATATATATATATACACACACACATATATAAATAAATAGATAAAGAGGGAAAAAACAAAACAACAACAACAAAATAGAACAAAACAAAAAAACACACACACTTTGGCAACTGCAGGCTTACAAAATGAGGGAGTGATGCACCATGGATAGGCCTTAGTCACCTAACGTCAAGAGCACAGGGTGTGAGTCAATTCACTTCTGCTGGGTTGCAGACCATTTGTCAAGAAATGGTTTCCAGATTATCAGGAAGATTTCTTTCCTTGTTGGCAAGTTTATATCGAAGGCCTTCCATATGAATCATGTTGCCAAGCTCCTTCAGCCATTGGTGGAAAGTGGGGCTGGACTCTGACTTCCAGTGTTGTAGAATGAGGTGTTTTGCTAGCAGAGTACAGAGAAATAGCCTTAGCAGTGTGATTATCAATGACAGAGGTCACAGGTAGCCCAATATGGCGAGAAATGGGTCTGGCGTTATTTTTTTACTATAGACCTTTGAAATATAGTCGAATATAAGCCACCAGAAGGAGTAGAGCTGGGGGCACAACCATAGTTGATGGATAAGCGTGCCTGTGTCCTGTTTGCATTTTTCACACAAGGGGGAGACATTGGGGATATATAGCATAAAGTCTTGCTTTTGTGTTATGGAGTCTATGCGCTTGAACTGTATAAGTCTGTGTCTAACATTTATGGAACTGTTATATATCTTGATGAGAATTTCCTCCCAAGTACCATCAGTGATTTCAGTACCCAGCTCTTCTGTCCAAGCATTCCTTAGTTTGGTGTCAGACAATATAACATGGGCTTGCAAGGATGAATACAGAAAAGAGACAGACCCCTTACTATTAGGGTCATGATGGGCAAAGCTGTCAAGTGTGGTGTGTTTAGGCTTGTTTTGATACTGTGGTAAGTGAGTCTTAATATAATTCCTTATTTGCAGGTATCTAAAAAAGTGTGTTGAAGGTAGACTATAGAACTGCTGTAGTTGTTGGAAGGATGACAGTTTCCCCTCAGTGTATAAGTCTCCAATTATGGCAATATTTTTGTCTTACCAAACAGAAAAAAATGGATCAACCAAACCTGGAGGAAAAGCATGGTTTTTGCAGATACTGTGGGTAAATTCAGAAAGGACTGAATTTGCTTCCATATTCTTAACATACTTAGAATAATCTGGCTATGGAACCTTTGCCTTTGGGGGATTATTCAAAAGCGCAAGGAGAGAAGTATACCCACAGTCTGCCTGTTCAATCTGCAGCCAGGCCAGTGTGGAGGAATCTGACGAGGAGCTATTGCACCAAAGGGATAAGACTCTTAGGTTTGCGTCCCAATTGTAAAATTTAAATTAAGGGAGGCCAAAACCACCTTTGAACTTATCCTTCTCTAGATGTTTCTTTGATATTCTGGCCCCTTTATTGTTCCAAATAAATGCTGAGATGATAGAGTCCAATTTCTTAAAGTAGTATAATGGATTATGGACAAGTAAGCAGTGAAAGATGTACAGGAATCTGGGGAGTGAAACCATTTTTAGGGCATTGATGCGGCTGACTAAAAAATTGGCAGTGTATTCCAATATTCAGTGTTTCTCTTCAATTGTTTGGTTTGTTTTCCCAATTGGATTTTAGAAGATCACCATATTTTCGGGTAGCAATAATACTCAGACTCTTAATTTGGTTACAATTCTGAATGGCATTGTCCTTAGAAACTCTGAGTCTACATTATCTGATAATGGAGGTAATTCGCTCTTATCCCAGTTAACAGAGTACCCTGAAAAACCTCCAAAAGTCTCAATTAAACGCAGAAGAGGAGGGTCAGACATTTTGGGGTGCGATATGAACAAAGTCATCTGCAAAAAGTGACAGATGATGTTTCGTTTCATGTATTTGAATAGGGTTATAATCAGGGTTTGTTCTGATCTCACTGGCCAAGACTTCAAAGCATAGATTAAATAAATGCGGACAGCATGAGCAACCTTGTCGGATGCCTCTATGTAGGTAAAATGGCTGTGATATCTACCCATTGGTAATAATGGAAGCCTGAGGTTGGGTATAGATGATCCTAATCCAATTTATGAACGAGTCGCCAAAGCCAAAGCAGTGTAGAGAAGACAGCATGAATTTCCATTCTATATGGTCAAAGGCCTTTTAAGGTGATGACCACACACTCTTCTTTGTGGATGTGATGCATTATATTGAAAAGGTGGCGTAGGTTTGAGTAGATGTGACGGCCAGGTACGAATCCGGATTGGTCGGGGTGTATAAGTTTGTGAATGTGGTCACTCAGCCTGTTGGACAGCACTTTACTCAGAATCTTCATCTCCATTTGGAGCAAGGATATAGGGCGGTAGGAAATCACGTAGGAACAAGCAAGCACTCTCGAAATAAATACACTCGTGAGGTGCATGGCCAAAAACAGTGAAAAAGGGAAAAACGCCAGCACTCTCAAATGTCCTTTTAGTAAGTTTAATCAACCAGCTTGGATGGCAGTACCAGTACACAACAGATGTTTCGACAGAAAGTCTTCTTCAGTGTGTAACTATGGTTACAGAAGTGGCGTTTAAGTACGCTCGAAGCAATCAGAGCAGGTGTGTGAAAAAAAATACTTAACACTTCCGCCATAAAATGTAGTACCACCTCACAGGCAGAGAATAAACAAAAAACAATCTGAATAAAGTATATCACAACTAATAGCAGTAGATGCACCGAAAACAGATATACATATGCATAATATGCTCTGTTCATACAAAAAGGCACTGTGAACAACAGTAAAAACTATGTGCACGAGGGGGCAGAGTAAGTCCCAAAATCTGAATTAACAATCAGATCATAAATGCACAGGAAAAGACTTGCATAAAGTCACTGAGTAACTGTCCCTCAATTAACAATCAGATCACAAGTGTACAGTAAGAAGAATAAAATACAAAAAAGTCGCTGAGTAGCTGTCCCTCAATTGACAACCAGATCATGAGTGCAAAGTAGAGTAAATAAAGTGCATGTAAATAAAGTGCATGGCCACACCGCCAAGGCAAATATAATAGAAGATACCATAAGTCAGTCTATAATAGTCACAGAAAACAACTCAACAGTAACTCTTCATTCATACCTTTAGGAAATTCTGTTTGTAATATATGGATCCAAAAAGCCTCTCTGTAAAAGAGCTCTCTCTCTGTCTCCCCCTCTTTTTAGTGGTTTGACTTCTTCTATTCCCTGAAATCTTAAAGAACAAACGTCGTGACCTGCCACTCTTAGAAATGAAATGTTGGTTTTACTTAACTGAGTTATGTCAACCGGTCCCACAAAACTGTGTTGTTTAAACAGGAAAAGCAAATCACTATTAATGTTAAAAACACATATTAAGTAAATCTAACTTAATATTCTTACTTTAAAGCTACATGACATTATTATATTGCATAACCACAACAATATTATGTTGGATTTACTGACAACACATTAGGTTAACTTAATATGATTGAGTTCAATTAACTTAACACAAATGGACATTAGTAATGTGGTAGGTTTGTGTTAATGCAACACCCTAGTTGTACTGGCTAAATCAAAAATTTAAATAGATACAATTTAAGTTGCTTTATTTCACTTGAGCCTTTATTATACTCTGGAAACATTAGGAAACAGTGGGACTATTACACATAACGTGTATAATTGTGTATGTGTACAGTATACACACACATTCACAAAAACTGAAAATATACTTATGAAATAAAAAATAAAGAGTATAGATATATCATGTTACTCTTTTAACCCCACACCTGATTAAATCCACATTTGTTGAACCATCTAAGTTTTATAGATAACTTTAACATAACAACCTGGAGGTTATGTTTACTGAAAATGTCAAAAGCTGTGCTGTGTGATATAGGCAGCGCTGCTAAGGTCAAAATGAAATGTAACTCCTCAAGCAAGCCATCAACTGCTGAACATTGCACATGAAAAAAACTCTAATTTTAAAAGAACAGTTGCTATTTTTTGAATGATTGTTTCTTGCAAGTTCTCATCTGGTGTGTCAGTTTCAATCAAATTATGACAATCTAAGTCTGAAGCAGTTTCTCCAAGATCACCTGGATGGTCTTCAGATGCATAGTCATCACCATTTACATTACCACCTTTCACTACTTCAACTTTAAAGTCTTTGACTGTGCAGTGTGGATGCTTCCTATTCTTATGTGATTTGTAAGTATATAAGTTTGAAACACACAAGTTACTGTTTCATGACGCTTCAGATGATTATTGATGTGAGAAAAGTACTCTTAAATCCTCACCAAAAAAAGGTTTTTTTGTGATACTCACCATCCTGAAAGCTCACATACTGATTTACATTTGCAGATAAAGTTGTATGATTATCAACAAGCTTATCAACTATATCTTTACGAGCAAGTAACGGCTGTAGAGACTTTAGTAAGGGAACGTACTGAAATGTTTTGTTGGACTTTGCCTCCAGTACATACTCGACAGGTTCCACAACCTTAAATTTTTCCTTGTAGTATTGTTTGCGTTTGAAGGCAGTTGCCAGTGGACCACCCTCAGCAATAGCTTTCACCAAAGAATTATCAGTAGAAATGACAACACTGAGTTCATTAATTATGAGCTGGTCAACCTGGAGGTTATGTTTACTGAAAATGTCAAAAGCTGTGCTGTGTGATATAGGCAGTGCTGCTGAGGTCAAAATGAAATGTAACTCCTCAAGCAAGCCATCAACTGCTGAACATGGGACATGTGAAAAAACCTCTAATTTCAAAAGAACTGTTGCCAATTTTTGAATGATTGTTTCTTGCAAGTTCTCATCTGGTGTGTCAGTTTCAATCAAATTATGACAATCTAAGTCTGAAGCAGTTTCTCCAAGATCACCTGGATGGTCTTCAGATGCATAGTCATCACCATTTACATTACCACCTTTCACTACTTCAACTTTAAAGTCTTTAACTGTGCAGTGTGGATGCTTCCTATTCTCATGTGATTTGTAAGTAGCATATATATTTGTCTGAAACGTACAATTCTGAAACACACAAGTTACTGTTTCATGACACTTCAGATGATTGTTGATGTGAGAAAAGTACTCTCTACTAGATGGCATTTCACTTCCAGGGCACAAAGGGCATGTAAAAACCCCTAGTTCTGCACTTCTAGTACCTAACACATTAACATGACATCGACTCAAATGAGTTTTAAGAGCATTCCATGTTTTGAATGAGCATGGACATTCATAGTATGTGCATGGATATGAGTGTCATAATGATAATGCTTCAATTTGTAGTGTTTAAGTAACTGGTACCTCGTAGATACAGTCTCAGAGCACTGCTTGCACCTCCACACTCAGAGCCTACAAAGAAGAGAGACAGTGATTAGTAATCTCTTCAGCTGTTAGTACTGCTTATAAAACAGATATGGAACATAGTAAACACCAGTTAGATATTGTTACATTGAGCCTCTGTGAGTCAACTGCACTGGACCTGTATACATTTTTACCAAAAGCAATTAATGGATGTAAATTATGATTTTTTTTGCAACTACATTTAAGCCTCTGACTTTGCATCTATCATGACATAAAGCAAACAAACCACAATGAACAAAAACCTCTTTCATGGAGAATGAGGCATATTAAAATTACACTTTTAATATTACTCTAGGATAATTTATTAGATTTTAAAATATGATATGAAATTTCAAATATGATTTTTATTTATAAAGTGCTCAAGCCCACCAGAGGTCCTCCTGCTTTCTATTCAATATTTAGGGATGCAGTATAAACTGGCACAAAAGAAAATCATCTGGCTATTTAAGAATTCAAGAAATATCATCTATGCAAGTGTTACACTTGACAGTGACACAAATATATTCCAATGGCACACCCCAAACTCATTTATTTGGACAAAATGTCAGGAAAAAAAACAAACAAAAAACTTTTTCATCCCCAATATTGCAACTCTCTGGGAGAGAAGAACTTTAAAAATAAAGATGTTTAACACAAAGCAACATCACCACCCCGTAGCGATAAGAAAACAGTTCGATAATTTGATGTGTATGTGCTAAATGTAAACATGAAAGCACATAACAAATATGAACGAGCATCATATCCCTGAATGCTACGAGTGACAGGCAAACAGCCAATCATTTAACAGCTGTGTAGCTCGTTTGCAGAA
The DNA here is from genome assembly GCA_035609425.1 of Epinephelus awoara. Lineage (NCBI taxonomy): Eukaryota > Metazoa > Chordata > Actinopteri > Perciformes > Serranidae > Epinephelus > Epinephelus awoara. The sequence goes on from CM069302.1 coordinate 31,705,893, forward strand.
CCACTGCCACGTGTGTTTGTTGACAATAGAACAGCGTGAAGTGAGGGGGGGAATTGCCGACCAGCGACTGTTACCTCTGCCTGCTGGCCCTGCATGTTCCAAGGTGATGTCATCTAGCACAAATATGACCACAAAAGATGAACTAGTCCGGGATAGAAACCATGGCATTTTTACAATGATTTTAGCCAGAATTTTTATTTTTCATTTCTAGCTTATGTCTGCCATGTACCGTCCTCACCACATTAACAAGAAACTGTGTGTGTGTGATTTAACGTTAAAGGGATACGCCAACATTTGTTTTGTTTGCGTGTCTTGCCTCACTCCCGAGTCCATGACAAGCAGATAGATACCATTCTTTCGACTGTACGTGCAGTATAAAGGGAGAGATTGTTCTTATGCTGCTTTTGTGTTCAGAGATACAGGTCTTAAGCTCTCTCTTAGTCTTACCAACATAGCATAAGCCGTGTAGTGTAAGATTTTATGATTAATCAAGTAAAGGTTTTTACTCTGCCTAGATTGTTTGAGCATAAGAAAAACTCTACTATACTCTGTGCATGCTGATTACATCTAATGATTAAGTTGTGTGATGTCTTATGTAACTGTGTTAAGTGAATGACTGTTGTAACCACACACACATGATTGAAACACCTCACACCTTGTATGGTTTAAAGCACACACATAAGACATTATGCACCACCTGAAAATGTAGCAAGTAGACACACACGCACTAAGGTCTGTATTGCAGCACAGGGGATCATATTAGAGAAAGACGAAAGATAGACACCAAGGTCTGTATTGTATGCAGCACAGGGGATCATATTAGAGAAAGACGAAAGATAGACACTAAGGTCTGTATTGTATGCAGCACAGGGGATCATATTGGAGAAAGACGAAAGATCCCCAGAGTTCACATGTTTTTAAAAAAATAAGGTGTGATGCGGCCCGGATCTATTGGTGAAAAGTCCGGGGCTTTCCAGGGCCCTGAAATCTGCCTTGGACAAAGGCCAGATTGGTTGCTACAATTAGGTCATGCTTAAGGCAGAATTGGGCAAAAAAGGAAATGTTTTCTACCAATAGAAATTGGCCGCAATAGGAAGGCATAAGGAAAGGAGGTGGAGATTCACCTCAGCCGCAAGGGCATTTCAACAGATACACCACAAACTTGGTCTTACAAGAAATTCTACCTTTAACCTTAAACGTTCTACCTGAATGGGGATGTGTAAACGTATCACCTTTAATCATGGAGTTACACTGAATGCAACTGTGGCAAGGAAAATTACTTACAGGTAATAGAGACAAAAAATGTTGGGGCCGAACATAACAATCAGCTCTGACTACTTGATCTCTCAAATTAGCAGCAGGCCTCTGAGCGAAAATAGGAGTGTTTTTAAAAGTATGGCCTACAGTCGGATCACTAGCCAGAATGTGCCAGTGTCTCTTAATACAATTTTTGACATCATAGGCAATATCAGAAAAAGCCAACACGCAGACCAAGTTTGAAGTCTTAGAGGAGGATGGTTTAAGTGTTAATCTCTCTGGAGACAGTTGCCAAGAATCTTTTTATCATAGCCTTTAGCGCTAAAGTGGGCACATAATTCAATAGCCTGCTCTTCAAAGGCAGTTTCAGTACTACAAATTCTCCTACCTCTAAGTAACTGGCTATAAGGTAAGCCTTTCTTGAGACCCGGAGGATGGTAACTGGAAAAGTCAAGGAAGCTGTTAGTGTCCGTTTTCTTTCTATAAACTTTGGTCTCCAGGCATCCCCCTTTGCTAACACAAACATCCAAGAAGGAGACAGAGTCATGACTATACTCCAAAGAAAATTTGATAGAAGGCATCCTGTAGTTAACATGTTAACATTCAAGTTGTTCTAGTGTACCATAATAAAAAACACATCATTAATGTAGCGGTACCAACATTTCAAGAGAGGAAGAAACAGGTTGTTATGGTAAACAAAGTCCTCTTCAAATTTACCCATGAATAGGTTTGCGTAATTAGGAGAGCAGGAACTGCCCATGCTAACACCTTGACATTGTAAATAAAAAGAATCTTCGAACTTGAAGTAGTTTTTACTCAAAATGAGTTTAAACATCTTTAACAAAAAATCAGTGGGGGAAGTGAGGACTTTCCTTTTACTAAGATAATAAGCCAGAGCCTCTAAACCCTCAGTATGTGGCACATTAGTATACAGACTAGTGACATCCATAGTGCAAAGAAAGTCACTGTCTTCAATATTTTGTACATAGTCCATTTTATTCAAGAAATCAGTAGTGTCTTTGAGAAACGATGGAAGTTGAGAAACTAGTGTTTTAATGTGCAGATCAATATATTGAGATATAGGTTCAGTCAAAGATTGTGTACCAGCTACTACAGGGTGTCCAGGCACGGCTTCCACACAACTCTTGTGAATCTTTGGGAGTGTATAAAAAATAGAGCGTACTGGATGTCTTTGAAACAAAAAATTATATTCATTTTGAGAGATAAGAGAGTCATTTAAAGCATTGCTTAAGAAAGAGTCCACTTCTCCAAGAAATTTCACGGTCGGGTCATAGGTAAGAGGAGTATAAAATTGCCTATTGTCAAGTTGTTTCAAAATTTCTTCTCTGTATGCTTCTTTACTTTGTAGGACAATAGCTCCTCCTTTATCAGCTTTGCGAATAACAACAGAAGTGTCTTTGGATAACTCAAGTGAGTTATTGGAGTACAGTCTTCCTTTGTCTTTTTCTTGAACTTGAGAGGACACCTCCTGTTCCACAAGCCTGCAAAATGTGGCAACTGGAAGGTTAAGGGCAGGTGGGACAAACGTGCTCCTTGCTCTCAGTCTATAAGGCCCTGTGGCCTGAGTGAGTTCAGGCTCCACATCAAAAGACGGCAGGTTAGAAGTTCCCTTATCAAAGAAAGCTCTCAATTTAAAAATTTGAACACTTAAGTCCTAGTTTTAAAATTTTCATTTATTTTTATTTAACCTTTATTTTACCAGGAAATAGTCCCATTGAGATTCAGAATCTCTTTTGCAAGGGAGTCCTGGCCAAGACAGCAGCATAATAGTTCCACTAAAAACACAATAGGTTAAAACAGACATGAAACAAACAGTTACAAAACAGTTGGCAACAGCGCTCAGTAACAGCACATGTGCATTCAGTACTCAAATAGTCCTTAATCCTACTTTTAAAATGTTCCATACTTGGCAGGTAACCCATTTTAAAATGTCTCTGTAACTCACACCAGGACGAGGATGCGAATACTTTAAAGGCACTTTCACCAAAGACAGTTCGTGTTCGAGGAACGACATACATAATTTGTCCATCTGACCGAAGATTACAGCTCCTGGCGACTTTAGGAGTCAAGAGAGAACATAAATAAGAAGGCAAATCACGCAATATGGCCTTATAAAGAAAAATGTACCAATGTTCCAATCTACGATTGTGCCAAGAAGGCCAACCAATACTCTCATACAAGCTGCAGTGATGAGTACGAAAACCAGAATCAGTTTCAAACCTTAATGCTGCATGATACACTGAATCCATAATTTTCAGAGAAGATAAATTTGCATGCATATATAAAATGTCACCGTAGTCAAGAATTGATAGAAATGTTGCTTGTATAAGTCTTTTTCTCGCACAAAGGAGAAACAACATTTGTTTGTGAAATAGAAACCCAACTTAACCCTGAGTTTTTTCGTAAGACACTCAATGTGATGTTTAAAAGACAAATTTTCTTTTAAGAAAAATCCCAGATATTTGTAGACAGATACTCGTTCAATCACTTTGTCATATAGTGTAACAATCTGACAAACATCATCATCTGTATTCTTTGACTTCGAAAAGCACATAATTTTAGTTTTGTCAGAATTAAGTACGAGTCTCAATTTATAAAGATTTTTCTGAACGATATTAAAGGCAGATTGCAGATGTTCTATGGCACTTGCTAATGATGAAGCAGAACTATACAAAATGGTGTCATCCGCATAAAAATGAAACTTTGCGTCAGTTACATTTTGAAACAAGATATTTATATAAATAGTAAATAAAATGGGACCCAATATGGACCCCTGGGCGATGCCATTTTGAATAATCAAGGAGTTGGAGGATATACCATCAACCCGAACATATTGTGTTCTCCCACTCAAATAGTTTCCAAACCATTTGACAGCTTTTGAAGACATTCCAATATCCACCAATCTCTGAGACAGGACAGAGTGGTCAACTGTGTCAAAAGCCTTTGAAAGATCTAAAAACAATGCAGCACAATATTCTTTAGAATCAATAGCACTTATTAAGTCATTTAACACTTTAATAGTGGCAGTGACAGTGCTGTGTTTTTTTACGAAAACCAGACTGCAATTCATTTAAAATGTTTTTTGTTGTTAAAAAATCTTTCAACTTGTCACTTATGAGCCCTTCTAACACCTTGGCTAAAACAGATAGTTTAGATATCGGCCTATAATTATTGGGATTTGATGGGTCGCCGCCTTTTAATAAAGGAGAGACATATGCTGTCTTCCATACATTAGGTATTATTCCAGTTTCTATAGTCAGGTTGAAAATATGTGTCAAAGGTTCTGCAATATGTTCAGCTGCAATTTTTAAAAAGTAAGGATCCAACCCATCAGGGCCAGAGGATTTCTTGGCGTTTAACCTTTTAAGAGCAGCATAAACCTCCTCTATAGTAATAGGAACAAGATCAAAATCAAAAGGTACATTTTCCCTGGGCAAAGAGTAATCCTCTTGACACATCTCTTGTGTTTCACGCTTAAACAACAAACCAGAAGATATAAAGTGCCGATTCAAGGAATCTAACATACTTTTTTTGTCTGTAATAATTTCATCATTCAGCTTTAATGCATTTGGCAGCACAGCGTCCCTGGAGCCTGAAGACAATGATTTAATAACTTTCCAGAATTTAGAAGGGTTTTTTGTACTGTCACACATTTCTTTAACATAAAAATCTGATTTAGCTTTACGTATTAAGAGAAACACATTTGTTCCTCAGGTGCCTAAAATGTTGCCAGTCTGAATTATTTTTAGATTTTCTTGCAGTTGCCCAAGCAAGATCTCGCTCATGAATTATATCAGACAGTTGCTCTGAGAACCACGGATTATCACGTCCTTTAATCATATATTTTCTAAGAGGAGCATGCTTGTTTATAATGTCCAAAAATAATGATTTAAAATATTGCAATGCCATCTCGGGCTCTGGGATCAAATTTACCTTGGTCCAGTCACAAAGATAAAGCTCATTTAAAAAAGCTTGTTCACAGAACAACTTAAAATTTCTCTTAATCATGATACGTGGTTTACATTTTGATAACCTTGTGTCTCTCACACTAGCAATAACGCAGTGATCACTAACATCATTTGCAAAAACAGCAGTAGCTTTGAATTTCTGTGGAACACTGGTTAAAAACAAATCAAGGAGCGACGACTTCTCAGGATGTTGAAGGTTTGGCCTAGTTGGCGAGTCTATAATTTGGGTCAAATGCGCTGAATCACAGAATCATTTAAAAGAATCAGATGCAGGAGTTAACCAGTCCCAATTTAAGTCCCCCATTAAAACTAATTCATTATAATTTATAGATGACAAGCAATCAGACAATGAGGATAATGTATCCTTTGATGCAGAAGGAGGTCTGTGACACCCCACAACTGTCATAACACATCTCTTTGTAAATTCAACTTTCAATACGAATAATTTAAATTGTTTAGGCATAGACTTAGATAGTTGAACTGTTGCCTGAAACTTATTTTTTACATAGATTGCCACTCCTCCACCTTTAGCACGGCAATCAGTATGAAAGATGTTATACCCATCCATATAAATATAACTATCAGGAGTGGATCTACCAAGCCATGTCTCAGATAAAACCATAATATCAGCATCAGTCGATTTGGCCCAAATTCTAACCATATCAATCTTTGGCAGGAGACTTCTCACATTCATATGTACAAAACCAATACCAGACCTAATCACTCATCGTGATTATAGGCCAAGAGTTGTTGGATGGGACAAAACAGTCACTTAGTGCCCAAACCACAAAGCTGGATGTGTACTTCCAAGGGTTGGTAAATCAGCAATAAAAACAGCTTAGGTAAAAGTGTCGAGAGATACTAAAATCCAATAAAAACTACTAGTAACAGACAAACACTGAACAGAGACACTAGACATGCTGCCATCTTGGATTGACTGAATGAATCAGCTTTTTTACAGGGAACATAAGACAGACCTTTAGAGAGGACAGACACCGCGTGTTCTGTCAGGGACCTGCTGGAAAGGTTGATGACATTTATGTCACACTCTGAGTCCCTCTGGTGTGAGCTGTGCTGCCTGCCAGGTACCTGGCTGGGGGTCCTTCTAAACAACGCCGCCATCTCCTGGTGCCAGCCGCCGGGCGTTCGTTGCCCGACTCCCCCGTTGATGGTTCGCTGGAGGCCGTGAAGTCGTCACGGCGGCGCCAGTGGCGATGAGCAGTGTGGCCTTCTGATGACATCCAGGGTGGTAGGAAGACATATTTAAAGGGTCTCTATCTGTTATTTTATCAACTACTGATATGACAGTTTAGAATCAAGGAGAACGTTATCTATACAGGAGTAGGTTTGTGAACTGGAGAGAAAAATGAATAATCCCCGTCTGTTGGATGAGAAAGCCTCCATATATCTACCAAATTTAAACTTTCCATCAATGTTTTTAGGCGAATGCTAGTGTCTAATGATATATGCTTGCTCTATGCTTGTGTGCCCTTCTATAGACATGCCATCAATAGGCTTTTATCTGTGCTTATGTGCTTTTGTATGTTATTTTGTCGTTTTCTTATATACACATGTACCATCAACCTGCCAGGGACTGCAGATGAAAAATAGCCCGTATGGCTAAATCTGGCACCTTTATGTGACTTTTAAGTGATCATGTCATTTAATGTGCTCTGTCCCTTTCTAAATAAACTAAACATAAACATAAACATTTGAAGCCAAAGTCTGTGCAGTAGCAATCTTGGCTACTCCACTAGCTGCAATTGCAAGCAGTGTTATTGATAGCGAGCATACTGATTGGTACACAGAACTGTCAATCATGATGTCAATCCCCCTTTTTTAAACATCAAATTACTACTTATGACCAAATGTCAATCAGAAAAATGAACATTTTAACAAACAGCAGTGTAATGAGAACTACCTCAAACGACAGAAACCACCTTTGGGAAAAACTGAGCCAATATTTGGACCTTCACCCCTGCCTAATTTTGAATTTAATGGTGATTTAATATTAACATCAAATACAAATGATACATACATTTTAATGATATGTATCATGTGTTGTAAGATTTTATCTTTTTTTTTTTTGATTTTTTTGGGCATTTTGGCCTTTAGTTGGGGGACGTTGCGTCCAAGTTGACTGATGCTACGGTAAGAATAACATCCTGGCTGAACCAATGCTGTCTACAGCTAAATCTCTCAAAAACTGTTTGTATGCTTTTCTCCAAAAATAACAAAACAAACATAGAACCAGACATTTTTATCACTGGTGAGTGCCTACAAGTTGTCACCGAACACAAATATTTAGGAGTACACTTTGACTCAACTCTCAGCTTCAAAACACACATAGAAAGTCAGTAATAAAATAAAGTTCAGTTTATCAAACTTTAGGTCCATCAGAGACTCCCTGTCAACAGAAGCAGCCAAAGTATACTTTTTTTCTATGATCATTTCGCACATCACCTACTGTCTGATAAGTTGGTCTAATGCTCTAAAACCTTTGGAGTCACTTTACAAACAAGCACTTAAAACACTAGACAAAAAAACCTTTAGACATCACCATTGCCATATCCTGAAAAAGTATAAACTTTTGAGCTGGGACAACCTAATTACATACAAAAACATCTGTCAGGTATACAAGATCATGCAGGGCTCAGCTCCTCCTCCAATATCCAGTTTTATTAAATTCAAATCCTCTGCTATTAGAACTACGCGAGGTGCGACAAAAAAAGATTGCATAATCCCATTAAGGAACACCACTTTCAGCCAGGCTGTATTCTCATTCAAAGCATCACATCAATGGAACACAATGCCACAGTCGATCAGAGAATCTCCATCATATCACTCATTCCAAGCAAATGTTAAGAACTGGCTTGTAGACACCCAAAGATGTGAGCACTGATGTTGATATTGTTGTCCGATGTGAATTGTTGTCCAAATGTGTATTATTAACATGGACACACATCACCTTGTTGTAGTCCAAACGTGTATTTATTATGTATGTATTTACGGACAGTAGTATGTGTTTGTGTCTACCCTATGTGGTACAATATTTTATCCCATTGTTGTTCTTTTTAAAGGTTGCCTTGTACAAACTGGCCAAGGGACAATCGATGAAAACTAGCTTTTTAAGCTAATTCGAGTGCATTTACATGTGTGTTTTTTGTATACAATGTTTATTAATGTGCATTGTCCCTTTCAAATAAACTAAAGTAAAGTAAAGTAAAGAGAGAGAGAGAGAGAGAGGGAATGACATGCAGCAAAGGGCCACAGGCTGGAGTCAAACCCAGGCCTCTGCAGCAACAGCCTTGTACATGGGCTACCTGTTCTACCACTAAGCCACAGATATCCCGTGTTGTACCTGCTTAAAGACAGCTAGCTCCATGGAGGGAACTGAAATAAGAAGAAATCATGGTCAATTTTTGCTTGATCAGGCGAATGACAAGCGCTCTGCTTTTCATACAGCACAGTTTAATTCAGCTCAATTTAAGGGACTTCATTGGAGTGGAAAAACTTATGTTAACAAACAAATATTGTACATAATAAAAGATCTTCCAGTATTTGGTTCACATGATATGGTGGGGCACAGTGCATTCTGGAAGTTGTAGGTTTTCTACCTCTTGGGCAAAAGCTAATGTCACAGTCCCTTTACTCTGGTCAGTCTTCCTCCTGCATAGCCCAATTTTGTTAAAGGATCATTTTTCCAACAGTGAAATACGTTTCTAAACAATGATGGTCTATCTCTACAACAATGAAGAAACAACCAACAGCAGACAGCACATCACAAGTAGTGCCAACAGGCTACCAGCTAACAACGTTCACCACCAGGTCAGCTCCAGGCTACCAGCTAACAGCCTTCACCACCAGGCCAGCTACAGGCTACCAGTCACCAGCCTTCACCACCAGGCCAGCTACAGTCCACATTTGGTCGCGGGGACGCGCGCTTCTCCAGATTACTCATAATCAATACCTGGCTCAAGCCTGCCTGCTCGAGGTTTAACTTTACGGACAATTTTAACCTTATCTGGAATCGCCCCTCCTTTTTTAAGTCCGACGGCATTCATCCCAACACCACAGGTGGTCGCATGCTTGCAGCTAACATCCAATATTCCGTACATTATGCTCCACGTGACTGACTATTTACACCACACACCCCCTCTATAGACACTCTTCCTCGCCCCTCGCCAGCAGCAGCACAAAGCACAACCCAGCTCACTAGCGCCCCCGTCCCTCCCAACCAGTCAATAAAATCCATCTGGTCTAATTTCCGTCCCCCTCCATGAAACACCGGTCGGGCCATTGACCACAGTGTGCTAGCCTGCCTACCCCAGTCGGCTAGCACCGCTGCCAATTTTGAAAACACCACTGTCAAATTCCGTCTACTCAATATCCACTCACTCACAAACAAAGGTCATCTCATCCAGAATCTCATCACTGACCATAACTTTGACTGTTTCTGTTTAACCGAAACCTGGCAACAACCCAATGACTTCTCCCAAATCAATGAATCTACTCCCCCGGAATTCGTTTACATCTGTCAACCCCGTGGCACCGTCCGGGGAGGAGGTATCGCAATAATTTATCGCGAAAAGTGGAAAGTCTCGCCGGTGTCTACCCCTGCCTTCACCTCTTTTGAATCCACTGTCTGTCAACTCTCTGGACCTACTCCCACCATCATTGCAACTGTTTACCGGCCCCCAATACCAAACAACGACTTCTTACATGACTTTGCTGCTCTGCTTACCCACCTATCCACCCTTTCACCAAACAGCATAGTGCTGGGAGACTTCAACATTCACATAGACAATACCAACAACCCTCTCACCAAAAACTTCACATCTTGCCTCGACAGTTTTGGATTTAAACAGAATACCGATACCCCCAGTCACTCTAAGAGTCACATCGTGGACCTAATCTGCTGCTCTGGTGTCTCCCCCTCTGACCAAACAACAGTTGATCTCCCCATAACTGACCATTTCCTCCTATCATTCAGTATCAGACTCCCCCTCTCCACTACCACGTTCCCCCGTCTCATTTCTTTTCGCAGTATTAAGGACATTAACTTAGATTCCCTCTCCTCCTGTATCGACTCTCACATGGCTACTCATAATTCATCCACACTTGAACAGCTGGTCTCACACTACAACACTGGTCTCCATCACATACTCAACTCCCTTGCTCCGCTAAAAAGCTGGTTTGTCTCCTTTTCCCTTTCCGCCCCCTGGTTTACCCCTGAACTTCGGCTCATGAAAGCCAAAGGACGGCAACTTGAGCGGCTCTACAGAAAAACTGGCGGACAAAGACATTTACAAAGACCATATGTTACACTATAAGGATTGCATTACTCAAACCAAATCAAACTGCTACACCGGTATTATCTGTTCCAACGAAAGTAACACCAAATCACTGTTCTCACTGCATAAGAATATCACACAAGCCCCGGAATCTGTACCAACTCACCTTTGTTCTACTGCTCTCTGTAACTCCATCTTGTCATTCTTCAGTCAGAAAATCCAGACGATCCATCAGCAACTCAGCTCACAACCCACCCTCAATGTCGTACCCGAACTTCCCCCTCCTACCCACTCTTTTTCCTCCTTCCAGCTCCCCACCACCTCAGAAATTTCAGATCTTATCCGGAAGTCCAAGCCATCCACCTGTCAGCTCGACCCTCTCCCCACAGTTCTGGTCAAAGCCTGCCTCCCTTCCCTGGTCCCCCTCATCTCTTCCATCATCCACTCCTCTCTCTCCACTGGAACTGTTCCTACACCATTCAAAACCGCTGCAATTACCCCAATTCTGAAAAAACCCGGTGCAGATCCCACCAACTTCAATAACCTACGTCCAATCTCTAATCTCCCCTTGATTTTCAAGATTCTTGAAAAAACAGTAGCAATTCAACTCCACTCCCATCTTTCACCAACAACCTGTATGAACAGTTCCAGTCTGGTTTCCGCCCTCTCCACAGCACAGAAACTGCACTCACAAAAATAACCAACGACCTCCTCATGGCAGCTGATTCTGGTTTACTCTCCATCCTCATCCTCCTTGACCTCAGTGCAGCCTTCAATACCATCTGTCACACCACCCTCCTCAATAGACTATCCTCCATCAGCATCACTCATACTCCTCTAGACTGGTTTAAATCTTATCTCTCTCACCGCACTCAGTTCATCCAGCTCAAACACTTCACATCCCAACCTTCCGCCGTTATTTCAGGTGTGCCCCAGGGCTCTGTCCTGGGGCCCCTCCTCTTCATCATTTATCTTCTTCCCCTTGGCAGCATCTTCCGCAAACATAACATCACTGTATGCTGTAAAGCCCTGTGAGGCAAATTGTGATTTGTGATATTGGGCTCTACAAATAAAATTGATTGATTGATTGATTGATTGATTGATTGATTGATCACCTTTCACTGTTATGCGGATGACACCCAGCTCTACCTTGCTAGCAAACCCACTGCCAACCTCCCACCCTCCTCCCTTACTGACTTCCTAACTGAAATAAAATCCTGGTTCACCTCAAATCTTCTGAAACTCAACTCTGATAAAACAGAGATTCTTCTCATTGGCACACAGTCAACACTTTCCAAAAGTGACAGTTTCCCCATCACCATTGACAACTGCTCCGTCTCCCCCTCCCCATAGGTTAAGAGTCTGGGTGTCATCCTCGACAGGACACTTTCCTTCCGATCTCACATTAACAACATCACCCGGTCTGCTTACTTCCATCTACGCAACATCAATCGCCTCCGCCCCTCCCTTACTCCCCATGCCACTGCTATCCTTGTCCATAGTCTCATCACTTCCCGCCTGGATTACTGCAACTCACTCCTCTCCGGTCTCACCCACAAATCCCTGCACAAGCTTCAACTGGTACAGAACTCAGCTGCCTGTGTTATCACCAGAACCCCCGCCATCCACCACATCACTCCCGTCCTACAGCAGCTCCACTGGCTCCCAGTCAAGTCCCGCATTGACTTCAAAATCCTTCTGCTTGCATTCAAGACCATCCATAATCTTGCCCCCCCCCATATCTTTCCAGTCTTCTCCACATCGCCACTCCCTCTCGCACCCTCCGATCATCCTCCTCCATTCTGTTGACTGTCCCCTCCGCCCATCTCACCACCATGGCATGGGGAGCAGAGCTTTCACCTGCTCTGCTCCCCGGCTCTCTTCCAACCAAAATAAGGAACATCAGTACACTATCACAATTCAAGTCCCGACTCAAAACACACCTGTTTAAGATCACATTTTCCCTTCACTAACCCCATTTCCTGTCCACATCTAACTGTTTTTACTCGTGTGTACTTTTTGTGATTTTCTTTTGTAATCTTATTTTAAATTATTTTAATTGATTTTATTGTGTACTGTGCACTGTCTTTTATCCATTGTAAGGTGTCCTTGAGTGACAGAAAGGCGCCTAAGAAATAAAATGTATTATTATTATTATTAACCACCAACACATATACAGTTATGATAATAAATATAATTTGAGGTATTCTGAACTGAGGCAACAGTTCGTCTCCCTCTCTGGCCACACATCCACCCTCTCCCCAGTTACGCAGGGGGTCCCTCAGGGCTCAGTCCTCGGCCCCCTCCTCTTCATCTGCTACCTCTTTCCCCTTGGTCACATCATCCGCAAACTCAACCTGGACTTCCATCCACTGTTACGCTGACGACACCCAGATCTACATCACCACCAAACCCACCCAAAACCCTCCCCTCACCCACATTGAAACCTGCATCGCTACAATACAAACATGGCTGACTCACAACTTCCTCAAACTCAACAGTGACAAAACAGAGCTCCTCCTCATAGGCACCAAATCCACCCCGGCACGCAATCTCGGTGTTATCCTGGACCCCACCCTCTCCTTCGATCACCATGTCAGCTCCATCGTCAAGACCTCCTACTTCCACCTCCGCCGCATCACCAAAATCAGATACTGCCTCTCTCCCCCTGCTGCTGAATCCCTCATCCATGCCTTCATCTCCTCCCGCCTCGACTATCGCAACTCCCTCCTCACTGGCATCACCTCCCATTCCCTCCATAGACTCCAAATGGTTCAAAACTCTGCTGCCCGTCTCCTTACCCACACCCAGTCCCGTGAACACATTACTCCCGTTCTCTGCTCTCCATCAAATGACGCATCAATAAGGTTCTCACTGTAGGGTATGTTTCTCACACTCTTATTCGCTACATCACATCATTCCTATCTATAGCTCAAGACACTTTATCTGAAAAATACCACCTGCTACCAGGCAACACACCTATGAGACATGACATAGGCTACATAGAGACAATGGATCAGAGTATAAATAAAATAGAATAACAATAAAATAAAAATAAAATGTATACAGAATAAAATCAAATGTATAATAGTGGACAGATGATACACACACAACATCACACAGCATCTGGCCTGTGCCGATAATCTAAATTTGTCAGCTGTTTTCTTACTTCTTACAAAATGCAAACAGATGCAAGTAAATGGGAGCTGCAGTTTGTCTGGACAAAAAGCAATAGAATCTTTACATGTGGCTGCAGGGCATCGTGCAGAACTCTGTACTGTACTGTACTCTGTACTGTATGTTCATTGTAGTTTGATTGTTCATGTGTGCTGCCGTGTCGCCTCTCTCAAATGTCTAAGACAAATTTCTCCTAAGGGAAGAAATAAAGGCTTACCTTACCTTACCTTAACTTACCTTACCTTGTTGAGCACACCTTGGTGCTTAAACATGCATGAGAACGCAGGAAATAGGGTGTTTGAGATATGTGGCAACATCCCCAAATGTTGCAACACAACCAGTGCCATTGATAGAATGGGACCATAATTAATGTTATTAATTGCAATGACATGTCAAAAGACTGCTGTAAAGAGGGCCTATTCCTCATTGTTTAAAACGTGTGCAGACAAAATTAGAATTTTGACGCTAGAGGAAAAATTAAGTCAGGTCACCGAAATTAATGCAATTCCTCCTGAGGGGAACACAAATATTTACACCAAATTTCAGACCAATCCATGAATGTCAACGTCGTGGTGGTGTTCGAGGAAAAGCGAGGAGATCAGTTAAGTCAATAGGATACATTGCCTTGGGATCATGTCCAAATGATTCTTTGAAAATACCATCTTTCTAGTGAAATACTTTTTATTGCACCACTTTTAATAAAGTCTTTTTATGCCCTCTAAATTTTCCATGACTCTACATCTCCTGGTACCATCCCTCCACAACCAAATGCTTGACAGCGAGAACGCAAACGTCTCATGAAAGTGCTCTCAAGCTTCTTGCCTGCAGGCAGGTGGGGACAGGATGAGTCCAATCACACCTCTCTTACTTTCAGAGACACAGACACCTCATACGCACCTCCATGTCCTTTATCCCTGTACACCTCATAAGTACATTCTCACATCTCCAGCTCACAAATGAGACTGTGTGAAAAGTATAACAAGTTCTTACATAAAGCCTTCACGTGCTGTGACAGCTGAAGTCGATGCAGCCGTAATTTTCTATGTTCCCCTGCATTGTTAATTGTCTTTTGTTGAAACTGTACTTGCCCAGCATTATAAACACTTATGTCTGTAATAAACCATTCCATGACTCGTCCAGTCTGCATGTCGAAGTTCCCTTGAGCAAGATACTTAACCCAGAATTGCTCCCGATGATGCTTCCATCGGTGTTTGAGTGTGTTGGTTGTGAGTGTATAGGTTCCACTTTGGAGGGTAGCCTTGGCCACCAGTGTATGAATGCGTGTGTGAATAGGTGTTTGTGGATGTGATGCAAGCTACATTTGTGATTTGTAAAAACAACCTTGAGCCTGCACTAGAGTCACTAATGAGGTGAGACTGAAAACACAAAGAGAATTAATTGGAAGCTGGTTCCTTTGTACAAAAACTGAATTGATAGGGACTGCTTGTGATCAAACTGGAGTGTGAATAACATATAATAATAATAATAATAATAATAATAATAATAATAATGATACATTCAATTTGTATAGCGCTTTTCAATGACAGCTGTATCATGGTGTTGTGCTTCTCACACTTTTTTCCAACTTGCTGAGATCCTGGGAACCAGTAACGCCACAGTCTCATCTATGGTTACTGTTTTCAAGTCAATGTTGCCAACAAATCTAGATAGTGCATGTGTATGTTTGAGTGAATGCTTCACGTATTGGCATGTTTAGACAAATTTTGTATTTGTGTGCATGCACATATACGTGATTGCATGTACACACTTGTTGCACAGGTTTTGTTTGTTTTTGTTGTTTTTGAACTGAACACCCATGAATCATGATTATTAATCATTATTAATCATAGCAGGAAGACGTATACTAAGGACAACAGAATATGTGAAAGATAGAAATAAAACAAAACTAGGTATGAGAACAATACGACATGGAAGATAAGAATTGAACAAAGGTAGAGTTACAGTTAAAGGCAATGCTGAGTTTACCGCAGAACCTCAAATTCCTATAGTCTGTAAGGGTCCTCGGATCAAAAGTTTTTCACAGAAATTAATCCAAGCTGTGAATATTGTTTGAACAGGATAAAGTGGGCTGGGTGCTATTATCTTCGAGTGCTATAACTCACTTTCTCTAATGCACTGTCTGTCAGAGCTCGATCAAATGAATGATTAATTGATATAGCATCTGAAGCCTTGTTTTTATGCAAGTAGTAGGTTACTGGTCTAAATAAACAATTTGATTGTATTTCCTGATCTTTGCCGAGCAGCAGTTCTGTGTGAAAGGATTTAAAGGCCTGTCCCAAATATAAGGTTCATTAATTTCTCACTGCCGCGATACGGAAATGTCGGATGGATTTGCGCGCTCAAACCATACACACAGGCGCGGTACTATGGGAAGCCGAAAGTGCCATATATCGCCACTATTTCAACGCTACCTGTCTTAAGACACCGCTTTTTACGGCTGTTTTTAATTTAAATGCCGCAAAAAGCGGCCACAGTAGACACCACTTTTTACGCCGTAATAATTGTCCAGAGATGATAATGAGCCCTGCCCTCTGTTTAACACAACCAATAAGTTCAATGTTTCTGAAACCAATCAGTGCAGAGCACAGTGAGAACAAAACAATGGATCCACAAGACTTGGCTGCTGTGTTGCTCTTTTGTATTGCTAGAAGAAATTACTAAAATTCAAAGGATTAATTACTGATCTGCATGAAAGTATAATCACCGTGGCTGGAAACAGACCAAGGTACCTTGTAACTGTTTGTTTTCTGGGAATAACTGACACAATCAGAAACCAGAAACAAGTCGTTCTTTTTTAGTTTTTGACCAAAAAACAAAAATAACGGAAAAAAACCCAAGTCATTTTCTCGTTTTTGGCAAAAAAAATGAAAAAACGAAATTCAGCTCAATTTCTTGTTTTCTGATCTTACTGCAAAAAACATAGATGTAGATTTAACATTTAGGTGCCACATTTGGTCCGTGTACCTTCCGTTCATTCTATTTCCAATTCTGAAACGCAAATCGGAAAACAAAATAACAGGCATTTTTAGTTTTCCAATATATGTAGCAGATTTTAAAACAAACAAACAAGAGCTGTTATCCATTAAAATATCGCCATAAAATTGGATTTTGTGTTGTTTTCCTATTATAGATTTTTATATTCCCAGATAAACACGAACAATCCAATCTATGTTAATCCAAAATATTTATAATAATATTTATTTATTTTAGCTTTTTTCCGCGAGTACGTCTTAAACACAGCAGATTGGGTTGGCAGGAGTCTAAAGACGGATGAGATGGCGTCACTCGAGCCCTACGAAAATGTAATTAGAGAAATGATTACACAGAATTTCTCGTACGCCGACATTTCAACAAATTTGTCAGAACTAGGTGTGAAGGGAGGATGCTCAGCAATGAGTGTCAGGAGATTTTGTGCACGCCACAACATTTCCAGCAGGGGACATGTATCCGACTCACAATTAGAGGCTGCTATCAGCAGGGCAATAAATCAGGTAGGTTTTTTTGGTTTTCTTTGATTTACAGAGGTGGGTAGTTACGAGTTACATTTACTCAGTTACATTTACCTGATGAGGTTTTTGGATAAGTTGCACTTCTAAGATAGTTTTACATCATCTCCATACTTTTTACTTTTACTTGAGTAGGTTTGTGAAGAAGACTGTACTCTTACTAGACTCCATTAGGTTACACTGAGCTGGTTACTTTCTTCTTTACCCATTAACTATCCTACGCATTATTATCCCCCCTGTGCATCAATTTAATGTTGTATTTTGTCAGACAGAGGGACTTCCGCCATAGGCTCTACCACCTGACTGTGTTCCTCCAATCACATTTGGAAATGTGTGTTGGGGGTACATTTTTGATTGACCAAAAGCACTGTATTTTTCAGGATTCATTTTATTATTTAACAACGTGCTTTCGGTCAATCCAAAAACCTGAAAGTAAAAGTAAGGTTTTGGCTCTCTTGTCTGTGTGCATAATTATTAGGCAACTATAAGATTGTAGAGCTATTATGCAACTGAATGAAATACAAAAATGTTCCCATCTCACCTGTTTGCATTCTTCTGCTAAAGTGAGAATAATAAACAAACAACTCCAATTTCTGAAAGTAAAAAATATACATCTGTGACCAATATAGCCACCCTTCTTTTCAATAAATCACAAAAACAGTGCACTAGTAGATTGCAATATTGTTGGTCTATCGTACAGTGCAGACTCAACATTTGATTGAGTCATGTTTCACTATTTTACAGATCAGCAGTTCTTGAATACGGGATGTGGGACCAGGTCAGGGTGGACCATGGCCGTGAATTTTACTTGTCCCTCTACATGCAGGAGATGCTGTCTAACCACAGACACAACTTGCAAAGGCAACCATATCGCCAAACTCAGTCAACAAAGGTGAGGTAACAGTCTCCTTAATGCCAAAAATGAGACTAAGCTTTAGAGATGTTACTCAGTTTTTTATGTACTGGTACTGGACACCAAAATAACAAACTTTTGCTGCACTGATCCTCAATTCAAACACATGGGGCCAAAACCTCAAACCTTAGTTAGCCGTATAAACAAACTCCCACCTAAACAATGATTGCATTGTTTACATTCATGCTCCATCTAGAGAAACCGTTGCACAGGTAAACACAGGAGACTACGCGGGGAAGAGCAATCGAGCCAAATGGATGAGTGGTTTTGTGGCAATTCTCTACATGGAGTGTGAATGTACACCAATATCACATTGTTTAGGTGGGCTGAAGTATCACTTTAACCAGACTCCTAATCAAACCTCTTCAATACTGTCTGTAAACTTTTTACATCTGATATAATCCTGTTTCCTCTCACCATGTTAATTTTGCAGACTAAATATTGGTCTGAAGTGCAACATGAAATACAAAAAAATGTATAAAAATAAAACTATTATGTATCTACAGCTGTTGAACAAGTGCAAAATTCCAACTGGATTTAGAACAAGGCTATTAGCCAGCTGTAGCAGAGGTAATCACGCTTAAATCGTTGAATGTCATACAATCACACTTAAAGGATTAATCCATCTTAATTACACCAGCCAATGAGGAGAGAAGATGGTCAAGACTGGTCAGCCTGTGAGCATTGACAGAGAACTCATCTGCCCTGCATCTGAGGCACTGGTCGGATGTCAGCATCCACTGGTCAACGCAGTTTTTGCAGCCAGCAAAGCTTTTGCAGCATACGGCAATCACAGGCTCTTCCATTAGCCCTGTTTGATGGAGAGAAAAAAAAGCACAACACATATGCAATATTACAGTTCGGTATATTATCTTGTCTTTACATAAAGGAACAGTTCACCCAAAATGAACATTCTGTCATCATCTACTCACCCTCATGTCAGTTAAACCACAGGTGCAGTTTGTCCATATAACACACAAGGAGGTTGCAGCACTACTGGAGAGCAAGTGGGTCTCCATTGACTTCAACACAGTGCATATAAAGTCAATGGAGACCCACTTGCTACTTGTGTTTTAACTGACACGAGGGTGAATAGATGACAGAATTTTCATTTTTGGGTGAACTGTTCCTTTGATATACATATTACATATGTTTAAAAGCTTGGCAAGGGACAGTTTGATTACAACATGGAAAAGCAATAATTAACGTTTGATTCACTTGGACACTCCATTAGATCCTGCTTAAAAGGTAGACTTTAATATAGATCAAACAACAAAATATCTTACAGACCTTTGCATACAATACAACCAAAGGCATCCTTTATGTTTGTTATCATGGTGTTGGTCAGAAACAGCATGGCACCCCTGGTGTTGTTGACATGTGTTGACAGGTCCTTCATGACTTGGGTGACCTCACTCAGTCCTTGAGCAGCCAAGATCACTTCTTCTATTTTATCATGGACCCCCTGAAGACCTGTGGAGTCCATGTCTTTATGACTACAGGGAGGGTTAAAAACAACAACAAATATTATACAATATTCACCAGTTCTGTTCAGATAACTTTTTTCCTAAGAGATGTTATTTAAAACAAAATAAAAGACAAATATTGACAGGCAGTAACTAAAATGTTTACCTCAGTTTCTTTCCCTTTGTTCCTTGCTGGAACTCATGGAAGATCTGCTCTGGGACAGCAAGAAACTTTTTTGCATTTTGCTTCCAATACTTGGATCCTAGCAAGAGAGGAAGACAACTCATGTAACAGGTACAATGTAAACACATTAACAGCTGAACAGAATACTTTGTGGGCCAAAAAAAATTAAGAGACAAAGAGAGCACAGTATTGAAGTAGATGGGGCATATAGTTTAACAAACAAAGCATATTTATTTATTATTATGCAACTATTCATTTTTTCCAGATAGTACCTCTTGTTCCTTCAGAGTCCACAATCTCATTTCCCTGGGCATCAGTCAGGATGAGAGGGTCATCACTCTGCAGGGCATCATGTATTTTTGCAAGGATACCTGTGGTTGTGGCTTCAAACTCAAACAGTCTGCGTACAACCATACGGGCAGGCTTCAGTTTCCCCTGGCTGAGCTCAGCAATGAAAACAGACCTAGAAAGATTGTTGTGGGAGTGGTTTGCATCAAGTCAAATCAATTAATGCCATCTCAAACACATAGCCTACATTACAATTGATCCAATTACAATTGATTCGAGTTTTAAAATGATCTTGGTTAGAAAGGATCTTAAGAATTCCAAAAACAAATACAATCATGTGGATTTATTCATATGTAGCTAGCCTTGGACCAAGACGTTCATGAAGGCAACCCCCTTTTTTAAATATTTAAATTATTTTAAATAATGTACATTTTGATATTTAAATAATTTAATTTTTTTTTTAATAATTTGACGAGCAAATAACTTGCTAATCAATGGTAGGGGGGCTCTGAACTGATGGGACTGGGGGTACCTTTGGAAGGTGTTACTCATGCTTGCTCGATGGGGAGTGGGAGCAATGGCCTGAGCAGGTGATCCCAGAGCAGCAGTGGGCTGTGCTGGATGGTGGAACTGGAAATGGATGGAGGAGTCTGCTCGGTGACTGGTAGAGCAATATCATCCCCATGAACCTCATAGTGGCCTCGAGGTCTAAGGTCCAAGCAGCTGAAATGTCCAGACGATCCCGGGAATATCGCCACATTGTCATCATCGGTTATGTACACGCTAGGAGCATATACCTTTGAAAGAAAACATGTAGGGACCTTAATCAGACGGCTATTCTGTGCTAGCATCCTTTGATCTTAGCATGTTCTCCAAACAAATGAAAAAAGTGTTACTTACCTGGAAAATTCTGGCAATTTTATCTCCCATCATGTCGTCCTCCCTAAGCGTTAGCCTCTTGTTTCCTTTAAAAAGGATATAACGGGTTGAGTCCATTGTGAACGAGGAATTGTTGCTTGACACCAACTTGAAGTGAAAAACACCAGACTATCACCGCAACCTTCCTGACTCACGGACCAATCCGCGTGTAGGCTATATTTATTTATTTTCGGGCCATGGACTGAAAAGCATAAAAATTGAAAATTGAAACTCGAAAAAGAGAAATTTAAGGCATTTCAACGAAAACTAAAATTTGAGTAAGAAATGCAATAGTTTTTTGTTTTTTTTAAAAAAAAAAAGGTCATTAAATAGTTGTCCGATTTTTGTTTCAGAAATGGTAATAGAAAAAATGGCCCTAAATTTGTTTTTTGATTTGCCTTTCAGAATTGGAAATAGGATGAACGGAAGGTACACGGACCACCACATTTAATATTTAGATTTAACTATTTAATATATTTCTAAGTTAACAAATATTGCTGTAAATGTCGTAAAAGGTGACGTTAAAAAATTCACAACACTTTTTTAAACATTGTTTGAAGCTAAATGTGGCAAAATGTTGATGTCACTTTAGAAATGGCACCCCATAGACTAGAGGCTTTAAAAAAAAATTCTAAATGGTGGAATAGAAACAAACGCACAACTTAATACATTTTTACTGGAGGCAGCTGTAATTGTGTTAACTAAGAATTATTTTAGCGTTGACAGAGATTTCTACCTACAGATAAAAGGAACTGCAATGGGGGCCACCATGGCCCTAAACTATGCAAACCTCTATGTAGGTCTATTTTAGATGAGATATGTTTTAGATGATGCAGTCAACCCATTTTTGCCAAATATTAAGTACTGGAAACGATATATTGATGATATTCTTTTCATGTGGACTGGGTCACCTGAACAACTCTTAAAGTTCACAGAATGGCTGAACAGTAAAAGTGAATCACTTACTTTTAAATTAGAATATGACAATCACACTATCAACTTTCTAGACCTATGTATTAAAAAAAGAGGATAGCAAATTAACCACAGACCTGTTTAGAAAACCAACAGACAGGAATAATCTTCTGCACTGGGACAGCTACCATCCACAGTACATGAAAGACACTATCTCAGTGAGCCAGTTCCATAGAATAAAAAGAGTCTGTGATAGGCTACAAAAGAATCATTTGACAACCAAGTAAATATAATGAAATCACGTTTTAAACAAAGAAGTTATGGAGATGAATGTCTGGATGCTGCTCTACAAAAAGTGGTAACCCAAGCACAGAGTAATAGTAAGTCAAAAAACAAACCACCGGCAGTCTGCGTTCTTAATTTTACTGATAGAGCAAATGAAATGAAACATTCTATCGAGACACACTGGTACATTCTATCGAGTGACCCTAAAATTGGTCACCTATTCAAAACACCACCTAGAATCACATTTCATTATCCGGAATAACAACCCAGTGGCAGTCCACTTTAAACAGGCTAATCATCCAATTACAGCCTTTAGCTATTGTGGTATAGAAAAAGTAGCCCTGCCTAGACGTGGGGGTGATCTAAAGGAGACACTTCTTAGATGAGAAGCCTTTTGGATCACAGAACTTCAAACTTCTGGGACTAACTTTGGTCTTAATGATGAATTGGACTTGAGTGTGTGTTTGTAGAAAAGGCTCCCATATCTAACTTATTGAACTGTTGTTTAATTACTTGTACTTAAATGACTGAAGCTTTTAATGTGATTTCTACAAAGAATTAATATTGTTGTCTGCATTATGCATGTATTTTTCTCTTTCTCCCAATATTTTTCCTATATATAAGATGTTGGTGAAGATAATATTTATATTTGTATTTGATCTTTTTTTTTCTCTATTTCTCTAGATCGCCACATATCTTCTATTGCGGTCCAGAATATATTGTTATTTAATTGATTTAATGTGTTAATTGCACACACCTGTAATCAACTAATTGCATATTTGACAAGAGCCTATGGCTGAGCACATTACACTGATTACACTGCCAATTATCAGATTCCATCAGGGAGGCTGATCTTTATACTTTTCTCAGGACTTGTAGACATAGAGCAGGTGAGGATACCTGGAGGGAGTGTTTTGAACCTGTTACTGGTCTCATTCTCTCCAGCTTCTTCGTGAACCCGTGGGCTGAAGTCCTTCTTGCTGTCCCTTAAATTTCTAGTAGTGATGGAAAGAAAATACAAAACATGTCAATTAAATGACCCAGTTTGACCCTGATAACCTCTCCTCTTCCTCCCAGGCTAAGGAAGTGGGAGCACATTCTGATCAAGACAAAGGAGGAGCT
This sequence comes from Epinephelus awoara, assembly GCA_035609425.1. NCBI lineage: Eukaryota > Metazoa > Chordata > Actinopteri > Perciformes > Serranidae > Epinephelus > Epinephelus awoara. The sequence goes on from CM069302.1 coordinate 31,729,225, forward strand.
GCACACTGTGATGAGCTCCACTAATTCAACTCCCGCTGCCGCTGCCTCCTCTTCATCCAGACAGCGAGAGACTTCATTCAACCTTTAAAATAATATAATAAAATAGTTTTGGAAGTTTTTCCTGACTTGATTATTGATTGTGGCAGTGTGTGGTGGTGTTACTGTTAAAATTCATACCAGATATACCAGCAAAGCAAGTCTTAATACATTGTTTAATTTTACATTTAAACTGCACACATTTCAACAATTTACAGCACTGGAAATGTATTTAAAAAAGCTGCGGAGGATGTAAAGGTGAGTTGAATAATAGAAGCTTAATTTCCAGTGCAACATCGTTTTAGTAACTGCAAGAATTATGATGAAATTAAAAATAACAGCTGATTGAGTGTGGTCGACAGGTTGAAGCCTTGGAGCTCCAGCAGATGGGAAAAGCCAGTTTTAACCACTACTGCCACCCTGTGGTTAAAATGTGTAACATCGCCTAATGATCACACCAGTTTGCAGAGATCAGATGTGGCAACTTGATATGTTTTACATTAGAAATTGTGCTAATGGTTACTGGTGGACATGGAAATAACTGTAACGAGTAGCATGTCAAAATAAATGTTTTAGCTAGGATTGTTCAGATAAGTATGACACAAAAACAAAACAAAAAGCAAGACTAATAAATGGAAATTGTATGACGAGTAATACATTTGGACTTCATACATTTTTAAAAATATTGTAGGCATTATTTGACACAGAGCTAGAGGCAAACCACTTTTAGAAGTGCTGCAAAGGGGGAAAACTTATGATGCTGACACAGACAGTTAGCAAGCCCAAGTCTCTCACAGAGGTAGTGCTCTGGTTGGTTCACGGTTAATATATATATATATATACCGATATATTCTGAGCACAGCGTTTCCAGCCGCGGTGATTATACTTTCATGTAGATCAGTAATTAATCTTTTGAATTTTAGTAATTTCCTCTAGCAATACAAAAGAGCAACACAGTAGCCAAGTCTTGTGGATCCATTGTTTTGGTCTCACTGTGCTCTCTGCTGATTGGTTTCAGAAACATTGAACTAATTGGTTGTGTTAAACAGAGGGCAGGGCTCATTATCATCTGGACGAACGCTGTAAATAATAGCGTTCTTCGGACAATTATTATGGCGTAAAAAGCTGTGTCTGCTGTGGCTCTCTACAACACCCATAAAAAATGGGTGTCACATACCTGTGTGCTGCCACGACTCGGCAGTTCAGGTACTTACAACACAATTTCTTGTACATAGCATAATATTTTCATGGCCTGGTCATCATGACAGGATCATGTGATAATAAGCAGGTTGTGCTCTGTGTGTGGTAAGCACACTCCCACATACACATCAAATATGATAAGCTGATTTTAATCGCAGTAAAAACTTCAGCTTCCATAATCACTGCTCCTCCTGTAAATCCTGTGTTTTTAATATACTGGGGAATTTAACTGTAGCTATTGTGCTGTTGGCTTTCAGTGTTATTGTGCTGTAAATCCTGTTGAGGTTTTGGTGAATGTATGTCTTTTGTTTGTGGACCAACTAGAAAGCAAATTTTGTTTGCATCAGCCAAACCAGTTGTTAAATGGCAAAGGATCTGGTCATCACCTGGGTCCAACAAAATCCACAGCAATTTGTCATCATGTGTGGGGTGGCTGTGGCTCAGGAGGTAAAGCAGGTCGTCCATTGATAGGGCGATCGACAATTCAATCCCCAGCTCCTCCAGTCTGCATGTTAAAGTATCTTTGGGCAAGATACTGAATCCCAAACTGTCCCAAAGGCTGTGCCATAGGTGCCCAAATGTGCATCTGAATGATTAGGAGAATTAGAACCTGATGAGCAGATTGGCATGGGAGTCTCTGCTATCAGTTTTTGAATGAATGGGTGAATGTTGCACATCATGTGAAAGCGCTTTGAGTGGTCAGCAGACAAGAAAGGCCCTATATAAATGCAAGTCCATTTTACATCAGCATGAATGTGAAAATTAAGCTAATGTTCTGATCACCTCAAGGAAGCATGTACAACACAAAAGGAAGAGGACCAAGGCAGCTTCCCTGAGCAACACCAAAAGGTAAGTTATATTTCTTTGATACATGATCTTCCATAGTTACAAAAAATGTATCTCCAATATGTAAGAGCAGAATCAATTTAAAACACTCACCAAGACCAAGAATATTTTGATCACTTGTGTTACAGGCGGCACTTGCATCTAATGCTGTGTTCAAACTACAAGTGACACAGCAACAGGCTACAAGACATTTTCAATGGAAGCAGGTGAGAAATGAAAGTTCAGCTGGCCTCAACAGATTTCAGCGCTCAAATGACACGGTGAAGTGTCGACCAATCACATGTTTTAGCTGTGGTACTGTCTTACAGTATGTAGCTTACATAGCATTTGCTATGCTAGCTTTATGTGCACTGCAGTGCACATGGGGATCCAACTGGGCAACAAAATGTGATTTTCAATAGATATTTTTTGACCAAATATAAACTTTAGCACTTAAGCAACACTTTGAGCGGCCACTCTGCGATAATGTAGCTGGTTATGTTGTTGCTGTGTTTGCTTATTTGCTTTTTGCCAAGTGTTTGCTGAATATTTTCTTGCCCAAACCAGCTGTTTCGCCCTGCTTCCTGTCTTAAGATAATTTAAGATAGCTGGTATCAACTTTTCTCATCTGACTCACAGGCAAGAAAGCAAGGCAGAGTACCTCCAAAAATGTCAATTTATTCCTTTAGGTCTACTGTCAAGACACCTTTTCAACATCTGTGAAAAATCAACGTCTGTTGTTCATTTCTCTTGATCAGATATTGGAGTTTTGATTCATGCACCTATTTCAATCTTCTGTCCGTACATGCAGATGTCAAAACACTCATCCTGGCTTTTAAAGCCTTTGAATGGACTAGTACATGGCTTCCTTTCAGCACATGCCACACCATATACTGTCAGACTGCACACATAGAAGCTTTCTTGATTATAGTCACTTATCCAAGAACGCACATTGTGCTTTTATGTTCTTTAGATTTAAAGCAATCTCTGCATCTCCCTCTTTGAAAAACATTGAGGTCAGATACCAAACCTGTGTTGTTGCAGCTGAATTCTTCAGTGCATTTAGACCTATTGATGTGATAATGCAGGAGAGTAAACAGGCCTTCTATGGACAGCAGACTTTGACTATGGATAAAAGCATCCCCAGTGGGTCACACCCTCACTTTTTCTGAGATTGTGGAAATCTGTTGCACAGATCTATGTGTTTATTGATTTGAGCAAATGGCTTGTCCAATTTTCTCCAATTTGTTTCTTGTTGATGCTGGTGAATGTCAGATGCACAATAAAGCCTATGCAATGGTTTGTTCCCTTAAAAGCCAGTGGGAAAGGACAGGGTGACAAGGTGATCACCCCATTGAAGCCCTTATTTTCAAAAATGCTGCAAAATTGCCCTCTTTGATGCCCCTATGGTAGACAAGACCATATGTTGGTGGAGGAAACATGCGGTGCAATATAGGCTATCATACAGGCTAGAAAACCTTCTGCATGTTGGTGCCTTTTTTCTAGCAGGTAAGTTGTTTGGGTGGCAGAGAAACAGGGCACAGAGTGCATCATAGCCTTCTCTGGAGCTTTCTATTTCTGCCTCCTATTAGATCCTTGTGATGAGGCTAATCTGAGATTACTTCTCAAAGTGGAAGCACAAATCAGTGAAATTCTGTGAGTTACTTTCCTGTTGGAACAAAGTGCAGACCACATACACCAGGGGTGGTCAATTTTCTTGACTGTGGGCTATACCCAGAAACATAATAAATCGCTGGCTGAACAATGGTAAATGCATAGTTTTCAACCAGTTACACGGCCAGATAATCAGTTTTTCTGCCATGATTTGCCATGAAAAAAAATATCACAATCAACACTGCTGAACAGTTTAACATCTGACATTACAGTACAGTAGTGAATTGGTGTACCCACATATTACACGTTTTTATCGACTAGAAACCAATCATTGTCTGCGAATTTGTGACATCTAGTGTTACAATTAAGAAGTGCATGCAATGGCAGGACTAACAGCAACATCAGGGTTAACAGGCTGTGCAATGTACATACAGCGCTAATCATCAGAAAAGTTTTCAAACCATATTCTAGTTTATTTTTTAAAATTTTTCCGAGAGCCATTAAAAAACAGGCAGTGGGCCACAATTCGCCCAAAGGCTGTAGTTTGGCCATCCCTGATATAGAAATAATGGACATAGCTACTATGATTTTGCGCATTGGTTTGTGGACTTCCATTCTGAAACCTCAGGTTTGGCATTTCGGCCGTCGCCATCTGCAACCACACCATCCCAGCCTCAACCAGCTCCCAGCTCCCAGTGACTGACTGTGCAGGTACCGGATGCTCAGCAAGGTGAACCCCAGGAAGGCAGCCGGACCCGACGGTGTTCCTGGAAAGGTACTCTGAGCCTATGCTGTCCAGCTCTCACAGGTCTTCACTAAAAACTTCAATCTCATCCTGACACAGGTCACCATCCCAGCCTGTCTGAAGTCTGCCACCATCATCCTTGTACCCAAAAAAACAGCCACGGTCAGCCTCATCGACTACCGCCCAGTCGCACTCACACCTGTCATCACCAAGTTCTTGGAACGGCTGGTCCTGAATCACATCAAAGCCTGCCTCCCTCCCTCCTTTGACCCTCACCAGTTTGCTTACAGAGCAAACAGATTGACCGAGGATGCCATAGCCATCGGCCTTCACTCGGCGCTGAGCCACCTGGAACCCCAGGAGAGCTACGTCAGGATGCTTTTCCTCGACTACAGCTCAGCCTTTAACACCATCATCTTCGAGATCTTGGTCAGCAAATTGTCTGACATGGGACTCCCCCCACCCACCTGCTACTGGATTAAGGACTTTCTTACAAACCAAGAGTACGGGCGCCCCACAAGGGTGTGTGCTGAGCCCACTACTCTACACCCTCTACACCTCCAACTGCAGACCTGCCCACACCAGCAACACCATAGTGAAGTTTGCTGGCGACACAACGGTGGTGGGGCTGATCTCAGGTGGAGATGAGTCTGCCTACAGGAACGAAGTCCTGAAATTGTCTGCGTAGCACTCGGCAAACAACCTGGCTCTGAACACCACAAAGACAAAGGTGATCGTCCTGGACTACAGGAAGCACAGGGCAGATCCGTCCCCCTCTACATCAATGGTGAGGGTCCACACCTTCACTTTCCTGGACACCACGATCTCTGCCCACCTCTCCTGGACTGCAAACACCACGGCTGTCATCAAGAGGGCACAGTAGCATCTGCACCTCCAGGAGTGCTCAGGAAGAACAACGTCACTGAGAAGTTGCTGGTGACCTTCCACCGCTCAACCACAGAGAGCATTTCAACATATTGCATCTCAGTATGGTTTGCCCACTGCATTGAGGCGGACTGGAAGAGGCTCCAGAGAGTGGTCAAGACAGCGCAGAAGATCATTGGCTGCCCCCTCCCCTCCCTGAAGGACATTTACACATCCTGCTGCCTCAGCAGAGCTGTGGGAATCATCAGAGACAGCACCCATCCTGCTTCACACCTGTTTGGCCTTACAGGTCTATCAGAACCAGGACAAAAAGGCTCAGAGAAAGCTTCTTCCCACAAGCCATCACTACACTGAACACGCACATACACTTACACATACAGACCCACTCAGCACCCCCAACACACACACCACCATCACACAAGGACAATGTGCAATACTGCAATATGGTTCACGTGCAGTAGACGTCTCTGTACAATCCACAAAACAATGCATATGGATAAAATCCTTGATGTATATGTAATATACTGGGTTTCTATTCTATTCAGAAGACCATATATGGAGAAGAGGGTGGAGGTGTGGAGTGAGGGGTGGATCTTACTCAAGACTGTGGCGATGCCTTACAGACAGCCTGTTACTCAAGCAGCCAACTTCAAGCCTTAAAAAATTCATTAATATTAATGTTAGCTATAGAGACCAAACTGTTTCTTGTACGAGGCTTTAAACATGTTAATTTGTGCTGTAAAGCATTTTAACACTGGTGTCTAAGGGGACTGCTTTGCTTTGGAGCCAGCGTCAAGTGGCCATTTATGGAACTGCAGTTTTTCAGCACTTTGTGTTTGTTACATTTTTAACCCCCAGATGTTGCTGCTTACTTGACCATTACTGTGCTGCTGTAAACAAAATCAGAATTGGTTACATCTGAACAAGAAAAAAAGTCACTTAATGAAACATCTTTTCACTTCAATGTTTTTATTTATCGCGCAACATAAAACAATATTGTGGGGTTTTTACCACATACACTATGTATTCACATAATACACCATACAGCTACAAAGAGAGAGAGACTGAACAAAAACACTTTTTTTTTTTTACATACTGCATCCTTGACATGAAAATAAAGAACCAAGAACAATCCTAAAACTCAAAAGGGAATGTAGCTGCCAGTTGTGTGGGTTCATTTTTATTTTTTATTTTTTAGTACGGGCCAGGGTCCAAGTCTCTATCCCAAATTTGGAGCATTAAATTAGGTGTTCAATAGACTTCTAAAAGTGGGCCACACACAGTGAGATGCATATGTATATTTATGTTTGTGTGTGTGCGTGTTTGTGTGTGTGTGTGTGAGAGAGAGAAAAAGACAAAATATACAAGGTGTGTTAAGAATAAGAGAGGGGTTGAGTAAAGGAAGTGCATGACCAGGGGAGGAAGAGGAAGGGAGGCAGTACACAATTGCTATTTTCGTATTGTTCAAATATCTTAGCATTCAGTTAACATGAACATGTACAACATACTCAAAAGATCATCTCAATAGCCTTTGGTACTTGCGCTGTACCAAACGTGAAACCCAGATAACAGTCTTCATATAATATGATTCTATATCTCATCCTAGTTTTAATGAGTTCAAGTACAATATTGAATGAATATTAATAATCAATGTATGTAATCAACCGTTTGAGTGCCCCCCTGCCCTCAAAAAGAGATGTAAATTTGTAGCATCGTAACAAAAGACTTTTCATAAAGTCAGCACCAGGGCAGCTTCCCATCCTGTGAAACTGCTTGAATCAAAAGTATACTTCTCTTGACATTCGGAGAGCTCAGAAAAATATTTGTGGTTATCATTTATCCCTCGTATTTTTTTTTACACAGTGAATTTTAAGGTGAAGCATCATAGCACCAGCTGACCGACGCCCCCCCATCTTAGTACGTGCTTGGCAGGAGGCGCCTCTCATGAGAACCAACCACCAAACTCGTGAAACATTTAGAAATTTACAAAGTTATTAAGATATCATGTACACCGTATCCTCAGCACCCATTGTTAGGCAAGTGTGTGTGTGGGGGTGTGTGTATGTGTAATGTGGGCCATGCATTATGGTTATAATGGGCTGTTACTGTACCAGTCCCAGCCCCTGCACCAGTTCAACTATTGTTGGTCATGATGTGTGTGTATCATATGATTCATTACAAACTAAACACACGGTGTGTTCACCAGGGGCGTCATGATTTTTATGCCAAGTTCATACTTACTATTATGAGAACTAGAATAGATAATGATAGATACATCTAAACAAGCAGGGAGGCAGTCTCTTACCTGATAGTCTAACACAACTGACAAAGATTGCTGGGCTATTACTCGCTAAAACATTGCCCACTGATTCGACTCAGACTGGCTCTGCAACTACCGGTTATGTTCCTAAACATCCCCCCTTTGGATGTGGTCCTGCACATGATCTGTTGTAAATCTATAAAGGGCAACTCTGCTGATACTGAAGGAATAGTTCACCATTTTGGAAAATATGAGACTTTGGTGAGAAAATCAATACCACTGTCATTTCTGTGTGCTAAATATGAAGCTACACTTAGCTTAGGAGTTAGCTTAGCTTAGCAAAAACAGGGGGAAACGGGCAAAATCTGCCTACTAGCACTTCCAAACTGCTTAGTCTATACAGAAAACAACTTTACACGAGTTAATGTGACAAGAGTTGGGTTTCCATCCAAGTGTCGTGCAATTTTTTTTAGAAAATCAGCAAAAGAAAATCCGCATGTTTGTGCTTTTCAAACCACTTCTGTTATGCTATTAGGAGTCGTTTTTTCGATAAAAGTAGTGGGTGGTGCTAATTCTCCAGTCAGGTGCAACTGCAGAAGAGGGCACCATGAGATGATGTCATTATAAGAGCACCAGTCAAACCTCAAACGAAGTAAAACAATGTATAATAATGAAGAGGACAATGGAAATAGAAAATTCCGACCAAGTAATATTTAAGCTAACTGCCCTGTGTGCATACATAAGCATGTTAAAAGCCATCTGGAGATGACGAAGAGAGCTTGCAGTGACGGTATGTCATGATTATACGTAATTTTTTCGTGGATGGAAATGCACCTAGTGTCTATGCTGGGAGCAGTGACGTCCTGCAGTCTCTGGTTACCTGGACGAAATAGCCTGGCATATAACCGCCATAAAACCATAACCTCATGTGTTTAGAATTTGGATTTCTAACAGATTAAATTAAAAAGATATAATATGCTAGCAAGCTTTAGAGGTGCTGGTGGGTGGACTTTTCTAGCTGTTGACAGAGCCTAGCTAGCTAAGCTGAGCTATCAGGCTGCGGGCTCCAGCTAGGTATTTAGCATAAAGACATGACAATGGTGTCAATCTAACTCATGGCAAGAAAGCAAATAAGCATTTTACCTGAAATGTCAAACTATTCCGTTAAACAACAAACAGCCCATACTGGGTTTATGGCTACCATTTTAGATATGTCCTTAGCTTACTGCCAATTAGATCACTGTTGTTGATTAAAAAAAATAAAGTTGATTAAAAAGATGAAATTTAAGTGTTTGCCTTGGGTTGTTGACACCTGCTGTTAAATGTCAAAACAATGTTCAAGCAGAAGAGCTTTTCTGAAACTCTTAAATTCATATTTTTTATGAGGTTTTGATCAGTGAACTGCAAAACAGGGGATCCTCCAGTTATTTTGACTGTCAGTGAGTAAGTAAGAAGTGTGGTTTCATGTTCCATAATCGGGCTAATGAATTTGTCTTTAGAGAGTGAAAAGTCTCTGTCAGTTACATGCTGACAAGGGGTACAGTACTTACGAAAGCAAAACAGCAGTGTTACTAAGCACACATTTACACACAACACTTCGGGACCAAGTGTTGTTTACTGTTGTTGGGGGCTGTCAGAGACTTCAAAACACCCCCTTGTCATTCATGGTTTAGTTACTATCCTCACCAGTTAAATAATCTTACCTAAATATTTTAATATTTACATTTTTTTTTATCTCTCTCTTGAGAAAAAAAAAAACAAAACAAAAAACTAAGCTTCAAGTTGTCAATAATCGGCTCTTTCTTTTTGTCATTAAAATCAAGATTAAAAGTGCTTTTATAAATCTTTTCTTCTCTATGTACAATTTGTATTAGCTATATAAAAAAAGAGGAAAAAAAACAATAACATCAAAGACAATCATTATCATCATCAACATGTAGTAATAAATAAGAGTAAAAAAAAACAAAGCAGGTTAAAATGAGTGTGGAGATCTAGAGCACACAAAGGGACATATGCTTGATTCTCTGCCCTCAGTAGCAAGTTGTGATTGTGACCAGTGTCTCTACAGCGTGAGGTAGAGAGCTGGAGACCCTCAGGAGAGGTAACAGGGTCTTTCACAGATGACCGGGGCCTTGACCCAAACAACCACCCAGCAGCCAGGAGTCAGCCTTTATCCAATTATCTAGTAGCTCATTTTCATTTTCGGCACATGTTGCAAGTCAGCCATGTCACCGCTTGAATGAATCATTCAGTCACATGGTTGATGCCTAAAAACAAAAAGGAGTGATTCACGGGATTCTGTCAGGGCTGTTAAATAGTCTCTCTCTTTGGCTTTCCTCTTTCACGCACCCATGCATTCGAGTCATTTTCACACACTCACACACACAAAGTGAGAGATTCATTGATTCAATGCACCTGCATTTGGAGCCAACTCCCAGATGCTATAGTCGTTTTCTCAAGGTCTCCCTTTAGCTCTCAGCACTATTGTTTTCTCTGTGAATGGGTTACCAACAGTGCACTGAGTGCCCTGTACAGTGTACTTTGTTTGAGACAAAACCACTTTGCCACAATAAACTGCAAAAGCACCTCAAAAGGGATCAGTTTTCGAAGCCCAGTGACAGAGCTGCGACCACAGGGCAGCCACTTTGATTGAGCTGGCTCTGTGGTGACAAGGTGTCTGCAGAAGGACACAGCTCCCTCTGCTCGAAGATGACAGCACCATGCAGAGGGAGGAGTGGGCCCTTCACAGTAAATCAAGTGTAATAGGAGAGCACCAGAGTGTGTGTGTGTGTAGGAGCACCAAAAGCATCTGCTGACTCAACACTGTTTCCCTCTGCTCAAACCCAGGACGGGCCTCCCTTAAGCATCTCCAGACTTCATTTACAAAGATCAATTTTACCTTAAGCTGCTTTGGTAAGGTCCCATCCATGGTCAGCAAACAGGGTGTGAGATCCCCCTCTACTGGCCATGGGTGGTTGATGCAGCACAGCAAGGCTCTACTGGCTTCTGAATGGATCTCAAGTGCTTGTAGGTTTGTTTTACACACCACTTTGAAAAGGCAGTCACTGCTGCCCTCTAGAGTTTACACTGGGAGATGCTCACCCCTACTTGAATGTTAAAGGAAGATGAAGTGTGCCACCTGTTCCATCTCTGTGGTAATTGCAGACCTGGGTCAAAATGCATTTGCAAGAAGTATCACTTACTTTAACCTCTGTGGAGTGCCAGGTATGTGCAGTTACAGGAACACATGACAAGCAAAGGTAAGAATTTGGAAGATATTCCATTTAACTTCTCGTTGCATGACAAATTTCCAGTCTTGAAGCAATAAATCTCATCATTCTGCTACTCCACATCGGTTGAAACAAACTCACTTGCTAATACTAGTTGAGCCAGATTAGACTTAGAGCACCTCAGTACAGCATCAAGTGCCATGAAGAGTAGCGGAATGGAAATCGATCAGAGCTGGAAGCTGAGCACCAGTCGAAAGCTGGAGGGGTGCAGGAGAGGAGGAGGAGCACGTCATCTAATGCCAAGAGAAGCACCCAATGGTTTCTTCAAATGTGGTTTAAAAGGCAATTCCAATTATTTTTAACCTGGGCATTATCTCCCTACTGTTTGTATCGTGATGCTTGGTTTTTCTTGATAACGTTAGAGTTCAGTTTGAGCCTTCTAGGGGCTCTGCACAGTTACAAAATAAAGCAAGCACTGCTCCTCAGCTGTACTCATGTAAACAAGCAGCATCTAAATGGAAAAGTCCTTTAATGTGGTCTATTCTTACAGTGGCCACATCAAAAAGCTAATGTTTGTATCAGTGCAAATCCAACTGATAATTCTAATAAGCACCATACTGCTTTGACAACTGACTTTGGTAAAGCCCCGTCTTTCCTTCTTTCTTTTTCCTGTTTTTCACCAGTTGTGTAGACAATAATAGAGTTTGTTCTATTTGTACATAACGCTGGGAGGCTGAAGTGGACTGATTACGCAAATACCAAGATGCAGTATTTGTAAGTTGGAGGCAATAGAAAATCTAAAAATGGATATTGGCAGATTCCAGTACAGTGTTACTGTCTTCTGTGTATTAGACTGTAGTGCTGCTGTTGAATATGGTCAGCCTAGGCGATGAAAATGTGAACACAAAACCAGGGAATAGAGGCCCAGGTTGATCATAATTAAAATTACATTTTTATGGAGGGCTAAACTCCCTTCAAATAGGTACATACATATCTGTATATTGGCAAAATAGAGATAAATATTTGAGGCAAGCCTACTGGAAAGCCAATTTTATATGCGTACATATGATTACTGTAATATTGATTTGCTGTCTTGCCAGGCAGATAACGGCTCCTCCTCTAAGTACAGCTGGAAGATTGACAAGAACAAAGAAAATCAGGAACAGAAAAAAGGGTACACGTTTTCCAAACATGGAAAAAGCAATTGTCTGAGTCTGACTGACTCAGACTGATTGATTTAAAAAAATATATAACCCAAAACAATCACATCATTAATAATAACATTAATGAAAACAGCAATAATAAAAAACAAACAAGTCTTCATTATAATAATACCTGTAATAACAACATTGACAGTAACAATAGCAATCATAATAATATTGATAATAATAGCAATAATTAGAATCATTAAAATTCTATGAACAAGAAAAAGCAATGGAGTTCCTCTCCAGGGAAGAGAGAGGAAGAGCACCACAGGCAGTGTGTCTGAAGCCCAAACCACTGCCTGACATGAGGTAAAAAACAATAAAAATGTCCCCTCCTCCAAGGGGACTGCGGAGGGGGCAGGATGGAGAGATGCCAGACTGCGGGACGGCTGAGAGACATTCATCCTGCTCATTGCTCTCTCCAGCCCTCCACTGCACCACTCTGAAGCTATCAGTCTGTTTGTGTCTCTCTGACCTCAGACAAAGTGGCTGTAGGGGCCAGTGAGGCGGGTGAAGGCATAGGGAGACACAGTAACCATAGAGGAGGTGTGGAAGGTGGGGGCTAACCGCGTCACTGGCCCCTCCCTCTTGTCTTTAGATTGTCCAGGTCCTGGACTGGCACCTGCCACCGTAGCCCCCCACTTGCGTTTCTTCCCGAGGGCCTTGATGTCATCCTGTGAGAGGCCAAGAAGAGCTGCTTCCTGCTGCCGCTGAAGTGCTCGCTCTGCCAGCAGCTTCATTTTGGCCTCCCATATCGCCAGGCCGTGCCTGGGCTGGTTGAGGTTCTTGTGCTGGTAGAAGACCAGGGAGATGCGGGTGGGATGGGAGCGATCAGGCTTTTTGAGTGGAGTGGTAGCATGTAGTTCCCGACGGGCACATTCAATCAGGATAGAGCCATGGGCTGGTGCTACCGCTACACCACCAATGTTGGGATCCAGGAAGTTGTGCTCGCTGTCAGACCACACCTCATCTTCTTCGTCCTCACAGCCCTTGGTGCTCTCAACATCACTCTCCACTCGGCTGGGATTCCAGCAGGCCTGATTTGACTGCTGCAGGGCATCAGGGAAGAGGCGACCCTCAGGGGCAGGGGACGGGGTACTGCCTGCTAATGAACCTCCACAAGACTTCCAGGCCTTCTCTTGGAGCCCAAGGGGAGTGGAACACCGACTTTCACCAGTCTTGGACCAGATCTTGTCAGGGTAGGCTCCTGCAGGATTGCTGTGCTTCAAACCAGGGCTGTATGACGCAGGCCGCATGGCCCAAGCATTTGGCTGAGGACTAGGAGCAGGGCTGGCCCAGTGCCTGGGAGTGCCTGGACCCGGGGTGCCTGGACCCGGGGTGCCTGGACCTGGGGTGCCTGGACCCGGGGTGCCTGGCTGTGGTGTAACTGAGCGTGAGTGAGAGCTGCCAGGCTGTAGTGTACCATGGTGAGGGGTACTTGGGCGTGGGGTGGCAGGGCCTGTGGACAATTGGTGTATGTTACCCGGGAGCACTGTGCCTAAGTGAGGGGACGGAGATGGAGAAGGAGGTACCTGGGGTGATGGCGATGGGGCAGGGGAAGCCATCAGGGCATTTGAGCCAGGGTAGGGTGTCCACTGCTGGGGGTAAGGAGAGGGCTGTTGCTGCTGGGGATGCTGGTGAAACTGCTGCTTGTCCGGGTTCAACAGTGGGACTTCAGGACTTATTTTGGGGTTCAGGTGGCCTTCCCAGTTGTTGGATATGATACTTCCATTAAGCTTGTGCCCTGGCCAAGGCATAGGCTGGGGGGTGGTGCTAGGTGTGTTGGCACCAGCCTGGATCTGCATTGTGTCTTCATTGACTGGCACATCCATAGGCTCCTGTTTGATGACTGGAGTGCCTCTGTTGGAGGGTTCAGAGCAGACAGAGGAAGGACGGGACTGGTTGTAGTCTGGAGGCTGGATGTAAGCGCTGTGGTTTGGTTGGTTGGCTTGCTCTGGGTGGCTCGGGTAGGACTGCGCCAGTCTGGCCTGAAGGCTCTGAATATCAGGCTTCGTGTCAACCTGGACAGCCTTGCTGCCTGCTTTGGGCAAAGAGCCATTTCGACCCTCATAGGTCCTCAGCTTAGGGGGGAAAAGTGCACTGGGGGGGTAGTTGTAGTAGCCATAGTGCATTGCGGGCAGATTGTGGTGGTAACCGTTTACTGGGTCTGGTGCATGGGGCTGGCCAGTTGGGGGGAGGCCTCCCCTTGCATAGTAGGCAGGGTGTGGATAGATGTTGTTGAACGGGTCTGCTACCTGCACAGGGTATCCATCTATTGATCCGTTGAAGGGGTCCTTCTTGATGATGGGCTTCACCTCTTGTTTTATAATTGCTGAATGACAAAGGAAAGTTAAATTACAAACTAAACTTCAAATGCTGCTCAGTTTTGTGACACACTAGTTGCAGGTCAGGGTTAAGGTAAATGCATTTAAAGCAAACAGGCAAGGTACCAAGACAAGCAGTTTGAAATATAATTTACCTTACAGTCTGGACATCTGTTAAACACAATTATTATGAGTGACAAAAAAAACAAACAGTTAACCTTTATTGCCTTGGGGTTGAGGGGAACCGGTGACGCACATTTCAGCCTTGACCATAGTTTTCTCTGGCGTCTCCCCAGCCTGCTGCATGAGTTTATTTTTCTTCTTCTCCGAATTGGCCTTTTTGGCTTCCAGTCTGCGCTGTCGGCAGGACTTGGCAGGTTCCGGCAACTTGCGCACCTCACGGCGGAAAGCTTGAAGCACCTGGATGGCTCCTGTCTGCATCTTGAGACGCTGGGACTCCTCACTGCCAAACTCATCGGTCGCTGAGACCTTGTAAAGAGGCAACACATGGAGCTGCTCATCCTCAGGATTCCCTTTCAATGAACGGTTGTCCTCTTTAGTTAAAGTACACACCTAACAGAGAGAGGACGGGGGAGCAAAATGAAATGTCAACTATGTCATTGTCAAGGCACAAACCATCAACATTTGTCATTTAACTTATTCACACAAAAGACCAAGGTATTTTCTATTCACCTCAAAATACCCTAAAAACACAAACTTGAGAGTCTGGTGAGTGATCTTACCACAGTGCAACCATTGTAGAGGTTGTGCTGGTCCTTGTGAGCGTGGGCACAGAAGTCCATGCAAGCAGTGACTCCAGAGAACGGTCGGCCTTCCTTCAAGCCCAACCTGCAGTCTGGAGCTTTCGACTCCGACTGGCACTGAGGATGAAGAGGACAGGGATAACTTTATTTCCCTACATTTATCTAAGGAGGACACACAAACAGCAGTTGCTTTTTGTGCCTTTCTTAAAGGCCGCACTTCACAGATGTGATATGCCATATTTAAAAAAAAAAAATTTTTTAAAATAGAGAGGTAGATTCTTTTCTGTTCCTCAGTCTTTGTGCAAACAGCCAAAGTTATGATGGTGTGGTGTGCAAAACCACTCAATGTGTGTAAGGAAGGTGACAAGTGTAGTTCGAGGGCACCATGAGGTTGGTGTTTACTGTGTGAAGACTGTGATGGGTAATTGGCTGTATAACCAACCTGGTTACTGTAGGCCTGTGGTGCCAGCCTCTTGTACAAAGGAGCCACCTCAGTTGCCAGTTGCTGGAAGTTATCCCTGAGTTTTTCCTCCTGATGAGCACAAAAACAGATCACAGAGCAGAGCAGTCACAAAGCTATTAAATGGCAGCTTAAAATTACTCAAGATGACAAACATGACTTAACTCTAAGATAAAATAATGATCATAAAAAAACCCTATACACACATCCTGCTATACAACAAGTGGCTCTGATGTGATGAGTACCTCTTCAGGGCGATCTCCTTGTAGCCTGAACTTGCGTGGCATTTTGCTTCGGGCGTACTTACAGCCATTAAAGTACATACTCCAAGAGCAGCCAAAGGAGAAAGAAGCACCACAAGTTTCACTGTCCTTGCCTTGACACGCACAGGTTCGACTGCAGGGGGAGACAGTGAGCACACTATTACCTTGAGGTATACAATATGTGTAATCCATGCATGCTTTATATCACATATACACCACATTAGGCCGAGTGAATATAAAAATGTAGCAGATGAGGAGATGGTGCATTAACATGGTTACAGCCACTTAGAAGTGTCATAATACAAATATCTTTTTTTCTATTACATTTATACACTGTATTTGTAGCACAGACATAAAATTTGACCTAATGACGTGCCATCAGTTACTAAGGTAATGCAGTTCATAGTATATAACTAGTTTAACAACAAAGAGGCTTCTAGGAATGAATAACACTGTGTTCATACTAACATTGACACAGAAACAGTATGGCCAGCTACTGTTGAATCGCTGCTGAAGTGTTGTTTAATCGTTTGTTGATGTAGTTCATATGTCGTCGGCTAGTGTCTGTCTGCTACTTGCAACAATGCACCTAAATTTTTCATCTACAGTTTGTATTTGTCAAATAAAAATCTATCCTTTTGATTAACGTCTAAGCCCCATCTTTACATCACATATCACTGCCCCATTGCATCCCTGTGTGCACTGCAAATCAGCTAACTTAGCTAAACAACACAGCACCACAGCTGGTAACAAAAAAACATGATTGGTTGATGCTTCACCGTGTCATTGGAGCAATGAGAAAAAGTTGAGGCCAGCTCAATTTTGATTTGAAGTGCATTACACCCATCATGCGGTAACAAGTGTTGGGTGTCAGTTTGAGGCTTCATTTCAACAGCCTCCATTGAAATTGATTTGTAGCCTGTTCCTCATAGTATGAACACAGCAAAGACTTCAGTTATAAATCCAGACAGCAAATAGTGGCTATCTTTAAGCCATGTTAAACAAGGGTGTGCCAGCATTCATTTATGGCTTATTGTGGGAACAGGATGTATGTTTTTGTGTTTACACACATTATTTGGCTTAAATTTAGCTTGATGCCTCTGGAGTACTTTTCCATGTCATGGATGCTCACATGAGCACAGATTAGGGCAATCAACCGCCACCTGATTCATTCATTAAACCAACAATCTTTTCAACATGCTCTCATTAATGTCATAAGTCCTCCTAAAAGGTCTTATAAAGATGACTTGAGAGCAAATTATTTAGCGCTTGTTTGAGGAAAAAAAAACCTCATACAGGTGCAGTGAAGGTGCAGCAAAACAATATAATGATGGAATACATAAACCTGTCACCTCTCTGCACATTCACAAACTTGTATGTTAGAAAACAAGTGTCAGAGAGCAACCATCAGCCACTCACTCATCATTGAGGCCACAGCGTCGGCTGGTGGGGTTGCCATATTTGGTGAGGGTGCAACTGAGCTCCCTGTACAGCTTGTCAGCCAGGGCCCTCGGGACACCTTCCCAGGCCAAAATGAGGATGATGATGACAGCGTTGGCACAGTGGTGGCCTGCACGCTGACGCACCAGACACAGCAGCTTTTCTGTATCGCTGGCACGACGGATCACCTGATAGGAAACACAGCGCATCATTATTTATTGTTACTCATCCAGGAAAGGTTAGGTAAACACCTGGGCTCTTAACTAGTAACTCCTTAATTTATGCTCGCTATGTTCCACTGCTCTGATTGTAACACAGAATTACATCATCGCAACCAAAAGGACCTGCTCCCAAACCTCCTATTGTCTAATTCTGTTATGAAGGAATCTGGAAGGAATCATTAGTGCATAAATAGCAGTTGCCTTTATATGTCTGATGCTTTTAAATACTGACAAACACACTGACAAACAGTAAAAGTTAAACTGCATTTTGGAGGGATATTTTACACCTGTACTGAAATCTGACCTGCTGTGGTGTCTGGATACCAGTCCCAAGTCTGCATGTAATGTTATAGGTTGAATCAATTTAGCTGGAGAGACTTGTACTATAAAAAATACACTAGTGGTCAAAAAATATAAATGTCCAATGTTTTGTCTCTTCAAACTGTAATATCTGATCCCTCACAACAGTTGAAAGATGAATGTCTTTTGATATATGCAAGCCTGCTCATTTTCACTTTTACTATCTTTGCAGCCTTTCTCTTTCTGTCTCCAACACACACACACACACACACACACACACACACACACACACACACACACACACACACACACAGGCACACACACACACACACACACACACACACACACACACACACACACACACACCCTCAGTAGGATGGCTGTTTTGAATCCATAAAGTCATTAGCAGGATGTGTCAGGGGTGACACAGGAGGGGAGGCAGGCCAGTTGTTACAGAGTGAGACCTCCTACTTATTTACTCACTGTGGGTGACAAACTTGGCAAGGTGTCTCCCCAGGACCCTTCATTATACACTCAGACACACACACACACTGCATAAATCCATTGTTGATTGGCTGTCATTGCTGTCAGGTGGGACAAAAGTCCAAAAGCATCTTTCTCTCACTTCACAATCACAAACACAATCAGGCTTTGACTGAGTTGTTGACAGACTGTCAAAAATGTTATTTTTTGAGTCACAGGCTGTCCTTCTCAAAAGTAATCTTAAAGCTGTAGTTGGTAACTTTTATAAAAAATATTTGCTGAAACTGTCACTTCATCGACCCAGTAGTATATCAGCGAGATAATCTGTGAATAAAATCATAGCTCCGCTCCTCCTCGTAGTGCTTCTGATGGCATTTACAAGAATCCACCGCACATCAATGAAAACAACAAATCAAAGCTGAGAAGTCTCTACCACAGCTGTCAATCATGTCAGTCACTGCTCGTGAACTGCGGTCAAACTGCCAAACTAGGCAGTGCTGATCACATTTAAATTAAGATTTTGTTACTGCATTGCCTATTTCTATATTTTAGTGTACTGTTTAGCTGTAAAATGAGAGCATCTGTGACCTGGCTGCCATGTTAGTAACCAGACCAACTATCTCATTTTACGTGTGTGGTTGTTTTATTTAGGCCAATGCAATGCAATCAGAGCCACTACAAGGAGGAGGAGGGTTAGGGTTAGGGTTAGGGTTTTCCCACAGATTATCATGCACTACTTTCTAGATTAAGTGACTGTTTATGCAAATATGACAGAATATATTTTTATAGAAAATACTACCTGTGTCTTAAATTAAAGGAAAAAGAGGACACCATGAGAATACCGAGTCTCAAGGCTGTTGCTCTCTATCTTATTGCAGTCATCTGTGTCAAAGGCTCTTTCAAAACTTTAAACACATGACAGCTGTGATGCGATAATTATGCTACTTACCCACTTAGCAATAGGACATCCTCGTGAGCTCTTTCCTTCTCTGCCTGTGTACACCACCTTCTCAATCCGGACGGCATCCCCCTTCTCTCCATACCTACACAAGAGGAGAAACAGCTTAGCTCTTTTAATGTTCATCCACTTGAACAGTTGGTGTTTGAGCCAGATCTCCTCACATCAGATTGTCCTGATGCCTGACTTTATGGCTCTGAAACACCAAGATAACAATCAAGTGGCCTAAACCTAAGCACACACTGTTGTCTTTCAATGAATTAGCTGTCCGCCTGATCAGTTGCACAGGAAAAGTGCAGATTTACCTATTTACTGATCAGAACAATCTGACAACTCAAATTAAACATGCTCAGTTGGCTAAATGGTTGCTGATACAGGTCAACTAGTACCACTCAATAACAGTGATAGCTGTAATAGGACACACAGTCTTGTTGTGTAGAAGTTAATGATTTCTTTCTGTCATCATTAATCTCATCAAGAGAGTTTTCTCTGTTTATGCCACCTATTGCTTTTGTCTGTGTTGCTCTGAATCTGTTATTTTTGTAGTCTCTGGGAGTTGTAGTGTATGTCAACTCTGACAAAGACAGGCCAACCTCAGCAGCACTGGCTTATGAGGAGTGTTCACAAGGCTCTGCTGAGATTCACACAGGCACGGCAGAGCAAACCAGAACCCACTAGCCTCGACACAATGCCAGCCAGAGGGTCCTCACCTGGAAATATTTCTGTGTTGGTGTTTGTGTCTGTGTGTATGCACGAGATTATTTTGTGAACACACAAAATCTATTTTGATTTGTTTTGTTCTGTGTGTCTGTCTGTGAACACCTGCTTAAGTAAATAATGGACTGCTGAGAGATTACATAACAGTAGTCCTAATGGTGCATGTGTCTATTTCTGTTGGTAGAGTGATGTGGTGTATAGGAGGGGGAAGGGGTCAGAGTTTGCGTAGGGGTCGGGATAGGTCATCAGAACTTGTCAGAGGTCTGCTCGTGGCCCATATCAGGTCTCCCGCTTGCTTGATACCTGCTATTGTGAAAACGTCAGCCCTGAGCAGATCTGATGTGACAGTGAACACAAGAGGCTCCTGCTGAATAGGAATCACCCTGAAGTGGCTCAGAGAGTGGGAGTGGAGTAGGCTCTGTCACCACAGGGGTGGCCTGCTGGGGTCAGGCCTGGGTCAAAGGTCAGCTACAGACATTGGGGCCTTAACATCTATGTCATCTCTCACACAACAGAAAGTGGTCTTTGACTTCCCACCCTTACTCAACTTGTGTTCTCCAGGGACTAATGACTCATTGGTCCTATTGAAATCCAGAGTCTCTGAATAAAAGCCAAATGTGTGCCTCAGTACACTATTCAGTACTGTTAACATGAAGCATAACACAATGAGGCATCCGGTAATAGAAGGTTACACAAAGTACAATGTCTAGATGCAGTCTGGGGTTACAAATAACAGACCCCACGAGACAATATCGGAATGGATATGAAAAACACTAATTCTTGAAGATATACGATGCAGGATTTCCCTTAAAAACAATGTACAAACTCAGACAGAGTCTAATGGGTCAACAATCATGAATGACCCACTAGGAGTATGCTTTTTTGGCAAAGACTTTGCCTATATTTTCTGATTTATTCTTATTGTCTGTTTGAGCTGTTTATGGATGTGTACCCCACAATGCTCAGGTGAGGCTGGGGCTTTACAAAAAGGTAGTGACTAGGTAACAGACCATCAACAGCAGGCATCTAACAGACACAGTGCTGAAAAAACACAAATATAGCAGAACAAATGCCAACCAAGACTAAATCTTGTGTTGGCTTATTTTTTTCACTTTCACTGGCCAGCATGTTTACAAACAGTAACTGATCCTGCAGAGTATACCTTTAAAATCAGCTGATCACCTTTGATCAGTGTTATGTTATGGTAAGATAGCTCAACAATAATGTAATGATTTACGTGTGCTGGGTATCGGTACGCGATACATTAGGGGAACAACCAAAATAACTCAGGAAGTAAAATCAAAACTTCTACAGTCCAACAAAACTTGCATTGATCATTGATTTTTGTAGCCAGATCTAGAAAAAAATGACTGCATGGTTTTTCACAGCCAATCACCACAAGTGTTCTTTAATTGCATATGCTGGGTGATGTCACTGAAACTTTCAAAAGAATAGCTATTCTACACAGCACTCCATTCACATTACAGGTATAGAATGAAGTACTCCATTAGTATCAATATCAATTTAATGGTACTGGTTTGGTAATCTTTTAAACGATACCCAGCCCTATGATTTCTAGAGGCTGTGGCTTCACCTTGGTTATCAAAATCACCAGCTGGGGAGCTCTCTGCTGTTCCTTCCGAAATTGATTAAATACTAATCCTATGAAGATCAAACTGCTCAAATCAATCTGTCTTTTTATTACCAAGTCTGCTGATGTGTTGCAGACAAAGTAACAACAGCTTATTAAATTGGTTTGGTGAGAATGTCCGGTTATTACTGTGTATGTGACATGATTGACATTAAATTCCTGATTGCTAATGCTAAATGTCATCTGCTTTCTTGTTTATTGCACATAGATTTTACCTTCAATTTTACAGGGCGATTATTTGTTTACAGTAAATTGAGGTTTCAAACTGAGGGAATTCAGCTTCGTTTGTACATTATTTGCATTCAAAACATCAATTCCCAGCCTTAATTAATTCTGAGGACTGTTACATAACATAAATAACTGATGCCGGCATTAGTGCAAAAATAACGCACCATTGCTATCATACTTACTGTAATACTAAAATTTTTATTTGTCTCTTCATTCTTCCCTTCTGTCTGTCTTCCTGTCTTTATCTTTCACTGTCTCCCTCTCTCTGATTGGATTTATATCCTCCCTCATTCCTCTCATTCTCAGCCATCATCTGCTGCTACCCCTGTGCTTTTTCCTCTGCCTCTGATATGCTGATGATGCTGATATTTCCTGTTTCTCCTACTGGATTCTGGGTCACGGATTCCCTGAGGACAAAATGTGAGGAGGAGGGAAGGTGGAGAGAGAGGAGGAGGAGGGAGAGGCAGAGAAAGCAAGAGCATGTAGGAGGAATAGAGAAGAGAAGAGAAGAGAAGAGAAGAGAAGAGAAGAGAAGAGAAGAGAAGAGAAGAGAAGAGTAGGCTCACCTCATCTCCATCAGGTCACGTATGGAAGCTACAGTAGGTCCAGATCCCAGGTGATTGTAGTAAGGCCCTTCATCTTTCTCCAGGATTTGTTCTAGAAAGAGACAGTAGAGGTTAAACAAACAGCACATAACTGGACCTAAAAAAGACTTATGGCAAATTCCATACCAAAATGTACACAATTATTCCAAATATACAACAGGTTACCAATGACACTGTATGTATTCTCCCACTGGAGCTGTACTGCATATTACAACCACTCTGTGATTAACACTTGAGTTTATGTAAATAGAGCTATCATTATTTAGTCTGATTGTTCTATCCTTTTAAGATAATACAAGTATTAATACTACATGTACGCTACATTATGATTCATTTTCAACTTCCTTATCTTATACTCATCTTACTCTCAAATTGTAGAATGACACCAAAGAGATTATGTGCAACTATGCTTTCGCATCAAGTAGTGTTTTACTGCTGGAAAGATGGTCTTTTCACAAAATTGAAATTGTTGCTATGTGATCTGTGAAAACAGAGAAAAAGAGCTGTGGCATTTACTTTTGTTCAAGAGGCAGAAACCCTACAACTACCAGAATACAATGCGCTGCACCAGACAAATAAACGCTCCCAGTGGTGGGCGAAGTATTGCGAGCTTGGCTGTATTGACACAAGAAACAATATGGTGGCCAGCTGGATACAAAAAATCTTAAATCACAGTTAAACATTAAGCTGGTTTATAGTTAAACAACACTGCTTAGTTTCACAGTTTGATTTTTTTCAGCCTCCATTTTTACAATACAGGAAACAGCCTGCCGCTTGTTCGTGAAATTCTTCTATTACAGCCAAACAATGAAAAATGAAAAATATATTTCTGAAGACATTTTAGATGAGAAATAGGCAATACTGTGACAGAAATTTGGTTTATATTTGATAAGCACTGTCTAGTTTACCACAGTTCATTTAAACATACTCTCTACAATGTTATAATATGCTATATAATAATATAATATGATAGGCTGGTTTAAAATCGGCAAAGTATCTCTTCCACTATATACCACCTACAAGGACATAATATTTGCAGCAACATTATCAGCAGTGTTTTTGCAGTGATACTAAGGATTTATACATGTTTTTTTGCACATTACATTGATCAAATAAATAATTTCTCTGCTTCAAATCCTTATTTACTAGCTCCTGGATAGAGTCCTGCTTGAAGCTGGGGGTAAATGTCTCACTCAAACTATTTAACAGTAAAAGTCCTTTGACTTCAGTCAAGAATGAAGTTTCTTTGCATTTAATCACATTTCAGGTGTTATCGAGTTTTGTTTAAAAAAAAAAATCAGAGGTGTGTGTTTTGATGTATTTTTGGAAAAACTACAAAGACATCCTCTTTGTAGCTGAAGTCAACTCAACTATGAGCAGCGTGAGAATGTGCAACTGATTGCAACATCCAGTTCACACAAACATATGAGCACACAGACAGTGGGCTGTGACTGCAGGGTGTGGTGTGTGTGTGGAGACATTTTGTAAAGCAGAAGCTTTTTGAGGTAGTGATGAATGACTCAGTTTGCGTGAGTGTTATGAGGGAGGAAGGGTGTGTCTGTGTGGGGGCTGTGTACATCTGTGTTTATGTTGTGTATGAGTGTGTGTGTGTGTGTGTGTGTGTGTGTGTGTGTGTGTGTGTGTGTGTGTGTGTGTGTATGCGTGAGTGCATTAGACCATTGTCCGACATACATCTGTGGCTGTAAACCACGTCCTATGACTTCACTGCTAATATTTGTACAGTATGTGATACTGAGCAGCTGAATGTGTCCTACATTAAATGTCTCTAATGGACTTTGTATTGTCCAGCTCAGTAACAGCTCGCTTGTATGCCAACTAAAGTGTTCCTCTTGCTTCTGTACACAACACTTCTTTATCATAGTGTGGCACACACTCTGGATAACATTAGCTAAATGCTCTAAATGTAAATGATCAGCACTAGCTGATCATCTACAGTGTGGACAGTCAGTGCTGTGTGTGTCTCTGGATCAGAGGCAATATGAGGTCACATTTCCCTGATGGTGCAGGGAGGCACCAGGGCGTGGTTCGGGGCAGGAAGTGGAGGAGTCACACTAAATTCTTGCATGGAAATTGGTTGTGTGTGTACTTTGCACATAATGGCTGTACACTCTATGTGTGTGTTGGAGGCAGTGTTTTGCTACAGGGAGTTGACAGGGCAGTGTGTAACCAAGCTTTATATGAAGACTTGTTGTCTGGTGGTTACAGTAACAACACAGCTAGCAAGTGTTTGACTGCAGCTGCTCTCCCCCTGCTGTGCACCCTCTTCAATGTTTAGGGATAGCAAGGGTCTGTTTACCAGGCCTTAACCCTTCGTAGTCCTCCAGTGAACACCCAGTATATGTAAGAAAATTGTGATGATATCTTCATAGCTTCTCTAAGATCAAATCTATTATTGTGCAAGTTATTGCACCAAGTTAATGAACTGTTACCCACAGCAGCTGTAATATTGCACAGTAATATTCTGATTTACCGAGTCATTAATTAATGACTTAATGGACAGATAGGCTGGGTCTTTTAATAATACAGACTCAACCTTAACCACTATAATAATATGACTGTATCAAAGGGTACATTCGCCTACACTGATTATCTGTTATTTTTCTTATTTATCTTTAAATGTGGTACATACAGTAATATGATCTATACATCTACTATATGGCTACCTACTCTGTTGTAAACAAATAACCTGAGCAGGGTATGACACAAACTATGGGACTCAACCTCTTTCTGTCTAACAAAGGCTCTGTTCTGCTTGCCTGCCAGACCCAAACCCACACAAAAGGCTCCTTCTGCCACCACTGCTATTGTTCCTGCCCGCTGCCTTTAGTGCCTCACATTGTCGCAGTCTGGATGGTCGCAGCCACACACCCTGGCAACACATACATTCTTAGACGCACTCAACAAGCATCCAGACAGAAAAGCTGATGCAGATGGGGAAATGGAAAACCCAACAGTGGACCTGTGTATTTCAAAAAGTAACTAACACTTAACAGTGACAGCATTACATTTAGCTGAAACGGCAGTACAAAAAATAAACATTACCAGATTTAGAATATGTGGTTCCCTTGCTGCTATAAGGCGCTTCAGAGAAAAGCCTTCACTATCAGTAACACTGATCAGGTTTACAGCAGTACATCAGTTTATCTCCACTAAGAAATAAAAATGACAAATGTTTGGAGTGGTGTTATATTTGTTAGATTATTGATACTTTTAAACTTGTCTGAAAAGTGCCAATACAGTATGTTGAGTAACCTCATCCCACTGAAGACACACAACCAACACCAACAGTGACTTACCGACACAAGTGCAGGTGGGGAACTCTGCCTGAAGATCCTTGGAAGGAGTATGCAGCAAGGTCTTGGTGGGGGTGTCTAGGTAGCGAAGAGGAGACTCTAAGAAGCCTCTGAGAGATGGAGAAGAAGGCAGACTGTCCTTAGTGGGCGTGTCCTCCTCAGAATAGCATGTGGTGGAAAGTACTGCTATATCACCAGAGGTTTCAAGCTTCATGCGTTTTGACAGTGGAGAACACGGCATGCTGAATGTATCCTGTAACACACTCTGCTGCTGCTGCTGCTGCTGCTGCTGCTTGTCCAGAATGGCCTCCTGATGCAAGGGGAAATCTCTCTTAGAGCCTTCTGTGGATGCCTGGTTCAGGGTGGCTTCACTTAGGGTCCCTGACTCATCCTTGCTGACTTCCATCTCCTGATCATCTGGATGAGGTGTGGAGTTGGCTTGAGTGGCAAGAATTAAGGGAGTCGACTGAGGGATGGAAGATGATGCGGAACTGAGGTCCTGAGGAGTGGTCTGGGACCAGTTCCTCGGTTGAGGGGCTGTGGCGGTCTCCTCCATGGGCTGACTGGCAGGTACGTCTGGGACTGCGTCTCCAAATTCAGCCTCAAACTGGCGGATCAGTTCTTCATACTTCGGGTCGATGTTGATGACACTCTGTAATTGTAAGGTGCTGGATGGAGATGTGGAGGTCACAGGTGTGGTGGTGCTGGTGTTACTGGAGGCCAGGCTGCCCACTTCCTCTGACTTCACATGGGCTACAGGGGACACAGGTTGGGGCAGAGGGCCCATGAGGGCTGGAGTGTGTTCTGACAAAGCAGAAACAGTGGAAGAGGGAGTCATTGAGGAGTTGGAAATGGATACCTGAGATTGGGCTGGGGCAGGGAGGCCTGCAGCAGCAGCCTGAGTGGAGTTACTGTGGAGGGGCAGAGAGGGAAGAGGACCTGGTTGCAGGCTGGTCAGGGCCGGGGCTCTGTCCATCATGAGGACTGGCGGTTTTTGTATGGAGATCTGAGTCTGAGGCAGGAAGGTTGGCATGGAGGCTTTCTGCTTGGTCTTCTTGATGATTATCTGTTTGGGTTTGGGCAGGGGAGGGGCCGCAAGCATCCCACTTATAGCTTTTATGACAGGAGATCCTTGGCTGCCTTTTCTCTTCTTGGGTTCCTGTTTGATGGCCAGATGTGGCAAACCTTCTGCGTCCATCTGTGGCCACCATTTTTTCAAGTTTTGACAAACCATAGGTGCACGAGGGCCTGGTGCTCCAAAGCCAGGGGAGTGGTTAGAGAAGAGGTTCCTCTTGTAGTGAAGGTGCTGTTGCAAAGCTGCCTGAGTGGAGTGGCTGATGGCTGCTTGGCCAGGAGACAGGGGAGTGCCATGGTAGTGCTGACCCTGCTGCTGACCATTAGCCATGCCATAATGTCCCATGGAGGCAGTGTGATGGTAGTGCTCACCAGAGTCTGGTTCTTGCTTTATCCTGGCCAATGCTGGGTTGTCCTGGGCCTGGATACCTCCATTCTGGTTCAAGCTGATCTGCTGTGTGACTGGAGGCTTGAAATGAGCATTGCTGAACTTGCCACTGGTGTCACCCAGCAGCTGTTTGAGCTCTGACATGGGGTCTGAGCTGCTGTGAGGAGCAGCAACACAGTGAGACTGGGGCTCAGATTTTATACACATCCATGGGTTCCTCTGTTCAGAGCCTCTGCCTGAGCCCTGCTGCCACTGCTGGGGATTAGGGCTGAAGCCTGGGTGTTTTCCCTGACCTGGGAAGGGAGAGGTAGAGGATGGCAGAGGGGTAGCATGGGGTGGCTGGCCTTGGGATTGGGGCCTGTGGTGCTCACAGGACGTTGGGGCCTGCTGGATGGTGTGTAGTCCTGGAGGGACGGATTGAGAGCGTGAGGAAGATGAGTGGGTGCATGGAGAGGACGGGATTAAACTAGTGCCATTGGGGGGCTGAGATGGGAGGTTCTGGGTATGTTGGTGGTGATGGAGGTTACTGTTGTAGGAAGCTTGACCAGGACAGCCATCAGCTCGTGGACCAGTACCACATAACTGGGTAAGGGCTTCTATGGCAATGGCTGTCTGAAGACTGATGTTCTTTTCCTTGGCTATGGAGAGCACCTGGGGAGAGCAGGGAATTGGGGGTTTGGGGCAGGGCACTTGGTCTGGGTGAGGGCCTTGCGCTCCCTGTTGTTGCTGGGGGTATGAAGAAGACAGGCGGTGGCCACCATTCATTTGGGGGTAGGGCTGAGGGTGATGCTGCAAACGGGGTGGCTGTGCGTAAGCCTGTAAGTGTGGGGGAGTATCAGCTATCTTGCACGCATCTTGATCCTCACCAGTTGCCAACTTAATCTTCTTCTCCAGCCACTCAAGGTAGTCTGGACAGTCGGGCCCATCACAGTTGCAGTTGGGGGGCTTGTGACCATGTTTGGCTTGGCTCAGTGCTGTCTGTAGGGTGTTCAGGTCTTCTGGAGGTTGGCAGCTTCCCTCATGAGCTCCTGCAGAGAGTTTGGCCTGGGCCCCCTCAGCACCCATCTCCTTGGTGAACTTCTCATACAGCTGGGCTGTGTTAGGCTGCACGAGGCAGGGAGAGGAGGAGGAGGGAGGCAAGGAGCCAGCAATAGCAGAAAAAGCCACCAGATTGTGGGCATCCTCCATGTTTGCGTGGTGGACAGGTTCTCCAGGGGTTGTACTGCTGCTGCTGTTCCAACATGGTTGCTGTTGTTGGGTGTCACTGACCTTGCCATGTCCTGACACCCAGCACTGCCTTGGAGGCACGCTTCCTGCCCTCTGCTGCTCTGTTTCCATAGATGTCGCATCATCGTTAGGGTAGCGATTCACCCCATTGGCCAGTTCCAGGCTCAGCACGCCTTCCTGGAGGCGGTCATGTGACCCAATTTCCATCTGGCCTCCACTTCTGGGGCCATCCACTGAAGTGACTTCGCAAACAGTCTGAAAGACAACCATGGAGCGAGGTTAGTGAGGTTTTAGGAATTTAATCAATCCAATATGTAAAACAACATTATACACTGTACATCAGACACTTGAACAGATAGACCTCAGCCCGAGCGCGGCACCGCTGCTGCTCACCGCTCCCTCAGGGGATGGGTCAAATGCGGAGAACAAATTTCAGACACTCAGGTGTGTGACAATCAGTGGAACTTTACCTTTACCAGGTGGTGCTCTTTGGCCCTCTGTCTAGACAAGTGCACTTTTTCCAAGACATGTTTTTTTCTATTTCTTTTAATTATTTTTCAGTTCAGTTTTTAAATTTGGCCCATGGCATTAATACTCAAAAGTGTGTTATGTGCCCAACAACTGCATTTAAGTCGAGCCCCTGCCCCTTTCTCTTCAAATTCCCTTGTGGCAATCGCACACAAATCAAGCGCCCTGCAAAGCAACTTCACATCTCCCTGACCTGCCTTAATGGACAGCCAGGTAAAGACAAGTGTTTGCCCTAAGCCTCAGCATTGCTTGTCACTGTTATGACATTAAACTACTATTAAAACATCGGGAAAAAACTGTATATTTTAGGCAATAACCTGCCATTGATCTGAACAAGTAAACTGGGGGTTTACCAGCTGCCCTGTGTGAGCAGAATGAGACGGCAAATTTCTATCCCACTTCCACATTTTTTTAAACCAAAACTAAATTTGAAATAAAGTTAACTTCTCCCACATTGAGTCTCTGATAATCAATTTTAACAAAAAAGACATGCAGTTTGGGGCTGCGGTGTGTAAACAGGGCAGAGGAGGAGTGCCAAGCTGCATGCATCTGTTTTCTGAGATACTTTAAGAATATTTAAAGCTTATTTAGAAGATAATTATAAGAATTAGCATGTGACTATTAAAAAAATCAAAGAGGAAAACAGAATGATAAGAAGACTAGAACAAATTGAGAGAGGAGGGCAAAGGAAAAGGGGTGGAGAAAAAAGAGGAGTGGAGAGGAGAGGAGAGGTAACTGTAGTTGTAACTGTACGTAGGCCTACTCTGTAGTTCAGAGGGTAGAATGGTTGATTTATTATTTTATTTATTCAGATTTTCAATTTTCAATTTTGTGTAAAGAGCTGTTGATTGTGATGGTTCTTTACTTGATAGACTACTAAAATGTGCACAATGTAGTATTGTTTTCTTTGTTGTTGCCTGATTTCAATTAATGATAAATGTAGAAAGTGAATGTATGGCAGCTGCTAGATGTATGAAATATAGATATTTTGACACCTCATATGTAACCCAGACATTTCCCTGCTCATTACTGTGCACACATGTACTGTATGTACTTAGGCCTCAAGCTAATGAAGCCCTCTGGTGCTGGCAGATAGAAACCTCCTTGAAGGGTGCATGTTGTGTGTGCACCAGCACTTTGCATGTGCAAGAAAAAAAGAAAGAAAGAAAGAATTGTGAAAGTGATGCCCCTTTTTCCACCTGACTACCTGCCCTGCAAATTGTCTGTGCACAGCACTGCTGTATATTAGGCATGGTTTTGAATAATCACCAAATGTCTGTTTAATAATGGCTGTAACTGAATAAAATAGCATATACAAATAATGTTACAAATAATGTACAAATAATGTTTGTATCTGTATTCCAAGAATCGCTTGACAGAATGAATAAATGTCAATCATCAGAGTAATATCAGACTCCATTCCCTTCTATCCAGCTCTTATCCAGGATTTCCCTCTCACCACTACACTGAACATACAGTGCTGCAGGGTCAGGTCAGTAGGGCTATGGAAAACTGCATTAACTATTGCTTCAGTGGAGTGTTTTCATAAAAGGCAAGTGTTTTGTCAAGCAAGTCACAAGTCATGTGACATGGTTTTACTGTTGCTTATAAATGGACACTGTGCTCCAGATCAGTTGGACTATGCAAAGCAGGCAGTTGGAGTTACAAACATGTCACCCATAGTGCTGGGAGAAAGTGTGTGGCAGAGGTGGGGCATAAAATACACACTGAAGTTGTCTTATCTTAGTTATCTTGCTCTTTGTGGGCTTATTGTTTAATTGCTACATTTCAACTTAGCAAATTCTCCTCTTTTACAGAGAGAGCTTCTATAGGAATATGTTTTCCAGTTGTTCATTGAAGGCTTATTGGTGTCTTTAAACTGCAGCGTAATTGAGTGTCTGAAGTGAAGTGTGCAGTGCAACTCTTATTCACTGGAGAGATTATCAAAATCCAAAGACATTTTCATCCAAAACAGGACTTGACTGATAAACTGAAAATTACCTGTGTATCTGAAGAGCAGTATGTCTAAAATAATTTGTAACACACAGGATCTAAGATACAAAGCCAACTGATCAATGACCACTCTGCCCAGGTTGGTAAAAGTCCTTTTACCAACTGAACACCACAGCTGCTCAGTCAGTACACTCACAATAAGGGTTTAACCATTCATTACAACAATATGCAAGGAAGTTTTTTCTGGTATGGTTCTGCTCACATGATGTTTTCCAATAATCTGAGCCAATCTGAGATATATATATATATATAACATAAAGAAAAACCAAGTGCTAATAAAGAAGGAGTCTACCAAAGTGATGGGAATTAAGTTGTTGGAAGCAAAGCAGTGTGTAGCAGTGAAAGTGTAAAGCTCAGAGTTGGTGAATGCAGACATAATGGGCACCAAATCTAGTGTTAGACAAGCCATGGGCATAAATGTTTGGAGAGCAAATGACATGGTGCAATAAAATGACTTCCGTAACAGGCTAAATCGCCTCATGAGAAACTGATGCAGTGATGAAAGCGCAGGAAATATTTAGTTGACTTGACTTGCACACCTTTTCCTCACAAGTCAAAGGACCCATACGTTTTTGGGAACATTTGAGGAAGGACAAAGGACTACAGCATTCCAAGATGCTCTCTGGAACGTTCCAAATGAGTGATGGGGATAATGTACTCTGCCCACAGGATGTAGACTGTGGCTATGAGGCCTGTCATTGGCCGCCTATCTCAGACAGTAACACAATTCCTGCGTATTACCATTTTCAAAATCTCCATAC
The DNA here is from genome assembly GCA_035609425.1 of Epinephelus awoara. Classification (NCBI taxonomy): domain Eukaryota; kingdom Metazoa; phylum Chordata; class Actinopteri; order Perciformes; family Serranidae; genus Epinephelus; species Epinephelus awoara. The sequence goes on from CM069302.1 coordinate 31,760,944, forward strand.
CTACGTGAAACTAGTTTCGTACAGCTACATACTTAACTGTAGCGCTGTGCCTGAAACAACAACCACAACTTTGATTACAACTTTAGTTATTTTACAATGCCAGGGCTTCCCTCTCCACCATAACACATTCCCTCCTGTCACTATTTTGCAAGGGCACCGTCATGGCTTCCTGGGCTTAATGCCACCTAAGACAATTGTGATTGGTTTAAAGAAATACAAACAACCCATTGAAACAGCTATGCAAGACTAGTGATAATGTAGACTCAAAGTTTTGTGCTATTATGTTGAACTGACTCCAGAAATGGTGCATAAGTAAGGCAAACACTGGGCAGAAGTACAGAGATATTGACTTTCATTTAAACAAACAAACAAAAACAAAATCCCACATATGACAGTACAGCGCTCAGCACAGTAATGACAATGTGTCACTCAATCAGGTGGTCATTTGGGTCAAACCATGTTATACAGGTGGGACTCTAATCCTCATTTTAATTTACTATACTTAAGTAAAATGTGTAATTTGTCAAAAAAAAGTAGGTTGTATGTTTCTGATGGTGAAACAGGAGTTTTTCTCTGAGGGCTTTGGACCATGCACTTTACTGTACTGTACTGAAATAAGGGCCTCTTTCAATAAATGTTTTGACCTTTTATTGTTTTTCAAACTACTGTTGCAAACAAATCCTTGTCTTTGCTAACAGTGATTTATACGGCAAAAAAGAAGGTGACAACTGACTGCTTCCGATATTACCACCTGATATATAACTGAATCTATCTTTGACTGGATAAGTAACATGGTAATTACACCTGTATTTTAGATAGACTGTTGTCACAGATGCTATTTTTTTAACTGCAGGAAGGGATTGCATTCCAGTATACAACATACAGTGAGTGAGTGAAGTCTGGCAGATAGAGAACAGATATACTATGAGCAACGACATTCAGGGAGCCTTTCAAACTCTGAGCAAGCCTAAGCAACTGCTTGCTGTTGCAATAACAATAGTACGGAGGTGCAAAAAAATTCATCAAAATAGAACCAGGGTTCAAACAAGTGACAAGTTGCATAGCCTGTTCGCTGATGCATGGAGCAGGTTAGGACATCTTCACTGGACACCACTGAAACAATCTGAGGTTTGCTGGCTCACTTCCTTGTTCATTCACATTGCGTCCAGTAAGGAAGAGGTGTGATGGGAAGTGTCTAAATATTTCATAAACATGCTGGCTAAGAGTCACAAATAAAGGAGTGATTGCTTCTCATGTCTTTTGTCCTTTGAATAGGTTTAAAGACCGTCTCAGGCAGTTGGTAACTCCTATCAGGAGCTGATCAGTGCAGCCACTTATCTCACTTCCTCTGAGTCAGAATTGGGCTAGTTACCAGTAGTTACACTAAAAAGTGCAAATACCTCACTTGGACTTGTGTGAAATTACATCTTCCAAGCATTAAGTTTATTTTAGTCTTAAAGCACCAGGGGGACAAGTTTCCCCCATAAAAAAGGTGTAGACGATTCACAAGTAACTACTACATTTACAGTCTTGACATGTTGAAGCCAACTACGGTGCTCCAATTCACTTGAATACTAAAATGTTACTTGGAAACAGTATTCAGCCCAGGTTAGCTCCTCATAGATTATTATCAAACTGTGTCTAGAGAAACAGCAAACAAAGATAATCCAAGGGCAGGCTCAGAAATCATTGACAGAGTTCATGTTGTGGCTGAACATATCTAACAGCCTTGTGAGAAGAAAATAATGTCAGACTCACTTTATAAATACATTTGTGTTAACCCAATAGATTGAAGCCAACACACTGTGGTAATGACCTTTTCAATGTCTAAAACTTCAACCTATGTATGTACCATGACCACACAACATGCACCTGCTGTATGCCTCACATTGTACAATAGTGACAAACTTCCATGCAACAAAATTCTGGTTGCAAGTACAATCCTTCACTGACGGAAGACACAACAAGAACTGAACTAAGATAGGGTGCTGGAGATAAAAATAATTCCTTACACATTCACACACTAACCTCCGGCTAGCTGTCGGTCTCACACCCCAACATAGATTTGAACTGGTTCCTGATTCAGAAGAGTCAGAAAAGACCCAACATGGCCTCTGTTTGTATATCCATCAGTGTATGACAGTAGAAGTGAGCCTGACGTCCAGCTTCCCCAGTCATTTGAATATTATTGAAATGAGCCTTTGAAGTGGCTAATTACTGGACAGGCAGTATGCTCAGCTCTTTTGAATCCACCTTCTGCGCCGGGTGTCTGTTGGGGGTCCCAGGGGGTGGCGGTGGTATTGGTAAGAAGTGGTGTGGGGTTGGAGGGGGGGGTTGTCGGGGGTGGCAATGAACAGCCGGCATGCAATACGTGAGAGGCCCCATGTCTGCACTATCAGTGGCATCAGACGGGAAAGAGGAAGGGGGGGTGTAGCTGTGCACGGCAGTTATGAGAACTGCAGTGTGTTGAAACACAGTGACTGCAACACTGCAAAACCTAACATCCCACAATCAGTCACACTGACACTCTCTTTTCCTCTTTCTCTCAGTTGCATATACAAAACACTGCCACAGAAATGAGTCACGTGGGTTTAAAGCACCTCGAGCTGCACACTGAGAATGGACTTTACTCTGCTTGGCTGGTGCAGATAACAAATACTGGACTGCACACAAAATAACAGATCTTTCAATCATATGATCAGAGCTTTGATTAACCTTGATTGACTTTTTTGTGCATCTATATGCTGGTCCAGGATGGAAACACTGCGCTCACACCTGCAGCGCTTTACACCTATGCGGGTGCCTCGGAGTGTACAGACCACGTGCTTTGACAAATATTTACACCGTGACAGAGTCTACTCTCTTGCCAGGAGTTCATCTCAGTCGTTTCTCTAAGTGTGTCACTCTATGTCATGTTTGTACATGCTTGACAAACCAAAAAGTGCATCTGAAAACATTAACACACCTGACTGAAGCAGATGTTGCACAACCTGGTAGACTAGACACTCAAGTCTGGGAGCCCATTAAACAAGCCTTTACATCTGTGTGTGAGAGTACTGTTTAACACTGACACTGCAAAACTAGAGGGAGGAAACAAAGCCTTTAAAGATCCTGCTAGTGGTGAGGGGGCTAAGTTCAGACTGTGGTAGACAGCTGAACCTAAATCCCACATATACAACACATGCCCCCCCCCCTCCCTCCCCCCCCCCTCCCATTCTCCCTCTTGTCCTCCTCCTTCTTCCCCCACCCCTTCCTTTTCTGCCATGCAGAGCTGGAACATGAGAGAGAGACCCTGACAATATGAAGCCGGCTGAGAACCCAAGGACCAGCGACGCATACTTACGTGGTTCTAGACGTCCAGACGAAGTAGCCGGTCGTACAGCAGGAAGAAAAAGAAGAGAAAGAGAGGAGCATGAGACCTGCTTGCTGGCAAGCAGCCCACAAGCAGTCCAGCTTTGTTGGGGTTGTATTCCTTTTTATTTCATCCAGTCTGTGCAGCGCACAGACAGAGCGAGCGTGGATATACGCATACATGCATTCACACACGCACACACAGCTACCCGCACACACACAACACACCTCCCCCCAGCGCAAACCACACGTTTCTCATTTCTCTCTTGCCTCTTCTTATGGTCGACGATTTCTGTTCTCTCCTTTTTCCTTTCTCATTATCTCTGTCTGCTCCTCCCTTCCCTTTTTCAATATCCTCTTTCTTCCTCACGGCTACACATGCAGTCGGCTTCTCTTCGCAGCCCCCACCTTCCCCCCCTCTCTCTCCCTCCCTCCCTCCATTCCCCTCCCTCTCACGCAGCCTCTCCCTCCATCTCCTCTCTCTCTTCTGTGTGTGCAGAGCGAGAGGCCATTATCTGAGCCACAGCGGGCACGTACGGAATGGAGGAGTGTGCAGTGAGCAGAAACAGAGAGAGCTGTGGGGGATAGTCGCGAGTAGCGGCAGCCTAGGAAACAGCACAGTGCAGCAGAGCTCTTACCAATGAGAAAACCTCTCTGTCACTATCCACGCCCTTCAGCACTACTTGCTCTACTGCATTAGATGATGTTACATTTCAGGCTATGTTGTGTGTTTGGTTTGTCCACAAAAGGTGTTGGCAATTTCGGCTATGACAGCGCTTCTCTGCTTTCGAGTGCAGAGGCGAACCGGTGGCTGCCAAGCGAATGCACAATCTCAACTCACAACGGCGTCAACAGGAAAAAGGAAAAGGAGCAAAGAAAAGCAACATTATTATGCTTGTTAATGCCTTCTGCAAACGGTATCTGGTTTTCCTTACAGAGATTTCGTTCCATGTTTGAGCGTCTAGATTGGGCTCAGCCCTGGGCCAAAGGAGAAGCCACTGATAATGGTTCTTCGATCTTCATCTTCTTCCCCATCCACACTCAAATCCGTTGCCCGTTGATCGCTTGAAACATAAAGCTTCGATCTTACACCTGTGGCTGATAACAGATCCTCTAACAAGGCTGCATGCAAAGAAAAGAGAGAGTTTGCTTGATGAAGAGGGAGCTGGCTTGCTGCCGGTCTTACTGGCCCTTCCTCCAAGATCCAAAGGATACAGAAGAGATGGTAGGTTTCTGATTGAAGGAAGCTGAGGGTCGCTTGATATACAATTATTCATCAACACTCTATGTCAACCCACTCACCTACAAGGGGGAAGAAAACGGAAGAACGATGGGGATATGATTACAACAGAGGTAAAAGAACGAGACAACTACGCTGGGCAATTGAGAGGGAAAAGCAGATGACACTTCGACATCAACGAGAAAGAGTAGCAGGATGAAGGGAATGGAGACACTGAGGAGAGGGAAGACAACAAGAGGGAAGTCTGAGGAGAAAGCAGAGTCGCTCAGTTATGATGTGACTGATTCTGTAAAGGGAGCGGAGATGATGATGAGGAAGAAGAGGGCGCAAACACAAAGAGGATTTTGCAGGTTGTTGCCAAACGAAGACAGCAACCACGAGTAATCAACCCATTACAGTTCGCTGAGGACGAAGGACTGTCCTCTCCTGTCCACTAGATAATGTCCTCTTGTCTCCTCACCATTGTTCTGCCTTGGCGTCATCGCCATTATCATCATCAACGTCGTCATGATCGCTGGATGTTTCCCCTCGCCCACTTGCTGGCTGACCGGCCTTGTGGCGTCTCCTCTCTTCTCTCGAACATTGCTGGAGTTGTGGAGCAGATTTAACCAAGAGGAGGAGGAGGAGGGGGGAGAAACATGGCCGTCCTCCCCATGCAGATCGTTCAGCTCCTGCGTAGTATTTTCCCCTTATATTACTGAGCATGTGCCAGCTACACCACGCTATGGCTGGATTAACTTCAGTAGCCTTTCCCTGCTTCTCTTACTTTGCCTTACCCTGTTTCTCTTGATCTCTCATTTCTCTGGCTTTGTCAAAGTGCCTCTGCCTCCCTCTCTTGATTTGCCTCTCTGTTTTGTTTCCTGAGCCTTTCCTCCTTCTAACATAGCTTATTGCATTACCGTTCCAACACTTTCTGACGCGCCCGCTCTCTGGCCCTGTAAATTGCACACTGTCTGCCTCTCTGTTGCCACACATATTCGTATATACACACACAGAGATGAGCGTCAATCCCAAAGAGAAACACAGCGCAGCCTAAGCTGTCTAAGGGAAGGAGAGGAGAAGTAGAGCATTAGGTCACATGACCAGGGAGTGCCAATGAGCGAGAGGGAGAGCAATGAGCAAGAGAGGTAGAAAACACATGTGGCGATGACGTAGCTACATCGTCACCGTCATCATCAGTGTCTCCCACCAGGGCGCTTGCCTCCACCACTGGGTGGGCACATGTTTCATCTGACACATGTGCCCACTCTCTACTATCACCATCGACACACACCAACGGACACTCGAAAAACATGCTCTTTCATTCACCCCACTTGCTTGTGCTCACTCACTCCTCTGGCTGCAATGACACAGCATTTGGAGTTCGAGACCCAACTTAACCCCTGACTGACTTGCTCTAAACACACAGTTCCTCATTTTAAAGAACTACTGAACACAACAGACCTTTTCGCTCCTTTAATGCTATGCTCCTTTCAAAAAACATATACAACACTGCCACAATAATTCATTTATCAAAGCTAACGCTCGTTAGGACAGATGAAGGACTAGGCAGACCAGCAGTTATCACAACTGGATCAAATTTAAACTGCGCTTTAAACGAAGGACATCACATGGCGATCACCATTTTTAAATGAACATCAAGAAAGCAGAACAAAAACAAGCTGAACTTGTGACCTAGAGAAGAGTGTCGCGCTTCACCAAAACATATTAAGCCACAGTGTAAAAACAGGAATGAGTCTGTCACTGTCCACGTACATAGCTGAGTAAAACAAAGAAGTATGATTTGACCTAAACATCAACATAGCCTTCACCTTCATAACAAATACAGCTGTTTCCAACACAAGATGCGAATACTAAACAAAACATTGCAAATATAGTATATATGTGATAGAATGTACTGTATGTAGGTGAATAAAACTAAATCATAGTGAGGCTAATCTTGTTTCAAACACATGCTCTTTGATGACTCAGCCAGCAGAATAAAGCAGATGTCATTTAAGGTAAAACATTTCGGGTATTTACCTCAATCAGGTTTGGCTGTGTTTGACAAAAGAAAAGAAATTTCCTAGATCATCTAGATAAGCTACAACAATAGAGAAGGTCAAAAAGTATGCTCATGACTTTAGTGTTATGTCTTTCTGTGTGATTAAAGCCATACACAGAGACAACACCACCATGCTGCTATTCAGGTTTGCCCAAGAGAGCTGTCCTGGCACCACCTTCTGAACACAATCAGTTGCTTCTCATCCAGATAGCAGAACAATGTGACAGATGATAACTGGAAGAGTAGCCTTGCCCTAGTTAACTTCTTATTCAACTGTGTTCATTTCACATGACACTAAGCCCTCAGGACAAATGATAACAACGGCTGAAGTACCTAAACTTTTCAGTGAAAATGAAATGGAAGACATGAATGTTTAACACTTACGGTAAACCTGCTGTAACCCGGCATTGAGAGAGGGAGAGGAAGGTTCAACAGAGACTCCGATTCTCACATCAATCACTTCATCTCACAATCTCCTCAAATTATCGTTCAAATGAGTTGTTTCACGCCCTCGTCTCTCTCTTTCTCTCTCCGTTTCTCTCTCTCTCTCTCCATTGCTCTCACTCTGTCTCTCGCGCACTGTTTCTCAGCAGCGCAGAGGAAAGGTCTTGGTTGTAGGAGGGATGACTGACAACAAAAGTCCATCCTCAGCAGTGTGTGTTGGGTTGGCTTGCATATGACTAAGCCTGAGTCATCTTTCTCTTTTCTTCTCAACAAAGTCCTGACATAAAACCCTCACACACACCGAAACAAGCTTTTTAAAATATTACCAGCACATAGCAGGTGGGAGGGCTGCGTGTATGAAATGCACAAAAGCCAAAAGAGAATAACTTGTTCTGTTTCAAGGGTGAATAATTATTACAAGAATTAATGTGATTTCACTATATCGACACCTCCATCACCTCTCATCAGTGGGAGGATTTGCACCATCTGAGGCAAAAAAAAAAAAAAGAGGCTTTTCCTAGCAGCCATTAAATAACTCATATGAGCATCACGGTCATGACATGAGGGTCCTTTTCCCCTCCTCCCACCTCTTCCTGTCAGCTGACTCCACCTCCTGCTCCCATCTACCTCCATACACCCCCAACCCCCAACCCATATTACCCTGCAGTCTAATGGCATCAAGGTCATCTGATCTGACACACTCTGTGACTCTCCCTTTCCTTCCCCCCCTTCTTTCCCTTTTTTGCTCTCTATCGCTTTATCTTTCACTTTCTTATCTTTCCTGCATGTTTCTCATCACATACACACAGAGGCAAAAACATTCAACATATGCACACACTGGAAACAAATGCAGAGGCACGCTTAAATGATTTTCCACACACACACACACACACACACACACACACACATACACACACACACACGCTAGTATGCATACAGTATTGGATTGTTCAGTCAGGGTCACTGGGTTTATTGGTGGGCAGGACAAGAGGCTGTAGAGCTACACTGAGCTCATCATACTAAACGGAGCAGAAGCATCACAAACTGTTTGAGCCTGGTTAAACAAAAAAGACTAATATGTTACTGGAATCTCTTATTATTACGATTTGTTAATTATTAATTTTGCCCGGTTTTGTCTTTTTTTATGAACAATCAAGGTACAAATTGTGTTTTGTTTTGGATATCACTGATTTCAGTAAAATGATAGACAGTGCCTTTTTGTATCAGATATGATACATCTTCCGTGAGAATGTGTAACCATATGCAGAGTGTGTAGGTATCTATGAAAGCACTGTATCTATCCATCTGTCCGTCTATAATGAGTAACACACTGTTAACATATTGTTCATATTTTAGGCATCACCTTGTTATTTCAACCTTGCATCTGCCTGCTTGGCTGTTTCTCTCTCTTTGTCTTTGCCTTCATTGCCATCTGCCCCCCCTCCACCTGCACCCGTCCACCCCCTCCATGCTCGCAGGCAGGATGGTGTTAGGTTCAGGGTGTGTTTGGGTGTAGATTGTAGTGCTGAGTGTAGGGTAACCAGTCTGAGTCATACCTCCTGACTTTCGGCACGTGCAAGTCGGCACGCATAGCCCAGCTGGGGAAGGCCTACCCCCCCTCGACCCCCTCTTCACCACTCTTCACAAAGAGAAAGGGAGGGGAGAAAAAAATGGAAAGGTGGAAAAGGGTGGGGGGCTGTTGGGCAGGGTGGAGCCACTAAAAAATAACGAGGAGGAGGAGGAGGAAGAGGAGGGGGCGCTGTTTTTAAGAGGCAGCTCTTTGTGCCTGAGGTTTGGGACATGAAAAGAAGGAGAGGATTGTAATCAATACATAGAATATGATTTGGGCTCTGAGACAAAGAGACTAGACAACAGACAGGAGGGAAACCAATGGAAAAAAGTGAGCTAAAAAAAAGAGAACATTGTGTACTACTACCTGCCAGGCTAATGTGTGCCAAGTCATGGAAAGAAGCTGAGCGGTTAAATGTAATTGGAAAATGATGTAATCATTGACAGAACACAGTTGTTTCAAATACTTGAGCAATTTTCTTCAGGTGAGACACATCACAGCCTGAAAGATTATGTGATGACTTTTTGGTGACAATATTATGGGGTTAAAATCAGAAACTGCTCAGAGTTGAGAGGGAAAAACAGACAGGGTGAAAGCATGAGAAACCTTCCTCAGCTCTGCACAGTGGCTGGTTGCCAGCCTTGTCTCTCTCAGGACTTGGGCTAAGATTAGCTTCCCATATGTTCAAGTCAGGCGTAGCTGGGCTTAAAGGGCCAGTACTCAACTGTGCACTATGAAGCCATGTCGGTCTTTACATACACTAAATCATCCAGATTGACAATCAATGTCAAAATGTATCTTTAATCATTCATATAGAAGTCAGGCTCTTAGAGGATGATGGCAGGATGATATTTTGAGAACTACTGTGCATTTCTGGGCTGCTTCCAGTTGTATGTCTTATCTTGCATTGTAATTAGTCCAACCCACCACCTTTTCTGGAGATATCAGCATCAAATGAATTAACATGAATATACCTTTGTTGTTACAGAAATCAATATTTTCATGTGCTTGTTCCAATAGTGTGTGTTGAAAACTCCAACAGCTGTGGTGCTGTGTTACATAAAACCTGGCAGCGTTGGGCAGCAGTGGGATTCAGGATTGTATAAAGTGGGTGCCCAGCAGGAGCAGAGGAGCAGCCACCAGAGAGGTGAGAGTTAAAGAGCTCGAGCAACAGCTGAGGGCTCCTCCCCCTTCTCTTTCCATTCATTTTTTATTAACTGCGGCACCAGGCGGCCGACAACCTCCCTCCGACATCAAACACGGATACCACCAACGATGCCAACAAGCCACCAACCACAACTCGTCGTGCCATGCAGGGTATTGATCCAGCCCTGGACTGGGCTGTGGGCTGAGTCCAACCATGTCGGCTGGCACATGCAGAAGCACAAGCAGTGTAGCAGGACAGACAGTGCACAGACAATTATCTGCTAATCAGAGATGAAACTTGACAACAGTGCAGAGCTTAGAATGTCCATATACATCAATGACTGTATGCAAGTGAGACAATTGTTGCTGACTACATACATTAAAATGTCACCTGGAATCCCATGAGAACTTACAGGATATGATGATTTCAAGTCCTTGGGGTGTCTTTGATAAAACAGCTCTTTCATAGCCATTAAAGGAAGCCTGGGCAGCGCATCTACACATGATTCACTATAGATACTATAGATGGTTGTTCAGTGGGTGTTAGCAACCGACTCTTGCTGGGTTTGCATGCAGGGTTGTAATTTAGGTTAAATGGGTAAATGTAGTTAGTCACCTTTTTCAGTGCATACAATGACTCACTATGAACTAATTCATATAATCAGTACTATCAGACTGAAGGAGCATTCTGTAAAAAAAAAAAAATAGTAGTGTGACCTTGGGCTGCATCTAATGATTATTGTCATTATCAAATTATTATGCCATTTATTTCCACAATTTATTGATATTTTGTAGTCTATAAAATGTAAAAACAACAACAAAAAAAACTATAAAATGCCCATCACAACTTACCACAAACCAAAGAGACTTGTGACCAACCAGCAATCACAAACCCAAAGGTTCTTCATTTGCTATCATCAATGACAAAGAAAAGCATCAAACTCGCACATTTAGGAAAATAACACTAGCAATGTTTGAAAACATTTGCTTGAACAATGACTGAAATGATTAATCTATTATCTTTTACTCCAGTATCTTTAAACAAGGAATATTACAAGAGAATGAGATGTCCTTTATCATCTTTAAACATTTGAAATGAAGTTCCGACCAAAGCAAGGCTGTGACAACGTGATACCAAGATCAAAGGGAAACTCTCCACTATATGTCACAATTAGATCACTGTTTGCGTGTCAGGGCACATGGGAAACAGAGCTGCAGTTCTTTACTGACCGAGTGGAAACCTTGCAGAGCAGTAAATACATCGAAAGCCAATGCTGAATGGAAGAGGTGATGTCAAACCCTCCGCTTCCGGAGTCTGTACTATAAACCAAACCACTTACTACACAAATACACACACATACACACATGTGGTGCCGGCTAGTTGGTCATGTGACCAACCTTGGATGCCGGACTTGAGCTAAAATTAAAGCAATGATGTCATCAGACATTCAGTGTTGCCACGGAAACTAGGTCAGTGTTAACCCTTTGCGGACAAGGCTGGGGATTCCACGCAAGGCTAAACATATGATTAACAAACGCTCCATCTGCCGTCACACACTCAGCGGTTTGAGTGTTTCTACTCTGCTTTTGACTCTTTCCCACCAGTATACTGTGTGAAGTTCATCTCATGTAGACAGAGGAAATCCTGTGTAGGGGCGCGGAAAGAAAAATCACGCGCGTGCAGTCTTACTGTCTTGTAATGTGTTGTGGTAAACTCTTAATTCAGTTTTGCTTCCTGAACAGCAAAACTGAAAATAAATCATTGAAAGTGCTGTCTGGCTCAATTTTAACCATGTCTACTGTCACGAAATGTTTTTATGCTCCAACATCTTGAAGCTGTTGTGTGGATCCTTAAAATACTTAATGATACTGTATAACTACTTATTTAAAATGTCAAAAATAGTGCCGTCAACTTGTTGGGTGTAGACTGGGTTTGCCTTTGTGTAACCAGGGAAATGTTTGACAAGGAAACAGGTCCTCATGAGATAAACACACCACCAAGGACAAGGCCCCTTAACAAACAGGATCTCAGGAAAGCCACAGAAGCAGACAACACAAACTTGTTTAACATAGTGTAGAGCTCTTGTCAGGAACGGACAGTTGAGTGATTTTTTCCCCTCTGCAAACCACATGGTCGTATATACCTTGTAGATAAAGAGATTGTGTACATAAGGATGAGGATTAGAGCAGGCTAAGAGGTAAGTTAGAGGATGTCACTGAGCTAAAGCCATTCATGGCATTTGAAACAGACTGACCTATATGTCATATGACTGGTGACACAGCTGAATGTATCTCCCGGCACAAACGTACTCGAGTCATACCTTGTCACTTCCACATGTCTAGGTTCACACAACACCAAAATGTTCCACTACGCATGCGATGGCAAGTCAAATCAAAGCTTTCTTTCTTCTACTTGGAGAGGACATCATAAGATTCTTAGAACTCAGACAACAGCTTGTTCGGTGCTCAACAAATCCTTTCTCTATGAAGCCTCGCCGCTCAAACTTCCTTTCCACATAAACACACAAGCGTGCCCCAGCTCGGCAAGCTGTAGAACAGCAGCTCTCAGCGGCCACACGCCACAGGTTACTACGCCCGACAGTCAAACACATACGCATGCGTGACCCACTAACTTTTACTCCCTTTACCTCATTTGACTCCAGAACCTAGGAGAAGAAGGACGGCCCCCCTGGCTCCTGAGCCAGCGCGTAGGGTTCCTCCTCCTCCTCCTCCCTCCTCCTCTCCCTGGTCTCTTGTATCTACACATGCTTGGCTCTGGCACCAATCAGCGGGCAGCGTGGGGCGCTTTAAACTGAGGACGCCGCTACTTCATCACTGAGGCGCTCAGCTCACCGCTGCTTGGAGATAAAGCCGAAGTTTAATATAGTCAGCTTCGGAGCAGGGCAACTAGTACGGGAAGGAAGATGCTCAGAGATGTCTAAGGCACCTTTATTGCTATCTGCGATGATATCAGGGCCAATATAATGAGCTCATGTCTTCGCCGGAGAGAACAGTAAATAGTAAGATGACATCTCAGCGACACAGCGGTGACAATCACAGCCTTTTCTGTGTAATAGGTGTCGATGCTTAAACCCATTCACACAAATTCATTTACATATACATACACATACATAATAAAACTAGCAGAGCGTAGTCAGGTTTGTAAAAGTGCACGTGCGAATACACACATTGAAAGAGTAGGGGAACTGGTCCCTGCCTTGACTAACCACCACATTTACACCTCATGAGAGCATCACTGCACCGATGAAATAACAGCTGAGAATCAAAAGCAAAATGGACAGAGATCACGAACAGATGACAGAGATGACACACACAACAGTGCAGAGACACAAACCCAATGCCCTCTCTTACCTCAGCTGCCAGTTCAGGTTTTCCCAAGCAGCCTCGTCGGTTGTCTTCAAAATACTCCACCTGTACGGCCATTCAACGGAACAAGAGGGGGGGGAGTGAGAAGGACAGAGAGAGATGGGAGGGGGTGAGAATAACAATCAATAGAATAATGCGACAAGGGCCTGTTCAAAAAGACTCTTCATTAAGGACAGTAGGAGCACCAGGTATGACATGTATGTCATTTCACATACAGTCTCGCTATCATTCTTGTCATCCTCAACAACCATTAAGAAGTGGCTGTGCACACAAATGTCTTTTCTTTGATTTGTGTTCAAACTGTGATCCGGCACTTCCCTCTACTGCTGGGACAGAGAATGAGAGACAGCGAAGCCAGATTCAATTTCAATTATAGAATTATGTAATGTCTGTATCCCGACCTGGCGCAGCCTTCCTAATATATGCATTAGACAAGTCTGCGTAACCCAGTTTTTTTAAAGGGTAAATTGGCAAAACGTGCACAAGTGTCAGTGGATAGGCTGGCTGAGAGTGAGATGCAATGGATGGAAATGGTTCATCAAAGCAGGTCTGATTATTGTAAAACAACAGCATCTTCTTATTTGGCACAGCATGTCCCCCTTGTCTACACAGCCCTGGCTGTCTCAATGTTAAATGATATGTTTTGCCTCGAGCTGTTCCCCAGTCCCGCCAACCTCATCTGCCCCCCTCCACCCCCCCACCCCCACCCACCCCCCCACCCACCTATCAATCCTAAAATAGTCTGGAATGATGAATATTTACCCTCCAAGCCTCTGAGCTGCCTTGGTTTGTACTCCTCCGTCCGCTGGCCGAATCCCCATCAGAAGACTCGGGCTCCCTCTTGTCTTCACCTCTATCCCTCTATCCTTTTCTTCTCGCTCTCTCTTTCTCTCTCTCTACCTCCCCTCTCTTCTTTCTCAGTCTCTCTCGTCTGTTTTCCAGCAGCCCATTCAGGAAGCCATCTTGTGTTTTTAATCTGGTTTAACATGAGCCCTCGTACGCACGCTCTCTCTCTCTCTCTGTCGCTTGCTCTCTAGCTCTACCTCCCTCCCTCCTCTCTCTCTCCTGCTAGTATGCCAATAGGTCTACCGCACATGCTCACACACACACGTACACACAAGGGATTTTTTCTCTGTGATCGCTATCACTCCTTCCTCCCACTCGATCAGGTCTTTTTTCTCTTCTGCTTCTGCATACATGATGTGAATGCCCTCTAAACCACCCCCTCCCTCTCTCTCTCTCTCTCTCTCTCTCTCTCTCTCTCTCTCTCTTCAGACATATACACTCATGAACAAATGTACACACACACTCAAACACACACACACACACACACACACACACACACGCACACACGCACAGAGCTCGCCGGAGAGACGTCACGCTAGAGATAGCACACAAAGGCAGTCCGTCCGCCAATCAGCGGCCGGGCTGGGCTCTGCTGCTAGGGTGAAATAGAAGGAGAGCAAGTGAGGGTGGAGAGAGAGAGAGAGAGAGAGAGAGAGAGAGAGAGAGAGAGAGAGAGAGAGAGAGAGAGAGAGGGAGAGAGAGAGACTGGAGCTAGTAAAAAGAGGAGGCTAAAATAAAAAGGGAAGGGGTCTGTTGTGCCTGCGTGTGTGTGCAGGACCATAAAAGGAAGGCTGACATAAAGAGACAGAGTGAAGGTGGATGGGAGGTGTATGTGTGTTGGAGTGGGGGGGGGGGGGGGATGGGTTCTCTCTATGCCTGTCAATTATCTCCTCGAACTCGCCTTCCCTAAACAATGCCTCTGGTATGTGGTATCGCTGAGCACCATCTGTGTCAGGGCTGCCTGCAATAACTGGACTGGACTGCACACACAAACACACACACACACACACACACACACACACACACACACACACACACACACACACAAATATATACACATACACACACACACACACACACACACACACACACACACACACACACAGACCCTCTCAGACTGCCTCACAACCCCCCGCCTCTGACAGGCAAAATGCACAATTACACAGCAAAGCCCAACATGCTGACTCAAAGCACGTGAAGATGCAGAAAACGAGCACAGAGCCACTGATACTGTGCGATGTTCAGAGAAGTACAAAATAAAGCTACGTAAGTGCCATAAGCAAAGTTCTTATGTCAGAAAAGATCACAAATCATCAGAGTGAAATGAATGATCTCTAAAGCATACACGTGCAAAACTGTGTAAGCTGCATTTCCTTTATACACGGTCTGTTTGAGAATGACATACCGAGCATATTTTGGAAGCTTGTGTTCATAATGTTTACATTCTGAGTGTGAAAGATCATCTCCATGTACCTTTTTAAACCAGACATCAGCCTACGTTCTCTCCAAAGTGCCGGACATAACCACAAGCCAAGGGGAAATGGTTTGGTGCATATCAGTAAAGAGGTACCGCTGCCTTGATGCATTTCTCCTTTTTAACGAAGCTCTCTTAAAAACTATAAATGATCGGCTTTTGTGAAACAGGAAGTCTGACAAAAACAAGTGCGCTAAAGCAGACTTGTAAGATATTAGAAATCGCGAAGACGTGCCAGAGTAAAACGGGTTGCTGAATGAGTAACCGCTGCAGGACAAGACAAAGTCAGCCTAAGTTCATGTAGGCTGCCGAAGACACAGCGGATTGAGGCGAAACGGACAGACAGCGAGAGGCAGACAGAGACACAGAAACAGAGAGGGAATCGAAAAGAGAGAGGGAGCCGAAGTGTGGCGTGGTGAGGAGAGGCAGCCACACAGTGACACAGCATTTGTAGTGTCTGTCTGACGCTCTCATATGGCATGGGAAATCCCCTCTGCTGACGTCACACACGGGCCACGTGTTTGTACGTGTGTGTGTGTGAGTGCGTGTGTTTATATGTGAGCAGAGGCGTGTTTGCGGTAAGCTGGACAGTGAGAGCGGCGGCTGGGTTTAAATGTGCTTCGTTACAGGTTGTCGGGGTAGTTGTAGTGCTCAGAGCAGTAGTCGTGCTATCAGTGTAGTCGCAGTGCGAGCGTTTTAGTGAAGGCAGCAGGAAAAGTAAGAGTAACTATCACTCTGAGTTTACAATAATAGTTTAAGTAATCACTCTAACACAGCTAGGCATGTCTTTGCAAGAGAGAGTAATGCAAAGGAGGAAAAAAACATCTAGCACATCTCTCGTTAGATCAAACCTTCGCTCCTCTTTCAGACTGTCAGCCTTCAATGGACACCTTGCAATCACTGACGGAGCAAATCCCATCTACTCCTAGACAGCGTCATAATCCTGACGTACGCCTGCCTTCATTCAACCTCACTTCATTCACAAATGCGCTGTATGCTGTTCTGTTCTTCGCACACTTAATAGAGACTCCCCAGATCTGCTTACTAACTAACCCTTCATACAATCACACTCACTACACACAGATGCAGAGGAGGGAGGCTCATCACCGCCGTTCTGATAACGAGTTGTAAAAATGTTGCATTTGGTTGCAGAGGATGGACAGAGGAAGATGAGGGTGCTGGGGTAGTCTGTCTGCAATTAGTCTTATTGTTCTAATTAATGACATTGGTTAAGCTGATTTGTTCCACTCTTACGCCACTGCATATCCTTATACTCCTCTGTTTCACTCACATGAACAGTTACAGTCACCTGTCTCAAGGGATTCACCTGGAAAGACAATCTGAAGCCCATCATTGACTGAATGGAATATCAACCAGGTTATTAAGAAAGAACAGGTTATGTGACTGTAAAGGCTCACGAGTAAAACACATACTGAATGGTTAAATTTAGTCTGTTGAATTATACATTTATAGATTGTATGAAATCAGATGGTCCTGCATTTTGTTGATGAGGTTAAAGCTGCCGCCGATTTTAGCATAGTGCATCAGTGAGCAGTTGTCACAGTATAAGATGGAGGATGTGGTTGCCAGGCAATAAGGGACTCAGCTGCTACATCCATACCGAGGTCAGAGGGCAGGGATGGAGGGATTGGGGGGGAGGGACACTGATGGATGGATGGACACTTGGTTAAGAGCTTATGGAAAAAAGCTACTACACATCTGATGCTCTGATGCTGCAGCACATTACACTCACCATTATCTGTATAGATAGTGGACTAATAAACATCTTTGTTGGCCAGAAGTGTTTTTTTTATTAAACTGTAAAAATATCTGAAGTGAGATAGTGTTGGAGGCAGGGTGAGGTTAGGCCACAAAACAGCTTGGCCTGGCTATTTCGGAAAATTTTCATTCTGAGAGTCAGACAATATAACTAGCCAGTGTCTAGGGCTGGGTATCGTTTAAAAAATGATGATGCCAGCACCAATACCAGTAACCATGGGGTGCTTTCACACCTGTAGTTTGGCTCTTTTGGTCCTGACCAAGAGGAACAATTGAGCTGTGTCCGAAATCACTCCCTACTCACTAAATAGTGCACTAAATAGTGTGTTCGCCATTTTGTAGTGCTGTCCGAATGTTTAGTGTAAATTAATATACCCTATATAGTGGACTCATAATATCCCACAATGCAGTGCAAAAAGTAGTGTACAACCGATGGTCACTAACCAAGCAATATGTACCGTGATGCAAGACTGAAAGGTAACTTGCTGATTGGACAGTTGGCTATCATCATGCGTTTGCATCATCAGTGCATCATCAAGACCCACATGGGGAAATCAAATTCTGGTGACTGACAAAAGGTAATGCAGCCATTTAATGCTTACGATGTTTATATTTCTGTTGTTCTGTCTCAAAAAGAGCTCACAAAGAAATAACTGATTAGAGGTATTATTAGTACTATTATACTGCAAATTGACCGCATGTAATCTGGGGCTTATTACTGTAGACATAATATTTTTAATGGACTTAATAAACTGACAATGTAGCCACACACCGAGTCCGATACAAGCACAGCAGCTTTAACAGCTTTCGACCAATTAATCAGGGAAATGGTTACCAAATTAGACAGACATATTTCAAGATCAGCAGATGGATTTATTAGTGGTTTACCTTTTCATAACATACTCATGTTTCCTCACCTAAAATTCTGTGGATAGTTCGTTTGCTTTCACACTAAAAACGATACACAATAAAGCCTGCTTGGAAGTGGACTGAGACTCATCTTTTCAGGTGGTTTTGGTTCGGTTGTTTTGTCCGCTCAAGGTTTTCATGTGAGCCCAAACGAATTGTACTATCCGACAAAACCCTCCATAGCTTGTCTAGAAAACACCTAACAGCGTAGGTGTGAAAGCATCCTAAAAGTGATACTGATACCAATAGAGTTAGTCATTTGAGAGAATCCCTCCACATTTTATGCATTTACTTTTAACAGATGCCACAGGTGTTTAGTATAGTCATACTTTTGAATGTTTTGGTTGCATCTTGGCACGCTGAACTGCCAGCTCCGTCAACACAACATGTTCGACTTCACTACTCAGACTGTATGCGTTGTATTTGGCCATAAGCCAAAGCACTGGACAAGTATAAATTTTGACCTGATGATGGCACTAGATGAAAAGTCAGAGGATCGCCAAATCCACAAACAAATCATCCTGATGGGCACAAAAATATCTGCACAAACATCTGTTCCTATTCTTCATGTAGATGTGCATGGTCAGACAGATTTTTGGCAAATCAAAATGAGGTTAAATTGAGTTTAAGTGGGTTTGCCCTGAATCTGAACCAACCACAGCTAGCTTGAAACAACAGTAACAAGTATCTCTGTGTCCCTGCAACCTACATGATAGACAGTGTAGAAGGAAGCTGGAGAAGGAAATGGGGGAAAGTTTAGTTGAAAAGGGATAGAGGTCCCTCAGAGGTCGAGGGTTTTAAAATATGGAGGCTGTAAACTTCTATTACCACTCAACAACAAGGGAGCTTTGGGGCAACATATAGTGACAGTAGCCCACATATCTGTCCCATAAACCACTAAAACAATTAGTGTTTGTTGATTCAATACTGAATTGTCTTCCTGTAAACTATTCTCATTTTGCAGGAGACCTTCATGTGTTGTTGCTGCCACTTCAGAAAGCGCTCACCAGACAGGACAGGACAGGCCTCAACAAAGCTGATGGAAACCCTGATTTCCTCTTTGTGGCTACACAAATGTCCTGCTTTTCCTCTTGACTTTATCCCTAGTCTTTAGTACAAACAAGTCACGTCACTGTCTTGTCTGCAAAGTCATCTGCACCTCAGATCTACACTTTGGGACATACTAAGTGAAAGAGGGAGGCGCACAATATATGTCAAAACAACAGTACAAATCACTTGACAACAAGTTCTGATTTTGCTAATTGAACACAATGGTGAGTCAGGCAGTTACTGGCCTTTTATCACAGTCTTTGATATCACCCAGCCCATGCCACACTCAAAATACTAATGGACAAGATGTACTTTAATGACTATATTCTGACCCTTGCGTGTACTTGATCAATACTACTTTGATGAGAAGCCCTTGATCTGAAGTGATTCTCGTAAAAACATTTAAATGGATTTCACAAAAGTATACAACTTTTTTCAAGTCATAAACCAGCATTTTATTGAGATGTTGCAGGGTCTGACATAACTGACGGCAAGGGGCCAGGTGTCAGGGGCCAGGTGCCAGGGGCCAGGAGCCAGAAGAAGTTTATGTCAGGCAAGTTGACTGACCAATTAGAGTCTGTGACATTAGCACACTTAGAAGATGTCATCGTTGTCAAGATACATGCTCAAATACACGAGGATGAAAAGCATTGTGGGATGCACTCTCAGCTGCTTTCGCCTCTTGCAGGTACTCACAAAAAATTTCAGCGCAACTTAACTCAACACTCTCCATGGACAAAATACCTTCAATTGTTAACACGAGGCTTTTATTGTTATTTATTATTATTTACCACTGAGCAAATGCTTCTCAACCTTTATCTATCCAAAATACATAAAATTACATTTATAATAAAGTGAAAGGAAATGTTGTATTATTGATGGCCATTATCAAAGGCAAATTAAATGTCAAAAGACAGGGCTGGCAGGCAGAGCTGTAGCAGCAACACAAGTGAGCTGCAGCGGTTCAGCAAGGTAGCCATCACGCACAGGTACAGTAGAGCTAGGCAGCGTGGCTTGGGCAAGGCTATGAAAAAAGAGGAGCTTTGCTTTTGTACAATTCTGTACATGAAGATTACATATAAATAACTAAAGGGAAACAACCACAGCATTTTTGGCTGCTGGTCAGTAAAGAAATGTGCAAGGAGCCAGTAAAACTCTGATGTACTTGCGTCAGGGGGCCAGTGGAGGGAAAACATTACGCAGGACACTTGGTGTTGTGATGGTCTATCTGCTGTTTCTGAGGCTTTAACAATGTCCTTGCAAGACTGAATAATTGAAACAATTACTTAATATTTTATCAAGGAAATAGCTGTGCTTTGACATGGTTACAAATGTTATGACATACATGTTTCGTTTGATACTGGTTAAAGTACTGGACCCCAATACAACCCTGTTAATATCATATAACAGCTTCTGCCCTTATAGTCTTCATGTTGTGTGAGAAAGTTGGTTAGTGTGGGAATGCTGGTAACAGAAACAGTGGCCATTTGCTTGTTTTGCTGTCTGCAGCCCTCAGAGGAGCAGTGAGTTTCCATTCCTTGGTCATGCTTTAGAAGCCCAGTCTGGTTTTTCCTGCTTCTCCTCCTGCAATACTGCTGACCATTTACTGCATCTTCCCGTCCTCCTCCTTGACTTTACAGCCCATCCCCCCCGTTTAAGAAGCTGATGTACGTTCAAACGCACAAAGCCACGTGCGCACACACACACACACACACACCCACACACACACACACACACACACACACACACACACACACACACACACACACACACACACACACACACTTGTATTACACAGAAGTGCACAATTTAAAAACACGCACTCCTTCTCTTTCTTCACACACCCACACACACAAATACAAACTGCCCTAAGGTTAACCCCCCACCCTCATTCGAAGCCCCAGAGGTCAAAGGACAAAGCCCAGGCAACTGCAGGAATTCTCTACTGCTGCTGTTTGGCAGATCTCAGAGTCTTGCAGTCAAGCAACACACTGTCCACTCACAGTCTATTCTTAACTTCACTATAACTTGTAACTGCATTGTATATACCTTTCTATACATGTTGTATATTTTTACTGTTACTGCATTATTTTTTTTATTCTTGAACACCTAATAACATCAGGCAAATGGACTGCCTATGAAAACTTGCATTTCAGCTAACTCAGGTATATTTACATTTATTTGAATTTTTATTATGTAAATTGTCCCTTTTCAAAAAAAAAAGAGAATAAAATGTGGTTTAATTTCAAACAGACTAAAACTTTGTCAGTGGTTTATCTTGAGGACATTTTGTAAGCAGGTTCTATAACCACAGTTAGAAGGTTACCCATCTGCATCCTCATCACAAATACACAAAAAGCAGATACTCATACTCTCTCTATTTATTAACTATAAGTGGGTGTGTCCCTCTGTTTTTCCAAATGTTAAAGACAAAGTTGAGAACTCTACTTTGAAAACATTAGTGTGAGGGGACAGCATCACTAGCTGCTCTGTAATACAGTTGAAATTTAGGACATCCACATGGACTCCAGCTTGAGTGACAGAAGGCCAAGACAAATCAAGATATGTGAGGTAATTGACAAACTATTTTCTTGATTCATCGACTTATCATTTGATCTATGACATTTAGGGCTGGGTATGAGTATTTGTTACCTTTAGGGTATTGATCGAAATACCCTAGTACCAGGTAGAGCTTCTCCATTAAAACAATACCTACATTTGATCCTTTCTGTAGACAGATCTAGAAAAAAGCACTATTTGAACGATTTTACTCTCAGCAAATCTCTGCAGGCATCTTCGATTTAATGCAACATGTGACTGGCCCACCACCACAGCAGCTACAACCAATACAGTCTGTGGTGTGGTGAAGTGAAGCGCGGTGTATTTGACGATGATAGCAATTCAGCGTGCCAAGGTGCCACCAAGACATTCCTAAGTATGGCTTTATTGCATGCCACTCCATTCATATGATGGGTATCAAATAATGTAGAAATAAAGGTATTAAGTGGTCTATTGGTGTCGGTATCACTTTAAGGGTACTGGTATCATAATTTTTAAATGATACCCAGACCTTGTGTTAGAGATGTTAGAGATAGAAATGTAAGATATTCAGTTCACTATGTATTTAAAACAGAAAAAACTTCACTAGAGAAACTGGAACTAAAGAATTGGCTTTTGTGTTTAAAAAATTATTAATGGATTGTCAAAGCAGTTGGCGATTAATTTTCTGATAACTGATCAATTGTTTTTAGCTCTAACAGAAACACCATTTAATTTAATAGTACACAAGTGACTGTTTGGTGATGACTAGTCCCATCAACACACAGAAACACTTCCTAAATGCCTCAAACCGTTAAAGCTGGAGTGCAGAACTTTAGTCTCGCCCTCTGGCAGTGAGAGTAGTTACTCAAACACTGTGAACGCGTGCTTATGTGCGAATACCTGCAAGTGAGCTTGTTGCATCTCCCCCAGACCCCCAGAAGGAGCTCTGTCTTTTAGTCTTTCTTTTTACTTCGTCCACAGAGTTTTCTATGATGCCTCTAGGACTTTCTGCCATAGCTTCTGCAATACTCTAAGCTGCTACTCCATTGGTATGGACTCTGCCCGTGTCTTGCCCCCTTTAGCTCTAGTTGGTTGACATTAAATGCACTCCTTCAGGTGGGCCAGCTGCAAACACAAGATGCCGCAATTCTGGTATGCTGCCAAATACATAGAGCTTTCCCTGGACACGATAGGTTTAATTAGCACCCTGTGAACTCGTCTGGCAAGCTCCTGAATGTAACAGACCTTCATTTCTATGTTTTACATGTAAAAGTCTGGCACTGTAGCTTAACTGTCCAACAAAAATCACTACAAGTATGATGCCTTCATGCTTTGATTGTTTGCATTGTTTGCATTGAGCCTGTAATTGTCATCAGACAGTGTCGATGACAATAAGGCTGATTGTCAAAGCCTAACCTGGTTTCTATCGTTTTCTAACGCACTTAAGATAAAACCACACCCACTACCGCATGACGACATCAAGTCCCGATGATTGGCAGCCAGTTTACTGCTGAAAGCAGTACTCCCTGTTGCACGCAGGAAGTTGGGTGCTAGCTCAAAGAGGCATCTTAGAGCTGGGCGTCCTGTGAAACAATACAGCTCGAGTTCATCACTGACTTGCCACAAAGCACAAAATTCTCTACCCCTTCTCATCCCTGTCCTTAGAGGCAAGACGTTGGGTTGAAATACCTCCCTACGCCTCCACTGTTTTTATCTGTTTAAAATAAAAGTTGCTGGCTGAATTCCAGTTGCTACAACCGTTAAAGGATTTTCAACCAGCTGTGTTAGCGCAGTGTGTACAGCGTGTGCAAATGAATGGTGTTTGTCTTCCCCCTGTGCTGCGAGCGCCTAAGCTCCCTGCTCATTTGCCAGTGGGGTACATCCATGGGCACACTAGCTAGCTGGTAGCAGTTTCTTACAATGGTGCTGTAAGCAGTGGGCTGGAAGCCTGCTCTCATCATGCGGAGTTGGGCGTGTTTTTCATCTAAAGTGGGTTGGGGAAATGATAAACGCAACCTGCTTCTCCTGGGCACGTTAAATCTGAGAACATTTTGCTACAGTTTCTGGGCTGAATTAGAAGTTTCCTGTGTGAAGTGGTGTGCAACGGGCTTTGAGGTACGTTTTCTCTTGTTTGATGGGTGTGTTGGAGGTGTTTACTAGTCAATAGTGAGGTGTATATAAACACTGCCATATTATAAAGGCAGTACGAACAATGGATCCAACTATATATATACTTGTATAACACAACCAGGAGTTCAACACTGCTGTTTCCATTTAAACAAATGTTTTGCTTTGTTTTGCCAGGCCTAAACATAGCCATTCTCTTTTAGGGCTTTGCTGTATATGAGTGTATCTTTCAGGAGCTGTTCCCTGCCCTAGTGATTACCTGCAAATATCACCAGTGCAATTCAGCCTGTCAGGATTCCTATTCCATCCTCAGTTTCCCTAAAGCCATTGCCAGATTGTCTTGTGCTCCTGCAAAGCCCTCAAACCACTCATTCAAGCCTTGCTTCTGTAAGCTGTTTGTGACTTTTTGCTGTTTTCAAGTTGACAAGGATTTTGCCTAGGGCTTGCCTGTACCTTGGCCTTACTGCCTAGCCTTTTGGATTTTTGACCTCAGTGTGTCCGCTGTTTTTTCTTCTGCCTTTTCCATTGTTTGCTTGACTTTTTGTCATTAAAACTAACTAAAGAGACTTCTGTGATGTCTGCTTCTGAGTCCTCTCCACCATCATTTTGACCATCATTCCCATTTTTTTGCAATTTTCTGTCAAAGTAGCATTTTACAACAGCCCTACTTTTGATTTGATTTTCTAATATATTATTTGTTCTACTAGTTATAACCAGTAATTGTTTGACCATGTTTGTAAAGCACACAGTGTTGCATCATTGTATGAAGTGTGCTCTATAAATATATTTGATCTGGCAGAACAAACTCTACCATCCACTCTGACTCTGTTAAACACTAGTTAATGTTCACATGCCGAAACTGTGACACAAGAGTTGCCATGAAGACAGTAAAATATTAAAAGTGTAGATGTACATTTATACATTTCTCATTTGTCATTTGGGTAAGTGCTATAACATATAGTATATACACTTGGCATATGTGGCAGGTGCAACTTACAAGCACTCTGAACCCAGCCTTAGTACAAACAGGTCCAGGCTCCACAGATGAGGAATGTCATTAGAAGCACCAGCAGTTACCAAACTTACTGTTGTTTATCTGAATTGACATCTCAAATAAGATGTTTGTGACATCTATATTGCCTGAAATTAAACTCTTGCAGCAAGTGGGTGATTGGAAACACAAATTATTAATACTATTGATATGCAGTGTGCAAACTATACCTTGGCTTTGCAAGCCTCTCTAGCTGCAAGCATGTGGGCCTACTTCATTCATGTCAGCACATATAATATATGTTTGTTTTTTTCTGATCTTTGACTTAGAGTAAGTGGAGTTCATGAAATTGCACCATGCTACTGAAGTGATTTAATGATGAATTACCATGCATCATTATAACACCAATAAGCTAATTTTATGCATGGTCTTTGATGATAAAGATACAGAAATATAGAAATGCATGGCAATAATAACATATTGAGACCCCCCAAAATTTCAGAAATCATTCTCTCAGCGGAGCTCATGTCTTAGTAAGAGAAGTTCCCTCTGGCTTCCCTGCAGTTCCCATCCTGTTGATATGCTTACACTAATACAGTATTCCCATGAACAATAAACGTAATTTTATCGCACAAGAAACATATCTGCTTCTCACTCACCTCCCACTCACTCTGTCTCTTCTTCAGCTGATCACATTTGCGCAGCTTGCAGATCTGCTTGCCCGTCTTGCGGTTCAGACAGTTGGTGCAGGTACCACAGTTCTCTTTGCGGAGGCAGGGAGTGCATTCACCACATTTCTTCCTCCTTTTTTTCTGGAGGTCAACGGCAGTATCCAGGGAGGCATCGAAAGGAGAAAGAGAGAAGAGCCCCGCTTGCTGGTGTTCAGTCTTAATGTATTTGGTCAGAGGAGATGTCTTCTCTAAGGATTTCTTGTACAAGTGGAGGGACTGAGCCTCCTCTGCGTCCATGGAGAATTCATAAATGTCCTCATGTGGTGGACCAGGCCCTGCCCTTGGCTTGGGCATGGTGACAGCCCTGACTTGTGCCTATTCTGTCTCTTGCTTAGGGAAATCAAAAAACACGACCGAAGTGGAGTTTAAAATCAACACCAAATATAATCCAAATGTACTGTGGATATTTGGCTGCACTTGCTGGAAGTTTGTCTGGTCTTAACAACAGTTTGGCAGGTAGATTAACTTTTCTTGAATCAGTCTGTGCTATTGACTTTGTCTATTTAGATATTAAACCAGCTGGAGAAAGCCTTTAATCTGTGAGCTGTAGCCAAAAAAGTTATTTTATTGTTCATGTTGTCTTCTAGTCTGAGCCCTCCAGGGACACCTTAATTATTATACTGTGTTCTGTGTCACCCGGGAGGCCCTGGAGAATCCTGGTTTAAACTTCTAGTATGGAGTCCATCTTTCCCAGCTACCCTGAGGGATGGTTGGCGGTCCACCACAGTCTGGGTAGCGTAGCTGGAGCCTGGGGAGTCATGGTGGTATCTGCACAGCCTGAGCACAGTCTGGAATTAGGACAGAGGGATAAAACAAAAATGGTCAGTGTCTACAGTATCTCTGTCCACCAAATCCTGTGAAAAACTATATGATGAAATACAAATTTTCTGTGCGCATTTAAAGGTAATTTTGATGTTTCCCATACAAAATATCTGAACGTACATGTGCCATAAATAACGTTAGCAGTGCACATTTCTCTGCTGAATCTAATATTTTACTATTTAAAATATTCTACTATTTAAATCCCTTCCACACATGAGCAGCGCGCCTGAACAAGCGCGTGCATTTCAACTGTGTTGGTACATTCCTTTGAGCAGACTTCAAACACACGCACTTGCCCAGGCACGCTCTTCCTCCATTAGTGAGACTGTTTGGAAGTGTTTTAAATAGGAAGTTTTTTACAAAAAAGCATGTGTTTGGGAAGTACCGAGCATACGATTTGAAAAATGAGACATGGATTATATAATACGAGTTGTGTGAGAGTTTGGAAACAGATGTCTTGATGTAGTTGCTGTTGTTAAACACAGACCCCTTTTACTCCAGGTCTTAAAAAATATGATCTGTTTTGGGGGTTTTCTGTTACTGTGAATGTATGCAAACAAAACTAAGTTTACTTCACAAAGTCAACGAAACATGGGGTGAATAACTAATATACAAGTGATCATTTTGTGGGTGAAGTGCTCTTTTAATGGTTGATTCCTAAATTATATGCTAATTTAGATGAGGCTACACACATGATAAATATGGCTGGTTGGCAGGGTTGGTAAAATATGCATATCCTTGTCTACTGCAGGCCTCAGGCGAAGTATGTTCTATGGCCATTTTTTTTAAACTGTGTGACTAAGAAAGATAAGAGGAAATTGTAGGAAGAGCAAAGAAGAGCAAAGGAAATGAGGTCAACGAAGAAACAAAGACGAACCGAATTTGAAAAATTCCACAATGTTCTACTTCAGACACTCTTTCATTGTACTACATTTATTATTTATCAGTTTGACCAAATGTTATCTTGTTTCATGTCACTTCACAACCCTGGATGTACTTGAATAGTTGACTGGCTGTTCAGCATTGGATAACACTAGATGCTTTGCTTTATATTAGAGTTCAGTCTGACACCCCTGATTGCTGTCTGGATACTGTCTGGTTTCCTAACACAGCTGTTAGTGCTGTGCCTTCAGTTGGCTCATAGCCATACAGGCCTACGTGAGCAGTTTGAGAAGATACTGTGTTTTAATGGCAGACCCCACATGGCCAGGCTGGCTTATGTCTGCCTGAATGAAAGGCTGGGGGGTGATAAGTTGATGCCAGGGACAGTCCTCTTTGTCTTGTGGTCACACGCTCCAGTCAACCGTCAATAAAGCGAATTGTGCTGAGAAATCTCTTTGCTGCTGCCTGGTTTCACAGCCTGCACTGAGCATGGTTTTTTTAGATGCTAACAGCAATGCAGTGGAGGGTAAAAGCCACTATAAAATATGTAGGCTACTTAAGTTTACTCTAACATTACCCTCTGGGCTTGTGCATTAATATGGATTTAAAATTAATATGGATTTAAAAATTGAAAACTTACAACTCAGGCAAGGCCTTTCAAGGCAGGGAAATCACAAGCTGACTTTTATTGTAAAATTAGTAACGTTACATTAACTGTTGGTGGTTGTTTTGCTCTGGGACTATCTGCATAACACTAATTACAACTTTTAAAGAGAAAAAACATATTCAATAACAAACAGTTTAACCAAAACGCAAAGAAAAAAAATGTATACTAAAATTTCGAAGCTACCATTAGCCTAAAATTAAACATTTTAGCTTTTATCTTGTTAGCATCTTTGCTAACGTCAGCTAACTTATGGCATGGGTTTTAACAATTAGCATTAGCAGACTAGCATTGCGGCCTCACAGCTAATTATTTATGTACAAGTATTAATTTATGCTACCACATTTCTTAGTTGGGGACAAAAACCTTACCAAATGAAGGTCCATGGTGTAGCTTATAGTTATTTGCTGTGACGACAAAAACAAAGTTAGCATGTGGCTGTGATAGTAGCACCACATTAGGAAAGGTGCCGGTAAAGTTAGGTGAGTGACCAATGACTCAGTGGAAATGTAAAAGTAAATATGATTGGATACTGCCTAATGACACAAATGGTGACTGCACAACTCTGATAGTAAGCTACGACATTAGACAATAGATATTCAGTGCAGTCATGTGGAGTTAGCTAGGTATAAATGCGCATTAGCTAAGGTACATGATAAGCTGATGCGGGGCCGCTGCATGGCACGCGCTCTGCCAGCTCCGCACGTGGTCTAATCAGCACTTCCTCCAGTATACAGTGCTGTAAACGAGCTCCCCACTGTCTCTGCTGTTACTGTAAGTGCACGTGGTCACTGACAGGGACCTCTAAACATCACGGTAGCGAGCCCCGCCCGCGCGCACACATCACAGCAATCAGATAAACACTAACAGGCATCATAGATTTACATTAAGATAATGCTCATTATCTACAGCACAACACAAAACACATTAGAGCTGTGACTACAGGCACTGGGATAATTGCTGTAGGTGACAGAAACAGCACTTACAGCGGGTGTGAATACACACTTTGAATTACATCCAGGCCCCAGTCTCAAACTCTCTTGCAGGAGCCAATAGGCAACCTGTAACCACTTATCGGTGGCTATTCTATAGCTAGCCTACATCACATGGCCACCGATTAAAGTCAAAATTTCTAGTTTAGTAAAAACATTAATGATGTGATCCATAATTAGGCATGGCTAAAATACCCCAAGGTAACGCAACTTTTAACGGTTTGATATATAAACTATAAAAACTCTTCACAATCCTGCAAACAAATATATAAACATCGGTTAACGTAATAACATGCATGTCTGCGCAGGAAAAACATTCATAACATTCACAATGAAGAGAGAATACTTACCACCCGCGATGAGTGGGTCTTTAAATGCTTCGATACTCCTCCTCACTGCAGCCTTCAAACACGGTTGCAAACTTCAAATAAATTAGATAAAAATCTAACAAAAGCACTGGCACAGCATGGCCAAAAAAGAGAGATAAAATGCGCCTACAAAAACTTATCCACTTGTAAAAAATACTCGTGCACAAGAAGGGAAAAAGTTGTAGCCTAATGACATAACTCTGACTCAAAGGCGGGTCTGGACGATGGTGCAAAGCACACACACACTCTCACTCACACACACACATACACAAAAAGAGAGAGAGAGAGGTTGTATCTTTAGAAGGGGTTAAAGTCATCAGCAAATTATGGAGTGGAGTCTCGCCAGCTGGAGCAAAAGGGGGGGACAGTGACGTCATACCACGGGAACGTGTGGGTTAAAAATGGTCCTGCGTGGTGATGAGTTAAAGTGGTATTTTTGAGGTCAGTTTCAAACCGCCCTCATAGTGTTTGATGGCACTTTAATCGGTGGCTTGAACGTCAAACAGTGGGTGATAGTCAGATTCCTGTGATGTCATGCATGGGTTTTAAACCAGATGTTATGACATCATGAGGGGAATGAGGATCAGGACCTTTAAGGTCTGAGGCCCTCACTCACTCCTGCACCAGTGTGGGCTGCTGCGTTAAGATACAGGGCAGCAGTGACCCCGGCTGACAAAATGCAGGTATGTCAGCTGCCTTTTATCACAAGTGAGGGTCGGTCTTATGATCCACACCATCCTCAGCTGCAGAAAAGGACTTAAACAGGACTACGGTTATGAAAAGGATGGAAAATAGATGGAGGTTTGGATACAAAAATATAGTTCAAACAACCTTAGGAAAAAAAAACAGTGCCTGTGTGCATTACACTGTGAAGAACAAACCAGACAGTGAAAAAACTCATAGTTATATTAATCAATGACCAACCCTTTGTCAACAATGATATAAAAAATACTAAACAATGTTTAAACAATCATTTATTTACCAAAATGTTTTATATGGTTGGATTTAAACCCTTAATCAGACCTCTACTTAAATACAAAATAGATTTCCTCTTTCATTCACGTTATTAATACTGTCCCTCTTCCCTCCAAGTTGGCAGTTTAATGACCAGTGCTTACTGAATTTATTTTCCACTGAGCAAATCATACCTTGTCAGTCAGCAGCCATTGCACCACTTTGTTATAGCAGCTTTGGAAGCTATGGTGGCAAATCTAATCAGCTGCAGGAACTCCAAGGAGTCTATCCAGAGCAGCAGTTAATGCTGACAACTGCAGCTATTGTAATTTATTATATGTTAAGATAAAGAGTTTGAACAAAATTGGAAACAACTTTTGTGGTTTGACTTATCCCATAACTGTGGACAAACAATGCAGTTTAACGATGCTGTATTACACAAAAAATGCAAATGCAAGACTTATTTTTGTTCCCATTATTCACAGTTAAACACACGTTAAAGAGCTCAGACTTTTTTTATGAACTCAATAAATATACGTATTTCTGTCAAATCTTAGTCGCAAATTTGTTACAACCCTTGTTAGTGAGCACTTCTCCTTTCCTCAAGATAATCCATCCACGTGACAGGTGTGGCATATCAACATTCTGATTAGACAGGATCATTACTACACAGGTGTGCCTTTGGATGGTCACAGTAAAATGCAACCCTAATATGTGCAGTTTGATAACATGACACAACGACACAGATATCACAAGTTTTGAGAGAGCGTGCCATTGGCATGCTGACAGCAGGTATGTCCAGTAAAGCTGCTGCCTGTTAACTGAATGTTCATTTCACTACCATAAGCCATCTCCAGTGTCATTTCCATGAATTTGGCAGTACATCCAACCAACCTCACAACCACAAACCACGTGTACCAACACCAGCTCAGAATACCTACATCCAGTGTCTTCTCCTGCAAGATCGTTGACTGGGACAGCTGATGCAACAAATGGTTTGTCATAGAATTTCTGCACAAAGAAACCGTCTCAGTGAAGCTCATCTGCATGTTCATCGTCCTCACCAGGGTCTTGACCTAACAGCAGCACAGCGCATACTGTAATGAGATCCTGAGACCATAGACTGACACTCATTGTTATGCCATTTATCCATGCTGGAACATGACCCTATTGTTGCAGCATAATATTGCATGGCCGGTTGGATGTACTGCCAAATTCATGGAAACAACATTGGAAATGGCTTATGGAAGTGGCATGAACATTCAGTCCACTTGCAACACCTGTGGTATTGTGTCATGGGATTAAACTGCACGTTTTAAAGAGACCTTTTATTGTGACCACACCAAGGAACATCTGTGTGGTAACGATACTTTTCAATCAGCATCTTAATATGCCACACCTGTCAGGGGGATGGATTATCTTAGAGATTGTGATGTACTTACTGATATGGATTTTAACAAATTTGTGTGCAAAATTTGAGATAATCTATTGAGTGCATTAAAAAAGTCTGAAATCTTTACGTAAACCTGTGAACAATGGGAGCAAAAACCAAAATGTTTCATTTAAAGTTTTGTTCAGTGTAAACTGAAATTCTCAGATGGGGGTCCATAAACCTTAAGATTATCCATCTGAGGTTTGTAGCCCACTGTACATCTATGTATAGCCAACCTCTTTTTTATCACACCCTAACTCCACATAAAAAACACTAATAAATTACGTATCAATTGGCTCACA
The DNA here is from genome assembly GCA_035609425.1 of Epinephelus awoara. Classification (NCBI taxonomy): domain Eukaryota; kingdom Metazoa; phylum Chordata; class Actinopteri; order Perciformes; family Serranidae; genus Epinephelus; species Epinephelus awoara. Next base: position 31,792,990 of record CM069302.1, read on the forward strand.
ACATGACAGTAGTCAGTGCCCAAAAAGATGCTATTATGAATATTCATCAAAACTGTCTCTTCAAAATCTGTTCAACATTAAGAACTGAAATGCCTATAAGCAGGTCGTATTTCTGAACTATTTCATGACTGGTATAACAATATCTGACTTCACAGTATGATACACATTAAATAATGAGTGTTATGACTTTGTTATAACACATCAAATCTTTATTTTTACACCATTGTAACACTCCATTGGAGGCTGCTTAACAAACACACAAACAAAATGCTGTAAACACAAAATGCAAACCTTTAACATCTCTTCTGAGGTACCCGACCATTACACCATAATACATAGTTTGACATATTCTGTTTCATTTTAGTTGTTCAGTGGACATTGAGATGCACACTGCGATGCACTGAGAACTTTTCTTCTTTGATAATTTGGACCATACTGTAAAGCACCGAATGACGGGATCAGAAATCTTTTTCATGGCCATGTGTTTCTCTCTGTCGAAAACAAAACCTGACACTGTTTGGTCGTAACATGGTTAAATGATAAACTGCAGCAGAGCAAAAGCTTTAAGGAAGAATTTAATGACAGTATGCAGAAATGGGAAACACTCTTCACAAGACAGTGCTTTTGCAAATGGATCCTCTTGTTTTGATTAATAAATAATAATTAAAAAACAGGTGAACATATACCTGAAATCCTGCCAAAAACCTTCACGGTAATAAATAGCTCTAACAGCTTAAGCCACCCTACATCCATCTCACTTGCATTCAAAGGAAATGTTAGTACCAGCAGATGTGAAAGTGCATGATTGAGGACGGCTCCAGTGTCACATTCTCATATGTCAGTGCGCTGACTCCAGTGCTGCAGACAAAATCACCAAGTTATTGCAACCAGAGGAAGAGGAGCAAGAGAACAGAGCAAACAGGAGAACAAACAGAAAATGGATGAATGCGGGAAAAAGAATCGGAAAAACTGGACAGGAGAGGAAGGACGACGAGAAACACAGTAATATCAACTCTCACTGGCAGGCTGCTATGGGGAGTTTTTTATACAGATGAGAAGAAAGGTAATATCAGACAATATTCAATAAAATTTAGGAGCAAGTTTTGTGAGGAAAAGATCATTTTTGCAAAAGCAAAAAAACGTACAGTACAGGCAGTTACAGCACATCCACCCGATCACTTTCCACTAGTTCCTTGTCTGTTTGGTGCGCTAACGTGCTGTAAAACAATGCTATTGTTTTATATTACAGAGGTCCTTTGACATGGGAACATTTCTACCATCCTATACAGCATGCTATCTCACTTTATTATTGGGGAAACTCTATTTCAAAATACAATTGTTCAGAGTGTGAAAACATCCCATGTCAACCAGCACACATCTATCCACGCAAACATGCCAAAAACAATGAAATACTGTGTTGAAATGTGGAGGACAGATTCTTCTAAACCCTGATACCCACAGCTGAAACAGTACAGCATCATATTGTGGCCTGTTTGTTTGTTAGAGCTTGAAATGTCTGAACTTGATGGAGCCTGTACTGACACAAACTTTTGGATAAGTTTGGGCTTATGATTAAATAAATCATTGAGACATGCTCTGAGCAGCACATATAAAGAGAAATATAAATTGGGATGAGTTGGGCTGTGCGTTGGGCTCAGCTTGGACAGACATGGATGTGTTTTATCTTGGTCTCCAGACTCAAAGCTCTCACCAGGTTACTAGACATTTGACGCTTTTTACTTTGACAGAGGTTTCTATGTGCAATGGTCCATTCTTTACTGCTACATGGAGCCTCCAATTTGCAAAATCCTGAAATGCATATACATAGGGAATGTACCAACTCCCCTTCCCCCATCACATCACCCCTCAGTCTCATGGTGGTTTGGTCCGGTAGTCACAGAGCAGCAGTCTTTATGTCCGCACCTGGAACTTGCCAGCCTTCGTCATGTATTTGATGCCTTTGAAGGGTTTATACTTCTCACCGTACATGTCAAGCCGATTCACCTTCAGCCCTGTTGAAGGACAAAGACACCTTTTTTTTCCCCCATTTAAATTTTTCGATACAAACAGTCTCATGTGCACTTCACTTGTGTTCCCGGACAAGAGCAATGACTGGCACCAACACCAAAACAAATCTGACATGAATGTTTGAGGATGGTGGGTGGCTCATTTATGGATGTTCCAGAGAGATCTGATTGGGCTACAAGTACAGAGATGGTGGTTTTTAGTGGGGCTGTATGACGAGCACGCTGACCACCATCCACTGTATGTAATACACTGACTTTATTCCATACAGCCCCACTACACTAAAGATACACCTGGTGAAATCTGAAAAACCCAGAGGATTCTTGAATATCTGAGGCTAATCTGGAATCCATACAGAGACACTTTGCTTTTAAACCAGCTTTGTATCATAACAATGTGGGTAGTCAGTGTAAATTAACAATGTTAAACTTCACTCCATCTTGCCAGTGCCCCGATCCCCCTGCTTAACACCCAGAGGGCCAGCTGTCTCTCTCAAACTCCAATCAGAGTAAAACCAGGCAGCGCTGATCAAATACGAACCAAGTTTCTGCAACTGTATTGTCTATTTCTAACCTAAAATTTCTCCATAAACATAAACATAAACATATTTTTGGCTGTAATAAGAGAATTTGTGAACAGAAAGTGGGCGCCACACTGTTTCCTGTATTTCTCGCCCTTAAATGTATTCAGAAACATATTTAACATACTGTTTAACTGTAACACAACATCATTTGTCACCAGCTGGGTGCAAAATTGTTTTTGGAAGAGCAACTTGCATTACATCATCCACCAACAGGAATGTTTATGGGTCCAATGCGACACAGAGCATTCTGGCAGTCATAGTTTTTTTTGAGCAAAAGGAAATGCCACAGCCCTCTGTTTCCTTTTTTTTCTCCTCTCATAGAGCACCAATTTAGGAAATATTTGAGTCTTTCTACTGCATAGGCAGCCTAGTGTGTGAAAAGACCCTCTTTCCAGCAGTAAAATACTTCCTTTAAGACTCTTTATACCATCAGGAGGATTTTTTTTTGTCTGCTGCATGACAAAAAGATCTTCTTCCAAATCCAAACCAAGATAGTAGCCCGGGATGACATACTACGTTTGTGCTAAATTTGTACAGCAAACAAATATTTTGCATGTGCAGAGAAACAAGTCATTTCGTGCTACCTGGATAAGGGACTGCATTTTATTGTTGTCAGAATTTAGGAAAATCACATGCTTAGCACAATTTAATGGAAAAGCACAAACTGGGGGTCATCACACCTGTACTTGCCTAAATTGTAGTTTTTTAAAAAACACAGAAAACTATATACTAAATGCAATAAGCACAAGCTAGTCATATTGTCATACTACTGTCCATATGAAGAAATGAACATTTTTTTAATAGAGTTTTAGGTAATATAGCTTTGCATATTACCTAAAATCCTGTTTGGACTAATTACATGCTGGGAAATTTGTCTAACTTTGCTAACTAAGCCAAATCACTGCAGCTGGAGATAAACATTACGGCAAACCACATAATGAGTATAATAAATGAGTATCTATGTATATCAAAATCTGTTTATAAAGCAGTGGTTCTCAACCACAGGTCCAGGGAACCCCAGGGCCTTGAGGGAGCTTCAGGGAGTTCCCACGACAAGGGGGAGTAGTTTTTTTCACTATCTAATTTAGTAAACAAGTGAGGCCAATGTGAGTCAGAGTCATAAGAGTGATTATCCTGATCATAGGTTTCACTTCCTCCATGGTTGTCTTCTCAACTGGAGCTGACAACTACAGAATTCTAGTTTGAATCATATTTAAAACCAAACTCTTTTCAGATGGAGGTCCCTGGAGTGAAATCTTATCAAATGGGAATCTGTGACGTCATGTGCATCCATTTAGGGGTCCTTTACATGAAACAGGTTGAAAACAACTTATGTTGATTACATTCTGATATCATGTGAGGAGGTGTATTTATTGCATTTGGCACCATCTAGTGGCCATTGAGTCAATGTGCTCACAGAGTGGGACAGTCAGGTGGTTATCAGCTGAGCAGACGATGTGGTCAAAGCTCCGCTTATGTTTAGGGGTTGGAGGGACATAACTGTCAATGCAGAATACAAAGTGGAAATAGTATTCATTACTTAATGATAAAATATGAATCCCACTCGCTGAAACAGCCCGAATGTTTTGTGTGATAGTTTAGCAGGAATTTAAACTAGGTGTTGTTTCACAGAGAATTTCAATGATGAAAAACTATTCCATTCATACATGGAGGAAGTGGATACACTGGAATGACACACTCATGACTGCATGAGAATAAGTGATGATGATGGTCAGAGTGTGTGTTAGGGGTGAGAATCACCAGAGGATCCACAATACGATATTGTCACAATACTTAAGTCACAATACAATATTACTGTGATTTTAATTATGTATGTATGCAGTATGCTGAGTATTACAATAAAATACACTGCAATTTATTACCATTTTTCAACTGTTAATTATTTCCCCAAAGTGGACATATAGGGACATCTGTTTCATCTCACTTCAGCCATTTTTTGCAGCAGCAAAATGTATCTAGTGGACTGAAGAAGGAATTGATTGTATTATTCTAGTAGGCTACCTAAAGTTTTAACTTGTATTTGTCATATTAATAATTTGTATAACAAAAAATCAATACTTGGCACTGTGTGACGATACAATATTGTTGTGTGTACCTGAGATGGCCATCTGTTGGATCTTGAACTGGATGTTGATGGTTGGGTTCTCGTCAGGTTTGGAGGCCCCAGCCTGCAGGCTCATGGTGCCTTTCAGGCTGGGAAGCTTCTGCGGGTTGATCTTGCCAACATCCCATGTCAACATCTGTCCAAAACGACAAACCATCAGGATTGCAATATGGCATAATTTAAGGTTTTTTGAGACCTCTACAACTTCTTGTTCATTTTCAATTCCTTTCTTCTTTCCCTTAAGCATATAAACACACTCTCAGACACAGTATCTAAGTACCTTTGTGACTGGGTCAAAAGTGTATGTTCCCTGTGAGGGGTTGAGGTTGGCATTCAGGACGCCCCGGGGCAGCTGGCTGCTGACTAGGACTGACTCCACGGCCTTGCCCATGGTCTGTTTGGGTCCCAGAGTCAAGTCAAAACGTCCTTGGGAGCTCCCCTCTCGGAAGGTGATGTTGTGCTTGACGTACACTGGGATCGCCACCAGGCTGCAGAGGAACCGGGCAAACAAACAACAGGAATCAGACTCATACTAGCAAACAAACATTTTGTGATTCTGATGTTGTATTCTAATATTAGTACACTGCTTGAGAGACAGAACACATACAGTATATTTGCAACTATTGAACAAAAACACATGGATAATATATTTTTTTTTTCAGCTTTATGTGTCTTTGCTATAAAGTGATGATGAATAAGTGAACAGATTCTAAATGGAAAAAAACACTGACTTCTGAGAGCTGACGTGGTAGGAAAGCAACCGGAAGTTTCCATCAGGTGGGATGAAGGAGAGGATCCGCTCAGCTTCCCAGCGCTTGAACCGAACACATGGGTGGAAACTGACATCATCCAGCAGCCGAGGATTCTGGGAGAGAGAGGCAGAGGGCCAGGTTTAATAAAAGCTAAATAGAATTATAATAACTTGATAGTAATAACTTCAATAGAGTCCAAATTATAGTACACAACCCAGAGATTGTACTTGCAATTATGTATGTATTTACAAACGTCAATGTGAGTTTGTCAGTCTGACAATGTGGATCCTCTGAATACATAAAAAGAATAACTACATTTGTTAAAAACTCTGGGAAAAAAGAAACTCACCATGAATGAGAGTGTGAGGTCAGGCATGCCCGTCAGTTTTACACAGGCGTCAATAACTCCCTGAATTTCTGCTGTAATAGTGGAGCCTGAGGAGGAGGAGGGTTGAAGGTTGATATGAGCAATGGAAAAAACAAAAACCATGTAAATTAAAAACAAAACTTTTTCCAAGGCAGACACTAATAACTTAAGTAAAGCTGTTGATGGCTGATATTGTATGCTGTTGTTCAGTATTTTTTATCTGGCCATTTTCTTGACAACTCTAATAGTAATCCAAATGTAGTTCTTCTCCCAAAGAGAAACGTGCAAATTAATACAATCAAATTACATCACAGAGTACATTAATAATTATCATAAAAAAATGTTAATATTATGTAATAATTTCATTTATCAGAATCTATGCAATTTCTATTGTAAGCTTTTTTATTTTCATTTTTCCAGTAAGGAAACCTAGGAGGAGGAACCTTAACAGAAAAGTAGTCACAGCTAACAGAGTGGCTAAATAATGAATGGTTATGTTATAGCACTGGTACAGTGAAGTGTTTGACCAGCAGGCTGTACAGAGCAATACCTGATTTATCAATGATGGCATCAATCTCTTCCACCACATCAAAATAGGCTTCATTGTTAGTGTACTTGACTCCGGTGCGTCGCCATGGCACCACTGACAGCTGGCCTGTGGGGAGCTGTTCACCAACATTGGTGCTGCCTGAAAACACAGACATGACCCACATGTATGATAATGAGCACATTTACAGAGGGCACAGAAACTGGCTGTTGCAACAATTCCTGCCATAATGCAGACTGACGGCTGACTTTGTGCATTTGTGAGTGAGAGCTCACATTTTTATTTTATCTGAACAGGATCTTTCTGTCAATGAACAAATCATAATGTTAAAGTACTTGGTATAAAAGGATGTGCTGTGAGATTTATTAGTGATGAGTGAAAATGAACAAACAAATGTTTTTGACCAAGTATTTTTAATGTCTTGTGTGTACCGGGTCATCCTGTCAACTGTCAGACTGCTCAGAAATCCTTAACATGTTGTAATGTAGTGCAGCAACAGCACTGAATGAACAAGCAAGGATTCGGACTTGACCATTTAGATGGTCCTCAGATGGTCATTCTTCCAACTTCGGTATGATCATGAGCTTTAACTTATAAGGTAGAAACAGCAAGGGAGCTACAAAGAAGATGTGTTGTATTTTACCACTCTGAGCATTTAAATAATACATTGATAACAGAGCAGAGGAAATGGATCTGGTGAGCCGTGAAATATGAACTCATTTTTCACATTATTCTGACGCCACACATATGCAGCACAAGACTGCAGAGGCAACTGGGACGTCTGCTAATTGCCCCTCAAAGAATGACACATCTTTGGTCAGTGACATTTCTATAACATCATACATAGCCTACCTACGTACAAGTGGGATGCTGAATCAATGCATTAAAGTCAACTTTTTTTTTCTCTATTAATGTGCATGTAAAATGATACATGATGACTGATAATACATTGACGTTTTGTTGGGGTAGGTAGCACTGGCTGTTGAACGTGCATCTTCTAAAACGAGTGTCACAAAAAACTGACATATTTTGCAAAAAGTATCAAAACTCATTAGTTCGAACCGCTCGATACAATCACATGTATCAACTTGAAGTAACTGATACTGTTTCGAGAATCAGTCTGCCACTCACAAAGACTTACCTCTAAAATATGTAGACAGCACATGGCATTCATATAAAACTAATAATTAAAACACTTTGTTCAAACCCAGCGGCAGCACATTATTTGCATATGAAAAGCTAATGGAAAATGAAAAGCTTGGGCCTTAACCTTTAACGCCACAACAACATAATAAACATTAAATCATAAGTGTTAATGGGACACCCTTATGTTTTAAGCACTGAGCTACCTGGACTAATTTGTCCAGCACTTTGCACACATTGGCACACATCATATCAAACATCACCGTCATGAGCCGACATAATGTTCCAAACATTTAGTGGGAGTGTCCAGTTCAGTCTGAATTTTACAGGCACTGTGGCCTGTGGTTAACAGGACTGTACCTGTGATGGTGTTGACCATTGTGCGGAGGATGGTGGGAGGCTTGATGAGCTCTTTGAGGATGTTGGACTCTGTGGCCAGCGGAAAGCCGTTGTCCAGCATCTCCTCCAGTAGTTCATACACCACCACTACATTGTCTTTAATAGCAGCCTCTGTACACACCCCAAAATAGTCCTGAGAACAAAGAACACAGGCAGGATATGAGTATTTCAAGTCATTTCAAGATAAGAGTCGCTTCAGCTGAACTAAAAGTGGACCAAAAAGTGCTAGGTGGCCAGAACCTGGAACGTGTCGACAACTCTGTGCAGAAACTCGATGACAAATAGCGGTGGCACCTCGCTCTGGATGACTGCGACAAAGTAGATGCGATGCCGGAGCACACTGATAAGGTAGTGATGCGGTGTGGGGATTACTGGTGGGACGTTCTCTGGCTCAGTGGCACGCTCCTGTGCCTCGAAGAAGTAGTCACACACGGAGCGACTGACTACGCTCTTCCAGTGCTTCTCCAGGAAAATGTCCCCCGAGGCGTTAACTAGGAACAGGCTGTGGATCATTTTGGCTGAAGGCTGAGAGGCTAACACAGGGAGAGAAACCAAAGATGCTGTTATTAGAAAAGGCAGAGGAAATAAGTGTGTACAGAATTCAAATAAAACTGAGCTGTTCACACACATACATGTGTTCATAGCTCGTGTGAGTCGTAAGCAATGATAGACCCAGAAATATAAGGTCACTGGTTTATACTTGGTGTATGTCTCCATAGAGTGATGCAATACAGTACAGTCCATTAAATACAACATATTGAGTGTTAAGTCACTTATAAAGAATCCCTAATTAGAATTAAAAAAAACACTGTTTTACACAAACTACATACCATATATTCTGTCAATCTGATGAACATAATCACTAAAATTTAAATGAAATTAAAACCATTCACAATAACTGACGTATAATCCTTTATCACAGCAGATATAGGGCTATTGTTGCAAGCACAGGCGTAACTACGTAATAACATTAGCAAGAGCTTTGTTCTATTCAGGTGTCCCACTAACCCATTAAAGTGTTGCAGTGAGCCAGTATGGACCCTGACACTAAAGCAGCTAAATGGAATTCAGCCATATTTCATTTCATCATTAACACCTGCGCTCTTCCTACTGTGAGATGTCTGTGTATTACACAATGTGATGAAAGCATTATAGCAGAGGTCGGCCCAAGTCATGTTTTGCAAGTCACAAGTAAGTCTCAGGTCCCACATAAAGACAGACAAGTCCAAAGTCAAGTCTGAAGTCGAAAACTTTGAGTTTGTATTGTAATGTAAAGCCATTTTAACAGCAGAGTAATATTCTATTAAAGTTACAATTTTTTTTTTTAAGTTTTGTATCTATTTGTTTTTATTAAAACAAGTTTGTTGGAAGTTACTGTATCTCTGTCTATAATTTTCACACATTTTTCATAATGCATATCATTTTTGTTGACCACTGCTTGGTTTTTGAACAAAAATATCTTTGGTATAATTTTTCCAACTGGCGCTCTGTAACATAACATTAGGTCTTTGTGGTTCCCTCCTACAACGTAATTGGATGCTGTTGGATTGAAGAAACTTGCTAAATGAATAAGATTAAGGTTAGTTAATTCAGGAAATGGAAGGGAAATGAACTGATTTGTGGCAGCCTTTTTCAATAACATACTTTTTGAGCTTTGGAGAAAGTATCAAGTGTTTACAAGTCAAAAGCCTCAAGTCTATGGAAAGTCACATGTCATTGGTGTTTAAGTCCAAGTCAGGTTGCAAGTCTTTTATGATTTTGTGTCTTAAGTCATCAAATGTATGACTCAAATCTGTATTGAGTGCAAGTCATGTGACTTGAGTCCCAAGTTCTGCATTAGGTGCCATAAGTAATAATCAAATATTTTAACAGTACATTTAGGCACTTTACACACGCGCAATTGATGAATGCAACGACTTGTTAATTATAGGGAGACATAAATATAAATGTGTGAACATTTCATAATGGATCTATGAACAATGACGTTTGAATAAAGTCTCTGAATAAGACCTAAACTTTAAGACGCACAACCAGGCTCAATCTGTGCTTTATCAAATGTAAGAGCTAAAAATAAAATTAATAAAAACAATAAGTCCATGCCCACTATTGAAACGAGCCCTTCCTCCTCTCACATGACACATTTCTTGGTGGATAAAAGCAGGCTTTAAGCTCTGGACAGTGCGCACACACACTGTTCATACAATGTGCTTAATTCAGTAGCAGAGAATGGGTCTGTGTGCTCAGTGTGTGTGTGTGTGTCTATCATGTAGATACAACGTAAGGGCTGTACAAACTTTTTCTTAGCAACTCGTGAATGAATGGCTCATGTCATCTGATATAAACTGCTGTCAGTGTAATGGATCAATTCTTAAATGAGTTAAATGTCATGTTTTTAAAGAGGAGTTTGGCGCACAGCTCTCAACATACACAGAAACCAGTGCTTACATATCAGGTATTTATGTGTTACAATACTATCAGACCAAGTCTTCTCTAGTTAGTGTCAGTGTAAGGTGGTGGGGAAACATGACACCGGAATATTCATTAAATATGCGGCTAAGCTATCGAGTTCTGACCGGATATAACTCAGCGCTGCAATAACTTGTATAAATTACAGCTACACATAATTATCTTGTTTCCTAAGATGAAAGAACCGTGTAACAGTGTAGCTATCTGTATGGCAGAGCAGCTGAAGGCCTCCGTGTCCACACAAGATGCTCCATCAGTCCCTCCTCCTGTCTCACACGGTCTCATGACAGAGGAAAAGCCCCGTCACCCGGTGACGTTACACGGGATGAAAATACTCCAAAATAACGATGTTATTCTCACTGAAAATATACAACTTCCCACTCGAGCGATTCGTAGGTTGCAAGCGACTTACCGAAGACAGTTGTTTTACGTTTTCGTCTCGCCTTTCACCTTCTTCCCGATGAAAGATTGAGCTGCCGTCGTTGCTTCCCGTTAGGTGGCGAAGCTCTTGGTGCGAGGAGGGATAGAGAGCGCAGCGAACCAATCAGAATCCAGGTAGGTTGTAAAGTCCCGCCCACTTAATGGAGTCATAGGTCAACAATACGGAAGCTTGTGGCTCGTGACTCGGTTGTGATTGGACCGCGGAGGGAGAGCTACAGTAAACACCAGTAAAACTGGCCGCTGATTGGCCGCGAGATGGAGCTGGTCTGACATTTTGTTTCCAGTATCAGATTTCATCTTGTGGAGCTTCTCTCCATTCAATTAAACAGATAGAGACATGGCTTATTTAAAACTTCACTCAGTGCTTAGAGTCAAAAATGCTTTCCCAGTGAGGCTGCAGCATAAACTACATTAGACTTCTTATATTGTTATGCACACAGCAAATCCAATGTTGTATATTTAAATAAAGTTATAGTAAAATGGCAATGAAGATGGCACAGAACATGATACATAACATATACAGAGCATTTTACTGCTGACCATTTTCAAAACTGTTGTGTAAAGATCACTGCATTGCATGGAGGAATGAAAACTAAGTGCACAATGATATCTGGGAGTTCACAGTCTGCAGTTCCACCTTCTTTTCAAGTGCAGCTCACACCCTCAAGACAAATTGTCAACACACATGCAAACAATGAAGCTGTGAGAAATCCTGCCCTCAGTGTCAATACGTTGAATCCTTACAGTAAATGTAGGAACAGAGGAGCACAGATCAAAATATTACACCAAGATAACAGAGATCAGATGCCAGTTTATAACCTTATCCATGATATGATCATGATGAGCCTCTTGATGTGGAAAAAGCAAAATCAGACATTCACCAGCACAGGTCAGCTTGTAAAACTGCATAATGCATAAACAAAGATGGCTTTTTAAATGCTCTGAATCTCATAAATAACTATCTATTTTACTGTAATTCAGTGACTGACTAAGTGAGCAAAATTATACATGTTTTGGTTTCCATCAAGTGTTTTAGAAGGAAATATTTAGCTACACTTGCCAACCAAACATCACCTTCAATATATTTGTTCACCAACTGAAACTTTAACTGTAACACTAGGGGTTTTACATCACATAGATCTGATGAAAGTGACTCCTGTGTGTTCAGAGATATTAAATTGAAAACAAGACCATGTCATCCAAAACCCAGCAAAATCCAAGGAAGGAAAGTCTGTGTATTTAGATTTTGTTAAAGATTTAAATGGATGAGAACACATCACTACATTTGACATGATATTCTCATATTCTACAGGGACATCTAGTGGCCACAAGTGGTCACAGCAACTCCACAAATGCCAGTAGGTCTGTTATAAATGCTCGCCAACTGTGGGGTAAAATTGATCAGTTAATCAATAATGGTGTGAAGCTTTGTAAAGCTGAATTTCTTCAAATAAGACGTAATCTAGTCTTTCCTTCATCTGTCATCACAGTGACACCCTGAGCCCTTTATAACAGTGCACATGTAGAGCTCTATAGTTTTGGGGGAGTCTAAAAGGCCCCGTGCGGCTAGATGATTTCAAACATTTGACAACCACATTCTTCACACGCATTTTGACTATTCACTTAAATTTCAACTCGGAACAAGGAATATGGAAAAGATAAAAAGGTATCAAAGGAATATCTCACCCCTACATGACCATCTGTATATCAATTCCTCACCCCTTGTTGTGTTGAATTTGTGAAGAAACCTTTGTCTTTCTTGCATGCCTCCAGTGAACTAAGAATCCAAAAACAGAGAAAATTCTTGATAATTTAAAATCAAAGGGGTCCACCTTTAATGACACATCAAAACATCTGTTGGCAAACTCTCACACAACTGAGTGCAGTATAATCCAAGTTTCATTTATCCAGTCGTGCACATGCATTTTTGCTAAAACCCTCCTAAACTGAACTGTAGGTAAAACTCTTCACTCCACACTTTGGAGACTCCAGATGGTTCAAAAGCAGCTGCTAGACTCTTAACAGGAGCAAAGAAACGACAACACATCACTCCTGCTATTTGTTTTTTGTAGCCTTAAATGGTTTGGCTTCACAATACAGTACCTACTTGCTAGTTCCATATTCTCCCCCTAGATCTCACAGGTCTTCCTCACAGCAACAGCTCTTGGTCCCTCACTCATGCTGTGAAACCAAAGGTGACCACATTTTTGTCGTTGTTGTTGTTGTTTAGCTCCCACAGTAAGTCCTGTTCCACCACTGAGTTTTAATCAGAATTAAAGACACAACTTTTTCACTTGCTTGTAGTTCAGCCAAAGACTTAAATTTCTTTAAATTCTTTCTTCACTTCGCTGTTTACCTTGTGAGTTGTTTTTGCTTTTTCATTTTAGTCCTGTCCTCTCTCTATTACTGCTTTATTGTATTACATTATGTATAACTGCCTTTTATGAACCTTTTACTTCTTTTATCATGTAAACCTGCGTTGAGGCAGATTCTAACCCATCTGTCTCGACTGGAAAGCATTTTGGTTCAACTCCTGTTGTTTTTAAATGTACTATATAAATTACTGATGACTTTGCCGAATCCAAATGAACCCTTTAAACATCAAAGTCACACAATAATGAAAATGCATGTGCTATTAAAGTACTGAGGATACAACTGGATAAACGAGACTTGGATTATACTGCACAAGTTGTGTGAGCTGTTAAACCGGTGTTTTGATATAGTTTTGCTGGTGTCAATGGTGGACCCCTATGACTTCAATTCATCAAGATTTGGTCTTTTTTTGGATTCTTCGTTCATCATGGATGCATGGGAGAACAACAAAGTTTCTTCACAAATTTAACAACACAGGGTGATTAATTGATATACAAATCGTCATGTGGGGGGTGAAGTGTTCCTTTAAAGACACTAAAGACTAACTTCTATCAGCTTTTCACTGTGACAGATGGGATCCTACATAAAAATACAACTTTATACTGAAGTTGCAACAGTGTTGGTTATTTGACATGAGATTTGTTTTTATCCTTCCTCTTCTCTGTGGTTTGACATGGGCAGGGCACTGTAAGAAATATTTTATCAAACTGCACCCAGTCTGATAAAAAACATTAGCAGAGTTTTTAACTTCTAATAAATGATACCTAAGGATGTTTATTTTCACACTTTGTTGCTAACTTAGTCACATCTATCAATATTATGAAGAATTTTCAGAGGGATTTAAATAAACGCACACAATTTGCAATAAAGTCCTTGTCACTGTTTTACCAGTGGCTGACACCATTAACTGGTCTGCTGTATGTAAGGTTGTCCCATTTCCTCCGTCATCTTATGTGCAAAACTCCTTTCTGTACTTCAGTATTAAATGAAATTCCCAATACTAAATGTTGAGTTTATACAAAAAGGTTCACCGTTTTGGAAAATGTGCATATTATTTGACATAATTAAAGCATCTTTGTCCCTTTGGAGTGATATTAGTGATATTATTGTAGAACTGATGAAATTTTAAAAAGCTCGAGGAAAACATGAATGGCTCAACATAATTTATTTTCATTTTATGTTAAAATGTACAGAGTTCTTTGAAAGTACTTGCTAAGAAAGAAAGAAAAAAACAGAATAAATGGAAATACATACAGGGACAGAGTAGAGAGTTGAGGCCGCTGAGCGCAAATCAACCTTCACTGTGTGCCCAGCCGTCACTCCTCTCTTTATTTTGCGCTCTCTCTTAGCATACAACGCAACATGTACAATTACAAAGGATACAAAAAGGGAAGCGATATAAACAGACAGAAATATACTGAGCTCCTTTTTACATGCCTCTTAAATGTAAGGAAGTCATCCTATACACACACAAGTAAAAAAAAAAGAAAAAAAAAAAGAATGCCAAGTGACCTTTAGATATTTGTAGTCCTTTTGTTTAAAATAGCATTAATATACTACACAAAGATAGAAAAACTCTAGAGATGAGATGGAATGGAGAGGTTAAAGGCATCTTAAAGTCACTAAAAGTGAGTGGTAATTTTTTTAAATTTTGAATTTCTTAGTAATTATTACCCAAGAGGCGAGCTAAAAAATATGTATTGTTTTTTTTTTTCCTGAAACAGAAGTGAAAAAAATGACAGTACCAATATCAATGTCAGAGTTTCCTTTTATATTATAGAAAAAACATTTTCTCTACAATAGGTTTTTCTAAAGTCAAAAAGAGTCAGCTTGTGTCATAAAAGAAAGCTGCCCAGTCTGATAAAATTCAGAAAGAAACAAAACACAAAAGAAGTAGAGAACAGAACGATACACACAAATAAAGTATGCAATGTCAGGTCTGTAAGAAAATTAAAACTCCTCTTTTGACTTTGAATACTGGTACATGGAGCAACAAGGTCGACCAAATCAACCCTGCCGGTTGAACGCCACAACCAACAGAACCTCTAACACTTAACTCACCTCCGACCCTGCTTTTATATGAGTGTGCCTCTATGTGAGGGCCAAACCATGCACTAGATCAGGCATTTAGGCACACCTTTTCTAAAGGCTAACTGTCTACTGCCATATTTCCAGCCAATGGGAGTGCAGAATTTTGCAGAAAAGAAAAAGGAAAAAATACAGTTTTAACAGAATACACCATTCAAAAGCAGACTCCTGGACCTCTTTGGGTCACTAACACTTAAGGAGGAGAGGTCAGCAATAGTTAACTGACTTTCCTTAAAGCAGTTAAATGGAAATCCCACCGTTTGTTCTGTATTCCCTAAACTGCTAAAAAAAAAGGCTGACATAGTACACCGTCTGTCAGTGGAGTGTGGACAAGAACAGCTGAATGCTTCCTGAGCTAGCCACCAATTGGTGACAGCTAGCCAGCATGTGTGTGTGTTTGTGGGTGTGTGTGTGTGTGTGTGTGTGTGTGCTGGATATTGGGAAGTACCGGAATATTTACATCTAAACGTTTCAGAGTGGCGGCAAACTGGAACATAATGCTACTTGTTTTGTTTATGGACATTTATTAGACAGTAACGCGCTCGTCTCTTCTGCGTCTTTGCTGTTTTTTGGTACAACAAGGTCCATCCGGGAAGACAGAGACTCTGGAAACAGCTCAACACCTCAAACACCGGAGGCCCCGCTCCTATGCTTTTCTGGAACTGGGTGAAAAGCCATCTGACAGAGTGGCCACAGAGATGTTCGGGGATTTCTGAGAGAGCAACAGGGTGTATCACCATTTCAGAATGCCACACATATAAAGACCAAAGCATATAAGAGGTCGGACTGCACACGAGTATTTCAAAAAACAGTCAACGAAAACAACGACAACAAAAATAAGATTCAACATTATGTTTAACAAAACAAAACAAGAGTCCGCCTACAATGTTTCATTGTCTCTTTTTTCATGGTAAGGCTTCCTATATCACTTAAAAGATTGTGTGCATGGTTGAATATATTCAATTAACCACTGTTTTTCATTCGCAGTCCGACAGAGCAGGGTACTCCTGTATTGTCTTTCTCTGTGTGTTTTCTTCGTCACTCTTGTCCTCCCCTGCTCTCCTCCTGCGCATCGTGAGGAGGAAGAGACTCCTGGGCCTGTGTGAAATCACGTCAGAGGACTGTGTAGGCCTGGCCTGAAGCAGCACGGCACGCCAGAGGTCCATGTACACACCCCGACCCAGAACCCCACCGACTTGTTCCCGTACAACAGCCAGCTGGGAGGGGAGGGGGAAACGAGCCCAAATAAAAAGGGACAAAATGACAACATAGAAAAAAACAGGAAACCCAAAGACCCTCTCTGTCTCCAATCACCTACTCTCCCTGGTGCCCGCCGTGGCACTGGAGAGGGTGAACAGGAGTAATGGACATTTAGAGTACAGCGAATATCAGCTCTGGCCTCATGTCTCCTTTCTCAGTTCTTGGCAGCTCATCTGCTCATGTAAGGTGACTGTTTTGGGACACCGGCGTAGCTGTGATGGGAGGGGCCGGTGTACATCATGTTACCGTGGTGATTGGGCTGCATAGGCTGCTGCGGGTAACCCTGGCCTCCCATCATGCCCATCTGCATCTGCATGGGGTACTGAGCTGGCTGATTCATGTAAGGGGGGTTGCCATGATAACCACTGTTCATCATGGGCTGGGGCATTCGGTAGCCGGCAGACATGGCATTGAGGGGCGTCATGTTCATGGAATTGTACGGTGCTGGCGTGGGCATGAGGTTTGGCATCATACCGCGCTGCACAGCCAAGGTGCGCGGCGTGCCCTGCATGGCCACGGCCCCTGAGCTGCGTCCATAGAGCTGCTGCTGGTGTGGGGCTGGGGCCAGCTGCTGAGTGGCTTTGGACCGGATGGAAATATGGCCTTTGACTGTGGCCATCTGGCCCTGTAGCCGCTGCGTGTGCGGTGGGGGTCCCAGGCCAATGTTGGTTGTGGGCATGTTGCATTGCAGCTGCAAGGAGCCCAGGTTCATGGAGCCAGAGCTCAGGTTAGGAGGTGGGGTCATAGTGGGCTGGCCCTGAGGGAGGGGAGTGTGGGGTGAAGGGGCCAGCCCGGGATTGGAAAGAGAAACACTGGTGGCATAGGATGTGACGGAGGCTGAATGAGAGTAGGGCATTGCATGGGGGTCCATTATGGTGTTGGTGAGCTGCTGGAGTTTGGCTAGGCTGAAGGTTGCTGAGGGCTGGGGGTAGCCCCCTGTGCCAAAGTCCTGACCCATGCGCTCATATAGGGTGCGGCCCCCTCCTCCACCTCCACTCTCAGGGATCTCCATGATCATGGGCGTGGAGGCGAAGCCATTGCCCATGCTACACTGGGACAGGGCCTGCTGTTGTTGCTGCGGTGGCGGTGGTGGCGCTGACGGTGGAGGCTGAGGGTTGGGGGCTTGTTGCTGCTGTGGAGGCTGCGGAGGAACCTTTTTTTGGGACTGCTGCTGCTGCTGTTGTTGTTGCTGGTTAGTGCTGGGAGGCCTCTCTATTACACCACAGCTCTGAGGGGACTTAATGCCACAGCTGGGGGTGTTGGACGGTGGTGGGGGTGGCGGCGGCTGAGGCACAGCACTGCCTACATTACTGGCACCTGGTCCGCTGTTGGGCCCCGGTCCTGTTTGTTGGATGAGGCTACAGCTGCCCATCGGTAGTTGGGATCCTCCCGTTCCTGTGGATGATGTGAGACTGGGGGCTGACGCAAAGGAGCAGCTGTTGGACTGGGAGGAGGACGGGGTGGCCGAGCTTGAAGAAGAGGAGGCTGATGATGAGGAAGCTGTGGAAGCTCCTGCAACAACAGCGGCTGACATGCCCCCTCCGTTCCCCCCATTTCCTGTTCCATTACCCCCTCCGCCCATGGTGGAGTCATAGCTGCTGGGGTTGTCGTAGTTCTCCGTGGTGCTCTCTATGCTGCCAAGGTCACTGAAGCCACTGTCCACCACCTGCTGCGAATGGTCCGACACAGACGGTACATCCATCATTGGCGACGTTTCCATGTTCTGCTGGGAGGGGGCAGATAGAGAGCTGGGATGCTCTGGTGTGATCTGGGTGTATCCCCCTCCAGCACCTCCACCACTGCCCCCTGCTCCAGTAGGGCCGGGTGTCCCTCCTCTCTGCCCTGCTGGTGTTGTGTCCATAATGCCCGAGGCCAACCCCGGACTGTTAACCGAGCGCACAGATTGACTGGGCAGAGGCGGCACTGGGGGATTGGGAAGGGGGCTGCTGTGTTGGGAGGCCCCACATTCCTCCACTAAGGCCAGAGCCTCCTCCTCGGCCTCCCCTGTGTGGCTGTAACTCTGCAGGGTCCGGCAGGCAGCTAGGGTCTCCTCACAGTCCTGGTAGGCCCCGTGGTGTGGCTGGGGCTCAGTCTCTTCGTCCTGGGCTTCCCCTTGTGTCAGGGACTGGACGGCCTGCATAGTCTCCAGGTCCAGCTCATTGGAGTGATGGTGGGGGTGGTGCGGGTGATGGTGACCCAGCTCCTCTTTGAAGTCAGAGTGCTGGTGTGGGTGGGAGTGTGGATGTGTGTGTTGGGGTTCCATCAACAGCGTGACGTCCTTGTCATCAGGGTGCAGAGACTGAAGCTCCATGGGTTCTGAGGGAACAGACATGGCCGTAACAGTTTCCACTGCTGCAGCTGCTGCAGCGGACTCCTCCTGCTCTCTGCGCCGCCTCTCCTCCTGCTGTGGGTCGGTTGAGGAGGGTCGACACTTCGACTCCTGCGCCTCCTCCTCAGCCTCCTCCTCCTCCTCTTCTTCCTCCTCCTGTTTGCTCACGTAGTCCCGGGCCACGCTGTTCTCCATGTCTAAAAAAGCCTCTCCACCTTGGGGTTCTTCTTTGACCGGGGGAGAGCTTGCACGGGAGGCAGGCTCCTCCTCTTCGTCTTCATCATCATCTTCATCTTCAGAGTCCTGGCTTTTTCTCTTCTTGCTGCTGTTAGTGCTGCCGTTGCTCTTGTCCTCCAGGTGTCCGTCACCTTCATCATCTGCGTCATGGTCTTCACTGCGTCTGCTGCCTGAACCTGGTGTAACTGCTGCTCGCCTGTTGATGCTACCGCCACCACTGCCCATGCTGCCACATTCCTCTTCCTCCCTCTCCTCATCGTCATCATCCTCTTCCCTGTCGCCCATGTCTGCATCCTGAGGCCGAGACTGTGGAGCCCGGGGCCCTGAGGTGGAAGAGGAGGAAGAAGGGGACAGCAGGGGACCGGATGGTGGACGGCTGGGTTTATCTTCTTCCCAAGTTCTTTCAGTCTCTTCCTCCTCATCCTCCTCCTCTTCTGGCTCAGAGGTTGGAGGTGGTTTGGGGGCGGGCTGTGGTGGCTGGCGGAGGGCGCGGTTCTTGGGCGGTCTCCCTCGCCTCCTGGGCACCTTCTGCTCAACAGGCTTAGGGAGGTAGTCATCTTCTTCATCAGAGTCTTTCTGTTTGCTGTCAGTGTTGGTTCTGCACGCTCGCTTGCTGTTACGATCGTCTGTCTGGAGCAGCTGAGGATCTTTGTCCAGCTGCTGCTCCAACAGCCTTTGTCTTTCCTGCTCCTGCCTCTCTGCCTCCTCCTGGGCCCGCTGCAGGTACCAGCTCCGGGGCTTGCGGCCAGGCTTCATCTTGATTTTGGGAGGTGGCGGATCCCCACTTTGGGCCTGGCTTTCTGCAGGCCCGCCACTGGGCGGTTTTCCAGGGCCTCGTTTCTTCCAGTGCAGTGGTTTGCGGCTCTTTCCCTTGGGCCAACCTTTCTTCTTCTTGACTGGGACCTCAGGGTTGGCTGCTAGAGTCTCTGATGGAGTTGCTGGCAGAGCAGCCACGGGCTTCAGCACAGGTGTTAGCTCTGAGAGGAGGCAAGAAGATAAGCCAGTGTTAGATAAAGCTTAACACATATCTTTGTATACACACAAACCAATCATCACTAAATCCTGTCAGGTTTGGCGTCAAAGCTGCTCACCATCTTCCTCTGAATCTGTAAGGTTGGAGTGGCGGCCCCTTTTAGGTGCTGGGTCAGACAACCTCAGAGCAGAGCGGGCTGGGGGGTAGCGGTGCAGTGGGTGGCCCAGGGGCGTCTCCTCCTCCAGCCTGGGCATTGGCCTCTCTGAGTCTGAATCTACAAAGGGCTCATCCAACACCTCTGTGGTCTCAGAAATTGTCTCTGTCACCACGCTGCTGTGAGGGTGGCTGCGCTGGCGAAAACGACGCTTCCTCAGTGGCTTCTAGGTAGAAACAGGACGAGTTATTAGGATCCAGGTTATTATATATCCAGTTCTAAATACAGTTGAAAACTAATTTATTTTGATCAGAAATTATACAATGACGACTGACGATTTTAACATTCTCTGTGAACAAGACACTTTTAGTTTCTCACCTTGCATTTGAGCCCCATGGCAGGCTTGGTGAGGATGGGTGGGGAGCATGCCCTCCTCTCTTCATCATCTTCGTCATCGTCGTCCTCCTCCTCTTCACTGCTTTCACTGTAGCAGTTCTTCCTGATGGGCGGAGACTCATTCAACCTGGAAACCACAGGCAGCTGTGCCAGCCCCTCTCCAGGCCCATCCAACAATCTGGGCTTAGGGCCTCTCTTTTTCCTGGGGGGCCGCCCTCTCCGTGTGGGGGTTATGGAGGGGTGCCTGGCCATGTCCAGAGTGTGAAAGGCTGTGGCTTCTGTTTGTCTGTCCAGGGAGAAAAGGGAAGGGGGGCTACTGGCAGAGCCTGCGGTTTTTCCTTCTTCTGTTCTCTCCTCATCTTCATCATCCTCGTCCTCCACTGGGCGGATCTTAGCTGGCCGTCCCACCCGTGCACTGTCTTTCACCTTGCCCCAAGGCCAGTTTTTGGGCGGACGCCCCCGAGGTCTGCGTTCTCCATTTGTTGGGGGAGGGGGACGCGGTGGCTCTGGGACAGAGGGTGGACAGCGAATGGAAGGGGAAGTTGGAGAGCTCTGGCTAATGGGAAACCCCAGGAAGCCCTTTCTTTCCTCTTCTTCCTCCTCATCATCATCCTCCTCCTCTTCCCTCTTCTTTGCTTGACGCATGTGCCAGGAGGACATTGGTGGGACCTTATGACTTGGTTTGACCTATTTACAGATACAGTAGAATAAAATCAATAATTAATCAATAAGAACATACAACCACTTTGACAATCCATTATTCAATATTTGAGCAAATACAAATTTAACGTATTTACCTCCTTGCGGTTTTCCTCTTCTGGCTCTTCATCTTCCTCATCATCATCATCATCTCCGTCTGCGTCAGAGACCACAGTGTTGGTTACAATGACTGGAGTCCAGCGGAGACACTCAGGGTCAACATCTAGTTGCCGTGGCCGGGCCTTTAGACGAGCCATGTGGTTAGCCACCAGTTTCTCCCTTCGCACCAGGACCAGCCTGACACAACCAGAAGGAAAAGAAACAAAAGCGTTACAACTCTGTATGCATGATATTTTACATGCAAGCATAGAGATATTAGATGAATATGAATGTGTATGCTGGTGTATGTGCATCCACACCTATGTGTTGTTACTTGTGTGCAGATCACTATGTATTTACAAAACTAGTAGTATGTCTATGTGTACTTACAATAGAGGGATTGTTAATATTTGTGTTTAAAGCAAAGCGTCACAACGTGCCACTCTTTTCTGGTGCTGCCACTGACTTTCGTCTTTGTTCACATCATTGTGACCCAAAAACCCAGTTTTGTGGGTCAATACTGTCAGACAGTGACAGTACATTAATCACAGGCATAAACTAAAACTGTGCTAATTACACTCAACTAACGGCCCATCATTCTTCCCTTTCAATCCTACTGTTGCTATAACATGGCGGAATATTAATAAGTGTCAAATGGCTTGGGTGCAGGTCGGTGTTAACTGCAGTGCATTACTATCACAGAGGGCCACTTCAGCAAGAGATCATGGCTGCTCTGGCCAAGATCCCACATTTCATTTCATTGTTATTAAGAATTTTTTTTAGAAAACAACATGTTGCCAGGGTTTTAAATTTAACGATAAAACCTGTATCAAAAAGCTTAGAATAGCCGAGGAGGAGCAGAGGCTGTGTTAGACTTTCTCTTTGTCATTTTTATGGACAAAGTCTTTTTTTTCTTCTTCCAATTGATAACAGGACATTTAACTTTCATTAATGATTTAATAACTAATATACAGAAGAAGCTTATAGGTTATGCATTTTTAAGCAAGGGTGTAATGCTATTTGTTAAAGTATCGCAGTGCAACTCTGATGCATGTGCACACACTATCCACTATTCCGACAGTGGCAAGTATACATACATTAGTCAACTATAACTATAAAATGAAAGCCAGCTAGACAATGAGGTCATGCACGTGACATCAAAACCAAGACTAAACAATAGCTTATTCATGTGCCAAAACCACCATCTGGATTACTTAAAGTGATGATAAATCGACCTCAGTGTTTTTATCTGTCAAAATGATGGACAGCCTTAAGATTTTAATGTCATTGTTGAAAATATTTAGTCAATGGCTGAAAATATTAGGTTAATGCAACATCTGCTGAGGAGTCCATTAATTAAGGCAGCAGCAGGACACCTAAATTATATTGATAGGGGAGTTTAAATACATCAGGCTGCATCCATATATCATTATAGGGACAGCATGAGCAATGATCCTACTAAAGCCTGCTTTAAAGGTTGGCTTTGTTTACATGCAAGGTGTAACCTGGCTACAAGCCATATTCTGCCTCGTTTGGGTTAAGCTTTACAAGAGCCTTTAATACTTTGTAACTGAGAACTGTCTGGCAAACAGATCCTCCTTCCGTCTCTCATTGCACTATAGTAAGTTATATAATGTGCTAATGCAGGTTAACAGCATATGGCACTAAATAACATGGAGTGTTTCAGAGTGTATGCCGGTTGTGCCTCTGACCTGTCTCCTCGCTGCTCCAGCATGTTGAGGCTGTGCAGGGTGGTGGTGATATCCTGCGGGCAGATCCCAGTCAGTTTGCTGAGTTGTCGTATGGTGATCTGCCGATCGCGGACCTCGTGGAGACACTCCAGCACCACGCTGCGCCAGTATGCCATGTAGGACAGTCGACCTAGGTCCGACAGAGGCTTCTCTGGGGAGCCTGGCTGGCCCTCGCGTTTGGACAATAAGTAGCCTGCGGGGAGAGAGGAACAAACCAATGACACAGACATCTTGAGTCAAAAAGATGTACACCACAGTGTTTTCTATTGAATTTAATTTTGTATCCACAGATATATTTCCCAGTAATTGGTGTTGTCATTATGTTTGTTTTGTTACTTACTGAAGTCGATGAGAAAGCGCCCGTAGCCCCTGCGCTGGTACTGTGGAAGAATCATGATGCATGACACGTTGTATTTCTGTTGACAGTGCTTCTCCTGGAGAGGAGATAAAGACACAGACACATTCCACCATTAGAAAAAAAAATATGTAATGGAAACTACTTCACAGAGCAAGCCTGTGTGGGTGAACAGCAGGGTGTTGATGGTGCTGCGTCCGCTCACTAACTGCTGTGTTTTGGCAGGGAAGTAGCATGTTAATGGGTGCACCTGCGACTCCACAGAGAGCGACAGAGTTCATGGCGCCCAGTGTTTATCTGGAACTCAACATGAGCATTTGTACATTTGCTGGAATGCACCTGTGTGGGGTGATGCCAGTGCAAATTCATTTCATTTCAGTTGAATATATTTTTCTCTCCATTTTGGTTAATGTAGCTGTTTTGGTGAGTTTGTGCAGGGGGGTTATAATTACAGAGGTATGTATTTCTTGAAAATGAAGAAGGCACATGGACAATAAAAACACAAATTCCGACTCAATTGGCTGAGAGGCTGTGGGCAGGAGGAACTGAAATCCATCACAGGTTGAGAGCATCATGGCCGTACCTTAGAGAAGTAGCCGACGAGATGACAACCTTTGCTGTCGTTCTGGGTGAGGACGTAGAAAAGGAAAGGCTCCACATCATAGTAGAGGGTTTTGTGGTCCAGGAACAGCTTGGCCAGCAGACACAGGTTCTGACAGTAGATTGTGCTCACATTCCCATCAACCTGTTGTGGGATCAGCAAGGAAACACATCAGTGACACAAAGTTCCCTAAACGACTACAATTCAGTCCCACACACGCTACTGTGCAGGAGTACATCTTTAAGCTGCTGTTAGAGAGCTGTGGAACAAAGTGAAGGTGAATGGAGTAGAAGTCGGTGTCAGGCAATGATCTCAGCTGTGTCTCTGGAGACCCTGACAGATAGAGAGGGTGGAGGAGAGAAACAAAGAGCTGTGAAGAGAAAGAGAAGGAGGGAGGTTCGGCTTGGCAGCTGGCCAGTTATCTCTGCTCGCCTCCGAGCGAGGATGGACTGCAGAGCGGGGGAAACAGGAGCTGCAGTGGCCATGGCCTGCAGACAACAACCCACTGAATTAATCTGCTGCTACGCTACGAGACCGAGAAGAAGAGCTTCACTGTAAATTGGTAATTAGGAATTCTTCTAATAATAACAGTGTCATTCCCTGATGGCATTAATGGCAGAATATTCCACGATGGAGTGTAGGGATGTCTATTAATCAACATTAGGAAGTGGACTGATCAACATACTGTATATTCATGAGGCTGGGGGGAAAGAAGTGGTGTGCCATGCATAAGATTAATCTCTGACCCTGCAGATACTCCCACAGTCTTCAATAAAAATGAGTGGGTTTTTGGTAAAAGTCTACAGAAAGCATGGAATACATTTTTGAGAAAGGATTCATCGGTCTGTTTTGTAACTACACTGGACAATTGTGTGTCGTTGGGAGTGACTAACAGGGCTGGAGTTAGAACACTAGGTGCAATTGTGAGGCAAGAAGAGAAGAACGGGTGTCTTCGGTAGAGGATGTGGCTGTAGCGCTGCTGTGGTTTACAGATTGTTATCTCTGTTTCAGTTACATCAACCATCACTCACTCACATTCTTCTAGTCTTTCACTTCATCAGCTCTCACCATCGTTCAGTCCATCATTCCGAACAGTTCATCCTCACCTCGTATACAGAGACATCGTCCTTCCTGTAGATCTCGTTGGCAGGGGGGTGGAACCAGTTACATTTCTTCATGTGCTGGTAGAGGATGCTGCGACTCTTCATGTAGCGCAAGCAGAACTCACACAAGTACAGCTTGGGTAGTCTGGAGGGAAAAGGAAGGGGAGCGCAACAAGAAAAGGTGTAAGTGCAAACTGTTTGTACAAAGTCACAGTTAGAGCTAAAATGAACAGTCGAGTAAGTTATGAATGGATCAACAGAGCATTTATCTGCAACTGTTTTGACAACTGACTCATTCATGGCCTTTTTTAAAGCGAAAAAGCCAAACACTTTCTGGTTTCTGCTTCTTGGATGTGGATATTTGCTGTATTCTTAATCTTCTATGATAGTTCACTGAACATCTTTAGGTTTTGGTATTTGAATATGTCATTCTGGGCTTTGGGGAAATTATGATAGGCATTTTTAAAACTTTTTTTTTTTGGAAGTTTTACTAACTAAGCAGTTACCAATTAATTGAGGAAGCAACTGACGGATAAATAAATATTGAACATAAATGCTAACTGCATCCCTGTTCACAGCTCTTGATTTCAACGAGGCAAATAATTCCGCACTGCCTGCAGAGCCAATAGGATGTGAACAAGGGTAAATATAGATTTTTCTGCTCTGAGTGGGTCATTAAGCTTTTATTCTCTGCTAATATTACTTCACTTTTATTACCTCCACTAAATTTTCAAATACCTAATCAAAGCAGATTAGGTAAAATTAGTAGGGCAGATTTTATTCCACGGTTACATACATTAAAAGAATTATTACACCCCCACCTACTCCAAATCAGGCTCTGGCTGGTTACCTGCCAAAGTAGGTGCCACTGTAAACAACCTTATAATTGAGCTGCATTACGCTGGAGGTGGCTGTGCTGCCTACACGCAGGAGTGTGAGCTAAGTACATTATGCTGTTGTGCTTCATTATGGTCATTAGCTTACCTGCTGTACTCCTGGGGGTAGGGAGAGGAATACCACGTCTGGATTTCAAATTTGCCAAATTCAATGACTGACGGACACCGCATCTGAGGGTCTGGCGGACCCGTCACCCCGACTTTCTGTTTGTGTGAGCGACAAAGATGAAGGGAAAAAGGGAGAGGAGATAGAAGGTCAAGTTTAGGTTTACTGCTGGAGTGACTGAGAGATCATAGGGCAAACAGATAGATTACACATGAGGACTGACTGCCTTAGGATCTTACACTCAAGCGTAAGAGCTCTGCAGGACACTGGGTGCCATCAGTGACACATCAGTGATAAAGGCAAACCAGTGGAGCCCACCAGTCTTAGATTTAAATTTAACAAGATCAGTTTAAACATCCCCGCCTGCCCTTTATGATGATCATGTATTCTACTCCACTGCTACTCAGCCTAGATAATAACATCAGCCCTTTTCACACATCATTAAGGTTTACTACTCCCTGCGTCAAACACTTAAACACTGGTGTGAATATTCCAGTCGGTATCTGAGATAGTGTTTTAATATGACTCCCGTGACACTGGCCAAACACCTGCTCTCTGGTCAATCTACTGCCGGGCTGCATGAAAAGGGCTGTTAGGGCTGATTTACATTTCCTCTCTGTAACTACACTGGCTGGGCGAACCTGTCACTGCAGGACACTGACATTAAAGCTGCAATATTCACTCCATCAAACACGGGGTGTTCTTTTGACACCAACTTTAACTTTGTGTGCCTAGCTGAGACGTGGCAGAGGCCTTGTGCACTCAGGGGCCTCCAGGGCATAGTCACACTGACCAGCTGTGCCCTTCAAACGTGGGAGTATCAGGAACAGAATGTGAAATTCAAGCAAATTTCCAAAGACAACACTGTACTTTAACTATCGTAGCGAAGCTTGTTATTTGCATCTATTGGTCATTTAAAACCAAACCTTTAAACCTCACTGAATGCTACACTCATCATCCTGCTCTACCCCATGTGCCCTGCATGATTTTAATATACATGCTGAATCTGGCAGCTGTTCCATGGCAAATTAATCTATTAATACAATACAACAGGCTCACAGCTCATTGACTTTTCCACCCACAAACGTGCCTACATCCTACAGACCTTGTCCCAGGGCAGCGACGCCATCTTTTACGACCTGGCTGTTGTTGACTCTGCTCTTTCTGACCACATTCTCATCACCACTGAAATCCAGCTCCCCCGCTGTACTCCGTGGGTTTACATAACCATCACGTCCAATGACTCCAGCATGGCAGCCTCAGTTATAGCCTCACAGGTCTCTCTCCTTGGCTCTCCTGCTGATGCTGTCTCACTCTACAACGTGATCCCTCTTCATGTCCTCCCTTCCCATCATCCCTTATCTGTTCATTCAATAAATTTAGAAGACATTTAATATTTTGTCTCCAACTGTGTACCTGTAGTGCCAGCTCCTGGATGTGTCTGAACAGTTCAATGTCTTTTTCCGTCAGGTTCTCGTGACCGGGCAGTTTCTCATCTTCATCACGCCAGTCGCTGCCTTCCTGATTGTCTGGGGATTGAAACACAGAGTCAACATTAATGCAAGCTTTCTAGACAGAGACGATTTTAACAATGGTGCTACTGCCACAGTGGGCAGGCATTTATACAAGGTTAACAGTTTCCATGGGTGGCAGGAATGGAAGTAGTGACAGCGCTGAAACTTTGTATAAACAGGACAGCTGGCAGGACAAGATCATAGGAGGCACAGGTGTGCCGTTTTGATGATGTGTTATGCATGTGACCCATCACAGGAGATTCAAAAAAGCGGCTATAAGCAGTTAGCAGCTAACTCAAAGAGGAAGAACAGCGCCCAAAAATGTCCGCAAATTAGGAAAGCAACGAGGTCCTGGAGCTCATTACCCTACAAGCAGAGGACTAGATCAGCCACCATGTAACTGAGACAGTAAATGAAATTGCACTGCCAACGCTTATGTTATATGTCACACTAGAGTCACGCCTCTTTTGATTCTGCGATGCCAGCATGCTGTCTAAAATCATATACGGAAACAGCATGATGCGGCCATTGTTTGGTTCTGTGTAAAAATGCAAAGGTGATGTAAAGAAACAACTGTGCAGTGGCCCTACAGCGTGATCTCTGTGTAAAAAGGGCTCAAGTTTATTTGCTACTGCCTCTTGTGCACAGTTGTGCTGCATCTGAGTTTCCCAATGAACAAGTAAAATAAATCATAGATGGCTATATTTGAGCCTCATCACCACAGATACACATTTATTTTTGATGATGAACCTACTAATGTGGCTGTTGTGGGTTTGTTTTATTCATATACAGGGTAGATAGGTTTTGAATTATCACTTCTCTTTTGACAGACTCTGGATGTGTCACAAAACTGGATTCATACAGTTTGTATAATCCATTGTACAACAAAATCTTCAAAGTGGGTCAAAACGCAGACATTGGTGCCAATGAAACATGAAGTGAGTACTCCTAATGTGTCTGCTCTGTCACATTTATTCTCTTCTACTGTGCTGTACTTAAGACTCTGTGTGTGTGTGTGTGTGTGTGTGTGTGTGTGTGTGTGTGTGTGTGTGTGTGCCACCATGAAAAGTTCTGTGGAAAGAGAACTGCTGGTGGCCACTTCATGTAACAAAGTAATTTCTTTTGATGCATAAGCAACAATTTTCTCAGCCAGAAAATTACAAATCAATTCTATAGCATTTCTACCCTCTGTCTACAATTTCCAAATAAGTAACATCAGGGCTGGATCATTTTTAAAACGGGCAGAATGCTGCAGCAGAGTCTATGCATCACAGTAATAGTTGGTGGTACAGAGTCTGTCTGTTGGCAAACCGGCTAGCTCACAACCCCTATTCGTGTCTAACAAAAGAACTAGGAAAAGAGGCATCATGATACAACATGTATTTAGAGCAATGACGGTGATATCTGTAGCTATTACCAATTTGTGCTGTGAAAGTTTTAGAGATGATCAAATTTATAGCCTCCTTTTCATGTTTTTGCAGTCGCTGCATTCATAATTTTGTTGCTGCACTATTAAAAAGTTGCTTAAATGTATGTGTTCACTACAAACAAAACAGTTCATTCACATCTCTTTATGTACATCACTTATTACATCCAGTATGTTGCAATTCAAAGGCTATTTATCATATTTATGTCAAGTGCATGAACTCTATAAACCCCTTTTTGGTTACTTTATAATAAAATATTCAAAGCTGAGAATCTTGTGCTCTTCCTAGTAATAAAATACATTTATAGATTTATGTCAACTGCACCAGTAAATATCTGATATCTTTTAGCAAAGAGAGATGTTTATCTGCAGACTTAAGAGTAATCCCCCAATGGTTGTGAAATGTGTGTATAAGCTAATCCTTACCTCCTCTGTCATCTCCTTCTCCTTTGCGACTGGCTTTCTTTCGGATGCGGCACTGCTGTGAGTAGTCCACCACTTCCTGTCGTGCCTTGCGGCCCTCAGGCGACGGTGTGAAGAACTTTGTGAGGGCATCGATGAGGCCCTTGGTCTTGTTGTTGAAGCGCAGGCTGCCCTGCGACAGGTCATCGTCCCGCATCGAAAAAAGCAGCCTGTCGTCACCAGGGTAACCCTCGCAGGATGAGCTGGAAGAGGAGTTGGCTGAGGCCGAGCGCTTCCGCCGACCACGCCCGCCCAACTTCTTGAAGGGCCGTCCCGGCCTGCGGAGAAAGACAGAAGTCAGTAAACACTGTGTCAGAAAGTAATAAAGTTTGGTGGGCCCAGAGTCTTACTTATGGGACCACATATGAATCCACTGGAAAAATAAACACTACATTTTTATTGATAAATTACATAAAGAAGAGAAATGTCAATAAAAGAAAAAATAGCCTTAAGCTTGTTTTGAGACGAGGTGTTTTAGCTGTTAGCTCATCTGCTCCCTGCTTGAGTAGATACATGGCATGGTGCTGCGGCTCTCCACTGAGCTAACACTAAAGAAGACGCCAGCAGCTCAAGGCGTCTCTTTACCTGTTCTTGGGCCGCCCCAGTGGTGCGTTGTAGCGCCGTTTGATTTGTGCTGCCTTTTCATGTAAAAGCTTCTTTCCCTTTTTCCTGGGTTGGCAGATTTGACAAATCCACATGCCTGGAACAGAAAGAGTAAAAGCACAGGTTCACATACTTTGAGGTGGATTAGACAAGACAAGCTTCAGTGCAGATACCAACACGCTCTGGGACACATCACATACATTAGCACTTCATGGTGAAGCATTAAGGGCTTCATAAGAGAGCTTGAGAAATCATTTAGTGTGACTTTAATGGTCAAATAGAGTGGTCATTCATGAGCCTGGTCGGGCTGCCCCTTGAAAGTCGGAAATCTGAATCGTCATTCAGAGACCCCTCAGTCGACTGGGAATGCTTCAAGTCAAGCAGTTGTTTTTGTTTTCGCTAGTCAGTGTGCTGTGCAATGTACTTTTGGGGATGTTTTGGTCCCCAGAATTTGCTGCAAAGGGAGCACTCTTGACTTTCACGCTGCACTTTAGTACAGAGCTGTGGACGTGATGCAGCGGCACAGAGAAGAAGAAACTTTCCACCACAAGTATCCAGAACATTAACTTCTCTCTTCTGCTTGGAAGTGGTGAAATAACAGCTCACAGCAACTTAATACAACACAGTCTCTGGTTTTTGTTTGGTATCTGGTGTCAGCAAAAACATTTCACGTCCGTCATTAGTGCTGTTAGCCTGTTTAGTATATTAAATGAATGTCATTGTCCCGCTGAACCCATTCAAACTTTAAAACTTTATTTGGGGGAAAAAACAAAAAACAATCATGTTAAATGGCGGAATCTGATTCCACTCACAACATCCTGAGTTGGGTACAGCCCTAGAGCTTTGCATATTATATCAGTTGGATTCATGGGAGGCGGTAAACAGGCAATGAGGAGGCAGGTTATGACTTAAAGGAGCAGTCCTGTGTTTACTTACCTTTTGGCATCCGCGTGAGGGGAGGATCACAGCACTCCATGTGGAAGCCCCGGTCACAGGAGTCACAGAACAACATGTTGTCCTGCGCAGTACAAACATGCACAAGATGATTATTAATCACTTCAGACGCAATACAGACAAGGTAAGTCTCATGGAACCAATAAACATGCATGAAAGCTAAAACAATATACCAGGGGCAAACTGTATTTTCATGAAGTCAAATATGTTTCACCCATGTCCAATAATATGGTTATAATGCACTTTGTTTGATGATAAAGCTCCTGAGATCATCCTTATGTCAAACTTAAATAAGAATTCCACATATTTATGTAAATGTTCAAAGTACATTAACCTCTTCCACTGTGCTAGGGATGCTGGTGTCCTCGGCCAACAAATTTAGTGGCTGCATCGCTGAGTTTTAACGCTAGAATGAAAATACCACATGCAACTAAAGGACCTGATGAATCCACTGGTTACAACCATGTCATGCTGTCTTATTGGGAAGGAGACTTAATAATGCACTAAAGGTAGGAAATATTTTGGCAAGGGAAAAACTGGCAAAGCTAATTTCACAGGGGTCACTTGAAGATATGTGAATGAAAATGGGTTAAATAGGTACCAATGAGTCTCCTCTTTGCAGACATGCCAACTTTATATTAGTCCCGTGCCATTTTGGGCAAAAAAACCCCATGCAGTTTTCCTCAATGTGATAAGATCATTTTTAAAACTTGACATCACTGTATAAGATGACCTATTGTGACCTCTGGGATAATCACAGCCGCCTGAAACTTGACAGCCACAACCTAGAGACCTTAGGCTTTCAGAGGATGTATGCTACCTTTCCAGAACGGAGGTGCTCACCATCCAATCACTGAAAAAAATCTCCAAATGTCAAAAGTTTTTGACATTTAATCACAGCACAGATTTTTCTGTGGTCGTCCTTCAAGTCTTGGTGTCTTAATGTGGTATTTTGGAGGGATTTTTGACCATTTTTATCAGTTCTCAAGTGATTAAAAATGTTTACATTTTGCACCAAAACTGTGCAACAAATCCTAGAAGAGGTTAAAGTTGAAATGTACTTTGAAAATATCCACCTCGACTGGTTTAAGCAGCTTCTTTGTTTCCATGTTGCTCTCTTTCCTCAAAGATGTATTTTATCACTGTGCATCTTGGCAGTATGTTGTGCATTTTGTCTCACCGTCAAACCTCTCTACAAACATTTGAATAACAATGATGCCTCACTTGACGGGGAAGAGAAATCATGCCGATGCCAACTAAAATAGCTCAATCCCAGGACCACAGATATGTCTATCAGCATCTCTATCTGGCACTTAAGTAGAGAAGAGAGCGTTAACAGGCACTGTTAGGCTGCCAGTCCGCCATATTCGCTCATCCACTCACCGCATTCTTTCCTTGATCCTGACAGCTGCTGCAAGTCTTGCATTCGATGCACTGCCACCACAGAGCCTTGACTCGCGCTGTGAGCTCTGGGGAGAACTTGAGACAGGACGGGTGGCCTGCAGGTAGACAGACACGCATACACAAACAAGTGCGTCAACGTCACAGACTTTTTTAATGGCTGCTGACTGACAGCCATGACCCACTTGCATCATTGTAGGAAGAAAAAAAAAAAAGAGATCCTTTTGGAACTGAAAGCCCTCACTGAATCAAACCTGGCTGCAAAGAGAGTGTTCAAACATAAATGACAATCTGTCAGAGCTGTGCTTTTGCTGTTTGAAGAGTAGCAAACAAGATGGTCTTGTCTGGGACAGAAACCCACTGAGGGAAGAGGAGGAACACAATCTCTTCTCTGCTTTCACTAAGCAGCAGGAAAACCATAATTATATCCCAGCTTCTCTGAAAGCAGAGTCCGTTGCCAGTATTTGTCAATTATTGTCTTCGTCTTCCTTAAGTTTAAGCATGGTGTGATGGACCGAAAAAGGGGCAGAGAAAATAAGATAATGAAAATATCACCACAGAACAACTATTAAGGACAACTCTTGAACTCTACATTTCCTAAAGAAAATGTGACTGTGCTACAGCTTATAAAACAGCATTTGAACCATTGGATATGTTTGAAATAACACAAGAAACTGAGTGGCAGTCCAAATACAGTGTGAAAGAGGGTGAAAATTGTAGTTAAAATGGACGTCTTAGGCTACATCCACGCTAATGCCTTCATTTTGAAAGTTATTGCTAAGTTTACGCCTAGCGTCCATGCTACTGTGATGTTTTGTAACCATGAAACAGAGACCTTTAAAAGCATTCAAACCCCGTTTTAATTTAAAAACTCCAGGTTTGCATTTACGTCTAGGGGTGAAAATGGAGACTTTTGAAAACAATGACGAAGACACCCTTATTCAATGACCAATTAGGTCTTATCAGTCACAACGGATTAAGCCAAAACATTTAAGCTTGCCGATATGCCTTTTGTGATTTTATACCACTTGTGTGGGTACTCCTTCCTTGTTGCCATGGCTTCCTCCGGTGATGGATAACGCTCCTATGACAGCTCTGATATATCATTGTATTTGTTTTGAATGATTCCCAATCTGTTTTCCATCACCTTGACTGCCTCACACTCATAATACTATCAGTCGGAGCTCCATCTCATTATTGGTCCAAGCAAAGGAATCTCTGGTCTTACTTTTCGCCATCTCTGTAGTGTTTCCTGTCAGTAAGCAACCAACCACGGAGAAGACAATCTGCTTCCTGTTTACATAGGTATGTGCAAGCCCAGCGTACGTCAATGGTCATGTGATATGCATTTTCAGGCGTGTGGATGTGGCCTCAGCTGACATGTAACCATTGAAAGCAGTTAAATAAGAAGATGAAAGTTATAGAAAGTTCAGTAGAAGAAGCAGCACCAGAAATAACTGAAGTGTGCAGCTTCCTAAAAGTACACTCATGGTAATCTTTTTACAGCTCCAGTATGTGAGCATTGTGCTTGTATTATTTTCTCAGCTGCAAATGCATTTTTACAAGAATGATTAGATTACAGATTTGTATTCTAGCCAATCACATCCATAGTTTGCAAACAGCTGATTGGACCCTCTTTTGTTGTGCTGTTGTTTACCACAAAACTAGGAAAGATTAACAAAGCCACAGACTGAATGGGCACTTGCTGGTCACAAAGCAGCACTCACCACTATTGCCACAGTCGGCGCAGGAGATGAGTTCCTCCGGCCTCTTGTCGCGATTCTGCTCCTTGGTCCCCAAGCAGAAGCTGCAGATGGGAATGGGCTCCGCCACCGGCTGGCAGAGGGA
The DNA here is from genome assembly GCA_035609425.1 of Epinephelus awoara. NCBI lineage: Eukaryota > Metazoa > Chordata > Actinopteri > Perciformes > Serranidae > Epinephelus > Epinephelus awoara. The sequence goes on from CM069302.1 coordinate 31,827,466, forward strand.
CAGAAGAGAGAGGGGGAGAGAAGTTGAGACCGTCAGTCAACTTAACAGCTTAATTGTACAAATGAAAACAACAAAGTGGCCTTGTGCGTCCTGCCACAGTGGATGACTGTTGCTGTGTGTATTAACAAGCCAACAGCAGACTGAGCGCTACAATGACACCACAGAGCATGTGGATCTGTGAACAGAGTTTAGGATAATGAAGAGCATGAGAGTTACAGAGTGATGAGTGAGCTTGTATAATTTATGTGACATGTCATGTTTGAGGCTGCCATCTTGTGTCAGTGTCTCTGCTGGCTCTTGTGTTGTGTGATCAAAAGCTGTATCTCAGTTCCTTTGGTTGTATTGGCTGAGGAGTTTAACTCCAGCGCAACGTGTCCCATTTTGACACTGAAACATGCCATAAGACGTTCAGTTCTGGTGCTGCATCAATCTTTTAGCGCGTCCCCGAAAACACAAACCGCGTCAGCAGGTGTGCACTCACACACAAAACAAACACATTATCTGATATGCACCTAAGCCAGGATTGTGTCCAGGGAAACAAAAGGCAGGATAACACTTTACATGTTGTTAGACATCAAATAGGACTTGTGTGTCCAATAAAGCTGAAAAATCACATCCCTGAAGCACTGCAGGTGCACTTCACAGGCGCAAACACGAGAAGGAGGGGCCATGGGGTGACTCTCCTTGAAAGTTTCTAGAGCCTGGAAGCCCTGAGGGGAAGTGGTGGCTTACTGCTACCTCAGAGTACACCACAAGTCATTTTCAGCAACACACTCTGCTTACTGCTGAGTATCAAACAGATACAAGTGAGTCAAATTTGTATTACTGAGATAATTTAACCATAAAAATCCATATAATCTGGCTGCGATATTTACAACTCACATAAATGTCCTGAATACAAATGAATGTTGGTAGCATCAAATGCCAGGAGAACTTGTTTTGTGTATTTAAAATTCTGTAATTGGGTTGTTCTGTGATTTAAGGTGCCAATAAAACTCATTTTGACCTTTTCATATTCTGTTGTAGAGCAACAATGAAAAGCAGCAGGTGTAATTAGGATCTTCTGACTGTGATCGAACTAAAAAGCCCAAATAAATGTCTTCAAATTGATACATGCAAACTTAAAAACTTAAAATAATCTTACATAATCTAAGGTAAGCAGCTGCTTAAATCGTCACTGGAGCAACCGTCTGTTCTTATAGGTCACATACAGGATCATCTATGTGTAAACAAGCTGTCCCCAAAAACTGAGTGTGTGTGTGAGAGAAGAGTGATGGACACTGTGCATACTACGTCTGTTGCCTCACTGCTTCCACGTCCTAAGCTTTACAGTGGAGACCACTGTTGAAAACAACCCCCATGACATCGGGGCTGGTGTGTGCCAGCACGCACGTGGGAGACTCTGAGACTGTGATCTAATGACACCGAAGTGGACTGTTTTGATCATCCTACTAAACTCTTATGTGTCAGCCCAAACACTGCATGGTAGCATCCGAGAAGACACAAGCGCAAATATAAAATCAAAAGCCTTAAAACAAGTCAGAATCCAAACATCAATCCAATTTGGAAATTGCTGTTCATTCCCAGTCCTCTTGAAACTTGGCAGAAATTGAGCAATGTCCCAGCTCTCACAACTTAAAACTGACATGAAGTGGATAAATACTTAGCATTTGTTGTGTTTTACATGCATGCTTAATTCAGATTAACCTTAAGAGATTTGTTTTCACCTTGACTGTCTTTTTTTGTGTTCATTTGTGTCAAAAACGCCTAATTATCCTACTAATTATACAAAGTTGGAACGAAAAAGCCCAGGGCAGATGAATACTTCTGCAGACACGAAAACAAAATCTTTTAATACTGAGAAACAAGAGATACTTCAGACACTTCAATGAGCCACCAACATCACCAGGTTCATGTGTCTGAATGAAAGAATGGTTCTTGATACTCACAGGCTGTGCTTACAATATTATGAAGCAACTTGAAGAATACTTCGCCTGCCAAACAACAATGTGGCAGTTTCAATTACTCACCCCTTGTTACTTTGAATTTGTAAAGAAAACTTTACTCTTCTCACAAGCGCTTACAGTGAACGACAAATCCAAAAATGGAGAAAGTTCTTGAACTGAAAGAGGGCAGGCGTGCTACTCATGTGTGCCTGGGGCTTTTTATGCTGAAGCCTGTTTAATAGTAAAAAATTTAGTCAAAAAAACATTGAGCATAGCAATAATAACATTACAACCGAACTCTTCTTCACTTCCCTGGAGTCAACAAGCAAGACTGGATAACCTTTAGGATAAGCACCACTCTGCCTTCGCAAGTCGAAGTGAGTTAGTTTGCCATCCTAACTTTTAACATGGATAACATTGCCACCAGCAAAATACCTCACCCAATTAAATCCATGCTCTATTTTTTTTTTTACCAGTTTAGTGTATCACTGTGCTTAACCACAAGTAGCCACGACGGATCTGTTTTTCGAGGGTGGATTTAGTGATCTGGGGGCCCAAGGCCAACATCGTCTTGCTTTACTTTTCACCCTTTCTCTAACTGGAAATGTCAGAACTGGCAGTGGGAGAAGAAGTAGCTACTCAAAAATTTTTCCTTCAGTAAAACTATTCACTATTATCAATACTGCACAGTAGAAGTCCTGAATTCAGTTTTTTACTCAAAGTGAGTAAAAGGGAGAAATTATCAGCACACTGAACTGTAGCTTTCAATTCTTATATATTGCTGGATAGTTTAATGAATGATAAAGTCTCATATTTTGTGACACACTAAGTTCCACTGAGATGCCTATTTTTTTTTTTTTTTACTTTGGGGGCCTCTTTTGGTTATTCCGCTACACAAGGAGTTAAAATAGCAACATTACTGAATATTTCCCATACCTAAGCATCATGATAAATCTATAGCTACTGCAGGTGTGTTGTTCAGAACCCAAAGGAGCACAGTGTTTGTACGAGCAGTTCTTGAGAAAGCTGCAAGCAGCGCTACCACAGGCCAAGCGGAACGGGCATGTGTAACATGGGGACTGCAAGTTGATGTGCAAATGGTCATTTGGGGGATTAAGTATTCCTTTAACAGACAGCATAGGTTTGCTTTTTGTTGAGCTGTTAAATCCACCCATTTTAAACTCAGTAATGAGGCTGAAATTTGTGCAAACTTTGTCTTTCTGTCACTACTTACTATGAGTTTACAGAATAGCTGCAAAAATTGAAAAATGAAAAAGGAAGTCTATTCTTAAGCACACTACTGTGTACGTTTAACATCATTGTGATCATGTTACATCATAGAAATCATGTAAAACTTTGTAGGAGGCGCACACAAGGTCATAACATGCACGTCATCCCACAGGGAACAATCCAATCATTTATTTAAATGGGAAAAACAACATGACATTCACTGAGGATGGCGTTACAAGGTTTTCCACAGGACAACAGTGTAAGTGCACATAGCCGCAGAGAGCTGGGTAGGCAGCAGGTCCTGGCAGGGAGGAGACAGGGACAAGAGCGTGATTTATTGGGTTCATTTCCTTCTGACTCAGGCTCCTTCCAACACCCCCTCTACACCCCTCTACCCACCCACCTAACAGCACAGGGACAGAGAGAGCAAGAGAAAAAAAAGGTAAGGAGTGAGAGGGAGTAAAGGGAAGAAAGAGGTAAAGAGGAGGGTTGTAAAGAATGAGTAGTGAAGAGGGAGGCAGATAAGCACAGACACGCAGGGTGCAAAGAAGAAGATAGAGTCGTATTTGAGGATAAATATATAAGCACTAGCTCTGTTTTCCTGAGACCATTTTACAGTCTCACAGGTAATGAGTATATAAAATGGTGATCATGCACTGGATTATACAGTAAGATCCCAAAACAAATCGTTACAAAATGATATGAATGCACAATAAAAAAAATAGCTATACTGAAGAAAAACTGAGGAGAAATGAAAGTCAGCAGTGAGAAGAAAGAAAAGAGGAGTGTGAAAAAAGACAGAGCGAGGACAAAAATAAGAATCCAGAGGGCAGGAGAGTGAAGGAAATGAAAAGTGTAAAGAAAGAGAAAATCTGCAGCGGCAGTCCTCTGAGCAGCCTGCGTGCGACCAACACCTCAATCATTCCTGACGCTTAACCCCTTCCCCGCTGGAGCAGGTCAACTGCTCCCACTCGCCCCGTAAGCGCTCGAGTAAACACGAGCCAAGAGCGAGCGAGCGAGCGTCGCCTTACACACACACACAGACACCCTGTATAGAGACGCATGTTACAGTGAGGCTTCAGTTACTGGCTGCCACTGTAAATTAATCCCCAACAGATACTAAAAAATGAAAAGCTAATCCTCCCTTCATGACAGGGATATTGGAACAGTGAAACACAATTCCTCCTGAGAGCTTTTTTTCCTCCCTGTTTCAGCCTTTTCTACCTCAGCCAGCATTGGCTGCCAGGACTGCTCTTACACCACAACATCGCTCTAGAAATTTCTCACATCGACCGACTGTTTGAGTTAAGTGTCATGGCCGACTTTTGACTTGAGATGTGTGTGGATGTGAGTCTATTTTAAGCCTGTGTGTTCATGCTTTGGCATGTGCTCTTCTTTTTTTTCCCCCCCAACACAAGGAGCGCTCAGGAACAAAACGCTGTTCTGAGCCAAAAAGACACGCCTTGTGGCAACCGTTAGCAGCTAGCCACATCGACTGGGCAGACTTGAAATGCCATTAAAAACATGTCTTACAACTTTCAGGTTCCTCTATAAATACACGCCTGCACACGAATGGACAGGTGAGTGCACCCTAGTCTGACCCATGCTGTGTCAACACTGTCAGATATGCTCCATATCCTGTAGCACTGTGATCCAAATTTGGAAAAATTATTCATTTTGTTTTCAAATGGTCAAAATGAATACTTGAGGCAACATGCAGCATTGTCTGAGACCTTGTGCCGAGAGATAACAGGGTATGGAAAACAACAAACTGGCCCGGTTTCCTCTTTATAAACTGGCTTATGTTATCTACAGACAGAGGACAGGAGAGTGAGACAGGAAGGAGAGAACAATAGAGGAAGGACGAAAGGAGAGGGAGAAATGGAGGAGGAGGAGGGAAAGAAGGATAAAAGGCAAAGGGAGAAAAAGAGAAAGAGGGAAAAGCGTTGCTGTTGTCCTTGTCTCATCTCAAGTCAAGGATCTCATTAACATGGGAGCCCAATCTCAGCAACCCCCACCACCACCACCACCACACTTCCCTTATGGCCGCCCCCACCTCGAATACAAACTCATTGATCACTGTTACAGGACACACCACGCAAGCAGAGACGACACACAAACACATTTGCACTTGTAGTCATTAGATGCACGAAGAACTAGTAGTCATGCGACATTACTCGTCACGGCATCATCATATAAAAGCACAAAAACATGTATACATTGATGTCCAAGTGACTTTGGTTGGTTCAAATCTGAAATCCCTGTGGTCCCACTGGTGTATAAATGACTTTAAAGTAAGTGGTCTACATTTTCATGTGACGTCTACAACAGCCCGAGGAAGTGTGTTGTGCCAGCGTGCCCTCCCTTCAGCCAAGCATCACCCTCCATTATCGTCGAGGTTAGCCAGGGAGCACAAAGCTAAATCACTGCATCAAACGGAGCGGGGCTGGCCGCGCTCCAGCCGTCACTTCCACAGCTGCTCAACACATTGGCTCTATTTGCAGGGTGGTGAGGTTAGCCATACGCAAGGCCTCACACAGCTACACTTCCCTTGCCAAATGCCATTCACATCACAGTCACTGGTGAGCTCGAGGTAACTGCTCCCCCTGGGTGCTGACACCACTGCTAATGCTGTTTCTATAGACTCTTGGCTCGCAGCGTCTGCTCCTGGTTGCTCTTCTGCAGCCAGTAGGGTCAGATTGGAACACCTTCAATGAAAATACAAATGATGGCCAGTGCTAATGCCACTGGTAAAGCACTGGCACTGTATAAACACACTGTCTGGCATGTGTTTTGCATATGACAAATTAGACACAGACCTCACTTTGAACAGTTTTTATCATAATTATTTTCAGAAGACAGTCCAGATGAAAACTGTTGACAATAAGGTCTGTGGATTATCTTAAAGGTATACTATGCCGGAATTGTCAGTTACTGTTTGTAAACACAACATCAAAACTTGGCCGCACCTCACTACACTACTTGTACATACACTAAAAACTACTATCCTAAGAGCGTTCCATTTGTTGTTAAGGAAAAGCCGATACTTGAGGGAGGAAGCTAGCTAAGCTAACTGCCGGCACCTACCGGTCCAACAGAAAATAGGCTAACTCTGCATCACTCTTCATCCCCATTCTCTGCTTTCACTTTTGTTTTGGATCAACCTCTGTCAACTTAGCATTTTGCCTCGCTTTGTTTGCGTTTTACAGTGCTGTGTCCACAATATTCGAAGCTTCTTCCTAGATGTGTGGTGCTTATGGTCTAGCACATGGTGGCCACTTTTTCATCAATTCCCCACCTTTTCTGTGTGCCGTTATTGGCTGTGGGCAACACCGCTCTACACATCCTAACCACAGCACAATAATAAGAAAATAAGAAAATACAGGGCAGGGTCTCTGCAGATAAATACACCACCACACATTTCTAGTGGGTTGTAAGTGATGGTTGAGAGGGATTACTTTTGCACCTGCACATTGTTTTTCTTAAGGAAAATCCTGCACAGTATACCTTTAAGGTACCTGGGGACACCATGTCTGGAAAAACATATAGCTTGTTGAGCTTTGTTGAGTGATTTTTCACTACTTCCCACACCATAAATGACGACTGTATTTGGGGTTGCAGCGGAACTCTGACAAGCAGATATCTAAAATATCCACACATATAGACACACCAAACTGACATCAAAGAACTAGTGGCGCAAAGGCTGACTGTTGTGTCGCCTTGCGTCACCTGTTTCTCAGCCATGAAGTTGCACATGTACACACACTGCACATACATTCTGCATTTGCATGAGAGAAAATAAATCTCCATACCAGCAGGTGGTGGCAGTCTGCATTTTTCATTAAAAAACGGAAACCAAAGGAGCGACAGGACAGATTGAAGATGCTAGTTAGCCAGTTAGCACATGAACAACACAACCCGATGTTGAAAGAACAAAAGATAGTGGATTTGCGGTAGCAAGCAATAACACAAACAAGTACAAACCATTTCTGCTGCAGAGCTCAATGGCAAAAAAACGTGTTTTGTTCGTCAAATCATTGTTTGCTCTGCCACAATGACAATAAAGACTTCTATTCTATTCTGTCCTAAAAAACTTCACTGATGTAACAAGTTTGTTTTCATCTCACGCCCTCTTGACTTTAGCTGTTTGTTTGCTTTCATCACTTCCATATCTCTTCTCATGGATAGAGTTGAACTGCCAATCAGTGATTTTACTCACTGACAGGTTTCACCATCTCATCGCCAATTCAACATGCTGAATCAGCGAACTAAAGCCAATGAGGGCTGATAAAGGCCGGCTAGTGCCAACGGTGCAGGACATACCACCCAAACTCGGGCAACATATGCTCACCTACCGCCAACATTGAACAACAGCAACGACTAGCAAATTACTGCTTACGGCAGAGATGAAAATACGTTCATTACAATTTGTGTGAACTGACCATTTAACTTAATAAATGCTCTACAGTTTTTCCACTTCACAGCTGGTGTGTACTGCTAAATGTCAAACAAGAACTGCGTCTGTGGTAGCAGCGCAGTGTGAGGTTAAAGCTGGTGCCATCAGAGACTGGAACAAGAAATTTCAACTTTAGGCACTAATAATGGGTCAACTGAGGCCAGGGCTCTGGCCGAATGGAAACAACAGATGCCTGTCAGGGAAATGGAGGCAGAAATAAAGACTTTCTACAAGTTTCACCTCCTCCTGGAAAAATGGATGAGTCCTACATTTGAAATTCAAGTCGACAATAGAGTCAAGGGGGACCATTTCATCGCACCCAATTAGATAATTTTCCAAGCATTCCTGTGATGCTGTGCTAACTCTGAGAATGTTTCCATCCATCCAGCGAACACACAAAATCCTCTCCTGTGACTACACAACATGATATAGCACCAATGGGGGAAGGGAAGGTAAGGGAGAGAGAAAAAGAAGCAGGTTGCACCCAAGGCATATAATCGATGTCTGAGGGCATTTTGTATTCACGGTTCTCCCAGTGATGATACATGATGTCTTCACCTTGAACCAACACAAGCAGAGGTAATGTGTGTGATGGTAGAGAGAGACAGGTGGGGTCGATCCAATACTGGAAAAGTGGAATGAATTACAGTGAATAAATATATCCATTATGGTTTATAATAAGCATTGCCTAATGTAGCAGCTTGACAACCACTACCAGCAAAGGAACCATTAGCTGCTGGATGCTAACCTGTTAAAGGGTCGGTGGGATGTTTTGGAGGGAAATCGCCACAACACTGTGTACGAGCAGATAATGTGTCTGTGTGTATGTTGTTCACGAGCCACTTTTTTTTCACACGTCCTCGCCATGACACTGCATGTCCACATCGAGAACTCTGGTTCACCCCGCTCCAGCTGTTGAGGAGAGGGCAACTGCGGGGCAGGGAGATTGCTCTTGCCTATTATGACGGAATGAACATCATATACACACACACACACACACACACAACTATATACCCACACAGATATACACACAAAGGCTCAGCGTCAAGCCCATCCCACCTAATGGCCGTAGCCTCATACTGCTAACGGGCGCTCAGGGAGGCAATGAGGTTTGCCATCTATATATCCATGACCTCTGGTTGACTTCGCTCCCCCATTCACCTCCCCCCTCATGACCTGGCAATGGCACCCTATTAGGGTGAGAAGGGGGAGACAGAAATAGGGTCTGGGATCCTGTTTGAATGGAGCACTCCGATACAAACATCAGCGTGTTGAGTACACAAATCTCCCCGCAAATGGGGTCAAAGCCAGTGCTTAGCCATTTGTTTGGATTTTCCTCCCCCCTGCCTTCACTCACACACACTCTCTCTCTCTCCCCCTTTCCTTGTGAAATCATAACTGTTAGCAATCATGCGGGGCAATATAGCAATGATGCACTGGTGGAAGAGCAGGGGAACTGAGCAGAGTGATCATGCAACACCAACTCTGTCTTCAGCGCGTAGTTTCTATCTCTTTGACGCATATGCCATCGCACCGGCACAGGCTAACATATACATCAAGCACATACCAGCAGTCACTTTCAAAACACACATGATTGAGCAGCAATAAGGTTGCATCCTCTGGAGAGATATATGAAAAGGAACATCACAAGAAGCAGGAGGGAGGAAGAGTAAACAGGCTTGTGTGAATGCCAGACGCAAATGTCAATTTCCTCACTGCTGCAGCAGCTTCTCCATGCCCTATCCAGCCTGAAGATGCGCGTCACAAACAACAAAACCTCCACACGTTTAATTCAACATCTTTGATGAACAATTTGATGCAACAGGGTGGTCTTTTTTCTCTTTCAGCAAAATCACTTGGGCTAAAATTGATTTTCTGACAAAATTTAGTTTAAATTTACAGGATGTGATAACTTTTACACTTACTGGTGCAATATTAAGTTAGATAATACAAATTCCCGTGTACAAAAATTGCTTTCCCACTGAGGTGTGCACTCCTTTGTGTTTTCATTTGGCTCTCTAAGGCAGGCCTATCGGTAGCTGAGTCAGAGAGAAAGAGGTTGATCTCTGTTCGTCTTAAGAGCGAGCCATCTGCAGCCAAGCAGGTCACTATGTTAGGCAGACCCCATGTGACTTCAGCCTGCTCTCTAGGCTAATCCTACTTTGTGTGTGTGTGTGTGTGTGTGTATGTGTAAGGCCGTTCTTAACATGAGCTTCTGTAGCTGCACAGACTTGTACACACACACACCCACACAGGGGCCAGATAAAGCCAGGAGCCAGTCAAAACAGTGTTTACGGCTGATCTAGTATCCTCCAGATCTACTGGCTGTCTGATAACCTAAGTGACATGTGACCCAATGATGGGCCACTTGGCTGAAAGATATTGGCGTGCAGCTCTAACAGGTTTACTTAGATGCTGGTTGTTAGAATGCATGTTTGCAGGTCTGTAGGCATCTGAAGTGATATGTGTATGTGTGAGATCTTGTGGCAGACTGCACTCGGCTTGTGTGTTTATGTCTGTGTGTACTATTCTGTTCCTTTCTTTGCGTGCAGTTGTATGGTTTTAAACACGAGTGTGTGTGTGTACACATGTCCCTGGCCCTTCGAAGCAGAGGTTAGCAGCGGGCTGCTCTCTCTGATCAGGTTACAAAAGTGGGTGTGTTCCCTCTCTCCTCTGTCGCCTGCATGTCTGCCTCTCCCTCTCTCTCTCTTTCTCTCTCTAACTCATTCTGTCTCTCTCGCTTTCTTCTCTCTCTGTGTCTCTGCCTCTCTCTCCCTTTCTGGTTTCAGAGGCCTGTAGCTTGCGTCATCCAGGCTTCTTCCTTTGGCACCACTACAGTCTCTCTCTCTCTCTCTCCTTCTTTCTTCCACCCATCTCCTGACAAGGAGCAGCCCTGCAGCTGGTCCACACTCCCTGCAGGAGGCTGAGAGCCATGTGACTCTCTACCCTGACCTCCTCCTCAGCTGAAAACTGGCCCACCAGCCGCCCACCCAGCATCACTCCTGTATTGCTTGCCTGGATCACAGCGCACACACCTGAGTTTCACTCACATATTCACCCACACTGACCAGTTGGGTTCAGTGAAGTCTTTCTGACATGTATTCTGACCCAGTACCCCTGTTCTCACGTCTTAAACACAAAGATGCATTCTCCAGTTTCTGCAAAGATCCTCACTCTGGCATCTGTCTGATGTTGCTCAACCCTTCTCAGCCACTTCTAAAATAACTTCGCAATGTGCTACGTAAACGACTACACCATATGCTGGATGAAAATTCACAAATAACATTCACACAGTCAAAGACCATGCTGTGCTGTAGTAAAATACAGCCTTGTAGGAAAGTACCAATTTGAACAAGCAGAGAAAATGCAGTGCCAATGGCTTGGGTAATGCCAGCTAATAGATCTGGACAAATCTGGGTGTACAGCAACTATTATGCGAGTAGAGTGACTGTTGTGTGGATTGCAAAAAGACTCAGAGAGGGTGTTTTGGTTACTTTCAAATATCACATTCACTCTCTTTCTGTTGCCCCAAAAAGTTTTAACTGAGGAGCGCATCTGATTTCTTGTCACAATTTCCTCAACGACAGCTGTTGTTTCAACAGGATATGCGTGATCTTATCAGACACAAGGTGCCAACAAATAAGAGTGGTTTAACACCTTTATCTTTTTACATGTGTAATGTATACAAAAACTTTCTATCAACACTTATCGGCAACATCGAAATGGTAACGGTTTCTGTTTGATGTCCACAATGACTGTGACCAGGTGTTTATTATTTAGTGTATTTTATTAATGTGTCAAAGTTTGAGGTGCATGCACATAGCTTTACGTGTTTGTTGTCTTTCTCACCTTGTCTTTCTCATGGGGCAGCAACCGGACAGGTGGAAGTGATTCCAGAGACACTGTCCCGGTCCCGTCATCCAGGGAGCTGCTGCGGCTGACTAGCTGGAACAGAGGACCTTGCTTGACCACACGTCCATGGGCCACGGCCCTCTTCAGGGCCACCCTCAGCTGCTGGTGGAAGAGGCCGGGCCCCATGGAGCCGCTGCCTGACAAGTAGGCCGCCACATCAGCCTGGCACTTGAGAAAGCGCTCAATGTTCTTTAAGCTGGAGCCGCCAGGCTCATGGAGCCCCTCCAGGGCCCGCTTGATCAACTTGTTCCAGTCGAGTCCTGGTTTCTTCCCCGAATGGGAGTGAGAGCTACCACCGCCACTGCTGCTGCCACCTCCTCCCCCTCCACCACCTCCACCACCTCCTCCTGAGCTGCCACTACCTTTGGGCTTGGGCAGAGCCAAGCGCCCTGGGTTGTCAGGGTCCTTGTAAGAGTTGAGACCTTTGTTGGTGACCTTAAGAATGGTACCATCCTTAACACTAAGCTCTAACTGCTCCAGAACCGTTTTGCGATCCAGACCATGGGACATGGAAACCGCATTGCAAATTCGCTCCTCTGACGGTCTCTGCTTCTGCTTTTTCACCTTCTTGATGGCCTCTAGGATCCATTGGGTGTACATTGGGTTGGCCAGTTTCACCATGGCTGCGGTCTGGGTGGGTGCGGGGGCCCCTAGGCCTTACCGCAATGACCACACACAAAAAAAGGGACTGTAAGCCAAGGACACACCTGGCCTGCGCCGTAGCGCCGCCGCCTCCTCTTTTTCTTCGCCCTCTGCCTGCGTACTATCCCTTGTCCTGTGGTCGCACAGAGAGTCCCTCAGAAGCTGAGTATGAGCAGCACGGTAATGAGCAGCTGACCATAGCACAAACCCCCCGAGCCAACCCTCCACCCTGTAAAATGCAGCCCACCCACCACCCACTCCCAACCAGGTGAAAGTTCCTGGCGAGAAGCAGGGGGAGTGGAGGAAGTAGCAGGTCTATTAGCAACTTAAACTTCCACAGAACACAAAGTAGGGTAGAGCAGATCTTGGTGATAAGAGGGGCTTTCAAAAAATAAGGTGTTTCCCACTTTGTCGCAAAAATACCTACACACGGACAATAAAACTGGTTCAGTCAGTTTCCTGCCACTGGCAAACTAGCCGAATCTCAATGCAAGCTGTGGAAGATGATCATGGTCTCCAAGACATAAAATTAGTGTTTCAATGATAAAGGTGAGCGCAACACAGTAAATATGTTTTCTGTGGATTATAACATTCCACAAGTTGGGGACTTCCACTGCATCCACGATTCCTTGTCTTTACTTGTTCTCTCTCGTTGTCTTTTATTCTTCCAGCAGTCCGGGCTTCTCAGCTCTGGGACGGAACAGATATCTCACCCCAGGGAGCAGCCACGACTGATCACCTTCATGCTTATTGCACTTTGGGTGCTGACGAACCCTGCAAAAAAAACATAAGAAAACAACACACAGAGACAGAGGTTAGCAAAACCTTGCAGAAATAAGTGACACCTTTCGTTAAAGTGGGGGAAAAATATGACAATGAAATTAAGTCTTTTAAAGATGAGAGTTTTAATTAGACGCAGATCATCTTAGAAAAGGTGCAGCATTATCAACAAAACTGGCACATCTTACAGTAGCCTAACACACATATACAAACAAAGCCATGCATGCATTTAGAAAGCACCATAAGTTTTGGCCATGCACTACTAACACAATGCAAATTATGAAGAGGAGAAATCCCTTAGCTGATACACCTCCTAACAGCTTGTGAATCAGTTTTGTAAATAACCATGCAATTCTCATGTTACATAGATATCACAGCCCAAACAACTGCCAGGGTAGTACAGGAATCACAACAAACAGATAGGACCATAACCTCTAACAACCACTGGAGATGGCACAGATGTGTCACATAATGATGGAAATGATGAGGTATAACAGAGTAAACAACATCATACTAAAAACTGCACTAGCAAGTTGACCAGTGGGCTAGTTGGGTTGCTAAGGTAAACATGATGCAGTCAAAACACAGACTGTTAGCAAACATTAGCTGAGAGGCTAGCTAAAAACCAAAGCTTAGCCAATTGTCGCAATGCCAACTATTTCCTGCGGTGCTGTTTACTCTCACTGATATGATATTATGTAGCTAAGTATCTGACAACAAGCCTTCCCGCTAACTGCTGTTGTTTAGCAAGCTAACGTTAGAAGCTAGCCAACGAGCTAGCGTTACGATTATGTTACTAACGTTAGTCGCTAACCCGAAACGTAAACAGCATGAAACGAGCGGTTAGCCAGCGCTCCAGCTCAAAAACACAACGTATTCCCCGTCAGTCGGTGTTTCAGACAGCACTAACCATCACACCGCAGCAAACACAGCGAATAATCTCATTTTGAATGTCATTCAGATATTAACGTAAGATCGCGGCCTTGTAAAAGGCACAATGCAACTTGCAGACGGCCATCTCGGCTAGCGGGCAAGTGCAAAAAATAAGATATCACAGCGGCGGATTCTGCAGTATTACATGTTCTCCGGCCTCCTTCTCAGCCTGTGGTATGGGCGAGGAGCCTGTGCCCGCTTAGACGCGTCCCTACAAGCGGTCCCCACCTCGCTGACTTCCTCCCTCCACCAACCGCCCTCCCACGTAACGCTACAGCCTGCGGTGCGGTGAAGACAAGGCCGCTGGAGCGAAGTAGCTAGGCCTCGGCTCCCCCCTCCGTACCCCCCACCCACCTCCGCGATCATCATCCCTCCGTACCCCTCTCTCCCTCTACCTCTCGCGGTTCCCCAGAAAGCCCGAGCTGGTCCGGTTCTGGTTTCCGAGGGAAGCTCGGGTAAAGCAGACCGTGTAAAAAATCTCATATTCCCCCATCCGGTTTCCGCTGCTACTCACCGGAATTTCGTGTCGAGCCGCCGAGGAGAAGGTGCCAAAACCGTGCGAAACGGAGACAACAACAAGCCTAAAAATGCAGCCACAGACCAGGGGTTCTAGAGCCGACGCCATCTTTGAGTGAAACAGGAGCACGGCTGGTGGGGGAGGGGGGAACACTGAACCGTCAGGCAGGGCCAAGGGACCGTCTGCATGGTGCGAGGCGAAGATCCAGGGGAAGAAAAATTCACTGCAAGGCGCGGGGGGCGGCGGCGTTGTGCTGTTGCTATGAGAGGGGTGTGGATATTGCTTGAGCACATGAAATGGAAGAAAGGGACAGATGGTGGTGGTGTTGGAGGAGGGAAAAAAATGAAAAGAGAGGATAGGTGTTCTCGCATTCTCTGCTGTACTACAGCTACATAGGGGGATTCAAGGGAGCGTCCGCATTTTGTCCAGCAGTTGTAAAAAAAAAAAAAAAAATCAAAGCCAATGAGCGTGCCTTAACGTTAGAGGGTATTTAAAGATCAAAGTGAGACACCCCACCACACTGCAGTCTATTGTAGCAGCTGTGTGTTTTTTAAGCTAAAGATGGGAAGAGAGCCACACAGATCCAGTCCCCAGAGATGATCAGATGTTGCAGTGTGTAGCTATCTGGAGTATTACAGTACATGATAAAGCATGTTATTATCTGTCTATGCAGAGTAGTCTCCAAATGCATTGCTCGTCAGACTGTGAAACAGAGTATTATCTTTCCAGCAAAGAAAACTATTATGTAAACTGTCTGCAGCCGATCCACTTTGTTACATTTCATTAAATGACAGCTGAGTCTAACACCTTTTCTTCTAATTTATGTTTGGAGAGAGAAGGCTTTTTTTTTTTTACAGCTCTCAGTGCAATATAAATTACAGCATCTGGTGACAGATGGAGGCAACATAATGTGAAGGTATCACATTTGAATCTGCAGTGTGCTCAATTTAAAAGTAATTTGCACTTAATATACGCAAGTTATGGACACTTTATGTTTAATATATGTTGTAGGAAATTAAAAATTACAACATTAAAAGAAATAGCCATTAATCATGGCTCAGAACACACAGAGTTCTACACAAGAGGTGATAAAGTATCACGTATAGCCCTGTAATTTATGAATCTGCCTTGGGGAAATTTGAACAACTTAAGTACAGCTGTCTTACTAAGAAGAAAAACAATCAATAGAGGAAAACTGATTTTGCAGCTTCAATTTCATGATCATAGTGATACAGAGGCACTTGTGTTGGAAATCTGGCAGCAATCTTCCTTTTCTATTACAGGCTAACGCTGAAAGCTCCCTGGGTGGAAATTAAATTATCTGCAGCTTTGTGTAAAATGATGTGTACGGCAGTCCTCAGAGACGGATTATAGAGTGTCTTATAGGGAGCAATTAGACCTGAGCTTTTCCCATGTTAGAGGTGTCTTGTGAGAGGGTGAACTGCTGTCAACACAGTGGTGATCAAATAAAACCGGTAAGGTCACATTTTACTTGCTGTTTATCTTGCACTTCTTCAGGGACAAATAAATCACATTCCAACGACAAGGCACTAATTATAATTAACGGCAGTGTTATTACACAGATAAATAGTGTGAAGCGTTAACACATGATCGGCTATTAGTACGCCTCCTGAGGACTCACATATTACATTAGTGTGTACAGTAGGCCGGCTAACAGATGGACAGTACTCAGGAGAAGCTTGCACCGCATCTATCGTTCCCGGCCATGAATAAATAATGTTGTTTGCCATGATCTACAGCAGAGGCCATGTTCACTAATACACAGCAATAGAAACAAACTACCCGGGGTTGGGGAGTCAGTTCACTATAATTGTGATAAGATCTTATTGATTTTCAGTCAGAAAAATGGAGGCAGAGGCACAACTTGAAGACTTTTACTTATTCCAAATGAGTGCTGTCAGCTTCTAAAGTAATTGGAAGAATGAGGGCAGGGATGTAATATTACAAATTGTTATAAGATATTACTGCATATGTAATTGTACACAGTATAAAAGTCATGTATGCTGCATGAAAGCATTTCCAAATAAGGAAAACACTGACTGTCATCTTCTGTGTTTATATTGTTAAATGTAATATTGTTGTCTCCTGTCCTAACTTTCATGATTGTAATGTCATGTTGTTTTTTGTCCTGATGTGTGTTTGTTTTTATGATGTTGCAAATGGAGCTACTAAGATGCAAGACATATTTCAGACCTGTCCTGACAATAAAGTATCTGTCAATCAATCAGTCAAAACATACAAGAGCTGTAACGATGAGTCCATTAATTAATTAGCTGATTGACAGAAAATTAATGGGCAGCAAGTCTGTTGTTAATTCATTAGTCATTTAAATGAATGGTTAAGCATTTTGGAGATCCAGTGCTGGGCCTATTACATTTGGCATTATATTATTATTATTATTATTATTATTATTATTATTATTATGAAAGTGATAACAAGAGCGAATGAGAAGTCAACACAAGTAAATTACTTAGCTAAAAAACAATAATAATAAATAACAGACACTAAAAGAATATGGTTGGCTATTTATTTTTTATTTTTTGTACTGCACCCCGGAAGTTTTCTCGGACTCTAATGCTCTCCAAACACACTCCGCCATACCTTTCACTGCTCTTGCATGTTCTGACTATGATTAGGCTACTCACTGATGAACAGGTTAAGGTAAACTCCAATGCCATGACAAAAAGTAGCACCCCTACTACAGACTGACTGTTGGCACTAGATCTTTGAATAATTTTTCCCTCATGTTTGATTTTTTTTTCTTTTCTTTTTTTCGCCTACAGGAAGATCTGCCAATGTGGTGATCCACTTACTTATTGTTCTTTCAATAAAACTCAAGCTATACAGCCAGCAGCAGTTTGGCAAATCTAATTTAAAGCTTAAGAATAGTTCCCTAAACGTTGATTTATTCTGAAAAAAGTCAATTATTCTCAGGTTCCAGATTTTCAAATGTGAAGATTTGCTGCTTTTCTCTATGTAATTAGATATCTTTAGACGAAAGAAACAATTCTGAAAATGACACTTTTGGCTCTGGGAAATTGTGACTGATATTTTTCACTTTTTTGATGTTATACCCATTTAAAAATTAGTTATTTGCATCCCTAATTCATGCATCTATGTTTAAAAATATATTTTTAAAACAGCAGAACTATGAACTGTTTCTGATCATCTATAAGGTTGGGAAAAAAAATAGCACTGGGAAATACTTTTTGCCCCCACTCACCCACAAATGGATGTTTCGGTATGAGACCCTCGCCTTGTGCTCTATCTTTGGTGGACAAAAGGAGACAAGTAATCCTTAGCTTCCTTTCATCCCCTTAATCCCTCCTCTTTTAATTTCTGTTCGCTGAGCATCCACCTGCTAGGGGCCCTGAGCCCCCAGCACCAGTGTCCACCTGCCCCCTGCAACCCTCCCCTCTCCGACACACATATAAACACACACATCCCGTCCACCTGATGCACAGCAGCACCTCCTGCTCTCCGGGCCTGCTGTCGGGCCTGCTGGCTCTTGCTCTGCTCCACTTCTTCCTGCCTCCGGTTTAAAAGCTGGTGCTTTGCCAAGCCAAATAAACTTAAGGGATCCCTTTCGCTCTTAAAAAAAAAAATGAAGCTACAATTGCCTTTCTTGTTTAGTTGTTGCTGCTGTACAACGTTTTTAATTGGGAGCTGGCCAGTTTCCACACAGCCTATAAATAGGTTTTACTGTTGTTTTTATTCTAAATCATTTTGTAGTCAGTTCCCCTATTGTGAAACGTGCTTAAAATAGGATCTGATTGATTGCCTGTTTAGGTTCAGTAAAGGAGGATGTTTACATATTGCATCCAGCCGAGGGGACATTTTCCAAGTAAACAAGGCCTCTTGACACATAACTTATCCAAAATTAACCCATACTGAACCCGTGGCAGCTTCTGTATTGTGGAAAAGGCAGGTGTATATGGGGTGAATTGATGAGAGCTGAAAATAAAACATTATCTAATGGAAGTCTGGAAGTGACTCAGCTGAAAGGAAAAATGGGAAGTGCATCCTCTGGAGCTGATGCCTTTTACTTTATCAACAAAATAAGGAAATATGAAAGTTAAGTGCAGCTGTGACTAATTCGCAGTCAATCTGTGCCACCACCCGTGCACACTACATTTCTGAGTTCCTGTTTTTTTGGGTGATGACTGGAGTGCTGCGCTCAGATAGCCAGGCAGTGTCCAGGACTGCTTTTTTTGTCCGTGTGAAACTAGCGAGCTTCCTGCTGTGGCTGGCTGGCTGCCAAGTCCCCAAACTCCAACCCAACCACTCCCCCCCCAACCCAAACTCCAACTCCAAACCCCTCCCATCCTGAAAAGCGCTGAAACATACAACGGAAATTTCCAGGGCCTGTCCGCTCAAGAGCATGCCCCCACCCGTCCAATGACCCCCACCATCATCAAAACCCCTCCTCCCACCCTCCCTCCTTCCCTCCCTGTGGCCCCTGCTCCCTCCCCTGCCTTGAATCCAAAGGGACAGGGAGCAGCTGGAAGGTGAAGTGCAGCTTGTCGGCGTTGAGCTGAAAGTCCACCCAGACACCTCTCGTGCTCCTTCCAACTCCTCCTGTCTGAAAACACCACCTCCTTCACTTGAACCCAGAAGTGCTTAAGAGTACCGCAGAGTACACTTGTATGCCAGACATGAGCGGTGTAGAGACAGGGAGGGAAATGTGAAGAATTACTTCGTTTGACAAATCAATTGTCCTGCTGTGGTTAACAGTCGTTTTAAGTGTACGTACATTTCAAGCAGGGGCCTCTGACAAGGCCATTAAGATGCACAAATAGCTCTGACTTTAACACTATTAAGTACAGCAGAGGAGGAACAAGTCACAGTAATCAATAGTGCTGAAGCGGGAAAACCCCTGACACATCTGTTTCTTAGTTTTTTTAGATTTAAAGGCAGGAATCATGAGATGGCTTTATTTAACCAGATAGTCTCTTTGAGATCAGGTTTAAGGACAGACCTGAGGGCAGGAATGTTTCATGGTCAGACAAACACACAACCAGTTTAGTAAGAACAGCTACAACCATCAAGCAACAAAATATAATGAATAAAAACAATCATAAGAGTCCTGAAAACATCCGATGGTAAAGCTGTCAAGTCTAGCTTGAGGGCAGTTTGTGGTTCATTCCATTTAAAGGATGCGTGGTACCTGAGAGTAGCTCGGCAAAAAACTGCTCACACTAAAGGTGACTGGTCCTGTCTGGAGCCAGTGTTTGGTGTGTTCTTTCTGGGCTACTGTAGAAACAACACGATGGACTCAGAGGAAGAGAACCTGCATCATATGTAGATGTAAATGGCTTATTCTAAGGCAATGACAACACAATGATTCTTAGTTTCAGGTGATTATACACATACGAAAACATAGTTATGAATATTATTTTCCCACTTCTGCCAATATATCCTTCTTAATCCTATACATTGTACCTTAAAGTGGAGGCAAGACAATAGGAAATGTTTTACAGTCATATAAAGGAGGACTAGTTCATAATTTTGTCAAATACACTCTTTTCCTTACTGAGAGTACGGTAAATGTATGGAACCAGCAGCAAGTTATCTTTGATTAGCATAAAGACTGGACAAATGGGGAAACAGCACAAACAAAAGCTCATCTATCAGCACCTCTGCAGCTCATTAATTAACATGTTATATCTCATGTAACCCATACAAAAACTGATATGTAAAAACTACATTTGCTGTTTTACAACGACCTGTGCACTGCAATACTTTTTGGCTGGCACAAGTAACTTCCTGGAGTCTGGTTGCCTGGCAACTGGTCCTGGTCAAGAATAGCCTAGTCTGACACACAACCCCCAGTAAAAAAGCAAATTGTTGATTTTTTCTCACTTTTTATATGACTCAAATAAACAAGATATATTGTGTTAATTAGTGAGCTCGTAAGCATATTTGTTTGCCTTTTGACAGAGACAGGCTAGTTGTCTCCAGTCTTTATGCAAAGCTCCAGCAACATACTGCAGAAACATAACAGTGGTGTCGATCTCATCTAAATTACTATTCCTTTTAATTCTGTACAGTAAGCCTAATCAGATTTTAAAGTTTGTTGTATGACTTGTCAAGAGTGATACAATACCGTAAAAAAATCGTAATAGCATAGTGGTCAGAGCCAGATGTAGAGAATACCATGTTTTTGATCTTATCTGCAATTATAACAACTCTATTATTAGGACGGGATTCCTTCCACTGGAACGAATCAATATGTAGACTGAAAAGTCGGTTGCAGTGGAATCAAGACATAGTGAATTGTATCATCTGCATAAAAAGCTACATTGAAGGGGATACTGGGAAGAATGATGTTCGTTAATTAAGAATACAGGTGATGTTGTACCTGCTAGGTTTTTTGCCTGGCACACCTCCTCCAGTGCCTTCTGGATCAGCTGCAGGGTCATCAGCTGCAGCCACCATTCACTGATGTTTCGCCCCCTTTCCAGTACATCTCCCGGTGGCGGGGCAGTGGCTGTGTGGGGACGTCTCCCCACCACCCCCTGCAGCTGACCCTACTGGGGTGTATTACCCCAAGTATTCTCCCTCCTCCTTAGCCACAACCAGTGGCTAGCCTTGTCGGCCTCTTCAGCCAACTCTTTGATGGCCCTCTGCAGCCTCACCCCTGAAACTCCAACCACCCGTAGCAGGTGAATCGCTGACCTCCCCACAAAGCCCCTGCATCCGATTTCCACTGCGTGTATAGTTGCAGCCCAGCCTGCCTCCCTGCTTTCTGCCGCCAGGTCAGAATTTTGTATATGTTGTATAGTGTAAATAGAAATGTACCAGAATAGACAGCTCTTCGTGAAAGGTAAACATGGAACAGTTGAGTGGGACATTATCTAGACCTTAAGACTATAGTTTGTTTGTTTTGCTGAGAGTTAGATCAGAAGATTGATACCACTCTTATGGCCAGTGAGGTAGTGGAGGGTATACGCAGATATTCAAGGTATAACCACCTCTTTTTCTGGCCAGTTACAGTATACTCACGTCAGCCAAAAAGCCTTTGGAATACATAGGAGCGTATACCCACTTCCTCCTCTGTAGCCTTCCTACATACTTCGTAGTGCACTACTATTCCCACTACACCACTGCTCATGAGTGTACGCTAAATATAAGGCTACCACCAGCAGCCAGTTAGCTTAGCATTAAGGCAGAAAAGACATAGGGAAACAGCTAGAATGACTCTGTTCACTTCAACAGTAACAAGATCTGCCTACCAAAACCTCTAAGGCCCCAATAAGTGATATTAACCTTTGTGTTGAACCCCCGGCATGGAGAGCAAATAAACATACCTCACAAAACTGCATAACTTTTTATTTGGGTAGAGATGAATATGTGATGTTTTTTATTGCGCTTCCCTGGGCAATAAACCTCCCAGGACATAGTTGCATCCCTTAGCAATGCTGAAATTTTCACATCATTTGTTAACAGATAACTTTTGGGGTCCGGGCTAACAAAAGTTACATCGCTGACACTTGAAATGTTTGAGTTTGCTACATTGCTACATGGTAACTTCTCCAGTCTCTCTTTTTTCATGTGTTCTTGAGCAATGGAGAGTAAGCTATACCCAGAATGCCGTTTGGCAGTGTTATTGTTAATAGGGATAGCTACTTCTGGTAGTCGTAACACACTACTAGTAAATATGTCCCATAGATCTCAAGAGCTCACACTCGACACTGTACTTCCTGGGCTCCTCAACAATACACCTGCCAAGTTTGAAGTCGTTTGGATGAACGACTGTAGAGAGAACTGAGGGACAGACATGCAGGCAGAGACTCCCACCATTTGGTTAGAAGCTGTGTATGGCAGTCTGGCAGCCTAATTCCTCTGGCTACACTCCAAGGCGAAACCAGCAGCAACTTTAGGCACACAACACCTAACCAAACAAACCAGACAAGTTGAGACAGCATAGAGGAGAGCAGGGAGTGTCCACATAAACAAAATACTGTGCTTGATACCATGAAAGAGGCAACAATAGAGATTGGAAGGATAGTGATTAAAAGACACCGATGGCCATGGGCTTGCCATTTTAGTTTCTGTTTTTATTGGAGTTTTTTTGTGCTTAAACAGAATCAAAGCACTTTTTCTTAAGAGTGAAAACGTTCATATGACTACACAACTGCATCACCGAAACCATATATCATGACTTGTTTGGCTGTTTGGTATCCAGACCTCCCACATTACAGGCTCCTTACCAAGTCCAAGCCTCAAAGTCTTGGAGAACGGCAGCTCCGCGGTGTTTGCAGAGCAGGATGCACCACAGACAACAATGCAGCCTCCAGGACTCTCTCACACACACATTCCTGTGGGCCTGGTGGTGGTGGGGGGACTTAACCTCTGGAGCTCAGCAGGCTTTGTCTACTTCTCCCCCACCACCCCACCTCCACCCCTCCCAACCAAATGCTACCCCCACCTTTTTTTTTTTTTTTTTACCAAGTGTTCACTGACACAACAAGCTTTACTCACACCAGAAACAGAACACAGAGACCTCCTTAATCAATTCCATTAAGAGTCAGGAGCGAGATTTATGTCAAAGAGGATATGTTGGTTAATGGACGAGTGAACGCAAATGATGTGATTCCTTGATTTCATCAATGTGAGCCCTGCAATATATATTAAAAGCCGTTCAGTTCACAGTCATTTATATTAATGATACCACTTTCAGATTACTGCAGGGTAATGGGGGCAAAAAGTGTACATTCCCATGAATGATGAGCCCTTCACGGTCGTCGTAAATTGCATTACAGAGGCAGTAATGATCTGTGTTGTTATTATGTAAACTGTGGCGAATCAGTTATTCATTCAATATGGACCCTAATTGAATAATTAGATTCTTGTCTGTGTAAAGATATGCATGTTTGTCTCCCCCCTGTGTTACCAAGAGGCAACAGATGGAGCGTGTTATGTAATCATATTGATGTAAATTAAAATCACAGATTATCCTGCGAGACGTGTAACAAAGTGACATGCTTATACATATCACACTCAGGGCGATAAATACCTTCAGTCCCTTGGGATAACAGTATCTCATCCAGGTGACAATGACAGAGGGCTTGCTGTGTTTTTCATAAGGAGAAAGACAACAGAAACTGCGGCTCGGAGTGATGATAATATCATGTCTCATCCATCCAGGTTTCCCAACACACACACACTTCCTGCCTGGAAACAGACAGCTACAGGGATGGAGTGGAGGGTGAACTCCCGGCAAATTGGCTTTTAGCCTTTTTAAATGTGGGATACATTTCAATCACTTTATTAGCTGATATAAATCTTAAAGGGCATATGTAATTGATTTTTCTTGTTGTTGTTGTTTGCCTTGTTTAGTTTGCTTTTCAACTGAGCCATGTACATCATTCCTGTCAAGTCTCCCGTTTTGGCCGGGAAACTACCGTATTTTACCCCCCTTTCCCGCCGTCCTCCCGTATTATTAGTATTTTCCCGTAAATCTCCCATATTATAATATAATTAAAAAAAAAAAAAAAAAAAAAAACATTCCTCTGCCTCTCAAAACTGAACTCTGTCACTAGCCTCGCGACAACTGCCACCTGCAGTAGCCTGGGTGGCAGTTGTCGTGAGGTTAGTGTCGACAGCGGGTCTGGTTGACAAGTGGTTATTTTAGATTTCCTGTACACCCAGGGACGGGTTTTGCTATAGGCAATGTGGGTGACCGCCCAAGGCACAATCTATGTGAGGGCGCTCGTCCAAAAAACAAAACAAAACTTGCCAGTTTTCTAGACTACTGCTCATTTCCACGTCAAGTTAGTGGAGTGGGCGCTGGGGCGCCCCTATTATCATGTTTCAACCAGCAGCAGAAAGGAACGGCTAGTCCTGGAGGTTGTGGGTTGAACGGGGATCACAGAGAGGAATAATGTTATGGCGGAGGCTCATAGTGCTCTGCGGCTCTTACCAGCGACACAGAAGTCCAACTCCAGGTCCAGTAATTTCCTCTTTTGTTGGTGTCATGACTGCCCAGTAGTACCTGGACAACTGAGCCGTGGCGGTTGGGCGCCGAAAAATTTACCTTATTTTCAAATCCAAAACTTGACAGGTATGATGTACATTTCACATTTTATTAATTGGAATTGCACCTGCCACCTACACACCATGCCAATATATACAATAGTATCTTAATACTTATATATTCATGATTTTTCATTCATGAATATATTTTGCTCTAGAAATGGCAATGTCAGCTTGTCCGTCAGTTGGTTCGTGACTTTAGCCCTGATTGAAATATTTCAACAACCACTGGATGTATTTCATTCAAATTTTGTATAGCCATTCATGGTTCCCTGAGGATGAATCACACTGATCCCCTGACTTTCCCTCTAGTGCCACCATGAAGTTGACATTCATGTTTTAAGTGAAATGTCTCAATCTCTATCGGCTGCATTGCCATGAAATTTGGTACACTTATGACCCCATCAGGATTACATCTGGTAAATTATTAATCTCTTAACTTTTCATCTGCCTCCATCAACAGATCAGACTTTGTGGTAAACTAATGGTGAACATTTTGAACCTTATATGTGCTAAACATTAGCATGCTAACACTGTCATCCTGAGAGTGTCACAAGTCCTTCAACCTCCACAATGTTCCTGCCCTCTAATGAATTGGCTCTCCTCCCAGTGTCAGGAGATCATCATGTCCTCATACCTAAATACCAAAACAACATATATGACCATTAACACTTGCAGTGTTAAACACGTGGTTAACATGCAGGTTTAGGCACAAAATTACTTGGCTAGGTTCTGGTAAAGATGGTTTGGTTTTGGTTGAAATAAGTCCCTTAGCATAAGTATGTTACATTAACATAAGTACGTCATGTAAGTAGGCCTCCTGGGTCAAAGTCCTATGTTTTTGTTTTTTTTAACCATCCATCACAGCCTCCTCCCTACCTGTGTAAGCTGTTTATACACCAGCATCTCAAATGTTATCATGCTGATGTTAGAACAAGTCTTTGAATAGAACTTAACAAAATGACTTAAACCAGCAGAGTGATAAATAATTTCCATGGCCAAAGTACTGTCTTTTAGATGCTAGCATGCCTCTAAAATTTAGTTTAGGGTTAGGGTTAGGGTTTAGGCAGGACACATGTCACGCTCACCTGACATCACAGCTACATCAGTTGATCTCAAACAGCTCAATCAATTGATGGAGCAGCTGATTGATGAAAGGGAGTCAGCTGATAGATCACATGATTCCTTTCTATGCAACCAACTGGCAAATCTCATTCAGGACGCCCTATTTAAACTGCTCTGGCCTGCCTACTGTTGCTGCTTCCTCTGCAAGCCGCTTTGCAATCAACCCCCATTCCAGCTCCTCCTTTTCATGTTGTGTCTGAATTATCAATGTCATTTCTGTTTGTCATTGATGCTGCTCTGTTCTGTTCCCAGGGGGTGTTTGCTGCTGCTCTCCCTGCCTTAGGTGCATGGAAGGGCAAGGAGGTTTGCCTGTCTGCCTCAGACTTTCCTCATTTGCACATGGAAGGGCAGACTGGTGCGCTCTCTCCGCCTTATGCTTTCCACTTAGGCACGCGGAAGAGGCTTTCTGCATAGGCCCGAGGAAAGGCAGAGGGGCCCCAGAACAGAGCCATATCGCCAAATACAATACTGCAAATGGAAATAAAGTTTTCTTTGACTGAGGTGTTCCTGAATGAACTCTCCATTTTGTTATCCTTTATATTTCTTTTTCTAATTATTATTTTTACTCTTACTCTAATTATCATTCTTATTGTATACTAGCAAAGCCTCAAGCTAAGCCACCTTGTGTCTCCCTGCACATATTCATCTTTTTTCACCACTACATCAGTTTGTCTCTCATAGAAAACAACAAAGTTATGTCAAAGCATGAAAGTAACTTTCAGCTCTTACCATCATGACAGGCTCAAGTAACAGCCAGTCCACTCAGAGGCTGCCACAGAGCTTCAGCGCCAATGAACTTCCCTCTTTGAGGTCATCAGTCCAAGTAACTCAACTTAACCCTGCTGTGGCAGACACTCCAGCCTGCTGGCCCCTGAGGCTGTGAGTCCTTCCCTGACCCACAAAATCACAACATCCTCTTTTACTGCAGTGGGGGCCTGGAAGTCATCACTGATACTGGCAACACACAGGGAGCTCTGAGGTCATCAATAATGACTCCATTTACTTAACACCGACCCAAACACCTGCTCATTTATCATGGCTGACACATGTCAGCCTGGCCCATTGCTCACAGAGGAGCCAGCCACTGCAGATCTTGATCAGGTCACCCCCGGCTCTTGGGGGGGGGGTTGCGCGCAAATAAGTGCAAATAGTTACACAGTCATGCTTGTGGTATGACTGGCTTTTTAGCGCCAAATCCTTGGAGCTGAAGTGTGTGCATGGATGTTATTGATTCAACATACCTTGATTGTACACAGTATATGAAGTGTTACTGATTTTGGTTGCATTTGGTTGGCAATTGGTGCACATTATTTTAACATTTGTAGGATTCTGTCCCATAAAAACATCAGCCTGTGCCACAGTGTGTATAAAAGTCTGTCTTGATTGCAGCTTCATACTGCACAAGTGTTTGTTTTTCGCTGCAATATCTTGGGCAACAAACTAAAGGCTAAGCTTTTGAAAAACTTGTATAAATAAGGGATGAAATGTTATGAATGCAGATGATTTCATACAGAGAATAAAGGTTCCATGAAAGGTTTGAAGATAATAATGAGTCATATGTCTTTCTCTAGAACACATTCGACAGCCATGAAAGATAATTTAGACCACCATCACCACAATGAGGAATGAGGGAGCATCTGATAAAGGTATGAGTCATTTGTTTTTTTGTACGCAACTGCAAAAACCACACCTCCCCAAAAAACAAAAAACATTTACTGATAAACTGACAAATTGAGGAGACAAGGAGCACGCACATGCCCTGATATAAGTAAAGCAGATTTGGGGAGGGCCTTCTCAGGGGCCCAGCCATTTCTGTGGGTGGCCCTGTGTCACCCACCTGCACTATAGAGGTACAATGTTACATTAAAAATATCAAATTTACATGTTATGTTATGATAACTAACTCACAGATCCAAACAGGATCAGGAGCCAAGTAATAAAAAAACACTGATATTATTTATCAGATAAAATAAATAATTGAGGCAAATCCAGGCATGTTTCCAAGTTGTCCATCTGTCCATCTGCCCCATTCTCGAGAACGATGATGAACAATGATAGCTCAAGAACGTTTTGAGGGACTTTCCTCAAATTTGGCACAAACGTTCACTTGGACTCAACAATAAACTGATTAGACTTTGGTGGTCAAAGGTCAAGGTCAGTGTGACCTTGCAAAACATGTTTTTAGCCATAACTCAAGAAATCAGACACTAATTGTGACAAACTTTCACACAAATTTCTAACAGGACAAAATGTGATGACATTTTATATCCAAAAGGTCAAAGGTCAAAACTTCACTGTGACATCACAGTTTTTCCCAAAAAAACCACAACACTTTTCTGGCCATTACTTAATGTCATATCTCAGGAACAGAAGGGGAGACATTTGGTCAAATAGTGCATTGGTGACACAAATCTTGGGTCTCCACCTTGAAACTGTGCTGATCGTATAGATTGCTGTGCTGCTGGGTTTAAGATGTATGTGTGAGAATTTTCAGCATCTTTGCATTCTCCATTTTTTAAAGTATTTTCAATTGCCATGGCAACAGAGGAGACAGGACAGGCATGGCTGTAAACTTTAACTACAGCTTGACTGATTTGTGGAGGCATACAACTATGGAGCAGCGATTATGTATTCTGGCACTGTATTTACACTTAAAGTGCAATTTATAAAGAAAAAAAAATATTTTCACTGTGAATTAGAAGACGGTCTGTATCATGGGCCAGATGTGGCCCACAGGTCAACAGTTGCGTATCACTGATCTAACTTATGCCAAGTATTATGCTCATTCAGGGCATCTGGAGGGAATTATGCTAACTCCTAACAACTAAACAGACCAATTTAGAGCATTTGGAAACAAATATTTTAGATCAGGGTGAGATCAGGGCATCAGTTGATCACCTCTGAGGACTATGAATGTCTATACAAAGTTAAATAACAATCCATCCAACAATTGTTGGGATATTTTGGTGTGGACTGAGACAGGCACTGCCATTCTTTAGCTTGTAGCGTGGCTAAAAATGACTTTCATCATTAGTATTTGTTTTATTTATACTACCCTTTCTCTTCCTGTATCGGAGCTGAGTTTATAGCTCTTCTTAAGCTAAATCTCTGAGGCCCTTTTGCAGAACAAGTAGCAGCTGCCTTCAGTGCCCTTCAGCTCGATGCTCACACAGTTGAACACAGAGTCGAAGATTGAGCTTCCCTTCGGGGATTTCTTCAAGAAACAGCAACAGTTCTTGTCTTGCAGTTGCAAAGGCAGGCTGCCTCCTTCCTCTGGAGATGCCACTGATGATGTGCTGGCTGAGTTGACTCCTCCGCCCAGCACTAGTGTGTCCCAGATGGACAAGTTTTTGATATCATTGAGCATTTATGTTTTAGGCCTACAGTGTAGAGCTTTGTTCTTTTTACCCCCCCTCCCCAGTTCCTGTGTCTACTACATACAGGCAGGGAGTGGGCCTGGAACCTTTCCCAGCATGCAACAGGCAGAGGGGAGGGAAGCACCCTGGACAGGTCACCAGTCCAGTTACACAACACGCAGACAGAGAGAGATAGCTCACGTCCACGCCCAGAGGGTAGGCATGTTTCTGGAATGGGGAGGAAACTCATGAACATGGGGAAACATGAGTTTGGACAGAGATTCAAATTTAGCAGAACATCCTTGACGTGAGGCAGAAATATCATCTTTCCAGTATGTTTTGAGCAGTCTGAGTGTCTCTAATGATATCAAATAATTTGGTAATCAAAAGATTTTAGAATTGTTGATACAAAACACAAATTCTGCAGAAATGTAAAACCCAGTTAAACCCAAATGTACAAGGAATTATGAAATGTAAATATGAGAATTAGATAATAGAAGGCTCCTTCTCTTTACAGTGTATGCAACCAGGGGGTTAAATGTTTCAAAGGTTTCATCAACTTAATGTTTTTCTCGCTATTCTGCTATGTCATAGGTGTAGACATCAGGTGGGATGCAGGTCACACGAACACCCCTCAGTATTTAGAACATGTCCATTTGCACCTCCCCCATAAATCCATGAAAGTAGCAGGGGACTTTTAACAAAATTAAAGACATTTAAAATGTAAATTGGTGCTGAAAATACACAAATGAGTGCATGAAAATTATCTTGTCTGACACTGAAATCGGACAGTGATCAAATCTCTGTACATTTTCTTAGTACAGGTAAGTACTGCATGTTGGTACAGTTCATGTTCAAGCAGATGCTACTTTCCCTCACCTGAAGACACTCTTTTCTACATTGTATCAGTCACAGGTGACTCCAGCTCAGACATGCCCAGACAGATTGGAGATTTGTACAGGTATGTCAGTGGGCAGCTCTCTGTGTCCTGTGTAACACGCTACACTTCATACTGACACTACTGTTTGCCCTCAGGCCTTTTACTAGTACCAGTATATTTTGGACACTCTATGTATGTTCAAATACACCATGTGATTGCTCCGACATGTTAATGCATTCATCTTATCTTCTATAGTGCACCTATTGATTGCAGTGTCTGCAAGAAGGTGCTCCTTTCAAACTGTTAATATGCCCTGAAAGGTGTAATATATCATCGTCCAATGAATCATGCTGCAATGATTCATGTGCACATCATTTTCATAAACAACGGAGACTGTGGTTAAGATAATTGTATGCCTCTTTCATGTGTGATGTTGTTAGCCAGAGCACCAACAGTGTTGTTGGCACCTGTGGTACAGAAATCCTGTTTACCATACATCCTGTTGCTTCCTGACACAACCAGAATGCTAGCTGTCTCCTTTCTCCTCCTCTGGCCTCTCCCTGCACGTGTTTACAGACAAAGCAGAAACCTAGAGACACTACACGTTCAGACATAAACTCACCTGAAGACGGTTCCACACCAGGATCACTTATGTATAGGACAATAGAGAATGCTCTCAAGAAAATATCACCCAATCTGACCCAAAATGAAGGAATATAATTCCCCTTTAATGTGACAGGAATCAAAAGTATTGCACTTAATACACCTGGGGATACACAGACTGACAGTGCAGGGATAGACACCACCAGTGTTAAAAACTAAACATGCTATAGCATATTTAATTAAGCTTTAAAAGAACATTTGGATTCAACCCCGTCTTTATTAATTGGATAAAAACTATTTACAATAACCCACTATCATGTATTAGAGTCAGTGGATGCTTTTCAGATTTCTTCCCTATTAAAAGGGGGGTTAGACAAGGGGACTGTTTAAGTCCTTTACTGTTTGCCATTAGTATTGAACCGCTTGCTGAGTCTATAAGGCATAATAAGGACATATGTGTAATAATTGATGAGGGACAAAAAGAACATAAAATATCACTGTTTGCTGATGATTTATTAGCATTTATTAGCAAACCAACATTATCTATATCGGCTTTACTGGGAGTCTTAAATGAATATGGAAAAATATCTGGCTTTTTGACTAATGAAACTAAATCCACTGCAGTGATGCTATTTGGGGAGAAGCCAGCTATATTAGAGGAAAAAATTAAGTTCCAGTGGACTAGGAAAGGGTTCAGGTATCTAGGTGTGACAATAACACCCAGGACATCACAACTATTTAGAACTAACTACGTAAAATTGACGATGGGGGCTTAAACTTACCAGACTTGCAAAAATATTATTGGGCAACACAACTCAAAACAATAATGTCATGGATAACAGAAGACACAGATACATTATGGGTGGAAATGGAACAGAACTCTTGCCCAGTACCACTAGGCTACTTACCAGAATGGAAAAAACTTAAATTAACAAATGAATGGACTGAGAAAACATGGAAATATGGTCTAAAATAAGGAACAAGCTGGGTATCTCAAACTCAATATCAAGAGTTACCAAAATTGCAGGAAATCCAGATTTTCACCCATCTAAAACAGACAATGGATTTAAGAAATGGATGAACAAGGGGCTGATGTACATTGATCAACTATTTGATGGACAAGTACTAAAATCATTTCAACAACTCAGTCAAGAATTTAATTTACAAGTTCAAGACCATTACAGATTCCTACAAATTAGACACTATCTTCAGAAAAACAAAGAATGGGAAAGTCTATTAAAGGAACCCTGTAAGACAGAACTGTTCTTGATAAAATGTGAAGGAGAAAAAATGAAGAAAGGAATTATCTCAGGGTTGTACAGAGCTTTGCAACGAGATCTTAAAAACAAAGATTTAGAGAATAAAAGAAAGTGGGAAATTGAACTGAACATACTAATTAGTGAAAATGAATGGGATGAAACGTGTTTGTCTGGTCATAAATTAACAAATAGCCCAAATTGGAGGGAATTTGACTGGAAGATTAAAAACAGATATTTCAGAACAACAGCAAACAGCAAAATATGGCATTTCATCAACACTATGCTGGAGGGGCTGTGGCCACCAAGGGGACCTCTCACATATAATGTGGGCCTGTCCAAAATTGCAGGAGTACTGGGACGATGTTAAAAGGATAATAGAGCAAATTTTGGATATAAAAATAAAACTTGACCCAAAGTTATTTATTTTGGGCATCCCTTCAGGATTCCAAATGGGGAAAAAGAAAACATACTTACTGAGGACCCTGCTTTTAATAGCCAAAAAAACTATTACGGTATTATGGTTGCAGCCACAACCCCCCAACATAAAACAATGGCAACAAAAGGTGAATGAGGTATATATTATGGAAAAGATTACAGCTAAAATTCAGCTGAAAACTGACTATTTTATGGAATTATGGTCACCTTGGATGTCAATGCTGAGCTCAAGATTCTTATTGATTTGATGGCATTTGCCACCAAAACTCTGTTCACTGCCAAATAGAAATTGTACGAAAAACTTTATTCAAAGCTCTTTACGGAGATGCTGAGCGTATTGTATTGGAGGTCTGCAGTACTGGAGATGGAAATGCCCATGAAGCCAACTTAGGAAAAGGCTGACATTTATATAGAGTTTGATCTAAAATAAAAACAACCTCTCACTGAAAAAACAACTCTTAAATATTGTACATTCCTCCCAGCTGCTGCAGTGAGGTTGAATCATTTTTGATGGAAATGGTTCATGAGCTTGTTATAATAAAAACTCACCTATACTGTCAATCTTGATCCGTTTATTTGTACCAAAACCAAAGGATGGAATTTATTTTTCCAAATGACAATGATAATAATGTTAATTAATATTAAAAAAAAAAAAAGATTTCTCCATGAACTCTTTGCCCATAATTCTGAGATGATAATCTCATTAATCAGTTCAGCTCACTTCATTCATTTCTCATTTTATAACAGGAATTCTTTTTTCAGTATTCTGAGAAAATTATCTTGTTAATTCCAAAAAACATGAGCAAACATTCTCTTCATTTTTCCCAGAATTCTGCGATAATGAGCTCATTGACTCAGAAAAACAATTTACAATATCATCTTGAGAATTCAGAATAACAAGAGCACTGTTTCCAAAGAAAACTTTTCTCAGAATTCTGAGATAATAATCTCATTAATTCAGAAGAACAGGGCAAGTATTTTCACCCCAGTGACTGCTTTACACCTCTGTGTAAATGTGTATACTACATGATGAATGTCAGATTTCTTCCCCAAACAGCTCTGTAGCAAATCTATTGTACACCTTGTTGTCTGCGTGCTCCATGCAGGCAGCTGTTGGGAGCAGGTCTGAGCCAGCCACAGCTGTAGCTGTAGCTTGCACACACACTGGGACAGAAAACCAAACTGAGAGTAGCTAGAGGGTCTCTTGTTGTTGTCCTGCCTTTGTTTGTTGCCCTCGTCCTGCTGTCTTTAGCACCATAGGAGAGCTGTGCAGGGCTTAGAGAGCGCGCCTCTGAGCATCAATAATAGAGGGCTCACAGCATCGAGCACAGAAAGGACCGAGGCGGCAGGACAACTTAATACCATTCAGCTACTAATTAACTAATTGAAAGACAAAAGTCTCTAAATCTGGAAGTACAAATAAGTGATTATGCCTCTTTGTATTCGTACAGAAAGTGCTCATCCGTTTTAAAATGAGCCGTAAAATCAAGTTTACAGTGAGTGTGAAATCTTATGGCTCAGCCCCATATTTGTCAATGAGATCAATGCTCTCTTATTACTGACAGCAACAAGAGCCTATAAAGACTTGATTTATTGTTCTCTTTAACTCTTTTTTTTGTGTGGAGGAGTTGGACGGGTTGTAGGTGGTGAGTCAGGCCCATAAGGTCAATCACATGAAGCTGTAAAATGAGATGTAACCCACATTCATAAGGGCCCCGAGCGGAGGCAGACAGGGAGAAGAGGGAAAAGATATAGAGCAGGGGAGCTTCAGTGGAAAGAAATGGACTCCATTTTTGTAAGTCCTCCTCTCCAGCTGTCAGCCCGCTCCCTGTCCCATGGGGGGTTGCCACGGTGACAGGAGGCCACATGTCTTGGGGGCGTCGTTTTGGTCAAAGGACCCCATTGTTCTTGTGTTAAGCCGTCTTCACTATGCCCGTCTGCCAGGGACAGGGGCTTTGGCTTCACACCCCTCTCTCTCTCTCACACACACACACACACACACACTCCCGCTTTCTCTCAGACACTAAAAACACACCCCACACCCACTTGTATAGAGGTGCAGCAGTTTGGCTGTACGCTCACACAGTAAAACAGCCAGGTCACAAAGACTTCCAGTTACAAGTTTAAAAATCAGATGGGGAGCAAGACACAGTCATTACATGGGCACATGACGCTATTAAAAAACAAAACAAAAAAACAAACAGTAAACACACGCACGCCTGAAGTGATTCCTGTTCAGCAGCAGGACCCAACAAAAGCCCCTTTGACACAAATGAATGTGCATCTACTAAATTATATCCACTCCCGGCGATAACATTCATTCCTGAAACTTCTTTCATCTCCTCATACTTGATCAACTTCACAGCTGAGTAATTGACAGCAGTTCCTTTGATCTGCCACCAGATGGCACAGTCGCGCCGCTGTGTCAAGCCAGAACTATATTAGTGTCTGTATGACTCTGTCCATCAGTCTTCCAGTGGGGATACAGAAGAGACCTTGGCGCACACTGGGAGCCAGAAACCTCTGGTGTCCTTCAGCCAAGTGACTCTGACTTGATGTAAAAGGAGCGAGTCAATTACCCCGTGATGGATAGATTACAGCCATGCATCATTCTGGGAGCCAATTTTCCTATGTGAACTGAATTTGAAACTCAATTTGTTACTGCTCTCTCCGTTCCTCTGACAGATGGATGGAGCTGGTACAGACGAGCTGATTTGAATCTGTGACTGGTGGAATCTGAGGTTAGAGGTCAATTTACTTCCAGACATTTGGCTGTGTTCAAAATGTAGATCAGAATGGTAATTTATGTAGCCATGCATTCGGTTATAGGGAGAGGTCCTGGTATATGTGAATGGGAAGCTGCTGTTCTTGAGCTGAACGGACCACACAGCTGGATCACCACATCTGTGGAGATAGTGGCTTTTTTATTACCTGGATGAATTCCCTTCCAAATGAGTATAAATCATCCGTTTAAATGAACACAATTTGGTCTAATGAGGTGTCTTTACTTGCAACCAAAGCGTTTAATCAGAATCAGAGTCAAGAAAGGTACATCTGACATTCCAGGAAACTCACTGAAAACACTACCGCATTTCTGATTTGGTGCAACGTTTAAAACCATTTCAATCCAACAGGCTATTACTATTAATTACTGACAGTATATTAAAATAATCCATTAAAAACTCAGATACCGCAACAAGTTGGGAACCTCCTGTATGTACAGTTTGGATCACTGGGAGAAAAACCAAAAAAAACAAAAACCAAAAACCAAAAAACACAACACTCCAGCGATCACAAATAAACAGAAATGTTCAAGCCTATTAATTAGATTTCTGTGTGTGAGGCACATTTTCTCTCCCCATTACTATTCCATTATTATTACTCCCTCCTCCTGCCCAGCATTGCGTGACAGATGGTGAACGCAGTACAGCCGTCTTCATCTATCCACAAAGAGTAGATATTGACTTGGAGATGCTCAATCCAATGACTTTGGAGAGTGAGTCTGAAGATGCTGTGTGATTACCAGCTGAGTGGTTGGATATTGATTGGGATGTGGTCAGCAGAGATGATTGGGCTCACAGTGTATTGACCGGCTTGGTTAGCAGAGGGGAAACAGGCAAATTACAAATTACTGGTCAGCTCTAATAATTCACAGGGAACAAAGGCATCGGTGTTTTTGCTAATATAAAACAATCAGCCTGTTCTTTGGAAAATCATTCCATTTAATTCCAAGAAAACAGGGTACGTGTGTGTGAAGGTGTGATGAATGAATTAGTTATCCCTCCCTTTAATCTCAGTTCATGTTGTCGATTGAAAGTCTTACGAAGCGCTGTCTTGTGTCTCCTCAGGGAGTGGAGGTTGGACAGGCTGAGCAGCACTGAGCTGTCGGCCCCGCGTCCTCCTGCGGGCCTCTTTACTGGAGTCAGGGGAGGTCCGAGGCAGCCAGGCGAGACCGGCACTGTTGCTGCTGTGCTCTGCATTGCTTTGGTTCCTCAGGCTGCGGCGTACTGAGCGCTGCCCTCTAGTGGCGACAGGTTTGAACACATCCTCAAAATTAAAGTCAGCCTGCCAGGGGGCGAGCTCAGCTCCTTCCTCCTCCTGACTATCGGAGCTTGTCCTGATGTTTTCCTGCTGGCAAGCTGCTTGGTCTCCCTGTCCCACTTCATGGCTCTTTGGGTGCTCCTCTGCCTGGTTTCCCTGCTCTTGTAGCAATGAGCTGATTGCAGAGCTCCTCCTGCCCCGCTTGGCTTTCCTCTGTGATGGCTCTGCTGGCAGACTCAAAGTGTTGGATCTTTCAGCTGCAGGTGGACAGTCTGAAATGGGTGCCTCCAGACTACCATGACATTCTAATTTTCCATCTGAGTCTGTGCAACATATATCTGGAGAAGTCTGGGCAGTATGTCCCGTGCTGACTTCTTGTTCAAGCACAGTGTGGTTTAGTGGGGTTTCCCCTGATGCCTCAAGGTTTGTAGTGGTTTGGTCTTCACAGTGCTCCTGTGTCTTTTCTCCAGTCTGGTCCAGGGTCTCCTCACTAAGCCAGTTATCATCTGGAACACTGACCTTCCTTTTCCTCTGTCCTCTCTCCCTGACCCTGGGGCCTGACGCCCTCCTGCCCTTCCCTGTGATGCCATCTTCACTGGAGTTTGGAGATGTGACATAATCTTCGGAAGAATTTTCTGGGCCATTTGTCACAGTGAGGTCACCAAATGCTTGAGTGTCGTTAGCCATCTCAGGGTGCAAGTGGGTCTCATCATTTGGGGCTGAGGACAAAACAACAATATGGGTATTAATTTCTGATCACTGCTGCCCTCCACAAGTTCTAACTTTTCGGGAATCAAAAATATATTTAGTGTCTGACAACTGCAGGTTTTTGAAGAGGTCATACATAATAAAAATATGTATATGGAGGAAAGGAAAATACAGGAATTACAATATATTTTCCAAAAACAGCATAAAAGAAAAAGGCAAAAAGTTATCGAGTGCATGTTTTACCTGTGCAGCTTGTAGAGGGGATTTGCTGTGCTGCTGCAGACTGGTTGATAAGAGACAACCTCTCCCTGATGGGACTCAGGGCAGGGTTCTTTGAGGCATATGCCCGAGAGCCGTACAGGGAGCGGTCCACCTCCCTGTTCCACCGCCGTGTTGCTGTAGAGGTTGTCTGTGGAAAGACAACCAGTACTGTTAGGAAGGTTTGTACTGACATGTCAGCGTCAACTGAAATTTGATATTGCCTCAGCACAGTGTTTACCATAACATCATGATTTTCTGTTTTTTCTTCTTCTAGTTTTACAATTCAAAATCCAATAGTTCATATATAGATCATATACATGTGCTACTTTGACTCTGATGCAGCCACCTGTCTCTGTCTGCAGTCAGTCTGTAGCTTTCCTTAATGACCTACCCATAGCAATATCTGATTGGTTCCATGTCAGGAGTAAAGTCTACCAACACTAAAGGCTGCTGTAACAAAGACAGAATCAACAGACAGACCGGAGCTGCTGTGCTCCTGTGAGTGAGTGGAGCTGTGTCCAATGTATGCACTGAAGATGCAAACACACCCAGTGTTTCTGTTGGTAATGTTCTGCTGTTGTGGGCTAATAGTAGTTACTGGATGCAACCTCAGGTGTATGAGTACGAGAATTGCAGGGCAATTGTAAAAACACAGCGCAGTAACGATATAGACATTTCATACACCAAACATTTATAACTCAATCTTGCCGATGCCAGTTCAGCCCGCGCTCGACCTGTTATATGAGTCAGCTGTAACTCTGTCACTGTTGTATCACATCACCCCAACCCTTGCTGACTCACTCATTTACTTCTCTACAGAAACTAGGTAGATTTTACAATGCTATTTACATTGTTAATGAGGCAAATGTGTGTCACATCTCTTCTCTGACAGTGTTATTGTTTTCAGATTTATTATGTATCAAAATTAGCTCACTGAGAGATGTGCCATTTTAATTTTGAGAGGCTATTAATTCCCATTTGGTTACTAGGGCCCTCTCTGAGTGATACCTTGTGCCTTACAGTTAATCCCAGAGTATTTACAAACTGCTTTAATCAAATCTCATCAGCTCTGCCCACATTCTGCAGAGTGAGATGGCAGAACTGGAATAGGAACCCATTTAGACCAAAACACAGGCCTGAGTGTATGAACAAACAAACAAACAAACAAAAAAATTGTATTGTGAGCTACAATAAGGACAGCTACTGCTATCCAGACTGGGATAGCAGACTGCCTTCAAATAACTTATTTGATGCATACTGTCAATTACAAACTATCTGCTGTACTTTTCTACGAGATAAACTTCCATCCAGAATGATGCATGTTGTTAGTGAGAAGCACAGCTCTTGTGACTCTTATTTACTGTACTGGTCTGGATTATCACATTTATCAATTTGGTCTGAATGTGCTAAAAGTCTGGTGATATTCCATAGTTAATTTTTTGTTAAAAACACTCTGAAAACACTGAAATCAACAATGAATGTATGTATTGAGAAATACTGTGTGCATTTTTCTGATAAGGCTGACACACCAAGCAGATGGTCAGCTGTCAGTGAGCAAGTATTGTAAGACAGACAAACATTTTTGGTTTTGGTCTTTTGATGGAATAGTTGACAATAACATAAATATAGAATACTGCCCTTCTTGTCCTTTAACATGGCTGAATGAGTCTTGATAAAGCATTTAAAAACACCTTCCTGCCTTGCCAAACTGCGTTTTACTATTATCTGCGACAACAGTGCAGGTTCTCCACTCATGCACAACTTGGTATAACTTTATGAATGTATTTAAGATTTTATAATGGAACTCATATTATTTATAATCCTGTCATGAGCATTATTAATCTGTGGTGTGTGCCACATGTAGCAGCAACACTGATTGGGGCATATAAACAACTAAACATGGTTCTTTTCCCCAACTCAGGCAAAATAAGTTGTAGTAAGATTGTGTAGCTATCAGCTCAGTGACTGCCTCCCAGAAAGACGGGCCTGCATATCCCTCAGTGGAGTGGTGTAAAGAGAAATCAAACGAGCAGACTCAGCCAACTCACCTTCATCTTCCCAGAGGCCGACTTGGCAGCAGAGCGTGTCGACCTCTTCACAGGTTCGCTCTCTGGCTGCTGGGGGAACACAGAGTTGGCGTGAGGATGTATTATATAGACCGTCTCTGCCACACTCTCTCACACACAAAGTGGATATCCTCAGATGCGATTTAGCTCAGATCCAGTGGAATTAAACAGTAGATTAAATAGGAGCATGTTATGACCCCTAAATTATTAAAAAAAAGACATCTCGTCTGGTAAATGGAGACTTCTACAAGTGAGATCAAGCTGAAAGCAGTTTGTGGTAATAGCAGACCTTTCTCTTACGACTGCTGGAGCGAGTTGGAGTCTCACTGGTACATGTCTGCTCTGGCTCTGACTGCTGGAAGACATTTAGAAGTTTTCAGTGTATGACATGGAATTTTCACAGTATGGGGTTCTGTAGAAGATAGTATTAGGGCTGGACGATATGGAGAAAATCAAATACAACAATATTTTTGACCAAATACCTCAATATTTATATTGCAACCATATTGCAGGGTTGTCTATTGGTGCTTTCACAAAATATTTACACATTAAATCATCATCATTACTGTGGCTTTAATAACTAAGTGGGTAAAGGCTAATAAAGAAACAGCTGCAACAGCCTGGTAAGTTCAGAAAATTAAATCACTATCATTATCACGATCTAAGATGATATCTAGTCTCATATTAGGATATCAATAAAATATCAATATATTGCCTAGACCTCATATTAATAAAGGCGACTTCAACAGACTGTCACTGAATAAATGCAGAGCTATGTGCTGCTAAAAATGTATCTTGTGAATCCACAATGACCTTTCCAAGAAAGTAGATTAAAAAAAAGCCTGGAGCTCTAACGATGGCAGACCTTTTTCCTTCGGTTTCTCGATTGGGCGCGGGTTTCCACATCTGCTTCATGTTGCATCTCCTTATCTGGCAAGGATGTAGGCTCATCCAGGGCATCCATCTGGGAGGTTGTGCTGGGTTCAGTCTCAGACTCTGAGGAAAATCGACAGTATTAAAGCTGAATTGACACCTGCTGAGACTTTGTCAGCTGTAAGTAACATTGATATTGATTCTGTGGGTTAGCATGGTAAATGGTAACCCACAGAGTAAACAGATCTTTCACAGGAGTTTGAATCCATATGAAAAAGGTCCTGTACCATCTCTGATATTTTCAATCAGGGGTTTAAAAGTCCCTGATATTTACCCTTTCCTACACTTGTAGCCTGGCAATTGGCTTGCTTTCCTCAGCTGACTTAAAATGAGAAACCTGAGCTGTTTGAGCTACACATGACAAATGTGAATTTCATTTCTGTTAGGTCTTATAGTCTGGGACTCTTGAATGTGTCAAGAGATGGGGGAGGAGGTGGAGAACAGCAGAGATGAGGACATAAAGTTAAGTGTCAATGAAAGGAAAAAATGAGAAGTATGACTGTAGTTCACCTGTCACAATCTGAGAAAGAGACTCCTCATGGAAAGCAGCGTTTAAATTCAATGGCTGGGTGTCCCACGTAAATTCTGAAAATGCAATAAAAGGAAAGAATTGTTATCGTGCAAACAGAGTCTGACTGCATTCTAGAGACAATAAGCTATAACTCTCAGGGAAAATAAACTGTAATAATCAACCTGTATCTCTCGTCACCGCAGAGTCAATCTCCTCCAGTGAAGGAAAAACAATCTAGAACCACAAAACAAAGAAAAACAATGTTGTTCATGCTGACTATAACATGCACAATCTAGACCAGATAGCAGGGCATACCCTGATCCTTTAAAGTACTGAAAAGAAAGCCCTAGTTGCTTGTGATAGCTTGGATATTTTCAGCTCAGAGTGACCTGGATAATCCAGGTTATTTCAATGTAAACTTCCATGTTGTAACTAATATTTAATGACATGTACAGAACAGTATAAATCCCATGCTAGTATCACATAAACATTAAAATCTTGAAACAATCCTGGCATCTTGTCTACCTTTCCATCGTTCTCTTCACTGTCCCCTGCTATAGACTGCAGTGTACGATTGCGAGGCATTGCAAGTGTAGGTGAAGCGCCAAACACAGCAGGGCTGCTAAGATCTGGCTGAGCTGGAGGTGTTTGGGCTTCACTTCTCTGCGGTGTCTTCAGCGCTGAGCGTGGCACTAAGCTCCCACCTGGTGTGGGTGCCCGAGCCGGCGTGCCCCCCTTTTGTAATGGTGTACTGGGGGGCAGGTTCTTATCAAAGTACTCAGGGGAGAGCGGACCTCCAAAGTGCACCCTCCTTTTCTTCTTAACTGCGGAGGTCCCGGTGAAGTCATCCTCTCCTGCAAAGACAGTAAAACCATGAATGCACAAATAAGCTGCTTACCTTTTGTTACTGTCATTACACAATGCTTCCAAGTTGAGTCAACATAAATTTAAAGTTTTCAGATACTGTCAAGCCAGACGAGGAAATAGTAGATGATTAGAAGATATTTTATGACATACTAAAACTAAACTCAAAGGAACCCTCCAAATGACCATTAGTATTTCAATTACTCATCCGACGTTATGTAAAAAAAATTTGGGAAAAAGTTTGTTTTCTTTGCATGAAAAATTCTCGATGAATTACAGTCATACGGGTCCACAGTTAAGAACGGCAAAACTATATCAAAGCACCCGTTTACAAACTCTGCCTCTATCAGTTAGTTTTGAAGGGTTGGTTAGGATTCACTACAGTCACACAATAATCGGTCGTTTCAGGATTTTACAGGCTCTTTTTTGGGATTGTTACAGCCTGAAATGCTGATATCACAGCAGCTTTTCTAAAAAATGCATATTGCAACATCCGACACAGAGCTGTTAAACAGCCCCCCAAAAACTCACACCGACACCTAAAAGGCTTGTCATTACACCCATTAATAACTCTGGGGTAACGCTAGCCGTGTGATGTTAACAGTTAGCAAGTTAGTTAGTTAGCCCTGTCACTGTGTATGTGTGACTCTGCCCCAGGAAGTATTCCATTAAGACAATAATATACCATAAATATTGTTCTGATTAATTGCAGTTTTTACACAACTAGAAAAAAAGGTTTTCATCAGGTTAAAGTCATGTCTGTGGTATCAACATCAGGACCACTGAATTTGCTAATCAAAGCACAGGTCTTCACTCAGGTGAGTGGGTACTGATCCCTACATTGCACAACTGTTGCACATTCATCCCATGTCGACCTATTTGATGCCAACATTGGCATTTCGTAAGAACATAGACACTCCCCTTGTAGCTAAATCTCCCATGGTATCCTCCAACACAGAAAACTCCTGTTAATTAACATGAATTTCCTCTC
Organism: Epinephelus awoara; assembly: GCA_035609425.1. NCBI lineage: Eukaryota > Metazoa > Chordata > Actinopteri > Perciformes > Serranidae > Epinephelus > Epinephelus awoara. Next base: position 31,869,974 of record CM069302.1, read on the forward strand.
TGATAATACAACTTTGACACTCTCCTACAGCCTGGATACACTGCATCAAGCTTAGCTCTACATATCAAGCCTCAAAGGCAGGGTTGAACCGAGATAAAAGGCTGGTTACTCTTGCATGGCCACTGAGAGAACTGTGTGTTTACCCATGGGCTTCATCTCCAACAGAGAAGGGAGAGAGGGGACGCAGAAGGGGGAGGCAGGCTGAGCTGGTGAGGCGGCTGCAGGATCATCAGGTGGTGGTTGGCCAAGGCTTTGGTGTTCAAAGACACTGTCCTGTTGAGAGAGAATAAATGAGCCCCCCATTCTGTTGGACTACAGTTCAAGGAGCTTCACAGAACAGTTTGTTGTACATGTGAATGGTTTGTGTACAAAATCTAATGCTGAGTATTACATCATCATAACTAATTCATCTAATCAGTTCAATGTAGATTTTCTCTTCTATAACATTTTAACCACAAAAAAATGTGATGGCACAACAGTCTCCTTCAGTACATTATTCTATGCTTTCTTTTGATTTTCACATTAGCTAGTCATCCTGTTTAATTTGTCTTCTGATTAAATCGGAACCGTTGAAACAAGTTGTAGGAAGCCTCTGCAAGTAATTGGTTGCTGGCAGACACTCTGTGCTGCAATAAAATGGTTAATCAGCAGTGCCGTGCACTGTAGAGCCGATGCGCTGCTGGTTCTGCCGGCCCGAATAGAATATAATGTCTATAGCCTTACTGTTGTGTACAGCCTTTATAGACTGAGCTGAGTAGGGATGCACCGAATATTCGGTAAACGAATATATTCAGCCAAATATTGTAAAAAAAAACCCAACAACAACACACATTCGGTATTCGGTGGAATAAGTGAAAAGCAAGGCCGAATAATAGCGGCTTGTTTTGATAATACAATCAATGTCAGGTATGTGACATGTCAGAGGAGAAACGAGCCGTTCACATTTCTCTCTTTGTGGCAGGTAACGGTCCACAAACCTCACTGCACTTAAGGGACTGTTCTTTACTTGTCAGGGGAGGATGGTGACTGGTTGATTTTTATTTTATTTTATTTATTTTATTTCAATCCCCCCCTATGTTAATCACTTACTGATGCTGTTTTTGAAGTATGAATAAGTCAATAAGTAATTTATTCCATTGAAATATCATTGATGTATTATAGAAAATTGATTTATCTTTTTATAAATGACAAAAGGCACATCTGCCTCATTTTCACTGTAGTATCATGATACTACTCAGAACCGCGATATTTTCACTAGTATCGTACTGTGGGTCCCAATTTTGGTACCGTGACAACACTAATCTGGAGGGGGTTCATCTGCAAAAACGAATGAAAAACTGGTATTAAAACGGTATTCGGTAATTGGCCAAGCGTTTAATTTTATTCGGCTTCGGCTTCCGCCACAAATTTTACCTACCTACCCATAGAAACAAATATTAGAATATCCGAATATTTGGGTACAGCTCTACAAACCACAGAGCGTACCACTCCTGGGGTCCGTTTCAGAAAGGAGGTTCAACAAACTCTGAGCCTAACCCTGAACTCTGAGTTGAGTAACTCTGAGATGGGAAACTCTGGGTTACGGGTTTCAGAACAGGTGATTTCAATCGGTTCAATCAACACAGAGTTTGTTCACTCTGAGTTAAGTGCGTGCACCACGACTTTAAAAAGCCGTCATCAATGGAGGCCCGATACCATGATTCACCATGGCAACAAGCTACAAGGTCTGCATTTTTTTACTCCTCTGGAGTTGGATATTTTAATACGCTCATACAGCGAATTTGAAGCTGTTTTCAGGAAGAAGAGTAACACGGCTGCAGCAGTGAAGGAATGGAGTCGGCGTGGGAGAAAATTTCTGCTCGAGTCAATGCGTAGCCTAAGTTTAAATTTATTTTATATATTTATGCAATCACAATAATGTTAGGCTACAGATGCAAACAGGTGGAATGGTGTTAAAGCTAAAATTTAGTTCACTTAGATGCAATCCCACCTAATTATTTTTCAAGTGAAAATGGTCTAAAAACAAGTTACTTTTAGGTGTGATTTGTTTTGACTACAAGTGAGACATTTTGACTAGAAATAAGACACATTAAATTAAATTAAATTAAAATGACTAATCCCAGTCTGAGGTTGCAGCACCAAGTCATTAACCGAATATGATTTATAATCATAAATTTTAACTGATTTATACATCATTCACCTGCAATCCTGTGGAACTCTTCCTTGATGACCCTCACAGGTTTATGTTCAGGGAACACAACAAAAGAGTTTAATAGACATTTCAGAGCTAGGGACACTTTTCTCACTGCTCTGCAGACAGTGGCCTTACTGATATTTTCTGCATCTCCGATATTATACAAAAAAACTCCCGTTTGCAAAAAAAGAAGAGCAACACAAAGAATCTGGGTAGATGAAAGTGCATGTCCATGGTTGGTGACGTTGGTTATGTCATGACCGATGAGGTTATGGATATAAATGATGGACTGTGATGTGAAACGGTACCGTTCAAAAAGAAAATGTTCTGGAAATGATAATACTTCAATTCTGGGCCTGTGAATAATCTCCCGATGAATGCGTAACTCCCTCCTCAGTAACACTGCCTCTTCGTCCACAGGGTCCTCCAAGAAAAGACATGCCATGGTCAAAAAAAGTAGATTTAGAACTAGAACACAATTTAGGATCAAACTCGCTGAAACCTGTGTGACACTAAACGAATGAATGAACAAATCACACTGCGCGTGTGGCGTAAGAGGGAGGAAACAGCTAGAAACTTGAGGTTCATTGAAGAAAACCTGCTCCTGACCAGGTTAGGTTCACAGAGTCAGTTGCCATAGTAACTGACACCAAGCTTCAGTTGCCTCTCTTTCTGAAACGGTCTGGAGTTACTCCGCTTTCTCTGGTTTAAGTTACCTCCCTTTCTGAAATGGAAAACCCAGAGTTTCCCTTATTTCAGGGTTAACAGACTCAGAGTTTTCACTAAACCTGCTTTGTGAAACGGACCCCTGGTGGTGGGTCGCACAAACATGTTGCCAAATCGTCACACCCATCCCGTCTGGACAGCTGTCCTTTTTACACAGACAATAATTCAGCTCTGTTACTATGTCCACTGCCGACTTAAAGGCGAGACAGCTCCCCCCATTCCAATATTAGGGATGTTCCGATCAAGTTTTTTTTGCCCCTGATACTGATCCAAGTCATTCAATATTGAGTATGTACCGATGCCGGGTCCCGATCACTACTTCCTTTTTCTTAGATAATACAACTGCACAGTGAGCACCTCAAGTACATTAAAGCTATTAAAAGCAATTCACTACATATGCTTTGCAACTGAAAAGCTCTACAATGCATTAGAAAAAAAATCCCTGCATCCAAGCTGTCTCGTGACTTTTATTTATTTATTTATAAAATAAGTAAATAGGTATAAAATAACAAACCCTCACTTTAATCTATTTGGCCTTGTTGCTGTCTTGAGGGAATTTCTCTGTGTCTTAACAGACAGTTATCCCGTGTTTGCTGCCTTGGTGCAGCCTTTGCCTTGGTTATTGAATGAACTGTATTCCACGGAGTGTTTTTTTTTCTTCATGTGTACATCTTTGGCACAGATAAGGCTATATTAATGAATTCTTGTTGGCTTTTTGCTCCCGGGGCTTTTGTTGCACTTTTCAGCAACATGGTGAGTGCAGTTATTGTCAATTCTGCACCGCTGTCTGTCTCTCCTCGCCCCTGGTGAAACACCGTGTGCCATAAATGCATGAGTCTTTCACACTGAGCTGAAATGAACTGAGTGCTCATAATTTGGATGAAAACATAAATAAACAGTCTCATTCTGCATTTTACTGTAATTTATGGCGTGTTGTATTTTGCCGTGGGCGGGGTTCAGCCCCTGCTCTCACACACATGGGAGCTCAACTGAGTGGAGGAGAAAAAGCGAGCAGAGTTGGAGATGGCTACATTCTACCTGTATCTGCAAGAAGGTTTTGCGAGTAAAACACCTGTGTGACAGCTGATGTTAAACAAAAGATCAGATCCTCAATATAGCTTAATATACCCAATCCTGATCAGTTGATTGGCAGCCGTCCTGATCTTTGAGATGGGACCAGGACATCCCTATCTACAATCACACATTGTATACAGAATGTCAAGGCAGAATTACGACACGACATTCTCGCCATGACGAGGCAGTATAAAAGGGGCGATAGTGACATTTCTAAAAATAGTGTTTTCTCTCTTGTTGCCTGCATGACCAGACATGTTGATAACTTAAGGGTATGACAGCACTTGGCTGAGGGAGGAAATCGTCAGTCACAATGGTTCTGCCTTGTTATCACCTGCTGTGTGGCTGCAGCTGAGAAGCATATGATTACTGCTTGTTGCAATTTAAGTGTGCTGTACTGAGCCCGTGGGCAAAGGCTATTACATGTTTCATTCAGGAAACTGTATGCTTGGTTATTTAGCGATATCACCTCATGTCATTTCCCTTTGGCAGTTTTAAAGAAAGCCTGAATTCTTTGTGACTCTGGTTGTGCAGTCAATTATACAACAGCTCCTCACTGGTTTTAGCTGTGGTTTTGACGTTTTTTTTTCCATGTGAATAATGGTTAAGTCATTCTGTTACTCAAAAGGAATTCTCACAGGGGGAATGCACGCGTTTCATAGCAGAATCACAAAAGTCTACATTAGTTTGTCCATGATTTACTCGTAACTACACTCCTTGTGTGCACACGTGTGTGTTGCAGTCTGGATTATGGCCTAACCTGTTGGGTCTTAGCAGGGGAAGAGGCTTGGATCTCAAAGTCAGTGTGAAAGGTTGGGGATATAAGCACAGTTTGGTCCTCTTCCACAGTCTCACTGGATGGCAGTGGTCCTGTTACAACCTGCGTCACTGGCTCTTCTTCCTCCTGTGAATATGATTAGAAAATTCCCACTGTTTCATTCTATGGCATAGCTCCACAATAACAGGAACACTTCTAATGTGGATACTGGAAATACAAATTTATCAAGCTGTTGTTTTAGTGCTTAGAACAACACAGAAAACTTAAAACATGACATTGCACTTTACAGGATACAAGTGGATGCTCAAAAAAAAAGAAAGAAAAAAAAAAAGATGCAACGATAAATAAATAAACCTCAATACCCGGCACTTAAATCAAACTTTGTTTGCTTCAGAGCTCTTGTTTTTCCTCTTTGTGGGTACATGCACCTATTTAAAAAGTCCTGTGCAGCACTGAGATCTTTCATAGAGGAGTTAAAAATAATCAGCAGATCCGAGTACAGAGAGGGAAAACCTTTTAGTTAAATTATTTAAAGCAGCCAAGTAAGTACATGGTCAGAGTGAGAGTACCTGCTGCTCCTTCAAACTCAAGTGAAGGATAGGAGTGCCGGCCTCTCTAATCTCCACCTTACAGCCTTCTGGGGGGCCCAGGCGCCTCCTCTTGCTGGGTACAGGCGTAATCATTGGTGGGTGGTTCTCTTTCCCTTCGTAACGGCTGTTTCCATCTGAGAAGGGAGGGGGAAAAAAAGGAGAAAAAAAAACCAAAAAAAAAAAAACCAACCATCGAAAACATGTGTTATATAATAATACAAAAACAAATGGGACTTTGGGACACCCCAGTTAAATAAAGATAAAATATCACATATCAGATAAACATATCATAAAAAATGCAGTTTTAAAAAAAAAAACTATGAAAAAACTTGATCAAAGAAATGGGAATAAAGTCTCAATTCAGCAACAAACAGCTCAGTTTGGCCCATTTAAGAAGCTGACCAAGCTCATGAGAAATGACTGCTGTTAGATTGTCAGAGTCAGGCTTATATTGTGCTATGCATTAATCCACTGCTTTTGAACAGTGCCTCCAGACATCATAAAGAAATCCTACTGGCATAGATCCTCGTTGAGAAATGAAACTATTAATCCTGTGGCAATGAGGCAGCCTCACCAGACAGATAATCTCTTGTCTTGATGCATCCTCCAGTGTTGCTGTCCTGCCTTGGCATCGGATCACAGACCCCACTCTCTTCCACATCCATCAGGCTCTGGAAGGAGGCCATCTTCTGCCTCAGCGTGGAGGCGACCCGGGGAAGGAAGGGGCTACTTCTGACAAGCTGAGAGTTGAGACAGCAAAAACAAACATATCTGCTCAGTGATGCAGTTTGACAGGTCATAGACTTCTGAAATTACAGAAGTGGTATTACTGAGAGGCAGGACATTTATCACACACTCCTTCCAGGAATATTACTTTACAAGTTTACTGAGCTCTGCATCATCAAACAGTCAACTCACAGTAAGTCTCATGCTTACGAATATTCTGTCACTAGTAGTCACACAAGAGTAAAAGAATACTTTCCCACATAAAATTTGCCCCAAAATTGACCCTTTTAATAACAGACTCACAACCTGCTGACTTGAGCATTGGTAGTTTTCCCGATGGAAAAATGCACCAAAAGCCTGTAGAAACGCCTTAAACCACTTCTGCAGCATAATGCACTTCTCCTCTCTCCATTACATGCTCACTGTGTTCCAAACATGCACAGTTTGCCAAAATATGGTTAGATGCACAGCTCTCATTTGAACCCTTCACACTGAGGCCATTTGTGCTAATGAGCAGACTCTTGGCGTTGGCTTAAGATTTTTAGTTCCCACCTCCTGCCCCTCATTGGTCAGAAACATGTTATCTTAAGCAATGAGTGAGCAAGGACAGAAACCTAATGGAAGCTGTGTATTTGAAGACTTAATCCTATGTTTCAGCTAAAATAATTAAAAAGCATTGTGTGTTCCTTGGCTGATTATAAACAGAAAAAATATACTGATGTTAAGAAAACCTTTCGCAGCATCAGAGGACATGAACAAAGTTAGACTTGAAGGTTGTCTATTGTTAGTCCAACTAAAACACCTGTACAACACAAACTGCTAAATTTGGTTTGGAACATACTGTAATAAGGATGGACAGTAGAAATGTCCATCCATGTGGATTATTGTGCCGAAGTGATTTGAAAAGTTAGTGTGAAGAGTACAGTGAGACCGACAAAAAGAAAACCAAAACCTTTTAATATTACCCTCTCAGGGCTACATGATGTATCCCTTTGATAATGAAATATTGGGTTTCATTTTAATGAGTTCTCTATGGGCTTTTACTTTTAATAGTAGTAGTAAAAAGTATTCAACATGGCAGAAGAAGCAAGAGTTTACGCATTATAACACTTTCAGATGGTTTGACCTTTCTCTCCACATTGATCTTGTCAAAACTTGTTTTGCGGAGTCAATATATTTGGACTAGTATTTTAAGTCCAGAGAAGCAGGGCAGGGCCCAGCTTTCTTGAAAACAGTACATATTTCTTTAATTGAGGAATACTTACTATTAAACTGTATTCAGATAGAAAGACAGAATAGGAACATCAGGTGTAGAAAGACTGTACTGTACTAACTCATACAGTGCTGCATATACAGTTCTACCTAAAGGGTGTTTACAATGCTTAAATTCCCAATTTTGTATTTTTTCCACTTTGTACTACGTAGTACTGTAAAACAATCTTGTCTTTTCCTTTTCTGTATCACATTGACATAGTTGCCCAACAAATTACAGTACAAACAGTCCAGGTGTAAACGTAAATCCTGTCCAACCTCTTGAAATTCATCTCCCACATACAGTAAGGTGTAACTTTGTACTGTTCAAATCTTTACATGCCATATAGTATAATGTGCAGTCGTCAAAATCTTTCCTATACTTAACATCAGAAAATACTTTGTATAGTTGTTATATTGATAACTACACATTTTGATTATCATGTCTGTAAACGATGATACAAAGGGTGCAAGTCACAGTTAATATTCAACTCATAATTGTTAAGTTAAATAGGCTTTAAAAAAATCACAACACCTCACTGTGTATGACTGCCTATGTGATATCAATGTGCGGGAATTTGATGCCAGATCTAATGGGGTAATCTGATCGCAACTCTTCTGTTATCAGCCTTGAAAGCTGGAGTGAATTGGAGAGGGCAAGTTCTGCATCGGAGTGCACATACACTATGCGACTTTGTTCTGTAGATGCGCAACACTCCCATGTATGCGCAACACTCCCATGTATGTACAACTCTATATAGACTAGTTGTGGTATTGACAGTCCTTGTATGCCTGATTAAGAAAAACAGCACAGAAAGTATGCTGTACAGTCACATATAACATCAGTAATATTATGTCATTTTCAATTATAATAACAGAGAGACAACCAAAAGCCAGAGTGTACTCTGAACACTGCCTCACACTTTATGATGTGACAGGGGAGCAAGATTTGCTCAACTGTATCCAGAGAAGCATCTCACCTCTGGAGTTTTGGGGGTTGGTGGAGTCTTCATCCTCTGTTGTGCCATGAAGCGGATGAGGGAGTTTGTTTCTGGGGAGCCCCGGACACCAATGTTGGACCTCCGCCTTGCCTTTATTTGTGCTAGGCGAGACTTATCTAGAAAGAGAGGGAGAAGAATGCCACTTCAGTAAAACTTGAGTGGTGGTGACATGTATGGGAAATACAAACGTCCACCTGATGTTTGTTGTCTCTCATTTATTAGTGCATCAGCAGTGTTGACGGGTGCATCTGTTACTGTTTTGGTCATGCACATATGACTGTTGTAAGCTTTAACATGCATGCTTCCTTCTATGTGTTTTTCTGACATTACAGATTATATAATAAAACCTACAGTATACTGTACATACAGCTTTTATCAATGTGTCTACCAGTGGTGGCTGAGCGCAGCCAGATGAATATAAAGCGAACACTGTCTATTATAGGCACTGTAAATGCAACAGCAGTTCAGCGTCAAGTAAAAAACAGTCCTCTTACCTTTGTGGCTTGATAGTGGTGCTGGAGTAAAACTCTGGACAGAGATGCCAAACTGAAAAGGTGTGAGCTCGGAGAAATTCAGGGGGGCTGAGGTGTCATTTAAAACAGAAGAAGAGGCCTCTTCTGATGGGGACAAGTTTCCCCCCTCCTGGTCTGCCTCAGTGTTAGCAGTGTCTATCTTCACGGTAGCCATCTGTATCAGACAAATTGAACACATCCTATAATTCAAGAGCAGCTGCACCACAAGAACAGAAAGCATGTCAACAGAAATTAATTGGGGAAACTTAAGATGGAAGCCTGCAGGTGGTTTGTAACGTTTAGTCGCCTGTATTTCCTTAATATTTTTTCCCATCAGGCTCATGCTCGCATGACAGGCTGTAATAATATAAATTCAACAATATGAACACAACCTCATGCCAAAGTCCACAACGCTGCAAAATGTTGATGTTCCCCTGACTTTAGCAGGATGCTAATATAGTTAGCTGATTACCCCGGTAACACGTTTAACATAAGTTAACGTTGGGCACGGGCTTCATAATAAACGTGCTTATGGAATTGAAAGTGAATGGCTCGGCTCAACAACAGCTGAGCCACTCACTATAGTAGACTTCTGCAGCGGACAAAACGTCGTTATGGCCAACTAACTCGAAAAAACAACACTAACGTTCACGCTAGTTGTTGTTAAAGGCTAACTTAGTTTATCGCGAGCTAACAGTAGTAACAGTGGCGTTATAGTTAGTGTAATGACAACGAGTAAACACTTACCTTATGTATTTAAGGTAAATAATAGGGGATGCCTCCCGTTAATATATGTATATTAAAACATACGTCTAGACTCTTGTGACACAAAGAGGCCGATAAGATCTAAAACATGTTACTAAAAAATACAGACGACATAAAGAGATCAATGAGCGATTCAAATTACGCTCCACGCCAGAGGCAGCGGCTGCGTACAGATCCCTCCGCGGAAAAACCAGCAACGCTTGTAAACATACACTTGCAGAACTTTGAAATACACTATATACTATGTAGTCTTGTTAAAAAATATGAAATATTAATAACGACCACACATATTGTTTAAAAATGTCGATAATACCTGAGAAACTGTGTCATTTGGTAGAACTAACTTCCGTATTTTTAAGGGCTTAAAAATGACCGGAACTCGTTTAATATGAATTGGCCAATAGAAATGCCAGGCTGTATACCACGTGACCTCCAAAGTCAGAGCAGGATAGATACATCGATATTTTGATAGATAGATATTTAATCTTCTAATTTAAACAGTTATACCACATTATAACAACCATTTTATGTTTTTGTTGTCAACATGATTATAAGATTAAAGAAGAAAGGAATGGGGTTGATATGTCTGTTAAAGTCATGCAATTTTGAGACAGGTAAATGAAGCAAGATATTAGGAATTTATCACCATTGCTAAATCGAAGACCCTTGCAGGTAAATAAAATTTTGTGACATCAGGTACCATCTAAGAAGTAATAAAGTTGTTTATTTTCCATGTATTGATTTTATGTTGGGAGGAATTACAATTAACCATATGTCCACTAAGCTGGACATCATGCAGCGCTGGCTATATTTTAACTACAATTAATACTTTTACTGCAACCTTGTTGTCCTTGAACACAGACGGTAGTTTTAGGATTTTAGGTGGTTTACTTGCTAATCTATCAAAAAGTGTCCCACTACCTGACTTCACCCCAGACTTCTAAAACAAGCAAACAAACAAAATACCTCTTTGCACATCATTAAAATTTACAGTCTTGAGTTATTTGTTCAACTGCACTTGTGATAAAAATCACATCATCATTAATTTAAATAGAAACTGAGAAAACCCTGATGGCCCAGATGCATGTGAGGAAAAAGCAAGCCCCATCAATCATTTTGATGTTTAAGATGTAAAATAAAAAACAACTTATTTTCCCAGTGATCCAGCTGGACTAGAACTTGCTCCCTCGACTGTAAGGCCCCATCTGCTGTTGGCTGTCTTGAAACCAAACAGCTGGAGCTCAACTGCATCCTTCTCTCAGTCTGTTGGTTCGTAGTTGACCTGATGCTCAAAGTTAAAACTCCCCCAATCTGTCAGCCAGACAGGTAGCTATCAGCATTTGCTTGTTGGAGGTTATATAGCCATGTGTGACATACTTTATATTGTTCTTATTCCTTTTAACACATATTGTTGAGAGGGGTTTTGGGCCAGAGCAGAAAAACACAGCACTTAGTGTGAATAAGCCTCCAGCATAAACCAAAATGAATAGAACTAGAGAAAAGCAACTGATAATGTATGTAGCCATAAATTACCACATTTTCATGTTTACCATAGTTTGACATACAGCATATTAAAAAATCACTAAGCCCAAACAGATGGGTGAAGTGTGGTCTAGTCTTGAAAAGCTCAGTAAAGCCTACCCACCACACACACCGATCACAAACACACATAGTTCCGTCTTTTGCGAGGCTTCAGAGTCTGTGGCACAGCTGAGTACACTGAGATCAGATGCAACTGTGAGCCTCTTTCCACAGCTGGGACTGTCGACCACATGAAGCATGTGGCTTCTTCTGTTGACACCAGGCAAGGCTGTGCAAGTCGATGGAAGTTTGATGAGGTCCTCTTGCAGCACAGGCTGAGAATATGAAACAGCTCGAGACATTCACAGGTGAAACAAGCCTGTGTGTGCATGAGTTCCTGACCAAAATGAGATGTTTACAATATGAAAAACTGGAAATCTTATTTTTAGAGAATAGAATAACCAACACAGTGATACATGGAGGTTTGGAAACCAAGAGACTTCACTACAAGTTTCATTAGCATCCACTTATATATTTGATAATCATCCTCTAATTCTAAAATTTTGGGCTGTGACCTATTATGTTTCTATACAGGCTGTCTAAACTTTCTTTACGGTGCATATTTTTTAATATGCATCAAGGCCTTAATGTTATTACAGGAAATATATTTTAAATTATTCTGGATAATTCTTACTTGTATTTTTTTTTTGTAATCTTTACTTGTAATGAGCTCAAGTACCCCTTCATCGACATCAGTTGTCTTCCTCCAAATGTGCTAGTTTGAACTGATTTCAGGTTTGATTATGAAAGTGGATATTATTACAATATTTTTCATGTAACACAAAGGGATTGTGAGGAATTGTTTGGTCTTGTTTTTCTTTTACTTTAACCACTGTGAGTGGCAGAAGCACCCATTGATGGATTACTGAAGGGGCCTACTGGGCCCACCTGCAAAATGTCAATCAAATCAATACATAGTGACCTAAAAGAGACACAAAACTACCTCAAATAGAAACAAAATAACTTAAAAGAGATACAAAGGAACAACAAAGAGACACAATACAACTACAGAGAGACAGAAATATTCCTCAAAGAGACACAAATCAACCACAAAGAGATGCAAAGGAACTACAAAGAGACAGAACAAAAGGGACACAAATATACCAAATAGAGACACAAAATGACAGAAAAAGACAGAAATATATCTCAAAGAGACACAAAATTACCCCAAAGAGACACAAAACCACAAAAAGATGCATATACTACAAAGAGATGCAAAACAAACAAACAAACAAAAATGAGAAAAGCACCACAAAATGTGTCTTGCTCCTGATTTAGAAAGGTGAAGGGGCTTTTTGTGAATCTGCCCAGGGGCCCATTGTCTCATAATCCATCCATGGGGGCACCCAGGGCCCGGCACTTTTAACAATTTGTTTCCACTTCTCTGCTTGGGAGCCTCTTATGGCATCAGCTTACCATAAGTGGTAATTTTTTTTTTTTATGAAAGTAAATAAAGATCAACCTCCCACCAGTTTATTTCCCTCCTTAACACAAATATGCACATATTTTTGGTCCCAAACATAACTGCTGCGTAAGTACCGCATGAGGAGTTACAAAGTACCACTGTTTGGGAATCATTGGTTTAAATCACTTACAATACATAAACGTTGTTCAGTATTTACCTAAATGTTGAAGGAGTACTTCAGTGATTTAGTGTTGCTCTTCTGTAAAGTTTGGGGAATCACAAGAGACAGATTTATAAATGCTAAATGCTCAATATTGAAGCAGCAGATACCGAGATATCCTGTCTTTTCTATGAGTGAAGCTGAACACTGAGCTACATTACCCATAATGCAACCCAATTGCTTCCTTGATAAATATTTACCCCATGGCCCATTTGTAATGGAGGAATCCTTTTATAAACTTGTAGTCTCCAAATCCAGGCTGAGCTAACTGATCGCATTACTATGACATCATCAGAGTTATTCCCTCAGAACAAGGTTATTATAGTTCACTGCAAATAAAAATATAAGGAAATTACTTAAGGACTATAAAATTTCACCCAAAGGAATTCAATAATAATAATAATAATAATAATAATAATATAAACTGGTGCACAGCATCTTAAGCCCCTTCCAGTTCTGTGTTTCAAACAAGACCAATTCACTTAGAAAGCTTAAGTAACATTTACCTGTGAATTTCCAATTTATTGACACAGATGTTAAATGCGCACTTTGTAAAGTTGAGCCCAGAACAGTCATGCATTTATTGTCACTGTCCTTTCTCATTTGTGTTTTGGAGAGATGTAGTCTGTATGTAACATGCCTGGTCGTTCTCTAACAACTATGCCTAAAGATATTATCACTAATGTAATAATAAGCGTCTGATTGACATGACCAATTTTGTACTCATAATTGGCAAATTTAATTTGTTCATAAACACATTAACCCTTATGACAAACAAAAAAAGTGAATACACATTGTCACATTTTAAAGAATTATTTCCTGTAGCCTCGGATTAAGATATATTGACTTTACCAATATTGCTATTTATCATTCATCATGTTTCATTTCATTGTTAACTGGGATCTTTAATAACAAGAATGTCAATGTGTCCATGGCCACATGACTCTGTTTATTGAGAGATGTTGACATAAGTGTGAGTCAGTTTCCTTCTCAGTGTTGTTTGTACTGTAATACTTTTTCCAAACTTCTTAAATCTTGCCCCTTACAAATACCCCACATATCATGATAAACACTAAAAAATAGTCTAAAAACTAAACTAAACAATAACTTAAAAAAAAAACTACGCTGAAATGAGCAAACCCACCTGAAACTAAACTGAATTAAAAAAAATGAAAAATAAAAATCACTGAAAAATACAAAACTATAATAACTCTGCCTCAGACTGAGAAGCTTCTCTAGAACCACAGAAAACATCACACACCTGTTTTCACAGACTGAGTAGTCCTTCCCAGTAAACTGACCTTTAAGTGTACAATCGGAGGAGTTCCTCTTAAAGAAACACAGTCACACACCTCGAGTATATCTCTATTTTTATTTGTGTATATGTACACATATAAAAAATAAGGACATATGTACAATGATAATAAATATCAACACGTTTGTACAAGTGAAATAAGTTACTTAACATATTTTAAAAACAAACATAAAAGATCAATTACAGACAAGCCAAAATGGGGCCAAATAAACTCAGGGTGATAATAGAATAATACAAATAATAATGCGAGAAAACAGCAGAACTTAAAGCCTTGTGTGAGAGAAAATATTATGAGCAAACAAATGCGTCCGAAGTACGTTACACAGGCATTTTTTTTCAAGCTTGACCTTTATTCTTTTAATCTTTTTAGTCGTTGCAACGTGTTAAATAAAATGCCTAATTGTAAAAGGGAAATATATTAAGACATAACCAAGTACCAGTGTAAAGAGCTCACATGTTTTAGGTATCCGCTTCAGGGGATGTAATAATATAAAGTGGCACATTCTGTCACTGATCTGCTTTCAATCACAGATACTTATTTGGTTTTTAGGGGCTGACAAATTAAATAATGGTTTGGTACGTTACTCAGCCTTTCATTCGGTGAGGGGATAAAGAACTGGGTCCAGCAGATCACTACTGACATATAAACATGAAGCAAACAGGAAGTCCATCAGCCTCAAGCCCTTTTGCTCGAGGGGGAATTTAGCTGCGGATAAAATATGCAGAAAGGTTGCAGACATCAGCTCAGTGTAGCAAAGTGGACGGACTGCTGAGACTTAAATATCGATCTGGAATCAAATAAAATTAATTTAAGTATTTCAACAAGAACAAAAGCAACTGCAGTCTACTTTGGCTTATCCAAAAAGGTGAAGAGGCACAGAAAAAGTAAACATGTTGAAATGCAGCCATGAATTCCTGTACAACCCTTCAACCATAAAATCAGACATATTTTGTTCTCTGTCATTCTTTTTTTTTTTGAAAGAGAGCATTGTTGTTCCACAATATTAGTGTCCGTAAAAGTCCAAAAATGACCGTTGAAAATGATGCACTTGTACAAGGATGAATCATATCAAAGATGTTCAGTCCACTTGCAGAGGATCATGCAACACTAGGATGGAGTGCTGATGGCTGAGTACCTCTTCAACCTCAGGATCATTTTGATATTCTACATCTCTCTCAGCGCTCTGTACACAGTGGGGGCAAAACAAAGTGTCTTTGTCCTCCCCTTCCTTCTCGCTGTGCTCCTCCGGTCCTGACAGACACGTCCTGAAAACAAAAGCCAACCCTGGTGGACAAAGCACAGAGAGAGGACAAAATAACATAAAGTTAGTAACAGCAAACAGATGTGGTGTTTGCTGTTTTTCAAAGTTCCTTGAAATTAGATCAGAAAGTAGGTTATATTTTTTAGGACAGTGTTACATCACCATGGAACAAAGCACACTCTGGTCAGATTGGCCTGTTGGAGGATTAGACGATTTAGTCTGGTACTTCATGCTACCACTTCATTACACCATACCGAATCAGTGAAGGTGACTTATAAAAATAATATCTGAGGGTATATGAGAATTACTCACTGTGAAACTAATAATATTTTGTCATCTGTCAGTTTGAGTCTGAGAAAGGTCCCGTACTGTCTGAATCTTGCAAGTAGAACATTGTTATTAAACAGACAATTTCAGTCCCACAAAGGTCTTCCTAAGGTCAACTTTTTTTTTTGATCCTTGTCAGACTGAAACTTTTTCTCGTTTATAAAATCTTCTAGTCGCAAGCTTCAGGCTTCGGGCAGTCTGGCTCCTTTTCTTATCATTTTCCATGAAAGTAGCTTTCCTGATGCACCTGTCCCCTCAAGACCTCAATAAAAGTGTGCACAAGGACAGCCTCTGATGAAAAGTAGACTGGTCAAATGGTGCAGAACATATGATGTAATATAACTGGGAGGCTACAGCCATGCTAGCAGCTCTGTGAGGTTGTACTTAAGCACAGCAGTGCTTTGAGCTAGATGTTAACACTGTCAATACTGTACTGAGCTTAATGAATACATTCTGATTTGAAATAGCTCTGGCAGCTATTTTATGGTATTTCATTTTTTAAGTCTATAGGCAATATAGTGTAATAACGCCACTTTATATTATTAGAACAAGATTAGTCTTCTAACCGTGGATAATGCTAGTCTCTTCAGGAAGCTCATGTGGTATTACCTTGAAACAACAGAGGCACGGATCAGACAATGGTAGTTTGCATTGTCTCATCATTTAAACGTTTGATATTTTGAGACATTTTTGGGCAACTCATTTTTGTTTTCTTGCTGAGAGGTAGATGAGAAGATCGATACAACTTGCATGCCTGTCCACTAAATCTGAAGCCAGTTAGGCTCAAGCGAGCTGAGGTGATACTGGAGGGTGGAGTTAAAACTCTGGAGACCACTGATTGGTCACAGAGAATCGTCACGAGCAAAACACGGAACAGCCTGCACAAATCCAACATTTTTAAATAGCCAAGCTAAGCGGAATTAACAGCCAAAATTGTTTTTTAATTTACTAAAACCTAATGTTTAAAAATGGCAAAAACCTCTGTCTGGTTACAGATAAAAGGATCCAGTGAGAACTGGATGGAGCGACACACAATGTATAGAGATGAGGATGATGTCATGGCAGTTTCTGCAGTGTTGCTATGACAATCGGTTAAGAATCCTGCCTAAATTGACAGTGGAACGCAGTGGAAAACACAATTGAGGAAAGCACCTGATATCAAAGGTGAGTCGAGTAGGGTCGGGTCAGCAGAACCATGCAGTGGAAATGAGGCGTAATCAACATGTTATATCTCCTTTGATTAATCTGTACAAAAACTAAAGTGTAAAATGCAGTTTGACGTGGGGTCGATATGCTAGACAACTTCTTGGAGCCAGGCTTACTGTTTTCCCCTGCTTTCAGTTGATATGCTAGTTTAGCTAACTGTCTCCTGGCTGTAGCTTCATACTTAACAGACAAATATGAGAGTGGTATCGATCTTCTAATCTAATCCTTAGTAAGAAAGCAAATAAGTGCATTTCCTTTAGCGATAAGTTGAGCAAAGGGACAGCCAGATAAATAAACTAAATAATTCTTAACACTACACTGAGCAGCCAAAAAGCTAAATTGGAAATCGTTAAAGGTTGGGACTTTGCTTGAATCTGTTTGCATGAATTTAATTAAGTGGAACAATACCTTTCACTGGTTCATGGCTGCTTCCCGCCTGGAGCCGGCAGTTTGTCAGCACGGCAGCAATCAGTCTGTCTGTCCAATCTTCCATCAACACTGTGTGTGTCATCTTTTTGTGTTGTTGTGTTTTACAGTGCTCTTCCTCTGTATAAGTCCACAGTAGCCCCGGGTCAGTCTCTGGGCGTCGGTAAGAGGGAGGGGTTTGTTGGGTTTTAAGGGTGCGTCACAAACACACTATGGTCCAGGATGGTTGGCATTCAGAGGACTGTGAGTGTGTAAGTGTGTGTTTGTGTGGGAGAGGGTAGTTTCCTTCTTGGCAGTGCAAGTTCCCACCCTCGCCATACACATAAGATATAAAGCACTTATTGAGACATCCAGCGGTCGCAACAGTGAGGGTTCAACTACATTCTCCATGCCTAATGTCTTCACGTCAGCTTCAATTTGGAATTAAGTGTGCAGTTATTGTTCCGCTGCTAAGAGCTGAATGCAAATAGCCTTTTTCTTTCTGCAGCGATGAACAAATGTCCAAAAGGGCTCAGCCAAAACACATATCTATTACACACTTTGACTCTAATAAATGTCGTCTGGAGTGCACTTGTAGTATATTGGACTTGAAGGTGCGTTTGAAGGTCACCTTGCAGGGCTGAGCGAGGAATGTAAGCACTTGCCCTCACATTGTCATTCACAGAGGGGAGTCACTTGATAACGAACACTGCTGTAGTCAGTAAGACGTAGAAAAAGAGCAACAAGAAATGTCTTAATTCAAACCAGCCATCACAACAAATGAAATTGGAAGGGATCAAGGACTTTCTCCGGGGGTAAATACAACGTGGGAGAAAAGAAAAAATACAAATCGAGCAGAGAAAGTCTTGAGAGATTGTCCTTCATTCAAAACTCCCCCTTGCGTCTTTCACTCCAATTCACTTCATTTTCCATTTAATTTCCTCTCTCTTTGTCTCTCGCTCTCTCTCCTCTCCTCTCGGTCCCTCGCAGAGCTCCTTCTACGGGGACGTGATTGTCGTCTTGCTTCGAGATTAATTAGTCTTTTTATACCGCTCTCACGCTCTTGGCTCACAAATACAAAAAAGGGAAGACAGGCTTCCACTTTTTAAGTGCAGTAAGCTGAAAAAGTCTCAGAGGAACAGAAGGACAGAGTATCAGTTCAATATTTCCAGTCAGTTGCGCTTGCCCGTTCGTCAGCTTGTTTCAGCACAGGGGCTAAAAGCCTCTTGGTCCACTCAACGTTAAAAGAAATGTGCCCTTCAGAGAACGTGTAACGCCATTTGTTTGATTTCCATGCTTGAGGTGTTCTCCTCTGCGTTCAGCCTTTTTAAATACACAATTTACACAAATGGCGATTGCACAGTGGAAGCAGAAGAAAGCCACAACCATGACTGCATGTTGCCCGGAACATAATAATTATAGGAGTGCATGTTGGCGAACACAGTGTATGAGTGTGTATATTTAACATGCTGTGTGCTATAAATGTCAACAGTGAGCCAAACAGGCATTGGCAGAGCGAGAGAGAGAGAGCATGGGGAATTGACAGCGTGTCACTTAAAGAGAGAGAGAGAGCAGGCATCCTCAAAAGGAGGGAGGTAGGTTGGTTGTTTTTGTTTTTTCCAACTCAGGGAACGGAGACGGAGGAGGACAGGCCTAGACGGACGACTCCTCGGGGTTGGCATCGGGCAGCACGCTTCTCTGCTGCAGAGTGCGTCTCAGCTCTTCCTTGAAGGGGCTTGAGTAGTCGTTCCCGCTCATGCCCAGGCCTCCCAACCCGCCGCCCCCAGCACCAGTCCCGCTAGCCCTCTCCTCCCCTGCTGTGCTCAGGTTGAGGCGGATATAGCCGTTGCTACCCGAGCCTCGAATATTGGTGAGGCTGAGACGGCTTGGGGAGTGGATGGGCTGGCCGGGAATGGCGCTGGGTGACGCCGTGCTGCTGACGCTGCTGGGCCCCAGGGCGTGACCGGGAACGATTTTCAGCGAGCCATCCGAGTAGTAGTAGTTGGCGCCTGTCTCCCAGAAACGATCCTCATCGCTGGGCATCTTGCTGGGCACAAAAGTGGGTGGCTCCTTGGGCAGGGTGATGGGGTAGACCAGGGTGCTTTCAAGAGGCTTCATGTCGGCTCCCTTTCCCAGTGCCAGCTTCAGCCTCCTGCGCAAGTAAAGAGCTGCTACAAGGAGCAACAGGCACGCTGCTCCGAGGGTGATGACGAGCACCCAGAAGAGCCCCATGCTGCTGTCTGGAGCCCGGGCCTCCATAAAGACTGGGGCGCTGGCTACTACGGCCACCTGGTAGCGCTCTGTCTGAAACTTCACACCCTGCTCCTCAGAGTAGCAGATATAGCGGCCTGCTTGCATCTGGCCTGCCTCGGGGACGACAAGGGCCTTGAGGGTCCGGTCGAAGCGGGGCCCTCCTGCCTCTGGGTCACCCAGCTGGAGCTCACGTTCATTAAGAACCCAGCAGGGCTGAGCAAGGTTGGAGACCAGCTGGCAAGGCAGCACCATGTCAGAGCCCACCACCACTGTGACGTTCCTCAGACGGGAGTGCTCTGCAGAGGAAAAGGAGAGGAGTAGAAAAGAGAGGTGGTTAAGTGTCATCCATAATAATTCATATTCCTCTGCAGCCAGCTCTCTTCTGCTTAATTCAATTTATTCAGCTCAGTCCAAATGTATTCACTCAGCCCAAGTCTATTCTCTTTCCTTGCTGCTGACTTGCTCCTGCACTGACAGTCAATTCCCACAAGGGGCCACTACTGAGATTTGGCCTCGTACTCACCGGGGCTGGGGATGGAAACGGGCTTATCGAACTTGGCTTTTCCCCGGCTGAACCTTTCCAGCATGAGGTCCTGTGACAGGGAGGAAGTGGACCTGGGAGGGGGAAGGGCAGAGAGCAGAGCGGAAGATTAATCATGGTCACACTGAGTGCTACAGACAACACTGGATCCAGCATGTGTATGTGCAATCCCTTGTGTAACAAAAATAAGCATAATACTCAAAATAACCTAAATCTATAGAAAACAAATCAAGACAAACTTTTAAAAGCTCGCATTTTAGCTAAAGATAAGCTATAAATGGATTTAATAGCATCTAGCGGTGAGGACTGCAGATTGCAACCAGCTGAAACTTCTCCCATGTGCAAAGCCTGAACTTTAAGTGTTCATTGTTCAGGAGCTGTTGTTTTTTTTTTTTACGGGAGCTGAAATATCCACGGAGGTATCTTCAAAACAAGAGGACGAAGTGATTTAAATCAGTAAAACACTAAATAAAGCAATGTCAGGTTACAAATCAATGTTTTTGCTAAGCTGTTTGTCTGGTCCCAGCCCTGCACCTACTGATGTGTGCTCTCCTTTTTTCTCTGATTAATTGAGATCCACATGTTCAGGAGGTTATTATCAGGAGCCGAATTATCTGAAAAGGTCTCTTCCCCTCCAAAACAAACAACTCCAGTGATTTAAACTGGTAAAAACACTGAATAAAGCCCTTCCATGTTAAAAATCACCGTTTTTACCATGCTGTTTGGCTAATTGTGGAGGGGCTGCCAGCTGTCGTGGCTGGTGTGAAAACCTGAGTGGCTCTATCTACAGTCAGTGTTTGGTTTGTCTGTTCTGGGCTACTGTAGAAACATTGCGGTGTAACATGGTGGACTCCAGTGGATGAAGACCTGCTTACTATGTAGATATAAACAGCTCATTCTAAGGTAACAAAATCACAACGATTCTTATATTAAGCTGATTATACACTAAAGAAAACACACTTATATTCTATTTCTGCCAATATATCCCCCTAAATCCTACACACTGGACCTTAAAATAGACAAATACAATATATTAGGCTTCTATTACAACATGGATATGATGAATATAATCCAGCTCTGACCACAGCTTGTCAGTATAGTCTTATGGCAATGTTTGTTCCACAAAGGAAATCACAGCATGTAAAGCAGGAGGATTTGACTCAGCCGCTTCAGGGTGAAAGTCTGCAAAACCTGCATTGAAACTTGCCTCACTCTCCTGTAAGGAGCTGCTAATATCGAGTTAAAAAAATTTCATTAGTGTAGTGTCAATATAGAGTTAACATAATATCTATACGCTTCCAGAGGCTTTGCCAATAGTTACAATTGGCTTTTAAAATATGAATACCAAGCCTATTCTTTTACTTATATTTAGTTTATCGTATGAATCCATGGGTGCACATAGGTCTTACCCGCGATGGAGGTCGATGCGGACGCAAGCCCGACCCTCGCTGTCCCAAGCGCAGTAGGGATCCCTGGCGAGCAGACAGTCTGGCTGAGACTGATAGCGGCTGCAGTTGGCCAAGGGCAGCTGGAGAACCTCCGAACGAGAGCCGATGTACAAGTACTTCTGCAGACAAACAGCGAGAGAAGAAGAAGAAGAAGAAGGAGCAGCAGAGAGAAAGAGGAAGACAAAGAACAGATCCAGCCATCACCCAGAGACAGAAACCAGAGAGAGATGAAAAACAAGGAGAAAGATAAACAGAGAGAGAGAGGGAGAGTGACTCAGTTAGGGGTTATAGGAGATAATGGGATAATCACTCTCAATTACAATAACATTCACCCCCCTGACCCTCTTCCAATCCAATCTGGATTGCGCTCTTTTCGCGAAAGCTGTTATAAAATGTCTGGTCGCGGCTAAGCCAGCATTAATGAGATAAGCAGCGAGCTTTGGGGCAGGGAACGCCTTGTCAAAACTGCATCGATCGGGGGACGCGCCATATAGAGCCACGGGGACACAGCCGGTGTCAACACGCAGGCTCAGTTGACAGGGCAGGGACACTAAGAAAACAACAGGGGCAGAGGTTCAATACCCCGCAGAGGTGACGGACTGTAATTACTGTTATTGTGAGGCGGGTTTTGGATTCATGAGGCAACACTTGATCTGAAAAAGGGCAGTGTTGATAAAAACATCTGCTGAGTGGCAGCGGGCCAGTGGCCCCGTGCTGACTGCCTGTCTGCTGTCAGTGAATCTATGATTGTAACTGTCTGGCAAAAAGGGTATTAACAGATCAGCAGAAGACAAAGTCCCACTGCTGTCTTTGAATACCAATGATGCAACAGCACAGCAACCAAATGGAACCCCGAAACTATACTTTCAAGGGATATGATCAAAAGAAGTACAGGACCATGCTGGTTATACCAAGAAAAACAAAAGAACTTTAAGTAACTTTTCCCCCTGAGAGACCATTAAGACTTCTCATCTCTCAGACAGAAGACAATACATCTAGGAGTCCATGATGATAACATGCACATGGCTATGCTTTACTGAGTGGGAGCTGCTGGAAGCTCAAACGATCAAAAAAAAAAAGGAAAAAAGAAAGAAATAAAAAAACGGAAGAGCTGCTTTCTTGTTATTAAAATCTCCCTTGCCTCAGTTTGTTGTATTGAATCTAGTCTTTCAACATGTTGTTAACAAAAATGTATCCAAACAGAGATGAATCAACTGAAATGCCAACACAAGATTTAAAGCATTTTGAGACGTTCCTTTTTGTCTTGGAAATATCAGACTAAACTAAACGGAAGCGACGCATCTAAAAGGGGCCCTGCAGTGATTTGAACCCCCTCCACCCACACATCAAAATTGAACAGCTGCATCCGACAATTTCTATAGCTTTCTGAAACAACACCGCACCACTCATCCTCGCTTTACGCTGTGGTTGGTCAGCTGTGAAGAGGTGAGAAAGTCAGCAGGATTTAAACTTCTCTGTGTCTATCACTTTTTATGTGTCAACACTTTGCACGCCCTCCTCATATTCAAACAATCATCGTCTCGCTCCTCTTTGTGACTACCAGCTTTTTAATTTATTTTTTGGTGGGGCTTTTTATGTCTCTATCAGATAGCGATAGAAGAGAGAGATGACAGAAAATGAGGAAGAGAGATGGGCAACAAAGGTCCTGGGCTGGATTTGAATCCGGCGCATTGCAGTTCATGATTGATATCTCAACCCCTAAACCAGTGATACTCTACTTACAGCCCGCTGACCTCTGAGGAGCTGTTTCAACTGGATTTGAAAGAGTGAGGACAGAAAACATTGAAAGGCTGAAAACAGGCAATTTATCTATTATATATACTGATAAATATTTCTGGTTGTTTATAAAATGGCCCCTGGCCTCTTGTCAGTTTGCATACGTGGCCCCTGGGCAAAGCAAGTTGAATATCCCTGCCTGAAACCAACAGGGTGCCTTGATGGCTAGTTCATCAATGTTTATCATTATTTGAGTATGGCAGTGCTATGAATAATTTTCAGGGCCAAGCTTTGAAGCAATTTTTGCAGTGGCTAGACAGTGGAATTATCACTTTAAAGTCACGTGATGCCATTGGGCACACAAAGACTTTTGTTATTCACATTGATTTACACTGTGAAAGAGTCGTCTGTAAATCACTGGATACATTTATTTGAGTGTCACAACACCCGTGAAATGACTCGTTTCGCTATCAGGATTCGATCCATTTGCTGCAATCATATTTGGAAAATCTAGAAGAGCCACATGATTAAATCATTTTATTCCCATTTAAGTCAGCAGATGGCTAAAAGGGAAGTGGCTGGCTCGGCTGGTTTAAGTGTCTTGTGCACTTGCTCTAAGGACCCAATCATGTGGAAGCTGCGCTGATAATCAAGGTACTTTTATACATGTCATTTGAACGTTTTTTTGTTTCATGCGCCACTGAGCAACTTTCATAGAAATTAATGGGGTCTCCAATACTGTATCCAAGTCTCTTTATACTTCCATGAAATTTTTGCCTTCCAACTTGGGGAGATGGCCAAAACTGACAAAACGAAAGCAGCAATATCCTGAAGTTTTGCTACGAGTTTAGATTAAGCTTCAAAAATGGCATCTTTTCCTAAGACCCTCCCTGTCTGATGAATGCCCACATTTTCATACTCAGTGCCCTCAGTTTGTTATGCAGCCTTTCCATCAAAAATGTTGAGCTAACCCTGGTGACATCATCAGGTGATATTTTCTTAGACATTATACAATTGTTTTCATATTCTGAGTCTCTATGATTTGTGTAAAAGTGTAAT
Organism: Epinephelus awoara; assembly: GCA_035609425.1. Taxonomy (NCBI): domain Eukaryota; kingdom Metazoa; phylum Chordata; class Actinopteri; order Perciformes; family Serranidae; genus Epinephelus; species Epinephelus awoara. Next base: position 31,894,350 of record CM069302.1, read on the forward strand.
ACGTATGTTAAATTGCTGCTAATGCCCTATTCATTAAATTATTGGCAGACATCATTTCCCATTTTCCTTACCTTGGAGTGGGAGATAGTCAGGCTGTCCACCGGCTGGGGTGTCTCAAATAGCTGGATCTCCTCTATCACGTGGGCCTCGGTGCCCAGGATCACCACTCTCTGCAGCCAGCCCTCCGCTGCGGCACACATGAGAGGAAGAGAAAAGAGGATACAGCTCACTTCACTTCTGTTCAGCCAAACTTTCAATTCAAGTTCACTTCAGTGCAATAGACTTCCCCCCCCTGCAGGGCAATTTTCCATGGCATGCATAAAAACATATATTTTTCAAACAGATAGCTTCGGCACTCGGCTGACAAAATAGCCAATAAACACACATATTCGACAACGCAACAGCTCATTTAAATATCACTGATATGATATTAAAAAATATTTACACACACACACCTGTGACTGCACACCAGCTCATTTGAATAATAGAGATGTGATTTAATAAATTTGCCCATAAACCTGTGACTGCACACCAGTCAATTTAAATATTAATGATGTGCAAACAAACACCTGTGACTGCACAGTATTTCACTTAAATATTAACGATATACTACCAAATTCACAAAGACACACCTGCGACTGCATAGAAGTTCATTAAAATATTAATGGTGAGATATTATGACATACAAACACACTCCTTTGATGTCATCGCAATGGATTTAAATATTGAAGCACGAGCTGAAAATCATCAGGATGATCTTTTATTAATTACATTAAATGCTTGTATGTAAAATGTTTGCATTTTTATGATCTAAAACTGCCTGACGTGAAAAAAGGTCTATTAAAGACAATGAGAAAGCAGTCTTCACAGTAAAAGTGCGCTTGCAGTTACATGCATGACAACAAATGCACATTGCTACAGTGTCATCAAGTTGTCTGCAACTTTCATCAACTTCGATTTGTGAAACTTTAACGCCAGCTGCACTGAAATTTCATGCTACTCTGCAGCTGAGAAAGACAGGAAATGAAAACGAAAACAACCTCTCCTGCCAGAATGGCGTCCAGCTCAGCAAGAAACGATCTAAAGGTGAATTTGAAAGAGTTGAGATGCTGTTCCCGGCCTTTAACTTTGGAACTTTGGGTAAAGGTAATATTATCAGAGACACTTGGAGACTTTCAAGTGGCGTGTGGGGAGCTGATGCTGGAGGAGGAAGGAAGAGCAGATCCTGTGCTCCTTTCATGTAGGGCATTGTGAGCGAGTTTAGATCCCCTGCGATGACGTTTCAGGCACAGCTGGTGGGGTGACCTTGATGTGTGCGTGTGTGTGTGTGTGTGCGTGTCTATATCTATGGGATGGAGTAGTGTAACGTGCTGACATGTGCTTTCTTGTGTGGCCCTCTCGATTAAGAGACTGTCACAGATAATAGCCAACGGGAGGCTTGAGGGAAATACATGTACACACACAGACACACACACCTACACACACACCTACACACACACACACACACACACGCAGGCATAGCAAGCAGCAGGCATATCATCACACTCGCCTCTCGCGGCGTCAGGGACCAGTGTCGGCTAATCCCTCAATCCTGTAGCCTGGTTTTTCTGAAAAACCGTCTCGACATGCGCTCCCTCTCTCTCTCTCTTTTTTTTCACATCAGCTGTCGCTATGCTGCAGCTAATAGCTAATCAAGCCCGCAGCCCAATTGGCACTATGAGCGCACGTCTGCCAAGGGCCCTGTTGAGTTTGTGCTGTGAAGCACGACAAGCGGGGATGACTGCACTTGGCTCAGGAAGTGTGCGCGTGTGTATCTCTGTGTGTTTGTGTATATCAATTTGTGAGTGTGTTACCAATGTGTGTGTGTCCATGTGTGTGTCCGGGCTCAGCCTCCCTGCTTGCCAGCAGAGAAGCCCTGAGTCCGCTGTTGTCGCACTGTCAGTTGCCACAGTCACTCTGCCGCTGCAGTGATCTGAATGGTAAGTAGTTGAGTCTCTCTCCATTCATGAGATGGGCTGCATTCAAATTCCCATTGCCTGGAATCCACTGTCAGATCTGTGTTATTCAGGATTACGACTCTGAGGGCTGGCTGATTTCAGATCTGTGCCAAAACAGGACACCTGCATATGGGCCCGATGGCTACTGACTGGAGATATTAATTAAGTCGTGCGTACGTAGACGTTTCCTTTGATGCATGAAGATGGATCTCAGCATGCAAATCAAGTCCTTAATTGAAACTCAGCTGAAGTCTGGCCAGATGGCAGGTTGTTTTGTGCCACCATACCTAATGCCAGTACCTGTCCCTGTCTGCTGCCATGGCCTGTAAGCTCTCATCTCTTCAACAAATGCTGTGTGCAACTCCCCTTAACACACACACACACACACACACACACACACACACACACACACACACACACACACACACACACACACACACACACACACACACTCACTCACAATAGGGGAATAAGAACAAAGACTGTGTACCTAGGAAGAATTCCCTTTGCCACATCAAGAGAACACCGTACTACTGTAAGTGGGCATAATAACAGGAACACTATATGCTGTATAATCTACTGCAATACAACAACACTGCAAAAAACAATAGCTTTAAGCTTAGGTTGCAAGGCTTCATTTACATGTAGATTCTGTGTCATGAAGGTGATTATTCAACACTATAGTCATTTTTAAAGCTGGCGAGTGTGCTCTTCTCTTGGCCTGCATTGTATTGTGAGAGGTTGTTATTTTGTGCCAAAAAACTGTGAACACGTGAGAGGATAAACTTCCTGAAGAAAAACTAAATGTACATGCATGTAAAAAAACCCAACCCCCCCCCCCCCCCCCCCCCCCCAAAAAAACCCATACATTTGCTAAAGCATTTAAAATCTATAGGAAATTCAATAGGAAGTTGAATTATCAGTTTTTAGAAGAAGCACTGACAGCAGTGAAACTAGCATTTGAAAAGTAAGTACTGAAAGCAGTTCAACTGTCACTTGAAGCTGAGTAGGAGTTCCAAAGAAGTGGAAGACTGATTTCATTGATTGAATTCTGCTGATCCCAATGCCAATATTTTTCGATTAAAAAAATCAATGGGACCATCTTTGCAGCAATAACAAGAACCTCCATGTAATTTGTACCTGTGCCAATAAAGAGCATGTTGTATTCCCGCGGGTCCAAGCCTTTAACCCGATCCACGGCCAGCCTTGTGAAGTTGACACCCTTGGTGAGCAGCAGGGGGCGAGCCAGAGCTTTGCCCTCCATCAGCGGGTGCTTCTTGGCAAAGTTGAGTGTGGCGTCAGGCAGCTGCAGGGAGTTGCTGTAGCCACTCTCCCTGTCTGAGTTAGTTATACACTGCAGCACAGACAGAGGACGGAGAGACGGAGGGTGGGAAAAGGACACAGGGGAAATGGTGGATGGAAAGAAATGGAGGAAAGGGTGAAGGGAAAAGTGAGAGGGCCAAGAAGGAGAAAGAGGAAGAGGAGGAAACTTCTTAGCTGCAGCTGGGACAGGTTGGCATGGCTTGTTGGCTTTCGGATCATTCCCTCCCTCCCTCCCCTTCTCTCCTCTTCTCCATCTTTCTTTCACTCTTGCTTTCACCTCCGCCTACCATCACACCCCTTCCTCTGCTTCCCTTCCTTTCGTCCTGGATCATTACGTTCTTAGCTTTTCGTGTTGTGCCAGCTTTTGCTCTTTTCCACTTTCATCACTACAGTACCCCACGCCACTCATTCCTGCCCCCCCCCCCCATTATCGCTCCTCTGCACACCTATTTCTGTTTTTGTGATGCAGTAGTTGACAAAAAAACAAAACAAAAAACAAGTGCACAAAAAACGTACATTTCATAATAGTACTTTCTTACTTCCTAAAGTTGCCTGAAAACATTTGGATTTACCAAACATTATGTGCTAATACAAGACTCTCAGTTTCTTACCGATCCAGGCCGTGGAACAGGGACAGCGCCGGTGTAACGCCCCCACCTTTGAGATGCTTCCCTGTACTCTTTATAGTATCCTTCAAACACCTTCTTCACCTCGGCAATTGGGTACTGGCACACTGCCGACACGTCCACATCACCCCTGAAACATAGCAGCAAGGCACAGAATAACTGATGTGTGGCAGTAAAATTGAAGGGGCAGATTACCTTTCATCCACTTGTGTAAAATGTGACTTTTCAGTAGCAGATAGCTTCTGGATGCAGCACAAGTAAAGCCAGACTAACACGCAAAAATGTGATATACTAAACGGAGCGGAATATGGTAAAATATAGCAAAATACACACATCCGATGCATGTTGAAAGCTCAGGATATCAACTAAATAATATGTTTACAATTGGGAAGAACTCTAGGTGAGCAGTCGTTCTTTAAAACAACATTTTCACAAATCACAGTGCAGCAAGTATGTATAGTAAATATTAACCCTACAGCCTATAGTGTGCTTTATTGAATGAGCTGACATGATTAGATGTGTCGACACAACTCCACTCTGTCTGTGGTGAAGCAGACAGATGTACAAATTGATGTACATGTAATACACCTCCTTGATAGGCTGCTGAAATCAATCAGTTGGTGCTGTGACTCAGGAAATGCATTTCATTTAATGATAAGGTCGGGGGTTTGGGATCTCAATTTTTTTTTCCCAACCCAATTTTAGATCCTAAGTGGGACTGAAATTGGGTACTGACGCATGACCCAGCCATATTAAATCATACTTGTGCTCCTCAACTCACAAATATATTTGATCTCCATGCTCATTCACTGGAATGAACCCATCTTTTTTATTTAGCTCTCAAACTAAAAGACATATAGTCATGAATAAGCCAAATTTTGTACCTTGAATCTAGTGGGCAGTAGGCAGTTTAATTTTAGCGCCACTGGGCAAAACTCCCCTATTAAACTTTGAGCATATTGTAACTGAGGTGGACCAAGACAGAAAACTAGGCTTCTGAACCTCTACTTGGCCATCTAGCCCATAATGGGAGACTCTGGTCAATCACAGGTCATTTCAGAGAGAGGGTATTCCTATTGGCTGTTCTAAAAATGCAGATAAGTGTGCACATCCTTTCGGTGAAACCTGTTTCAATGGTGGACAATCCTGTAAAGAAAAGCCCTTTTTAGATAGGAACTGTGCAAATTTGCAGGAAAGCCCAATCAGTCTTTTTTCAGCATTGGCAGTATAAAAACAAAATCGGGGAGTGCAGCAAAATGCCGCCTACCTACTTTTGTTTATACAGAATGCGCCTTCTTCGGGGCAATGGGGGGCGTGAGCAAGTAACTAAACGTGTAGCTCAGCGTGTGACGTAAACAGTGACGTGGGAGGAAAGCCGCGGCGAGTCAGGTGGCGATAGTCAGGCGGTGATTCTCTCGTAAATCAGCCTGTTCTTCACCGTCGGCCTCGGCCTCTTTGTTTGCGAGGACAAGGAGGGCGTGCAATTCCTTGTCTCCCCAGTTGCTCATCTTTACAGTGTCTGTCAGGTTTGCGTTTCCCTCTTAATTAATTCCTGCTATCAGCTGTTTCCTGTTTATCCACTGCCAGTGGCTCGCACGTGCAGCATCATCAACAGCCCCTCCCGTTGCGGAAGGCCGCCTCAGTCTGTTTAAACTGCAAGGGTTCTGCCAATATGACTACCCTACGAGCTGGAAAATTGGGCACCTCGGATCAACTCACCAATCCGCCTCTGCGTGTATAAATGCTCGCAGCTTGCCAGTAAAACTGCCCAACATTCTGGCAGTATAAAAGGGGCTAAAGTTGCTATATCAGCACTGGCAACAACTGACCACACTGCAAAACAACCCAAAAAAGGATGGACTCATCAAAAAGAGAGTATGAAGACAGTATCATATCAGCCGAAGGACTCAGAGATAGACAGAAAATGTTGCTAATAGTTTAACCTTCTGGTAACTGAAGCCAAAGGATTTGGTTTGCTGGAACCTCGAATCATAGTGTGTCCTCTGCCTCACTCCCTTTAGCTATGGACCACCTTGCCAGCAGAAGAGCAGGCAGCCACTCCAGAGCCAGTCAGTGTAAACCCCAGCTCTGGACAACCCAGCCTTTCTGCCTGATCAGCAAACTTTATGTTGCTGCTGTTACACAGGATAGAGCAGATGCTGCTGCTGGCCACCACCACACTGTGACACCTGGTGCTCAAGCGGGTTTGTGCTGGCCTAATTCGAGTCACTATAGCTGCCGAGGTCTGTCTCAAGCTGCTCCCTGCTCTCTGCAAGGAAGGAGACCATGGGGTAGCTAGCTAGCTATTTTTCTCATTTGTGGTCTGATGAATAAAATAAGATTAAATTAATTAATGTATGGGAAACACTGGGTTACTGTATGAAGCGCATGCATGTGGTGGTGTTTGCCTGGTGGGAGGGGCTTAGGACAGAGAGGGGAGTGGGTGGGGCTGCAGGAGGAGGGTGTATTTTCAATTTTTTTTTCCTTTTCCAAATTTTTGCCTATCACAGCTTTAAAACAGGACAATAATGTTCTGGATTGGTCCTTTAGCAGGATGACATGCACTCAGGAAGTAGCAAGGTCCCAAATGTACAGTCTTACTGCAGTTATTTGTTTGAACATTCGTTAGATACACAGAGTGTGAACTACTGCTGTAACACTGAATTCATATACTGCGATTTGTCCTGTAAGGGAAGTGCTCTTCCAGTCTGGAACAGGACTGTTAATGTGCAGCAGTGCCACGGGTTTTATAAGGTGACATCAAAACGAAAGGACAGCCCTGATGTCTTAGCAAGTTAAAAAAGCTAGCCTATTCAGTCAGATTATAGCTTGAACTCTGAGTCGTCATTTACATAATGTCCAATTATCTTAATGTTATCTCTATTAAAGCCAGGGGGCTTTAAGGAATCCCCAGCGAGTCACACAGAGAAAAAGGATTAGGCTCTTTTTTCTCTTTTTCTCTCTCTCTCTCTTTTTTTTTTTTCGAGCGGCAGTGTAGGAACTCTCAATGAAGAAACAAAGCTTGAAGTTCAAAGCTGGTTCACTTTGCGATATGATATCTCAATGAGGAACACAAAAGACTCACATCAAAGGGCATTACCCGCTGACGGAGAAAGTCTCCAACTTTCCTCCCAAAGAAAACCTCCTGCCCTCGCTACTATTTCTTTGTCGATAAGTAACTCATTAACACATTACAGTTCTGTAGTGGTCAGACAAATGCCAGTCTTTACCCCACTAATAATACCACAATCACTTATCAACACTAAGTCACTATTGTCAGCTCCCTTCTAATCACCAGATTGTAGTTTAATTATCACTTGAAATTAGTTTTCGCTTCAGAAGAAAAATGTCAGAAAAGTCGATTTGATCCTAAATTAATTTTTTTTAACAAGCTATAAACAAGGAGCCAGAAACAGTGGACATCAGCAGAGTGTGCTGTCCCTGATCAGTCTCAGAAGTGTTCAAGATATGTAATTTGCTGCTACTATGATGATGCGTTTCTGCTCCCGCAATGAAATAAAGTAATTGGGTCATGACTCTGAAATTGGAAGGTATAAGAAGTGATGGGTGATGTAAATAGCTTGACTCAACCAATGAGTCAATCATCAGTCTACTGATATTTAGGATGAAAAGTTTGTAGCACAGGACCTCATTAAATCAGTCTGATTCTGTTTAGCAAATGGTTTACTATCATCTGAAGCAACATCAAGTTCGTGTGGTATTAAATCACCAATAAAACCAATAAAACATGTTCTAGCACACTTGAGTTGTAACCACTCAAAAAAACTCCCATTACTGTCAGTTAAAGGCCCATTATATTAAAAGCCCAATTACACAGTAAATACCTAATCACATAAAGTACATAATTAGAGCCATCGTATCAGAGTGGCTGGCTGACCCACAACTTTAATAAAAAGCTGAGTGTCTGACATGTTGGCAAAGTGACGCAGTGTCTCGCCCTGACAGCAGATGGCACATGTACTAATTAACTCGCATTCATCCGAGGACGACACTGAAATTGAGCTGTATCTCCAGTCTGTGTTACACATCTCTGAGAGTGCTCGCTCCGACTCACCACTGGGCGTGGAAGATGCCGTAGAAGGTGGTCCCCCGCCAGTCTGGGCCCGGCAGTGTGAAGACAGCCCTCAGGTTGTTGAAGTATACGTGGCGCTCTGGGAGGGAGCACTCCAGACGGGCCTTCTGGAAAGTGGTCCACTTCTTCTGCAGGGTCCTGGTACCACCCAGATCCCCCTGAGAGAGGACATAACAGATCTCATCAATGGCTGATATGAGGCGATTACGTGTGAATTATTTTAAATTATTTCAAAAGCCCCCTTCACTCAAAAATGTTGAGCTACAGTAACTAGGAACTTAAATAAAGCATAACTATTTGTCATATTTGCTGAAACTGTTACGATGTCCTGATTGTAGTACATCAGACATATAATCTGTGAAAAAAATCATGATGAAAAAGGAAAGGCACCAATCAGAGCCAGGTGGTGCCCCAACGCATGTCAGTCACTGCTTAAGCACTCGCTGTACTGCCAACAACATTGTTGACAGCAAAGACAAGTAAACAGAAGAAGACTGATGATGAATAGCCAACATGATCTCATCTCAAATCGTCAAGTACTGCACTTGGTCAGTGGACTTTGCACTACTTATCCTCCTGCATCTGTTGTTGACTACTTACCAGATCCCTGTCATTCTGCTAGGAGCCTCTTTTGCTCAATTCACTGTGCTCAGCGCTCAAATTCAGCTTTTGAAATTGCAAATCAGAGAATGTAATATTTCAATTTCAAGAGGTCGAATCAAACCAAATACATTCTGATACCTGGCTTTTCAAAGTAAAATATTTCAGTGCTATGATCTCAGTTGTGTTTAGACTTCACTACAAAGTATTCAGTGGCTGTTAGAATTCAAGTACATGTGTCTCTTATTTGCTTCATCACACACACTGAGAGACATTGAGCTTGACTGAGTGAAAGCATGCAAAAAACAAAACATAAAGCCCATCAGACACATTATTAAAGCAGAGTCTTATTTTTGTTGTAAAACCTGTCTGGAGGCGATGTAGCAACTTATAATGTAATAATGCTTCATAATGTAATAACAGAAATGTAATAAAAGCTCATAATGTAATAATCGGCTCATAATGTCATAAAATCATGAGTGTATAACGTAATAACAGCTTTGTGCATAATGTAATAATGTAATAACTTATTACATTATGGGCCCCTAATAATGCGATAACAGCTCATAATGTAATAACAGCTCATAATGTAATAACAGCTCATAATGTGTATAAGTGTTGCATTTTCATCATTTTTAGGTCAAAACTGCTCACACTGACAACAAGAGTGCACTTAAGGGCAGAGGTCTGTGTTTGTGTTGACTATGATTTGTTTATACTGTAGGTGGCGCGACAGTAACCAACTCAAAAGCCGGCTGGAGAAGAGGGTTGATTAGGGAAGAAGGAGGGGGACTGTAGTTCATGTAGTTTAGAAGAGCATTTCCTTTGTTTACTATTGCTACAATAAATGCAGGACACAATAACTTCTAAAGTAACAAACACATTTAAGATTGGTCTTTTCAAATAAGTAAGTGAACACTCTTTCCCTCCATACAACCTAGTGAAGACCTTCCAGCCAAAATGTTGCTGTTATTTTATTGTTGGTCTTAATGCCAATTTAATAAAGACTTTGAAGCATTGTTTTCCTACTACTTACGTTAAATACATGATAGCAGCGTAACATACTCATTCAATTTACTTTATTTTGGAACTTGTGCAAGAATGAGAAGAGTGTTTTAGAACCATGTAATAAAGTCAAAAAACCGCCTCATGCACACCTTTGAAGAGTCTCCTGAACAGGTGCGTCGGAAAAAACTTCAGCAGGTAAAGAAAGAAAAAAGATTCCCGCACACAGGCAGCTACGTTTCGGTCATTACAACCTTCGTCTGACGAGGGTTGCAAGGATCAAAACGTAGCTGCCTTGTCCCATTATATATTTTGCAAGTTTGGCAACAGTGTGCGGGAATCTTTTTTCTTTCAGAACCATGTAATGACAATGAACCAGCTCAAAATTTCTCAAAATGTAAACACAGCCTGTCAGGACACCCAAGTAAAAACATCAGTCCAAATAAATTTAACTAAACAATATGCATAAATAATACATAACCATAAATTATAGTTGCCTACAAAAATCAAGTTCAGGGGGCTCCATTTGTCAGTGACTGTGCCAGTGTTCACTCAGATCAAGGCTTAATGAGTGAATGGGATTTAAAAAGAAGAAGAAAACTTTACTTCTTCCAATGAATGTCTTTAATATGGACCCATCCAAAGGATATATGTTTACTCACGATCCAGGCTGTAATCCACCTGGCATTTTGGCTGAAGAGCTGCCTGATATTGGACGCAAGGCCACTACTGCGTCCAGCCACTCTGTATAACCTACTAATACTAGCAGTCTTCATCCGTCATAATATTTAAACTTTCCACCAACTGCTTACCAGCAACAATCAGACAGTGGAAGTGAGCATGGCATTCTCCAAGGCCCAAAATACCTAACACGAGTGCCACCTAGTGGCTCAACTTTAAAAAATCATACATAATAAAATATGAGAATGGAATTACGATGAAATAATTTTTGAAAAACAACTTTACAGCAGCTGAAAATCTTGTGTTTCTTGGCTTGTGGTGCTCAAACTTCTCACCTTACTGCAGTGATGTAGTAGTGTACTATAGGGTGTGGTTTGTACACTGTGACATCACAGATGCAACCGGGCAAGCTGGTCGTCAGTTACTCTTTAAGCTGACAGCACTTTGCTTTCTTTCTTGCTCTGTTATGTTCCTGCTGCTTATGTTGCATATTTTACTCGTGTTATAATTATCTTTAATAAAATTTTAAAATGTATGGCCTGAATGTCAGTTTTTGCCTGTGGTTTAAAAATTGGCATTGAATATTGATATTTTTCAAGGTGAAATTCTAGTACTGTGACAACACCTTCAACTGCTGTATGTATTCCGTATACATACTGTGCTGTTGCCATGTTGGAAAACCACTTAAGGCGTATTTAGACCCTGAGATGTTCAAGGATACCATTAAAATGCAGGCTAACAATAATATTCAATTATACAATAAGTATTGCATATTGATGAGTGGACCCTTTATATAGTATATTGTGGGCTCAAAAGAGGCCTGTCTGCCAGATACGGCTCACTCCTATCATCCTCAGTGATTGCAGAAGCTGTAAAAAAAGGAATTAAAAAATGCAAATGCTCATAATACAGCAGTGAGATGCAGACATTGTGCTGCTGCTGCAACGGCAATATCAGCGGGATGAGCTAAATTATTCATTGCTCTGGTACACATCATGTGTGAGCATCTGTTTGTAATTTCATTCAAAGAGCTTTATTGTTCATCACAGTGCAGACATTAAAGGGCACTTCCCATAAAACAGCACATATATTGTACACTTAATTACACACATCTTCTCAGAGTGTTAACAATCTGTCTCTATTTTGCTCAGTTTAAAGGTTACCGGGATGATATGTCTGCATGCATAACTGTGACATGACACAAACCCTTGTTGTGTTAACGAAAAGGTAACTAAAATCATACGAAATAAAACAAATTGTTGTTTTAAGTCTCACCAGTGACTCTCCTCATAATTAGAAGTCCCTCTGATGTCTGGCCATAATCACTGTGGTATATCAAACCTAATCAGTTATCCTAATGAGGCCATTAATTAAGCAAATGAATGCATTAATTACCAAATAGCTCCATGTCAATGTAATTGTCTTCGCATAATACATTGTTAGTAAACTGGTGTTTAGCTGAAATTCAGGGTGGGACAAATTAAGGCCCAGAAAAGCTATTTTCTGTGTGCTTTGTCTTTGTGCTTTATTCTGCCAATAACATAAACTCTATTCTAAAGAGACAGTTCACCTCAAATCAAAAAAACACATGTTTCCTCTTACGTGTCGTGCTGTTTATAAGTCTAGATTGTTTTAGTGTGAGTTGCAGAGTGTTGGAGATATTGGTTGTATAGATGTCTGCCTTCTCTCCAGTATAATGGAACAGTATGGCACTGAGCTTGTGGTGCTCAAAGACCACAATTAAAAAGAAAAAACAAAACAAAACAGACTGAAGTCTGACACCCTCTCACATCTACAGACAATGTGAGTTTTTAGTGACACACTGTAAGATTTTGCAAAGACTTGGGATCCTGCAGGGTCACTATTTGTAAGAGTATAACGAGATTCCTTTTGAGATTATTTCCAATCCTGCTCCCGGTGGAATACATTACGCCAAACTCCCTTTAAGAAACATGACACATAAACAATTCCTAATGTGTCTGCAACACATAACTCTAGAAACACACAAAAATAATTAAAGCTGTCATTTGTTGACAGCAGTCTTGTCAGTTCAGCATCAATATAATCCATAAAGACAAACAAATTTAAAATTTTGGATTATGTTGCTTGGACTCGCTACCAGCCTCTGTTGGTTAGCTGCACTGCTTTAGTAGGATGAGACTGTGGGAGTGACAGGCGAACTGTTTAAAAAATTAACATTTCTTAGTAAAATAAGTGGCGATTGGTGGATCAGCTACACGCTGAATTAAACACTGACTCCTGTTCACTTCTCAACTCTGCCAGTTTCTCCTCCTTTTTCACGTTCTCCTGCCTCCCCGGAGCCCACTGCATGTTTATCGTCTACCCTGTTTGCTGCTTTGTGTTTAGTGCTGGAGAGAGCACAACTATTGGTTGTTGACACTGTCCACATCATGAATTTCAGTATTTGTGTAAACGACTAAAAACTCGCAATAATATTAAACCTGTTTGAGTTTATCAGAATGTCAAGACCAAAAAAATCAGACCACCTCGCCGTAAGCTTACACCAAACGATCGAGATCACAGGAACGCTCACCAACTGAGGTAAAACTTAAACATTTGTCTGCCACAGTGAAATCATGTAAGAAGGTAGTTTGGTGTAAGGCTAGCATGAGTCTTAAAAAAATATCTTTTATAATATGAATCAGATCATGTCTGAGAGAGCAAGTATAAGGCTTCTATCATGTTCAACACACCACATTGCACTGCATATGTCTTGGTAGATGGTGGGAGCAATGCGGTTTAATTCATATTTGCTGAACGATTAGATGGATGCATACAGTATGGCATTTTAGTGATTACAACATGTGAACGCTCATCTGTTCTCCAGTCAAGATATAAGAAGGGAGATTCATAGATAAAAAATTGGAGCACTGCCTATCTTTCGAGCCCTCTTGAGAAACTGTGCGTCTAAGTGCTTCTTGTGTTATCTAGAAAGTTGCGTGCTCTCAATTTTGGCAGTTTGTATTCATTGCATAAAAACCCAACTCCAAGCAGAGCAAGTGCTCTGTTCACTTTGCTTTGTAAGTAACGTCAGACTTTTTTTTTTTAAGTGTGATTCATCAGATGTACAGCTATTTACTTATAACCGTTGAACAACTCTAGCAGTTGCCTCCTTACATGGGCATCTCCCTGTTGAAGGAGCTGAAGCCCAAAACCGTTAGCGAGTGCTGTCTCTTATTATATTAAGTGCTCAGAAACAGCTGCCAAAACAGCTGGAGAAAACAGAAAACAGCTGATTCCCAGCCAAGCATGCATGAAACTATAATTTTGCAGTCACAACTTGTTTTGAGCTCACAAATGTGCCACGTGCACTCTCGAATAGTCACTTGCAGATTGATTACTGTTTGAATAAGTTGGTGCTTTTCCTTGATTTTTGTCATTAATAAACTTTAACAGAGTCGCCATGCACAGAGTGAGAGTAAGCCAGTTTTAGGATAATTGAATCTGATCAGTTTTGATTATCAGCTGGTGTATTACCTTGCAGACTCGGGCCACTCTGGCCACAGTGAGCTCGGTGTCACAGTCCAGCTCCACTGCTCGCTCGCTGAAGAAGAAGTAGATCTTGTCGTCGTCCCCGTCTTTACTGCCACTGCTCTCCCTCACCAGGGCTGAGCCCACAAAGTCTGGCTCTGCGCACACAAACACACACAGGGGAGTGGTATCAAAGAGTGTATTTACACACGACAGTAAAGACATACATCACGACTCAACAAATAGACAGCTGCAGCCTGTAGGTACATTCGGACTGAATCACACCACACAAACACATACAGACACCCAGGCTTGACACCTCCATCTCATTCCCTGCCGCCCCTTCTCACCTCTCTGTCTATTTTCTATCATCACTCTCTCCTTCGCCTCATCTCTCCTCCAGTAATTTCTCTCTTTCTGTCTCTCCAGTGCTTCCTATTATCGGTACATTTTGTTTCTCACGTCTGTCCTGTCTTTCTCAAACTCTCTCTACATCCAGCCCTCATTAGGTTGTGAATGATACGTTTTTTAAAAAAGGCAGATACAGACATTTGTTGGACTTCAGCCGCAGGGGGCTTTAAATTCGACTATTTTTAAAAAGTTGTGTTTTTTTGAATTGCAAGGATACAGCGTTTCCCCAGATGGACTGATCCTTCAGTGTAAAAGCCTCCGAAGCAGTATTTTAAGAGTACATTTCTACACTGAAACCCAGGCCAATTACTGTAAATGTCTTTCAGCTGTTTAGAAGCTACTTAAATTAAGGTGAGGCTAGCTCCATTGGTCTAGGGCTAGTTTTTAATAATAGCTCCGTATCAGCATGAATAATAAACGCACACATCGATCCAAACCTTGGCCTCATCTGTATGTTCCTCCCTCCTCCCCCTCCATTCTCTATTCCCCTCACCTCTCCCCCATATCGTTTCATCGCCAATCCTAATGTCTGTTCTTTCATCAGCCATTTTTCCTGCTGTGACTTCATCCTCTTCTCTCCCCTTCATTTCTCTCCAAGTGGCTCACTCCTTTCCCCACCCCCACAGCCCCCCAAAAGATAACGATCCTTCGCTGTAGCCGGGTCCTGCGCTTCATTTCCTGCAACTCATTTCTTTTTTTTTTCTCTTGGTCTTTTGCGTGTTTCTGGCTCTTACTTTTTTAATGAAACTCGCTTAAAAAGAAGCCGCTGTTATCGACCTCTAATGCGATTCATTTGGTTTGAATACATATTTAATCTGTCAGTGTCGCAGTGTCTTGAAAAAAATCTTAAACCCCAACAGATGCAAAATATTTTAGTTTACTTCTGTACGAGTATGGTATAGTATATTAAGTATATTAAATTAAGACTTGATTTTCTTCTGAAAATAAATAGGGTTGCCACCTTGGATTTGTGAAAAAAAGGGACACTCGACCAAATGTTTGAGGCGGAGGGCTCTGCCATTAATACCATTCAGACTGACCAATTAACATGAAATTCAGACATAGGAGACCAGATTTGCCATCATTCCATGTCCTTCTATATGCCTGTATTTTATATTAATTTTTATATCAATGAAAAAAACAAATCTGTGTGACTAAATTCTTACATTTTTACATGTACCTCAGCATAACAAGTTGGAAGTTGACATATTCTGCCATATATGAAGAGGGGAGACTCTCTGGAATCTGGCAATATAAGAACCATGGGGGGACACATGTCCCCTCAATGTACAGTATATGGTGACTACTTCCCTGTCATACATGCATAATTAGGCTACAGATGTCTGGGTGCGCAAAGGTGAAATGGCTGGTCTTGTCATACAAAGTTTGATGGAGTGTCAACTGGACAATATGGAGATATTTGCATCTTGAAAGCCGGACTACAAATGTGGATAGACAGGGAGAAACACAGGCAAGCCTAAGACGTGGTAAGATATGATATTCCTCACTATTTGAAGTGACTGATAACAAGATCTGTATAATGGGTTGTAAAGAAATTCGTCAGGTTTTTATTTTGTAGACAATTGATCTGTATTTATAGCATGATGGGATGACAGCACAATGATGTGTGGTATCATTGGAAAACTCTGCTCCTGCACTTTCATGTGATATGCGTGGTATTTCTGTCCGACCCTGCATTCGTGAGTAATTCAGTGTGTAATGTGTGTGCAGAGCTGTATGAAAGCTCTGTTATACATCATTTTAGTGTAACTTTACCATTTTTTTTCTGCTGTGAAAACATTCGGAAAGCTACGATTCCGCTGTTTCACGTGATATGCGTGGTTTCTCACTATGGCGCCCAGTTGCGGAGAAAAACCATAGAGAAGACAGGTGTGAATTTGGACGCACTATGCGTCGTTCTGGATGGACTCCTTGGCCTGCTGCTGCTGCATTTTCCCCAAAAACGGGACAAATTGTGTCCCGGGAGAGATTTTTTTTTTTTCCCGGGACAGCTGATGAAAAAAGAGAACAATTCTGGGAAAAACGGGACTGGTGGCAACTCTAATTGTACAACTGACAGTTTGCTGAGCCCCTCCCCAACACACACAGTATCTTTGTTAAGTATCTTTTTTTGTATGTTGCTTTGGCGGTAGCTGCCTTCTTTTATCGCCTTTTCAAAATTAAGACCCACACACAAAGAATTCAAGTGTAAGACATGCATTAAACAGTGTGTATATCAACTGTAACATAAGCTACAAACAGTATGCACAGCAGCTAGCCTGTAACTACCTACAGCAGAAAGCTAGCAGTAAGCTAACAGTAGCCACAAACACTACTACTTGCTACCACAGACATAAAAGGTTGTGGGTAGGAACATACTGCTAGCCACCTGGCCCCCAGGAACTGTGTCGGACTCTGAAGCCAATTTTACATTGTGGCCAAACCATAGGCTAATAATACCTAGATAAGCCAAGCTGGCGCCTTTTCGTTCATCTGGCGCATCTGCCCAAAAAATGTCCGTCGTATGTGGCCCACTGAATATGCACAGTAGTGTTTTTAGTAGTTCCTGCTTGGCTTACAGACGTTACATTATGATTTTTAAATCACTTTTGTCAGCTTGAGGAAAGTTTTACAAATATCAAACCTCCATGGATCAAAAAACTGAAGAAAAAACAAAAACAAAAATGGAACGAACAAGGCCCTGCCACCAACGATGTATCCAGTTCTGTTTATACATCCACGTTGGCTATCTGCTCCACAAGATAGCATTACATTTGCCAAATTCCTTGGTTAATCCCTTTCTTAAAGCCTTTTAGTTTCCATAATTGAGACATATTGTTTGAAAATACAAAGAATAAGGCAGGGATTTAACCTCTCTGTTGCTTGTCCAAGTATGTTTTAGTAAGCATCCAAATATTAGAGCCAAATAACATTTTAATTAATGTTATATTTATAGTACTAGGGCTGATTTGCTAATATACAATATGATGACAACGCTGCCCTTCATTTCCATGTCCTCTATATGCACCATTAAGTGGTGAGGACACTGACCTTTTGCCTGGGACATGCTTTACCTTTCTTTACCGTAGTCTTTCAGCATTATACCATGCACTGTACGCAGCCAGTAAGGGCAGATTTAAGAGCCTTTTACATTTGTTTTAACACAAGCCAGCTGGAAAGATTAAAAACTCAGCTGGGCTCAGTTTTCAAACAACTCATTAGAGCTGATAAAATCTGCTAACAGCAGTCTTCGTTTCAGCCAACAGAATCGTCGGTTGTCAGCTAGAAATGAAAAGCCCGCTGTTGTTTACTTCTGTGTGAAATCGAAGATGGGTCATTCCTGTTATGCAGCAACATTTCCGTCCCCATTAATTACTTCCCCATATATTTTTTTTAATATCAATGACAAATTTCTTAAATTATAGATTAAGCGGAATTAAAGACTTTTACTGACGTTTTTTGATACATGTGCTTGATTAAACCATGTCCCCAGTGCAAAGTAATTACTTTCTACAAAAACTACAAGACATAAATATATACAGTATATATACATATATATATATATATATATATATATATATATATATATATATAGGAAAGAACTATAAGAAATACATTTATTTTTTTACCATTTTCATCATGTGGGAGGTAATTTTTCATCCTGTTAAATGGTAGTTTCTCACCATCCAAGAACAAAAAATTATACTTCCACCGAGATCATTTTTAGGAAGTGACATTGTTTTTGGAGGTAACTCAAAGGAGCACATTAGGGGGAGCATAAATTTTTCGATGCTACAATAAATCTTTTACAGATGTAGACACAGTAGCAGAGTAGATTGGGGCTGAGCTAACGACTAATTTTGTTATTCTTTCCATCCTTGCTTTCCCTTTTACTCCCCCCCCCGTCTCTTTTTAGTTGGCAGGTTCACCACTTCTTTCACTCTGTCTTTCTCATGTCCTCTTTTTCACTTACCATTGAGCCAGGCGGGCAAGTATTCACTCTTCATGCTGTAGTGCTGTAGGCCCAGGTTCCTCAGAATGACTGGCTCTGTACCCAGGAAGTTGTTGAGCGTTGCTGAGTACAGCTCCTCATCTGTACCAACAAAATGCAAGCTTTAGTTTAATTCTGTTCTTCAGCCACAATTGTACAGGCCTGAGAGAATGACAATGAGCGGGGAGACACAAAGAAGAACAGAGAATGGGTGCCTATAGGTTCAGAGAAGCTGTTCACTCTGGAGCGTATGCAGCATGCAAAGTTAAATTGGACTCCTGGACTCTTGGTTCAGTCGCACGGCTACACAACAGATGGGAAATGCTGCAGGAGCGGTTTGTGGAGATTTGATGGACATTTTATGCTTCTGTTAAGGCTGTAAAAACATGGTGCTGTTCACTTTATTGTGCAGACTGCTGAGATGGAACAACGGGAGCTGACTGTGTGTTTGATGTTCATATGAATGTCAGTGCAGTTCCAACTAAGGACTAATGATGCATTTTTGGTTTAAAATGATCCTCAAATGATCGTTACACCCGGTCAGAAACACTTTAAATGTTGAATTTTAAAACTTATATTTTCTTATACTATAAAAAAATTTGTCCGTATAGAAAGTGAGTGAAAATATAGATGCATTTACATAACTCAAAGTACAGTGTGTTCTCATACAAACACACACTTTTACTCACCCACTATCAGGCCAGTATGCCCCTTGGCAGGGTCATATGGGCATTTACCCTTGCCATCTTCCAGGGCTGCAGTGTTGAGGGTAAAATAATCCGAGTTCTGCAACACACACAAGCACACAGGAACACTCCATGTGTATTATAACCCACACGACACAGCTGCAAGCTCTGTCTGCCCGTTGAGAGGACCATAGCCTCACCCTTCGCCATGTTGTCCTACTGCATCAGTGTCACATGCTGTATATATACACTCACACACAAACACTCTAGCATTCGCACATTTAGCTAACCCAGCATGGGACACTGTTTTCCATTGCATTTATTTTTATTTTATCATGCAGCGGTCTTAGCCTGAGGTCAGATGGCAGACATCTTAAGTTGACACCTGTCAGCACTGGCTCACAGTAATTTCATCTAGGGAAACACACACACACACACACACACACACACACACACACACACACACACACACACACACACACACACACACACACACACACACACGCGCTTACCACGTAGGTGCATTTGGGCTGGAAGGCGTAGGTGCCACAGGTGTAGAGGTACGTGTGATTGTAGCTCTGCAGGAAACGGATGTAATTGAAGCACTCGGTCTGTGAGGACAAAAGGTCACTGTTAGAATTCCGTTGTCTTTCTTAACATCATCCTACCAACTGGGGTACTCAGACTACAGAGGTATACTTTTTGTCATATCTCACAGGTGCCTTATTCTAACATGTTTCTGTGCTTTCTAATAAGTACCAATGTGTCCTAATGGTCCCAATTGTGCATGCTTTCAGAGGATAGGGGCACTCGTCAGTCAGCTCAAGTCAGTCATTTTGAAGGAGACAAACACAGATGATGCTCTGTCGACACCCAAACACTGCTTGTCACTAAGGTAAGATGTTCAAAATCATAAATAGGCCTGCGTTCCATCATTTCAGAATAAAATGCTTACGACTATCAAATTGAAGTGATCAATTCAAGGAAAGCTCCACCTGCTGCTGTGAGCATCCGACGCTCAGCTGGAAAATCTACACAAAACGTTGTTTCCTTTGCTCCCAAACACAGGCGGGAAGGTAGCAAATGTTTGCTCCTCCTGCCAGTCTCTCCAAAGCCAAATCATGTGCTATAACTGCCTGTAGTGTGTGGTGTTCATTGTTATATGTAAACACCATTCATTTTATATTACTGCCTGGGTCCAGACCTTTGAAACTCCACTGAGGCGGGAGTTGACTGATTCAGCTGGCACCGTGACATGAAACAGCGGTTTATTGGTTAAAATAAAAAACGACCAATAAGGGCTGCCAAAGAGTGCCAAGGGCAGGACTAACGCTGCTGTCAAGCTGTTGTCAAGCAGAGTGCTGTAACCAGTGAGGAGTAATAAGAAGATTGGCACGAGCTACAGATAAGACAGACCCTGCTATTGAGGCTGTTCTCACATCGCCCCACATCATAGTTTGTTAAACAATGATCTGCTCCACTCTTAAAGCCTGGGAACAAAACCCATAACAGTCAGATCAGTGTGGAAATAAACTGACGTTAGATTCAGGCGCATACAGTGGTCTCTAGTGACTGGTTTGGGAAAATCTAATCCCCCTCCCCCACGGGAATCTTCCAGATCGGATGCAATGCCAGACTGAAGACATGTCATGTAACGAGTTGACAAGGCTGTCTGGTATCAGTTTTTTTATATTATGTACAAAATATCTAAACTTCAATTACATTCATTCAACCTTTATTTTGACAGCGGAGCATACTGAGACCAGACAGACAAAAAAACTTTCATTACTGTGGGCTTATTTCAATTATCTTATACTGGATTCAAAATGACCCTGGTTGGTTTCACTGTACAAATATAAAATGTAAACAAATAATGTTTACTTGAAATTGCTGAGACTAAATTATTTCAGATTCAAAGGATGGTAAATAAGCTTTTAGATACTTATGTAGATTGCACTTGGGATAAAAGCTTCCATTTGCATTTAAGAAGAGCAAGGGCACTGAGGGACACATTTGAAACAGTAGGTTTAGGTTTCTCATGCCGGAGAATTTGATATTTTGAAATAAAAAACAAAAACAAAAAAAATACAGTAGTTTATCATTTTTTTAGTTCCCTATTTGTAGTCTTTGTATGTTAGACATGTTGGTAGGATGAGGGTCAGTGCTGTTGTGTCCTCTGTTGAACTCTATTCCACCATGCAGACTCTCGGTAGGCTATGCTAACACACACCTCGGAGATTTAGTCTTAGTCTAATGCTTCAGTGTCACTTCTTTATATCCTTCTGCACCTGAAATACCTCAATAACCTTGAGACTAGATCACATTTTCTGATATCTTTTTATTAAAAATGTGTGAAATCAGTTGAACAGCCAGCAATTGAAAGGATCTTTTGTCTGTGCCATTTTCTTGGCACGTACATTTTTGGACGTACAAATGATTCACAGAAACTTGAAACGCTGAGCACTGGCAGCCTCCAGGAATAACGTTTAATTGTTATTTGTTTTGTCTATGATGTCAGTCAAATTAAACACTGTTATAAAAGTGTTCTATTGGGGACATCACTTAATAGTTGATGTAGTGATGTAACCGCATTATCTAAGTAACCTTTAAACTGAACAAAAAAAGCGACAGATTGTTTCCATTCAAAGGATATGTGTGTAATTAACAGTATAATATATGCAGTGTTTTACGGGTAGTGCCCTTTAATGTCTGCGCTGTGATGAACAATAAAGCTCTTTGAATGCAATTGGAAACAGATGCTCACACATGATGCTAGAGGAATGAATAATTCAGGGAATCTGCTTCATGTTGCCGTTGCAGCAGCAAAACAATATCTGTATCTCACCGCTGTAATAAGAGCAATATGATTTTTTAAAATTAATTTTTACAGCTCCTGCAATCAGCTTGGATAATCAGGATGAGATGTGTCTGGCAGACGGGCTTGTTTCAGGCATTACACAGAAAGACTAATCATTAAGTATAATGACGGCCAGTGTAAACACCATATGGTTATTTTTGCATAGTAAGTGAATTCCTGTTGTATATATAACCATATGTAAGTATTCATGGTTATTTTTTGTCACTGGACTTTTTGGGACTGGTCTTTTGCTAGTATTTTTGACTAAATGTTCTGCACAACTATCCTGATCACAGGCCATCATACTTTATTTTTAGAGCCACATCCAAAACAGATAAATTATCAATTACACATTAAGTTTTAATAACTTTAAAAAACACTAGAGTATTTTTAGAGCTCCCATTCTACTCATTCCCCAACATGTTTTTCCTTCTTTTTTTTTTCTTGGACTCAATTTTAGTTAAAGTAGTGTTGCTACTACTGTTCTCCAGTGAACCATTTCCACTTCTGTTTAAAACCACATCAAATGTTACTGTTGTGCAATGAGAGAAGTTCTAGCTCCATTTCCAAAAGCTCTGCGTGTTTCTATAAAATATTAAACTCCTTGCAAACGTGCATTATGCAGTTTAAGCAGTGAGTAGCTCTCGCTGAGGCTAAAGTGCCACGCTGGGGCTGGTTCACTGGGCCTTGCTGTGTTCATAGATGCACCACAACTGATGGGAAGAACTGGAGGCTCATGAGCCTGGACAGTGTGAGAGTTAATGCTGAATTATACAGAGTTACTCTTCTGTTAGATATCATCATAAAATATTTGGAAAAAGTGGAACATCATGATGAGATTAAAAAAAAAAAATCTGATTAAGGGAATGCTTCTCCGACTATGGTACATCATCATTATAAGAAGCAAAGGTATATATTAAAGAAATAGTTTCCCGCTGACACTTAGATCTGATGATTGATACTTCTTGATACTTGATACTTCCTTCATGTCTGTCTGTTAAATATTAAGCCTCAGCATCTGTCTTTATCACAGATTCTCTCTGGAGCAGGACTTTGCTGAAGACAAAACACTTCTTGAATCGAACCACCTCAAAAGTTGCTGATCCTAACGCTGTCTGGAAGATGCACTTCACTGTGTGCTAATGTAATGACTGGAAGGTTTCCAGTTTGAAACCCCAGCCTGACTTGACAAAATGTAATTGAGCAAAGTGAAGTGAGTAATGTTGCTCTCATGAGGCACCGTCTTAAAAACTGCCCTTGAGCAAGGCAGGTAACCTTGATGACTCTGATTCTGTCAGCTAAAAACCATGTTACCTGGTTGTTCTTCCCCTTGGCAACACACTCTCTCTTCTTATCCTGCGGAGCTGGCCAGTCGATCTGGAGAAAAGAAAGAGACAGATGTGATGTGTAAGCAACACGTCTCCAGGAATGATGCTGTCTGCCCATGAGTAATACATTATGCAAGTATGTTATGTGTCAATATATCACTCTCATTCGTTGGCAAACACCATAAAAAATAATGCAGCTGTAAATAGATGTGTAAATGACATCAGTTCTTTATAACAGGATGCACTCAGGGAGACATCATGGCAAAAAGTGCACTTTTCTTTAAGTTATCCTATAGATTGCACTCTTAACCCCGAGCTGCTGTTACTATAGCAACAACCACAGACTCACAGAGTTGATAAAATGTTATATTCAAGTATATTTTGGTACTGAAAAATGAACATTTTGCACATAATGGGCCCTAATGGGAGCAGGCGCATACTTTTCGATCCACCAAACTGGTACAAAGTAGTTTCTGAAAGACCTGAGTACAAAGTTATGCTAGTTCACCTTGAACTAAAGATACAGTTAAGTTAGTTGAAATAGTCCACAGACTGAGCCGCCCAGGTGGTGCAAGGAAAAAAGCACTGCAGAGACTCAGGTTCAGTCCCTGGCAGCGTTGCTTTTGAGTCAGCCCGATCAAACACACTGTTAGTGGTAGGTAGGAAACTGTGAGGTCCTTAGTGCAGCAAAATCCCCTAATGATTATACCATTGTTTAAAGGATCAAAAACAGACTGGCAGGAAAGTGTACCATAATGCACCCGTAGAAAGCACTACCCCTGTGACAAGATATTCTCCCTCAAAAGGTACAATTCTGCTGTACAGAAATAGCGGAGAAAATGAAAGGAAATGTGCACATTCTTCCATATATGTCCATACTTCCCTTATCTGATGACCTTTGCTATTCAGTGTTATTTACAGTAGCTGCTTTTCTTTAATGACTCTGTGACACATGGCTGAACTTTGCTCCGTGGACAGAGGTCCAAAATATGAACTGTTTACTAAGAGGTTTCCACACCATTAGAAATAATTATGCTGGTCATTACAGGCAGGGTGCTGCTGCAGGTTCAGTATTAAACTCTGATTTACTTGACTGGGTTTAA
The DNA here is from genome assembly GCA_035609425.1 of Epinephelus awoara. Taxonomy (NCBI): domain Eukaryota; kingdom Metazoa; phylum Chordata; class Actinopteri; order Perciformes; family Serranidae; genus Epinephelus; species Epinephelus awoara. The sequence continues at coordinate 31,918,543 of CM069302.1, forward strand.
ACCAACAGCAATCAAACAATGGGTAATTGCCACGTACTGTACCAGTAGATCGACTACACTTTAAAAACTAGACTTAAAATACTGACTTTTATAGTGGCTTTTTAATACAGCATTATTTCAGTGGCAGGTCACATGAAAATCACCTCACCTTACCACTGTCCACTGAATGTCCACATTTAATTCTCACTGTAGAGGTGATGGAGTTATAATGGTTAAGATTTAATAACTGCATTAATCACTGGGATCAGTGGCTGTGAAATATTACCTGCAGGATCTATGGTTTTGAACTAATGCACTCGAGTTTTTAAAGAAAGACGAGATACAATGAAGCATGGCAACACCAGCAGTTTACTGTTACTTCTAATTTGTTCCCAGGGGAGTCTCATTAGTCACAAGTTACTGTCTAATTTACTATCTAATACAAGAAACTCACTCTTCATTTGCTTCACACACATCAAGTTTTTTTTTTTTTTTCTCTTTACAAACAATGTCAGGCAGAAGTAGAAGTCACGCTGTTTTTAATTCAGTGTTAGTGCCTGCACCTACAAAAAGTTATGCACCATGATTTGCGTATAACCCATGTAATCATGATCAAATGATTTGTATATAACTCACATAACTGGGAAGACTGAATCAAATGACCAATGGGCCGACAGAAGTAAAGAAGGAAGCAAAATAACAATACAAAGAGCAAAAGTCTGCACAAAGAGGCAAGTTCGGGTGGTAGATGGGTAAAACAGGCACATGACTTTGCTCAAGGAGCCCGGTGTTTGTGTCCCATGTGAAAGCAAGTGATATTTGAGTTATTTTAAGACACGTCATTGCCATGTTTCTTTTCCTAAACCCAATCTATGTAACTTCACATTAAGTACCAGATATAAAGTATCTAACTTTACATTAAGAATATAATGTTAAGTGCATAACTTTATGTTAAATACATTATTTCATAACTTTACGCTAAGTATGTATTATGCTAACGCTAAACCTTGTGTCTTTTCTTAAACCTAACATACCTGACTCTACTTGCATAAACCTAACCTATGTAACTTTACTTTAAGTACATTACGTTAAGTACATTATGTTAGGTAAGTGACTTTACATACGTAGGTAATGTGACAACGCCCAACAAAGTTTCTTTTCCTAAACCTAACCTACATGAATTTACTTGGCATACATACAAATCATTGCATGAGGATACGTTATACATGTAATAAAAGCCCTCAATGTCGATACCTAATGGCCTACAAAGACAGATCTGCCCAAGGTAAAGAACACTGATGCATGGTACTAATAATAGGCTCTCTTAAGAAAAATATTGTAGAAAGTAAATCTGGCTCATAAACATCTTACATAGTCTGTGGAAAGGTCTAAACTGCTGAAGGATGTTATGTAGTTTCAGCATTTTGAAAAGGCACGTTCTAATCTTATGTTTTATCTCATACAGTGTCAGAGCAAGTCATGCAGTCCACGTTTTGGCCAATAGCGAATAAATGAAAGACGAACAATGGTTTTCAAAGTGCTGTTTGAATTTGTAATATCCTGTACTTTACAGTGATGGACCTAAAAATTAATGCATAGAGCAAGAACAGGTGGACATGAACCATTCAACAACATCTGCAACAGTTTGCATTTTAAAAATGATGAAGTGAGGTGAAACAGTGAATTACTGTAGTCAAAATCGAATCAGTGGTGTCTGAGTTACCACACGGGATGACTGAGGCAAATTAATAGATGAAATAATGAAAAACAATCATCATGGAAAAGAACACAATTTAATAATGTAGGAGGAAGCACGTCAGTCATGGATGGGAGCCGTGTGTATAAAATATTCTGATTAAGAAAAAAAAAAAAAAAATCCTCCAAATATATTCTGAGGAGAAAGACTGGCATAAAAGTAATGAAGAGAGACAGGGTGGAAGACAGCAGCAAAGATATAATACAGTCAGAGTTAAAGGAAGGCAAGGGGAGGAGGGGTGAGAGAGTGATGGGCAGATGGTGACGGAGGGGATGGTCTATTCCCTTGTACTCACACTGTCATTTTTCTGTGTTGGCTGCTTCCCTCTACATCGCACACTGGGGGCCGACAACAGGTGGTCTTATCATTACTGTAAGACTCATATAACCCTCACTCAAGCAGCCCGAGCCTGTGCTGCGTGTGACAGTGTGTGTGCGTGTCCGTATGCGTGTGTGCATCTAATAACTGCTCATTACGGCACTAAATCAGATAACAATTCCCAAACCGCCGCAGGCTGCTCACTACACCTTCATTGGGCTGCTGTAATTGTATTGATTGCAATATGGACCAATTATTGAGGGAGCAAAGCAAAACCAGATTGAGTCTCTGAGGCTTTAAGCCTCTCTCTCTGTGCATAAGTGTGTGTGTGTATCGGGTCAAGTCAAGGGTATTTATGGAGCACTTTAACCAAACAGGTTTGCCCCAGAGTGCTCTACGGAAAAACAAGATACCCAAATTAAAACAAGGACAATAAAAAAAATGATTGAATAAGTGCATCATAAACTCTAAGAAACAGGGCCAAAACCTGTGAGAGTGTATGTGCAAGTGTGTGTGCCTGTGTACTCCCACAGATTCACAGTGGATATGTTTGTGCTGACAGAAGTGAAACATTGAAGCCAGTAGCCATGCACATTACCATCTTAATACTTGGCAGCTTGCTCACACTATTACTGTTGAAGGCTTTTAGCAACAGATAACATAAATAACTTCCAAATAAAGTAATAACTTGTCAGAAAACATCTGAACTGGGTCCAAAATATATAAAACTTGATCATGTAAAAATCCCTTTCCTGATTAACAATTAATCATTATATTATGAGACCTTGTTTTTATAATAATTTGCGAAAAGATGAGATGGGCATTGAGTGTTAGTGGTCGGCTATTGGACATTTAAAATGAATAATGTTTTCTCTTCTTGTCTGTTGGTCAAAATGTAAGGAACGTCATTGATTGAGGGATGTGTGCAGATTCCCAAAATCCTAGCCATACAGGTGATGATGTCCCAAACTAGGCTTGGGAGGTATCACGGTATTGTGGTGTGCTAGATATGATTTTCAAAACTGTCAAAAATACAGACGCTCATCTTTCTATTAAAGTCATATGGAGAAGCTGCACTGAGGATGTATTGTATGTAGTGGACATCCCACACCACTAGAGATCAGTCTCTACTGCTGGAACCATGGATATATTAAGAGACCTGGATCCAGTGCTGGTGGTGGGACCTCATTCGTCTCTCTGAAGGCTGCTCAGTGGCGCATGACATTACCTATATTATAGGTGCTGCTTCTGGATCATCGGGCCCATACAGCATGCACACTAGAGACTTTCTGATGGGCCAACTACTTACAGTTTAGGACTTCGCTAATTTGAATTGGGATAAAACTATTTAAAATTGTGGCTCTTTTAGACTTTCCAAATGTTATTGCAGCGAATGGCTCCAATCCTGATACTGAAAAAAGTAATTGTGCAAGTGTTGCAATGCTATCCACGGATTTACAGATGAATATTTCCCAGTTTAAAGCCCCTTTTACACTGCCAGATTTCGGCGAATGTTGGGCCGTTTTGCTGACAAGCTGTGAGTGTTTAGACACACAGAGCCAGATTGGCGAGTTGATCGGAGGTGCCCAATTTTCTGCCTCGTAGGGTAGTCATATTGGCGGAACCTCTTTGGTTTAAACAGAACGAGGCAGCCTTCAGCAACATGAGAGGCTGTTGATGACTTGTGGGAGGAGCTGTTGATGACGCCGCATGTGTGAGCCACTGGCGATGGATAAACAGGAAACAGTTGATAGCAGGAATTAGCGAGCAGCTAGTAGCAAGAGGGAAACGCAAACCTGACAGACACTGTAAAGATGAGCGACTCAGGTGTCGCTCAGGTGTTACTGTCACAGTAAGTTCACTAACTGGAACGTCAAGTCTTGATGTTAACTAAGCATGTAAAGCTGACTTAAAGCTGCAGTAGGTAGAAAGCCTTGAATATGGTTCATTTTTGAGTCTCGTCTGAGTTAGGTTTCGTTGGTCTCCGCCCTGAGCCCCTCCTACCAGACAAGCATGCGAGTATTTTATCCTACTTGGTTCTATTTCTCCCTCTCTGGGAGCCTCGGCTCTCCTTCTCCACACAGCAGCCCTCCCCATCCCTCCCTTGCGGCCCTGCACATACTCCCGAGCCTCAGCTCTCCCTCTCCACGCAGCAGCCCTCCCCATCCCTCCCTCGCAGCCCCGCACATATACCCCCTCGGCTCGGCTCTCCCTCTCCGCCGAGAGCCCTCGGCTCTGTTCCCATGGTTCTGCTCCCAAAGGTCGACCCTCATGCCCTCTGGTCGGGCCCGGCCCCACCTCGCCCTTCCCCTCGCTCCGGGGCTCTGGGGAACCGAGTTCTGTCTTACTTTTTTTGGGTTTAGCCGTGTCGGCAGTTGCTGCGCTGGAATAGCTATTTTACCTGGTGCACTGTTCGCCATTGCCGCTTGCTCTCCCCTTCTGCCGGCGGCACGGGAACGTGCATATGCAGTGAACAGCCAACAGGACTGCAGCGGTCTGAGCCTTACTTTGATTGGTTGATGCACATCGGCACGATACTGATTCTTTAGAGGCTGGTGAGGTGCAGAAACCTATTGTTTGTTACAGACCACTTGATTTACATTGTGCTTAGAGGATATTATAAAATTTTTATACAATTATACCAAAACAATGTTGCCTACTGGAGCTTTAATTGTAATGACTTTTTATCGACTAAAACTGGACTAAAACATTCTGGGTTGTCGTTGACCAAAACACGTACTAGAACATTGCACTGCTGTATAAACTCACCTATCAGAAGCAAAAAGCATTTTAGATGACAAGCTACCATTAACAAAGTTGGCTGGCCACTCATCCTTTCTTCATATAGTACAGCATTAAATTAGTTGTTACACTCTACTTTAATTTAACAAACAGTATTATTCATTTGCATATTCAGTTTTTGACTTGCATGACAGTGTTTGACTGTATTTTCTCAGTTTCAGGGCTCCATATTATTTGTTTTCTATGGTTAAAAGAAATGCTTGAACTTTGGTTTATGATGTTTGGTTTAACCTTCAAATTTTGTTTTATTTTATTATTAGAAAGCTCAAAAGCAAAAATCAAGGTTGTTTTCTACTTTGGAAAAGCTGACATGGAGCTTCTTAGCTAACAACAGCAGTTAATAGATTTTATTATATTTTTGACCATTAAAGCAGGACACTTTGACACATTTAAGAAGGCTTTAAATTGCTTGACAGTTCATATATTATTAGCTTCTCCAAGGCCTGAAGATTTAATAAAAGAAGTACGGGCCAGACCAATAAAAGACCCAACAACTAGTATGACTCAGTTGACTTTATTATGGTACTATTACAGTTCTTTGATTGGCCGCCAAATTTTTTTTGTGTGTATGCTCTCAAATGTCCTTGAATCCAACAACGAGCCAAAAAAAGAATAAAATAAGGTCAGGCTGTAAGTTAATAGGCAGCAAAGAAGTGCTGCAGAAGCAGAGATTTGCTGTGTTTTCTTCCTTTTCTGCATATTCAAGTCGAACCTTTTTCCATAATTATATCACAGTTAATATCATAATTGAATTTTGTGTATTTAAATTAGGCATTTGAAATGTGTGTTTATCTCTGCAGTGCTCAGTAACCAGGCTGTGTGGAGGAGACGATGCTTTTTGTTCCTGAACTGCCCATCATGTAACTCTGTGATATTAAATCTTATGTGTTATCATTTAATTTCTCACAATTTGACAAAAGCCTTTCAGAAAGTGTGGGCGTTTGCAGTGAGAGTTAATCAGGCAGTGTTGTGGGTACAATTGTTTTTCTTGAAATACTTCCCATCCTTCCAATATTGAACTTTTGTAACAAATGTAACCCCCTTAAACAGTGGAAAACAGATCCTTTAAAGTGTTTATGTGTGTGTTTGTTACCTGAGGCCGTAGTTGTTTGCTAATGTCGTTGGGGTCCAGGGCGAACAACACCTCCCGTGCTCCGACGTACAAAACCCTCTCATTGTCGGACAGAGTCAGCATGCTGTAGTTGAATACTCCCTGAATGCTGAACCTCGCCATGCTGTCCAACACATCTGGATGAAGACACACAGAGGCATCATTACATTACTGATAATAAGCTACAAAATATCTCATCTTTCTTTTTAACTGGTCTACTGACAGATGACAGAATAAAACCTGAGAAGAACATTTCACACATTTCTTGTTGAAACTGGTTGATATCTCAGTTTATTCACACCATTAAGCCTCGCCCACTCCACCACCTATAGCTTCATTTCATCCATTCTGCTCGTACGGTACACGGTGCATCTCACCCACATCTTTGCTTTTCCGTGTCTTGCACACAGCTTTCAGATTCACAACCTCTGAGAGCTCCTGCACATTTGAACCCTGGGGCCAGATCTTTTCATAAACTTCCACTACATCAGTCTCCTTCTATCTGCTGAGATTTCTACAATCTTCTCCCTCCATTGTGAAAGATGTCGCTCACAGTGACAAATGCACATAAAATTGAAACACCGTGAGTTACCTTCAGCTCTGCTGAAAGTTTCAACATCTTTTAGCTCTTTGTTTTGGTTTTATAGCCCACAACTTATACTACCTGCCCTGGTTTTATGTTCCCAGGGTCCTGTGTTCCACAACTCGATATAACATACAATGGGAACCTGAGGAAAATGTCTCCCAGCTCTGTATTCGCTTAATGACATGGTTTAGGTTTGAGGACTTAAATCACTCTGAGACTTATAAAATTGCACCGACACAGATCTTTGTCTAAATATAGTTCCTCTTTCTGTTAGGAGAACAGGTCCGAAATTAATTACCACCCAAGAATTGAAACTACTATAATAGGAATGAATTAACTGGAAAAAATAACAACTAACTAATTAAGTAATGAAAAAAGGAGTCTCTTTCCAAGTTTAATTCCTATTTGTGAACAGGTTTAGCTAAAAAAAAAAAACAGGCCAAGGATCAAGATAAGGTGAGATATCAGCTGGCTATTCCCACTTACAAGCAGGTTAGGGTTAGGAAATAAGGAAAGGAAAGGGAATCCAAAACCTTAACATTTAATCTGACTTGTGAATTTAAATCTTACATTTCAATTTATTTATGGCCCTTCGTCTGAAATGTGTAATGTATTGATAAGCAGATTAAACCAAAGCTATTTTTGAGACAGAGAGAGACAATGTTACATGAATGCAATTGGAGGGTTGATGTGTGTTAACAGATTATTGAACTGGGTAAAATAGGACCCTGGGAACATAGGACCTTAAGAACACAAGATTGCAAACATATATACGTTTCTGCTAGCTATAGATAGCTTTTAACGGCCGAGATATTTCCTTCAGGAGCTGGTGGAGAACAAAAAGGAGCTAAAAGGAGATTGAATAGTAGACTCGCATTTGCCAGTGTCCAGAAACATGACTCAAAAGTTCTCAGTGTTTGCTTGTGTAAACATGATGTTTACAACTTGTTGTACTGATCCCAAGTGGCCAAAAAATCCATTAATACAGATTTAAACCTTTTGTTTTTGCTAGCGAAATGGCTTTTACCATCTCCATTTAACTGGCTATAGATTCAATTTGAATCCATTAACACCTCTGCTATGTCCTCGACCAACACAGCAAAGTATTCAAATTCACAGTGAAAGTAACAAAAAATCAGCACTACATAAACACAGCTGAAGTTATGGAAAAAAATGAAACATTTTAGTTCTCATGGGTTTAACTCATTAGGTCCTAATGAGTTTGCTGAGACTACCCACAGTATCTATCTCCAGGATCTGTTGTAAATAATTCCTGCAGGATGGAACATTGCGTAGAAAGATTCCCAAGCTCTGTATTTACTTTAAGAACCTGAAGCAGAAGCCAATCTCCAGGGCAAGTCTGAGATCTGCATGTCAGAAGTGAGATAAGGTGGTCGTATATTTATAAAAGCCATACAAATAAACAAGAAGCAGTGATGCACTGGCCTTTCCAAGTGTTGTTTTGATGAGTGTAGTGACGTGCACCATTACAGCTCCCATGTCATGAATATAACAACAGACTGAAGGCAGCATCTTTAAAGTAGAACATATTGATGAATACAGATGATACCATAATCTAGCTCTGATATAAATGACTGCAAGTCTGAATCCAAATCTTTTTATCTACAAAAGAAACTAACCTTCAGCAGCTTAAATCAGTCAGTGCTTTAATGTGAATTTTGAAAGTGAGTTTGTTATTGAGCCAGATGCCAGGAGGTTTGTATTCATACACTTGTTCAATAAAAATTCCATTAAGACTGGTAATTTTCAAATTGAGAAAATCGGCTAATCTTGTTTTGGAAAACAACTTAAACTGTGTTTTGCCTCAATTGGACACAGCATTTAGACTAAAGATTGTTAAAGGACTCCTACACGCAGCACTGCAGCGTTAAGAGGAGAGCAGTTTAATCTAAGCTATACAGAGCACCTATACACAACAATACAGGGATTTAGAGTTGGACTTTATCGCAAATGGAAAATGAGATCCGACGTGAATAGAATGCAGAGCATAAGAACACTTATAAATGCAGACTGATAATGGGCGTAAATCTGCAGGTGTGATTAGTTGATTATCAGCGCTGCACATCCTGATGAAGATCAGTTTAATAAAAGCCTAAATGAGGCCTTTTACTCTGATTAGGCTATTACTCACAGCATTAATGGAATATTAGCATCCCAATAAACCCACTTATTGACCATTTGACATCAAATAGCTAAATCAAGTGATTTATCTTAGGACTGCCTAATTTGTTTAGTGGCTGCTTATATTTTTGGGTTGTTTCTCATTTCGGTGCTCGCACACTGACACAAACAATTTTAAAAGAATATGAGAGAATCACAAAATGTTCTCTCCACGGTCCCATCTGCAGGGTTTGGTGAAAAACCAGAGCTGACTTTTTTTAAAGAGGCACCCACTGTTTTGCTGTTCACTCCCACTCACACATACATAAAGACACCCAGAAACACACACACCGTTCAAATCCCCTGACTAGCATACAGACAAACTAGTGGTGCAGAGCAGATGAGAGAGCAAGACAGAGACGGGAGGAACGAGAGAAAGGATGGTGTTTAGTTTTCATTATCCACACTCTTGTTGCTTGTAGTGTCACCTTGTTCTCCGTCTCCTCCTCTCTCTCGCTTTATCTGGGCTGATAGAATGTGTGCAGAACGCGAAGAGACGACAGCCGCACGTAATGCAATCTCATAAATTGAATAAGAATATTCCTTTTTTTGTTTTCTACAGCATGAATATTTTCACTTCTTTTGCCCGTTTCCCCCTGACTGAAAATAGCAGCTGAAATCCAGGGAGGGAACGGCAGGAACTGGTGTGATTTATGGTGTGACTAACTGCTCATGTGACGCTGTGGCCTACTTGGGACTAAATAGACTTACATACACGGAGCAGGCTGTACTGGATGAAGGAGAAGTGTGTGTGTGTGTGTGTGTGTGTGTGCATGTGTGTGTATGTGAGACAAAAGAAAGGATAGGTTTAAAAAAAAAAATTGAGGCTTGTTACTGAAAGCCCGATACCAAATTACAGCTATTCAACCTCAAGCCTGTTCTTGGATTTTGTTTAATTTGCTTCAAATACAGGGTAATCCCTTTCTATACCTGCTGCACAGGATGTGAGGCTTTTTATTTTATTTTAAACCATTGCTTTCAACTGAGTGCAAAACATCAATGAACTGACCATTTTAGAACAAGGGAGGTGCAGAAGCAAGACAAACAAGAATCTTGGACTACATTACTTAACTCTGATTAGCTTCCCTGGCATTCTGATCCTAACTCTAACTTATCTCACTTCTTTCACCTAAACCTAACCAACCCAGCCAACAAAGACAACGAATACTAGCCAATCAGAGGGAGAGTAAGGCGAGTTATGCCTTCACTATCCTAGTAAATGTAACTTTACCTGGGCACCAGATGGGTAGCATTTCCCCCTGTCTTTTATCTTAGAATAATCATTTAATTCATAGCAAAGCTGCAAAATTGGAGTATAAAAAAGGAGCTTTTATTTCACATTAAACATAGAGAAAGTTGAGCCTGACTGCACAACTTGTCAGCTATGACAAATAGCATTCTGCTTTACCACTGCGCATCTGTCATACGAATCCAAAATGTGTCTTTCTAGACCCTACAAATTGTTTTTTTCCCATCAACAAAGTGTTCAAGAAGCTCCCCTTGGAGAACTGGGCCAGCGGACTCCACGTAATTTGAGTTTTAGACCCTGACTTTTGCAACGAGGGCAAAATCTGACATTGTACACAGTGTTGGGGAAGCTATTTTGAAAACACAGCTTTGCAAGCTACTAATGACTTCACAGTGGAAGGAGCTGAACTAGAGCAAAACTATCACCAGGCACAAATCTGGCTTGGTTAACTAAGGCTGCTTAGAAACAGTGGTTTAAAACTGCTTTGTAAAATATGATCAAATTGATAAAGTACATGCCATATTAAATTATAACAAAATATAATACAAAAAATTCTCAAGCCAGCAAAAAAATGCCACTAAACTGCAGTTATTGCAAAAAATGCCCACTTATTCATGTTGTCATACATAAACCAAAACAATATAATTCCCCACTATTCATGGAAAGCTGCTGTGACTATTTTCATGCGTAAAGATACCAAACATTGCACTTTTTATCTGTTGACTCCAGGACTGTTCTATAAAAGTCCACAACCACAATAAAACCCTCCACTCAAACAAACCCTGCTGCTAACCAGCTTACATGTGTGTGTTTGTGTGTTAACACACAGCAAACATTAAAGCAAACACAGCCAGTCAGATCTGGTTAAGTTATGGTTAAAAAAAACCTGATAGACGACATGCTGTGAGACGTACAGGAGGATGGAAGGAGAGAGATATAGGAGAGGAGGGAATATGTAACCAAAGGAGGGAAGGGGATAAGTACCAAAGTCAGCTTATTATGTGAAGAGCAGCGGTGTATAAACATTGGAGGGTATGTACGGATGAGGGAGCTTGATGAGAGTGAGTGAAGAGAGAGTGAGAGAGAAGGAGAGGGAGAGAGAGAGAGAGAGAGAGAGAGAGAGAGGCGGCATCCTCAGGGGAGAAGTGAGCACATCTGCTGTGTTCCACACAGCCGGGCAAGAAAACTCCAGAGCTGACACACTTTTACTCACACACACACACACACACACACACACACACACACACACACACACACACACACACACACACACACGCACACACGCACGCAAGCTCACACTTGTGTTGAGGTACATGGTGACACACACGAATCAGTGCACGTCTGAACACATGAACACACTGAATACACAAAGTTTATAGCTAAGCTAAAACACACATTGCATTTGCGCGCGCACACACACACACACACACACACACACACACACACACACACACACACACACACACACGCACACACACGCACACACGCACACACACAGAGTCCTGAATAGTTCTCCAGGGTACCTGCTCAGTGACTTGAACATCTCTCCACCAACAGAGGGAAAGTTTTGCTCCGAGTGGCTTGTTTGAAGTGATCAGCGGCTCTGTCATTAAGAGGCGATACGGGCAGAAGCACTTACCATCTGCCACCACACTGTGGCAGCCCTGAGGCTACCTGCTGCGCGTGTGCGTCTGTGTGTGTGCGTTGAAACCTGAGTGAGTGTGGGTTTCTCTGTAACAAACACAAGACTGTCCCCACCTGTGGTTCATCACTATTTATGTGCAAGTAAACAAGTGTGTATGAAACACAGTGTGTGAGTTCAGATGTATGTAAACACCATCTGCAGGTTTTAGAGAAATCTGACGTGTTCAACGTTTTTACAGCTTAGGAAAACTGAATGTCAGGAAAGCTAAAGTGCCGAAGAAAAGGAGCAATCGAAAGGCAGCATATTATACTTCTAACCTTGCAGTAATTGCAGCACAGATACCTTCTACTGTAAAAGAATCAGCTCTGTATTTACAGTGTGTGAGACATTTAAAAGCTTTTTAGACTGTTTTGAGACCTCTCCATCATTTTAAGGGCTGGTGAGTGTGTGTGAAGGCGGTTTGGGTTAAATTACGGGCTGTAACAGTTTGTGTATTTGTGCCGAACCATCCCGGCATGGGGGCCACGGTTCGGTGCATGCAGCCACATATCGAACACACGGTATGTAAGTTGATGCACGTAATGTGGAACTTAAGGTCACAAGAGTGGGTTCTGTCCGGATACACTTAGCTGTATCCACTTAGCAACATGTGCAGAGGTTGGCACCACAAGCAGTACAAGTGCCATGAGAGTCAGGCCTCTAGTTTCGCAGACCGGGCGCAGTGGAGGCGCAGCGCACCTGCGCTTCGCCAACTGGGTGTGGCCAGGCAGATTTTGCAAGTTTGGCACACCGTGCGCGCTGGCGCAGCTACTCCTCTTTCCCACCTCCGTCCCTCCTACCTGCGCAAGTCGGAAAGAGGGAGGAGAGAAGGAGTGGAGTGGGTTTTACACACATCACACCAATCAAATGAGCCCCTCTCCTCACCCTTAAATGTGCCGCGCAAAGGTGTAACGGGCGATTACTCAATTCGCCATGGCAGAAGAGAGCTGCAGCATCAGACGGCCAAACTCCTCCCAGGAGGAAACTGATGTTTTGGTCCGGGAGGTCCAGTGTCCGAATATACAGAACTGCGAGCAGACCTCCACGGGCTGATGATGCAAAGGTAGCCTGGGAGGAGGTCACCACAATTGTAAATCAATGTTGCGTTTCTCTCGTGCGTGTGCGCTCTCTCTTTCTCTCTCGCAGTCTCACTCTGTTTCTTTTCTTTTGACTTTTCTAAGATGACAGATGCTTAATATATACTCCCTATCTGATGCTGTGGCTGCTTGTGGTTGGCTGAGAGGGATGTGAACTCATTAGTTTGCAGCTGTGTTAATCAAATCAAGTTGGGTTTCCATTACGCGTGCCAAACAGTGCCAAACAGTGCCAATCCCCTTTGATCTGACATCAGATGTGACGGGACAGTCGATACAGAGATACATTTATGTGCTGATTGCAGATAGTTGCATTGAATAGTGGTGTTTGTGGGTATTTATTGCATCATTAATGTGCCTGACATTCTGGAAACCTGCCTGTGAGGTTTTGGTGACGTGTGCACACTGTCCGCCAGTCAGCCAAACTTCCACTTACACCGGCTGCGCTCCGCCTGCGCTGACAGTAGACCTGGTTTCAGCTTTTAGCACACCTGGACATCGCTCTACCGTTGTAAAGGATGTGAATGGAAACACATCCAACATGACGCATATTCGATGGCCTTTAGACACAAAAGAAGAATAGGATGAAAGAATGATTGACATGAATGGCATTTACATTGGCATATAGCTAAGGGGAACTAATTGTAACACTCCTCTTAATGCACAAGTTTTATTTTCAACTTCCAATTATTTTGTGTTGTAATTTCATAGCATAAGAGATTCTTTTCAGTTTTATAGCCTGTTGTGACCTGTTGTCTTTAGGGAGTGTTTGCTCAGTGTTGGTCCTGTATAATATGGAAGTGTTTGAAATGATCTCCATTATTTATAATGAAAAAAGTTCACCAAAGTTGCCGGTGGGCAAAATGCTCTCATTGCCCAGTAAGAGGATTTAGTCTGTCTTCGACACTGCACTACTGTCTCTAAAAAAAAAAAAAGAAACATATTCTTATGCGTTTGTTATTTTCCTGATGTACCGAACTGGCACTAAACTGTGACTCCTAAACCAAGGTATAAACCGAACAATGACTTCTGTGAACCGTGACCCTCCCTCGCGTTAAATTACAAGGCCTTTGATGCTTGCAAACAATTTTTAGAGAGCAGAACAGCAAAAGAAAAAAGAGAATACAAATATAAGATTGTGAATAAGAAATAGAGTGCAGAGACGAGGGGAGACGTAATGAGTCCAACAGATGAGCAGCAATACAAACAAAAGGGCAAATAGAGAGCCAGAATAAAAAGGGAGAATATAAAAGATAGACAGCTCAGAGGGCCTGCCTGAGGTCAGTACCACTGGAAACAGACATGATCAGAGATCACTACAATACAAGACCTCTTCACCGGCTGTGTGTGTTTATGTGTGTGTGTTTGTCTTTAGACGGGTGTGAGACTGTGATAAAAGAAGGTTATAAAAGGAGACAAAGAGAACAGCCATTTGGATTTGTGTGTGAGTGGGTGGATTATATATTGTGGATAACAATACCTAGCCTACATTTAAATAAAGAGATCTTGGGGAGAAGAAAGTAGAATGCAGACATGAAAAATGAGGTTTGAAACATGCTTGAGAAAGGTAAACCACCCCAGTGAACCTGTAACTCCCATTTTTTTTTGTTTCAAAGATCAGTGTTGAAAGAGGTACTGTGATCCTCCACCAGCAGCCAGTTAGCTTAGCTTAGCAAAAAGACAGGAAACAGGGGGAAACGGCTAGCCATGCTCTGTCCAAAGGTAAAAAAAAACTACCAACACCTCTAAAGCTCACTAAGTACTGTGTTATATCTCATTTGCTTAATCTGCCAACACATATTTCACCAAAATGTCAAAGTATTGCTTTCAATAAAACAACAATACCACTGTGTAAAAATGTCTAACATTTACAAGTTTGATGAAGTGAAAGTGGTCAATAAAAGTAGGCTATTAACAGCAACATGTACGTTAAGTAACTAAAGTAAAAGTGATCATAATGCAGAAAAAGAGACTTTTGCGCTGTATCTTATATCATTGAATAGGAAAGATTATTGATGCAAAGATGATGATATTGTGTAGCTAGCTTGTTTAGGCAGTCATCATAACACAAATTGGCAGTGGGGGTGGGAGGAATTTCTCCAGTCACCTTGAGGCGTCCTGTTCTACATATCTACCAAGTTTAGTAAAAATCACTATGGCGGTTATGCCTGGATAAGAAATTAGCTCTCTAGCGCCCCCATTTTGTTTGATGGAGTCAATAATGGAGGGGTCCCCTCAGATTATGTGTGGTCATATGCCTACAAAGTTGCGTGGTGATCGGTGAAACCCTTGAGATGTTATACACCTTTATGTGATGAGCCACGCCCTCCGCAATATTCATTGCCTTATAGAAGCTCAGTTTTAGAAAGTTTTCCAATTTTTGCCCACTTTAGATATTGGTCCCTAGATCATGTTCACCAAGTTTCATGCAGATCGGTCAAACTTCCTCGGAAGAGATCGATTTTAAGTGTTTTGCAAAAAAAAAATCAAAATGGCGGAAAATCTGTATAACTGGAAGTCCTGTGTTCTTGATGCATATTCCTCATGAGCAGAGGCATCTCTGTGCAAAGTTTCATGTCTCTACGACATACGGGGCATGATATATGCCCATTCACTTTTGCTATAGCGCCCCCCTTTGGCCAATTGTTGTAATATTGCTTCATTCGCATCCTCCCATGACCCTCTGCTACTGTGCCAAATTTCACATGGATTGACCAAGTCAGTGAGGAGAAAAACGTGGAACACACACCCACAGATAGAGTTTTTCGTCATTATATAGTAAAATTTAACGCCTTTAAACTTATATTTATATCATATAACGCCTGGGGGTCCCCCCTTCAGGTTTGGTCCACCCAGTGTTGATTCCATGGCAATAGCACTGCAGCTTTTTAGTGTTGTAGCTAGTTGAGGCAAAGCCATCTCCTTTATACACTGTTGGATAGTTTATTCAAACAGCGCCATGATGTATAATGCCTTTAAACTCGCAATATTTATGTTAAATATTAATCTTTTGTGTTGAAGTATGAAGTAGCATAAAATTCAGCGATGATTGTGAGGTTATAAAGTTGTGAAATAACCTCTTACTGGGTTCATGACAGGAACGTCTGAGTGGGTAGCTTCTGCCTGAGCATCCTTGGGTGCGTACCAAGAGAAAATTGTCAAAGGGTCCCAGTGTACAACTGTAGAATAGGTCAACAATTGCGCAACTGCAGACAAAACTTTATCAAGAGGGTAATACAATGTAGCAATACACAACACAACCACAGTCTTTATGAAAAGCATAACACGAACTGGTTCAATTCTTGCAGTAAGAGGTCATGCATAGTTCAGCCGCTAACTCTTGTGTATTGAATGTGTTTATCTGCTCGGAATGCTGCAACAAGGACGAAACACATTCACTTTGATGGATTAGCTATCAAAACCTTTCAAGGCTATGCCAGATGATTTCATAGTGTACTAAAATGCACTGAAACCTCAGGCTGCATAAAGACAAGTAACCAAGCTGTGATAGTATGGGATTCTTTGGGAAGCGGACAACAACTTTTGTTTGACACTGATTGATGGAAGTCCATCAGTCACCATCAGGGTACCTATAATGTATTATGTGCTCGTGTCTGTGCTTCAACGTAGGGTATCTCAGGGTCATCTCACAGACTCACCATCCAGCCCAGCCCAAATCAAACCAAGCTAAACCAAGCCAGACCAAACACAACTCCCATCTGAGGCTGAGGAGGAGGAGAAGGAGGAGGAAGACAAGGGGGAGCGCCTGTTGCTTCACGGCCGGCTGGAAAGGTCTCGATCCGGGCCTTGCCTCTGTAATCTTCCTCCATCAGCCTTCCAGCGGAGCTCCAGCCTTCCTCTCCCTGCCTGCTATAAATACACCCAGCCTCTGCTTATAGCTTCTAACCGCCGAGCCACTCACACACCAAACTATGATTAAAGGCCTATTTTGGGGAGAGCTTTGAAGCAGCAACAAACACCAAGTGAGAGGCAGAGACAGACAGAAGGGGGGAGAGACGCTGCGCAGCGCCCACACAAACATGCAGATGTACCCGGGCGTGCGCACAGAGCGCCGTCAGACCCTCATCTGAGCAGGTACCCTCTTTGAAGCAAAAAAACAACACCGCGCACACAAAGGCACACACACTCCCACGTGGATGCACAAGCTTTGTCTGCTGAACAGAAGACAAGTTCACAGGAGAGTCAGGTGTACGACAGAATGAGAGCATGGATATAGAGTGAGACAAGAAAGGGGAAGATATACATGCCTTTACTAGCTAGATCTGCAAAATACCTTTTGTTGACTGGAAGGAACTGAGGTTAGTATAGATTATGTGCTATTGTAAACAAGTAAGAATAAATAAGATTTATAGGATTATATTTATTCAACACAAGGAAATTCATGCACTTAGCTCGCTTGTGACTGAATCAATATGCCATAAAGAATAATAGCAAGTACACTGATGAAAGTCCTGTTTTTAAGCTGCATAATTACCCATCTCTGCACAGCTTAAATGTGTAAGCTCTTGTTTGTCAGTTATGGAGCGTTTGTATTTCCCGCACAGCTTCACCATTACGGTTTTTCACAAACAGTCATGGCAATAGAGCGAGCCAATTCAGCCGAATGGGGAGAGTGAGATGAAGGGACGGGAGAGTGGGAGGAGAGGAAGTGGTAAAAGTGGATTAACACAACAACGGAACAAGTGAGCCCAGTGGGGGGATGGTTTTCGGGGGGGGGGGGGGGGGGGGGGGTGAAGTTGGAGGATGAAAGCAGGAGAGGTGGGGGGGGGGATGAAACAGCCTGGCTCAGTGGGGGGTCGCCATTGCCATCCACAACAAGCAGAACAAATCAAGAGCTGGTTGATGCCACAAGTGAGGCTTTTTTCCATTCCAGCGTCATGGTTCAGCATGTATGACTGGTGCAGCAGTGGGCACCAGCTGGGGAGAGTTAGGCCTTTTTGTACTGTGTTGTGGTGATGACACACACACACACAAAGGGAGATAGAGGGGAGCCTGTGGAGCTCAACGGATGCAGCGCAGCTCTGCTATAGTTCAAGAATTTGACTCATTGAACGATTTATGAGGCAAAAAATGACAAGCATTTGGTGATTCAGAAGAATGGGGGAATTCTTGTTCAAAGGAAAAAGCATTATGAGGACAGAGCACTACAGTGAAACACATCATAATAATGATAAAATGTACTGGAGATACTTGTATGGCAGTCTGGCAGTAAGAATCAACTTAGGCTTCCACACAAGCCTGTACTCCCACTGTGGTAGGGCTACAACTAACAGTTATTTAAAAAAAAAAAAATTCTACACACATTGTCTTGCTCAAGGACACGTTGAAATGTAGACAGGAGTGGTTTGGGATTGAACCACAAGCTTGCGATTAAAGACAAAGCCTGGTGTAACCAACTGAGCAACAGCCTCAAGCACTACGTTAAGTCTCTGTCAGGCTGATTACTGTTACTCATTACTCAGTACCACTACTTTTGAATGAACACAGGTGCTCACAGTGAAGCTGCTGTGAGTGTTGGGCAAAATAGACCCATTTCCCGCTCAAACAATCTGTGAAAGAGGAAAAAATGTGCAGCTATGTGGAGCATAACACGTGGTCCAATTCAGTCAGAGAGCTGCTGGTAGGGGCCTCGATTTCTGATTATGTCTCCGAATTCTTTTGACCATAAACGTCTACGCAGTATTGAGGTATATTTTTAATTGTTGGGTCACTGCACGAACATGATACTTTAATCTTACCTCCAGGCCGTTGCCTCAAAACCTGGCACTGTTTTTCTAAAAAGTTCAGTTCAAGAAGTAAATGAATTGATCAAATCATTTAGTCCATCAAATGCCAGAAAATAGTTAAAAATGCCCATCACAAACTTTCAAATTGTTTTTTTTTTCCAACCAACAGTTGAAAACCCAAACTGCTGAGAAAATCAGCAAATCCTCACGGTTGAGATGCACGAACCAGAAAATGTTTGGCAATTTTTGCTTGTTTAATAACTTAAAAACAATTACTTGACAAAAAAATAGCTGCTGATTATTTTCCTTTTCATCTTCTGTAGTACTACTTTATGCAATAAATATGTAATAAATGTAAGTTTGGCACTTTGGCTGTCACTATCATGGATTTTGGGAGCCAGAAGTGACCCGAGGAGATTGTATTTGAACGAGAGGGTGGAGGTGTGGAGGAGTGAGGGGTGGAGCTGACTGACAGTTTGACGGGATGCCTGCAGGTGGCCTTTCAGTCAGGGTGATTAGCCCCCAATGATGCATTACTTTAAGTCTTAATACAATTTAAACCTGGTGAGTTATAGAAAGGTTTACTACCCCATACAGTTTTCATAAAAGGGGAAATTAACTATGGACTGTGCTCTAGCTATTAGGTTGCTAGGGCAATGGCTTAGTTCTGACTTGTTCACTTCCTGTCAACTACTGTGTTGACAAAGTTTGTCTTGGGTCATCTGATCACAAGTGGACAGCATTAAAGACTGATCATTCAACCCACTTGCCAAGGAGTCTGGGATGCATTTGACCACATAGCTTTTGCAGTGCAAATGCATCCTGATGTGTCCCTGACAAGGACAAGCTAGCTTTGCGGGGCTGAGCTACGTTTCGTCAGTAGCTACAGAAAATAATTTTGCCTTTATGTTACATTACCTGGAAAGTTATCCATGGAAAATGTCACAATTGCTTTCGTTACACACAACCAAATGGGAACCCTGTCTATAACTTGCCCATTGAACGAAGTGTTGCATGACCTTTCATCATTTTGCCTACGGAAGGAGACGTGTTGAATTCTACTGACAGTGATATCTCCAGCTTTACCGACAGTCGCGCTAACATGGCTAGCGAGCAGCTAACAAGAGTGTAAATGTAACAAATGTGCGCCGGGCCGTTTGACCTTCTAGCGTAAGTGATGCAGGCAGTAATGAAATTTGAACACAAGTGGTCAGCTGCAGACGCATAAGAGACACAGGTGTGAGGGACGATGTGTCACAGCTGTCCACTTGTGTTCGGATCACCGAAACGCGTGTTAATACCTGATCTAAACAGGTTCAGTAGGCACAATTTGTGAAATGTTATACTTCACTTTCGTTTTACAGAAAAAAGGATAAAGGAAGACAGTAATTTTTAAAATGATGTCAATGGTGGCACTGCTGCTACAAGAAGGTGCTGTGGATAAGAGCAGCCTTGGAGTGGCATTTTCATTTGAATCCACATGCCCACTTGCCCACACATCAGCTCTCTCAAAGTCAGTGTGACAACAGAGAGCACTCCAGGTCCTGACATCTGGTCCCAGCTGTTAATCTTCACTGACCAATCAGCGCAGGGTCAGGGGATGAGTGACACTCATAGCAGATAAAAAGCGGTGATGAATCTCCTTCTTCCATCCCTCCCTCCCTCTCCTCCATTTATCCTCCCAGTCACGCACAGCCTCTCTCTGCCTCGCTCTCAACCACTCATTACTGTAATTGGAGGGTTTGGGGAGATACGGCAGAGAGACAGAAAGAAGAAAAAAGAAAGAAAGGTTGAGAGAGAGAGAGAGAGAGAGAGAGGTTTCTGGAGGTCAGAGGCCCGGCCCTTTTCCACTTTCTCTCTGCGTTTTTTTCTCCCCCACCATCTCTCATTCTGCCTTTCTTTTTCTAAATCTAGAGGCGTGCATTTGCTTTGGCTTTTCTTTAAAGATGCATGTGCTGCATCAAAGCTGGCTAGATTTTCAAACAACATATCAAGTTTCTAAGGGCTCTACTTCTCCTGCTCCCTTCACCTCCCTCCTTCTTTTCCTCCTCTCATTCTTCCTTCCTTTCTTTGTTTAACCACAGCTGCTGCGTTTTGTCATAGTTTTGGCTTACTGGCCTCTGTCATTGGGCTGGGCTGAGGAGTGTACGTGTGGTTGTTTGTGTGTGTGTGTGTGTGTGTGTGAGTGTATAAACCCGACAGGCGAAAGCCAAAGAGAGAGAGAGGGAAAGAGAGTGTTCAGGAGAAAAAGACAGAAAGGAGTGGGAGGAGACAGCGGTGTTATCAGCTGAAGTATTTTCTGTGTACAATGGAAAAAGGCCAGGTTAAGGGCGTGAAAATAGCTTAAAACAACATAATGGATGCTCCATTCAGCTGTGACCAATTCAGTAAAGAATAAGAGGGAGAAGAACAGAGCAGGTCACTCTCAAAGACAGAGTGAAAAGGGAGAAAGAAAAAAACAAGTTAGGAAGAAGAACTTTTAAGTTTAAAGGAAACGGCTGGAGATATTCTGTATTCTTCTTTACTGTCAACCCAAGAAATCCCAAAAGACCCAAGAAAAGAACCGACAATTAACTGATCCTTTCAGAGCTAGACTTTAATTATATGACTTGGACTCGAGGCTCCAGTTTAGACCCAATTTGACAAACTAAGAAGACTTGCAAATCAAGTGTGACTACACCTTTAAGAAGAGAAATATCATGTTATTGTTCTTACAAAAGTTGAATTCAAAAGTAATGGCAAGGTAAAGAAGTCTTCCACTATTCAACACACTTAGGGGTGTTACAGCTATGACCTTACTTGATCTGACCATTACGTATGGTAGCTGGTCCTGGTTAGTGCATAGACTATTAGCTACTGCTAATCTTTGCTCGTGAAAAAGAGGCTTAAAACTGTTAAAACAAAATATACTGACCAGAAATAATGAATATGCAACTCCTTAGAGGGTCTTTTAGTGCAAGCAAATGCTAAACAAGACATTTTAGATGACCTCAACGTTACCTTTAATTTCATGAATGGATAAACATGCTAAAATGGCAACAGCTACGGCTACGCCTAGACTCTATGAATCTGGGGTTTCATTACCTAACCAACATTGCCACCGTGGTACAGACACCACCCACCTGTTGCTCATAGTAGCCCCGC
Organism: Epinephelus awoara; assembly: GCA_035609425.1. Classification (NCBI taxonomy): domain Eukaryota; kingdom Metazoa; phylum Chordata; class Actinopteri; order Perciformes; family Serranidae; genus Epinephelus; species Epinephelus awoara. Next base: position 31,940,194 of record CM069302.1, read on the forward strand.
TCTTAATTATACATAGATTTAAGCCTTAATAAGATTTAAACGGTTGAGTCACATAAAAATTCACAGTCGTCGTGAATGTTGAAATCAGCTATAGAGACCAAAACTGTTTTTTGTACCATGCTGTAAACATGTTCAGCTCTGCTGTAAAGTTGGGCATTTTAATACAGAAATCTATGGGGGATGACTCACTCTTGGTGCCAGTCTCAAGTGGCCATTTGAGGAACTGCAGTTCTTCGCACTTCTGCCAGGGAGACAGATGTTGTGCTATAACTTGACATTACTTAGTCAGTTTGCACTGTAAGTGTAGCATCATACAGCTGTATTGTTGTCCAAGAACAATTCAAAGACATCAATAAGCCTCCGTGTTGCACTGGTTAACATGTTCCTTCATTACGCTGAACATGAGTATTGTAGTTTCTTTTGGGTTAAACCCAGATACACTGTCCAGGTGCTCCAAATGTGAATTAATCTGCAGCTCAAAATAATCCACAGCAAATGCACTATTACTCCTGTTTGAGTGACATTTTGTAAAAACTACAGCTCCCGGAAAATTACTTTAGATGTTTTTTGATGTTGCTGGGTGGCACAGACAAGAAAGGGAAGTTAGAAAGTACTGAAAGAACAACTCATTGTTTTCTTTGTTTTTTTTTTTTTTGTGTGGGATTTGATGCCACTGAGAAAACAATGAAATAACATTAAATATGGATGAGAGGACCTTTAGCAAAAAAGGATGAATGAGATACGTGTACGATATGAATATAAATACGAAATACAAATCACATAAAAGTACAAATAAATCAAAATACATACGCTTTGCCAGTGATTAGAAAAGAAAAGTATGCAAATTTACAGCCTACACTAGCAGCTCTATGAGGGCCATCCATAATGTGTGTGCATGAAATGTCTCATTAGGAGCAAACTGTGATGTTTTCCCCCTCCATAAATGTGACATGTGGGCGGGGAGCAATAACAACAGCCTGAAATTCAAAATGTCAAAATGTGACTTTTAAAAAATAAAAGAAGAAAAGAATAAATAGTCAGGGAGCGAGAGATACAGAGAGAGAGAGAGAGAGAGAGAGAGATAGAGAGAGAGAGAGTGTTTGTGTTTCTTCTACAGCAACCTCATGCAAGTCTCTTGTAATTGCTGGGCAGGGATGGTGGTGGTGGTGTTAGTGGGTGGGTGGGGTAAATATTATCTCTTCAACCCATCTCTGCCCCACCATAACCCACCCAACTCTCTCTCTCTCTCTCTCACACACACACACACACACACACACACACACACACACACACACACACACACACACACACACACACACACACACACACACACACACTCCTGCGCTGCCCAGAGCTCCAAATCCCTCAGACTGCCAGCCTAAGCAGGACACACACTCACACACACATATAAACAAAGGGGGATTAGATAGACAGACACACACACACTCTCTCTACACAAATAGGTATAAACACACACGCCCTCTGTGCCCCCACATTTTCTCTCACTCTGGTTTTTCATTGCTTGTCTTCTTGTCTCTGCCTTGCAAACTCACACTGCATGCAAACAGCAACACACACACACACACACACACACACACACACACACAGGTTAATATTGAAGCTATGTGTCTGTGCAGGGAGATGCTTCCATGCAAAATGAAGCACAGGGTGAATGGCCTGCAGTGCGTGTGTGTGTGTGATTTCCTTTCTCCGTCGTTCCTCTGAAGCTACTTTCTGTCCTTTTAAGGCAGTTAGCGACTGGCCTCCCTCTCCCAGTCTCTCTCTACGTCTCTCCACCTGCCTCTCTCTCTTGCTTTCCTTCCATTATATATATCTCCTCTCTCTCTTGTCGTTTCTCCCCTCCACTCCCCCCACCCCCGTCTTTCTGCAGCTTTGTTTTTCCATTTCGTCTCTCTCCTATCTCCTCCTCAGCACCGTGGCAAGAACCCATCCATATAAGTCATTTTACCCAGTATTGAGCCTGAAAATCTCATTTTTCTTTAACCAAGTGGAGAAATCTGTCAGCGGCTAAGATAATCCCACTTGTTTCCAATGCAAATCAATTTACGTCAAGAATCTTTGTATCCTCAAGTGCCACACTCGAATCAAGTATGACAGAAATGGTGCGATCCTCCTTTATCCCGTGTTTCATGACAAGGCTTTTATTTCCAAGACATTCATGACAAAAAAAAGTTGAAGCTGCACTCGAAGCGAGGGGAGTTATCTCGCCTCTACAGGCAGGTTTTTTCACCAGTTTTTCAGAAAAACACCGAAACTGAGAAACTTTTTTGTACTTTTTTTTCTTCTCCTTCCATATAAGAACGTGCATGCATCTGTCCCCGTTTGCCCTGTCTGGTGTGTCTTAACCACAAGTGAGTTCTGGCCAAAGTGCAGCAGAGATGTGGGCCAGTCTCTGCCAATGCTGGCTTTGCTTTGTCACACTAGAGCATTTTCCCCAGAAAGAATTGACGCCCTATCGATTGTTTCCCCCCATCCTCAGGCCTCAGATCCCACCACAACACTAGTGACGACTGTAGCATGGAGGGATGAGAGGAAGGCTGTATGGATAAAAAAAAGGAGAAGGGGAGGAGAAGGTGGGGATGTGTGATAGCGGCATGAGAAAGCTGTGTTTGAAATATCTCCACACCCCACCGCCACCAAGCACCATTCTCCTCAAGAGCGGCTGAAATCTGAGCTCTTTGTGAAAACGCCATAAGAGCATTTCGGGTTCATACGATGAGCCGCAGCATACAAAGCACAAAAGGGAAAGGGAGGGATAAAAGGCAAACAGAAAGAGGAGGAAGAGAAGGGAAGGGAGAGATAGATATGGGATGAAAGGTGGAATAGGTGGTACAGAGGTGAGAAAATATAGCTTTTTTCCACATATTTTTTTTTCCTGTCTTTATAGTATTTCCCTAATCCCCAAGAGAGAGAATGCAGCACTTCCCCTTTGAGGGATTAAAAAAGACTATTTCTCGGCTTGCAACAATCGGCATTGTTCAGTGAAGAAAGTCGGGCCTGGCTGCAGAGGAGGGCCAAGATAAAGAGTGCAAATGCAGTTGAGCGCTAGGATTAGACCGATGTATTGTTTTACCGAGGGTCGATTCGGCCTCTTAGAAGAAATCAGACAGCATCCACCTCTGATATAATGGAAAATCCTCCCTGATTCTTGTAATGGAATACATTTTAGCAATTACTGGTTTTGTCTCAGATGTCTGACAAGATAAATCATTCCAGGGCCAACTTGGAGGATTCTACCAACAGCTGTCAGCCAATAAAATCCGTCTTAAGGTCTGGCCTCAGTGGATTAAGTCGCAGGAAATGAAGTAAATCTGCACAAATGTTTTTGTGTCAAGTTCAACTTTGGTAAACTTTAACATGTAGATTTGGACGTTCACTAATAGCAAGTTGTATGATAGTACTGATCTTTGAGAGAACAGAGAGCCGCAGATGAGTTATGTTGAGTATAAACCGCTCCACAAACAAGGAATAGTTTGAGACAGTTGGTCACTTAGGAAAAGACAGTGAAATTGTCTGCTCCGAGTAGCAGGCGTCAGATTTCACTTATCAAGGGACGACAGTGAGGAAACTTGACAGACAAGACGATGGCAGAGGATTTGGTGTCAGAGCAAAAAGTGAAACTGCCTGTTTGGAAATATCTCAAATTTAAACCCAGTGCTAATAGGGAACCTGATAGTGTTAATGAGGTAAAAGAAGTAGGTTGCCATGAAGTTGGAGGTGTGCAGCCTGTCTCCTGCAGGTCTTCATCTAACAGCTCACTGTGAGTGTTACTTTTTGTTCCATTGCTCCCTGCAATATTTCAAACTGACCGTCGTCTCTGATTTCAAACACATTGCATTTTCTGTGGCTACTTCATGATAAAGGGCAGCTCATGCCAGTTAAATGCTTTTAATGTGAAGGTGCAGCAGCAGGAAATGTTCAGTTTGCACTGACAGTAACTCATTAGGCTACAGCGCTCTAAAGATATTGAGCGTCATGAATGTAAAATGTCCAGGACTGGTTAACACTGGTGGTGTCACAAGTTTATCAACAGGTGGGAAAATTTCCTTACTGTGGCATTGCACTTTCACCGGAAAATTTCAGTTCTCATTTTGGTCTAACTCCTCTACCAGCTGGTATTACACTCACCCTGGTATCGAACTGTCTTGCGTGGGACGGGGTTCCAGTTGAGACCCAACGACTTCTCCCATCCAACCAGAAAAACCAGGAGCAAGACCTTTGTCCCGCCCATGGCTCCCATATCAGCTCCCATTCGTTGAAACTGGCGGTGAGTGATGGATGGAGGGATCAATCAGTTGATCGGAGTGACTCGAGAGAGCAGCCTGACTCCTGGCGGCCTGCCATGAGAAAGAAAAACCAACACATCAGCTGGAAGCAGCAATTCACTTCCTTTATTGGCTTGCTTGTTTATCAGAAACTATTTTCTCAGAACAGTATTTACAACTTCCACATTTTTCACAAAGCCACACAAAGGAGTTCACACATTCAAGCTGCGCTGAAAGATAAATTTCTCACTCTGAAACAACATGTACTGTAAAATTTAACACGGTCATCAAAATCCACAATAGTGTAAAACAGAAATGAGTTATGCAAATCATTAAAGCCAACAAGGACATAGCTGTAATCAGTGCCTGTGTGTGTGTGTGTGTGTGTGTGTGTGTGTGTGTGTCTGCCAGTAAAAACAAACTAAACATTTTAATGACTTTTGGCCGGGGGGGTTATGCAGGAAGGTTTTCCCTGTCCCTCCCTCACTCTGAGCGATAATCCAGCTATCGCCACTCAAAAAGCTCAGAAATAGCTTATCGCCGCACTCTTGTCAAGCCAATTCAGCAGCAGTATATTAAACTGGGGCTGAGTTATCAAAGTTAATTGGCGCTGGCAATGCATCAAACGCCAATGTGTTGGGAAATGAATGTCGAGGCAAGGACAATCCAATAGCACTGTGTTGTAAATGAATTGGTTTATACCTAATGAACATGTCAAGTGTGCGGCTACAGAGCGGCATTACAGTCCAATAACAGCACAGAATGATTGACTTGTTACGGTGCTGCAGGTGAGACTGATGTACAGGGCGAGGAGAGGAATTTCACATTGAATAGAACTTACATGAATAATGACACACTCAAGTTTGTTTTCATGTGCTTGTGAGGAGCTGCCAGCCCTTACACTTTTACTGTATGTCATATCGTCGTTTTTGTATGAACTCAATGACCTCGATCAGAGGAACTGTGTTTATTCAAGATAAAACAAGTCACTTGTCACATAACTGTATTCATTTATTTGTTTAAGTAAAGTGTTGAACTGGGAAAACAACTTTATAAATAATATTTTTAATAATGTTGGACTGCTGCCATTGGTAGGTTTGCTGCAGCCACATGTGCTGACAAACTGCAGTGATCAATGATGCCAAGTGGGATATTACACAGCTAAGAGGGAAATTACACGTTCGACAAAACTTCCACAAAACTGCTGGTGGATGGTCGTATCTATTTAAAAAAAAAAAAAAAAATCAATATCAACATCCAGAAACCGTCCCTGTAACTGAAGGCCTCAGAAAGCTCCAAAGAAACGAGCTTGTACAGCATGTCATTTGACTGCATCTTGAGGCAAAAGTGTCTCAAAGGTGGGGCGATAAAACTCTTCTTGGCGGCATCCCTGATCTCTATCTTTGCGTTTGGAGACTCAATGCTCTCGAAGACGTACTGCACTGCTGGAGGGATGGTCTTTTCATAAAACTAGGCTGTCTGTGCAGTAGAGAGATGCACATACTCTTGATACTGGTACTGAATGGCCAGGGAAAGCATTTGTTGTTACTCAAGGAGAAAACCTACAACTACCAGAAAGCACTGCTACCAATAAACACTCCTGGTGGTGGGTGACATAATGTCAACTTGTTCGTGTGACACAGTGGCGGATGATTGGCAACAAACGAACTCGAATTACAGTTAAACAGCAAGCTAAAACATGTTTCTGAAAACATTTGAGGTGAAATATAGGCGACACTGTAACAGAATCTTAGTTTATAGCTGATGAGTGTTGCTTAGTTTTACTGTTTGTGCTCAGTTTTTTGGGCCTCCGTTTTCACTGTGCAGGAAACAGTATAACAGTTATTAACAGTTAGCCCTGCCTCTGTGTGTTTGCAGCCGGGTGGACTCACAACTTCTCCAGCGCAGAGCTCACACTCCTGCAGCAACTACAACCCATTCAGTTTCTGGTGTGGTGAAGCTGCGCTCAGTATATTGACCACTACACGACATTCCATTCACATTGTAGTTTTCAAATGGAGTACTCAAGTGGCATTGGTATCACTCTAAGGGCACTGCTATTGGTACTGGTATAGCAATTTTTTGAATGATACTCAGCCCTATACCTAATCGACAAAATATTGTGTCCACATATTTCACATAGGGACCTATTTTGTCTTGTTAGAAAGTAGTTCCAATCTGATTTTCCTGCATGTGATACTGTCTGTGAAGAGATGACACTGTTACATTTAAATGTCATTTTTAAATGCTGCGAATACCACAAGCAAAATTTTCTTCACTTTAATCATATTTAAATGGCAGCACAAATCTTAGAGATGTCAAAACCCCACCACAGAAAACCCAAACTATCTGCATGGCTAGATACCACTGGGAGTGGTGAAGCGAAAAAAGATGTGATTTTTGCAAAGTAATTTAGGGGAGCTGACCCTTTAATTTAGATTTAAAAGTAACCTATAATAAACCCACTGCATCTCCAACTCACTGACCACAATCTAAACCAAGTCTAATTACACTAACCTTAATACTAAACCAATTACTGAACTTTAACCTTACAGCAGAGGCTGTAAGAAATGACGGATCTCTCTTAATGTTTGTGTTCTTATGAGGATCAAATATCTTCATAAGAATTGAAACACAAAGGCACACACATGCACAAATGCACACACCATCTGTAAGCTTTCCCCTCTGCACCTGCTGTTGCGTATCAGTGAAATGGCGCTTTTGAAATGGCGCATGCTCATTGGTGAAAGGAATCCATTGACTTTTAAGCAGGCACAAAATGTCAAACTATATTTACTTTAACCCAGCACAAAGACAGAAAGTACCTCTGTACTTGTAGTGAATTTTATGTCTCCCACCCCCTCTCCCTCATCTGCTCCCATACGTGAATATTAAATTCCAGTGCTGGCAAAAAAAACAACATTTGGCCTATTTGGTGGATTGGCAGGGGAGGTAATTGAGATTTGGAGATGTGTGTGTGTGTTTGTGTGCCCACGTCCAACCAGTGTGACTGTTATTGATTACACTTTTGAGGGGAAAATAAGAAGAGGCTGAAAGTAGAAAAAAAAAAATCAAACACCCCTCCAAAACTCCCTCGCCACCCTTCAGCGTCAGATCAGATCATGGCGACGTGCTGTTAAATGAGCGTGCTTAAACGCTGGGTTTGGGTGTCTCCAAGCTTTGCGGTGCAGACTACCAGCTTTATTGGATCGATGCTGGAGGCCTTGCCGGCCAAACGCTTGAGTGAGCCGAGATTGAGATTGAGATTGAGAGGTGGAGATGGAGGGGTGACGAAGGGAAAGAAGGGATAAAGGGTTGAAAGAATGACAGAATTGGAGTTACAGAGAAAGAAAAAACATCTGGAGACATTGCAGAGGCTTACAGTTTTTCTGTTTTTTCTCTCTCCTTCAACATCCATCCTTCCATCTCTTTGCTGAGAGGTAACCAAGTGAAGTGGGCATCCTGGAGGCCGGATTAAGTGAAGAGGCAGCATGTAAACACAACAGGGGAGGATGAGGAGGAAGGGGATAGTGGAGGAGCGGATACAAGCTTCTGCTGTCTCTTTCTGCTTTTTCTTTCATCCTGTTTCCTCTCTTTTTTCTCTGATATAACAATATTGCCAAAGAGTTACACTAAATGTTGATCTTCAAGTCCAGCACTGTACATACAGAAAGGTGAAACTCAAGGGTCTGCTCCAACCTGCCAGGCGAGGGTCACATGACAATGGGCTACTTCTCTCTAGACATGTTGGCTCAGTGATGTCGTAAAGCCATCTTAATAGCTGAAATAAGGAGTTAAAGCAGTTCACATGCTGGTAGCACCACAACAACACCAGACTGACATATCGTAAGGTATCAGACTGTATTCTAATCGCGAGGATTGCTTCGATATAAATTACTTTCCAGTTTCTGTGATACTGTTGTATTATTAAAAAAGTTTCCCACAGATTCTTTAATGTGTCTGTCACTTAATAAAAGACCAACTCTGATTAGAATATCTGGCTGGAGGAATATTAGATGATGAACAAAGAACAGCGCCATGCCATTGTAATAAAACCACAAGTATAATTCTTAGACTGAAATATGTCAGTTGCCAAAAACGGTGGTTTCAAACCTCTTCCCTTAACAGACCCCATTTTCTATTATTAAGTAAACTGACAATCCCTCACTAAGTGACATAATTTATGAATATTTCATAATAGAAATTCTCTGCATTTTGTTTTAAGGGTTAGGGTTCTTTTTTTAAACAATCATACATGATTTGATGGGCTTGTTTTTTTGACAAATTCTGTGTTTTTTTTCTCTCCCTGACACTTTTTCTATCAGTTCTTCGGTTAACTATGTACTTTCCTGAGGCGGGATCAGGCTGTTTAGCATAGAGTAACAGCTCTGTGAATCTAGCTTGTAATCAGGTTTTCACCGTGTGCTTCATCCTTTGAGATTTTGTGAGAAGTTTATATCTTGAAAAATAATCTAAACTTAAAATAAAGTCATTTTTTAAAACTCACAAAAATAAACAAAATGCCACGATATAAGCCTACTATACATACTCTACTCTCTTACACAAAGCCTTGCGACCCCTTGTGAAGCTTTGGCGACCCCAGGGGGGATCAGTAAACTGTAATAAAATATATATCATAATAAAACCATTGTCAAATCCTCTGCCAGTGTGGTCTTTAGGAAGTACACAGATTATGAGCAAATCACTATTTGCTTTGTAAAGTTATCGTGGAGTTATCAAGTTCGCTATTGTGGTAGACGGTTCGCTTGCCTGTGCATAGTAGTGCATGTGACTTCCTCTGTGTGTAACCCTCTGGCTAGCTAACTGCTGCTGCTCTGCACAGCATGGCAGGCACATCTGATATTTGGACAGCTTTGTTGCAGAATCCAGTGCCCACCCTCCGGTTCCCCCCCAGGTTAATGCCATTAGCTCCGTCAGGACTGTTTCAGTTGTTAGCTTTGTTCGCACTGTTAGCGTTGTGAGCTGCTAGGCGTCAACTCAGCCACCTCCATGTTGGGAGCCCTGTGCAGACAACCTGAAAGAGACTCTGAATCACCGATAATTCACTTACGGTTATAGAGAGCTCTTTTAAGGTGACAGTGGTAATACTGCACTACAATAAAAAGAAGTGCTCATGCATTCAAAATTATTCTCAGAACTGTACAAACTATTTACCATTCACTTCACTTCAGTGTGATTGATTTAGCTGCTTTAATAGCATGTAGCAGAGGGATTCCATACAGTGCCAATCTAGGAAATTAAGCCATTCTGCACAGAGCAATAACAATCACCTAAGAACTGATTAGCTAGCTGCAGTATTGTTTTCTATTCAGTGTTGTTGACTACTTCTCTTCACTTGTCACCTCTTCGCTGCTAAAATTGCACACTGAATCTGCACGCCACATCTGCGGGGAACTTTATCCACGCCGGGGGAGATGGCTGAAGTCGAAACTGTGATGTATTTTTCTGTTTCGTTCTATCAAACCGACGCTTATGATCCCTCGTTGTGTCGTAAGAAGCGAGATTCAGCCTCGCTCTCCCCTGATGACCAAATTAACTCACTTGCTCAGTCTCTCACCACGGCCTCTTTAAGGTCCTGCGGTGTCACATAACTCTGCAGGCGGTATCAAATCATCTTTTAGCTGCTGGTGTTGTTGTTGAGCCTGGTTTAGCTAATGAGCTGAGACACGGCAGCCTAATAATATCAGTCAGCACTCCACAATGGAGAGCTCATTAAAACATACAGAGAAATAGGCCACATGTTCTGATTAGCTTGCTGAGCTCCTGTGTGTCTTTTGGCTGTGCTTGCCAATTTGTGTCATTGTATGCGCACATGTCTGGGTGTTTCTTGCGTGAATGTGTGCTTGTGTGTGCTTTTTGTCAACGTGTACTGGGAGGTAAGATGAGTCCCTGTAGGGAGAAGCAAACCGGGGTCGTTTCTTCGAAGTGAGCGGATGTTGGAGGGGGGGAGGAAGAGAAGAACATTTTCAACCCCCATCTGTCTGTCCTCTTTTCCTCATCGCTCTATGTCTCTGTTTTCCGTTGTCCTCTTCCTGCCCTTCATTTTCCCCACCTCTCCTTTCCTGACAGCCTTTTCCTACCCTTCCTCATATATTACCACACACACACACACACACACACACACACACACACACACACACACTGGTGCAGTCCCAGCTGATTTCTAGTCCTTCCAGGCATTGTTTGACTTTTAACCCCGACCTCTGACCCCTTTGTGGGTTAGAGAGCCAGGGCACATCACCCACCACCCTCCACTCCGACTTTCACACTGAAACAGACTTAATGTCCATTAACCCGTAACTGCACCTACATGCACACACACACACACACACACACACACACACACACACACACACACACACACACACACACACACACACACACACACACACAAGCACGCACACAGTATGGACGGATGGACTAAAGGACTGCTCCCACCCTTCATCTCCCCTCTCGCTTCCCTGCAAAACAAACACAGCGGCTACCGTCAGCTCTCTTCCTTCCTTCCTTCCTGAAAACCCACCCCTCCCCTTTCCCTCCACCTTTTATTGCTCCGGGAGCATTAAAAAAAAAAAAAAAAAAAAAAAAAAGCACACAAATACATGAGTGTGAACTCACACACACACAAAAGCTGTTCACCTAAATAGAACAAACTGGATCAAACGATTTCACAGCTCATGGACGGAGGGATGAGAGCGGCTGCAGGACTTTTATGCTGCGTTTCCCTTACTTTGAAATCATCATAGTGGGAGGTTGGAGTAGCGCTGGTGCATAAATGGTTGGACATGTATGGGTTTCTGTGGCTGCCGATAGCCAATTGTAAACATGGGATTATTTGAAAAAAGCAACAAAAAAAATGGACTATCCCAACAAACCTTTTAAGATGAAAGCCTCTGAAGCAGCAACAAGAGCATCATGGGACATTAAAACTCAGTATTACACCCAAGGCAAATTGAATAAATTCAACTCTAGAAGGGATTATGACATAAAATGCATAGTAGTTATTACGAGTAAAATGTGAAATTTCTTAACAACTATTGGATGGACTGCCATGAAATTTAGCACAGTTATTGATGTCCCCCTCAGGATGTGATTGTAGAAGTTCTGGGGATCCCTATCAGATCTGCAGTCAACCAAAGAAAATCTTTGTTGATGAAATTCTACCTACTCTTCAAACAGCCAATTGGTCAATAGGGGGGGGGGACAAATCTGCACTTTATCTCTGGATTAACTAAATTGGCCACAGTGCACTGAGTGCACTTTACTTGGTAGTGTTGTAACCACCATAAAGACTATATAAAGATGAACAACATAAAAATGCCTCAAAAGTGAAGCCAATACATCTTCACTGACCCCTAGTGGCTGCAGTATATTTCATAAACCCTGCCCCCCCATGTTAAGTACAAGTGACAAGTACATGTCAAATACATTTTTTCCAAAGATAGTTTCTGTCATCTAAATAGTTGTAATTGTTAATAGTTATTAGAAATAATTAGTTATTTGATGGTATAAAAAGGGGATTTGGGGACATAACTGACAGCCTTAATGGTGCTGCTCGCGATTGGTAGGATGGGTGTATGGGCAGAAACTTCATACTACAGAGATCATTACTGGGAAGATTTTGTCTCCAAATGATGTCACCAGTGCAAGATGGCAGCGGCCGTATCTGGGATATGCTTCAGTTATGTACAAAAGGAGTAAGTGGAGACAGGTCAGCCATCTTTATAGGCAGTCTAAGGTCGACCAAAGTGTGTTTGTTTCCTGAGGCCAGCGTTGCAATGGGACTTGGGAGCGCTGCGCATTTACACTCTATTACCATCACCATCAATTTTTACACAGCCGCCTAATCACAGTGGAGAGGAGGCTGGACAAATACCACAAAGCCCAACCATCACATCATGTACGAATGCTAAGCAACAACAACAGATGAGAAGATTAATTGAGGAGAAATGAATACTGCTAGGGTCCGTACTCTCTCCTGATGTGCTTCAGTCTTCCTTCATCCGTGTCAACATTTTACTTCCCCACATATTGCATATCATAGCAACCAGACCCAATCACAGCTTCTAAACTAAAAAACGCTGCACCTCCAAAGCACTCTTGCACTCCCAGCTGAGCACCTGCTGTTTTCTGCTGAGAAAAAAAAAACCCTTGAATGAAAGTAACACCATTGATTGTCTGACAAATTAAAATTAGTTTGGAGAACTTATCGACCAACTGACCAGAAAGTGTCAGCCATACTTAACATATCAGGTCAAAGTTTTAGTTTGTTCAGTGCTTTGGTTTATGACCAGATACGTGTAAACTAATGACACTCCCAACAGCCTCATCTATCATCTGTGTTCAGTGCTAATTCACATACCATCATACAGGCAGTGGATGTTACTTAAAAAAGTGGGTCCTGCTGGAGGAACAGTTTAATTGGTGGCAGGGTTCAGCTTTTTAAACTTAGCTTTCAGAGAGAGTTCTTACAGATAAATTGTTCAAAATGTGATATTTTTCCACACAGAAGGTTTCATTGCCAAATGATAATCATTTGTAACCCAAGTTCAGCTAGTATTCTGGTGGTTCAAAATGTTATCTGAGAGTTTGTGAACCCAACCAGACAGCCTTGGAAGAAGACGTATGATAATTTCACCAATTTAAATGATTTTATGCAGCTGAAACGTTTTGATCAGAGATCAGAGATCAGCACTTAAAAACAAGGAGGTCCCTCAAAAACAGTGTTGGTGATTTGAATCCGAGCTCACGCTGCATGTCGCGGTGTGTGACAGCTTTAGTTAAATGCCTGGCATATAAATGTAAAAATATACAATGGCTCTGCTTGTGGCGACGCATCAAAGAAAAGATTTCAAGGGTTCTGGGTTCAAGTCCAGAGCAAAATGACTATGAAATCAGAGTGAAAAAAATATCATGTTACAGTGCTCCCTGCAAAATTGATGACTGGTGGGATGTGAAGTGAGGGTGAGGGAAGGAAGGGAAGTCAACAAGGACTTCAGCATTTTTTGCTATGTCTTCTCACTTATTCATACGGTGTTGCAGCGCTGGGCGTGCAACAGGGCTGGAGGAAAAAGCCACCGCTCTACTTTGCACTGAGAAGCTTTTTTCCCCATATACAGTGACAAGAAAGATGAAGACCACAGAGCTTTTGTTCAGAGTGTGGAGCTAATGGAGCAGACATGGACACTCCATTGACAGTGAAACACGCTCCCACCCACACCATACTCAGCATCTGAAAGCCTTTGTACAAAGACACAGGTGGACACTTAAAGAATGTAGAGCGTGTGTTTTTGTGTATGAGAGTCCGCATGGTTTGAATCTTTTCTAAAGCAATATCAAGCACGAGTGAGTCTGCGTCTGAGTGATAGCATTAATTAGCATATCTGTGAATATAGGTGTGAAGAAATGGGCGTGTTGTGTATTTACGTTGACCAGCTCGCATTAAAGAGCTGTGTGTTTATGGCTGTGTGTGTGGGTGATGTGCTGGCAGATTACGCAGTGTATTTGTGTTGCGCTGGCACAGATGAAAGACTGACAATCAAAGGGGCTTGATCAGCTGCATGCAGCATGTGAGTGTGTGTATGAATGTAGAAGATGAATGCCAAACAGTGTGTGATCGTGCCTGCAGCGGCGTCCTTCTAAAACGTCAAACATGATGTTAACATCTTCTAAGAAGTGTTTGAAATCCCCCTTTAAAAACTGCCGCCATCAATATGTGAGCCACCCATCAAATTACATGCACCTGAGCACATGATTTCCCTTATTTGCACACAATTAATGATTTGCTAACCAGTGGCGGGGCATCAAGCGATTCGACTGCTTCAAGTTAATGTCATTGACTTTCCTTTCACATGGTGATTGGAATTCACCTCCCATCCTAATTATCTCAAACTGGAGCGGAACTGAGCGCCGCATTTGACTTTAAACAACCTATTTCCACTTGATGGAAATGTCAGAAAAATAAAAAAAATTTAAATGAAATTAAAAAAAAACTCCCGTGAGAGTTTGCAGTGTAACGTCTTTGCCTCCCTCACTGCTGCCTCCCACCAGCACCCCGCTCTTTCATGTCTCTCCCCTGGGAGATTCTGCAGGCCTTCAAATCTCCATCTTCTCTCCTTTCATCCCCACTGTAGCTCATGCTTGCTCGCCCACAACACCCCCCCATCCCGTCTTGTCCATGTCATGGTTGGCTGGTCAGGCGTGGTCGGCTTATAATTCTTTGATCGGTGCTCTGATCTCTTCCATCAGTGCCAGGGGCTCCAGCTGATTACAGATGAAATGGATCTGATTTGGACTCTGACTGCGGGCCAAACACCTGCTCGGACCCGAGGAAGTGATAGAAGAGGAGGTGCAGGCGAGATGAAACCAGAGAGACTGACGTCCAGCTAATCGAACGGCGAGACCATCTGTGCCTTTGGTCTGTGGCAGCAAACGCACGCCTGATGGAGGCAGATCTTACTCCGAACATTTGCGGAATGGGCATGGTATGGCGGTATTTCACAACTACTGAACTCTCAGTGGCGAGTTCACAAATAATGGATTGTGGCCGTTGACGGGAACATGAATTGTGCATCACTTGCATCGGCTATCTTCCCTGTCTCTAGGTCAAAAAAGATAATGCGCTAATGATATTAGAGTGCAAACACCCCCTGCTAAGTGCAATTTGCCTCTTTATGATTGCAATTATTCATGAGGCAAAGTATATATGTAGGAATAAGTAGGAAGAACAATGGCGGAGAGAAAAGGAAATTATATTTTCAGACGGCGAGCTACAGATCCTGACCGACGAGGTGCATTTCTCAAAACTTCATGCAAGGAAATTAAACATGACAAAGAGTAACGTTATTTGGCATTTAATATTTTAGTCTCAACCATCCATGCAATGAAGATGCTAATAAATTTTATGTGACTGAGTGAGACTATTAGCGCAGATCTTTGTGACTTGGAGTGTTTTTGCATTGAGGCTCATTAGCATAGAAAGAGGTCAATTTTGAGCCAATTTTGAGATTGAACTGTTAAAGCAAGGAATCTCTCTTTTGTGCGTGTCCTTTGCATTTTGAGAACCAGCCATCAGACCAACTTCACACTTGGTGTGTGTTGCCGGGGACCCGAGGATGTGCATTGTCAAATTTAATGCAATTAGGATACACAACACATTTAATATTAATAACTCTGTGCAGCGGTGGGGGCTGTGCTTCGGGGCTCTTTGGAGAGCACTCTTGCTATGTGTATTTCACTGTCTCTGACCTTGTGTAGTTGCAATCTTTGGTGTATTTTTTGCCATTCTAACATTTAACCAGGAGTGAAAGGAGGCCAGTACAGTCAGGTACTCTGTGCCACTAAAAGATTCAGTGCCTGTGCAAGAAGAGGGGACATCAACTGCCTGCCTAAAGCAGTTCATTAAAGTTACAAAGATATTCACAGATTCAAAAGTCCCGGATCAATAACTCAAGGTTGTTGAAACACAAAACAGCGCCTCTTTCCAACCAAGACAGCGAGCTGCATTTCATCAAAACGGGCTGTCCCCTAGCTGGACACATAACATTGTTCTCTGTGTGCAGCCGGCTGTGAGACAAGCGCGCAGGGACTGTGTACCGAAAAGAGATACTACAAAAATATCTAATAACTTCCCTCGATCATGAAGTGTAGTGTCCCCAACATCACTTCACATATCAATGGTCTCCTGTTAGTTATAACATAATACGTAGCTATACGAGAAAATGGGTTTTGCACAATTTTGGGTATTTTTTACTAATATTCAATAA
Source organism: Epinephelus awoara (assembly GCA_035609425.1). Lineage (NCBI taxonomy): Eukaryota > Metazoa > Chordata > Actinopteri > Perciformes > Serranidae > Epinephelus > Epinephelus awoara. The sequence goes on from CM069302.1 coordinate 31,956,266, forward strand.
GCATCTCCAAAATTACTTCACACACCAATGATCTCCTGTTTGGTATGCTACAGCACTTACTTAGAAAAAAAGTGATTTTGCATAATTAGGGGGATATTTTAATTGGAAACAATATCAGAAAAAATTCTTTTTATACACTGCAGTGTTGCTAATTATCAACTAACTTCAATCGCACAAAATTCTTTTTTGGATGTATTTTTCAGGGGCAGATTTAGTGATTTAGGGGCCACAAGCAAACACTGTCTTGCTTTACTGTACACAGTAGAGGCAGAGATAAAGCAAGTACTCAAAACTGGCTAATTTCTAAAGTAAAACTATTTCTGTTACTATATCACTATTTACTTAACATCTGTCCAAGGTGGAGCTTTCAATTCTATTATAATGCTGGATAGTTTTGCAAATAATAATGTATCTTTTATATTTTTATTACAAGATTTTGTGAGTTAAATCTGAATCTACGGCGTAACCAATAACATGTTTCTGTCAGGTCAGTGTGTTAATAGGCTGTGTTTTCTTCTAAAGCAGAAGGAGTATACAGTAAGTAAGTAGTATGCCACTGAGTTGCATAATTTTAAGGGCTTTGGGAGCCTTTTCTTTGTTATTTCAAAGTACAATGAGTAAGACCAGCAACACAGCTCAATATTTTTCATATCTACTGTAAACATCATAACAAATTTACAACTGTTTCGGACCCAGGTGTATTACTCAGAACCTAAAGAAGCACAGTGTTGAGTATGAAGTTGTATCTATGAGCAGCTCTCGAGCAGCAATATCCCAGACCAAACAATCGACAGCCAGAATAGACATGCTTTGAATGAGCACTTCACAAGTACTACCTACTTCATATTTGTGCAAACAGCACAGGAGAACCATTTGCTTGGAAATGCAGTTAGTGCCGTATTTCCCCCTTCGAGGATGCTTTGAGAATTACACCCTTTCTTTTTATCTTTTTTTTTGTGTAGGATTAGTGGCCGCAAATGTCATGCAGTTCACCCCTCAGTACAAAGCTTCAGCAATAGTTGATCCCCAATTTGACAACTTGACTATTTTTGATGCAGAAACCAGGGGGCAGTGTTTTCAACGCTGACATAGTTTTCATTACTGACAATATTCCCAGGATTAAATGACAACCAAAGACAGCTAAAGCTACACCACTGAATATTTTATATCAACGATGGATCAAATGGCTACATGTAATTTGAAAACAGCCTCTCGTAGTAATGAATTCACAGGGAATCATCACAGACTCTGCAATTCCCTTTGGTTTCAGTGTTTTAGCGTATTTATTTTTACGGCCACATCTTTAATGTTTTATGATTGCGTTCAGTGTCACCGCTCTAATCAACCTCGCTGCCAGCCACAGTACTCAGCGGAGGAAAAAGCTCTAAAAACCCCACTCTACTCTGACTATACACCAAACAACAGGCCGAGAAAGTTAGTGAGTAGCTGGTGAACACAGTGGAGCATCTAGCAGCTAAAGAGCTGGAGGAGACCAAAACAGAGCTAAGATGAATTAATACTAATATTCATCAAGTGGACACAAATGCAATTCCAAATTAATGCTTTTTTTTAATCTCTCAGTTTAATGCTTATGTTGCTTTGCATCTGCTGGGTATACAAACAGGCAAATGTTTGCTATCCAGACAGCCTTATCAACAATATCTGAGGAGTACCTGACTGAGTCTATAAAATCCCTTTGCAGCCATCATTATCTGCCCCAAGCTGAAAACCAACCTTAAAGAAATTCACTAGTTTGAGTCTGAGTGGAGAGTTTCTCTCTCTTCACAGATGCTTCTAATCACTGGTTTTCAACCCTGTGCCCAGGAGGTCCATGGTTTTAATTCCAGCCAATCACTACAGCTGCTTATTTCACTCAGTGTATCAGCCTCTGGTAAAAGAAAGTGCTAATCAGTAAAATGAGCTGATCTGTTTGTGTGCTATTTGTAGGACTCTTGTTTCTGAAACTTTCCACCCCATTTTTCAGTTTAGAATATGATTTAAAAACCTGTGGCATGATACAGTGTCACATTTATCTTAATAAATGCAACAGTGACTGCTGAGTCAAGTTAACCATTTGTAGATTCCTTGTTGACTCAAATGATGTTGACAAGGTAGACATGTCCAGTGGGACCCCCAGACATGTATCTGACTACTAAAAATCTTAGGGTAGCACAATAAAACCAAAAGCCATAACTGAATTTTAGGAAATTTATCATGCTGTTGAAGCGTGTTGGCTAGTTGACAACTATGTCAATATGTAAAGTTAAGGAATTGCTTGCAAATATTCTCTGGTTTTTTATATTACTAATTACCTGATGTCCATAGAGTCATACTGGTACAGTTAACACTTTGAGTTCCAGAACAATCCTGTTTTAATGTGCAGCAATTGTATCGGGGACCCCCCCATGGGGACACCACTCGACAGCCACTACTGACACTGCAGTAAAATAACCTCCAAACAGTGAACTGCTAACATGAACATGAAAATGGCAATTCAGTCTGATTATCAAGCTAATTCATTTTGTATTTGTCAGAATTAATTTTAAGTCCATCTTGGTCCTAGACTGGATTTTGGGCTAATTGGTTTGTTGAATGTCTAACAGTTGCAGCTTTTCTCAGTGTAATTATAAGGGATACACACTATTAAAAAGCTACATTAACCAGATTTCTCTTAATCCTTTAATCTGATTGTGGAAACCAGGTTTCCGTGTACTTGAAATGTAAGAAACAAGATTACCTCAGAAAGCCAACATTAACCAGGTTATGTATGTGAGAGCAGACACGCTGTCTGTGTTTTCCTCTCTCTCACTCTTTCCACGCCTCTCTCTCCCCTCTCTCTCTGGTCGACCTTGTGCTGTCAGCCCGGCATATGTTGTGTCTGATGTGCGCACATGAGTGCAGTGAGAAATGGAGAAAGCCACGTGCACTCTGCCCTGCCTCGACCTGCCTGCCCCCGTGTGCAGGCCTTAGGGATGCTGGGATAGCACTCTGACCTTTCATCAATGCCCATATACTGTGTGTGTGTGTGTGTGTGTGCGATACTCCATGATCACCATGTAGTCACAGGTCGATCAGCATGGCTTAGGGTGACACTCACACACACGCACACACATGAACACACACTCATTCAGACCAGAACTGTTTTGGTGAACATTTACATGCTGAATATAATTTCTGTACATACACAATACATGCATACACAATTTACACAAGTACAACCATAAATAGGATGCTTCATCACGTGTCATATGCACACCGGCACATACACATCTTCCATCTCACCCCTTACATATGCTGCAACCTGCTCCTCACACACCAGCACACTAATCAAATCACTCTGGCAAATATGCTCTTTTCTCCCGCTGGCCAGATCCAGACAAACAAAAAAGCTGACAAACTTTCTCTGTTGTATTTCAAAGCTCATTAAAAAGCATTCACCGCTGTACGATTTAGCGCTGTAATCAGCTCTGAATAATAGAAATGGTCGTATTGACGCCTGCGGGCACCCGACGTACTGTCTCATTTCGGAACAACAACCGCCGGGCGTGTGAATGCAAAACACCACGACACACACACACGCCCACGCACACACACTATCTCCCTCTCGCTCTGGTTTCACTCTCTAGCTGCCAGTCTCTGGAACAATCACAGTGTATTCTGGCTTGGGGAGACCGCCTACTATGCTCCTTGGGGGGCTAATTGTCCGGTAGCACTCTTTCGCTTTCCCTCCCACTCTCTCTGTCCTCTCCCCTCTCCTCAGCTCCGCTCTTTGAGCTTTTCTTTCGCGAAGAGTTCAGGAGTTCACGCTGAGCCCAGAGCCCTGGATCCCAGTGAGGTGCCACGGGGCAGAAAGGTTACACCTAGCTGGAGTCCTATAGAAACAGCCCACACACCTCAATGGTAAGCAGGTGGGAAGGGAGGGTAACACTGACAGAGAGATGAATAGAATGACAACCAAGAGAGGAAAAACATCTCTGAACTAAGGAGACATGACCGACTGGTTAGAGCGACTCCATGGAGCCATGCAATAGCTGGAAACGGTTTAACAGTCACATGTTCCATATGCTGTCCAAACATATATGGTCACAACCTATCTATAACACTATAGGTCCATATAAACAACACTCAGGCCTTGTCCACATGTACAAAGTTGTTTTTTTTTTTTGTTTGTTTCCCAAACATGTATTTTGCTGTTTTTTTTTTAATAAAAAAAATCTTTGTCCAAATCAAAACACAAAAACGCAATTAAACGCTACCAACAGCGTGCTTAACCAAAAGGCAGCAACATAACCCTAACCCTAAAAAAAAGATTCCTCAAAAAGTGGAAAAGAAATTATGTGTAAACATGAAAAAGGTCAGTCTGTTAGTAAGGTTAAAGCCAGCACTATTTTGACCATGTCAACTATTGCACAATATGTCCCCTCATTTGTGATGCCCCACAAAAAGAGATAACAGTGCCCATTCTGATGTCACAAGCCAAAACTCCCAACAACACACAGCACTGAAAACAAAGCTTCTGAACATCCAGGAAGGAGTTTACAAAAAAAATATTTCAGACTTAAAATGCAGTTCATGTGTGGACAAAGGGCCAAAACACACATTTAAAAAAAAATCCCTGTACCTGTTGACTAAGCCAGTGAGCACTGCAATCTTGCTGCAACACCGTTACCTACTTTCAGCACATTTAACTCCTCCCACCTGCTGCGCTGCCTCGTGCATTAGCATTTAGATTTGTCTGAATTTAGAGTGTTTCTCTCAATATGTGTTCACGGTCATCAGAAGTCATGTACAGTATCTCAGGCTGTGCTCTAGGATTTGTGAGCTCAGGGACGGCTTGTTGAGATTCTTCCAGAACATCACTCAAACATATCCTCAAACTAAAACATAATTATTTAGGTAAATCGTTAAAACAGGACCTGAACTGTTTTTTGATAATGATCATTATCATTCGTGCCCTAACATGCAGATCTGGCCATCATTCCTATCATTAATAGTGACAATGTACTCATCAAGTTAGTTGCAAAAGTCTGGTAACAAAGCAACAAGTCTGATGAGGCAAGAAACATCACAGTTTTACAGCTTTAGAGACAGACCTCCTGCTTCAACTCTGATCTAATGTAACTGTTGTAACTGTGTGTAGACACAAGTTTGCTATTTATATTTCTATGTAAGTACAATCTTCAAAGGTTAAGGGAATAAACAGCCAGCAGCGCATTACAATAAAGCACTAAATGGCTGACAGCAGCACACTTAGGAGACAAATCAACTACACGCTCAGTTTTCAAAAGACTCAGATCATCCTCCAGCATGTCACACTGAAAAACAACTGACCAGATGTGATCACCAAGAGCCGTAACACACTGATTTATAGTTGACATGTGCATCAGTGATGCTTTGAGATTAACAGACTGTGTTTTAGCGCTGTAGGACACTTGTGAGTGATCAGCTGAGCATGGCATGCAGATACAGAACGTCCAACAACTCTGACACGTGTTCTCCAGCCACGCACACAGCTGTGTTGTGTTCACTGCTGCTGGACGACATGAACACCAACGCGGCGCAGGAGGAGTTCAGTGAGCATTGAGTGTGTTTTGCAGTTGGTTTAACACTGAATATTGAATATAAGGTTTCATTTTAGAGACATTTGATGACTAATAAATAAATAAATATTGTAGGTGAGTCTCTATCCCTGCACTTGCACTCGTATTTTACTTTTCATTCATACGCTATACAGATCCCTGGCAAAGCAAGCAAAAGCTGTAAAAGACAATAGCAAGAGACACTTCCTCTTGACTCAAGAACTTCCAACAAAGAAAGTGCCCTTGAGCAAGGCACTTAACCCAGCTAGACTCAATGTGCTCAGTGACTCAGAAAAGTCTGGAGACAATGACAGACTTGAGCTTCTGGTGCTGGCCAGTTCCCAGTGGCCAAAATTAACAGACTGTGGTTACACTGGGCAGCTCCCAGGAATGAAAGTGCATTGCTGTAAAAAATGCAAAGCAGGAAGTTGCTGTAGAACTGTGTGCATACTCAGCAGAAGCAAATCCTCCCTTGGATGAATAAATGTATATAAAAAAAAATCTGCCGACGACAGCTATCGGATCAGTTAGCGAAATCAACGGTCATCAGCTAAAAATGCACCTGGCAGACATACAGTGCAGACAGATACTTGCTGAAGAGAAGAGGGGGGGAAATGAAAGGTGAGAGGAGTGAGAAGAGAGTGGCGGGCCTCGATGCTCAAACCCAGGGTCTATTAGAACCTGATTGGGACCATTAGGAGGGAAAGATGATAGGCGAGCCGCGAGCAGTGCTCCTCCGGCCAGGCTCTACATTAACCACTGCCTGCTCTCTACTTTGTTGAACACACGGGCTGATCGATAGCAATGAGGAGGAAGGAGAGGAGGAGGGTAGGAGGTGGTGAGGCGAGCAGGAGAGAAAAGAGGTCCAGGTTTACGGGAAGATAAGCTGGGATCGATAGTGAGACAAGGACTGCTGCTACGTGGAGAGAGAGGACGGAGGAATGTGAGACGAGGCAGGCTCACACTCGTTCACCTCATCAAACCTGACGGAGGGGAACCTGTGTGTGTGTGTGTGTGTGCGACAGGACACTTGGGCGAGCATCATCTCTTTGCTTGCTTGTGTGTTTCAGTACACTAACAACTGGCAGCAGAGGCCTCTTGTGTGTTTACTGCAACACAGTTAATATACTGTAATTCTCAAAGGAAAGCCATTGCTCAAATAATGGCTGATGTGATTAACAACCCTAAAAGCATTTCAACATAATGTACATTACCACAGCGCTAATTCTATCAGTACAACATGTCAGCTCATCAATATGCTGCTCTGGGTTTTATTTCTCTCTCTCTCTCTCTCTTTTTTTTTTTTTAACAGAGATGCTGTTCTTATTTCTCATTCACTAAATTATTCCAACCTCTTCTACTTTAATTAACTTTTAATGTGAAATGTTACAGGAGGCGTAGAGTATCACAGACAGCAGCATAACAATGAACACAACAACAAAGGTAAATCAAAGCTGTCCAACACAGATGTCGTATGCTGTGAATCCCTCTGAGGCAAATTGTGATTTGTGATATTGGCTTTACAAATAAAACTGAAATTGAATTGAATGAGTTCGGAGTGAGTAATTCTGATAAAGGAATAATTCTACATGCCAACACATCCAAATTGGTCGACCAATTAATTTGTTTGGTCTAATAATTTTGCGGCTACAGGAACTCGGCTCTGATAGTGGCTGATGGCTGCGCAGCCTCCACCAGTCACACAGGAACGTACTTCACCAACCGGCGCTGAGGAGGGGAAGGTTGTGTTAAATGATCTGTGGGTACAGCTCCAGTGAAAGCTGCTGCCGTGTGACTGTGTTTTAGTGTGCTGCTCTTCATTTTATGTATTTACATTAAGTTCTTGGCTGGACTGCAGCACTGGGCCTGAGTGAATGTCACCACCCTCCTTTTAAAATTAAAAACCCTCGTTTCAAAAGACAAGCCCTCTAGCATTTAATACTCAGTCCAATCATAGTTTTGACCCCGTCCTTGTATTTGGACTATTTTAAAAACATAAAACTACTCCACTTGAAAGTGTCTTCTTAGAAAGTTACATTTGAAGTTTTTTTCGCCTTCTCAAAATGACAAAATACTTGAAAGTAATGAAATACATATTTTAAATACAAGCACAGGTGAGCACAGGTTTGCAACCTTGAGTTTTCTACAGTTAGTCTGATGTTCAGTTCCACATTTATTTATTTATTTAAGTATTTAATTCATTAAGTTTAATATTTATTGATCCAGATTTAATTATTTAGGTATATTAATGTGACTAAGATATAAAGTTCAACAGTTATCCAGTTTCAAATAAAGTCAAAGTTCATTTTACGACACTGTCAGAATGTTTCAGCGGGGTGTTGGGGGGTGGCAGATATCAGCCAATCATACTACTCTTGGCTTTTTTTCTGTTCCAAACTATTGCTATTTTATCGGCCATAAAAGTTCACCATTCAAGATTTAAGATTACTTTATTTGTCCTTAGGGAAATTTGACAAGCACAAAGGCGGGACATGAATCTCATTATTTTCTTTTAACCATACACCAACAGAAATGTAACAAGACATTTGCGCTGGTTGAAACTTAACACTTCCTGCAGAACATTAAAAGCCTACCAGGAAAGAGAGGGATTACCGTATGCCCTTTGAGGCACCGTAAGTGTTTTAATGTGGAACATCATTGCGGGGAGAGAGGGAGTTGTGTCACTAAAATATGATAAAATATACTTATGAAAAAAAAAGAAGGTAAGATAAGAGATGAAGGTCTGTCTGTCTCTGCAGCTGACGTGTGTAAGGTCTCGGCTGCTGTTTGAGAATTCACAGCAGTAGCTTGTTGTATTACATGAAGCTCAGTGTGCAGGGTTGTGTTAGTGTGCATCAACACAGCAGTTCCTGCAGTGTGATTGGGTGCGAATATAAGTGCAGTACATTTATCTGGGGATACCTGACACCTGTCACGTAGCCTTGATGCACATAACCTCCACCCCCATCTTTCTTGCATTTTTCTCCCCTTCCCCACCCTCCCTCTATCGCTCTCCATCTCCCTCCTTTCACAGCATTTTCCTCCTCCCCTCCCCTTTCGCCCCCTTTTCCTCCCCAAGCCCTGGGTGACTGTGATGGCACCCTGTCAGAGAAAAGCTATTTATGATCGGCGACCAATATCCTCACAGAGATAAACACACACTGTGAGGGACACAAATAGAGAGACAGACAGAGAGAGAGAGAGAGACGTCCAGAATTATTAGCAAGAATGAGGGCTAAGTGCATTGTGACAGTGTGTGAGAGAAACACGCAAAGAAAAAAATATGGATTAAGGAACAGAGCAATGTTGCCCGAGGCTGTTTTTTCACGCCTCTGTGTTTATGTGTGTGTATATCTGTGTGTCCTGCTTGGTCATTGTTGTGGTCACACTACATGTGTGTGTGTGTGTTTAAGTGCATTCCTGTAGGTGGAAGTTGGCATACATTACATACACATGATTTTTCATAGCCGAGGAAATTTTCTAAAGTCTCCCAGTTGCGCAATCAATCAGACAACTGACTGCAAATGAGAGAGCTTTTCATTACACACTTCAAACATGAGATGGAAGTAAAGTCTTGTAGGTTAGATTTAGGAAAGCATATTGTTAGGGTTAGGCAAGTAAAGTTACTTAGGTTAAGTTTAGGTAAAGAAACACAGTGATAGTGTACCTTAAAATCAACTCAAAGTTCAATTAGGTTAAAACGGTACAACACTGTTCTCCTGGGGAAAGTCTTGTGTTTGTTTGACCTATCCACCACCACAACCTTACGCCTTACAAGGACTTTCGCTCTTTTTCCTGCTTCCTTCTTTATTCCTGTCAGTGAATTGGTAACTTGATCGCAGCCTTTATGAATACAAACATATGAATTACTGGCTCACGTGGTTTATAAGAATTCTGGTGCATTACTTTTCGTAGGCACACATATGAACAGTGTATGAGAAGAGCTTGAATGCATTTACACTAAAACTTAAGATTATGATGCAAATGATGATTGAGTGCACTAAACACAAATCACAAAAACAAAACGTAAAAAAAAAAATCAGTTAACTTTAAATTCTGTGCATGGTCAGTCACATTCACTTTGCTTGTGGCGGTGCTGCAATCCATAAATTTCTCTTTTCTCCTTCTCCGTCTTTCTTGCTTGTTTTCCATTTTTACCCTTCAGGCGAAATATGGCCGTCTCACTTTCACTCACACATACACAATGAGGAAAAGGTTTGAGCACCCCACGTACACGCACGCAATCCCTCACAGCCGTAACCTTCAGCATCTTTCTTAACAAAATGCTCTGAAATCCAATATCCTACTCAAATTCAACTTTTTGTTGGCTTTTTTTCTTATCTCCCAGCTCATGCATCTCTCTTCACTTTCTCTTTGTCTCGCTCCAGTCTAATTTCTTTCTAGGAGTACCTGAAAATGCCTGTAATTTCCACATCCTGTTTTGACAACTGCCACCCTCCCCCCTCCTGCATGGTTTTCCTTTCCCTTCTCATATGCACTTTCTTATTTCTTTTGATTTTTTGCTCATTTTACATGCCCACCCCCCACCATTCCTCCTCCTTTCTTCCCTCTGTTCTCCACTCTCATTCACTCTGCCAGTCGCGCTGTTTGCTGAGGAAGGTTTCAGAGGAGGCAGGAAAGATGCTGCTGTTTTTCTTCTCCACCCTTTGTTCTGTTTTTACTTTCTTACTTGTTTTTCTTCTCCTCCCTCGCGCGTCTGTGTGCCTTCTTCTTAATCCTCCTTTCAGGTTGTTTTTTTCCCTCTCTCGTCTTCGTGAATGTTGTATAGAGACACTCGACTCAGATGAAGGTCACATTGGGCTACAGGAGAAAAGGAGAAGAAGAAGACGGGGTTAATGAGCGATGGGGGTGGATGTTTGTGTGTTTGTGTGTGTGTGCGCATGTATGTCCATGTGAGATTTGCAAGGCTGATTTAATCATTTAAATGTCTCTCTCAGAGAAGACCTGGCACACACTTGTAAGTACACACACAGTGCACACACATACAAATAACCGTGCTACTCAGATGTACACGGACAGCTAGTGAACTACTGTAGCTGGCGAGTTAGCAGCTAACAGCGGGGAACAGGCTAGCCATATTCCGTCACAATAGAGAGCCAAAATAATTAAGTGCTATAATTTCATTGGGAGCTGTTTTTAAACGCTAACAAATTGTTGTGCAGCTTTGACAAAGCACTGTGCTGTAGATAAGATTATATCTTACAATATAGACCATTAAATCTACACACTTTAGACAGACGCTTTCAGACACACTAATAAAATAAATGCTGAATGAGAGTCGGCATGGATTTACAGAAGCTAGTGGAGCAAAGGCTAGCCCAGAGGTGAATTCTATATTCTATCGCTCTCTCCTGGTATTGGCTTCATTTTATACAGTGGAAGGAAGTGGGGATGTGTCGTTCATCTTTATACTGTACAATCTATGGTTCATACCAGGCCACCGAGAAGTCGACAGGACTTTGAATCCAGTTTAACATAGTGGCCAAACCATGTAACTACAACTTACGGGTTCATCACATGATGCCATTGGGCCCAAAAATACTTTGTCCAATAGACTTGCATTGTGAAAGAGACATCTGAAAATCACTTGGGTACTTTTTTTTTTTAAAACAACACAACCCTACGAAATGACTCGTTTCACTATCGGAATTTGATTCATTCGGTCCGATAACATTTTAAAAGTCTAGAAGAGTCGTGCAATGAAATTATTTTATCCCCATTTAAATTAGCAGAGGGCTTAACTGGAAGTTATACTTGTATGACAAACTTTATCAAAGTGTACTTGCTCTATTGGCCCAGCTATGCAGAAGGCCCAGGGAACTTTACACTTGGGAAGTCCAACTTTTTTTTGGTACATCCTTGTTTCACACAGTTTATTGAGAGTACGCATTGCACCATCGACTCCTGTCTCATAACTCTTGAACATGTATTCCTAATTTGCAGAGCAGATAATATAAAGTGGGGTTCTATTAAAGTGGATGATGCAATACACAAGCTAATGAGCTAACAAGCTACAAAAGCTCCCACCATTTTGGACTGTCCAGCTCTCTATTTACTTAAAGGTCAGCACTGTCAGGCTCGGGGGTTGATCAATGGCATGAATTCATGAGCCAAAGTCAGCAAAGTTGCACTTGATTTGGAAAATGTGCAGAGATTTCCTTGATTCTTCGTTTTAATTGCTGCTCAATACACACATGAAACACACACACACTGACATACGAAGCCATACGCATCTACACACACACACCTGACCCCTTAAGGCTCACATTCATTAGATCACACTGCAGATCACATAACTACCTGCCAAGTCCCAGCCAGTGTGTGTGTGTGGTTCATGTGTATGTGTGTAGAGGCTAAGATTCATGTCAACATCAATGGCTCACTAATCACGATGAGAGCGCCGAGGGCCAAGCAGAAACTGGCAGTAACGTATGGGCCAGCTAGTGTTACACAGAGGGAGCATACAAAGGCATGCACCAAAACCTCTGACACCATCATAGTTCATTCACTGCTGTCAATAAATTAGATACTGGAAACTCAGCTACACTCTGGGCACACTGTGCCGCACTATATCGACTGGAAACGCTGTGATGCTCATCAGCCTTTATTGATTGAACACGAGAAACCGCACAAACCTTGACATAACTCTCATGAAAAAAGGAATCAGAAATCTAAAAAAAACATGTCTCTAATTTGGATGTTTTGGCAAATTCATCTGAATGACATGATAGCCTTGGTCACCTTTCAGTGTCCTGTGAAAACAACGCTCCTCCATAAATGTCAACGAAAACAGCCCAGTTTTAATCTTTGTAACAACCCAGTAGGTTTTCAAATGGCTTATTTATCCAAAGAAGTAGAACGATTTTCTCAACCCATAAAAGATCATTTCATCCTTCATAGTTTTCACTGGGAGGTGACAATATGAAACCTGCTATTGACTTTCTTTTTTAAACGGAGACGGCATTCAAAGACAGGATAAATCCTCTTTTGATGGTTGCAAGAAAATAAAAAGCAGGTTACGTAAAAATGTAAAACTCCATTTGATGGCAGGTCCTTCAAAATTGAGTTAGTTTAATTAAATGTGCTGCAGAGTGGATTTAGTCTTAATGGGGAACCTCACGGCTATGAGTAACTCACCATATGAGTGTGTGTATGTGTGTGTTAGCTGCTTCTGGTAGAGCATTTAACCCTTCGCTGAGTGTCTCCACCTGGGACTGAACTGGCGGCGTGTCTGCTGAAGCTTTAACAGCAGCAGAATAACTTTAAAGGCTGTTAGGAAAAAAAAAATCTCTCCAAAATGAAATATACTGCTGCTACTGAGGCCACTGGCTGGGTTACCTATAGGACTAGATGAGCCCAAACACACACACACACGACTATGTGACAGCACAGCAGCATACTGGCCATCTCTGGTGGATTTTTCCTAAATAAGTAAGTCATCCAGACCTCAGCTTTCCATTGGCTTCATCCAGGAGAACACAGCAGCCAAAAGCCTGCAAGGCTCGCAAGGCTCCACACAAATACACACACACCGCACACGCGTGCGCACACACACACACACACACACACACACACACACACACACACACACACACACACACACACACACACACACACACACACAAATATGCATGCACACACACACACAAATATGCATGCACGTCTACACACAAACCACTGCACACGCATTCTTCCAAAAAACACAGACACACACAAACACACATGAGGCTGAAAAGGATAAAGAGGGGCAGAGTGGAGGGGTCTGGTTTAAAAGCAGGATTTCAAGAACACCTGCACACGCACACATAAACACACACACACCTCCAGCTGCTGGCTGCCTGTGTGTTTGACAGGCAGCACAGTGAGTGGCTGTGTGGAAGCAAGCCAGCTGCTTATGAATCAGCAATGACTAACAGTTTAAACCTGCACTTTCTGAGCTAATCGCTTGCATGCTTATTGTAAATGTATGTGTGTGTATATGGGGGTGGTTGTGTTGTATACCCACGTGTGTCCGCACCTAAATGTGTGTTGGTGCCTGCGTGCTGCCGCTATAGGAGCTTTTCTCCTATCAGGCCCAATTGTGACAGTCCGGGCCTTTAATTGCTTTGCACCAAATTTGACATTGTCTAAGCTGACAGCACCCTGATGAGCAGAATAAAAGTGGAGTGACGATGTACCAGTCACTTCCTCCAATCTGCCTCGACAAGAGCACAACTCTGTGCTCCGTTTGATCGCTGCACAAGACAACGCAATGGGATGCTAATGGCATGCAAAGGCCCGAGCTTTGAGCGTGTGCCAAAGTGTGTGGGTCTGCCTCGTAAGAGTGCACGCGAGTGTGTGTGTGTGCGTGCCAGTAATGGCAGCTCTAATCAGCAGCAGGATTGGAAGAGGCATGTGGCAATAAAGCCCAACAAAATGCCTGCCAGTCCCTATTAGAGCCAAGCACTCTCCCAAAATGTGGCTGACGACACACACATATATACACGCGCACACACTCCATCTTGGTGGACATCTGGCCAAGGTCAGAGTTAGATCTGAGCAATGAATGCCAACTTCAAACCCCCTCATCATCCCACCCACACCTCCAGCACCTCAACCACTCACACCCCTTTACAAAAAAAAAAAAGAAAAAGATTGAACTGCAAAGCTGACTTTACAGTCTTTGTCGTCCCAAGTGATTTGGTCGTAAACTCTGACCCCTCTAAGTGCAGCCCATTACACGCGGGTTGTGATTTACAAGCTAAAATTAGAGGTGGCCGCCATTTGCTGGGGCCATTATCAGCACTGAGGCACGACAGAGTCAGATCCCTCATGGGTGTCATCCATCTATATTCTACTGAGGGATCGATTATTCAGTGTGCCATAGAAAAATGACCAATATACTGCTGACGGTTCAGCATTTGTCTTCTTCGGGCTTTGTCCTGTATGTGAAATACTGTGTCTGCTCTTTGTTACTATTCCTTTTATAGGGTTTGAGAGATAAGAGGCTTCGAAGATTATTATTGATTATTATTGACACAACAGAAATGGCTGATGTTATTCTGTATGCTCAATACTTTATGTTAATAAAGCCTTTACTGGGGCGACATCTAGCTTGCTTGGTAGAGGATGCCCCCATATAGGGCGCGTCCTTTGCAGCAGTCCGAGTGCGATTCCAACCTGCAGGTCTTTGCTGTATGTCATCTCTACTCCCTTTTCTGTCACTCTCTAGCTGCGCTGTGATAAAGGCAATAAAAGCCCTAAATAACAGAGTTGTCACTTTATGTTTGCAAGGCAGTCGAGTTGCAGTTACAGTTTAATGTACATCCATGTCTGTCCAGACTCATATGTTGCCATGACAGTTGACAATGTCTTTAATATGGACATTGTAGACAAAGGACGACATGTTCTAAAACCTGAATCCTTCACATACATTCTTCAACCCGCAGCACAGAGGATTTATATAATCACCACAGTTTTAAGATGGGTACCCAAGATTAGTGTCACCAATTCAGCATTCGACCAAATGTCTCTCCTTCTGTTCCTGAGACACAGCGTGGAATATTGGCCAGAAAAGTGTTCCTGCTGAAGAATATGATGTCACAGTGAAGTTGACCTTTGATCTTTTGGATGTAAAATGTCATCACTTCATCATTCTATCCTGTTAGACATTTTTGTGAAATGTTGCCATAATTAGCATATGAATTCCTGAGTTATGGCCAAAAACCAAATTACAGTCAATTCATCGTTCAGTCCAAGTGGCCGTTTGTGCCAAATTTGTGGAAATTCCGTGAAGGTCCCGTGAATGGGACAGACGGATGGACAACCCAGAAACACAAAGCTAAAAGCCCTAAAAATAATCTTATCTGAATAATAAATAAATATTTAAAGCCATTTCTAAAGCTTTATAGACCAGGTACAATCTCTGAACCCATTGACGATGATAAGCCACTGAGGACGACAGCCATTATTTTAAGAAATCCAGTGTAGTCAGTGGATATCAGGGCCGAGATTTCCTCTTCTGTGCACCTGACATTTCAGGTTAAAGCCAGTGGGTTCTGAGATTTCTCTCCACGTTAACTGTTTACCTGCCACTTAATTGTTAATGGTCAATACAACAGACAACAAATGGAAACCATTTCCAACATCAAAATTTTGTTCCGTTGCCTAAAAATGAGCAGTTTCAGGTGTAAGCCAATAATAAGAGTAACTTTTGGGTTTCCAGGATGCCTTTGACTGATTGGCATGTGAGACTAAAACTAATTAAAATGATGACAAAAAGAATAATTGACTAAAATGAAGAGTTGTTTTGGAGCCTTGTCATTTTTCTACAAGATCTATGTGTCAGAAAAATGGAGAATAGTTGCACCCATTGTTGAGATGGATGGTAAACTTTTTGCTTTTATATTTTTATGACCGCTTTGACATTAGCAGCAACAGAGGAAAAGACCTGCTTTAGCAGCTCCAAACTCTGTGCCTGCAGCCCACAGCACAGATGCTATCAAAGCCTCTGGCACTCCAGTAGCTCCGAACGCATCAACCAAGTTTTTGGCGTTGTGAACGAGAGGGTTTGAAGTCCTATTGTCTCTGCACCGTGACAAAAAAAGCCCTCTGCATTGGTGATGACAGATAAAGTGATTGCGATTTTGATTTTTTCAGTGAAGTGGGACCTTTCCACTATCATCCACTCATTTCCTGTGTTTGTCTGCGTTGGGTGCTTCTGGCAACAGATATTGGTTTGAGCTGAGGAGCTGTGATTATTATTCTGACTGTGCCAGAACACACAGGAGCCGCACGGACACAAAATACTGAGCAACACCTGGTGTGTGAGCTAAACTGAGGAAGACAGATGAGGAGAATTGCTCACATTTGTCAATATATCCACAACATACGCACAAGTGCTTTGTATAACAAGCACATACTCCACAAGGTTTGATCTGTTTTTAAAAGTTAAAAGGGATGATATCACCACACGAGGGCACAGAGTTTATTCAACTGACTAAGTATAAGTATTTCTGAATTTTAAGGTGCATGAGAAGAGGAAAGCCCTGTGAGTTCAGTGGGGTGGGAGGTCTCTGTGTTCATGCATGAGTGTGTGTGAGAGTGTATGTGTGTTGTATGAGACATCTGTTTATGTAAGTGGGAGGATGTGATGGTAAAGCACTGGCTTGGGCCCTGGCCTTTTCACAACGAGGCCCAGGGTGGTGAGGAGATTTATCCCAATATTTGTCTCATAAAGGAGTAAAGTCAAACAAATCTGCCCTGCTGATAAAACCTGCAACTCTCCATACAGGGCTTTTCACTGGACCACTTTCACTCCCAATTTCTGCTTTTCTCAACACACTTTATGAGTGTCAAAACACACGTCAATTTTTCCATCTGGCGAAGTGCTGAAAATGTGATGCTGTTAACTTCACTATGTTGGTTCACTCTTACAGGACTAATCAACTCTGTTTTCAGCCAAACAGCTCGGATAAACCCACTGTGCGCTACCTGCCCAGCAACAAAAAGCAGACAAACAAAGTTACAACTAGCTATTAAAAACACAATGAAGCATTTAGCAGCTCAAAGGCCAGATAATTCCTGGTGGAGACCAAAACAGAGCAACAAAGACAGTGAATACTGGACTGACATTTGTCGTGTGGCCTAAAGTACAACACGAAATGTGTTTGCTGAATGTGTAAATGTACAAATTAGCAATACAATAATACTGATTTAAAATATAAACACTGTTTCCTTTAACTGACATACTAATTACGGATGTAAAGTTTTACTTCAGAGTGTAATATTTTGTATTTTGTACTGAAATATGAGGAGTCAACCCTTTTTTATCTATCAGTTGGTAAAGTAAAAAGAAGATTTTGCTAAGTTTGTTGTAATGTTGATTCTCTGTTTTGGATTTAAGTTTATCTTGCAAAGTTATGACTGATAAACTGCAGGTGCTTCCTGATGAAGGCCAGATAGCTGACATAGAAATAGAAATTTACACAGAACAGGTTTTGTGGGTTCTCATGAATGCTTGCACGCCCCTGTGAAGCATTTGTGCAGGGGAAATAATATCCTGACAGACCTCAATTTTAGCAGATGTCCACTTTGACCCATTAAATCCTTTGTTTCAACTGATGTGATACCTCCAGGTCACGGCTAGCTTGCTGCCAAATGTTTTATTAATTTGTTTTCTGCTGAGGCTGATGCGATGAAGATGCTAATGTATCTGATATGCACTTGCTGACGTGATATGTTGTTCATGGACCATGAGGAGTATAGCAAATAGCTTATTATTTTTCAGAATGATGTCATCTGACCACCGGGTGCTATTCTGCTGGCCCTTAAATCAAACAAACCTTCTTCCCTGGTTGGCATTATGCAGTGTTCCGTGCAGCAGTGATATCATGATGGTAGTACAGGCAAAACCCCCTAGAACGCACATTTCTTCATGGACTGGTGATTGTTTGTTACACTGAAGGTCTGACAAAAGGTGTAATTGGTAAGTCACCAGACATCAGCCTTATATACAGTAGCTGGGGGAAAGAGGGTGTGAAACATTAGGAAGCAGGGCCGAATGATTGCAGGCCATGAGTATTTGTAACTGCAGG
Source organism: Epinephelus awoara (assembly GCA_035609425.1). Taxonomy (NCBI): domain Eukaryota; kingdom Metazoa; phylum Chordata; class Actinopteri; order Perciformes; family Serranidae; genus Epinephelus; species Epinephelus awoara. The sequence goes on from CM069302.1 coordinate 31,974,441, forward strand.
GAGAGTGTAGTTTTCGGCGAAATGGTACTTCAGAGCAATAGGTGTTTGTTATCAGGATAACATTCTCTGTCTGGGTAGGTTTTTGTTGTCTGGAGTGGGCATGGGCACTATTTAGAAAAGATGTTTTTTTTGTTTGTTTGTTTTTGACAAAAATGGAACAAGCAACGTAGATAATTTGCACTGGACTTGATGTGTCCAAAAATGCAGTGCGGAAACACAGAAAATCCACATCCAAATTGTCCATGTTTACTGCATTTTGCATTGCAATAGAGAGAAATAGCTTTAAAGCGTGATATTTTGCGGAACAGTTGAACAAACTTTGCTAAAATTTTGATGAACTTAAAGGTGGATGAAAAAAAGCCGACACTGACCCATCTCTTTTCGCTCTTGCTTAGGCCCTCCTTTCCCATTGGTGCCATATCTCTGCCATTAGTAAATATCAACACAAATACAAATTCTTTGCTCTTTCAGCTGTGGTTTGACAGTCTACACTTTATGTGATGGCTATGACTCATGACCTTCAGGCCTGTGAAAGAAAAACATCTTTATTTTCATATGTGCATAAAAAAACAAGTATCCACAGAAATTACTCTTGAAAAAGTACTTCTTTTTCTGTTTGTAATTTCACAGCACTGGCCCTGACATAATATGTGATTGAACTCTCTAAAGAAAACTAAGTATGACTCAGTGTCTCCCTGAAGGAGACCCTGAACCACTACGGGGGAGTACGCAGCATTTCAGGTCTTGCGTGGGCCCTGAAGAACAATGATGCCTGCTTGTGAATAAGTAAACGGGTAAACATACAGCCGTTCTCTGCATACTCTGTGATTTTATAGACTCATTCAAGGTCAAAGGGAGAGCGATTTTTCTTCTTCTTCTGTGGAATAACCAGAGTCAGGGGTATCCTGTTTCATTAGCTTTCCTCTCACTGCTGCTGCAGTCTGTCCAACAAAATGTAACTGGCTGAGGGTCGGAGCTGCAGCTGAAATAGCAAATAGCCAGGGAACCCTACATGGGTGGAGGATTATTGACAGAGAGGAAGGTTAAAGAGTAATATATGTGAGCGTGGATCAATTCATGCATCTACTCCTGTGAGTGTGTGTGAGTGTGTGTTTTCATGCATCATATTTCCACAGGGTGTTATGTGTTTGTGAAGCTTAATTTGTACACGTGTGCATAGTTGCATCTGCCCCTGCACGTGCGTCTGTGTGTGTGTTTATCTGTGTGCGTAGGTGACAGTAACAGCATGAGCTCCATGCATTATCTCATTACGTGGCGCTCCCAGGCCACAGGAGGACCCTGTCCCTAATGGCCTCTGTGTTCATCACAGTGAGGCAGACAGAGGGCAAAGTGAGGGCCGCCCTCCCCCTCCATGGTAACTGCCAGGACCCCTTGGGGCCCATTGCTTGGCTGGCTGTCCCACTCAGGCTCCAGCTCCAGCCTTGGGGGACCGATACAGAGGGGAGCTTGACAGCTAAACAAATGAGATCACCTCCCACTACTGACCATGTCTGCCTCAAACTAACCTGACTCCACATACAGTCTATCAAACTCCCCTAACTTTTCTGTCTGTAAAGGGTCAGTTCACCCAAATTACAAACACATATTTCTCACTTATCATCATCTCTAATGACACACTAATGGGCCATGAAGATAAATTTGATTTGATTTATGTTGATTTAACATTGCAACTGTGCAAGATGCAGTCACCAAACTTTACACGTGTGGGTGTGATCCATTTGAGGGTGCAAAAAGCAGTGTGAAAGGAAATAGGGGAGGGGTCACTGACCTGCCTTCATTATGCCCCTGGCCAACATCCACTTCTAAAGATCTCCCTATTGCAGCGAGTGGTTCCATAGCAAGATGGTCTCTAGTTTGAAATCGGCGCTTGAACTTGAGTATTTACTGAAAATGCCGGAGAAGCCAGGAGAAACCATCCTGCCCCAACAGCAACAGACAACAAAGCAAATATACTGTTGCTTACCTAAGCCACATGGGGGTTTTGGTGTGATAAGGGAACTCTACTGTGTATGAAAACTTTTACAAAGGCCTACTTCCTAATGGACAGGATCTGTTGTACTGGTCTGATGAGTCTTGAGCCCCTTTCCCACTGCACAAATAACTCCACTAACACTTACAAACATCTGATTTATGTATTTGATGGAGAACTTATAATCACTATTCACTCCCATTTCAGATGACTCTGCGGTAGTCACGGGTGTTTATCAGATCCAGCTCTGATGGGCAGTGATGGAAATATGACACCCAGGTGGACACGCTAATTTTAGCCCTGTCGCTGGTGCAATGCAATGACAGGTCACCACAAAATACCGTCCACCTCCGTTCAAGCAGCGCTCCAACATCATTCAAACTTTAGTCTGCACCACGTTTGAGAGACTAAGTATGTAAGAGATATAAAAAAGAAGTAACCACCATAACATTTTCACCGGGCTTCATATTGCTTTCTACTGTCTACTAAACTGTTTTCTCGCCCTTCCGTGATGTCGATTGTGACACACCAGAAAATGGCTCTGGTCTACCATCCTTTTTTTACCACATTCGAAAAACCTGAGTTCATGCACTAATTTGTCTGAATAGGGCTTTTATACATGGCCAGATACCCACAGGGAAGATGAGATGACTTTTGCTAATTTGAGTGATCTGGCCCTTTAACTATTAACCGAGTCATACTCTGAGTGATGACGGGCAGAAATGCCCTGCACTTTGAAGGAAATTACTCATCTTTCTGTTCTTGTGAGGACATCTGTTCTTCCTAACACACACAGCAGGTGACTGACGTCTGCACACACGCACACAGTGGACTCAACCTGTTTAGCCCGACATAATGAAGCACATAATCACATCCATGCACGCTGAGACACAAAGGAGTTATATCAAGACGGATTATCCCTGTTACACCCACATACACACACACACAGATGAGTCTGCATGCACGCAGAGACGTATTATGAGTCTGTATACAACCTCAGACTGTTGCCACGAAATGACAAAGGAGGAAGAGAGAAGACAGGGCGAGGCATTGAAATTTATGTATGAATACATAAAAATTGAATTATTCTTCTCAAAATACTAATAATTTGACTAGATCAAGCAGTCACAAAGGAAGAAAAAAGAAAAAAGGGAAAACACACACACACACACACACACACACACACACCCTCTGAGCCGCTCTGGCTGAGGTCATCTTTATTAATAAACCCTCCGACAACAAACACACTCACATCAAGGCCCTCGCCCTCCCTTCATCCTTACCCCACACTCCCTCCCTTCCTTAGCTCCTTGAGAAATGGCAATTGCCAGACTGACACAGTGGGGGGGTATTGTCTGTAACCACACACACATACACACAGTGTAGGATGGCCTAGAGACGGCATGTCAGTGATCTGTCAAAGGGTAACAGCGCAGAACAGGTGTGTGTGTGTGTGTGTGTGTGTGTGTGCGTGTGCGAGAGTGTGTTTTAGGGGGAAGCAAAAGAGAAGAAGGCCAGGAGAGACAGGAAGTTTGCCCTGCACACTCGCACAGACACACTGAGAAACATGCCCCGGCTCATTTGTTCCCACTGACAGGAGAGGAGAGGGATGGTTCTCTACAAGACATGCCTAAGGGAGGAAGACAGGTGTGTGTTGAGTGTGTGAGGGAGTCGGAGGAAAGAGAAGCAGAGGAAAGGAGCTAAAATCTGCATCAAAGCATAAGCATGCCTCCTTGAGCGAGAAACTCTGGGTAAAAGCATCGAGACAGGTGGATTTTCATTTGTTTGCGAGCAGGTGTTCAGACTGAACACAGCGCTGTGTTAAAACAATACAGGTGGCTGTGTTTATGTGTGTTGCTACAGGCATTATTGGAATCATGAAATATGATCAAGAAAGGTTTGATCAAATCCCAAAACACTGCAAAAGTGTTTATTTCACTATGAGAAAGGATTTTGCAATTCTCACACAGTGCATTGCCGAAAAATATTGCATCCATCTACCCATTTTCTGCTGCTTATCCAGGTCCAGGTCATGGCGGGAACAAGCAAAGCGAGGTAGCCTTTCTCCATAACTACGTTCTTTCTGATGGATCCTGAGGTATCCCCAGGCCATATGGGTTATATAATCCATTCAGTATGTTCTGGATTTGCCCTGTGGTCTCAACAGATGGACGAGCCCAGAGCATCTCCTAAAGGAGACAAGCGTCCTAATCAGATGCTCGAACTACCTCAAAAAGATCCTTTAAAATCTGATGAAGCAGCGGCTCTACTCCAAGATCTTGTCCCTAAAGCCCAATTTATACTTCCCACATTCCCGTGAACAAAAAAGGAATACCTGAACCCCAAATATATATTAATTACTCTCCCCATGTTACATTGAATTTGTGGAGAAAACCTTTTTTGGGGATGAATAACCGATTTACAAATGGTCATTGAGGGGGTGAAGTATTCCTTTAAGGGTCCACGTGATGTACATTTTGTCATCTGGCAATGTCGGTGCAGGTCCACATGGAGCATACATTTGCTATCCAAAACAGCGTCTAAACAGAGCCCATTACTTTGGACTGTATCCTCACAGGTGATCCCACACATTAAAGCAGCTAGGCAGCTCAGTAAACTAATTTCATCTGTTTATATTAAACAGACTTGTGCTCTCTGTCTCTACACAAACCTCATGAGCCTAGCTCTGGAACATAAATCAACTTGTAAATCAAGAGCAGCACTTTCAGTTTAATGCCTAAGCTGGATGCTGTTTTGTAAAAAATTAGCTAATAAGATAGTTTTCCTGCTTGAATGTTCTGTTGAAGTTAGGCTTCTGTAGGTGGCACTCTTTTCCTTTTAAAGCCCAAGTGGCTGTCACACTATCACGCTAAACAAGATGCATCTTCTTCTAGTTATTCCAAACAAACTGCTGTTGCTGCTGCCAAGTACAAGACGCAGTACATCCCATGATGCTACTTGTTCTAGAGGATTCTTCACGGGAATGAATTACATAACTCTGAGTGTTTACTACAGCAAAGCTCAAGTAAAACAAACAAATAAAAGCTTTATGAACTGAATATATGTTTAATCAGTGGTGTGCTTCATCATCTTGGAAAGGGTGCGACAAATTAATGAACCCCAGTGTGAAAACCACGTTTTTCTTCTTGTATGCAATAAGGGCTATAACATGGTGTACATTCTAAGACAAGATAAATTATAAGTCATGCCACATCTACAAGGGAGCCCAGGAGCAGAGCATGTGACACATTTCAACCACAGCGGCTCGTCTTGCACAGTAAATGCAGAACAGCTGGTGAATTTCACCATTCGCTCTGGTTAGGCTGCATTTAACATTTGGTTAAAAAGCAATTTCTTTTTCCACCTCGACGTAGCTGTTTTATGCTATTCGTGCTTCTTTTGGATGCTGCGGAGCGGAGAGATGGCAAAGACAGTGAGGGTACAAACACAAACGTTGCCAGCTGGGACTGCGTTGTTGGTATGAGTTGTACAGTTTAAACCTCTGAAGCCCTGGGACATCCCAGATACACTATTTCTGCAGTGTGGGCCCATTTCCTGGTGCATCCCCGCAGGGAAAAAAAGAGCTAACGTGTCCTCATGCTCTTGAGGGAGATTGTACATATCATAGTATCATATGCTTGCATGTATTCTTACATGTATATATAGATGTAAATTCAATGATTGTTCAAAAATAGAAGTGATGAGATGCCAGGCATTTGCATGCATGTCACTGTTCTGCAGCTCACTAAATGGTAAACAACTGGCAGCCCAGACACCATGACCAACAAGGATTATATCACCTCATCATGCTATCACAGCAGGCCAGTAGCCAATTTCTCAATGTTCTTTAAATTGTCAAGACCGGTGGAGAAGAGATGAGACCGTCCACGCAAACTGGCTCACTTACTTTGTATCAATTTCCAATGTAAGCCTAACTGGAATCAATGCTGTGGTAATGGACAGTGAGAAACTGTGTTAAAGTGTAATGCTACCTGGTAAATGTAGTTGCAGGCCGCTCGATATGGGTAGAATGCTAAGCTTGTAATGTTGCGAGGATATAATTTCCACTCTAAAGTAGCAGTGGGAGAGCGTGATGGTTAGGGAGGGGAGATGGAGTTTGATTTGGATTTTTAATAGTTGATATCTTTGGAGTGAAGCTGCAGATTGTCAGTGCTTCAGCCAGATACTGAGGATTTAGAAATCCGACTGTTAAATTGCGAAAGAACAACTTGGATTTGGTGCTCTCTGCGCAGTTTATTCTTGTCAGGATGGAAAAACTCTCCAAAGCTGCTTTCACACTGTCATGTGACATCCAATAAAAACCGTGCAAACTAAATTCTTTAAGGTGGGTTAGCAGCTCCTTAAGGGCAAGTTTCACTGCAGGCTTTTACAGGCTGACAGCCCAGAAGCTGTGGAGAGAAATCATTACTTCACCTACATCACAATCACAGATGGAGAGTCAATAAAATCCGCTTGATATTATTCAAACCAAAACATAAAGATCAGCTTTTAGAACCCATAATTTATTCATTCAAACTGTCATCACATGCAGCTTTGTCACTGGGAAGCTTTTTCAACTTTCCATCAACTGTCACTAATTGCAGACCATTTTGAATAATATCAGCATAAACAAACCTGCCTCCGAATAAATGCGAAGCTCACTGGTAGCTGACACATGCTGTCAGCCCTTGAATCAAAAGCTCAGCAGTCAATTTTGAGATGGAAAAATGTCTTCAGTCTGGTAAATTAAAGCCACATCTGCCCTAGAACCAAGCCCAGTGGTGGGCTGGCTGTTTAGACAGACTGGCAGCATGCAAATACATATTGGTGTGTTGAAAAAGGATGTGTCACATTCGAAACACATCTATCATTCTTTTCTATTCGATTATCTAAAAATTAGGGCACACGCTGAGACACTCAGAGGAAAAAATGCTCCAAAAGACGCTGAAACAAACACACGTGAAGGTAGAAGTTTTCAAATGGACCACAGCACACCAATCAACAAGATTTAAAAAAAAATACTCAAAAGCACGACTCCACAAATGCTGCAGAAAGAGTGAAAGTGCACTCCCTGGCCCTTTAAGTCAAGGTTAGAGGAAAGAACTAGGCCATTTTGTTGCTGCAATGGAAAAACAAAAGCGGCAGGGTGTCTGGGTGGCAAACAAGGAGGGGGGAAAATGACAGCAGTACAAAGAAATCAAATAAAGTCTGACAATAAATGAAGTGCAGAGGAGGCCTGTGGTCAATGAGCAGAAGTCAGAGAGCTGCTGACGACAACAATCACACTCTCTGCCTCTGTCTTTTTTATCTGCAGTATTTGCCGCTTTCCTATTCTTGTCTGCATCACTCTATCTCACTTTTTTTGATTCTCTTTCATCATCTCAGACACTTCTCCAACTCCTATTCGCTCTATATGAGTTTTCTCCTGTCTTTCATTTATTTCAGCCTCCATTTTCTCTTTTTGCAGCTCTGTCTGGCTCTTTCTGACTTTTTTGTGACTATTGGACTGTCTCTTTGCCTCTTTGTTTCTCCCCTTTCCAGTCTATTTAGCTGCCTGACACTGTGTCTCTGTCTCTATTCAGTCACTTTTCTTTGAAGCAATAAATATGACATTTTGGGAAATGCACTTTTTAGCTTTCTTCCAAAGACTGAGATGAAGAGATTGGCAACACTCTCATGTCTGTACGCTGAATATGAAGCTACAGCCAGGAGATAGAGATTCGAAGCAAGGGAAATAGTGGGAAATAGCTAGCCTGACCCTGAGATATTTAAACAAAATAATTAGCAGTTTTATGGAGGATTATGTCTAAACTACTATAAAGGAAGAGTGCAATAGTTCAAAAAACACGCTTATTCACTTCCTTTCCAAGAGTGAAACTAGAAGTTTGTTAAAAAGATTATTAAGAACAGGGCTGGAGGCTGGATGTGTTTAGAATAGCTTAGCATAATGACATTTTAATTAGTGAGCTTTAAAGGTAGGCCATAGGAGGGCTTTTTCTTTTTTTTTTTACTTAAGCCAAGCTAGCTGCCACTCTTGCTAAACTCTTGCTATGCTAAACCCACCTAGCAATGTCCAGACTCCCAATCCTTAATTAAAGCTGGGATGAAATTAAAAAAATGCATTTCAAACTCTTTAGATCACATTGGCAGACAATTTGTGCCCCTATTTAACAACTTGTGGGGAAAAAAAAGAATTCTTCGTAATCTCATAAAATCAGTTTTCTTACTATAAAACAAAATATGACTTTTGCTTACACAGCTTGTACCAACCAATAATGGAACTAATAATAATAATTCACTTTGAAAGGACAGACACAGGAAGTGGCCGCGCTCAGCAGTCAGACAGGAGTCATGTTAATTTACAGGGCTAGTACCTGTGGTTATTAGACAGGGCAGGTGAGCCAAAGTTTGGGAGCATAGGTAATATGTAAACTTTGCAGGCAAACATTTGCATATCAAACGTCGACTACAAACATGTAAGTAGCTACATGCCCATTAGCCACTTTGCCAACAGCGTCATTAACAGGCGGCTCGCTCAGTGTGTGACGTGCACTTGTAGATACAATATAGGCCTATCTTTATGAAGGTTTATTAGTGCAGCTTTGTATTTTTCTGTAATGAAGCACAGTGTTAACAATGTTACTGACACTATTCTTCAGACCTTGAACTCAAACCATTGTGTTGCCGCGCCCAAAATATATAATTTGATAATTAAAATAGTATCATAAACATGAGGGTGACTGGTTGGACTAATGGCCCTAAATGACGACTTTTGGTTTACTTGGAAAATTCTTAGTTGGGGGGCAGCCCTACCCTTTTGTAATCACAGACATTTCGATTAGTAACTGTAATCTAATTACATATTTTTTTCCTCAGTAACAGTTACTGATTATAATTAGCCTACATTTATTTATTTCTTTTTTTTTTACCAATGTAACTAGTTTTTCCCAAACACCGTCAACCAATCCTTTGTTTTCATTTCTAAAGCAATGTGGCGGAGGTCTTATTTATTCGTCTAATTCATTCATTGATTTATCTCTTGCTTGTCCTCCTTTTGATCTAACAGTGAGGGAGATGTGTGTGGAGCTGCCGGCTGGCTCTGAGCAAGCAGTCTGCTGTAGCTCTGCTAAATTCTAAACCCGCCCTTGATTGAGCGATCCAATCAAACGCAAAAGATGTAATATGTTCTCTTCTAAATGTACACTGGTCAAATGCCCCATTCCACTGGAAAAATGTGTAACAGTGCAGAAGCTAAAGATCCTCTAATTTTAACACAAACATGAGAATGATGTCAGTCTTTTCTGTCACTCTCAGAATGTTGCACTATTCCTTAAACCTTTCTCTTTCTCTTCTCCCTCAGGTCTGAATAGTGTCTACCTGTGCAGTCCCTCCATTTAAATGAATGATGAAGAACTGACCAATCCCACGTTCCCTGTGCTAGAGCCAATAAGTCGATAGACCCTCTCCAACTGCGGCCACTGCACCAGGGAGCACACACACACACACACACACACACACACACAGAGTGACAGAGATACACATTGATGTCTTCATAGTTTGGTAACAACACCCTGGCGCACTTTTTCAGGGGTTTGAGGGTTTTCGTGTGTGTGTGTGTGTGTGTGTGTGTGTGTCTGTGTGTAAGGCATCAAACTGAGTGCTGCAGTTCAGGTGAGAAGACACACACATAAATCATAACCATAAACATTTGACGCTATAATGGTGATTACAAACTGCCTATATGTGTGTGCGTGTGTTTGATTGGATTTCAAAGCGTGTGTGTGTGTGTGTGGGGGAGGTGTGACGCAGTATGTATGACAGAACAGGAATATGTGAGAACGCAGTGTGTATGAATGTGTCATGTGGAATGCTACAGCGCATGTGTTTGTTGATTTTGCAAAGCTCGCCCACACACACACACACACACACACACATACACAGACAGACAGACAGACAGACAGACAGACAGACACACACACACACACACACACACACACACACACACACACACACACACACACACACACACACACTCCCTCTCTTTCCCAAACCCCTGGTGCCTTTGTGAGTCAGTCTTGTCAGTGTGTGTGTGTATGTACGCACATCTTAATCTCCCAGCTTAGACAAACCCAGCAGAGTTTCTAGTAAATGTTCTTAATAAAGTCTAGCAGGAGCTCTGTCTGTCATACAGCTGTGGTAATACGCGCACACGCACAGACACAGAGGGATGAACACACACACACACACACAAAGACACCCAAATACAGACACACAATAAGCTGATATATGTATATATATATAATTAATAAGACTTAAGGAGATACAGACTCAAGGCACTTAGACAAAGGCACACCCTAATACACACACACGCGCACACACACACACACTCAGACACAAAGAGATAAAGATGCACACAGGTTACTCACAAAGATGCAGACACAAAGGAAGAGCCGCACAGACTCAGAGAAGAAGACACACACAGACACAAAGAGATTAGATACTCAAAAACAGAGAAAGACACACACTGCGACAGACGACGCAGGCCTGACAGCAAGCAGCACATCCAGCAGCAGCGCTGTGACGCACACAGCGGCCCGCTGATGAGCGACACAACCGTCATATGCTGCAAGCGCTGAGGCAGCATGCTGCGATGGCAAGCGCAGCTCTTGATGGGACGGTTTTGTGCGCTACATAATACGGGAGACGTTCAACAACACAGCAGCTTTGTGGAACAAAGCGAGTGTCCATGCAGCTGTGAAAGAGACAACTGACACACGAACACTCAGGGCACAGCAATGTGCTCACCCCCTCACACTGGTATAAAGATGAAAGAGAGTGAACACGTATCTATCACATGGAGCTACCTAGCACAACTCACATTAAAGTGACTTGCCCACCCATGAAATCCCAAACAAATCCCAGGTCGTCACGTGATGCCATTGGGCCCAGAAAATCTTACACTGTCAATCAGTAGATACATTTTTTTTTGTGTCACAACACCCATGAAATCACTCATTCCACTATCAGGATTTAATCCAGTCAGTCCGATAACATTTGGAAAGTCCAGAAGAGCACCACTGATCATCCAGGTAATTTCATACCTTAGAAATAGAGCTTATTTTGGCTTGATGTGCCACTGAGCAACTTCCATAGGAATGAACGGGTTCCTGCCTTCAATGCTCTATCCAGATCTCTATATACACCTACAGTTAAGAATGTCAGGGTAAGCCCAATCAAGGCAACTGAATCGAACGCAACTGGACTTTTGTCTTAGAAGATGTTTCACCTCTTATCCAAGAGGCTTCATCAGTTCATCCATAGATTCATCCAGCTGATCAGTGCAACATCAGTTACTTTGCCACTTCCTGCAAGTGCTTCACAAAAAAATACATGCATTGTAATGTAAAGGCAGTGGCAGGCCTTTTCTGTACAATCATAAATTGTTGACAGTGACTTTTGCAGCTACACACATCAGCTAAATGTAGCTATTAACTCTGTATAGTTTCTTAGACATTTTCTGCACTTTCTGGATACATTTTACAACAATTTTAACAAAGCCACACAGGAGGAATGGCATAAGGAATAAAGACAACAATAAACTTTTAGAAGATGAGGTTTAAAAACACCGCTTGAGGAGGTACATTGTTTAGCAGGTCGGGTTTTGGTTGGGGATAAAGACAGACCCAAACAGGTGAGGTGGTTTGGTGGAAAGATGTGGAAGCATGTAATTACACTGAGTGAAGCCTTTTTTTTTCATGTTGGCTCTGATTACAATTTATCACAGCAGCTCAGCACTGTTTGTCAAGTCTGTATCTGCTCACAACACCAGTAATCCTGCAACACTAACTGCAGCTGTTGTATGACAAAATGTGAGGGTGAGTCATGATGAGGTTGATGTACTGGAAGGTAACAATTTAAATCAACCTTTTTACCTTTTCACAAGCATTACAAGCATGTTGGTTTGTAAACGTTGTGTGTGCTTACATATCTCAATAAGTAAGACACAAACAGGTTAGCACATTTTTCCCTTGGGGGGAAAAGGAGAATGTTATCTATCCATGATTAAATTTTATCTTAAATCTTAAATCCTTAATTGTACTCACCAAGTTATATGAGCGGAGGCTGATCTCAGCTAAAATTCAGAAGTCCTAAAGCAGTCAAAAGCTCTCCATCTTTGTCTCTATAAAGACCTAAGATAACTTTGCAGATGTAGCAGAGTGGAGCAATAGGTCACAAGCCTGTCAGTGGCCTTAATATCTCCATACCTGACCTTAAAGCCAGGATGTATCAGACCTTGACTTTGTGTTGTTCATATCATTACTAGTCAACACTTTGGTATTGAGCACAGACATTACCAGGCACTTTCCATTTTACGCTTCCTTTGTACTTTTTCTCACCTCTTGGTTCCTCTTTCAACCACACACACACAAGTCCATAACCTTCCTCTCTTGCCTCTCACACAGATTACTTAGATGGATAGTCTGACATTTCGGGAAGTACAGCCTACTTATTTGCTTTGTTGCTGACAGAAATATCAATGTGAAAAGACTGGCAGCCAACAGCTGATTGGCTTAACTTAGCATTAAAACTGGAAACAGGGCGAACATAATCGCTCTGTCCAAAGGTAACAAAACCAGAACTTGTAAAGGTCATTATCTAAACAAAAAACAAAATGTTAAGGAATTGAAATAGACCTGCATAGGGCTGGGCAGTATCTTGATATTATATCAATACTGTCATACAGGATAAGATATCGTCTTAGATTTTGGAGATTGTAATACTGTAAGCATCTTTTCCTGGTTTTAAAGGCTGCATTACGGTAAAGTTGTTCCATTCTATGTTGTTCTAGTATTTGCCTTTGTCACTGTGTAAATATTTTCTGAAAGCACCAAGAGTCAACCCTACAATATCGTCAGAATATCAATCAGAAATATTAAGATATTTCATTTCCTCCAAATCTCCCAGCCCTAGAGCATTATATAACTCCCAATAAAGCCAACATTTCTCAATTGAACACTTCTGATTTAGCATCAATTTGTTTCTTCAGCTTCTCCGATTATAGACAATCACAAAGGCACAGTTACTGTATATGCAAATACAGGCCCACACTGAGCAAAACACACAACCCCACCCGTCTGTTACCCAGCTAAGCGGTGGAGAAAGAGAGAAAGACACACTCCGCCACCACGCGCACATACACACAGAGCAGCTAACTTAATTTCAAAATCAATTAATTAAAAAAGCACGGTCCTCTTCCACAGGGAGTGAAAGACAAATTTGAGGAATTTAATCCTGGTACACAAATCAGAGCTGTTCAGCCGCAGAGATATGAGAGGACAGGATGGATGGAGGGATGGAGGGGGCGGAGGGATGGAGGATGGACGGTCAATGAATTTTAAAAAGGGAAGGCGATTTTACTCAGTCGCTTCAATTTGACACGACTCCTCTTGCTTTTTCTGCTTTACCATTCCGATCTATCTATCTATCTATCTATCTATCTATCTATCTATCTATCTATCTATTTTCTGATGGACAGAGGAGAAGAAAAAGCACAATCAGCAGAGAAAGTGAGCATGACGGAGAGAGAGAGAGAGAGAGAGAGAGTGTGTGTGTGTGTGTGTGTGTGGTGTGTGTGTGTGTGTTGGTGGGGTTCATCAGCATCCCTGTCTCACTCCCTCACTGTCTCTTTCCATTAGTTTTCCGGCTTTTTTAAAAGAGACGTGTTATTGATTTTTTGATGCGCAGAGGCAGAGGGGGGCTCAGAGTTTGTGTGTGTGTGTATGCCTGTGTGTGCGTGCGTGCGTGCATGCGTGCGTGCGTGTCTGTTCTCTGCGGCTGGTCTAACCTCAGGCGAAAAAATCATAATAAAGAGTTTGCCTTTCTCTCCTCCCTGGTGTTCCTAAAAAAGGCTTTGCCTAATAGGAACAAAAAAAAAAGAATAACACTGTGAGATAAACTGTTCCATATGCCACCTGTGTGTGTGTGTGTGTGTGTGTGTGTGTGTGTGTGTGTGTGTGTGTGTGTGTGTGTGTGTGAGAGAGAGTGAGTGAGAGGGAGACAGAAGGAGAGAGAGTTAGAGACAATGTGTGAGTGTAAGTTTGTACATTTGGCACGCAATTTGTAAATGTGTTGGTACAGGTGAGTGTTTGGTGCCTGACAAAATGCACGTGGCCTTCCATATTTGTCTGATGTTATGAGTGTGTGCTTGAGAGCCTGTGGGAATGTGTGTGTTAAAGCATGAGTAGTGGGAAAAGCATTCAGATCCTTTCTTCAAGTAAAAGTAACAAGCAACAAGGGACTGTTCATTATTTATGCGAGAGGAGGGGAAGGCGTGTCAAATTATATTTTAACCAATGAGAAGGGACCTTATTCAATTTTAGCTTAGGGGAGGGGCATACAACTTTAAATCGTTGTATTTTGTATTTATTTTACCGCAGATTTTGAAAGCAAACCAGCCTTATAAAGCCACCCGTGGCTTTATAAGGCTGGTTTTCTTTAAAAATCGCCAAAATTAGACCATTTATCACAGCCAGAAACTGTAAAAATAGAGATTATTGTTGGATTTTCAAATTCCAGTGGTCTTTGGAAGCATCATGTGCAATGAACGCTTCCGTCAGAAAAATAAAAAGTAATCAAATGTGAGCCTACACAGTTTGCACCAACTAACCAGCATGCATGACAAGAGTGAGAAACTGGAGCTTTTTTCAACTCTAGGATTTCGTCAACTTCTTACTTTTAGCTTTCAAATATCAAAGAGTAAGTTTTATAAAGAAGAACAAAAAAACTACTCTATGGTGGAGGGAGGGTCGTGCATTTTCTGCCAGTCACTCAGTGAGGCTCTAGCTTCGGGGAGGATAAAACAAACAAACAAGTCACACCCCAGCTCCCCCTTTTCTTTCTCTGACAAGTAAAGAACACTCCCCGACTGCCTGTGCTCACTGAAAGCCGTGTCTCTCTTTGAAATTTTATATGCTGGGGAAATTTTATCTGTAGCCTGTACAATACTCACGTGCCATGTGTACTCTGAAGAAGTTGGTTTCTATTGTCCTTGCTCTTGAATCTCAAAAATATATTTTTAAGTTCAGCTGAGGCTAATACAAGGGTTCAGCTGCCTGAGTTAGCCCAGTCAGCAGGGTATATTTGTTCTGGCAGTAGCCTGTAGGTTTATTGCTTTTCTTTTCCCTAGCAGAAAACCTACAGGCGACTAGCAGGATGCATCTCTCCATCTCATCTCAGCACAAGGCAGTATTTATAATATATATTATATATATATATATATATATATATATATATATAATATATGTTAGCTTTAAGAATCTGTTCATGTTCCCAATAGCATTTCACCTTAGCTATTACATCATTTTGCACTGGAAAACAAATTAATAAATTTCAACTTAAGTAAGACTACATAGTATCTAAAGTAAAAGTGCTCATTATGCAGAGAGGCTCCTTTCAACATGTTAGATGATTATTACAAATATTGTTGCCAATGCATTTAGATGTAAGCAGTATATTATTATAGCTGGCCAAGGTTTCACTCAATAGTTTAATACATAATTTTCTTTAGCTGAACATAATATGCAAAAGCTTAACCTGCAAAATGTAAATTACTGGAGTAGAAGTATGAAACAGAATGAAATGATACTACTGAAGGAGAGTACAAGTACCTCATTTATGCCTGGAAAGCATGTGTCAGAGTGTAATACAGTATGATTGTGTGTGTGTGTGTGTGTGTGTGTGTGTGTGTGTGTGCGCGTGTGTGTGGAACAGGCTGCACATGGAGAGGTCTATTACAAAAATACACCTTGGGAGCACAGCAGTCGGGACTAAAGGGGAGAAAAGAGAATAAGAGTGAGTACCAAGAAGCAGAAGATGAGAAAGATTGAAAGAGAGTGAGAGAAGAAGGTGAAAGCCAGGTTGGAAATTGATGGTGTAATTGTTGACTGCTGGTCGGCTCTTATCTGGGTTTCTCAGGGCTGTTGTCTGGCCAGGCTGGCTTCTTTTTCGTTTTCCAATCTCTGCCTCTCTCAGAGTGGACCAAACCTGGCAACCCATATACTTTTCTCTATTTTTTCCCCTCTTGCCAGCCCTTGTATTCTCCCCAATCCCTGTCTTTCTCCTCTTTTATCTCCTTTCTGTCATATTACTGTGGCTCCATCCCATTGAGCACCTTTCTTCCTTTTTTTCTCTCTCTCTCTCTTCAGACAGTCAGACATCATGCAGTGAGCAGTGGACTGGAAAAGAGCAGCAGGAGAGGGGGGAGTGCAGCCAGCCGCAGGTCAAAGGTGAGTCTGGAGCAGGATAGGGGCGGGTGAGGGGGCAAAAACAGACTCTGTTTCTCTCTTTCACCCCCCGCCCCCGCACACAAGCCAAACCAACACCTCAACAACAGCACTATTATAGCTGCAGCTGCTGATACAGCTGGGCTCAAAGAAGATCCTAGTGCTGGATTCGAGGTGAGGCCAATGAGGTGCTAACCAGAGCAAGATTTGTGCTAAGCAAGCAGTGATGTTTTGATAAAAGAGTGCAGAGGCAGTCCTGGAGGAAGTGAATCAAAAAGCTGGATTTGTACTTGGTGCAGGGGATTAACAAGATGCAGATACCACAGACAGCATATATTTATAGTTGAGGGCTGGATTGCACTCAATGATATCACCATCCCAACACCACATAAATGCACTGTGTAGCTATGGGTGCTATACGCACAGGCTCCATAGTGATGCCGCAAGTCTGACTTCTGACTCCAAAAAATTGCTGAGATACATATTTTTTGAAGTATGTATGTGAAGGAAGCAGCAGGGCTGATCTGCATGCTTTGAGGCTTCAAAGCTTCATTTGTTGCTCTGGTAATCGATGTCAAAATCACTATCTCAATGCTCAGTTTTTCTATACCATTACCCCAAAAATCCCAGAAGCCATAAATTAAGATGTTGTAATCTAACATAATTTATTATGCATCCGCATTAATTATTAGTTATTCTCAGATAAGGACATTTAAACGTATAATAGACGTAGTTTGTTGACGACAACTGTTTGACAACCTGTGACAGGCTTACAGGTACATTAGCAAGACATCAAACAAGTCAAGCATCTGGATTAGTATCAAATTTACAAAGACGACCCCCAAAAGGTCAAGTGCCAGATATGGAAACTGACAAATCACAAATATACAACCAGCTTGGTAAATCACTTGAAAACTGCAAGTAACAGGTTAGCTGTCTTGCAGAGAATTCTTTTTAGCTATGATGGCTATGATTACTTCCACCTGGATGCAAAGTGGCCAATTGTATTATTTTAAGTGTACTGACTGAAAACTGATGTTTCAAAAAAAAATTTCTCATTCATCATAACCCCCAACTCAGTGAAGCTCCAATTAATCATGGATATTTCTCAATGAAGCTTCAATGCCTCAAAACTAGTATCCAAGACAGCCCTAGAAATCACCGAGCATGGCATTCTACCACGCGGCCATCGATACAGTGACATTATAGCACTGTTTTCACCAGGTATAAAGATGTTGTCCACATCAGGATCAAATATCCAGCTGTATGTCAGTCTCATGTCCCTGTTTAAACTGATTCTTCACTGTATGTGATAATCTTGTTGTCTGCAGCATCTCATCATGTCTATCGTGGGCAATATGCAAAGCAGACGAGTAGGTGGGGAAGTGGCACCGTCAACATAAACAAACAGCAGGTTCAGGATATTTAGGTATACTGCTATACAGCCTGTATTTACTTCTCATTCAAGGCAAAAAGGGCTGTGTTTAACAAGTCTTTCATACGAGGCAACAGTGACAGGTTACCTCGCTGCAGTAGAGTTAGCAGCTGCTGTAAACACCATCTCAGTTCCTGTTTCACTGAAGATGAAGAAGAGGAGCAGTGACTCATAGGGTCAGATCATGCTGGAGTCATCACACCATACCATCCAGGCAAAATCTGATTAGTCAGGGGGCAAGGCGTCTGTCTCCTCTTCATCACACAATTGTTTTCAACAAACCATGCTGTCTCTATACTAAGACATCTAACACATTGTCCGCCATCCTCTTCACACTTGCCAAAAGTGCCCCATGGTACTAGAAAGAAGTATTTTCTTAGTGTTAAATGAAACACTGTTCTAGCATTGATTTTTCAACAATAAAGGGTAGCATTGACTTCCCAAGACTTGATGGGCCAGGTTTCCATTAGGAACTGCAACGCTGAGTTAACTTTGAATTTCCAATTAGAGGTGCTACACTGACTAAACATCTATGTTTTCATTTAGGAGGGGCTAACAACTAACTTTGATTTTCCTAAAGGCCAAGATCACTGCAGACAAACACAGCACGACATAAGCAAAAGTAGCTCTCAGTCTCCCAATAGCTATGAAAGCTAAGCTACTCCCACACGCTAGCTCAGCGGAGCTCAAAGCAAGCAGTCATGTAGGGGCCCTCCTGCTACCGATAAGCCTGCATGGGCCCCTCTGTAGTGCCTGCCCTGGAGAGAAGCCATTAGCCCGGCTGCAGCTCCTTCCCGGATAAGCTGCAGCTTACCAGCCTGCGAGCCGCAGGGCAACGTTTTATTGTCCTTTCAAAACTTTATGTGTGAGTGTGGGGCGATAGCCTGGGAGGGGCCCTGTGTGCTGGAGTCTGCAATACAGTATGTGTGTGTGTGTGTTTGTGTGTGTGCTCAAGCTGCGCGCTCCCGGCACTTCCTGCCCACTAACGGCCAGTCCCACGGTAGGGAGGGCGAGCTCTATCGGACCAGAACAATGCCAAAAAAAGGCCTTCATAAAAACAAACTACCATGCTCTGGTTAGCACGGGGAAGAGGAGGAGAGGGGCCTACTTTCCTCTACACAACCCCCTACTGACCGCTGCGTGTGCATCATTATTCATACACACACATTAACACA
Source organism: Epinephelus awoara (assembly GCA_035609425.1). Classification (NCBI taxonomy): domain Eukaryota; kingdom Metazoa; phylum Chordata; class Actinopteri; order Perciformes; family Serranidae; genus Epinephelus; species Epinephelus awoara. The sequence continues at coordinate 31,993,323 of CM069302.1, forward strand.
CACAATCTCAGATATCCAGTCCGTGACTCACTTTTTTTTACTGTTATCTTTTGCTGGTCATACATATACATTTGCATACACTATCCAGGACACAATGCATTCAAACAGCAAGGTGCAAGAGCTGAATATGCATAAGCACATACTCTATGCAAACTACACACATAGCAATGTTGCCACTGACAGTAAACAATAGGAACCCGTGCATTCACACTGGGTCCAAACAGCTCTGACGTGTCACCAAAACCAGAATAACAAAAAAAGAGAACAATTCCGGCTGTCCTCTGTACACAAAACACAGTGCAGACAACTGAGCCAGAAAACATCTGCTGAGTCGGGACAAACAAAACAACAAGCAGCCGACGAACAGCCGCGTCGGGGGCCTCAGAAAACATACTAAATACCTTACACGGTGCCCCCGAAACACAGTTGGCTCTCTGACAAGGTTTTTGGCCGAGCATATTAACATCTCTTCCCAATCCAGCTTTACAATTTAAACCACGGCCAGGCATGGCAGGCCCAGGAAACAGGATGAAACAGGAAAGATGAGTCCAGCTGCTATCTGAAGAGGAAATTACTGGTATCAAATATGATGAAGATTTCTCTCCCTGAGTCTGTCTTTGACTCAGAAGATAAAAAAGATATTGTCTGCTTTGCTGAAGACACTGTAGTCGGATACTGCTATACACTGTAGATGCTATAACATGCAACTTAAATGATTTAGCAGAATGAAATGACTTTACAGTAATAATTCAACATTCTGGGAAACTCACTTATTCACATTTGTGCCTAAAGTTAAATGAAAAGATTGATACCACTGTCATGTCTGGGTGCTAAATATGTAGCTGGATCCAGCTTCTTGTTAGCGTAACTTAGCTTAGCATAATGTTTCCTTTCTCCAACTTCATAACTATTCCTTTATAACATTGAAAACAGAACAACAACCAGCACCTTCACAGTTAGGCCACTGACTATATATTAATGTATGTGTTTTTCCTCATCTTTTTGTTACAGATGAACAATAATCAGCAATCACCAGCTGGTGAACATACAAATATAACAGTACACGAAGTACCATCATATTCCGAACACCTTCCCCACTCAAAACCAGCAGCACAGTTGTAAGCAATAATATCACAATATTAGAGCTGTTCTGAGTTGTAGCCTACACAGCAAGTTGCGCTGTGCAGCCACTGTCAACTACTGTTTTAGAGTGGCCAAAAATAATTGATTTCCTGTGAACAGTGTAACGTTAGCCATTAGCAAGTTGCCAATATTTTACACTGGAAAGTCCCAGCAGTAAACAGGCAACATGTACAGTATGCAAGGCTTCAGTTTTGAGGGGCACTGTAAGTTTTTTTTTACAGAATTGTTGACAGTCAAACTAGAAAAGAAAAGAATGTTCAAGAAGATTAATTCTCTATATGTAGGCTATTTGGTCCTGTTTTACAGAGGGTTTAACTTGAGCCATGCTATATAACAACTATAGCAATGATGTCACACCCACACAGGATTAGTAGTATACAGCTGTTACATTTTGTTTTGTGCTGAGGGATCAATATTGACAGATATGCAAGTCCAGGTATAGGTAGGGAAAATAGTATCGGAACATCTCTATATAATATGTCCTTAATTTATGGTTTATCCATAAAGACTAGTAGTAGTTCAAGTCCATTACTGATCACATCTTGAGGTTTTCCAGGCAAGACAATAACGGAAACCAAACCAAACATCTTCAAATATATAAATACAGTCATGTTTTTCTAGAGTTAATCTCTTAAGGTAAAAACTGTGATATTTGGATATCTGGACCAGCTAAACAGTTGGAGGAGATTCGTTTTTTCCAAAGTAGAAGTATGCATGTCTTCGCATATAATGTTACAATTATTAATATTATGCATTTTTCAATCAAATTGAAATTGGGCATATTGTTTTATACCTAGAAACAACAATTTAAATCAAATTCTATTTCTAAAAGTGATTGAGTGAAGAAATCCTTCCTGTTCCAGACACTTTTCATCAGGTCACATTACCAGAATAGATGTATGTTAATATTTATTGAAGCCGTCACCACTTTTTATGACATTGTTTTTACTGAACCCTGCTCAATCACAAGCAAGCAAAAAATCCATTTAACCTCTATCTCTATGTGTCCTATTTTACATAAAAACTTGGATGGAAACCCAATTATTGATAGATGCACACAGGGAGCAGAGCAACATAGAGATAGACAGTGAGAGATAGCGAGAGAGAGAGAGAGAGAGCACGAGGCTGGCGGGCAGCAGATGGCCAATAGTGGTCAGCTGGTAACAAACAAGCAGGTCAGGGCTCTCCTCCACCTCCATTCCTACACTCATAAATAATGCAGAGCCGAGCCACCCAGAGCAGCTCCACCAAGCTTCTTCTAAAGACCTCCAGAGTCACATAAAGGCACACACAGAGTTTGTTGTGCAGAAGCAAAGCACAGACCTTTATGTCATGGCGGGGAGCTTTGGGTTACTCTCCATCTGTTCCTTCATTTGTTACAGACAACAGTGATTAGATTGGGCTGATCCCTCTCAGCACTGCATTCTGACATTTTTAAAATTACATTGATCAGCCCTACAGGGGGGAAATTAGAGGTCGGAATGAAAAGCTTTGATAAACACAACTTCCACATTGCAAGAGTAAAAACATTTGGTACATCCAGTTGCACTTGCTCTACAGATTTGCCTCCAGAAACGTCAGTATGTACCATATTGGATTTTCCACCAGCCTGACTTTCCTGGAAACACTTCTCCTCCCTCAGGGCTTATTTATTTATTGATTACCCCAAAGGGAGGCTGCATCATTCATAGAGGGTGACAAATATTTATTACTGCCTTGTGTTCTATATTCTGAGAGTATTGCTTTTTTTTGGCAATAATGTTAATTTTTGACAATAATGCCAATATGACTTCATTTAATTTAAGTGAATTGATCTGAGAGAGAGGGATCCATACAGGCTGCTCCCCAGGCATTCAGGGTACTGGCACCACTATTAGAGCCACCAAAAGGATTATACTGCTTCCCTCTATCTGAGCATAGTTTTCACTCACAATGGGCTGAATATGCACTTGTCTGTTCAATTAAAGTTGAGCTACATAAGTGGTAGTGCTTACACTTTGGCAATGCAAAAATGACCTCATTATGCTACTCGAATTGAGCCGAAACGGGCAAGAGAGAGGAAGAGGGGGAAAAAAATGTGTGCGTAAGTGGGTGAGAGAGACAGAGGATGAAAGAGGGAAAGAAAGAGCTCAAAGGGAAGGGCTAAGTTGCAGAGGAGCAAAAGCTTCTCTCTTCGGAACAACTGCAATCACAGCCACTGCCAAAACCCTCTGGATCCATCTTCACTGCCTGATGGAAACTTCTCAACAGGCCTTAAAGCCACTGAGAGGGGGCTGGAGGTTGTGCAGTGTGGTGCCTGCGTGTGTGTGTATTATGTGTGTGTTTCGGCCTGTGCGCAGTTTGCCTTCTATATTAATAATGCCCTCCGAAGCATTTTAACATCAATAAATAATAGCTGCATCAAGTTTGAGACATCAGAATCGTTCCTGTAAACAAATGAGCGAGGAGGAGCTGGAAGAGCCCAAGGCACTGCAAATACAGAAAACACAAGCAAATGAAGACACATCATCAAATATCATCAACTACTTGACAACACATACATCACATTTGAATAAATGCTGTACTTAAGTATAACACATGCAACTTGGGAAATTTCACAACACACAGAATACAGAAAACACAATCCCATACAGATACACTGAGTCATAAGCTCTGTCACAATCCAGTACATCCAGCAGGTTTTTGTAGCACGTGGTGTGTTCACAATAGAGATGTGACAAAATAAAGACTATTTTGCATACCAAAAAAAGCTTGATTTTTCAGTGTGCTGCTCACACCATTGTGCCACAAAGCAGTGCACAAAGAAAAGAGAGGTGCAAATCACATCTGCAAATTAGTTGCCTAACCTGCAAGTGGTGTTAAGACAGCTCCAGGAAGATCATTTCTTCAGCAAAAAATTCTTAAGTATGTACAATTTTAGACAATTACTATACAGGCCACACATACTGTTTCCAATTACATGTAGGATGTAGTATAGAACTAGGTCACAACAATCACAAGTTTTTTGGGAGGACAAGTGTTAATCCTAGTGGTGTAGCTAACATCTCCAATAATATCAAAGTCATGGAATCAGATTGATAATCTAAAACAAACACTGTTAGCTCACTTTCCAACATCATTAGTCCTTTTTACACAGAGATCATGCTACAGAACTGCTAATTAAGTCCCCTCATTAAGCTGTCTTTGCATTTTTACACAGATCCAAACAATGGCGGCATCATGCCTCCTCAGGCTGTGGATTTTGACAGCATGCCGGCATCGCGGAAGAAAAAGAGGCATGACATGTAACCCAACAGCATTGGCCTCTAATGTCATACATAATGTAGTATCATTTACTGTCCCTGTTACACGGCGGCTGATATAGTCCTCTGCATCTCGGGTACGGAACTCCCACTGTGCTAAGTTAAGTTTTTTGATTCCCCACCAAAAACTTTTAATGGGTTGTCACTCACTTTCTTTGTGTTGTGTGTGACTTACAGTGTCTCTCAATTTGCTTGTGTTTTTGAATTCTCAGTGCATTTCTCTGTGTCTTGTATGTGCTATGAAATCGGTGGAAGGGTTTCTTAATTTGCTTGTGTTGAGCTGTCTCGGCCATCGCAGATTGTCTCCTGCATTGATTTACACAGATAAAAAGATTGCTGTGGCGCACAGAAGAAAAACAGAGGTGTTGTTCAGTTAGTAGAGGTAAAATCTTTTAAAATTGCACATGGTGGAAGGAAAGAGAGGGCAATGAAACGACCCAAAAGAGGGGGGGATTACACCACATTCATCCTCTGCAGGAGAAGCAAAGAAAAACAAGGAAGGACAAAAGGAAACATCCCAGTCAGAGGAAGCAACAAGGTTACTGCTCTTGTGTCTTAATTTGGACAAAAACGTAAAAACTGAAATGAAGCCATGAGCCATCTAATCAACTTTGATTATGGTAATTACACAAGACACAACATGATCAACGTGCCAGTGAGATGCTAATGTATAAAAATCCTGGATGTGTGTGTGTGTGTGTGTGTGTTAGTGTGTGTGTGTGAGTGTGAGTGTAATTTAGAGAGCCAGACTTCACGTTCTGGTGCCACAGTGTCATTTTGAGTCCACAGCTGTGCACATATCACACCTCCCCTCAACACAAACACACACATACACTTTACCTTGTCTCTATAGTTAATAGGATCCATAATAATGAACTTATAACAATAATAATGCAGGCGCACATACGCAGAGAATGCATGAAAACATAAGGTTTATATCACTTTGACCCTGCACCCTGCCAAAGCCCATTTACCATCACGGTCTTGTAAACAAGCCTCTTCCCTTCCTTCTTCTCTAAACATCAGCCTGACCAGCCCAGCCCCACCTCCTGCTGTTTCCCTCCAGCACACACACACACACACACACACACACACACACACACACACACACACACACACACACACACACACACACACACACACGACCCATCTGCTTCTGCTCTTCAGACCTCGCATCTGGCCTGCCATGAACCATATCTCTGTTCAACACAAACACACACACACATACACACACACACTCTGTTAAGCATCAAAAAAATGAGTCGGGCCGATTCTGTTCATGCAGCATCAGAACAGAGAGGGCACGGCCAGAGATGTGAACTCCCCTCAGCTCAGCGGGATACACAGAGCAGTTTGAAAAGGCAAAAACAAAAGCAAATCTGCTTGTGAAAGAGAGTTTTAAAAGGAAGAAAGGAAGATAGAGAAGGAATTAAGTCGTCGGCGGAATGAAAAGGATGTTTTGAAATTTAAAAAAAAAAAAAAAGCCTACTGTGGGATGCTGGCACATCAACTGTTGCTCAGCGGAGGATGTGAAAGAAAAAAAAAAGCCTCTCCCACCATCAGAAATACATTATTGTTAGCAAATTCTGATCCATACGCTCCCACAGCACCATAGCCAGCATGAGCACAGCCTGGATGCTCTCTGTGTGTGTTCCTGTATGCAAAGCTTTTGCGTTACATTATCAGAAATCATCGCGTTATCACGGGAGTTTACTGCGCATTCAGCTGCTCACCATGTGGGCTGCAGTATCCGTTGCATTGATGTGATGCTTGTGACATAGAGATGACAATTAAACACACACACACACAAACACACACATGCAGCAGACAGGAGACATCTGGTGCACTGACGATACAACAGCTATGATGCAATGTTGGCCCTCTGGTGTCCAAACACAGTTTATGTCACATATTTGCACGCAAGGACTCGCAAACTCAGACTGACACAGATAGTGATATTAGACTGACTGGTTGATTAATCGGAAAATGAATTAGCAACTATTTTGATAACTGATTCATCAAAAAAGGTTTTCTGTGTGTGAAGATTTGCAGCATTTCTTTTACTTGTATGATAATAATATAAACATCTTTGGGTTTGACAGTCTAGTGTGTAGGATTTAGAGGAATATACTGGCAGAAATGGAATATAATGAGTATGCTTTCTTTAATGTATGATCCCCCAAAAATAAAAATCATCTTCATGTTTTCGTTACCTCAGAACAAGCTGTTTATACCTCCATACGGTCCTTGCCCAAGGAACGTGGCACGTTGCACACGTCTGTCTGCGACGAACCAAATATCATCATAGAAACGCTGATTTGTAATGTAAACTGCTTTATTCAGTGTTTTTACCAGTTTTGATCACCCGCTGGAGAAGGAGAAGTTTGAGCTGGCATGCAATCTGCGATCCTCACTGCTGGATGCCACAAAATCCTACACACTGTTCCTTTAAGACTGTAAGGACACCACTAAACATTCATCTTGGGCTCTTGGAAAATTTGATGGCTATTTTGCTTTATTTTCTGACGTTTTAGTCAAAACAATAACCCCCAAATGGAGAAAATTACCGGCTGATTAGTCTTTTATGAAAGTAATCGGGTGCTGCAGCCCAGCAGTGGCCCTGAGGTGGACGCCAGCAGGAACATATGTCCAACACAACACCCATAGGGGTCATGAGCACACACAAACACACACGCACACACATGTGAAACTGTTTAGTGTGTGTAAAGCAGTACATGTAAATGCGAGAACCCGATTGTATAAGCATGCCTGTTTGCATGTACAGGAGGTATGATGCATGTGGTCCTTTGTCTGCGTGGCTGTGTGCTATTTAATTGTGCGTGTGTGTGAGGAGCATGAAGAGTGTGTGAGGGAAGATGGGAAGGAGGCTGGCCATCAGGATGTGCAGTCCATTGTCTGTCCGACAATGAAGAGATCGAGTCGGCAGGAGTCCTGTGGCTCTCTCAATGGAGGCATTAACATCTGGGGCCAGAGGGCTGCAGTGTGTGTGTGTGTGTGTGTGTGCGTGTGTGTCTTTGTTGCAACTGCCCTGGATAAAGCTGGATTTTCAAGGCTTTTTTTCTGACTGGAAGTAATGCAGATGTCAGGAGGCATGCTTCAACCAAACTGGGTTTTCAAACATGTCTCATTGTGACGTGCTCCAGTCATGTATAATCTTCTCTGTATATTTATATCAAGGATTACGACCATTCTTAAAGGTCTGCGAACTTGATTTTACAAATTAAAAGGTGAGCAAATTGAATTTTGGCAGGATTATCCTCCGCTACATCCCTCTACATTGCAAATGTCAACTCTCGGCTCAATGCCGGCGCTGAATTCGACCAGTATATTACTTTCATTAATCATTTCCAAATGACACGGTGGCATACACAAACACACAGAACCACCCACCCACCAACCTTATGAAAAAGAAATCCTACGGCAAACTTCACGAGGAAATTACACACATATCAAAGCTGAAAGTGGATCCTCAAACACAATCATGCTCACATAAAGTCATCCTCCATCCCACATGGCTATAACGTGACTCCACTAACTTCAACCACAACCTTTACTGTCTTTATTTTGAAGGGCCACACTCCCCCTGTGCTGTCTGTGAGTTAACTGGCAGTGGCACCAAACAGCTTGTTAAAAAAAAAAAAAAAAAAAAGCAGGCAGACCCCCCACTCCTCCTCCACCGCCTCCTCCCAAACCACCACCTTTTTACACAAATCCCTACTCACTGTCCAGTGTGGACGCCTGCCCCTCTCCTCCTCCTCCTCAGTAATTACAATAATCACTCAACTGGAGCTAATACTTACTTCATTAAGGCAAAAAGAAAAATCAGAGGGGGGAAAAAGCACTCCAAAGTAATATCTCAAGTCAGTGGATTATTGTCACCATAAGAGCTTAATTTTTGAGTGTCAGCTGAGCAAGCGGGAAATAGAGGCAGCAGTTCAAGAGCCTCATTGCTTTTATGGCATTGGAAGTGGATGAGGGCTGTCATATATAACTACTCTAACAATGTGAGACTCAGCTATTAAAATCTCTATATATGTTTTCAGCAAGATGCTTTGGAACTCTTAACTTGTGCATCTGCGTGAGCATTTGCCAAACATCTCTATTAACTCTAAAAGCCTCTCTTTAGGGAGCCAGCAGAAGTCACGAAGTAAGTTAGGGAATATTAATGGAATATTTTATTGATGCCATAGAAGATGCAAAACACTATCAAGCAAAGAAAGGGTCCTAAAAGTCCAAGATAGAGCACCACAGATGGAAATATACCAGGCAAATAACAAAATACGAACTGATTTTTACCCCTGAAGTGGTGAACAGCTGTAATTGTGGCATGCTGCACCACAAACACTGCACTGGTTAGTGTGATATTGTGCATCTTATATGTCATAGTTTCACTGCCTGAGTGTGATTATGGAGCAGTGCGTGCTATAGATACACAGACTATGGTGAAATCCCGGAGTTGATTCCCTTCCAACTGCTCCTGACCGCAGTGCGCTGTGTTTACACTGCGCGAAATGAAGATAAAGTTGCATCATACTGAGCCCCAAAAGGACAACATACTACACGGCCACGATGTGTTTAGACAACGCGTTGTATCTGACGGCATCCTATTTCCAAGAAAAGGGGGCTTCATGGCAACAGTTGGAGATCCGGAGACTCCGGATCAGGATGTCTTCTACCTCTGCTTCCCTCGTCTACTTTTAATCCAGCCGCCTCACAGCACTGCAACCACCATTACGACAAATAACGGCTCCAAACTTACCTTATTATTACGGTGATGGTGGTGATGATTACAGGCAACGCGTCCTGCGCTTTCCTCTCCGTCTCTCTCTGACGACAGATCCAGTATCCTTTTCTCTCCGTCTCTTCTTTCTCCGTTATCTCGGATTTGTTTCTGAATTGGAGTTATAAATTATTCCACATCCTCATCAATTTCAGATGAATTCGCCCACGGTTTCTCTCTTCTCTTTTCTTATTTCCTCTGTATTTTTTTTTAAATGGTTGGACTACAGGGCAAATCAAGCCATATGATACTGTCATTCAGTTTCTACACAGAGGAACTGGCTCTCCGCGCAACTCCCTCCCAAGGCTTTGTAACACGAAACCAGAGGAGGAGGAGGAGGAGGAGAAAAAAGGAGGAGAAAAAAAGCGTCAATTTATTCCACTATCTGGGACGAGCTGGATGAATCTATCCGCCTCTCTGTGCGCAGAAGTTTCAGCAGTCCGTACTAAACAAACATGCCGGAGTGGTCGTGGCGCTGCGTCTCTGTGCCAATCTCCACTGGAAATGATGTGTGTGTGAGTGTGTGTATGTGTGTGTGTGGCGCTGCAGCGTGTGTGCGCCCCCAGCCTACTTCTGCAGTACGCATCACAGCAGGGACCGGCGAGGATTTCAAAAAAGGCACACAAACAGGTCTCCGCCCATTAGCCTCTCGGAACAAGGGCCCCGACACAGACGAGGGGCCCCCAGCGGCCATTACACTGCTTGATTAAGACACTTTCATTGTGTGGAAAGTGAAGGTCTGTTTTTGGCAAAGTGCTTCCCAACCTGGAGTCTGACCTCAGACCCTCAGAGGTCCTTTTTAAACGGGGTGGTGTGGCTGTTAAAGCGACCATTGTTAGATTGGAGGGTCTGGTTCCTCACCAATTTCTGCCCCGCATTTAAGAGCCAGTGTGCAAGGCACCAGCGCCAAACAAGCACTGCCGGACTTTTGATCTCCCTCTGTGCCAGAGAAAATGTTCCACAGGAGATCAATACGGCATTAATACAGCAATATTATCATCGCCTCTACAGTTATTGCGCTGAGCTGAGGAAAGTATAATGTTGTAAGAGTAAAAATAATCTGTTGTTTTTGAGGCTCTGAGCTCTTTCCAGATGAAGCCTTTCACCTAATGTGACTTTTATAGCTTGTCATCTATTATTTTGTCTTTGTCTTATAAGAAGATCAATAATATCATTTTAGAAATGGATGGTTTTTGGTCGAGAGCATCTTCTTGACATGAAAACATTTGGGATCTGTGTATTTTACAGGCTATTTTATTGATTGTCCTACAAACATGAATTGCAATTTATCTGTTGCAATTATAATGAGTAGTGAGCCCTGAAAGAAGATGCCAAATAAATATCAGTGGTGGGACTTTTTACTAGTAAAATTGTCACTTCACTGAACAGAGTTTGACACTAGAAGGCTGTTTTCTCATTTATCTGATAAAGAAGGAAGGTTTCTCACATTTAACCTCAGTTTAACACGTGTACCTGCAAGCAAATGTTGTGACATCACAACTAGTGGAAGCCATTCATGGTCCCAATCTTGCACAACTGAAATGTGTAAACATTCAGCCTCCAGTGAACAGTGGAAAGGGACTTCAAGACATCTTGTGTCCAGTAGCTGTATACGACAGTCAGAGCATTAATATAACAGCAAAAACAATTTTGCTAAGTCAAGATAAAGTGGAGTAATGACATCTTAACTCTTGTCTCTCTTCTTTGTCGTGGTTGACAGCATGGCCGTGTGTTCATGTTAGTGAGCCCTGTGTGGGTATACTGGCTAGCTAATCGCCACTTCTCTGTTCTGTATTGCGCTGTGCTTAAATGGCGGTTAGCGCTGATATTGGGACAGCGTTGTTGTGGAAGTGTAGCATCCACCCTGCGGTGCACCCCTGGTTTACACCATTAGCTTTGTCAGCACTGTTGCCTTTTTCAGCATTGTTCACACTGTTAGCACTGATAGCTAGTAGCCGCCGAGTCAGCAACCTCCTTTTTGAGAGCCGTGTGTGAACAACCTCTGAATCATATGGCGCATTACATTTGCACTGGGAAGTAGGAGTTTCCAGACAGAAATTTCAACTGGAATGAACTCTGACTGGAGGAACTTCCCCAACCTCAACCTCAAAAATCAAGGTGGCCGCACATCAACAGTGGTGACGCTGCTGTAATGTACTGATTATTAGCACTTATGTCTTATTTGTATCTTATTAGACAGACAAAATTAGACATGTTGCAACAAAATACAGCATAATGCTTGGTATAAACTGATTTGCTGGATATGGCTAACTAGGCTAACACTGGTATTGCTAACATTTTGGTTTCCTGACTTGTTGTTGCCCACTGGAACACAGTCAACTCAGATGTTTCATCAAGTTTTCATCAAGTTAGTTTAACTGACATTTTTTTTGTGTGTGTGGGAAAACCATACCAGACTCAAATTATTAATCAGTGTATCTTGTATGAATCTTAAATCTCTTCATCTTCTACTCTAATAGGTTTCCCTATGACAAGAATGAAGGATTGTACTATCACGTTAGCATGTGTTCAAGCTGGCCTGTTAATTAGGAGCAAGTAAGTTGAAGTTCATTGTCCTGGCTAAGGACAGCAGGAAGAGTTAGTGGGGTTTTTTTTGGCCATCATCTCTGAGATTAATGTCCACTTTACTCTTGAGCCAAAGTCACTCTACTATACGCAGTCACATTGGGGAGCAAGTCACTTATCATGTACACAACATCGCTCATGTTGTATATTGCTTAGTAGTTACTCTTAAAGGGATACTGCAGCAATTTAGTACTGCACTCATAAATTTGGAGGACTAACAAGAGACACATAAAAAAAGAATGGGCTGAATCAAAGCAGCAGAGTGTGAAATATAATGACTTTCAGTCCCTGTGGGTCAAGCTCCAAAAACACCCAAAATGCAACTCAACAGTGTTTTTTATTAGACCCCCCTTGCTTTTAAGTGCCCATGTCTTCCAAACTCCACATGTTCACTTTGTGACTCAGACTTTATGTTTAAAATGTTGGGTCTCTAAGCCCAAGCCGAGATAACCTTGATGATGTCAACAGACATTACACAACTGTGTTCCTCTTGTGCTGAACTAAATGTGTGAAATCTGTAGAATTCCCTTTGATAATTAACTGTATAACAACATCGGAGTTGTGGAAGAGGAGGTAACACTGTAGAGCACGATGCAAATAATGCTACAGCACAATAAAGCTAGTAACAATGTAGGCACACATAAAAAGGGACATCTGTCCATCATTTTGTTGCCCCGGTGCATGCTGGGAGGTTTCCCCTCAGGCCTACATTAGGGTGATTCGATGTAATCTCATACTACTACTACTCACTAAACTACTCAGTTAAGGTTGAGTACAAGAATAAATAAATAATTTCAGACTGCTGGAATACAAAACATACAATAAGTGAACAACAGCCAGTGCATGTTTTTGTCATTATTGTTATTATTAATATGCAGTCTCTACAGAGGAGGCTGAATATCTGACATAGATTTAATAATCCTCAGTAGAGAAGACAAAAACATGAAATAACACACAAGACATGGGGTTATGATCTGAAGATTAAGTGTACAGATTAGAAGGCAAATATTAGAATGATAATCTCTATGGATTAGCGCAGAATGATGCACATTATTTATGTCTCAGTGTAAGTATTGATGTAGCTGCAGACAGCATGGGGCCTTTTAACCCCAGAACAAATCAATAAACTAAGACTGACATAGGCTATTTTCCAAAGACAAGGCCAAAACATCTTCGACTTTGTATCTGCTGTCAGTTCTTTCACTGCAGGAATACATTCGGCACTCTAACTCCTACTTACTGCCGTCTGTAAGCATGTGTCTGGCACCCCTCAGCCCCGCCTGATGCTAAACTGTCTGCGCTGTCTGAATTTACATGCCGCCCAACAGAAACGCTGTGAAGGTAGTTGCCCAAATCCTCACACAGACAGATTACCAAATAAACAAGGCTTGAATTATAATGCTCATAATCTCACACACACATCAGGTTGTAGACACTCTGGCACAGATTTGTTTGGTTCGGGAGTTAATGAGTTTGGATTTAGGACACTAATTTGGAGTCGGACTCTCATTCCGCAGTGTGTTAAAAACAGCTCAGTGATGGAAATGAGAAGTAGCACGGCCTGGGGCCACATCAAGAGACACTGTTGAGAAAATGTGGGTTTCGTGCTAGAAGGTTGTGCTTAGTATGATGAATATGGCCTTCTAGGAATTCAAATAAAAAATACAGCATTTTTTAAACAAGGATTCCTCCATAGACCTTGGCCTCCCCTCTGTCTTTCTCAGTCAATAACACTTCAGAATGAAACACTATGATGGAAATTAATTTGCAGGGATTATTCGCACCCAGGTTGGATAAAATAGACCTCAGATGTATTATGTGAAGAAGCAGTCATGTGTGAAGTTCCATGCCTGACCTCAAGTTCAATTTGTTATTGATGTACTGTGCTGCCTATTCAGCAGCCGGCGTGGAATAAATAAGTTTCAGTACACCAAACAACTTTATATGGTGTTTATACTTGTTCGCTTACTCAATTTTCTATATGCTGAGCCAGTTTCATGCCCCCCTCCCTCCAGGCCTGTGAAAGCCACTCAGATCTTACTTTAGAAATCCATGCTGCTGATCGGACAATATTGCAATCTTTCTGCCATGCTCGGAATCTTTAAATTTGTCCAAGAAGCAACTCTGCCTTATGTTTTTTGATCATATATCACAACTGCATTCAGTCTTTGGCTTCAGTTTTTAGTGAGATGGTCAGAAACGTCTGTTTGAACTGTCTATCATCGGAGCGCATCCACAGTCTGTCTGGCTTTTTTTTTCTCCTAACCTTTAAAAATGTATCACATTTCATGGCAAACAGCACTGCGGTTTAATTCGCACCTCCACTCCAATGGGAGTTATTTTATTCCCCCTTTTTTTGTTTTTTTGTTCGAACACCTGCAGTGGGTGTGAAGGAGCACTCAATTTGTCAGCGTTTCTGTTTATCAGTCAATGTACAGCCGTCAACAGGCTTAAAGCGAAAACTTTCTTGCACACGGCAATGCCGATGCTTTGAGCGTACAGCCTTGAGAGTGTGAAAGCATAAATTATAGGCTAATGGCTGACAGAGCGGCAAAGAAAGATAGCGGCTGATAGCGAGTCAGCAGCTCGCAGCTCTCGCTTACTCTGTTTTTCACAGCATCTGATAAACAATAACAAGGATACGTGAGTAATTACAGCATTCCAGGGGCATGTTTTTTTTTTTAAATTAATATGAGAGGATATGAAGATACAGATTTGCATTTTGCTTTATAAGAGCTTCAATAAGTCATCTTGAGATGATATAGTCCTGGAATAAATCACAGGTTTTCTTTAGTCTGTGTGTCTTAGATTGTAGTGAGTTAACCTATTTATATGGATGAATGAGGCTCTATTGACTACCTCAACAACAGATCACGGTATTTGAGACTACAGGGCCGTGTCTCGGTGTGATGGCCGTGCCCACAGCCACACAAAAGGTTAAATGATTTCCATGCTCACCCACACCATCACCACGTTTAATTTGCAGTCACATAAAATACATACAACACCAGTTTGTTCAGTTTAAAATTTCTTATCAATTTGACAACACACTGTTCTGTAGATGAAGCGCACGTATTTACACTGTTTTGTCATTTTGCTATTTGCTTTTGTAAGTTAGCTGAAGTCACTTCCTGGTTGGAGCTGGGCAAAAGATGGGGCTGAGGGCACAGCCTGGGGTCCGTCCCAAGTCTCTTAAATTACTGCTAGTTATCTTATCTAGCCTACTTTGCTAGCTGTTTAGCCCCTCCCACCTAGGAAATGCGAGGAGCTAGCGCTAGGAGCGATGAGCGAGCATTGTCACTTTAAAAGACATGAGACGTCCTTTCCACTGAAGCGTCACGTGAAGCGACGTCCATTCCTGATGACGGTGGCACCGCTGGATCTGCTCCATAACACAGCCAGCGTCTGGCGTTACCATGGGTACATCCCAAGTCTCATTATATTCGCTGACCAAAACAGTCGCCCCCACCCGCCGCCGTCATGACTCTGGTCACACACTTTTGCATGTATTACCATTGTTACTGAGTCATTTGCCGAAGTTTGTGGCAATTAAAGAACGGTCTGTAGCCCTATGTTGACCTCTTTTAAGGGCCCTATAACTCCAATTCTGTTATCTTTAGTCATTTGCTTTTTAATATTTATTTTTTTGGAAAATAAACCTACCCTTTTTGAACTTTAACCCTGTGTTTTTTGTACTTTGAATGACGCACAGGGGACCGTCCTTGCCTTATTTCTTTCATCTTTGCACTACTGTCTTCATCTTTACGACAGACTTCAGCTGAAGCACAGGAAGCTGCCATTAATAATTTGACGACTCAGTTATTGTCAGATGCATCATTAATGGAGAAGAGGGTGAATACTGGAAGCTCATACAAGATTTTTTTCTCAGTAGTGCCTCCAACTCAATACACACACTGCCGACGTGGTGGTGTTGCATACCTTTAAATCACATTTTATTGGGGAACTGCTAATGTAAACAGAGTGGGACACACACCTCTCTTTATGGTGTATGTAAATCCTCTCACTCACATGCTGATGCACATAGTGTTACTATGATTATGGAATGCTTTACAAATACAAGGTTCAAGGTTAATTTATTGTTGTTGTACAACACGAGGTTGCACAACAAAATGTAGTTGTCACTTGCTGCTACACAGCAAAACAATCTGTTAAGGTTGAGTGTGGAGGATGAGCTGGAGTTGAGAAGTCTTACAGCCTGAGGAAAGACCCTGCTCTGTAGTCTGATGGTACGGCATGTGGATAATCCTGTATTGCTTGCCAGACGGCAGCAGGGCTGTTGCTGGGGCAACACGTTCTCACTCCCAAATCATCAAATACCGACGCTTGGTCAATGCCCCCACATGTCAAACTTTCACCCCTCTAGCATCAGTTTTGGATGCTTAGGGATGGCATGTCAGTTTCTGCTATCTGTCTGTCTTTTCAAAATGAACTTAAACCAACATAGGTTTTCTTTGTTTTTAGGTGTCTGCAAAAAAACTACTTGCTAATGTTTAGAATGTCTGTTACAAATGTAATGTTGCATATGTCACGTGAGATATGTCATGTGTTAAATCATGTGACATACTACGTAGTTTAAATAACTTAATATTGACTTTTGGACATGAACACTGGTATCCTGGGTGAAAGTCTTGTTTTTGTTTGACCTATCTAACAACCCTCTGTATGTGGACTTTCTCACTCTTTATACATCAGCTGTCTGGAGCATCTCATAACGAATCTTATACAGACGCTAAAGGGTGCAACTGTGGCTCACTCCACCAACTGAAAGAACGGCAGGTCGATCCATGGCTCCTCCAATCTGCATGTCAAAGAACCCCAAATTGCTCCAGATGGCTGTTCCATCAGTGTGAGTGTGTTAAAAACTGAGTAGCAGGGGACACCTTGTATGGTAGCCTCGGCCACCAGTGTATGAATGAATGTGTGAATGGGTGAATGTGCTTTGAGTGATCGAATGACAAGAAAGGAGATATACAAGTGCAGGTCCATTTACTACCAGTGGTTTACCTATACATTACTTCAACAGATTGGAAAACCACTTTCTTAAGAATTCACAGTTAGCAGATGAAGTTAACAGCAGTTTAGTTTTTGAGTTTATTCTAAAAACATTTCTAAACACCTCGTAACACCTACATGAAACCCTAAATGCTCTGAGCAGCTCCTTCAGTGACAGACTGTTCCACCTGTGCTCGCCTAAGGAGTGCTATCACAGATATATTGTCCCTGTAGCTGTCAGTCTCTTCTATTGCAACTGTTCTCAGTAGGCTAATATTCCTTTCACACATGCACTGCAACCCTGAATAACTTAGACATTATCCTGGAGAGCTGTATAGAAGGACACAAATTTCTAAATCAGGTGAAGTGGATACTAAACAACCTTTACCCTGCATGTTCCCTCATACAAAGTCCATGAAATGTCCGATTGAGAACATGTGTGAATAGAGCAGGTAACCTTCCAGAGAATTCTCAGTGTAGGCGTGTTGATAACATTTCTATCATGCAGATTGCATGAAACCAGAAGAATACAAACATTTCAGGGCAAAGAAGAAGGATCAAGATGCCAACAATGTTTCACCAGAAAGACGACGAGAAGTGGGAACTTCTGTCGGTAAGGGCAGATACCAAAATCTTAAGACAAATTGAAGAAACGGCAAATACTCTGTTCTTTATGACCAAATTATGACCCAGCTGCCTGCAGCTAACTTTTTGCATCTTGTCCTGCCTCCTGCGTATACTACCCCTCGCCTAAACCAAACAGAGTATTTCCAGCAAGTGAGAATGCATCTTCTTCACAGACTATCTTTTGTTGTGTGTCACGCCTGGAGGGAAACTCCAGATTTAGACATTGTCTGGAGTTCATATGAGAAAACGGCTTGAAACAACTACAGGACTTGAAGTCTGACACACTGCCAACGTTTTGCACTACTGTCTTGCTATATTAGACAAACACTTTGCACACTTTACTTTTGCTGCAAAAGATAAATAAGTGCATTTTTAGCTGCTAACACTGCTATCTCCAGTCTCAAAAAACTTTACCCAACACCCAAACTCATTCACTCAAATATTGTGTTAAACTTTTTGTTGGGACTTCAATGTCTAGTCACTTTATTTGTGGCTTTATTTGTCTCCTTACACTTAATAATTACCATTTATGTTGGTGTATATAGTATTTGGTAACTTTTAGTTTAGTTTTCTCATGCTTCACTTGTATACAGTAGCGTATATGTATGACATGTATTCAGCATTATTATTTTTTGCTCACCTTTGTATCAGTTTCTCTGCTGCTGTGACACTTGTCTGTTCCTCTCCCCTGTAACAGTTTAACTTGGCAACAGTACTGAATGAAAATCAAGACATAAAATGTCGACAGTGTGCAAGCAGACATCAACCTGATGCAGAGTGCAGCTTAATCCACACTGTTAGCTTCCAGGACGGTCTGTATGAGGCTGGCTCAGGAAATCCAGCTCTTCATATAGTAAACGTAGGAGGGATTAACTCTAGTGATTCACAATTCAGGTCAATCTTCCACGGCAACAACAGAGTGAGAGATTTTGCTGGTATTGATGGGAACTAAACCCTAAAGAGCTTCAGCCGCTTCAAGGCAGGAGTGAAACAAAAAAAAAAAAAAATCCTTTCATATACTCTTAGCTGGTGGACTCAAAATGCAAAATCATTGTTTTTTTTCTCCACTTCCAGACCTTACGTGTCTCAGAACTGGTCCCACCAAGGTTGTATTAGTGAAAAACAGCAACAAGAACATTATTTCGCACATGTCTGGCAAATGTAGAAAGCAGGCCAGGCGGTGAGAAAGTGGGGTAAAGTCTCATTATGAGGCAGAGCACAGGTCACCTCCCGTGAGCCTCTGCTCTCCTTGCATCGCTCTTCTCGGTTTGCTCTGTTTGGACTTTTCCATCACAACGAGACTTTGGGTTTACTTTGGCTGAGGTTTATACTGGGGAACGGTTAGAGCTGGGAAACAGTTATTCTGAGCGATTACCTCATTTACCTCATGTTACCTTTCATTGTCTGCTTTTAATAGCACAGAGAGATTCACAGCTTTTCCAAAATCACAGGTGTATGTTAAATGTGTTGCTTAACTGTTTTGTCACCTGCAGAAGTTGTTAGAGATGCAAGACATGATGTAATGCCTTCATTGAAATCATTAGTATCCAGATATTTACATTTTCTCCATTATATATATGTGCAATACTTGACAGACATCAGACCAATTAAAGCAGGCAGAATTGACCTTATAACAGAATTAGGATACTAAACCTTCAGCTGGATCGCAAAGAGATTGAAATGAAAAGTAATGAATGGTTTTAACACCCAGCAGTGGCAGTTTGATTCTAAACGGCGGAGAACCAAAGTTGTCATAATCAATCTAAAGGTCTTTTCGCAACGTTAGCTTTTTGACAGAAAACCGCTTTCAGCCGCTGCTGATCTGTCACATTTCATCTCATTGCAATTTCATGGGTAAACATTTGTGGAACGAAGTGGAGAAATCTCCTGTCTTCATCTGAAATGAATGGCCCAAATGTTTCATTGCCTCTGCAATCGCCTGGTGGTTAATATCTATTGAGATGAGTGTATTAAAGCATGCCCCATATGATGAGTAGCTCCCTCCCTCCTTCCCCTAACGGAAGAAGGAAATTACAGCTCAACAGAACATCATTTCATTCAACTTGTATATTCATTAAAGCACGATAGGAAGTGACAAGTGAGGTTTTAATCAGAGCAGGTTTTTTTTAGGAATCATCTAAGAATTGCTTTTCATTACTGCTTCATAAACATTTCTCATCTTTTTTTTTATCTGACCTGCAGTTGAAATTGCGGTGCTTGATTAAAAAGGAAAGAATAGGGTCTGCTTTCATCAAAGCAAGGTAGTTCTGTTTAGAAGTGTGTTTTTGCCACACTGAAAAGCTTAATTTTCTTAAAAGTCGGGGTGATAGATCAGCTAGATGACAGAGATAAACCACTGGTTCAGCCCCAAGTTTCTTTCACTTAATTTCACAAAGTCGCCAAGCCTATAAATCAGTGTTGGATCGCTGCTTAATTTGGATATCTGCTAAGATTGCCTCACTGCTGTTCTTTCTCTCTTGATGGGATAACAGCATGCTAATTTACTGTCTTATGGCTTCAGGAGGTTATTAAATTCCACTGGAAACTGTAAAAGCGGGATTTCACCAGTCCCCAAGCGAGAGTGTGCCGCCTGTCAGCGCAGTGGGAAAAACTGCTGAGGGAGGCAGGGTTGGGGCCCCTGGGATCCCAGTATCTCTCCTCCCCTCTCCATCTTCTGCTACGCCCCTGGCCCCTAGCTGGCTTACAATAATAAACAGCAGCGACTGCCCTCACTTCCCCTCAACTCCATCACTCTCTGCAAAGTCTGCTTGATGGATCTTCTTCGGCTGCTATGCATATGCAAACACACTGGCAAACATGAGGGAAATTATACATGGGCAGCTTAACTCCTACACAGTTCTGTTCTTTTGCAGGAAGATGCATGGGAATATGCTCTGGTTATGCCCGCATTCTGATACTCTCATTTGGGATGCCAAAAGTTCAGCCAGTATCTGAATAAAAAAATCATTGGTTTAACAATATGGAGCCATTTTTTAAAAGGCCATTTTCTGCCTCAGGCTTGTTGGTGGTTGGCTATGAATGCACAGCATTCGTGTCCACTTGTTTGCTTGGAGAAAGCTGCATTGAATACAGCGAGCTCAACCAACTCCAGCATAAAGAATGTATTTCTGTGACTGTGCATTTTTCATCCATTGAATGCATGATCAGATTTAACAAGTCAAAAAGCTGTGCCTCACATCCATACAACATACTAAACTGAAACAGCAAAACAATCAGTGTTCCGACTAAAAACAAAACCTGATTTGTGTGATTGATTGTGCGGTTGATGGACACTTTTCCCCCTACGATGCATTGCACAAAGGAAACGGTGATGCCACTCACATTTTAAATTAATTTTACATGGTGGTAAAAGAGCTTTGTAAACACCCCGGCAAGCAAAAATATGAAATCCATGGAAAAACATTTTTGCAATCATCTTACATCACATTTGCTATTCAACTCGCAACTTCAGGCTGCAGCCAACACACATGGCCAACGTTTGTTCTTGAAAACAATGATATTGATTTGGGGACAATAACATGAATCGATAGCTACCCTTGTTAAACATGCTGTCACATTATATTTACTGTGTCTGCTGTTGGCAGTATTATGGAGTTTGAATCATGCTAGTACTGCATTAAGTTTTTTGGCTCATAGCTGAGCCAAAGGATGCTATGAGCTAAGCGGACTTGAAATATCTCCTGTTGCCAAGTTGTATGTAAGGTTTTCCTACCCTTGGGTGTTACCAGGGAAACCGAGTCTGTGGAAAAACTTGAGATTTTGAGTGCAAAAGAATGAAAATATAAATGAATGATCTCAGTTATTATTTTTTGGCAAGTAACCATGAGATAAACAAGATAATGCCCTTTGAAGTCTCCATAATCAGGAACTAATGCCCTCCCCATCAAACCTCTATTCCTGATAATTGCCACCTTGTCAAGCATTATCCCTTATGAATATACTGTATTATGCTGGAATTCCACTGGATGCGTGTCCGTTGCGGAATGACATCGCTGGTTACCCACTGCGTGCTCCGCCGTCCGTCAACACCCACCGGCTGCGTTTGCTGTGTGGAGCGGTGCAGCTCCGCCGGACAGCGGGAGTCACGAGGACCCACGAGATCTCGCGAATTCACGCATAATCGCGCAATATAACAAGATGTAGTTTCTATAAACAGAACCACAAAACCAGAGGAGTAGTAGGAAGACATCTCGGTGCACCTCCATGATTAACATCTCCTCGTCCATGGTGTCAACAGGGTGAAATGATGTCTGAAAAACTCTGACCTGTTGACTTAAGGCGCCGCAGCTGTGAGGGAGCCAGAACGCAGAACAGCTGCAGCAGGTGGAAGCACACACATTGACTAGAATTGAAACGTATTGGCTCCGCTGCCGTTCCTGAACACAGAGGCAACCAACACGCATCTGCTGGAATTTGGGGGTTAGGTTAACTTGGGCGTTATCAAGGAATTCGTCATTCTGGGGTATTTAGAAATCATGAGGGTATGATTTTCAAAATTTAATTTTCCATTAAACTGATACGGAGATGCTGTATTGACGCTGGCACCACCAGAGGTCAGTCTCTATTGGTGATGGCGACTGCGAGTGGTGGGGATAACGTTACAGGACAAGCAAAAAAGGGGAAGGCCTCTGCCCCTGTTTAGGAGCATTGCCAAATATAACTTTATCTATAACATTGACGTCTGCCAACTACAAAGGCAGTCTGTTCAGCCCACTGATCCGTCAGTATCATCTGTGGCATCAAAGGTAAGAAGTAAGATGGGTGCTTATCTCCTGTTTATTAATTATTTTACGGGTCATTTAATCCCAGCAAGACTTGTCTAAAATTGCTAATGGCATATTAGAAAGACACTAGTGTAGGCTAGACAGTGACAAATATGTTACAGTGACATCTATCACCAGAAACTCAGCTTTTACGTTGTTATTTTTACACGAATACCATCATATATCATATACCCCACTGAAATGTAAGGAGAGTCTGAAGGTAAGGAATAACGTATACCATCCAAACCTATACTGTATACACCTGTAGTATGGTATTGGGAAACATTGGTCATTGGTCCCCAGTAGCTGTGAGTCTGTACTTGAAGTGAATGCTAACATCACCATGGTGACATTCACAGCCATGCTAGATTTTAGCGAGTAATGTAAACCACATCCACCTTCTTTGTTCAGTTTGTTAGCATGAACACAAAGTAAAACTTAAACTGGTAGTTATGTTATTGGGTATGACCGTGAATGTGTGTGCCAAATTTTAAGACAATTCACTAAAACATTATCAGTACACTTTAAAACCACTTTGTAAACCTTATGGACGTGGTCAGGGGATTGCCAAAGTCATGAGGATTCACTGTCTGTGAACCATTAATGTATGTGCAATTTCTTTGCTAATCCATTCAGTAGATGTTATGAAATTTCACAGTGAAAATTTGACCTGGTGGTGCTTGAAGGAATCTCAGGGGATCACCCAAATCACTAGTGTCTATCCTGTGCGTGCCATGTATATCTGTACCAAATTTCACAGGAATTCATGCAATAGTAGTTAAGATATTTTAGTCTGAAACAAATGGTCAACCAAACAACAGACCAACAGGATGACACAGCCACCCCTAGTGCCACATCTAAATGTAACAACTGGCATATGGATGAAATAAAATGCAACATGTACACTTCACTCAGCTGGTACTGAGATATATTCTTGACCACTGAGGACAATGGCTCGGGGAAACATCCCTCCACAAGCAACAGGGCAGAGAGGATTACGATCCTGCCTTGTTGCTGAAATTGAGCTTGTTTTTGTGTGTATTTTTCCGGCCCACTGTCATCTAATACAATCACCCTTCAATCAGTGTTCAACGCTGAAAATCTAATCACACTGGTTTGAGGTTTCAGAAAGCCATCTGCTATAATCCAATTCTTGACAAATATCCCTGTCACGGCGCTCCCTCTGCCACCCTAACTACTACCCATTTCAGCAGGCTAATTTTACAGGTTCATCTTGTTAGGGAGGAGACAGATATGAAGGGTTGACGGTGTTTGAATTCTGGAGGCAGCCGCTACCACCTCCCACACCCTTCCCCATCCCAGCGAGGGCATTTTCCACTGCTGTGACCCCGGGTGGCCCCCTCAGACGTCTGGACAATGACAGACAGACACTGAGCTTCTCTCTGGCTGCCAAAGCCCCCTGCCTTACGCCACATCTTGCATTCTCCAGAGCCTGGGCGTAGGAATGCCTTTCCGAGGCATCTTTGCAATCCTAAAGGGCAACTCGCTCAGCCGTGAAAAACAGTCGAAATACTTACACTTGCCATAAATGCCCATAAGCTAGGCAATCTTTCATGCTTTATAATGTTGTCCCCGGCAACACGGCAACACTGAGGGCCTCTGATAGGGAAAACAAAAGACAAATGACTGACCGTGCCCTTTTCTAATCTATCAATTTCTTCTAGAGCCCTTTGTCCTTCAAGCAGAGTGCAGCATGTGGGCCTGGCTACACGCAGCTGTGATTGTATCACCCTGAAAATGCCTTGGACAGTGTTTGAACTTGCTCAGACACATTTATTCAATGACCTTTAGCCAAAACCACCTTGAATGAGATGTTCCCTGAGTTCAACCTGACACATCTGCTTCCCTGCTGCAAATAAGGCTTGTCACTTTCCTGGAAGTCTTTATCAGACACTCCTCCACATACAGCAGTGAGATGTTTACGGGCAGTTGTGTTTATACGGGGCTCCATAGGATTGTTTAGTGATATTTAGCATTTCCTGGCACTCGTAGAGCCATTGGAGTGTCTCCATCCTGCTGGGTAAGTGAGTGGACTGGTACCATTAGCAGACAGACTGTGGGCACTGGTTAGAGACTTAAGACCCATTGTTAGAGGAGCAGTTTAAATACCAGCATGTTGTAAATACCCCCACACGCTGATTCACACATGCTGCCTCCTCACATGCACACGGAAACGCGCATACACGTCAACACTCCTACCTTTGTGCTCTATCTTTAAGAAATCACCACTGTTGCTTCCAATAGCTCCTCTGTCTCCCAGTGTGTGGAGCAGTCAGGACAGTATATATATAACAGTGCAGCTCTTTCTAGTAAGAGAGGTGAACTGTGCTGTATAACACTTAACCCTCACTCCCCTCTATGCCCCCCTCCCATGGCAATCCCAATAAAACCTGGATTATTTTTATAACACAACGTATGGCTGCTGACTTTACAAGCTCCCCTCCAACTCCTGGGTGAGAGGGAGAGGGGGGGAGAAAAGAGAGGAAAAAGGAAAGAAAGGCCAGGTCAAAACCGCTCTGTGTCTCCAAAAGGGCAGCATATCCAAAACCATCAATGAAGGCCTTTTCTGCTGGGAGGAAAAATAAACACCCTGACTGATCCTTTTTTTCTCTTTCTTTTTCTTTCAGTCTGCTGCTACAGAAGGAACCACTGTAGTGTACAGTTCCCAACCAGACCTGGTGGCTTTCCTGTCCTGTCCGCTATCATCTTTATCTTGTGGAAAGGTCAGGTTCAGATGTGTTTGTACAGGTAAAGAGCTCTTCCCTGCGTGTGATGACAGAGGGTGGCAGAAAATGTGCAATCTTAGGGAATTGCTTGTCACAATTTCTAAATTGTTTCAGTTTTATTTGTACTGCTACAGTTAAAATAGAAACTGCTTTTGTTATCAAGTCTAGGTCTAAATTATTCCAAAACTACCCTCAACAAGTTATTAACATATTTCCTCCTGTTCTCTACTACTATGTGGTATTAAATGTTACTTTCTCTGCATGAAGCTATTTCTGAGAATTTAAGGGACTGTACAAAAATGTTGGGGGGTGAGGGGTGGTCAAGAAGGGGGAGGTATTGTGAATTTAGGTTTTTTTTCCCTCTCTCTCTCTTTCTTCCAGAATTCAGCCTCACCCTTTGAGATGTAAAATAACCAAATTTCCAGCTGAAATAAACATGTTTACAGTCTGGTTAAAAAAACAGTTTGGGTCTCAATAGTTGATTTTCCCATTTATGAAATTGTACGGGGGTGGATTTTTATATTACTCACCTGTTTAAATATTGTGAAGGCTTAAATATATGCATAATTAAGGGTGTGACCGCTTTGGGTGACAAGCTGTCTGCGAGGTGTAACCACAGTCTATGAATCACGGCAAGTCATGGCTTATTCCCAGCTCCACCCTCTCATCCAAATATGGTCACTTCGCGTCAGTTCTGGCTCCAAAAAATCCAAGATGGAGGCAACCAAATTGCCAAACTCAGGGCTTCAAATCTGGAGTCCACAAAAGCAATGGATGACACCATGCTAGCTCTGTCTCAAAGGCAGAGTGATCAGCCGATGGTCATAGAGCAACATGTTATGATATCTAATGAATTAGTGCCCCTCTAATGTTGTTACGTACTTAACGCTAAGTTATGTAACTAATGTAAAGTTACACAGGTTAGGCTTAGGGGAAAGAAACATGGTGATAACATGCCTTAAAATAACTCAAAGTTCACTTGGTTTCACAAAGTCCTGTACACCATTCTGCTTGGGGAAAGTCCTGAGTTGACCCATCAGCCACCCCAACCTGCCTTCTTACATGGACTCTCAGTTTTAAACTTTTCCCTTCTTCACTCCTCTCAGGACTTTAGTCAAGTAATTGCGCAAATTACTGGCTCATAAATACTTGGGTTTTATATGTATTATGGTGCATTGCTTGCACTACTAGGTATACATACAAACAGTGCATAAGAACAGCCTGCGCTGAGAGACACACAATACTCACACAATAATAATTTAAATGTAGGGATAACTGCACATTTTCAATTCATGCAGAAAATAGCCAGACTGTGTAAGCTTTGTCACAAGCAAAAGAAGAGCTTGAGAGAGAGTTTAAAAACCCTGACTCCTCTCTCACCTTTGCACAGCTGGCTAATTACAGCATGAAGTAGCTGTCAGTGTTTTATTGTCAATTTTGGAAAGTTGTAGGAATTATTGGACACAGTCACCCTCCCAAACTGACATCAGAATGGCGTGGAGGACGAAGGTTTCCGAAGCTCTTAGACAATCTGACAAGCTGTTCTGATGAAGCATACCAGCAGTTTATTATTCAGCACCATTCCCCACCCCAATCATTTTCGTACAGTCCCTAATTTTATTGAGTGAACATATTGCAGGAATGTTAGTTGCCAAATCTGTTAGGTTTCCCTGTACAGTGACAAGAGAGGCAGCAGAGTTATTGGAGACTTTGACTGCGACAGAGCAATCTGCCAAAGAGGAGTATGATTAATATGCCAGGTAATGTAACTCAGAATTTCAAAAGTAATATATTCATTTGCTTATTACTCCTTAAAAAAAAAAATATTTCGTACACCACTATATTACCTTACTGTTATGGCTGTAAAGATTGTCAGTTGCATCCTCTTATCCTCTAAAATTGGGACTCAACTTAATTTCCCTTCCTCTCCTTGTTCCCTGATAAAATCAAAGTTGAGAGAATATTTCCTGCAGGCAAAGCCAACTTTTCTCATCTGAGCTCAGCACGATGTGCGAGGGGACGATGACTAATTCTATGAAAATTAATCAGGGCGACTGGGGGGGTGGGATGTATTTCCTGGATAATTCAACTTTAATCTTATATTTAGAAGTGGTGATAACAAAAGTAACGACTTCTTTCTGTGATTGGAAACTGTAATGTGACATTACTTAAATTGAAATAGTAATTTGTTTCACTCCATTGTTGGGTGGCTCGGTGAAAAAGGCTGGGACGGGGTTGGGATGACGGGGGCTGCGGGAGCTGCTGCATCAGCATGTGTGCAGTAATGTGATAGCGAGGCCTGGCCGCACAAAGAAAACACAACCAGCTCTCTAACAACCCTCCCAGTTCGACCCTGAGAGGGGTGAGGGGCTGGGTAACACAGCTTCAGTAATTATGCTGCCTTCAAATGCTGGTGGAAATATTGTAATTCTAATTTGAGCGCATATGAAGAGCATTAAATGTGGTAGCTTGAACTGCAGAGATGTGACCTTTAGGGAGTAATAAAGCAGGGAAGCTGTGCCAACAACTGGCAAATATGAGGTAGCCTTTTATATATATTTTTTTTAATCAAGTGCTCTATGTCCCTACTTTTTTATTTTAGTTGTCATTCTTCATTTTATTACATACCATCAGCTGCTTTTTTTACATG
The DNA here is from genome assembly GCA_035609425.1 of Epinephelus awoara. Classification (NCBI taxonomy): domain Eukaryota; kingdom Metazoa; phylum Chordata; class Actinopteri; order Perciformes; family Serranidae; genus Epinephelus; species Epinephelus awoara. Next base: position 32,020,976 of record CM069302.1, read on the forward strand.
CATGGTACCTTCTGTGTTGTAGAAGCTCAGATACCTGCGTACTGTTTGAAGCTTCCTTTTTGGAAAGTGCTTTTTTTTTCTTTAACCAAAAGAACTCGACGGTGGTTATACTGTAAGTCATATTTACGACTGGAAGGAAGGGTTTATGTGGAGCAGTTGAAGGTAGAATTGCCCTCTTTAAAGCAAGACCTGTCCCACTTTCAACAGAGTTGCATGCATAATTTTGGAAGTAGGAGACGGTTAGTAGGTGGCTCAGCACTACAAGTTTTATGCTGCCTTCGGGTTCTCTGCATGATAGCAAAGGTGGTGCCAGAAATGTTTGCTGTGGTAAAATACATGAAGAAGCAAAGCACGGATGTGTTGAAAGTCAGTTTTAAATATCATATGTCTGAATAAAACCCATCTGATAACTCAAAAGTACTGCCAACTAATAGCACAGAAGGAATGCAGCTGCAGAAATAGACAACTCTCAACTTTGAGAAAACTCTGGAAAATTGACCTGCTGGCAGAATAACAGAAACTACACAGCTCACATCTGAATAGAAAGGAACACGGACAGGGTTGGAAAGAAATGGCCTGACAGACATTCATTTTTTACTCAGGATGAACTGTAGTAGCTTTGGTGACCCACTGACGTTTCATCTAACTTCATCATCAAGTCAAAACTTGGTTTATGAAAACTCACTCCCATCAGTCGTAGCTGTTCTTTTCATTTAGTGATAATGAGTAGTGGGGTCACGATTTCAATTCTAAATTGAAAATCGATCGAAATGAACTTTCGATTTCAACCTTTAAAAATTAAAAGCAGGTTTGTCTGTTCTTGCAGTATTTTTTCTCTTCATCTCTGTCTACTTGTGTGTGTCTGAAGAAAAAAAAACACTTTGAAGGCGACACACTGTAAATTACCGGTAGCCTGCAGCTGCACTTTTCCAGACAACATGGCCACTGCCAGAGTCAGAGATGACAGAGAAACAACAGAACTGTAAAATCCTCCTGCTTCCCTGAAGACAGCGGCCTGTCAACATTTTGCCTTCTCTGTGAGTTGTAAACAACAGCTGATGACAGAGGAACTACAGTTTGTAGACTATGCTACAAGGGGTTACTTTCGCTACCTCGGACAACACAACAAATATTGCGGGGCGTATTCACAGGCAACATAAACAAACAGGACCTGGCGACCTTTTGCAGGTGAGAAAACTTTTTTGTAATTACATTCTAAATAAATTATTTAATGTTGACCATATGGCCTTTAGTACATTGCCCCCAAAATATGGAGGTTATATCACACATGAAATCATCATTGTGAGCAAGTTGTTCTTTTTCTTTTTTGCACTCCTTGCTGGTGCCGTTGCCACATCTAGTCGCTCTTAGCCCACCTACATGCATGATGGATTGACATAGAGTTGAAAAACTGCAGCTTGCTGCTCCTTAAAAATTGAACTTCACAACTGTGATGAATTCTGCAAGAAAAATCATTTACTGAAGCTGTTATGTTGTGGAACCTACAGAATTACAAACCATAAACCACAAACATGTTTCTATAATGAGGCATCTGCAGTAATTATTAACTTTTACTGTTGGTTGTTGCCATGGTTTCTATACTTTCTGCTCTTGTACACAAGGCTCAGGCTTTAGAGTAAACTCTATCCTTCTTTCCTAATCCCACTTTATATTTTCATATCCAGTCATTTTCTAAAGTTTTGTAATCCTTGTTTTGCATTGTCCTAATACTCATATGAGCTTCATCAAATTCAATATTTCTATTCAAGAACTTGAAGGAAGGAGGTTAAGCTGTAGGGACATGGGTGGGGTGGGTTGGGTGGTCAGGCCAGGACAGATGTGTTTAAGCTGGCAGGGAAAGTAAAATGGAGGAGGAGGAGGAGGGGTGGAGAAACTTCCCCCAAGGCCCCACTGCTTTCATTGAAACACTTCCTGGTTCTGAACTTAAATCCCCCCTCCGTCACTCCCGAGGGTGGTATCCCCTGACCGGGCTCGGTTACACCACGTGACGGACGCACATTGTGCTGGTGTTTTTAAAAAGCAAGCTGCTATTGTAGCTCAGCGAGCAGAGACCTGAATAACACAGCACATATGGGACGAATTGGATCTTTGACTGTGTGACATAACAGCTCCATGTGACTTTTTTTCCACTCTCATATACACATTTTCATAGTGTGTACACACAAGTACACGTGTTCAGACACACAGTGCTCCGCTGTGCTGTCATACACTCTGGTGGGATCAGGCGGTGATGAGAACAGAGCATGCGACCTGGATATGAACAACACACACACACACAGTGGGCGCTTTGTGAACAGTTCAAATTCTGCTCGAAATGCTATAATAAACACACACCGCACACACACAAACACCCCTGTGTTGTGTTTGTATTTGCCTGGATCCAGTTGGGTAGAAAAGAGGAGAAAAAAAAATCCTTTTGAAATCTGAAACTCTTCTCCATCAGCAGCCTCTGTGCTCCCCTCCACCAGGCCAGGAGCAGAGCAGCAGCAGCAGGAGAACACGGGCCTCTGTTGTCTCAGCCGGAGCCCTTTGGATACATTTTGAACCCCTTCTCCCAACGGACGCAGCAGCATAGAGGCCTTGTTGTACTGAGGAGCATGTGAACGCACTGCTGACTTGAGCGTGGTGAGCAATGTGACTCGTTACTGTAACACGGTCGGTCTGTACTGACAGAGTTTATGTGTTTGTGTGTGTCTGCACATATTCATGCTGTATGTCTCCACATAGGCAACCATGGATATATAAGAGACTCAAGGCTCAGTATGTGTTTGTCAGTCACCTTGATTGCCTTCTATAATAACTGTACAGAAATAAAAAAAAAAAAAAACAACCCAGAATACAAATCCCAGACGAACAAATCATCCACATACCATTACATATAAATGTGCAATTTCAAAAGAGGCTTTAGATTACCAGAATTTCTTCACTGGATACATCACAGCATCACAAACAGAGCTGAATCAATCTTTCTCCGACACATATTGAAACAGACTAACCTTCGCAAAGGTAGTTTTTGATGTAAGAGTATTGTGTTTTATAGCACTGTTTTGTAATGTGTTCCTGTGAATACAGTCCTTTCAAATACAGCATCATTTTTCAAATCGCAAATTGATTGACAGGTCTTTTAATACAGGGACAGGGAAAAAAAAAAAAAAAAGGGACTAACACTAAACAACAACAACAACATCTAACATCCACAAAAACTTCACTCCTCTGGTGTTGTTAAAAGTTTTGCTTTGATATCGGCGCTGTCTGTAAAAGCAGGCCAATATTATCAGCTTTAATCAGCTCTGAAAAACACAAAACTGCACTCACCAGCCACTTTATTAAGTATATCTTGCTAGTACTGGCTTTGACCCCTTTTGCCTTCAGAACTGCTTTAACTCTTTGTATCACAGATTCAACAAGGCGCTGGAAACATTCCTCAGAGATTTCGGTCCACATTGACATGATAGCATCACACAGTTGCTGCAGATTTGTCGGCTGCACATCCATGATGCGAATCTCCCGTTCCACCACATCCCAAAGGAGCTCTATCGGACTAAGCTCTGGTGACTAGTCACAGCTCGCAGGCTACATAGCTACATTCATGAAATAGAAGTCCCTGCAGACTGTACTACTGCTGCCTCGATTGTAAGTCAACTTAGAGAGATAAACACTTAAAGGTCTAGTGTGTTGGATTTAGTGCTATCTAGTAATGTGGTTGCAGATTGATGCGAAAACGCAAATGGCCCTGTCTAACGCCAGTGTTTGGTTTGTCCATTCTGGGCTACTGTAGAAATATCATGGCAAACTCAGTGAAAGAAGACCTGCTCCCTATGTAGAAACAGCTCATTCCAAGGTGATGAAAACAGAACAATTCTTAGTTTTGGGTGATTGTACACTAATGAAAACGTAATTATTATAATATATTCCCTGTCTGCCAACATATCCCTGTAAATCCTTCACAATGGACCTTTAAACTTAAACTGAAATTTCCTTCATCAGTCCAAAAAACCCCCAAACTGCTCCAAGCAACCACTACCATAGCTTCTAAATTAAGTGGCTATATGATTAAGGCAAAACAAAACAACCTCCAAACCTCTCATCCCAACAAGAAAAGTTTTGAAATACTGAAAAAGTCCATTTAAAACTGATAATGTTGGCTCAAGCTGGCGAATAACACCTGAGACTGACAAAGCACAGCTCAGACTGATGAAAGCTGAGCCAGTCTGACAAGTCTGATAAGCTGAGCCTGAAATGTAAAATAATAAACACTTTTGATTTTGGAACCAGCCTTGCTTTTCCTCTGGTGTCATCCTCAGGCCGAGCTCTACAGTTGTAAATCCAACAATTCCATTTATAGTCTCACGGTGTGTTACCATAGCTGTGGACTTAACCTTGTTAATCTATAAAACACACTCTCACTCTCTCATTCTTATAGCTCATGGTTAAACAATTGAAGACTTAAAATGCTTTATTAACTTTCTATATTATCTCTGCTTGTATGTCTCCGAACTGCTCATGACTGTGCATGTGTTTATACCACATCTGCATGTCGGCATGTGTCTGCATGTCTACCGCAGCCTAAATGTGAGAATATCTTCAATATGTTTTGCGCACTACAACCGTTTGTCGCATCTGGAGGTCCTCGGGGCCCTCCGGAGCTGCACAGATCTGTTAATGCACGGCAGCTACTGGAATCCCACGCATCTGCTCTGGAGTGAGCGGGCATAAACAGGAACCCCTGGGAGCCGGTAATATGTTAAACGATCTGACTCCAGTCCTGCTCAACCTTATCCAGCCGAGGCAATAAGAGATATGAGAGCTCGATGTGTGTGCTTGTGCATGTCTCTGCGTCAAGAGTTCTGTGTATGTGTGGGTATTATGAGCACAGCCTTGAGATGAATGACACTAAGCCAAGAGAGAGAAAAAAGGGAGCAGCAGAGAAAAAGGATGCAAATAACCAAGACAGGACTGGATGAAATCGACTGGAATTGCTCCTTTGGTGTGGCGGGAGAGGCAGAGCTGCCTTTGTGTGAACAGTTCAAAGGCGGTGGATATATCTTTCCCGGCTGTAATGCAGCCACATATATACATAGATATGGTTTGATCCACGTATATACCCACAGATAACAGTAAAGGTGTGTTTCAACTACCACAGGATCAAAGAGCAAATGATGGCTGCTGGTGAGAAAGTGTCAGGCTGAGACTTATCAGCTTGTTCTCCACCTGTTCTGGTACAGTGGAGGGAGCAGAGCGAGATAGAAAGAGCATGGGAGATATAGAGACAGAGAGAATGAGAGAATAGGGGATGAAAAGAGTGAGAAAAGAGATACAAGGAGAGGAAGATTTAAACAGACACGTGTAGAGGGAGGTAGAGAGGAGAAATCTGAGGTCGCGAGAGTGAGATGGAGGAAGAGAACAGGAGCCACAGGGAGGGGAAAGAGTGGCAAAAACAGATAATAGCTGCAGAGAGAAGTGTAGAGAGAAAGAGATGGGCAGGGAAATAAGGCTAGAGGAGGAGATGGAGAGGAAAAGAAAGCTCAAGAGGCAGAGAAAGGGAAAAAGGTCGGATGGACAAGAAAGATAGCAACAGTGTGAGAGACAGACAACGAGAGGAGGGTGGGTGGCAGAGAGACAGAGAAGTGGATGTCTCAGGCCATTTCCTGTGATGATAGCCAGAGGCTTATTTTTCACCTCCCTCCAATCAACCCCCCCTTCCCCAACTCCACCACACTCCCATCTAACCGCTCCTCTGCCACCCACCCTCTCCCAGCCAATCCAACACACTCTCACACACTCACTCACACGCTGGCATACAATTTGATTGCAAAGCGTTAACCTCTGTCTGGCTACTGTAAAATGCACGGCCGCACGACAATAATGGAGTCCGGGAGCAACACATGTTTCTCAGCCCATTCAGCCTTGCTCAACAAGTGACTGCTTGAAAATAATTACATCTCATTTTATTCATTGTCAGTGAATTACCTGCTTGAGTGGCCGCGCACAATGGCACTCCGAGATGTGGATACATGGGCGGGGCTAGAGCTGTGGGCTCCGGAGTGTGTGTGTGTCAGTGTGTTTGAACGTATGGCCGTGTAAATGGCTGCAAACACATTGTACTTGCTTGACCCTTTCTGCTCTCTTTAGAATGTGAGTGGGTAATTTTGTCTGTGTATATGTACACTGTTAGTCATTGTTCAGCATGCTGTAAGCTGACTGTTTCACCAACAGACGCCTGCATTGTTTCAACCAATATTTGACATTTTGAAAATTAAGCTTTTAAAAAAAAAAGTGTTGTAAGTAACGTCTTATAGTATTTCCACTTGGCAGTAACTAGACATGTAACTAATTACTTTTCAAATAAATAATGCAGTTACAACGGCTGAACTCTCAAACCTTTTTCTCTGGTTATAATCTATCTTCACCTGCAGTGATGTGCACATTATTATTCACATTACTTGCATTATTCACAGGTGTGAGAAAGGGGGTGAGGTGCTGAGGAGGTAAGTTGTAAAGTCACAATTTTTTAAAAATCTGTGTTAATAAGCACTTCTCCTTCTCCAGGATAATCCATCCACCTGACAGGTGTGGCATAGCAAGATGCTGATTAAACAGCCTCATTACTACACACTTAAAGGCCACTCTAAAATGTGCAGTTTGATCACATAACACAATGCCACAGATGTCACAAGTTTTGAGAGAGCGTGTGATTGGCATGCTGACTGCTCCACCTGAGTCGTGAACTGTGCCCGTGAGCTGAATGTTCATTTCACTATCGTAAGCCGTCTCCAATTTAATCTCTCTGGATTTGGCAGTACAACCAACCGGCCTCACAACGGCACAAGTCGAAGACAGACAGCTGCAGGTCACGATCCTGGTGAGGATGATGAGCCTGCAGATGAGCTTCCAAGACAGTTTCTGACGGTTTGTGCAAACCATTTGTTACATCAGCTGCTCAGGTGGCTGATCTCAGGTGATCTTACAGGTGAAGGCGCTGTGTGTGTGGAGGTCCTGACCTGGTGTGGCTACATGTGGTCTGTGGTTGTGAGGCTGGATGGATGCACTGCCAAATTAAAGGAAACGATGTTGGACACAGCTTATAGTAATGAAATGAACCTTCAGTTGACTGGCAACACATTTTTTAACCTTCAGAGGGAACCATGCTAGCTCTTTCCCCCAAATCTGTATGCTAAGAAAAGCTAAGCTAACCGGGTGATGGCTCTAGCTTCATATCTAATGGACAGATATGAGAGGAGTATCATTCTTCTCATCTAACTTGCACCAAGAAAACAAATAACCCTATTTCCAAAAACATCATACTAGTCCTTTAAAAGGAGAAGTTTTGTTTAAACTGATGTTCACCCAGATTTGATTTCCCAAATTTGCTATGCCCTGTTGCAAGATGAGCCCATAGCCAATTTACTGTAAATTGAATTGTAAACATACACCAATCATTAACCAGATTTTCCTATATAGAGCCACTGAAAATAATGAGTCCTAATTGTGCATCATTTCTTGTTGTTGTGAGGGCACAGTATGGGTTAACTCAAGTGAGTGTGGGTGTACAATACAAGGTACATTACAAGTTAACCTTTCCTTTGTGTTTGTGTGTGTGTGTGAGTGAAGTATGTGTGTGCTTGTGGGCTGTTTGCTCAGACTATTGGAGAGCAGACGACTGGAGAGGGGGAGAAGATGTAGTTGTAAATATTTAATGTCGTCCATGCGCTATCGTTGCCCTGCATTAGACCTGAGGCAGAAATGAACACCTGACTCCTATGACCGGGCAGCGTCGGGCAGCATTTGGCTAGCAGACAAGAGAGTGAGAGACAGGAAAGTGCAGGGGAGAATAAATCTAGAAAATTGCTCTTTCTCTCTCTCTGGATTTATTTTGTTTGTGGCGCACAGGCATAATGGTTCAATAAAGTGTGCAATAAAATGCGAGGAAGAGAAGTGAGCAGTAAGTTGACTAAGGCTATGGCAAAGTCCCCGCATCCATATCTGCAGCCAGAACTTTCAACGCTGCTGAAACCTGACTGGAGAGATGTCAATGGATAAAGCTGAGGAATAACTGATGAGATGACTGACAACATATTGTTGGGTAAAAAAAGAAATATTTTAGGGAAAATAGTTGAATGTTCTCGTTCTGACCTTAAACAGTTGTGGTAGTTTGTTAAATTACTTTAAGCTGCATGCACTAATAAATATTTTCATATTAACAACAGATTACTATGTAGAATGTGGAAGGTCTGTCTCAGGTCTCATGCAACAAACCCACAGACAATTACTGAAGTTTCCCTCATCTTTATTGCATGTTTTAGCAGCTTTCAGCTCATTGTTGTGGTTTTGCAGTGTGCAGTTTCGCCATTTGGTTCAGGCCTAGTGCACACATACATGGGTATTTTTGGAAATGGGGTTTTCCCTTTGTTCTCAAAAAAAAAAAAAAAATCCTGTTAATACAAGCTGTTCTAAAAAAAAATGTTCAAATGAAATAGTACAAAGAAAATGGAAGCACTGTCAAGAGCATGTCAAACCAACATTCCGAACCCTAAAGCCACGCAAAGAAGAAGATGATGTTGGCTAAATTAGAAGCCTGAAAAAAAGCTGTTACTCAACCTGCAGCAGTGACCTCCATTGCACATTATCTTTATGCAGCCATCATAGCATGCTCCAGGGATGATGTTTCTCTGTGGCACAACACAGAAGTTAATGTCACCCTGGTTCCCTCATCAAAAAGCCTATGGGATTTTTCCATTGGATTTTGGATTATTGCAGAAAATAAGCCCTATGGCAAACAAAAGTTTACGATAAATACATGTTTTATTCAGGAAGATAATCTTCACAACACCACCTTCATGATATTTGAAGCCAAAATGCAATTCTCAGAAGTAAAAAGCAAATCTTAATTTCGTCCCCACAGCATGGCAAAACCTGAATGTCTCTTAAGCTTGTGTTAACCACAGACCTTGCTCTAACCAAAAACCCATTGAAAAAACACTGACCTCGAGACAATGGAACCAGGAGTATAAAAATGCTAGCTCACTTTCGGATATTAGGACTCATTCCTCTCTGTTCTCACAACTCAACAGTAGATTTATGCATGGGCATGGAAAGGTGGATGCTGCTGCACCCCCTATTGACAAGGGTGGAATAACACAGACAGTAAATAGTTGTCTATTCTGCCATAACTAATGCGCTATCTGAACATTTGTTTTAAATTTTAAACAACACATGAGGGTACCTGTCAGAAAATGCATGAAAAAAAAGAGTCACCAGTTAACCTAACCTTCATGTCTTTGGACTGTGGGAGGAAGCCGGAGTACCCAGAGAAAACCCACGCTGAGAAGGGGAGAACAAGCAAACTCCAAGCTCCCCCACCCCAAGGTTCAAACCCCACACCCTGGGTTCAAACAAGGAACCCTCTTGCTGTGTGGCAACACTGCTAACCACTGTACAACCATGTAGCCAGGGACTTCCACCGCAGGGGCATAACCATCTCTATGGAGTTACATGGCAGAGAACAAGTGGACATAATGTTATGATTTGCGCATAGGACCAGTGGCTTCAGCGCAGAGGCAACTGGATGTCCGACACCATTCAAAAGGAAGAGATTTCCTGTCGCTCCTGTACGCATAGTCTTGACACACACTTATACTGTTCCTGCATACATGCATTATGTGTAAATATGTAAAAAGTCTTGTTAGCAAGGTTACAGCCAGTGCTATTTGGCCGTGTCAGACATTGCACACGTTGTTGCCTCATTTGTGATGCCCCACAAGGAAGATAATGACGATGCAAGCTAAAACTGTTCTCACAGTCTACACATCAACACTGAAAACAGAGTTCCTGATAATCCCGACCCTGGAAGGAGTTTTACAAAAGTATTTCAGTTAAAATATGCAGTTTGCATTTCAATAAAGGGCCAAAAAGCCTAGAAAAAGCTACAGTTTTAAATATAACTGTGTCTGGACAAGGTCTTAGTCTCCCTGCTTTTGTTGACCTTGTTTCAAGCAACAGCAGGCAGCGTTTTTTTTTTTTTTTTTTTAGCCAAAAAGCTCCTATAAAAACTGTACACAACTTACTCGATGCTATCAGTTTCATTTTGTAAATTCTATAAAAGAGACATAATGGCTAAGCTTCTACCCTATTAAAACTGCTGTCATTTTTCTTTTTAATGGTGTGCTGCTGGTGTGTATTGGTAAGAACTGGTGTCTGCACAGCTGACTTTGGAAGAACTCTCGTCACTTTTTCCCCTCGGGAGAAATGTGGCTGTGTCATTCTCGATCTCTCCAGACCTCTGCTGCATCGATAAGAGCCCTGCTGGCTTTTCCTCCTCCCTTGGCTGCAGCACTGAGCCATTTGGAAAAGATGTTTCTACACTTGGATTTCTGTCCAATTGCATCAATGGCAATATTATCACTCCCTCTCCTTCTCCTCATCTGCTTTCTTACCCCGTCTCTCCATATGCCCTGCTTTCTGTTTTTTGGTAAATTGATATTGCTGATGTGATGTGAATGTCATGAATTTTCTCCTTCGCCGTTGGGGTTTCTTGTCTGACCTAGCATTTTTTTTCTGTGTCCTATATCAAGTTGTCAGCCTTGGCTTTCCACCATCCAGTATGCTTGCCCTCGCTTGCCCATCTGTCTCTGTCTCTCTTACTCTGTTAATCCTGCCTTCTTTCTTCGTTCTCATCAGTTTTGAACACTCTCGTATTAATCTACTTCTACAGTGACCAGACAGAGGAATAGATGATTATAAACCCTTTTATACTGGCCATTTCATTGCATGTTTTAAGCATTTCCCTTTCAATGAAAATAGCCCTAAACCATATTCACTTTTTATTCCAAAAAAGCAGCAACTGATACTTTGATTAGTTTTTTTTGCTATTATAATTCCTCTATGCTGAATATCCACTAAAGAAACACTGCTGCTGTGTTAACCTTCTGTCATCAACCATGTTTAACCTATCTGAGTGAAACAGGTTTATAACTAGGAGTCTGAAACGGTTTTGACCTTCCATTATCAATGGGCAATAGAATGAAGGTTTTCTAATATATTTTGAAGTATCTCAGATTCCATTATTTTTGAGGACTCTTGTGTCCAGAGAGCAGCCAGTAACTCCACACAATGCCTGGCTGGCTCCCTCTCCTTCGCCTTTCTTCTCTTGCTTGTTCTCCTATATTCCTCTCAGCTCTCTCTCTCTTCATTCTGCCATTACTTCAATCACATTATTGGCATTTCTGCCAAAGCGCTGCACAAAATGCAGTTTCAAACACCAGTAATCAACAATTCCCTCTCTCTTTTCTCCCTCCTCCTCCTCTTGTCCATTCCAGACAATGACTGGCGTGGACAGACAATGTACAGCTGTCATCTCACCCCCGCCCCTCCTCCCCCCTATCCCTTGACTCCACCTCCACTAACATCTGTTGTGTCCAGTCAGGCTTTGGGCAGAGTGGTGAGGGGGTAGACGCTGAGGTCAAACCAATCTCTATGCAGATTGTAATGACTTCCTGTGTCCACCCTCCTCCCTCCCCCCTCTTTTTCTTCTTCTTCTCTCTTGGTGAAGCTCCCAGGGGGTTCTGGGAAGGATGTCTGAACTCTGAATGAGTCTCTGTTACCGACAAGCTGTTGTCCAGTCAGATTCCCACCATCAGTACCACAGCGGACGAGCGTGAGAGTATGTGCACAGACGAGCATTCACACACACACACACACACACACACACACACACACACACACACACACACACACACAAAATACACATCCACATCAGTTTTATACAGAATATGGATGCACGCATGATTGCCTACCTAGGTGCACCTCCCTGTTTATAGACTCTTCGCTGCTACAGACGGTGAGCCATATGGCCAGGATTGACATCATAAAGTATAACTATGAAGTACACAAAGTTTCAGTCACTGCCTGATGGTCAAGACAAGCAATTAAAGCAACTTTGAACATAGATCATCATTTTTACCAAACAGACTGAGTCTCCAGCAGCTGAAAAACCTCCTGAGATTGTCACAAGATGTTTGCAGTTTGAACATGTCACCAAAGCTCTGCAAGATCCCAGTGGAACGTTTCCAAATACATGACTCAAAGGCCCCATTTACATTTCAAGTGTCTCGTACTCGGATAAAATCCAGTGGGGTTTGGCCAGGGTAAAAATGTTCAAACCGCTTAGATATTAAGCCAAGCACTGGCTCAGTATATCGGATTTTACCACTAGGTGTCGCACTTCACTCAGCAGCTGCTCCCTAGTGGAACATAACGAAGTCCACACAGCAATTTTGATGTTAAACTCCCTTTTTATAGCATCACACATCTAACTGAAAACAAACTTATCAGGAAAATGAACACTTGAACATACAGCGGCACAATAACAACTACCTAAAATGACATGATTCACTTGCTAACATGAAGGAGGTGGGGTTTATGACCAATACTGCAGCCAACCACCAGGGGGCAATCGATATGTCTTGGCTTCATTTTTGGGGAGCTGTCATGTTGTCCATCTTTATACAGTCTATGAACTGGTCACAACAAAAAAACACATATGCTTTCCAGTTAACAAACACAGTGTGTGATGTGCACATCTTCCCCCCTCCAGTCTCTACTCAAATATTATCTCCTTCATTTTGTCAGCCTCGGCTCAGCAGTAAAATCAGTACAGCAGAAAAATCAGTACAGGTTGCTGATGTAGGCTGCTTTTGAATTTGCCAGAATGTGTCATAATGACAAATATTTGTACAACTGACCAGGACTCTAAATTAAGGTGAGCATTATTTACACTTAGCCACACAACTGCATCTGTCTTGGCCAGATCAAACATCTGCAATCAATCTTGTTTTTCCTGGACTATACACAAATTGGGATTGGCCCACCTCCAGTCTATAAGGAGGTGATAATACACTCAGAGCTCTTTGGTAACTGCTAAAAACACCAGAAGAAGAATAACTTCTTCACCTCAGCAGTTTAGTACCAGTAATGGTTTAACTAGCATTAGTTAACAACTGTCCATAACCTAACCTAATTACGTGGCTGTATTGTATTCATGAACGATGAGTGAGACTAAACTTTACGGTTCTTACAGGCTCTAACTCACTCCACTCCCTGATTTACACACACAACATTCAGTGGTTGAACTGATTGGAGATCAGTTAAATACTACAGCTCATTTAACAAAACCACCTCTGGAGGTTGTTTGAGCAATTGGATTTCACTTTGTCTTGAATGCCTCTTGGATGCATTTACACTGGATAGCTATCAGAGGCAAAACAGAGTCAGCACCTGTGTTAAAGTTTTAAAAGGAATAAAATAACATCTGTTGGATGTCAGACATAGAATTAGGACCACAGGACGGCATGAATAGCTGAAATTGATGTGTGGACTGGATTGATAATTACAAAATATGCACAGGAAGTAGTGCCCCTTTGCAGTGGCACAATCAGCATTTATAAAATCTCACCACCTCCAGACACATTCAGACATCAAGGTCAGGTATTATGTATTCATCTGAATTACTTCAGTCTGTCTAGTGTGTTCAAAATTCTGGAGCTGGAGTGGAGCTGAGCGGGGAGCGGAAGGATTTTGTGTTGAGCGAGGAGTGGCTATTTTGGAGCGGAGCCTTTTCTCTCGCTCCGATTTCGCTCCGGTCGCTCATGCCCCACCCAGAATGCATCTTTGCACCTGTGCACACCCACACTATTGTCTTTCAAAACTATGGAGTTTACTGTGTAGCTACTACAGAAAAGAAACTGAGAAGAGAAGCAGTGTTACCTGAGAGAACGGTCCCTATCTGCGGGGAGAGGCGAGAGGGCTTCCCCGGAGGTCGGCCACTTAACCCGGTCCGTCTCCTCTACACTTTGACTTATTTCCACCCTGCCGACAACGATACCATGGAGAACGGTCCCTAACTGCGGGGAGAGGGGAGAGGGCTTCCCTGCAGAATCTACCAAGCTCATGTTTTATTTGTGAATAGAAAATTACAGGTGAGTTTAGTATGATGCAGTTTTTTTGAGCGGAATGGTGAGCAAGTGCAGCGTAATAAAATTTATGATGGAGTGGACCGGAGTGGAGCAAAGAATGCGCAGAACCAAGCGGAGCAGACGAGCGGTGCAAAGTGACAGGTCTGTGAAAAAGGAGTGGAAATTTTCACCCGGTCCGCTCCGCTCACATGCCCTGGCTGCAGGCAATCTAATATCCTGCAAATTACAGTTAAACCTGATTTTAACTTGGCTATTTTTATTATCCACAATAGTGTTGTGGCAATGTTGGTCAGTCGGTCAGTCTACCATTGTGTCACACAAAAATATCTTTACAACTATTGTATGGATCACCACAAGTCTGGTGAGGACTTTCATTGCACTCAGAGGATTAAGCCTAATGACTTCTGTGACCCACTGACATCTCCTTCAGCGCCATCGGCAGGTTAACATTTTTGATTCAGAGTGAAATGTCTCGAACATGAACTGACATTACAGTTGGAACAAATATTCATGGACCCCACAGGATGTGGGAATTTGTCCAGTACATTTGTTTATGACTAAACCAACATGTTCTCACTCCCAACTTGTCAAATATTACAGCTTGTGACCCTACTCTTCAAACTATTACATTCTGGGAACCTCACTGTCAATTTCCGCTTGTTACATGTTCCTCACACACTTTCCTTTCAAAATAAACTAACATGTTCCCAAAAAACCTAGTGTAGGTTTTGGCAACTGCTGTGAGTTTAACCAAGATTAGGGTCAAAATAAATGCGTTTGTTAAGTAATTTCACTTACATAAGTTAATGAGTATGTCACGTGACATATGTCACGTGACATTATGCATTACCTATTTAAAAAAACTCAGTGATGACTTGTGGTTTGGCCTCCTGAGTTGAAGTCCTGTGTTTGTTTGACCCTCTCACTCACCCAATGTGGATATTCTAGCTCCTCATACTACGCCATTGTCATAATGGGTTTACACTGGAATTAGCTGAAAGCCTAGTATGTGTCATGATAACGTTTGTTTTGGTGTTTTGTTTTGTGTTTGGGGTGTTTTGTGTTTTTTGTTTTCCCCCTCCTTTTTCTCCCTCTGGCAGTGTGTGTGCAGCTGAGGGTGTGGCTGGCCGGCCATTCGCAATGAGGCACACCTGGTGCTCATCCAGTTATCACTCCTGCAATATAGTCTGGTCAAGACACCACTCCTGTGCCAGATTATCCCGTCTCAATAGGTAAAGTAGTGGCTCTAGTCTTTTGTGAAGTAGTAAATATTGTTGTTTTTCGTCGCTCTTAAGCGCTTTTGTTTTTTGTGCAGCTACTGGTGTGCCTCCCTGCCGTACCTGATCGCGACTTCCAGTGTTTCAGTATTTCCTCATGCCGAGCCCTGTCCTGCAACGCCAGCCAGTCCTCCGCTGCCTCCACTTGCCCCTTTTTCTGTTAGTTTTAAACTTAGTGTTTTTCAGTAAACACTTTGAACTGTTTTTTGCTTCTGTCTCTGCATTTGGGGGCCAAACACAAAACCAAGACATAACAGTGTGTCTCATACAGACTCTAAAAGGGTGCCTTGTGCATCAGTATAAGACCAGGACCCCAGGATACCAGCTCAGCCTTCCTTACAATTGTTCCCAGTGGCCATTTCTGTTATTGCAAAAAAAAAAAAAAAAAAATCACTGCAGCTCATAAAGCATTTTCCCCACAGACCACTGTTATAAAACTGCAACTCAAACTGCAAACAATGTCAATTATGACTCTTTCAAACTGTATTTTTGATCCATGTAAGTTTTCTATTTGTAAGACTTTGCTCTGGCCAGAGGTGATTTAAGAATCTGTGATGCCATCACAATGTAAAGTCTATGAGCCAAGCAAGAACTCCCAGGTGGGGGCATCGGGAGAATGTTAGCATGCTAACACACTAAACATGGCAAAACTTTTCTGCTTAAACATCAGCACGTTAACATTGTCATTGTTGTTGTTTGCATGATGTTAGCATTTAAATTTATCCACAATAAGCTTTCCAAAGAAGTGCAAGGCATACAGTGTCCTAAAATGTCACGTCATTTCCCCAAAACTGTTCATGTGAAGAGAATCCACAAACAGACATTTCAATAAAACCATACTTTTAATTTTTGCAAGCTCACAAGTTAAAAATCATCATTCAAATGTTTCATGAATGAGGCCTAGCAAACATGCATACTGTTTAGTCTACACGTCCAAGATCAACACCTTCTCAATCTGCTCCCGTGGCATTCCCTCAGTCAGCGAGGGGGTGTTTTAGCTCAAACTGCCATCTAATTAAGGAAGAAATGAGTGCGCCACAGGGTTCTGACTCGACTTTGAACATTATCATCTCTCTCGCAGATACCCTCCGTCGCTGGTTCTCCTCTAGGAGCCTCGTATTTGGTTGTAGCGATGCATGATCTCCCTCATTTGTCTGTCTGGTTAATCAGCCAAGCCATTCACGTGGAGATGGCAGCTATCCACCAAGGCAACCCAGGAAGGGCGATCCGCTCATTACCATGACTCTTTCTTAATCAATCTGTCCTTTTCTTCCCTTCATTTTACAGTTCTTTACTCTCCATTGCGACGCCTTTTCCCTTTGAGTTCTTTCTCTTCATTTTCATTCTTCCTCTAGCTCCATTTCTCTGTCTGGCTGAAAAACCACTGAAGACCTGCCAGTTCTTGAAGCCATTCGGCTGCATCTTATGTGTCTGCCTCCTAGTCCCAGCTTGGTGGGGGTGAGGTGGAGGACACCATGTTACATTTGAGTTAACAGGCAGCGCTGGCGGGACGCATCGCCACGGGCCTTTTCTGCCAAGCGGCCGCAATTGCTTAAGCAGAACTTAGGCGATGAATGACTGGTGACAACATGGAAATGATAGCAGTGCGGATACTGGTTAGCCAGCTGTGAGGGCTGGCTGGAAGTGGTGTTATTGTCTCATGTCTGCCACTGCAGCGAGATTCTATTAGCACGTCATGACATATGCTGCTCCTGTGCATGCTGGGTGGGGGATGATGTGACGCCTGTTGAGTCAGAAGTGACTTTATGATACCAGGAAGAGGTCCAAAGGGTCAGAGGTCAAACACACCATAAGACACATATGTATACTGGCACAGACACAAGCATGCAGCTTTATAACCACCTACAAGACTGCCACGTGTATGTGGGTGTGTGTCTCTGGCTATGTGGTCCTGGCAGAGGGCTAAAGTGGGCACGGCTGCCTGGTGTCGCTTGAGGACTGCAGGCTGTCAGCCATGACTGTTTGAGAAAGCCAGTGTGTCTGACGTGTCCTCTGGTGTGACTAACTGTACAGTACATTCATATGTATGTGCACATGTATAATTATGTATGAAATGTCAATTGCTTAATCAGCTGTACTGATGCGAAAACTTCTCTCATACTCACATTTTAACAAGGCAAGGAAGCAGGCTAATTAGAGCAGAACTGCAATAAAAATATATTTCAAAAAAACACAATGCAAACTGAAATATATTACCCAGAAAAGTTCTTCACAAATGTGTACAAATATTTTCTGAAGTAGTGATCCATTCCCTCCATACTGTGAACATTAAACCACAAACGAAAGACTATTCACATAAAATGAAACCACACACTCAGAATCGTGTAAACTTATGTATACATTTAACTATTCTTTCATCAGTAAGACAAACAGCATCAAATATAGAGACACTACTTCCAGCTGATATAATTACACAGTCATGAGAGAATTACTAAAACACTTGAATGAATCAGAAATCAACTCTCTGTATCTCAGTGTGGGAGCAAATCATCTCACAATATAATATTTAAACTTGTACTACATAATAGATGTTAAGGAAACTGGGAGGAAGGGTAAAAGCATCAAGAACTGCTCAAGAATCAAGTCATTTCTATATGTTTGACTCATCCTTTAGGCACATAAGCGCAACACAAAATGTATTTTCTTTAACAATTTTTTCAAGCTTTTTTTCTGTTTTAATATTAATTACACTTATTGACAAAGGACTGCTGCTGCTGTTGCTCTGCTAACGTGCTGCTGTCACCACATCACCTGGAAATGTAAAGAAAAAGTTTGTGTGGATCTTTCCAAAGTTCAAAGCTACAACTACAGTACTAATGCTTTTAAAGCTCACTAATTAACACCTACATCTTTAGTTTAATCTAGACACAAACTTTAAAAAGAAAGTTGTGTTAACTTAACTCTCTCTTGAAATCAAAACATCCTTGTTATATGAAAAACTATATATATACAGTATATTTTTGCAGTAGAGGGCTTTAGCAGAAATTGCTTGTTAATTGTGTTATTGTTTGTAAGTGTGCAATAAATATTTGTTCTTTTAACAGTAGTTGTTTTATTAATGTGCTAACTGGCTAACTTGCAGCTTGAATCTGTCCTGTCGGTCTTTGGGTTTCCCTGTTTGACACAGGCATTAAACTAGGCTGACCAAACGTCCTCTTTTGCCTGGACATGTCCACTTTTCACGTCCCGTCCGGGGCGTCCGGGTTTTTTTATAAACTGATGATAATGTCCGGTTTTCCGTGTGTTTGTGAGTGTGTGTGTGTGTGTGTGTGTGTGTGTGTGTGTGTGTGTGTGTGTGTGTGTGTGTGTTAGAGTGCGGCACGGGCCACATATTTCTGTCCGAGCCCGACATTATTTCAAGCACTGAGTTTGTGCCACACAGTTGAAACGGTTACAGGGTATTTAATAGGCCGGGCGTGCTCAGCGGAGAGGGAGACCTCCGTGTTTGAGACGGGAGCGGGAGATGGGAGGTTTTTCGGTGTGTTCAAGCTCAATTTGTTGACTGAGAGCACAGGTGACTTGAAGTTATGCTACAGTTGGCCTTCAATGCAACTAGCTCTTTGATACCGATTTGGTGTGTCTTGACCTTTAGCCAACAGAGGCATGGAAGAGTGGGGCACCACTGGTTGCCTAGTTACCTGACAGTAATAACAAGACTCCAGGATTTGTATTTTGTATGGGTTAAAAAAAATTAAGAATCAGTGTGTTATCTAGAACCTTCAGAGGTGCTGGTAGATGGAATTTTTAGCTTTGGAGAGAGCTTGGCTAGCTTTTTCCCCTTACTTCCAGTCTTTATGCTAAGCTAAGCTAACTGCCTGCTGGCTCTAATTAGCGCAGAGAGAGTGGTATCAATCCTATCATCTAACTCTCTGTAGAAAGCACATTTCCCAAAATGTCTATCTATTCCATTGAGTCCGTTGCAGGAAAGTTGCTTGCACATGCAGTGGGGAGTTGTGATTACATAAAATATTTTGCAGTTAACATTATAAGGTGCTGTGTGTTGCTGCAAAAAGTGGAAAATGTTTATTAGATTGTGTTGTTAGTATCAGTGTTGCCAACTTGGAGGCTTTCTTGCTACATTTAGCAACATTTAGCAGCGACTTGTGGGATCAATAAAGATGTATCTTATCGTGTCTTATCTTATCTTATCTTATCTTTTCAGACCCTCTTAGTGACTTAATGTCTTAAAAGCAATGAGCAACAAATTTAAGGGCTTATTCAGACCATCAGGGAAAAAGTGAGTAAAATATCCAGATCTGTTCTACTGGAATTCATTCCAACATGCATGCATGCTGCACAAAGTAATCGCAGCTCCTCTGCTAGCAGTGCGGAGTCTGTCCCTCTCTCTCCTTTCACGCAGCAGCACTGGACAGACAGTCAGTAGGTGAGGGAGAGGCAGGAGGGGAGGAGACTTGCACTGTTGTAGTGAGTTTGGATGGCTATGTTGATGCTCTTGCTCTCTGGATTGGAAGTGCAAGAAAGTTCTCATTGCATTCAAATGTTTTGTTGAGGATTCTTCTCTTGAATTTAATGCAGGGAAGTTGTAAAATGCTTCCATGATCCCAAATGAATGCGCAATGACCTAACCAATATGCAAATGAGTGCATACTTTAAGTGCTGGTTATTTTCATTGGAAAAGAGTTGGCAACACTGGTTAGTATTGCAAGAAGAGAAACTGTGAGAATAACATAGTAGGAAAGATGCAGCCTCAGTGTGATAAAATACATTGCTAGTGATGTATTACTGATTAAAATTGTAATGATATTACTCATTACTCAAAATTCATAACATCTTCATTTTCACCTGTCAGCGGTATCTTGTTCAGAATAAGAAAGAGTGCAACTGTACCACAGAACCAGAATTTCCTTCACTGCAGCCTGAAGTCTCAATTCATTTCTCCTTGTGTTACTACTGCACAATGGGATGAAAATTAATCTCAGCCTGTTTAGCATTAGTCAAGGCCTTCTCCACATTATTCATAAAAAAGATTCTGGTAAAGCAGCTTTGCTTTTGTAGCTAATGTAAAGGTTTGGGGATGTTTTGCTTAACAGTGCCAGTATGTGATTACAAGAAAAAATAAACCACATTACTGCTTATTCACGTGGCTATAAAATCACATGTGCTATGGTGGTTATCATTCACGTGAGCTCTCTTGTGGTTCTGCAAGTAAACAGCCAGGTATATAGCTACTGTACTAAACTAAAAACAAACTAAACTTTAATCATTTGTTGACAGGTGTGTTATGCGATGTCTGACAGGTGTTAGCATGTGTGTTGAGCAGCCTGTCGCAGTGGGCAGGCAGATAGCAGCAGTAGAGCAGAAGAGAGGAGACTCACAGTTGTTTACTCCAGAGGAAAAAAGGGGCCTGAGAAGTGTTGAGGGCGGATAAGCAGCCGTCTCCTTAATTCCTCGCTGAGAAAGTGTGTTTGCTTCTCTGAAACTTCTTGTCAAAAGCCTCTCTTAACCGCCCCCTCCGGCCAGCCATGACTTTGTAATGTCAAGAGAGGAGAGAAAGAAGAAGATTACAGGGAGAGAAAAAAAATGACGAAAGCAGAGGAGAGGGATGGAGATGGTAATAGGAGAAAGGAAAGGAAAGATGGGACAAGGAGACAAGAGGTTAGGGACGAGACAAAAGGCAAGAGGTAGTGATATATGGGGGAGGCCTCTGCTACTGTGTCAGTACTATACGTCCCTACAAGCAGTTAAAGTGTAAAGGGGGATTAGAGAAAGCAGAAAACTAGGTTGGAGGATGAGTACTGAATTAGAACAGGACCCCTGAGAAGGAGGAGAGAGAGACGAGAGAGGGGAGGTGGGGAGGAGGAGGAGAGGAGAAAAGCGGGGACATTGAGCAGGACAGAAATAGAAGACAGGAAAAGACACTATTCAGCCGGGCGGAAGAGGAAAGACAGAAATAGAGGGGGACAAAAACAGATGGATGGAGGGAGAACGGGTGGGAGGACGGAGGGGAGGCAGTGGTGTGAGTGATGAGGAAGGTGAAGAGGAGGGAGGGAGAGAGAAAAGAAAGAGATAAGTAGCCAACCATTACCTGGCACACGCAGATGTGAAATGAGTTATAGCCCTGAGACATGGATTTACACAGCTCTCACTGTGTGTGTAAGTGTGTGTGTGTACTTGTATGACCCTCGTTGTCAGGACAAAGATCACACAGTTACGTCATGGGGACTTACTTCCCATCTGAGGACCAAAAGCTGGTCCACACAGGAAAACTATTTATAAGTTAGTCTAAGTTTTGTAGTTAAGACCTCGTCTTTGATTAAAGGGCCACTTCACACATTTTATACACAAAGCTATCCCCACACTACTTAAACTCTTGTATTTCACATCATTTCACTTGAAAGCATTATTAACCTAAACTGACATCTATGATGCTGTAGATATTTGGTTTTAAATTTTGGGATATTCGGATATTCAAGTTTTTGTTGTTGTCTCTTAGCGTCACATCGCTAACATTAAGTAACGATAATTAACAGGTTTAGCAGCAGAATTAAACCATTTCGGTGTCCATGTGAGTTTGTTGGGACCATTTAACTGCTTGGTATCTAATGTTAGCTGTGCTGCTGCATTAGCTTGTGCTAACTGGGCAGACATTGTACATACTGAGAACATGGTGCATACGTAGCATAGCATCTAGCCTGAGAAATGATCACATAATGATAGGGTCTAATTGCCCTATAAGAATAAGTTACTTCCTTAACTACTATTACTTCCTTTTTAGGCCCTTTTTTCAATAGTCTCTCTTGATTGAAACCATTACAGAATACCAAAATAAAAAACAGAAGACTGCATTGTAAATCACTCCCTGGATCATAGTGCACTATGTGTGTAAACCAATATATTTATAAGAAATTATATAATGGAATGAAAAATTGTGTCAATGGCATATGTGCAACTTTCTCCTAACAACACCAAAATGCCTCACATTTTATAGATGTGAAAATTAACACTAGTGTGACCCAACACCTGTCAGTAACTATGCAAAATGATGGTGATTTACTGTATAAGTGTCCAAAATCTGAATTAAACTGCTCATTGTAGCGTAAACTGCTGATTGTATGTTGTATAGGGAGTAGTGAATGTGAAAAAGGTAGTGATTTTAGACACGTCCTCAGCGACTCCAAAAAACTGATCAAAGGCTTTCATTAAAGTCGACTCCTGCTGCACCTGTTGCTAACTTTAATTTCTGACTGCAGTGAAAATCATGCTGGGGCTACAGGTGGTAATCTACCTGTGATAATACCCTTCATGGTCAAACACTTCTGAATAATACAAGATTGCATTTCATTTGCCTTCGCTGTTGGAAACAAGTCCCAAACATAATGTCCTTGCTTTTGGTTGCAGTCTTTCTTGTTGTAGGCCAATTAATAACATAAACCTATTTTTAATTGCACATTTTGACACTTGCAAAAATATTTGTGTACACTAGACATCTCATAACGCTCGCATCATGCTTGCATCTTCAAACCTGGTTCATTTAAAAATTATTTACCCGCATAAATGCCCCTCATGAATTTAATTGTAATTTCACATGGAAATACTTTTCACATGAGATGTGCAGTAGTTACGCCAGGATATGTTATTTCAAATTAAACCACATGATGTGTAGCTGCAGGTTCAGAATACTTTTCTCCCACACTTCAAGCAGTCAAAGTTAGGGTCAGACATGTATTGTCTGTGGTGAAGGTTGAAAGGCAGTAACTCTCCAGGGGATGAATCAAAGTCAATTCAATGTCCTACTAAGCCGATAAAGTGTGTGTGTGTGGGTGTGTGTGTGTGTGTGTGTGTGTGTGTGTGTGCACGCTTGTGTGTGACACAAACAAAGGACAAAATAAAGAGGGGAAGAAGGACAGAGATACACAAAGTTATGTGTCACCCAGAATTTATCTCCAGTCTCCTGACATCATTCAAAACTTGTGGAGTTACATACTCTTACAAAAGTATACACAATGCCCCAAAATAAAACTTGGCTGTCAAAGTGGTGATCGTGGATCACTGGGGGATCTCCAGCAGGATTCAAAGTGTCTTTAGATCAGAGGAAGTTAAAGAAAACAGCACATAGTTTGATGTGTGTGTGTGACAGCCTGCAGCAATGGTGAAAGTGTAAATATAGTGCCAATGTGACAGACGGCACCTGCAACTTCCTGTGTCAGTCAATCATCAGTACCAAGAAAATGTTAGATGGATGACAAGACGAGAAAAATATGACATTAAACAACAGCAGAAAATGGACCTGCTGGTGCCCATATCAATATGTGAAATGGT
The DNA here is from genome assembly GCA_035609425.1 of Epinephelus awoara. Taxonomy (NCBI): domain Eukaryota; kingdom Metazoa; phylum Chordata; class Actinopteri; order Perciformes; family Serranidae; genus Epinephelus; species Epinephelus awoara. The sequence continues at coordinate 32,044,545 of CM069302.1, forward strand.
GACATTCTTATTAAAGAACTGTAATTAAGACATTTACTGTGAGAAAAAATAAACTCTGCTTTGTGGACAAACTGTATAATGAAGACAGTGACTGTGTTCACATGCACAAAATAGTTTGTTTTTTGCCTTTATTCTGAAAAAAACCCAACAACATTCCTGGTAAGCTGTTTACATGGCTATTGATTACATTGACATGCAGCCGCACATACTCCGATTAACGTTACTTACGGTGACATTTATCACTTCACTATAGAATAACTCAAGCTGCTATGCAATTTCACTTCTTTCCATCAAAATAGGATCTTTTTAAAGTCACCACTACTTGCTAGAAAAGGTCAGCGTTACGATATTTCCCACATATCCATATGTGTTTGTCCTTCTGACCAGACATGGGCTTTTCTTTTGGGCACACATCACTACCACAGCCTTGCAAACTGTTGGCAAAGAGGCTTTGCGTCGCAAACTGCAGTAAAAATCCCATTTGATATGCATAATCAGAATGCACTGTATACATGCCCACATTATGCTATTAAAACCAAAATAATACCAGCATGTTCCACATGTCTTAATGAGAAAATGCTGAATCTTCCCATTAAAAGAAAAGGCAGATTTTGGAAAATCCAAATGGAATATGCTGTTTATATGGCCATATCAAATTCTGAATAGTGTCATATTCAGATCAATAACAGAATATTAGCATGCATGTAAACTTACAATGTGTTTCTGAATGACGTCAAACCCTTATACACTCACTTCAGCTAATTGCCTCATGAGATAAAATAGCCTACCTCAGTGGTGCCCCTGCTCTGACTCTTGGTCGAGGTTTGTAAGACAAGTTTAAAACACATTTCAGACCAAAATTCCTGTGTGCTGCTTAGCATCTGCATTTAATATGCCCTCAGTTAAGCAGGTGGTGGTAGTAGCAGGTGGTTAAAGCATTATGCAATTTCCTGCCAGTTTAATGACTGTATAACTTGAATATTATCCCCCAACAGTCCAAGCAGGTATAGCTGTGGCAAGAGCAGCTACATGAGCTGCCCAAAAGCTACATGACTTGCCCACAATACCTACATGTCAGTCCACTTCCAGACCAAGGAGCCTCCTCGCTCCTTAAGGCTAAAACACACCGGCACCGTATGACATACGTCATAACAGCCGCCCCCATTATTTTCTATTTGCAAACCCACACCAGCGGCAGCTCAACGCGCGGCGACATGCCGCAGTACTTTACGCTATTGTCCTATTTTTACAGCGTCACCGCTCTTGAAAAAGTGCTATTTTGTACTTCCCAGCCTAGCAGACGGTTGATGCCCCGGAGTGCGACGCTTTTTGTGTGTGTTGGGGGCGGCACTTGACTCGTATCAATGATGGTGTGTTTTGGCCTTTAGCATTTAGCTTACTATGAAGTTGTTAAGGTTAGGATAAGGATAATGGTAAGGGCTACATCTCATTAGTCTTAAGGTGGATTATGTCTTTATGTCACATGAATTATAAAGTGGATTTTTACAATGTTTGGCCTCATATTTGTTCACTACAATATCACGGTGTAACAGGGTTCAAATAACCACTGTGTTGGTGGGCTTTATCTTGTTCATCCTTCATGTGATTCCAAGTGGCCCAAAAAGACTTTTTCCCATAGACGTTTATTGTGAAAGAGAGATCTGGAAGTCAGTGTCACAGTCCATAAGAAATGACTTGTTTTACCATCAGAATTTCATCCATTCTGTCCGATAATATTGGAAAATCTGGACGAGCTGCAAGATTGAATCATTTTATCCCGTCTCAAATTAAAAGAGTGCTAAACCAAAAGTAGCCGGTTTGCACCACTAAGCAGCTTTCATAGGAATAAACGTGACCCCGCCTCCAACACTACAACATATCCACAGTCCGCAGTTATACATGTGTCCAAAGGTGGGTCATCAGGCTTGGAAATTTTCAGCTTGGGTCGAGAGATTCCCTGCCAAACTGCTGACTGTGGGAGTGTTTCAGGCAGGAAGTTATTGGTTGGCAGAGTGCCTCTGTATTTATTAGATCACTTGTGACAAATGTAACAAGTTCTTATTTCCCTTTAGAATAGAGGTTTCCAGTGCTGCCTTGCTTTTCCCATTTTGAGCAACTTGCTCAATTATTACTGCTCTGAGTGCTACCTTGTATGATTAAAAAGTTACACAGCTTTTGTCCTTTTTAATGGTTAGCAATTCAATTCTGTTTGACAGTTAATTGTATTTTAGCCTTGAGAGTATGTTCTTTTTGCTTTTAGTACTGATACTTTGATTTATATTTGCCAAGTATTTTCCATTTCCTTTTGGACTGACATGATTTTAGAATGACCACTGAATGAAAGGCATTGGGCACAAACCAATTGCATCCTTGTAGTGAGTGCTCACACTATCAGTTCAGGGGCATGCTGCATCTTTTCTTGAAATTTTATTTTCTTTGCATGCATTCACTGTAAGTGCAGTGCTGTTTCTTATGCATCAGTGAGCTAACCTGTACCTGGTGATACAATTTTTGTACCGGAGCCAGGCAGCCCTATACAATACATTACTACGCAAGTTGTCTAGGCCCCCACAAATCACCCATGGCCCTGCCTCCACCTCAAGTTTACAAGTGTGATAAGAGGATGAATCAGAACTATCTTTCTGGTCACAATAAACAGAAAAAAGACACGATGAGAGTGGGAACAGCAATCAGGTAAAGTTGTGAAATCTCTCCTTTCAAGTTGATGTCAGCAAAGAACAGCTGATGTGCAAGAGTGCAGTGCACATCAGTCTCTCTTGCTAATCTAGCTGGGCAGTGCATCTCTTGGTCTGTCTGTGTCTTGCTTGCCAGCCACTTTCAGGGCTGTTTCCTGACCGTGCCTGACAAAAGTGAGAGTGAAATACAACTATCTATCACATTTAATAAATGCCAGCTCTGTTTACTGCAGCTCAGAAAAGGTAACTGCTTTATATGTGTAAACATACGTTCATATGCACATGCAGCATATTTAGGCTTCCCAGTGGACTAATAATAATTATACTGTATTTGGTGCTGCAACAACTGCAGTCATAAGTGATTGTTAATGCATTATTGTACGCAAACAAAGTGTGGCTGATATTTGTGCAGGTTGGACAGGGGCAATAGTTGCCGTGATGGTGCTTGGGGCAGTGTGGGAGGGCCTTGAATAAATAGTCATAGCTCCAGGGCCCATGGAACTTTAATGCGGCCTTGCCTAAGCGTACCCTTGTGCTTACTGTTAATCTGTTTTATTCATTGCAGTGCTAGTGTGTTTTTCATGTGGAATCAGTAGGCCTTTTGCAATCAGCTACAGCCCCCACTGGTCCAGTAGAAGCCCTTTCCTTTGGATAATATTATTTCTGTTCTGTTATGATTATTTTATTTCAACTTCATTGCATTTGCATTTTTAAAAAGATGTATTTCAATGTTAGTAAAAGGACTCTGATTCCTAAAATATTTTTACGGATTCAAAAGAAATAGTCCTCTGACTTGTTAACAGCTAATGATGTCCCCTTTCTATTTTGCCTGTGCCGACAGGAACCCTCTTGCTCTGAGTGACAACTGGGTCTGAGGTGAGTGTACTTCAAGAGTGTATTCTTCTTTCTGGCTCAGTTACACCTTTCAACGTGATTTCATACCAACTTGATGTGATTTGCCCCTGTGCTGAAGCCCCGGGTGTTACTAAAATGAAGCCTGGGGCAGCCTCTTGCGTTGTGTCTTGATGCAGGGGTTGGTGGGAAGAAGGGATATGCAGTTAGGTACAGGCAAAAAGACTACTTGATTATAGTTAGGAAAAGGTTGCAGATGTTGCTAAAAAGAACACCCAGCTTTGAGTGGCACAAAAACGCCCAGAAAGGCAGCACTGTGTCACTATAACACTGTAAAGTAGGTTGTTGCTTGTTGGTCTTGAGCACCATTCTCCTGGGTCAAAGTACAACGTTTGTTGGACCCATCCAAACCCCCTCCACCCAAATCGGACTTTGGTGCTGTTGCTCTGAGCGTCTAGTAATGATGCAAATGGGTCTCTCACAGATGTTAAAAGGTGTCGACTGCCAAAGCGGCGTATTTTGACTCTCTGGGCATGAAAGCACGCTGCATTACTTTAGATTAGCATTTCTACATTGCAATTTCTTATTAATAGAAATCTCTGCCAATTCCAGTGTTCTCTGTGATACGCTATTGGCCAATGTATCAGTTTTTTTTCTTGTTGCTGTTGGAGTGGCATATGGCACTCCTAACGTATTAAACAAAGGTTAATGACAATAGCTGTACGTGATCGCAGGGAAGTTATCAATGTGCATCCTGGTGCATCATGAGCAGATATCAGAGGAAAGCTGGATCGCTGCTGTGAAAATACAGGCAGATATAAGCACTGCTTAAAGGGAAGTCCTTTCTTACAGGCAACAGTTCACATTTCCTGAGACAGTAGGCAGACTGAAGGTGTGTCTCTTTTCTCCGACTGTGCTGATTCACGGTGTGTCTGTGAATGAACAATATATCTCTGATGTTTGCATCAGATTTCAGGAGGCTGAATATAGCTGATATTAGGACATTGAAATCATCCCTCCTGATTTTGACTTTGAAAGAAACAGCCATTGCATAAGTGCCACCAGCCAGTAACACAGCAGTGTGTCGATTCTGACATCCCACTCTGAATCGACGTACACCGCTAAAACAAGCATGGCATACCATCAGCTTCTATTCAATCTCACTGCTGGTGGTAACTGAACAATATAGAGCACATTCTGGGGATGTATTTTCACAGGTTTTTTTTTTACATCATTGAGCCGCCTGTTTCATCAACATCTGCTTAATGAATCAATGCATCTGCAGAGTAGCTGCTCACTGAAATCTTTTATGATGTTGAAACCTGCATTTCTTTCTTATTGATGTCCACTATTGTGTTGGTAGGCTACCACCCAAGAATAAGGTTAGACAGTTGTGCTTTTCATTATTGACTCTTAACAATGTGTTGCATGTAGCCTAATGCGGATCAATCTGAGGGTGTCGTACCAGCTGAAATGCTCTTTTTTAAGAGCCAATGACTGGATTTATAGCACCTGCTCAATTATGCAGACAGAAAACCCCAAAGCTTTATATCTTGTGCATTTTTGGGGATGAGATAAAAACATGATGAAAAATCAATAAGGGATTCTTACACTATATCTGTGAACTGGTCTGTGTCTGCGCTTAATAGTTAGTTTATAATAAGCATGTCCTATTATGGTATTTTTTAAAAATACCATTCTTACCTTAGTAAGTATACGTTTAGTAGTAGCTTCTGAATGTGATTATTGGGTTATTCTTTTATTCTATTTTAGAAGGAAATTGGAAATAAAAAGTTTCCTAAAAAATAAATCAAGGTGGCACACAAAACCACAGCTGACTTGGATAATACTGCAGTCTGAAAACTAGCAAACCACAGAAAGATAAAGAAATGTGCACACACACACACACACACACACACACACACACACACACACACACACACACACACACACACACACACACACAAAGACAAAGAAATCACAAGCCTTTTCCAATTCCAAAACAAACTGGCAACATGACAACAAAGAAGCAAAAGGAAGTAAATAATGAGAATGCAGCTGGATTTACTAGATGAAATGCCAAAATGTACAATCAGTGCAGCGAAATAACTCCCTGCCTCCTACTGAGAACTAGAGAGGAACAGAAGCTGCCATTTTTTATTTAATTATGCATGTTTCATTTATGTACTCTCTCCTCCCCACCAAATTCAGTTTTCTATATTGTGTATTGTTGTAGCTGTGATTATTGTCCTTATCCTCTTGCTTCTGTGCTTTTGGAAATATAAACTTTTTGGTTGAACCCGCGCCAAATTGATTTTACTAAATGAATGTAATTAAACCGATTACGGAAGTCAAATGAACTGGATTCAATTTAACTGAGAAATGGAGGAAAAGAAGGCGCTGAGATAACTGGGGAATGCAAAACAGAAATAGAAACATAAAGAGAGGAAAAGCTCCTTAATGACTGTTGGAGACAGTGCATAGGATACCAGCACCCTATTTTTGGCCCTTGTTCCGCAAAGTCGAGTCATGTTGTCACCCTCAACAGACAAGTCAGTGTGTGAAATTGACCATGCCCTGCCTTTAGACACAACCACTTCTGAGGCATTACCATCCATCATGTGGAAAGTGGCCATAATGATGATTGACGGTTTCATTCGGGGGATTTTCCCAACATTCAAAGGCTGTATAGTGTGTGTTAAGATATTTCTTGAATTGCTTAACATACATTTGTAATTTGTCATATGAGTCTTACACTGGATGAGATCATCTGCTAAACTTTAAAGAAGTAAGCAGGCAGAAGGTTTTATGTCTGCTGTCCTTGGAACACACGGTTGAGAAAGTTGAAAAAGAGAGAAAAGGGTGACACACAACAAAAGTCATGAGTCAGATGGATGTCAGCACAGCAAGTACATGGCCTTTAGTTGACCTGACCTGCTTAGCCTCCATTTGTAATGAAAAGTCAGGGAAAAAAGAGGAAGGTTCAGCAGCAGCCCTGCCAGCTTCATCCCTCTGTTCAGTAGAGTCTCAAACACAATATTTTTCTTTGTGTTTTGTGTATAGTTGTGGGGGTTTTTTCAACTCCATGCTTTGAGGAAAATGAATGTTCTTTGAAAATAAACGTAATACTTCATACATTTTCATTCTTTTTTCCAACAACAACAACAACAACAAAAACTAAAGGTCCCGAAGAAATTGTTTGACATTTTGAGAAATGCATTTTTTAATTCTCTTGTCTAGAGTTACTTGTAGAAGATGCACACCACTTATGTCTGTATGCTAAATACAAACCCAGCAAACCTTGATCGGACTGTGACACTGTGCCCCTGGCCAAAAATGGTTCCAGTCAGATGCCAAAAACTGTAATGTGGTTATGGGGCAGACGGCCAGATGGTGACGTTCAAACCCTGTCTTACAAATCAGGAAATTTTGATGTATTTTTGATCATAATTAATGCTATCAAAAAAAGAATATGCATGTGTCCTTTTTTAAATACATTTGATTGACTATTTTGTTATTGTAAAATCGTTGTGATCAAACAGCCACACTGTCATGTCCACTCTACATACACAGACTAGTATTACTTGATGCCCATTTTTATATAAAAATTACCTACATGCCAGTTATGTGTACCTACGATGTCTCATCGTTTTAAGCCTGTCTTGTTTGTAAGAGTCAAAAGTCTTTATTCAAGCTGTCTTTGATCGTTTATTGGAGAAATAGCGTTCCCCCTAACGCTTACAAAGGGAGCAAAGGAGAAGTCAGGTGATGTAGTATGAAGAGCTACAAAGTCTGCTTAGGGAGGAGGTCAGGGTGATGGACAGGTCAAACAAACACAGAACTTTCATCCAGGAGAGCAGTGTTCATGTCCCGTGTGAAACCATGAGTCAGTGTTAAGTCATTTTAACTATGTAACTATGTTAACCACGTGTTTCAAAGGCGACCATTAATGAGCTATTCAGAGGACGTTTTAATCTAATGCCACCGATAGCGGTGCTCATTTGGGAAACCACTTGTGGGTTGTATTTGAAGGTACAAGCAAATGACTTAATGGTCATATGAGTGGGAGGACTTGTTGGTTCCTAAATAAAGTCAGTAAATATCTGTTAGAATAATAAGAAAATAAGACTGTGAATTTCACTCGAAATTTGATTCCAACTTTTGTTACAACGGACACATTTTGTGTGGGACAGAAAAAGTTATAAAACTGATCTGAATGTATCATGGCGCACAGGTAGAAGAGTGATAACTGAAAAACTCTACAGAGTTTAAATTCTTCTTTTTATGTCCATATTTCAAAAGTGTGCAGAAACGCTTGCAGATATGTAATACAGTCAGTGGTGCAAAAAATGCATCTAGGAATAAATGTCATGATTGTGGTTTTTTGTTTTTTTTTGTTACATATCTCTGAGCACATGAAATGTATTTTTGCATTAATGGATCTATTAATCATTGCCTTGAAGTGAGTGGAGGAGTGGGTGGAGAGGTGTGCATTGACTCAGTTGATTAATAATATAGAAACCAATGAAGCGTCTGCGTGGCTCAACTCTCCGCTGCCCCCGCAACTGCTGCCATGGCAGCTGCACACTGACAAATGATAGATGCACTTAACCGATGGAGAGTTAATGTGATGAACGCTTCTGTGAATAACATGAGAAATACATAGATACATAAACGTAAAGGTGACTCCGTCAGTCATTTAGCCTCAGGATTCACACACACAGAGACAGCTCCAGGCTTTCTGAGGGACTGGCAGACAGCTCTGTTGGGTCCACCTCCCAATCACCGGCCGTCAGTTTGATGAATAACAGGGGGAGTAGTCATAAGTGGCCCCCAGAGCCTGACTGATCAGAGGTCACTTGTGCATTTCACTCTTGGTGATCAAGGCTCAGATTTGGGGAGGATAAGTTGATACTGGGTTAGTCCCTTGAGGGGAGGCTGATGCACCACACTGTCAGCTCTCTGCTGCTGTAGGCAACAGACTCAGTAACTCTGACTGTGTTTACAGGAATATCTGTATTCATGTAGTGTCATCCATTCAAGTGCCGAAACATATGAATGATTAAGCTAATTTCTGGAAAGGGTTGTGGCAAGTGTTAAGTATTTTTGAAAGAGGCACAAATCCACAAGAAAACTTTGGAAGTTGACTGACTTGCAAAAATGATCTGGCCCCGCTGACAAACTGACTCACTGATATCCAGAAAGTGTAATGATGTTCTAGGTTGGACATTTTCATGCAGTGCGGGGGTTGTTTTTGGCAAGGCTGTTGCGAAAATTTTGCAAATCATAATGATCTTAAGGGAGCAGGTCAAAGTGTGCTATAATCACTCAGTGCTGCCTTGTAATTACCACCAAACTGCTGCAGTGGAGTCAGAGCAGACAGCCGAACAAATTCAGGAAATCTTTGGGAGGATGACTTTTTTTCCTGTCAGCAATTATTGCTTAATTAAAGGGGCGCTCCACCAATTTTACACATTGAGATCAGTTGTATAATCTATGGAAAGCTTGTTTCAAAGACAAAATGAACCTGGTGATGTCATCAGGGTTATCTTGGTTTGGGTTTAAGAGTTAAATTGTTTAACCAAAAGTTGGCATTAGGAACTGGAAATGTGGTGTGTGAAAGACATGGGCAGTTAGGAGGTAAGGGTTTAATGAAAGATGCTGCTGAGTTGCGTTAAGGGAATTTTAGGATCCAGCGTTTAACGTCTAACAGTCAGGATATCTCGGCCTCTGCTGCTTCAGTTTTGTCCATTCTTCTTCTAATTTGTCTCTGGAGTCAGAGCAGACTGTTGAAAAAATAATTAATTTGCATATATATTACTCACACACACACATATACATGCGGTCATCTAGCTTTTTCTAAGAAAGCTTGCATATTTCAACATTTACTGGTGAATATAAACATGTTTTTTTGCTTACTGTTTTTGAAGTCAGTTAAGCTCTTTTTTCAAAGCATTATGCTAATTAGCAGCCACAAAGTAGTACTGAAAGCCTTGGTAAATACAGGTGGAGGAGATTAGTTTAAATAAATTATTATTATTAAATAAACATCTTAATTTATTAATCATGAAAAGGAAATATTAGAATTTGTTGCATGAATATTTTAGAACAATGTAATATGAATCCACTTAAGGGTCCTATTATGACTTTAAAGGAAACAGACTTTATCTAAAATTGATTTAACACAATTGAGAGGATTTCATGGGTCATCATGCAGCAGAAGGTACTTTGTGCATGAATATACACAATAACTCATGATCAGTTGCATACTTTGCGAAGTCACATGTCTAACTTAGTTAAAACAGTTTCGCTCTAAGTTTGACTTCTTCAGAACATCAAGGCAGATCACAGAAGAGTGCAACCAAACAAAGAAAAAAAGACGAGATGACAGTGAAGTCACAACAAGGATGCCATGAAAAATAAGAGACAGCAATTCACAAAGAATAAAAGAACAAGGGGACTTCGATGTTAGGTGATGAAGAATTAATAAAAGAATGCTGGTGTGATAAGACTTTAATTAAAGGCTACATGTCAGATCGTGATGCAGGAGTTTTCCTATACATTCCTCAAATGTAAAAGAGAGAGATTCCTCTTACATGACTGAGCCCCTCATAAAAACCTCATTGAACATCTTTAGTGTTGCATGTTGCTTGATCAATTTTTATGCTCTGAGATGCATTTGATACGTGATGAAAAAGCATATTAACAACAGAATAAGCATTCACATGCTGTACAATACTCACTGATTTGGAAGAAACAGTGATGTTTCAATTGTCAGTGGAAGCGCACATGTAATATGATCTGTATGACATACAGTAATACTGAAGATTTTTTTAATTATTAGAATAAAAAGTAAACTAATATTGAAGAATTTTAAAACATATCCAGGTATCAATATAACTCTAGAAATGCCTGATTTAAAGAAACTGTGTGTAAGATTTAGAGGAAATTAGTGGCATCTAGCAGTGAGGATTGAATATCTGCAAACACCTAAAACTTCTCCCAGCTCAGACTCCATCAGTGTTTATTGTTTAGGGGGTTTTTACCAAGAGAGGAATTTTCCGAAGAGGTCTTCTCCTCTCGAAAACAAATCGACCAGGTTATTTAAACTGGTTAAAACACTGAATGAAGCAGTTTCAGTTACAAACTACTGTTTCTCTGAAGCTCCCTTCTGGGCTCCTGTAGAAGCGTGCTGGTGCAACATGGCATTCCTGGAAGACCTGCCTATGTAGATATACACAGCTCATTCTGAGGTAACAGAAACATACTTATTATATTATATTCCATTTCTGTCAGTAGATCCCTCTAAATCCCAGTGGACCTTTAAGTTTGATGAGTAACTATTAAAATGTATAAGTCGTAAGAATGCCTTTTCTTCCAAACTCGCCCATGTCTCATTAAGCAGGGCCAAGCAATTTTTATTTTTATGGCACCTCTCAACATCAATTCAGTCTGAAGTGCTTTACCTAAGACATAAACAATATTTAGCCAAGATATAAAAGAAATAAAGGCAATATAAAAGGATACTTCATATGATTTATGAAAATAAAATGGAATAAATATGTTAAAATTGAATAAAACAGATCAAACAGGAAAATAAATATAACAGTGCAGTAAAAGTGTGATGAAAGATGAATCATCACAATTTAAAGCCTTTAAAAATAATATGATATAAGAGCGCATCGCTCTTATATCAGCTGGTTGAACTCACTTGAAGTGCTTCCTTTTCTGCTGGATAGTTTAAACTATGATTATATATAATGACTGATTGTATTTTGTAATATTACTCTAAGTTTTCAAAGAGTTTCAAAGTCAATGTAGTGAAGTACACCGTACAACATTTCTCTTTGAGACATAGTGGAGTGGAAATATAAAGTAGCATAAAATGGAAATACTTAAGTACAAGTACATCACAATTCTCTAAATTTAAAGCATTCTGTTTCTACTCAGTAGTAATTACTAACAACTACTAGTATTTTTAACATCACAATTCGTAATTTATCCGGAAAATGAAATTAAGAAAAAAAGTTTTAAGTGCAAATATCATGCCTGAGTGCATAAAAAAGCATTAAAAGGATCTCCCTGGACCCCCTCTGTGCTAAGCCCCTGATGTCCTCAAATCGTAGAAACGCCCCTTAGCCACTTTATTGCAGAAAGGACTTTATTGATTTATTCATTTAGCCTTTAATTTCATGAATGAATTCACTCATTAATTTTCTCTACCTGCTTCATCATGTTGTAAATTCTTTCACTGCATGCCTTGAGTGTAAGGCAGAGCAACACCCTGGGCTGTACCCCCTACATTTCATGGCTTTCATTACTATGACCAACCAGACTAACGGACTGGAGTCTGCTCTTCCGTGTGGCTATATGACGTCACGTCACAAGCCACAGGGTTTGTCGAGTGACCTGGATCCCATATAGCCTTGCACAGACTAAAGAGCAACATGCTTTGTGGTTGTTTCAATTGTGGTCACTGACCTGATGGTACTGCCTTCCATCAAGTCTTCCAACTGATGGGTTCACATAGGTCATAGGTTTCAGAATCTCGTCGTCTCTCCAGGGAGACATTTTTGTTGTGTATTTGTGTAAACGATCCTTCTCGTTCTGGTTTTGCGCTGGTTGCATATCAACATCATTAACATGCCCACTTGCTCGCTTTAATTCTACACAGTGACCTGCTCTTTTCGCACATGGGCTCAGTCAGAGATTGCATTGAATTTGTGAAGCCTGTTGAGAGAGGGGACATTACAAGTGATCCTTCTAACTTGTAGATATCACTATGAAACTTCACCAGTTCACTTCTTACATTAAGACAGTCATTTTTTGTACTGTAAGTTATCTGAAATAGTGTGTTTAAATATGCAAACAATGTATTGTCTAATTAAATATGTGCTAATTTGCATACATTTCCACAACAGAAATCTGAACCTCAGATAAGACAAGGTTCAGACTTCTTGTTTCATTTTGCTGACATGTTGGAGTCAAAGGTTTTTACATAGGGAATTTTGGATATCTTTTTTATTACTCTGTATATCAGAAAATGTCAACAGCCACACAAAATCCATATTTTGAGGAATAAAATGTTTTATAAATCAGGTTATGAATAATATATGAATGCACCCCATTGTAAAAACCATAGCAATAAAACAGTAAAGGTTGGTGTTTGTAAGACAGTTCTGCTGAAGTGTAGACTGCTGGCTCCAGTTATGGGGGACAAAAAAAAATCTGTACATTTTTAGACCAATAAAAATAATGATAGATATCACCATTAAACTTCCCCAGTTCATTACTTACATTAAGATCATTATTTTTTGTATTTAAAGTTTTCTGAAATAGTATGTTTAAATATGCAAATGAGGCATTATCCAATAAAAAATGCACTTTTTAAAATACATTTCCAGAACAAAAATCTGAACTTAATAATAGCCCAAAATCTCAATACTGACCAGTGCATGACACTCAAGCGTCTCCCCTTAATATCCACTTCAACCACTTTGTACATTTGCATTCTCACACACAGCCCCTCCAGGTAAATTTTTAGATGAGATCAGGGTTGCACTGCATGTGTGAAAGGGACTTCAGGTAACATTTTAATTAAAACATTCATACATTTTACAGTAACCCCAAGTTTATGTAATTTTAACGAGGAGAGACTTACAGATCTAAAGCACTGTTGATAAAACATAGATTAGATTTTTGGCATTCCTTCCTCTGGGGTTAATGCCCGATTATGGGGATGAACCCTATAATCCCTCAGCCATATTACTCCTCAGCGTGGCCGTCATCACGCTGATTCTGAATGGAGGCTTAATGCTGCTGCTGCTGGCTATGCTGGCATCAGTATCAGGAGCTGGCGGCAAAGCGCTACAGGTGCAGCTAAATAGGTTAATAAGGAGCACACTGATTAGTGATTAGCTCCTCAGTGAGTAAGAAAGAGCAGTTCTAGGTTTACTTGACTGGATTATGTGAAGCAGGAGGGAGTCTCTTCAACTTTAAGCTGATGAAATTGAAAAACCTAGGTGTGTGACTTTCTTGCATTTCTACGCTAATTATCATCTTAATAGTAATGAGCGTAGTAATAATAATGTCTTAATCTGATTACAATTGTTACATCAGAGTGCCTATGAGCATACTGGATGTTGCCAGCAATTCATTCACACCTCATCATTAACATCTAATGCCAACGTTTATATCCATATTTTTGCTTTTCCTCACATTTTTTTGTGCTGCAACACTTGTATTCACCCTCTGTTTGAGACACAACATCTAAGCCCCTCCTTAAAAAAATAAAAGCCCAGTCTGCTCTGATTGGTCACTGTCATTGCAGCCGGGGAATAGAATGCTCCAGGGAGCAAATTTGCGAATCTTATCATAGTAAAGAAGTGACTCGCCCTACTCTCCGTATGATTGGATGGTATATGAGGAGGGGATTGGTTAGGGTTAGCCAATCAGAGGCAGAGTTCACACGTTACACATTTTGTTGAGCAAGATAATCTTCACAGGTGAACACCACTTGTATGATTTTTCAAGCCAAACTGCAATTGCCAGAAGTAAAAAGCTAACATAGGCTTTAAACGAACTATATAATGGTCGCATGATTTCATGTTGCCACCACATCAAGGCTGCAAAGCAGTGTTCGGTGTGATGACATTCTGTAGTCTCATTCAGCCACATGTTGAGCACACGTAAAAGCTTCATAATTTACGAGTGGGGTATTTACTGACATATTTTATGTCGTAAAACAAAACCTGAAGGTCTCTTCAGCGAGTCTCAACCACAGACCTTACGTTCACAGTGTTTCAAGTATGTCTTAAAAAATAACCAAGCACACAAACACCAAAACTCTTTGCTTGCTGTAATAATTTTCCTTATTCATACTGACATTTAAAAGATTCCCTCCTACTGCACTTTCAGTGGAAGTCATGGGGGACAAAATCCTCATTCAAAATCCACCATCCTCTTTCCAGAGTTGACTGAAGTTATTGAGGCTTAGACAAATCAAGACAGTTTCTTTTAGTACAATAGTCCTTTTTTGTGCTACTTTCCCCCCACCCAAACTAATCAGAAAAACAATGTCTGGGGAAATACATAAAGAGAATGTCATCTGCAACACACTGCAACTTTGTAAGATTTCCACTAGATTAGATCAACAGGAAAATTATTTTGCTAGCAAGGGCTGTGGATTTTTGGCCTCTATTTCTTCCATTGGAAGCCTGTTGAGATTTTAAAATGGTCAGTATGAACAGGAAGAATGATTCCAGTGAACAAAAACTGTTTCAGTGTACATATAGGCACATGAGTATAGTTTAAAGACATGCTTGAAAAAATGTGAAACTGTCCTTTAACAAAATGTTTACCCATGGTTCAGTTACCATAACCACGACTCTTCTCTTCCCTTCCCTTAATACCTTGGTTGCCATGGTCAAAGTGAGAATGTAAAAAAAGCATTTTTATAACATGGCAGAAGTGAACAAGAAAACTCACAGAAAACTAAAAATAAGTTGACTGAATTGCATTAGAAGTAAGTGAAATGTTCTGACCCTGCTGACAAATTGACTCATAGATATTTCACAACTTTTTAGGGTGGACACATTTGTATAGTGTGGAGGTTGTCTTTGGCAAGAGTGCAGTTACATAAATCTAGCAAATCAAAATGACCTTAAAGCAGCAGGTTAAAGAGCAATATTACCATTTGATGCCGCCTTGCAGTGAAGTCAGAGCAGAACGCTGAACTACATGGAGTTTTCCAACAGAATTACTTAATGCCTGTCAGAAATTATTGCTTAATTAAAACATTTCACCACCAAACTGTTGCAACTGAGCCAGAGTGGACAGCTGAACAAATTCAGGAGGTTTTTGGCCCATCAGAGTGCCTGAGGAGTTTTCTAGTCGATCTTTCACTTGTGCTGCCCTCAAAGTCATTCTGAGCTGTGCTTGCCTGGAGGAAGTAGAAGGACCATCAGTATGCACTGTGGAGAAGTACACTAGGAAGGCAGTGGGCTGCTGAGAAGCAGTGTGTGCTGAAGAAGGGTATTTACTGATCAGAGGATTAGGGCGGCGGCAGGCGCAGAGATAGAAGAGACGACAGCAGGGGTGTCGGAGAATGATTAGACTGCCACTAAGCCAATTGGGGAAATGGGACCGTGGCCAAAAAGACATGAAGAAAAGCAGAGAGGGAGAGAGAGAGAGAGGGAGAAACATCGGACGGGAGAGGAGTGTGGAAGAGTAGGGAATGAGAAAGGAGGAGTGAGATACATAAGACCAGACGGGAAGGGGGGAGGTGGAAAAAGAGCCGGGGTAAGCAGGAGAAAGAGAAAGAGTTGACGACAGAAAGAAAACCATAACAGCCGAGGATGGAGGACAACAAAAGAGGCCAGCGCAAAAGAAACGGAGAATAAGCAGGAGAGAGAAGGAGACGGATCGCGGTGTCAAGGTGAAGGAAGAGAACGGAGCTTCCATTCGTTGTTTTTCCACTTTGTTCTCGCCAAACACCAGGCGCTGCGGTCACCTTTCCGACACACTTTCCTCTCATGCCAATACGTCCTCCAGAAATATAACTGTGGAGGATGAAAAGACTGATTGTGGCCTGGTTTTCAAGGCACACCAGCTCGCCTTTGCTTGCTTGTTGAGGTCAAAAAGCTTCTACATCCCATCTGTCATTTTGTCAGCAGGGGGTCAACTGTAAGGACAGTTTGTCTGAGGATGGGCTGGAGAGGTTTGGATGGGCCGCCATGGATTTGGGTCTTGTAAAGAAACAAAAAAAACAAACAAATAAAAAACACGTTAACAATTCTATTAACAATATGAACATAAGAAAGAACATTAAAAAAAATAACCCTAAGATGTCATGTTATTGGTCTGTCTGTAGTTGGGGCACCACCTCTAGTTCATCAGTGGGCGATGATCCCCAGAGTCAGAACATGCTAGAGCACTGATAGGTATGGTGGGGTGGAGTGTATCAAGACAGCACTGGAGTGAGAGAAATGACATCAGAAACAATCCAGAGTAGAATAAATTTGAAATTGACTGTACTATCTATTTCAATCCTGATTAACAACTGTCTTAATTGTACCTGTTGCTCTTGACAGTTTGTGTCATTCCTAAAGTATTCCTCACACATATTTAGCTGCTTCTCTAATTGCACTCCTCATTAGTTGCCTTCAAGTTTGGCAAATTACGGATTCAAGTCCTGTTGCATTTTTTATCAAGATCCAGATGATGTAAGTGCTTTAGCTAAATGACTACAATTTAAGTGTATGTTGTAAAAGTTAAAAATGGATTGTGTTTTAGCCAGCCTGAGGCATAGCTTGTTAAATGTTTTGTCGGGAATAAAATAAGAGGTTTCCTTCAATCGAAGCCTTCTGGCAACTTAATCAATTCATTGTAAAAACTGAGACATCTTGCATTCACAGCTGTGCTACATGCCATTCCAATAGCACGACAGACTGTGTGCAAAGTCCCACAAGAACTATTAACTGTCATTTGTGTCCAAGTGGAACAAATCTTAAAACTAATTAAGCTGCACCCCCATGACGAGAATGTGAAGACAAATTTTGCCATCGGGAGCAAGTGAATTGAGAATCGATGGCTGACTATTTCCAAAGTCTTGTCCTGAATTCAAGACACGGGTGTGTGTGCAGGGGGTGCAGAATCAATCACAGCAAATTGAGTGCTGCGTAAACAGGGATAGAGTGATTGACCAAAACAGAGTAATTCAGACGGAGGGGAGCCAAGCCAACCTTATTGGCGGCACACTCCATTCTTTTGGAGTTCTTGCCAGGGAAACGGACAGTCGGTGCCATTTCAAAAGGTTAGCGGAGTCTGCAAGGCACCGACACTGAAATGAAAAAGAAATTCCAGGCAAACAGCACTCGGAGATGCACACAAATACGAGGTATGTGATGAGGAATGCGGCCGCACATATGATCAGACACATTCTCCTCTCCTAACCCCTCGCTCCCTGTCTGACATGCATTATGTATAAATAACAACTTTGATAAGGCAGACACTTGCACTATTACAAGGACAGTGAGAATGAAGCTACCTTTACCTATAGACGTCTTGTCATGTCTCTTGTCATGTCTCATGTCTTCAGGCATTTGAAGAGAAAAGGGGGGGGGGGGACTATGCACGTGCTTGTTGTAAAACTCAAACAGCAGGTAGCATCTGTGACAGGTGGTAGGAGTTAATTGTAATTGTACCATAACTGCATCCATTTTCAGGAAACATCTGCCTGTTTTTCTGTTTACTATGACATTTGGAAGACAGCACCACACCGTCAGCGCACGCCATATAAACACATTTAGAAATGCATAAGCCATTTTTTTCTAACAATATCCATATTCCAGAGTACAAAGTTAATTCGACGGTTGCTTACTGAAAACGGACAGGCTCATTAGCCTAAACTAATGCTTGATGGGCAAGGTGTGGTTTCTTTATGTTGTCTCATCTTCCCGAGTCTGTCATCTGTCAGTGCGTAGAGCTGACTGCAGCCAGACTGCCATTTTGTCAACAAAGAGGAAAAGGTAAGGGACATGGGGATAAAGCCAAAACAATAAGAGGCATTAAAGAGTCTATTATCTGTGACCATCTGTGACCTGTATGTCTAATAATAGAGTGAGACCTTCAGTTTGGAGGATTTAAGTGCTACTTTGGCAGAAAGTCTTTGGCATTGTCTCTTAGATATTTGTATATGATTATACCAGCTAAACTGCTGAACATCTTAGAATAGCCGAAATGTCACCACAAATAGAAATGTGTCTTACAAAGTTACAAATAACTTCCCTCTCTATTTTCAGATGAGAGTTTCTAAGAATTAATGTGGAGACTAGTAAAAAGTGCAAATCAGTACAAAAGCGTTCATCCCACAGTGCACTCATGCTGGAGGCTATAAGCTCAGCCATTCTGTGTCATCAAGTTCAATGTAGTGGAATATTGCTGCTGAACCAAGGTGATGCCTGAAAGGAATACTTTACACTAAACTCACTTTTATATTTATATCTGACCATTTGGTGCCAGCACTGCCGTCCCAAAAAAATTGTAATCACTCTCTTTGCAGGCAGCTGACCTTCCAAATATGTCAAATGAATAAACACAAACAACTCCCATACCCTTGTCTGTGCATCATTGATAGGACAGCATGTAAGATAAAGTGCTTTATCAATGCATGCACATTTCGGACAAAACTTTCTTTGGTGTAAAATTGCAATTGACAAAAAGCAAAACAATTAAAATGTATATAAACACCAAACGCTTATCAAATTACTTGCAATGCATAAGAGTTAATATCCAGTCAGTGCTCAGTGAGAGCACAGCTGTGCTGCAGTGAGAAAATCATGCTTTTGACATTAATCCCTTTTACAGTGTCTGTTCAAGATGGGAATGTTGCCCCATTACTCCGCCTGGCTGTTGTGTATAAAAGGTACAAAGACGGAATGGGGGAGAGAGCTGTCTGGCTTTTAAGTTGGCTGCGGAGGTAGTGACAGCACAACCCAAATGATGTCTGCATAAAAACTGTGAGCTGGCAGGACGGGATGAGAGTGATGTTTTATTGATGTGTTATATGTGCAACCCACCACTACCCACCACTGGCAGATTTAAAAAGCAGCTAGCAGCATTCTGTAGCTAACTTATAGAAGAATGGCAACAGAAAATGTCCGCAAACTGGGGAGACAATGAGGTCACTTAATTAGAAGCTGACACTGTTGTTCAGAACACTGGCATGCTGTCAAAAATCCCACGCTGGAGCGGCATTATGCCAGCGTTGTTTAGCTCTGTGTAAAAAGGCATAGAGGGCGTAATGAGAGGTCTTCATCGTGGCAGTATTGCAGGATCTCTCTGTAAAAAGGCCTATAGAAGCCATCAATAGCAATGCAGTGAAACAGTTTAGAAGGGTTCAGTGTCCAGCTATTTTACAGAGCGACCTCATGACTCCTGTGGCTGGCTACAGCTGCCATTCAGTATTGTAAGTAATGCATCTCTCTGTGGCACATTTTTAATGTTGGCTGTATATTAAAAACTATAAGGCAGATAACCACAATGGAGTTCAAGTAGCACACGCTGCATAATCTATTAACCAATCAGTCTTTACCTCTGCTCTGTGCATTCAGTGGTGCCTCATCAGGTGCAGCATGAAGATCCTCATCATTTGTTTAATTACTCCGTAATGCTTGACATGCAAGCACAGTCTGATGCTGTTAAAGCCCCTGAAAACTTTAGAAATTAATTTTTATTGTACCATTAAGCATTCATGTCTAAATAAGCAAAAATCAAAGTTAGAGTCAAGGTTGGAAAGGGATTAGTAGTTATTAGCCTATTTATTAAGAGTTTAATATTTAATAAGACAACAGGTCTGCTGCCCTGTTAGCAGCTCTGTGAGGCTGTACTTAGGCACAGTGGTGCTTTAAAAAGCTAGTCCCTAATGTCAGCATGCTAACATGCTTATGGTGAATATGCTAGTGACGTTTGGCATGTATAATGTTGTTTACTATGGCATTTAATTGTTTGTTTGACAGGGACAATGCACAGTTTCTTGGTGGTACCAGAGTTAGCTTTAGACCCTTTAAGGGCCAGCGTTACAATGATGTCAGTTTGTTAGCTAGAGGCAAAACAGGACTTGCCACCACAAGGCTGTAGGCTACATAGGAGTCTTAAAATGTTTAAATGTCTTGTTGTGATATTGGGAGCCAGAATAGGGGGAGTCATGGCTGTAAACATTCATTTTACAACAAAAACGAAAAAAACAAAGCAAAACAAACAAACAAACAAACAAAAAACGATGAAAGGACCGGACGGAGGTGATCATCAAAAATGCTTGCATGTGCAGCGCTATATCAGGTTAGGGGGGCCGTATTTACTGTTGTATGGATTAATAACATTATGGGCCGGATCTACTAAGATCCCAATTAGTATTTTGCGTGTGGGGCTGAACCGCGGTTTGCAGGTGGTTGATTGCGTAAATGACAAGGTGCAAACGTGTTGGAGACACCCTATTTAAATGAGGGTTTTGCGTGTTTTATGGTTTGCAGCATGGCGAATTTGGAGAGAAAGCGCGAAGTGAAATTCGACCCTATGGAATTAGAGGTGTTGGTAGATGAGGCCAATAAACACTTAAATGAGCTACAGCAAAGAAACCTGTCTGTCTCACAAAGGAACGCTATATGGGAAGATATCTGTGGCCAACAGCCAGGGACCTGAGAGGGAGGAGAGGTGCACACGGCGGGCAAGTTCCACCTGTGTAAAAGGAAACACAAATAATACACTCAACTGTCACGTTTAAGTTTTCTTATATTAGCTGTGAATATTCATTTTGTGTAAAATAGGCTATACGATAAATAACTGTTTAGTTTAGTTTTTTGCCACGATAAATGTTGGAGCTATAGCCTGATATATTTTGTGACTGAAACAATGTGTCTTTAATATGACGTTGCGTGGCTTAACATAATGAGACGTTAATGAGACTGAGTATTTTGTTTGATAATAATGTTTGGAATCTAGAAAGTGATTTCAATTATCTTTTTTCAGTAAATGTTGATTTGCTTAACTTTGCAATGTTCTGCAGTTTACTGGGTCACACTAGCACTTGTATTCTAATCTACAGCATTATGTTTAACACTAGAACCGCCACGACAGTCTGTTTGGGTCTTTACAATGCAAATATCTCTGTTTAGATAAAACCTACAAGCTTCTCTTCCTATGACTTTTCCTAAAAATGTGTCTTGTATGTTTTCTGAAGCCTTTAAGTTACAAAAATGAAACACACTACACTTCTGAGCATTTATACCTCCGACCGCTGCTGAAAATGATACATTTTGATATACATACAGTTGGCTGTACATATTGCAAAACTCTGTAAAAGTATACCAAAGCATACATTTTTGTTTCCAAATATGTATTTGAAAACAAAACCATTCATACGGTCAATAAAAAAAACATTTTGTTAATAATAAAAAACGAATGTAATCTCAACAGTGACTGCACCAGCCGGCGGGACTGCAGCTGAACCACTTCCAATGTTCATTCATTCATTCATACAATCGCGTGCTCAATGTGTGTGTGTGTGTGTGTGTGTGTGTTAGTATGTCAGAGAGGAGGAGTTCTCCTCCGACATGGCATTCTGCTCCAGCCCGTGTTGCTTGCTTCACACAATGGTGAAAAATGCATTACGTCTTCTTTCGTCGTTTTGATGTCTCCTTCTAGCAAAAATAACTGCAGCCATGTGTGCGCAATTACACATATAATGCACCTCCCTTTAACACGTGTTAAATATAGACGCAGTTTCTATTATTCAGGTTTGATAAATCACTTTGCGTGTCCTAAATTAATATATTTACATTTTCTCCTCCTAGCACACGCACAATTGCGTGTAAACGCCCCATACTGCATATTCATTGCAGTTAACGAACTAACTGGATGCAGACGCGCTATTTTGCACCTTTGAAAGACGCAACCCTTTGTGCGCAATGTTAGTAAATCAGTTTGTACATTTTTTTGAGTGTGCAATGAGTTTGCACACGTTTTTAGACACGCAAACCTTTAGTAGATCTGGCCCTATGTGTATTAATAGTTATCATGTCCACCTAATCAGAAATTGGGGAGGTATAAAGAGGAATATTGTTTTTTCCCCAAAAAGCTAACTTTTTAACCCATTTGCTAACGTTAGCTTCAATAGCATAACAAACTGGAGGAAAGAGTTGAAGTGTCGTTCTCCTTTGTAAGATCGGCATAGTAATCAACCACAAAGCCAGCCATCCCACCTTCAGCAGTCCTGTGACATCATCCATCCACGGAGTAGAGCATACGGGTCGGCCAGTCTGGTCCAGTTGGTCAGTGTTTACCTATTCAA
Organism: Epinephelus awoara; assembly: GCA_035609425.1. NCBI lineage: Eukaryota > Metazoa > Chordata > Actinopteri > Perciformes > Serranidae > Epinephelus > Epinephelus awoara. The sequence goes on from CM069302.1 coordinate 32,066,940, forward strand.
TAACACTCGCTCTCCTGGAGAATGAGTGATCTGATATGGTGTGTACATAAATTCAGTCCAATGCTCTACACTTAAATAAGAGCCCTGTAACAGTAAAAGGGTCTATAAGCTCATTTATATAGAGTCTCTGGGCAGGAAACTGAGAATAACATTTCTGTTAAGAAAATTAACACTCTAGTATAAAAACACCATTAAAAGACAGTGGCTATTCATTATACGAACACAGCAACAGCAGCAACAACATTAAGACATTAATCTTAATTTACCACAATTCATTTGCTAACATTTGCAAATTAGCGCTAAACACAAAGTACAGCTGAGGCTGTTGGAAATGTTAGTTTATTTGGTTACAAACCAAGTGTTATGTATGGATAAACTAAATTAACATAAATGTTTGTACCAAATTTCAAAGCAATTCTCTATCTGTCAAGATGTTTCACCTAAAAACACCAATGTGAACCTCATAGTGGCACTGGGGATAGTCAGGTACACAAAAATCAGTTGGGTTGATCCACTGATGACTATGAAAGTCTGTACAGTTTCATGGCAATCCATCCAAAAGTTTTTGAGGTATTTTATTTTGGACCGAAGTGTTCAACTGACTAAATTGTCATGCTGTTTGCATGGCTAATGATTCTGCCACTGTGCCTCTTCAGGATTGAGTGATGTGATCAGATTTGATTGACAATTGGCTGGCAACATGAGAAAACAACCTATTGTTATATACAACATTTTGACTAGTATTGCTAATCGGTTATTTGTCACAGAAGTATGTGACATCACCTTTTTTCAACCTGCCCACTTCAAACTGGCAAGGACAAAAACACATACAGGCTACAGGTATATATTATGAGAAGAAAACAAAAGTGTTCTAACTTTGGAAGAAAATTATGTTTTCATGTCATGCACCATTTCTCACAGTGAAAACTTGACTGCAAAAAATGGGCTCTCACATATCAATTTGAAGTTATTTACTTTCATAAGTCTTACAACTCTACAGATTGAAAGTGGAGTATTTGTGAAGCTGTTTCACCTTGTTGTCGTTGGTACGCAGTGAAAATGTCAAACCAGTAATATGGACGCAAATTATTTGCTGAGATTGTGAGGTTTCATTTTCCTATTTTAAGGTGCCAGTAAACCGAGACATGGAAGAATGAGGCAGATTGTTCCGCTGGCAAAAGACACAGAGCCACCGTATTCATCGGCACACCATGAGTGGAAAGAGCAGCATTATCTGTCTTCTGGGGGGGGTGTCAGCCCAGCCAGTACCTCCCTGTGCTCTGCCCCTGTTGCCTCCAGAACATCACATTGCGCTCTGTTGGAGCAGCAGCACAACTCCTGCCATTGTGCCCAAATGGACTGCTGATGACTACGACCTTCTGCTCAACCCAACGAGGACACGGGGGGAAGGGGGTGGGGGGTGTTTGTGTGTGTTCGACTTTACTTCTGAAATGGAGGATGGGTGCATAAAGGAGACAGAGGACATCCAACTCATAAAACCAAAATAGTGATGAGAGAGAGGCGCAGGGCGGGGGGATGAGGTGGAGTAGATGGCTTTGAAGAGGAGTTAAGTATGATGGAGGAAGGGTCCCAGGAGAAACGGAGAGAGCAGGGAAGGCACCATTGAGAAGTAAGAAAGGATGTGAGAGGGGTATAAAAACAGAATGAGAGAAAAAGATGTTCTTTCCACCCATACGAATTAAGCTGTCTGTGTCGGTGAGGTAATGTTCCATAAGTCACAACCATTAGCCAACAAGTTACACTGATTCTGCACAAATGCTACTCTTTCCCCGCTACCTTTTATCGAAAGAAGGAGAGGGTTGTGCAGTTTTCATACGGGGATGAGGATTAAGAGAGCTCAGGTAGCTGTTTGAAGCAGGGAGAAATATCTAGAAACTGAATGTTCTCTCCACTTCTCTGCGAGAGAGGCAGCGAGATGAAGCGGTCGGTAACAAACCGAGACAAGCCTCGATGAGGGGAGATGAATCTGCAAACAAATCTGCTAACAAATATCGCACCCCAAACCTGGGAGAAAAAGAGAGAGCGTTGGAGATGGAAAACAGGAGAAAAGGTGCTTATCAAATGTATTTGCCGTGTGCTTATCATAACACGTGCCTAAAAGCTCCAAACACGCTCGGGAATATAGCGAAGCAGCCAGAGACAGTGAAGAGAAACAGGGAGAGGCTAAATTGAATCTCATCTTTATGAACAAGCTGGAATGAAATGAGGAGAGGATACAGATGGGGGATGCTGATTTGAATGAGAGATGACAGGTACAGTGGCGAAGCTGCAACCGCAAATAGGGAGGATGGTTAATGAGCAGGTGAAAAAAAAAAATCCATCCGATGAAAGACGTGATGTGAGGGAAGTGGAAAACTCGTGGGTGGATGATTGCTCATCACGCCCCGTTTGATGCCCAGCATGGCCAAAGCATGTTAATAGCCACATGAAGCTGATCAGCGGTGATGGATTACACTTGACACCAGCTCCGTCTGATCTGTGATGTCACTCATGTACCTCACATGACACCAGAACTTTTTTTTTTCTTTTCATTTTCCGACTGCAGCGACTCCACTGAATCAAATTGACGGGCCTTAGTAAAGTCAGAGAATGTCATCTTTGAACTTGGACTTGACGGTAAGTAATGGAGACCGTTTCTGTGTGAGAGTGGCGAATCGACAGAGAGCAAGCAGCTGAAAGGAAACACAGACTGAGAGCGAGGGAGAGAGAGGAGAGTTGAAGAGGCTTGGATCAAACACCCTTCCCCTCCCGGGGATGTGCTGACTGGCAGAAAGGGACCGCCGAGGGAGGAAGGAGGTAGGAAGGGAGGGAGGGAGGCAGGGGGAATTGGGAGGGTCAAAACAAAAGGGTAAAACTGAGGGAGGAGGTGGAAACTAAGAGAGAGTGAGAGCCTCTGTGACAAAAAATGACTTGTGGCATACACGTACATTAGTTCAGTAGTTAACAGGTCGGCCATTAGGAATTGTGGACAGGGGGACAACATTCTCCAAGTTGGTCCCCTCATCAAACCACCAGTGATGCACAAACCTTTGCAGATGACACAACGTGCTAACTTTTAGGGCCTTGACAAACCAAGCTAATGGTCAGCCACTGGTCAATGTTGGCTTGTAGGTAAGTGTCTGTTGCCCTAGTTTTTCCTGTGTCCCACACAGCCGATTCATTATGCCTGTTGGTGAGTGAAATCAATCTGCAAAGCAAACAAACAGCTAAAGACAACAGGGCGTAAGATCGAATCATACTTGTTATATTAGGTAAGATTATCTTTTTAGACATGGAGCTCATTAGCAGAATTGGTTTGTAATTGTAACAATTCATCACCGCTAGGTCTTTGATGTCAGTTGGTGTGTGGGGGCCTTAAAGCACACCCCGATCTTTACTGTTTGCCCATTTAAGGTAGCATTTATGACCTGAGAGCAAATGACTGCTTTATGCCGGTTTAGCTGTCCGACAACAGAAACAGAAAATTGAGTTTGGCTGTATTAAAACATGGTAAAGGAGATGATGGAGAACAAGAGGGACAGATCAGAGGTGCCCCTCAGCAGAATAATCAGGCAGTTTGTTCCATGCTTAATCCCATTCATGCTGGAGATGTGACACGATGCCATTCATTGTGAACTGAACCCCAAAACCCATGCTGATATTTCGTTTCCCTTGGGAAGATGGAACGCTGTTGTTTTCTACTTAAATGACCGACATTCACAGCATATGATTCAACCACATCTATGATTCAGAGTCTGAGCCTGGATTGTCGCCACATGGCTCTTGACATCGAGGTGGCCGAGCTGGTGGTCACTGAGAGAGACTCTCACTGCAGCCTGTTTAATTTTGTTCTGAAACTTTTGGCGTGCAACCCTGTTCCATGGACGATAAACAAGGTGCAGACTTCCATCTGTGTCACTGGTAATGAGGAAATACACTTAGTGCTGGACAAAGCGGTGTGTTACAACAGCCCCGCGCAGACGTGAGGGTACTGTTTGCAGTGCAAACCCTAGGGTCTAGGTACCATATCTGAAGGGTTACTTTTAGTTCCAAAGGTACTATACCGAAAGTGTTTGATGGAAATGGGGCTTATGACGCCCCTCTGCCATTGTGCATAGGGATAGATAGCATTATCAGCAGTTACAATTGTATGAGTGCACTGTGGGGTGGTGGTTATTAGCTAGCTGGCTGAATACACACACAGGGACTCACATGCACTAACATACACGCGTGGCTGGATCATCTACCACAACAAAGAACAGAGAAGTTCGGATAACAAGAACTACTAACTACTTAAAAGGATTCTAAACAAAATGGATTAAAAACATATTGTTGCAGTCGGCGGTTACAATGAGCTACCGCGACTTGAATAAAAATGTGGAGACACCTCATTGCAGGGCTGTATAGTGGAACTGTGGACCAAGATCTTAACAAAACAACCTGAAAATGCTAGTGAGGACGAATCATTTGTAAATGTAAATGGCATTTTCAAAGTTAGCCAGCTTAGCACGGATCTAGTGTAAGCTTGACAGCTCTTCTCAATAGCTTTAGGAAACTTGCCCCATGTAGCATAAAAGCACTGTGTCATGGAGGCAGGACCCAAGGTAGCAGGGGAGAGTAGGGGGAGGGAGAGGAAAGAAAAGGGGGGAGAGACAGTGAACGGAAAGGCTATTATACATTTTTCATTAAGTTTCTAGGCACTAAGCCACATCAAAGCCTCTCAGAGATAGAGGGGAGGGAGAGAGGGAGAGAAAGAGAGAGAGAAGTAGACACAGGATGTTCTAATTAACTTCACAGTCGCTTGCTCTCCCCCTTCTCTCTCTCACACACAGTCATTCTCTGTGTATGTAAGTGTGTCTCTACCCTGCCCACTGTCTGTGTGCGTGCCTTGTAAATTCATCACAACACCCCCCATCTACAAAAAAAAAAAAGTTGGGAGTTGCAGCTCGTGTAGAGGCGATCAAGCGGCAGAAACCTGGGAGGGCCAGGGGGAGGAGGGCTGAGGGGAGGAGGAGGAAGACAGAGTGGGGAGGGGAGGAAGGGGCGGGAGCTGAATATCACAGAAGGAGAAAGGAGCCCTGAGGTGTTGCTGCTGCCACGCCCGGGGAAGGAGGAAGACAGGAAGAAGCAAGAGACCCGCCCTTCCCAACCTCTGCTGTCTCGTGGTGCATTCAGGTTACATGGGGAAAATGGGAAACACAAACTGCAACTTTCAGAGGAAACTCTTTTTCTGGCCTCTGAACTCCAGCAGCCCCAATACGAATGCTTGTTGCTCAGCAAGGGGAGCGGAGGAGAGAAGAAGAAAGGCAGTTTATGATTTTTCATTCATAGCTGAAAAATTAATGTCGCTGTAAAACATAAAATAAAATGTTTAATGAGTGCAAAAAGCTGATCAAGAGAATCAAAATTCTTCAAAGTTCTTTATAAATGAGTCACTTGAGCAACTTTTCCCACATTTCTAGAGGGCACGACCCTCCTATCTGCTCTCATCACTCCATTCCCGCATGGAGTGAGTCAACAGGAAGTTGAGCGTGCTCTTCACATTGAGCAAATTGTACACCAACTTGTCATCTTAATAACATCACTGAGCTGTTAGTCTCCTGCCAGACTGCTGACGGAAATGAACTCTATGCAAAAGAGAGCGCTTATATTACTCTGTATGGGAGTGCATCTGGCTGCCTGAAAAACGGAGAGAGAAAAAAAGAGAAGTAAAATTAAAGTGGGAAAGAGATAAAGATAAACAGAAGTGAGTCATTAATCTGAGCAGTGATGGTTTCCCTGTGATTGCATTTCGATCAGCCTTAAATATTTGTCAATAAAACACAGCAAATTGACCGCTAATCCACTAATGTTTTATTGATGGGAATGGTTGCTAATTCCCCCACAGTCTGCAGGCGCTTATAATTGCTAGTGTGATTTCTACTGCCGTCTGCACAGACTAAAAAGAATATCTTTGGTCACTTGGCACAGTCCACAGGGAGCCATAAGGACACGAGCAACTAGAACAGCTTATGGAGCAGGTACAGGTTTGGTGCCGTGTTTAAAGACACTTCTGCGGGGAATCTGTTTGCAGTTTGCTTGGACTTAAGTCATTTACTTAAAGTCTGTAAGACAAAACTTCATTCAACAGCTACAAAGGCTGGAACTCACAAGTTACAGTGGAAAACTGAAGGCTAAATAAATGCTTTGCTACTACACTGTTAACAAACCATAAAGAAGATTGTAAAAAAACAAAAACAAAACTGCTTTATCAACATTTTTATATTAACAGTTTATAAAATGACTGCTTTTATGAGCAGCTCACAGTAATAATCCCACAGGAAATTGTCACCTGTCTCTGCAGTTGCCTTTGGCTCTACAGGGCATTTTAGCATCTTTCAGCATATTGTTTTGGTTTACAGGCTTCACTATTTGAGTCAGTGTCAATAGCATAGCATATGCAGTATTGGAGAGACCATAGTGCATCTTGTCTTGTGATCAGTATAGTTCAGATCTTAAAGTTTACAGTTTGCACATTAAACCTACTGTAAGGCCTTTGCTGTGTGATGTAGCTCCTCTGCTCGTTCTCTCTAAAGCTTAGGGCCCCACCTTACACCCTGTGGATAGTGGCACATGGCGCAGCCCACTATTTTACTTTTATCCCACCAGAACACTGCGCTCCGAGAATGCTTGGTTACTTGTGGTTCCTGGAGTCTTGAAGAGCATAATGGGAGCCATAGCCTTCAGCTATCAGGCTCCTCTACTGTTGAGCCACCTTCCAGAGGGATGTTGTGTGTTGTAAAGCCCTCTGAGGCAAATTGTGGTTTGTGTTATTGGGCATTGTAAATAAAATTGTATTAAATTGAAGTGAACTAAAACTGTCATTGCTAGTTTCAGGCTGACGCGGTTGTCATTTTCACAGCCAGCACCGGTGTTGTGTAAGCAGCAAATGTACTCGCACCCATCTGTGCTCCCATGGGCACTCAGGTCTTAAAATCAGGTGTGGTCTGACACATTGATGATGTATTGCTATTTTGAGGCAGCAGGAAGCAACTGCATCATTGATCAACAAAAACCTGGTCTAAAGTCAGAATGGTGCAGCGTTTTCCTGCTTTTTAAAGGGCCCATTATTCAGATGGTAAAATGCACCCACAGAGGTGGGTTCACAACCTGCATACACTCTGCTTGTGATACACACAAGGATGCTCATTAATAAGGAAAATATTAATTACATTCTTTAAAATGTGAACATAGCAGAGAGCAGGGCAGAGCTTCTGTCTGACTCCCCATTAAGAGAGACTCTGTGTGCATTTACACACGAGGAACAGCGTAATGCATTGATTATTTCAGAAACTAAAAGTTTAGTTCAGTTTCCTCTGTGAAGTCGCAGTTTTTAGTTTTGTTGCCTAAAAGAAAAGTGTGTGGGATTTAGGGGGATGTATTGGCTCAAATGGAATGGTTAGCTTTAGCGTATAATCACCTGAATGTAAGAATTGTTGTGTTTTTGTTAGTTATTTATATCTACATAGGAAGCATACCATGTTGCATGGCTATGATCCAGAAGTAGCCCAGACTGGACAAATCACACTGGCTCTAAATAGGGTAATTTACATTTTTGTGTCGGCCAGTGTTATTTGCAGCCCTTTGCTGATGAGAATGTTTGTAAGATACAGATTTTTTCTTAATGTGAAACTGCTTTATTCAATGTTTTTACTGGATAAATCACTTGGTCTTTTTGGGTTGGAGAGGAGACCTCTGTGGATTATTCAGCTCCCCTCCTGGTAAAAAACTCCTGAATATCTAGATCTTAAGATGTCAGAGAACAAGGGTGAGCACACATAAGCAAGTGCTAAGCCAGTGGCCTGTCTGCGAGGTGCCAAACAGTGTCAGAGAAACACGGATTTCTAACATTAAACTGCTATTTTCAGTGTTTTTAGCAATTTAAATCAGTTTTTTATTTCAGCGAGGAAGAAAAAGTGGATTATTTGGGTCACGATTAAAACCTTCTGAACACTGAAGGAATGCTATCTGGGAGGATTTTAGCTTGTTGCAATCTGCAATCCTCACCACTAGAAGCCACTAAATCCCCCTAAATCTTATATACTGGACCTTTAATTGTCCCACAATATTTGCTGCAGTAACGTAACTGCTCTTACTGCATCACTTTCAGAAGAATACGGCTCGCTTCTCTAATTTGCTGAGTCTGCCATGTAATAAGCAGTGCACCAGGTGCAGGCGCACCTGGCTTTTAAAGGGAATGGGAGATGTCACTGATTGGTTGAATTCATGTTTTGCTAAGGGGCTAAATACATCCCCCTTGCCCCTTGCACCCTATGGTACATAATATCCAGACTGCGCACCATTTGAATGGCAAAAATGGATTTGGACATACCCTGAATGAGCTTGCACCATGCACTTTAGGCCATGTGCTAGATAATTTAAATAGGCCTCTTAGTTTTTTATAGAAGTGGAATATTTTCTGTCCGAAGAAATTCTGTTTCCATTGCTGTTAAAATATGCTGTAGGAAGCCCTGAAAGTAAAATTGCTCATTGTGAATATAAACTACCCTTAAAGGAGACAATTAATTCCAATCAGACATTAGACACAACTTAAGAAAAGGCATGCTGTGTTTTCACTTTTAATGTGATCACTGTGAGAATTGTTTAAGTATATACAGAATTTTTGTCTTTGTATTATTGTAGTTATTACATATTATTTTATTTTCAAATATTGCAATTTCATTCTACATGGTCTGCGCAAAGAAAGTGTGTGTGTGTGTGTGTGTGTGTGTGTGTGTGTGTGTGTGTGTGTGTGTGTGTGTGTGTGTGTGTGTGTTTCAAAACATAAGGATAGTTACTCAAGATTTGAGCTGAGCGCTAGTATGCTTTTGTCTTTCACAACCTTGGACATCCAATATCTCTAAACACCAGACAAAACTCATACCCCACATTAGATCTGCATTAGCGACAGAGAAACACAACAGAGATTTCACAAGCCAACAGTGGACAACTGATTAGCGCAGATAATGAAAGAACACAGGAGATGACAGCTTGAGGAGAAGTGGTTCGTCTTCCCCACAGGGATCACACCCACAGCTCTGCAAACATTAATTGGCAATGCGACCTTGGGCACAGTGAGAAAAACAGTTCTAGCTTGTTACCATGATTCATAATTAGTTTTTTTGTCATCTTTGAATCTGACTAGGAAGATAATGAATAATTTGAGTTGTCTTGTCACGTAATCCTGATGATCCCTGTTGGCTTGCTAAATCCATAACTGGTTCATAAACAACGCCAGGATTCAGAGAGCGCCTAATGAAATTTGCTCCGCTTTTCGATTTGATAAGTGAATTTTTGTTTTGCTCCGCAAAATGTCAGGACCTCAGTCATGTGCTGGTGGTTAGAGCAGTTGGAAGCTGTCTAGAAATAAATGACTTTTGATGAGACATGGTGGAGGATGAGAATGAGTTTATGTAACGATCAATGCAGAAGTTTTAAGGCTATAATAAGAAATGCTTTTGTGACATATTAAACTAAATAAAAATAACAAAGTAAACACATCTAACAGCAGCAAGCATTACTAATTTCAGTGGCCCAAGGGCACACACAGTACAGTACATAACCATGTAACTCTTTATTCAAATAAGAAAAACAAAGACACTGCAGTAGCAGGTACAAGTTTTTTTTTCCACAACAACAGTGATGTTAGTTTGGTATAGTTGTAGCACAAACTGCAGTCTCTCCCAGCAGCTTTATCGACAGCTTGGCAATTATAGAGTGTTGTTTATATTGCAAACAAGCAAGATCCTGTCTCTGTATTTCTTTGAATGGCAAACCAAAGATCTAAGTGCTTTTACCTTTGTTCTCCTGCAGCCATCATCCTAACAACATGCAAAACTCTGATCTGAGGCAGAAAAAAGCTCGTTCACAACGTCATAAGCGTGCAAAAATAATTATCTGAACACTGAAGTTTACTTTTTTTCTTGGGTCTTTAGATGAGTAAGGAAACATGAAATTGTAAGACTACAGTGCTCAAACTGTCACATCTCACCTCTAATAAAGCACAATGCTGTCTTTGACTTGTCTGGTGCAGAACTGAAACGAGCTGTGTTGTCAATATGCTTCGCAGATGAGCCCATTAGCTCGTTGCTACTGTCAGCACCAGCCTGATAAGTATGGAGCTGACTGCCTTTGGCCTTCAAAGCCCTGCATGGACTTGTACTTTTTTATCTGACAGATTTGCCTCTTCCTTTGGAAAAAACGCGTGGATGCTGTTCTCAACATGTCTGCTATCTGCTTGTCCCTGGTGTATCAAAAACAGCCTGCCCCTGGTGTAGAACTCTCCCACAGTGCATCAGTGAGAAACAATTGCCCTATCAGGCAGGAGGAAGGGGGCTAATGAATAGATTGTGTGACTTGCCTCTAGACAGACAAAGAGATAGACAGCAGCTCTGAAGCCAAAGACAGACACAGACAGCCATACTGAGCTGCAGCTGCAGAATCATGACATGTTCTTATAATATGGTATGCTATGCAGAACAGTACCAGTCATCTGAACAACAAGATGTCAGTATTAAAGTTTAAGATAAGTTTAGAATGTTACACAACACAGACATGAATCACACTGTAGCAGAACCTGGCACACTGTAGTACACTACACCACAGTCTAGTACAGGGAAGTATAACACTGATCATGTACAGTTCAGCACAGTGTAGGATAGTATAGTATGGAAGATGTATAGAACAGTATAGTATCATATAGTGTAATTTAAAGCAAAGTATAGCATCATATAGCACACCCCAGCGAAACATTATATTGTGTAGAGCAACATAGTACATAGAACATAGTAAAGAATAGTATACCATAGGGTAATATAGTGTAAAAATATAGTGTGGGGCCTGTAAAGAACAGCTACAGCACAATAGTATAGTATGATGTTGTAAAGAGCACAGTATAGCACTGGGATGTGCACCACAGTGCAGTATGGCATTTTTAGTATAGTATTGTTCAGTATAGTGTAGTGTAGTGTAGTGTAGTATAGCATAGCATAGCATAGCATAGTAAAGTTCTGTGTGGTTTCGTATAGCTTTGTTTAGTATAGTACAGTATAGCACAGTACAGTGCAGTACATTATATTGTATTGTATTGTATAATATTGTACAATAGAAATCACAGTATATTTTGTAAAAATGTGAAGTACAATATAATATATCACAACATAGTTTAATGTAGTATAACGTGGTATAGAGCACAGTAAAGCACAGCATAGCGTATCCTAGTATAGAAGTAGAATACATGTAGTGCTGTATAATCCAACATAGAGGTAATGTACAGTACGATATAGTACAAGATTATATAGATATATAAATGTATTATTAAATTGTAAAATAGACTGTTATTTCACTGGTGCTGTAATGCATGGTACGAAGCACATCGTACTGCATTTGGCCTTTTTACAGTAGGACTCTAATAAGGTGTGGTGTGTCGACCATGACCAATGTTAAGACACAAGTCAGTGGACAGATAAGACCTCAATTCTTGAACTTTGAAGTCATGGAGGGATCTGTTCCCTCTGCAGCACTCTGCTTTCTCTCAAAGCTCCCTGCTGCCACTCATCTCATATCTCTATTGGAGACAGACTGCATAACCCAGTCTGCACATCATACACACCAACACACACTATGCATGCATATAGAAGAAAAAGCTACTCTCTAAAGGATGCCTAATTGGCTTTTATTGACTTTAGCTCCAGCAACAGATATTGTGTGATAGTGTAATGACAAAAGATTAGCTCCTCATGCGAGGCTGGGTAATAACAGCTGAGGTGGAGAGCTGCTTCACAGAAAGCCATCACACCAGATAAGCACTGTAAGCAATGTGATTATGTGGATAGTAGTGTAATCTGAGCCCTATTAATATGTTTAATTGTAACCATTTGCAACGGCCCTGAAGCGCCTACCCATGATTGCTTGGCAATCGTGCAAAGTGTTATTTCATAAAGTGCTAAGCTAAATTCTCTTTAGGCAGGCAGCAATTATAATGCTCTTATACGTATATTGGCATGCTAATAAAACATACTTTGTGACGGAATTTAAAATTCAATCAGGTTGAGGCAGAGGGGTGCTAAATGCATCCTGGAATATGAATAGCTGTCTCTGTCTCTCCCTCCTCACCGCCAGATTGTACTCTCTGTAATTTCTTTCAGAAAAATCCTCATATTCTCGCCTCATCTCCCTTCCTCCTTCTCTTTCTGTCGCTCTTTGTTACCACCTCGTGTTTTTCCTCTGCTCTCATTCTCTCCTTCTCAATTTCTCATTTTCTCCATTTAATATTTACAACCTTGTTACTCTCTTGTTCCTCAGTCTCCCTGCACACCTAAGCACCCGCGTCCCTCCCCATCTATCCCTCCTCTCTGTCATCAGATAGGGGAGCTCAGTGAAGAAAAGCCCGTCTTGACTTCAAACGCCTCCCTGTCTATTTGTCTCCACCCCGTCTCAACTGCAAGGGAGGCACAGCCCTAGAAATCAACTCTTTCCTCCCCCCACTCCATTTCTACTCCCCATCTCCCCTCCTCACTGTTTGTGTCTGCTTCTTATTTCTCCTACTATCGATCTCCCTCTTCCTTCCTTCCTCTCTTCCTCTGCTCCTCTTTGCATCTCTTTTTCTCCTTATTTTCTTTCCCCCATGCCCATGCAGTAGAGCATTTAAATGTGATATTGCCTGTAGCTGTGGAACCTGCATCTGTGTGAAATAGAAACTGTTTATATCACTGTTATTTATTACTCAGACAAAATTCTGTCTTTTGCTCCAATTTGTTCAGATCTCTGCATGACAATTTGAATAGGACTTGATATCAAGGTGACGTGCCGCGAATGAAAATGCATGCTTTAGTGAATGTGCAGAGGGAAAAAAAAAACAAACAAAAAAAACATTCCACAGTTGAAAAAGGCATCAACGGACAAAGAGTGTAAAAAATGACAGCAATTATGGAGCATTTAAAAGCCATCATTAAGAGGATTGTTTTGTTCTCTGTTTCTTTGTTGTCTTTGTGCCACAGAGGCATCAGTCTGCCAGGCTTTGTGTATGTTTGCATGTTTTAGGGTCTCTGATCGGGTGCAAAGACATGCCATGATGCAACCAGAGGAAACCATTCACAGGGGCAGGACAAGTGCTGCCCCACCAACTATCCCTGGCATCTCCAACTGCAGAAGCTTGGAGTTTTTGTTGCATTGAAACTGGGTGTATCCATGCCAGCTGCAGAGGGTCTGTGTTATAATATGGGCATGTAAGTGTGTGTTTTATTGATTGCTTTTTTAGACAAATAAATGGTGCTTTGTTGTAAGATCACAGTGTGCAAAGTAAAAGTGTGCTGAGGACAAAGCACACAGCAAAAGAACTATACACACCATCAAAAAATAAACTGCACTGATGGACTAAACCTACAATTATCCTCCATCAAATGTTATTCCAGGCTTTTCTCTATTCAATACTTGCTTTTGTAATCTTTTGATAGCAGCTGGGCAGTGTTTTTTTTAATGCTCCCATGGATTATTGCTGTTTTTTGTGTACATAGGGGCTTGGAAGTGTATGTGCTGGATGTCAGTGCATATGACTGGCTCTGAATGTGAGTGCACATTTTTATAAATGTGTTTATGAAAGCTCTTCACCTCTAATTATTTCCTTGTTTACCCAGACGTTTAGAATACAATTAGAGCGGGAGAGAAATAGAGAGAGAGAGTGTGCACGGTATCTGTAGTATAATCTTCCCTTTTCTGACAAACGGTTGGGCTTTTCCAACCTTCAGTTTGTTCCCTTGCAAAGAGAGAGAGACAAAGAGAATGGAGTAAAGGGCTGAATCTTGCGTCTGTGAAGATACACCTCTCTGAGTAAGCAGAACTGAAGATGCACACCTTTGATGCAGTATTTTGAGGCTATTGCCTGGATCCTTCACCTCAGTAAAAGTAACCACAGTATAAAAGCAGTCCTCCATTCAAAATGTATTTAAGTAAATATACAGATGTATTATCAGCAGACTATATGTGAACCTGGCAGCACGGTGGTGTGGTGGTTAGCACTGTCACCTCACAGCAAGAGGGTTCCTGGTTTGGTCCCGAGCGCCAGAGCCCTTCTGTACAGAGTTTGCATGTTTTCCCTGTGTCAGCATTGGTTTTTCTCGGGTACTCCGGCTTCCTCTCACAGTCCAAAGACATGCAGGTTAATTGGTGACTCTAAATTGGCCGTAGGTGTGAATGTGAGTGTGAATGGTTGTCTGTGTCTATGTGTCAACCCTGCCATAGTCTGGCGGTTTAGAATGGAGCAGAACAGTTAAGTTAAACCAGATAAACCAAAAAAAATGGAGGAAGATGAGAGACTCCTGTCATATAACACACAGTCATTTTATTAAATGTGAAAATTAAATATTAATCACAGCAGCTTTATATATGCTCCTGATAACATCTGCCCCCCCCCACTGCATTCATGTCGGCACATTGCTGTTGCTCGAAGCACAAGTGGTCGCCAGTTCCTTGCCAATTTTTTATAGTCAAGAGGATAGAGTCAGTCATGTCAAGTGGCGAATCATTTCTGGAACATATAGCTATACATTAGCTACACAGTTATTAACTGCAGTGGTGGCTGAAGCTGGGTGCTTAAGTCAGTCCCACACTAACTGGGACTAATACAGAGATACTCGAGCCTTGTTAGAAACGGTAACCCCTTACACAAAACATTTATTTTGGAAATGTCAAATTTAAAAAAAAAAGATTAATTACCAATCACAAAAGCTCTGTGGATGTATAATTAAAAATATATATTTGTCATCATACAAATGTTATCAATAAGACCTTTAAAGTAGCAAAATTAAAATCCTCCGTAATGCAATATGATACATATGTTAATATATTATGATATACATAAGCATACACTGATCAACCAAAACATTAAAACCACTGACAGGTGAAGTGAATACACTGGTCATCTTGTTACAATGCAATGTTAGGTCTGGGCATTCATGTGGATACCACAAGAGACACACCCATCCAAACACTGCTGCAGTCCAAGTACACAACCTCATGTCAACGGCACTCCCTTCAAGATAATGTGCCCTGCCCCCCTCAAAAACGAGGCAAAAAATGGCCCGAGGAACGGGACAAAGATCTCAAGCCGTCAACTCGGCCTCCAAATTGACTAGATCCCAATTTGCTCGAGGATTCGAGGGATGAGCTGGTTTCCCAGAGATACCTCTGATAGACAGTGGGGCCTGCTTGGATCGAACTTGGGTCTGACCTGTCGAGGCATGGACACAGGACCTCTGGCGACCTGTCCAGGGTGTACCCCACTTCTTGCCCATTGTCAGCTGTGATAGGTTCCAGCACCCCGCGACCCCTAACAGGACAAGCGGTTATGGAAAATGAATGAATGAACGTGCTCAATTACAGTAAGTGAGTAAATTAACTTAACTCATATTCTACAACTGGAGAAAAGATATCAGGTCAGGTAAGGCTGAGGAAGACAGCCAAATCATTCAACATGTTTTTTTTTCTTCTTCTTCATTTATTTTTCTGTCATGTGTTTGGTGATCTTAAAAATATTTTTCCCATTATCAGGTTTATTTCTCGTTTTTTTGCACATTATGCTTTGACCAATGCAACACTGCCCGACAGTACAACCTCAACTCACCTTATATGCAGGCTCAATGGAACAAGCCCATCCACAATCTGTATGACAGCTGAATGTTGAACATAAATGTTGTAGATTTAAATGACATACTTCATTCTCAGTGCTCATGCACCTCTAACCAACCATTGTTTCACATTAAAACCAGCTACAGTGGATTCTGTTGGAAATAATGCTGCCTTTGACTGGCTAGTCACAATGAAAAGATGGTGGGATTTCATCTTATGTAGGCACCTATGTGGGCAGAGTGGGTAGTTTCTTGAGTCCACATACAGAATGTGATGTTGGAGATTTAAAGGATTTAAAAGTGCTATTTTGGCAGCTATTATACTGGATTTAGTCTCTATGGAAACACACGGCGCGACATCTGACCTGATTTATTCTTTGAGGACACGATAAGAAGAAACGGAGTGTGACAATGGTCTGGAGAGTCATGGTATAAAGTCGCAAAGCAGGGAATGAAAGGAAAAGAAACCATGAGTGCTTAGCATGCATGCATCATGCATGTTTTAAATCTCCCACAGCCCCGTGACTCTTTTGTCAAGGCTTCGTGAGCTCCCACAGTGGTGATTGCAATTTTTAATAGGCGGCATGATAAGGAGCTGCTTATTTATTAAGAGCCCGTGTTTTGATACAGACTGAGCAGATGAGTCCTAAAATTAGCATAGGGAGCTACAATTCTGCTCTTTGGATCTAGGAGGGTAATAACAGCCTGCCGCATCAGCAGGCATGGCTATCAGCCAATTATCACTGGATCATGCATGTAAGCACAGAGGGCCTACAGAGCCTAGAGTGGTGTAGTGGTATGTGGAGAGGCAGGAGGGAGCATCTCAGCACAGATATAACTTAAAAGTAATGTACAATAGATTGTGCTATGTGCAGCCACACAAGGACACAAATTTTATTTTCAGTTCTTTTATTTTCTGTTGGCAATTTGGATTTTATTTTGCAGCACAAACGACAAAATGGCTTTTCCTAATAAGACGTGAGGGAGCGAGTGCACTGTGGGTGTGAAAGTCAGTCTGACAACAGAGGAACTCCATCAATCTCTAATGCATAGCCAATGAGGGGCTCTCCAACAACAGGCCTTTGTATGCCACTGGAAACAGATTGATCTTTTTGTATGCTGTGCACATGTTTGCCCCTCGTCCCTAAGGCCCTCATTGTCTTCTATTTGTTTAACATGATGGAATATGCTAATCAGGCAGGCGGAGCGGAGATAAAACTAGCACTCCAGTGCTAACGCACTAACTGAACCCACGGACTAAAACTGTATCACTTTTAATTGAGTGTTCCCCTAGTAACAGAAATAGTGATGCAAGCACATTAAATAAACAACAACCTATATATTAAACACAAGGATTCTCTTTGTGGTTCCCTTTCGTTCCGGGGAGATATGAGCGTGTGCATTTTTCAAACCAAGGCTGGGAATTAAACATTACCACTAGGGCATGTTTTCATGTTTGTGATTGCAGAGTAGCAGTTCTACTTGAAATTGCCATGTTTTCTTCATTTCACAGAAACAAATGCAGCAGCAGAGGCCCGTGGCTCCTGGGATCTGCAGGGTGCCACGCATTGCTCGTGGCTCTTTTGATACAGGTTTATTACACAGAAAGCACGTAAACACTCGCATGAGCGTTGATTTTCTGCAGAAACATTCACACGAGTGGAAAATGAGCACTCATATAAAAACATATACACATGCGAACAGACACACTGACACTCCACCCACCCCCACACGCCACATGCTGTCTGTGGCTTTCATGTCCTTTGCCCAAACTTTTGATTGGTCCCAAAAAGCCAGCAAGGGGCGCTTGTTTACTTCCTAGCAGCAAGTAAATATTTTACACTGAGTGCCTTCATGTTGGAAATCTGGGCAATGCATGGGAGATATCTCGTCAGTCAAGATAGTAAACAACCTGCAAGTTTGGAGCAAGAAGGAACTTTGACAGACCCGACATAATTCTCTTGTGCAGCTTTAACAAGTTACATGTCATAAGGAGACATACACAGAACAATGGATGCACATCTACAGCAGTAACTTCTCAATGACCCATAACTTTAAACTACAACTTATTCAATCAAAATTCTACAGAGTTCACTTCATGCAACATAAACTACATAAAGTGGCACTCACAGACAAACACCTGTACACAGTGCACATTAAACACAACATAAAATACCCTCAACCGTAGGTCGCAGCACTACGGTCTCCCCTTCTGCCAGGGGATCTCTCCTCAGTTGAACTGCCACTGAAGTATGAACAACTCATACTGGTCACCTTAACAACACTTAAAATACAATCTTTTTATGCTTTAAAGACAAAATTAACTCTTCCCTATTCCAGCGGCACCTTTTCCTATCAGAGCACATTTTAACAGAAAGGCAAATAGCAATTAAAAAAACCCACAAAAAACAAATGGACTCATTTCACAGATGTTTGGCCTCATTCATCAATATCAATATTAATATCAATATCAATACTTGCCTACTTTTTAAACACAAACCATTATGCATACATGCATACATACACATAAACCCACACCAGTAAAAACCTCCCACTACCCAGATAGCACACATACATCTGGCCAACGTCGGCCTGAGAACGACACACCGGCCCTGAATTTATAACGTCTAACAAGCGTCGGCCGCATGGGCGGATATCTTTAAATTTAATATTCTTTTGTCCCAGCTCATCAAACGTCTCTGTTACGTTGGCTTTGGGTCAGCCCAGTGCCGTAGAAAGCTCAAGTGTGGGTTAGAAGAGTGGAGGTCAAATAGTGAAGTTTAAGGATGCCTTTGGTATGTTGTTAATGTGATTTTATGGGCAATTTATCAGTCAAGGTCTCCTCCTCTGCAAAGCAAACCACCCTGGTGGCTACAGGTAATAGCGCAGTTTTGAAACCACTGTTTTTCCGAGATGAAGGACTGATTGTTGAGCTGCTGTTAACAGTTAACAGAGTTAACGCCAAATCCTGTTATTTAACAGTTTCAACACTAAATTAAGCAAAGTGACGGACCCAAAGCCTTCAATCTGGCTAAAAGACAGCTGAAATGCTACCAAAAAAAAAAAATAATACAGTGGTGAAGTTGGGATTTGTTTCTTGAAGTTATGTGCTCATTGTCTTTCTGTCTCTTGCAGACTGCCAGGAGAAGCAGACTGGCCATCAGATATTTTTTGTGGAAATTTGAAAATAAAGTTTGTCAAATTGACTTTTGTCTCTTTATTGTGCACACTTACACACGAAATAGGGTAACAGTCAGCTATTTTTGAACGTTAGCATTGATTTCTCACACGTTTGAAAGGTCCGACCTAAATGAATAAAGGTCGTAGTTAACGAAGCATATGAATATTAATGAAGGAGCGGCTACTGAGCGCAGCTTCTTTTATTGATCATTTGAACGTCGTGTGGTGGTCATTTTTGATTAAGGGCCGACGTCTCAGCAACGTCTTGGTAATGAACAAACACTCTCCCTGCTACGTCTTAACGATCTAAACTTGATACATCGGGCTGACGTCGGCCAGATGTATCAAAAACAGTGATGGGTCGCTACACAACATCGACACGTGGTGCCTAAAAAGCTGCTGGAAATACAGCAATGACACGCTAAAACACAACTGGTTTTGTCGTCTATTGGTCTCAAACTTTGGTCTGCAGTGGTCTGCAGCTTGGCATATATAGTATCTCATACAGTATCTCACATTGGAAATGCATGAAACCTACAAATGTAAAATATCCATCATTTGCCGACACCAACGTGTTGTTCTGGCGATTTGGCTGCATCTCTGGGTCCCTGTCGGGACCCTTCATACTACTGTAGCTGACACATTGAAATATTAAACTCAAAAGAATAAAATACAACTGCAAAATGTTATAAAAATTTTTATGACTTTTATTGTATTTATTTTTGTTTTCTTATTTTTATTTTTGTTCGGTATGTATCACGTCAAGCTCTACATCACCTAATTTTCTTTGTCTGTCTTGGATGTATTTTTCCCATTCCTGTCACTGTGTAACTGTAACGCAACTACTGTTTTGTTTTTGCACCAATAGAAAAACAGACATACACAATACACCTACAGTCAGACACATTTGCGTATGATCAAAGAATGCACATCTGCAAAGCAAGTGAGATATGTCTCCACTCTGGGGAAATACAGAGTGAAATGGGTTTGTGAAAGATGCAGGTTAAACTTTCATAAATCACAGAGAATTTCAGAACAGGGTAAAACCGATCCCTGCTGTAAACACTGTCAGTGTTTCTCTACCCTAACCTCAATGTAATCCTGATTTAACCTGAAATCTAAACACAGGCGTGAGCTAAAAATGCTTCTCTTTAGAAGTGCGGACTGGCAAACTGATCTTGCTTTGAGGTGTGTTTTTATTCTGTCTGTCTCTGTGAGGGACGATTCAACCTTCACACAGATACACATATTAAAAACATAACAGAGTGGAGGTGGAATGGAAGGCTGCAGCCCACGAGTGTGTGAACAAACCCAAACAAGCCATGCACCCCTGCCACGTAATGGCCTTTTAATTGGAGGCCTCGCGTCTGCTTGAGCGCCAGTGGAGGAATCTGTGTCATTCGCCTCCAAATGACACGAAGCGTCCCGCTTTTATTCCACTGCTGGGACAGAACTTGCCAGGGATTTTTATTTGACACCGAAATAAGATCCGGCCTGCTGAACTAGCCGCAAAGCCTGTCCTCGGAAAGATAGGGACGAGACAGAATTAAAGGGAAAACTAGAGGGGAAAGAGACGGAAAATGAGAAAAGGGTACCGAAGTTAAAGAGTAACGGGGATAGAAAGAAATACAGGGGGAAAAAGTGGTTAAGAGAGGAAAAGCAGAAGGCATGTTTGACACTGGCATCATGTTCCACAGAGCTGCAGTTTGACATTCAGACCAGCATGGTGTCAGAGCATGTGAGCTGGGTGAAATGGGTTCAGATTCCCCCAAGGTAAGCAGAAATGTACATGATAAGTGTGTGTGTGGTAAAATGGAATGAAATAATACATGTGTTAAGCAACTTTAGTAAAGCTGTCTTCCAACAAACCAAGGAAACTATACCCTATGTGAACTGTAATTCAGAGACAGAGAGGTATATGAAAATAACAAGACAGAAGATGTTCCATAAATACAGTTCTCCCCTGATGCACATTTTAAAGGCTTTCTGAAGTGGAAATACGTTTGACAGTGAGCAACATTAAGGTGCTCATATCCCGTATATGTGTGAGTATGAGTGTGCATCCATCTAAATGAGTGTCTCACGTACAGTATGCCTTCTCTGACAAAGACAAATGATTTGTGCAGTCCTCTGATGAGGAATACTCAGCCGCAGCACAGAATAAGAACACATATTATAACACTCGTGGCCACGCTGATAGTGTGGCATAATAATCTAACATTCACTTCATAATATGTCAAAGACCAAAAAATGAATTTCCCAGCATGTAAAAACTGAACATATTATGCACGAGCAGCAGGGTATAGCTCACTGGCTATTAAGGCATTATGAGGGCTTAATTTAGCATGAATAGGTTTTTGCATTATAAATAATTGAAATTGGTATAAATTAACAGTCATAGTCCCATTGGGGAGGAGGGTGGTGGGATGCGGCCCTGTTTGGCAGTGCGTTACACACAGCCGAAAAAAAAAAAATGAAGAGGAAAAAAAAAAACAGCTGTGAAAAATGATGCCCTAAGTTCAAAGCAACTTCAATCAGGATACATTTCTCTGCTTGATGAATAATTGAGCAACAGCCTGAACAGCCTTGAGTCCTAGCACTTTTTTGTGACGGCTTTTGCATGAATAAAACACTGTTTGGCCCGCAGAGCTGTCTGCGTTGCAGGGATACGGCACTGTGTAGTAACATGGAAATTGCTCTAGGTATTTTTCTCTTCGGCTACTCCTTTTGGTTCAGTGTTCTCTGCCCCTGCATATCTAATTATGCTTGTCTTTCTCTCTCTGTCCTAAACTTCTATCTGCCTCCCTGCCTCGCTTTCACTTTCTCCCATTTCCCTCTCATTGCCTCCTTATTATACTCTCTCTTTTTCAGCCAACAGTGGTCTGTTAAAGAAGGTGAATGAGCTGCCTCCCGGTGATCCTGTACAAAAAGTAAATAAATAAAAAAGACAGACTCACATGCCAATAACTTCCATGCACTTTGACAAAAAGCTGCTTTTTCCTTCCCAGGACATCACAAATGGAGGTGAGAAAACAAACAAGATGTTGTTTAGTTGAAGATTGGTATCCACATTCTAAACTGTCTTAAACAATCACAGCAAACAGTGAAGGTCTCCCTCTGACCTATTTTCAAGTCTGCCAAGAGGAACCGCAAACACTCAAAGTCCCTGTGTGTTCAGAGTGTTTATTTGATCACACTTTTTAAATATATTTTATCTTTCCATAAAAGATACTATTACTATTACTGCATCTGTTAGCTGACTTTATAATTTTCCTCTACTTGTGCTACATTTCAGCACAACGTATCCTTACATGGCAGTTTGTATCATATCCTATGAGTTAGCCCCCCACAATGACTTAACGTACTTAACATTAAGTTATGCAATTTACGTTAAGTTAAAGAGGTTAGGTTTAGCCAAGTAAAGTTATTGTGGTCAGGGTTAGGAAAGGAACAAGGTGACAACATACTTTAAAATGACTTAAAGGTCACTCAAAGTTCACACACTTTCGGAACACAGGTCTTCTGGGGAAAGTCCTGTGTTTTGTGATCAATCCACCACTGCAACCTGCTTCCTTACTGGGAACCCTTGGGACCTATTCCTGCTTTACTCCCGTTAGCACATTGGTAATGTGATTGCAGCCTTCCAAATTATGTGGAGTATGCACAAATTATTGACTCCTGTTAAAGTGGGATATGTACAAATTATGGTGCTTTCCTTTTTGGATATAAACTAGCGCAACACGTCATAATCTGAAAGCCACACTCCTAAAGGGAAAACGAGGCCCACTTTCTCCTCCACTTCTTCAACCGTTCGCTGTCCTTCTGCCTCCGCAGCCGTGCCTTCAAGTCTGCACGACTGAATTGCTAGCTAGCTAGCTAAAATTATTAGCTATAGCTAGCTAATAATAAGATGGCAAAGGATTATTTAAGCACGCTATGCCTGCCAGAGAGGCAACAGTATATTGATAAGCTTAATATTGCTGGTCTACCTCAGTGTCCCTTCTCCTTACCTTGCTCGTCTTGGAAAAAACATGATGTGGAGATTCTTTTTTAAGAAGATGAGCATTTCGGCATGCTCAGCCGTTAGCCTGCTCTTACGACCGGCACACGTTGTTGTTTTGAGACATGCCTCTACGTGCTGGTAGATTGATAGAAGTGCTAGAGCGGACGGCTGGAATGGACTGCTTGAATCGAGGAGCACTGGGCACAATTATAACAGAAGTTGCATTCATACTGTCAATGCTTTATCTTAACATACATAAAAACAGTTAACTGTTACTCTAACAAATACATTTGGAGGGTTTGACAAAGTGTTTGCTGCACACATAGGCATACCGATTGTCATGATCCCACAATTTCTTCCCTGTTACGGCCTCACGTTTTATTGCCTGTATCCACTTTTATCTTCTACAAGGCTCCATTTTTTTCTGCTTGGCAGCTGATAAAAGCTAAGCTCTGGGTTTTTATTGGCCGTGCAGCCCACCACACAGCAACTTTTTGGCATTTGGACTTCGGGAAAACTCAACAGGCTGGAAACGGACGGGGAAAGTGTGAGGGGAAAGCGGGCCTCGTTTCCCCTTTGGGGGCGTGGCATTCAGATTATGACGCATTGCGCTCTGTCTCTATATAGGCACTATCGGTAACTAGGTAGTGGATCTCACAGAAATCTGTGAAAACTCTGTTTCCACCCAAATCTTTTGATATAGTACCTTTAGAACCAAAAGTAACCCCTATGGACATGTACCTAGACCCTTGATCGGTTCAGTGTTTCCACTGCAGACAGTATTCTTAATGTAGATGGGGTTATTGTCACTCACTAATCTGTCCAGCTTTCACTGTATTTCCTCTTCACAGGTGATACAAAGGATCATTTGCACCTCGTTGATTGTCCAAAAAACAGGGTTGGCATGCCAGTTTCTCTTGATGGGATTTTTAAAAATAGCAGGTTAGAGCATTGAGTCCTTGTTGAGCAAGTTGCAAGGGTTGAGTGCTGCTGGAGTGCACCGGAATGATATGAACACTGGTTACAACCTTCATAAAAGTGGTTATAACCTTAAAAACCAGCCACGCCTCAGCCCTGAGCAAGAGTAACAGTTCTCTTTTAATCAGTTAATGGACTGCAGTGTTTCTGGCTCCACCTTTAAGTACCCAATCAGTTTGCGAGGTACCTCAACAGGTTGGTGACCAAAAATGGGGACGGTAAGGAATGGAAACGGATAAATCCTTGCTGTAATGTGTACCGGACTGAAAAGAACCAGACTGCTTGGTGGAAATGAGGCCTTACTTATGACAGAATACCTCAGACATATCAATGAACCAGTAGTGGTGTTTCCATCAACAAAGAAATCATTTAACTCACCTGCCTGAACAGCTGTTTCCACTAAAACAGTGCTTTTTTGGGTTTTTTTGTTTTCTCAGTGTTTCATTTCATCTCTATGTGATCTGCGTGACTCTGATGTTTTCTTTTGATACAGTTTGAAATAAAGACTTAACTTTAAAAATTTACATTTCTGTGCCACTGTTGAGATAAAAAAAACGTCAGATGAAAATCAGTGTGCATCAATGAGCAGACTAACACTCCTAGAATTACCACTTGAAACAATCATATTTCCATCATGTTTTCTGCGTTATTATCACTCTTGTTTGCGCCCTCTTCTTCTGCAGTGGAGTAATGGCACATACCCAAAGAATTTGCACTGCCTGCTGTCTTTTTCTGTCAATCTGCTGACTGACAGATTGACAGCTTGCCCAGCCAGAGTCATGGAATTTCTTCTTATGGGACTGAATGACTGAGTTCTCAGGAATCCAATTGGGTGGGCCAGCTGTAAATCTGGGTGGGCCTATGCCCACCAATAGATCCGCCTCTGCCTCTCAACACCTCATCACATGGTGGTAGCAAATTATGCGTTAAAATGATGTGCTATCACCATGGAAACAATGCCAATGGAAAATCAGTTAGGATCCTTGGTCATGGTGGACATGCATATTGACTGGCTCAGTGATGTCATGCAGTGATTGGTGGTTAACTATACGACCACAGAGGTAGTATAACGAGCAAGCCACAAGACTTTTACCTGTTTGTGTCTCATGTGAAACTAGTCAGTGTTGACTTAACTTTCCATATTTACATCACGTTACGTCACGTTACAAAGTATTTATGTCTTGTATGTAACAAACGTGCCTACTTTAACAGTAACATCTTTACTAACATCTTTTTTCTTAACCTAACCAAGTAGTTTTGGTACTTAAACCAAACAAAACTCCAACTGGATGGCTACACCATGTGTTTTCACACACTGTGTTGCACCGTCAGGTAATGTGACGTTAGGAGGTCATTGTCATTTCATGTATTTCAGTGAGATCAGGTTGACTTTAGGACAAATATTACAATTTAGTATCTTTAAAATATGCATGTTTTTGAAGTGAGTCTCTCAGTTGTACTTGAGTGCAGACAACCAATTTAGTACACTTTCCATAATCTACCCGATTTACATAAGTTTAATGGGAAAAACAAGTCAGTGAAGGTCATCTTATCCAAATTATTTCCGCAGCCCTCACCTATAGTCATGACCCTTTGAGATTTAGAGCTCTGAAAACAGAGTTTTGGTGGAGAAAAGCGGGACACTCTGCAGAGAAACCACCATGAACTCCCCCCTAATGTTTTTTAATGAACAGAATCTAGCTCAAAGTCTCTGTCTTCTCATTATTTTTGCATCGCATGGGAGCGATCATACTGCATAATCTGAGTCCGAGTATATTTTAAATGTCCCCTGATATACAAATTAATATTTCCCTTTATCTAAATAGATGCACACATAAGAAGATTAAAATTTGGGTTATGGCTAAATTTTGGGTTATTGCATGATCAGTGCTTTTGTTCAGGCACTTTTAGACACACTTACAACTCACAGTAGGACACCGAAGAAAACTTTCCCATCCGGCCAGCTTGCAGTATGTGAAGCCTCCACTCAGCAGGTTTACCACATGTTTTATTAGAGTAAGTGCTGTTGTCAGCCTGCGAGGGTCAAGTGTTGTTAACAAACCATTAAAATTAGACAGCACCTCAATTAAACTGCCTTTTGTTGGCAACTTGCAAATATGCAATTACAGGTCAAAACAAGGTGACATGGTGCATTCATCGGTGATTGGCTCACAGCAGGACTTCAGAAGGGTCTTATACTTCAGGTTTGCAGTACTTACCTTTGAACAGGACATTTTACAACTCTTCCCATCCCTGCTGGTTAGAATGTAAACATTTCAAACTCATTTCCCCTCTGTGTGGTGGCGGCTATGAAGTGATCTTGAGGGCTGCAACTGAGAGCTCATTAAATGCAATGATGTCGTCACCGGCGGAGTTTCAGGAAATGCGTCGGGCAAAGGGAAAGGGATTGGCTTACAGTCTGTCATGGAGAGTAATGGCACGTCAGAACGCTAAGAGGAAACTCCTAATGGTCTGCACTTCAATATTTAATGCCTTCTTTCTGGCCCTTTCTGTTTTCTGCTGAGGGCAGGTATGAATAGAGGCTCCATATTTCATGGCAATAAGAGTTATTATAATGGTGAGCGGCACAGTAGCTCAATGGGAGTGTGTTTGGGGACAGAGTTACCGTGATTTACGGCTGCTTGCTGTGGTCGTATGCCGCTGTGTCTGTCCTCCAAACGCTCATTGGAAATAATGAGAGACAGTTATTAGTACTTGTAATTGGTAGTGTAGTCCATGTCATACACAAGGTTTTAGTTTGTGAGGACAGCAAACAATAGGGCTATTGAGGAAGAGGCTGTGTCTGGAGGAGGCAATGCTATCTGTGTCCATGACTACAGCCAGCACATGGCCTGGATTGCAGAGATCTGCAGTATTTCTTGATGAAGAGGTGGAAGGGAAAAGAAGAAACAGCAAGTTAGTGTATCACATACTGACATGAAAGCACACACTCCTGCCCACACACACGCGACACTTTGTCAGCACTTTCCAGTTCTCAAGGTTTAGCCCCCATGATCCAGATGGGACTGGGAATAAAAAAATGTATCCATCCATCTCACCACGTTATTTACTGTGGAAGTCGCACAATTTGATTTTTGCATAGCGGTTTGAAAAAAAGTGCAGCTGGGCTGAGACTTTTTCACTTGTTCAATTCAACTGTCGTCTTGTTGCTTTATCTTGAAACAAGTGGAGCAATTTGCCTCATATTGTTAGGTGCCGCATGAGACAATAGTGGAAAGAATTGAAATTATTTCACCCCACAGTCAGGATTTAAACACTGAAAAGAGGATTAAACGTCTTGTTCAAATAGAGGTTTGTGTTGAGAGGGGGGTGGAAGAGAGAGCAGTGAGAGAGGAGAGGAGGGGAGGATATCCTGCCAGCGCTGAGTGACCTTTGACCTGGGATATCCTACTTAAGATCCCACTCTACTAACAACCGCCAAGGCCATGGCACTTCCCCTGCTGCTGTACTGTGCCAAGGCCTCCTTTTGATAACACCACACTGTAACTGCAAAATCAGACTCGTGGTACTTCAGTGTCACATGGTGTCATTGTTTTACCCTGCAGTCAGGGCCCTCACTGAGATCTGGGAGGTTTATCCTGTCCCCTCAGATCCCACTTCCTGCAGACCCTCATGTCACATATTCTGTATGAGTAGAAATAGAAACCTATGATGTAGGCATAAATTACTGACAGCTCTTTTATAGTCTGGTCTGTTCAAGGTGAAGCCCAGTGAAGCCATTGGGTTAACACGCCCTACAACTCTGAACAAAACCCAGGTGATTCTTGAAAGCAGGTTTAGCAGTGGCTAACGTTAGGAAGCCAGCTGATAAAACAACTGTGGTGTTACTTTAATGGGAATTTTTCATTTACCATATGTCAAAGTAATTCTAAAGTTAGTAACTAACAGAGGTGGGAACTACTCATTGTTTTGCAAGTCACAATTAAGGCCCAGTCCCAATACCCCCCCTTGTCCACTACCCCTTAGCCCTTGGCCCTTGCCCACTATCCCTTGGCCCTCAAAATGAACGAGGGGAAGGGGTAGAAAGCTTTCCCTAGGAATTGGGACACCACTCACTACATCACAGCATGTGTAACTATTTTAAACAGGAAGCTGCGAGCCACCTACATTTCCAACCGGCATCTACAATGGAGTCTCATTCATCCTACCGAGATTGCGTTTGCCGCATTCATCATGCTTCATTTGATGAATGGCAGACGACAGGGGGCTTCTGCTAGTTAGCTAACCAGCTAACATTACGAGGCAGCATAGTTATACTAGCTGGCGTGGTATCGTAATGTGAAAAGTCAAAAAAAATTTGCAGAACAGGACAGATGACAAGACGCCAGATAGTGCGAGCTAGCTAGCTAGCTAAACAAGCAACCTGACGACGGTAACGTTAGTTATGTATGAACTTTTTACCCCGTCTCTTGCTCGATGGTAGCCATGGCGACGTCTACCCCTCTGGCAAGTCAGCATCTGAAATCCCTAAAGAAGGACCACCATCTAAAAGAAAAAGAACAGAATAAGGCTGAACAGGACAGTGATAGGGCTCGAGCCCAAACATGTGTAAACCTCGGTCGGGCATTCACCAAGTGGAGAGAGCTGAGAGATTTGAAAGGTTTTAAAACTGACCTCGAGTTGGCCCTTTTCCTAATCGACAGGTATGTAATTTTTGTTTTTATTTAGAGAATATACCGCAACTTGTTAGACGCTGTTTCACTTCAATATATGACGACATGGAAGTTATAAGCAAGCTAAATGTAACGTTAGCTGATGTGAACAGCTTTTGTCTAGTAACGTTACAACAAACGCCACAAAATTATCTGTGACTGTGACCATGAACACAAATATACAGCAGGCAGTTGTTCTCAGTTTATAAGAAATTCAGAGCTACACCAGTACATTTATGATTTTCCTCTCGCTCTCCAAAACAAATGCATACAGTAATTGCCGGTTGCAGTCGAGATTTTACGAATGAAGCCGAAGGCTGCAGTCGGAATTTTACGACACCAGGCTGTGGGTGTCACACCGCTTCGACCAAAGGGGGCGCTGTAATCAACGAAAATGGAAAGTTCCGCACAGCTGCTTTAAGTGAAATACATGTATTTGTAGCACACTTTTTAAATAATATGCTTTTTAGTCTCTTGACTTGGGGGAAGGTATCAAGTATTTTCAAGTCAAAATGCTCAAGACCAAGTGAAGTCACAAGTCATTGGTGTTAAAGTCCAAATCAAGTTGTGAGTCTTTTTTTGATATTGTTAAGTCTAAAGTCATCAAATTTGTGACTCGAATATGACTGGAGTCCAAGTAATGTCACTCAAGTCCACACCTGTGTTAACTATTATTGTAATTTGTGAATTTTAAATTCTACTTGCGTACACTACCTATTACTCCCCAACAACAGCAGGAAGTGATTTTCCATTTCAGGATTTGGGATTAATATCACAGAAATTAACATTTTACAGACCACTGCCTGGTTGAATGAACTGTTGGGAAAATGGTGTAAAGACTGCCTTTTCTAAAACAACATTGTTACATTCACAGTGGTTTTTGGACAGATTTCTGCACAATGTCAACCTCAAAACAGAGAAATCAGAATGTACGTCATGTCAGAAAAAGGGGCAGACAAAGGCCATGTACAACAAAAACAAAGATGGACCCAAAAGCTTGTGTTGAGGTTGAAAATACATACTCATAAAAATTTGATGGACCAGAGCTTAATAATTTCAGTCTGCCAGTTGCCCAAAAGCGTAGGAATACGCAACAGTGAGGAAAAACTCTGGGCCAAGGCAAGAAACTGAGCTGCGGTGTGGAATGGTGAATGACTAGCATTAACTAGTGGAGCTACTTTGAAAGAAATCAGTAGCTGAATCAGTAAGATTCAAGCTAAATATATGGTTCTTCTGTGACAAACATCTCTGCTGGTGCCAGTAGAAGCACATACCTGTACACGGAATTTCTTTTTAAATTACAATTTCCTAACTGCATATTCAGAGAGAGATCCTACCTGCCCCATGCTCTCTCAGCCTTTCGAGGAATTACATTTATGTTTCCTGTGCACCCATGTGTAACGAGTTCGGTTATGTCTAATCCAAGGCTGCCAGCTTTACGTTGGTTTCAACCGAGACTCGTTTGTAATATACACTTGTAGTACCATTTCAGGGGCATCTATATTTTATTTGGAACATCTATTTTTCATTAGGCGAGAGTGCTGCGTGACCCAAAGGTATTGTTGTTTTGGCTCAGTAAAGGTGTTTGGAGAAAACATCACACTGGACCCTTTCACCTGCACCTGGCTGGCAGACGGTTTAGGCTGGGGAAACAGATTAATCTTCATATTTGGGTTGTGCTGGCGGGCACTCTTCCCTTGTTGTGAGTTTAAAATTTAATCCTCTTTAGATATGCAACATGGCCTGGAAAAAAACCCCACAGATAATAAGTGCAAGTAAAGCCAAGTTCATCCCCATCACCAAGTAATTACTTCACATATTAAGTGTTATAATTTTACTTGTTTGTTGCCTTGAGTATGGCTGATCCACTTGTTTGATGACTTGTTGAATTACAGCAAAAAAAAAACAGTAACATGCTCTCACCTCATTTGCAGATTCCTCCCGCAGAAAAAGCGTGGGCTAAATGATATGAGATTGTGCTGCTTGTTAGGAATTGGCAGCGTAGCGTTTGAGTTGGGACTTGGACGAACTGATGGAAGTGGGTGTGTAGTGCTTCTCTCAGCTTGCAGTAGCGCTGATCATGTGTTAAAAAGCAGCTTAGCTAAGCTCTTTACAGTGATGATTACTATCATGCCTGCAAGTCTGTGTGCAAGATCAGATTCCAGTATTTAGGAACTATCGAACTGCCCGACAAGATTTAGTCGCTAAGAGAGATGATGGGAATATGAACATATGGCGATTGTGTGGGTGTGCTCCACATTTTCCCTCAGTGTGCAGTTTCTCTCCACAATGAGACTCTCTGCCATGAGAAAAAAAAGAATACAATACCTACTCTGACAAATTGATTGCTGGCATGACAATTAAAGCCTATTATGGAACATCATTAAAGTTAATTAGCTGAAGCATCTTAAGACTTTTACTTGCAAAATAATGACACTTTGATGAAACAGTTTGAGTATTTAAAGAGACACTTAATGAATTTTGCCTCACAATTCATTACATTCACATTTTGAGAACTCCCAGGTCAGAGATGTAGTGGTGGGTTAAAACCAATTTAATATATGCACATTAAAACAAAAGAAACTGAGAACATGGAGCAAATATACAGCTATTCTAAATGCAGTCATGCCCTCTCAGTTCTCGGCTTGCCTACTTTTTATTATAATTGAATTTCAAGATTCTATTATGCTGTTGCAGTATACAAGCTAGTTGAAAACTATGTCAATATGAAGAGTGTATGAACTGCATACTGATTTCTTATTTTACAGTTAATGTCGCTAATTATCTGATGTGCAAAGACTGATACTGGTTACAGATAAGTGAGTTGCGCAGCAATCCTGTTTTAATGTGTTATGTATCTATAGATGTTAGGCGAATAATTGTTCTTCAAATAGGCTGGTTGTCCTTTTACTTAAAGAGACAAATATATGGCTTTAATTTCAAGGAGTGCACTGATTTAAGGGAACAAAACATTTAATAGAAACAAGCCTTCTCAAGTTTAGTAGAGACTTATGAGTAGACCATAGATCCCATTTTCTTTCAGATATCTTGAGGTGATAGTTCAAAGGATCCTTGTAAAAATGGTAACACCAGTTGTTCCCTCGCCAAAATTTAGCCTAACTCAATGCTAATATGGTTGGAACCAATTGATGTCTTAGGTTTTTCTAGTTTGACAAGATACCACTACCGCCGCGCACGACGACCTCTTAAAGACAGTAATGTCAGCCTCCAATTATTTTCGCCTGATGCGGCCAGTGGGGGACGAGCAATTGAAATACAGTGGCCCTGTCCTCCCCTGACCCCTGCTCGAGAGCACCACTGCCCATCACACCAGTATCAGGTTTGACATTTTGAGAAATTTGATTTTTGGCTTGGAGTTGTATTGTGAGTGAATCAGCTGAGAGTAGGTGAGGTGTTATCAAGTCCGGAAAGCAAGACTTCCTCAAAATGAATTCCTGGAAGCTCGCACTGACAAAGACAGGAAGGCAAAGAGTGACTGAGGGTAAGGAAAGGGAGGGAGGGAAGAAGGAGGAATGGCCACGGACATATAAAGGGATAGAGGAGTAAGGAGGGATAAAAAGAGTGATGGGGAGATATTGGGCGGGTGAGCAGGAGTGGACATAAGGATGGATGATGTTGGACAATGTTTGCGTATCCGAAAGCTGTAAAGAGAATACGAAAGGAGTTAGAGATGGATCGGGAAGTGAATAAGGGTACAAATGCAGGGAGGATAGGGGAGGTCGGGTTAAGGGTGAAAGAAAGGAAATGGAGGGAAGTCAGCAGGGATGCAGAACAATAGACAGGGAGGAAAAGATGGAAGAAGATCGGGCAGGGAGGTAGAGAAAGTGGAAAGACATGATGAGGGTCATCAAGAGGAAGGTTGTGATGAACCCTCTGCCTCCAGACTTTACAGCCAATCAGAAGATTTGTTTCAAGCATGCCACTGGGCCCTGCTGTATTCCAAGGATGAAGGAGTTCAACCACTAGACCTAAAACTCAACCTTGGGCTGTCTCTTTCTCCGTTTTCTCTCCCTGTAGGGATGCTCATTTCTGATCCTGAGTATGTATTCCGTGGTTAAAAGAACTGAAACAGAGAAATCCATGCAGTGCAAGAGTATGAGATATTTATATTCGCTCAATAGCCTCATCAACAGAAGTGGGAGATGGATGCCTGCATGCTGCTTTGTCTTTCTGTTTCCAGGATTTTAAGGAAAAGGCTGCACTGCCAGCTCTAGCATCCCTGGTGGAATCACAAAGGTCACAGTCACACACAAGCAAATACGCACACACATACCGTAGTTGCAGGCTGACACCACACAAACACGTATTCAAAAATGCATCCACTCACATAGACTTTTCTGAGGTTAGATGAAATTCACATTCTAGAGGATTCTAGTTTGTGGGACCAGCTCAGATTTGATAAGACCTGAACCTCTACCAAGTGGGTGGTAATTATTAAAAACCCATGTTTGATGATTTCAAAGTAAACGCCCCAAATCTGCCTTTCCCTTGTTAGTAAATCTACCTGGAAATTGCTGTGTTTTATTAGTTATCTCATGCTGTGCCAATAGCTGTAGATAGTGGTTCCAGCCAATAAACCCATCACAGATTGTTAGAGCAAGCATTAACCCCCCGCTGGTCTCATCTAATGAAATTACCATTAACTTTCTAGCTGATATTCACATTTTTGAATGATGATGAATATGGAACTAAAGGATGGATTCAGTCATACTGTTGGCTTGTACTGTACTTATGATAGCAGAAAATACATTGAAATCATCAATTTTACAACACACATTGCAGCTTATGATAACTAACCCTTTACTAAGTTCTGCCCTAAAACGTGAACTGGCCAATTATAGCATAGCATCGGCCAGCTCCGACACAGGGTCCAACAAATATGTGGCTGTGCTTCTTCGACCTTTATGCAGTCGTTCCAGATTTTCTTCATTTTTCAGGCTGCTTTTATGGGATTGAGTAAGTCAGTTTGACATCCTGGATATATCCTTCAAATACGTATTCTAGACCCTTCTGTCTGCCTCTCTCAGAAATCGCTGTTTCTGTTCAAAATCTATATTATTTCTTCAGGGAATACAGTTTGTAACTGTGGGCTCCACACTTGCTCTGACAGCTTGACGAACCATCAGCAGCTAACAACAGAGGGGCGGGGGCTTAGTGAAGGGTCAGTTGTTAACCCACCAGAGCTCTGATTGAAAGGTTAATGGCCCATCATGTGCAGGTACACTGCACAAGAACTGTTGTACAGATGGGATCATATCAAGTGCAAGCACTGATAAGTTTCCATTTTATGTGAATTAAAACAACCACTTCTTACAGAGATGTGTTTACTTGTACTACTGCAGTTTAGAAGAAGTGGCAACTTATGCTGACAAAGCAACATCTAATGTTATAGGCATAATATTCTCAAATCTGTAATATACTGTGCTAATATTGAGAAATATAATTAAAATGCTTTCAGAACTGATCAAGTGTCAGGTCAGCTTTGTTGACCATGATCCATTTTAATGCTTTTACAATTTAATGTAGCAAGCTAATGTTAGTTTTGTCCTGGCCACTTGGCAGTTACTGGGTTTATATACATAGTAGCAACCAATCTTTGCTTAAGAATGAGTTGTGTTGTGCAGTATGTTTTAATTCAGTGATGTGCAAAGAGCTGGTGCAACCAGCTGGTGAGCCTATATAGTCTTGACTCCAATTCAGATTTCAGTCCCACTGGACATTCACACTGCTCAAGAATACTCGATCTGAATGCAGCAGTCACATTCAGGCCAAATCATTTCAAGCCCAAAGCTTGATGTATATTTTCCTCCAGGGCTTTGTGCGAGTTGACGTTATCCAACAATAATATCTGCCATGTCTGATTAGTTATTTTAGCAATATCTTACACAAGGGGTTATCTTCCAGTCTGAAAAGTGAAGCCAATGCTGATGTGCCTAAAAGGGGATCTTTTTGTTCAGTATTGTTTCATTTTAGTAGTACATTCTTTTGGGACTATTTCCAGCTACACATTTATACATGTTTGGTGTTAGTGAGCTTCCAGCACCAGGGCAATGTCCTGTGGGATTGAAGAATACGCTACATTGCCCAGGTTCATGGTCATAAAGAAACATGTCACCCAGTGTGGCTTATCAATGTGTTGTCAATAGTTTTTGGACAACAATGGGGCTCTACATAGCATTGAGGTATCAGCTAACTATATCAGGCTTTAGCTCCTTAAGTAATGTGTGTTAGTGGGATTAATTCATTGTTGTCTTTGGCCTACTCATGGGATATGCTGACAATTAGAAAATATGACCAGACCTATCATTTACAGTAATATATACCAGAGGTTTCCACTGGATAACATAATATCAGCATGTAATCAATGTTACCATCAACTGTGGTTATGTTAACATCTGTGCTGTTGCTTGAAATGATTTTCTAGATGCTTTAAATGAATAAATTTAGATTTTAAAGTGGAACAATTGTGGTCATGACTCTTTAAATTTCCTTTAAAGATAAAGCTACATTTACATCCAAATATATGTTCATTCAGTATACAGTTATGATTGGAAACTTAAGTCTCCATATATGTTAAACAGTTTCCTTGTCAATCGATCCTCCACAGGTCCACCCTCTCATCCAAATAATGTCACTTCTAACTCCAAAAACCAAGATGGCGACCGCTAAAATCCCATACTGGTGGCTTCAAAACAATACACCACAAACCAATGGGGGATGTCACCGTGGCTATGTCCACTTCTTTTATATGATCCATGATAAACTAAATCATAATCTTCTCAAAACTATCCAGTCAGGTGACATACAAGTGTGTCTTATATGTATACAAAAATAACTTAAGTTAACATCATATTTTTATGGCATTATGATGATCATGCCTTTGACACATTTATCACAAGCCCTTACTTTCACTATTCATTCATGCCACTTAACAGGCTCCAACTGAACCAGAAAGAAAATTGTGTTTTCAGTGGAAAAGCCCTTCAATTGTTATTCATGTCAATGACTTTCCCCCTCAACCTGAGAGGGTCCCAATTATCCAGCGATTTTCAGCACACTTGTGGTCTGATAATTCTAGTCCTGTCCACAGAGAGTCCTTTGTGTATCATTTGCAGATGATCTGGGTGCCAGTCCGTAGCTTGTGCTATTTCATTTATTCCTGCTAACATGGAAGCATTTGAGGAGGCTTTTCCTAATTTAATTGCTCCCTGTGGTAATTTGTATTTTTGCAGCCTGGATTGTGTTTTCTTATTTTTAACCATATTGTTGGGTTGTTTGCAATGTGTTTTTATCATCTGAGCGTTCATGTTTCTTGTTTGTCAAAGTTTGTTCTAGCGATCCCAGTGCACCACCATTTACTAAACCATTCCCCCAAACAGGGATTGTCCAATCATAGCCACCAACTCTATAGGTGATGCCTGGTGGAGATCTGCACTCAACTGAGTGCACCTTTTTAGTTCAATTAAGTTCAATTAAAAAAACTTTATTAACCCCATGGATGGCGAAGTAAAAGAAACATAACAGAACACATGGACATATGGTCACCAGCTGTCATTTTTGTGAATGATAACCAGTGACCATTCTAAAATGATTTCCACAATAAGTCAGCTGGAAACATTAAGAAGTCAGCCAGAGGCAGCATTTTTACCAACTCATGGAGCAAAAATTAGCTTAATTAGCTACTAGCTACGGCTGATTAAATCTGCCAGTGACAGTTATCATTTTAGCTGGCAAAACGCATGATTGCCAGCAAAGAATGAGAAGCTGCTTTCGTCTGTCTCTGTCTGAAGTCGAGGACCTAAGTAACAGGGTGATGGAGGTCAGCAAAGTTAGTTGGCCACCTTGGTGACTACAATGTTACCTTAAGGAATGGCAATGGTTGGCAGTGCAATGAAAAAGAGTTGTAATAAACTAGAATATTCCTCCAGCTGCAATTTGGAATTGAAAAGAAAAATGAAAATTAAACCATATACAGTGTAATGTGTCACAAAAAACATCATTAACTCTGGAGGGAGGAGGCTGCAGTGAAGTTAATCAGGGACATGCATGATGAGCAACATCCTCTGCATGACCTGCTACCTCCAACACGAGGCAACTGCACCGCCAAGACACTGAGGAACCAGCACAAGCTGGCTGAGCCCATGGCCAAGACCAGCAGGCTGAGAAACTCAACGCTGCACACAGCAGTCAGGCTATATAATGAAAAAATTAATTAATAAAAATAAAATGACATAGCATGGCCACCATGACTGCTAACTGCTCCCAATTCACTGCCCTGAAATATTTTAGTTACTTCTTTTCTTTTCTTCTTCTTACTTACTTTTGCAGGTTCTTTTTTTTTAATGTTTGTCTTGTAAAGTTCTGCGTTTTTTCAAGCATGAATTAATAAAATCAAATCAAATCAAATCATCATTAACTCTGACTAGGTAAGATAACAAATAAGGGGACTAAGATGCTGTCATGACGATCACAGGAATGGATCTCATTGAAAGGGTGGAGCAAAATGTGTCTGAGCGATCTGGAAAAAGCAACCATA
The DNA here is from genome assembly GCA_035609425.1 of Epinephelus awoara. Taxonomy (NCBI): domain Eukaryota; kingdom Metazoa; phylum Chordata; class Actinopteri; order Perciformes; family Serranidae; genus Epinephelus; species Epinephelus awoara. The sequence continues at coordinate 32,103,993 of CM069302.1, forward strand.
ATGTACTGAGATAGAATGGTGGAGCTTGAAGAGAAAGTGGGTGCCGTGACATCGGAGGTGGACACACTCTGTGACAAATTAAATGACCTGGAATCAAGACAGCGCAGGGAGAACTGCCAAATTTTCGGTGTTAAAGAAGGCTTTGGTAATATTCACGCAGAGTAGCCAATAGCGCAAGTCCTGCAAAACTCTCTGAATCTGGACTACCCTCCCACTTTGGACAGAGCACATGGCCTGCAACAGAAACCGAAAAGAGGAGACCGACCCAGGCCGATCGTGGTAAAAGAGTGGATTTTCTCCATAAAGCAGCCCTCGCCGGTCCCATTCCACATCACAGTTGGAGGATTAACATCTACCTAGACTTCACAGCAAAGGTTGCAAAACAACGTGCTGCATTCAAAGAGGTGAGAAGATGACTTCAGTGATGTCGGAACATCAAGTTCGGCATCCTCTACCCAGTCATGCTGAAGATTACAACCCCAAATCAGAATACAATACTGTCAGTCTTGTCAAGTTTATTTATGTCAGTTGTACTATAAAATGTGGTAAAGGGGTCATGTGGTTAGTGCTTCATAGCACCTTTAACTGACTATAAACTCCTTTTCAGATTTACCAACCACTCTTTATATGAGCTGCTATTGCAGTCTTATTGTCACACATTTAAGTTGTTTTGAAAGTAACTAACCAGGTTTTTAAAAGTGACATTTACACTGTGGAATAACTGACTGTCCAACACACGCCCGCCTGTATTTTGGCCTCAGCTAAGAGCAATAAGTAAATTAACAGAGGAGCGTGGCTAATATTTTATTAGCCTATTACTCTGTTTTTCTAATCCCAGTAAAAAGGGGTTTATGTTTGCTTGCTCTCACCTTGTCTCCAGTGAGATGGAAAGGCCCGGTCAACTGAGTGTCCAAATGACCGAGTGTAGGAACTGCCTTTCCCCTCTGTGCACCGCTAATGACAAGAAAATAAACACAGGAAACGGCAAGCCCAAGCTCCCTGCAATTAGGTCACCGTCACACATGCACACACACAAACACACATTGTGCTGCTGACTACATCATGTTGTGTGTATGTACAGTAAAAGCTGCAGCTGTTACAAGACGGGATTACTGGAGAGACAGACACAAAGACTTCGTGGTGTGGTCCAAGGTACGAGTTGGAGGAAAGACCAGCAGCAATATGTGCAATGCTGGCACTAACAGAACTGAAATGGTGGGGTTAACTGGAAATAATAAGCAGCGTGCTGTCCCTATACTAGCTAATCAGCTGCTGATATTATGAACATCTTTTCTATTTAACAAAGTCAGAGAGATCCTTCAGCTGCCACACAAACAAACCATGTGTAATTACAGCTCCTGATGGGGAACACTGACTCTGTAGCCGAACACTCTTAAAAACGTAAATGTTATTATATACCACCTCATATTTCCACCTAAATAAGGTACAATTAAAGTTACAGTTGTTGGGAAAAAGCATCTCCAACTTGTCCAATTTTAGGATTAGCTACTTTTCCTGTATTATATATATTTAATGTCTTGCAATGTCTTGCAACATAAGTATGTACCGCAAGCAGGCAACTGTCATATTGTTTGGGTTTAAATTACAGCTGTCAAACTATTATTTTTTTGAATCATGATTTGTCACTGAATTTCAGTAGTTAATCATGATTAAGTGTATTTTTTTCCCCCATTCCATTATTTTGCATTTTAAAACAATTTTTAAGTCCATGTTACCAAGGTAAAGCAGATCTTACCAGAGTGTCTTGCTTGGGAATCAAATGACTGCAAAGAAATGTATGATCTTGACTTTTAGATTTATTTCTGTCAAATCAGAGCTGCACTGCTACAACAGTGTGGTAAAAGCAAAGAAGTGCAATGTCCAGTCATTGTCAATACGGTGTGCAGTTACTGTGACATAATTTTTTATAACTGACTGAAATCCAATGACCCTGGTTTATACAACAGCATTTGCAGGAGTTCCAGCTGAGTTGCTTTTTCTCATTCATGCAGATCCTGCATATGTGAAGCTATTGTTCCCCGGTATAGTAAGGAATATGACTGGTCACAACATGTCAGCCTGAGGATACCCCGTAGACATGAGTTTTCCACGATGTTGACTCGTCTGCAATCAGCTACCGCCTATTTAGCAAGCACTGTAGTTAACTTCTTTGATTTGGTTTCATCCACAGGTCTGCAGCAATCCAAAATAGTGCTTTGTCGGCTTTGGCAATGCAGTTGCCTGCTGACATCAGTCTGATAAGCTTCACCTGTATGCTTAGCTCGTAGGTGGCTCAAAGTACTTCAATGATATTCTAATCCCATTTGAGACAAGGTACATATTACTTTTGACTTGCCAAACGAACCATCTGGGAGATTTTTAAGTTAAATTAACCATTGAAAATTGCAGTGGTGTCATTGTTTTTCATCACCGTGGCAGCAGGAAGCAAGGAGCCATTGTGGCGGCAAGTAAGGATGCACTGAAGGGACAAAATAGCAGCATGATAAAAAAAATCAACCCTAAAAAAAGTTCAGCCCTTAATCGCATTGCTAACGCTGCAAGCCCTAGTCCACTGTTGTACTGTTATTGTTGCAAAGCAGTGTGTGACATCACCTTTTTCCAATTGAGCCCGCCCACTTTAATCTGCAGGAAAAGCACAGACAAAGATGCAAATTTAATAATCTCTCGTGTAATAACCAAAACTGTTGGAAATGTTGTATTCATGTCGGACCCCATCACATAGTGAGAAGCTAGTTGAAAAAATGTGATCTTTAAAATATAAACATTATAATCTGGATTTTCATTCTGTGCTTCCCGTCCAGATAATGGACAAAAGTAGGCAGTATATTTATAACCCACCACATCATGATGTAGACTGATGACTGTATATAAAGATGGTCAACACCTCTCTCAACTATACAAAAATGAAGCCAAGATATCCTGAATACAGCCGCTGCCATCTTATGCTAATGATGCTGCAAGGGTCTTCAAAAAGCATGAAAATAATTTGACATGTCCCTTGACTTTTTTTGTTTCGCCCATGTCCTATCCGCTAACATGGAGTGGGCGGGGTTTATGACCTTTACTGCAGTTAGCCGCCAGGGGGAGATTGAGATGTTTTGGCTTCACTTTTGGGGAGCTGTCAAATTGTCTAGCTTTATATACAGTCTGTGGTCCATTGAGACCAGAGTGAACATACACTGCAGTGCCATTATTGGCTGTAACCTCCACTCTCCTGCTGTGAAACTAGAGGCCAAAGAGAGCGTGAGATAGAGAGAGAGAAAGGGTAGCAACAGCTGGCACCAGGTGCTGCTCCTACCAGGCCCTTCATCTCTAAAGCCCATGTTTAGATTTGGCACTGTCACTCCGACCATGACTGAGCCTATTTCCCACCAACCAACTCACACACACACACACCCACATCCAGACACAAACACACGCAGCAGGCAGGCAGACCAGAACAGTGGGGCCAAAGCAGCAGTCTGATAAGCTGTGATAGCGATTAGTCATGTCTAAGGCCAAATGGCCATGTCAGAGATTCAGAGAGAGGGAAAAAAAGAGGCATAGAGGAGGGAGAGAAAAGGATAGATGTGGATAAAGGAAAAAGACAGGAGGGATTGATCAGAGAGACAGAACGGTTGCATGAGAGAGATAATGAGCAAGCCACAGAGGATGAAATAAAAGAGAGAAAGAGAGAGAGAAAGACGGGGAGAGGGGGGTGCCCACAGGGAGCTGCGAGGAGATGGAGAATGAGCGATAGAGTTTGGATGGAGGAGAAATAAAGTCAGCTTGATCTGTGTGTGTGTGTGTGAGAGAGAAAGGCTGTCAGTTTAATTGATGCTGTGACAGCCTGACCATTTATTTTAATGGTGTTGTTTTGCAGTGCTCCATCACGGCCCGACACTCACCTCTTATGTTGGACAAGTTGCTACATTTTTTTTGGCAGAGGCGAGAGGGTTGAAAGTCAGAGTTACAAAGCGATGTGTGCACCCGTTTGTGTACGCTTATCTGCGTGTCTCGGCATCTTTGTTCACTCTGGGAAGACAGGAATTAATGCCTTTGTGGACTTGTGGGTGTGTGGGTGAGAAGTGCGAGAAGTGAGTGTGGGTCTGAGTTTTTCCACACAGGCGTCGTTTTCATTTGCGCTTCAACACGTAACTTTTATGTGTATGTGTGTGTTTTGGTTAGTGAGTGTGTGTTTCCTTTGCGCTACATCCTGCAGGATGGATTGTTTCCTCGTCCCTATCCTGCTTCGTCTTATTTTAACCCCTCAGCAAGGCTGGACAAAGGAAACGCACAATTACACAACTGTCAACTTCTCTCTCGCTCTCTCTCTCTCTCTCTCTCCCTCACACACACACACACACACACACACACACACACACACACACACACACACACACACACAAAAGCACCTACAATTTACCTTGACATGCCCACACAGACCTTCTCTACCACACACTAAAAAACCACGACCTTTCTTTAGATACACACCTCTGTTGGCAGCTGGCATATGACCAGTCACTGTGAGTGTGTGTATGTGTGTGTGTGTGTGTGTGTGTGTGTGTGTGTGTGTGTGTGTGTGTGTGTGTGTGTGTGTGTGTGTGTGTGTGTGTGTGTCTGTGTGTGTGAGAGTGTGTATGAAAGAGAGTGTGCAAGATGAGTCAGAGGACCACACAGGGACAGCAGGGTGGTGCTGGTAGCAGGGGGTTGCTGTAACCGTATTATTCTAACCAACCCATTGTGGTCTTTCCTCAATGACATATCTGCTTTTTTACACTTAGACACACACACACACACACATACACACACACACACACACACATATATACACACAGACAGACACAGTGGAAAAAGCCAGGCCAGCTATCCAGGGACCAACCTCCGACTGCCTCTGCCTGTTTTATTAATGGAGCGCCCTGGCTCTGTCGGCTCCATAATAGCTACTGTGCCCACGGATCTGTCTGTCTCAACAGACACACACACACATATTCACAGAGATACACACAGATGGAGAAAGAGGCACAGAAATGCACAAATACAATTGTACAATACAGGGACTGATGCTGCCTTGGATAGAGACGCACATAGTTGTACGCTTCTTTATATGTACACACACACACACACACACACACACACACACACACACACACACACACACACACACACACACCGTGAGCGACAGTCAGGAGGCTGGTTTGTGAGAAGGGAAGACGAGGAATTTCCCATGCCAAAAAATGAGCCCTGTACTCCAGTTTGTCAGCTTCATCCAACCCCTGGGCCTGACCTTTGCCACCACACACACACACACACACACACACACACACACACACACACACACACACACACACACACACACACACACACACACACACAAACTGGTTTTGATGCCCTCAGTCACAGTCATAATGCCCTAGAGTTAGAGTTAATAATTCTCACTCAAAATGAATACAATAGGTGTTTTCAGACTGCAAAGCTCTCGGGACTCCCTAAGAGGAAGTGCCCACCTTGGAGCTGCCTCAAGTACAACATACGTTCAAGGGCTTTTCTGCTTGCATTCACACTGCCAACAGGAACACTTAAGTGACATATAAGCCGTCCAGTGGATGGCAAGGCACTGTTACTTCTGCTTTAATGAGTCAAATTGCAGCAATTAATATGAGCCGGTTCAACCTTGTTATGCCTGTGCAGTTCATTGATACTGAGTCAAAAAAGGCAAGCAAGCATATCACAGCATAGATTCTATTCTTTTCTTGTGGTATGATTTTACTGGGGATAACTAACCCTACTGCAGTGTGCACCTGCACTATTTATACTTCTAGAGATGCCCTGTTGTGATATTATTAAAGAAACATTTTCTGAGCAATGTTTGCTTTATTTGATTTTTGTGTGCATGCCCATCAACTGTTGTTGACATGTAAGACCTAACGACCTAGAGTATGACCTGTGTTGCACTACAGTACGCATTCATGATGGCCCAGCTTTCTTTCTACATTCTTTATTTACAAAAGAACAACATAGAATGTCACTCAAATTCAGAAGTACTTTTTTGTACTAAATCCGATTTTTCCTTGTCATTCTTTTGGCTGGACCACAACAGCCATATAGGTTTTGACCTAGTCTTGTTTTCATACTTTTCAAACTCAGAAATGCTGAATAATGGTCTCCTCCTCTCCGTATGTGCCTTTGGCCTCTTTGATCCATGCTTGCAAATAGCAACACGGGGGTGGCTTCTTTTCATAGATGCGGACTGATAGCTGCTGAAGAGTTGTGCAAAGACAACCCCGTCTTATTACAAAGTCATCGAATACCGCCGCTTGGGCAATGACTACCATGTCAGACATTGATAAAAAAGACATCCTTTAACATTGGCATGATACGTGGCCAGGTACCATCAGTGTGTAACGGCGCGCCTGTCAGCATCAGGGGGAAAAGCGGCCGGACATATATATAGATATAAACATCAATTTGTAGTGTTGTATTACATTTATTTTAAGAGACTGTATGCAAACTGTACATTTACTGTGAAAACAGAAGTGTATTTTGAAAAGACACAATGCATGTAACAGGCAGAAGTTGACACATCAACAACAGCAGGCTACCTGGCACATCATATGTCGACAGGGAAAGTCTATGACCAAGTGACGATATGTGATGAGGTAAGAGTGAGAATGTGTTGGTAAATAAGGTAGAGATTCATAATTATGTTTCTATCAGATGTGAATAGATGTTTTCATTTTGTGTAACACAGTTATTACAATAAAACTTTGGGTCTTTCTATGTGCTCTGTGTGAAGTGTTTTAGAAAAGAGTGTGAAAAATGTGTGAAACCACTGAAAATGCATTTACACATTTGCAATAGACCATGCTTAGAAGATGATGATGAAGATCAAGTGGATCTCAGTTTCATAAAGTGTGTTTTAGCAATTGAGAAAAACTGTATGCTTAGTAAAGCCTGGACGTGTCTGTCAGTCCATTTGTTCATGTTTTCTTCCGTTTTTGTTTTTTTTATATTCTATTACACCGCTAATGTTTTTATTTTTTTTTATTTTTTAAATGCTGGTTGCAGGTGCTGCAATGGCTGTGTTCAACCGGTCAATATTCACTTATTTGGCTTTCAAACTAGTTGAAAGGTCATAACATCATGCTTCTATGTCCATGTGTTACGGTAAACGGAGATTTACTGTAAGGTGAGCATAGACACACATTCGCCCTTCAGCAGATGGATGTGAAAACAACCTTGTGTCTCAAACTCTGCACATACATCATCGTGCACAGTGAAGCTCAAACATCTAATTAAAGTAAACAAAAAATTGCAAATGCTCATAGCAATAAATGCGTAAACAGGATTTTTTGAGTCAATATGATGAAATATTTTGATTGCCTGGTAGCTGGATGATCCAAAAGCAGACACTCTCAATTAAATTTGTTATGGATTTCCAGAGTGACTTATAGATATTACAATGTCATTATTGTAACATACATTTACTGAACTGAACTGTATTTTTAATATGTTTATTGCAGATATGCACAAAATTTAGCATCACTCTGTTTTGAAAGTGTTTTTGACAGTTCTGAAAACAGTGTGCTCGCATTTGAAAAATGTGCTGCAAATATTTGATGTTTTGCAGTTGATGGAGTGTGCATGAGAAAGTTGGTTTGGAAAATGTGGTCACTGAATGTATTTTATATGAAACCACTGAAAAAATGATTCATAGTTTGGTTCACACAGATTTCTGTTTTGTAGACTGTGAGAAGAGTTCTGACACTGTGACTTCAGTTTCGACCAATGCATGTTAGCAATCAAGAAAAAACTGTAATTGATAAAGAACTTTGTACGTTCTGCAGGCTGTTGTGAGTGACATTATAGATCCTTTTTGTGTTTGTAGACAACGATGACGTTTTTATGGCAGAGCCAAACTGGTGGCAGAAAGGGACAATAGTGGTGGCAGTGGGAGTGCAAAATAAAACGTAAAAAGCACTATAAAGTTCATATTTCTTAACCGATTGCAATGACTTGTTTTTATATCCATGAGTTTATGATCTACGTGTAGTGGAAACAAAGATTTGTCTCCAGTTAATTAGAAACCTCGAAATTTACGCTATAATCACTGCTGCTCAATGCTCAGTAGAGGAGTGTGTGTGTTCTGCTTATCTGAATTGCTTATTTATGTGGTGAAAGATAAATCATTATGAAAATTGTAAAATCTCACATTTGACCAGTATGAATTTGGCTTATTGTCCTTGATCAATAGTTGTGAAGATGCCCCAATATAATATAATTTAATGTGGAAGTTATCAACATGCTATCATGCTAGCTAGCCAACACTGTCTGCTAATTAACACCTTGATCATAACAAAGTGTATTAACTTTCACCACTTCTCACAAAAACACGTTCTTTATGTTAACTTATAGCCTATAATGAGCATTTAGATCGATTCCCATATCCAGGCAGGGAGAGTGAAAGGCACCCTAACTTTAGCGATGTAGCTAACGTAGCTAGCATGCTACCTATGGGTTATGGCTGATATACATTAAAATACAAAGTACAAGATAATTAAACATTTTACAACAAACAAACAAACAAATATCAGTTTAAAAAGCAAACAAAACAAACATAAACAAAACATCTACCCACTCAAAGAGAGAAGGAAACCCTGAACAGGTGAGTTTTCAGCCTGGATTTAAAGTGTGTTAGGGGTAATTAACATGCAAAATAACATAGGCCTAATTTATTGACAACATGGAGGGAGCATATAGACCACAGGTATCACTGCTTTTTCTCTCTCTGACCCCTCAGTCAGTCCCCTGGCACCAATATAATTTGCTTGTACTGCTTACGCGAGCAGCCGACTCTGGCAACTGTTCATTTGCTGGCATTTAAAAAAACAACAGCTCTTCCATTAATTTTTCCAGAACAGCTGTGAACGCATTATATTTCACTGTAATTGTTTATCCATAGTATCCACCAAATGCTGTCTCTGAATGTTGTTTTTCTAACTCTTTATCATTCACACTTCAAACTTCCCTTTCCACTCTCATAGCTCACCACTCAACTGGCCTCGGTCTGTCACAATGGTAATGCCTAATCCGACAGTTTGAGGCTTGTGGGAAATGTTGTTTTGCTGTAAATGCAGAAATACTAAATAAACAATGATCTTACATCATACTGAAACATGTACCACTACTGTCTGGACCTATGGACCAAACCACAAGACATACTCTTTAGCACAAAGAAAGCTGGGTTTTGAATGTGGTTTCCTTACTGCTATACTACAACCTGAAAGTTTTGGTTGCACTTTGTGTAATCAGGAACAATCGTGAAATCAGAGTTGATCAAATGCAAACGCTATTCTGGCCCAATAATAGACTCCAATCGGCAGCAATCTTGCCACTCATCCTCCATTAGCCTGTCTTCCAGAGGACTAAAAGCAACGAGTCTGTGTCTGAATCTGAACACGGGGCAGCAAATGATCAAATGCACCCTTAAAGATCAAAGCTGCTCAGGAGAGGAGCAAAAACAGGGAGACGAGAAGGAGGAGGGGAGGTGGGGGCTCATTAAGAGTTAGCCTTCATTAAGAGCAAATTAGAAACTTTCATTCTGCAGACAAAATGTAGAGGGCGAGGAGGGAGGATCGAGGAAAAATAATGTGTTTTAAATGTGTGTGTGTGTGTGTGTGTGTGTGTTAGTGTGCATGAGCATTAGGGTGGGGGGATTGCAAAGAAGCTCAAAATGACTTTTTAATCACATCATTAAAAGGACTTTGAATTATGAATTTGTCACAATGGATGTCTTTAGGCGTGGGAGCAAAATGAGAGAGGGATATTTTCTTTTTTGGAGAATGAGTCCAAAGAGGGCTATTGCTCTGCAGCCACTGTGTGTGTGTGTGTGTGTGTGTGTGTGTGTGTGTGTGTGTGTGTGTGTGTGTGTGTGTGTGGGAGGGAATGTTATATGGGGGTGGGGAACAGCTTATTAAAGCCAATCAAGGATAGCGAACAGACCTTGATGAACAGAAGCAAAAAAACAAAACAAAACAAAAACAGATGATCAAATTTAAATGTTCACTAAAACCCCTCCCCTTAACAGCTATTGCTCAATCACACCTTAGTAACTGTAACTAGGCACAACAGGCCTGTTAAGCCCATTTTTTTTCCAAATGCTGAGGTGGTGTAGGCTACATGGTATACGGCATTACTCAATTAAAGAGTACTAATCTGCTCTAATTTAAGATGCGAACATTAGCATGCCTGGCTAACTAGCTTACATAAGTAACCCAGCGTTTACTTCCAGGTCAAGGAGAATTTCAGGAGAGCAATTTGTGTGGCTACAGGTCATGTAAGAAAAAAGCCCTGTCACAATAGTCCATTCACTGTGTGGAAGCTGGTACTGGATGCTGCTGACACTGAGATCATCGGTCAAATTAGTAAACCCTAAAGGCAACACTGAACTTTAACACAGGAGACCGCTGTTCTCCTATTTCCTGTAGACAGTCAGTGTTGGTTTCTTTAAACCATGCCCATAATCATTTCCTAATCGAAACCAAGTGGTTACCATGACAACAAAGATCCCCCACTTTGTCCTACTCAGACCACAGTGTTTTTCCAACCAATCCAAAGATCAGAAAACATTTTAATGTTCAAAAGTGATGCTCTCCTGTCGGCAGTGGTGTCAAATCAGAAAATGCTTGCATGTGTTATTCTGGCAGGGACCAATTACGTTGGTAATCGGATCGGACTGCATGGAAAAATGCCGATCCAAGAACTCCGATCCAGTTTTTTATGGAATCTGATCCAGGTTTTCCGGCCAGCCCAGCACTCCGCAATTCAAGCAGTCCATTCCAGTGACAAATTTTTGCTCTGTACATGCGTAGAACACAGAACATGCGCTTCCACTAGTAGCAGCAAAGTGTGGTAGCTCTGCAACTTTACCTAGTTTTACTGATTTTTTATTATATTTTTCTCAACTACTAATGAACACTTCTGTGAGGAGAAGAGTTTATTCAAGATAGGAGCTTTTTTTGTTGAAACAAAGCAAGTCTGGAGGACACCATCCTATTCCAGCTGAGATGAAGAGGTGTTTTCATGGTTGCCATGCTGGTGCAAAGGTGAAGGCTTGAAAGTGGAGATATAAGCCCTTTCTGCCATCAGTCATCATGGGAAATGTCAACTCTGCCCAACAAGAGTGATGGACTGGAGATATTGATGAAGACTCAGAAAGTATACCGTGAGTGCAGTCTCATGTGTTTTATGGAAACATGGTTGAATCAAAACATCTGAGACTCCAACGTGGATCTACCTGGCTTCACTCTCATACGATCGGACAGAGACTCTAAAGCTAGTGGCAAGAAATAAGGTGGGGGCCTGGCTTTATTTGTGAACCAGAGATGGTGCAGTCCTGCACATATTACTGTCAAGGAGAGGATGTGTTGACCAGATACTGAACTTTTGACAGTTGGTATGAGGCCATATTATGTACCAAGACAATTCAGTCATATCATAATACTTGTGTACATCCCACCCAAGGCAAGTGCTGAAGTTCCATGTGATGTTCTCCATGAACTTGTTGCTAAGATACAGACTAAACATCCTGAGGCACTATTGATAATATCAGGAGACTTCAACTATGTTTCCCTCTCCTCTCATCTGACAGGATTTACACAGTTTGTTATTGTCCAACCAGAGAAAATAAAACCCTTGATCTGCTGTATGCCAATGTCAAGAAGCTTACACAGCCACTGCCTTACCACCACTGCACCACTGGGCAGGTCAGATCACAACTTGGTTCTTCTGCAGACATGTTACAAACCCTGTGTGTGGAGGCAGCCTGCAACTAAACTCACAGTCAGGAACTGGACACCAGAGGCTACTCAGGCTCTAAGAGACTGCTTTGAATGCAGACTGGGATGTGCTGCTGGAAACAGAGGAGAACATTAGGGACACTGATAGACAGGTTGACTGTTTTACTGATTACATCAACTTCTGTAGAGACACAGTCATACCTACAAAGACTGTACGCTGTTTCCACAATAACAAACCTTGGATTACCAGTGACATAAAGGCAATCCTCAATGAGAAGAAGGCAGCTTTTAGAGATGGTGACAAAGCACAGCTCAAACAAGTCCAACATGAGTTGAAGAAGACACTTAAGATAGCAAAGGTGGAATACAATACTGGAGAGGAGTCTACAACACAGCAACAGCCGTGAAATGTGGAGAGGAGTCAACACCATCTCTGGTTACAACAACAAGGAAAGACAGCCAGTGGTGGGTGATGGAGAAAGAGCTGATGAACTCAATCAGTTCTTCAACAGATTCAATCTGGCAGCCACTCCCACCTCCAACGATGTTGCTGCTGCTCCTCCTTCTCCTCGACCTCCTCCACCTCCTCCTCCATCACCTCCACCTCCACAACTTGTGTACAACTCCAATGTGGCAGCTACCCCCCCTCTTACACCTGTGCCTCCACCCTTGTCTATCACATAGATGGGGCTGAGATTGGAGCCGGGAAGCGTTTGTGATACTGCTGTGCGTTACTAAAAGACTGATATATATACGTATAATATTTGTGAGTGCTGACATTTGGATTTATTTTTCTTCATATGTGGAAATATATCGGATATGAATCAGATATCTGCCAATAGGTCTGTAATCTAAACAGACAGATCGGATATTTCCTGGCAATCCATGTCGTACGTCATGAGTGATGCGACGACAGCGCATTTTGATGACGTGCTCATGATGAGCGAGGGAAAGGAAGGAAAGCCAAATAAATCGCACGTCAATCAAAAACTATGAACCAAAAAAAGTACAATCTATCCCGAGTGAGACAAACTGCTTGATCCTCGTCTCCAGTGTACCAGCAGAGAACCTGTAGAACCGAATCAGCGAAAAAACACACCGGGCTACACAGCCTCTCTACCTGAGCAGCTGAAGCTGCGGCTCGCACCCTCGACACACAGACACACAGATGGTGCTTCTGCATGCCAGCCAAACGTGTACGCAACTGTGAGAAATAAATTTGTGAGGTGTACGCTGTTTTTCTATCTTTTTTTAAAATTTTTCTTTCTTTTTTTTCAGTCAGCAACATACACTCATAACACAGGACGGGTTGTTTTTATTGACTGAGTTGATTATTAAGCCATAGTGATGCACGGATCGGCTCTGATAGCACCCGAATCAGCATGTACCTATCAATCATCCAACCGCACCCGTCTGCAGCTGCACAGACATTTCCACCGCTCTGTGTAGGCTAAGTTACCTTTTAAATTATGTGGAGCAGCGCCAGCTTTCCAGGTGATTTATTCTTTAATGATTAACTTCAAATATATAAAGTTAGTCCTTAAAATTGCTTTCAGTAATGTAAACATTTCCATGCACATGGTAATGTCACTGTAGCAAATACCATGGGACATTTACACAGTGGTCAAGAGTGCTGGACCGGAAGTGTCGCACAAAAAAACTGTTCTGTTTTGCCTCTGTGTGTCCATGAAAAATAAGGTGAACAGAACATGTAAACAGCAGTCAGGAAAAATCGGATATAGGCAACAAATCGGCATTGGGCATCAAGACATGGTAGTGTAAAGGCAGCCAAAGACTGCGCTGCCCAACTGTGTCAACCTCTCCACAAGATCTTCAACCTCAGTCTACAGTTGGGGCGGGTGCTGACACTGTGGAAGACTTTCTGTGTTGTGCCAGTGCCAAAAATTAAATGTCCAGCTGAACTTAATGACTTCAGACCAGTAGCTCTCACTTCGCACAACATGAAGACCTTGGAGCAGCTGATTCTACGTCTGCTGAGACTTGAGATCAAAGACAAACTCGACCCCCTGCAGTTTGCATACAAACAACACATTGGAGTGAACAATGTTGTCCTCTACATGCTTCACCGTGCCCTAGCTCATCTGGAGGAACCTGGCGCTTATGTGAGAATCATGTTCTTTGATTTTTCAAGCGCATTCAACACCATCCAACCCAACATACTCCAAGACAAGCTCACAGAGATGACAGTGGATCCTTCCTTTATCTCCTGGATCACAGATTACCTGACAGGAAGGCCACAGTATGTCAGGTTGGGGAACTGTGTTTCTGGGACATTAATGAGCAGCACGGGGGCTCCACAAGGGACCGTCCTGGCTCTATTCCTGTTCACACTGTACACGGCAGACTTCAAATACAACTCTGAGTCCTGCTACATCCAGAAATACTCAGACGACACTGCTATTGTGGTGTGTATCAGGAATGGGCAGGAGTCTGAATATAGAGACCTGATAAAAGCCTTCAGTGACTGGAGTCACAAGAACTGTCTCCTCCTGAACACCTCAAAGACCAAGGAAATTATCATAGATTTCCGCAGGTCCAAGCCCCCTCTTCAGCCAGTGAATACCTGTGGGGTGGACATCGAGGTGGTGCCAAGCTATAAGTATCTAGGTGCACACCTGGATAATAAGTTGGACTGGTCCCTAAACACAGATGCTCTCTACAAAAAGGGGCAGAGCCGCCTCTTTTTCTTGAGGAAGCTCAGATCTCTCGACATCTGTAGTAAGATGCTGCAGATGCATACTGGAGGAGGTGGTGGAGAGATGCACACTGAAGATGTTCCAGGCCATCATGAACAACCCAGATCATCCACTCCACAACACCTTGATGGACCAAAAAAACTGTGGTGGACGACTCTTCTCTCTTTGATGCAGGACAGAGAGATACACAAGATCCTATATACCAACAGCCATCAGGCTTTATAATTCTTTGACATATAATAGATGAGCTGACAGATAATTGAATTTCCCCTTGGGGATCAATAAAGTTATTCTTATTCTTTGACCAGTGCAGTACTAGAGGGTTGTCATTACACTTTCATGACAATGCCATCCTGATATCAGTGGTAACTCTGGCGGCAATTAGCTAGCCAGTGGGATACACACAGGGACTCACATGCACTTACATACACATGCTGCCTGACCATCTACCATAACACTGGACAGAGAAGCTTGGATAACAACACACACATTTCCAAAATTTCTCTTGGGAGGATTCTGTAAAACCAATGCCAAAAATGCGAGAGAGACTTGCTAAAGAGCAAGGGTTTTTTTTCTTGTACTTGTTGCATCTTCCATAAATCTGACCGAAACAGCTGACCTGTGGCGTAATACAGTGCATGGCAGAGTTGCGCGTAGGCCCCGATCACACAGAAAGCATTTTAGCAGCTGGAGGCACATTTTTGTAATAGTTTTTAATAAGAATAAGAGTTTTTGCATTGTGATTCACCTCACACTTCTGCACTCTTGGCACCTGGTGTTTTTGCTGGAGCACTCTGAACTTGAGTTGAAAGAACCACAACTCAAAGAGGAAAAGCGTCCCACGTCATATCTTTTTTGTGTAATCTTTATCCTCCATTGTTCATTTACATGATTTGAGAGGCGGGCCCTCTGTTGTGGTCATGACAACAAGTTTATAGTGGGTAAACAATGGAGGAGAAACTGGTGGCAGCAGTTGCTGGATACCCAGAGCCTGAGGATAGACAACAGGTTGTCAAACTGCCCCCAAGTCATCCTAAAATATGCCTGGAAACATATCCATCATGAAGCTCCTGGACCAACTGGTGGTACTCCCCGTGATCCACCCTCTTTTTAGGGTCTAATGTACCTACAGAGATCTACGTTTCCCTGTGCCCCACTGTGTCCTGCTGACAGCCTCTCACCCTCAACCACTTCTAGAGCAAGTACCCTCTGCCTGTCCATTTTAGGAACCAGCTACTAATTACTGTGTTTTTTGTTTGTTTGTTTTTTAAATGGCGGATTGATCACATGGAATTGTGGCTGCCTGGCAACATAAAAAGGTGCATCAAGTTTTTTAATTATTTTTTTCCTAGTGGCATTCAATTAAGGAAAAAAAGTCAGTGTGGTGTGCCTTGTGTTTTGCAACCTGCAAAACGCTTTCTGTGTGACTGGGGCCTTATGGAATATGGAGCTGGTATGGTTGAGAAAATGAAGTGCCAAAGGAAAGCGCTGTCTGACAGCAAAGAAAAGCTATTATTATTCCCAATATAGCTTTCACTAAACTGATTTTCAAATTGATTTTTTTTTACGTAGGCTTTTCTTTAAGTGTCTAAAATATGTTTTCCGTCTCCCTATTTCTACAGTAGTACATTGCTGAACTGAAGGGTGTTACTACCGTCTGCTGCTCCAAACTGGGAGTGAGCTGACTGACATTTCTCTGTGTAATACACTGACTATAGATAAGTATCTCATACAACCCCACTTCAAAAGATCCAAACTATTCCTTTAACATCTCCTGTCATTTCAGGTACCTGTTATTCCCCAGCTGCCCTACAGTTGCCATCAGGGTATTCCCATCAATCGCAGTCAATAAAGCAAAAGCTGAAAAAGCTGAACTGGAAGGCTTAACAGGTGTAGCAACAGCAACTAAGAGGGGGCGGGGCTTGTTGATACAAGATGATGGTCATATCTTTTAACACACAAGGGATACACTTGCTGGGAGTGTGGGTTTCAGAAAGACAGAGGGAGTGAGAGAGGAGATTGGAAGAGATAAAGAGCAGTTGAAGATCTAAAAGAGAGGAGGGGGGAGTTAGATAAACACTGTTTCCTGCATTATTTTTTACCCTGCCCCTGTCTGTCTTGTTGCTCTCTGTGCAGAGGACAACTCACTCGGTGGAAATCAAATGTTGATAAAGAGAAAATTGCATTGGATGGGGGCGAGGAAAACAGGAAAGATACACCCAGAGAAGCCCCACAGGAACAGTCAGGAGGGAGGGGATAGAGAAAGAGACAGAGACAGTGGGAGGATGAAGAGAGAGAGACAGATAAAGAGAGATGGACAGTGGAGAGATAGCACGGAAAAGAGGTGGAGATGAGAAAATGTGGTTTGATGTCAGAAACAGATAGAGACCAGAGAGACCAGAAAAATCAAAGTTAACACACCAACGCACGCACATTTGCATTTACGCCCTCCTTCTCACACACACTTACACAAACTACATTTGTTACACCAACACACACTCTCTCTCTGGCTATCTCTTGATGTGTTGACACTACTAGGAGCTGACAAAAAGAGGAAACGGGTTCAGGGGGGAAACACAAACAAATTTAGAGGGAAGAAATTGGCCCTCTTGTTGCACTGCACTACTCCCCCGCAAACACCTCAATTCTCTCATTACACTCCATTATAGCGGCCATCCACAGACAAAAGAGTTCCTCCAGCACGGGTAATAGGAAATCAAGTCAGCACTCTATTGTGCATTGTCCACCGTCAGTCCCAGCGGCCTGGGAGGGCGGCGGAAGCTGGTTGGGCTCAAAACAAGCAGAAAAACACACACACACACACACACACACAGCAGAGATTGGAATTGATTTGGAAAAGTTGTGAAGTGTTGTTGTTTGTCTTCCTGGAGGTAAATATAGGGGCAGGCAAAGAAATAACCAATCGGGATTCAAGTTACAAGTCAGAATCACAACGTTTTGTACATCCATAAATGTCTTTTATAGGTTTTACAGGACTTCTATCTTTGTGATGTTTGTTCTTGATGCCAGTGTGTTCAGTTGCATTTTGTGATTCAAATAATTTTGCACCAGCTGTACTTTTCTCTCATCCTGGACCATTATATGTGAAAAGGTTTTTTGGAAACTGGAACTCTCACCCTTCTCTAGTCGAGCATGAGGGATCTATTCATTTTATCTACAGCACATTAACTTTGCCTGTGTAAAAGGAAAGTGAGGTGTTGAACCGTGGGATAAGTGGGATTCCTAAGAGCCCGCAGGACTTAATGCTGGCTCCACAGCACTGCGTCGTGCATTAAGTCACTAAAGGGAGAGAGCCTCAAGGTCTGCAGGTGAACTTAAATTCACTTTATTCTCATGGCAGCCATTGTGATTTACAACAGATATAACAGGGATCAGAAACCCCATGCAGAAGTGAAGCAGATGCTAAAGGGCAAAGAGAGTTTTCGGGAAACTTTGACATAAAATTCCATGTCTTTTATGTGACCTTCCATACATACTTTTCCTATTAAAATCCAGTTATAGTTAAAGCAGTATTAATTGATTTTTTGGCCACCTGGGGGCAGTGGAACAACTTGTAAACAAATGATGAACATGTTAGCTAACGGTTGCCAACACCCTTCACAGAGCAACATTAGCATTCATTCCGAGTTCTGTTTCTGTCCACCTGATGAATGGAAGTCCAATATTAACTCTGGTCTGGTCGTCTCTAACTCCAGAGGGGGATATCTGGGTTTTTTTTGCAGCTAAATGCTTCTGAAATAGGTTGAGAAAAGCTGCCCGCCCACTGGCTTAAGCATGACACTAACTCCTGTCTTCTCTTCATTGATCCACAGAGCTTTCTAACCTTTGTCTGCTTGCTTTCCGTCCAGATTTCCCTATAGCTATAGTACCGGTAACCCTATGTTCACCATTTGTGTCTGGTTTTTGGTGCCAGGCAGGTAGGTTGTCTTACAGCCCTTTAACACTGACCTCATTCAGTCTTTTCAGTTTGATGTGAAGCAAAAATACAGGTGCTGAACCTTTGCCAGACGATGCTCCACACCAAACAGCCAAACCTTGGTCCAACATAAAGAGGTGGTGTTAGTCTGGATTAAACTGAGCCATGGTTTGGTTTGTTTCTGGTGTGAAAACATTTTTTGGATGGCTTAGACTTTTTGACCAATTACAGGAAGTTTTGGCATGCTATTGTAAAGTGATGAGTAATGTAGCACCTCAGTGCATAGTGTGTGTGTGTGTGTGTGTGTGTGTGTGTGTGTGTGGTAAAGCAACAGAAAAAGAAATAGCGTTGGTAGTACATTGGGAGACGAGGAGACAACATCATAAAGACTCAGTTGGAAAAAACGTACAAACTCAAACATTTTTAAATTATAAGAAAGAGGGGATACAAGAGGACGGTTGAACCCACCTACAGACCAATCAAGTATAGGGAGATGCAGCTCACGTAGGTGATGACAACAGGACATAGGTATGTTATGTATAGTTTTTTAGTGTGCTTCCATATTTGCAATGAGAAACCAGAGTCAAATGTTTATATAGTAACAAAAATGCAAACCTTGGTTTGGACTTTCAGGTATGAAAAGGCCTAGAGTAGGACTGCACTTGTATAGCGCTTTTCTAGTCCTCCAGGCACTCACTCAAAGTGCTTTTACACTACACATCACATTCACCTATTGGCCACACTGGTGTACAAGGCTACCATACAAGGTGCCGCCTGCTACTCAGTAAGCATTCACACACTCACATACCAGTGGAACAGCCATCAGCAACAACTTGGGGTTCAGTATCTTGGTTAAGGACGCTTCGACATGCGGAGTGGAGGAGCCGGTGACTGAGCCACTGACCTTTCGGTTAGTGGACGACCCGCTCTACCTCTGAGCCACAGTCCCTGGTAGATCTGTGTGAGAGCAGTGAGAGTGAATCTTATCAGTGACATTGCTGGATGCAGCATCAAGCAACAAGCTGAGAAACACTGAAAAGCTCAGCAGAGCTGAGGGGAAAGGCCATTTTTATCAAGTGATCCCTTTCACGTTACCATGTTTATGGCTTATATGTTAGCTAGCATATTTTTAGCAAGCGTATATGTGAGGTGAATATCAGCTAGATAACCTCAGGTCTTTAGTAACCAGGAGCTTGTACAACACAGATTAAGCCATTTATTAAAATAATATTGCTCATAAACCTTTTGGTATATTATTAACAATAATAGCCACACGCACGCACGCACGCACGCACACACACACTCACTCACACACACACAATTGCAATCTATGACATTTCTCCAATAATTTAATTTTTCAAAATTAAATTCAATAATAGGCTACTGTAGCCATCAAAACCCTCCATGATCAAAGAATGTGCTGCTCTACGCTCTATCTGGCAAAAAGGTGCTACATCATCGTGTTACTGTAAAATACTTATGCGCAGATGGGCTCTGACGTCATTCATATCTGTGTGTACACATAAATCATCCAACCACCCACCCAAATTAATTATTTTTTCCTATTTAGAGACCCACAACTGCACGGACATTTCACTTCCCCCTCTATCAGTCCCTGTTGGCTATGTTGCTTTTTAAATTATGTATTGTACTGTTGTATGAGTGTTCTCTTTAACAATTTACTGTAATGATTAGGTTAGCTGCTCTCAGTAATTGTAAATGTTTCCATGTGTGCAGTAATGTTACTGCAGCAAATATCGTGGGACATTTAAGCAGCAAAACTAGTTATAAACTTGAAAAAGGAAACAGAACTAAACTTTTAGCTTCTGAAATGATTAATGGAGTTAAGCTGCTGTGTCTTGTGTGTAAATGGACGCACTTATTGTTTCTGTTGCAGTGATCGCTGCAAGAACTCAATAAACTCAATGTCAACGCTGCTAGTAAAAAGATAATATATGTAACTGGAAAGTCTCCGTAGGGTGAGTGGCAGGGGAGGTGGATGGATCCAACAAACCCTGGACTTTCACCTGGGAGGTCACTGTCCGCTTCCCCTGGGAATGTTGAGCCAAATCATGTTTTTTTTTCTAAACCTAAGCACTTGCTTTTGTTGCACAAGGAAATATACGTACATACATGGAGTTTCATCGACAGTGTGACATTATTTTGAAAAAGACTGTTTGCATTTAATGAGCAGTAAGGCCCCAATCACACAGGAGTGCCACCAATTGGTCCAGGAGCTTCGCCTCCATGATGGAAGGAGGCCATGATGGAAGGAGGCCATGATTTCCAGGCATATTTTAGAATGGCTTGGGGGCAGTTTGACAACCTGCTGTTTATCACCGGGCTGTACAGCTCTGGATATCCAGTAACCATTACCACCAGTTTCTCCTCCGTTGTTTACCAACTGTTAACGTGTTGTCATGACTACTACAGAAGGCCCGCCGCTCAAATCATCCAATTGGACAATGGGAAAAGATGACAAAAAAAGAGATGATGTGGGGCATTTTTCATTTCTGAGTTGAATTTTTTTCAACTTGAGGAGTTCAGTTTCTGGCAAAAACGGCAAGTGCTTAGAGCGCAGAAACACCAGGTGTGTCTCAACCAGAGTTGGGTTACAAACGCATTAGAGTACTTTGATTACTTTTTGCAGTAATGAGTAACCTAACGCGTTAATTTGCTGTTTGAGTAATCAAATACTTAAGTACATTTTCAAACAAGACATCAGTTACTTCCGTTACTTTTAGAACGCTGGTCCTTCAGCTCCGAAACAGCAACGGCTGTCGTTTGGTTCTAATAACGGAGATAACGTTAAACCTGTCAGTCTGAAAGAAGCCACGGAGCTTGTGGCTCGCTACGTGGTAGAAGAAATGCTGCCGTTGTCTAAATCGGTGGAGTAGGACTCGCTGACAGACAAATTTCAGACCCAGGACTTGCATTATGCCTGGTACACGCTACACACTGGTACTCACCAATTATCCCTGGTCGTCTTAACAGCGTGTGTGATGTCATCGGGTTATTCTTGTCCTGTTTTAAACACTTTTATTATTATTTGTGTCTGTTCATGTGCCAGCCGACATGTTGTTGTAGTTAAGTAAAAGCGTCAGCAGATGGCAGGAGCTATATTTGAGGCACCATACGTAAACTGTCAAGCTACTGTATCTTCCACAGGAAGTTCTGACAAATGTTTCAGAATAAAAGCCTATTTAGAAAATGGAGGGATTCTCTCAGTCGAGGTTAAGTGTTGAGTTTGAAATGACGATGCGATATGTTAACTTTACAAAGACAACGGAGCGAATAAAAATTAAATATATAGACACACAGAGGGATTAATAAATAACGGACCGTCTATAATGTAGTTTGTTTGAAATGAAGCTGGGAGCCTCTGCAGTTGTCCTGTGGTCCATTGCCCAATAGTAAATGTAGAATACTCAAAAGTACTTTAAAAATGCTTGAGTTACTTTTCTCAGGGAGTAATGTTGGAAGTACTTTTAAAGTAATTGAGTTACTTTACTCAGGGAGTAATGCAGTAAAGTAACTGGTTACTTTTTTAAAAAGTAACACAGTAACGTACTTTGATTACTTTTAAAGTAACCCTTACCCAACACTGGTCGTAACGCAAAAACCACGAGCAAAATGCTTCATTCTCATTAAAAACAATTACATAAGGTACCTCCAGCTGCTGAAACACTTTGTGTGTGATCAGGGCCTAACTGTTCATTTGCTGCAAAAAAAGTGTACTGTCCACTGACCGAGCAGCAGTATTTGACGACTTGGGATAAGAACATGTTGGAGGTACACTGAAGTAGTCAGGTTTTAAATAAATGAACATTTATTTAAAGTTACAGTTCTTCTTCTTCAGTAAAATGAAAATATCAACAGGTAATTATTATTTCACCCACCTACAACCCATCCGGTATTAATCAGTATGTTAAGAATGTTATGTTAATGACCCAACCTGCTCTGTCTAAAGACACAGTGCTGCCCTTAATTAGGCCCAGCATTGACTTAGCTACGCTACATTTGTGCTAAATTTAGGCCCTGGCTATTTTGGAATTGTTTTTGGTGCTTCTAGTGGTTTGTGTTGGACAGCAGGCGTCTGTGACTTTTTGGGATGGGGAAATGAATTCACCAGTCTGTGAACTCTTCTCCTGCTGACCGCTAGCTAAACAGGTCGAGATCTTCAAATGTAAACATCAGTGAGCATCGGAGGAAAAGACAGAGAAGATGGGCACCAGCTGAACTTCTTGCTGCATCAGTTATGGAGCAAAGTCCTTGCCCAAGTTTGGAAGGAGCGTCAATGCAGCCATCTTGTTGATGTTTAAGAGATGTAAACAAACTACGATGCTAGCCTCCAGTGACACGAGAGATGGAGCCAATCAGAATCCAGAGCATGTTCCAGGCTGCCAGCGCCGATGTCACTGAAGACACCAATGAATTTACGAAGTCTCTGCTAGATTCAATTTGAAGAACAATAGAAGCAACTGGACCCAAAATTACAGTTAAATCATTCCATAATAAAAACAAAAACAAAAAAGAGAAACATCCTGAAACATGAACGATTAAAAAGCAGCAGGAGCCTACGATGTAATAGGGCAGCAAAAAAGGACAAAATCACAGTGCTCAAGTTAAAGGAGCTGACAGGATTGCATTTCACTGGAGCTGTATCTTGTATAATTTCATGCGACAAATAAATGATTGATATAACTGCAAGCCGTGCATCACTTCTGTGACAGAAAGTTACTATAGACAAACTTTTTTTTATGAACGTGCACGTATTCATAGTAACAATGAGTTAACAGTGCCATCTTGAGGCCAAACAGGACAACACAACAGTACCCGCTGTCACATAGCATACGCTCTGTCTCGGCCCTCTAAAACTGTTTTTTTTTTTTTTTTGGAGAAAACCATTCGAAAAACAACATAATGTATTTTACCATTCTTGACATTGTGACAGCAAAACAGTGTTAAAAATAAATAGTGTGAGGAATACGAGGGAGTTGAGAGCATAATTTAGAGTACACATACACAGAGGGGTGACAAATGAAAGGAATAAGGGGAGATTTTGCCCTGAAATGTTAAATAGTTCTCCTCACAGCCACAAACAAAACACCAAATGAGGGAATATTTTCTGGCAGAATGGCGTTCATCCCCTCAGTAGAGTTTCACACACTTGTAAAATCTCCGACAAGGAGCAATAAAGCTGCTCTGGAGGCTTGTTTAGGCCCAACACCTTACAAAGACACTTTATGTTGTTTTTTTCTGTTCATGCGTCACCAATCTGTGTGTTATTGTCCTTTGAAAATACCTCTGTTTCTTCTGCTTTTCTATGATGTCAAACAAATTCAGCATGTGGGCTGAATGTTTGGAGGATGAAGTATCGTGTTCACTTTTAATGGTCTTAACAAAAGCGTAAAACTCAGCTGGAAATGTCATTTCCCTGTCTTTATCCCTCTGCCTGTCCTTTGTAGTTGTCTTATTCTCTTCATAGCATGCATTCACACTAACAGGCAAACTGAGCTCTGGGCATGATACACATGCAATTTGTAACATAAACCTCTAACACACACAGTCACACAATGTCTAATTCACAAATATACACAAATGGGTCACGACTAAAAGGGAGGCACATTTCAGCCACTCTGTCACCATCTTGGCAGATGTTTGTATGAGCAGACCCTGATAATGCAGCTGAGTGGAAAGGCAAAGGGGAGGTTAAGAACAAGAGAAACTCACCATTTGCTGATGAAAGAGTTTGAGTGTTTTAGTGCAGAAAGTGCCTGGTGAGAGAGTGGTTATGAAAGCAGTGCTAAAAGCTACAATTTGGCCCAATATTATACAGCTCTCCACAATCCGCTACGGCATCTCTCTACAAAGTCAAACAGCTACAACCCTGCCACACTGTTTTACCGTGGCAGCGTTTTGACATATAGAGACGTACAGACATACTGCAGTCTGTCACCTTGTTGAGAAACACAGCCAAGTCAAGTAAGTAAAAAACAATCTCCAAGAGTCCTTCCCTTAACTTTGTTACAGTTGGGTAGAAATAGCAAAACACATCTTTCTCCATCAGTTGTCAGGAATAAGCCCTCAGTGGGGATCAATGACACCGAGATGACAGGGCTTTATTTCCACAGATACAACAAAGTGTGGCTGCTGCAAAAATCTGGGCTGTTTGTGTTCTTAGATTGGACTTTGTGTCTGTGTCTGTGTCTGTGTGTGTGTGTGTGTGTGTGTGTGTGTGTGTGTGTATGGGCGGGGGTATTAGGTGGGTATTAGCAGGGAGGAAATGGAGAACCCTGAGATTTGGTTACAAGCAACTTGAGAGCATTGAGAGAGAGCTCAAGAGAGAAAGAAAGCAGATAGGAGGGTGAAAACAAAAAGCATGGAGTGGGAGAGCATGATGGTGGGCGGGTTGACTCTGATGCAAGGGGGGAAGGATAAAAGCTGGAGATAAAGAAAGAAAGAAAAAGAAATGTGACAGAGACAGAAGAAGAAACAAGAACACAGACAAGAAAAAACATGAGAAGGAAGCATATGAGACAGGAAAGAAAGAAAGAAAGAAAGAAAGAAAGAAAGAAAGAAAGAAAGAAGAAGTAATAACAGACAGCGGAGTGTGTGGCCAGCAGCCAAATGAGTGAGTCATAACTCAGCTTCATTAGCGAGTATGTCTCTTGACCTATCGACATCCACATCGCAGCATGTAATCCCTGCACATCGATCTGCTGACCCCCTGAGCTGCAGGATTGTTACCACTCCTCATTGTTTTAGCATCTGAGCTCCTATATATTCCTGGAGCTCTCCTGTGCTGCCGCTCTGCCGCCGCCCTCGTTTTGACATTAATATTGAGCTTCCGCAAATGAGTACAAAGGTCAGGATTTGTTTATGCATCCGGCAGGACTGGAGAGTGCATATATATTCAGCAGAACAGCCAAATGTCGATTTGAAAATGCTAAAAGTTTAAAATCAACTTGTACTGTGTCAAACTGCAAAATATGTGTTTGACCCCCTTCTGCAAAATGTGGTTGCTGCACCATGTTTTCTATTAGTGGATACTGCAGCCATAGTCCTCTTACAATTCAGTTACGGTGCCCTGTGATATATTGGGATCACTAGTTCAAGTGTTGTGAAAATCAGTAACTGAAACTCATCATTCAGTTTTTATAAAAAGTAAAGATTAGATCAAAATGTTATGATTTTTATGTTATCACTATTGCAATGATAAATATACTGCTAAACAGAAAAATACTAGTCCATACCCATTGTTAACTTTGTCACCTTCTACCTATGCTAATCCTCAATGCCTATGTGCAGCTTCACATAGATTGATCACGTCAGTGAGTAGAAAAACATGGACAGACAGAATGACTGACTGACAGAATGACACACTGACAGTTTCCATGATTATGTACAGCATACCATACCATGACTTAGTCATACCAAAAATCAGGAAAAAAACAAACATTGGGCCACAGGGGGAGCCACAGCGATCGGTTGCATTTTAGCCATTTTTAAGCATTTTTCTGTTGTTATAGCGCCACCCAGTTGCCAATTAAAGTTAAATTTCTCCAGTCACATTGAGGCGTCCTGTTCTACATATCTACCAAGTTTAGTAAAAATCGATAGGGCAGTTAGGCCTAGATAAGAAATTAGCTCTCTCCCCATTTTGTTTTATGGGGTCAATAATGGAGGGGTCCCCTCAGATTATGTGTGGTCATATGCCTATGTAGCCCAGCAGTCTGAACAGCCATTCTAGTATCAGATTATCTATGTTTCAGGTTTGGTGGCTCACTGCTGCCTCCGAGTGGCGTAACTGAGCGATAGGAAGTGGTGCACTGATGAGGTTTTTGTCAGAAGAAGACAACAGACACGAGTGTGGAGAGTTGAGCTTAGCAGCATCAGCAGAGAGCTGTTATTAGCACAAGACAATAGTTAACTACTTGTCTTTAAAGTAGAAAGTAGCAAGGCTACGTTAGAAGAGTCTTTTGATCGTGGAAAGAGAAGCCGTCTGACGCCGCGGAGGTTCCCGACCTGTCCGAGCGACGTGGCTATTGGATATCCCGGTGAGTTAGCTGTTAGCAAACACTGTGAATTAGCACATTGAACTAGCACGGTGAATTAGCATTCTGGTTGATAACTTGATAAAGGTTTATAACTTCGGACTGTAGATTTATTGTGCTAAAAACCAGTCGGGATAAGCTGATAAGCTCATGGTGATATTACAAACAGTGTGTTTATTTTGGGATTGTGTAAATACTGTGGGAAAAAAATGCTCATTGGGCCTGTTGGTCAGCTAATTCAGCTAATTTAGCAGACCCAGTTTATGTTATGTGGTTAATGTGTGAATATATTCTTTGTGAGCCCTTTTATTAAGCATATAATGCAAAAGTTCAAGTATATGTGAGTGTAATGTTATGATGTGTGATACGAGGGATTGTGTGATACTGTGTGTGACCCAGAGATAAAAAAAAGAAAAAGGGAAAAGAAAGAGACAACACACAGTGGACTTTTGATAAGGACAATTATTAATTTTTTCCCTGCACCTTTTGTGCAGGCTGGTTTTTTGTTGAGCCGTTCTACAGACTGGATCGAGTTGCCAAGCTGCCTCCATCCCGCTGCTTTCGGTTTTCTCTCATCATTCCCCTCCATCCCTGCTCCCCGGATCCCCAGTCATCATCCCCATCGTCTTCAGTCCCCTCTCCTCTACTTACCGCACAGCCTTCATCGCCTGTAACCAGGATGGACAGTCTTTCTCATAAAGGGTGGTAGGAAACTAAAGTGTACTCACAAAGAAAAAACTTGGGTCGAGTAACCAAGTACTGACTCATACTCACCCTGTTGACACATTTTTGTTTATTGAGATCTCAATATTTTATTTCTGTTTTGTTCTTTTATTTTGGTTGGGTCCCAACAATTTATTTAACAACTTATTTGTGGATTGATACAAGGTGGAATTTGGGTCATGTGTGTTTAAATTCTGTTATGCCCAATTGTGTATCAGGTTAAGGGTCCTTGTCACAAATATAAAAAGGTGAATTGAAGTGGAAAAATTCATTTAAAGCTATTGTTTAACTTAAAGGTGAATACCAGATAAAAGTGGAACAAGCCGTTAAACATTGAAACAGAAACCAATACAGTGAATTGAAAGAGTTTAACGGTTGGTATGAGATATTCTTTTTTTTTTTGGGAAGAAATAAAAGTGTTTCATTTACTACTTTACTGCTCTATTTTACTTTCAGTCTCCTCTTAGAACCTAGACATTAGACATACCTGCAGAGTGGGCGGAACACACGCCAGGTGGGTTACAAATGTGGCGAGCCAGCCAGGAGACTCAAGTGTTGTAGAAGCAGTTCTTCCTTTTTGTAGATATTGTAGTCTCACACCAACAAAAGGAAAAATTTAAACATAGCTTAGAGAAAAAATGGAACTTTGCAACAAATTTGATGTTCAGGGACAGAATTGTCTTTATGTAACAGGCATTGAAGATTCATGCTCAGAGCAAGAAATTGCAGATTTCTTCGAAACAAATGGAGATATTGAAAAAGTTGCGAAGGTTCCAGATGAGTCAGGGCAACCTACAGGAAGAGTCTTAATAGAGTATTCTTCAGACAGAGCAATCTCACGATTAAATCCTGATACTGTAGGTAAGATACCAAGCCCCAAAGACTCTAATGTAACATGGCATGTGAGGACCATAAGAGAAATATGTCAGGGTGAGCTTGGCAAGGAGCTTGCACACAGATACCTAACCGAACTACAAGCTTTACATTCGACCAGTAGAGAAGGGTTTTTCACTACGCTTCAGAGCCAGCTCCAAAACCTCCAGTCTGGCATTGAACCTCCTCAGGAAAGTGTGGTTCAACCCCGACCCTCTAGTCAGCCTAGCCTTACTCCTCATGTCGAGACCCAGACCCATGAGAGTCAGCCTGTAAGTGTGGGATCTGCACACAGCCCCCCATACATGACTGATGAACCCGCCCCAGACCACAGTCATGAGGTTTCAGGCACCACACCACCTCGTAACGCTTTTTGTCCTCCTCCCTCCAGCATACCCAGCAACCCAGAACCCGTGAATGAGAGCATGTTTAATCCCCCACACATCCAAAAGGTGGTGGTTGAGCACATAATGCGCAGTGAGTCATTGCCCCCTAGCTACAGCCAGAGCAGGATTCGAACATTTTCTGGCAGGCTTCCTAAGCCAAATGGAGAAGTGGATTACGATGCCTGGCGTATGCAAGTTGAGCTCCTCCTTTGTGACCGCTCACTGTCTGAAAACCTTAAGGTAAGGAGAGTACTGGAGAGTTTACTTAGTCCTGCCGCTGACATTGTTAAATCTCTCGGCACCAGTGCACCTCTCCAGTCATATCTTGAACAACTTGAAGCTGCATTTGGGGTTGTCGAAGATGGTGAGGAGCTGTTTGCAACTTTCTTGAGCTCCAATCAAAATACTGGAGAGAAACCCTCCACTTACCTCAATAGACTTCAGGGTTTATTGACCAAGGCCATTTCTAGAGGGGGAGTTGATGCCAAGGACTCAAACAAACATCTGCTCCGACAGTTCTGCAGAGGTTGTTGGGACCAAAGCTTGATTGTAGGTCTCCAACTTGAGCATCAAAAGAGTAGCCCCCCATCCTTCTCCGAGCTGCTCCTTTTGCTGAGGACAGAAGAAGATAGACGCTCTGCAAAACTTGAAAGGATGAGAAAACATTTGGGCAATGCAAAAGCTTCGTCACACATGCACTCAGTCTTTAGCATGCCTACCTATGATCACGACCCTGATGTTGTTGTTCCTAAGAAACAGGATAACACACAAAAGTTAGAGAAAGAAGTTGCTGAGTTAAAGAAACAAGTAGCAGCACTGACACAGAAAGAGAGATGTGGCTCAGAGGAAACTACCAGCAGCAGCAGTTCCATAGTTAACAAAAGCAGTGCCCAGGGTGATTGTCTCACCACAAGTGCAGCAAATCCCCGACCAGCCTTTAAGTCTCCCACTTATCCCAAGCCTTGGTTCTGCTTTAAATGTGGCCAGGACGGTCACATAGCAGCTAAGTGTGATAATGAGGCAAACCTTGCTCTTGTCCGCAAGAAAAACGCAGAACTCAAAGTCAGGCGTGAGAATTATCAGGTCACACAAAGTCCTTCTCAGCAACCTTTAAACCACTAGCAGCTCCTGCTGTGGGACAACTGGGAGCTGATAACAAGGATTTGTTAAGTCCCATGATGATGACACATAGCTCAAATGAGAAACCTGTACCCAGTGCTTTAAGATCTGACAGTGAAGTCTATTCCAACTTACCTGATGGTCTTATTGGTCCACGTTGTGCTGCCCCTGTATCAATTGAAGGTGTTCAGTGTGAGTCCATACTTGACTCAGGGTCACAGGTTACAACCATCTCTGACACATTTCATGCGTCACATCTGTCCTCCTTACCTGTACGACCCATCCATAGCTTGCTTGAAATTGAAGGTGCAGGAGGGCAGACTGTACCTTATCTTGGATATGTTGAAGCCAATCTGACTTTTCCCCCCACTGTCACGGGTACGGAAGTTGAGCTGACAGTCTTGGCCCTTATCGTTCCTGAGTGTCATTTTAACAGTAAGACACCGTTGTTAGTTGGCACTAATGTTCTCTTGCGGCTGTATCAGCATGCTATAGAGCATGAGGACACCAAGTTTTTTGGGAGGTCAGACAACTATGCCCTACTTCTCCAACAAGTAGCTTCTAGCAACAGAACTGAAAGTAAAAAATGCTCTGTTAAACTGCATAGTAAGAGCCCCATCTCCATTCCTCCCAGACAGAGAGTTCATGTCTTTGGAGATGTCAGAATAGGCAAGTCAAACCCTGACACTTCCTTTGTTCTTGAACCGTCCGAAACAGCCTCATTGCCTGGTGGGCTTATGTTGGAATGTGCACTCTTGAACGTTTATTGTAGGGCTGCCAGTAAGGTTCCTGTTGTCATTCAGAATGTGACAAACCACAATGTCACCTTGTTACCAAAACAGGTCATTGGTGAGCTTTCTGCAGCAGTGTGTCTTGGTCCCTTGAGCTCCGAACAGTCTCCCTTACCTCATTCTGGGCTATCAGATGAGGAACTATGTGAGCAACTTACCTTTGACTTAAACAATCCACTCCTTGGAGAAGAATGGAAGAAACGCATCACAGACAAGCTTAATTCCATTCGAGGTGTCTTTGCAACTGATGAGATGACAAATGGCCACACCAGTGCAGTCAAGCATCACATTCGGCTAAGAGATGATACTCCTTTTAAGGAGAGACCCCGACCTATCCATCCAAGTGACAGAGAAGCTGTCAAACAACATCTGAGAGAGCTGCTGGATGCTAGGATAATTAGGGAGTCCGAGAGTCCTTTCGCGTCTCCTCTTGTCCTAGTCAGGAAAAAAAACGGAAAGATAAGACTGTGCGTTGATTACAGAAAACTAAACGCACGCACCATTAGAGACGCGTACGCTCTCCCTAACATCGAAGAGACGTTCTCAGCACTTAGTGGTGCTAAATGGTTTTCTGTGATGGATTTAAAATCTGGTTACTACCAGGTAGAAATGGCAGAGGAAGACAAGCACAAGACTGCGTTCACTTGTCCTTTAGGCTTCTATGAGTTTAATAGAATGCCACAAGGCATAACATACGCCCCCTCAACCTTCCAGCGTTTGATGGAGAAGTGCGTTGGGGATCTCCTTCTAAACGAAGTGCTTGTGTTCTTGGACGACCTCATCGTTTTCTCAGAGTCCATTGAGGAGCATGAGGCCAGGCTTATGAGAGTATTGCAGCGCCTTAGAGACTATGGCCTGAAATTATCTCCAGAAAAGTGCCACTTTTTTCAGTCATCAGTAAAGTATCTTGGCCATGTTGTTGACGCTCAAGGCGTTCATACTGATCCTGATAAGACCTCTGCTTTGAAAAACTGGCCGCGTCCCACAAACAGAGAAGAGCTTGAAAGGTTTTTAGGGTTCGCCGGTTATTATCGACGCTTTGTCAAAGACTACTCTAAGATAGCCAGGCCCTTAAATGCTCTGAAAGCAGGTTGCAGTCATCCCCGCAAGAGAGGAAAGATTTATAAGAGACTTTGTCCAAAGGGGCCTGCAAACTCTCGTGTCCCTTTCAGCAACGAGTGGACCTCCGAGTGTGACCTTGCCTTTAAAACTCTTGTTGAGCGCTTAACATCTGCTCCAGTCCTTGCCTTCGCAGACCCCAAGCTCTCTTACGTGTTGCACACTGATGCTAGTGGAGAGGGCCTTGGGGCTGCCCTTTATCAACAGCAAGACGGCAAGTTGAGAGTGATAGCTTACGCTAGCCGTGGGTTATCCAAGAGTGAAAAGAACTATCCGACCCACAAGTTGGAATATTTGGCATTGAAGTGGGCAGTATGCGAG
This sequence comes from Epinephelus awoara, assembly GCA_035609425.1. Classification (NCBI taxonomy): domain Eukaryota; kingdom Metazoa; phylum Chordata; class Actinopteri; order Perciformes; family Serranidae; genus Epinephelus; species Epinephelus awoara. Next base: position 32,135,834 of record CM069302.1, read on the forward strand.
AAGTTTAACGATTATCTCTATGGGTCGGAGTTCGTCGTTCTTACAGATAACAACCCACTCACTTACGTGCTCACCTCTGCCAAATTGGATGCAGCAGGGCACCGCTGGCTGGCGGCCTTGTCGACTTATAATTTCAGCATAAAGTATCGAGCAGGTCAGGCGAACAAGGACGCTGATGGGTTGTCCAGACGACCAAATGGTCCACCGATAGAGGATGATGTTTTCCTACGAGAAAGGGAACGAATCGAAGGCTTCAAAGCACGGGTCTTGGATACTGAGCCTGAGGTGATTTCCAGTGAGGTCATCTCTGCAGTGTGTCAGCGTCACTGTTGTCACATAGGTTCTGATGAATCAGATCATTCTGTTCTCGTTGAATCTTTGGCTCTGGATGCTTCAGCTGTACCTGATTGTTTCGCTCATTCTGGACAGGATACCTTACCCGGCATGAAAAAAGAGGACTGGCACAGATGCCAGAGGGAAGATCCATCCCTCAAAAAGGTCATTTCCTTCCTTGAAGCAGGACGGAAGCCACACTTCAGAGAGTTGAGTGGTGAGTCATCTGAAGTCCGGCTGCTTGCAAAAGAGTGGAAAAAACTTGAACTTCAGGATGGAGTATTGTATAGGAAATGTCTTGATCATGGCAGCGAAGTCCATCAACTTGTTCTTCCTCAGGAATTTAGAGATTGTGCCTTAAAGGGCATACATGATGAAGTTGGCCATTTAGGCGCTGAGCGTGCCCTCAGCCTGGCTCGCGCCAGATTTTATTGGCCTAACATGGCCAAAGCCATTGAAGAAAGATGTCAAACGTGTGAAAGGTGCTTTCGGAGGAAAGCTAGGCCACAAAAAGCCGCACCTATGCAGAACATTCAGACCACGTATCCGCTGGAATTGGTCTGTATGGACTATCTATCAATAGAACCTGACAGCCGTGATACAAGAAATATCCTGGTCATGACGGACCATTTTACAAAGTTCGCGATAGCGATACCAACCAGAGACCAAAAGGCCAAGACTACTGCCAAGGCGCTTTGGGAGAACCTTATAGCTCCTTATGGTTTCCCTAGCCGTCTCCATAGTGACCAAGGCAGGGATTTTGAGTCCCACACTATAAAGGAGTTATGTTCTATCATAGGAGCGGAAAAGGTGCGCACCACCCCTTATCACCCTCAAGGGAACCCGGTGGAGCGATTCAATCGCACACTCTTGAGTATGCTCGGGACCCTTGAGGACAAAGATAAACATCATTGGAGGGACTACGTGAAGCCGCTTGTGCATGCGTATAATTGTACAAGAAATGACACAACTGGCTACTCACCGTACGAATTGCTCTTTGGAAGACAGCCTGCGTTGCCAGTCGACTTCGTCTTGGGAACTAATCCTGCTGGAGGATCCTGCAGTTCTCATTCAGAGTATGTTCGTAATTTGCGTCAGCGCCTGCAGGAGAGCTATACATTAGCTGCTGATCGAGCTCGCAAGAGAGGAGAACAAAACAAAACCAGATTCGATGTTAAAGTGAGGACAGCCGAACTTATCACGGGAGACCGAGTATTGGTGCGGAACGTTAACATACGAGGAAAGCACAAATTGGCACACAGATGGGAGAGAGCGATTCATGTTGTGGTGAAAAGGATCAATGGAGGGCCCGTCTACGTGGTCAAACCTGAGAGAGGAAATGGTCCACATCGCACATTACATCGCGACCTCCTTCTTCCTTGCGGATTCCTGCCCATCGATGTAGGGTTGGAGGTGGAAACTGAGACAACAGTGTCAAGGAGGAGACGTCTGAGGAACAGAGAGGTCACAGATCAGGAAATGGATCAGAGTGATCAAGAGGAGAACCTCAGTGATGAAGAGGATGGTTATTGGGAAGAGAGGGTCATAGAGGTGACAACAAAACCTCCCATCGTGCAACTCGCAGAAGATGAGACCAGACAACCTTTGGCTGCTCTTAACCCTCAGGCCATTGAATTCACCCCTCGGGTCCCAACAACCCTGTCTGAGGAAGTGCAACATGACTTCCCCATCCATGCCCCTGAGCCAGAAATTGAGGCACATGTGACATCATCTGATCATGTTATCATAGACATTCCTGAAACTGACGTGTTAAGCCTCCCTCCACAATCTGACAATCAGACACCAGAGTCATCAGGGCAAGCACAAGGCAAAAATAACTTACCTGAGTCAGAGCACAGTTGTAATGTTCAGCCAAGACATGTAGCTTTATCTGAAAGTGAACCTGATGAGCCCAGACGTTCTGCTAGGGAGCGACGTCCGCCACAGAAGTTTACTTATGATGAGCTAGGAAAGCCGCTGATTCTTGCGCTTAGTTCATTCTTTGAAAGTTTACAAGCTTTACTTCCCCAGTCTCAGGTCAGCCCTTTAAATGTTTACTGAGGTGCACGCATGCAGGGACTGATGCGGTTTTAGAGGGGGAGAGTGTAGCCCAGCAGTCTGAACAGCCATTCTAGTATCAGATTATCTATGTTTCAGGTTTGGTGGCTCACTGCTGCCTCCGAGTGGCGTAACTGAGCGATAGGAAGTGGTGCACTGATGAGGTTTTTGTCAGAAGAAGACAACAGACACGAGTGTGGAGAGTTGAGCTTAGCAGCATCAGCAGAGAGCTGTTATTAGCACAAGACAATAGTTAACTACTTGTCTTTAAAGTAGAAAGTAGCAAGGCTACGTTAGAAGAGTCTTTTGATCGTGGAAAGAGAAGCCGTCTGACGCCGCGGAGGTTCCCGACCTGTCCGAGCGACGTGGCTATTGGATATCCCGGTGAGTTAGCTGTTAGCAAACACTGTGAATTAGCACATTGAACTAGCACGGTGAATTAGCATTCTGGTTGATAACTTGATAAAGGTTTATAACTTCGGACTGTAGATTTATTGTGCTAAAAACCAGTCGGGATAAGCTGATAAGCTCATGGTGATATTACAAACAGTGTGTTTATTTTGGGATTGTGTAAATACTGTGGGAAAAAAATGCTCATTGGGCCTGTTGGTCAGCTAATTCAGCTAATTTAGCAGACCCAGTTTATGTTATGTGGTTAATGTGTGAATATATTCTTTGTGAGCCCTTTTATTAAGCATATAATGCAAAAGTTCAAGTATATGTGAGTGTAATGTTATGATGTGTGATACGAGGGATTGTGTGATACTGTGTGTGACCCAGAGATAAAAAAAAGAAAAAGGGAAAAGAAAGAGACAACACACAGTGGACTTTTGATAAGGACAATTATTAATTTTTTCCCTGCACCTTTTGTGCAGGCTGGTTTTTTGTTGAGCCGTTCTACAGACTGGATCGAGTTGCCAAGCTGCCTCCATCCCGCTGCTTTCGGTTTTCTCTCATCATTCCCCTCCATCCCTGCTCCCCGGATCCCCAGTCATCATCCCCATCGTCTTCAGTCCCCTCTCCTCTACTTACCGCACAGCCTTCATCGCCTGTAACCAGGATGGACAGTCTTTCTCATAAAGGGTGGTAGGAAACTAAAGTGTACTCACAAAGAAAAAACTTGGGTCGAGTAACCAAGTACTGACTCATACTCACCCTGTTGACACATTTTTGTTTATTGAGATCTCAATATTTTATTTCTGTTTTGTTCTTTTATTTTGGTTGGGTCCCAACAATTTATTTAACAACTTATTTGTGGATTGATACAAGGTGGAATTTGGGTCATGTGTGTTTAAATTCTGTTATGCCCAATTGTGTATCAGGTTAAGGGTCCTTGTCACAAATATAAAAAGGTGAATTGAAGTGGAAAAATTCATTTAAAGCTATTGTTTAACTTAAAGGTGAATACCAGATAAAAGTGGAACAAGCCGTTAAACATTGAAACAGAAACCAATACAGTGAATTGAAAGAGTTTAACGGTTGGTATGAGATATTCTTTTTTTTTTTGGGAAGAAATAAAAGTGTTTCATTTACTACTTTACTGCTCTATTTTACTTTCAGTCTCCTCTTAGAACCTAGACATTAGACATACCTGCAGAGTGGGCGGAACACACGCCAGGTGGGTTACACCTACAATTACCTTTACACATCCAGCTGATATGTAGTGATATTAGCATTCATTTGAAGTCATTCCTTGGCCCCCATGATAAATATAAATCTAATACTCTACATTTTTGTCCGTTTTGGTATCTGCCAACCTCTGGGGGGAATATCTGGCTCTTTAGCTGCTAAGTGCTCCAGTGTTATGGTTTGATGTTGTTAACTTTGATATTTGGTGCTGGAAAGGTATAGCATACAGTGGAGTTATCAGGACTGGAAATAGCTGCCATCTGTTGCTGGTAACAAGGCTCATATGGTTCAACAGCTGACGGCTGCAACCACAGACTGTATAAAATAATATAGGTAGCTACCTTGATGTAACCAATTGATTGGTGGACTCCCATTTTGAAGCTTTGAGTTCGGTGGCTCGGCCGTTGCCATCTTGTTTTTTGCAGTCAGAAGTGACCATGTTTGGGTGAGAGGCTGGCGCTGTGGAGGGGCAAGGGGTGGGTATGAGTGTAAAGCCAAGGACACTATCAGCAGACAGCCTGTCACTCAAAGCCGCCCACCCAACAGATATTTAAGCCTTAAAAAAATGTGAAAACATTATACAGCAGTATTAAGTTATAGTAACATTTGTCAAGAGATGGGAAGTGGGCTATCAAGACCAAAATGATTTTCTGCACCAGGGTGTTAACAGGGTGAGCATTTTAACATGGGGGTCTATGACTGGCTTCTAGAGCCAGCCTCAACTGGGTATTCATGGAGCTGCAGTTTTGGTACTTCCATGTTGGCTTCATTTTTCAGCCCTTGAGGTAGCTGCAAAACCTAAACAATGAAAAACTTTAAAATGCTTCATAAAGCTGAGGGGAAGTGCAGAGTTGGGTGGCAATACTCTACGGGTTTTTATTTTTTCCTCTTTCACATTACACAGTTCTTTGATCCATTGAAACATCTAGAAATATTGATTAGTTCAGTTTTTTAATTTCAGTTTAATTCAACTTAATTTAACTAGGTTTATGGCTATAGGAGTGCCATTAAAGAAACTGTTAAAGAATAAGGAAAGTGAAAATATGAAGAATAAATAAGGTATAATAAATGAACAAATAAAGACTCAAGTAAATAAAAATTAATTATTTTATACTTAAAAATAAAGTATAACTGTCCTTCCCTAGTTTAAACCACTACCACACATGTGTAAGTCCAAGTTAGGTCTACTTCCTGTTGTCCATAGGATTTATGTGTGCAAGAATTCAGCCTGGGTAGGAGGGCCCGCCCAAAGCCATTTGATTGACAGCTTGGCCCATCAAGGAATAGCATAAGGAACAAAAATAAGGACAAATATAGGAACAGGAATAACTAACTAACAAACTAAATAAATACATTAATATAAATAACATTTGTTGTTATTTGTATTTATATTTTCGTTTTTATTCAATTCGTTCATTTATCAATTTTCTGTAACTGCTTGTCCTGTTGTGGGTCGTGCGGGGGCTGGAGCCTATCCTAGCTGACATTGGGTGAGAGGCGGGGTACACCCTGGACAGGTCACCAGACTATCACAGGGTTGACACATAGAGTCAGACAACCATTCACATTCACACCTACGGTCAATTTAGAGTTATCAATTAACCTAACCTGCATGTCGAAGCCAGAGTTCCTGCAGAAAGCTCACACTGACACGGGGAGAGCATGCAAACTCTACACAGAGGGTCTCCCCCACCCTGGGTTCGAACCAAGAACCCTCTCACTGTTAGGCGATAATGCTAACCACTGCACCGTATATTTATGTAATGTAATTATTTCTCTGTACGTGTCCACGTGTTTTCTTATCATTTTAAAGTTTCACTTTTTTGTTGTTTTTATTACGACCCTGCTGTTACTCTACATCCACCTAAAATATTGTGTTCCAAAATGTTCTTCACTCCTTCCTTTGTACCATCCTATACCATCCGATCCTATACAAAGTACCATAACTTGTTTTGATTTTTGATAAATAAATTGTTTAATATGGATACACAGCATACTGCCTTTTAAAATTCTGAATATTTCATTTTGGAGAACACTCTTCAACTACATTTCAGGAATCACTGTCAAATTGTCAGCCTTCTGTCATGAGTAGAAAATAAATATAGAGCTGGAAATTAACTGTCACCTCCTATTGACAACACAGTCTTGGTGTGTTATTATAACAGAGTGTTGCAAATAATGAAATGTTAGGTGCACAGTGGCTTCCAGCTAGGGATCTTCACGAAGAAAAACATTGGATTATATAAACAAAAATGTGCTGTTACCAGAAAAATACATTTTAATAGTTATTTTCCATTTACAAGACTACCTTCTTGTTTGTGACAAAATGAATGTATTATTTAAAGCGAGACTATGTCACTTTCACGGCTGTGCTGTGTCCACAAGTGACAATAATGGGATGAGGATGCATTGTACTTCCCTACATTTCCATTCATTTCTCTTCAGTCAGCTGCTTTGAAGTCCAACCAAAATAACTTATCATCAATTTTTGTACTTAAAAAAAATTATTGTTAACAGTGTTATTAAAAAGAAGAAAAAAAAGAAAAAGGTCTTTCAGGAAACATCAGAAATGCTCGTTTTCGTCTCAGCCGGCTGGTGTTTGATTGACATTTATGAGGCTATTTTGTTATGGTTTCATTCAGAATGTCCCACTACAAACATCACACAAAATTTAACACCACTCAGCTAATTATGAATATTCTGATTTCAAATGATTGACAGTTATTTTCAGCTGAGAAAGGAAGGAAACATCCCTTAGAAAAGCTGTGTAAACTTTCTTTGTCTGTATCACAGCTGTCTTCACAGACGTCCCGCTCCCCCGAGGCATTCTTATTTATGCTGAAGTTTGTTCCCAGCAAGAAACATACAGATTCAGTCCGCCTGTACAGTACTTGTCCCAAGCTGAGTGGGAGAATCGTCCTGCTTCTAAATCAATGACCAATTCAATTTCATGCACCATGCTGACATTTAACCAACAGAGCCAGAAAGGTTAATGGAATTCCATATGTACGCACAGACGGCCGGTACAATGGCTGATTGTATCGCAATGCTACTTAGCAGAAAAGCCAAACTAAAGGGTGAAAATCCTCCTCCAGCTAAGCCCTATATCAGCACTTTCTCACACAAGGCACACTGGATGAGAGTGCATTAGATTAGTTTCTTTGTCTGTCTGTCTGTCTGTCTACCGTCTACCTTTTCACCCACTACTCATATTTGGTTTTCAAATCTCTGCCTCCCTGACTGCCATTTTTCTTCAGACTCTCCTTGCCTCTTTGTTGGTCTTTGCTCATCTTTCTTTAACTATTTTTCATCCTCTGTCTCTCTGTTTTCTTCCTATCATTCTTCCCCGCTGCCTTTCTGTTTGTCTGTCTGCTTGCATATCTGCCCGTCCTTGTACTCAATCTGTCTGTCTGCCACCTTCCTGCCTCTCCTATCTGTCATGTCTGTGCAGCACCACAAGAAGACATAACACCCACCCTATTATGATCCAATCATTCAACCAACCTCCTCCTCCTTCTCCGTCCTTCTTTCTCCTCTCCAGCTTTACTTCTCTGCTATATTACAGACTTTCAATAAGGCAACAGACTCATGAGAATGTTTCTGATCTCCCGGTTACACCTGATGTAATTTCAGCTCCAGCTCACTAGGATGGCTTGAATCAGCATAGCGAGATGGAAGCAGTGTTTGCTGCCAACGCTGTCGAGCCCCAGCAGCCCTGGTGATGAGAGCGGGGTAGACACTGGGTCCTGACTACTGTAATGCAGCCGGACAGCTTATACAAAAACACAATTACCCCAGCACGAGGGAGGGGTGCTCGCCCTGTTGCTCTGATCCACTGGCTGGCTGGAGAATGGACAGGACACGGCCAACAGAGTGTGAAGAGGGGGTTACACACAACCACAAGGGATATACGCATTACTGGGGGTTAAAGTGGCCATTTAGCAACACTTGAACGTTGGTACAACCTCGAGATGTGTGTGATGTGCTCCCATGGTTACCCATCATGCAACAGTGGATGGAGCAGGCCAATAAATCACTACAGGAAACACAACATGCAACAGAGAGATTACGAAGCTTAGTTAACATGTTGCAAGTAGAGATTTACTGCTCGATAGGACATAATCAATATCAATTTTTAGAATATTTTAACTGCTGAGAATATATTTAACTTAACTTTACCTCATCGTTAGATAGCCCTTTCTGGTGGGGAATTGAAGCCGTTATGTAAAAGTCAATACTGACTGATTTCACTCACAGTAATTTTACTTACAAACTAACGTTACAAAGTAACGCATTAGAGTACTTTCATTACTTTTTGCAGTAACGAGTAACCGAACGCTTTAGTTTGCTTCTTGGGTAATCAAACACTTAAGTACATTTTCAAACAAGACATCAGTTACTTCCGTTACTTTTAGAACGCTGGTCCTTCAGCTCTGAAACAGCAACGACTGTCGTTTGGTTCTATTAACGGAGATAACGTTAAACTTATCAGTCCGAAAGAAGCCACGGAGCTTGTGGCTCGCTATATGGTAGAAGAAATGCTGCCATTGTCTACGGTGGAGTCTAAAACATTCTGCAGGACCGTCAGTAAAATCCCCAGAACTCAATAGATGGAAGAGGACTCACTGACAGACAGGTCAGACTCAGGACTCGCATTATGTCTGGTACACACTACACAACTTTTCTGCCCATTTTGAAAGTCACTATGTCACATTATTTCACGCCGTGTGTGATGTCATCGGGTTATTCTTGTTCTATTTTTATTACTTTTACTATTATTTGAGTCAATGCCAGAACTGTGTCTGTTCATGTGCCAGCAGATGGCAGAAGCTACATTTGAAGTACTGTAGGCAAACATTCAAGCTACTGTATCCTCCACAACAAGTTCCTACAAATGTTTCACAATAAAAGCCTATTTAGAAAATGGAGGGATTCTCTAGTTCAGGAAGTGTTGAGTTTGAAATGACGGCGAGATTTGCTAACTTTATAAAGCCAACGGGAGCGGATAAAAAGTAAATATATAAACACATAGAGGGATTAATAAATAACGGCCCGTCTATAATGTTTGTTTCAAATGAAGCTGGGAGCCTCTGCAGTTGTGCTGAGTAAAAGCTCCGCCGCTATTTGTTAATGTTAATACTTTATGTCCGTCTCCATAATGAGGACGTAACATTGTTTGCTAGCTTGATGCTAATGACAGTAACTCAGCAGTGTGCCTCTGCTGTTTCACACCATCATTTCCCCCTTTTACGCTGTGTGGTAACATCCCTAGAGACTGAATCAGATGTTGAAAAGTAGAAAATCCTTGTGTTAAGCACATTGAATCAAACAGTGCTGAGCAAACGCTGCCTCACTGGGTTCATTTTTAACCACCTCAAAAAAGGCCCACCAAAAACATCAATATCAATTTTTAGAATATTTTAACTGCTTTAACTCGTCGTTAGATTGCCTTTTCTGATGGGGAATTGAAGCCGTTATGTAAAAGTCACCAGATTTCACTGACTAACACGGTAATTTTACTTAGCATTACTGGTCTACTGCGGCTTTGATTGGTAAGTGTGTAAGGTAAAGTGGAGCATATATTTAGACATAGCGTACACTTAAACTAATATTGTTTTTGTGGGTGGCTTAAATACATTTTGCTGCTGCCCTGTCCATGGTAGTACATTGCTTAGGGTCTTTGCCGATAGATTTGGTTTATCAAAGATGCTAGCAAAACAATAAAGCGCATCAAATACGCACAGCAGAAACATAAGATGGCTCGGACCACCATGTTTAACTATATTTCTTTAAATGTTACAGCTAAGGCTGAAAACAACGAAAGAAATCAACAAGTTTGCTGATCTTACACAAATTCACAATTTTAATTTACAATTTCAAGTTACACTATATACAAGTAGTTACCCTTATTTGAGTAAGTAATGTTTCTTTACAAATTACTCTGTGTAGAGTAATAAGTTACTTATAGCACTTCTTTTGCATTACTTTCACCAAAGAAAAAGAACAAATAGGCATTTTAAATGGATGAGGGTCATGTTGTTTCACTGCACGTATTTAAAGCACAGCAGCTCCAGTTTATTACAGTTAATTTTAAATCCATTGCTGCGCAGGTCTGACCCATTCACTTTGTATTAAAATGAAAAAAAAATGATAAAGAATAATTAAATAGCCAAGACCTTTTTAAATCAACGAATAGCCTTAGACACAGAGAGGGCCAGGCAGAGGATCAAAGTCTGAAAATTATGAGATAGGGATCCATATTTGTAGGCCTATGATTTAAAACATGAAAAAGAAATGTTGAGGTTAGCACAACAAAAGGAATGGTGAGTAAGTCAGTCACTCTGACATGCACAAATTAGCACTACAGAGCTGGAGGACTCACCGACCGGTTCCTGGTGTGCTACCAACTGCATAGTGGCTGTGAATTGAAACACATCCAACTTATACTAACATCACCCAGATGTGCCAATCATCACCAAGATGGCAAAAAAAATTAAAAATAAATGGAGGCCAGCTCCTTATCCCAGCTGCTTTTAGGCAGCCTTAGGACGCAGGCTGAATGGGATATGTTGTACGTTGTTATATTAATGGAAACACACTGAACATGATAACACAAATTATGGCATAACCCAGACTCTCTGATCACCAGCACCCTTCTGTGATGTCGTCTGGAGTGACATGACAAGACACATTAACCTTTTTACATTTGTTAACATAATTGCTACATTAACTTTAGTTGCAGATCTAAATACTTCCTCCACTGTAATTCACACTGATTATAGATGCCACAAGCGGCAGGTGCAGCTACTAACAGTTCAGTGTCAAAGTTATACCCATAATCTTCAAACTTATATTGAAACCACTGACATAGTTGTTGTCAGTCATGGCTTTCATCTGCAGTAAAGCCTAAGACACTTCTGCTAAACTAAAGAATTACACAGAATTTCGTTACATAATTAACAAAGTTTCAGATTCACTTCCCTCCTTCTCCATGGAGCCCACGCTCGAGTTCTATGGCATACTTACCCACACATATGACCTTTCCATTTCTCTGTTGCGCTCACGCTCTGGCTGTATCTCCCTTGCTCTCTTTCTGCCTCTCTTTGAAGATTTGGTTTAAATATGTTAAAATGGCAATATTATCAAATTAAGTTTTCATCCCATTTTGAGATTCTTCAGAAGGAGGGCTGCAGACCCAGTACAGCTGACCTGGGTTGACCCTTTCACATTGACTGCTCACATATATCGTTGTCATTGTATATGTCTGAAAGGGGTATCGGTGATCACTGAGCAGCTGCTTTCCTTTTTCCCTAAACAAACTGTGGGAAGGCATTCAAAGATTCAAAGAGGCGGTATGGGGGCCTCAATTCCTCATATTTGTAAAGTTCTGCTGAATGTACCGATTTGAATAGACTGCAGATGAATGTGCACTCCCTGCTTTACAAGTGTATTTTATAGCTTCATTAAGGGCAGTGGCCTTTGAGTGTCTGATTAGTCTAACAAATGTTTCTGAAGAATCAGCTTGACAGCGGCATGTACAGGGCATATGGAACAAGTGGTCTCCACTGCACCTTTAGAGAGCATAACTTCACATAAGCACTGACAGCATGCCAAATCCATTGTGAAAACCTGTAAAACATTCATGCAAACGCTTGCATCAGAAGTTATAGTCATGCCCTCTGTGTCAAACTGGACCTGTTTTCACTGCCTGACCAAAAAAATGTGCTGCTGCTTTTTAGCCAAACTAATGACATCAGTGATCCTTGACTTTTCCTCTTGTGCCACCATGAGGTCGACGTTTTTGTGTTTCAGTGAAAACTTTAAACATGTTTTAGATGGACTGACATGAAATTCGGCACAGGCATTCATAACCCTCTCAGAATACGTTTCGGTCATTTTAGTGATCCTCTAACTTTTCATCATCAGCACAAAACTTTAATTTGCTCAGTACTTTGGTTGATGACCAAACAGTGACAAATGTCATACGAGCCGTGGCTAATTAATTAGCTGTCGCTAATTAATTAATGCAGGAGTAACTTGATGGCAGGTCAAAATAAAACTTGGCTGTTGTCAGGCTTGCTTGGAAGCCTGTGTCTGTACTCAGAAAGAACTCCCACTCTTTAACATGGCTGTACAATCACAAGCAAACTGAGTGTTTTTGTAGTTCCAGCAAATCCAACAGGCTTCTGTCTAGCAGGCCACGTCACGTCAGTCCAGTGTTCATTTTGACAGCTATTTTAGATATCGTCTTAGTCTTTGTCTTGAGACAAAAATGCTTATTAGTTTGTATCCTTCGTAGTTTTAGCCTAGTTTAAAGGATAACTTCGGTATTTTTCAACCTGGGCTCTATTTCCCCATGTGTATGTGTGCATATGATTCATGGGTACAACTTGTTCTAAAATTGGTTCAGTATTGAGGGAGGCGGATGCAGCCGGCAGCTGCGAGGTAAATATGGGGGCAAATGCGTCCCGTATAAGTTTGCGCGTTAAAAGTGCTTTTTTTTGCCACTGACTGGTTCAGATCGCCAGTGCTATCTCTGTAAATAGCATACTAAGCGTTTCCCTGACCCTTCACCTCCTCCCGGCTGTGAAGTCATCTCGCGAGAGCTTTGCTTGTTGCCGGAAGAAAACAGGGTACGATATATACGAGGGCAAAGTATGCAACAGTAAATGTGCGTCTCAGAGACAATTCTAGGTATCAGTATTACATGCATAAAGACATATTAGTTATACTTACTCGATGGACAGTTAACCATTTGGTGCCTGTGGTTTTGGCCGCCTCCTCCAATTTATTTTGGGCACATGAAAAAAGGTATCCAGAACTGTCCTGTTGATCAGTGGGGGGAAATCCTCTAACATAGTTACACAGTGTTTGGTAGTTTCTGTATCATCCCAGGACACATCGAGACCATGAATATTCACCAACACAAACATTCCTCCTCTGTGGAGTCGTGGAGACGTTGGATAAAAAATTTCATTTGGACATTTTTCCACATCTAAATATAATTTCTACACACTTAGGAACTTGCATTTCTCCAACACTGTTTGACTGGTTTAAGGGCTGATTTACCAGCACAAACTCACTGATCATAATTTGAAAAGCTCATCCTCTCTCTATTTATGCTCTCAAAAACCTTGACAACACAAATAACTAATCTGAGACAACTAGGATTTGTTCGCAGAAAATAACTTAAATTTCAGTTTGAATTCATTCTTAATCTGCAACATGTGAGTCTGGAGGTTAAAACTCATGTCTCACAGAGCTGGTGATTAAAACTAAACTTTTAGCTGTCGGCAAAAACTCAGCTGAGTCCAGACTGTTGACTTAAAGCACAGTTACACTCACGGACAACTGAGCCTCTTACCTGCCTGTCAAACAACACCAAACCATAAACCTTCTCGAGCCTGGACTGAGTGGAGTCCTGTGGGGATCAGCTGTGAAGTCCGGCAACTGATGGCTGCTTGCTCCACTGCCGTTAATTGGCTAACAAACGGAGCTAGCTGGTAACGGTCACCACTGCAACTAACAAACTCCACAAATTAATTCAACAGCTCCACCATTCACAGCCAGACACACGGCTGATTGAATTACAGGTAACAACTTGCACCAACAGCTGATGCTGCTCCGAATTTAGAATTTTTATTTACAGGTTGAAAAGAACCCTTCCTAGCATCTGCAAGCTGTTATAGCCATAACTAGCAAAAACAGCCCAAACTTGGATAGAGCACACAGTCTTTTTGTGACATGACATTAAGATGTTACCTACATTTTTTACCCTCCAAGTATTAAACATAAGCTGGTGCCCATAGCTACAGTCAACCTTTAGGTTACCTTAAGTGGTATATTGCTCTCAATATTGGCAACAACCCAGTATTACAGGACTGAATATCATAACATACCTGCTAGACATCAGCATACTGGCATAGCTGTCATAAGCCAGGCCCCCAGGACAGCTGTTTAGCCTTGCTTCCAATTTTTCCCAGTGGCCACTTGTGGTATTGCAGTAAAAATAATCCCCTGCGGGACTTGCCAACAAGGTCAATCATGTCTCTTTCAATTATAAATTTGGATTTTCCCAAGTCAAAAATGTGTGACATCATCACAATGTAGAGTCTATGACACATTTCAAACAAATATTGTCACTGTACTGTGTAACTGTATGCCACTAAATGCATTCTTCATCTTTCTCCTGATCATATCACCACTCTTTGGTACAGAACAGAAAACACAATACTGTACCTGCTCAGTGTAGATATATGACATGGTTACTGTGATGAGATAAGAGCTGCTATGGTGGGTCTTATCTCAAACAGCAGGCTGTGGTCGTCCTCTGTGTTAAATGCCACCATGAATTATACTCCTTTCCCTCCACGCTGTCCAGCCGTTCACCTTCCTGTTGCAGCAAATCATAAACTTTTTGACGACTTTGAACAAAATCAAAAACAAAGTAATCAACTTTGACTGATGTATTCACATAGATTAAATCAGCAGTCACTATTTTTATCTATCACATTCGAATATTCACTTAAATTTGACATTCTACTGATATTTACTTGATATGGACATAACCCTGTGATGCTGTACACTGAGGATGTCCTTAAGGTATACCCTGCCTCTTGCTCAGAGCATGCTGGGATAGCCTCGAGCACCTCATGAATGGATGGATGCATGGACGGGTCTACTGGGCACAGGCCAGCAACTCAAACTAACACGTACGGACCTCAAAGAGACACACAAAGAAATGCAACAGAACTACAAAGAGTCATAAAACTACCACAAAGAGTCACAAAAGAACTAAATGACACAAATGAACTCAAAGAGACACACATAGACCTTTAAAGAGACACGAAACGACAACAAATACATGCAAGAAAGCTACCAAAAACTAGCAAAAAATACACAAATATACCTGAAAAAGACACAAAATGACGTCAAAGAGACAGAAAAGACCACAAAGAGATGCAAAACACCCACAAAGACAAACAAAGGAACTACAATGAGACCAAAAAAAGACTCAACTATACCTCAAAGAGACAGTAAGCAACAAAAAGATGCATTCTGACTACAGAAAGATGCAAAACAAACAAAAAAAGAGGCAAAGGTGTCTTGCTCCTATTTAGGAGAGGTGACGGGGCTTTTTACATATCTGTGCCTAGGGGCTTATTGGCTCATAATCCGCCCATGGATGGATGGATGGTATTGACTTTGTATTAGTTTTGAAATGGCAAAGGGTTGGAATCTGGGCTGAAGAAGTGCACAAAACATGAATAATATAAATTCAAGCATTCTGAGTTCTCTGAATACATTTTGTTTCTGAGCAATGCAAAATATTTCATCCATTAAAATATCATTCATTGTTTAGTCCTCAGAGAAGAGCTGCTGAAGTGTGAAGGACTGCGAAATGAAAAAATATTTGCTCCCTATTGTAAAACACTGAATATATGGTATAGCTCAGAAATAATTGTGCAGACATGCACAGCATGAACAACCAGCAAAGTTTCTCAGACACAGTGTAAAAGGACAAGTAGACCTCACATGCCCTGGCTCTCCGGTCAGTGACTCAACCTAGAGGTAACTACAAAGCAGCCGAAACAAAAACCTGGTTGTTCAAGAAGTAAGCCTGAAGAGAGGGTGCAGCTAGGCAAGAAAACAGAGGTGGGGGAGGATGGGGATTGGAGGGCCATTCTCTTTTAGGGGAGCTTTTCTGTTTATACTATATTCCATCTGTATCGTGTTACAGCTCGGTGCCTGTGTCGGCTGAGAGAGGCTTAACGAAAAAAGTCAGAGAGTGAGAGAGGGAGAGGGAGAGGAGGAGGCCCAGCAGGGAATACCAGGTCACAAAAGATTTACTTCACCCCTGTCCAGGAACCAGTTTTTCAAGCAAGAACAATACATCCAGTAGAAAAAGAAATGGAGCAAGATAGGCAGGGCCAGGTGGAGGTGGGGTGGGGGATGGAGAGGTGGAGGATTAATGACACAGTAAGGAGAAATATAGAGAGGAGGGAAAAAAAGGTAAGGAGTCCCAGAGTTCAGTCTCGGGGGGGATCTCGCGGCTGGCGTTGGCTTCAAAGCGCTTCGAAATTGAAAAAGCGAACTGAGAGCAGGATGGGATGAGATGGAAAGAGGAGAGCGAGCGATGGATGGAAGCAAAGAAGAGAGAGAGAGAGAGAAGAAAGAAAGAGACAAAGGAGGAGGGGGGGAAAGGTGAGGGTCCCCAAGGATGAGTTCCGCATTTGAATTTGAAATTGGAAACAGAGTGGCAGGTCACTGCTCAGCATTGCAGCTAATGCTACGATCGCTCTATGAGAATGCTCTCTCCCTCCCTCTCTCCCCCTCCCACCCTCCTCCTCCTCCTCTTCTGTGTTCGGAGCAGTGCAGATGGTGCAGTGTTCGCCCGCAGATATTAAGAAGCCCAGGAGACCGGGCGCGTGAGAATGTACTCTATTCTCTGCTACCTTAACAGTCATTCAGCAGCGCACTCATATCCACCAGAGAGCCATGTGCACAGGCTGCAAGTATCACTCAAATTGCTTGGGGGATGAATCCCATGATCTCCACTGTCTTACACACATAATGAACGTATGCTGGTGTACAAGTATTTGAACACAAAGGCGCGTGCACAAGAGTGCTCCCATGTTCTCTGACACACAAGCTCGCCAAAGGCTCCGGAGTCTCGTGCCTCTGCTGGTAACATGCAATTATGTGGCTATGATGTCATTGATTTTCTGCATTGGTTGGAAGCTGCACGATGCCGAGCGATTAGAGAGCGCTGGAAAGTGCCTCGCTGTGTGGAATACTAATATCCTCATTTGTGAGCAGTGGCTGAAAGGGAAATGTTTTTCCATGCACCCCCCTTGCTAATGTTTACCTCCACAGAGTTGAGACTGAAGGAAAGATCAGCCGACTGAGTGACTGAGTGAATGAGTGGCAGGCTGACTCAGCCCTGACGGACATGTCGGATCCTGGCTGTCTGACAGGCCGATAGACCGGCCCCGGGGCCCTGAGTGGACAGAGGGAGAAGAGGGAGAGAAAATAAACATAGAGCGAAGAAAAGGAATGATAAGCCTGTCTGTGGTGAAAGGCAGTGATGGGTTTCATTCCAAATAAGATGTCCACCATTTGTAAAAAAAAAAATAAAATAAATAAATAAAAGTGACAGCTACTTTCACAAAATGATTGATTGCGCAAAAGGAAAGAGAATAATTAGATTTTCAGAATGGTAGCAGATAAATAAAAGTCACAGAGTACAACACTTTGTTTTAGTGTATGACCAGCGCATCATGATCGCAGTTTGTCATAAATGTAAGCACCGAAGTATTTTATAGGACGATGACACAGTATTACAATAAAAGTAATTTCATTCAGCTTGTTTATACTGCCAGAAATCCATATCTGTGGTTTAAACAGCTGCATAAACTGCTTATAATTCACCACAGAACACAACTCTCATTGCCGGATATCAGACAGACCTGTCAACTCGTTACACTCTGTTTCCATCTTCAGTCTGACATTGCATCCACTTTAAGTGAATTCCTTGGGGGAGGGTGATTTGATTTTCCCTAACCAGTCACTAGTCGCAGTCACAGTCATTTTAAGTCCACAACGATGTGTAGCCATGCCAACAAACTTGTGTTGCCAGGGTTTTTTAAGAGTAGAGCCAAACAAAGTAAAAAACAAACAAAGAAACTGCAATGTCAGACGATATTGAGAAGACATGTTGATTCTTAACAACCGTCTATCTTGGCTATAGCACCTACAATCGTTGTTATTACTCCTCATTGGTTCCGGGACACTGCTTGACAATGCTTGAAAACAGCATTAAGGTTCATCCTCACTGCCGCGATGCGGAAATGCGGGATGGATTCGCGGAATATTCGCGCAGCGCTTTTCCGTTTGGATGTAGGCAACAGCTATCAAAGATGCTCTGTTGTTTTTTTTGTATTTGGATAATAAAAAAAAATTCTATCAAATTTAAAGATGCAATACAGGGATTTTAATGTTTTTGGACTTTAAAGAGTCAGATGAAAATAATTAATACTCAGCAGACGCTGAGATATCTTGACTTTTTCCCAATGTGGGTCAAGCACCACTAATGCTGGATCCCACACCTTCCAAAATGCAACCTGATACCGCCTAGTTACTGTCCACTATGCCTGAACATTTATATTTCATGAAATGAACACTGGCCCAAAGCAACTGTTTTACTATACACAATCATTAAAAAAAGAAAGACAAGCAGTGAAATGAAGAATGCATTTTTCCTACATGTCACAAACAATCTGAAGGACTCTTTGCATCACCAAAATCAGAGCCACTACGTTCAGTAGAAATGAACAAAAGTCTAGAAAAGTTTAATAATTTTCAGGCATTTCATATATCCAAGACGCCAGCAGGAAGTTAGCCTCAAAGTTTCCCCAAATTGCTGTATCCACCGGTTTTTTCCAGTCTACAAATCAGTGCTGCACACACTGAGACTTTCAGTTTGATCCTTGGTGTCTATATGTCTGTGAGAATTGTCACTTACTCATGCTGCTAAATGTAATTTCACTCCGAGGGACAATTAACATTCATGTTTAGAATAAACAACTGACAGATGTACATTTTCTGCTAGCGCTGATGCACCCAAAGCATTGCCGATTTTGTGTGATTTGATCGCTTCCAGTGAGCCTTCGCCATAATGTACATGGTCTGTTGGCCTGGAACATGGTAACCTCAAAATCATTTTTTGTCCGTGTGTCTGGTGATCAGCCTTTATTGAGAACAGGCAACAATATCATGGCACGTTGCATCCAAACTTTAGGACATGCTTTTTTAACTGAGACAAAAAACAATAATGGATCAGTCAAGAGTATCACTCCCTGCAAGAGAAGCTGAAAGTTAAAAGAAATAAAGGGCCTCGATCCATACAAACTACTGATGCGATTGGGCGGTTTGGGAAAGGTTGTCAAAAAATATTGCAGGTTTTGGACGGGCAGGTCATTAAAGTGACAAAGCAGTGTTCTGAATCAGTTATTAAAACTTTAAGAGATGCGGAAAAATCCAAGTCTGACCTTCTCCTCCCCTTTCTTTGTCTCTCTCTGTCAGTCTGTCTGTCTCTCAGACAGCAGACAGCTTTATCAGCGCTCAAGATGAGTACTTGCTGTCTTCTTACGTCTATACTTTTTAAACAGAAAACACACATTTTATATTTCTTATGCTTTCAGGTCCAGTTTGTGGGTTGCAGTTGGGGTTCACATCATTGATTATATGTTTACATGTCGGGTGAAGAATGGTAATGATAATCCAGCAGATGTTCAACATTCCACTGTGTTTTTAAACTGGATCAGATAAAAACTCAACTGAGTCATCTAACAGTACTCAGTCTCTAGCTGCTGTGTATTAAAGTCCCACAATACTTGCGTTGCTCAGTGCCTTTCGCATCGCGATCATATTCTCTATTGGAGTGCACAGGGCACCATCTTGGAACATAGTGTCCAGTTCTCTTAGTACATCAGTGGATCAGCACCTATGTCTGTCAGAATCCATGCCTCCATTTGTTCCTCAGGTTTTGTTGAATATGCTGTCTTAAAGTCCAACCTGAGATTGCTTATATGATGTCACTAAAATATAGGATTGCAAATAATGATTTTTTTGATTTTTGATTCAAAGAATATAGGGGAATATGGTTTTTGCCTTCTTCCAGGTAAGAAAATAGGATATAACATATTAATTGGTGAGTTTTAGAGGTGCTGGTAGGCTGTTTTTACAGGGCCAGGCTAGCTCTTTCCTGCTGTTTCCAGTCGTTATGCTAAGCTATGCTAATGGCTGCTGGCTGTTGCTTCATACACACTGTACATATGTACAGGGACTTGCATCTATCTTATCTAACTCTTGGCAAAAAGTGAAGAAGGGATGTTCGAAAATGTCAAACTACTGTAAGTCTTTAATTTGCTATTTTTCCTCTATTCTTTAATTAATTGTTCCGTCTGCAATACGTCAGGACTACAAAGAGACACAAAATGACTACAAAGAGATATAAAATAGCTACAAAGAGATACAAAACAAATAAAAAACAAAACATCCAGCAACAAAGGCACAAGTATACCTCAAAGGGACACAAATGACCAAAAATGACACAGATACCTCAAAGACACACAAATTGACCTTTAAGTGACACAAAACAACAGCAAAATCATGCAAATGAACTACAAAGAGACACAAATCAACCAAAAGAAATACACAGTTATACCTTAAAGAGACACAAATTGACCTTTTAAAGAAACAAAATGAAAATATAAACATGTAAAGGAACTACAGAGAGACACAAAACAAATACAGAGACAAAATGATCATAAAGAGATGCAAAGAAACTACAAAAAGACATCAAACATTTACAAAGAGGCACAAACATTTTACATATTGAAATTGCTTGTATTTGCTGACCAACAGTCCACAACCCAAAGATATTCCATTTCGCCTATCATCATAGAAACTAATGAAATCAGCAAAAAAAAAAAATCACATTTAAGAAGCTGGAATATTTGCATAAAAAAATAAAAATTGTTGTTAAATACATTCTGCATAGACTGGTGAGAACACCCAGTTTTTAATGAATGGACTTATGCATGTAAAACCAATTAAATGTCCTTTTAATTGCCAATCGTGCACAACTTTCTCCCACAATTTCCATTAGCAAAAGAGTACTGTACACACAGTCAAACTATGAATAAAAATAGTGGACCAAAAGAGTAAGAGGAGAGTCAGACCACAGATGGCAGGAACAGGAAAGGACTACTAAGGAAGAGGCGATGAAAACAGTGAGGAAATAATTGAATGAAACAGATGAACCCAGACGCAGAGAGAGAACAGTTGTGTGTTTGATGGAGAGAGGATGCTGGGAAGGTGAAACAGACATAAGGCAAGGGAGACAGACAATGATGCCAGTGTACGTGAGGACAGAGCGAGGTGATGAAGACCAAATGTCTGTCTCTTGTTGACAGAATAAAAGGAAGATTTTTTTTTTTAAAGCAGATTTTAGAAAGAGCCCAGAAAGAGACAGAGACATAAATAGAATGAGACAGACAGAAAAACCCAGAGGACAGAAACCAAATGCTCAGTGCTGCTGCTGTGGCGTCGGCTCAAGCAAAGTCTGTCTGTTTCAACAATTATGTGACAAAGCGAAAGGAAGGGAAAGTATGGAGGGTAGGAAGACGGAGACAGCAAAAGGGAAAAGAGGTAGCAGTGGCTTCAGTGAGGAGAGGCCTAATAGAGATGGTGAGAGATGTTAAGAGTGAACAGAGAGAGGTTAAGTGAGGGAGTTGGAGAGAGAAAGGCAGAGTGTAAAGCAGGTTAAGAGACAGTGAGAGAGACACATGGAGAGAAGTTAAGTGTCAAGTCTTGCTCTCCCTATTACAGAGAGAGCTGCAAGGAGCGTCCATGTACCCAAGGACTCTGAAGCATCTAGGTTTTCTCAAATTCAGCATGAGAGCAATTGCCGGCGCATGTGAGTGTGACCAACTCCTTTTTTGAGAGCAAAGAGACTGACACAATCCTGGCGCAGCAATGTGGAGAAGAGGATGAATGCATTATTAAGAGAAAGAGGTATCAGCGTGTGGAGACAGAGCGAGCTTCAATAATGTCCAACCCCATCAGCTCCTGTCATCCCCTTTAAAAGCAGAAGACAGTTTAATGGGAGGAGAGACCAGGCTGGCTTGTCTGAAGAGAAAACTAAAGACATTCAAACATGACTATAATGGAGAGAACTCTGCATGTTTGAAAGCCAGAAGACGTCCCTTTGTGATTTGAATATGTTTGAACCACTGAAATTCCTGTTTCTGCCTAATGATGCTTTCACTTATTTTTGAAGATCTTACCGCAATTAGGAAACAGCTACAGTAATTTGAGCACTTGTTCCCACAAAAATAGATGTGAGAAACACAGAGGCGGACAATGCCATCATTTACCTCACAATGGAGGATAAAATGATTGCCACCATTGAAACTTTCTAAAGTTGCTGCCTCATAGTATTAGATACGCCTTAGACTAACCCTTAAAAGCCATAATGTAATACTCAAATTGCATTTCACACAATGTACTCCATCCTCTCTCTGGTACCACTACTGCATCAACACGCCCTCACCTACACAACAAATCACACAAACAAATTCAATATTGAAGTGGAATGCTTTAGCTTTTGTTAGCTCAACATTTAATCCTAATCAGGTGGACAGCTATTTGCCCTCCTTTTAACACAATGAGTTAAGGAGGTTGTGATGTGTCTTTAAATCGAGAAACTAAGGTTAACTTTAAGTGGATCGCTTCAAAAATAGTGTGTGAAGAATCTATTTGCATTATATACTAATTATTTTATTCTTTTTGTGCTTGCTGCTACTCTTCTAGTAACAGCTTGTTTGCAATCACATGCAACCATATGCTGCGTGAATTACATGTAGAGGAACGTGACTACATAAAAGGGTTGGATGAACCTGAAGGCAGGTTAGAAAAATGAAACTCATGTTGGATGTGATCTACACAAAACAAAGAAAAGATTTCTTTCCCACCATTTGACCAGTTTGCCCAGATCGTCGTCCTCCAGACCTCCTAATGTTACTAAGGGCGAGCCAGTGAAAGCGCAAAGGGTTCTACTGGACTTTAACTCTTTTGTGTGCAGCTGGGTCCACGACTAAATCGACTGCCATCTTTTTTTTTTTTTTATGTTCCAACTTTACAACCTAAAGTTAGCAACTATTTTCTAACTACTAGGTCAACTGTTCCCAGAGGTCTGGTGAACCGTCAAATGAGCACAGTGCAGAACGGCAGCAGAGAGCTAGCCAGTGAGATACAGGCATATAAGTGCAGCCTGAGTGGTTTACCACAACAAATCACAGAGAAACTCAGATCACAACACGCACAAAGGCAGTGTGGCTTCATTCTCTGCTCCATGACGCCACTATATCTTTACATAGAAAATGATGATGATGAATTTTATAGTTCAGGGACAATTTTGTTGACCTATCCAATTGCTGTGTACATTAAGTTCTATGAAGTGATTGAACAGATTGTGATCAGTTTCTCATATATGGTCATCTATATGCACATAATAATCCCACTGCTGCACATACTGTAGGCAAAGCAATATTCTGCTCATTAACATGATAAGAGAAATCCCCTTAATAATCCCTTTGAGATGACAGGAAGTGTTATTTCATTATTCAAAGGTAATGGTGTTCGGAGACTTGACTAAAGTTAATATGTCTTGACATCTTAGAAGTCGCTCAGAGTGCATCGGGAGCGAGTTAGCCGTCGGTGCCATTGTGGAAGATTTATACAAATATATGCAGCTGTGTTAGCGCTACCGGTGTCACAGATTTACAGGCCTACTCTAAATGACCACTGCTACGGATGTGTTCTCATGAATGGAATGGTGAGCCAGGCCCAACCCCCACCGCTGAAAATTCACAACTAATCCAATTCCAGGCAATTAAATGAAAACACAGGATTATTCCACTCAAGGTGTACTGCGCCAATCCCCTGCCATCATAACCTCAGAGAAACAACCTTAGTCAAGTGTCTGGAAATGCTGACACAGGCACAGTACAGACTCCGCACTCACACAGACAGCTACAGACAGACACTCTCATCAGCACATACACACACATTAGGAAATAAGCCATACGAAAAACAAACAAAGCACTTTGAAACACATGCACACTCATTTGATATGCGCGCACTCACACACACACACACATTTGTTCATTCAGCACTTTAAAGCAAACCATTAGTCGCTCAATCAGGCAGACCCCACAAGGGAGGGAGAGCTAATTAACGGCCGTATCGAAACGCCAAGCCTCGCACTTTATCAAGGTTTCGGGAAACACGCTGGGCCCCCACAAATACCATATTGTTCTCTCCCTCTGCTTGTCTGTCAGTCTCTCACTCTCACTGTCTATCACCCCATTCATGGTTCCTAATAAAGAAAAATCAAATTGCAAAAAATATAATGAGGAATAATGAATGTACTGAAGCCCGACTGCCACAGATTGATGTTGGATGTTTAAGTTTAATAAATGGGTAATTAAAGTTGTCTTTAGAAATATATGTATATGTTAATGAGACAATATGGGTATATGTGAAGTGGATATTGTATGTATATTTGGATTAGACAATATAGTTACGTGCAAATTACACAATATGGGTATATGTGAATGAGTATATATGGGAATGCAGATAAGACAATAAAGGAGGCATGTCCAAAGTCCGGCCCAGGGGCCAAGCGTGACCCGTGAACCAATTTTAAAGGGCCTGGGCTTGTTTTTCCAAATATACTATATGTGGCCACCACAAAAATCTTGGAGCAATCAAGTTCACTTTGCTGTTTTTCCATTCACCTCATGAGGTGCAGGACTATCATATACCCCTTTTCCACAGTCATGGGCTGGTTTGACTTGGCTTAGTTTGGTTTGGGTCATCAGAACCAGCGCAGCAGGGACTCGCATTCCAGTTACAACAGGGCTACCCACTTGAAAGTGAGTAACTGTTGAAGGCTTGTCTCAAGTGATGACATTTAAATCTAATCTGCGGCTAAGGTCCCCTGTTATTCATGCTGCATGTGTTTTTCTATCACATAGCAGGGCAGATAAAAGAAGTTTACCTGTTGGAGTTGAGCTGTTTGCAGAGCTGCAGTTAGAGCCTGTTTTCTGCAGCTCTTCATCAACATCTCACGGTGGATAATTCTGCTTTCAATTTCCTTCCTGCTGTGTCATTAAACTTGTCTTTATTGAAGAAAAGCTGCTTAATAAAGTTCCGCTAATTCAGTGACAAACGAACGTGTGAACACGAAACACTAAAATAAAGCAGATTTCTAAAGTACACACAGGACGCAGGAGAGAAACAAACTACAGAGATTCAGTTCTAAGCTACAAAAGTACTGAGAGCTGAACACAGAGACTTTAAAAAATGCCTTTCTCTGTGGCTGACAGTGGTGAGTAGAGTCTTGGAATACACACACTTGTTTGAGGGGGAGAAGCGGGGTCGTTGGGGGTTGGTTGCGGTTGCCAAGACGTCACACGCTTGAGGGTGGGTGGCCCATCATTTGGACCTCCTCCAGAGAAGGTCCAACTCTGGTGCAGCTTGATGTGGCACAACATGTCTAAACTGATAATGGAAACACAAATCGGCACGGCATGGCTTGACTCACCGTGGCCAAAAGTGACAGTGGAAAAGGCTCAACAGAGTTTGTAGCCATGCACCAAATAAGCTGCGCAGACAAAACTAATGTCTTTAAATAAACAGATGATAAACACAAAACATACAGTTACCTAACAGCAGACATTTCCTGCTTGGCATAGACATGGCCATAGCCAAGAAGTGTAAAGTCGACAGCAAGGGCTGCGACTTTCATGAGCAGTGAAGGGTTTTTTCACCTAAAGATGAAACAGTTGCATTTGTCTCATTTATATGGGATTATTTTTAATAACCCATATAATGTGAGTAGCAGCTGGCCCTGCAGGTATTTTCACGTAATCTAATCTTGCCCTCATTCAAAAAAGTTTTGACACCCCTGCAATATAAGCATACCGGCCACTTTATCAGGTACACCTTGCTAGTACCGGGTTGGACCTTTTACCTCCAGAATGGAGTCTTTGTAGCACAGATTCAACAAGGTGCTGGAAACACTCCTCAGAGATTTCGGTCCATGTTGACATGATAGCATCACACAGTTGCTGCAGATTTGTCGTCTGCACATCCATGATGTGAATCTCCCGTTCCACACATCCCAAAGGTGCTCTATTGGACTAAGCTCTGGTGACTGTGGAGGCTCCAGGAGTACAGTGAACTCATTTTTATTGACATGGTGCGTTATCCTGCTGGAAGCAGCCATCAGAAGATGGGTACACTGTGGTCATAAAGGGATGGACACAGTCAGCAGCAATACTCAGGTAGGCTGTGGCGTTTAAACCATGCTCTATTGGTACAGTACTAAGGGGTCCAAAGTGTGCCAAGAAAATATCCCCAACACCATTACACCACCACCTGCCTGACAAGGCAGGATGGATCCATGCTTTCATGTTGTTTCCGTCAAATTCTGATCCTACCATCTGAATGTTGCAGCAGAAATCAAGACTCATCAGACCAGGCAATGTTTTTCCAGTCTTCTACTGTCCAGTTTTGGTGAGCCTGTGCAAATTGCTGCTAGAGCTCATCTGCTTCAAAGTTCAACGTGTTGTTGGTTCAGAGATGGTCTTCTGCAGACCTTGGTCGTAACGAGTGGTTATTTGAATCACTGTTGCCTTTCTATCATCTTGAACCAGTCTGGCCATTCTCTTCTGACCTCTGGCATCAACAAGGCATTTTCACCCAGAGAACTGCTGCTCACTGGATATCTTCTCTTTTTCGGACCATCCTCTATAAACCCTAGAGATGGTTGTGCATAAAAATCCCACATCAGCAGTTTCTGAAACACTCAGACCAGCCCATCTGGCACCAACAACCATGCTCGATCGAAGTCACTTAAATCGCCCTTTTTCCACATTCTGATGCTCAGTTAGTACCATGTGATTGGCTGATTAGCTATTTGCGTTAATAAGGAGTTGAACAGATGTACCTAACATACTTAAATATATATATATATATATATATATATATATATATATATATATATGCAAATTACAAAATATTGTTACATTTCATGTGGGAATTGAAATGCAACATAGTGAGAGTGATATATAAGTGTGCTAGCAAATGTGAGGTATGTGCATTTAAGCAAAAAAAATATGTTACTGCACTGAGATTAAAAACATAACCCTTTCAAAGTTTTTTGGGGAATTCTTCTCTATCCAAGGTGAAGGTCTAAGAACAGATGGTATCTGTCTGCATTCTGTACAGATAGTAATACCCCTTGAGTTACCTTGAGTTATTTGTTGAGTCACACAAATGAAATATTCATCTATCGTCCCTTAGGGAATAATGCGAAATACCATAAACTCTGAAAATGTGGCCACAAATATTAAATATTGCTCTGTAACAACAAAAACAACAAAAATGTAATCCCACCCAATCAATTAAGGTGTTACTCATGAATTTAGTTATTATTAATTGTGTACTGAATTTAATCTCATATGTCTCCCAAGTAAGTCAGTTATTCTGCTTTAACAGGACTTTGTGGAAGTGAGAAAAACACAAAGGTACACTGAAAAAAGAAAAAGAAATCCTGTATATGTATTCATCATTTATCAGGTGAACAGAAACACGACCCCAAAGAGAGGAACATGTTGCTCTCCTCCAGCTGTAACCTGCTAACAGGTTGGCTATAACAACTTGATGAGCCTATTATGTCAGCCCTTTGTTCCTGTGAGTTTGTTTCATTGTTCAAAAATGGATTAATGGTAAATGGACTGCACTTAGCACTTTTCAAGCTCAACGGAAAAAGTGCTTTACAATTGGCCTCTCGCACACAAACACAAACACACGCACACACACACACACACACACACACATGCACTGGTGGAAACGGAGCTGCCATGCAAGGCGCTCATCTGCCCAACAAGAGCAGCTTGGGGTTCACGGTCTTGTCCAAGGCCACTTTGACATGTGGATAGGAGGAGTGAGGGATCAAACCGCCAGCCCTGTGATTAGTGGACATGCCGCTCTGCCTGCTGAGCCACGGCCACCCCAAATGCTGCTTCAGGTTTGATAGGAAAGCCAGCTCTGTGCATAGTTTCCCAATCTGGACTTACTTACTGGTTTGTATATGTATACGTGTTTAATAAAAACAAAATGCAACCGTAGATCCATAAATTATAATTACTTTAGAGACAAAATCCCACCCTATTACAATAAAAACAACTCCCATGCAGTATGTCAGCACAGTCGTAATGTAAATTTCTGTCCCTGATGTCCCTTAAGTCCCAGAAAGACCAATTAAAAAACCCTGTATGAGAAACGACACTACACTGAGAGGGGGCTGGACTTTGGCTCTCTATAGTTGCTGTGTGAAAGCTCAAAATATGAATCAATTGTAATTTAACATTATGATAAAATAGATGATGTAGTCTGTTGAGCCAAACACGCATAAATGGAGCCAGCTGCACAGCCTCTTGTAGCTGCGGGATAATGTGACTAACTTGTTGTTCCTCATCCCCGTCATTACTGTGAGGATGTCTTAACCTCATCGTGGATTTAACCACCTGCCAGAGAGCTTGTCTGGAATGAAGAGCTAAAAGCTTATTTCCAAATGTTATGAACATGTTACCTATACTGCACATGATCACGTTTGGTCGTGTGTATACGTGCGTGGATGTGTGTGTGTGTGTGTGTGTGTGAGTGAGTGTGTGTGTGTGAGTGAGTGAAAGTGAAGCTAATGTAGCTGTACAGTATGTGCAAGGAACTCTTGTGGTTGCAGACATGAAAAACCTGTTTTATTGACTGTTTTATAATGTCATTGACTGCTGACTCCTCACAAACCTAGTTCCATACCCAATATGTTATGATCCACTCAAGCACAATGCAAGATGAATTAATCATCATTTTTGTTATCCTTGCCACTATCTTGACTGTAAGGGAGCCAGGAGGGACAATTCACCTGGGGCTGCAAATGCCAAAGAACTTGTTCTGGTCTCAGTATGGTGTCATACTTCACTGGAAGCAGAATTTTGCCTTCCCAATTCTGTAGACATATGTTTATTGATGTTGGCATTTTTCCTTGATATTTGTGCGTCTACCATAAATAGGCAGGAAGGCTACATTTTTAATTGTCTTTTAATTGTGTTATTGTTGTTATTTCATACTTTGGGCTGTGGCCCACAGACAAAGTTAATACCATTAAAAGTCTTGTTATCAATGACATGGATCAAGGATGTGTGGCTGTATTTTACTTATTAAAAATACATCCAACCCTGATAATTATATCAATCTTCTGAAATGATCTGCAGCGTGTCTGCTGGAATTTTAAAAGAAATTCTGGAGTGACCGTAATAAGCTCGGGCAGCTGGAACACAGCCACCTGGTGGAGATCTGCACCCTACTGAGTGCACTTTTCTAGTTTAATGATTGTAATTACTGTATAGTATGACAATAAGCTGACAATTTACAGGAAAATCATTTCATGTTATTAATTTTTAACAAACGACAATGAAAGTACATTTAGATTTCTGTAATGTCCTTTAAAATGAGAGGAATGACATCTTGTCTGAGAGACACCATAAAGCAAATAAATCATACACCAAAGATATCATATTTGTTATAGAGCATATCAGATTTAATGCATTTCTTTTTTACATTTCACTGAGCAAAATGGAAAATGAGGGTTTGGAGAGTTTCAGCAATAAATCACTCGCAAATGTGTTTTCTTTAATGTGATGAACAACAGTCATCATTACTAAATGTCTCTGGTTTGTCTTTGATGCAGCTGAACTCCGAAAGTTCCACCTTTGCAGGTTATACAGAAAAAGAAATTAAAGAGAATAAAATATCACTGTCTGTTTGACAAAAATAAGAAGCAAAGATTGATGTTTTTTTTTTTTTTTCTGCAAGAGGTTGCAATTTCCATCCAAAACCCTAACTGCCTTCAAACCTGATTGTAGCTATGACTAACTGGCAGCTGTTACAAAGAGCTACAGCTCTGTATAGCCCTGTATATGCTCATTGATCCAGCAGAGCATCAGCACCTGCACCTGAGTCATTCACAGTTCATTCTGTGTACCAACATGGGAAACAGATTTTATGACTCAAACTTTGTTGTTCCGCCAGTGCATATTTTATAATGTACTGCGTCAGAAAAAATGAGCTTCTAATTAGGCTGCAGTAGTTACTTGTAGAGACCACTTGAATCTTTTTTAAGAGACAGGAGTTTCACAGCAGGAGTCCATTATGCTGCCTGTGTATTCAGCTTTGCTTATGTAAAAACCAAACAGCATTGGTCCCTTTGGCTTAGTGGCCCATGCATGTAAACGGGTATCAGATGGTTCCAAAAGGCCGAACTCTGTCTGAACACAGTAGAGTTGTAGCTGTACACCTATCTGAGGAGCCCAGTGTGTATACTAAACACAGACTGCACGCTCATAAATCACAGGGTGCTTGTAATTATCTACTGTGTGCTGGGAAGATTGTTCCTCTCTTGGGAAATTGAACATTTTACAACCATCAATTGAGATGTGTGCAGTTTACTGCACAACAGCTCCTTGTCATGATGTTCATACCATAATCTCTGTGCAACATTGTCTGCATGCACATTTATCTCACACTGCAACACTGCAAGTCTAGAGACAGTTTTAATATGTTCCCACATTTTCGGGCTTACAAATTTCACTGTTACAAAACAGCAAATACCAAAATCTGGTATGTATATTTATTTAAGGCCTTCTGAGTAGCCACTTAGATTGTTGCTTTCACCTTTAAACCAGGTTCTAAAATGGTGGAATTTTGCAGAGAAATCATGCAGTTCCAATGGGATTGCTGTGATCTGATGTTAGCAAGTAGTAAAGTGACGACAGTTGCAGGAACAAACATCCACACAGTCCAAAATGGAGGAATTAGCATAGCTTATTAGCTGTATTGCGTAATTGTCTTTTATTAAAGGCAGATGCTAATTGCACCCAGGTGTCCATAACCAACAATGCTATTTGCACCCAGGGTGCGGGTGTATTCCCGGTCAAGTGTGGTCATGGACACCCAGGTGAGTATTTCTGGGCGTCCTCGCAATGTTGAAATATGACATCAACACCAACAGATCTTTTTAGCTACACTGCAAAGGTTTATGTGTACAGTATGCTTTCAGCAGCTTTATACATCCTACCAACTGAAAATAACAAGTCAGCTAAGTCTAAAAATCACAAACCATTGTTGATTTATATGGGACACAAACCCCAGTCTACTGTGTGAAAGTCCTTTGCTTAATCCATTCATCCACTACATCTTACTCCCCCCGTTTTGCTCTTTGCACTACATCACCTGCAATTTCTGGCAGTACATTTCTGAGTTTTTTTCTCATGATTTTACTGTTTAAATCTCAGAGAATGTCCAATATTGATGAGTACTAGCTCTAAGTACAGTATGGCCTCTTTGCCCTAAGCTTAATCGCCTGTGATTGTGACGCATCAACGTGAAGAGTACTAGCCAATCACATCATGCATTTGGATCCATAGCAACGTGTTGTAGGGATGGGTGTACAGTACATAGCCAAATAGTTGCAGTGTGACTATTCTCACCTGGGTGCAAATACACAGTCTGTTTACTTAACCTTGTCTGTTGCAGTAAAAACCTTTCCACAAAAGAACAATGGTTTACAGACAGTTATGAGGCAGGAGTCAATGATGCAATAACAAGTCCTCAGTCCAGAGTTAATGACACATTAGTGACCTAGCTAAGCTTACAAGTGTACCTTTTATCAAACAAATTAGTGTGCAGTGGTGATAAAAATGGCAGGGGGAAATAACCAGAACAGTAGAGAGAACATAGAGAAAAGCTCAGGAAATACTGTCTCAAGAGTGCCACTGGTGTTAGCAAGTAATGGTTAGCTCTCCAGCACTTCATAAACTAGCCTTGCAATTAGACTCTGCATCACCAAACTTCTAGCACCATTCATGAGATGCTAATTTGTTGGATATCATAACCATTTTATGAGAATATGTTGAAAAGACACATCGTTGGGCGTCTCTAGGTTTAAAGAAGTAAAGTTAAGTCGGTTAGGTTCAGAAAACAAAACATGGAGACAATAAACTTTAAATAACTCAAACTTGCCCTGGTTTCACATGGTTTTGAACACCAGTCTCCTATGGGAAATTCCTGTGGTGTTTGACCCATCCAACACTGTTCTTCTGTACTGTCCTTACACCGACTTTCAGTCTTTATACTACTTCCTTCATGACTTCCATTAGCACATTGGTCATGTGATCACAGCCTTCACTATTATGTGGGTTATCTATGAATTGCGGAGCATTTACTTTTCATAGGTATACATGAGAACAGCCCAATCTATTTATCTTGGACAAGCTAATGTTATTTTGTGGTGAGACCAAAGACTATGTTTACATGTTCCGCTCAGTGACAAGAGCTTTGTCATGAATGACATACTGAATCCAGCGCTGCCTCTGATAAAGGACCTGAGACGAGCACTTGGCTCATCGGTGTGATACTGTGCTTTTACTGCTTTTATCAGAATATACCTCTCCTGCACTTACTAAAATGGGAGAAGCAAGTCACCTGCTGCTTGCCATGATTCAGAGTCTCGTGAAAACGAGTCAGAGCCGCTTAGTCTGACCAAAGATGGCTCCCTGGGGAATTACACACCACTTGGAAAATGGCCACTATAGCAGTACAGTGCGCCCATAAATGCCAAAACAGTGGAAGAGATCAAGTAGTTTGCTTCCCCAAAGTAGTTTGACTTAACTCAAGTGGGCATGTTTGCGCAGAAAGAGCATAGTCCAAGAGCTCAGAAAATGTTATGTAAATTGGCATAATGATATCAACAATTGTAAAAGGGTTATACAACCCATTACAAATTAAATCTAATTTCTCTCCTAATGCCAGTTTTCTGAGACGGCTTTTATTGTCTGGCTGAGCATTTGTTCTGATTATTTGTAGGAAAAAAGGCTCCATAGAAATACAGCCACTGACCGACTGGATCTTTAAATTATTGAATTGGCTTGGCCCACATTTCCCACCTTTTCTTCCCAATGGGCTCCTTAATTATATGTGACAGCGCAGACAAGATCTTTCTGTATGCTTCCAAGTTCATTTGGCTGCCATTATCAGTAACATCAGTAGAATCCAGTGAGCCAGGTCCAGAGGCAGCCGTGCATGCTGCAATCATGACGCTGCCTCCCACATGCTTCACAGGTGAGAAGATGGGCTCTGCTGTTTCTTTGTATTTGGCTCTGTTCTTGCCGCTGATGAGAGGCTTGCAACCAGCTGCGAATCTCTGTGCTTTGCCTGTATTAGTCCTGCTACAATGATGAATTATGACTGTTTCACCCTTGGAACCTTGAGATTGTCTGCGATTTGTTTGGCTGATTTTATTTTTGCATTACAGCTGTAATATGTTTTTTTTTTTCATCAGTTGCTGTCATCTTTCTTGGATTCCTGGGCATTGCTGATTGCACTCCAGCAGTTCCTTTCATTTCTAGGATGTCCAATGCAATAGATTTTTTGAAGTCCAACTGCTCTACAAAATCTCTAATTAGAGTGTTTTTGGATAAACATAATCTTCAAAATTGCTTGCTTTCCCATCAAAGGCAGCTCTCTCGTTGCCATCTTACTTTGTGCCATACTACTCAAGAAGCCAACTCTAAAGACTAAAATCAAGCCAAGACATTCACAGTTTGTTTGTGCATACATAATTACTAAAATATGGAACACCTGAGCTCCTAAGAACACTGGTCTCCCAATGGTCCAAATATTTACTATCACCTGAGACTGAAGGATTGGACACAGATAATAAAACTGTTCCAATGTGGCTGTTTTGCAAACTTGCCAATGTAATATATCAACTTTTCGATTCGAAGTAGATGTTTTGTGTAGGAAAGTCATTTTTTGGCCAGAAATTCTTTTGAAAAAAACTTCTTCTTCTTTTTTTTTAAATGGAACACAAACTTTTCTCACATAAAAACTGGGTTTGCAAAAGTCATTTGAGATGTGAGTTGTGTAAAATTAAAAATGTATAGACATGAGGACCCCCCCCCCCCCCCCCCCCAAAAAAAAAAAAAAATCAGACAGTATGTCTGGAATTGGTTTATTTGTATGTATATGTGGGTGAGTGTTGGTGCAATGACCCAAAGGTCCACATGGTAACTAATCTTTTGACCACTGTAACCCCCTCACCTTCCTGTCCTTCTCATTTGCCACAGTATGACAAACTGCTTCAAACTGGGAGGGAGCTCATAATGAATACTTAGAGGATTATCCTTGATGAGGGTAATTTGTCACTGACAGACTTTTGTGGAACGACAAAGCGCCTGAGACACGTAATCTGCTGGGACGATGATGATGGGGCAGGATGGGAGGGTGAAGAAAGGGAAGGAAGAGGAAAACACAGAGAGAGGAAGTGGGGTAACGGAGTGAGGAAACATAGCACTATTTCAGGACAGTCTTACTGTATATCATAATCTTCGATAGCCATCAGAGGAGACCGGAACACATCATCATGCAGGGATTCATAACATTTTGTTACATTCACTAGAATTGAATGTTAAGTCTGATGTAAAATCTAATTAATGTACATAGATGCTTTGCTTAAATAAAAGTATCAGGGCAATAATGTAAAAATACTCATTAATGTCAATCATTCAGAATCATACTGATGTAAAGGTACAGGAGCATGGTCAGGAAATGTATATAAAATCCTCATTCTATTGGAAAAAATGGTCACTGGAATGGATTTATATGATTTGATTGTTAATACTGATACATCAGTGTGTAGATAGCATTTTCCAGTTGTAGCTGAGGGGAAGCTAATTTTCCCAACTTTATATAGAGTTACAAAGTTTGGCCCAATGGCTCCCAACCTACAGGTTTTGCCCCGGGAGTGGTGGATCACAAAATACATCTGAGGGATCATGAGAGGATTTCTATGGTCGTGCAGAAGAAAACGAAGCTCAGTGTATTCATATTTTGGTGGAACTGCTATCAACTCATATCTCACATCTGAAATGAAACAGAGGGCACCTGCTCTTCCTGCTCTTTATGTGGTGTCATAAGACAACAAAAAAAAAGGGTTGGAACCTCGGGTTTAATCTTTATCATCTGTACCATATGGTTTTTATTTAAAATCTTAATTTGAAAACTAGCTACTGTATAGCTGTGAGATAAATGTAATATAAAGTAGCAGAAAATGGAAATACTGAAAGTACAGGAACCTCAAAATGGTAATCAAGCACAGGACAACTAAAGCAATTAAAAACAATTAATTTGTTATCAGTTCTATTTCTGTCAGTGTACTTTGATATGCCCATGTTTAATACATAGCAGGTAAAAACGACAAAGTACAGTACAAGAGCTTTAGTATCTGAAAGCAACAACAAAAGATAAGTATTCCCAGTATTTCAAGTGGCTCTTTTTTCTGTGCTTTAATAATTAATGTCACCTTGCACTACCTTACAATACCACAGCCCTGCTCTGTGTATCACTGTTTGACACTGAGAGTGCAGGCACAATTATGAAATAATCTCTGTGAATAATCCTCTATTAATACGAATAAAAATCATGGTTATCAGACCTCAATTAAGTATCCAAATTTATTATCACATTATTGTTATTATCATTAATTTATGTAACTTTTTACTTGTAGCCTATAGATGCCTTTGTTATGGTGTTTTGTGGGAGCCTGAATTGCTGAAATGTTGACGAACCCTGCTAAATAATACAATAAGGCAGTATCACACATGGCAATGTAGTGCATGTTTTTTTAACATGAAAAGGCTAAAAGTAAAACATGCACAAGGTCAAAAAAAGGAGTGATTTTGACACAGTCTCCCAGACCTATACCACACTCTGTAGAACAGGTCTTGCCTGTGATGTTCAACAAGTAGAGGTCATAGTTCAGCTTTTACCATTCACCATTACAGCAATAAAGGGAGCTTACAGACATCCTGTACAGCAAAGTCATCCTCATTCAGCGCGTCTTTTTCTCTCTCTGTCACTGAACTCTAATGCTAAGGGCTCCTCAAAAAGTTCCAGCTTCCTCTCAGACAGGCTGGCTAATTGGGCTGCCATTAAAACCAGGCCAGCGCCGCCGCCGAAGCAGCCGAGAGAGAGAGAGAGAGAGAGAGAGAAAACGTGGAGCAGCGAGAGAAACATGAAAAGACTCAGAGAGAGGGTCATTCGCTAATAAACAGGCGACGTGCAAAGCGGCAAGAGCGTCTTGAGGGAGAGAACTTCTATGAGAGCCACTAAATATGTGTATTAAAGAGCGAGTCTAAGTGTAAGAGAGACAGAGACATACAAAGCGTGAGAATGTGAGACAAAGAGAGAAGTGGCAGAGGAGAAAATCTTCGTGACATAAAACAGAAAGCTTGATCAATGGATCCCTCAGTCACCTCGTTAATAAAGACCAGCGCTTTTATTAGACGCAGAGCCTTGCAATATTTATACCATGAATATTTCAGAGTCCCCGGCAGGAGCCCAGACACAGCCTTTCTGCGGTGAAGTCGCAGCTTTCCCTTCCACCCAGACGGCCAGAGGAAAAGAGTTAAGGTCCTTCATCATGCTTTCTTATTTCAGTGTAGAGCATGAAAAAGTTAAAAAGAATTCTTTTGAGTGTAACTACTCTGCGCTAAGGCTGGGGAACTGCTACACAGGAAAGCGAAGCACCAGGGGGTGTGAAGCAGGAGTGAAAGGGCATAATGTAAAATATCTTTAATATGCTCAACATGAGAAACAGACCAATTGAAAATCTACCCTGGCTCAGCATGAATAAATCAAATCTTAACCAAGAAAAACTCGATCTGAAAGGAAATCAAAGACAGAGATGGGCACAAAAACATCAGAAAGTATCTTCACTATTCAAAAGTATAAAGAAAAATAGAAACTGCTGCTATGAGAAAATTTATTTCATTAAAATACAAGTCATTTGTAGTTTAAAAACACAACTTGAATTACCACCTCATTGCACTTACAGTTTACATCCATGTCAGTGAAAACCTGGATGCTTCACACCCATCTGTCTGCCAGCAGCACAGAAGATCTCCACAAGCACAGTTTCAAGGTGGGCACCCAAGAGTAGTGTCATCAATTCCCAAGCCAACATTTGTATGTGGGGCTCATTTGGGAAATAAATTGGCTGAAAAATGGGCCCTATATTGGATTGTCCATGTGTTCCATTATGGCCCCATGCCAATCGCCCAAATGGTTGGGTTTGCCCAAGTGGGCCCTACATGGGTCATGTTGTGGCTACCTGAGTACAAAGTGGGTATGGGTCGAAATGGGCATCTAATCTGGGGCCCACTTGGGTAAACCCACTCATGTGGGCAAATGTCATGGAGCCAATATAGAACCTATGGACAGTCCCATACTGTATAGGGCCCATTTTTCAGCACATTTACTACCCAGATGTGCCCGACATACAATTGTTGACTGGGTCAGTTTCTGACCAAAGGTCTCCCCTTCTGTTCCTGAGTTATTACGTTGAAAAATGGCAAGGAAAGCATTTTTACAGAATATTTCAATGTCACACTGAAGTTGAACCTGTTGGATGTAAATTGTCAACACTTATAATATTAAACATTTTTGGGTGAAATTTTGTCATAAATAGTGTATAAATTCTTGAGTTATTGTAAAAAACATGTTTGTGAGGTCAAAGTTACCTTGACCTTTGACCTTCAACCATGAAATTACAATCAGCTCATCCTTGAGTCCAAGTGGATGTTTGTGCCAAATCTGAGGAAATATTCTTGAGACTTTGTGCTCACAAGAATGGGACGAATGAACAACCTTAAAACATAATACCTCTGGCCACAGCTATCGCTGGTGTGGAGCCGTAAAAATACATTCTATACAAACTGATAATATCACATTTAAGGCATTTATCACCTTTACTATGGGTCTAACCTTCACCCCCCTACATTAAAAGGTGTCCTGCCATTTTCCACGTCATAGTTTTGAAGTGGCCAATCTGGATATCTTGGAGGAAGGAGGCTGCAATACTTTGACTTTCTATCAACTAAAGGCCTCATTTCCACTCCATGGTTCAGCTTGACTCAACTTCATCCAACTCACTTCTGCCACCACAGTCCCTTTCTATATTTCATTTTCCACTGCAGATAGTTCCCCCTCAGTGTAGCTGAAAGTGTAGCAATGTCATGAGAAACTGTCTATCCTCATCCTCAACGCAACACTCACCGGATCCTTTCATCTGCACTATCTGCACTTTGTCAGTCGTAAAGCGTAGTGTATGCTGTAGTTTTACCAAGCAGAAACCTCCAAGGCTGAAAAATGAAGCCAATGCGAACTGCCAAAAATTGCAGTTCCTTAAATGGCCACTTGAGACTAACTCTGGAAGCGAGTTGATCCCCAAAGATCCAACTTTCCAGTAGAAATATGTGTAAACAACATGTGTAAAGCCTGGTACAAAGATGTTTTTTGGTCTCTGTGGCTAATTCCAACATTCCTAACAAGTGGTATTTCATTTAGGCTAAAGGCCCCTTGAGTGACAGGCTGTCTGTGAGGTGTCACTACAGACTACGAGTCAGTTCCACCTCTTGCTCCTCCACAGCACCAGCCTCTCTTCCAAATATGGTCACTTCTGGCTCTAAAAAAACACGATGGTGATGGCTGAAATGCCAAACCCAAGGCTTCAAAATGGGAGTCCACAAAACAATGGTTGATGTTGTAGTGAATACATCCATTATTTTATGCAGTTAACAAGTTTTACAGACTGACATCTTAAAAAATCTGGGGGGACTGGATAAAATAATGATTGATGCTATCAACAGGAGCTTGGCTATTTGTAAATGGCAGGTTTCAGCCATTCTGTGTCACACTAACAATTCTGTCCGACCAATCAGTGTTCTGCAGTCATCACTGGCTCAACTCCCTGTGAACCTCAACTGAGGTAGTACACAAAAAAGTACCAGGTACTATCCACAACTTTTACCAATGGAAAACCAAAAAGCAGCAACCAGAGATGAGTAGAGCTGTGCTGTACCACGCACTGGAAATGCTGCAAAACCATCCATCCATTGACTGACTGAGCAAACAGCCAGCTGAAATGCAGCAGGGGGAAATGAACAGTCAGGTCACACTGATGCACTAGATCTTTCCAATGGCAATAAGACTGAGCATTTAGCAGATGTCTTGTTAAAGAGCAATAAATAAAAATGCAAAGGAGGAAGGACATTTCTAAGACCTCCGACTTCAAAAGCAACCAATTAAACTAATGATAAAGACACACACAACAGTACCATAACAACAGAGTATGATGCCGTACAAAAAAGCAGAAGAGAAAGAGAGCTATGTTCTCTTTTCCTAAAATACCAACAACAACAAAATAATTGATTTTAAGTTTTTTGAACACACAAACACAAGCACTAAAGGTTTTGTTACAAATAACACGACTTTTTCTGTCCAGCAAAATACAAACTAAAAAATACCTGAAAGTAATAAAATACGTATTTTTAATAAATGTAATTGAAACACTGCCCATCTCTGCCCAAGAACAGTCTTACCCAATCAAATAGGCCTGATCTAAAGGTTTGCTTGAACAGACTCTAATAGAGAATGCAGCAACACTGACAGTAGCATGATGCACCACTAATTAACTTCAGGGTTCACAGTCTTCACTTCAGACTGGTGCTGTGTAGGACGTGTCACAGAAATGTTACTAGGGCTGATCAAATAAGACTACTGTAATGACTTTTGTAGGGAAGTAACTCTGGGGCTCAGTCAGACACCAGAACTACATGTAAAACTGCCAACACATTTACATATAAAGTGTGTGGCTTCTCACGCTCAACTTGAAGCCCTGTGTCACACTGTGGCTGCTCATGGTGTTAAACTAAAGTCCAAGCCTCCTGTCAGTGTCTGCTGTGCTGGCAGACTGTGATAATCACTCCTGACCAAGGCCTTGGCTATCACTCTCATCCAACACACTCCCATCCTGGAGGCTTCTGGACAGCAGAGAGGAAAAGGACACCATCATGTCTGCCAACAAGTCCTGCAGGCCATCCAGTTGATCTCGTATGTGTTGGTCTGCCATTCTCTCCCGACATAAGGCTTGTTTAGCCTTCAGTTACTCTATGTCCTATACAGGCCTCCTGAGGTAGGATATTTGCTGTCTGAGCCTCATGAGAACCTTTGCTTTCTGTAATCACACTGTCTGAAGCTACTACCGCAGTGCTTTCTCTCTCTTTTATCACTAGAGGTCCCTAATCACGCCCTCCAAATTGTCCAGCTTTTCCCAGCAACCCACCCGGTTTTATTTATGTATTGTGCACCGGTGATGAGCAATTGAAGGTGCACTGTGTGAGCCAGGTCCACAAGGCTTTTCTCCAGGGCTCCCACACGAGCATACAGGCTGCTGACAGTATTCTTGAGATAAACAACCTCTGATGAACTCACAGTTTCCTTTTTAAGGTTTTCTCTTTCTCTGATTGGAGCGCACTGCATGTCACAAACCGAGGGTGCTTTCAGGCCTGGTTCACTTGAATTTTGGTTTCAGGCAGCCATTAAAGCAACAGTTTGGACTTTAAAGTGGGGCTGTATGTAGTACTTATCCTTAGTCAATATATTATACATACAGCAGATTCCATTGACAAAATCAGCTATTCTGGCTTGCTCAACACAGGAGCTGCTGATCTACTGCTGCTTCAATCAGTTAGTTGGTTTGTGTTATTGTGATCTGAACTAAGCCTTTCAAACACCAAAGTCACAAAATTACACAAACAAATTTGAGAAAGCGATCGATCAGCAGCTCCTGTGTTCAGCAATGTTAAATCACTGTTTTTCTCAACAGATTCTGGCTTTCAAGAGGGTTTATAACATCTTCATTTTCCTATTGGAAATCACTGTCTGACATTACAAGTGTAGTTCACATTTTTGAAGTAGGACTGTATGAGATTCTCACCTGTAGTCAGTGTGTTACACACAGGAGATGGTGGTCAGCATGCTCCTTGTTTGCGAAATCTGATGGGACTAGAAGCTGAGCAATGCATTGCTATGGATTAACGTATTATAGCCTCTTATAAAAAGGAAAAAAAAAATAAATCAATATCAGTCTAAGTAGATGCTACATCTAGAATATTTTCACTGCTCTACCTTGTCAGGCAGCCCTTTCCATCGGAACTACTTTTTCTCAACCGTATAACTTCCACATTCCTACGCAAAAGTCCAACTGTGCTGTGAACGCTGCAGGTCAGCTGTTAAGGTCAGAAAGTGCTGTTGCATAAACTGACTGAAATGAAACTTCACTTTTCTAAATATTTTAAAGATGGTGTGTGTTTGTGTTTTTCCGAGCTATTCAAAGAAATGAAAACAGCTGTGGCTAGTTACACTAAGTATAGACATCAACTCTCCACCTGCAACACTCGATATTTGTAGTAAACATTTCTCTCAAGAGGATGATGTGAAACCAAAAAAGACACTTGCTGAAGAGCACTGCTATACCCAACCATCAGGTAAAATTCTTACAAATGGCACCCTCTGATTCAATTCAATTCAATTCAATAGAACTTTATTTTTCCTGAAGGAAATTCTTGTGCCAGAGAAATTATAGTGACAGTAAGTACAGTGAACACAATTTTAAAGATTCACAACCAGCCAGACAACCAGTGGGTTCCCAGGGTTAGGGTCAGTCACTGGGCCCAGTTTTATAACAACAGAGTATAAATATCTGGCAGAATATACAAATACACAAGATAGAAGTGTTTTCTAAGAGGCTAATAGAGTAACAATAGGAGTATGATAAGTACAAACGTCACTAAAATGAACTAAGATCCTTCAGAAAGACCCTGAGGTTGAGTTGTAACCAAATCCCATTCATGGAAGCAGTAGCTCTCAGAGTCTGTGGGCATGCATTTACAGTTCACATTTAGCTGCTGCTCTTTCTTTGCCTCTAGTTTCCACAGAAGTTTCCCCTCTCACTCTCTTTTTTTGGCCCATTCAGTCTCCCTTTGCAAAAGTTCTTCCTTCTAGTTCCCAAAGGTTTCCTTTTGTCTCCACAGCAAACTGGATTTTATAATCACTGTCATAATCGCTCAATTTTTTTTTTCTTGTATTTGTTGTCTCTTCCATAAACCACTAAAAGTCTGACCCAAACAGCTGATCTGTGCAATACAGTGCACAGCTGCACTTTTGCATAGGAATACAAATTGAGAAAATGTAGTGCCAAAAGACAAGGCTGTCTGATGGCAAGATAAAGCAGTGAAAATTCTCTAAATATAGCATCCTCTTAGACCGATATTGATTTTTGCAGATAGCTAAAGAATGTTTTTCTGTTAACCCTAATCCACAGCATTGCATTGCTGAGCTTCTGGGGTGCTGCTTTAGGAAACGGGCCATCTACTAATATACTGACTAAAGATAAGTGTCTCATACAACAACACTTTGAAAAAATCTAAACTCTCTCTATAGGGTAAAGCAGTCGTAATATTCTAAATATAGCATACTTTTCAATTGAAATAGATATTTTTAGGTTTGACTCTTTTTAGGGGGGGTAAAAAACGTTTTGCTGTTGACCCCTCCACAGCAGTACATTGCTTAGCTTCCATGTCGGACTCCAGCCTGCTTCTCCCAACTGGAGGTGTGCCGACTGACATCTACTCTATGTGATATTCTGTTTATGGATAAGAACCCTATACATCTGCTGTGACAAAGCTGTGACATTGTTACATATTTCCAAAGGTTTGGATCATTTTCACGTACGTAAAGCCAAGAAACAAACAAGCTGTTGGAAGTTTGTATATTTAACAGGCAATTTCAGGTCAGTTGCACTTAATGAATTGTTGTTATCAGAGATCAGTGGAAGACAGGA
Organism: Epinephelus awoara; assembly: GCA_035609425.1. NCBI lineage: Eukaryota > Metazoa > Chordata > Actinopteri > Perciformes > Serranidae > Epinephelus > Epinephelus awoara. The sequence continues at coordinate 32,178,288 of CM069302.1, forward strand.
CACACTGTCTTTACACTAATTTCAACTGATGCAGACATATTCAGGTGAGTTTACGGAACACCCTCTGAATTGTGACATTGACATTTAAAAGAGATTAGTAAAGTGAATGGGCAATATTGTCCTGTGTGTGTGTGTTTGTGTCACAGTTAATCTGTGACCATTTTTCATTTTATTATGTCTCATATGATAAAATGTAACCTCATAACTATTCATTATATTTTTAAGAGGGGGCGAGACAGGTTGTTGAAAATGTCTTGACATTTCACAGTATCTGCAAGGTGGAGAGTCGTTAAAAAGGCCACAGAGTGTTGTATCGACAAGGCTCGAGACAGAACCATGGCTTGTGTGGCTTTGCACAACTAGGTTTTGTAGCACTGACAAAGTCCAGTTAGAAAGTGCCAGTTACATGCACAGCAGTTTGATGGATTACTCACTGCTGATTGAGTAATGTGACTTGGCACTGAGGTGTGGAACAGCCTGAGGGATTGTTTTCAGACAGGAGCAGGGGGGGTGGACTTTCAGGACATTGTCCTCCGATGAGGAACACACAGCAAAGTACTGTAGTTTTCTGTTCAGAGTATTGCACCTCTACCTAGTGCACACATGCAGCCCAGCCTTCCCTTTAAGAGCCTCTTTGGAGTTTGGAGAAAATCATTTCATTTCAGTCTGTGTGAGAGTATCACATATACATTATGTATCAGTTGGTTCCAGCTCTTTGTTGAAACTGCAGTATGATGAAATAGTCAAAGCATAGACTCTATTTTCTTACGGTTCCACAGTTTCATAACATGCAAAAGAGGTCTTATACATCTTTTTACATCTATTTCCCGAAAAGTCAGCCCGACATGTTTGGTATCTTTGGAAACCTCGGGACCTCCACAAGAATGTATAATGAAGTATTGTCTGCTCAAACATAGCTTAGCTGCTACCTGTGAGAATTAAATGTAAGAACTCATCAAGATTTTTTGTTTTATTAAATAGGTCAGTGTAATAATTCTAATATATTAAATATTAGGTTTTTAAAGGGACATTAGGGACCTATCTTTTTAATCTGCCTTTTAATTTGGAGGGCATTAATAGCCTAGTTTTTGTTTAAATTATTGGTTTTTACATTACTTCTTTAACTCCGGTGTTTATTTTATTCTACTGACTTATATTTACTGATTACTGACTTATATTTACTGATTTTTAAGATTTTATTGTTGCAAGTTTTAGTCCTGCAAATTTTATTTGTGGTTTTTCCTTTTTTTCTTTTTTCTGTCTTATTTCAATGTTGCTATTTTAGACAATTTGAGCTGTATGTTTTTGTATAAAAGGTGCTGTATAAATTAAGCTGAGTTAGACTTGGAGTAGTAAGTGCAGGTAGACGTTTAACCAAATACTGTTGCATAGTGCAAACTTACTGTAAACATGTGTGTGTATCCAAGCACTGTTATAGCCTCAGTTGACTGCAGCTCCACGTGTTAAGCAAGATTTCGAATCAATGCTGTACCTATGGTGTAAGCTCTGTGTTAACACAGTGCCTGTGCCGTGGACTGACGTGCACCTCCCCTGAAATTTATGTTGCAGCAAAGCAGACCTCCTGTCTATTTTTGTAAGCTGAAATCCATTTCCCTCAGTGGAAACGGAAGCTTTTATTTACTTGTATTTCACAGATAAGAAACAACAAATTGTGAAGACAATAAAGCCCCACAAAATGGAATTTTAAGTTTTGTGTGTGATTCATTTTGTCTTCATATGAGTAGAGGAAGTTTCCGCTAGTCGCTAGATTAATTTATACAATGGAAAATGCCACAGGCTTGTGCTAATAGCATTAACATGTTGTGTTTGTTTGGACAGGTCGGTATGTTCCAGGATCCATTCCATCCATCCATCCATCCATCCATCCACTTATCTGAAGCCGGGTCGGGTGGGCAGCTGGCTGAGCAAAGTATTCCAGACATCCCTTTCCCCAGCAAGGCTTTCCCCCCCGAGATGTTCCCAGGCCAGATGTGCCCAGAACACCTCTAACAGGTGGCGCCTAGGAGGCATCCTGATCAGTGCCCGAACCACCTCAACTGACCGGATGTCTGAGCTCCTTACCTTATCTCTAAGGCTGAGCCCAGCCCAGCCAGCTCCAGGATTCTAGGAGGGGTCAAATCAATCACCAGCAGTCTAAAGGAGCACAGTGTAATTTCTTCAGTGTTTGTATAAGGTCTGCACAGATCTCCTCACAGATCTCTTCCGAACATGTCAAAATCATCCACCATCTGCACTCTGTTTCTCCAGCATTTTAAGCAGTGTTTTTTTGTTTTTTCATTTTACAGGTTTCCATATCCACCTGCAAAATGTTCGTGATCTCACATCAGCCATTCTGACAAGCGTGTTTGTAAGTGTGAAGTGGCACGGTGACGTACCTGCTTAGCTCTAAACAGGGTCTTTAAAGGTCGCTTCTGTAATGTGTTTGCCTTTGTTCTCCTTTGTTCAGACTTACTGCACGTCACACCCTGATTTACTGCTCCCACAGGTGCCTAATTGCACTGTCATCTCTGATGTGACTGTGCTTGTACGAGGTTTTTTACCTCTTTTGTCCAGCACTGCTATGGGGAAAATTGGACTGATCACATGCTTTTTTGTAGTGCTTTCATCTTTTCTTGAAAAGTAATTCACCCTGTTTTTGAACAGGTCTTGTGTCCCATTCATGTGGCTTTGTTAAAATTTCTTCAAGTTGTTCTCATTGTTGCTTTTGTAGCACAAATTTGAAGAAATACTGAAAACCTGACTAATATAAAACTTTTTTGTATTCTTTCTACTTACTAAAAGCTTACTTTTATTGTCAGTCTCCAGATCTGACTTTATCACCTCAAATGGTGATGGTCTTCGTCAGACACACTGCATGTGGCCCCGCCACCTCAATCTGTGTACGCTGACAGAGGAGTGGCATTAACAGAACACAGGGCTGTGGAGAACCTCCTGCAGCCAGAATCAGGCCTAGAAGCTGGTGATGGGGAGCAGGAGGTGGAACAGAAACAGTCCTAGCAAATGGTGCATGCCCTTAACCCTGAACATGATGGAAACGGGTGATTTTAATACACGTCAGAAATATTCTTAATGATACCGTAATGTAAAAAATGTTGCATTTTGCAGATTTTAAACAGAATCAGGCTCAACTTGTGGGAAAAGTGGATTTTCTGCAGGAAAGAGTGGTGATGGGCTTTACTGCACATGGGCTGATGCTGGCATTTATCAAAATATCAGCTATCCACAAATCAATGTGGTCCAACTCTGATGCATCTGATGCAGTTTCTTGCATCACTACATCATACATTATATGATTGATCAACATGCCAAGCTACTGGATGCAGTTTTGAGCTCTAGAATAAACTGTGTCCTATACCTGGCAATTCATATCTGTGTTTATTTAAAGGTTCTGTATGTAACTACACAAATTAATTGTTTTGTATCACCAATGGGTGAGCAAATTCTATTGTAACTTAAAAACTGAGACCTTCCCAACCTTTCTTGATTGCCTATAACAGCCTGTGGACTGACTCCTATGTGAAGGACTCCAGACGAATCGTCCAGGAAAATCCAAGGGATGTGATGAAACTTCACCAAGAAATCACTTTCTGTCAAATAACCCACTGGGTATCTCTCTTTAGTTCCACTGCAGTGCAACAGTGCATAAAAGTAGCTATTGTTAGTTAAGAAATGCAGTCCACTAACATCAACAAATGACCGGCAACCACCACAACACAGATTCCACACGTGCTTTGTGTCTGTTACATACATTTTGCAGTGGCAGCCCTTAGATGGATCTTCAAGTTATGGTTGAATTTGCACTGGCTGAATTTGAGCTGTCACAGCTGCTGACTGAAGGTCTGTCTCCGGAGATGAAGTTCGCTCTCCGATGAGCAGTAATGTGCAGTGGGGAGTGAAGCCGAAGGTCAGTGTAGGGCGCTAACTAATTCTTGTCTTATTTGTGGTCAGTAAAGTCATCAAATTCAGTGCACCGTATGATAAATTCAGTGCCCTCTGGTGCTGAAAAAAATCCAAGAGTAAAAATGGACATGTGAAATATATTGTGATATTCTGGTTTTAGCTGGCTATTGTTACATAACACTGGGTTGCAGTTAATGTGGACAAATATGTGGCAAAATACTGTTTTGAGAGATAACGTCAAGTAATTTATCCAGGCTCCTGCGGCTGGTTCAGCCACAAGGCAACCAAAGCCAGATCCATGTAGCATAGCTAACTTAGTTAGTTAGCTGGCAGACCAACGACCCAACTGTAACCTATATGAAGGTTAGCCATAGAGCTGTAAAGCTACGCTGCACAGATCTGCTGTTGGTTGTTTTGTTACATTGGCTGATGAAGTAACATGCAAACAGCAAGGAGGTTTGTATCATGGAGCCGATGGTCCAAATGAAAATTAGGAACATTGCAGATAATGTTATTCTTCGATGACTGTAATTTATTTTCCAGTATTCTCTGTGGTGTAGAGAAGGGTATACACAGGTATACCTAATTTTTTACTGGCCTTTATAGGCCAACCTATTAGCCAGAAAGCCATTGGAATATATAGGAGTTCTTCCTCCTCTGCAATCCACCCATCTATCTTGTAGTTTATCCACTTCATCAACTACCACTACACCACTGAGTATTTCAAAAATCTGACGCTGATCAATCACAGTCGGTCACTCTTGTGGCTAATGCAGGTGCTTGGCTACGGAGGATGCTGACTGAAGCTTACTTAAAGGCCTTTGAGAAAGGTGTCACTAATAACAAGGATGTGTGTTGTATCATGTAGTTTTATAACTAGGCTCAGGAACAAAGACCACGCCTCGAACACATCCCATTTCCGCCCAACAGTATTTAAGCACACCTGATGCATCCTCTTTCCCTACGACACGTGTCTCACATCAACCAACGTGCACTTCACGTGTAACCACAGGCTTACCTCAATCTAAAAGTAAGACAAACTCTAGTTTTTATTGTATTAATTAATCAACTCACCACGGATCCAGAGCTGCAGATCAATCCTCCTGATCCAGACAAAATCCACCCGAAGGCGATTATCCAGGTGTCATCATTCCCGCAGCAGTCGGACTACAGACAAACTTCCAGGCAGAGCTGCAAGCGTTCCACGGCTCAAATGCATCGGCCTCGCCAGCTCCTCCATTCCACCTACCCCACAAACTCTCTCCGACTCCGGATCGATCCTCCTCTCCATCCGAGTGTCCCATATCCTCACTCGCCGACCCTCCATCCCTCATCCATTTGACCCTCAACCCTTCATCCCATAATCCATCATATGCAATAAATCATTCAGAATCTTTATCTTATTGGTGTGGTCTTTGTTAGTGAACTTTACGTTAAAATGACTACCTTCAATTATGACTTGTGCCAAGTGTTATGTAAATGTTACACAGGGCCGTAAATGTATGTAAATGTTACACAGGGTCTGACCAAGTAAGACTGCTGTCTCAAGTTTTACAGAGTAACTTAAGAGCTTATTAAAACATTTATTTAGTGATGTACATGTTTGAAAAAATGTGCTTTTCTTTGACCTGTGACTATATTAGCAGTAGATCTGCTTCCCACGTATCCAGTCCAGGGTCATTGGACAAGCTTCAAGATTTAATTGTGCAACCTTCATTTTCCTTCTCCTTTTAAAAGATAGAAATTGTATGTGGGTGGTTAGTCTCAATACTTGCACCTACTTTTTAATGGAATGGATTCACTGGGGTCAAACTACTTCCATGGCTCCCCCAATCAGCAGATTTACATATCTTTGAGTGTTTAAGAGAAGAACATTATTGCTGCCTTCATCCCTCAATAAAATTGAGGTTTTACTTGTACAAGAAAGGTCCAGTATGCTCAAAAGTTGATAAGTAGCAATCTCATTTAAGGAGCTACTGTATATTGGTTTTTCCTTAATTTGCCCTTCTTTTGTAGGTATGTTTTTAATTAACTCGGATGAATAATACATCCCCCTTGCCTCCATCTCCCTATTTTTCTCCCCACAAAGTAGGAAATGCCTTAAAGATAATCTTGAGAAAAATAGGCTGAGACAAAGTTTCTTATCTCCCTCTTTATGCAGAGTAAGAAAGCTTCTGGAGGCTTTGCGGTAAATGAACTGTGGTGAGGGTGAGAGCGCTCAAGGGTCCCACGACCAATCTCTGGCCGCTCCTTCACCTCCACCTCATCAGCATTCACCTCGTCTCCCCTCCACTCTCTCTTTCACTCCCCTCATTCTCTGCGGACCTCAGAACGACCTGCAAGGCTGACCGCTTCGCTTAGAGGGGGAGTCCTCGGAGGACCAACTGCTGTTTAAGGCCCAAATGGACGGACATAACACTCTCTACAACTTAGCTCCGTCTTTATCTCCTTCCCTCCCAATTTCTCTTCATTAATCCAGTCTCTCACTTTTCCCTATAAACCCCCCTCCCTCCCCTTTTTCTCATTCACCTCTTTCACTCCCTTCTCCTCTCCCTGCAGACCATTTCAGGCCTGTTTAGGTATGCATCATCAAGTGCACATTTAGAGATGTCAGAGAATTGATTGTTCCTCCCTCGCCTTCATCTACACCTTCTACTCTTTGGCTTGTATTCACATCTCTCTCTCCCTCTCTCTCTCTTCTGCAAAAGGCAGACTCCCCCAGTTTTTTTCATTCATCTCTCTCATTTCCCAGAATCCCCTGGGGCGTGACAGTCACTGCTGACATCTGTGACATCCTCCACGGTCGTCGTTCCCTGAGAAACGAGCTGATGTGCGTGCACATGTACAGTATGTGTCTGCGTATTTGAGCGCATATTATTTTAAGCTTGCTTTTATATGCATGACTCAGAGAGTTAATTTGGGGCATCCATGCATTTGTGTGCATGTCTGTAAGCTGGTTCGTTTAAGTGTATATGCATAATGCATATGCATGACTGGACGTCCTTGTTTCTGTGTGCAAAATGATGTATTCCCTAACCTGCATTTGCATGTTTGTGGATCTGTCTATGATTCTATTTGCATTCATTCATACACAAACCTATGTGCTTATGTGGTGGATACCTATTGCGCAAGTTTGTTGCCTTTCAGTAGGTGCAACTTTCTTCAACATTTTAGATAAACATTAAAGCAAAGCAATGCGCCTTTGCAGAGGATGGAGGAGTACGCTGTGTCTTCTGCTGTTGGAACAGGTTAAAACGGAGGCACGAGTAGACAGTCGGAGCTAAGGCATTAGCAGTAGATCACTAGAGCGTAAGAGCCAAACCTTCAAGTGATTGTGCACTCACTTCCAAAATGCCTATGTCCGTTTTTATTTCATCACGTTTGAGCGCAGCGCACTTACTTGTAATTCTCAATTTACTGGGTGGAATAAATTTCCATTATCTGCAACCCTCAGCCTCTGACTCATTTAATTGCAGTGCGCAGGAGATGAAGGCACAATTAGTTATAAGAGGCAAAGAAGGACAGAAATACAAATTGGGCATTTTAGTGAATAGCTGCCATGTACAGCAATTGCTACTTTGTAATCTAGTTTGTTTCTAATAACAATGTTAATGTTAATCATCATCACTGCAGAAAGTATAGCAACATATAATTTTTTAAAACATTACTTCTATTAGTTATAATATTATTTTACTCAACAAATTGGTGGGAACATGGTGACACAAGAAAAACAAGTGTTCCAGTCTGCTTTATTTGGAAGAATAGTGAGCACACCTGTAGTAATTCTGACAATGGTGAGTACAGCAGGTCAAAGTATAACTGGGGAGTCGGGCCATAAAGTGGGATGAATTTTTACAACAGACAGTAATAACTCTCAGTTTTGTCATTTCAGCATTCTCTGCAATTCTAGCATTCTCTGTCATTTCAGACCCTGCCATGACCTCTCCATCCACTGGTAGCCCAGTGGTTGTTTCCACCATACCCACTCACTTGGTCCTTGTCTGCCAACACACACAGTATGTCCCTCATTGTCCCTAAACAACTACTCCTTGTATGGAAGGCACAGTTGCTTAACATTTCTGTCCTATGAATATTTTCTGTCCCCCATTCACATTTATAGAAGTGCACACAATGGACACAGCCAAGCATTCAAGTTACCATAACTTGAAGTCCAGATGAAACTGCATTTTGAGATTATGTAGCCTCAGTATCGTCACATATATCTGAAACTGAGTAGACAGGCGGGATATTACATCGGGATGTATTTGATTTGATCGTTTAAAAAAAGAGAGTGTGTCATAACAGCGAGGCCCCCATGGTGTACCATCTTTATACAGAAGTGGGATAGTATCCGTCAGTAATAGAGAGATGAAGTTGATCATATGCTCCAGTTGCTGAAGCAGTCCACTGTAAAATGCCTTGCGCTTAATGTGCAACTCTTATTGATACCACTTTCCTCAAAGTGAATAAATTCTACCCTGTGGCCCGTAAACAAAGACACGCTGACGTACATGCAGTTGTTGGCTAGGTAAGTTAATCCTAGCTTCATGAGTTAAAAGTTGTTGGTTGATTGACAGGTGGATGTCATGATATTACTGGTTGAAACTGGTTGGTGCTAGCTTAAGTAAGCACCCGTCATATTGATTTTGACATACAAATATGAAGAAATGGATATTTTGTCCTTTTTGGCATATCTCTATTGTTTAATACCTGCACAATATAGGTGGAGATGTAATCTTAAAGGGTTAAAAAGTCTTACTGGCTCACCATTTTTACCCTTCAATGGTAGTTTTGGGTAACCTGTGAGGGTGTGACATGAACTTCATGGTGTATGTATGGAAGGAAGCAGCTCAGCCCTTATGAGAAGGCCATGTTTATTGTTTTGGGCTGAAGACTGCAGTAAAGCTAGTGTTAGTGAACAGCATCGGAGTGCCTCGCCATCCTGGTGGTCCAGACCATTAGAAGCTAGTTTCAAACTAATAATGAGCCAAGCTAAAATTAATGTAAATAAGCCAGCATGTTCTCAACTTCAGCTCAGAGCTGGGAAGCTGTCACAGTAAGAGAGGTAACAAAAGGCATTTTTTATTCTATCTCAATTTTAAAGAAGTACTTCCATAATTTTACCAGCAGATTTTGATGGCAAAATCGCTAGATGGTTCAGTGCACAGAACCATCTTTAGAAAAGGACAGGCACTTTGGAAAAAAAAAGATGATTGGATGAACCATCTGTTTAATCACTTCTCTCACTAGCTAACTTTAGCCAATCAGCTTAAGGAACATACCAGCAGAGCCAGGTTATAAATCAAGCTCTTGCTGAAACCAGTTAGGAGAAGGGCGAAGCATCAGCTGCTGTGTAAGGTTGTTTGAAGGTTATCAGGAGAAGTGATGTCACTTTGGTTGGCGTTGGTGCTGTAATCTAAACGTTTGAAAATGAAAAGAGTTAAGGGAGTGGTGGTGGAGTGAATAAAACTTTGAAGTCAGCAGTTTGAGACTATATTAGCCACTATTAGCATAACACTCAAATCTCTAAAGGAACTATCGACAGTCGCGTTGCATTGGGGTCAATGCAGGCTCCAGATTTTGACTAGGAAGATGGAATAAATAAAACAATATCACTGGTTCAGTTGCATCGATTTTGTTTTGAGATGCTACATCTCTTTTAACAGGACGCCTTTTCAAATAAGTTTGCCTCAGGCTTGAATCAAAACACGCAAAATCTCATTTTATTCCCACCTACTCTGTTATGTCTTGCTGCTAAAGGGAACTTTGTTGATTTTGAACCATGCCAACTGAAGATTGGCAAAGAATCCCTCTAAGTTCAAACGGCACCTACCTGTGCACTGTTCACAAGCTACAAAAATTAGACTCAGTTATAATAAAGCAAAATTATCTTTGAAGGTAGGTTGATTTCAGAGGGAAAAAAATACAATACATCTGTTGTTGTTTTCACCTTTCTCACACTGCCACAGACAGTACCCTACCTGCAGGGTGTGTGTGAAATTTTAACTATTGTTTGGGAGGTCAAGAGAAGTTTTGAGTCAAAATAAACAATTGTGTTGTGTGAAAGGGCTCACACCATTTCCTATTTGAAAGTAATACTTTTACAGAACACAGTAAGGGGGAAAAGAAAAACTGAGAATATAGACTCAGAGAAAAAAAAGTGAAAGCCCCAGAGACCAAACATGCAATTCAGCCCCGGTAAGCATCAGCTTGACTCCAGGCTGATGGCAATTTTTCGGAAACAAGTGCAGAGTCCAGTTAAATGTCTCAGTGAGAGAAATGGTAGTGATGCGGCCAGGAAAGAAGGTGATGGGAAATACTAGAAGATCCTCCGTTTATAGCACTGCAAACATTTGTTTTCTTGTGATTTCCCGCTGAAGCTGCCACAACTTTCCCTGTATTTACCGGTAAAGGTCCAGTGTGTTGGATTTAGGAGAATATATTGGCAGAAATCAAATATAATATAATGTAATTCAAGTATGTTTAATGTTTTCTTTAGTGTATAATCACCTGAAAATAAAAATAGTTGTGTTTTTGTTACCTTAGAATGAACTGCGATATCCACGTATGGAGCGAGCTCTAGACAGGGCCATTTGCATTTTCACGTCAGTTACTGACGTTAGCTACCCCTCTGCAATCAGCCAAACAGCTTGGAAAACAAAATTTTTAATGCGAAACTGCTGTACCCAGTGTTTCTACCAGTTTTATTCACCTGTTCCATTATTATTTACATTCATGACAATTTAACTTTATTTCATGCATTTAAAGTACTGCACAAATGATAAAGTGATCTGTGGCTAATTGAAAATCAGAATTTGCTTTTGACACATCCATAGACACCAACTAACAAAATGACTTAAAACATCTGGTAGTATCACAGGCGGTGTTAAATTCAGTGACCAAGTGTCAAAATATTGTCCTCAACATATAAAGGTAATGTTGTGAGGATATCACTTTAGTTGCCTTTCTAATACTTAAATTCTATAACTTTTAAGTGCAGTAGAAAACATCACAAAAGTTTAATCCAAATATAAATTACTGAATTCTAAGGTTGTTTATGAACATCACGAGACAAAAACTTTACCAGGTGCTGACATTCCGAGATTTGAAAACTTACTTTGTGGTCCATGCACTGTTTTAAAACTACCAAAGTTACAATGCAATTGATAATTATTTAAATTGGTAAAGTCCACAATTTCCAGCACAGTCTATCTCAGTGTTTACCCACTAGCATTCTAGTGCACCAAAAAAACTCTCCATCACCAGAAACAATTCAGTACTGCAGCATTGCAATTAATTACTGCAATTCTGTATTTTCATCCTTGAGTGATCAGTGCATAAAAGATGCTCACAGAATCATTCTCTGAAAGTGTGGCTGTAGGTGTACAGAGTGTATATAAACTGTCGTTGCTGTTTCTCAGAAAGGATACTAAATAGGACTTATTTGTGTCGGTGAGAAATTCTGTGTCTTTTGGCAATGGCTGCCGGAGAGGAAAGTGTGACGAACACACACCTCCTCTGGAAGGCAGGCTGCCATGTGTGACTGTGTGCCTCCTGCCCATTTAGCTGGACTTATCACAAACAACACTTACTCACAAACACATAGCACACACAAGCCAACGTGTAAACACACACACACACATACACAGACTGTATCTCTTTTGCTCAAAAACCAAACAAAACATTCAAAAGGCACATTTTCAAAACCCAATGAAACACAGTTTATACATTCCAGTACTCAGATTATAAGACATCCGGTCTGAAACAAAACAATACATTCTCAACAATGGATTTAAAAAACACAAGACGGTTTTAAAATGAGGTAATGTATTGTACAGATACAGCTATAGCCGGTCAAAGTCATCTCACATTTCTGCTTTCTTACACAGTGTGCTCAGGAAATGGGTTTGTTCACCTCCTGTTTATAGGACACAAGAGTTCTTTACACATCCTTCCTACCCCACTGACCTGTGGGATACCTCAGGGCTCAGTTTTTGGGCCTATTGCGTATCTATTCAGTGTGTAGGATTTAGGGAAATCTATTGGCAGAGATATAACTATGTTTTCATTAGTTTATAATCACCTGATAATATAACTGTTGTTTCTTTGTTACGTCATAAGGAGCCTTTCACATCTACAGAGCGGGTCCTCCTCCACAGAGTCCTAAATTGTCACCTGTTGCTTGTACAGCGGTGCTGCAGCAACCTTGTTCAGCAAATTACTCTTTCATTTCAATTAGCTCTAGTGCTTTTAACATCCTCTACAAATAGAGTTACAGTAGTAGTTTGTCAATGCCAGATTTTTTTGCACCTTGGGACTGAAACTGAGAAAAGAGATGGATATTCATCAGGGATGAATTTAGACGTGATTGTAAATTATGGAGCGTGAAAAATAAACATCCAAGTTTATGAATGCCTTGTTTTGACATTAGTGGATTTGTTGTTTCAAAGTCATCATAATTAACTTGAACATAACATGAAACATGAAAATAATGGGTGAGGTCTGTATTATTTTCCATCACAGACACCAGATTTATTCATTTAACAACACACTTTTTCATTCTTAAATGTTTTAAGCTGGGGTATTTAAATGAAAATGTCATTTACTGATGTCTGCTCACATGCCCAGAATCTTTGTTTCTCTTTGAATCATAACTCACCTCTCAATAAATTTCCACCAGTTCACCAACACCCCATTTCCCAATACAATATTCTGTCCATTCAGAGTTTGTGTTTAAGTCACATAACAGATTGAAAGTATTGCTGAAGACTTTTTTCCTCTGCACTTCTCACTTAACATTTGTTCTTTCGTATTTGTGTGAACTTCACTGACATACTCCTCCACGCTTTTAAAGGTAGATAGTATAGCATTGTTGGTGACACCACTGCCCTGTAACTGTGCTATAATGGAAGCATTTTATTCATTTTACATGGTATTTTGACGTGTGAGATGTAGAAGACTGACATTCACATCTAGGTCCATTTAAAGCTCTGCTAGCCGAGGTCTGACTGATGTAGTGTTTTCACATTAATGTCCTTGCTTGTAACCATGTTAACAGTGCTATGACAAATGTTTAAATGCTTTCTAAAAACCTTCAACACTTTGAAGCTGCAATGAACATCTCTCTTGAGCACAAACACCATTTTTTAAACCCATGCTGAAAATATGCACAAAATTCAGCGTCAGAAGCCAATGATAAAAGGCATCCTTTAACATCAGGATAACACAGGCCGGTTGCCATTATAGTTTAACGGCGCCCAGCAGCGTCAGGAGGGACACACAGCTGGACAAAGACAAAAGTTCAGGTGGTGAGAGTCTGACTGGTGTGGATGGGAGGGGTGGTGGATGATCCAATAAGCTCTGACTCCCGAGAGAGTGGTGTTAGTGTCCTATAAAATTCTTAAGCCAAACCTTCTTCTTTTTTCCTAAACCTTACCATGTGCATTTGTAGTTGAAGGAAAAAAAACATAAATTTGTGGTTGTATCGATGTTGTGCATTTATTTTGAAAGACACTGTATGTAAACGTTTAATTTCCTGTGTAAACGGAAGTGTATTTTGAAAGAAGAAAATGAATCTAACAGGCAGACCTTGACACGGTGTCCCAAAACGTCAACACCCAATGCACCCAGAGCACCTTGAACGTCGTATGTGGACATGGAAAGTCCGTGACCAAACCTCAATATGTGACGAGGTCAGATTGAGAATGTGCTGTCCCTCCTGGTTCTTTTGGCTAGAGCTCTGATCAGGCCAAGAAAATCAGGCATGACTTTATATGAACCCACACAGTTTATGTCCAAACCCAAATGCCAGATTAAAAGCCTGAATTTCTAATGTAAAAATATATTCCATATATTATATAATTTATATTTTTCGCACAAACATTCATTACAACGTTAGAGATGACACGTTCCCTCACACCACTTCTCCTTCTCTTTCTTACTTCAATACTCTGTTGTCTCATGCAAGACAGGTTCAGCAGAGCGGGCTGCACCCCTTGGTGCATCTAGTGCGCACGGCTCATGGCCCATAGCCCATGGTGATGTGGCATGAAGATGATGATCACTGCTCTTCACCACATGATACGCAGGTCTCTCCCACTGCTGGGGAGGCAGCAGCAAACACTGCCAACCAAGTCGCCTTGCAGCACCACTCTCTCTAAATCTCTTTCTCTCATTTCCACCGCTCTCTTACGTGCACTCTCTGTCCCCCCGTTCTTGTACTATTGAACCACTACTATTGTACTATTACTTTCCGTCTATCAGTTGCAGTCCCCCTCCCACCCGTTCTCTTTTCATTAGTGCACAATAACTACCAGTTTCAGAAAATAATACCAATACTAGTAATACTACTGTAATAAAAATAATGAGAAGAAGGAGAAGAAGAAGAAGAAATTACAGAACGCTACTCTAGCTGTGGCTTTATGCTGACCCAGTCTCACTTCCAGCTCATCAAATACTGATGCTTGGTCAGTTAACCATTCTCAGATACCGATGCCCCAAGGCACACTTTAGTAATGGTATGAGCGCGCTGGGCGGTGGCAATTTTTGACGCTCTAAGTTTGTCAGTTGGTGCCATGGGTGTGACAAAAGCAAGAGTATAAAGTGGGAAAGCCCACATAGGGTGGGCGAGAGGGGAAGTGGATAGGTCGAACAAAGTCCAGACTTTTATGCTGCGTACTGCTGTTCGTGTCCAGCATGAAACCAAAAAAAAAAATCAAGTAACTTTATTACAGCTTAGTTTGCCTGTTTGTGTAGCATACTGAGCTAATGATGTATGTAATGGACGTGTGGGGTCAGGGGTGTACCTAGAGTGTAGTATTTGACAAGTTATGAGTTTAGATTGAGAGTTGGGAGTTGGAATGTGTTGTATGCACTGCTGCAAGACTGAGGAAAAGAATTACACTTCAAGTTACGTCTTAATATCATCTTTACTCTATGTTATGTTTCCTACATACTGTTGACTGGTACATACCTAGTACACAGCTAGTTGGTCCATGACCTGAGCTGCGCTGAGCTTTTGTGTTGTCACACTGATAGTCTGACATGGTAGTATGTGCGAGAGCAGCAGGATAGATGGTGTATGTCTGAATAAATTGTGGATACAGAAAAAGATGCTGTTGCTAACCAGGGATCAGCTGACTCTAAGGATTTCTTCTTAGCTGAGGAACTTACACAGTTACACAACTTGCTCTTAAAAGGTTTTTCTCAGTCAAAGAAAAACATTTACTCATTTACTGCGTTGTTTCCTTGGAGATTGTTTGCTTGGACTCCTGTTATCGTCTCACAAAGTTGGCTTATGGTTAGACAGTGAAAAAATGGCAGAAAGAGAGAGGACATGAAAACCACATTGATCAGAGAAAGAAAAGATTATACTTCTGGAGGAATACAATTATGGACAGCACATCCTACAAAGTAAATTTGATACCCAAATACTAGGAAAGAGAAACGATTGTAGGAAGAAATTGCAACAAAATTGAATTCAGTCAAATCTGCAGTGTAAAATTAAAAGCATATCTATTGGGTTCTCCTGGCCACAGAACACTCTTCCTGGGGTGTGTTAGTTTTTTTCCTTTATTATCATTAACTTGGTCGTGTTGCAGTTAAGATAGAGTAGAAGGTACCTTAACTTTTTTTAATTTTTTTTTTTATTTTACCTTCCTTTGGTTGCTAAGGTATTTTGTCCAATGGTCTAGAGATTCCTCAGGTATAACACCAAGACAAGAAGAAAACCAAAGTGAACATTTTAACCTTAAGGAGAGGACTTAACTGTGTTTTATGCAACCAATTTTATTTTGAGGAAACCTTGACCAGGACTTTAAGGAAAATCTTAACTTAAGGTGTTTTGTGCAACTGGCCCCAGGCCTTTAGTATCCAGCAGCCGAGGAAACACTGATGTTACCATGTGATTCACTGACATTGTGGATGAGGCACGGTCTATTCTTAAAGGACCAATAACTCCTTTACAACACTCTTGATAAAGCTGACCACCATAATAATGATATAATAAACTGGCAACTGAATGTTTTTGTGCATTAATAATCAAAGAGGCACTGTACAATGATATGTGTATCCCCGCTCATCATTTCTAAATTCAAAAATAGATTTTAAGGAAAGGTATGTGATTAATAAAAATGTGAATAGTTTCAGGGTGATTCTGAAACAGTCAGTCCCTGTAATTACTGCTATCAATAACATCAGAAAGTACACACTGATGCTCCTGCTTTGTGTGGAACCAACCCTCTTCACAGAGATGGCAGAGCAATACACCTAGCAAAAACTAATGCAGTCTAATTCCACAGTCCTGCAATAAATCCTGCCTTCATGAAGGGTATAATGTTCAGTTTTGTTTAAACTGTTTCACAGAGGCGTTGATTCAACTTTATGGTCATTTTGGAGAATGGAGTTTGTGTTGTACTGAGACGCCCTTCTGTTCAAGGAAGTATTTCGAACTAAACTAAATATTAGAAACACCTCTCACTTTAACAACACAGTTCAACAGCACCACACACTACATCCTCCATAATGACCATAAAGTTGAATCAACACCTCTCTAAAACAATTTCAACAGAAACTGTACAGTACAACCTTCATGGAGGTAGATTTATGTAAGAACTGTTGTGTTATCAAACTGCAGTAGTTTTTTACTGTGTGTACTTTATAAACCGGCAACTAAATATATTTGTGCAGTCATAATCAAAGAAGCAGTGCACAGTGTAAGTGCTCGTCATTTCTGAATCCAAAAATATTTTTTTAAAAGTAGGGTATGTAATCAAGATAACTACACAACTTACACATATCCTTTCCTGGAGAGGGGATCCTTTAATGTCAGGAACAGGGTAACAATTTTCAAAGCATATTTCTATTTAGTAACTTGCTGGAGAATTCTCCTGCAAGGAAAATAAAAAGGCAAAATTGTTGTTAGCTCACATTCACACAGAAGCACCTGTGCTCTATAGGCCTGGAATGATTACCACATTTCTTCAGTAATGTGAGTCCACGGCAGGGTTGAGCTCATTACTGTCATTGCTACTTTTTCTCCAAACTCGATCAAGCACCCACTGATGTCCTTTCACAATCCGACAGTGTTACTGGTAACAAGCTTCCAGTAATTCAGCCCCAAAGAAAACACATTTGTGAATACCTACCTACATTTTAGCGACCACACAGCTTGTGCAATTATATAAAGACCAAAAAACAAAAGGAGGTTAAATTGTTAACTGGTTAACTGCAGGGGGAAAATGATCCACCATCAAATCTAAGCCCAGGTATTGCAGATTTACCCTTCAGTCTCATCTATGTATGCTGTAAGAATGGTAACCATCTGCCCTTCTCTATTGTCGCACAGTGTCCCAGTTTCTTCATATTCTACAAGCACTGTTGTCCCTCCTGGTTTTGTCCGCAGGATCTGTTTAATCAGCTAAACAGATATGACAACATTGAATTAAAGTGTCACTCGTCACAATGTATACGTCTAACAAGGCCGAACAATCTGGCCTGGATCTGGCACTGTGTCTATCAACAGCCAAATTTAATGAGTTGTTCCTTGGTCAACATGGCACCTTTCTGGAGTTATAAAAGAATCTGTACAAAACAACTGACCCTGCGACCCAACATGCTGACACTCAAATGATTAAAAACAAAACAAACAAAGAAAAAGAACAACAAAAAAGTATTTCTTTCCTCACAGACGTGTATTTAGCAAACTAGTTTCAGACATTATCATGATACCAGGATAGCAGGATGAGGATGATGAATGAGGATGGAGGTGGTGATTGAGATGTGCCTGATTCAAAGACCAAAAGATATGATAAACATTCTTATTTGCAGCATAGTTGTGGATCTGCTCATCTAAAATGTGGATGTAGAATCAAGTCAATGTAATGGATTATTCTGAAATGGGCGCTGCTGTGTTATTTTTTAAATTAACCGTTGTCTTGACTTAACTTTCCTTGATAACGTCTTGATGAATCCCTTTGACAGTGGATTATCTTCTGCATGCTCATAAGGATGAAGAATTTCTCTCTTATTATTAAGGCTGGATTGAACCGACAAGAATTCATTTTTAACATAAAATCTGTTGCACCAACTTTAAAACCAGCTGAAAATTAAGAAATAATACATTTAAATCTTGTTATAAAAGTTACTTTACTCTAAAGCTAGATAAATTCCAATTCTGTTGCACCAAAACTAAATTCCAATTTAAAATGTGATCCAGTATAAAGCGCCCCAGAAATGAGCCCTAAAACCAGAAAATGAGTCAGCAGTTTTGCACTACTGAAATCAATGAGTTTTTTTAATGGGTTTTTGGTCAAATACCTAAAATAAGGTCTGTGGTTAACACAAGAAAGCTTAGGTTACGTTTACATTTTGTTCTGTAACATAAAATACCTAGTAAATTTTGAAGCTTTTACATGTCTTAAAATAGAGGGTTGATAACAAGTGGCTCACAGAGTGTCATCATGCTGACCACGGCTTTACAGCCTTGTTGTGATGGTGACGTTAAGTCATGCGATTGTAGTAGTCTAGTTCCTTTACAGCCTAAAGTTAGCTTTTTACTTCTGGCATCTGCATTTAATTAAGCTTCAAAAAGTAAAAAAACTGTGAAGATTATCTTGCTGAACAAAACATGTAAATGTATCATAAATGTTGCTTGATTTCTGCAAAAATCCAATGGATAAATCCCGTAGGCGAGGTAACCAGGACAACGCTAACTTCTGCAGAGAACTGCAGAAAAATGTTGGGAGCACTCTGTTAACTTTAAACATATTCTTTAGGAGGTTTAACTTTTTTCGAATGGCTGCCTCTTTGAGGGTCAGACTGAACCCAGGTGCGTTTTTAAATGCTGCTTAATTTCAGCCAGGAAATTGTTACCAAGTTGAACAGGAAGACTGGACCAACTGTCAAATATGACAGTGAAAGACAGAAAGTTTAATATTGCCAGTTGCTGCCTCTTTTTAACTTTTATTATTTAGCCATATTCATTCATTCACTGGACAGATCGCCAGACTATCGCAGGGCTGACACATAGAGATAAACAACCATTCCCGCACACATTCACACCTATGGACAATTTAGAGTTTTTGGACTGTGGGAGGAAGCTGGAGTACCCAGAGAGAACCCACGCTGACACGGGGAGAACATGCAAACTCCACACAGAGGGGCTCCCACACCCGGGATCGAACCGGCAACTTTCTTTCTTTCTAGTCCAGAGTTCGTTGTATCAGAACCAACAACAGACATCTAAACACTACAGACATGAACACTGTCACTATCTCACACTTTATTCAACTGAATATGACAAGCCCTGAAAACCTCATGTAAGACATCTAGTATTCCTCAGCATACAGGTTGCAGCAGTGGTTTTCAAGGACGGCGTGCAGCATTGAGCTGGAATCATGCGAGTCAAGCAGATTAACAGATCAA
Organism: Epinephelus awoara; assembly: GCA_035609425.1. Classification (NCBI taxonomy): domain Eukaryota; kingdom Metazoa; phylum Chordata; class Actinopteri; order Perciformes; family Serranidae; genus Epinephelus; species Epinephelus awoara. The sequence goes on from CM069302.1 coordinate 32,197,632, forward strand.
GAAACGCATCGGGCTGCCATTGAGAAGAAAATGTGTCCGTCACCATTCATACGGCTTACAGTAAGCTAATGTGGCAACAGTACTTGAGCGACTCTGTACCAGGATTCAAGGTTATAATGTTTTCACCTCGAACATAGGCAGTCGCCGTCATAATTAACAAAAGCAAAGAAGGCAGGAGAAGGTGAGAACTATTGTCAGTGTCAGACTCAGAGTGCGAGGCTGAGCTACTGTATATGTGCACCAGCGCAGTGTGTATTGAACTCACAGTTGAGTTGGACCTAAAGCTATACAGTTTTACACGGCACAGTCCCCAGAATGAAACCAAGGCCATCTTTATTTTTATTTACATTTATGCATTCATTTATATGATGTAGTACAGGTTTCATTATTTTCAATTATGTTTCAAAGCTGAGTTTCTACTCAGGAGGAGGGGATGACATCAATGGGCAAGGTGGCTACTGAGTAGCAGACAGCAGCAGAGTTAGGAACATTACCAACCGTGTTTGTAGCAGCCAAACTGAGAATTTTATGTCAGAACATGATGTTTTCCAAACCGTAACCAAGTGGTTTGAATGCCTAAACCTAACCACATGTTAACTACAGACAAGTTCCAACATATCTTATATGACACGTACAAATCTAACATATCCATGGATAGATACAGAAACGTAAAATGCCAAGATTTATTCTGGCAATTGCAGTGGTTTTACAACCAGGCTTTTATGATATCAAGAGGATGCTTTTACAGCTGAAACAGTTTTGTTAGGAGGAAGAATTGAAGAAAGTTTTTGTTTAAAAGTTTTTCTTTTTTTTTGCCTTGTCAGCCTGAACTCAGAACCTGAAAGCCAAGAGCAGAAACAAATTGGCGGAAATGTGAAGATAGGCAAAATAAATGAATATAGGCACCATATTTATTGGAAGACCACTGAAACAAATGTCAAATATATATGCAGATCAGGCCAGGCGGCAGGCTCGTCAAACAGCATCTGACACTTCACACCCACTTCACTCTGAATTTGAATGCCTCCTTCAGGCAGGTGCTGGAGAGCTCTGCGGCCCACCAACAACTTGTTTAGAAGGTGCTTTTATATCCATCTCTGTCTTGAACTCCTGATTGATTTTGGACTCTTGACTTATGCTACCTACACATTTTATTGCCTAACACATGTGGGCGCCTGTGCCTACTTAATTATTCTGTTGTATTTTTGTACATATCTTCAAGCACCTTACACCTCTGCAGGCAATCAATGTATGTCACCATCTTTTTTATTGATTTAGTAAAAACAGTGATATGACCTTAGACCCCTTATTGAACCATACCCAGTGTCTTTCTACAGGGAAAGTGTCTGTAATAAATGCAACTATGCCTCTATATTCTCCTGATTACGGCAGCATCTTATATTCCTCCCTGTCAAAACAGTCTGCAGTGGGTCTTCAGTTCATCAGTAACATGACTAAACCTAATCAGAAATGACATGCAACTCCTGTTTTAGCTTCTCTGCATTGGTTGTCCTTTAGATTCAGGATACATTTTAAGACTCCTTTAATCACCTACAAGTTCTTAATATGACATGGCACTTTCTTATATAACTGACTTGTCAACTCCTTACTGCATGACTGTGCAGCTTAGACCCCCCCTAACCATCCATAATTTCAAACTAAAAGCTCCAATTATCTGTCAGCTCAGCCCAGACTGTTGAGTTATAAAAAGGGTCTTGGAACGTATCTTTTCTCTCTGGCTGTTTCTTGTTAAACATGATGATTATTACTTCTCATTTGATGGTTTGTTTTTCCTCCTGTTATTTCACTTACTTTTCCTGTCTTCATCATGTCTTATTTTAATTGCCTTCTATATTGCTCTGATTGGTCTGTTTGAATATTTTGTTTTGTTTTTTAATTTCATTTGTGTCTTTACTTTCTAATCCTGTCATGTCCACTCTCCCAAACAACAGCTTCTCATTCTCATCTCCCTCAAAAACATCAACACACAGGCAGTCTGTCAGTCATATAGTAAAAAACAACAGGCAGACGTCTATACACTGGGTATGTATGGTATATATCACATTTTGAAAGCCAGATGCAAAGCAATGTTCTTGATTCAACACTGCTGATGCCTGAATTTCTGATCATTTGCAGCTAACAGAAGTATGAATATTGTTTTCTCCCGAAACTTCATTTTGCCAGAACAGCTTCTGAAACAACATTTAGGCAGCCTTGGGACATTGAAACCCCACAAACCCGCAGAAAAATGCATATTAATGATATTAATGATATGAACAATGTGAGAACATTCATGCATTGTGGAATCACTTCAGTGCTTCCCATACCCAACCAGTGCGGTATTGATGAATTATACAAGACCTCGAAGGCAGTCGCTAGACTGGAAATTTCTGCTTGTGCTGAAAAATCCTCCTAAAGTTGCAGCCTGAATAGCACTTTATATTGTTTGGTGTTTGTCAGGTGAAATGTCATTTCCAAACCCTGGATGTCAGATCAGTCAGTCAACACATATGTGTAGTTTTATGGCAGAAATCCCAAATCACCATAACAAACTGCTCCTTAGTCAAAGGATTCTTCGAACCTCCAGTTTACTGGTGAATCTTTGCATTACTTTAAGATGAACTAACACATTTAGTTCTGCTGCTTGCACTGTTTACCATACTGGGAAGTGCAAAGTGAACTTTAAACACGGCCACCCACACAAAACAGATTTCTTTTATGATGCCACCCTGCCACCCGATTCAAACATTATCACCCTGTTAAATAGGCGTTAGTGGTGGTTATCAGTGTTAGATACAGGTTAGAAGGCTCCTGCTACACCAGCTAACATGTTTAGAATGCTGTTGTTAAACGGCTGTTTTTCTCATCATGACTTGTGTATGAGTCTGTCATCGGGAGGTGGAGGATGGTGGATGGTGGATGGCGTGACATCTAGGTGAGAGGGCTGCCAAGTTGCAGATCACTGTTCGAGACCAACAAACAACACAGGTTGTTAATTAGTGACACATCGCAGCTTTCCAGCAGCATTTGTGCCCCCAAACATGGGTGTTCTAAGCCAAAATGTTTGTTTTCCAAACCATAGCCAAGTGTTAATCACAGCGTTGTTGAAACATAAAGAAAGCAGAGGTGATAACGGCATTCTGAACATACTAATCAGTGTAGCAGGAGCCTTCTAGCCTGTTTCTGTAACACTGATAACCACCACTAACATTTTAAATGGGTGATCCTGAAAGGGAAGAGCAGTAAGTATTGCTGAATTCTCTGGGGAACAGACAGTGTGAAAGCATATTCATGCTTGGCGGTCTATTCATGCTACTGTCGTACATTAACATTAGCTAATTAGCGCAGAACACATTATATAAGAACAGCTGAGGCTAATGGGAGGTCATCATTTTTGCATGAATTTGGTCATGAAGTATTCTACAAACTAAAATTTTGAGCTGATGATTACATCGTGTGTAAATCATGACTGTCTGTACCACACGTTGTGTCAATCCATTCAGTATTTCAGTGGAAAAGTGAAATCTTTGCTGGTGCCACTAGATAAAAAAGTCAGGGGATCACCAAAGTAATTCGGGTTCATCCTGTGGGAAAGTCAATATAACATTTAATGGCAATCCATGTGGCCACGCAGCTAAATAAAGTTATTTAAGTCCTAAGAACAAAAGAATGTCAGTCTTATGATATTTTATCCAAATCTTCATATTTTCTGTTTTTCTTAAAACAACTAAAACTGCATCGACGTGAGACTTCTTTAATCCTGTGTCACTTCTTTCAAGTAACTTCTTATTTCAAGGCTTAGCTCTAGATTGCTCCCTCTCTTCGTCTCTCAGGTATTTATTCCTCATCTCTTCTTTTTCTTCATCACTCCGCCCTTACTTTAATCAGGTCTATACCAGAATTAATTAATTATTTATCCACACAAACAAACAGACCAATTAATCTGTATTTGTCCAGGATTTGTGCTCCATAGCTCCATTACATGCCCAAGAGCCTCTCGAGAGGAGCACTGAGACCTCGCAGAAATATAATAATGGCTGAAGATAATACCAGCCAGGCCCTGAGAGAGACGCGCTGTTTGTTCCGCTGTTATTAGCCCCCCAAAATAAGACGAAGGTGGGGTTAGTTTTTGTCCCCGTGAAGAGAGGCAGACAGTGATTATGATGGAGAGAGTGTAAAGAGGCCACAGAAGAGAAATTTGATGCTGTTAAAAAAAGTGATGGAATAATCTTGCTCTTGGTCTTCTTCATCTTCATCTTCCCACTCACAGCTGCCTCCACTGCAGGAACAGAACATGTTGTGCTGAGAAGTGACATTTCGAATTTCATATTGACTGATGCAACAGCAGCAAAGCGCCGTTAACTTTATGGACATGGAGACAACTCTGGGAATGTCTCGGGCCATATTATTATTACTACCATTAAAAAATCACTGGGTTTGCCTTCCCGCCCGCTGTACGTTTACTTCCTCCCTTCCACCTTCGTCCCCACCATTTATTATTCTCTATTCCACCATTCCTTTACATTTCCTGGTCTTCTTCCATCTCTTTGTCCCCATCAATCTACCATGCCCTGGTCTCATGCTATTCCCTCACCTTATCATCTCCTCTTCCTCCATTACGGTACTCCATCCTCCTCTTCTCTATCATCACCTCCACTCCTGCCATGACAGAAATCACTACTCTGCTCTCACTCCTACTTAACCGTTCCTCTTTCATTTCGTCCTCCTCGTCTCCTCATCTCCCGTCAACGCCATTGACCCCTGGCTACGTTCCTTGTCTTCATCATCCTCATCATCAACCTCATCATCTCCCCCACACTCCCTGAGGCACAGTATTTGTATGTGTTGGATGTACTGTACTCTATAAAAGCTGTATGCTAATGCAGCGGCGGGCTGCAGAGCATTACGGCGAGTGGACCAATTTCAGGAGTGCTTGGCCACGTTTTATTACAGCTCATAAGCCCAAGGTCAGCTGCGTAAGATGAAGAGGCAAGAGCGTCCCGTGCGGCACTCGAATCATTTATCACCCCGCTCTGGTCTGCTCTGCCTCTCTTTCCTGTTTCCTCTCTCTCGTGTTCAAGCACAGTCCACATGCTGTTCTCAACCTATTCTGTAATTTATGTCTCTCTCCTTTTATCATCTCCCTGGCTTGTCTCAACGTCTCTCTTTATCTTCGTATCTTTCTCTCATGTTTCTGTTAGTTATAATTTTCCTCCTCAATCACCTCTATTACCCTGTTTTTCCATCCTTCTTCCGCTTTGTGCAAAAACACATCAAGTGCAGTTACAAAGTTCGCTTCCTGTCATTTTTTAATTAGCCTACTTGTTGACTTCCTTGACATCATTTTGCTTTTTATCAGAAAATGGATCTCCAAACCATTATTTAACATGTCAACAAATGTGTTGAAATGTTGCATTACTAAGTTTCAAAAAATAATGTTATTGTAAGCCACATCAAAGTATAAAGGCATTCAAATGGTTAACTCATCACGAGTCACGCAGGCCCCAGGGATGTGTACTGAGCTTTGAAACCAATTTCCATAGTGGCCAAACAGTGTAATTACACCATCAAGTCATGCCCTGTGGCTCCAAAATATTTTTTCCCTTTGACTTACATGGCAAAAGAGACGCTTGTAAATCAGTGGAGACGAAATGACTCGTACCATCAGGACTTGATCCATTCCGTCTGATAACATTTGGAAAGTTTAGATGAGCTGCACAATTAAATTATTTTATCACCATTCAAGCATAGGGCTAAAACGGCAGCACTGGTCATCCAGGTCATTTTATATGCAGCGTCATGTTTGGCTTTAGAAGTCCCTGAGTAACTTTCATAGCAATGAATGTGACCCCATCTCCAACCAACACATTCTTGTGTTAACTCGTCAACTTCAGCCTGTTACATGCATTGTATATTTTTAAAATAGACTGCCATGTTCACAGGACGTTTTTCAGTTCAAAGTTTTTTTTATTCAACAACAAACCCACATGGTTGGGTTTAGGAAAAAATAATCTGGTTTGGTTTTACATTCTAACAGGAAGCAAACACCAGCCTCCCGTTTGAAAGTTGATGATTGTTGGATCCATCCACCACCCCTCTCGCCCACCCCACTCAGACTTTTGGCCCCCTTAACCTTTGTTACTGTCCTGCAGCATTTTCCCCTGATGCTATCCAGTGCCATTAAACAACAACAGCGACTGGCCACATATCATGCCAACAACTTCAGAGTGAGACTGGGTTTCTCTAACACTATCCAGTTCTCTGTATACATGGAACATGCCAGCAAAGAGTAGCTTCTTTACACATTGAGCAAACAATGAGCAACATAGAATTAATTTGGAATCATGTTTCTGTCTGTCCACTTGATGAATAAGTCCAGTACTCTGACCTCCACTGATATTGAAGTAAATATCTGGTTCTAAATTTTTACTCGTTAATTAGCTAACTACTAACTTTGTCTGCTGTGCTGGGCAGGTAGGCAAATGTAGTGTGGGTTTATCAGAGTGTTTCTAGACACAGGTTGATGAGAGCTGTGAAATTAAGTAAAACGATAAAGTTGTGTGTCATTAAACCAAAAGAATGAGCCGAAAGACATAGGAATGCTGCAGAGTTGGATGTTAGTTCTCTGTGGATTTATCAATGAGAGTAACACCTTTCACCTTCTTATTGATATTAGAATATTGTTTGGGGCAGTTTCAATACCTTAAATCTGACACGTACAATGCAGGAAGCAAGCGCTGTCTCCAGTGTCAAATTCTTGTCAGCTGTTTGGGTGTTGATATTTTTTGGGGAAGACATGGTTACAATAAGAAGCATAGATTCCCATAAATTCTTCAGATAACACAAAGGATGTTCTGGTAAAAGTGTGTTGTCTCTTTCTCCGTACAGACTTTAACTTCAGCCACTGCTTCCCTCCTACTCCGTCTCTTTTTCTGTGATAAATCTATGTAGGGCATGCAAACACCTTTCATATTTTTCGCTCAATTTGTTTGTCTTCCCTCCCTAATTTACCCCCATTCTTCTTCTCTCTGCCTCTTTCTCTCTCTGTCTCTGCAGGAGGTAGTTAGTTTGATGCAGCTCCTCTGCAGCCGCATCACAAGATGAAGAACACACAGTGTGGCTTTACACCAGGGAGAGTGTGTGTGTGAGAGAGAGAGAGAGGGAGAGTGTATGTGAGGTTTTTTCTTGTTGGTCACAGCAGAGGTTCGGTGTGTCTTCAGAAGTGGGAATGGACAAGAAGATTGTGTCTTTTCACATGTCTATACAAACTGTATAAAGGGATTATGTGTATGCAAGTGTGTGTGTGTGTGTGTGTGTGTGTGTGTGTGTGTGTGTGTGTGTGTGTGTGTGAGTAAGTGACAAAAAGAATCCTTTCTTGTGACCGCTCTAGCGTAAAGAATATGTGGTATGTATGTGTGTGCATGTCATTTCATTGGTCTACCACTTCTCAAAAGTGAAACTGAGAAAGCTTGACACTGAATGTGTGACAGAGACGTGGAAGGCGAGAGAAACAGAAAGAAAGACATGAGAAAGAGAGGGAGAGGGTGAAATAAGGAGGGAGAGAGTGCTGACACGTTGTTTGGCCAGGTGCCATTCCTTTCTTCCTTTTTTTCCAGGAGGTCGTTTGGAAGCTCATCTGCTAAATGGGTGCTTCGATTCTTCAGCTCCAGCCGTCTCGTAATTATTATTATTGTCACGGCTAAAGCTCAGGCATAATAGCTTGTAGCCTCTGCTGCTAAATGACTTAACACAGGGCGAGAACATTTCCTGGTGTGACCCCCTCCTCAAGCCTCCTCACCTCCATTTTGGTCCTCTTCTCAGACTACATCCACACCAAGCAAATCTAGAAATTGCTATTGTCCAAAAACAACATGTGTCTGCACCACACCCTATTGTTTTTGGATAGTTTTGCAAAGAATCCAGTCCATGTTGATGCCTAGACATTTGATAAAACATAAATCTCTAATTTGTCCCATTTTGGTTGGCAAACGTCAAAATTGTGTATCGCAGTCAATCGGCCCCATGCAAGAAACAATATACGGACAAAAGTTCCCTTATTTTTGCACATATCCATGATTTGTTCTTATTTTGTTATTACCCACTGATTTCAGTGATTCACCAATGTTTTCTTATTTTCTCTTAAGTAAGAGAACATTTCATGACTGGTCAAGAGCACTCTTACCAAGATAAGAGAAAAATATTTTCTTTTCATAGTCTACAAATTGTCTGGTGCAAGAAAAAACAAGTTTTATGTTTGAGGAATATTTAAAGTTTCAAAGTAATTAACATGATTGACTGAAAGAAATACTACTTTACTTTTTCAGGAATTTGAGGAACTATTATTACTCTACTTGAGTATTTTACTCAAGTGGCTGCTGACTTTGAGGCTGCTGACTGCTGAGGCGTATTAGGGTGATGAATCTATAGAGACTGGGTGGTGATGGAGAGGTGGAGGGTGCGCGCGCACGACAGCAGCAAGAAAGGACTACGGCAGAGAAAAAAACATATTTAAGATGAGGAGCAGTAAACAAACATAGGCTGACAGAGAGGGTGTGTCACTGTGAATCAGCTGATGACTCAATTGACCTTCCCAGACAATGACACCTAGAGATAGTGAGTGAGCAAACATGCAAGGAGTGAATGGCAGGGGGAGAAAAAACTCAAGCCTGAGCATGAAAAGTATTGTCTTCCTGACTGAACTTTCGGTAGAGCTTCATTAGTCAGTTAATTAGAAAATTAATTGGCATCTATCTTTTATAATCGTGTAAGTCATTTTTCAAACATTTCATGGTTTCAGATTCTCATATGACTTTATGTACTTGCTGCTTTTCCTTTTAATTATATTAATTATTTTGATTTATTGAAACTTTTTTGCTTGAGTATGTTTAATGTTAAAACATCAATACATTATACATATACATTAGTCATAATGAGACAGACACTTGAAGAAGCTTAATACAGCAACAAACAGATTTTTGCTATGTAAAGATAAAGTGATGTAATGGCATCCTGAACAAAGAATGAATTCACGCTATGTCTGTGTGTGTTGTTATCCAGGCTTCTCCGTTCATTGTCGTGGAGGCCACACTTGCATGTTAGTGCATGTGTGTCGTATGTGGGTATCCCACTTGCAAGCTTATCATTGCCGCCTTGCACTGCACACATACAACGGTTACATCTGATATCAGCACCAACACTGTCAGCACTGTCAGCACTGTTGCCATTGTCAGCACTGTTTGTGTTGTTAGCACCATTAGCTGCTCGCCAACTCCATGTTGAGAGCCATGTGTACACAAGAGGTTAATCATAGATACACCCTAAATATGGTATGGAGCCCCTTTAGGTGGCTGTCACTGGATTTTGTTCCCCAGTCTTACAAATGAGGACTAGAATGAGACAAATTTGCTTCCAGTTTGAAGAGTTAAATGTATTTGATATTGCCGTGCAAAATTATGAGTTATTACTTGATAAGCATTGTTTTTTTGCAACTTGTGGAACGCTGTTGTAAGCCTGCTAGCAATGCTAACTAGCAAAGTTTCTGCTTGCAACTCTGCCCACATTATTTCCTGTCCGTTATCTCAGCACATATTATATATATATATGTATATTTGGCCTGGTAAAAATCCCCTCAGACCAAATTATCACTCACATTTTCTCCTCCTCTACATCAACATCATCATTGCCATTTATTATTTTTCTCCACAATCACACCTTTGTATTTCCTTGTCCCTTCCCTCCTCTTTGTCATCATTAATGCACCATGTCCTGGTCTAATGATATTCCCTCACTTTAACATTTCCTCTTCTTCCATCACAATTTAGTCATGCTCATTTATATTTATATTATACTTAACAATGTCATTGCCAGATAACTAAAAAAAACAGCATTTGGACCTACACTTCATTTATTACATTCACACTAAAAGTAAATCTAAGATTTCAGATCGATCCACTCTGGGGACAATATTTGAAAAGTTTTTGGGTGTGAAAAATGTCAACTATAAGTGGGCTTTCAGACCCAAAACAGCAGTGTTAAAAATATGCAAAGGGCTCCGCTGGTGGGGACTGAGTCGATAAAACTGAAGTTCAGATCCATGAGTTTGAAGTCTTATCAGACACCAAACATCTGCACAGAGGTGTTTAATTACTTTGCGGAAGGATTTTATATTTCTGTGAGCATGACATGCTTTTGTCTTTTGTTGAAATGTTTGCCAGGTGAACTGTAAGAATATGGCATTCATGTAACGTGTCAAGTCTGGGCCTTGTGGGACTTTGCATTGCATTCCTGCAAAAGTTGATGTTGTTTGTCAGACAACTCTGAGTTTTGGGGGGTTTTTTGGCCAAGGCCCTCTGCATTGGCAGTGACCTCAATAAAAATGAATCAGCGCAAACCTCCCACCCCTCGCTGTGAGACTGGAGAGGCTTGCTGTTCTGACCAGCCCTAACACCACAGGACATATACTCACCATCTCCTAGTCCATACCCACTCACACAATCTCACACACACCGCCACATAGCCATACAAAAAATCACCTCCACACAAACACCTACAGATCCACTTCAAACACATACAGCCCCACTAATGTACTTCTCAGATCTAGACTCCCCCTCCCCCATGTCGCCACCCCTGGCAATGCCCAGTCTTGTTATCTCTGCATGTGCCTCACCCTATCTTCTCCCTCCTCCTCCTCCCTCTTTTCCAGCACCCCTCAGAGCCCTCAGAGACTGGAGCTTTCGTTTGATGGCACAGCGTGGGACCAACCGCACCGGAGCACCGGGGCTCATACCGATGAAGCCGGCCTATCTAGGCCACAGGAAGCACACACTCTCATCAAGTGCTCTCTAATTAGGATTCACTGATACTGTAGTTTTCTAGGCGAGGGGAGAGAGGAGCTCGAAAGAAAGCCTTCTATAGATAGAACGAGAAGAATGTCTAATTAAGGTCTCATTCTTCGCCGAGTCTGATTGCATTGCATCCTCCTCTCCCCCTCATTCTCAACAATTATGAAACCAGCGTTGGCCTTTCTTCAGTCCACGTGGGCAGGGGGGTTTTATCTTGCCAGCACCGGGGTGTGAGGAGACTGACAACAACACTGGTGGAAGATCTACAGGGCCAAATGCGTGGGCAGGTGAGAGGAGCGTGTGTATTCTTGTGTGTGTTTGCGTGAGAGAGTCAGAGAGAGAGAGGATAAATGAGTGGGGCTGTATATGTTGTGGCTGTTCTTATAAAGAGTTTGACTTTGCATTCAACTCATTATGAGTTATCATATTTAGAAGTATCCGTATTCAGAATCAATTACTGCAACTATAGCAACACCCTAGCACAGCTAGCGACCAGCCAACATCAGCATGGCAACAACCACAGATACATGATCTTGTATGGGCGAACATTATCAAGACATCACCCTCTAATAACTGTGAACTAGCTGACAAAAACAAAACAGGCACTACAATTGGAAACCAGTTAACACGCTCACACACCACAGACAACCAGCCTAAAACCTTTGCAGCTGCCAAACATCGAGTCACCACTTTGCAAAAATAATTATTGAACTCAACGACTCCTACAACATCACCCTGAAACAAATAATGTTACCACCATCAAGTCAGCATATGTGCTGGAATTCCAGTTAAAGTTGTTGTTGTTGTATTCTGAACTCCTCCTCCTCCTCCTTGCCAGGAAGCTCTGTAGGGGAAGCCTTTTTTTTGTTTTCCTTTTTCCTAGGATGGCAAAGGAAAGACCCACCCTACTTTTCTCTGGATTTGCTGGTACTGGCTACTTTTGTTGGTTGGGCTGGTTAGGTTTAGGCATCAGGCTTGAGACTGGTTTGGGTTAAGGTAAGAATAGTCTCTATATACAGACTCTACATTCAGTGAATGTAGAGTCTGTAGGCAAACCCCAGAGATCTTGCCTCCAGAAGAAGAGCGGAAGAGCCCTGGTCCAGTTGTAGGCTGTTTGTAGTCCGCGTGATATTGACCTATCATGATTGAGCCGGCTGCAGTTGTTGCCAGGTTAAACGGCCCGTGCGGTGAACTACTGAGGCGGAACATAATTGGTGTCACTGCAAACTCTGAATCCATCACAGTGGTTCAGCGTATTTACTTATATATAAACGGAAGTCGGAAACGAACCCAAATCAAACCGGAATGCCAAAAAATTGGGGGTCCACCCCCAGAGGCAGTATCGCCACCTGCCGGAAGTCAGACGCCGAATACAGCCGATGGGTTCCGAGAATGGGGAAAGAATATCAGGGTAAGCCAGTCAGAGGCAGGACAGGGCAAAATAGGGCTAAAATCTGTGCAGACAGTCTCAAAACTTATAAGAGGGGCCTCCGCAATGCCAGAGCAAACTATTACTCAGCTTTAATAGAAGAAAACAAAAATAACCCCAGGTTTCTTTTCAGCACTGTAGCCAGGCTGACTGAGAGTCAAAGCTCTATTGAGCCTTGTATTCCTTTAACCCTTAGCAGTAATGATTTTATGAGCTTCTTTAATGACAAAATCCTAGCTATTAGAGGCAAAATTCATGACCTCCTGTCCTCAGATAGTACCTATCTAACCTCAAACACAGCTGTAACACCTAATATTTATTTAGATTCCTTCTCCCCAATTTCTCTTCAAGAATTGACCGCAGTGATTTCTTCATCTAAATCATCAACGTGTCTCTTAGACCCCATTCCAACTAGGCTACTCAAGGAGGTCTTACCTTTAGTTAACACCCATATATTAGATATGATCAATATATCCTTATTAACAGGCTATGTACCACAGTCTTTTAAGGTAGCTGTAATTAAACCTCTACTAAAAAAGCCCACCCTGGATCCAGAGGTGTTAGCCAACTATAGACCAATATCTAATCTTACCTTTATGTCAAAGATCCTTGAGAAAGTAGTCGCAGACCAGCTGTGTGATTTTCTCCAGGATAATAATTTATTTGAGGAATTACAGTCAGGATTTAGAGTGCATCATAGCACTGAGACAGCTCTAGTTAAAATTACAAATGACCTTCTGATTGCTTCAGACAAAGGACTTGTCTCTGTACTTGTTTTATTAGATCTTAGTGCAGCGTTTGACACTGTTGACCATGAAATTCTGTTACAGAGACTGGAACACTTAATTGGCCTAAAAGGTTCTGCACTAAGCTGGTTTAAATCTTATTTATCTGATCGTTTTCAATTTGTTCACGTTCATAATGAATCATCCTTACGTACTAAAGTTTGTTTTGGAGTTCCGCAAGGTTCTGTGCTTGGACCAATCCTATTTATTCTATATATGCTTCCTTTAGGTAACATCATTAGAAATCACTCTATAAATTTCCATTGTTATGCGGATGATACACAGTTGTATTTATCGATGAAGCCAGAAGAAAGGGATCAATTAACTAAACTTCATAATTGTCTTAAAGACATAAAAACCTGGATGAGCACCAATTTCCTGATGTTAAATTCAAACAAAACTGAAGTAATTGTTCTTGGCCCCAAACAACTCAGAGACTCTTTATCTGATGACATAGTTTCTCTCGATGGCATTGCTCTGGCCTCTACCACTACCGTAAGAAACCTCGGAGTAACATTTGATCAAGATCTGTCTTTCAATTCTCATTTAAAACAAACCTCACGGACTGCATTTTTTCATCTGCATAATATTGCGAAAATTAGGCCTATCCTGACCCAAAGAGATGCAGAAAAATTGGTCCACGCTTTTGTTACCTCGAGGCTGGATTACTGTAACTCTCTACTATCAGGTAGCTCTAGTAAGTCCTTAAAAACTCAGCTAATTCAGAATGCAGCAGCACGTGTACTAACAGGAACTAAGAAACGAGATCATATTTCTCCTGTTTTAGCTTCTCTGCACTGGCTCCCTGTAAAATCCAGAATTGAATTTAAAATCCTACTGTTAACTTATAAAGCTCTAAATGGTCAAGCTCCGTCATATCTTAGAGAGCTCATAGTGCCTTATTATCCCACCAGAACTCTGCGCTCTGAGAACGCAGGGTTACTCGTGGTCCCTAAAGTCTCCAAAAGTAGATCAGGAGCCAGAGCCTTCAGCTATCAGGCTCCTCTCCTGTGGAATCATCTTCCTGTTACGGTCCGGGAGGCAGACACCGTCTCCACATTTAAGACTAGACTTAAGACCTTCCTCTTTGATAAAGCTTATAGTTAGGGCTGGCTCAGGCTTGCCTTGTACCAGCCCCTAGTTAGGCTGACTTAGGCCTAGTCTGCCGGAGGACCACCTATAATACACCGGGCACCTTCTCTCTCTCTCTCTCTCCCTCTCTCTCTCGTATCCTATTACTGTATCTATTTTACTCGGCCATTCTGGATGTCACTAACTCGGTTTCTTCTCCAGAGCCTTTGTGCTCCACTATCTCTCAGGTTAACTCGTATTGCAGCGGTGCCTGGACAGTGTGACGTGTGTGGTTGTGCTGCTGCCGTGGTCCTGCCAGATGCCTCCTGCTGCTGCTGCTGCCATCATTAATCATTAGTCATACTTCTACTGCTATTATAGACATATGATATTATCATACATGTATACTGCCTGATACTAATATATACTTTCAACATGTTGTACCACAGTAGCCAGAACTATAACGACAGTATTATTACTTTCATGAATGCTGTTGTAAGCTACTGTCATTACCGAGGATGTCATACAGATTACTGTATTGTGTCATACAGATTACTGTTAATTTGTTATGCTGATCTGTTCTGTACGACATCTACTGCACGTCTGTCCGTCCTGGAAGAGGGATCCCTCCTCAGTTGCTCTTCCTGAGGTTTCTACCATTTTTTTTTCCCCGTTAAAGGGGTTTTTTTGGGGAGGTTTTCCTTATCCGCTGTGAGGGTCTAAAGGACAGAGGGATGTCGTATGCTGTAAAGCCCTGTGAGGCAAATTGTATTTGTGATATTGGGCTTTATAAATAAAATTGATTGATTGATTGAAAAGGTTAGAAAGACGAGACATCATGGCGTCATATCATATCATTGGGTTACAACCCATGCGCAGCAAAATCTGCTTGCCAAAGGCTCAATCACTGGTGTCCTATCAATATATGGATAATTGATTAATTTTACTGAAGCGTCTACAGTTGGCTGTGGGTTATAATATGTTTTATATAAAAAATAAAGATATGGGTGAGAATTAATTTTGCACTTATTGAAAAGGTCTTTAATAAAATACATTAAAGAAATACTTTCCATATGAATATCTTGTTTATTGGCCGCCATCCATGTGAGCATATCCAGAAAGTTATTTCGGCCAAGCATGCCCAAGGAGGCTAACAGGAGCACGCCCAAAGAGCACCTGAGCAGACATCATCCCTGTATTTCCAGCTGCATCTCCTGTAACCCTCCAACATTTCAGCTCCAGTTACATTGTGCATCTGTCATACCCCTTAGACCAGCATTTATCTAATAGCCTTGCGCCATCACAGGAAGAACCTTCATGTGAAAGCGCTTTGGGGTTGCATTTTTGATGTACGAAAGGCGCTATATAAATAAAGTTTGATTGATTGATTGATTGATTGATTGATTGATGTAAAGGAGAACTGCTGTTTTTGTTTCCCTTCTCTTTTATCCCATAAAATGTGTAGTACTGTGTTTTTTCCTCTGCCAAGGGCTGGTTGTTTTGTTATTTTGGGATTGGCTCTCCCTGGGATTTAACTTAAGCTTCAACATTTGGCAAAAGAAAATGTCACAAAAAGTCAAACTGAATCCCCATACTCTCCATCTGGTTTCGTATCACTCCCCTTTCCTGTAGACCAGCTTGGGGTTGTAACAGGATCTTGAACAAGCCCTCACCCAATTGTGTTGAGAGGGGGCCAATTCACCAGCCAATAACATGGGAGAATAGGACCTAAACCTGAAAGCCTCCAGAGCCTGAGAGGCAACACACACATATATTCACTTTTTGACAATTATGCATTCACTTATGAGACTTAAGTGCCTCTCTAAAACCAGCTAATTTCATTTCTAAATCAGCTAAATCAACACCATGGATACATGAATCAAATTCTGCACATGCAGTGCAGCAATATAATGGAGACACTTCATGTTTTCAACCACTTTGACATTTAGTCATTCAATGTGTCATCGGCCTGCACTCTATAAAAGTGGCTCCCACTTTTATCAAGTCAAGAGCACTCTCTTTGTTAGTGTTCTGTAATATTATTGCAATTGAATTGCTCCACCCACTGAAGAACATCCAAATTGTCATCAATTGATAGAGAAGATGTGATCACAAGTGAGGCAAGCCAGGCTGCAGGCAGTCACTTAAACATTAACAAGGTTCCCACCTTGAAACATAGAAAACCTGGAAAAGTCATGGAATTTCAAAATCACATTTCCGAGCCTGGAAAAGTCTTCGAATTCATCACGATCATTGAAAGTCTTGGAAAAATCATGAAATTTTATGGTGTATAATGAAATTGTTACAATAACCTCCTGTGGATAACCCTCCATTAAATATAACAACATGGCAGATTCATTTCCTGCAGCCATTTCGACTAGCTTTATTATGCGTTTGTGTGACAACATTTTGTTTACCATCATGTACATTTTGTTATTTTCCTCCTAGGTTCGTCTCCACCCTCCTGTATGCCTGCTAGCTGAAATTATATTTGAATAGAGTTTTAATCTGATATGTATAGAAAAGCAAGTGGGGCAAGAAAAAAAATCTTTATTATGGGTCCTTGAAAAGTCATGGAAATCTTTGTCCATAAAAATGTGTAGGAACCCTGCATTAATTAATATAATTTAACATAATAATCATTATATAACGATCCTAAACAATTTCTGTAAAAACAATTTAATTCCTTAATTTTTTACACGTGTTCAGTAGACTTATTCATAATTGAAATGAGAGTTCAGTCAGGAAAGCTACACTCAGTTCTTGCTCCTCCACTTCTTTATCCATTACTCCCCGGAGCCATGCTTCCCTCTTTTATTTTAAAGTTCAAGTGGCAGCTCTCTCCCGGTTCACAGCTTCCAGTCAAGTAAGCCTAAAATGACTTCTCTATCTCTTACTCAGAATCCAATCACTAACAAGCATGCTCATTATAAGCCCAGTTATCTGCACCTGTGGCATGCTGTGTCTTCCTCCTCACACACTCTGTACAGAGTTAATGTGGGTTTTTGTTCCATAAATGAAGATGTACAATAAATATGAACATTATGTTTTATCATCAGTTTATACCACAGCTAGAGCCAATGTCCTGCGGTAAGATGTATGCACTCCCACTGTGAGATAGCAGTCGAAACCAGTGAGTCACCATACTACCCAGCAGCATAAATTATTCAGTTTCCCATACCTACTTATTCCCACTTAATATGATGGTTGAGCTATGCATTTTGTCAGAATCAGGTAAAGGCCTTGAAAAAATCTGACAGTTCATTACATTCAGAGTATGGTTCAATAATCAAAATTGAGTTCCTTGAAGCCAGAATTTAATCCTTTTTATTGAGACTGTTGGAACCTGGGATTTTTAGACATGATAGTGGTGTAGCTTTAACAATGTCTGTCAGCCACTTTGGTCTAGACTGAAATATCTAAAAAATAATAATAAATTGGATGCCAAGAAATAAAATGACTTACTCCACAGGACAAAGCCTAATGACTGTGGTGATCCATTGACTTTTTGCCAGTGTCAACTCAACATCACCATGAGGTTCACATTTGTAGATTTGAATTGTCATGAAAACTGTAGGCATTTTCAGGCAGGTTTTTAAAGTGGGGCTGTACAGTTACCTACAGTCAATGTATTACATACAGTATATGGCGGTCAGTGTGCTTCTTGTTTAGAGAATCAGATCAGCACCCCCGAGGCTCAGCTATGCATTGCTGTGATTAGGGTTAACAGCAAAACTTATTTTAGCCCCTTAAAAAAACTACCTACAAAAAACATCAATATCAGTCTAAATGGTGGCTGTATTGAGGGTATTTTCACTACTTTGCCTTGTTATCAGGCAGCCCTTTCCTCTGGCACTACATTTTCTCAACGGTATACTGTACCTTCCCTATCCCTACACAAAAGCCCAACTGTGCAGTGAACTATATTACGCTGCAGGTGAGAAAGTGCTGTTGTGTGATCCGACGGAAAAAAACGTAACTTTTCTGAGATGGTGCATGTTTGTGTTTTTCTGGGCTGTTCAAACAAAGAAATGAAAACAGCTGTGGCTGAATACATTGAATATAGAGATCAACTCCCCCCCTGTAAAAATGAGGCAACTCAGAGTTTGCAGCAAACATTTCTCTCAAGAGGATTACGTAACCCCACTGCCAGAAAGTGACACTTGCTGAAGAGCACTGCTGGACCCAACCATCAGATTAAATTACACTAAATACCTACAAATAAATGAAACAATTAACAAACAACAGTGAAGTGTGAAGCGCTGGTATCTACTGATTCAGAAAGATCCTGAGGTTGTTTTGTAACCTTGTCCAGGCAGCAGTAGCTCTCAGGGTCCAGAACATGCATTTACACTTCACATTTGGCTTCTTTTTCTGTGCCTCTAGTTTCCAGCAGTTTTCCCTCTCTCTCTGTTTTTTTTTTTGGCCTTATTAAGTCTACCTCAACAGAGGTTCTTTTCTATACTTAAGTTCATTGAGGTTTTCTCTTGTCTCCATGTTGAGCAACATATCTGTTGTCGCTGTCATAAGGGCTGTACGCATGCCACATTTTTTGCTCCCTTAAATTCATTGTTTTCAATGCAGAGGCATGGCAGGCGCACTCAAATGCCAGAGCAATGCCGTTGTGGTACGCACGTGTTTCCCAGTGCCTATTTTTCAGGGCTCCATGGCTGTGCCCCATGCCCCAGGTGAGCGGCTGAGCAAGGGGGCGGAGTGAAGATCGTCCCTCGCTGTGGGGAGAGGAGAGAGGGCTTCCCCGGAGGTCGGCCTCTTTACCCGGTCCCTCTCCTCCACACTTAGACTAATTTTCATTGTGCCGATGGTGGCTTGGAAAACTGCCCCTAACTGTGTCACACGGGCAGAAGGGAAGGCGGCCGGAGCTCAGCCGGTCCCCTTCTCCACACTTTGACTTATTTTATCCTACTTGGTTTTATTTCTCCCTCTCTGGGAGCCTGGGCTCGCCACGCAGCAGCACACCGCATCCATCCATCCACCCCTCCCTCCCTCGCGGCCCCACACATATACCCCCGAGGCCCGGCTCTCTCTTGCGGCGCAGTGGCCCTCCACATCCCTCCCTCGCCGCCCCGCACATATACTCCCGAGCCTCGGCGCCTCTCCTTGACCAACTAATCTAAATACTATAAACACACTACTAACTGTAAACCTACAGTAAAATACACTATGCTAACAATACAATTTGACAAATTACTAGCTATTCTCTCTGCTCTACTACTCTCTCTGCTCTGATCCAACCTACTCACTATCAGTTTGATAACTGCAGACAGAATGGTTTTATAGTAAGGGGAGGAGTAAAGGGAGGAGGGCAGGCTTTAGCGTGGACGGTTAGTGACGTCATTCGCTCTGAAAAAGAGTCATTCGCCTCCAATGTAATGTAATGTAAATTCAAATGTAGTAACCAGGTTTCAAGCTGTAGAGGGCACTCCACACCACATTTTTAAAATAAAATGTAGATTTTCAACAGTTTGAACTAAACTGTCAAGATTTTGAGCAGGATCAGTCAGTAACACTACTTCACTACCAGAAACAATGATTATCAGCTGAAAAAAAAATGGTTTTAGGGTTTAGTTAGTCCTTAATCAGTCAGGGTTTTTTAAATTTGTATATGTTGTCTCTTCCACAAACCACTGAGAGTTTGACCTCAACAACCCACCTACAGCATAAGGGGCCATACACATGCCGCATCTTAAGCCGCCTGGAAAACACCAGGTCGGACACTGGGTGCTACTTTTGTGCCTTTTCTTTGCCTGCTTTCATGTGCGTAGCGGGAGGTTGCGTCTGAGGTTGCTCAGCAGCCTTAACAGTCACCATATCATAGCCTATTTACCTGAAATCCTGAGTGCAGAGCTGATCTTCTTCCAGGCGCTGTTTATAAATGTGTAGGCCAATTGTCCATGAGACAGATAAAAAGCTCTGGCAGCTCTGCACCAAAATGATCAACTTTTCCATATTTACCACAGACTGATATTTACGGAACAAGTGAAAGACAACTGTCTGCTGTGATTGGTCGTTCCTCATCACATGGCATGCAGTGCGAATTGCTGCGTTCCAAAAGTTGTATCTCAGGGCGCAGCCGTTGGGCCCTGCAGGCGCACCGCAGCGATGTTGCTCTGGGCTGTCTGGTGGCAAGATTATGTGGTAAAAATATTCTAAATATAGCATCTGCTTAGACTGATATTGTTTTGTTTTTTTAGGTAAGTGGTTAAAATACATTTTTCTGTTAACCCTTATCCACAGCAATTACTTGCTGAGCTTCTGGGGTGCTACTCCACTCTATTTCTGCAAACAGGGAATGCACTGACTGCCATTTACTGTATGTAATACACTGATGATGATGATGATGATGATGATGGTGGTGGTGGTGGTGGTGGTGGATATGTAACACGAATTGACTTGTCAAACCACTGGCCAGTTTACAGTGTGTCAATCCACCGTTCCTATTGGTGGGGAAAATGCAAACAGAAAAAAACAACAACCTTGAAGGTGTGTAGTTCTCGGGGGAGCTCCTCAGGGAGCAGTTCTTCTCAGGGAATTCCCAAAACGGTTTCGTCCAGAAATTTGGTTGGATGAACTTTGGTACACACAGATGAATCGTTATTACATTGGTGACCCTTAAACTTCATACAGCATCACCTTTAACTATTCATTTACTTTGACATCCCCATCGGCCTCAGCTGCATCTGTGTCCTGAAGACTTTTGTATGTGCTGAAAAAAGCAAGCATCTTCTAAAAATTGTATTAATGTTACTACAACCTATACAAGTAAATGCAACAACCAGATGCAGCTATCACTATTTTATTTGGGACAAAAGAAATAAAAACACATTTATTTCATCCTCTCAAACATCCACTGTTTTTAGAATTGATTTTCACATCCAGGTGTAAAAAGCTCTAAATGCCCTGGCGCCACAGCGTAAAGCAGAAATGCTCTCAATTTACAAACCCAGCAAATCTCTCAGTTCTCAAGGAACCTACTGTAGTCTGCCTTTCATTTTCCTGGAGCTTATTCCAAATCTGGTGAGACTGTATTCAGTATGTATGCATCTTAAAGCATGAGGCAGCTGACCTGACATATAGCCTACCTACATGCTGTTAATTTAAAAGCATCCCCAAGACCTTCTTATCCAGTTTAGCATCCTCATTAACTATTTATTTCTGTCTTAATTACCATTCCTATATATCCATTTTCATACTCTGCTATTTCTAGTGCATTTGGTCTCCTTTCCCTTTCTTCCTTTTTTGTTCAGTTTTTTGTATGCTTTGCTGTTTTTCTTTGAATGTTAAGCACTTTGAACTGCAATTGTATAAACTGGTGCTCCCAAAATAAACTTTACTTGAACTTGAACTAAGTGTGCCCATGAAATGCATTTATTACATAAGTAAAACTAGATCAACTTTTGGATCAACATCCTGCGGCTGTTTCTTCCAATAGCTTTTCATGCTTACATTGTGGCGTACTGTTCACTGCTGAGGCTAAATTGGGTTAGAGTGAATGGCAACAAAGCAAGGTGCAAGATCGGTGAACAACACTTTCAAGTAAAGAGGTGATTTAAGAAGTTGCTTGATCAGACGCATTCATCCCCAAGGTCAGACTGAAGAAGGGCATTAAGCAGGTGGAACACTGAGTGCCAACAGTGGCCACAAAGCGAAGAAAAATATTCCTGCCTATTACATAATGTCTGAAAACTTAGAAGCAGATTTTCAAATAGGCACTTTTTGGATCGAAATCTAAATGGTTACAGGTCAGCTCCCAAAGAATTTTTGATTAAACGGGCAGAACATTCCTGGTCATTTGGACTGTATTTGGCTAAATGAAGACTTTGAATGGGAACAGTGCTTGTGACTGAAATTTGCAGTCAGTCCATTAGTTTGTCCACCAGTTTCGTTGTTCATAATGAAAAGTTTTAACCTCTCCAACTTTGCTCAGACGCCGGCATCC
Organism: Epinephelus awoara; assembly: GCA_035609425.1. Taxonomy (NCBI): domain Eukaryota; kingdom Metazoa; phylum Chordata; class Actinopteri; order Perciformes; family Serranidae; genus Epinephelus; species Epinephelus awoara. Next base: position 32,219,715 of record CM069302.1, read on the forward strand.
ACGCCCCCTTCCTCCTCTGTTAAAGGGTATCTCACAGGCGCACTACGTCATCAAACCTTGTGATGTTTGGTATCACCAGATCCAGAAAGCTCTCGGCTTCCTGAATCCGGCATCGTTTTTCACAAAGTCCAAAATCGAGATGAGTGGTGACAAGTCATGTCGTGCCGTTTTTCGATGGGAAAAGTTAAAGGATCACTCGCGATCTGGAGTGAGGAGTGAGGACTTAGATCTTTTATATAAGTAAGAGTCTCACTCCTACCACTATTTTTGGCTCAGATATACTGCCTAGAAAGTAGGATCACAACTTTCACGTTTCATATGGCTTTATTTGGTAATATTTTATGGTGTTTCTGTCATAAACAACATCAGCTATCATAATCACACCTGATTTCAATAAGGTACGATGTTTGAAGCTGGCTGAGTGTTGTTTGATCACTGATAGTACTGTTTTGCGCTCTTGTCATGTGGAGCTCCGCCTGGATCTTTTCATGGAAAAAACACATGTAGAATGTAGAACTTGAAACTAGTGTTCATTGATAGTGTGCCTACAGCCCCACAGTGTCAATTACCTGCTCAGATGAAGCCACAGACAGTTATTCATCCTGAAAATCATTTTTTATTTTATTTTAAGGCAAAATCTTCAATTTTTTACTGACTTCAGAGGCCCATTACTCTGTATCACCTAGAGTGTTTCTGACACTTTCACAAGAAACTTCAGGGAGTTTTCTTTCTGGCAACACCTCATGCATGCATGTAGTCAGAGCGGTTCAGACGCTACAGTCATTTTAATTTGGGTAAGTCATTTTAGACATTTTTGCTACAAAATGGGGGTTTAACTACTGGATCGATTGCCATGAAATTTATTCAGACATTCATGATCCCCAGATGATGTACCCCACTGTCTTTGGTGATCATTAGGTCAGACTTTTAACTTGTCTAATACTTTTTGACCAAATCCTGATGAAACTTTCCCATCCCTCTTAGCTGTACTTTTTTTTAGTGCTAATTAGTGCATGTTAGCTTGCTGTCATACTAAACTAAGTACCTAGCGCCAGGGCCACACCAGACGCGGAAGTGCTGCGAATAGCTTGAGGAGCAAAGCCAGTTTCCTTTCCGTGCCCATGTTAACCGATTGTGCCATCCACACCGGCCGCGCTGCGCAGCTCCAAAGCTGGCCCTGCAGCGATCGTTTCGGCGTCTGGTCGATTTTCTGGGCGAGCCGCAAGCGAACGTGATTTGGACTTGTGGATTTGGATTTGTGATGGAGACAACAGCTGGAAGCAGAGACACTTGTCGACGGCGTGGAGAAATGCGCGTCTGATGTGAACGGGCTCGCACGAGAATTTTGGTGCGCTGCACTTCGCAGCACTTCGTTGGCAGTGTGGCCCTGGCGCAAGTCACAGAACTGTTAGCATGGCTGTAGACGACTGGTGTTGTTTCAACACTTCCTCCAATTCATATGACCACATGAGTTGTTTGTTCCTACCCTCTAATTTGACCCACATGTCTTTTAAATTAGCGCCCCTAATGGTGGGAGAGGATCAAAATGTCCTCATACCTAGATGACCAGCTGCTTTGTCAGTGATTTTGATGTCAGATATCGATGCGCAAATGCACCTTTTGTTGTGATTTAATTCACCACTGGACGGCATCAGTTTGTAACACTGCTGGGCAGCGCCAGCTTGTAACACCAGTGGCAACTACATAATATAAAGAGCTGGAAAATTCCCTATGGGGGGCTGGAAGGGTCCAACAAACCCCAGACTTTCACCCGGGAGCCTGCCGTCTGCTTCTCTTGTGATTTTTAAGCCAAACCATGATGCTTTTTTCTGAATCTAACCACATGTTTTTGTTACACAAGGTAATGAATGTAAATACTAGGTGTGTACTTTAAAGAAGACTGTATGCATCTAACAAGAAGAAACTGAACAGACCCGATGTATGAAATAAGTGTAAATTGAAAGGTCACCCTGTAATGTCAACATCAGATGCAGGAGGTTACCTGGTGCGTCATGTTTAGACACGAGAGTCCGCTGACAAAACAGCGATATTTGACGAGTTGGGGTGAAAATGGGATGAATTGACGTGATAGGTCAGGTATCACCATTAACGGTCGCAGTTTTAAACACATGGTTAACATTGTGAGACAGTCGCAATTGCATCAAAACTACTTTGCAAGGTTCTAGCAATGTGACGTATGTGACATATTATATCACGTAGTTAAACTAAATGAAAGCTGATTTTTGGTTTTAAACAGGACATGAATAGCAGTCTCCTGGGTAGAAGTCCTATGTTTGTATGACCCTTCCATCACCCTAACCATCTCCCTGTTAGACTTAGGCGCTCTTTATACCACGTTGCCTTACTTCCTCCTTTCCTTCAATTATAATTACTTGTAATAAGCTGCTTGTACAAACAACCTGTGTGATCCCATTTTGGAGGACAGTCTCTGTTGCTTGGTTAGAATTTGAGAGTATTTCTGAGTATGAATGACTCTGTAGTGACACAAAGCTTTAACTTGCGATCTGATAAAGAGACAAATCCTGCTATTGCTTAATGCCACCAAATGTGAATTCAGATTTGTGGATTAGTAGTCCCTTGCCTCTACACCCAAATGAGCTTCATGTCATTGTTGTGACAATAGTTATGATAATCAAGAAAACATGTCTCTATGATTAGAAATACACCCTTGGTGCCAATCTGCATCTAAAAAGTCAGCCTGAAATCCACATTATTATGACTGTGATCTGACTCCCTTTTTTGTAGCTTTGGGAAAGGCCCGTTCATGTTCACAAATTTAGAGCTGAACTAAGATCATAGGAATTCACTTATATGAATTCTTTTTAAGGGTGGCTTTGTGTTATAAATTCAGCAGCTCTTATCTGCGTAAGGAGCTTTATTTCTTTAGTAATCATTCTATTAATACGTGATTACACTGTATCCCCTGGAGTTTTCATTGTAAAAAGGCTGATAGTCTTTTAATTAGACCTAAAGGGGATTGGAGCAGTGCTTTTACATATTCCACTACTGCAATGAATTATACAACACTGCCGTATGGACTCGCATTATGTAACCACGTGCCAATTATTCTGGTCTTTATCTGAGCTGTGAACTCACAGCCTTGGCTTTCTCACACAATATCAGGGGCAAAAAAACAAGAGTGTACATCTGGCCGCAGTGAGAATACAAAAGCGCTCTCCACTTGACAGGCTCATCACACACTGTAGTCGATAGTACCAGGCCTGGGTCACTGTAAACCAGCAGGTCATCGCTGTAGAAGGCTTTCTGTCATGAATTCTGGACCTATGTTTATTTCATTTTCATCTATAGGTACATTCCCTCTTTTGTTATCACTGCTGCTGCCCTAACTGGCTTTGGCATAGGGGAAGCTGGAGCAATGCTGTTGTCCTGGTAACAAAGCCTAATGACAAGATTTGATATGATCCTCCGATTTAGAACAAAGCCGCAGTCTGCTGCTGGGCACTGTGTGAGACAGTAGGTAGACAAGAGCTGTTTTTCTGTGTGTGTGTGTGTGTGTGTGTGTGTGTGTGTGTGTGTGTGTGTGTGTGTGTGTGTGTGTGTGTGTGTGTGTGTGTGTGCGTGCAAACACTGCACAGTACCGTGTGATACCAAACCTCTTTATGAAGACCAAATGCACTCACAAGAATGCAGACATGTCTGTGAAGAGAGAATATACTGCTCTCCTGGTTATTATTATTAATATTTTTAAACTTTATTAGTACAGGCCATCACATTTAAAAGATGTAATTTAGTGATTGAAATTGGGAAAAAATGAAGAGAAAAATATACAGTATAAACGTTAAATAATAGTTAAAAATGGCCACAATGCTGTGTCACAAAATATATTACACCCTCATCATAAATGACTGGAGGTAATGACAGGAAATGCAAGAGAGCGAGACGCAACAAAAGCCTCCAGTCAGACTACAACAGGAGATGTTGCAGTTCATGGTCGGCGTCTTAACCCCAAAGGGGTACTCCACATCCAGAGTGTATTATCCAACTTGCAAAACTTGACTTGGGTGATAAATGGCTGCCAAAAATTAATCAGCAGATCCCCTCAGAGTAAGTCTAACTTTCTGTAACTGTAAAAAATATATTAGATCTCTCATTCAGTGGGTATAGGTGGGTGATGTTTCATCCTTATATTTCAAAAGAATTAGTCTTCTGGCGATCATTGGTGCAATAGTGTTTAATTTATGGTGTGGAAGATTAGTTTCCTCTACAATGATTCTAAATATTGTTGTAAGTGGAAATGGGTGCAGTGGAGTCCAAACTTTTTGAGAGTGTCTAAGGACATTTTCATATTAGGTACAATTGATTCGTACAGTGCCCAAGTATGATTGCCCCCCCCCCCCCAGGCCATGCTGCTCAGCTTTCACATTAGTAATCTTGTTCTGCACCCAAGTACACTTGCGTCATCATCTATGTGACATTTTTTTGTGCAGTGTAGAAAAGGGCGCAGCAGATGGACATTGCTGCCCCGGGGACCGCCATCAAAGGGTACCAACAGAACAGGGAGGCGAAGCTCTGCTCCTGGCCGGAAGACGAGTCGCTGCTGTTGGGCGTGGAGCTCTCTGCCTCCCGACAGAACTCAGACTGCAGGTCAAAGTCGGCAGCAAAGCTAGATCTGGATCTGCCTGCGGAGGGCTGCGCTGTCATCTAAAATACATAAAACTGAGGCTGTTTCTCAACCAGGTAAAAAACTCTTGACCCTTTGATACAGTTGGTGTTCACACCTGATGCGTACTGTACTGGAGTATCTATGAACCGTACCTGAGACCACTTTTACAAATGGACTTGAGCATGGTTTGTCTCACCATGTGTGAGTAAGGTACACAGTGCTCACACTAATCAAACAAACTAGACTTCAGGGTCAAGTGTACTCAGGTCTGGTCCCTGATGTAAAAGCCCCTTAATATGTCTGTCGAGTACTCTCAGAGTAGAGGGCATGACCAAAAAGTGTGGATAAGGGACCCTGCAGCAAGCACACAGGGGAATCACATCAGAATATATCTTGACTAACTTTTCTTTGGAATAACTTAAAGCTTTAGAAGTCCATGAAGCAAAAAGAATGAGGAGTGGATCCTGTCTAAAATCAAATTCCATGTATCATCATCCATTTCTCGAACATTTAATAGCAGTCGGAGCAATCAAGAAATTACATATTCTTTCATATCTTAGTGACCACACCATTTCCATATGGGTTATACTAAGAATGTTGTCCAATTAATTGTTTCATGGATCATGGAACTCGACTAAATTTGTTTTACCAATGTTTCTGATCTGGCTGTTAGCAAGATTGTGTTTCTGTTCACTTCCAAACCAGATCATTAAATTTCAACCTTTGATCTTCAGTGTGGTAAAACTTGTACATTCAACAATGTTAAAGTTCTTCTAAAGTGCAGTGAAAAGGAAAAAGAATGTTCACACTTTCTAAAGGAAGCAAACATCTCAGTGAAGTCATCCATCCAATCCAAATCAGGGTCACTTGCTGCATCACTTACAGGGTCAGTAGAGTCATCATCATGTGACAGGAAGCCGCAGTGAAGTCATTACCGGCAGTGATGGAACAATGAGGGCACAGTTGGCCTGAAAGCACCGTTTCTGAAATAGCACACATCCTGTCAGCCCCCCTCCCAAGATCTCCCTAAGCTCTCCACCCCTTTCCTTGCCTCAGCCATTACTTTGCACCACGATCAGGACCACAACCACAGCTTTTTTTATTTATTTATTCGCTCCTCCAGACTATCTGAACTAGCGGCTGCAGAAAATAACAGGTTGCAAGGTGGCAAGCAAATGGAGACAATCTCAGTCTCGGAGTGTTTGTCTCTGCAAAGCGGCAGGACGAGTCGAAAGGTGAAAGAGAAGGGTCAGCGCTGCAATCACCGAAGCTGCCTTTGACATCAGGGGGGCTGCCAAACAGCACACTTCCCTCGTCCCCTTACACAACCTTTGCCTCCTTCACTCTGTCTGGTATAAAATATAATGAGGCACACAGAAAACAACACATTTAAATGCACCAAAAAAAATGAACGATTGACACAAGTCTGCATTTCTCCAATACCTCCTTTTGGCTGCCTCTGCCTATTAATGAATGTAGCCTGCTAACACAGGCTGTAAACAAAGTCTGGAAGAACTGCCGGGGAGTGGAGACAGTCAGCAGGCCTTAATGAAGACCCAAAGAGCAGAAGGTGTGGCCCTGGTCTCGACAGAGGTTTCTTCTCCGCCAACAAGGCCCCAGGAGTTAATACAATCCGGCAGAGGCAGACGGTGCTCATTCCCCGTCTTCGCTCCCTCCAGCGACTTAATTTATGCAGCATCTTGCAGTGCCGCTGAGCTTGAATAGCAGCCGCGACAAGAATTTGAATTTGGGAGTTGGGGGTTAGTTTTCAGAGTTGGAAATCATGGTGTTCTTGGATGTGCGTGAGTGTGCGCAGGGCTCCGCGTGTGTGCAGAGGGCTCTGCTCCAGTAAATACAGACTGAGGACTTCAATTTGTGGCGCTGTGACATGTGCCTATTCCCTGATCTCGTCACTGAGATGGGACTTAATTTCTGCGGATGGTTGGGAGGGGAAGAGATGCTGACGTCTCTCACCTCAGCTCTCAGAGGCTTTAACCGACACCCCAGAGAAATAAGGGCAACTGCCTGTGTTATACATTTCAACTTTTGCTCTCTGTTCATTCCTCTCCATCTTGTGGAGAGAACTGCTCAGTATGGCCCTGTTTCATCCTCCCCCTCTCTTTCTGCCTTCTTATCTTATTTCTCCCTCTCCTCAGGAAGCAATTTGAAGCAAAAGATGCTTGGTTAAGGGCTACGATGGCTCAGTCTGCTTTGATATGCTGCTTTGCCTTATGAGCTGTCAAGACATGCGGACAGGGATGGGATGGAATGGGACGGGAGGAGGAGTGACGAAGAGGGGGAGGCGAGGTAGGGAAAGAGGGAAGGAGCTCAGCCGTGATTTGGGAAAGGGATATGGGTAGAGAGAGAAAAAGCTGAGCTAAGTGGCATCCTTCCAAGCGAGTCCACGTTGAGATACACTAATTAACGAAGCCATAATTAGAGTTAGGCCTGACACACACAGAAAAAGGCTTGCAATCCCTCTTTTTCCTCTACCCCTCCATCCCCCACATCCACTTAGGGTAAATTTGCGCTCATCCGTATCTACCCGCTATGCTGGTACATCCATAGACTTTTTTATATTTTCAGCAGAAATCCCCTGCACTAGTTTTATTTGACTTGAGGTATAAAGTGGTGGAAGGAAGAAAATCACACCTTAACTAGGCCAGAGAATATTCCTAGCCAACTATTCCCCAGTTTCCCATTACTCATCTACGTTCTCCGAGTTTAGATTGTTTTTATGTAAAGAATCACCACAATTTTGTACTTGACTAATGATAGCGAAGATAACTCTACGAGCTGCGGTGCCTGAGGAGGACAAAGCTAAGGTGAATAATGTTATTCCACTGTCACTTCTACTTGGATGTAATCATCAATCACATTGCCTCATAAACATTGTGTGTTCACACAAAAGATGTGATGCGTTTGTCCTAAATTAGATTGTGCCTCTCTTGTCATTTATCAACTCTTTCTCATATATAAAGGCCACTGTACATAGCGACACACAACAGAAGGGGCTCGGAGCTCGGCGAAGTCAAAATGTCCTGCAGCTATGTCCTTCCTTGAATTACATTTCTGGAGACGTGGGGAAGGGAAAAAAATGGCATTGAGTTTCAAAGGACCAGCGTTTGTTTAAATGAATTCCCAGCTCCTCTCATGTTGAAGAGAGGGCAAGCATCAAAGCGTGGTGGCATTGACAGTGAGATAATGTTGGTGTGCATTTCTAGTGAGTGTGCTTTCGTGTGTGTGCTATTGTATAGGTGCACGTGGTTGTATGGCTGTGGCAGACCTGAGCTGAACAGTGCCTGAAATGAGCAGGGTCAAGTCCAGAGGGGTTTCACCCCCCAACCCCCAACCAGAGTCAGAAGGTGTTGGTAGTTTACTTTTTGTATCATGGTTGGATTACTGAATGAGCCTAATGGGTACAGGCCCAGAAAGCCCTGGATCAGAATCTCTCTATGCAGTGATTTTTTTGGTGGAAAGAGGGCAAAAGAGAAGCTAAACAACCACAAAGAGATTCAAAACAACCACAGACAGAAGCCCAGTTAACCACAAAGTGAAATAAAGGACTACAAAGACAAGCAAAAAGACAACAAAGAGAAGTAAAACAACCACAAAGAGACATAAAAAAACACAATTGAAAGCCAAATTAATCACTAAGGGATATAAATAACCAGAAAGTGATGCAAAATGACAACAAAGAACAGCAATACAACCACAAAGAGACACCAAATGACAATAACAAGATGCAAAACAACCTGACAGACACCAAAATGACAACAAAGAGACACAAAATAGCCACAAAGGGATGAAAAACAACCATACAGAAATACAAAATTAACCAAAGAGACCTAAAATGACCAAAGAGAACAAATGACTATAAATGATCCAGCTGTTTCTTTCAGTCTTATTCCTGTGGAGGAGGAGTTGGAACAGTTTACATGTCTGTGTCCAGGGGCCCATTGTCTTCTTATCTGTCTGTGGCTGTAGGCTATTTGGAGTTACAAATAGCAGCTATTTATTGATATTAGTAGTTCATATAGAATATTTAATGTTGTTTATTTGATATTCATTTATGATACTAAATAAATAATGTACCAGTGTGATTTCTTTTCTGCTTTTCACAAATGTGCCCCTTCTCTTCTGTGCCCCAGTCTGACTCCCCCATTCAAAAGTTTACACCGCCCCTGGAAATGAGAGGAGCGGCAAACTCTCACAGACTAGGAAATTGATCAAATGAAAAGGGGGCACGTTGTTATTTCGCATTACAAATTCAGCAGCGTACTGTGAATAAAGATGCATAATCTGGGGTATGATTTAAATGCAAAGTATAAACATCCCTCCCTCCATCCCTGCCTCCCTCTCACATACAACAAACAGAGCACCATGGATAACAAGAATCATTGGTGTGCATTTGCTGCAGCAATAAGACAGAGGGTAGCTTTGTTGTCAGCCAGCCCAGTTGCTCCACCTCCTCCTTGTATCAGCACATCTTCTTCTCTAACTGCTTGGGGCATGGGGCAGAAAGAAGGAGAGAAGTGAGTGTGTGTCACTGCGTCTGTTTCCTTTGTGCCTCATATCCCAGACGTTGTGTGGAAGCCACAAGAGTGTGTGTGCTCATGCCTTGGGAGTCATATGAATGGTTGTACGTCACAGTCCTAGACACTTACTCTGCTTAGCTTTAAGCTCAGGACATGGAGAGGTGAAGGAAATATCAATGCAGCCTCCTACTGAATTGAGTTTAAACAGAGAATAATGAGAGCTGGCACAGGCAGAGCTGTTTGTTAATGTGAATATGTGTGTGAGTGTTTGGAGGGGAGGGGGTTTGGAGCAGAGCAAGAGATGACTATCAGTGAGGCAGTTTAGGTAGCTGCTTCCTGAGTGCTGATGTGGCCCCTGTGATTCAATTGGCCGGGCTGCTGAGTGACTGCAGGGCTACCGGCTCTCTGGTTGGTCAGCCGGGCTCTGGTGCAGCACAGCCACGCCATCCTGTGGAGAGCAAGTGAAGTGCAGCAGGCAGATGGCCCTGACCCTGCCGCAGCTCCAGATGCAGCCGGGGGAACAGAGCAGCAGGGGCTCAAAAGACACAGGAATTATAAGTGCTGCTGGTTTTATTTTAACATTTATTTGCCATAGACGTGCTTTCTCAAGGACCACCCTGCTCCACATTCACTCAACAGGTTGTGTCTTGGGAAATTTCCAGGACAGCCCAAGCCTTTTTATGTAGATTCTCCAATATGAGAGTGAAGTGTATCTCAGTGTCAGGACAGGAAAATATCATATTTTTTCAATCTGTTCAGCAGGCTGAACATGAAAAATGATAGTGACACCATCAGTTCTTATCATTTTAACATAAAATCTGTATAAGCACTGTCAAAAATTGTTTGGTAACACTATGCTGCACAAATTAATCTCAGAGTTCACTTATCTCGTAAATATTTGTATGACACTTGATTTAAGATGTAGTCTAAAATAAGAAAAGCGGAAAGAGTTCACCGTCCTTCAGGATGTCAGGAATTCAGTATGTACCGCTTCCCCAGTGCTCCTGACATTAGTATTCTTGGTGGGGTTTGCTCACTGAGAGCCAATTCCCAAAACCCATGGCCCCCCACTGACACGCTGTTACCAGCACTTACAGTAGATGGCGACAGACGTCTGAGGCAGGGGCGATAAGAGCCTCTCAGCAGGGTGGGCTCTTTGAGAAATGCAGTCAGAACCTGTCATGCCTTCTGCTCTCCAAGAAGGAAAGGAGGTCTTCTTTTGATCCCACATTCACAGATGTAAAATATTCCCTGTGAATCCTAATGCTGTCAGAGCCATGACAAGCCTATAAAACCTGATCATCTCTATAGCAGACATACAAGGAATAAACAGGGAATTCCTCAAAGACACTTGACAGACACCTGGTAGTGGATGGACACACTGACTGATAAAGATGACACATGTGACTGTCTAATAATAGCAGTGGGAAGGATGCAGTTGGGGTCCCTGTGGGACCTGACAAAAATGTTACAGGTTTGACATGTTTTTATTCTAATGCGGACGGGAGTGGGTGGGTTTGCTGGAAGAGTGTGGGATTGAATGCTACTAAAAGTATTTAATTCCAGCCTTTTTTTACCAAGTGTGCCATCAATTGAATTTATTACTAAATGCCATGGAGTCATTAGAAAGAGTTGGGAACAACAGTAGTCCTTTACCAATTACTTTGTTTGTTTTGTTTTGTTTTTGGTAGTGCAACAAGGGAGAGAAATTACTAAAATGGAAATAATTTAACTTTTTCAATTCTTGCGAACTCTGTATGATCTCTCAGCTCTATGCAAAGTGTTGGCATCTTTCAGATCATTGTTTTGGTTGTTCAACCTGCAATTTTGTTGTTTTGGTTCACTTTTATAACTGTCATTTTTGGCCACAGCAGGCAGCTATTTTTTGCATGATCCACCCAGAGCTTCATACTGGACTTGCTAGGTGACCAGAAACTTGAACTTGCATGTTCACAAGAAACGTAGGGTTTCGTAACTACTTCAGGTTTAGACATCAAAACTATTTGGTTAGGTACAGAAAAAACATGTCATGCCATGTGCCACCGTTGCCAAGTGCTTACTAATGGGGGAACTGCTGGGTCTCTGTAAATGACAGAGTTTGGTCTAGATCTGCTCTATATGAAATGTGTCCTAAATTATCTTATGTTAGTGCAATATGAATAAAACTTTTGGGACTTGAACACCGACCTCCTGGGTTAAAGTCCTGTGTTTGTTTGACCCATCCATCACTCCCTCCCACCTTACTTGACTTTCTCGCTCTTTATACAATGTAACTCAATGGAATTAGCTGAAAGCCCAATGTGTCTCATACAGAACGCTGGAAAGGTGCCTTTGCGTCATTATCACACGCCAAAGGCTATCGACCAACTGCTATATTTGACACAGTGGGAATGAGAATAGACTTTTTCTTGCCAAGGCTTGCTTGCTCAGCACTTGGTACAGCCGAATATTTGGCCAACATTACCATCGACATCATTCTTTTACTACAGTACAGAGATGGTTTCCAACTTTCCAACAGTATGAACCCAGAGAGGTTCCTTGTGCGAGAGATTCACATGCAGAAGTTCCTATCTGAGAGGGCATTTAGAGTTTCTAAAGGCATCTTGGAAGAAAAGTTGTTGTGGAAGATAACAACATTCTTTTCCTGCATGGGAAATTAGCTAATACAACCTGGATACACTTTTATGTGGTATTAATTATTCAGGAATGCTTTTGTTTGGACCGCTGGGCCTTCACACCTGCTAGAAATGTCTTCAGTTATAAATGTTTAATGTTTTGTTTCAAATGAACCCTCTGATCTACGCACTCTGGGGACTGATTAGTAAAACCTTTACATATCACTTTTGAGCATAATGATTTTGAAAGGCTTTCACTCCTGAAAATAACAACTTAATACGTGGATTCATTTGCACCGTCTCATATTTTCTGATGTCCATGGTGTTTAGTGTAAGGTGTCAGGAGATATGCAGTTGCAGGTGGAGGCAGGATTCACTAAATATTTCCACACAAGTTACAATGAAACTGCAGCACTCCATGGAGACCTCCCTGTGTCACCGCCCTGCTGATTGTGGTGCTGACACACAAGCTGACACAGAGTTCACTGTTACTTTGTTTATATGACAATTACTCTGACTGCTCATTGCTCATTGTTCCTCCCACAGTGTCATTTGTCTCCCATAACACTGTATTATGCTAATTCTTCCCTGCATGGATACAGCAGTACCAGACATCAGTGCTGTCATTCTTCGGATTGACAGCTCCAGAACATGTGCTCTATGGGTTGTCATCTCCTGCAGAAACACTGGTTCTTTTCAGACATGCTGCTCTGTTTATGCGTCACTCTGAGATTTAAACATGACAAAGCTGGCACTTGATGCCCACCCACATTCATACACATGCCCACACGCAACCCCCACAGAAACTGAGAAAGATTAAGATTACATATAAGGAGTTGAAGAACAGATGGAAACTCTTAGTTCCTCTCTCAGATTTCCCTCACACTTCTTATGTAGTTTCTTCGACTTTTATGGTGTGAAACAACACACAGTTATACTAAATACTGAATCAGTATTTAAAAAAACAAAACAGCTAATGTTGTCCATCTCAGCAAGAGACCCCAACAATAACTATTATGAAGAATAAAGAAAGCAACTTTTCCCTTAAGATTACGGAAAAGACCAGAAAGCGACTGAAACCTTACATCTCAAATAGTTTCAGTGACTAACGTGCTAGTATTTAGCCTTTTCTTTAGAGTACTGTGAGTAATTTCAACACCATCTCACTTCCAACTTGTCAAATATGGCAGCTTGGTCAGTGGCCATAGGCTTCAAACTATGATACCCGAGGTACCCCACTAGCATCAGTTGTGGATGCTCAGGGGCGTCGTGTCAATTTCCGTTGATCACATGCTATGGTGTACTTTCAGAATAAACTTGTGTTTACAGGAAAAAGTGTCGACAGGGCCCAAAAAAACACCTGACCCTACATGAACCTGCATAGTGTCTGTCCAAGCCCGGACCACAGCAGCAGTTTTGGCCCGACATTGCACACGAACATCGACCTTCTGAGTGAATTTCCTGTTTGTTTGACCCATCCACCACTGCTCCCTTCCACATGACACAGACTTTCTTGCTCTATGTTTTACATCATGGGGTATATATGGCATCATGGGTTTACACTGGAGTTAGTTTAAAGCCTGGTGCGTCTCAGACGGACGCTAAAAGTTGCCTTGTTCGTCGGTATCACACGCTGAGGGCCACTGACCAAGTTGGTGTATTTGCCACCCTGGGCATGAGAACAGGTTGGTAACTTTCAGTGTATGTTTAATTTGACCAAATTTAATATGCATTGTAGTCACGAGGCTAAAACAAAAAAACAAAAAATCTATATCAGGTGTCAAAATTAACACTTAGCGTCACCAGTGGTCAAACGTCCCACATTGCACTTTTAAGTCTTGTTCACTTTGTAACTACTTCACTGAGGCCAATTTGCCATAGGTCAAATGAGTTAATATAATTTTCATCTCCGCTTGAATATTTTTCTGATCTACATAATTTTCAAGCAGACCTCAGAGCAGTGAAAGGTAATTTTGCAGCAGTACTTTGACAGCTTTTCACCAGACCTTCTCCAGCTGCCCATGGGCTCAATCTCTGACTCACAGCGTAGTCACAGTATCAAGATCTAACCTCTCTCACACCCAGGATGAGTGGATTCATCAAGGTGCAGTCATTTTCACTGTCTGACCTCAATTTCTGCAGGTTAATGATGAATACACATCAGGTGGGACTAGCCATGAAACGAACAGTTAGGGTCCGTGCTTGAACTCATTTAAGTAGGAAAAAAATATCCTGACTAGTACATAATGTTTTTTCATAATTTCTTTACCTTGACAAAAAGGCTGAGAATGAGAATCTAAGTGTTGTATTTACAACTTGGAAGCTGGAATGGATGTCACTTTCCAAACTCAAATCTGCCACATATCCCATTTGAAGCGAAAGCACAAGTTCTTGGTGTGATCATTGCCTAGCCTTGAGCTCATATCAGCCTCTTGATGGGTTCCAGCCAATACGCCCAATTCCCCCCTACCCAAAAATCTGTCACCACCAGCTGGAGTCATTACCCCAAGTCCTCCCAGGGTAGGAGAGGGCCACTCCTCCCTCATATCCTCGTCAGCCAACAGGGACAGATGTTCATTACAGGACCATTTCCTCCCTCCAGTATTATATCTATTAGCAATAGGCCAGAGTTAGTGGAGTACATAGCTGCCTATTGTCTTTTATGACATTGGCATTGCTTAAGTGAATGGGATGAATGTATTTAGTGGGCACCTGCTGGCAGATCCTGGGTCAGAGCAATATGCTAAAAGTAAATGTGAGATGATGGCTGACTGTGAAATGATGAGGCTCATTAGCAGCTGATGGCCATGGGTGCTAAGTCCAGTAAACTGATGATCAGGAGCTTTTTGGGGGTCGCATCTAGTTTAATACTTACAGAGCCAGGAGGCTGCATGCAAATCATTCAAATGGCTCATCTAGTAAGAATCTCTATGTAAATTAAGGAAACTTACCAAGAAAAAAGGAAACACTGTATTAAAAAGGAAGTTTGTTGAACATGTTGGTCCTGTATTCACACTAATAGAATCAGCTCTGCTGTAGGGCTGGTTGATACAGTTTTTTATCATTACTTAATATTAATGTACACACATTGCCTCAAGCTGAAAATGGTCGATAGCAGTAGATTCAAAACCTGAAAATGGCTTAAGCTTTATGGGCTGCAAAATAAAGTATATGAAAATAAACAAAAATCTAGAGTGCAGTGTAAAATGCTTTATCCAGGGAGCTTGTATTTTGGGACATAAATAAAATTGGCGTTAAAAAAACAAACCATGGGAAAGACCATAGTAATGATACTGTACAGTTTGTTGCTGGGTGTTTCCCTGAGAGCCTCTCAACTTGTTCCAGAGAACGGGTCTAATTGCTGGTGCTTGAGACTGTTCGCACTTGTACTCTGCGTGCCTTAGCAAATTAAATATGGAGACATGGTCAAGATGAAGCAATTGGCGAACGTAATCACTTCCTTCAAACTGCGTTGAAAGCGTGTAGCTATAAATATGATCTCAGTATGCTTTTTCTTGCTTTTTTACAGAATGTATATACATAGCAAGGCAAGGCCTCATGTTGGAATGAAAGACCAGAGGAACAGGAAGTCACTGAGGTTTGATACTTTGTAAGGTGACACAAGTGTTCAGGCAGTCCTGCTCTGACCATATCACTCAGCAGGAAGATCCAGTGCACCAAAGAAGGGGATCTGGGGGCTTGGATGAGGCCGATGCTCCTCTCCGCCCCAGAGAGAAGGCCCTTGTTCCAGGACGGCTGATGAGAGCTGGCCTGCTGACAGAGGGCCCTCCTTTGGAGGAGGATGCTATTGTTTGTGGGAGTTCTACACCACAGACGAGTCACTTCCTCTGACTAATGTTTCATTCAGAGCTCCCTGTGCTGCCTGGCACTGCTTCGTCTATACACAACAAATCAGATAATGCAGCAGAGCTCATCACATGTATGCATTGCAGGATGAATGCTTTGTGTTTCTATGCACCCATGTGGTACTATCTCACATTTTTTTTCTGTCTTCATGGGAATATGAGTGTGTCTTACCATGTATGTCTCCAGTTTGTTTTCCACACTGTCCTCTGTGTGATTTTTATCTCCATGAGTGGGTGTTATCGCTCCACAGGGGACATTCGCTCTATGAGCAGTGATTCCACTTGTCTGCACAGACAAACGCTATGAGACTCTCCTCAAAGCGGGTATATTAAAACTGTCAATAGTGTTGCACAAAGGAATGTTGTGTGTCTGCATGTATATGAGCCTGAGCTCCCAAAAGGCAATATGAAGTGGGTAGGCAGTAGGGCTTTCAACTAATATTCTAAATTCAAATTTAAATTCGAATTTGAAAAAAAATGGACCTTCGAATGTGAAAATTGATATTTGATTGTGGAGAAAAAAAAAATAGACCAGAAAATAGACCAGGCGCCGAAACGATCGCTGCAGGGCGCGAGCCAGCCACGGAGCTGAGCGGTGCGGCGCAGCCAGCGTGGATGACACAATCAGTTAACATGGGCGCCAAAAGGAAACTGGCTTCGCTTTGAGGAGCTTCGAGGCTATTCGCAGTGCGGGCGGTGTGGCCTGGCGGGTCAGAGAGGGGGGGCGAGCGAGAGGTCCGCGGTCGTCCGCGACGTAATGTTATAGATAATTGTTTTATGTGTTTTAATGTGTAGGTATGTAAATGTTTTCAAAGACGTTTATGTTGAAATAAAAAGTAGTTATGTTTCCTTGTATTAATACATATTCAAGTATGTTTCCTTGTATTAGTTTGCCCGCTTGTGGACATAATGCGAATGGTTCGAACCTATGAGTTATTTTTAGAAGGAATATTTGAACGTCATTTTTGAGCAATAGTGACAGCCCTAGTAGGCAGTTACCAAAGAAGGAGGCATTGCAGTAGATTATTCTCACACACTGAACAACATGTCCATAGTATATGTAATCAAGTCAAATTCAATGATGAAATAATTTGATGGCATTAATTGTACTTGTTTCCAAACCTTACTCATCTTTAATATTTACCAACCACTGCCTACCCATGAGCTCATCATCAAAATTTACATTAAAATAAACACACAGCAATGTATGTATTGATAAATTACCTTCAAGAAATTCTTCAAAGGCACATCACTTTCTTGCTGAGAATTAGACTCTCTGTAACTTTACAGCAAATACTGTATGAAGCTATGAGTAGCAGCTGGTTAGCTTAGTGTAAGTTGTTCAGTACTAAACTACACAGGTTACCATTGGAAAGAGCCAGAGTGGCTGTTTCCCCATGTTTCCAGTCTTTGTTCTAAAGTAAGCTAACCAGCTGCAGACTGTACCTTCATATTTACATTGCAATGCATACAAATTTTCAAAATGTCAAATTATTATGTTAAGAATGTGGTGCCTCCCAAGCATTAGATAGTTAGTTAAAAAGGTTAACACAATCCTGATGCAAGATATCTGAAAACTTAGTGTGCCTTAAAGATTGGTTCAGAGAAAACAGAAATGGTCTGGCATCAATTGCCAGAGGTGGAGCCAAGTCATTGTTTAAAAAGTCACAAGTAAGTCACAATTTGAGACAAGCAAGTCCCAAGTCAAGTACCATGTCCTAAACTTTGAGTGGGGAGTACTAAACAAATCATAATATACTCTTTGCCAAATGTAATGCCATTTTGACAACACAGTAATTATATGTTAAATTTACAAAAATCATGAATGCTTATTAAATTGTGTGTTTATTTGTTAAACAAGTTTGAACAAAATGACTTAGTTTAGTTTAGTTTAATAAGTTTATTTGTATCAGGGACATTGTACAAAATAACATTAGTCTCAGAATGAGAAGAGATGCTTTGTACTGGATTTAGCTTCCTAGCTACTTTCCATCCGTACCTGTTAAGCTAATCTTAGCTAAGCAATAGCTTGGTAGCTATGTTAATATTAGTCTTGACTTACCAATCTTGCAGCTCCAAATGTTGAATGACGTTAGTAGCCTGGTTCCAGACCATAGACCCCACCCACTCAACTGAGTATGCTTGCATCTCTGGTCTGGCATATTTGCGATTTATCTCGTCCAAACGATGGACGGACCAATGGACGCCGGGGGCGCCACGCTAATGGCGACCGCTGCAGATCCTACAGACCACATTAACAATGTTATTGAGGTATTTCGCCACTACTCACGTTAATGGAGGACCAAATTAAGGAAGCTTCTAAACTGGATTTAACAGTGATGCAGCTGGGCGTGCACGACAACGGAGACATTTTAAACGGGCAATGCTCCCTTGTTTTCGGCACCCCCAAGGCATGGATAATAATGACGTCAGATTCTGGGTGAGTCGTTGATCTCTACTGATTGGTTAGGGAAAAATCAAATTCCCCTTGTAAATTGCGTTCACTGGAGGCGATGTTAGACTGAAGGTTCTGGGAGTGTTGCTATAGCTACACATTTTTACAATAGGAGAACGCAAGACTCACTTTAGGCCTAAAACAATGTTAAATGAAAATTAACATGTTCGAAAAATGACTGTATCCACACCATTTTCATATCAGTATTGTTAAAGCCACAGGGAGACACTGGAGAGGGGCTGAAGAGCCACATGTAGCTCCGGGGCTGCATATTGCCTGCCCCTGGCTAGTCATCAAATTTGTGACTCCAGTCCAAGTCATGTGCCTCAAGTCCACACCTATGTCAATTGCCCTGACACTGTGGGTTGTTGGTGGAATTAAACAGTCCAAACCTCATGTTTTGGTTCTGTTCCTATTTATATGTTTTCATAGGAAACCCTCTCAGGATACACTGAATAATATCATAGTATACTGAACAAACTACAACCAATACTATCTTGGTTCATGGAAAGTCGCCATTTTGTTAATGCAAGGTTTTTACCCAACAACATCAATACTCCAGTCTTTAAAACACTTAAATCTGTATGATGGATTTTATTTATCCATTGGGAAGGTAAAAAAAAAAAATCTCAGAAGCAAGTCCAGAGATGGCTTGTTAAGATGATAATTTTTTCAGTACATGTTCAAAACTGGCAATCCTATACTGAGTGAACAGCTGACAATGGTTTATTGGTGGTAATTGCTGCTTTTCTGGCATTTTATCAGCCCATCTGTTGCTGACGATTGGAGCATGTGGTCTAGTACTATCCAAACACACACACACACACACACACACACACACACAGAATTAAATGCATGCAAGCAGTACCCACAAACACGAGTGCACGCACTTACATTCAGCTTGCATTCACTCAAATGCACAAACCCAGACAGGTGGACAAACACAAACATGTGCACACATCTGTCATCTGTGCAAACACGTGCCAACACATACACCGCAGATAACAGCCTGCACCTGATCCCCTTACTACACATTTTATATTAATCTCCATATAATTTAACACACACCCATAAACACACTGCACCAGCAAACACATGCACACTTTGTACATTCGGCTACATGGGTGTACACATTAACAATATTCAGTTACAGATCACACATACACACACACACACACACACACACACACACACACACACACACACACACACAAACACACACAAATCAGCCTCAGCTTGATCTATACACTGCAATGAAAGATCATAAACAAAACACAGACTATGCACATATACATAATACATATATATGAATGCAGATACATTCATGCAGACACTAACACAAACACACACACAAACATAGACACACTAGTGCAATAAAGCTTGTTTTATGATTCTGATGAATGGATTGTGGATATTTTATCCTTTTAGGGGGGCACAGAAATGAGGTACTGTCGGGCGCTGGAACATACACACAGACGCACACATACTGCTCACATATAAACTGACAAGTAGGCTTTATATCAACAATGTATCGTACATGTACTATAGTTGCATGCCTGCATGCAGAAAAGTATAAATACACACAAAGGGATCCTGTCTCTCTGTCTGGGGAAGCCCAGTCTTTGTTATGATTAATAGGGGTTGTGTGGCTCCTACTCTTTACCTCATACTATCTCTGCACTGAAGCTGGAAAAATAAGCAAGCAGTCAACTAACATGACACTGACAAGAAAAACTCCTTGGCCAAACAGCCAGTCTGCATATAGTGTGAGCATGATAACGCTTAGCATGCAATGTTCTGGCTTCAGCAAACCTTGGAGCCAAGAATAAGGGCTAATTTGCAACAAGGCTTTACACTTTGCTTGTACAGCATTGGCCCAGATTAGTAATGTTGCAACTACTTTGTAATGCAATATTGATGATATTTTTTCAAAAAGTCCAACCCACTACTTTATACCTCTTTAAAGATATAACAATGCCCTCCAGCTACATCACACTATAATGAAAAAGGCTAACTTCTCATTTTCTTTAGCTGAATGCACAAAGTTGAAAACACTAAGGCCACCTTTCACTCATTGCTGTGGGCCTGTCAGTGCTAGGAAGTGAGCAAGTATCTTGCTCATTAGCTAATAAAGTATAAATAACCTTTGATGCTCTCCAACGA
This sequence comes from Epinephelus awoara, assembly GCA_035609425.1. Taxonomy (NCBI): domain Eukaryota; kingdom Metazoa; phylum Chordata; class Actinopteri; order Perciformes; family Serranidae; genus Epinephelus; species Epinephelus awoara. The sequence goes on from CM069302.1 coordinate 32,239,997, forward strand.
TTCATAGGACTTTGGGTTGTCAAGTACTGATGCTTTGTCAAAGTCCAGGCGTGTGAGATCAACACCAAAGGAAGCATTTAGTGTCTTCATGAGACACTATGGGCTTTTAACTAACTTCAATGTAAACCCATCCGTTGCAATACTTGATGCTGACAACAGCTGATGTAGTATAAGGAGTGAGCCATATGTGGCAAGAGGGGAGGAGAGGTGGATTGGGTCAAACAACTTTCATCCAGACCAGCCCACGGTTTGTGTCCCATGTAAAACCCCACATGGATTCATCCCCAGTCGTCACTTGTCAGTGGCCTTTTATATCTACAAATTACACCCTAGGTATCCTCATGCATGTGCTGTTGACATTCCGGGACACCGCAACCAAGGCCAGGACACCAACAAATGTTCATACTTAGGTTTAGTCAAAAAAAAAAAAAGCACATGCTTAGGTTTAGTCAAAACTAGGGGTGTCAAATTATCACGTTAATCTCACTTTTAATCTCTAACTTTACTGTTTCTGTATGCCACAGAGCTGCCTTTTATAAAATCCGTCTGTTGGCATACGATTGGGCTTCTTTGTGCTTGAGTTGCGGGAGAGCTGCAGCGCTACAGAGCAGAGCCCAGCATCACCACTGATGACCGTCCCCTGCAGTGGTGGTCTGCTCACTCAGGAGCCTATGAAAAGCGCAGGCAGCCACGAGAAGGAGTGATTTGCACGTTGCAATGCAGCCTCTTGTTCTAACTGTTCAAAACTGTTCTATAAACTGATACAGCTGTAACGAATGTACCAGGTGTCTTTTATTTTGTTAGCTTTTATTTTTTATTAAGTTTAAAGGACAAGTGCACTTACTCAACCTGACACTGTCCAGTAGCATATCAAACTGCAGAGATAGCTCATCGTCCGTGTATCATACTGCCGCCACAGATGCCATCTGTCTGACCAGCAGTGTATCATAACACTGTAAAAGGTTTGGACTGGCCACGTCACAAATTGATGTTGCCTGGCAGCCTATCATGGCGGCTTTTACAAAGCAGCTGTATTTGAGAATGAGAACAGGCTGGTAAAACTAATAGTCAGTGTTGTTTTAACATAACGTTACAACGTTTACATACCTATGTTCCATGTGAAACCAAAGGTTTACATATTCACGCATTTACTTCAAGCCCAAACATTGTCTTTTTTCGAAACCTAACCAAATTGCTGAACTGCTTCACTACACTGACCATGTTACAATGTGTTTCAGCTGTGCGTCATGCTGAAGAGTGTCCTGTGCATTGCTATGAGATGCCAAAGCAAGTGACAAAGCATCGCTATTTGACAATACACTGTTTTTGCATCGCTGGCAAGTCCTAAGTTGTCTAGAAAAGGGGAAAATAAGTGATCACACCACAGTCAGTGCATCCTCATGGTAAAAGTTTTTTGCCAAACTAGTAGCTCTGTGAGTCTGTAATATGGTACAGTGGTGGGGGCTTTTTTTGCTAATATTATATTTATAGTATGATGGTCACCATCTGAGTTTGGCATATGCTAACATTTTGTAATTGGCAGTTGACACAAAGGACAGCTGAGGCCTATTGGAACATTTATATTTTTCCAAGTTCAAGGATCAGCAAGGAACAATACACTCCATCCTGAGGGAGACATGAATGTGTGTGCAAATATTTCAGTCTGGACCAAGGTGGCGAGCCAACAGACAGTGCCTTTCCTAAGGCAACACCACTAGCATGGCTAAATAGGGATACGAAAGGGTTCATTTTACACATAATATCTATCTTAGGTATTATGTTAAATGGTTTTATAAAGAATGAGCAGTGTAGCACCAAGCACATTTATGGACTGAAGCACAAAGCATGACAGGCCTCATATGAGTGGTTTTGTTCTGCCTCATTATTAAATGTGACATAGAATGAACACACCAGAAAGACAGAACAGAGGCAAATAAAATAAATTGGTTTAAATGTAATAATGAGACTGATTTAAATCCATGTTGCCACAGCTGCTTAGGCTATTAGTGCTAACAATCTGACTTCATTGTAGAGACATGAAACTGACAGTGAGTTCAGGGGTTCAGCAGAAAAAGAGAATAAGACAGCATTTATTTTTTTGATTGATTCCCAAGCCTAACACATCGGGAGAGCTCTGTGGAGAATAAGCAGTGGAGCAACTCTCTCGCAGCATCCAATCACTAACTCACAGCCAGATCTAAGCAGAAAACATGGCTGCACTCATGTTTTTCTCTGAGATTTCCAAACTGTCAAAGGAACCTAGTGAACCTCCCACTGACCAGGAGGTGAGATCATAAACTTGTAGTCAAAAGTGTAAGCATTTCCAATCGCTGTGACATAAACTTTACTGTCACAGTTGCTTATAAGGGCCTGGAGAATATTTTCTTATTGGTACTTCTTGGTTGTCTGCCCCAGTTTTGTGATTCCATGGCTCAATTTTGTTATTTTTATTGGATATGCAGAGGACATATTTTCTCTTAGGTCCAGGTGTTTGGCAGCTTAGCCTCGGCTGTCAGTCCAGGCTTTCGCAAGAACATGACAGGCCCCTGAACTGTTTACTTAACTTCACCCCATTAACTGGCACCAATTGACAGGCTGTGGAGTTTCTGGGAGGAGATGGGAGGAGAAGGTGAGGTCAGGAGAGGTAAGTTGGGTGAGTAAATGTCTACAGTCTTTTCCATTGCCACACTGTGTATTTTACTTCTGTGAAAGTCTTTGTAGTGCCGAAGCAGAGAATGGCTGTACTTCCAAAAAATTTTTTGATGCCGTTATCTCAAGATCAGAGGTTAATTATTTTGTTATCTTGGGAGAACAAGCTTTATTATATCAATATAACAGGATAATCACAAAAAGGCTGTTTCTTCTTAATAGGCTACTACTATATTGGGGGCCTTTCCTTTGCAATGGTTACTCTCTTTGCAGCCATTTAAAGGCAGCAGGTGTCTGGTCTATCTGCAGTCTCTAGATAAAGTGATGCTGTGCACTGTCGCTTGAATATGGGGCGCAACAAGACTTTTTGTCCCCCAACTTTCAGATGTTATGGTATAAAAGTGGTAACCACAAAGTGGTAGCTACAATTCCTCATGGTAGATCAGGTTACATTTTGATCAGCCAGCATCAGACTGTTGTGAAATAACTTGAGATCATCGCGTGCTTATGTACACATCAATTGACCTATGGCTAAGCCACGCCCCCTCCACTCACTCAGACAAACTATCAACATTCAGTAACCGGCGCTATGGCAGGTGTCACAGTACACAGCATTTTGCAGGAGGCAATTAATGTTCTTTGGGGACATTGAGACCAAAAGGGCCTAAAATACGCATTGGAGGGATATATTCATCATTTTATTGTTGAGAAGGTCGATGAAAAGCTTAACTTACAAGCCAGAATTTACAGGTCATAGTGTAAGCGTGATAAACTGCATCTCTTGCCGTCGCCATCAAAGACAACAAGTTAAAGTGCCACTGAAGTTAAGGTTTTTGGCTCAGAATATGAGAAAAGGATAACGGCCTTTTTACCCTCTTTACCGTTAGTTTGGTGCCACAGTATTTACACTGAATCATTCCGCATAACGTTTGCCAACCTTTGTTATCTCTGCGATTACAGATAAATTAATGAAGCTAAGCTCCAGACGTTAACGTTAGCTTAACTAGAGCCCTTTGGACAACAGCTAACAATGATGTACGATCACCAAAGTACCAAACTAGGACAAAACAGGCTAATGAACTCCCAGCAAACAAGGTGACATGATGAACAACGCAGCTAGGAGCTAACGTTAGGCTAACTTTAGCTAATGTTAGCAAGAGATGTTAAAGATAACTTTATATTTCTTTCCAGCAAAGTGACAATATGTTGCCTCAAACACAATGTTGTCTTACCTTAGAACAGATGTAGACATCATTGTTAATCTTTTTCACGTTGAGTTGATGTTGTGGTCTAATGTTATCGCACAACTTTATCCAAAGGAGACACTTTTCTCGGTTGAGATGTGCTTTAACAGTAACAGTCAGCGTGCGCCATTCGATGACGTCGGCAATTTCCATTCCAAGTTTCCTCTGAGGAAAACTCTCCATGGGATTCCCAAACTGTTGAAGTGTCATAATGGCGATAGCCTTGTGCTTAAAGAGGGAAAAGTAGCAAATGTTATTAGCCCTGATTGTCACAGCCTCCAGTGCACCCACCTATAATAATGCATTCTTTATGAGCTAACCTCGTGCTCAAGTGTGCCACTAGTGTGCCAAGGGAGCTATGATGTTGCTATACTTCCGGATGTCACTTATTTTGGTGAGTACAGTATTAATTAGCAATACAAGTGATGGCCAAAACCAGAACAATAAGATTCAAGCTTTAATTAATTGGAATTGTCCTTTGATGTCCTCAAATCGGACGACTTTCATGTCAATATACCTCAGTCACTTTGCGAGACTATTTTTATTTGTGAAACTCACTACATTAGATTCATGTTAGAGCAGGAGTTGCCAACTATGTGCTGTAAAAAGCGAACTGCAGGTTTTAATTCCAACCAAAGGCTCCATCCACTGATTGGCAATCCTACAAGTAGAGAGGAAGAACTCATCAGTGAAACTGTCTGCTGAGGTGATCGATTGCAGTGCAACTCTTGACTGACACTGTGGCACATATTTGGCCATTCCTGAGTTAGTAGGACATTGGTGAGCCATTATTTGGTTTTAAAGACAAGGTCAGTATTGTGATATCTGCATACTGATATAATGGTTCAATTGTTATTATAGATCAACAGTATTTTGTTGTATTTCTGTACAAGTGAAACTGAAGGAGAAGAAGGGAGTTTTGAGGGGTATAAGAGGAGAAATACCTGAGTTAGCAGATGTTGTTAAAAAGATCTGTACAACCCTACTGCCCTGAAGAGACAGATCACCTGGTTGATTGGCCTGTCGGCGAGATTTGACCAGGGGGGGAATTGTGTGTGTGTTAAGTGTGAGAGGTGCGGTGACATGGCCAAAGGAGTGCATGCTGCACCCTGACACGAGTCTTTGTCCTTCCAACTGATGGATGGGTTCATGGCCTGAGTTTTAGAGTGGACACACATGCATACACACTCACACACACACAGAGCTCTTGATCTTATCTTGCAGTCCCTCATACAAGTGCCACTGACCGCTAGTTATGAAGGCCCGAAACCTGATCCACCATGGGCAGCTCAGAAGTCCTGCTCTGTGATCAGGGAGACAGACAGAGAGGTATTTCTTTTATTTAGCTACCCGAGAAAGTCAGTGTGTCAGTCCAGTGACACTGCACAATAACACACTAAATACGTTTGGAGTTGGGAGTTGACCAACCAGCAGCCTCAGGGACAGAAAAATGAAGCCAAATGCAGAGCTGCCAAAAACTGCAGTTCTTCAATCGGCCACTTGAGGCTGGCTCCACAAGCGAATCAATCCCCATAGGCCCCCATGTTAGCATGGCCAACTTTACAGCAAAAATAAATGTTTACAAAGACCCCCTACGGAGTCTGATATTCAGTTTTTGCACTAAGTCCATTTTATTTTAATGGTTTTATAGCTGCTTATTGCTAGCAAAAAATAGCATTAACATTAGTGCCATCACAGTTAACGGTAGCTGTAAATGCACCATGTTGAGCTAGCAGCTAGTGTTAGGGTTATCTCAACTCTCTCATCCAAATATTGTTATATTATATATATAAATATTTTTCTTGCTCCAAAAGCCAATATGGAGATAGCCAAAATGCCAAACCTGAGGCTTAAAATTCAAAGTACACAAACCCATGGGTAATGTCACAGTGACAGTATACAGTCTATAAAGCTGACCATTAAAGCCATCAGCACTACAGTTGGAGGTAAAGTCACTTGCTTCAGGGCACTTAGCCAGTAGTTGCTGAAGGAGTGGAGAGTGCTATCCTTTCACTTTGCCCATCAACATCCTCCCAGACAACATGGAGATTAAACCCATTGACCTTCCTCTCGTACCTTATTCCCATTTATCACCTCTAGGCAGCAGCCGCAGCCTTTTGCACCCGTTTGATAAAACTTCACCAGCCAACAGAGATGCATGCTTACACAAATCCAAACTCCCGCAGTGACCTCCAAAATGTTCAGCCAGCGGCAGTAGTGGCATAGAACTCAAGTCAGCTCGGCCTCTCCCTCCAGTCGCTGTCAGTCCTCTGTCAGCTGTCATCCATCATGGTCCAGCTATTTGGGTTCACCTGCAGCCGACTGGGCCAAGACAAGAGGGCTTGTCAGTCTGTCAGTCACTGAGTAATGACACCAGGCCTGGGTGACCTCCAACACTTACTAACAAAGCAAAAGCTGCCTGCAGTAGAGTGGAGTAAAGTAAAATAGACTGGACTAGATTAGAAGAGAAAGGCATGAACATGTGGTGCTTCCGTCAAATCAAGGCCCATCATGTGTAGCAGAGGAAAAAATGTGCTCCCGACTGTAGAGAAGTGTCAGACAGTAAGAAGGCAAAAGTTTGGAGATTTCTATTTTTGAGTGCAATACTGTGGAGGAGCTGACCAGGCATGCTGAATGAAAAATGCATGACAGGCCCAGGTAATTATTATAATCCCACTTGAGACAGAGATAGGGAGGCAGCAAATGGAAATTAAAAAATTCATCATTAGGCTTTACTCTGATCAATAAACTGCTTATAATTAAAAAGTGACTCCAGCTGAAATAAGAGCGTACACACCCCCACCCCATCCTTTGTGCCTGGCATTAAGCCTGAGAACTGAACCCACCCTATCTCCTCCCCTGGTGGGTCTGTCGCCGGTATCCACAGACAGGCTCATCCTGCATGGAAAAATGATCAGCCACGGAGCTGAACGTTACCGTCCTCGTAAATAAGACAGAAGCAACGGTTGAGAGGGTGTTCTGACACGAGGTATCTAACTGTCCAGTTCCCCCGACCCAACCACAGGGGTGTAAATCACATGTGTGCTGGTCTGGGGACGGTGGGCCTGAAGGGTAAAAGAAGAACAGCGGTCCAGGGAGGTCCTCCTCTGTTCTTTAGCTTCCATATCCCCAGGGAAGAATTTACTGAACGTGCATGCTCTTTGTCTGCCACCCAACGTGAGATTAGTACAGGTATGCTCATTTACACCACAGGGCTGCTGGGTAAAACCACGGTCCTCTGCTGTTGGCAATTGAGCAGCACCACAGGCAAAGCTGGCGGTGAAGGAGAGGGCAGCCAGCGCTTATCTGCAGGGAACAGAAACTGACAAACACTAACTGCCAGGGGCTAGCCAGAGGAATTCTGGTTCCCTGCTCAGCGCACACATGCAGATAAAGTACAAAATCTTATAGTTTCAGAAGACTTCCTGCCCTCTCTGCCTTGCTTCACTACCATCTTTCCCGTGATTTATCTCTCCCCGAGCTATCATCAATAACCACCCACTGAGAGTTTATATTGTTCCACTTCAGGTGCAATGAATTTAATCCAAATGACAAGTCCACTATAAGTTACACAACAAGATTTGACAGTTTGAAGGCCAGTACAGATATCTTTGGATTGAAGTTGTGAAAAACTGACACTGTGAGCCACTTTATTGCCAAGAAATAGTTTATTAATTCAGTGTTTTCCCCAGACCTTTGTACACTGAAGTGTGGAAAAAAGAAAAGTTAGCTGAAACTATTCACTGAAACCTTTAATTCCACAATGACTTCTACAGTCAGTCATAACATAAATTAAAACTGCAATCACCACTCTCTTTTTTTCCATTTTAGGGCAGCAGAAACAGCTGTAAACACAACACTATTATTACCTCCTAAGCCGATTTGATGAACATGTTAGCAAAGGCCTACTTTCACATCCAGCAGGCATGAAGCTACATTAGCATTCATGTGGAGGGGGTTTCTGGCCACCTGGTGAATATAAAATCAATATTCTGTCTGATTAGCTCTGTTTTTGGTCTCCACTAAGTTCTGAGGGAAATAGTTGGCTCTTTAGCTGCTAAATGCTCAACTATGTTTAGGAGCTAGTTTCTACTGTGCTTATCTGCTGTGTGGTGCTGCTGGGCAGATAGTTTACAGTGGGTTTTTATGGTGTTATCGAAGAACAGCTGTCTGCTGAGGCCAAAAATCATGCTAATGAAAACAGTAGGAGTGAACCAAACAATAACGTTATAATCTGTAAAACCAAAACAATCAGGTGAAAGATGCTAAAATGCCAGGTGGAGTTGAGGGGAACTGTGTAGTTGGGTGATAATAGTATGTGGGTTCCTAATTACATGAGACTGTTGTTACATACAAGGAGCCATGTGATCCATTGTTAATACAATTACTATCTCCACCTGACATAAACCTTGAGGGGTTGTGTTTGTTTGGGTGTGTGCATGTGTGTATCTGTCTTTCTGGAGCTAATCTCACATGCTACTCGGCCAATCAGCCTAATATTTTCTGTACACATTCATGAATGTATGCTTAAGGTCCTCTCGTGGTAGCAGTGTCGCACAAATATTGGAAATCCTTCATTGCTCAGAGTACATGAAACAAAATTCCTTGGGGTGATAATAGACGACAAAATTTCCTGGAAATCTCACATTACACACATCTGTACTAAATTATCGAGAAGCATTTCTGTCATGGCCAAAGCACGTCACTTCCTGGACAAGAAGTCACTCCACATCCTGTTCGGTTCACTGATCTTACCATACTTAACTTACTGCACAGAGGTTTGGGGCAATACATATGAAAGTTCACTACAACCAATATTCATACTGCAAAAACAAGCAATCAGTATAATTCACAAGGTCGACTTTCTAGAACACACTAAACCACTATTTCATAAATCTAAAATAATCAAATTTCATGACATTGTTGAATTTCAAACAGCACAATTTATGTACAAAATTAGGAATAAATCAGCACCAATCCACTTACAAAACATGTTTTATGAAAGGGAGGGAGGCTATACTTTAAGGGGAAAGTTAAATTTCAAAACTTGCAAGTACCGAACAACTGTGAAAAGATTATGTATGACAATCAACGGAGTAAGATCATGGAACAGACTGAATGTGGAGCTTCAACAACGTCCAAACATCATCCAGTTTAAAAAGAAATACAAACATATGATTTTTACATTTTTTATGAAGTACGGGGAAGAAAGGCTCTAACTCCAAGGGTATGTAGAGATATATAGTTATAGATGTGTATATCGTAATTGCATTTATATCTATTTACATGAAAAAATAAAGTACATATTGTGACTGCATGTATAACTATTTATAGATAAGTTATCCATATTATATTACATAATTGTATAATATATTTCTGTATGTATATATATATATATATATATATATATACATATAATATATTGTAAATATTAGATTATATAATATTTTCTCACTTTTCTTTCTTATTATATTTATACATAATTGTATTAAATCTTCTAATTTATAACACAATTATATTATATATACTATTACTATACTATTATTTGAATATATATATATATATATATATATATATATATATATATATATATATATATATATATATATACATGTATATATGTATACATATAAAGATGTATATATGTATATACTATTCCATAAATATAGGATGAGTATGAGGATTGAGTGTGTGAAATTTATAGTTATTTTGTTCAGCGTTTTTATTTTTTTAACTGTGTATTAAAAATATGATTGCATTATCTAAGAATACAGATTAGGGCTTAGTAGAATTATAAAGTTTTTACTTCATTCTACTCCTTTTCGAGCATGTTGACTTATGTTGGATGTAACTTTTCTTTTTAATTGTTTGTCGTTTGTTTTGTTCTTTTCATTATTATTTCCTATTATTAATAGTATTTTTTTTCTTGTTCACTTACTTTTTTGTCTGATTTCAGTGCTGTATGGTTTACATGTTTGAAATAAATAAATAAATAAATAAAATTGCCTACTGACTCCTCACTCCTCTTAACCAGCTGAAAGGGGCCACAAATGATCATGTAGTTAAAGTATAGAGCAAAGGCATTCCTAGAAATCAGCTCGGCTAAAAAACAAGCCTTACCTGCAGTCCCTGGTAAGCCTTGCAGGCCACACTTTGCCCTTTGTTGTGTCTCAAAACTGAAACCCATAGAAAAATTTGGTTTCGTTTTGAGCCGGAGCATCTGCAGATTAATTCCATGCCTGATATGTTATTTCCACTAAAGGCTTCCCTCCACAGTCCAACGACATGCAAGTTAGGTTAATTGGTGACTTTATTGCCTGTAGGTGTGAATGTGAGTGTGAATTGTTGTTTGTCTTTATGTGTCAGCCCTGTAATAGTCTGGCGATCTGTCCAGGGTCCAAAAAGATCCATTATTAATAAATTATTTAATAGAAAAGCTGACATTAACTGAAAGTTCACAGACCCATACTAACCACAATGTCCATAAGCAGATTTCCTCTAGTGAAGAATGTCAGCTAAAAAAAATTAAACAAAAACTGAACTCTGTGCAACAGCTGCATTGTAATACATCTTATTTTACTGCTGAGCTTTTAGTCTTAGGCCATTAGCAAAGCATCTGGTATGGCGTGTCCTGATGATAGTCCAAACCTGAAAGCTCAGCAAGCATTAAATCAAGATATATTACAATGCAGCTTCTACAGACTTTTACACATTGCATTCTAGGTATTTAGCTGACGCTGGTATATTTGGAATAACTTTATTGAATCAACAATGTTACAAGCAAACTATAGTGAGGAGAAACAGAGTCGAAACCTTAGCACCACATTCTGTTCAGTCCCTTGAATGTTTACTTTATATGAAGGTGCTTTTTCACTTATAGCCTACAAGTTTCTCCTTTTGCACCTGCACTGTAGACAAATTAGCTCTGCAGACATTGCTGTTTTCTGGAGCCTTCCTCCTAAAATAAATCATGCATCATTCAGCAGCGCAGGACGGTTCATTGTGAATTTAAAGTTGACAGATTAAGAAGAGAGGAACTTGAGAATATTTGGCCAGCGCTATACTGCTGGCCAAGGCTGAGCTGACCCGGAGGAAGCAAAAGCAACATGATTCCAAAATTTATTGGCTCAGGGTTAACAAGGTCTAGTTGTTAGGTAAACAGTCTGTCCCTGGGATGTAGTAAATAACAGTAAGCGCTATGTTGTGGGTCTGTGTATGTACATACTGTTTGCATCTAGCCAGCAAGTATTTTTATGCATCTGGGTGAGTGTGCATGTGTGGGCCTTTGGGTAAGAGTGCCTTAGCCAGCCTAAGATTGATATGGAGGATGAACAAAAGTGAAGGATGAGCTTATTTTCCTTTCTGTATATCACTTTAAGAGTCTTCAATTCTGCCTCCAGGCCGACTTACTGCCTGTTTTTGTGAATGTTTACATCATATCTTTTCATCTCAGTGCCATTGTTATGCTTTATTATATAGTATGCAATTTGCTCAAAAATATCAGCTGCTCCAGTCCAAACATATTGATATCACCATTGTAAAACTCATCTTGATCGAAACATAATTCTAATCCACAATGCTGCACGCCCTCTCAGCCACATGAGCGCTGTTTGTTTGCGGTTTCGATGATGGCTACTGTGAAAGTTGAGGATTTCGTTTATCGCTCCACTGCTCTTGTCCTTATGTTGGTGAAGCAATCAGAAAGCCAGTCGGAGAGAGGAGTGGCATTGTTGAGCGAGAGAGAGAGAAATAGAGATGCAGAAAGACAGACTCTCACTCTTAAGTATCCAGCTTATTATCTGATAGGAATCTGCGTGGCCAGATTTGATTGCGGCGCCCTCGCAATGTCTCCGACTTAATCACAGTGTCCGCCCCCCTCCCTCACACAGATTATCCCCTCCTATCGCGGAATCAATTTGCCTGTCACTGAAACATGGCCCATGCCTTGGTTTGGTGGAGGGAAAGCTCTTTGATGCAGGTAACTGGAATTCAATTAGTGGAGAAATTACATCTGGTGCATAAAAGAGAGATTAAGATAGACAGAGACACCGGTGTCAATGTGCTTGCCAGCCTTTTGATTTAAGTTTTTAGTTTTTAACTACAATATGGCTTTAGGGATAGCAATGTCAGTCTGCTGGTCTGTCAGTCTGTCAGTCCATCATTTTGATCCAAACTGAAATATCTCACTTGGGTGCTTTTGAGTGAAAACTAAAAACTATTGGACAGATTGCCATGAAATGTCTCTTTTGATCTTTCATCTAACTCCATCATCAGGTCACAGTTTTATAACAACACTACACCCACAAACTGGTCATTTGTATATCAGTTACTCAGCCTGTATTGCATTGAAACTATTAAGAAAACTTTGTTTTTCTCACACGCCTCCACGGTGAACAAAGAATCCAAAAACTGAGAAAGTTATTCATGAATTGGAGTAAAAGGGGTCTAACATCAGCAAACCTATATCAACATATCCTTTTAGAAACTCTCATACACTCTGTGCAGTATAATCCAAGTCCCTTTCCTCAGTGTGCTCAGTGCCCCCCAAACACATGTATTTTTGCTACAACCTTACTGTTTAAAACAATTTTGCATAAACAGTGTCATGCACAGATGAGTAGCACACCTGGGCAAGTGGTACATTGGGACTCCGCTCAGTGGAATGCATGAGTTCATTTTACTCATTTTTTCTTAGTTTTGTTTTCCTGTTTGTTCATTTTTTTTCCAAAAACAGAGAGAGTTTGTTTGTCATTAAACCTGCAAGACTAATGACATTCCCATTAGCATTAACTGTACTCTGCCAATTAGCAAATGTCAGCATGCTAACATGCTAAACTACGATGGTTAACATGGTAAACATTATACTTGCTAAAAATCAGTATTTAACGTTGTCATTGTGAGAATATTAGCAAGATGATGCTTGCATTTATCTAAAAACATTGCTGTCCCTAAGTGCAGCCAGAGTACAGAATACAGAGTTGTTAACATGGTTTACAACTCCTGTAGGGTCTTGTTAATCCTAAGAAAAGAGAACGTCTAAAACGTCTTAAAACTCATTGGAATCCATATCTCTCCCTATTTGTTTTACAGTAGGTCTAATACTGAGTCACTCTGACGGTCCCTGTGCTTCTTTATTCTCATTATTGTAGTCTATCAGTGTCTTGTTAGATGAAGGATAAGGTCATATATCTTTTTATTTTATCGTTAATGTCCTGCACTGAGACACAAAGTTCTCTAAATAGTGACCTGCTGTCAATCCCAGTAACCTCTAGTTGACCTATTACTGACCACTACCGGGCAATTAACATTTTCATGAGTCACTCATATCACTGACCCCCCAGCACCCCACCACCGCCATCACCCTGGCCCGTAACCTGGCCCACTCATGCATGGGACAGTTGGGGTCGACTGCCAGTCCAATAAATCTGACCAGAAAAAGGAGACCTGCTCACCCCTGTTTACTTTAAAGAGCCCTTTCTGACTTCGGTCTCTCTCTCTCTCTCCCTCTCCAATGGATTCATAGCCCCAGGCGTGAAGGTTGATAGCAGCCTGACTGAACAATGAGCACCTGTGTGTATGCGTGTGTGTGCGCGTGCATGTGCCTAACCAAGCAGGACGTATGACCTTGCCACCCCTGATGCCTCGAGTGACTGTTAGAGAATTCACTGACAGTCGCTCTGCTGCTGGAGCATCCATATGGGTTCGGTTTTGAGAGATTCTACTCGTATTAGCATGTATCCTGAGCGTGTGCAGACTGCAAAAACATGTTTATGTCCTTTTAGAATATACTGAAGTTCCAAACATCTCCTAAGTTTAACAGAAATGCTGTGTAAATACTATTAGTGTAATAATCACATGTATGTTGTGTATGCCTTGAAAAGTTGATTATCTTTTAGACTTGTAGACAACAGAAAATAAATCTGTTTATTATCATATTTGAAGGATGTGATCGCTGTGAGTGTAAAGACATGCACAACGTTTGGCTTTCATGGATGAAAAAAATCCATGTATGTCTGTAAATAAAGAATTATAGCAGTGAAAGAGCAAGATCAGTGTAACAAAAGGCCAAGACTAAAACCAGGATGTCAGGAACATTATCCTTTCAAATCCAATCCCAGTCAGATTTAAATTTTCATGCTAAAATGCATTTTAAGGTTAAATCTAAAAAAGCCAGGGGGTTACAGAGACAGCAGAAAGCTACTCGCTGCAAAAGCAGATCAAACAAAAAAAAAAATCAAATGCTTTATAAACAGATTTTTTTGGGGGGGGCGTTTCTGTTGCACCGAATCCTCAATCCTCATCAAAAATGAATTTGAGTAATTTATGCACTTACTCACTGGTAGTTCAATATAAGACGAGGTAAGATGAGGTAATTCCTTGTGTTTGACAGATAATTCAGTCCGTGGCTCATTTCTGCTGTAAAGACATTTGGAGGCGCTTTAGACTTATTTTCATAAGGAATCTATTTTCTCTGTGGCAGCAAAAAGCATTTTACATACTGTAGGCATCTCTCATAGGTTAATCTTGGCTTTCAGAAAATCTTGTAGGGCAGACCACTTTTAAAAGACATGCTGAAAATGCACAGGAAGACACTCGCTAGCCTAGAAAAAAAAAATAGTATTTAACTTCTGGAAAAGGGTCTTTCTTATAAAGAAAGGTTGCCTATGCAGTAGAGAGACACAAATACTTTTAAAATTGGTGATGCATGACCATAGAAAACCAATGACGTATAAAGATGGACAGTGTGTCTCCACTTCCTCCCACAGCACAAAAATGAAGCCAAAATATCCCACTTTCACCCGCTGCCCTCTTGCACTGGTGATGTCCTATTCCAGACCCAAAAAATGTATTTTGATCTTGTAGTTTGACCCATGTCCCGTCTGTTAAAATGGATGCCGTGGGTTTTATGATCTATACTGCAGCCAGCCACCAGGGAGAAATTGAGATGTTTTGGTTTCATTTTTGGGAAGCTGTCATGTCCTCCATCTTCATTACACAGTCTAAAAACCTACAACTAGCAGAATGCACTGCGCAGAACCAGACAAATAAATGCGACCACTGGTTGGGGGACATAATGCAAACTTTTCTGGTTTGACACAGTAAACAATATGGTGGCCAGCTCGTAACAAATGTTCTTGTGTTACAGCTAAATAGTGCACTAAAATATATTTTTGAAGATATTTCAGGCAAGAAATAGGCAATTCAGTAACAGAATCTCAAATCTATATTTCATCAACACTGCTTAGTTTTACTGTTTGACCTGAGTTTGAGAGAGAGAAAGAGAGAAGGGCGGCGCTCTTTCTCTCAATCTATTTTTGTACTTTTTGCGTCCACAGTAGCTGGCATACGAATATCAATCAATCAATCAATCAATTTTATTTATAAAGCCCAATATCACAAATCTCAATTTGCCTCACAGGGCTTGACAGCATACGACATCCCTCTGTCCTTTGGACCCTCACAGCGGATAAGGAAAAACTCCCCCAAAAAAAACCTTTACCGGGGAAAAAAAACGGTAGAAACCTCATATGCAAATATGCAAAATGAGTATTTCAAGCACCAAAACACATACACAATGTTATGATACAAAGCTGGCTGCAAATCAGCAAAGTATCCCTTTAAGGCTGCAATTAACCCAAACTGCAACACTCTCTGCAGGAGCTTGGATTACACTGATACTAATTCCATTCAAAGAGAATACTTGATGCTGTTAATATGTCAGTGAATAGTGCTGAAATGTAAAACCCTGCTATTTCACAAATAACATCCAGAGAAAACATATTCCGGCCAATACAGTGTTTTAGCTACCAGTGAGCATCGTTTGACAAAAAATGACAAAACGTTTAATCATTCAATGACGACTTTTAGGTTCAAAGTGTTCAGGATCATTTTAGGTAGGCCTTTCAGCCCATCACATGAGGGCAGTCTTTTGTGTCAGACATTAATGATAATGAAGAAAGGTGATAGTTGCAAACCATTCAAGTCATAGCACAAAATCAAGTTTGATTTCTATATATTTGCACTTGGTGATGTTATTATTCATCTGTTTCATTATTTGTTTATTTATTTGTGTATTTTATTACACTGGATTAAATTCAAAAGCCTGTCAGCTCTCTTTCAGCTGACATACTTGGTAAATCAATACAGCCAACTGCCATTACCATGATTTGACCTACTATCACTAATGTGCTCTTCCCCTCAGGGATCATTAGTTATAATAATAACCTTAAGTTTTATGTTAAGGCACCAGATCAACAGTGTTGAATTACAAGGTAACAACACATATAGTGGTTTACACTGCACATTTCAGGATCTTAAAACACAAACTAGCTGATGCACATTCAGATAAAACCATTCATCATGATGATCAAGTTAAATCAAATCTACGTTCATCTTTTTATGTAAACAAGTGTAACAGCAGGACTATTTTATTTAAGTTTCCTATATTTATTCTTATCTCCCCGTCTCACTCTCCAGTCTTGTTTTACCTGAAGTGCAGCTGACCCTCCTAACTGTTACTGTCATCACCCTCTCTAATGTCAGGCCCTTCGCTGTCTTAAACGAGGCCACATTTCACCACCATATCAGGGGCCCCACGCCATGGACTCAGAAGCCTGATGCTTTCAACTCAGACACACCTGTGTGTCCCACAACATCACAGGCCATTTCCCCTGTCCTCGGACAAACAAGGACAACCACCCCTCCACACACACACCTTCCTGAGACAAATGATGTCTTTTTTTGTTGTTGTTGGGAGGAGATGTTGTTGCCGATGAAGGACGGAGCTTGTCTCATCAGCGGGGTTAAAAGGATACATTGCTTGGCTTTTTCATTAGTCTGGTTTCGAGCGGTCTAAACATTGTTTCAGATGTTGTTACTGATAAAATTCTCGGGAAATCAATCAACTGCATTGATGCAATTTTTAGGAAGATAATAGCATAGCACAAAATATAGGCTATTATCACCTATGGTCAGTTAGTATCAGTGTCAGCCCTTAAATACCATTGGTTATAAATTTAAACAACAATCCAGGTTGCACATGCACACCTTTATTTCACATCATGATAAATGAATACAGTAAAATTACTTCTTTTAGAGGTCAGTACTGTTACTTTATGCAGAAACAGTGATTCCCAACTTGGAAGTCTGGTCCACTGATGAATCTAAGAGGGCACCAGAGAGTTAATGGTATAGTAAAAGGAAAAACAACAGAATATTGTTGATTTTTTCCAACTTTTCAGCCTTTTTTTCTTGTAAAATGCTTGATTCTTTTACTTCCTCATAAAATCCTTCAAATAAGCATTTTGAGAATGAAACGCACATCACTGGCTGAGCTGCTCATGTCCACAGTAAAGCCATAACCTGTGATGGTGGGCCACATGTATCACTTCATCATCACAACATGATGCATTCAGTGCTCATTGTCTAAACCCTGTGATGTTACAAGTGCAGAGTCTGCACCAGCTCACTACAGACACACTTCCTCTGTGTGTCTAATGCATATTTTAACAGCTTTAATTTAGCCCAGTGAATTAAAGAACTCTAGATTTATACATGAAAGAAGGTCAACCAGAATTATGGGCATTTTGACATTTATGGGTAAAAAAGCTTAATTTCCTTCACACACACACACACAGACACACACACTCAGTATCCTAGTTGGCAGTCTTTGAGGCTTTTTGCTAGGGTTAAATGTAACCTCAGAAAGGCCAGGGTGCACAAGCCTCCCAGTCTCCAGTTCAGCCCACATCATTCTCCATGCATCATTACCACTGCAGAAACCTTGAGCCAATAAACAGCTCAGTAGCACCGCTCTTATTTAAAGGCAAGAGGGGAAATGGAAAAATACACATGCACACACACACACACACATAGAGACTGCCAGTGCAGTTGACAAACACTTGCACTTTTTAAAAAACAAAAAAGTTCAACGTTCCTCACATTAACACACGCATATTCACACTCTTCATTTAATTTCAGTGGGACCGAATTTAGACCTGAGAGTTGTAATTAATAGTTGGAATACACACTCAACGCTATTTAAGTCACCCCTCAGGACTTTTCACCATAAAGGAACTTTCAAATAATTAAAACCTGTAATCAGATACATGCACAAGTGGCCGGTGTTTGTCTAAAGATAGATGTGTGCTTCTTGTTTCCCTCATCCCAAGACAATATTCGACCCTGCAGAGGAAAGGAAATGAAGAATAAATAAAAGAAGACATTGGCAGTGCCGGAATAATTATACGCCACTCTATCCAATCTACATAAATAAACGCTCACTAGGCAAGGGAGAGAGAGAGAGAGAGAGAGAGAGGGATAGCGAATGCTTACAGTTATGGTTAAAATCATTTTTCAGGCCACGGCCCACCGCGTTTTGAAGCGTGTTTATGGCTGAGCGCATGTTTTACATTGTAGATGAAATATTTGGTTTAGTTTGGCTGGACTGCACCGTGACTCACAGTGCAGGATTGATGCAGAATGTGTATCCTATTGTGACATTAACCATTCATCTCTGACCTACAGCACAGCAACACCAGGAACCCACCAAGCTCTCCATTACTAAGCATTAGTGGATGATCTATGTTATGTGCCTCAAGGAACTGTTCTGACCTGCCATGTGATAATAAAAGATGTGACTGGCCCTGAGGGTTTAATACAAGTGATGTTGACCTTGCACCACTTAGGGTTGAACATATGATCAAGTACAAACATATTGTACTTCACACAGCATCATTCACAGTGCAAAATCGTAATGTTTCAGTGTAGCGTTGCTATAGCGGCACCATCAGCAGTTAAGTTATGGGAGTCTAAAAATTCTCAATTTATAAAAGAAAAATTGAGCATCAAGTGGCTCAGTGGTTCTGTCTTTAAGCTTGATTAATAGTTTTGTGTTGAGGGGATACAGCGTTGCTATGGAGCCCCTAAAAGAAATCATTATCTCATTTGTAATGCTGCAATAAATGATAGCCTTTACGAAATAATTAAAATCTAATTGAATGTCCCATCATCAGTACTTTAAAAACTGAGCTATGCCATAGGTACTATGGCAACCATGGAAATACCATGTTACAACTGCAAGAACTGTGATTGGCTACTTGTGTGTTTCCCATGCAGATAGAGATTGTTGAGTGAAGACAACATTAATAAAGCTGAGATCATTAGTTATATCCTCCTCTTTCCTATTCATCAGCGTGATGAAGCAAAATGGAAGTTACCTGGATGTAATGGCAGTTAGATAAGTACATGTGTTGAATACCATCACTTATAAAGTAAAATAAAAAATACTGCAGGAAATGCATCTTCAAGTAGCAATCCTGAAGATTTCAGTGCTGGTAATTGCTTGTGGTGGCAGCAATTAAGATTTAAAACTACAGGTCACAGAGTAGCAAAACAATTAAGATGTCAGGCAGTGATTGGCCTTTTCATAGCATTCTGTGAGCATACGTGATCTAATTTTATGCTGCACTTGGCATGAGTCTGCAGACAGCAGGGCACAGTGAAAGGAGTTGGTTACCTCGCTCCTGTAGCTCCTCATCCAATCTCTAACCCACTGGCTATCGTCTGACAACAATAAAACCTCTGAGGGCGAGGGCCAGTATTTCAGGCTGATCTGGTGTATCCAGTGGATATCCAGGCCAAGACTTCATCTTCTGTGTGCCAGTCATTTTGGCTAATCTCTATAAACATGTATCCACATATGAATGAAGATAATAAAATAAAACAAAATATAAAGCTTAGTCATCATCAGAAGATAGCCGATGGGTTCAGAGATTGCGTTTCGGCCAACGTGTTCTACCTCTCCACAAGGACTGTTTACCTGCTGTTCAAATGTGATTGATCAATACTACTCGGACTACGTATGAAAAAAAGAACACTTCTGATACCAAAATCTTGTCCTATTGCTCACAGATTATTGAGATCTAACACTTCACTGTGTTAGATGAAGTTAGTTGTTCCATTAATCCCTACAATATTTCAAACTGATCTGCTGTAAATAAATGCCAAAAATGACCCTTGTGTTGCAGATGCTTTTTTAATGGCCAATAGTGCTAATGCTAAGCCTACTAAAAAACATGTTGCCGTTCCTGTGACTACTTCATAACAAAAGTCAATTCTTGATTTGCAGGCCACCCACTAGCTCAATTGTAGAGCAGTTACCTGATATACAAAGGCTGTGTCTTTGCCACAGCGGCCAGAGGTTCAATTTTAACCCATGTCCTTTTGTTGCATGCCATCCCCACTCTCTCTCCTCATTTTTTGCTAAATCTGTGAAATAAAGGCAAAAAAGCCCCCTAAAATATATTTTAAAAACTCTTGTATTGACACTTAAATGCTTTTATTGTGAAGCCTTAGCAATAGAAAAGGTTTGGTTTGCATTTGCAACAACTTAAAACTGTTTTTCCCCCCACAAATGTCACTCTGGACACCCGGTTTATAATACTGCAAATTTATAAATATCACAATATTTCCATCAGCAGGCCATAAGCTCAATCACCATTGTATTATCTTATTCAGCAATAGAAATTGACTTAACAGACATTTATTTAAATGAAAATATTCAAGATTACTACTTGTGCAATGCTGTTATCTTGGAGAAGTCCAGTGCTTACATATATATCAAGAACTACAATCAACATTGCATTGCATTGCAATATCAACCTGAAACTAATTCCTGCCCCTGGAGCGTGTTTCTCCTCCCTGTCTTTGCACATATTTCTTCCACAATCCCAAAACATGCAGGCCGATAGAAGTCTAAATTCCCCACGGTAGAACCTCTAGAAAGGATGGTCCCCACAAGGGATGATCAAAGAGTTGTCCCTACAAAGCATAAAAACCAGCAATTGTGTGTGTGTGTGTCTGTCTGTCTGTCTTTCTCTCAGCTCTGTTATAGAGTGGCATATACAACTTTGAAAAGTATGCTAAGTATGTTAAGGATAAAACAGTGTAGCAACGCACAAACACCAACTTCAAAGAGACAATCTTCATGTTCTCTTTTTTTCTGCATGCATTTTTAAAGACTTTACTGAGCCTTGTGCATGAAAAATGAGCTCTTCACAACTTTTTAAACAAAAGATAATTTAAAAATGAACATATGCATAACTAAAATAGGTTTAACTGAGGTTAAGGTCTTTCCACAGGCAAACTGCGTAAAATTAATTAATTTCAAATTCACACTAAATGTGCCTCAAACTAATCACTTAATATCCATTACATCAGATTATGGAAACACTAACAACACTAATTTCTGTCTAAGCCCAGCTGCTCTGCTAAATAAACCATAGACATCCAGAAAGTTGGAGCTTCATCTTGCATTACCCTCCCTGCTAGCACCACATGTCCAGTTTATCTGATAGGAAGCTATGAGTCAGAGTACTTGTTCACAGCTGCTATCTGTTTGCCTGATCGAAACACTTGTTGCCCTTAGCTGTTTACACTTATTCTGCAAAGGCTGCTGCTCCAGCTCCAAGGCTGTGTGGGGATGCGAGGTTCCCCTGGGCTTAACGGGGCTTTGATCAGATAGCACACCAGCACATCTGAACGTACACACACAAATACACAAGCAGGCCAGCAGCCACACAAATAGAGAGATATGCAAAGAGATGTTTGCGCATGTGCAGGCTCAAATACAAATTTACATGTATCTAGACAAAAGCACAAATACACAATTGAGCAAAATATGCACTCACACATTGCTGCATGTGCATAAATTCAAATACATGGGCACAGACTGTGCTTAAACACAAATCTATGCACACAGAATCAGACACAAGCTAGCAGGGGTCCAGATCAGCACCAGCATGCATGGGTGGATTTGTAAAGCTAGGCTAGTTTGGCTCGATGGTTCATTGGCTACCGCGCTCCATCAGCCCCTCCATCAGTCTGTCCATCTGTCTGCTCGTCCGTCTGTCAGTACTGAGATGAAATGCTCTGGCCTCCCGTTCCTGGGCTCAGCTGACAGACTGAACAGGCTACACTTCACTGCAGAACAACAATATTGTAACACTGCTTCATGTAATACAGCTGTTCCACAACATAATTCAGGGTCACACTTAATGTCGAATCATTTTTAATGTGTTTGCGTTAGAGATTGTGCATGCAGAGTTCTGTACAACAAAAGTCTGATTCAAACTTATGGAGATGAAGTTGATTAGATCTTTCATTTATAAATGCAGCATGAATACAAACTGGAATACTGATTTACTTCAGTTTTTATCACAACAATTTGCCCCAGTTTGACTGAGCCATGGGGATAGTGAAATTGGGACAAAACACCACCGGTTTTGGTTTACAGCCACTGTGTCATTGTCACACATCAAATAGAATAAATCCAAAACTCATTGCTATTTGTATATTTTGTTTTATCTCAACAATAAAATGCAGCAGCGACAGATTGTGTCCATTAAAACAAATGAATTTGAATCTGTAATCAGGCACTTCCCATGCACTGCTCTTATACCTATGCACTAGAATTTGTATATAACTCACGTAGTTGTGAGCTATGTGACTAATGCACTGAGAAGGAAGTAGTTTAAAGAGTTAAAGTTTGCATAAAGAGGCAGCTTGGATGGTGGAAGGGTCAGACAAACACAGGACTTTCATGTATGTTTGTGTCCCCTGTGAAACTGAGTCAAGTCCGAGCTTTTTCAAGATCGAAGAAAAATAAATCTGTTATAATTATCATATGTGTATAGTGAACAATTTGAGCCAGACAGACGTTATCACTATGAGGTTTTCATTGTATATTCAAGTGGCAGTAGGCTTCCATACTGACAGGGAAGCAAAGAAGAAAACACGTCTCCTGCTCAAAATTATGTTTATTCAGACTTTACTGCCTGCTGTATGCTTTTTTTGTTGTAAATTAGTGGATAATTTAATGTTTGCAGGTCTCTGAAAAGTATTTACATGAAATATCCATTTGAAAATTACTATTTGAACCTTACTGGTTTGCAAACCAGAGATGAGGGGTCACACAGGAGACTTCACTTTGTTTTAATGGCTCACAAGCCAAAAAAGTTGGGAACCTAACCATTGCTTTAGATGATTCCAGTGTGGTGACACAATCAGTGCGATACAATGTAATGTAGCACAATCCGAGTTACACCATATAGTCAACAGGTCACTTACTTGCGTACTAAAGGCACCTGACTCCAAACTGCTCTGCAGGGTGTGCGTGGCCTGAAATTAAAAAGCCTGACAAGTGAAAAGGAAACAACCCACATGTATGATCTTTCATCAGAGCTGATTTGTGTTCAGACAGCTTTAACTGGGTAACAGTGATGTTTAATTGTTAAAAATCTTGATGTTACCATCCCCAGCCAGAAGGTGGTGTAAGAGCCCCATATGTCTCTCTCTGACCTCTCATTCATCTGTGAAGGCTTATCACTCCACTACGTCCATAGTCTATGTGGGACACCCTCAGCCATGACTATATAAGTATGTATATTAGTGGTGATGGAAGCAGGTAGACTGAAGATGCCCTGCTGGTGAACCTCGACTTTTGATTGACACCAGCAGCCTGTCCCGCTAGTTTGGATTGCAGGCGGCTGTTCACTCCACTTTAAAATGCAGCCTTACTCATTACTGCAGCAAACAGACAGATATTTGTTAATGAATCCACATGCTCCAGTAACTCTAGCTTCCTCAGAGGCACTGGGAGAGCAACCACTTCTTCTCAGTGGTGTCTTCATGGACCAAGGAGGGTTTGTGATGGAGGGGGGTGGGTCAAAGGTCAAGGGCGGGGTCACAGGGTTTTAAGATGCTAGGGTCCACCAGGCAGAGGTTATCTGGGCCTAATGGAGTGGTTAAAAGCTAAGAAATGCAACAATGGTGAGTGTCACTGTAGCACTCAGTTTGTCTCAGTTACACAACAAAGAAGAGGGATAACATACTTTTTTTTTCATATACAAACCATATATGTGACTAATTAGTTTAACAAAACCATTTAATTAACCAATCTTCTTTGTTTCTTTGGGTATTTGGTTGCTCTGGGTTTTTAAATCACTTCTAAAGATGCCACTTTGGCAGCAGATGTTCCCTGTCATTCAAATAAAGCTGATTCAAAATGAACTGAAAGACAGCTCAAGACAAGTAGAGCTGTTGGCATTCACACTAAGTTCTTGTTTATTGTTGCTGTACTACATCTGTTATGGGTTTCATGATGAGATGTTTGTGTGGTCTGAAGTAGAGAAGAAGGATTAATTTCTGGCACTGCATCATGGTAGAAGATTAGGCAAAGTGCTGATGGTATCTCAAAGTATTCACTGCACTGTGCATCACAAACAAACAAACTGCATTCGTAGCACTGGCTTATGTAAAGTGATCCTCAAAGACAAGTGCCTTTGATTCCAGCCTTTGAACTGAAACGAGAATGTTGTCTAATAATAAGTCATGCTGTTATGTGATTACATCCACTTCAATCAGCAGGTGGCAGGTGAGTATTTGTGGTGACTGAATGTAATGGAATTACATTACGGGGCTGAAAGTCATCACACTGATTTGATGAATGTGACTACAGAGAATGTGATGAAGTTTAAACCATGCTAGAGCCATGGCATAGAGATTGTAGGCTTAATATCGGTTGTTTCACAATTGGACGGATCTTCACGATTCATGGTCCCCAGAGGATGAATCCCACTGACTTTGTAATCCCGTTACTTAACTTTTCGCACCATCGTGAGGTTAATATTTTTGTTTTTTTTTTAAATGAACTGCCATATGATTTGGTGCATATATATTAATTTAGTGTTTAGCTCTTATTAGCAAATGTTAGCATGCTAACAAGAATGATTAAACTAAGATGGTAAACATGGTAAGCCTTACACCTGATAAACAACAGCATGCTATCACTGTCACTAGCATTTAGCTCAAAGTACTGCTGTACTTAAGTACATCCCCACAACGCTTTTAATGCAGTTGTAGAACCTTGAAGGGAAACTTAAGTGTTTTTGAACCTGGGCCATGTTTTCCCATATATTTGTATCTAGGTGACTAATGGAGACATCAGTGTTTGATATTGGTTCGGTATGAAGAACCAATACTGCTGACTGCAATGTAATACATATGGGCATTTGTGCACCATCAATTAAGGTCCATTAAAAGTGTGTGTTTTAGCAACTAACTGGCTCAAATTGTTATAAGTGTCTGACAAGTTTATGAAAAGGACCTGGCAGAAAAACGAAACGTTCTGCAGTCTGAAATATCGCAGATGCTTCCACATTGTCGAAATTAGCCATGAAACCTAAAATCCTTTAGATAACACTAAGCTACACTGTCTGCTCTCCAGCACAACAAACTCTTTCCGGCAGTCCTCTCTCCAACTCTGACTCATGTTTCCACCATTGTTTTTCCAGCAAAAAACAAGTCGCCTCTCACGAGATTTCAGAATGGGACTTCTCTTTGAGGGAGTTTTGATCACAATAACAAACAGACCAGGAAAGACATTTCATTTCTCTGTAGAGTCCTTTCCATAATGTTGTCAGGCACGTCTAATAACAATCTGAGTCTGTTAGTGGCAAAACAAGCACTTTTATTGGACGTTCATTGATGGTGCACAGTTGCCCGTAGCGATTACATTGCAGCCTGTTTCGCCACTGCAGCAGCAATGATCACTCTCAATACTGAACCAGTCTCAAACATTGTTGTCTACATCAGTCACTTAGACAAAAAAAAACATGAGAAAATGGGGTCCAGACTAAAAAATACCAAAGTTTCCCTTTAAGGGCAGCACACACCAGGAACAATTACTATAATGATGTGAGCATACACACCGATGGATGATAACGTTTTATTAACAGTGGTGCCAAGCACATGCTGTACGCTCCAGCTGTGTTGGCAGCTTAGGAAAATGGATAGTGGTCATTTTAAAAAATGATGTAGTTATGGTTAGCTATTGTTATAGTTATCATTCTTGTGTGCTTACACAGTAGAGCCTTGTGTCATTCATGCAAATTTGAATGCTGGACCACTTGTGTTTATTTCCCCCAAACAACCAATGTATCAGCTGGAAATTTGCTGTTTTCAACTTGCGTCAATTCATATCTAATCACATCTTGCCATTACGTTCGTACCCAATCTCTAAAATATGCTTTGTGTTTTGTCAAACATGCAGTTAGACTTTTAAACAGGATCCAACTCTGACTAAAACAAATAGAGATAATGTAGAAGGAGCACAAACAATTTTGTCTAGTCAAAGTAAAAAAAATCCCAACATTCTTAAATTAAATAAAAACACATTTTGGTGTTGAATGTTGATTCATTGCTGTGATACAACTATATAATAAGAGCCCCAGAACAACTAAAACACACCAGAGCTGGTTTTGAATCACCACTGCAATAAAATCTTTTTCAATTTTCTTTTTCATTTATCTTTAAAGCAATAAAGAACACATGTCTCCACAAACAGAAACCCAATAGCAGCATTCTTTATCCTCTCTTCTTTGAACTCCAGTATTCAATGTTAAACAGTGTCAACAAAGCATCTGTGTTGGGAGCTGCACAAGGGGATAGTTTATTTCAGATCCCATGTACTGCATAATGAAAGTAACCTTTCCAACTCTGGCTGGCACACAACTCGGGAGAAGTGTGCAGGAAAGGGCTTTGGTCGAGGATAAGACGGGTCATAAAAGGCTACTGTGTTGGTGCTGAGAGACATATCAAACCCTTGTGCCACAAGCAGGCCAACTATCAAACAATGTTTTTTTGGTCAAAATGTCCCGCAGTTTCCTTAAGCTTTTCCTGGCCGTAAATCATGCTCACACTGACACTGTGTCCCAAACACACACTAGGCTTGGCGCTTTTAATCTTTTGATCACTGGACCAAATAAATTCATGTTCACTGCTAGACCGCAGGGTGAAAAATAATAGGAAACGGCCCAGAGGCACAGTGGGCCACGGCTTAATGCATACAGATACAGTGTGTCTATTTGCTGCGCATGTATTTGTGTGTGTTTGTATATTTGTGTTACTGTGTATTTGTATGTGTGTTTCTTTGTGTTCCTCTATTTGTGCGATCCAGTAAAAGACATCTCACAGAGCTCAGAGGCAGATTCATTTCGGAACACTTCCTAAATTACCCCAGCGTTTGCATAAAGCCCAACAAATACACTCAGCAATGACAAATGATTATAGGCCGGCAGCAAAATACACTTCAGTGCCATCGTTGCGTAACGGCTCATAAACAACAGTGATCACCAACACCAGCAAAAATGTACTTTGAAGCTGATGAGAGCAGATTTATGCTTCTTCAGGCATCATACATAAGTAGGTTCAGAGGCTCCATTGAAAAGGAAATCCATTAAAGACCAGACAGAAAGAAAACAATACAATAGGGATATAGTGGTATGCCATGATAGAATATGACAGGACAATAGACATGGAAATGATGCTTGTGCCATAAAACACCTTCGGCTGCAGCCAGATTATCAGCAGTTCTTACAGCTCAAAATGTAGTCACTGTATTGCCATTTACCATTATACCTGCTTTACCACGTCTCAGGAGAATACCACGGCAATTATATTTCAAGTTTAAAAATGAGTTAATGCATTTTATAGCCACATTAGTGACGTGAGGATGGTAATGTCTGTGGCTTAGTCAGTTAAACAACCACTGTCAACTACAACACAAACAATCGCCAGTATTGCACATTTCTGTAAACTACATTTTCATGGTATTATGTAGCGGATATGTTGAAACTTTACATTTCAACAACACAGGAGTTACGTTGTGGATGGATTTAGGCACAATGATGACTTGGTTATGGTTAGGGAAAGATCATGTTTTGCCTTAAAATACCTCTTTTTGGGGCACCATCATTGCTGGAAAAGCAGCAATGCCACAGTTAAAAGACAAGTTTTGTGCATTGTCCCAACAGGAAAGGAGCAACAACTTGCTTAATATAATATAATCACCTGGTCTTGAATGGTCGTCTGCAGCTCGGCATGCCATCTACCATCCCCTACACCTCCCAATGACAGTCGGCTCATATGTCACTAAAGAAAATTGATATGATAAGTATGAAACATTAAAATGTAACATATTAGTGTTTTGGAAAAAAAACATACAATATCAACACTTTCTTCTGGCAACTGACCTGTCCAACAACAATCATCCACCAATTATTAAATGGATTGCCATTAAACCAACATACCAGCAATACTAACATTCATGGCCCTCAGAAGATGAATCCGACTTTGGTTACCCCTTAACTTTTCATCTACAGCCGCTCACAGGTTGAAGTTTTACTTATCCAGTGAAATATCTCTTCATCTGCAAGATGGGTTGGCTTATATTTTGGTGTGATGTTAAATTGTAGCCTTTATTTATTATTATTATTTTTTACAAATATTAGAATGCAATCAGTATTTAGCCAAAAGCAACACTTCACATAGTTTCACAGAACTAGTAGTGTGGCTATGGGATCATAGTTTTGTGTCATCTATTTCAGCATTGTTTCATTTGAAAAATGTAGTTTCTCCTTTTTAATGTGGTCACCATATATGCTTCACTAGTCAGCGTTTTGCCATGTGTAATTAGTTCTGTTATATGTATGTTTTGAATGTTTTGTATGTATGGATGTATTTAGTGTGCAGCCCACGATATTTATTCAGTCTTTACAAAGATTGAGAAATGAATCTGCAACCATCAAACACTCAACAACCCTGTTGTTCATAACAAAATAAAATTATAAGTAAGAATAATTAAATAAATCTTATATCATTTGTTAGACATATTTATTCATTAGGGATATGATGAAAATGCAATGCAATGCACTGTAATTAATTCAGATTAAGACTCTCTGATTGAAAATGAACCTACTATTCATCAATTATACAATGAATACATATTCAAACAAAGTTCTGCAGCAGTCTAATCAGAGATGGATTATGTTGATTAGAAATTTATATGTAAATTTGAGTGAAAAGTCTGATTAGTAGATGGGTCTAAATGTGCTTGTACTCTCCAGCCTTGGCTCTCTGAGTCTCGCTCTCTTGGCAGAGCTGATCTGTCTTGTACGCTAGCAAAGGTTACTGTGGTCTCCATTAAAGAAGTTGGCCAGTTTGTCTTTGGTGCAGAGGGAAGGTGAGCCCAGTGCTCTGAGGAGCGAGGCTCATCCATCCAGGTGGCTGCTGACAGGGCCAGATAAGCATCTCACCCTGGGCAAAAATAACACAGCGTCCCATTGAGACCTGATAATTACACAGGCCCACTGCTACACCAGGCCTGATGTATGGCCCCAGATAGCCATCTCACACTCGCTAAGCTGCTGCACACACACACACACACACACACACACACACACACACACACTTGCACTTAACACATGGGTTGAACCACGCACACACATACACAGTGAGATGGCATATCACTTCTATTATAGATCTGGAAAATGCATCTGCAGCCAACTTTAGCTGTAACAGAACAGAGAGGTATGAGGTTTCACTTTACCAGAAACATTAGCACAAGTGGTGAAAAATAATGTTTCAAAGTGTTAAATTGTGCTGCCGCAGGTGTACAAGACTCTTTCAACACAGACTTTCACGAGATAAGAAATATCACTGACACTTAGCGTGACGGGAAGATGTTGGCACACTATCTTTTCTTGTCACTAAACATGCCACTCGCTGATGCTATACACTCAACAACCTGTTCAAAGCCTTGTCCCAACAAATACCCTCAAGTCAAATATGAGCAGTAGCAAGAATTAGTTAGCATGGCGATGAGGCATTTATCAAAGTCCTGTCACTACTGCCTTAAGTTAGAAAAAATTAAGACAGATATTATTTGAAATTTGAATTTTGTTTTCTTAAGCCACTAAAAAAGAAGTCTAGAATTTTATCTTGACTCTCTGAGCTCTGAGATATGACTCATCTGGAAGGACAGGCAGCAGCGAAATATATATGGTTGGCTTTCAATACGAGTACTGAATTGGCAGACATGGTGTAAAATAATCAACACGTTCTTACAACTGTTCTGTCAAATATGGCAGCCTGGTTAATGGCCCTCTATTTAAACTATGACACTAGGTACCCCTCTAACATCAGTTTTGGACATGTCAGTATCCATGACAATTTCTGTTTGTTACATGTTAAAGTGTCTTTCAAAATAAACTTCGGTCTTCACAGGAAACGTAGGTCTAGGCATTCTTGAGATATCACATTCAGGAGAACAGGACGGACAGATGGACGGACACACAACCCGTAAATATAAAGTTTGGAATCACACTGAAGTCCTGCTTTAGTTTCACATATTGTTCTTAGGTTCAGGGATCTAGGCAGTGGTCTACACCATAATACATTTCCAACTGATTGCCTTCCATCCAGCGATTAAATGCTGGTGCAGTTGGCTGCCACAGAAAGCCAGCGTCAGGTGGCCTTATGAAGGAAGTGATTGGCAGCCTTCACAGAATTACATAAATACCAGCATGAGGGTATTAAGAGCTCTGTCCCCAGAGTGCGAAGAACAAGGTCGCACTATTGTGCAAACTTGCAGGTGATCCGTTCTTTTCTTAAGTTGCCATCCTTCATCTGGTGAGCTAACGTGCTGACAGTGACAACTAATATGGACCATTGTGTGTCCCATGGGACCAATGACACCTGATATGGCCACCTGGAGCTAAGTTCACAGAGAGGGGGAGAGTTCACGGCTTGTCTGGCATTGTGTGGTCGTCCCTTGGGCACAGGCACCTATGATTTATGGCAGGTTGTACTGCTGTCACGAAACTGGTCACTTCCTGATGTTAGATACACGGTACAGTGAATCAGAGACTGATATGATAAACACCCAAAGTCTGAAGCGGAGAGGTTAAATCAATACATTACAAACAAATTTCCTGTAACACAAACTTAACTTTGACATCATTAGATAGTTCACTCTGATAGGCAGATCTATCTGTCAATGTACCGCAGATCTTTGCTGTTTTAGCATCAACTATCAACACAAGCAACATTTTCCTCTTTATTTTCTTTCTTAATCTTGTTACTCAAATCCTCTGAAGATTAAATGCTTTTTGGATAAAGAACAGGATAGTTAGTAGGAGAAGCAACCATGGCAAAGCAGATAAAGAATAGAGTATTAACAGCGGCTGCAGAGACTCAAACTTTATCTACAGGAAATCCAAAGAGATAGACAGAGTACTGAGTGCAATGTAGCACTGAAACACACAGTAAAGCTGGGCATACAACGTACAATTTGAGCCTGTTTTAGAAATGCTGTTGCTTAATTTCAGCCTCCACTGTTCAAGTAAATCATCTGCAATGTAAAGCCAAAGCTCATGATTTATGTGCTCAGACTGTACAGTCCGGCTGTCAAGCCACAACCTGGGTGCTCAAATTGTATGTGTAAAATAGACAGTAAACAATCTGTCAGCCCGTTCAAAATGGTCTCGCTACAATTGTTACTATTGTTACTAAAGATTCATGTGAAAGCTTTGCAGCAGGTATAAGACAGTTTGGTAGCGGAGGTGGGTTCATACTAATTTAAAGACAGATATCCCCAAAAGAACTTAAAAGTCCATTTCTGCAAAAACTGGTCAGTTCAAATTCTGTGTCCTCTCTGTATGGGTCTGGTATAGGCTACACTGTATTTATTGACAGAGTGAAAGAAAAGTCCCAGGCCCTGGGGAACGGACTCGAGGTTCTGCTTCAGCTGTGCGTGAGCCTGATGACAACCAACCAAAACTGGTGGCGTCAGCAGTCGATCGGGCCACAATTTGTGTACACCTGCAACAACAAAGCTGAAACTAAGTCCAACTCTAAAATGGGTCGTGTTGCTCAAAAATTGGGTCAGATCATATTTACATTTATTGTAAGGCAGCACCCTTTAGTGGCCACAGTTATTATTACAAGAGCAGAGGAGGAAGTGAAGAGACGTAGCATTAAAAGCTATCAGTGTTGTACAGATTTGGGAGAAGCCCTTATATGGTAGGCGGATCAAACAAGCACAGGACTTTCACCCATGGGACTAGTGTCTGTGACCTCAAGTCAACATTGACAACATAGGCTAACAACATAGCCTCGTATGCTAGTAGCGTACTATGCTAGTGATGCATGTGACATGTCGTATGTGAACACTGTCACGCAACATACCTCACATTATGTTGGTAACAAAAGTACTTATTTATTGCCAAACCTAATCACATAGTTTTGTTGCCTAAACCAAACCAGGCAGTTTTAGAGCGGAAAAGGAAGCGCTGTGGGGCCAGTCATCTAAATCGTTTTGGAAGACTTATTCTGTCATTTAGGTATGAAAGAACATTGGCCCAGCTTGAGTACAACTAAATGATTAAAAAGGTAGTTTTTAAGTAGTGTTGTAAATTATAATAATGTCATCAGTCATTACATTACACTCATACATGTTTTATTGTTATCTCATTGCACCAAACTCACAGCTTCTGCTAAAGTCATACAGGACATAAACTCTTACAGCCTCCTTGTGAGCTGAGTTATGGCCAGGCAGTGTGTGGGACAGCCTCATGTAGCCCGGGGTCAACAGCATCAGGCTGAGGGAACATGTGCAGCAGTGGAGGCGAGCCATCAAAGCCTCGCAGCCACAGAAACAGGCTTCATTAATCTCAGCCACCCTGACAGCACCATTGTGGCCTCATAAATAGTCCGGGCCCATATCTGATACTCCACAGTGACAGGTGGGGAGATGGAACAGAGATGTACAATACTGAGGTTGTAGGTAGGTGATATCAATCTATACAACTATGTACAGTAAGCACACACACACACACACAGAGTAAAATTCCCAGCTTTCTTACACAACAAACCTCTTGCCACTTGCAACCCAGTGCAGATCACAAAAGAGGAGAGGATGACATTACTGTAGCTGAACCTGAACCTGCAGGTTTGGTTTCCAGGCACATGTTCTTAAGAATGAAACAATCATTGTACCTGTCAATAGCATGTTCAGAAAAAGACACATACACTGACAACCTGCCTCATCGCTAGAGGTGAATTAGTATGAGTGGAATTTCAGTTAAACAGATTTTGATAATGAGTCAGATTTTGGTTTCCTGAGGCAAGGAGAACTGGCTGAATACTCCCTACTATAAGATGTCATTCATCTTTATTAGATGTAGACGTTGAAGCAGAATGCAGCTCTACAGAATTAGGTAGCTGGCATCTGTAAAATCGCCACAGGTGTTAGAGAAGCAGACGGTGAAGGCAGCCTGTCAATATGTTCACAATGTAGGCATTTTGCATCCCATATGTTCACTGTGGGATTTAAATAGGTCTTGTCTGCTACATCTTCAGCTTTCCTTTTTTTCTCACTACTTTCACTCCATAGACATGATCCACTTTACTCTCTGCCCCAAAAACAGATGCTGACTAAGAGTCTACAGCCATACTGCCATTTTGATGTGGGAAAACTGTGACAAAGGTCAGAAAAGGCCAGATTTTCTTTTCTTATTGAAGAATTCATTGACTTCATACACCTGAAATGATTGTATTATTTTTTAATCTTTGCCTCAGTGCTCAAATGTTTCCTAAATGCAGAGTTGGAAAATCCTTAGCTCTCTTTTTCCTGAAGACAGCCACTGTTGCTTCTGTTGCTTTATGGCCGGCTGTTATCATCTTGCAGTTTAACTGACTGTAACAGCCTTTTCCCCACTAAAAGTCCCCCTCCTGCTGTGTCCTCCCCATCCTCTCAGCATCCCCGTTCCTGGCCGATACACCTCAGCACATGGCTGCCAGCAGGGGAGGACATCCACACCACTGACCCGTGAACCTGTCAAACCAACCAAACCCCCCTGCCAAAGAACCTGCAGCCCCCTGCCCCTGCCTTAGTGGCAAACGGGGGCGAGATGTACAATGTAGCATTTTGCTGTCAGGATGTCTAGTATGTAGGTCAGCACTGGTGTCAGCCCAGAGCAAAGAGTGAAACATTCCTGTTAAAACCACTTCTAACTTTTAGCTTAACCTTTAAGAACTGCTGAATTTCCCTTCTGGGATGAAAAAAGTTATTTCTATCTATCTATCAATCTCTTATTCTTACCTAAACAGCTCTTTAACCCAATCGCCAGAATAAATGTTGGCGTTGGATGGATACGTTACAGTTGCATATGATTTAGCATGATACGTTAAAACTTAACATTTCGACACGGCTGTGGTTAACATTTGGTAAGGTTAAGGCACAAAAGCTACTTGTTATGGCTAGGATAAGATGGTGTTTTGTCTTAAGATAACCACACTGGCACTATCCCTGCTGGAAACAGAGCAATGTCCCGGCCAAAAACAATTGCTTTTTGTACCTAAAAAGCCGCTGGAAAAACAGCGACGCTTTGTGACTCACTTAATCATAACTG
The DNA here is from genome assembly GCA_035609425.1 of Epinephelus awoara. Classification (NCBI taxonomy): domain Eukaryota; kingdom Metazoa; phylum Chordata; class Actinopteri; order Perciformes; family Serranidae; genus Epinephelus; species Epinephelus awoara. Next base: position 32,274,201 of record CM069302.1, read on the forward strand.
GTTTTGTTGTTTGTTGGTTTTAAACAGTTGTCTGCAGTGATCTGCAGCTTGGCATGCATCTCACCTTGGTATCATGCCATACAACATATTATTATGTTTTACAGGCTGGCTTTAAATGTAAGGCTGCAACGTATCCTCTTAAAGTGGTTTGTATGATATTTTACAAAGTTATGCACATGCTTTGTTTTGAATTAGCACCCCCAGTGGTTAGGGAAGGTTTCGGAAAAGAATCGTGGCTGGGCACTGTACTTATGTGATGCTACGTAACATAAATTAACTCAACAGTGAAATTTGGTTTCACACAAAACATGAACCTGGGTCTCCTGGATCAAAGTCCTGTGTTTGTTTGATCCACCCACCAGCCCAGCTACATCCCTATATGGACTTTGTCCAGTATATACATCACCTGACTTCCTCCTTAGCTCCTATCATATGACGGAGGACAGCCAACAAGCACATAGGTCACATGATCACAATCTCCTGGCTCATGATGACATGGGTTAAATACTAATTACTGTGCATTACTTTTCATGGGTGTAACTATGAACAGTGAATGACACCAGCAAAATGTTGACACTTTCTTGTAATAGAGACCAATAAACTTGGTGAATATTGGTATTGCTGCAGGAATGATGGTCAAACATTATAAAAATAAGACACAAGTAATAAGCCAGTCATCCCTTAATTCTTCCCAGCTCATTTGCCCAGGCCAAACTTTTTCTGCACATAATTGGAATACTTTCATCAGCTGCTCTTTGGTTCTCATTAGGAGCCAGAATCCATGGTCTAATAATTAGTGACAACGGAGGCAATATTAGATTCCCAGAAACCTCCATCCCTCTTCCATTTGGTCTTAATTAAATCACTTGAAAGCAGATGAAGTTCAGTTAGTGGTTTTAATGGCAGGAGCCAGAGCCCCATGCAGAGAAAGGTCAGCTCTGATGAAGGACTGTGCTACTCAGAAAGGAGGGACAGAAAAAGCCTTACTGGGCTGTGACAGGTCTCTGGCCAGCACCAGCCTCCATCGCTCACCCCACTCACTCTCTCCCCCTGCTTCCAGCCCAGGAGCAAAGTGTCAGGAGCTGTTGATGAACTTGTTTTCCAGACAGCCGTGCTACCTTGGCCTGCGGTTTCGAGTGAGGGAATGCACCCAGTGGGACCTGAAACCGAACCACCTGCTGCCCTCGCCCACTCCGCTCCTTGACTCCCAGCCTTCTCCGTTTACCAAACACCAGTTAGGAATACTCAGCCACTGCTATTTGCCATTTGGCACGGCTGGGGTGTGTTTGATGGAGGCTGCTGTATTTCTGCTTGTGTATTGTATGCATGTGTTTATGTGTGCATGTATCCATCTGTCCATCCGGAGCAGGGGTTATATGTGTATAAATGTTTGTGTGAGCGTGTTATGAGGGGTGAAGAGACAAGCAGCTGAGGCCTAATGAGCTATAATGAGGTCTAATAGTGGAAAAGCCATCTAGAAGCCATGACCTTGGCATTATGACTGATGCCCACAATCATAACACATCTAAAAACAGCCTGGGAAACAACCTAAAACACGCCGTCCTCTCACAGGGTGGTAAGTCATCGTCCATATTTCATTGGAGGCGTTGAATTACCTCAGAGTTAGCAGTGATTACAGATTTTGCGGTAAATCTGCAAATGGGACTTTGGTGGTTCGTTTTGATGGGACCATCATTTCCATTAGAGCATTTATAATAATAACAGATAGCTTAGCATGTTAATCGTGTTTGTAATGACACAGGAGAAGGTGTCTTGCTCATAACATCCGCAGTGCCATTTGGTGAGGGCTTCTTTCCAGAGCTCTGAGTGCATATATATTTAGTGTTGGTGGCCACTGTGGGAAATGAGCCCTCAGTATAGCTACTGTCATTGTTGGCTCTATATTCTGCATATCGAACTACAGGACACATTAATAGACTTTGTTAGGCATTTAGAGGACTTGCTACCAGGGTATGCAGACCGCAGTTTGATTCTTCTTAATCATCATCTAAAAACTGCATTAAAATTTAATTCTTGACCTTTGAAATAATAGTTTGATAAAACAATCCTAAGTCAAAGTCCTCTTTAAAGCATTTTCCAAGCTTTTCATCCATCAATTGATGGAGGTCCTCCACCTGTCACACAGCTCCTGCTGGTAGGCAAGTAATTGTTAGATCGGGCCGACATTTTCTGATCTGACCTATCAGCACGACAACATAATTTGTTTATCATCGTGCTTAACTGTAAGCCAACATGGATGAAAAGTCTTAAATGTACCATGGATAAAATTATCATTCCCAAGTTGTCAAATACCAACATTTTGTCACGCCCATCTGTGTGTGATATCGATGCCAAAGGCACCATTTAGCATCTTTGTGAAAAGCACCAGGCTTTTAACTAACTCCCATGTAAACCCATCCACTGCAATACTTAACTCTGAGAGCAAATGATGTAGTGTAAAGGGTGAGAAACTCTGCGCAGGGCAGGTGGGAGGGAAGTAGATTGGAATCAAACGTCAGTTTCGATTAATTTTGCTTAAATTAATTGTTAACTAAACTGTCAATTAACAAAAAAAATAAAGACGTGAAATACAAGAGGCCTTTCCTTTTAGTCTTGCACTCCTTTGAGTAAGTGAGCTTTAGTACTGCATTTCAAAGCGCTATCCAATTAGAGGTGATGATATTTTAATATTTTGTGATGCAAATGTCTTGCTTTTTTTTTTATTATTATTATATTCTCGTTGACTTTGCTGACAGACAGACAGACAGCCAGTCATGTTATGATGTGGAAACATTTCTGATGTCACCGTTTGGAGCCATAAAACCCCCTTCAACATTGTTTACTGTGTTAGCACCACTAGCCATGCTGACATCCCTCGTTTGTAGCCCATTTGAAACCAAAAGTTGTTACATAATTTACATACAGCCATCGCGCACTGAGGTCAATAAGGTGATGTCACTCACTTAACGTCATCATGTTACATTATGTCATGTAACAAACACACTCATTTTAGTCCGAAACATGATCTTTTTTCTAAACCTGACCAAATGCTTTTGTTGCCTAGACCTAACCCTTACCGTTTAATTCAAGTGTTTTAATGTGTTGCAGCTGTGCATCATGTAGATACACTACAAGATGCCCTGTGCATTATTAAGAGATGCCGATGAGTATGAGCAAGTGTCTGTATTTGACAACCTGGAAATGAAAACAAGTTCAAAAGGCTTCTGTGTGTATGTGTAAACTGTGTATTTTGTTGTTCAGTTTGGAACATTTGTTGCAAATAAACTATGGTAAGAATATTGTTAAGATTAGGCAACAAAAACACTTGGATAAGACTTGCCAATTTGAGGGGAATTTTAACTTCAACAACCTGTATGAAATTCAGACATGCTACACGGCAATACAACCAACCTCTAGCCCCTTATTTTCACAACAAACACTTCCTGCATCGGCACTGAGTGTTGGTATTGGACGTTAATTGTGAAGTGCAAATTTACTAGTAAACTGGGGTAACACTGGGCTGTGTGTCCATATAGTTGATATGGTTGAAAACACTTAATGCCAGAGTGAACATACATTCCTCCAAACATATTTTTGGTAGTCCAACAACTGCTTTTTCATAAAATCATTGATAAGAGTTTATAAAAGCATTTGCTCTAAGCTCTCGAGTGTATTTTTCTCACATGGATATATTCTTCCAAACCACAGCTACCGGATTGATTATATTGGATTCATTATACTTTAAAAAATATCTGTTAGATTACCCTAAATGCTCAATGTTATTATCAGTTAGTCCTGTATTCTGTGAGCTTGCTATGCAGTTTTCCATACTTTTGTTTTAATATCTTGACAGTTCACCATCTCACAGATTTGTCTCGGGCCAGCGGCAGGTCAGAGATGTAGCAAGAGGTGAGAGCTAAAAGGCTGCCCATGTGGGCTGCAGCTGATTTTCAGGGTACAACACACACACACAACACACACAGGCTCAAATACACATTTTTATCATGAACACACACACTGCTGAAGCTGACAGGGTGATGCCTTTTATGAGGCAACTAACACAAACAATTCACAGGCCATAAGTCCTTGTCTCCACGGTTTTTGTTTGGCCATAAATTACATACAAGAGCACCCATGGGACCTTTAACCAGAAATATAAAACAGGCATAACAACAGTGCTGTTTAAGAGGTTTGAAGGGTTATAACTGTGCACAAAGGTTACATTTTACTTTCATGCACATTGCAAATATTAAAACCCCATATTATATTGTCCATCAATGACTGCCACCTCATAGCTCAGCAGCCTCTATTTGTCTGTATTTGTGTCTGTAGTGTATAATTAGTCAGTCTTGGCGTGCTGTGGACGGCTGGCTAGTGAAGGGAAGCCCTGTCAATGTGGACTGAGCACTGCTGGAAGAATAACAGAGGCGCTGCTGCTTTAGCTGCACGCTGGGACTTATTAAGACTGGGAAGGTGCGTCGTTCGCTGCAGCAGACGCTTAACAGCCCACATCAAACTCTCTCAGACACACTTGCACAAACAAAAGCTATGTATATGTGACTAAACCTCCCTGCTGTTTCATGGCTCTGTCAGGGCCACTCAGCCCTCAGACAGTCACTTTATTTCAATCAGTGCTGGACAGGTATGCTGAGCGCTGGGAGCTCCCCCTGCTTCAGGCCAGATAGGCTCTTCCACTAAATTATGTTTGAGTGGCAGGTGGCAGGTGGCTGTGTTTGGTCCTCTACTGACTGTTCAAACGGAGGAAGCTAGTTGGTGCATCATCTTTAGCATCAAAGGTCTCTTTGCAACCGATCAGTCAGTCAGACTAACAGGAGGAATGTCGCTTCAGGATAGAGATATCTTCACTTCCTCCACCTGTAAAAAGGCCTCCAGTGGTGGAGGGAGCCCAAAGGTAAGAGTGTCTGGGTCTTGAAGGTAGCAAAGTCAAATCATCATCAGGTCTGCTTAGGTCACCCAGCAAGATACTCTTAAGCAAGTCCTTTAAACTCAGCATCTGATTTCTCCTGAGAATCTCCGAGACAGCATGACTGTGAAGCAGATTGATGGTCAAAAGAAAAAACATCCTCAGGCAGCTTTCCCCAAATAATGAAAAATATATTCCCCAAAATGCTCTGCTTCGCTTTGCCAGACTCAAACCTTGTTTACTTTTTATTCCAGTAACCATTATTGGAAAAACATCTCTTTAGTAACAGATTTTTTCAGTTAATGAGGACATTTGAGACTCTCTGTGCATTTCAATACAACAAGTATACTTATCATCATTTATGTGAACATTTTCTGATCATGAAAAGGAATAGTTTTGTAAAATATGCACATTAACTTGTTTACCCAAAGATTGATAAGACGATTGCTATCACTCTCCTAATGTGTTTGCTGTCCTTGGAAGGAAAAAGTCTGCAGATAGCCTCTGGACAAATTAAACAAAATCCACCAACCAGCACATCCAAAGCTCACTAATTAACACGTAATGTCTCATTTGCTTAACACTGCACAAAAAACAAAGTGAGTTTTGTGCTACTTCTTTGGTTGGACCTTGACCCTGGCAACCTGACTGTAACAAGAATACAGATTATGTTTATGTTTGGACTTAACCAAAGCATCATTACAGAGTAAAAAGCCACAAGTGTCATTGGGTCTTTGTCGCTGTAGCCAGCTGTCCACAATGAAAATCCAGTTTTGGTTGTTTAGCCATCCGTAGAGGCCACAGAGGGCTTACCTTTGGTGGGGTGTATTTCCAATAGCTTCATATTGTTGTGTTGTTGTATAAATGTGCTTCAGGAGGTTTAAGGTTATATTTTTTGCAGTGGAGAGAGACTAAGTACCACTATCAGATCAGTAGGGGGGGACAACAGAAGTCAGGTTGTAACAAGTTTTTTGTTTATGTGGTAAGTGTCATATTATCACTAAAACTTTACGTTGCACTACTTGTTACTGGGGAAAGTAATATTATCGCTGTAACATGTTAACTAGTAACACATAAATGCCCGACACTAGACATGAGTGGTATTAGGAGAACAAAAGCATATTGTCCAGTACAGTATGTCTCACCTATTCTTTAATCCTAATCTTTAAATTTGGTTACTTCTAGAACTGCTTGCTAAACTTAGCTGCAGATCGTGGTCATGTTAAAGAGAAACAAACACTGACTGTTGACAGGAGACGGATGCAAACTTGTTTCTCTGTCAAAGTCATACACAGTGAAGCCTGGATTTGTGGGGTTTTACGGCACCATAGCCACATCATTCTACTTCCGCCTTGCTTCTGAGAGAGGTTCTTTGCATGACCACAACAGGTCCCTTGTCAGGAAAACATAATCATAGGTTGCTGAAACAAGCCGCCAATGTTGTGTGTTTTCGGGTAAGTACAGTCTTGGATTTAAACCCAGATCTATTGAATACATATGTACCTTACTACTGGTCACAAGTTTATTTTTTTTACCAACCCAAATGATAGACTAGTCACTCATACGCTCCATATGAAATGACATATAGCTCTCTGCTTTCTCAGAATCCTGCCAAAAGGGGAAATCTCAGAGGACCCTTAAACATTTCTGCCTGGTTGTGTAAGACTGTGTGTTCGGCCCATAACAAAAGATGCCTCAGGCTTAATGTTTTGGAAAAGGGAAGAAAAAATCTTTATGGAGCTGACCCTTGGAGCCTTGAGATGAAGGCCATTGGTAATTAATAGTCCTATCCCACAGCCCTTTTTATCTTCTTGCAGTGTCTCTGGACACCCCAACTCTAGTACTGATGGTAGTCTGGTCCTGATGTAGATTCAGCATTTGGGGATGACAGGGGCCTCAGTGGTGTGTGATTGGCCCCCACAGGGCTGCTGATTAACAGCCATGGGAACAGAGAGTGCAGGGGCAGGGCCTCACAGGACAACCTTGTGGCCCTGCACCACAGTCCTGGCAGGTTTTAGCAGTACCTGTGGGGCTGGTTCTGCAGAGCACTCAGCTGCCTCTCTGGGCCTGCTTGTTTTAGGGACAGACAGTGATTGAGATCCGTATGGCTGTGTTTCTTTTTCCTATGGATGCAGTGTGTTTGATCTCCAGGCTTTGATCTTAAAGAGATTCTTCAGTGTCGTCCTTCAGACTTTCCAAAGAAAAACCAGAGATCCTTCAGGTCCTTAGATGTGACTGTGAACCCTAAAATAACCTCTGAGCTCAGTGTATCCTCTTACAGTGAGACAGACTGAAACCAGTGACTGGCACTTCATAACAATGTCTACTTTTTTCTGTCAGGCTGTCACATGCTCCTGAGACTAAACTGTTTTGCAAAGTGGTCCATCAAATAGAAAAGATATTTTTGCATATCAGTTGTTCATTCTTTTGTTCCTCTGAGATGCTTGGGAGGGTAAAGTACATGATGTCTGAATGGAGCAATCAGATGTTCGTCTGATCACTGGGATAAAGGTGTTATTCAAGAACACAGCCGCCCTCAATGACTGAATAATCACAGAAGGTTGTGTTCTACTAAATAATTAACAACAGGTCGCTTTCAAAGGTCTTGTTTTATTCAGAGGGGAAATGTATCTGACAATCTGATGGTTTGACAAAAGAGTAATTTCGGGAATGTTTCAATAACAAAAGTTCTGTGACAAGTATTACTGCAAATGTGCTGTTTTACTTTGTTACTTTGCTGATATCCTTAACCCTCTGAGATGCAGCTCAGCACTGTGTGTCAGGTTTTTATAGCCATAAATCTGTAATAAGCATTGTGTTGTTGTTAGGTGCCTATTCAAACTTTGAACATTTAGTGTGTTTAAGGGCTTACGACTGCATATGACAGTTGTTTCATAAGTTGTTTCAGCTATTAGAAGGTTGATACAATTTGTTACACAGTTTTGGTGCTAAATTTTGGTGGGGTTTTTTACCACCTGAGAATTTATTCTAAAAAAGGTCAAAACTCCCTCCAAAATACCACATTAAGACACTAAGACCTGAAGAGACATCACAGAAAAATCTATGCTGTGATTTATTATTGGAAAGTTTAGACAGTTAGCATTTTTATACATAATCATATTTAGATATAGTCATCTTTTTATATGGATGTTTGTTTCAAAGAAATGGTCTCACTACAGTGAAACTTCATCACACAAATAAAACTGGGCTCACTGAATCCATAAGAGTCTCAGCTTTCCAGTCATACCCAATTTATGCATTTCCAAGTCTGTTTAGGGACACCAGTACACAGAAATATTCAAATATATTGGGCAAAAATAACACACTATGAGACATAAATGGAACCAGCATAAAGTGGACATACCTGCAAAGGGGAGACTAGTGGGTACCCACAGAACTTCATTTAGATATCTTAAGGTGAGAGGTCAAGGGACCCTTGTGAATTAAGTCAAACTTTGGAGCATCATTTAGCTTTCTTCCTGTGAAGCATGACATGGTACCAATGAATCCCTTAGGTCTTCTAGTTTCATATGACGCCAGTATCACTCTAGTTTTAAAAGTCAGCCCACTACAACCTCCTGAAGACAGAAAGTCGGTCGGGATTGCCAGCGGCATGGCAGGTCTCAGGGTGTTAAAGGTCCCATCTAGACATGTTTAAAGACACAAAGGTGCTCTTCTTTAAATAACAATTTGTATCTGATGCCGTTTTTACACAAATAAGTTGAATATATTTTTTTATAAAGTTCTTAAATTTACATGTATTCCTTCTTCCTTGTTGAAAAATCCAGAATATATGATTATGCAAAAATTGTTAATTTCAAATGTTTAACTTTTGAACACAAGATGTCTCCTGCTTTAATGAAAAGTCCTTCCTCAGCATATGTACAAAGGAAGTTTTACAATTCCACATCACATTTTATGTGAGTTACATACTGGACCATCATTGGCTTCCACATCAGTTGTGATGTCACAAACTCTGCTTGGAGGTGCATGTGTTAAAGTGAGATTTAAGATGAACATAGAGAAACTTCCCTCCTTCAGCAGATGAATGTGAAAACAGCTTTCTAGTGTCAGACTCTGCACAAACATTATTCTGCTCAGTGAAACTGAAACATCCAAGTGAAGTACCAGTGAACACATATTTGAGCAGGGGGGCATTTTGACAGGCATGTGCCGCTGTAATGGGGTAAGCCTGACCCGTGTTTAATGCTAAGAGATCTCCTGTGGTGTTTCTGGAGATCACTGTCAGTATGAGCAGTGTAGTATCATCTCTTTCCAGACAGATGTCCTCCATTCCCTGTCACTGAGAATATTTTTATTCATTCATATTATGCAGGAATGGCCAACCAAACTCTGAGTGGTCTAAAAGCAAAGAGAAAAACAGGCAGGAGGTTGGATCACTGTCATGTTGTACAAGTAATACATGTTTGAGATTTTTACTTTAACCAAACCAAACTGCACAACACTATGGAAAAACATCAGTATGTGTCATGGTTGTTCAGTGGAAAAACCATATCTGAGGAATCCAGGATCAGGCCATGGGAGGCTGGCACCCGTCTGCTCCTCTGGCCATTCACAACAACACGCTCCAATAAGATGTCTGTAATAATATTAGTGGGAGCGTTTTTAAAAGTGCCCAGACAGCCCCAAAATAATATGCTATACAAAATAATACAGAATCTCTAAACGATATCCACAGCAATCTCTGTGACTCCACACCAAAAATTACAAACCAAAACCTGGTGGAGAGGTCTTCATAGAACAACACATTTCTCTCTGTGTGAGGCGCCAGTAAGATCACTTCAATAGTGAAAAGGTACATTGAAATTGATTTTTTTTTAGACACTAGCCAAACTGGCCAATTACTTACTGTTTTTTTAATTCGTCATTGTGGCATTTTAGATGTTTTTATAGAAAGCTCAGAATTATAGCATCAAAATTCTCCTAAAGCTGCATGTCAGCAAAGTTTAACCCCAACACCAACTAAATTAGGAATCATTATTATTATTTCCATGGTCTAGGAAAGTTCAATCAATATTTGTGAACTTGAGTGTCTCTTTCTCTCAAAGCCAGGAACAACAGAAGTGTTAGTCGTCAGTGAATGCCAGCCTGATTTTTGGACCCTTGTTTCTACAACCCAATTGGCCTTTTTCAATTGTAGTGTTTTTAGTCCTGAAACAGCAAATGTGCCCATATATTCACACAGCCCCCTGGTTGCTCTCACTGTCATCTAGAGCATCTTTCCCAATTGATTGTCTATGGAGTAGTTCCATATTCCAAATTTTAGCACCCCAGCTTTTGGATCTGGGTAATAGCAGTTATTTTTTAATAACATTTTTGGATTGTCTTAGGCCATAGGAATAAATGTGTGAAAATGGACATAGTTCCCCTTAAACCAGAAGGGCACTCATAGACGGTGCCATCGCAGTTCCCCCCAGGTTGTTCTGGTGAGTGTGAGCAAACCCCCGTTAACACTGTTATCTCTGTCAGCACTGTTGCTGTTGTTAGCACTGTACTGTTAGCTGTTAGTTTTCAGCTCAGCCACCTCCATGTTTGCTTGTGACGGCCAAGATGAGAGCTGTGTGCAGGCAATCCCAGCCCAGATGTGTATTGCAAGTTTAACAAAGAAGAAAAATAACTGTGTATGTGCCATGTGTTTTGGATCCATTCTAAAATTGAATATGTCCATCCCTGGCCCATGCTACATGCTGCACCCTTCCAACAAGTTTCACGAAAATCAGGCCAATAGTTTTTCTGCAATCCAGACGACAAACAAACAGACGCCAAAAACATGACCTCATGGCAGAGATAATGAAACATTTATCATTAGGCAATGAGTGATAAAAGGCTTTAATGGGCATATTGCTTGGAAAAGGACTGTTTCAAACTCTTTTATCTAAATGGTGTATGCCCTTTGGTATGCAACTCCTAAATTGCACTGATCCTGAGACAGCCTATCTATAAGATACGAGGGAGTGGCAGGTCTGGAGAATGAAGACATCCCTGCTCCACCTCCCCAATTACCTGTCCATCGTCACCTCTGACGTCCCTAGTATCAAGCCTGCACTGATATTCTGACCGTGACTCCAACCTTCAGTGCCTCTCCATCTAAATGACTTCCTTAGGTCAGGGGTCAATGTCCCATCACTCACTAAAGCCTAGCTGATTATTTAGTAAGGTCAAGGTCCCAGGATGAGTATTCGCTTAAATAAATCCTCACATGATATTAGACTTCCTGTTTAATTACGTGACCATATATTCTGTCATCTGCACAGTATTCAGCATGATGATAAACATTTGGGTACTTTTTTCGGCTCCTAAAAATAGTGATCACGTAGGGTATTATTGTTCAGAAGATCAGAATGTTTTATTCTAATCCAACAAAGAAAGAGATCAACACTTCTATTTTTATACCATTTTCCATTCGACTTTGTTAAGTTTTTTTTAAAGACATTACTATGTCTGATTGTCTGTTTTCCGCAGTGCTTCAAAGCCTTTCTCACAATTTCAGTCCACGGTTTTATTTTCCATATATGACTCAGCATCCGTTCTCTGTGGTGCGTGCTTCTTCTCAGCTGCACTGACTCCATTTTTTCTCACATGAATAACTTTTCATATGAACTGCAGCCTGCTGGTTGGATCGCGGCTGTGTTGGTGTAGAATCTGAAAGGCTCTCGATGACACATTTGTGTCAGGAAGTAGGTCTGGTCATTGAATACTATTCAGAAACACAAAGGCAACGCAGAAGGTAATATTTACATCAACAGCAACATTAAAGGCTGTAACAATGTAGCCACCGTGCTGCAGAGTGTGTAAACAAAGCAAAGCTACAACAAATCAAAAGCCCAAGTTAATTTGCCCCCATAGAATCTGGTACGGCCCAGCGGGGTGGGAAGAAAGAACCAGCGATTGTGTTTTGTTTTTGCCTCCAGCTTCACAAACAGTGGCACTAACAAAGTATCCTTTCTGTGCCGTTTCCTTCCACTCTGATTGGACTAATTGGGACCTGTTGACAGTGAATCCCATCCGTGCAGGAACAGGCCAATCACGTCTCGGCATCTGTCATCCCTGGCACACAGGGCTTCCACTCCCCTCATAAAGGCCTTTGTCTCTGTGACCTCAGTGACCTTTAGCATTTTTTAATATGGGAAGTCTGATTAAGTCTCCAAAAACAGGACGTGAAACATTTTGGTGAACAGAATTTGTTACAAAGTACAAAGGTTGTACCCTTCATGGTATAAACAGCTCCAAAGCACTGTAAACGTTTTAAAGTCGAGAAAATTCAAAATTCTACAGGAAAAAAACACTTCAATAAGATTTTAAGTGAGATAATTGAACTTAATTTCTTCAGTTCTGCCTTTGAGTTTGTCCAACTTTTCTCACTTGTTTACTTACTTCCAATTGGACTAACCTACAGCTTTGCACTCTCACAAGTTTACATTTTTGTTTGTTTCTATGTACCACTGCTTGTGCTTTCTAGCTGACAGACATGGTCAGACTAAGTCAAGCACCACTTGGCACATATGATTTAACTGATTTACATAGAAGTGGACATGGTGTGGGGACCAGGCGAGGCGGGTCTTCATCTTTGTTTTAATTTTGATCAGACATAAGACCACGTGACTCGTTTGAAAAAAAAAGGCATCCTGTATAATTTTAAGTCAAATACAGTGCACACTGGGAAGTATATGCCAATGAGCTAAAGACGTGAAGGATCAGCTGGACATAGTCCACTCATCCTTTTGTTTTGTTACAAGATGGAACTCATGGTTAGAAATTGCAAAACTGGACAATTACTGGGCAATTTAAGTTGACCTGATTTCATCCTGACGAACTAACTAATTACACTAGAAGAAGATTTTTTTATATATATAATTGATTGTGAGATTTTTTGTGTACTCTTAGAGTGAGTGCACAGTTTGCAGAACTTTCTCCAAAAAAATCCCAGTTTAAGATTATAAATTTGTGTTCAGACAGAGCAAACGCTTTTGTCTTGTGTCACATGAATTTTACTTGACCGTTTATGCAGCCTGCCTCATTTAGCCAATGTACCAACTGTACAGACGTCAGCTGTGAGCTAGCCAGCAACAGATGCTCTGCGTTCATAAAGTTCCAGGAAATGTTTGAATCTTTCACTCTTCAAGTTTTTATTTTAATGTTCTGATGTATATCTGTTAGTCCCTGCAATTGTTTATTGTTTATTTATACATTTTTTCTGCTATAAACATTAAATAAGGGTAATCAATTGTGAAAAGAATATCTGACTAATGTAACATGCATTTAAATGTATTACACACTTGATGATGGAAGTCTTGTAAAGACAAAAGCTTATCCTATGACAGTAGAAAGCTTTTGTACCAGTGGGACTGAGTTAGGATTCAATGAATCACACTATGGAGGAAACAGATACATCCTTACTACATGGTTATTTTTCTTTCCTTTCCTTTGAACGTGTGCAGAACGACAAGGCACAACACCACCTTTGCTCCAGCGGTTAGCCTGAGACAAATGACCAGAGGAAGAGCGGGATTGAGGCGACTGAGGAAGCCACTGAGCTCTATCTGAGAGTCTCACTGAGAGCAACTTATCTGTCAGCACCATTATGAGCCTCTCATATCTTGGCCTGCACCTGTCTTTGGCGGTCCAGGAGTTTTGCGAGCCCCCCCTCTCCAGACTCCTCACTGCCCTTCGTCCTCAGGAGCTGAGGACCGACCTGGGGATCCCCATTCATGGAGGATGATCGACAGGGCAGCAGCCAGAAGAAAAGGCAGCTGTGATGAGAGAGAGAAAGAAAAGAGTGTGTACCCATGTCCCCTTTGTGCTTTTAACTACCTCCCCTCTTGTCTTCCACGGCTATGTCGACACAATAGAGTCTTAACAGAAGCTGTCAGCAGACAACACTAGTGTGACCACCGTGGGCACCGGGGTTAGCCAGGATCACATTAGCTCCATGTTTGTATGGCACTGAAAGCCAGCTAGCTACAGTTAAAGCAAGTTTTGTAGTGTTTTCTAAAGGAGCCCGCGGCAGCTTTCAGCCTCTTGTTTGCCCACACTGAACTCCAAAGAGCCTGAGTGCGTCACATCATTGACGAAACGGGGGGAGGCTTTAAAATGCTTGAAAAACAAAGTTAGGGTAGGTGTCCAGCCGGGGCCTCCACTTTGCACCTGAGGTTTGATCAATATAGTCAAGTGATGACATGTCAATTTGCACTGGTAGAAAAGAGATGGCAAGGCCATGAATGGCGGTGCTGAGAGATGGCGGCAGGTGAATTGTTCTGACAGCGGATACAGTGTATCAACGTGCTGCTTTTAAGTGTGTGTTTATCTCCCCGCCGCCACTCAGTCAGTATTTTCTTACATTCGGAGCTCTGTTTGACCAGTGCTTGTGAAACCGATACTCGTTGCCATCTCCATTGTGCTTTTGCTTTTGTGATAAAGCAATGTTTATGAGTTATGGCACTGCACACACAGTCACGAGCCAGCTGCAGCCATTATTTGATGTTCGATACATGCAATTAAGCCACAAAGGCACTTCAGAGCTTTAAGCTGTGGATACAAAAGAGGTGGGGTGGCGTGATCAGATAAGGTTGAATCACTTCATGATTTTAATTGTTACGACACAATGATTGGGCAGGTGTCTTAGCAGAAAAGGATTAAGAACACACACATACACATGAAAGAAAATGTGCTCAGTAAGAGACCACCTCTGTTGCACTGTGTGGCCCAGTGGGCCTCAGATTTTGCTCATCATTTTTATGAGCAGCAAAGAATCTGTTGTAAATAAAATAATGTTCATGCATCTTTTTCATGTTAAAGATGAAATCATATACTCTTTTTTTTTTTACAGGGCTACAGCTTATATCACAGCAGACACAGTTCCCTATACGTTGAGACTGAAGTGTGCAAAGCCAATGTTTTATAGCTTCCTGACCATTAGATGGCAGTAATGCATAGCTGAGCCTTCTGATCTCCTGGAAGGAGAGCTGTTATTTTCTGCTTTCTTGGAAAGGCAGAGAAAATGTTTGGCTGATCATTTGTGTGTTTTAGTTTGAAGCGGTGAGTCAGCACAGCTCGGTTTGGGTCCAGTTTAGGTAAAAATATTAAAATCAGACTTTGTCTACCCCCCTGCCTGCTCCTACACAGACAATCTGGGTATTTGCATTCGAGGGGAAAAAAAAAGTTTTGGGGTTAAAGTTGTCCTGGGAATTTGAATTATATTTCTGCAAATAGACAAAATCATGTAAACATAAGACATCTGCCACATGTACAAAGATGTGAACCACATATACAAACAATTACAGTCAGTGCAGTCTCTTATTGTAAAGTTCAGAATGAAATTACGCTGGAGACCAAAAAGGACACACGGTTACATAATATCTTAGCTATATATAATGAGATCCTCTCTTGATCATCACCTATGATATCCAGAAAAAGAGGAAACCGTTTCCCTCTTTGTTGACAGGGTTTACTGTAAGCGTAGGATCAGATCTCAAATTCCTGAGAGACAAGCCACCAATAAACAAACAAGCAAGTCAACAGAAACACGTTTGACAGAGAGAATAACTCACTGTGGTAGCTGACTGCAGTGGCCTTATTGTGGTCTGGCTTTTATCAACACAGAGACAGCATCACAGGGCCTTTGGTCTGCAGTGTACACAGTGGATCAAACCAACCTTATCTGCAGGCATTGCTCACCAGTGTTTGTGTTACCTTAGCTTCCCGTAGTTCCTTCCCTTTACAATGAGTTTAGTCCACTTTATCACTGCTGAGGATTTAGCCATGTGCCCCTATTTATTTAAGATTAAGATTATTTGTATATTCAAGTAAGAGTTTACAGTTTGACTTACTGCACATTCATTCTTAACACATGTACATAGCCCCACAGCCATTTCTCCAAAGACTTCAAATTCTTACTCAGGCCTCAGCGACTTGCTTGGTAAAATTGAATGGTAATGTTGTCTGGAGATTGTAACCATTACTACAAGCAGGTCATTGCAGTTGCAAATTTTAAAAGGATACAAATGGAATAAGAAAAAAAGGATTTTCCACTCAGAATTTTGAGAAAAAATGAACCGTAAAAATTTTTATTTAACTATGCATACTGTAAGTACTGACTGTAGTATTAAAGTCCTAATCATTTTCGTCATATTAAAGCTGCTTAATTCAATATTTTTATATTAACATCAGATGAAATGACCATGAGTTCTGTTAAAGGGGTCACTCAAAATGATGGACCCACAGAAAATTATTGCTCAGCTCAGTTACCCTAAGCTCTGGGGAGTGTTTTAGTACCTTTCTATGGGGTGCCGTTTGTAAAGTGTGTCACGCTGAAAATAACATCAACATTTTGCCACATTTAGCTTCAAACAATGTTTATAAAAGTGCTGTGAATTTTTTAACCCCACCTTTTTACCACATTTACAGCAATATTTGTTAACTTAGAAATATATTAAATAGTTAAATCTAAATATTAAATGTGGCACCTAAATGTTAAATCTAAATCTAAATATGAAATCTAAATGCTAAATCTAAATCTAAATATTAAATCTAAATCTAAATCTAAATGTTAAATCTAAGTATTAAATCTAAATCTAAATGCTGAATCTAAATTTAAATGTTAAACGTTAAATCTAAATGTTCTGGGTGAAACTAAATATTTAGCTAATATGCAAATTCACACTGCCGGTCACCGGAAGTACCAAAATAAAAGCTCAAGATGGTCAAACTGTGTTTATAGAATCAAATAACGAATTAAAACCAATTTATCGGGGAAAATGAACACTTGAACATACATTAGCGTGATAATAACTACCTAAAATAACAAAAGACATGTTTGGAGAAATTTTATTTGACATGTACTTTGAGTTGTTAGTGTCCCTTAGGAGGGAATCACCTTGTTGTTAACAAATACTTCTGAGTAGAAAACCAGCAGAGTTTAGCTACATATATATATGAATATCTCACATTTTTCACGTCGCTGTATCATCATTTAGACTAATCTGGTGTCTATAAACACAATGATTGAACAAACATTACTATTTCTGTGTGCACGTTTTGAAATTGATAACATGGTTTTCGTAAATTAGCGGGGCTAACCATTAGCTGTTAGCCCCGTTAGCTGTGTCTGTAATGACTCATCAACTCTAAACGGTCCGTGAAAAAAATATTTTTTTCCAGTGAATGTCTTAGTTACAACATGATTTAGCTAACTGGAGTAGTTTCACGTCATATCCGACAACGGGAGGCTTTTAACAGATGACGTCCTGATGTTAGCTTTGCTGCTGCTGCTGTTGCTGCTGCTGCGGCCACTGATGCTTTTTAGACATCGTGATTTCCCAAAACTGAATAAATACCACACATCGCAACACAAAACTGCTTTGCTAGCTCAATCATGTTGTAACTAAGACATCCGCTGGAAAAAAAAAAAATTTCACGGACAGTTTAAGAATTAATGAGTCATTACAGACACCACTAATGGGGCTAACAGCTAACGGCTAGCCCCGCTAACCAATATACTATAACCATATTATTATTTACAAAACATGCACACAGTAATAACAATGTTTGTTCAATCATTGTGTTTATAGACTTTATAAACATCAGATTGGTCTAAACGGTGATATAGTGAAAAATGTGAGATATTCATATATATACATATATATATATATATATATATATATATATATATATATATATATATATGTGTGTGTGTAGCTAAAATCTGCTGGTTTTCTACCCGGAAGTGTTTGTTAACAACCAGGCGATTCCCTCCGAAGGGACACTAACAACTCAAAGTACATGTCAAATAAAATTTCTCCAAATATGTTTCTTGTTATTTTAGGTAGTTATTATCACTCTAATGTATGTTCAAGTGTTCATTTCCCCCGATAAGTTGGTTTTAATTCCTTATTTGATTCTATAAACACAGTCTGACCATCTCAAGCTTTTATTTTGGTACTTCCGGTGACCGGCAGTGTGAATTTGCATATTAGCTAAATATTTAGTTTCACCCAGAACATTTAGATTTAACATTTAGATTTAGATTTAGATTCAGCATTTAATATTTAGATTTAATATTTATATTTAGATTTAATATTTAGATTTAACATTTAGATCTAGATTTAGCATTTAGATTTAACATTTAGATCTAGATTTAGATTTAGCATTTAGATTTAACATTAAGATTTAGATTTAATATTTAGATTTAACTATTTAATATATTTCTAAGTTAAGTTAAGTTAAGTTAAGTTTTTTAAACATTGTTTGAAGATAAATGTGGCAAAATGTTGATGTTATTTTCAGCGTGAGCCACTTAAATGGCACCCCATACCTTTCAGCTACTTGTTTTGGGTTTACAGCTCACAGCGTTACTGTTGTGCTTCAGCTCTGATCATGTTATTTCCAGATGCAGCAGGTGGCTCAAAGGTCTCAATCCTAAAATGAGAGTGAATAGTGGACTTACATTTGCCAGATGGATTTTTTAGCAATAGAAACGTGATGCATTCACATACTCTGGGCATCAATCAACAGATATCATTGTTACTGGTGGGGTCCGCCTTTTACACAGATTGTAATCCATGCACAAAGTGGACACTATGCAAAGACAACAGCTAGTTCTATGTAACATTGTTGTCTTTTTTTGTCTTCTGCATTAAAATGTGCTGCGATACATTTAGAGACTTTTCTTTGCGTTTCTGTAGCCCGTGATACAATTATGTGGTCGCAGATGGCATAAAGTGCGAGACTATGATGCCTGAATTCTGGGTTTGTGTCCCAACTCCTGTCTTGGGTTTAGGCGACAAAAGCCAATTTAGGTTAGGGAAAGATTATGATTTCAGTTAAATGTTAAATAAAACAGCGATACAACAAATTTATGCTGTAGTCATTGTAAGTGAATAATGTATTGCAAGATTGCCTAGTATGGCGGAAAACTAATTTAACACGCTGTCAGTGAACATTCTCCTGATTCGTTTAGTGTCAATGTTTTTGTGACTTGCCAGATATGTTAATTAGCAACATTCCCTTATTTTTTGGGTAGAAAATGTAATTCACTCTGCATTACGTTGCCCTCAAAAATATATTTGTTGTATTATATGAGTTGTATAAAACCATAATTTCTAGGAGACAAGGCTGAATTAAATCCCCTCAAGCCTACGGTGTGTTTGCCGCCCCCAGTGGCTGTTAAATGTGTCTTTTCAAATGGAACTCTGGCGCCTGTATTATTGTATTGTATTATGTTATTACTGTATTATGCACTCACCACCACCACCCACAAGTGCCGCCGGTTCAACCAGGAGCAAACCTTCAGGGTGTGCCAAATTTTAGAATTTTAAATGATATATGTCAGGTGGCATAAATGACAAATCAGGGCAGAAGATCAATAAAAAGTCCATTACAAATGAATGATTGTGAACGAAATAGCTAAAAAATTATTTTAAATTATATACATGCATTGATCGACATACAAATGTGAAGGAAAAAAGAACAGTCCCGAAATTCTGTCATCACATTACTCTATAATTGTACTGTTGATTTACTGTACTCTAAAATAAAATTGTAAAAATGCATGTCACACTAAATTTTATTCCGCCAATAAAACTACAGGTGCAATAAATTTTATATTTCAGAGCTTTTATCCTTCACTACATCAGCCTATTTACCTCAAGGGCAATCTGCTGCCTCAACATGTTGTGCTGTTTATGACTTTCCAACTTTTGTATTCAGCACATGCTATTTGGGGGACATGTTTATCCACACTTTATTATAGCGCAGTACCATGAATGCGTGCATTTTCAGTCTCCAAAGACCCGATGGGAATCAACCCTTAACCTTGGCTCTGTCATTGCCATGATTTATTTTTAAATTATGTTGATTTTTCCATCAGACTGTGCATATTTATGCCACATACACCTTGGTGTTTGCAGGTAGAGGAGAGGTTTTAAAAGTGGAGTCATGTCTGTTCTAAAGCACAATATGAGGTACCAGGACCTACTCAGATAATATTATGATTGGCCAACTGAAAGCTCCTGCTTTTAGAAGAGTTCAACATTAAATGTGCCTTGCATAAAATCAGCAAGGGCTGAAGGGCTGTAACAGGATCCCTCTGTTCAGTTGTACTCTACTACATGCTTCATACACACCGCTTTAGACAAAGCTGAGTTTAAATTGATTTCAGTAATGCTAGAGTAAAAGAGACACCTGATGGTTAAATATAAAGTTTATTTCTCAACTCATTCACTACAGCCCACCAGGGAACCAGACAGACAGAGTGACTGACAGACAGACAGATGGTCAGAGGGGGAGATGGGAGATGAGCAGCAGTGACTGACATGTATCCAGCCCTGTGTGAGCCACATGCCACAGTCATTCCCTCTCAGCCAGGCAGAAAAGCGTCGCTCTTGTCTCTGCAGGCTGCGAGCTGCCAAACACTGCAGCTTTCCTCCCCGTGAACAGGGCTCTGAACCCAAACCCTTTGGCCAAGTGCAAGAGAGGTATTAGGGCCCATGTCAAAACAGCTTACAGCCAAGCAGTGTGCTCTAAAAGGCCCAGGTCTATTCATGGAGTCATTCAAAGTGACAGCACCCTGAGCCTCCTGCTCTCTGACAACCCCGTGCACTGGAGTGAGGAGGTTTGGTGCTTGGCTTATGTTAAGGAACATGGCGTCGCTCTTTGTTAATGTTGGCAGCTGAGGGCAAGTTCTTGAAAACAGGAGTTTTCCTTTAAGAGAAAAAGCTCAGTCCGTGCTGCTGGCAGCATTTACATGCAGGGAGAAGGCCAGGTACTGACCATGCTTTGATTGAAATCTCATTCTGGTTAAACTGTTTACTTGAATACAGCTGAGTTGAATCTTTGTGTTTTCTTGGAGAAATAAGCCACTTGCCACATCCTCAAGTGAGCAACAATCTGACAGAGGAAAAAAATAACTGCCACCATGTCATTTGTTGACATCAAACTGTACGCAAAGTCCTTTGAGACAGCACAGACAGACCAGATGGAGCAAAATGTTTCTGTGTCACTGTAACCTTTTTAACATCACAGTATAAACCCTAATCACAGTTCTCGTCAACAGAGCATGTGCCTAACCTGGTTAACCAGTGTATGATGTGCATAAATGTTGGCTCAGATTCAAGCCACCAATGAAGAAAAGTGTGTGGGTGTATAGTTATAAGCACTGTTGGCAGCTTGGAGGTATTTCTACAGGTGCTGCATCTGCACACGTGTCTTTTTGAATTACAGCCAACAAGTTCTCAAAAATCAATAGCAATGGCTAGAAATATTAGTTTACTGTGGCGCTAGCTAGTTCGTCAGCATGAATCCTTCACTATTTGTTTATTCTTCACTTTTAATGATTCATTCACACTTGCATGCTTTACGCACTACTAAAATAAAAAATAACTTGACTTTTGGTTTCACGTAGTAAAGGCACAGCAGAATCCCAGGTGAAAATCTTTTTTGACCCATCCAGTGAGAAAAAGCTGGTCAAACTCCAAAAATACCACATCCTACATTTCCCATAATGCAACTAGGGTAGGGTTTTCATTAAACACTTTTTGCTTGGTTAACTTTAACATGTTCCAAGCACTGAAACCCAAGTTGTTAACACAGGCTTTGTTATCCTTGAAGTCCCCAAGCCAAAACAAAAAACCTTTCATGGGATCATTGGAGTTATTTTCTCCGATCAATTCAGAGTAAAATATTCTTCATGTGTAAAGCTGGTGCATGTTCCCTTAAATATCTTAAGACAGCCTTAAAAGGCTAATTAGGGTGAAAAAGATGTGGAAATCATGATGTTTGAATCAAATTCAAAGGTCAGTTTAACTCATAGACTTTATAAAAATAATGGACGTAGACACTGTGACATCACCCACTGGTTTGTGGATTCGCATTTTGAGGCCTCAACTGGACTTTGGCTGTCACCAAATGATCTGACTCAGAAGCCGAGGACGCTATCGGCAGATGGCCTGTAACTCAAAGCAGCCCACCATTAATTATGAGTAATTTTAAGCCTTAATAAAATGTAAACAGCTGCCATGAATGGGAAAATTAACCATTTGCTGTACCATGCTGTAATAATGTTTATTTTTTTTGCTGCAAAGCTGGGCATCTGTGGGGATTGACTCACTTTCTGAGCCTCAAATCCCCGTGCAAAGAACTATGGCACTTCTATGTTTGCTTCATGTTTCAGCTCCTATATATATAATATATATTGTATTTTAGAAGTTCAGCATTCAATAAAAATATCAAGGGTTTGCAATCAAATTATAATCAAGCAGATTACTTTGCTAACAGCAACTGAAGCAGACAATTAGTCATTTGTAATGAATAAGAATTTGAAAGTCCAAAATTTGGGTACCTAAAAGAATAACAAGAAAGCAGCGAAGAAATACATCTTTGTCTATACCTTTCTATTCTGTTTGTGAATATTCTCAACGGTGTTTGTTCTGTTTGTCAGTATCCTGAGCCTTCGACCCTTGACCTGTTTGGCTGCTTGTAATGTTGCTAAACAAGGTGTTAAAGTCACTCTGAATGAATGGAACAGGACACAAAGGCACCTGACAAGTAAGTTTCAGTGTGACATTACTGGTATGTACGGCAGAAAGGATCCAATATCACTCTCTGCTGAGCTAGAGACAGATTGTCCTGGCAAGCTAAATAAACAGTAGATTAATCTGTCTTCTTGCTGCAAGCTGACAAAGTCAGTCATGGATGAAATCGAGGCTTTTGACAGGTAGCCTTTCAAGATGAAGCACCGATAACGAGAACGTGAGAAGGAAACTCTGAAATTCGAGGCTTGTGTCAGACAGATAAGAACAAATGTTGAGATTCAAGGGGTTGCTCATGACATTGCTATTGTTATGTAGGGCTTAGAATTACTTTGAAAAAATGACAAACTCCAGGTGGTAATTTTGATATCACAATATTGATATTTCATCATTAACTTTATTCTGAAAGACCCACTTTTGAAGCTGCACTGACAGGATATGAATCAGCCTTTAATAAGTACACTCATGAACTCAGCTCAGGTGCATACATGCCACAAAACAAGTCAGCATTCATAGCAGGAAATGTTGGTCAGATAATATCTATGGAAGGCTTTTGACACTATCCCAGAGTTGCAGCAGGTGTCAAGGGAGCTGCGCAGGGCCGCCCCGGCGAGCAGCAGGCTTGTCTTATCAGACAAGGCCCCATGCTGTCAGCACAGCGAGTGTTGAGTCTGCTGCACAACATTGACATCGTCCAGACACCCACAAACTCCACAAGGGAAGGAACTGTGAGTTGTCTCCAAACCTCTCTTTTTAAATATAATGAAAGCATCTCCTGTATGTCATGTTACATGAGTGCACACTGTGATTGACTGTCACATTTATAAGAAACAGAAAAGGGACAAATTGCATGCAGAGACAATATTTTTTAGGGATTGTATGAAGGTGATTGCGCTGAGTAAGGGGGCTTTTTCACTTTCTAAAAAAACCCTTCTTTGAACCCTCCCCTTAACTCATAAAAAATTAAATACATTCCAAAATAATAGAGCATGAAGAATTTAAGATTGCAACCACTTTTAAATTGTAAGAGAACATTCATTTTCATATTGTGGACCACTGAGATGCAAATTAAAGAGGACCTGTTATGCTTATTTTAAGGTTTATACTTCTCATACTGTCTGTGCTGGAACACCTGTATTCACCCTCTGTCTAAACGTGCCTGTCTCTTTAAGCCCTCCTGAAAAAGCCTGTCTGCTCTGATTGGTTAGCATTTCTGGGTTTCCTCATCTGCACTTTCAGTGTCTTTGCATCATCATTGCTTTCAGGGAATGACTGTAATGGAGTGTAGTGACAAAAATCTTTCATGTCCCAAATGTTTCAGCAGAACTCAGATTAGAAATGGGGGAGAAATTAAGTAACATCAGCAACCAAGATTACTGGTTACTATGATGTTAGCATGTAGCTACATGTAGCGGTGTATGTAATATAAACACTTGCAGACGCATACACAGGAAGGCAATCCAGGCACTCAAAAAATGTAGAAAACGAAAGAGGAAATTGTAAAAAGCCTTTATTGTGGTGGCTAAATCAATAAAGAGCCAACGCATTTCTTACAGTAGCATGCCCGTTGCAGATGTCCATATGAAGAAATCTGTTACAATCTGACGTCAGTCTGTCAAAAAAGCAAAAAAAAAAAAAAAAATTATTAAAAAAAATATTTTAAAAAAAAAGGTGTAAAGGGGTTTTTGCTCACAGAGATTGCTTTTACATATGTTTACCTCAATATTTGAAACTTTGGCAACTTCTAACATGAACATCTGATATTGCAACATATATATAACGTAATATTTTCACCCCATTCACCAATTTGTGATAATAATAATGTCTTAATTTCCATGGCTCCACAATAGTATGTTTTGAAAATAAACCTCACAAGGAAAGGTTGAAAGAATATATGAATCTTCGGTAAAGATAAATAAATAGCATAATTTATACAACCCTCACTTGAGAAACTGTCAGTAAGGCTGCATATTGACTGACTTACTGTAGGAGTCCTTTGTGTAATGATTCCCCACCTGTTTGGAATAAAGTAAATATTTGCTCCACATTATGCAAAAACACTCTTGTGCTTCATTACATGAAGACAATATTTGGCTTCTACCAGAAACTGGATGCTAGCCATTGGCTGCGGTTCACCACCAATATAATAACAGATAATGCCTGTGATACATTTTGCTCCACTAAATACTTAATATACAGTGAAACAGTGCTGAAGCACCATGGATAATCACTTAACTTACTGAGAGAAATGTGAATGAAAACAATTTTCCTTCAATTAAAATAATCCTCCAGCTATTCACTTATCAAGAATAAATTTTAAGAGATTATCATTAGTAGTAGTATTATTATAAGCACTGAGTGTTTCACATGAAAATGGAAAACAGAATTGTAAACCAAAAATCATAAAATCAAGTACGATATTTTAAAAGAGTTACAGCAGTGTGAAGCATAAAAAGAAGGAGTTTCATACTTGTATTAGCAAAGACAGAGCTAGTGAAAGGCTAAAGTGAACAGATGTGTTTTTAGCTTTTAAAAAATATTTAGCGAGCTGGCTTCCCTGATATCTATAGGTAGTGTGTATAGCTTTGGGGCATAATTGACAAAAGCTACATCCTAGATCTTCTTCCCGCTATTGCAGGGAACCTCCAATAAACCAGCAGCAGATGATTGCAGTGTTCTTCTTCATGAGAAAAGCATGTTTAACTATGTTTCCTTTTTGTATGGTGTAGAAAAAGAGAATAGAAGTGGTAGGCGTATGTAAATAAATCAGTATTAAAATTAGCCTTCAAGGGCAATTAATCCAAACAGGTGTAGACTACACACACATTGAGAAATACTCAAAGGCAAACATACGTGTATGTGTATACAGTCACTAGCTTTACACCCTGTTCATCATATACCTAAGTAAACATACGCATTTAAACACACTCACAAACACAGAGCAGACACAGGTGGATTTCAGCCCTCATTCTTATAATTACTTAGCAGTGTTGAGCAACATGCCAACACGCACCAACCATTTAGTTCTTTCTCAGTGTTGCCCTACAAGACACTGTCATTTAGAGGCTTAGAGGAAGAACGTTACAAGCTAAATTCCTCTGCTTAGAGTGAGTGAAAATACCAAGCAGACCCACTGCACGGTACAGTACAACATGTGTGCTTCCCATCTGGTCTGCATGCTCACTGTAATCAGCATAAGAGCGTACACTGTGTTTCGAGAGCCCAACCTCTTATTTGGACGGCTATCTGAGGAAGTGGTTTTCAGCTGTACATCCGAGGGATCCTCTGCCCACTCCCCGCCTCAAGTGTTGCTACCTGGTTCAAACCAGATGGCTTTAGGCTAGAGCTGCAGCAGCCACAGTGAAGGCAAAGTGTGAGCAATGGAGTATCTGAAACTGTGGGTCAGACTTGGGTGAGGGGAATATTTGATATGATGGAATACATGATAGAACAAGTGTCTAAGATGTAAAATGAAATATTTTAATATCAAATTAACTGTGAGTGAGGGGAAGCGGGATTGATGGGAGTTGGAAGATGATGCACCCAGTGACATGGGGTTGGAGGGGATGAACTGTCAAACCATAAGGATTAACTTTGGCCTTGTCTGCTGTCTGCCTGTGTGTTGGGGAGCCGGCGGGTTTGACAAATTGACTGACAGACAGATGCATCTCGGTAGGTCACATACACACACACACACACACACACACACACAGGGGCCTGACAGGTTGGGAACCTCTGGACTAAAATACCTATCTGTTGTTTAAACTAGTTCCACCACAGCTAGCAACCACAATAAAATACTACTCACACATCAATGCATTAGTCTAAAAATAACCTAATAATGTCACATATGATGACAAAAACACATGTGGGCCATTTTTCTACAGAGCAAGTACTTTTACCTTTGACACTTTAAAGGTTCTGTTACAATATTCTGAGCATTAAGAAAGCAGCAAATCACTATTTGCTATGTAAAGATATAGTGGAGTAATGGCATCCTGAGCAGAGAATAAAGTTATGCTATCTCCATGTACATGTTGTAATCCAAGCCGTCATGCATATTAGTGCGAGTGAGCCCTTGTGTGTTTATACCACTGGCTAACTTATCACCACAGCCCTGCAATGAGCTTATTTAGCGGTAACTGGTAAAATCGGGACAGTGTTATAGTTGGAATGTTTGTTAATGCATCAGACTAAAAGCTAACCAATTAAGGCACCATTTGCTCAGCGCCTTTCCATTTTTTTGATGCTATACTTCTATACTTTTCATTTATTAGGATTTTTAATGCACGAGTTTTACTTGCAATGGAGTATTTTCACATACAGTAGTTGTATTGGAACTTTATTTGACAAAAGTAATCTGAGTACTTCTCGCACCACTGAACCCTTCACACATTCTCTCTTTCTTTACTTTCAGTCTAACATCCACACAGACAACATAATGAGCTCATCTTTAGATTACTTGCTGTGTAAATGACTTGGATGCACCCCAAAACTAACAAGAGTCCCCTAAACCTCAGCCCAGTCTGAGGGCCCCTGTCGATAAGCCAGCGTCGGGCCTCTAGAGACAAAGTCTGTGGCGGCCAGTGTCATTGTTCACTGGCCCTGACAAATCAGGACAGGTGGAGGCATTGCTCTGTCTTTGTCCCCCCCACCGCCCCGCCCCTAACACCATCCTGAAACCTGATCGGGGAAGTCGAGTCATGCACTACAATTCTTCATAACTCAATACTACCGTTGCTTGAAGCCCTGTTGCCTGGCAACCAAATGTTTTGCCGCTGCGCTTTTATTTTGGACTTTTTCTGTCTACCCCACACCCCCACCCTCCGCGCACACACTCATACACATTCAAGTATCCCAGGAATTGCATCACTGAAATGCATTCAAGATCTCCCATGGATCATCACAAGGCCCATAATACCCCCCATTTTCTCTTTTTTTTTCTTCCCCCCATCTGCAGAGGAGATTATCATGGCCTCCAATTCACTTTCTTTCTGTCTTTCAATCCTGTGCTTCTTTCTTCATCATCCATTTTCTCTGTTTCCCTCTTTCTTGGTCTACACCTCAAGCCATTGATCACCAGGCGTGCCCAACCAGCCACACTTGCTGATTGACAGGTCTGCTGTGCTGCGGCTAACCAATGGGAGTGATGGATCGTAGCCGCTTGGTAATAAACACAGAAGCTGTGCGATAAAAGAGCAATTCCTCAATCTGCATCTCAGCAAGTCTGAGTTGAGAGGAGACATGATGAGATGAGAAGAGATGAGCTCTCCGGAAAAAAAAGCCTCCCGGCCTATAAATGGTCCGAGCCTGCCTCTCAGACAGCGCTTCAAACGCAGCGGGCCTGTGCTAATGATAAAGACAAATATCTTGGGTAGACCGAGGCATTACTGATTCTATCCATCACGCCTTGGGAGAAGCCGCGATGGGAGGGCGTGTTGATAGCTCGCTTTGCCTTCTGTGGCGGAATCAAAAGAGCCGAGAGAACTTGAAATTCAATTCCAAAGAGCAAACCGCAAGCTGTCTTCCACTTGTGACAACAGCTCCTGTTTACTCAGTGGCAAACACAGGTGGAGAGCTCCGAAGAGAACACAGCTCCTTTTTCTTCTCCAACCTTTTCTTTCCCCTTTCAATGGACTGGACATAAGATAAATGCTACACACTGATGCTCACACACACACACACACACACACACACACACACACACACACACAGAGTTAGCTACTATAGGTGAAAACACTCACAGCTACAGCTATGCATTTCCAAGGTAATTTTTTTGAACTGTGGAGAGATCACAAAGGAATGAAGACATGAAGGTGATATGTCTTTCAGTGAAGCACGCTTTTAACAAGGAAAAATAATTGGAAAATAATACAGATGAGGAGGGTGAAAAGGAGAAGAGAAAAAAAATGAATGGAGAAGTTTTGTGTATGCGTCAGCAAGTATCTGGTGCTTATAACTGCAGGCTTGTGTGACTTTTGTGTGTGTTTTGCTTTTATTGTAAAGGAAAACAAACCACTGAATGTGCTCTACAAATAAAGTATGACCTGCTTAGTTTAATGTGGATGATCCTTAAAACCACACATGACTGACACAAAAGATATTTGAGTTTAGAATACAGCCCAGGAATTACAGTTTAAATGTCTTTTAAATACTGGGCACCATTGAACTAACTTAGAAGATACATAGGTACAAGGGATGAAGTACGAAGTAAATGGCACTGTATTTAAAGAATATATTTATAGTTAAAGAATATATATTCAACAATTTTATTTTTAATGATCTGATGATACAGGACAAAAGAGCTCATCTAGGTTCTTCTCTAGCATCAGTTTTGATTGTCATGTAGATCCTACATTGGTTGCCACAGTTACATTGCAGTACCCCCGTAATTAATCATCCTATTTTAAAACATAAACATAAACATACCTTTTATAGCTGTAAGGGCACCCTTCTTCATAGACCTAATTTCGTCCCCCAACAATAGCCCCTTTTCCACCAACATTTCCAGGAACTTGTATTACCAGGAATTTATTTACCTGGGTAAAAGAACTCCTGGTAATCTGTGTGGTTTGTGTTTCCACCGCACTTCAACGTTCCGGAAAATGTATTCAAATCAGGCTGATGACGTAGATGATTCGGCGTGTGCCCTTATATTTAGCTCCCCATGGTAACATTAGTGCTGGTAGAGAGAGGAGGGGCTGTTTGTCTCAGCCAGCAGCTAAGTTTGAAAGTATTTTAAGATAAGTGTCAAGCTAAGTTAGTCTCCATACAGACAGCTGTCATTTGAAATTATTAGTAACAATTCACTATCAGCTGAACTAGCGTGCTGTCCTTGTGTAAGACATAACGTTAGTAACGGTGGATCAGAGACTGTGGACGGAGCATATTGAATATTATTGTCTACATGTTTACATGTTCATGCTTGCTGAACACATGTATTGATAAAGTATTGGCTTCTTTCTCGCTAAGGGTTATGAGTGTAATGAGTGTAGCTGCTGTCAACTCAAGTAATTTTTTAGTTATCTTCACTTCGTTTCCTACGGGGCCGCTCGGCTGTTCACCGGTTACCGTGTTGTGTCGGAGTGTGTGTGTGTGTGTGTGTGTATGTGGAGGAGATCAGGGCTGGCACAGAGCTCAGAGGAGAACCATTACCATTAGCGCTGATCAATACTATGGTCTTTGATAATTTAGACCCAGGGCTAATTTAGTCCCGGGTTTCTGTACCCATCCTTAATCAGAACACAAGCAAAGTGAAGCTTGTAGAAATGAAATAAAGTTTGCAGCCACACTGGGGGAAGTGTCGTACGCCGCAAGTGTGTGTTCCACCAATCAGTGTTCTTCAGCACACAGCCCTGCCCCTCAAGAATTCCAGGGAATCTGAAAAGTCCTACCCCCTTACTCGGTACTTTTTTCAGTGAAAGTCTGGGGTTGAGGGAAAGTTTTTCCCCGGGTAATTTCAGTGGAAACATGCTGAGGTTTTTCTAAATCCCGGGTAATTTAATAAAAGCTCCTGCGGTGGAAAAGGGGCTAATAATGTAAAAATTATATCATCCCTAACCCCAACCATCAGAGTTGGAGCCAAAAGGTGTAAACGTTCAGGGCACTGCCCAAACCTAGGGGAGTCTGGAGGTATGCTCCTGAGGAGTTTTTCAAGCTATTTAAGATGATGAAATCTGTACATTCTTTGGAAAATACATTATAGTTGCCAAGGGAAAGACATCCTCCTGTACAGCCTAAATCCTGTTTTGTATCTAATACCCTTTTTTCCACCAAAATTAGGGCGTATTTGCGAGGTCTCTTACAAGGGATAATCCTGCTAAAGTGGGCGATAGACTCTTTTCCAATTGCCAGCAGACCAGTGTGTTTTTCTGGTGTACCACATGTGGCGTCCCGGACCGGTTAGAAAACAGTTTAGTAAACAGCAGAAAGCAGCATGGAGGCCAGTGAAAATGTTTTTATATCTCTAACTTATTCAGTCCCTCTTTTAAAATCTTTGCCAAGTAATTCAGAATGATGTTCGAGCACTGCTTGGTTGGAGATGGACAGTATTTTGTGGCCGGTTGTGCTATTTCCATCCAACATATTCTCACTCCGACCTCGTCACATACCGACGTTTGGTCGTTGACTTTCAATGTCCAGATACAACATGCAACCTTGGTACCCTGGGCACATTGGTTGTTGACATTCTGGGACACTTTGGCAAGTTCTCCCTGCTACATGTATTGTCTTTTTTAAAAATAGACTTCCATTTTCACAGGAAATGCATCAGTTGCATACAAACCTTCAAAATAAATGCACTACATTGGTACAACACTGTCAGTTAGCACTTTGTTCAACAGATATACATGGCTACATTTTACCAACACATGTGGTTGCGTTTAGGCAACAAAAGCACTTGGTTAGGTTTAGGAAAAAATAACAGGGTTTGGCTTAATCTAACTGGAGATAAACACAGGCCTCCCAGGTGAAAGTCAGTGGTTGTTGAACCCATCCACCACCCGCCCCACAAGCCCTTTGCAGACCTCCGCCGCCTTAACTTTCATTGCTGTCCCGCAGCATTTCCCCCTGAAGCCGCTGAGCATCATTAAACCATAAAGGCGACTGGCTGAATATCATGCCAACATGAAAGGATGGAAGTCACTGACCAAGCTGAGGATTTCGACGACTTTGGACTGAGGCCGGGTTGTTCCATCACTGCCGATCGGAGAATGAGTTGATAAATACCGTGACTACTGCTGAGTCATTTGACCCGGGAGTGAATGCCAATTGTAACCTTTCCAATTAAATAAAAAAGCCAGATGTTAGCAGGTGTTAATGGATTTTTCTGTGCAGTGGGAAAGGAGCTTAGCTGTCCTCCAACTGTCTTCATCATTCTGAAACCATAACACAACAAATGCTGAGGATGACTAATTTCCACTCTTGCCACCTAAAAAGACGAGAAAAAAAAATTGTCTGTCACTGTTTTTAATTTACATAACATAGGCAGGGTAGGAATTTTGCATAATCAGCATTACTTATCTTGAAAGCTATTTTTGTTATGCTGGAGTAGAGTTCACAGAATAAATGTTTAGCTGACAAATCTGCTGCATTTAAAACCCATGCCACAGTAATCTGGGCTGCTCTAATTGCAAATCAAGGATTCCCAACAATGGCAAGTTAATGGGGTCTTCAATACTGTGAACTGCATATTAGACCAGCAAAAGAACATTTACTCAATTCTATTAGATTTCTTGGAGAATAGCATAGCTTTAGGGCTTTTGAGAAAATAGTCAGAGCTGGAGCCCCAGAGGCCACCACCCTGCTCCATCTCTGCTAACTATAAAAAAAAATAACTATATTAATTAAAATTATCTATTTATATTGTTTCTCTATTAAGTTGTTAACCCCTCTTACCTAACACTCTGTCTTCTTCACATGTACTTACATACTGGTAATCCACTCAGTATATCACTGATACACTGTGTATAATAAATAATTACACTGTAATTTGTGGGCTGCAATCCAAAGCCTTGTTTCCACTGCAGGCCAAGTTGCGGCTGCTCAGCGCTTCAGACGTGGAAGAAAAGGGGGTCTGTGCCTGGATGAAGGAGCATCATGACGAAGCGATGGAGGGATGTTGTTGTGGAGGCAGGATGAGGTCAGAGGGAAACGGATCCATCCATTAGGGGGTATAATGAGAGGGAGCAGCTGCCTGCCACTGGGTCAGACAGCACACAGATGTGAGGGAGCCTCAGGGCCCGACAGAGCCGAGGGGGGAACGCTGGAGTCCCTGTGCCATGACCTCATTCCCAGGAGCCAGGACTCCCGCTAACACCAGCACCACTCCCAGCAATGCCAGGCCGTCCACTGGCTGAAGACGGAGATCATCCATGCCCTCAAATCACCTGAGAATACTCCCCTGTGTGCAGAACATTCTGCGCTGCTCTGCTCCCGTGTTGCTTGGCTAAACTCTGATCGACCTGGAGGGGCACCGCGTGCCAAACACTGATCTCAGCATCACCTCCACTGTCCAGCGCAAGCTGCAGAGTCCAATATTCTCATGGGTGGTTGAATATGTTAAGCTTCGGTGGCATTAAATGGGGTGTAGAGTACATTAAATTCTCTGTGTATTTTTCTTTAATGTGAAGAGGTCAACAGAAGTGCC
Organism: Epinephelus awoara; assembly: GCA_035609425.1. Taxonomy (NCBI): domain Eukaryota; kingdom Metazoa; phylum Chordata; class Actinopteri; order Perciformes; family Serranidae; genus Epinephelus; species Epinephelus awoara. Next base: position 32,306,815 of record CM069302.1, read on the forward strand.
AGCTGGTGTCATGGTGTCATTTTCACCTCTGGACATTTTGTCCGAAAAAATGCTGGCCAGAGTCTGCTGCCAGAAGTCAATTACTACTAAAAGAACAACATGGCAGATTATTGTGTCCTTATCATAAACATGTTTGTGCTGAGTTCTGGAGCCAGATTGTAGTGTGGGAATAGCAGCAGCATGATGAGTCCTCTTCTCTCTCAATGACAGCAATGTTCCCTTGGCAGAAACCAGGAGATGCACCCTGTGGTTAAAAAAAAAAAAGAGAGAGATGAAGCAGGAAAAAGACTGAGAGAAAGTGTGAGAAACTGATGTCTACAATGAAACGGTAAACAAAAGAAAGGAGGGTGACTCATTGCAATTACTCATTTTAACCCCTTAAAGGGGAACTTTGGTATTTTTCAACCTGGATTGAATGAGAGCGCTGCAGCTGTTGGAGGTGAAACCAGTTGCAATGCAACACTGTTGGGCAATTGAATGTGCTTGTTTTTGCCACTGATGGGCTCCCACAGTGTCTGAGAGCATTATGGAAAAGATCCCTACAGTGATAGGCCTTTTTGTTAAAGAGTAAGATCCTTTTTGTGTAAACAGAATCAGCCCTGAAATCACTATCACCACACTCACCAGACTCCATTTAAATAAACAGAAATTTCAGAGTCGTAAAACACACTCCATTCAAAGTCAACAGAGACAAAATAAAACCCTTGAAATCCATCTTGGTTTATCTTTCCACTGGTTCAACAATGACCAGCTCTGGTTTGGTTAAAAAACGAAAAAAAAAAAACTTAATTAACTCTGGTGAGTGCAGATTGCAGGATCCTCTGCTTGTTTTTTCATCATGTCCGTAAATTTAAATTTGGAACTAAAATTAGTTCCAAACAGCTAACTAACATCAGCTCAAGTGGGTAGTCAACAATCCGGTTTTATTCATCCAAAGAGCTGCTATATAATGAACTGCTTGGCAACCAGACCAGGCATCCAATTGAGACAGGCCTTTATTTGTAAAATGTGTAGCCACACCTGGCTTGTAAATATGATTAGGTGTCTAACGAAACAACTGAAGTTACCCATTAAAGGTATTGTTCAACATTTTAGGAAATACATAAATATTCACTTTATTGCCTGAAGTTAGTTAGTCAGCTTTAGAAGTGCTGATAGTTGTTGTTTTTTGGAGTTTTCGTTTTTTTCTTTGTTTGTTGTTTTTGGGGTTTTTTTATGTTCATGTCAGAGCCAGGCTAGCTGTTTCTCCCTGCCTCCAGTTTTTATGATGGCTAACCATCCCCTGGCTGTAGCTTTGTATTTAATCCACCAATGCGAGGGTGGTATCAATCTTCTCACTGAACCCCAAAAGTGAGTACGTATTTTTCTCAAAATGTCAAACTATTCCTTAAACAATCAGCAGTCTGCTGGTGGTTTAGTAATTACAAACTCAGACTATGCAGCTTGTTAAAATCTAAAATAACTATAAATTCTTTTGAAGATGCCAAAGTTCTAAAGCCACCAAAGGCGCTGGACTGATTTTGGGGGCCTCTTACAAAATCATGCACAAGACTTCTACAATGTTAGCATTCATAGAAAGGAGCCATAACAGAGAGTTCAGTGTGAACACCATATAGCATCAATAAAGAACCAAAATTGAAAAACAGAATATTTATGATCTTGTCAGATAGTGTCAGATGAGATCCTTTTAACCACCTTAAAGTTACTTAAAGGGAATGTTATAGTATAATTATTATTACTTTTATTACTTCTTATGGTATTGTAAGCACCATCCATCACACACTGCTAATAATTTATGCAGGAGCACATTTACACATTTGTACATACACATGCACTGCAAGAACACATTCATGCAACTCACACAAACATCTGGTGTACACACACACACACACACACACACACACACACAGACATGAAAGAATCATAGATGATGACATACATACATGCATGCTTGCACACGCACACTTCTGCAGAACATACTGATTTATACCTTTCAGATTCCTCACTGCTGCTGTGCGCTCAGGTGACGACACTCATCACACGCGCGCGCGCACGCACAGAAGTAGGAACAGTGATTCTTGGAGGTGTTGACACACGCAGCCATTTCAGATGACTGTGCGGCTGACAGTCGGTGGTGAGTTGAGTGTTGTTCCCTCTGTTGTTACAGGCCCCTGCAATGTCTCTCTCCCTCTCTCTCTCAGACGATGACATCCAGCTTAGTCACTCAAGTGCTCCCGCTTTGTAATGCATGTTCCCTTGTAGCTGCAGCGCTCTCTAAACAAAACTGGAAGCTTTTTTTGGAGGAGCGGGACACTGCTTTAGTACTTTATCTCACTGACACGGAAAGATGGAGGTAGACAGGAATCCTTCCCTGCATTCTGTCTTTGCACATCTGCCACCTGATCTTATTCTGGTGAATAAAATGCTCACTCTAGTACATCCATGTTTTATACTGCATGTAAACATCCTGCAATAGGTGCGTGTCACTTCTTTTAACATGTATTGTAGTTGACATTCTTTGTTGCAAATGTTTTTATGATTCATTTTTTTGTAAATTCTTCTATTTTATTTGTACTTTTATTGTTATAAGCTGCTATTTTTAGGTGGTGTCAAAATTTCCATGCTCTATAGTAAATTACTTCTATTGTAATTTGAGATTAGCATTGGATACAAGGTCTCCATTGAGCTGTAAAACGTATTTCTACAGAGAGATTTAAAATGTGTTTTTGCAGCTTAGTCACAGTCAACCATGGATGCGAAAGCATATGATCCGCTGGCTTTTATGTCATGAAAAATACTCAGGTATGTTGTTACTGCAAGCATTGGATAAATAGTTGCTTGGCAACGTTACAATTCAGAGCGACACAAGCAAGAAACACAAGCTGGGCTAAAAGAAAGCCAGAGAGCACTATTTGGGTCATTGAATACCTCTGTGTTTACCCTAAGCCTATTGTGGGATTGACGCTGCGATCCCCACCTCCTCCTGGGAGTTTTTCCACCATGACATGTGCAATGGGGAAACTTAAGCCTCAGCAGATCTCCCAAACAGGAATTTTCACTTCTCCTCTTCATAATCCTATAACCCCCACTGCCTTAAAACCACCGTGTGCATGTGTGTGAGTGTGCATGTGTGTGACAGGTCTAAATCTTTTACAAACAGCAAATCAGTACAGCCTACTGCTCCATATGAGCAACCAACAATGAAGAGCAGGCAACCAGCCAATCAGCACGGGGCTGAGCAATGATTGGACATGCCACTTGATGACCTTTCAGGTGAATCACACAAAGACTACTGAATATTTACTGAATAGCATTGGAAACCCCCTCCGTTGCTGCTCTTGGCTGGCTTGTATGAATCACTAACACAGAATAAACACGATGCCAATGCCATGTTTTAATGTGAGAACTTCATCATCATTTTCCTGAGAAGAGCCCCCGCACACAGGGGTCGTTCATCTGTTCATCATTTGAAGCAGTCTATAATAACAGAGTGGGCACGCTAAAATAAACCACTGCAAAAACATGTCCATTTTCACAAGTAAGTTTGGTGTCAAAAAATATTCTGTTGTTTTTGTTTCTTAAATCTTTCCACTTAAAAAAGACTATGTCAGGTTGCATTCGACTGGAAACAAATAAAAATAGCAAGTTTTGCTTATTAATTTATCTGAAAAATGATAAACCTTCTAAAAAACATCTATAAACAGTTGGCAGCTGTACTTATTTTTTGCAGTGTATGGGTCACTTGGGTTGGTATGCATTCCATCTTTGCCATACAGGTTTATTTGCAGAGCGCAAGTAGTAACGTTGCAGTGTGATTGAATTAAAAGGAGTTACATTCGCTGCAGGCGCCCATTTATCTCGGGGTCAGGGCCCTTCAAAAGACAACTGTAATTTGGCAGCGGTGCGAGTAAATCCATCCTTCACATCTGCCTGGACTGGCAAGAGCTTACACACCAGCACAAGTATAAGAACACACAGCACAAACACTCACTAAGACCACAGAGGATGCCAGAGGACAGCCCAGCTTTCCCTCCAGAAAAACATTATCGGGCACGGTAGAGAGCTGCTCAATAATGTTTCTCAGAGGGTGCAGCAGGATTAATCATGCTGTTACTGTTATATTTATTTCCTACAAGGTCGCAGCTGAAGTCGAACCAGGCTTTACGGTGAAAGATAGCCAGTGGCGGGATGGCAGAGAGGAAATGAGGTGGAAAACAGACTGCCTTCTTTGTACACACACATACAGTCATTTAGTTACCACTGCCCTCCCCATCATCATAAGCCACTGTGCCTCTGTATTACCAAAACAGATGAGAGCGGTTATTATTACAGTCATTGCAGCAATATGCCATTTAGATCAAATCACTACATGGGACTTTAAAAACATGTCACCCACCTGTTGCAGGAAGTTGAAATTATATAGCAGGATGAGAAAAATGGTAATTGGTTGTTTCACGGGAATGGCTGCTGACAGGAAACACTCTGCGTTTAATGACATGCAGTTTAAAGTGTAACGTATAGTTTAAAAAAACAAAACAAATGAGCCCATGCTTGTTATTTAATTTCATCCATCCATACATCCATTAGCTCTACGATAACTGATCAACAATTTCCCCTTTTAGAATGTCAATTTGCCCTTAAAACTACAGTACCCATAAACCTTAGTGGCATTTACATGAATGCCTACTGTATGTGTCTGCAGGTAGACACACATCTGTGTAAACATATGCACACCCACACACATACCCACACACATCTTCACATATAGAAAGACACAGATGTAACAATAACACCTTTTCACCCTGATCTTTCTGCACTGATCAATGAACCAATTAATATGTTAAGAAAGGATTAAGAGGCTTTTGGCCCCAAAACAACATCTCCTACAGTGCCTCAGACGCTCCTGTTGTAGTGGAATGCCAACCTGCCATTACCAGGAGATTACCTGTAATCTCTTATTACTTAAAACAGGGTGGAGAGGCTTTCATGCGAGGCATCTTCAAAAATCAAACTGTGCTGTCAGTCGGGCTTAAGACTTTACAGAGAGAGTTTATACACAGACTCATATTTGTAGAGAAACATGCCTGCATTTGTACCCCGGACTACTTAGTAGGACAGAGCCTGAAACAACCGCACAGACATGGTTTTCAGCTCAGACTTTAGTGTCAACAGAACTCAAAATGAACTCTTGTTGTCTTTTGGGATAATAGCAGTCTCTCGCTGAGGGATCAGTCCATAAAGACCTTCTGATCATCAAAGTGTTAAACAGTATTTATGCAAACACAGCAAACTGCATGGAGAAGTTTACAACGCAAATCCATGTGCATTTATCAGCAGGAGCAAACCGCCAACGGTGCCACAAAAACAGAGGCAGGGAACATGTAAAGACAGAGCAGTGGAGAACATGAAAATGTTGGTGTATAAGCTACGTGAGCGCACTCTCTCGCGCGCGTTCTCTCTCTCTCTCTCTCTCTCTCTCTCTCTCTCTCTCTCTTTCTCGCTCTCTCTCTCTCTATCCTGGATAATTGCTGTTTTGTCTTGACTGCATGTGCTGTTATTTATTTGCACAGGAACTGAGACAGTTTCCCTCGGGGCGAGAGATGTTTTTCGGCTAGGAGTGTTCCTGGTAGTGTACAAAAAAAGGAAAAAATGAATGAGAGAAACATTGGCATTATTTCCAGCCCACATGACAAAAAAAAAAAAAAAAAAAATATAATATATATATATATAAAATCTAAATATCACCAAAAATATAAAGCAGTACCATGAGGTTACCTAATGGCTACTGTATGAAATAATTTAAAGGGGACCGCTTATTTTCAGGTTCATATTTGTATCTATGGTTTCCACTAGAATATGTTTACATACTTTAATGGTCAGAAAACACTTAATTTTTCTCATACTGTCTGTGCTGGAACACCTGTCTGAAATACTCCGTTTAACGCCTGTCTCATAAGCCCCATTTCTACCAAGCAGTACGGTACAGTTCAGCTCAGTTCGGTACACTTTTTTTCTGTTTCCACTGCGAAAAGTTGTGGTTGGCACCAATGGAACCGTTCCGTACCGTCCCCATTTTTGGTACCCCCTCTGTTGGGGTACCTAGGTCTGGTACTAAAAGGTGGAGCTGTGAACACTGCAGTCTGTTGATTGATCAGTAGAGGAAGGTCACTCATGCTCAGGGTTGAGTTGTGGCTGGTTTTGAGGCTCATGTAACCACTGTTCATACTGTGGAGAGTTTTCTGAGTAGCCTTGTGACGATAAAATGAAAGGATGTTTTGCTGCCACTTGCAGCTGCAGTTGGAGAAAAAAAAACTTAAGTCACTGGGCCAACTGCTGGCAACTTTTAAGGTGGATCTTCGAGCGTTTACATATATCAATTTAGACCAGGTTACATGAACTGTGTATATTCTGATCCTCACTTGGGGAAAGAAAAAAAAAAGCAGCATGGAACATCGTCCCTGTGGGCTAGGGCAAGACTAAACCCCCGAGCTTGCCTGAGAAGGACTAAATGCACAAACCCACTATTTTTAAAAATCCCATGGAGAGAGAATCTCACTGCAGCCTGTTTTATTTTGTTCTGAAAATGTCTGTGTGCAACCCCGTTCTGTGGACGGTAAACAAGGGACAGACTTCTCTTGGTGTCACCGGTAATGAGGAAATACATTAGTGCTGAGTGCTGGACGGAGCAGTGAGTGACAACAACCCCACCCACATTTAAGAGTACTGTTTGCAATGGAAACGCTAGGGTCTAGGTACCATATCTGAAGGGTCACTTTTGGTTCCAAAGGTACCATACCGAAAGTGTTTGGTGGAAATGGGACTTTAAAGCCCCTTTCCTGAAAAAGCCCAGTCTGCTCTGATTGGTCAGCATTTTCAGCATCTCTGCATTGCAGAAGGGGAATGACTGTTATAAGTACAGTGACACTTTCTACCGTGAAAAGTCACCAATAAAAGCTTTTACACTATAATCGGACACACAACCGGACATGAAACCAGGAAAAAATTCACAGCATCAGTAATGTTAGCATGTAGCTACATGTAGTCGCAGTGTATGTGGGCTAATTTTTGGATACTAGCAGTATCGTGCCTGGAGCAAATGAGCATGTACAGAAATCTATCATGGGCCGTTGTGTTGTCTCGAAAGTAGAGAATAAATCCTTGAAACAAAGTATTCAGAATGGAGTTTTTGTTTATTTTTGCATGTGTTTACCTCATTATTTGAACCACTGGCAGCGTTTAATGTTAACATCTGATATTGTAACATTATATATGACAGAAAATAAGGAAAAGCATAATAGGTCCGTCCCTTTTAACAAGGTGAACAGGACAGGTAGTTCAACGTGAGATGTCCTACAAAGTCAACAGCAAACCCCACATGTCAATATTTATTTATGCAGCTAAACAACGGCTACTTTTTCGCCTAAGCGTTGTATTTTGAATGCAAACACAAAGCACTCTGCAGACATCAGGCATAGCAGTAGCATGCGCTTGAAGCGCTTCATGTGGTTGGAGAGGTCACAGCAACTTTCACTCTGCTCGATCCCTAGTAATTTAGAGGACCGAAAGGGGAAAGAGAGGGGAAATGAGGAGATGAGTGAGAGAAGAGGTAGAAAAAGGAGGTGGAGGACTTGTTGGAAACACGTCTGCCATAAATTAGATGCATTACAAGCATTTTGAATAGATGTTGATATGACAGCCTTAAACAACTATGAAAACCTGTGTAGTTACAAAAGGTAAATTGAGATGATGTCTGCAGCCTTTTATAGCTGCTACTGTGATTGTGGTGTAATCTGATATCTTTTATGACAGCAGAAAAATTTCCCAAACCTGTTTCAAAACCCACCTTCACCACACTAGGTGCATGCTGAGAAATGAGCCACATTACCCAGCTTGTGTTAGTGCACTCTCATGTTTTACCTTTGTCTCTGCGGTCCAGATGTCAACTCTAGCTCCTACAAAGTGAGTGTACCATTGGGTCGTGTCTGTAAGGCCGTCCCGGGGCTGCACGGGGAAATGGGTGTCTCTGACATGCAGGGCAGGAATTTGTGACAGGCATCTCCCCAGACGAATGGCAAAGGGAATGAGGATGAACAGGGCCGCAGATGAAAGGGCCAGTGCTGCTCAACCCACATATCCATGTCCTCCCATCAGTCCCCTAATAATTCAGCTCCTCACAGGCTCTGTGAATAAAGCACGCCACTGTGACACAGTGTACACTGCAGTGTGTGTTTGTGGGACTGTGTATGCAAGTGGTGTGTATTTCTATTGGAAGCATGCATCTGTGTAATATTTCGGAAATATTTTACATGTGTCTGTACATGCATGTGAGCATATGGGACTACTTTTTGTAGGTTCATGACTACGTATGTCTGTGGGTGTAGGTATGTGTGTGTCAATGTGTGTTTGTGAGGACATATATCAAAGAGAAATGCCCCAGGTTATCTCAGCCATTACTGGGCCTCTTAAAGTGCTTTGTGGCACTTGGATGGATTGATAGGTAATAATACACAGGCAATGATACAGTCTGTGTTAACTACTTTACCTGCCATTTTGGTCAGGTCTCTCTTGTAGAAGAGGTATCTGCTCGAGTATCTCAAGAGACTTCCTGGCAAAATAAGGGTTAAAAAAAATACTGACAAAATAAAAGTAAAGCCTTTTTTTGATAAACTAAAGAGCAAATTAAAAAGCCTGGCAATCCAAATGTGTTTCTTATTATTGGCCTATACATGATCTATAAACCATTTACAATTCATAAACTCTTAAAAAAAGAATGCCTTATGAGGAAGCACCATCACATGTCATGTATGTCAACTTAAGTATGATACCTTGATGTAATTACTGTAAAAGTGTAAGACCACATAGCCCTTATTTTCCATCATTGCAAATGTTGGCAGTATTCTGAAATTTAAGACCACATGTCTTGCAGTCTGCCATTTTCCGGCAGAGAACCATGGCCTCAGACTTTGAGGTGCTGACTCTCATCCCGACTACTTCACACTCGACTGTAAACTGCCCCAAGTACATGCTGGAGGGCACGATGTGATGAAGCCAACAGAACCACATCATCTGCAAAAAGCAGCGATGCAATTCTGAGGTCACCAAAGCAAACCCATTCCTCCCACTGCTGCGCCTTGAGATCCTGTCCATGAACATCATGAAGACGAGGAACCACCCTGGCACAGGCCAACATCCACTGAGAACTTGTTTGAGGGTCCTCAGGAGGTTGGGCTCAGCCTTAGAGATAGGGTAAGGAGCTCAGACATCCAGAGGGAGCTCAAAGTAGAGCCAATGCTCCTTCGCATCGAAAGGGGTCAGTTCGGGAACTGCCCATTGGTCCGACATCCCATTGTTCCGACCATATTAAACCCATTGTTCCGAAGCCCCGTTGTTCCGAAATCATCATGATGCCCTGTGGTTAAGGTCTGGTTAGGTTTAGACACAAAAAAACACTTGGTTAGGGTCAGGAAAAGATCATGGTGTGGGTTAAAATGAAAAAGAAAGTGACAAACACATAAGCTGTGAGCCTGCTCCGCCTCAAGCCCTTCCACAGCTGACCCAGAGCCGGTCACAGCGCACCATCAAGGCAGAAAAAAAACGCCCGCCAGGAGCCGTTCAGCACCGTGAAAGGCTCCCCACACAACCCCGACCCCAGAGTTAATAACAGGAGGTCATGGTGTTTCACTCTCTTCTCTCTATGACACTTGTATCTTGACCAGTAGCCTACTTTTGTTGCGTTTGCTGATCCTCTATGGTACACAAATACAGTATAGCCTAGTATAATCACATATCGGAATGTCGGACCAATGACATGGACCCGTCAGTTGAGGTGGTTCAGACATCTGATCAGGATGCCTCCTTGGTGCCTCTCGTCAGAGGTGTTCCAGTCACGTCCAACTGGTCGAATGCCCTGGAGGATTACATATCTCCTCTGGCCTGGGAACACTTCAGGGTCCCCAAAGCAGAGCCTGAAAGCGTTACTGAGGAGAGGGATGTCTGGAATACTTTGCTCAGCCCACTGCCCCTGTGACCCAGCTTCGGATAAGCAGTTGAAAATAGATGGATGAATGGATGGATGGATTTGTAACAGTGACACTGTCCTGTCTACAAGTGTTTTTGGTCAAAATGTTTGTATCCATAGTGTGAGAGACTCTGAATCAATAATCCTTCTGTTTTTTTCCATAAAGCAATACAGTAATTTCTAAGTAAGGTAGTAGGCCATTATTACATTTAACTTGCCAAACACTGCATGTGACTCACAATGTAACATTAGTGTATTCTCATACAACTGTTCGCACCCCAAATAGCACCCCAAGAATGACATTACATCTTTCACTTAAAGTTTCGTAATTAACGTAAAGTGACTGTGGTTCGGTTAAGAAGAAACATACGTGAGGACATACCTTAAAATGACCCAAAGTTCACTTAAAGTTCACATGGTTCATTACCAGTCTCCTGGGGAAAGTCCTAACAGAAAGTCCTGTATTTTGTGACCTATCCACCACCCCAACACACACTATGGGACCGTTTCCCTCTTTAGTCCTGTCGACACATTGATCACAGCACTTGAAAATACATTGGTTATGTATGAAATACTGGCTCATCCTTACGTGGGATGTGTACACATTTTGGTGCATTACTTTTCAAATGAAGTCATATGAACACTGCATGAAAGTGTAAGTAGGTACAGCCTGCCATTTTTTCCAGGAGTGGTCTTGTTTGCTAGCAGTAGGCCTTCTTGTGTCTCAAATGAATGCGTTAATGAATTATTGACGTTAAAATGCCTCACGTAGCACCTTCAACCTGAAGAAATGTACCGACAGAAAAAAGCACACTAAGCAATATACACTGAACTTGATCCATGTTTGAATGTGTATTCAACATTTCAGAGGTTGCACCTATGATTACTAAACAATACATTAATCACACAAGGTTAAAATTGGGTAATATTCATTAATAGTAAACCACCGAGCCGGGCTTGTTTAGGTTTCCTGTATGATTTATCATAATAACAGCTGCGTAGGTTAATGGTTTCAATTGAACAATCAGTTATATCATTTTGCCACGCCTCTGTTGACACTTCAGTCTCAGTGGAACCATTTTTCAATTAGGTGATTAATTTCATTGAACAGACAAATTAGTACCTCCTGTGAAGAGTTTCCCCGAATTTGTAAAGCTTATTTAAAACAACTACCCTTTATTTCGTAATTAATCTGATCTTGATGAATCTCTCTCTTTGACCATTTGTTACCCAGTGAGGGGGAGAGTGAGAGAAAAGGAGAGGTTGAGTGTTCCATTGTAAATATGGATTGTGGGTCTTATTTTTCATGATGGTAAGTTAAGTCAGTGTCTGGAGTATGAGAGAGACCACCTGGACCAGAGGTCTGCAATTATAGATGTATACTCTGTGCACAACTAGTGTTTCAAATCTCATAACTCTCACATGTGCTGTGCCAAGATATCAAAGCAGTAATAACTTACATATAAAAAGGGAGGTGAAAACTTCCATATGGCCTTAGGGCCCCAAGTAGAGTGGTTGCGTATTCCTGATTGCCAACAAACTGTGTGTGTGTGTGTGTGTGTGTGTGTGTGTGTGTGTGTGTGTGTGTGTGTGTGTGTGTGTGTGTGTGTGTTGAAGAAAGGGACAGAAAGAGAAAGACGCTTCATGTGTTTTTGCCTGCATTCACATCTTTAGGGAGCTGAATTGGAATATAGATGATATAATTCAAAACCTATTTTTGGGAAAACTTTGAAGATGAGAATATGCATAAAACCCCTGTAGCCTGGGTTTAGAATTAATACCAGAACATGTGGTAACATTAAATATACTGGCACATATGGGTTACAATATTATTGCTACTGGCATTCACAAGAGTGCTTTCACGTTCCAACAACAGACAAGGTTTTGGCGGTATCGGTGGTTGGGCTAAAATCACATTAAGACATTGGTTACAACAGAAACTGCTACATTTCATCAATATTTTTTGCTGATTTTTCAGTTACTGTTACAAAATCAATCCTGAATTATATTAATAATTCCAGCATTGCATGCTCTATTCAGGTTTGCTGCAATGTAACACACACATGGGTAGTAAGAGAGAAGGGGGGTGGGGGATCTTGAACAAACACTTGGTGTGCCCTCAAGTCAACCCAGATCTCAGGTGTTAAAAGAAGTCAGCTGAACCGTATTTGAGGGTGTTTTATGACTGCAATTCATTTCCATCACACCTACGACTGTAGTATAAAAAACCTTGTGTCCTTTTTTCCCTCAGCCATGTAGTGAGTATGATAGTTCATCAAGCAGACAAGTGAAAACACAGAGAGGTGTGTGTTTCTTCACAATGCCTGAAGCTTTTAGTCTGACCTTCTCCCCTCTCCTTCTCACCTTCTCCTTCTCTCTCCTCTGCCCTGGGGCACCGATGGGTGGGCCTCGAGGAGAAGCGAGCGAGGGGGGCCCCTGGCATCACCCATACCTAGGCTTGAAAAAGAAACAAAAAACCCAAAGAATGATGGCTAGACCTGACGTTGTTGAGACAGTGCTCAGGCCAGGAGAATGAGGTAAATATCAATGGCGGTGGTCTCACATAGCCCATTAGTCAATGTCTGCAGCCTGCTGTCTGAGCATCAGCACAGAGCAGCCCCAGGGTTTGCACCACCACCATCACTGTCCTCCTGGAGAATTGTACCCAGGCAAAAATAAAGCAACCCGAGCTGCGCATAAATCATTACGAACATTTGTTACCTCGGGTAATTGTGCTTCATTCATCTTCAGGGCTTTTTCCATTTGTCAACTCCCAAAGGCTGCTTGGTGTCAGCTGTACAGGTCTGTGCTGTAGGTTAGCCTGACTGTGCCTAACCAGAGCTACAGGAGAGGAGGCCGGTGGGAAATAGTGATACACAATACAGTCCAGTGATGCTAAACTAGGCCACTATTCAAGTCTTATACAGCAATTTATGTCCTATCGATGCATTTGTTTGTACATGTGAGCATATTTCTATACTGCAGACACAACATTTTTTAGTATATATACTATGTAGTATACAGAATATTACTAATGCAAAACATACATTACTCAAACCCTGATGGAGGTCTGTCCTAATATAGCAAGCTAAAGGAGAAATAGCCTTAGGAAAACAAATACATTTGACTATGGTGTAGTGCTTTATGTCGACTTGTAAGTTTGAGTTATGGTATTTTCCTACTTGTGATCACCTCTGTTTAGTTGCACCTTTAATCTGGTCTGGTCTCTTGTGCAGCTGTAACAGTGGACTATAAAAGTAATGTACGTGGCTATTGTTGCTTTGTGGACTCCCATGCTGAAGCAATGAATTCTGCATTTCAGCTCTCGTCATCTTGGTTTTTTTTTAGCCAGAAGTGACCGTATTTGGGTGAGAGGCTGGAGCATTGCCGGAGTGAGGGAGGGATCTGACCAAGAAGCTGAGGACACTATCAGCCTAAGTGGCCTGCCCTATATAATGCACAACTTTAAGCCTTGATAAACTGTAAAATGGTGATTTATATAAAAATTCACTCCCCATACAGTTGCCATGAAGGGGGAAATTAGCTATAGAGACTAAAACAGTTTTTGTTCCAGGCTGTAAACATGTTTATTTCTGCTGTCAGGCAGTTCAACACAATGGTCTAAGGGGATTGAAGGGCTTCTGGAGCCAGCCTCAAGTGGCCATTCAAGAACTGCAGTTTTTGGCAGTTCAGTTTTCAGCCCTGGAGGTTGCCGCTTGGCTGTAACACATTTACTTTCAAGGAATTAAGTTCTCCACTGAACTGATCTCATCTTATCTTACTTTGCTTAAAGTAAACAAATTGGAGATAAAACGTAGTCACAATTTTGTATTTTTGCAACCATGTAAACAACATGCATTTCAGATTTTTTTTAAATCTGCTAACTGCGGCTTAATGCTAATGTCAGCATGCTAACATGTTGACAGTGACAATGCTAACATCTTGACTTTTACCGGGTATAATGCTTACTATGTTCATCACCTAGTTTAGAGTGTCAGCATAATAACATGCTAAACAAAGTACAGCTGAGGTTGTATTTTGTCATAAACCATTAACGTATTGGTCAAATGAAAATTTGACCTGATGATGGTGCTGGATGAAGTTGTTACAATTCATTCTGATAGGAACATAAAATGTTCAAATGCACCAAACTTCATGGCAGTCCATCCAATTATCAAGACATTTTTTAGATATTCCACTAAAAAAACAATAATACAACCTCATGGTAACACTAGAGGTAAAGTCAGGGGTCACAAAGTCAGTAGGATTAATCCTCTGGGTACCGTGAAAGTCTGTACTAAATTTTATGGCACTGACCGACACTGCTTTAGAATACAGCTGCTAGCATGGTTGAAAATTGATAACACAAAGGCAAGTTCTTCTGAAGGTTGAAATTATAAAAGTAACTGAAGTGGAACAAAATGGAAATCAGAGGGGCTTCTCGCTCCCTTGAGCTGCTTCATGCTTTACAGCGGATCCTTTCGCTCCTTTTTGTCCTTCAATGACAGAATTTCTCCCAGATATCAGGACTGAATACAGAACAACCTGCCAGTGCCTGTTGCTCTAAAGCGTCATCTGATGCTGGCTAGAAAATAATTTCAATCAATTTGTGGTTGACACATAAACACTCCCTAAAACACAGCCTACGACAGGCAGAGAAAAAGCTGAATGAGCACAGGCTGGGGGTGTGTTTTAATGTGTATTGTGATATGCTCTTTAGGAAGGCATCTATTAACACCAATTGTAACCTCACTGCCTTGGAACTTGTCTCCAGCTGTTAGCACCCTGCCACCTCCATTCACCTCAGTGACACACGCGTCTTTAACACACCATCTTCTGGAACACACACACACACACACACACACACACAAACACGCACGCACACACGCACATTGATTTACCCACACACATACAGCACCAGCAGCACTCTATTTAACAAAAGGCAATCTTAGATCTGATGATGTGTCTCTGCTCTTTATTTTCTTCTTTATGCTCCACTGCATCTGTTTCTAAAATGAAGTCGCCATATAAAGAAAAGGAATGGGGAGGTAGAGAGAACCAGAAAGAAATGGAACTAGCATAAAACTTAAAAGAAGGCATAAAAACATCTAAAATACAGTCCCTCTTGGACATTTTTTGTGGCCCAATTTGGTTTTTTTGTACCCCAAGCCCACCCAACCCACCCCCAATAAACTCTTCAGACTCAAAGTGACATGTTAGCAAGTCTGAAAAAAAAAAAATACTCAAAATCAACACAGCAGAAGTTGAGATATCCTGATGTTTAATCCCTTGTATGGGTCAAGCTCCAAAAAGGCCCCACAATGCAGCTATATGCAGTAATATCCTCCCCACCTGATAAATGCCCACATCTTTCAGACTCAAGGCCCTCTGTTTGTGTCAGAGACTTCATGTTAAAAGTGTGTGGCCTCTACACCCATGCTGAGATAACACCCATTGACATCATCATGGTTATTTTCTTGACAAAGAGGACATCACACAACGGTTTTCACAGTGTCCTCCCACAACATGTAATAATATGATGAATATATCCCCAAGAATCATAGATGAAAGTTCCACGTCAACTTATGAAGCAAATAGAGACAATTCAAAGCCAGAATCAGGGTGTGAGGAAGTCTAATTAAGAGAAGAAGTAGCTACAAAGAGAGGGTGAGAGGATCAAACCCACGAGTGGCTGGGTGGCTGCTGCTGACAGGTGAGGACGTCTTTTATCAACAGGTGTTAGGAAGTCAGTGAAGATATGAGGATAGATAACACGGGCAGGCAGCACAAACGACCCAAGAAGAGAGTGACAAAGATGGAGAAAAACCGCAGACAAGGTGTGTGCACAACCACAGCCACATTCTCAGCCTGCAAACACCCTTTCACCACTTCCACAGTCACCTACCACACGCTTCCCCACGCACACACACTTATCTCCCTCAAATCTGAAGGAGGCGGATGCTCAGAGGATCTACACATCGCCAGCTCCAGCATAATTAGTGGCAGACATGCAGCCAGCCGTTGCCCAAGCTCACTAACACACGTTAGGTCCCTAAACAAACAAGCAGCGATCTAGAACAAACAGCAGTAATGCCCCCGAGTCAACGCAGCCTCTTATCAGGAGCTCCTCACACACTTCAAAACACACACCAAAACTCTGCATGGAATTTCATTATTAGGTTATATCAGACAGATACAAAGCAACACAAACAAAGTTGACAGATGCAACATGTGCAAATTGCAAACATTCAACCTTGACACTAGAATATAAAAGATTACATGTAGGTCATGCTATTGTCTGATTGTTTTGGATTTAGCATTTGGGAAAAAGAGCAGAATTCATTCAACCATTAAGAAAAGTATGGACATTTATAATGTATGAGAGACATTAACAAAGCCACATCTGTGATGGAGATGATCCATGAAGCGTTTTTGCAAAAGTGCAAAAACATACACTCTTGAAAACTGCAGATAAAAACATGAAAGACAAACAATATGCAACGTACCATGGAGAACATACTGTATTACAAAGGACAGGATGGATCGGTCCGGACAGAGCACAAAGCTTCCTGTCTGCCCTGCCAGATGGGCACCATCCCTGTTGTGAGACGTCCAAGCTGGCTTCAGTCCAGACAACAGGCGCGACTGCAGTATCTGTCCCCAGGGAAACAGGGCTATCTCTTGGTCTACAGGTAGCGGAGGGGGGGATGCCGGGGGTCAGCATCCTGCTTCTAAACCTGGAAAAGGAAACTAATCTGGGGTCAAAGAGGGCCACAGTGTTGAGTGAAACTTCACATAGGGACGGGGTATTCAAAGTGTATTCCCCTCTCTCTAACTCCACCATCTTCATTAAAACCCTGCACCTGGGCCCGAGACTGATCCATGGGGAACCCCCTCATGGACACCGCCAGTCAGGCCCCTAAATCTGTCCCCAGCCCCTTATTCACTCCCCACTTATCCGTCCTTCCTCCCTTCTTCTACCCTTTCTCTCGTTTTGGGTCAAGCTCAGAGCCACAATATTGAGCCAATGCAGACAGGAAAGGGATGAAATAGGATTAGGGAGAAGACGAGGGAAAGTTAGGTTTGTTGCTGGAAAAAAAAAAGCTCAGAAAAATGATCGCTCTGGTCTCTGCTTGTTGCTCTAACAATTAATAATGGGTTGTAATCAGAGACGATTTCAACGCTTCTCCTGGGTTTCAGGAGCACGGGTGCCAGTTGTCATCCAGTGTTGAGAGGGCGACACAGGCCCAGACCCAGCTAGCACCTGATGACAAACCTCTGTTGGTGTTCACCTCACATACACACACATACACACACACAGACAAACAGACCAACGCGTTTTCATCCCAACTTGTTAAATATCGCCACTTGGTCAGTGGACTTTGACGTCTACACATGACCCGCCAGATATCTTCTTACATCTGTTGTTGACATTCCGGCATGTTATGTCATTTCAAAATAAACTTATGTTTTCACAGGAAACGTACAGTTTGTGCTCATCAGATGCAAACACTCTCCTTCAAAATAAACTTACAACATTGGTCAAATACCTCATATTAACATTTATTTACTTGTGCAACAAAAGCAGGTGGTTAGATTTAGGGAACGAAAGCATGTGATTAGGTTTAGGGAACCGATGTACATGGTCACATTTGGGGAACAAAATCACTGAGTTTTAGGGAACAAAAGCATGTGGTTAGGTTTATGGAACAAAAGCATGTGGTCAATTTTGGGGAACAAAAGCACATGGTTACATTTAGGGAACAAAAGCACATGGTTAGGTTTCAGGAACAAAAGCATGTGGTTAGGTTTAGGGAACAGAGGCACATGGTTACATCTAGGGAACAAAAGCACCTGGTTAGCTTTAGAGCACAAAAGTATGTGGTTACATTTAGGGAACAAAAGCATGTTGTTAGGTTTTGGGAAAAAAAGTGCATGGTCACATTTAGGTAACAAAAGTGCATGGTTAGGTTTATGGAACAAAAGCATGTGGTCAATTTTGGGGAACAAAAGCACGTGGTTACATTTAGGGAACAACAGCACATGGTTATGTAAGGTTTAGAGAACAGAGGCACGTGGTTAGGTTTGTTGGACCCATCTATCACCCCTCCCACCCGCCCTATAGGGACTTTACAGCTCCTTATATTACGTGTTATTGCATCAGTGTTTCAAAATGACACCATCTGGTGGCGTATCATACTGCCACGAAAGGTGCCTTTTAGCACCAGTGTCTTACACAACAAAGCAGCGGTATTTGAGAAGTTTGGAAGGAGAACAGGCTGCACAGATATGATTAAGGGAGAGAGAGAACAACAAACTCTAAAGGCTTTTTCAGACCTGGAACACATAAAATTGCTGGCTCCAACTGTCTGTTAAAGTGGCAGTGTTTTGTCATTCAGACAAACATGTCCATGATGTAAATATTTACTGTGGCATTATTTAGACATGACATGACCATTACAGAAAGAGAAGCTTTTGTTCTCTCATAGGCTGCATCAGTGATGGATTTTCAAACTTATTTTGCTGTTGAAAGTCTAAAGGTGCCTTGTTAGCATTTACTATCTGGTGGTCCTCTTCTTCACTTACTTTGCTGACAACAGCAACAACTGGTGAATATTCAAATAGCTTAAAACCATTGGCAAGAATGTATATGGCATCACCAGTGTGCTTGTGCATGTGCATGAGAACAAAACAAAAGAGACACGCTCATGAGAACATTACTCCATGGCACTGCTATTGGTAACAAAAACTCCACAGGGCACCAGTGACCACTGTGAGAGCAAGGGACACCCTCCTCTGCTTTTCACCAGTGAATCCTAATCCCAACTACCCTAATACCAATGATCACTACTTTACATATGCACCCACAAATGCAAGCAGAATTCGACAGTGGCATGTAACACAGGCATACTGACGAGCCACTTTGGCAGGTGGCACATGTAGGGCGATAACAGTTTATGTATTTGTCAAGTGCATGCTGCTGCACTGAGAGAAGGCTAACGTTACACGCTATATAAATTGATGCGCTTAAAAGTCCGGTGTGTAGGACTTCGTGGCATCCAGCGGTGAGGTTGCAGCACTCAAACTTCTCCTGTGTCCCAAGCCATCACATTCTCATTCCAAAATCGTTAAATACCACCTCTTTGTCTGTGATTTTGGCATCAGACACTGACACCAAGAGCTACCTTTTGCAGCAGTATGTTGCGCAGACAAGCAGCGTCAGTTAATAATGCAGTTGGAAGCCACCTGTCGGGACAGCGTGATATGTCACTAGATGGTGCCACTTTGAAACACTGCCAGTAACAACATAACTATTGGAGCTGGAAAGTCCCTAGGGAAAGGCAGTATGAAGGTGTGGTGGATGGATTAAACAAAACTAGGACTTTTACCCAGGAGCCCACTGTTTGCTTCCCATATAAATATTAAGCCAAACCATGATGCTTTTTTCTAAACCTAACCACATGTTTGTGTTGCACGAGGAAATAAATGTAAATACTAGTTATTTACCCAATGATGTAAGTTTCTTTTGAAAAAGACTGTATACATCTAACAAGCACAAAGTGTAAACTTCCTGTGAAAACAGACATTTATTTTGAAAAAAACACAGTGCATTTAATGGCCGTAAATTGACACGGCATCCTGGAACATCCACCAACAAATGCAGGAGGATACCTGGTGCATGATATGTAGATATGAATGGCACTGACTAAACAGCAACATGTGATGAGTTGGTGGCTGAGGCGAATGGCCCTGTCTGGAGCCAGTGTTTCATTTGTTCGTTCTGGAATACTGTAGAGCAACATTGTGGACTCCGTGGGAGAGGACCCACTCCATATAAATATATAAGTGGCTCGGTAACGGAAACACAGCAATTCTTATTTTCAGGTGAGTATGAACTAATGAAAACAGTTACAACTCATATTTTCCATTTCTGCCAATAGATGCCCCAAAATCCTACACACTGGACCTTTAATGTGGAGTCAAAGTTCACAATCTTGAATTTTGCCTGCAAACTTTTAGCTATCTGCCATTAGCAACATGCCCTGATGGTAGGACAATGAGTGGATTAGAGTGCAAGTCAGTCACACTACAGTGAAGGCAAATGAAACAGCGGAACACTAAGATGCACCATTTCATTTGCTCTCACTTCAATGCATACTCTACATTTTCACACGCTTTCAATGACATGGGAAATAATAAGACCAAAAGAGTTTCATAAGACATAGTGGAGCAGTATTAAATCAGAATTTGCAGACAAGAATGACACTTAAAATGACAGGTCTGTCACTTAACCTCAGTACATGATATCTCTGTCTTACTCTGTCTGACTGCATTCTCAACCTACATCAGAAAGTTGCTCATTAGAAAATACACTACACAGCATACCTTGTGTTAGACTGTGTCTAGACTGAGAATGTGTTACTGACTTACGATGCATCTTTTGTATCATATAGCTATCAAATGAATGCCTTGAGTTATTTTTATTACCACTACTTCATATTACTGCTAAATTTCGTGTCCTGTTTCGTTCAGTAAACTCAGACTCAATAATTCAGGAGTTACAAAAATGTGTGAACTGCACAGTTAAGGCAGACAAGCGGAGCATTAGCTGGTAAACCACATGGAAACTACATGGAGCTGAAATTAATATCGAATTATGTTAAATGGTTGCTGAATGAGTTGGTGTCTGTTTGTTAAAATACCAACTGTTAAGAAATCATAAATCATATTTTAAAGAACGTAGTTCACCATGAGCTAGCTTAGCTCTGTTAAATTTAACAATATGTTTACAGACCAAGGAAAACTAATCACTAATCTCTATCGGAAAATGCTGGTTCGGTTCAGTGACAGGACGTGAAGACTAGAAATCACTTGGATAGGATGAGGATGGAGCATCTTCATACAGAAGAAGTGTACACACAACCTTACAGGAGCTGAATATTCAATGACTGTAATGTTCTGGTCCATTAAGTAAATTGTAGCACAAATAAAACATAATTTCCAAACAACAAAATTCCAGCCAGTGAAAAAGCTGATTGGCTAATAACGATGTAAAACCGTATGCCACAGTGGCTGGTGAGCAAAGAAGATAATGTCAAGTTGGCCCTGTCTCACTCTGGAGTCGTTGAAATCTGGCGCTTGGCCACTAACTTCCGAAAAAAGCTGTCCTTTAACGTCTGCATGATACACAGCTGGTCGCTGTTATTATTTAATGGCACCCGGCAGTGTCAGGGGGAAACACAGCTACAACAATGAGAGTTAAGGCAGCAGAAGTCCGAGGAGGGCAAGTGGGAGGGGTGATGGACAGATCCAACAACTACAGACTTTAACCCAAAAGGCCAATGTTAGCTTCCTGTAGGATTGTAAAGCCAAATCCTGTTCTTTTCCTAAACTCAACTATGTATTTTTGTTGCCTAAACCCAACCACATGCATGTTTTGGCAAAACGTAACCATGTGCGTCTGTTGTTGAAGGAAGAAAAAAACACATTAATTTGCGGTGTTGTACCAATGTAGTGCATTTATTTTGAAAGGGACTGTACACAAATTGCACATTTCCTGTGAAAGCGCAAGTGCATTTTGAAAACAGACAATGCATGTAACAGGCAGAACTTGGCATAGTGTCCCAGAACGTCAACAACCAATGCACCCACGGTACCTCACACATCGTATCTCGAAGTGGAAAGTCCATGACCGAATGTCGATATGTGATGAGGTGAGAATGTGGATGGAGTGTTTTGGTGGATATTTACAATTCAATTGTTGAAAATAGAGAGACTGTAGCTTCACTTCTGTCGGTATGGAGCTACATTAGGGTCAAAAGTTTTGTACTTGGAAAAATAAAATTTGAAACTGAAAATTCATATGTTGATCTTGAATTTTGAAAAATACAATAATGTATTCAAAATTAAAATAAGCGTTTTTTCAGGTTAAATATAATTTTGATTCACTTTGGTAATTCTTTTGAATGAATTCAACTTGGTGCCACAAAAATCACCTGGAGGCAGGTCAGGTGAGTAGGGAGGTGTTTTAGGATTGTTTCCTTTTCCCCAAGCTCAAAGGTTTCATCCAGGGGACACGTCTGGATGTGGAAGCATCAACAGGGCCGTGACGATGGAGCTGTGGAAATGCATGTTGTCACAAAAACGACCCCTTAATACTTGTTATGATTTCCCAAAACTTCGTTAACATTTCTCACCTGTGTGCTGGATGTATGGGCTCCAGCGGAAGCATCATCAAAAGCAAAACGGACACTACGCTGCGTTCACAGTGCTATGTGGAAATCGGACATATCAGCACTTAAAATGTGGTTGTTGAACTGCAAAATCTGGCATAATTTATCGCTTTTATACTGCAATTGGTGCTCAGTACTGTCTAAAAGAGATTTCTAAATGGAAGTTTGTCACTGGCATCAATTTTTACACTGCCAGTCACATGAATATGGTGTATATAAGTGCTGAGTCAGAATTTTTTTAGTTCCTACGTTCCCTGAAGGCACTGTCACTCATGATTCCACACCCCTCTCAGTTGATGCCACGCCCCCCACGCCACATCAGGGTCAAAAGTCTGAAACTCAAAAAACAGATTTGAAACTGAAAAAAAAAGATCTGAAAGTGAAAAAAAAAATGTGAAAGTGAAAAAATAAGATTTGAAACTGTAAAAAATAAGATCTGAATCTGAAAAGATAAAACATGCAAGGAAGTGAAAAGTGAAAATAAATTATTCATTCAAAAGAATTACCAAAGTGAATCAAAATTATATTTCACCTGGAAAAACATTTCATACACTTACTTTTATTTTGAATACGTTGTTGTATTTTTCAAAATTCAAGATCAACACATGAATTTTCAGTTTCAAATTTAATTTTTTCAAGTACAAAACTTTTGACCCTAATGCAGCTCCATATGTCGGCAGTTCATTTACACATGTGCCGTGTTAAAGGTAGAGTATTACAGAAACGCTACTAGGTCGTACGAACTAAGATTGCTGTTGTTGCGTAAGAGACACAGGAGCTTTTTCAGACATGAGACAGACATGTTAACCATCACATTTATATAATGAGTTTTAGAGTTTTGCGACATACAGTTGACCTTTCTATTATAAAACTACTGTCTGTGTGCCAGCACACATTATTAATTACAGTAAAGTTTGCAGGGTTCTCTGGTGTCGCCATTGTACTCTTTGTTGGGCTAAAAGCATCTCCCACATCTGAAATTCAAAGGTGTCTGAGCTGTGGATGTTTACTGTGAAGCGTAGCAACTCAAAGTTATTTATGCTATCAGGTGAATGTTATTTAAATGCCATTCCTTTAGGTTTGTCTGCAGGCCCATACCATATGTCCTGCCAAAAGTGTGTTTACCCCAGGAACCATTTCCACTGAGTAACTCTCTGCAGCCAGTCGGGCATCACGCAGCTGCTCCAGCCACAGCCTGCTCTGAATCTGTGTTATTGTTACTGGTAGCATTACCACGCTTAAGTACGACAACATAATTTGTAACAATAAGAACAAATTAGCTCAATGCCATCTGCGTACAACATGTACTTATTGCTCTGAGAGTGACACAAACCACACACACGCACACACACACACAAAGAGAAAGAGAGAGGAGCCTGCACCCAAAGCATATGTGAGCACCACGTCTCACTACAGTTTGTCTCCCAAACATAAGCGGGCTCAGATTTCAGGTCTTGTGGTCTCCAAAATATATATCGAAGTACACATCAGGCTGCGTGTCACTACTGTTTACAGGAAAGTGATTTATGGGGCTTTTTGAGTTGAAGAGGGAAGGGTGATATGGTTTGAGTGAGTTTCAGAGAGAAGCTGTGAGGAGGTCAAGCCACCATGGCCAATAAATAATCCCCAAAAAATTCATTAATGAAGATTATTTATCCAGGATAAAAGATCACTCACAATATTTCATGTCCATTATGACATATAATCACATCAGAGAACCATTAGTGAATTAGTCTAGACAGTTACCATTTTTTCTTGTGGTTTGTTGGATGTGAAAACTCGGCATAATGCTTGTGCAAATGCCAGGCATAACTGCATGGGAGTAAGATAAACATACTTTGCATGTTGTCAAATAAAGCAACCGTACCAGACTGTGGAAGATCTATGTTCCTCTATGCTGTCTTCATATGACAGGCTCTTTGTGTTGGACTTCACAGAGAGCAACTAGTCCAACTGGTACAGTTCCATTTCATTTAGACTAAATGCATGTGTCCGTGCCTGTGTGTGCGTAGTCGGCGTGTATCTTTGCACACACAGTTCATGGCGAGCCACAGCACACGTGCACACTTCACAGGTCCCTAACTGTGTATTCTCAAAACACTGACGTCTTGGGCAAATATGCTATTATGGAGGCATGGTGGCGTATTGTCAGTGGAGATAAAGAGCGAGATAAAACCTCTTGCATAGGAAAATGAAAAGAACTCCAGTCATATCTTAAGAGATATAAGGGTATGTAGCTTTCACATGACAGATATAGACCTGAGCCTTTTGAAATTCTTTTCTTAGAATACAGTGAGTGAGGTAGAAAGGGTGCTAATTAATGATCAGTGCCATGGAAATCTTTTTCTGGTACAGCTAAGGAGACTATGAGACTGCTCATAATGTGTTTTGAATGTTAAACAGAAAGATAAACCAAACTGCTGCAACACAAACATCAGCTCTGTGTATCGGATGCACTAAAAAGCTGAAACTGCAATTTGAATTCTCCTCACTTTTTGTAAATATAAACTATAGTAACACTGCAGTTACTGTGCCAGAGGATAAATTCTTTATTTGTGGAAACTGTGCCTAAGCTTTAGGGCGGATGTTTCCCATGGCAGTGACTTTGAAGACCTGTATTGCTAGGAGACATACTGCCAACTTGAGTGCGCAACTTACTGAATATGTAAAGGCGTATAACCTACAAAGGTTGATAGAAGACTCTTTTACAGCAAGCCCACACAGCATTGTGCCTTCACTGATTTCACCGTTAGCAGTATCTTAACACCCACTGTGCTGTTAAGTTTGTATTCTATTCAGAAAGATGAAATTAGTTAGCTTAGCTCGCTAGCATTGACTCCTACAAGACATTAGCTTTCATTCATGTTATTTCAACACCTGCTGAGTCACTGATAGATCTCACACTTTCAAGCCAGACCCCAACTAATACATTCATTCATTCATTCATTCATTTCAAAATGGTGTTTTAAAACAAAACAAAAATCTCTGTGGACACAAGCATTTTAGCATCTTTATGGAAATAATCTCAGTCCACCACACTAACACACCTGAAAACATTTATCACATGATCAGAGGCACATTGTCATTTATTTACAGAAAATGCTACAGAGATGGAAGCAACCGTGGGGGTCTGTGTAACCTTTTTCAAAAGACTCTGTTTCCACCTGTCCAGATTAGAACACAACCCAAGAGTGTTCAAACTACAGCAAGGTCAGCAACATTGTCAGAGGTCAAAAAAGTATAGTGTGGATTTAGCCTCAGTGCTGCATTCCTCACATGTTATACAACAAGGGAGTACTCTTTCTGTGTTCTTTCATGAGTCCGGGTGTACAGAAAGCACATGACCAGACTGCAAAAACTCCCCAAAATGGCTGTAACATCAGCACATACATAGCATGTAGAGTTGCTGAGTTGCGTAGAGTGCTCTAATCACAGTATCTAGTATTTAGAGTAGTAAATACAGCTTATAGTGTCAGTCCATGTCCCCCAAAATGTATGCCCCTCTGTGGAACACTAGACGTAGGGATTGTTATCATGGCAAAACCAAACAAACACCAAGGACAACCACAGATTTCTTTTTTGAACTTTGTCTCTCTTCCTGATGCTGCTGGTACCACAGTATACTGGAATATAACTTTGTGTTAAAACTAGCACCATGTGTCAGTATGTTATCAGGTAACATGTTGGTATGTCATCAGGACAAATTTCACTCTGTTTATTGTACTTGGCGATTAAAGCAATTTTGATTGTGATAATGGGTGTGATGGGGGTCAAACTGTGAGCAGAACAATATAAACCACATGTGCTTTGCAGCAGTTACAAACCACATGAAACAAAAGGAGGTGGGGGCACCAATTCAATCCAGATACGTCCAGATTCAAACATTCAGCGGAAGGTGGCCTGGGCTCAAACACCAAACGACCACCCCAAAGTCACCCTGCGGTCTCACAGAAGACAAATGGACCGCCGAGGCTCGGTGGCATCACAGAAAAATAGATCTAGTTACGGTGATATACAGAACAGCTCAATCTTACTCTGCCTGGTGTTTGAGCTTTAATTGTTAAGTTGCGCACTGCCTACCTACAAGTATGCAAGGAATTTCAACAAAAAGAAGGGAAAGGAGTGGAAGAAAGAAAAAATCAAATTAATCCATAGTGCCTTGTGTGCTTTGGCAGAGCAAGAATGGTCTTTTTTTTGGAGTGTGAGACGGAGAGTGAGGTATAAGGGTGGGAGTGTGGTGTTTATTGGTTTCTGCCAAGCCAGTCAGAGAAGCAAACACAAGCAGAGTGAAACCTGATCGACTGGCACTGTGCCTGGACCAGCGGCGGCGCGGTGCAGCGTCAGGGGAAAAACACTGACAAACATACACAAGCACAGGACCCAGGTCTCCAAATAATCACAAGATGAGCTGGCCAGATAAAAAATACCCCAAAACACATCAGTGGATTTAGCGCAAAACCCGAAAATGTCTCGGCACGTTTTATGGAGCAGACAGAGAACAGGAGCGCTATGGATGTGCAGGAAAGTCTGATCAGGGATAACTTTTAAGCATCTCCTCGGATGCGGGGAAGTTTTTTGATTGAAGTTTACTAATTCCATCCCCTTGATCCCATCCTACTTTGCTCTTCCACCACCACCCCCTCACACACACACACACACACACACACACACACACACACACACACATGCACACACACACACACACACACTCTGGCCCAGCAGGAAAATCCCTCTGTGGCCAGGCATTTCTTTTTAACTTGATATGCTTGTGAATCACCCCCAGTGCTGCAGTGCTGCTCCACTAATGAACACAGGGCCCACAGACGGAGCTGTCCATGCCCTGCTACGCTCCCCGATCGCACTGGAAAACAGGATCCAGCTGCCCAGCACCCTGTCATTATAGAAAAAAAACTCCCAGAACACCCTCTGCTTGCCCCTAGACCCATCTCATCCCCTGACCACATCTAATACTCACCCATCAGGCCTCCTGCTGCTAACCTTGGTCTGGACTTAACCTCGGTAACCTGCCTTCATCTTCAACCCTGCCCCAGCTGCAGCAATAACCTGCATCCCACATTATTGATTACATGTCTTGATGATTTGTTTTTATCGTAACACCACAGTCATGCAGTCCCTCTGCCTGCCAGTGGTGCCCCCAAGGGGGGCCAAGGCCACCCATACAATTGCTAGCCCCCTACTGGCCACCCTTGGCAGAAATTGGAAGCTAACATTACTGTCTTCAGGAAGCTGCTGGCTTTTGATTTAGGTGCCACCCCAAGATTTTCAGTGGCCCCATCTGGCCACCCCTACGAAAAATGTCTGGGGGCACCACTGCTGCTTTCAGCATTTATACATTAGGAGTGTAACAATCCATCAATCTAGATTCATTCATTCATTCATTCATTCATCAAGCCAATGCAGTATCCAATATCATCAATGCAAAGTGATAACATTGATCCATATCAACATCTTTACAATATGTCTTTATATTGAAATTCTGTGTCACCATCAAATAGCAGCATATAGGTAATGGCAAGTAGCAAAGAGGCTGATGGGGATAATGTTATTTACTCGAGAATATATCAGCAGCGTGGAAATATTTTCGATTTCTGAGAAAATATAAGACAATAGACAAAGAATGTGTCATATGAACACAATGCTGTTATGAGATAAAATATTTAGGAAACTCAATGTACCTGCCTGGCTGGGCATCTGACTCCACTAACTTCTTGCAGCAACATAGCAACATTAGCCGCTATGTGTCAGCAATGTTAGGCTGAAAAAAATGTGCATATAGGCGTAAACCAACAGTAAGAAAACGTATAAATATCACATGTATTTAGTTAAAACTCCGCTAGCTGCTAGGCTAATTTATGCAATGTAAACATGCTTAAGCTAATAATGGATGACACCTGTTTTGCTTTATTGAGCTTGGCAGTTAATAATGAGCCGAACTGTACACTTAGCTAAATGAACCTATTGTTAATCCATGTTTTATGGCTGTTGGGAAAAGTTTGTCTTCATAGCAGATAGCCCTGAAGTTTTAGGAAAAAGATCATAGTTTGAGTTAAAGATGAAAGATTGAAAGATATCTTCCAGAAGGAGCTTTTTGGCAGAAAGCCCTGAAGGTTAATTTATCCCATGTCGTGATTTAAGTGTTAGTGGTGTCAAGTTAAAGTAAACTTTACTGGACTTTAATCAGTTACAATTATTCACATAATTTATCTGTTTTTTTGTTTTGTTTTGTTTTTTTATCTTTTACAGCCAAAAGCAAAAAAGAAAGGGGTGGCAGCTTCTTCTGTAATATGTTGTGTTGAGTGATCATTTGATATCATCTCATATTGATCACAGGCCCCTGAATTGAATGGAATCTAAGACGTATCATGGCAGACTTTGTGATACTGTAAAATGTCTTATTATTGTCCAAAGATTTGATATACCGTAGTATCGTACTGTGATGATACTAGTGATTTACACTTCTAATACACATAGTCCTGACATTCTTGCTCTGCAGTTGTTTGAGTAATCTTGGCTGTCTAGGAATTCAACCTTGTACTGTGACTCTGGGTGAGATCATTGCCTGAAATGCTTTTTGTTTAAATATAGCGAGAGTGTATGACTTCTGCTCAAAGACCAGATCTGCTTTCACACGATATTACTGATTGTTGTCTTTATTTTTGTTTATGCACTACATAGTATTGCGAAAGTGATAAATCTCCAGCGACAGTCTTGGATCTGTATCTGTGCCAGACACCAGTATGAATATGAACATGATGTTGACAGTGTGAGGAGGAGATGGAGGAGGTGGAAGAGAAATTCAGGGGGTTGGCATGAAATTCCCATCTGATAAACTCATCAAAGCGGTGTGCCTGTGGTGTGTGAGTCTTGGCAGTGGGCTGGCATGGGAAACAACACACGGACACACACTCCCTCATAAGGACATTTGCCCATGTGCACGCACAGACACAGACACACGCGCACACATGCCCAGCTGATACCAGCATCAGGGTAGAGTGAAGCCATATCTAATATGCTGAGTGAAAAGTAAACACAGCGCCGTGGCATCAGGGCTTCCCGCTTACTGACAAACCATCTGACTCAAAACAAGCCCGGGGCCAGAAGGCTTCCAGGAGGCCAGGGTGGGGCTGGGAGGATGAGGCTTACTGGCCATAAAACACATGTGTGTACACAGTCACACTCACATACAAAACAGGAACAAGAGTCAACTAGATATAATTGCTCTGTTGTTGTTCTGTCAACAGCAATTATGGCAAGAAGTACACCAAAATGATTTACGGAGGGGAAACTGGAGATTTGTGAGTCCAAAATTCCTCCACTGGGAAAGGCTGAATGTTGGCACTTGCTGTTGTCACATTCATCAACCACTGAGGCAGGGTTAACAACTGCTAACAACTGTTTTATCTTCCCAAAGCACTATGTGGGCTTCTCTCTGTGGGGTGCCGTTTGTAAAGTGTCTCATGCTGAAAATAACATCAACTTTTTGCCACATTTAGCTTCAAACAATGTTTAAAAAAGTGCTGTGAATTTTTTAACGTCACCTTTTACCACATTTACAGCAATATTTGTTAACTTAGAAATATATTAAATAGTTAAATCTAAATACTAAATGTGGCACCTAAATGTTAAATGTTAAATCTAAATATTAAATCTAAATCTAAATGTTAAATCTAAATGTTAAATCTAAATATAAATATAAATGTTAAATCTAAATATTAAATATAAATATAAATGCTAAATCTAAATCTAAATCTAAATCTAAACGTTAAATCTAAATATTAAATATAAATATTAAATCTAAATCTAAATGTAAATGTTAAATCTAAATATTAAATCTAAATCTAAATGTAAATGTTAAATCTAAATGCTAAATATAAATATAAATATAAATGTTAAATCTAAATGCTAAATATAAATCTAAATGTTAAATGTTAAATCTAAATGTTCTGGGTAAAACTAAATATTTAGCTAATATGCAAATTCACACTGCCGGTCACCGGAAGTACCAAAATAAAAGCTCGAGATGGTCAAACTGTGTTTATAGAATCAAATAACGAATTAAAACCAACTTATTGGGGGAAATGAACACTTGAACAAACATTAGCGTGATAATAACTACCTAAAATAACAAGAAACATGTTTGGAGAAATTTTATTTGACGTGTACTTTGAGTTGAGCAGTGTCTGTAATGACTCATTAACTCTTAAACGGTCCGTGAAAAAAATATTTTTTCCAGCGGATGTCTTAGTTACAACATGATTGAGCTAGCAAAGCAGTTTTGTGTTGCGATGTGTGGTATTTATTCAGTTTTGGGAAATCACGATGTCTAGAAAGCACCAGTGGCTGCAGCAGCAAAGCTAACATCAGGACGTCATCTGTTGAAAGCCTCCCGTTGTCGGATACGACATGAAACTACTCCAGTTAGCTCAATCATGTTGTAACTAAGACATCCGCTGGAAAGAGATATTTTTTTTCACGGACCGTTTAGAGTTAATGAGTCATTACATACGGGGCTAACAGCTAACGGTTAGCCCCGCTAATCTACGATAACCATGTTATTAATTTCAGAACGTGATAGTAATGTTTGTTCAAACATTGTGTTTATAGACTTTACAAACACCAGATTAGTCTAAACGGTGATACAGTGACGTGAAAAATGTGAGATATGCATATATATATATGTAGCTAAACTCTGCTGGTTTTCTACCCGGAAGTATTTGTAAACAACAAGGTGATTCCCTCCGAAGGGACACTAACAACTAAAAGTACACATCAAATAAAATTTCTCCATACACGTTTCTTGTTATTTTAGGTAGTTATTATCACACTTATGTATGTTCAAGTGTTCATTTCCCCCGATAAATTGGTTTTAATTCGTTATTTGATTCTATAAACACAGTCTGACCATCTCGAGCTTTTATTTTGGTACTTCCGGTGACCGGCAGGGTGAATTTGCATATTAGCTAAATATTTAGTTTCACCCAGAACATTTAGATTTAACATTTAGATTTATATTTAGCATTTAGATTTAACATTTATATTTATATTTAGATTTAATATTTAGATTTAACATTTATATTTATATTTTAACATTTAGATTTAACATTTAGATTTATATTTATATTTAGCATTTAGATTTAATATTTAGATTTAACATTTAACATTTAGGTGCCACATTTAATATTTAGATTTAACTATTTAATATATTTCTAAGTTAACAAATATTGCTGTAAATGTGGTAAAGGATGACGTTAAAAAATTTGCAACACTTTTTTAAACATTGTTTGAAGCTAAATGTGGCAAAAAGCTGATGTTATTTTCAGCGTGAGCCACTTTACAAACGGCACCCCATATCTCTCTGTCTCCATTTATTTCTCTCTGCCTGTCTTTCCCTCCCTCTTTCTATCTTGAACTCCGACCATCCGAGGACCTCTCCTTCTCTATCTACCTCTCCTGGGTGCTGATGCCTTCCACTCCGTCCCCCAGGAGATTCAGCCTCTCCTCTTGTCTGATCTCTCTCAGTCCCTCTGTGTGTAAGTCTTCAATATGTGTGAATGAGGTGCTTCAGTTTTGCTCCATGCATGTTTGTGTAATCTGTCTTTTTCCAGGTTCTATGTGGAGAGGAGGATGTGGGGCTCAATTTCTGGCTGTTTAGAGACACCTGGAAGCTTTCTAACATCCTCCAGGATCCATCGTTTTCACATATGTTCACATTGTATGTATCATTTTGTCATATGGGTTGTCTATATTGTTGTTTTATCATGTTTGCTATTCTACACACGGCATCAGTTGCACATCTTTCCATCCTGGGAGAAGGTTCCCTCCTCATTTACTCCTCTATTGTATTCTGTACAGACTGTAAAACCCCCTGAGGCAAATTTTTGACTTATAATATTGGGCTATATAAATAAAACTGACTTGACTTGAATGTGCAATGCATGCAACATTCGTGTCCTCAGGAATTCCTGTTACTGTAGAACAGTGTGTTCTCTACCTCTGCGGTGTGTGACCTTTTAAAGTGAAGCAATATTTGCTCACAAACTCTTCGCACTAGTTCCATACCGTCTATCAGGTGCGAGTCAAGTCACTTTCACTGTTAGTTTCAATGCCTATTTTCTTCCATTTTAAACATATGACCTATACTCAGTACTGTGCCTGAACGTATCCTGTGTAGACACAGACAAAGGACTGAAGCTGCTCTGTTAACATGCTGCTCACACTATGTCTCGTTTATAGATTCAGTGTGAGAAACTTAATACAGATAAGTTTAAAAAAAAAAAACTGTTTACAGGTGAAAGGAGAAGAAAACTCAAGAGGAGCAAGAGAGGAGGATCCCTCTTTCAGAATGGACAGACATGCAACTGTTTATGGAGAAACAGAATGACAATATTAGCTAAAAAGATGTATAAATATAATGGAAATGTGTACACTGATAGGCCTTTGGCAACACATCCTCCCCTCTACCACAGTCCAAACTTCTCAAAGTCTCTTATTTGATATAAGCCTGGAGAACTGAACTTATTCTGCAGTGGTGAATTATCCTATATTTAGTAAAAGAAAGATAAGTAGAAAGATATATAAAAAAATATCTAAACACAATTTGTGTAGTTTAACAAAACTATTAGCACCTATACCATTTATTTCAGTCATATCACAGGGTCTTTATCTGCTTCATCATCATCAACTCATGACATTTATGCAGTTGGGATGGAGATGGATCTGCTTACATTTACCCAGTAGCTGTTATGAGTTCATTCATAGCACTTTTTCTTAAGACTTCTCATCTGTGGTAACTCAAAGTTAAGTACTGAGACCATACTACTGAGGGCTCTGGAAAGAGCTAGTCAGTCGACCCTGGGTTGGGACTGTTCCACTGTTTCCAAGGTCATGAATGTTGATGCATAATTTGTGTAGCAGAAATATCTAGTTTTTGGAAATAAACATGCGACCACTGATGTAACATAACTCTGTGCCATGGTGGGTGCAGAAGCTGCAGATACATTGATTAAAGTAATAGTTTGGGATCTAACAGAGTGCTAAAAGTGTTTATGGCTTTGCACCTTATAAATAATTATAGGCATTATATGTCAATTAAATTAAAAAACGTTTTACTGTTCTTTCATGTGCTCACCAAGGGTTTGTCCTTTACTGGGAGCACTGGACTCCATTTGCACAGGGATATCATCTCGTCCTGTTTGTTGATGTGTCAAGAGCAAACACCTCACTGCTCCGTGTTATGTTGACAATGAGCCTGTGTGTGTGGCTGACTGGCGTTTAACAGACTCCCCTGCTGACTGTGTTGTAGACACAATAAAGGAACCATCAAACGTGGCAGAGGGGGATCTGACTTCTTCTCCACCCACACACAGTGCAACTCTCTGCAGGCTTGCGGTCTGAAAAGTTTCACAAATCATGTTAACAAATATCCAGAACTGAATATCCTGCGGTTTTTCACTCCAGAGTACAAGGAGTCGTGTGCTTTTGTTGTGGCCACGGAAATTCAAGATGATCTCCGAGAATGCCAGGAGCATGTGAAAAATATTTGTAGCCATAAAGAAAGGCCAATTGGTATTAATAATGTGGCATGCAGCAGAGGCCACGGGAAGTGTGTGTGTTTGAGCCTGTGTGTGTCTGTGTGTGTGTGAGTGAGTGAGCATGTTTGGTCTGGGTCAGTCAGACACACTTGTTTCCCAGTAGGATGGATCTGACGGGGGCCACAGGGCAAGGAGCAGACAGATTCATCAGAGTCGTCATCTTGGGGTGTCCGGTATCCCAGAGTGCAGTGCTGCAGCTGCCAGGCCTGCAGTGGCAGCCATGATGGGCTCCAGGTGGACAGAAAGGCAGCGTCACGGATACAGGACTTTAAGTTTGTGTGTGTCTGCTCCGAAATACGAGCGAACACTAACTGTATCTACACTTTATCAGTCTTCTTATTTTAAGAGTAGGTATACTTATGTTTATCACTGATTTCATCTGAAATTTGAACCAAAGGACATTTGACCTTTGCAGCTGTATAGACAGTATAGCCACGTTTCCACCAAACACTATCACTGTAGTACCCTTAGAACCCACATGTAACCCCTATAGACGTGTACCTAAACCCTAGATCTGTTTTGTGTTTCCATCGTAGACAGTACTCTTAAATGTAGGGGGGTTGTTACCGGATAGTGATAGCCACATCAGTGCTCCATCCGCCTCTCCCTGTATTCACTGGCAGTGCAGAGGAACATCTGCACCTCACCGATTGTCCATGGAATGGGGTTGCACACTCACATTTCCAGAACAGAAACTGGAGTGCTTAGAGTCTCTGTCACAATTAGTGGGACATTTGCAAAACGAACTGCTTTGTGCATTGAGTCCTTGGAGAGCAAAAGTAATTATTCTCACTTGCCCAATCACCAGACTGCAGTGTTAGCTTCAACTTTAAGTGTTGGATCAGTGTACTAAGTACTTCAGGAAGAATGGAACTGTTCTATAGGTACCAGCCACAGCTTTGGATGACAGAAACCCGTTATTATGTGTAAGAACTGAACTGAAGTGAACTGAACCAAGCTGCTACAAGGAAATGAAGCTTATGAGGTGTAGGCCTATGAAAACCTTGTTCTCCACTGTTCAGGAATTAGATTTAAAAGCAAACCCATTAGAATACAAAACATGAGACACTGGCATAACCATATTAGTTGTGTATAAGAAAATTAATATGCTCCTTCAGTTTTTTATGTTTACACAATGGTGTCATGCCTTACATCATCATATATAGTGCAATGAATCTTCATTTTAGCCTCTTAACATGCACTTTTTCCCTTCAGTTTTCCCTCAAGTGGCTTTACGATTGTTAAAATCAGTATATTCTTTATCAGCGTGTTCCAACTCTTTATTGAAGCTACTATAGAGGCTATGATGTTTACACTGGCAAAAATATTTTGGATGTCTCATGGAACAGTTTCTACATATTTTCCCCAAAATTCAGCTGACATAATTAGTATTTTTGGAAATTTTGAGACATCCATGAGAACCTAAAGGCGCCATATGTAAGACTGTGGCCAAAACGGTTACTGCGCTCAAATTCAAAATACTGCCGCGAGTTGTGTCCGCCCCCCGTTCGAGCAAGTCCGGCTTCTCTGCTGCTAACGCTGCTGCCGGGATACAGCGGAGGAGAAGCGGGTTGATGACCCACCTGCACATGGGCTACAATGTATGATTGAAAATGAATAACAGTTCAAAGTATTCGAAATGTCCATCCCCGTCTAGCTATGAAGCTAGTTAGCCAACTTTGGCTAAAGCTTACCTGTCGAGGAGAAGAGTAGCCACTTCGACATCCGATTTCAAATCCTTCTCCGCTTTCAACCGTCTCCACCGTTTAAAGCATCTCCTATATAGACCCTCGCTTTGCCTCAAGTTTTGTCTTGGCGTTTTTGGGAATCATAACGAGGTCGTTTGGGTTGAGTTGCACCGGCAGCCATTGTAGCTCAGTCTTAACTACTGGCAACCCGGATGCTGAGACTCTACTGACTGTGTGACTGGTAGATGGCGGTGGGTGGCGCAACAGGCCAAAACACAAATTCAAAACATAAACATGATTCGCGGACCGTAATTTTATTTTTTTTAAATGCGAATATTCTGGCTCCACTATTGTTGTCAGTGATATCAGTATGTTATATTAACATTATTCCTTAGTCTCTGTGACATATTAGGATGATTTTACGACTATTTGCTTTAGATTTCTTACATATAGCTCCTTTAAAAGAAAATTCTGTGGGCCTGAGCAATAATTGGCCACACATCATGAGTTTGGGCTTACTTGGTCCACTGGTGGGCTGCTTCTCATTAAGGGTTGTTGTAATTAATTGGTGTATTATAAAATTAGTATTGTTTATTACAGACTTTTCCCAGGGTTTAAATCACAACATTATTTTTGCGATACGTTTTACATGCAGTAAAACGAAGAGTCTATTATACTTGTTTTATGACTATAAGATAGATAGTCAAGCATGTATCTTATCCTCAACTGCTCTACCTATCCTTTCAAAGCATGATGCAAAATTAAACGTGTTGTTGTATCAAGGCTTAACTTGTGCAAGTGAAAAGAGAGAAAATCTCACATTCACAATCTACATTACTCAGGCATCACGTAATTGGTTTATTCTAAAATATGGAGTATTGTCCAGTGCTTAATCATAAAGATTATTAGCAGTGAAAATAACCAGGGGAAGCTGATGTTTTGAACAGAGTGGACCCAAACCCCCAGCTCGATTGTAAATCCACAGGAGGAGCCTTGACTCGACCCCTGTGAACCTGTGACAGAAAACACATTGGTCATATCCAACCAGTTGTATCCACTTTACGCCCCGCTGGTTTTCCAACAAGGAATATGTATAACAGAGCCAAAATGCTTGCCTTGAAAAATAATTCTGTGATCATCAACATACTTATTCTATACTTTTATTTTATAAGAGCGTCAGTTTCAGTGGTTTCTTGTGCAAAATTCCTGAATGTTTTCGAAGTCCTCTGCATTCATTTTTAACCCTCACAGTGTTTCTATATTAACTGCAGTAAAATGGATCCATAAATACACAAGCTGTATGTTAGTCTGTCTGCAGTGCGAGAATTTTTCTTAGATCCTTATCGCAGGGTTGAAAAATAACCTTTAGCAGAGCTTGCTCTTAATAGATTTTTGTCTCTCTTCTCCTTCAGTCCGGGATGCCTTGTTAAATCCGGAAATTTGTGACAAGTTTGATTTAGGAGTGTTTGGACTGAAACAGCAGAAGCTCCTCTTAGCAATCAATCAAATCAAACTGAAAGCAGTTATTTTTCTAACCTGACGTGCATCGCAGAGGTATGAAGCCAAACCTATAAATATAGCACTTCATTCACCTCTGAGACAACTTACACTTACTCATGGAGGGAGGCACAAACACGGCTGGGGTTTTTTTATCTCACAGTTTCTCTCCGGTTATGTGAAACTTCAGTAGGTAATTTGCAAATTTGCAATCAGTAATTTATGATACAGGTGCCAAGATATAAGAATGATGATCTTTTCTCAGTAAAAGTCCAAAATTGGAAAATCGGAAAAGTATGGATGCATTTACTAAGCTTCCCCATATGCTGACATGTCTTTGGGGAGATGGGCACTTGTAACACTTTTTGGGTTTGAATACATTACTCAAAAACCTCCTAAAGTATTTGAATACAATTTCTGTGGGTAAGCTGCATCTGTGTTTTACTTGTTAGCACTCAGCAAATGTTTATACAAGCGATGGTAGAGAAATAAGTCATTAATAGGAATGGCAATAACATGCTAGAAACCAAATAGCTAACTTTTGACAGTGCTGGTAACTTCTAAACACTAGCTTGCACATAACAATCACTTAAGGCATAGCTAGCCATAAACATTGTTAGCCTCAATTTACAGTGTTGTGTTAATTGTAAAATGTCGAACACAGTTGGAATTTGTTTCGTCACATGTCCTTCTGTAATTTTTGGTCCTGCTCATACAACATGATAGATTAATTCAAAGTATATTTTCTGTCGGGAAATTGAACATGAGTTAACTCATTGATTAGGTCCACACCTTCAAAATGTACAATGCCAAACATCTAAAATGTGATATAATGCAAAGCTACACATAGTGTTATCACATTAATTAATGCATCACAAGTGGTAGTGATCTGAGGAGACATCAGACTAGAGAATAAGTAGATAAAGAATGTGGTATCATCAGCATGCTGCTCTTGTCTTGCAAACTGAAAGAAAGTAGAAAGCTTTTAGAGGCAAACCTGCAAACCACATCAAAAGACTAACCAACATTAGCACAGCAACGTCTGAAGCAAAAACAACAGTACAGCAATAGACAGCTCCATCACTGTGACATATATCAGGTGAAAAGATCCTGGTTTAAACCAACAACTGTGACATTTGCAGTGCAAATTCTCAAGGATATCCTAATGAGTGACTTAGCTGGATTACGGATGTGGCTTAACCGTGGTTTTTATCACCTTGAAGTCAAAGCACGATACAGCAGTGGGGTATGAAAACAGTGCTAGAATGGCATGGCTCATGGCCAAGACCAGGCGGTGTGTAGTGCTCTGTACAGGATGCTCATCTTCCTGCCCTTCCCTAAGCAGGTGCTGAGAGATGCAGAGGTGTAAATGTCATCATTGTGCTCTTAAGCTTGTCTGTGCCAATGACAAGGTTTTACAGAATGACAGCAAGTGAAATGTAGGACGGAACTCGTCCATTTATTGTGTTTGCCACATAGAGGATGATGCAAAAAAAATTCAATATGATGACATCTTTGTTTTTCAGTCCGGCTTAGTTTGGCTCTGTTCTTTGCATTATTCCATTGAAACAAAAAAAGTACGAAACAAAGCAGAGTACAAGCTTTCACTGCAGTACTGATAAAGCAAGGCATATAGTTATCAGTAATCTACCAATAGCAAATAAAGAAAATAACACAAAAAAGAAATAAACTGGAATAGTGTACGTGGTAAAGCACGCATCTCCACCAGGGGATGGAGGTGATCGCTACTATTCTAGACTAGATTCCTGTAATTCCAGCAGTGGCATGACAGTGGCTTTCAGAGGAGCGCCAGAAGCTAATAAAAATACATGCCTTGTCTATTTTTGGCAGAGTTGCAGCACGTTGCATAGAGCAAATCAAGTTCTTCTGCTACCACACACTGTATTTGGAATAAAGATACATAATAATTATTATGTATATGAATGTCATGACGCACGTCAGATGACGCTTCTCGCACGGGATTTCGTGTATTATGTTGCATTTATGTTGCAAAAAATGCAACATAATACACGAAATCCCGTGCAAAACACGTGAAAAAACATACATAGGTGAAACAGGAAGAAGCTTTAATACAAGAAAAACAGAACATAAAAAAGAATGCGAAAAGGAAACGACAGGACGTCTCACAAGATCACAAAAAAAAAAGCAGAGCAGGTGAACCTAAAATCAGCCATATCAGATCACTGCAAAAGAAATAATCATGTCATGGACTGGGACAACGCAAAAATCATCGGATCGGAAAGCAACAAGTTCAAACGTATCAACGAATCAAGGAGGCCATAGAGATCAGGAGGCGGGCCAGGAACACCATCAACCGGGATGAGGGGGCTTTCATGCTGTCACACACCTGGGACTCTCTCCTCCAAAGAACACCGGGCGGCGGGGGGCGTGACCAGCCTGGCAATCCGATTTGCCAGGCTGGTCACGCCTCCGGGATACAACCAGCTGATAAAGACACGTCATGATGCACGTCAGATGACGCTTCTGAAGAAGACTGCAGTGACAGTCGAAACATGTCAAGGTAAACTACATCTCCTTAAAAACTCATTGTCTGAAAAAAAGAAACTTTCTACACTGAGCCTATATTTAGTGTATCGTAACATAGCAGGTGTGGAATTAATCCACAGATGCTCTGGTTTTCAATGAGACCAAACCTTTCTATTCACAATGAAGCCAAAAATGTGGCCTTCAACAGCCAACAGTTTGTTTTTAGCCAAGAAAATTGCCAGAACACACACACACACACACACACACACACACACACACACACT
The DNA here is from genome assembly GCA_035609425.1 of Epinephelus awoara. Lineage (NCBI taxonomy): Eukaryota > Metazoa > Chordata > Actinopteri > Perciformes > Serranidae > Epinephelus > Epinephelus awoara. The sequence goes on from CM069302.1 coordinate 32,346,655, forward strand.
CACTCACGTGCAAACACAACGCAAGATACCCTCCAGGCTAACCCCTCACTAAGATAATAAAATGGTTAGAATCAACACAAGCTAATGTAAAATGGAAAAGTATTCCCCTTCTTTTAAAACATCAGACTCTTGTTTGAACTGTAACACAGCCCACATCCAGAAAACTCTTGGATCCAGATGGGACAGATGTACTTTATCAGGAGGACTGTAAAATTAACCTAAATGACTGATGGTGGTATGAGAATAAGTCCTCTTTAAACATATAATTATAACATCAAGATCTCAAATGCTTAAAAAGCATTTTTGGTGTCAGCTTAATCCAAATGTTTGTCATGAACAGATCTCATTTTCATTCCCTCGTCTTTGGGGTTCTTTTGAATCAATGTGGGAAAAGATTTCATAGTTGCATAGTTCATATTTCATTTGTTAATTACAATGCATGGAAAATGTTATTTAGAGATTCAGGGAGAACTTGTGCTGCCGACACCTGGCCGTACAGGTGACGGTGTGTGTGAATAAATACCACAAAAAAACAAAACAAAACCACAGCCTGGTGCTCGTAAAATCTCGACTGCAACCGGCAATTACTGTATGCATTTGTTTTGGAGAGCGAGAGGAAAATCATAAATGTTCTGGTGTAGCTCTGAATTTGTTATAAACTGAGGACAACAGCCTGCTGTATATTTGTGTTCATGGTCATAGTCACAGATAATTTTGTGGCATTTGTTGTAACGTTACTAGACAAAAGCTGTTCACATCAGCTAACGTTACATTTAGCTTGCTTATAACTTCCATGTCGTCATATATTGAAGTGAAACAGCGTCTAACAAGTTGCGGTATATTCTCTAAGTAAAAACAAAAATTACATACCTGTTGATTAGGAAAAGGGCCAACTCGAGGTCAGTTTTAAAACCTTTCAAATCTCTCAGCTTACTCGAAGAACACTCTCTGTAAACACCACTTTTCTTCTTCTCTCAATTTATTGGCGGATCGCAAACATCTTCCAGGTGCATACCACCACCCACTGTACAAGAGACTACTCCCTACTACATGTCATTTAGCCTGTTTCTTAAATCCTACTCATAAACACGGCTCCTTCTTCTTCTGTGGTGTAATGGCTGTGGGCCACTGCGGGCGTGCAGACTTACTTTCGCCTCCGGGTGTCGTATTCTGGTTTGCTGACTTCCACTGTGTCCGACCCGAGCCAGGCTACGCCTGCTTTTTGTCGCTGTTGGGTTCAAATAAATATACAGATCTAATATTTTCATGTATCAAATGGCAACGTGAAAGCAATGTGAAAGGGGTCACTTGTAGTGATGAACCTACAGAGAATTATATCCCAAATCTGCAGCTCCCCTCGGCTTTACAGGACTTTATAGTGAATTCCAGCTCATTGTTTAGCTGACCAGCCCAGAATTTTAAAAGTAGTATTATACACTGCCAAATTTATGACAGAAAAAAAACTATGTTTAATATTTGCCACTGGATTTTTTAATAAAAGCTTTTAAGTTACCCGGAGGAAAGGACACTTCAAAGTAAGACATCTTCTTTGTCCAGCCTATTTCCCCCTAGACATAACTGAGCTCAATTTAACATCAATATGAGACTTTGACCATTTTCACATACTTCTTAAATTCTTAAACTCCTTGGAGTGGAAAGTTGAATACATGTGACCACTCAAAGCGCTTTTACAATACATGTCATGTTCACCCATTCACACACACATTCACACATAGGTGACTGAAGCTACCATACAAGGTGCCACCTGCTACTCAGTAACAATTCACACACACTCACAAACTGATGAAACAGCCATTGGGAGCAATTTAGGGTTCAGTATCTTGCCCGAGGATACTTCGGCATGTGGACTGGAGGAGCCAAGGATCAATCTGCAGATTTTAGGATTAGTGGACGACCTACTCTACCTTCTGAGCTACAGCCACCCCAAAAATGAAACAGTGGCATTTGTCTTACTTGTATGTTTTTTGTTGTTGTTTTTTTCCCCTTAATTATCCATTTGATGCAAGAAGCAGCTGGCCTCCAGGTATTTTCACATTATCTAATCTGGCCACCATTTAACAAAGTTTGGATACCGCCGTTGTAAATAAATGCTTTCCACATCTTAAAGATTTTACAGTAAATCTAAATCTGCACTCAAAAATAATAATAAAAATTAAAAAAACGTCCCCTATTCTTTCCAAAAAGTCAAACTAACCCTCTTTAGCAAAAAGACATACAATAACAATACATAACCCTCACCCAATTTGGAGCCCCTTTTCCTTGTAATAGTATTAATACAGTCCCTAAGACACCTTTCATCTGAGGACTTTCAACAGGACATAAAGTATCGAGCATGTACTCCTCTGTGAATTCCCCCGTGTCTCCAGTGATTCCTGTCGCTCCAAGGCCTGAAGTTCGAGAAGAGTTATGGCATACAGCAAAGCAATAAAAATGCCAATTAAAGTGCACTGTTAGCATTTTTTGACACAACAAAATGATTGTTAAACACTTTCATCTCATCACTTTCAGACAGATAATACAAAAATCCAATCAAAAAGGAAATTAGAGATACATTATGGTAATGTCTTGTGGTATTTGTCACTGTATCATCAGATTGGTGCTTAGCTCCTTGGCAGCTGGGGTGCACTTAGACCAACAGTTTTGCTCAGCAGAGGAAAACATGTACTGACATGTTGTCATGATACAAACACAACTGCAGTGCTAATTCAATAGCAGCTTGTATTTCTTCTTTTAACAGGCTGGATTTGTAGATCAGCTTTTCTGACCTGGAGCAGTGTGTGGGAGCAAAGCCCGAAAAGAGGGAAAAGTATACGCATGTGTAAGTGCAAGAGAAAGAGTGGGAGAAAAAGAGAGAGACTTAACGTGGGATCCTGATCTCTCTGGGACTTACCCAATCCCAACTGTAATGTAAAACCTATGGGACAATGAGGGGCTATACAGTGCTGCGTCTTAGCCGGGCCAGAAAGTCCACCCAACATGTTGTCAAACCATGAGGAATTTATTACTAATGTTGGTCAGCTGTAGCGACAGGGGGCGGGGGCTTTTTTTCCAGCGCGGAAAAAGAGAAATCATTAATTATCTACACCGCCACCCTTGATCATTCCCCGAAATTCAGCTGAGTTTATCTCCGAAGCGTGCATTTCCATCCTGACTGAGTCTCTTCAGCTAGCGTGTCCATTTATAAAGCTTGTGGCTTAACAGCGGGGTCAAGCACTGACCTAGCCATAGACAGCCAATGGTGTGAAGGATTGGAGGTAGAGAAGGCAGAACAAAGCAGACATGGCAGCAGCATATGTGCTGTCATCCAGACCATGGCCTTCACATTGGCCTTGGGCCTCTTTCCCGATGGGAAAAATTGTCTTGAGCGCCAAAACAACCCACTATAGAAGAATGTGCAAAAACTGCTTCTTCTGCACTGAAAATTAAAATAACTACTACTCAAGCAAAAATAAATTAGCACCTTTAAAGTAGCTGTTGTGTCTGAGCTGTCATACTGACCGTGCAGAGAAAAAAATGGCTATGAAGAGAATGACATGCACGTTAGTGGGCGTTCAGACCTTAAACAACCCTGCCTTTAAAAAATGCAAGGGGCTGCGTTGGTGCAGGCATGTTGTTACAGGTACCAGTGAGATGATGAAATACAAGCCGGGAAGTCCTGGGTAATAGTTCCATTAGTTTGAAGGTCTTTAGACACTAGAACATTACAAAATCACTTCTGAGGAAGAATTTCAAAGGTCTGGAAATTATTTTGTTTTCCACTGTGACAATTGCAAGAGTAAACAGTAGAAATGCTGCACTCACATTGCAAAGTAACAAACAAGGAATGTGCTCTTGCACTATGTTGTCAACTAACGCAATGCGTTGGCAACCCCACACAGAGGGAGTCCCACTCAAATGAATGAGGTAGCTGCAATGCTGTGCTCCTCTCTCTGTCGAAAGTCTTCTTATTGGAGGATGTGGGATTGAGGGAACTCAAAAAAATTACATTGGGGGAACAAATTTTTATGTTGGCACCTACCACTGTGGATGTTCACCTGTTTAACCACACAAATTTTGTGTTAATAATGCTTTCATGATTGGAACAACTTATTTTTCTTATTTTGCGCCCACCCAGAATTTATTATTTCAAGACACTTTTCAAGACAGATGAGACTCTGAAATACTTTTTTATAATAACCAGAGTCATTGTTACTTCCATTTTAATGTGCTCATAAAAAAAAAACTTCATTTAATAATTCATATGCCCAAGGTCTAAATATGTCTAAACAGGTCCAAGTGAGATGGACTTGAAAATTTTGTTTAACATCAGATATCCTGGGTACTCCATTTGTTATACCAGTGACAAACCAGTCTCACAGTTGTCACTATCGACCTATCATTTTCTACACTTTACAGATTAAACACTGTTTCAGAATTGCTCAGATCGTCAAGCGCTGGTTGTAGTTTCAGTGTCTAGATCACAAGCATGATTGGAATCGACTCTCAGATTGTGTGGCAGCATTGCCCTTTAACTTCTGTGTTACACAGTCAGAAAATCTGGCTCAGGTTTTTATGGGTTCCTGCTAAACCTGGCTAGACATGTTTAACTACATCTAACGCTAATTCATGATCCTGTTTGAGCAATTGTGTTTATTACCATGATGTGAGTTTCCAGGTCATTTGAGGGCAGATAAATTTAGTGAAAGAAGGGAGGGGAAGTAAAACCAGCTAGGAGAGACATGATTCAAACCATCCTTTGTATGAACACCAAACATTCTCAAGAATGTCCATCAAAGGACCGGCATATCAAATTAGCTTTAGCTATAAACATGAATACAGTACCTGCAGTACCGACAGTACACTCCTACTGCAACTGTCAGTGTTTCTCTTTTTGTCCCTTACAGATAAACTGATAAACTAAACTAAAACTAAATTGAAACCATTGAACTGCTTGATGAGTGCTTCAATTTAAATCCTCTATTTAAGAAGATGTGAAGTCAAAATAACATTCTTCTGGGTTTGGGAGATGATACTACAGGCAGAGACATGCACAGACATTTTCAGGGGCTGTACCATAGACTGTATAAAAAATGGATGTAGCTAAAGTGACATCACCCACTGGTTTGTGGACTCCTGTTCTGCAGCCTCGAGATCAGCATTTTGGCCCTCACCATAGTATTTTTAAGGGGCCAGAAGTGACCATATTTAGACGAGCGGGTGGAGCAGTGGAGGAGCTAGGGGTGGGCTCAAGGATGTAGACAGACAGCCTGTAACTCAAAAGCGGCCTACCCTTAATGATGAAAATCTTTAAAGTCTTATTAAAATATAAATGGGTGAGGTATATAAAAAAAATGTACCCTCTGCACACTTATCATAAATGTTGCAATTAGCTACACCGACCAAGACCTTGTTTTTGTACCAGGCTCTAAACATGTTTATTTCAACTGGAAAGTTGAGCATTTTAACATGGAGGTCTATGGGAAGTGACTTGCATCTGGAGCCAGCCTCAAGTGGCCATTTGGGGAACTGCGGTTGTACCAAATTGCATGGTAATCCATCCAACAATTGTCGAAACCTTTCCCTCTTAACTACAAATGTCAACATTGTGGTGATGCTGGGCGTAAAGTCTGAGCATCACAAGTCAGTAGGCTTCATCCTCTGGGGCCCATAAACATCTGTACAAAATTTCATGGAAATCTTTCCGAAAGTAGTTGAGATATTTCATTTTGAAACACAGGGGAGATAAACCAACGTGGCCATCCACAGAGCCATGGTGCTAGCATCGCTAAAAACAAATAACGCACTCAGTAAAGGATGATTCATTTTTCAATGAATGGATGATGCTCTGGGGATTATTCGGGTGAGCAAATAGCATCAGTGGCCATGGTTATTTGAAGCAACTTAAAAGCACAGTGGAAAAAATGGAAATTTGTAAAAGGCCTCAGTGACAGGCTCAATGACACATCAACTGGGTGTATGCATGTACCCATATTGTGTGTTTGAAGTCACTTTGACCATGTGATCATTCTTCTGTAGACATATCACTAAATGTCTTACTACACATACACAATATGCACTTGACAGCGGCTTCTCTTTGAATGCATTTACTAAGGTGACAAGATGAATTCTTGAGAGTTTATCAGTAAAGCAGGCAAACAGGCGAGCAGGTAAGATGCTGGCTGCTATCCAAAAGTCATGAGTCACAGATCACAGACAGCAGATGGTGTGATAACTCAGCTCCTTGTTCGTTTTGGCAGAGAACCACAGAGCGCCTCATTGGAACCCATCCCACCCAACCCTCCACGTTCCTCCTTAACACCCAACACCTTCAACAGTGTGAAAACAGAATCATAAATCACAAGAAGCCTAAATAGTTCCACAGGAAACAATGCAAGAAGGTTTGAGAAGTGACGTTGTTTTTGGGCTCTAGATGTGTGACAAGGAAAAGAGTGAGGAAAGTGATCACAGGAAGGGAAGATGATATTTTCTTAGCAAGTGTACATGACTTGTGTGTTCATATCTTAATTTGTTATTTTTATACATTGCAATATAATCTCTGTACAATCAAAAGAAGGTTGACAAATGAGTCTGGAGCGCACTGCCAAGCTCACTGGGACATTGCATAACTCTCACTGCTAAGATTCATTAATAGCCGCATAATGGAAAAGCAAGGAGCAGCAGCGGCTCCACTGACAGAGAAATTTACAGCTTTTTCCTCACTTGACATCTCTGAAAAGTCTTGAGACAAGACAAATACTGGGCGTAAATAACCATTGTGCTTCAGGCCGTCACATTCCGGATCAGACGACAAATAGCCATTACCAGACGTGTTATCAATCACAGGTACAGTGCACTGTCACTGGCTCTTTTCATGCATTCCCAGTGACAGTCATAACTTTGACCTGACAAACCCAGTCAGCTTGAGCAACTTCCCCAATCTATCACAGCTGTCAGAGGCAAAGCTCGGCTTTGTTCTGATTAATTACACCCTTGCTGGTAGAAGCTGTCAGTCTTCCAAACAGGTGATATATACACACTATCAAGATGTTGTGAATGAGCATGAATGAGTGTGGGTGTCATGAGTCAGCCGCCAAATATTCAAATGAACATTATGAGACAGAGGGAGAGAGCAAGAGAGAGACAGAAACAAAACAAGGAAACCATTTGGCTGCCTTCAGGCAAAACTATCCAGTCTTCACTGTCCAGGAAAGCAGAAGAAGTGCTACCAGTGTCAGAGGATCAGAGCTGCTGCATTAGAGTGACGAGTGAATGCAATTTCCCCTGAGAGAGATTGTATCATAATGATGTCAGTGTCTTTCTGTACACATAATATGTTTGAATAAACCTGCAGGGGACCTCATGGGAACTCTAGCATGCAGCAGAGTTACAGTAATGTGTTTAAACTGGCAGAACACACACTGAACCATGAGTTTCCCTGAGAAACCTTTCAAAGCTCATAAACTAAACATTCCTCCACATACGCCTGTCTTGCAGATCATGTTAAATTGTTCCAAATTGGACACATTAGCACAATAAACATCTATTCTCTGTTAGCAGATAAAGTAGTAGCACTGCAGGACATACAGTGTGCATTAGTGTGAGCGTGCACTATATGTTAGTGTGTGTATCCATGGGTTACTATTGTGTGTATGAGTGAGTGAGTGGGTGTGAGTTTGAATGCCTGCAGCCATTCACAACATGTACTTGGCTGTGCAGCACTGTGAGTATGCAGCGTAGGAATCCCAGCTTTGCTTTGTACCTCTTCTGTAGTTGATTTACATTTGAAAGTTTTGCACTGAAGAGTATATAAAGTCACAAGCGATAAATGTAACCCAATGACCCAAACATGGCAACAGGCGCTGGCTGCCATTATTAGTTTATTACTCATGGCGTGGTGGCAATTTTTAAATAAAAATTATACTTGACTGCACATTTACGGGAACATTTATTAGTACTGGGAAGTAGGAGTTTTAGTGGAATATGGACTGTCTACAAACACAACTAAGAGTCTGTGCTGTGATTTGGTATCAAACACTTTCTATATTTAGTCTCACTAAAATGAAATGGCTACTATGGGGGCCAAAATCATCACACGTAAATAAAATTGGGTTCGCTGAATCAACGAGAGTCTCAGCTTTCCAGCTTTATCCATTTTATGCATTTCCAAGACTGTTTAAGGAGACAGGTATGCTGAAATAGTCAAATACAATAGGCAAAAATAGCACATTCAAACTACATGCAGAAAAGTGCATAGTTTGTGCCCGAAACTGTATAGGACTACAATAAAGGGGACCCTTGTGGGTACCCAGAGAATCTGTTTTCTTTCCAATATCTTGAGGTCAGAAGTCAAAGAAACCCTTTGAAAATGGCCATACTGTTTCCCTCGCCAAACACAGCGTTATTTAGCCCCCTTCCTGAGAAGCTAGCATATCATGGTTGGTACTACTGGATTCCGAAGGTCTTTTAGTTTCCGTTGACTTTCCTGTTAATGCCCTAGACTGGATAAATGAGACTTGTATCATACTGCATGAGTTGTGTGAGAGTTTGTACATAAGTGGACGTTTTAATATAATTTTGCTGTTGTTAAATATGGTCCCCGTTGACGTCAGTTTATGATGAATGTTCGCCCTCTATGGATTCTTTGCTCATGTGTGCAAACTTTGCATACAAAGTTTTATTCACAAATCCAAGGTAATACACAGTGAGTAAGTGATATACAAATTGTCATTTTGCGGGTGAAGTTTTCCTTTAAATCAGATGTGACAAAATGGGAACCTGTCCTTTAATGAGTATCTCATTAGCAAACACTAAAACAATGATTTCGGGAGAGGAACAAACTGTGGCTGTAGGAATTAATGCATGAGAGTGCCTATGCCTTTCTGTACTTATATCTCATGGCCTTAATATTAGTCTGTCAGACAGCATGAACCAGAACAGTTTGCCAAAGTAGAGAAAGTCACGTTTGTCTCCTGCTGAGTTTGAGCTCCCACTGAGTGTGTCTCTGTCTGACGACTTACTGCAGTGTAACATGATCAGTGAACCAGTTACTCTGCATCTCTACACTAATGCTCTCTGTGAATCCATAATGCACCTTCCACATAAATCACAAGTAGTCACAAGGGTAATTGCACCTGTTAAATATGTGCATATGTATCTGCGTTTGAGGTGTGCACATCTCACCATATACTACATGCAGTATGCAAAGTTTAATGTCTTTTTACACCAACCAAATCCTCTTGTCAGTAATTCATAACTTCCCAAGCTGCTCAAATACTTCCACCAAAACACACAGCGTTAAAATACAGTACAACACATAGTGGTGGCTTGCACCAGGTGCTGCTTCACACATGCTTGGTGTTTTACTCCCCACTGCGTTTTCCACGAGCATTCCTACAATAACCATAGTCCCATGCCAACACACTTTCCCTTGGTAATGTTTCATGGCTTGCAAATCTACCATTAGGGTTTCAATGAGGCAGCTGCTTGGGGAATGGGACATGAAGACCTCTGTCCAAGGACAATGTGTCTCAGTTGGCCATTGCACATAAGCACAGTGGCCTCCAAAGTCTAAATGTAGACCACCATGATGCAGCCCCAGAGAGTTTCCAGTGTTAAAACATGTCTGGGAGCAAACTGAGACACTTGAGTCTGTGTGCTCAGGTTAACGCAAGGGCCAGCAGGTTGTCTACATGCTAACGTTACAAAGCTCACAGTACAATCATGCCTCCTGATCCTTATCTGAGCAACAGTGGTGCAGACCTGCTCTAAGGAGCTTTACTGTGCTCCGCTCCACAAGCAAAAGCTTTTTAAAGATTGACTTCTTTGTGAAGGGTAAAAGCTCTGAAGCTCAAAGAAGCAGTGCTGGCTTGGTGTTTTATTACATTGTGTTCCTTGAACGGCCCTAGCGCTTGAAAACAACTTTCCAGCTGAGCAATCCTAGCATTAACAAATCGTTCATCTTTGATGAGCTCCATATGCAAAAAAACAGGAGGGGGAAAAAAAGGAGCCTGTGATCAGAGAAATAAAATCATATGTATATTCTGTCACGCCTCACATCCTGTGGAGCGCTGCAAAATGTGGTGTGCTTGAAGGAAAACAAATAGCATGTCCCGGTACAAGGCTGTGTTTGTTTCTGCTGCTTTCATTGGAATCACATAAGCAAATGTGAGCCTTGAAAATGAACGTACAGCTAAAAACTGCTTTCGGATGATTTATTTCTTTTATGGTGGATTGCAGGAATACTTTGTCTTATCTTCAGGAAGTCTTCCAGCCTGCTGCAGGGACATGTCAGGAGCCAAGATCTCTCTTGCTCACGAGCCGTGTTGTTCCCTGCAGCTATATTCATAACCTTGGGTGGTCACTTTACATTTTCGTATGCCTCCTTTCCACTCCCAGTGTTTAAAACATTGCAACGTGATGACGATGAGCGGTGGTTTTTATCTCAGTTTGACGGGCCCTGTTGTGTCTTTGTCTCAGCTAAGAACGCCCCCCTATTCCCACACACACACACTGTCTGCACAGAAGACAAACACATTCATGTCATACTGTATCTGCAAGATAAAAAGCCTCCCATTGCCCAACCCCACCCAGATTTTCACAGTTGACAGTCAAGTTCTGGGTCAGTTGAGCTGGCGGGAGCTCACATCCGTCTTGCCTTTTGACACACGTCACAAATGAAAAACGGGACAAACGAGATTTCCACATAAAGGGGTGGAGGGCTCATCTTCGATTTCTGAAGTGGCTTGCAGCCCTGGGTTCACCAGGGTACACAGGCACAGAGACACACACATGCACACATTTGGCTCGCACAAGAAAAAGCTTTTTGTAACGATTTAATTTGCTGTATTTTCCACGGTTCTCACCAGCACCTATTCTATGTCAGATCACATTATTCCTTTCCACCAGCATTCAACCAGCTATACTGCATACAGTGCATACTCTGCTGTGTGTATGCGCCAAGCCAGTGTAGCAGAGCCCAGGTCACAACAGTTCTGCACAGTTTAGCTCAGCCATGTTAAAAGAACATCAGCACCCTGCGGTGAAGTTTATGCTTTGGTGGTGTATACTATGTGCCAGTGAAAGGGGAACCGGGGATAGAGTCATCAGGATTGTGGGATGACCCTGGGTTCATGGTGTGCCCCCCCGCTGCTCCCTCCTTTCATCAAGCAGCCCAGTTGTTGGTTTAGCTCAGACCCTTCTCAGCAGGCCTTGGCACAGGGGAGAGCCCGTGGCCAAAGAGGATTTGGTCAAAGGAGGAGGGAAGTCTGCTCACGCTCAGCAGCAGCTTTTCCAGCATCAAGCACCACCTACTCTCAATCATGCGTTACCCCCCAAATCCTCCCTGCAAAACCGGCAGGGCCAGACCTAGCAGAGAAGAGGTCTAGTCTAAATATATCCTAGCACAGAGAAACAAAGAAACAAACTCTCAATAATGCGCCATCACACCTTTCAAAACACTTGAGTGTGTACCCAACAAAGTTAGCAACATCAATCACGTTTCCTTAGAGACGTCTCAGTTGTTATTATAGCATTTATCTTTTAGTGGTGCAGTGGCACATCACAGGCGAGGAGATAATGACACGCTTTATTGAAATGGAGACGAATGCACCCACTCCTCACCATGGGTGGTCTAGTCAGGAGCATTGCATGGAGAAGAGCCCCACAGGCAATTAGTATGCAAGCCAGACTGAACATCTCTGGTTTATGCATTACACACAGCTGGGCTCGAGTCATTGCTCAAGTACAAGGTACTGATGCATGCATGCATGTTTTTAAGCAAGAGTAGCAAAATGTCTTTGTGAGTGTGCATGTAAGTGTATAAGTGGTGGTGGAAAACGTAAATCTAAAATCATTCTGTTTACAGCAACAAGTCTGAACCAGAAGAACTGGGGAGCCCTGTGGGTTGGCCATCAAACACAGGTAGACAGAAACTAATTAGGATCGCCCACATGAAGTCATATATGTCATATTTAATGTTTACTTTTCTTTCTTGTCAAGTTCTTGTCAGTTTGATAGTGTGCCTTTTTGGAAAATATCTCTTAAATCAGTTTAACATTTACAGAGGCACTCCAACAATTTAATATTTCACTTTCATAAAGTTGGGGGACTTGCCAGACAGATTAAAATAAGACTAAAGCCCTATTTCCACCGAGCAGTACGGTACAGTTTGGTTCAGTTCGGTACACATTTTTTCCGTGTCCACTGTGACAAGTTGTGGATGGTACCAATGAAACCGTTTCGTACCATTACCATTTTTGGTACCCCATCTGTATGGGTACCAAATCGACTGGATTATGTGAACTGCATATATTCTAGTCCTCACTTTGAAAAGAAAAAAGCATTGTGGAGCATTGTTCCTGTGGGCTCCGGCCGGCTACACTTGCCCGATAAGGACTATATGCACCAACCCGCTATTAAAATATGCCATTAAGAGAGACTCTCTCTCCAGCCTGTTCTATTTTGCTCTGAAAATGTCAGCGTGCAGCCTTATTCTGACAATAAACAAGATGCAGACATCCATCTATGAGGACATACAGTGGGCATAGATGGAGCAGTGAGTGCCAACATCCCCGCCCACATTTAAGGGTACTGTTTGCAGTGGAAATGCTAAATGGACATTGGGTCTTGGTACCATGTCTGAAAGGTTACTTTTGATTCCAAATGTACCATACCAAAAGTGATTGGTGGAAATGGGGCTTAAGGGTCTATAGCCACATCAGCAGTTCCGTGAGGCTGTATTTAGGAGCAGTGGTGCTTTGAGCAACATGCTCATAATGACAAAGCCAACATGCTGATTTTAAGCAGGTATAAAGTCTTAACATATTCACGATCTTAGTTTAGTGTGTCGGCATGTTAGCATTTACTTATTAGCACTAAACACAAAGCACGGCCCACATAGTACTGAACAACGTAATTTTGGCTCAAAGATGACACGAGATGAAACGTATACTACGCATGAATTATCACTCACTATTTGTAAACACAACTTTCAAACTTGGCCTCTCCTCCCTGCAGTGCTTGTGTGTACACGGCAAGCAAGCAGGAAGCCAGTGCTTCCTACCATCTCATTACTACATTTTTATAAAGTCGAAACCTCAACTGAGCGCTGTTATTGTCATCCCGACCACAGCAAAATAAGAAGAAAATATGAAAGTATAGGCCGCGGGCAGGTTCTCTGCAGATAAATCAACCACCCTGCAATTCTAGTGAGTCATAAATGATGATTGAGAGGGATTACTTTTGTATGAGTGTGACAATGTTTTTAAGGAAAATCCTGCACAGTATACCTTTAAGGGATCACCAAAGTATTCATCTCGGGGGGAACATGAATATCTGTACAAAATTTTATAGCAATCCATCCAATAGATGTTGAGGTATTTCAGTCTGGGCCAAAGTGGTGAACCGCTGGTGCGGCTACAAAGAATGCCCAGAAAGCCCAGTCTGAAATTACTGACGTGTTGTACTTGACTGGCCAAAGCTCCTCCAGAGCCACAGAAGGCATTTTACAACTATTTTCACAGGCTGTATAGTACGACCTGTCACTTACAGTTGACTCTGACAAGTAAAATCTGTTGAGCATCCCTTTAAACATGAGTTGTGAGTTGAGACCAATAATAGCAATTGGCCATTCTCCTCTCCTTGTCATTTCTGACAAGGAATCAGGGCAAGAACTCTGCAGTCTTCCAGTGTGTCTAAGTGAGATACTGCCAATGAAATATATAAATTTCTAAAAATGTGGCTTGATTGATGGAAAAAGCACAAAAGTTTGTAACTCAAACTGTGTCTGAAGTGGGAGGATAAATCCAAAATAAGATCTCATTCTTGTCTAAACAGTTTCTCAAAGGTATAACTGATTCAACATGGGACTTTATCTCAAACTTCTTATATTCCAAAATAAGTAAGAAGAAACCCTCCTCTTGTCTTACCCTGATCCTAATGATACAAAGTAAGATTTTTTTACTTCTAAATAAGCCATCAGGATATTAAAGATTTGTCTCAGTGATCAAATTCAAGTGTTACTTGCTGCACAGTCTCGATGATACAGCTAAAACAAATATAATTTGCACAGATAACTCCCTGGGACATTAAACGCCACTTGAGACAGACACAGAGAGAAAAACTGTAGATAAACAGCAGCACAAAATCAGAGAAAAATGACCCACACAATTGCCTGTGAAAGTATAAATCCCAGGTAGTAGGTTTGTGTGTGTGGCCATCCTGCTGGGAGATACCACATCATTCATCATCTCATTAAAGAGGCTTATAGGAAGGAAGAAAAATGGATGGTTGGACATACTCTCTCTAGAGTTATCATCATTGGAGGAAAATGCCAAGTGGGTGGGATGATCTGAGCATACACTCATGGTCATTGGCAGGCTGCTGCGGCTGCTGGTGACGGCAGCTGATCTTGGGGATTGTGCACGGTCAGGTGCAGCAGTCAGTCAAAGCCTTGGCTCTCACTCAGCGAGTTGGCAGGCCGCCCTGAAATGCTCACCCAAAGCCACAAGAGATACCTGCAATTTGTCACCCCTATAAAATAACATTCTCCATCTAAATTGTCATTTAGTAGCAGAGGAGTTTGTGCTCCTACAGGGAATAACATTTAACACCAAATCTGTGTTTCTTACAAAGCATTGTATTATCAAGAGCCTCCCCCGTACACCCCCATTTCTTCGAACCAAAAGTCTTGTGTTTTTGTAGCAGTTGGCAAAGACAGAGGGAGGTTTTAAAGAAGACATGTAATCTTTCCTGGCTGCGAAGCTTTCATACTAGTCAGTGTAAAGACGGGCAGGAAAAGCCCAGAGGCCAGTGCATCAATTCTTTGTTTGACGACTAGCTTGGCAGATCGCCAGGGCCTGATTTCTCACACCATGCATGCCACAGCACACCTCAGGCTTAGGAGACAGATGGAAAGATTGACGAATGAATTAAGGTCATGAAATCTCACTCTGTTCCATTTACAAATGTTGATGTTTTTGTCAGTTGTGAGTATCAAGATATCATGTAATCTGACTTGTTACACAGTGTTAAATGTCTCTCTGTAATTAAGTTCTTTTGAATGCATTATTTGAGCATATTTACAATGTTTTAAATTACTTTTCTTATCAGGTACGTTACTTTAGTATACTGTGTTGAACTTTTAATTTTATCAAACTTTTGTATTTTAGAGTATTAGTGCAGGGAAACCTTAGCCTCGAAATCCAGACTCAAATCTAGAAAGATTTTGAGTCTGGCCCTCACCGATACACCCTTCCTACCCAAGGGGCGGCACTAACTGAGGCATCTCAAATGCCGCAGCACGCAATTGGATAGCACGATGGCCAATCAGAGCAAAAAACAAGGTGACGTATTCATTGCACTAAGCCCCATTTGTTTGCCGAACGGTGGGGCTAACTGATATATTATGCTTTTGCTGTATCCTGTTGGCAAAACAACAAAAACATCCTTCGTGGAAGCAAAGGCTTCTAGGGCAGCCTTCTGTTCCTCTCTCAAGGAAAAAGATAAGGGCAGTTGGCTTAGCGTTTCTTCCAACGCTAAATTTAATGGATGCGGTACTTCAGCAGCTGCCATCTTGGCTGTTTACTTTTCGACTCCTACAGCGCAGCGCTGTCATCATCATGTTACGCCCGCCCAGAGCCCGCCTCAGAGACTGATCTGATTGGTCCAATGGCGATTCAATGGGCTCTGCTCGTCGGGGCCAGATCCCTGTGCAGAGCAAATTCTAATTTGCTGGGGGCAGGTATCTGGATTTCCTGGTTAGGAAAACCTAACAGCATGTGCTCGTACTAAGTGGAAGAAAATCAATTTATGATCCCCCAAAAATATTTAGTTGTAGGCTACATTTAGCTACAACTTATGAAATTATAGCGTGTTTTATTTTGAATTAATATGCACATTAATTAGTAAGACTAAGACACACTGTACATATGCTATGAGCCGCACTGCAGCTAGGAATAGTATCCACCGGCTGATGTGTTCTGATCAATGCACTGTTTGACTCTGGTACAGGAACAAATAAGGTGAAGCCCCCAAGTGGTCTCTTCTGCTTTAATAAGCATAAGAGCAGCAATTCAGCATGTGCGGTTAAGTGTCATGGGCAGCAAGTATGTACAAGAGCTGGTATCAGCAGCAATCGAGTGGAGTCAGATCAACCCAAGTACATGGCTTTGTAGTATTGAATGATCTCAGGACTAGGCACATAAAGCCACTACAAGCCCAGAGGGGAAAGCACAAGTCAGTCAATCACCTCCCACACTGATTAAAGCAAGCACTGTAACACAGTACTCAAGTGAGTTTGTAATTCTGCATCGGTGGGGTTGTGCAGATCCAACAGATAAATTGAAAGTCGTCTCAGACGCATCTCGAATTACTATATCTTCAATTGCGAGGTAAAAAGTGGAAATATTCCCTTCGGGTTACAAAGTAATGCACTGAGAATATGTCTGGGGAAAAGGTCAGCAGGAAAGATGAATTTGCTAGCACTACTTTTCAGCTATTGGATCATGAATTATGCAGACATTGTTTTGGATCCAGACAAGTGGGTAACCAGCTGCACAGTTCATGTTCCGAACAAAGGTATGTAATAAAAAATAAACATAACACGTTTAGCGACACAACAATAATATAATGGCAACTAAAACAGAATGCAAAAATAAGCACTCAACTACTTGAGCATACCAAGTGCACGTGGTGCAAAAAGGATTAGGCAAGCACAACATCAGGATGTGCTGCATCATGTATTGCAGTGAATTAAGCCACAAGTTTTTCTTAAGAAAAGAGCAGGATGTTGGGTGAAATTCTGAGCAGCCCAAATCTTTCTAAGTAAGAGATGTTTCTTCCTATTGTCCTTGTCTCTTTCAGTCTTCAGCCTCCACTGGTTTGCACAGCAGGATCAGTTACCATTCTGTCACTGTGAGTGAGGTTACACGTGTTGTCATTCATCTCCATGAGTGCTACCTCACATATCTGTCACAAAGCGTGCAGATGCATGGAGCAGTAAGACTATTCAGTGGTGTTAAGTTCTATATGACATACCCTCAATCAATGGATTCTTCCCTGAGGGCAACTTTTCGTCGCAGCTTATGTTTCATAAAGTGCATTGCCTATAGTTTTACATCTCTTCTACAAAGGCAATATACTGCAGAGTGTATACTGCATGTTTTTATAAAATGCACCTTGCTTTACACTGTGTTTAGCAGCCGTGCTCTAATTTACCACAGTGGTGGACACCTCCTACATTCCTGCATTTTACCTGTAAATGTGTGTTTGTGTATGTGTTTGTCTGTGAGCTCACAGGTCAGATCCTGCAGGATTTCCTCCTCGGTGTCGGCTGGATTTTGCATAATCAACATTTACACAACAAATGATCTGGTTTACACTCACCATCGGTCTATTTAACACATCGTAAACCCTCTGCTGTTTACTGCATTGTGCCAGGAGGCCAGCTTTTCAATGGGAATAGTTATGTGCTGTGTGACTACAATGAGCACCTTTTTAATACTAGGCAAACAACCGTGTCATACTCCAAACTGTCACACCAAAACACACAGTGACGAGTCAGTGCAAATATACACTAAGTAGATAAGTGGATTGTGGCGATGCTGACAATACAGGACTTGTTTTAGCTGTGTACTGATTTGCCAAGTCTCCACTGTGGCCTCAGCTCTTTGATGCGCTGGAGGATCTGAGCCTTTCCCTCTTTTTCCCAGCACAGGGGCCAGTTATATCAAACATTTGACTCAACCAGAGGGGACTGTGGAATATAGGAGGCAGATACATTTTTAATTGTGTACTGAGCCTGGTGTCCTCATTAATGGAGATTACTTCACATTTAAGCATTGGGATGTCCAGGAGTGCATTTGGCACTGACAATGGGTGCTTTTCATTTAAATAACTAGGAAGGCGCTTGGAGAGCGCAGCCCTCTGCAAAGGCCAATAGTCCAGTCTTCTATGATCTGAAAATCTGCAAAAACAACCACTATGTGTAAAACTATTAGAGTTGTGTCAAAATATATGAATTGCCTATGTTTTGTCACTAAACTCTGCTACCATCTACTTGAGATGTATGGCATTTATTCCACCAAGGCCAATGCCCTATCTCACAATGTTAACTCAAGTGGAATTAATTTGTGTATCTGCCCCGTGATTTGGATCCCCTCCAAAATTTAATAGGTTCTTCCTTGGCCCACACAACACCCTTGAACCAAGTTTCATGAAAATAAGGCCATTAGTTTTTCTATCAGCCCTGCTGGCAAACAAACCGAAGCAAAATCATAACCTCAGCTCCCTCACTGAGGATGTTCCAACCATTTATATGTGTGATGGAGGAAATGAGGAGCATAGAGTGGAGAAATTCAAAGGAGTCATGTCGAAGTTTTTACCCAGTGACAAATTGTGTCCAGTGAGAAGTCATGCTATTTAATGTGACAGTAAATGTAGCAGCTTGGTTGTTGTGGAAACATCATTAAAGCAACTTTTTTGCTTTAACTCTTCATTATAAGGTAAACGTTGATTGTAGAATATAATGGCTATAGAGCAGCATTCGGACTGGTTCCTTATAAGCCTCCCTTTCATTATGCAATTCTATCTGCCACTGAGTACAATCTCCAAGGAAAACAAAAGCTCCATTTATGATATACAGGAAGTGCATCAACCACTGTGCAACCAAAACAGGAAGAGGATGGCGCTTTTATTTTCCCCAGTAGCTATCAGTAGCTATCTCCAGTTACCAAAGAGTGTTAGTTTAAATTCCTTTAAGTTACTAACCACAGTAGTAGAAAAGGCAGGCAGTGTCATTCACATTAATATCATTCATAAGTTCTTGCTTATTGAAATGGAGCAACCAATAACAATATTAATTGCAGCTTAGTTTTTCCTGCTGACGATTAAAAATATCTGCTATGAGACACAAACAATAGGGTGAATTTTCAAGAATATTATTAAGTAAATGACTGTTTTTGTATAAAGAAGTGAATTTCCTGTAAATAGTTTCAGTTTGTGATCACTTCTTTTACAGAAAAGGTACTTAACTGTAGAATTGAGCCCTGTCTTGGTTAAACCAAGATGATTTGACAGCAGCAGACACGTGAATCCGTGACACAAAGCCAGGCGGGGAATCCATGATATTCTCTCCTCCCTCAACATTATCATTATGTGCTGCTCAGTGTATCTAAGATTCTGAAACAGGGCTTTGTCAAACACAAGCATGTGTACTCAGGAAACCTCCCTTTGATGAGGAAAGGTTAACAAAACACATATAAGTACACACAGAGAAAGAGACACACAGATGTGCAGTGTGCAGTAGATGTGTTCACAGGTGCAAGCACGTAACTGCTGTTTACGGATTGTGAAATGCTGTTGGGTTCAAGTACTGAGACCAGACATTTCACATTGGTAAACTTGGGATTTTTGATGTTAGAGCTATCAAATTTAGAAGTTGATCAAAATGTATCTCAGTAAGTGAAATAGTTACTTACACGACAAGAAACTTAAAATACCTGCCTTCTTTATTGACGCACAGTATCAGTATGGAATATTTCTGTAAGAACTATTGCAAATGTCATGGGCCCTGAAACGTGTATTGCTTTAACCCCAGCAGGTACATCATGGCACTTGTGCAATGGAAAGACTCATACAAAAGAGCATGAGAAGAACCAGATGATGATTGGCAGGGCCCTCTGCAGAGCAGACTGGCCAGCCGACTAGCTGACGGGCTCACTGGCCAACTGCTTTGGGGTTTTCCTCGTCTGCAGCTGGAAAGGAGAGAGATATAGGAGTGAGGAAAGAAAGAGAGAGACAGAGAGAGAGCACAAGTGAGTGAAGAGAGAGAGGGAGAGTAGAAGAGAGGTGGACAGAGCGTGGTGCCAGCGATTTGCTCTGGTGTTGCCTTGGGATCCTTAACACATCCATACGCCCGCTGTGTCCCCAACTTTCTTCTTTTCTTGCCAGGCTGACCAAGTCAAGGCACACAGTGGAGGGTTAAGAAAACCAATCTCTGTTGGAGCACCTTTTTTTATTACATTACATTACATATTTACAATAAAGCTTACTCAGCTGTCAAAGAAAATCAAGGTCAACAACTCTGGAAAGAAATTCTTGACAAGGTCAGCCTATGGCCAGTGTAGTGTTGTTGGAAACAGTTCAGATACACTTGATTTTACATAGGCTTTCTCATACTTAAGATATAGCCACAATTTTATTATCCTATACATACACCTAAAATATTTTAGAATTGTTTTGTAAGTGTGACATTTGTCCATTAACAATCTGCTTAATAAGGTCTTTATAGGTGCCGCTATCAGTCCAAAGAATGGGATCAATGCATCCCATACATTAACGTGCAGTTAAATTACCATATTGCCCAGACCTACTCATGAGCTTCTGTCAATCCACTCCTCTTATGAGGAACTGTTTCAAAAAAATTTAGGGGAAAAGCACATTTGGTAAGTTCTGAGCATATGACTAGATAAATGAGACTTGGATTATACTGCAGGAGTTGTGTGAGAAGTTGTAAACGCATGTCTTGATATACCTTTTTTAACACCGCCTGTTCAAGGCAGGAAAGTCGCAGTTTTATTTTGCCTTGCCATTCTGTACAAAAAGGTACAAATACGAAATGAGGGGACAGAGTTGTTCCACCTTTAAGCCAGCAGCGAAGGTAGCAACAGAGCCAAAATGATGGATGTGTAAAAAGTGCGAGCAGGACCGAACAGGTTGATGTGTCATGTGTGTGACCCACCACTGGGAGATTTGGGAAGCAGCAGTTAGCAGCTAATTCAAAAAAGAAGAATGGCAATCCAAAAATGTCCCCAAATTGGAGACAATAACATCCAGGAGCTCCTTACCCTTTATGATTAGCTGCCATTAAAGGGATAGTACACCCAAAAATAAAAATTCAGCCATTATCTACTCACCCATATGCCGAGGGAGGCTCTGGTGAAGTTTTAGAGTCCTCGCAACACTTACGGAGATCCAAGGGGGGAGTGGGTAGCAGCACAACTCCACACCTAATGGCTGACGGCGACCCAGATTAAAACGTCCAAGAACACATAATTAAAACTACAAAATATCTCCATACTGCTCATCCGTAGTGATCCAACTTAGAGCTACAGGCTACAATGACGCTAAAAAACGAGTTGAAATTACATTTTTCTCAACAACTTTTATGTCGGGGCTTCAGGGCACTTGGATCACTACGGACGAGCAGTATGGAGATATTTTGTGGTTTCAATTATGTGTTCTTGGACGTTTTAATCTGGGTCTCCGTCAGCCATTAGGTGTGCAGTTGTGCTGCTACCCACTTCAGATAATGGCTGAATTTTCATTTTTGGGTGCACTATCCCTATAAACAGGAATGGTAAATTACTGTTACTGCCATGTTATGCCACTGTTATTGTTTAAAAAGCAATGCCTGATATTATATGTCACACTTGATGACAACGCTGTTGTTTTACACATCAAGCCTCCTTTAACACCAGCATGCTGTCTGAAATCACAAGCTAGGATGCCATTATACCGGCACTGTTTGGCTTTAATGACAGGCCTCCTGTTAGAGGTGTTCCGGGCACGTCCAACTGGTGGGAGGCCCCGGACAGACCCAGGACACACTGGATGGATTATATACAGTATCTTGTCTGGCCTGGGAATGCCTCAGGATCCCCCAGGAGGAATTGGAAAGCGTTGTGGGGAGAGGGGCGTCTGGAGTACTTTGCTCAGCCTGCTGCCCCTGTGACCCGGCCTCGAGTAAGCGGTTGAAAACAGAATTGAATATTTGGCTCTGTGTCAAAAGGCAAAACCAGCAAAAGGGGTCCTCATGGTGGTAATATCGCCGGATTGGTGTAAAAAAGGCTAAAGCTTTCTTTCTGACTTCAACGTAACTGATACAAATGGTCATTTGGGAGGGGTGAGGTATTACTTTAATAAGGTAGTGCAGAGATTGTTAAACTTCTTGCAAGTTAATTCTGAAACTCTATGCTACTGAGTTCTTGGACATTCTTGCCTTTCTTTCTTGCTTGGTAACCTCAATTTTATGGGAGATGTCCACTTTAAGATGAGTCTGGTTACATCCACAGAACGTTCTTGCACTAAATATCTTTCTCGACTTGCCTATGGCCTTGACCTGGAAACACCCTGTCTGTAACCCGGTGAACTCAATCCATGTATTCCTCACCCTTCCCCCAACACACCCACCCACACTCAGACCCTGCAGCTGTCCAATCTCCCTCCGGGGTCAAAGGGAACATCCTAATGCTCATCCCACTTGAGACTGGCACCTGTTGGCCCTGTCTTAGCCTGGCCTTCATAAAGACAACAGAGAATTCAATAAAGCAGGCTTACAGCCACGAGGCCTGATGGTGCCTCTGTTCACCACACTGTGCTGCTTTCTTCCTCTTCTTCATTTCCACGAAGAAGTGAAGTGGATTTGAAACAAACATGTGATATGTCATTTGAAGATTGAGGAGGTCTAGCTCTACGGAAAGCAGTAAAAGATGACAACTATAAAAACACGAATAATAAATGAGCTTTGGTCGCTGCGAGAGGCTGCTGCAGGGACCATCCATGCTGGGACTTGTTAAGCTGTGGAAAAGGTTGTTGGGAATTTGGCGAGCAACTAGTCTTCCGGTGTATAAAATAATCCGATTCTGTCTTAAGGGCTTGATTTTACGATAAGATCATCAAAAGCAAATGTAAAACCATCAGTTTATCCATCTGCCTGTCATTGTGGATTTTTATAGGTTGGATTTCCAAGAACAGAAAAAGTTGACATGTTGTCAACAACTGTCTTTGCAGTTTCTACATCCGTACTTGCAGGATATACTGGAGATACACAGCAACTTGCCAGCTTTCACCCATTGAACCTGTTTTTGCCAGAATGTGACGGCTCACTTCCTCATATCGCTGTCTTATTTTTAGATTAATGTGCACTCAGCTGTCCAAGGGTGTAATTAGAGGGCAGATGGATCTTACTGTCAAACTGACACATTGAGGCTGGAGGAAAATTGGTCTGATTGTGACTTTGACAATGTGTGAGTCACTGCTCTGATCCTCTCCTTCATTAGAGCAAATCCCTGCCACAAAGACCAATGAAGAAGAGATTTACTGTAGTCTGGGAGGTCCGCCTAAAAAAAGTCTAATGTGCCTGTGTGCATGCGTATGCGTATTGTATCCGTGATGTAACTTGAAATGTTTCCAGCCTTTTTCTTTTCCCCTTCCGCTGTGTTTCTACATCGCCTCTTCTCGCTGTCACTCACACCCCTCTGCTTGACTTATAATTAACTGCAGTTGTTAATGGGCTCAAGAGGAATTTAGCTTGTAAGCTGATCCTACAATTAGGGCTTGTTGACTCTGCATAAATGTTGGGGGCTGCCCTCCCCAGGGGCACGGGGCAAAAGAAGGGCGTCTTTGAGGGGCTGAGATGTTGGAGGGGGAACTGGGGTCTGAAACACACACAGAGGAACCATTTCCAACAGTCTTCCCCTGAATCATTCGGGGTCACACAGGACATCAGGTTAACCTCTGGAAACATAGATGAGACCCAGTGGACCAGTGATTCTCAAATGTGCATCCTGCAGAGGCTAACCATGCAGAATTATTTTAAAAATGGAAATGGATTTAGAACAACTTGGATAAATCGTACGGGACTTCTTTTATCAACGAGTGAAGCTTTATGTTTTTACTGTAAGAAAGAAACTTATAGTTTGGCCTTAAACATTTCAATACATAAGAAATAAATCTAAATTTTGCTCTTAGTATCCTGGAACTGCACTTAAATTGAATTAAATATAATCATTTGCGATCCTTATGCCAATCTCAGTTTTCACTCTGACCACTATCCTTACATAATAGTAAAGCATAAAAAAATCTAAATTTCAGTATTAAATCAACAAGAATAAACATATTCCTTTTTTTTTTTTATCTTTACATCGTGGTCCATGTTTGTTTTACTCAATGTATAAAGATATGAAATACAGCATATCTCAGTCATGAAAATACAGTTTTATGAGTTTACTTTGTGAAAAAAGTTGAAATATTCGGTCCTGTTTTGAACCATGAAGACCTCATTTCCCTTCTCAGGTTTCTCAGTAACATAACATTTGGTGCTCAAACAGCCACACATGCAGACCTCTGCATTGGTACACAAGGTAAGGATTACATTGTCAAAAAGCATTTACACTTTAATATTAAATCAACTTATCATCTGGCACTGTTTCTGTTAAGACATTTCATGAGTAAGTCCCAATCAGATAAAGGGGCGACAGGGGTTAACGGGGGAAACGGTGTGTAAGGGGCTTGGAAATGAGTTTTCTCTTGTATTGTGGGTGTTTCAGAGGTGTTACCCAGACAGCAGTGATGTGTATATAAACCCTGCCATATCAAAAAGGCAGTGCGATCCAACTTAAGTCCTCTACAAATGTGTCCACTGCAGCTTAGTGTGTGCAACAATTGAAGACAATAGAAGAAAATGTTTGTCATAATTAATTTCTAGTACCGTAACGTATGGCGGGACTGAACGCTGCTTTGTCAAACAGATGTGCTGCTTTTCTCTGTCCTTTCAGTGGTCACATAATGTCACATGACCCACCAACCCAGGTGGTCAAAAAAACAGTCCATTTGTTATAGCATTACCGTACATTATGTGCAACTATTTTTATGGGACTATATGTGTGTATGAACTTGATCCAAAATTGAGTCTTTTAACCCATGTTTAATTAAAACAAATGGAAAAAATCCAACTGTAAATTTTGAAATTTTCAAAAAGTGAGCTCAGCAGACCTCTGTATTCCGCAGCTTTGCTTGAGGCTAACAGCTCGAGGCTACGTTAGCTGCTATTAGCATAAGGCTTCTGAATCACTGACCAAACTGTTGGCATTATGGTTAATGTCGGCACCTGGTTTTGACAATAAAGGTGGAATAAATAAGGCTTTATCCTATTTTTTAGACTGCCCTTTGTGAGTTTGACAGTGTTAGGAGTGTAATTTTAAATGGCTGGAGGGCTCTTTTAAAACTGATGTGTTAATTAGAAATATGTTCATCTACTATCTTTATCAGATATAAATATTGTGTTTCTTGATGCAGGCATGGATACCAATGTTGGATCCTCAGCCAGAGTTGTGGTTTTTCTCTAGAAAACAAGCTCTTTAATTGCCTCTTTCCTTTTAATGGATACTGCGAGTTGCAACAAGTCTCTTTCGATTTTTTTTTCTCATCCTCCACATTGCTTGACAGGGAAAATGATTCAGCAACACAGAGAGAACACGCTGTAAAATAAGAAACTACGTGATCAACACGTCTCCGGGCGCATGTCAACACAGAGATAATTTACTGTGTCTAGGACTCAGTGCTGCTTGAAAGGAACATTTGCATTCATGAACTATTGTCGTCACATTAGCCTTATCCACACAGGATTAATGTTACCTGGGGACTTCTTGTAATTTGTAATAACTGCAGAGGTTGTCTGTGATCTTAATCCTGTGTGAATCTACCATGTCTGTAATATGTCAAGTCAAAATTCCTCTGTAAATTACCTACAATATTTCACCAAACACAGACGCCATGTGATAATTAGTCCCATGCAAATCCGAATCGTTTTCTCTAGACTTTTGTCTGCCTCTTTCCCAGTCAGGAATTATGGAGGCTGCGTTAAATAAAGGTTCTGACAGCATTTTGGGTGCAGGAGGATCATCTCACTACACAGCACAGAGACTAAGCTCAAATCCATCAGAACAGAGAAATCTCAAAAGATTGATGACATACATGGCAGCATGTGGTAAGAAACATTTGTTAATATGTTGTAGCATATAAACACTAACAATAGGCCTGTAGTTAAAACACAGAGCCTTGACGTCATATCTGGGGAACAATGTAAGTAAATTCAAGTAAAATACAGACTTTGTTGTACTTTGCATTACCTGTAATTTCTGGGGAAAAAACTAGTCTTGTGTGAATAGGACTTTTGATTAATTGTAACTCCCAAAATAATTGTAAAAATGATAATCATTTATACAGTCTTCTTTATTTTGGAAATTGGTCAACAGTGGCTGCTCCTAAGATAACACGAGCTCACTTTAACCCTCTATATAAAATATTCACCTAGGTACAGTCCTGGCTACAGTAACAGCTGCTACTTACTACTGGCATCACCCTTTAAAAAACAGCAAAGATCAATCCCTGTTTAGCAGAGTGTCTACTGAGTTTTAGAGAGTATGATACCTTGAAGTGAACTTCTCTTTCTGTCCTTCACACCTCCGGGGAGGTCAAAGGTCAGGGTCAGCCAGAAAACAACAGCCCTGCGGCTGGTAGTGCATCACTGTTGCCGCACACTTGATAGATTACTGTGGTGTTGTTTCATGTCTATATCATTTCAGTTCTACCTGACCTTGACAAAATTACTCATCTCTGCCTTGTGCCCCATTCTTCTTTCCCTGTCCTTTTCACTTTTACTCATGTGCACATCTAACTAACACTTGTCAGATAGTTAAAATTAACTGTGGTCATTACTGTTGAGATTGATTTATGAGCCTGATATGGATTGTAAATGAACCTGGAGAATTCACTGACTACTAAAACACACTGTAGAAATTATCCCCCAGCCCCAAGGCTTTGTTCTTTGTTCTTTTTTTAGCACACATAGTTTGAGGGCTACAACTGTGCATGTACACACACACACACACACACACACACACACACACACACACACACACACACACACACACACACAAGACAGGCTCACTTTACTTCAAGTGATCAGTAATTTATGGTCAGGCCTTGCTGTGCTGTCAGGTCAGAGTTCAGAGCTAAACAGCAGCAGGGATATAAATGTGTGTGTGCGTCTGTGTGTATGTTTGGTGCGCGTGTGTGCAAGAGAGAGACACTGACAGTGAATCAGTGTATAGCTGGATTCTAAATCAAACTCTCCGGACACACTCTGACATTTAAAGTCAAATCCCTACATTCTCAAACACTACCCCAAAAGGCTGTAAATCAATACTCTCAGACAACTCAAAAGGGTGTGAGAAGCACGGTGGTTGAGATAAATCAATACAATAAGTTGTAGAGATGTATAGTAGTAGTAGTTTTTGAACACAGGTTGAAGTTCAGTTGCTATGCTGCAGCTCAGACTGGTAAATTCTCCACTTCTGTTCAAGACAGAGTGCAGCGAGTTTGTCAGGTCGGTTATGTTTGTTAATCTGGTTCCTGGTCTGTTTGTGTTTGCTTTGGCAGTGTTGTCATGCAGGGATAGGATGCACTGTCCTGTAATCACAGATTTTCTGCTATTCTTCTGCCTTTTGCTGTGGTGTACAATAGTTGTTTACCAAAGCATGATTGCGTAAAACTGACATATCAAATAATCAAGCGTGGAAGACAATTCAAGTGTGAACAGCTCCTCTGTGGTTGTTCAGCCTGGTTAAAGCGTTGGTCAGGAGATTTCAATGACAAGCACACCTTGACAAGAGTGTGAAATCACCTGCAGTGTTGGGTGGAATGAAACCCAGCAGGTTGTCAGCTCTCCATTACACAACTGTTTTTCCCTGCAGAGCAGTCACAAGACCCAATGACTCCCAGTGGATGGCTGCAATACCTGCACAGATCACCACAATGTCTGAATGATTGGCAAAGGATCATTACAGGTTGAAGACTTCCTTTGGCTATTTCTAAATATAAACCTGTCTGGGTGCAGACAAAAAATCAAAGATGCATTACACCTTATTATATTTTCCAGCGCTGCAGGGTTTGTGCCCCTCACAGCTACTTAAGCTCCTGTGTGCACTGGTCTGGGTGGCAAACTGTTCTGAATGCAGGGCCAATTTATGTTTGTTTTTGTTTTTAACAAGGTTTTTTGGGGTTGTTGTTTTTTTTTAACTCATAACAATTTGGGTCTTATTTTAGTAGTTTCTGCCATCATTTCTTTATGAGATAACATCATCCTTAACTATGTAGTAAGTAATTGCTGAGATCTGGGAGCAAAGCAACTTCGCTACAAAAAGTCTGACAGAGCAAAAACCACACACAGTCAGATGATCAGACAGGTTTAAAACAAGCTAACAGTTAAGACAAATGATCTACACCCCTTTATTTAGGCGTAAATCTAACAGTGAGGATACCCAAAACGTCAGTCATGGTAAAGAAAAACTTTGAAATTTAGGTAAAACTTGAACTATTGCCACATTTCAAATGCTTTGTACAGCTCAGCTCAGCTCAGCTCGTCACAACTTGACTCGACTCACTTTTGGTACCAGGAAATAGGTCGATTTACACTGTAGATAGTACCCCTCAATGTAGCCGCAAATCTATGCAATAATGCAGTATTATGCATATTATGCAATAATATGCACAAAAGCTGCTGTATTATACATATATATATTTCTTTATACCAAAGTGAGGAAAATTCAAATATTAATTCAACTTTTAGTGGTGCTCAGCAATTTTTCTGTAGGATTTCTGTATTTCTCAAATGGGAAACATCAACCGTTTCAGTGTATCATAACGGTGACTCATTTTCTCAGACCTCACTTTAATTCATGACTGATATATTCTATGATACAATATAAACTTCACTAATTGCCTCACATTTCTCTAAAAAAATACCATCAGGCCTGTTTTACAGCTTACACAAACTTATCAGAATGCAAAGTTAAAGCCCATGTCATGTTGGTTCCAGTATTTTATCCACCCCCTTGTATCGCTTTGGGATGTTTTGCTTTACCATGTGTATGGAAGACAGATGAACCGTTATTGCAGCTCTTATATCATATCTCCCAGAGAGACACATGTTTACAGGACAGCAAATCGAGCTCTAATGAAGTCATCGCCGAGAGAAATGCTGGGATAGGCCCGCAGTGAGCGTGTGTGTCCGATGCCAAGTGCTGCAGTACAGTGATGAACGACTGCAGCCGAATTTTGCTAATGATCATTTTGGAAAAGCAAATAGATGTATCCAGCATCAATATTTCTTAATTACCGTCGTTTCCTGTGGAATTCTCTGTTGACGAAAACAGGGCGAAACAATCAATCAGGCAAGAGAAAGAAAAAGGGATTCTGGGAAACAGGAAAGTAAACCTCAAAGGATGGATTTCGTCATTCGCAATGGATTTTCACCTTTTTTGTCTAAGTGTGTGTGCGCACATGTCTGAGAACAGTAAAGGGAGTGACACCCACATTAAAGACAGAGAGTGTGTGTGGGGGCAACCAAGAGAAAAACATTGTGACTTTCTCTGCCCTCCAAATCCCCTGCAGACTACATGCCAGTGGCTACATGCTGCTCAGAGTGGTTTAATGCCCTGTCAGCTGTGGCAGTGGGAGAGAACACACACACACACACACACACACACACAATGAATCATGAAATGACACACACACAGTGCTAAACCCGCAGTACAAAGGGCTGCAGCTGCTGCCAAGAAGCACATATGAATCCTGAGAGGGAGTGTGTGCTTGAGGTTTGGGTATGGTGGCACGACATGTGTATATATGAGTGGTCTGTGTAACTGGAAGCAGTGGTGGTACTGGAACCGTGACTGTGCATAAAGAAGAGTGAACGTGCACAGAGTTGTCAGGGGTATGGACACCGTTACACACATATGCACACTGACCATCCCCCTGTCTGCACACTCTCAGTTCAATGAAGTAAAGTAGGAGGACGTGTTGCACGTATCCACGATTCCAGAGGTAAAAGCCCCATTCATATTCTGCACAGATACCGTTAACTGACTTACAGTTGACAAAAAGTCAAAGGTCTAAGCCTGTATGCATATAAACCACTGTAACTTTTATATCAACAATGGATAAAATGACTGTGTGATGTGAGGGGTCACTCATAGTGACAAGCCCACACAGAATTATCACCTGGGGCCCCATCCACACTCATATATTTTCCTTATAAAGCAGCATATTAAAAGGAAATTGATCTCTGTACATGCAAGCATTTAAGCACCTTAACAGAAATAATCTCTGTTCTTACTAAACACACCTGAAAACAAATCCTATAACCATTCACATACACTGAGCATGCAGGTGTCAATGTAAATAGGAAGCAGATCATCTCCTCTGCCGTTGGTTGCTTAGGTACAGAAAATACTGCAGAGATGGCGAAAAGTGAGACCAAAGATTTCTTTGCTTGATGACAAGGTGGAACTGTAACTGAAAGTGGCAGTATATGGTAGTCAAGGGGGCAGAAAACAGATTGTGAGTCATTGCAATGCGAATATGGCGACGTACCAGAGCAGTAATTGCCAGGTACTCTGGCAGTATCCATCGTCAGAGGAAGCCATGGCAATGGCATGACATGTAGGCTTAACTATGCTTTGGCTCAATGCGTTGTGAGTGATAAGATCCTATCAAGAAGTGAACAAGGTGTCTGCGTTATTGCTCTCAAAAGTCTCTGTTTCTGTCAGTCTAGACTAAGGCCATGTTTACGAAAATGATCCACTGAAAACAGAATCGTTTCTCATTTTCGTTTTGAAAACAGTACTGCGTTTAGACGACAGCGTTTTGATAACAATCGACGTGCACACAGATCCAAAACGCAACTAAAGTTTACCATTTTCAGTTGAAATCATTGTCGTATAAACAGGACCTAAAACACAGCCCTGCAGTTTTCAAACTAAAACGGGGTCAGCAGCATTTTGAAAGGTCTCCATTTAAAGGGTTCCAAAATGCCAGAGCAGTGCGGATGCTTGACGTAAACAGCAATGGTTATGTGTTTTAAAATGAAAACAGATTAGTGATGATGTAGGCGAGCTATATCCACATACAGTTCCCCTCATCTTTACAAAGTTGTTCTCATCTTTCAGCTTAGTTCTGGTTTTACGGCCCACAACTTTTATGCTTTTGCAGACACACACACACACACACACACACACACACACACACACACACACACACACACACCAAGCCAGGCTGTAATGACATTTTACTACAGCCTCACAGCCGGGCTAGCAGCACCTCCACTGAGTGATCAAAGATTCAGTCAATGCAAGTCCGAGAAAAGACGTCAACCAGAAACATAGTTGCTTTTAACCAATTCTCATTTACATTCTGGATTCTAAATGTCACAATGATGGCACAGTGTTTTGTTTCCATGTGCAACAACCAAACATTTTGCAAGTTGCTACAGCTCTGATTCACACCTGCTGCTTCTTCATAGCAACTGTGGTTAAAGTAGTTTACAAAACTGACAGAAAAAAAAAAATCAGGAATAAAGTTAAAAAACTTAAACTGATGGCCAGATCATAAACATAGTAGTAGTAAATGATCCATTAGTCTGTTTCTGTGTTGAGAAATATCATGAACAGGAAAACTTTACAACGGGAATTCACGATGGGAAAAAAAACCTATGCGACCTTATAGAGTTGAGGGGGTTGTGCATATATAATGAAAAATGCTAATTTTCAAAACCAACAAAAATGTATAATGTCAAATCCTTACTATGTTTTCAAACATGTACTATCTAATCACACTTGATCTTGTTGCCACTCACTCAGTGCCACCCACACACCCACCCACCACCCTCAGTTAACTAGACTCTCCAGTGTGAAAGGCCAGGATTAACCTTGGATTTGAAGCAGCCCGCAAGCCCATACACTCACCAATCCCTCTGTAGGACCCACCCTCATGAGCTCATCTCTTTCTAATGAATGGCCACGGTCACAGGTGAGCACACACACACACACACACAGATAGCTGGATAGTCAGGAACACACACACATAGGCAAATAGGCACTTGTGTGCCTTTACACACACAGACACATACACACACTCACAACATCAGCATATTAGCTCTCTTTCTCTCCTTTTGTACGAGAGCGTCTTGAGTCAGATTTGACGGTATTGTTGCTCTGTCAAAGGCAGCTCTCACAAAGAGGCGGCAATGTCAAACCCAAAGCAGCGCTGACAGCGAACATGTCCGAACCTCACACGCTACTCACACACACACACGCACACACACACACACACACACACACACACACACACAGACCCAGGCTGGATATAAAAGCATTTTAGCTGCAGCGTCTTTATTAGAGCCATTCCTCAGAGAAAGAAGTGTGTCTGGCTCAGAACAGAGAAGCCGGATCTGTCAAAAGGCCTTTTGGGAGGAGAAGGCTTAACAAGTCACTGCTGCAAAACTGTGTGTGTCAAGCTGCATTCACACATACAGATACACGTTGGTTGGCAGTCTCATGAAGCTGTACCTCTGTGGGTATGTTGTGCTGAGCAGGCACATACCCTGCTGCAATTGGACAGTTGCTTTCTGACGTATAATACTGACTGTGCTTCTGACGGGAATTTTAAGTCTGATAAATTAACCCTGATGATGTCGTCAGGGTCATCTCAGTTTGGGATTGGAGAAATGTCTCACAGATATCTTCTGTTACAAACTGGAGCAAGGAGTCTGACAGATGTGGGCTGTTACCAGGCAGGGGGTGTCTAACAAAAATGATTTTGTGGTGCATAATGGAAAATGTGGAATCTAGAGTTTTGGAGTTGACTCATAGTAGAGAATAAAACTTAGGATATATCAGCCCCTGCTGTATTAACTTAACCATTCTTTTTTAAATCCGTTTGCAAGTCCTCCAACCATGTCTAAACTGCTGGACTTGACTTTTTGTGCCTTTTTCATAATATTTTCACTTAATGTCTTCTTGACATATTATATATTTTATAAAATGTCTAACCTCACTGACCCACTGAGTAATATTTGGGGGATTTTTATGATTCCATTTAGTTGTGATGCATCTTTTGGCAGCTGTAATGGCTAGGCTCACAAAACCCTTTGTCCTTTGGATCAGTCCGATCTCCCAACATTGTGATCACAGGTGTTAAAGAAATATCACGTAACAATACATTTCCAAGGATATTCTCAATTTCAAGACACCACTGTCTACGCTTAGGGCCAGTCCACACCATATGTGGGAGCATGCCAGTCTCTAGTTTTCAACGGGGGCAGAGAGGGGAAAATCAGTTTAAATATGGCTCAGTCTCTCAGATGTATAGTATGCCCTATGTATACATTTGTAATTGCAGAGTACCTGGTATTGATACAAATCTCTGTACAAATCTCTCATTAATCTCACTCAAGCGTTCGTCTGTGATCTGAATCCCCAGGTCCCTTTCCCATTTGTCTTTTAGTGCTGTTGTATTAGCCCTTGAATGTTTTAATAGTCAGCTGTATATTTGTGATATGTGTTTCAGATTGAGTAATAAAAAAAGCTGATTCCAGCTTCTTAAATGTGCATATTTTCTGGTTTCTGCACTCCTCTATGACAGTAAAATTATTTTTATTATTTTTTAACAAAACAAGACATTTGAGGGTGTCATCCTTGGCTTTGGTATCAGTTGATCAAGATTTTTCACCATTTTCTGTCATTTTAGAAACCAAACAACTAATCAATTAATCGAGAAATAATCAACAGATTTATCAACAATGAAAACAATTGTTATTTACAGCCCTACTGTGATTTTATTGCCCGACATTCTCCGTGTAAATGATAAAAAAAAATCATATTATACACATACACTGTGTGTAAGTTGACACTTTCTCTTTATCCCTGTTCCTCTCTGTCTGTCTCTCTGTCTGTCTCTCTCTCACACACACACACACACACACACATGCACACACACAGTGTCTTGTAGTGTGATCTGCTGAGGAGATAGTGCTTATTAGTGTCCTATAAATCTTTTCTCCCTCCCAGTGGGGCCCTAAGTTGTAATTTACAGCAACACGTGCTGCTGTTGTTCAGGCTTGAGCCGATGTGAGTTTCTGGAGGTCGATGGCTGCAGATGGCCGATTTCAACTATGATAAAATCATCATGGGATGCTAAAACTCTGTGAAATCTGGTATTGGTCACAATTATTATACTGAACATGTTAATGTAGAATCCAATCACTGATGTGTTCTAACCCAGGTTTTCGTTATATCTGAGGTTAATAAAAAGGGTTTTTTAATAAAGGATAATATTTCCCTGTGACCTATGACAGATCAGTCTATCCATGGTGCTGTTTCCCAAGGGCAGAAATGCACAGTGCACTGTAACAGCAAAATCACTACAATCAACACATACCACCACCTCCCTGAGAGGATGCAGGGAGGGGAAAAAGGGAAAAAAGAAGGGGTTGAGGGAGAGGGGAGTTACAAGAGGAGGAAATAGAAGGTGAAAGGGGAGGAGAAGAGAAGGGTGGAGAGGAGATAAATCCTGTCAAGGTTGAAACATGACATTTATGTGGACTGGTATTGGTCATAACTCTAATAATGGCTCCAGAAAACGCAGACTATTTGTAACATGACGTTTGGAGGGGAGCGTTGTCGAGCGTGAGTGACAGCAAAGCAGCGCACAATGCCTGGGAGTAAGCTTCTAATCTGGGGTATCAGATTCAACATGCTGGTAAAAACGGCATGCTGGGAGTGAATGGAGTCTTTGTGGGGGCTGCGGCTTACGGGCTCATTTGCATGCAGTGATAAACGTTGTTTACACTGGACATACAGCTCTGTGAAGTGGTAGGTAAACGCAGCAGGAATGATAGATTTACTGCCTCACATGGGAGCCAGACGGTTATGTAGGCACACACAGACACACTTACACAGCTGCACACGTACACACAGACCAATTCATGCAACAGGTATGCAAACATAGGTTACACAGAAACAGATATGCAAACACACACACTCAAATGGATCATTTCATGCAACAGGGATGTAACATACACACACAGGTATACACAAACATGCGAAACAGTATCCATCCTCCCGGTGATAAATGCCCACGTCTTTCCACTATGGCTGACGTTCATATTTCCAGATGATCTGTCAACATCACGCTCAAACAATGTTTATTTTCTCCATGTAGATTTGATATACATAGATATAAGCTCAAGCCCTTTTGGGAGAGGGGGGTGGAGGGGAGGTGGAGTGCTGACCAGGTCCACTGCCTCATTCCAGGATGAGGAATCCCCTCTCTAAGCAGACGGGGCAGGCTGGAGGGAGCGGACCAGGGGCCATGCGTGGTCTCAGACCCATTTAAGGAGCTGAGGGTGATTTGTCATCCTCTGGAGGCGACGGACAGGAGGGTGGCAGTGTGGCGTTGGAGAGAGGTGGAGGTGGGGGTGGCAGACAGGGGCAGCGATTTAAGGCAGTAAACAGGTTTCGGGTCACTGGCATCGCACAGTGGGCCAGTCACTTAGCTCCACAACTGGACAAGGTAAAGGGAACGGGATGAAGTTGAAGGAGTCAGGCAGTGTGGAGTGTTGTGATGAGGGGGGGAGGGATGGGTGTCCTCCACCTCCTTCATCCACTCACCCATCCACACCCCTGCAGAGCCCCTAGGTCAGTGAAAATGGTAGCTCACCCCTCCTTTGACATAATGGTCCTTCAGTTCAAAGCCAGGCTGGGGGCGTTTGTTTTACAGCTGTGCACCACCCGACGAGTTTTTAGATGACACAGGAGAAGGTGCATGGAGGCTGTCTGCCTCTCACGCTGTCATTGCTGCTGTGCTGTGAAATGAACGTGACAACCACCTAACCCCACAACATCTCCCACCACAAGCCATCTGACCCCCTCGTGTTAAGCGCATCCCTCCGTTGGTGGGAGAAATAATATTGAGTTTCCCTGTTTCCCACAGAGACTCATAGCGGCGGAACAGTGCGGGGGTCAGACATTTTTCTCATGTACTGCCAGCCAGCTACTGCAATGAAGGGCCAATAAATCAACTGAGGGTAAACACACGGGACTGTGACTGAGTGAAAAAGAACAACAAATGACAGCAGAACTCACCCTCTGTAAAGTGCTCTGTGGATTAGACTGTAAGGTCAAAGTTCAATTGATGATGGAGGCCGTTCTCTGCTTAACGTTCTCTCTGCAAGCACGTCTTCAGCCAAAGATGGCTCCTTTCCTACTTCCTATCCTCCTCCCTCTGGGGCCCTTGCTAAGACCACACCCATCTTCAAACATGCTCATATTTTTGGTGAAAAATGAACTGAACTCATCAGTTTGCAACTTATGAGTTTGAATGTGAACATTGTTCACTCTTACAACAATTAACAATGCTCATTTTGTGGCACACAAGGATGTACATCACCTGGCACGCTGACACAACACAGCACAAAATCAGTACTGCTGGATCCAGCTGATATGGCCATCTGTACTTTAATGAACAAATCATTATGTTACAGTTGAAAAACTGTAATATTTATATGCAAATTGCGCTCTTCAGGTCTAAAAAACAAGTCCAAATGTCAGCCTCATTGCCAACAAATTTGAGGTGATACATCAAGTTGAAGCATCCAACCAGTCTTGTAAAATATTGAGTGAATGACGATCACAAGATCACATTTAAAAAGGCCAAAGACATGAATAATTCAAAACTCAAACTGTGAACTCTTAATGTGAACCAGTTCATTTCAATCTGTGTCAACTGAACTTTGAAGTAGCACTTGTGAAGTGTCAATGAGCCTAACACTGTCAGCCTTCACTGTGATCTCAGCTGCACACCTGTAAAGTTGTGACTGCATCTTGCACGTGTATGATGCTAACATGTTGACCAAATCTGTCAACACCTGGCACAGCGCTCAAAACCACTTCTGTGGTAGTTCCCGCTACAATAAGTGTCTACAGGACCACATTTTTGCCATGATGACACACATACAGACTCACAAGGTGAATACAATACAAGCCCTGCTGTTGCAGCTGATAAAAATGCCACTTAACTCCTGCTTCAGGAACAATGGTGATCTGTCTGACTGACAGGAAAGCATTTATAGGAATGCATTTTATGTCTCTGAATGGCATACTACTGAATGTGATACTTCGCTTATACTAGGAACATCTAGTCATTAAAGTTATATAGCATGGCATGATCCATTTTATTTTAAGCAAGGCCCAAAAAAAGAGTAACAGCCTTACTGGAAGAATAAATATTAATGTAACAGAAGCAATATATTTCCATTTAAAAGCTCCAGTCTCTGCTCTTTCATAGCTTCACTTCCCACCACAAAACTTTGCCATTCACTCATGTGCCTGCTCACACATAGAAAAACACTGTCATTCATTTATAATTTGTTTGTTTCTCAAGACTGTTCATGCCTCCATGTTAAATCATACAGTAGATTTAGATTGTAAGGACTGGCTGTGTGATGACAGTGATGGTGGTGATTATAAATGCAGGCATGTAGATGAGTTGGCTGGATTTCTTTGAGAGCCAGTGACATACAATTTTAGACACACATGTGCAGATACACACACAAGCACAGATGCACATGCACGCACAAACACACTTGACTTGACTTGATTTAGCCGAGTCTGACAGAGGCCTGATTGGTGTCTCTGTCTCTGGGTGGGCTGATTTAAAGTGTCCCTGAGGTCTCGTTCCAGGTAGGGAGGCAGACAGGGGCCTGGAATCCCCCACCCACTCCCCTGCTCCCCTCACACCCACTCCTACTGCGGCTCCCAGAGAGCAGACCCTGCCCCCACACCCTCCACACACACACTTGCTAAACCCAGATTCCTCTTCATCCACACAGCATCCATGCTTTCTCACACTGGCTCGGGCCGTCTGGGTCTCTGGATTGCGTGGATTTCTCACCCCTCCCACCCGCCTCGTCCCCAACGAGCTGCCGCACATTCCTAGCAGCACCCGGGCTTATTATTGGAGAAAATTTATAGGGCCATTTATTTAACTGGATCTGAATGACATCGGTTCTGGATGAGTGGAGCTAGGGCAAACTGCCGGGCCATGTGGTCCAGGGAAAACAGAGCAGGGGATAAATCAACTGCCTGGGGGAGAGCGAGAGGTGGTGGGTGGGAGACAGAGAGAGACAGGGAAATACAGTCAGAGCGAGAGGGGGAGATGGAAGTACACGAGAAAGAAAGTGAAATAAGAACAGCAGATGATCAGTAGCAGGGTTGTGCCATGCTGACCTCTGAAACAGCATGTTAGACCATGAGCACGGACGATTACCCGGTTCACGGACCCCTAGTAAATATATACTGTTGGGCCCCTATTGACTCCCCCACACATGTTCATTCAGGTATATGCACCATGTGAGCAAAAATAACTTCAACAATATTGTCTTAATACTTCAGTTAGAGCCGTTTTACAAATTACAACAGACATAAACCTGCTGTGGTAATAGAGGCGACTAGTCAGCCAAGCAAGTGATTTTAAGTCTCTTCTTAAAACATATTTTTATCCGAGCTCCTGATTTTACATGTTTTATTTTTCTTATGAACTTTCTTTTATTTCTTTGGTTGTTATACACCAACTATTTTTGATGATTTCTTTTAAAATCTGTTGATTTTAAGACTTATCTACTTTTATTTTGCTGCCTTGTGAAACACTTTGTGACACTGTTTTTGAAAAGTGCTCAAAAAATAAAGATTATTATTGTTATTATCGTTATTATTGTTATTATTCATGTTGTCAAATAGTGTACTATATAAATTGAAAAATAAATAAGTAATCACAGAAATTGAATTACATATATATCGGGCCTACTATCTGGTCGTTACACTGTTACAGTTCCAATCAGGAGCTGGGAGCATCAAGTGCAAAGTGGCATTACTTGTTGATCTTTCAACATGTGCGTTTGAAGAATGACTCTCTGCGACACAGACCATCACACTCACGTACACACAAACCCCATGACTCTCCTTCTGTAACAGTGAACATTCAGGAATGTCTGAGAGAGAGGAAGCACATTACATAGCCAGGGGGATCGCGCACGCTTATGAGCATGTATACCTACGTAGTAGGTGTGTGTGTGTCTCACCTCCCTGTGCTCACAGGTGTCTTGGTGATAATCACAGAGCTGACAGGGATCAGACTAGAGATAGATTTATAATAACTGTTGTGATGTGAGTTTAGGTCATTTATGGGAAATGGTGTAGGATTACACAGCTTGAAAAAATAAACTGGCAGTGGAATCAGAAATGAAGACACATCTGCTTGAGTTGGAAGTTTTTCAGCTGGATTTGTACTCACTTAAAAGCTTAATCAATGTTAAAAAAAAAAAAAAAAAAAAGTAGGAGTAACATGGAGGGGATGTGAGAAAACATGAGATACAACTTGTTCCTTTTAAGTTATATAATGTGTCTGGATGGAGTGCCACTTCTTTGCTAGCCACAACAAATATCTGCACTGTCACGTAATAGATCAAATCTGCTTTTCATTTAATCTGAACATGTTTAGAGCGCACTCTGTCTGCATCTGTATGTCTGCAGCTGTTTGTTTTTAACTATTGTACTTTCTCTCTCTTTATCTAAAGACATGAAAAGCAGAACCCCTTCCATAAAAACTTTGACAAATGTCATTATGGTCAACCTCTTTTGATTGGATTTTCCTCTTGCAAACATGGCTGATTTACTGCCGCTTAGCGGACAATTTTCTATCACTTCTTGTCACATAAAGCAAGATTTGTAATCTGCAAATCTTTCTTTTTTGTAAAATTTGTGTTCATTATAATCTCCAAGGATTAACCATTATCATTTGTTAGCAGGTAGCATGTATGACCCTTCAGAAACACATCAACGAGAGCACCTGTATTAAGTTATCAGCTAACCTCTGCCCATGCTCAGGATTATCAAAATGTTACTGCACCA
The DNA here is from genome assembly GCA_035609425.1 of Epinephelus awoara. Classification (NCBI taxonomy): domain Eukaryota; kingdom Metazoa; phylum Chordata; class Actinopteri; order Perciformes; family Serranidae; genus Epinephelus; species Epinephelus awoara. The sequence continues at coordinate 32,386,239 of CM069302.1, forward strand.
TTTTATTGTTTGCCAGCTGTCAGGAAACTATTTAAGATGAAAGGGATCAGCTGTTAGTTTTAACTTTTAGTAGGGATAGCGAATTCTCAGAAAAGGATCTGAGTACGTGTGGACAGAGGACATTTTTTCGCGTATGTGATTTGATTCGATGTGGGTTCAAAGGGGCAAACACAAGTCAAAGTCTCATATTCTCAAATGTGAGGGATGATTAAAGTGCATAGCAAACACATTAAAAGATCCAGACAGCATGCTGGGAGTTTGATCCATGGATGTATTAAGACTTCATCGCATGCCAACATGTGATCTGACCCCTCATTATACGTGAAAACAAATGCGATCTGGTGCTACCAAGTAATGTACTCTCCTGTCACCCATGTGATATTTTTCCACATTTAAATTGAAATGAATGATATGGAAAAGCCTTCAGAGGTAACCCGAGCCCTGTTTACTCAGCCAGTCCTAATGCAAACAATCCTACACACACACACACACACACACTGCACTAAGTGACTGACACCGCCGGCTGTCACAAGCCACTGGGGGGGTGATAGGGGGTGGAAGTAGTAGATGGGGGGGAGCTAGATAATCCCTGTCCACAGTAATGACCTGCCTTCAAAGCAAAGTCTCCTCCACCCACACACACACTCATACGGATGCAGAAACCTCATCCTGGATCCATAACACACAGACGCCTCTGTACATCAGTAACTGTCCCAGAGTTTGACATCAGAAAATTCACCCATCAATCACAATATCCTGCATGCAGCTGATTACACTATGACAAAACTTTGGGAATGACGTGCTCTACTTCAGCTGTTTCAGTACTACACCAACTGGCCTAAAGAGGGAGCTGCGATATTTGATTAAGTCACACACTGTTACTTACACCACTGATTGTGTATTCCCAAAATGTGATGGAGTGATGCATCTCATTACTCACTGGTCAAGGGGGGACTGCAAAGTTTGTTTTCTTGCTTTGGATATGTTGACATTTCAACAGATCATCAGTCATCATCTGCTTTTCTACACAACATAGCTGTGAGCACACACACACGCACACGCACACACACACACACACACACACACACACACACACGCACATTATAAAATGGTAGCCGAAAACAGAGCATGTTTAAATAAAACTCTTTTCAATATAAATAGAATTATTTTTCTGCACACAAGCAAACACACACACATCTAACTTACAGCTGTGCGCTTTATTCACACACATGCACAGTGTATGTAGCTCTACATGGCACAGCAGTGTGTTTGGGTCAGTAAGTGGGAAAAGGTGGAGTGTGGCGTTCTCACCATTGAAAGCTGCGGCAGCTGAGATCCCAGCGGACTGACTCCTGTTTACTCTTCTGTTTGCTCGAGCAGACGGCTCTCTGTCACAGTATTACGCTGACTTTCTGTTTCCTGCCTGAAATTGAAAAACAATGTGGAATTGCTTTTTGGCAACTAATCAATAGGCATGCAGCTTATGCCACTGACCACTGACAGCAGCAGTTTGGTTTAAATGTACTACGATAAAGGTATCTGTCCTCCCTTTGTGACATGGCATTCCTTTTTAGATTGAATTAGAGGCATAAAAATAAATTATTCAACAATGTAAATATACTTTCAATGATTTCCAACAGGGCCTCTACATTACATTGGGTCACCATAAAGCTATTACAACCATCCATTTTCATACTCATAATGTAAGTATACTGTAAGTTATGGAGTTAGATAAGATTGATGGTAGCAATTAATGACTTCTCTGGGGAAATATGGCCGCTTCAGCCACAAAATGGTTTAGGATACAAAAGAATCTGTTTACATAAGACACAATAAATATAACTTTTAATGAGCTATCCTGTTTTCGGCTTGTGACGGGTGATGGGTTTTGAAACAGTTTATTTATCATAGTAGGCTGAATGTTTCCTCAACCCAAAAAGGAACACTTAATACTTCCATTTATAGTAATAAAACTTAAATTATCAAACTATGTTCCAGGCTGGACAGTATACTTAGAGTCCCTCTGAGGCCAGACGAAGGCCCTTCGACCAGGTGAGTCCAGCTGAAAGCATTCCTTCACTGGGGTGCAGAGGTAGAGAGGGGAATGAATGGAAGAAGATGAGTCAGGGAGCGCTGTTAGCAGGACCCACCACCCACGAAGCTGCCACGCTCTCTGCCCTTCTGAAGGTCCCCTACCTGCTAATTTGCATCAGTAAACAAGCAGCTGACATCTTCAAAGTGTCGACACCAATGAGGCCTGACACGGGAATGGACCTGTGTTTAAGCACGTGTGCAGGTATATGTGCGTCTGTGTTTATCAACCAGAGTGTGTATCACATTTGTTATCATGGGATTACCTTCCTGAGAATATCAGAATATTTAATCAGTACAACACTGGCTGTCTTGGAAACTCAGTCATTTCAGTTTACAGTGGTCAGTCATAGACTCACATGATGACTTGCATGCTACTTTAGAGGATTTTTAACACTTTCTTCAAATGTTTTTTTTAATTCTTGTATCTTTTGCACATATTTTGGTATGAAGTAAAAAATATTGGTATGAGTAGAATTCATATCAGTTTTCAAAACACAAATAAGTAAAAGCCTCATGTGTGTATCTGTATGGGTGATGTGAAAGTGTGTTTACATGTTTCTTTAGATGGGCCACCACCCACAGAGACATGTCAGGTAAATATTTGTGAGGGTGGGGGTAGTGTCCAGCATCCAGAGAGGACACATGCCATCAGAAGCTATCCATCCACTCCATGAAGGCATCTGATATGGACGGAGACACCTGATCCTGCATTAGGCTGCCTCTGAAGCTATGCAGTATCACGGCTCACCCCAAACATCAACTTGAACCAAAGGGCCTCTAGCCAAATAACTCTGTGTGTGTGTGTGTGTGTATATGAGCAAGTATGTTCACTTGCATGTGCGTATTTCTGCTTGTGCACGTACGTCATGTTAGCTAAAAATCACAGAAACTTGAAAGACAGGGATACTGGAAAACAAGTTGCATAATTGTTTTCAGCTCTAGTTATTCCAGTGTGGATGTGGATGTATGCAGACGTGTAAGTGTGTGTGTATGTGGGTGTGTGTGTGTGTGTGTGTGTGTGTGTGTGTGTGTGTGTGTGTGTGTGTGTGTGTGTGTGTAAGTGTGTAAGTGTGTGTGTTGGAAGAGTTGTTGTCATATGTCAAATGGAGAGACGGGTGATGACAGAGGCTTTGTTGTGTTTTCAACAATAAGAGCACAGGCTGAGGGTTAAACACAGAGGGGGAAATGCATCTTACATTTGCATGCTAACTGCAGCAGACGAGATTCTGGAGATCACCAGCAACACCTCACCTCCAGTTGGCTGAAAGCTTTTATCCAGGTACGTCACAGCAGAGTGCATTTTTTAATGTCAGCGCCTCACTACAGGAGTCAAAGTCCTACCTCATGCTGTGCCGATGGAGCTGTACAGGTTATGTCTTGGTACCCAAATGCCCACCTCTCCCCCTGTGGTGCCAGGTGCTCTTACACCAGCAAACCACACAGGGGAGCTACTGCTTTTTCCAAGGCCTGTAACAGAGACACACACACACACACACACACACAGATACACACACACACTCACGCTCACTCATACTGTCTCTCCAGCCAAACATTCTCTTCAGTCACACTGCTGCACAGGGGTTCAGCATGGATCAGTGGCTGCACTCGGAGTAAGAAAGGCAGTGATTTCTCCTTGCAGCCAGCAGAAGAATAATCTTTAATAAATCATCATGTAAGCGTTGCATGTGATGATGTCCTCTGATTTAAATACCTTATGACAAAATAGACAGCTGTCAAAACATCAATGAACACAAATAAAAAAACTCTTGCTGCTACTGAAATATCAATAATTACTGAAATTATTTTGCTTATTTACATTATATCCTTTTCAGTATGTGAACACAAGCCAAATATATCATGTTAATCTTGGTGTAGCTAGATTTTTACCTAACCAATAATTTAATTTTGTTATATTTTTACAATATTTAGAAGTCTGACTTTATGTTGTTTTTTACAAGCAGGTCAGCAGCAAAGAATTTAAGGCTTAACAGGACTAAAAGGTTTTATTTATTATCTGCAGTACAATGTAGCCTATAAAAGGTTAACTTAATTTTGAATTTTGATACTTTTTGCTATAGTTGTGCTCATGCACATAGCAAGTTTGAAATCATGTTGCTTTTATGGGCAGGTCTACAAAAATTAAGAAAAGGTTTAATGTATTTATTTTTTTAAAGTTCTCTACAAAAGAAGAAAAAACAGAACGTGAGCAGTATTGATGTTCATCCCTCTTCCTCGTAGTCATAAGTAAACACACCTCGGTATCTAGGACAATGATGTCAGATACGGTAAGAGACCTACAGCAAGTGAGGACATGTTCTAATAAATATCATTACATTCAAGCTGGCTGAAAATATGCCAGCCTATGAGACACACTGTGTGACTGCAGTCAAGATAAATGAGCTGAGAAATCAGACCCAAACACAAGAGCTATTTTTTTCCACATCCAGGTCACTCCAGTGTTTAGGCCCTCTCAGTGGAAGCCACATGGAGGTTGCTTCAACATGCATGACAAGAAAGATTTCTGCTCGTCAGTGTTGCTTAGTTCATCTGTCAGAGGGTCCACCCACATTTTACAGCCCGGGAGAGGACGATAGGGGCTGTGGAATACCTGTATGAAAGCATGGGCGAGGCAGGGTTATATCAGTGTAAATAAAGGCACGTAAAACTGTAGCAGACACAACTCTGGTGACCGAGAGTGTACTTGGGTGTTTTATTGTGAAACAAGAAGTCTCTCTGGTTAGGGATAATTTATGATATCAGGATTTTGGACTATAAAACATCAGGATGTTGGTCAGTTCAGCATTTTCCATGGTTAATACTCTTCTTTTTCTTTGTTTAAAAAAAACATTTCTTGTTTGTCATTCAAATTTGTCTTTAGTGCTTACTGCAATTTCTTTTTGCAAATAATTAAAAAAATATTATTGAGTGATATAGTTAAATGTCATATGACTGTAAAGTATATCAAGCTGTAATGTATATGTAAGCCTACTATACATGTTACACACAAGTAATTTGTCACTCCAGTTTTATGTGTTCTAAATGGTTTGCTTTTGAAATAAATAATTATAGTATCCTGGACGATGTGTGATAATATAACTTTATTATGAACCACAAATTAATTCTTTCACATGTTAGCATACAGTGTTTGTTTACTAATGTGACCTAATTTTTAATTATATTTTTATTCTAATATTTTTATGAGGATATATAATAAAAAACTCTGAAAGTATTTTTCATTTTTTTGACCATTTTGATCCAAATATATCTAGATTTGAAACAAACATTTGATAACCTTTTAAACCTTAATCATAAAGCCATCACTAGAACTGTATGAAAAGCTAAAGCTAAAAATGTAAAGCTGAATCTTACATAAAATTTCAAAAACTATATATATTATTGTATCTATTAAATTTTTAAAAGTAGTGTGATTTAACATATTTCAAGAATTGTCATCAAATATAAGTGTGTAAACAGGGTATTTTAAATATAGCCAGAAAGGTTAGAAAACAGTGTGTTTTGTCTCGATTGGATTTTATAAATAATAAAAATATGATTTAATATTATTCTAATTTTCAACAATGAAAAAAATACTAGTTCATGCAAACAGAAAAGCTTATCAATATTTCCTTAAGTCAATTCTTTGACTGCTTCGGCACAATAGGCGAGGGAACTTTTTCATTATACGAGGGCCATGTAATCTCTGGGCCCTTTGTTTTCCTTCAGCTCTCAAATGTTCCTCGCCACCTCCAGAGCTGGCTAATGGATGCAGATGGAGGAAGTGTTTGACATTATGGACACAGCAGTGCTTGTTTTAGAGGAGCTGGTCATGTGGTCTGCCCTCGCAGGCCACACAGTACCCCTTAATGTGACCCAGACCCCCCAGCCAACTCCAGGGGGTTTGAGGAACTGTCCGCTCTGGGGGAACTGAGTGTCAGTTTAGGCCCCCTGTGAACACAAGTCAACATGCCTTAATCCCCCCATCACCTAAAGTTACACTTTTGGGTCTGCAATTAGCCAGCCGGCCAAATTTCCCCCACGCCCTTCTGAGCTCGCTCTTTCCGAGCCCCGACATGGAGCTCCGAGCTGGGGCTGTGGCCAGCACCCAAAGCCCTGTTCTGGGACCCAGAGGTGCTGGTTGCGCTGCCGGTTTCCATGGCACAGCGCCGGCTCAGCCACATGGTCCCTCATCTTTCACTGTCACCATGCTGGAGAGGAAGAGATCAAAACAAACATGTGGTGGCAGGGAGAGCCTGACATGATGAATCGCTGTAATCAGTATCAGACAGCCCAGTGCTCGCTCTGATTGGTGGAGGCTGTTTTTGACAGACCCTCTGAGTGACTGAGTGACAAGATGCACAGAACGAGGTCTGTGACCTGAAGCACAGCCTACGACCTGAGATATGGCTGATCCAAGCAAAACCACCGCCAAGCAAAGTCTGCAGGTCATTACACAGCGAGCTACACTGAATGTAAACATTTTTTAAGGTGGGGAAATATTTCCAACATGGAAGCCGGGTGTTTGGTGGGTGCCGTGTCCATTATCGACTGGCCCGGAGCCATGCCAACAGGAATGATGGGGGTGTAAATTCCAGTCCTTGGTATCAGCTCCGTTCTGCTCATTGTTTACCTCCTGTGTGACTTCCTTCTTCTTCATCTTGGAAGAGGAGCACAGGAAGGCCCGATAGTCCCCCTCAACCCAATACTCCTGTACGCCCAAACAAAAAGCCACATTGTAGCTCATTTTCCTGTCTCCTCCGCCGCACATTTCCAGCCGGGGGTGTGGTATTGGCATTCCTCAAGGTCAAATCTCTGCACGCCTCTGATCCCCTAATTTCACTGTTTGGGGTTGGTGTGGGGGCTTCTCTAATGGACATGTTATCCACTTCCTGCTGTTGGTAAGAGGCCATCCTGATCCTGCTGTCACAGAGTGAATTGCCACGTTAAAACCCCACTAAACACCTTCGGCGTTTCAAATTGGAGGCATACTGGAGGACTCATCATCTTACCGACCCCTGAGATCGGAGCCGCTCTTCCAGAGGGACGCAGCTGGCGGGAATGCAAAAATGAGGAGGAGGAAGAGTGGAAGAAAAAGGATCAGCTCCTGAAAGCTGCATTTACTGACCGGGGTGACTTGAAAGGAAATATTCACTCAGCTGAGTTTTGGGAAGAAAAGAAGCAGACTCCGGCCACCCCACTGGCTTGCACATTACCTCCGCTAACACAGTTATTAATTTCAGCTAGAGGGAAAGAAGTTAATGGGATATGCACACATGCACTTAAACACACACACACTCATACACATTCACAGTGGGCCTGTCTGTAATGGCCTTTGACTAGAGGTCTGTGGTTCAAGTTCACGAAAGCAGAGGCTGCTGAAGAGTGAACAAGCCAGGGTGGCTGAGGAGGGACAGATGGAGCGAGCACTGCAGGGACGGAGGGATGGAAGAAGTTGGGGGGGGGGTTGAGGGGCATGAGGTGGTGGAGAGGGGGTCTCAGCCTCAAGACCCCGCTGCCAGAAACAACAAGCAGGCCTTCTCATATTCAAATAAATACCAAGCCAGTGGGGAGCATGGAGGGGCGGCAGATAAGGAGGAGGCAAGGGGCGAGAGCCAGGCTGGAGGATGGCTTCTCTGCTACACTGAAGCCTCTTTAGGATAACGGGCCGGGCCGAGAAGAGCAAAGCAGGCAGTGACAGATTTATAATGAGCGTAGACCCTGCCCTTGTATTTAATACCGGGCTTAAGATGTATTAGAGAGACAAAGGCCGGGGATCCTTCTCGGAGAGAAGAAAGGCCTTAATTAATTTGGGGAGATCACGGAGGCCCTGAGCCCACATCATCAGTTCTTTGTGGCAGGAATGCCAGCTATTTACCGGCGCTCCAATAGGGCTGCAGGGAGAGGCGAGGTGATGACGACTGGGGCCGCCGTACAACAGATAGGGAAAGGATACTTTTCAAAAGCTAAAAGCTTCCCAGTTTTAAAACAAAGACAGGAGGGAAAGAGAAGAAGTGATTTTGAAAAGGGATCTGACTCCGAGCAACCCCCCTCCACCCTTCCTATGTCCTACACAGACATTCCAAACTGTTTTGCTCTCTCTCAGTTTCTACAAGAAAAATTCAACTTGATTAATGCCGAGATACCAACTCAGACAGGAATACTCAGTGGTATAACAGTACTACTCATGATCTAAATGCACACAAACACATGCATACACTGCCACTGTCCTGTCCCAATTAAATGAAGACAAACACTTTAAGGCAATTTTCCTATGTTTCCACAGGTAAGACTGTATCTTACAGTCATCTCCAGGCAGTCGGATGATAACTTAAGGATAACAGCCGTGTTGCTTCAGGTGTGATGGGGCTGAGGGGAGCAGAGTGTCGAGGCCAACCTGCATCAGCCGGCCTGCACAGAGCCTGCTGAAGGGTACAGTTGGCAGCTGTCAGCCCTGTGTTCGTTAACTCAGAGAAGACTCGTGGAGAGAGGACCTTCCTTTCCAAAATAAACAAATAGAGGTGGCACACATCTTCCCAGACAACGGCAAAGGGCGGAGGGAGAAAGTGAAAATTGTGCTTGTCTTTCTTTGTTTCTTTTTATTTCTGCATGGCGGCTTGGACAAATAGACCAGGTAGTGAAGTCGTCAAACCTCAGAGGACCGAGGAAAAAGACTGGGTTGCAAGCACATATATTTCACATTTTGAGTTATAATGTATACACCAACTGAAAGAAACAAAACATCATATCAAGAGGAACATTTTCAGACATTAGCTGTAATGTATTTTTAAAACATAATATTCCATTGTGGTGTGCTAATGTTTATGCTCCCTCTGAGATTTAACTGAATAATATAAAAAGGTGAAGTCTGCAGCCTGTTTTCCCGTCTTTTAACAATGTGTGTGGGAATATACGTAGGAATTTGCCTGGGACAGACACCAGGGAATCATGATTTTCACCTTTGCTCAGCCATTGTGTTCATTTCCATTGTGTTTTTATGCACATGTCCTTTTTATGATAACCTCCAAAATACAAAGAGAGCAGGGCTGAACAGGAAAACGACATTTATATGCCAACAAGGAAATGTGTTTGGGCTCATTTTTTTCTTTTCTTTTTTTCCAGAAATACAGATATTCCCTGCAATGCAAGATGTTGATGTGGACATACACAGAAATCTTATTATAAAAAAAGAATTATTACCACAGCTCCCCTATAGGTCTGACCTATTTGTAAAATTGTACAGGAATAATATTCATGCACAGTCCATTATATTAGATTTAAAGTGATGTTATAGTTATTTTATGGTGTTTAGTATCTTGTTATATTATTTCTATGATATCCCTTTAAGCGATTGTAGCTTTTCTATTTGTATTATTGCTCTATCCATTGAAACTGACAGTAGGATTACTGTACAATGATCGCCTCTAGGCGTGACTGACGATGTGGATCTGTAAACATTTGTAACACAATGTAAGCCCAAACTTGTTTGTGCGCATGCACGTGCACAAACGAACTCACTCTGCACTGCTATCATCTCTTTTCTATATCCACGTGCATTCTTACACATAATAACCAACTCATACACCATTACAAAGATAATTTTTAGAAATTATTCACGATGGCAACCAACCAGCGCCGAGGGAAAGGTTTTCCAAATATCCACCACTCAACGACAGATGATAGAAATGAAATTACAAATGAGGAATAACAAACACTGATAGACATCGGACAAATATTCATCACTGTGGTAAAATGTTTGGACGTTTTTGCTGAGAAAAAAAATCCAATTAATTTTCGCGACGATGTGGATATTTCATGTCGGGAAAGGAGGTGGAGATTTTTTTTAACCGGAGGGGTGAAAGAAGGCATTCACAAATTTAGCCTACCGACAAAATTAGACGACTGTTGGAGCTTTAAAGCAGCACACATGCTTGCACCTGCACGAAAACGGAAAAAAATAAATGTATATTTATATATTTAAAACTATTTTTGATACACCGTATCCCCAAGTAGTCATCAGAATAAAGGTAAATCAGAATAAATAGGGCCTATGAGCAAAAGTGCAAGTCCTGGTGTTAATCATGGCGATACTAGAATAATAGTAGTTATTCATAGTGTTATCTAAAAGGCCCATTGAGGCAGAAATATAATGAGGATATTTTTATTGACTGCGCTGATGTATAAATAAAAATATAATGAAAATATAAACAAATAACACCTAGATTTTCTTATTAAAAATCTCGACGAGTTTACTCAGTTTTACTCATTAGGATCATTCATCAGGTGTAAAATCGGTATACTATGTATAACTCATTTTAGGATGGTGTTTTGTTTTGTTTTTTACTTAAATTTTCTTTTGAATATAGAATAATTTTGCGACCACCGGCCGGAGGCCCTATAGATAGTCGAGGCACCTATTTTGAATACTTCCTCCTGCATACCTGCTCTCTCCGAGCATTTCCGAAAGCCCCGCGGAGAGAGGGGACACCCCGGGCCCTCTGCTGTCAGCGGTCAACTGCTCACTTCCTCTCCCTCTTATTCAGGGATTTAGACTAATATTTATCTAGGATAGGATTTTATACGTGGAGTGCGCCGCCTCGGTCCCCACTGCTGCAGTCACGCAACATGAATGTGAAAATCATTGTTTTTATGATGAGTAGACCAACCCGTGATTTATTATCTGTTAAATGATGTGAGCGTGTAATTAATAATTTTATCAGCATGATTGGGACACAGACAGGCTCATTAAATTAAAGAGTGGGGAGATATATATCTCCACAACACACGCATAAAAACATCAAAGCAGATTTGATGCGGTTTTATTGTGTATCTGAGGGAAGGAGAGAGGGAGCAGGGAGAAGAAGAAGATGATGAGAGCGCGCGTCCACAGGTCCTTACAGATATACCCATGACCTAATCACATCTCTGTTTAATAATAACAGAAATAGCAGCCGTCGAGCCGTGACGTTTACGAGATCTGTGCCATTTAATGAGGCATGGGCGGGAGTTTAGTGGGGGGTTAGTGATTTGTCATGTTACCACAACAGGACACACAGGACCACACAGGCCTGTCCTGCAGAACATGAGCACCAGAAGCCTCCGGTTCTCATGTAAAAGGCAAAAGAGACAAAACCAACAGCATGATGGATCTGTGTTCGTCACTGTATGATTATTAAAATGAGTCAAACACGCACAACTGCAGTCAGACCGATGTTTTTTGTTTGTTTGTTATATATTTTTAAGCAGACAAACATGTCTATGCGCTAATTTAAGTGCGTAAAAGTGCGCGCCAAATGGCACCGATGGCCCACAGGTCCATCTTTTGTCGGCCTCTGTCATTTTTGTGCAGTAGCCTGTCAGTTAACTTACTGTCTGACTGAGCTGTCCGAGGATAAGGGCACTGGTTCGGGGATATATAGTAATGGAAAGCTAAAATAACACGTGATAAGAGTGCATACTATTTTCTTCTGTGGGATAAAAGTATCCAGTAACATTTTACTCCTAAAAATAATTAAGAGCTGTAAAGTTCAGAGTGTACTTTCTGTTGTACAGTTTTAATTTAGATATTAAGGGGGAAATAATGCCTGAAGCAAACTCCAAAAGCTGAAGTGAAGGCTTTGAACCCGGGAGTGCAAACTTATTTCGCGGAAGCACTAATTAACTACAGGGAAATAACATGTCGCAACTGATAATACTCACACTAGTCGGGCCAGCAGGCGCACAGGCACTTCAAGTACGTGTTGCCATTTTCATTAAGAGTGTTCTACTGAAAATGAATTGCCAGTTACATTAACTTTGAAAAGTTCAGCGGCAACCAAGATCAACTTTTTTCCTATTTACTAAATCCAGGGCGGTTCCTCTCTGTGTGAACTAAATGATGACCTAAAAATTCCAAATAATCTAAACATTTTATTAAAGTAATATAAGTCTCTACAATACGAATAATTATTTTCTAAAAACAAAGAAACATACAGTGATCTGATTTTAAATTGACAAAACGCAGCAGCCACAAAGAGAGACGTGACTGTACAGTGTGTTGACGCTGCTCTGCATCCATCAGTCAGTGAATGGAGAAAGGGTGAAGCCGGTGATCAGGCCTGTATCCTTTAATCAGTGAGGGCTGCTCACACACTTTGCTCACTTTGTCTAGTTGTTGTCAGGTCTGGGTCGTACGTGCGGAACTCCTCGGGGTACAGTCTGCAGCACATGGAGTCAGGATATTTCAAATAAAGTCAAAGACGTGCGTAAAAACCACAAATAATAAAACTATTTTACTGGATTAAAATGCTTTTCCTGTAACAGCTGCTTGAATGCCATAACGAAAACCACTTTAATACTGTGGTAGAAAAAAGTTATTTATGCGGCAATACATTTTTCTTGTTGTACTTGATATGTAAAGTTACATTTTTCTTTACACTCCATGGAAACTTTTGCCTCCCGTGGCACACTAGCAGGCTGTAGCTGCAGAGAATTTGTTTCTTTGCGTGATTCATCACTTACTCTCTCACACTTCGATGTGCTGAAATCGCCTGCGTTCTTGTGCTTTTGAAGTTTAACAGTGTGTATTTTTCCACAGTGGATCAATTCATATTTTCATGTATTGTAAACTTTCCATTTGCATTCTGCCCTGGCACTTCCTCTACTTCCACAGCACTTGGATTAAATCTGCTGAGATATTTTTCGCGGGGTGAAATGAAGCTTAATTGTTGTTAAACAAGTTTATTTTTTCCGTTTACTATATCACCCAAAACCTAGTCTCTGTGTTCAGATGTGCAGTGTTGAATTCCTGTGCTGAGCTTTGGCCGCTGCTGAGGCCTGCGAGCGAATTCCAACACAGTCTCTTCCCATTTTGATCTGCTCCTGTATTTTGTCTGTTATCACCTGAGTATTTACAAAGGAGGCTTCCGACTTGGCAATGATGAAGTGAGTCGGTATCGATGGCATCATATCTGATAAAAAAAAAAAAGGCCGGCATACACTGGGAGGAATACATCACGTGGGCGACGGCTTACATTGGTTTGACTGCGCCACGCGTGATTTCTTTTATAGAGTAATCAATGTGCAGAGGCCACATGGGAGTCTCAATTTTGTCTGTCTATCTATCTATCTATCTATCTATCTATCTATCTATCTATCTATCTATCTGTTTTTCCCAAACAACATATGCCAGTGGTTTATTAATGCTCACTGCCTCCCATGGAGAAACATCCAAAACAAATAGACTTAATCCTCTAACTGCTTTATCCCATTAGAACCCGGCTGCAGCCTTCACGCTTAATTCAATGACTGCAGTGTAAATTAGAATATCCGGTCGCTATCGCAGCAGCTCCAGCAAAACACATCTTTGCTCGCTGCACATTAAAGCTGAACCTCGATAAGCTGAGAAGCAACGAGGCGATATTGGAGGCGCAAGGCGGAGAGGTCAAGTCCAGCTCCAGCCTGAAGTGCCACGTGTGTTTATTCTTTGTGTTTACTGATGGCACAGAGGGCGCTCTGCCAGAAGAAATTTGTCTTCCTGTGCGTAGTAAGGTATAGAAGAAGTAAGGAGCTGCGTAAATGTACAATAAAATGGCGTGAAACTGCGCAGTGTGGTAAACTGTTGTTAGGAAAGTAGACAAATAAGAGTGCAGGTAGATGGGAGGTGTAAATGAGAAAAACAACTTTTCATGTGGCTGGTGTCACCCAAATGAATTATTCCATGCATAAAGTGAAATATCTGCGACTTTTCACTTAAATCCATCTCTTTGATCCATATTTATTTTTTGCTTGAATTAAAAGCAATATTCTCATTTCTTTGTTTTACTTGATTTAGAGAACACACACAGATTTGAGACTGCTCTGTGTGAATGTGAATTAACTTCTACTGATGTATGTTTTCCAACATGTTTAAAGCAAACCGTATTTTCAGAGTGAACCCTCGCGTAAAAGCCTCGCACTGCAGCCCCTGGTGTTCCAGGCAGACTCCGGGAAGGAGCAGCTCTATCTGGACTTGGGCAGCTAAAATATGCAAACGCATATATAGGGCCATAATTTACTGGAAAAGTGGCGTACTTTGAAGCCGGACATTGCAATGACGTTGGAGTTGAATTCAAATGACTGACACTCTTATTGAAATAAAACATCCAGTGCAGAGCGCAGACACTTTTTTCCTAGTGGTGCAGGGGAGGCGTGGATCTCGCTCACTTTTGACATTCTCCTAGCAGCAGTCGCTTCTCCTCAAGGCAGGACTCAGATGACACCACCCCGCCACCGACCGGAGGAGAAACGAGGGAAGCTCTCTCTGTGTATTCTCCGCGGATGAACGATGTTTTGACATCAGGACTTGTTTAGGGGTTCATCTACTGAATCTGTGCACCGGAGAGCTTTTCGCGTCTTCGCAGCTGCCGTGGGAATACTTTAAGAACACTCTACCCCAGACTCTTGCACCCACGGAGCGCCGGTGGCGGAATGTGAAAAACCCCATTTTGGCGCATGTTCCTCTCTATTGTGCGCAGCCTTCTCCTGCTTTCTGCGCGGTTGGAAAGCGGAGGAGGAGGAGGGACGGCTTTCCGCGACTCGTTCCCTTGCCTATGGACGACGGCGGTCCCCTCTCTCCAAAGGCTAACGCTTTCAGTATTGCCTCTCTGATTTCGGCTGCAGAACAAGCAGGAAGCGCCGCGTTTGACAAACAGAGCACCGGCCTGAACAAGCCAGACCTGCACAACCACAGTTCCTTTAAAATGCACTACAGCACTGTCACCCGGGAAATGGAAGGTAAATCAGTTTGTTGATGCCCATAGAGCTGCTGTAGCATGTCCGAATTTACACAACACATTGATATTTTCAAAACGCACAGTTGAAAACAAAGCGCAAAACCACATATGGGTGCGTTGTTTTGAATGCATGAATGAAATAACTTTTAAAAGTAATTCTGACACAGTTGGCCCTGTATGGAAGAAAAAATGCAAAATCAGCCCTGATGATCACCATCAGGGGAGACGAGTCTGAATACAAAGCAGTCAGAGTGGAAAAAAAGTTTCCCTTCCAAATCCCCAAAGCGCAGTACAAAGAGTCAATTTTAATTCGTGGACAGGATCACATACATTGAAAATGAAGCCAATAGGAGGAGGGTTTACACGGGCACCCTGTGCGTAATGGTAAAAACAGACCATAATAAGCATATCCACTCCGGAGGGGGGGTGTATATCCATTCCGCATATCTATTTGTCCAATAACAAGAAAGCAACAGTCACCTGCTGCTTGTTTGTTTGTTCATGCAAATCAATGTGTGTTTACCTTGTAAACCGTTTACACTCCACTCTGCCGGCCAGATCCTCTATTGTTTGCTAACGGGGGTGATGTGGGCGATACCCTTATCCAAAAGTTAAATGGGTGCCGGAAAGACCATTAAAAAGGGGCGCACTTCTCTGTCAATCAGTCTCGTCCCAAGGCGAGGAAAAGGCACATTACCTGCAGTTCCTTATCTAAATAGAAATAAGAACCGGTTTTATCGCAAAGGGGAGGCCCTCTGCGTCAGATAAGAGAGGAGACTGGGTTGCAGTGTAACACACTGCAGCAGCGCACAACAGAGGCCGCTCAGAGCGCAATCGATCCGCAGCAAAAACTCAATCACACGCACCCGAGGCTCGTTTTCTGGTGATAAGTTCAGAGATTTTACGCGAGCACCGCCGTTTTTGGAAACATTTCGTCACCATTCGGACGTTCGCTATTTTAGATCAGGCAGACTGTAGCATGCTGGCAGTGGATGCAACCTCAGGGATTACTGAGCAGCCGAGACGGAAACTTTTAAACCAAAAGGGGTGTATTTGTGCGTGACATCTTCATCTGGAGATCACCGAATCCTGCTTCTGTTTTACTGTCTGTGTTATAACCGACTTACAGTGCACGGCATATTTAGTAAATCCAGTTTTTTGGGATGATTTCAGCCATATCCAGTCCGTGGCTGACGCAGCTGTCCCATTTTTGCGATGTTGCAGCCTTCACGACGAGCAGCTTGAGCAGCCTCAACACGCCGGGGGGCTACCACCTCTCTCCGTCCCCCGGGGACCCCTACAGCCAACATGAGTCCCACTTCGAGCCCTGCCCGGCCGCCCAGCACAACTACAACTACCCGGGGACTAACCCGGGCCAGGCCCCGCCGAGTGACAGCGGGACTCCCAACTGCTCCTCATCGTCCGCCAACTCCACACCGAACGGCAAAACTATAGTGAAGAAGAACCCCAAAGTGGCCAACATTAACGTCCAGCTGGAGATGAAAGCTTTATGGGACGAATTTAATCAGCTGGGGACCGAGATGATCGTTACCAAGGCTGGCAGGTGAGCACGAATGGGCCAGAGGCTGCAGAGTTTCTGTCCTCCATACGAACATTTGTGAAGACCGGACAAATAATACACAGTAGATATGCCTTGTCCTAACAAATAATTGTATTTAATATCCTGCCTTAAAGGAAGAACCGTGTCATCAAAAGACGTTTTTGTAAAATATAAATATGTTTTAACATTTATGCTGGCGACGCAAATAAAAAATGTAGGATAGATATTTATATTTATTTTTATTTGACAGCAGATTCCAATACAAATAGCAACCACCAAATGGGATTTCATGGGGGAAAAAAATATAGTACTTGTTGTTTTCTTCTGGAGTTCATAATGAACCAGTTTTTTTTTTTTTTTTTACTTTTCGTTTTTCAGTTGTATTTTGTTTTCCTTCGACTTTAAATGACACATTTTGGGGTCCAGACTGGTACAAGCCTATAGTTAACAGTTAACATTAAGCATAATGCATGTTGCATATAAAGCCCTCAAATGTTTATTTAAATTGATAAATTAAAGTATGAACACAGACTATTTGGCTTTATAAAATATATTTCATTAAAAGCTGTGTAGGTGAGCAGTGGTGGAGATGTTTTAAAAGACGAGGTCAAACACATGGAGGCTTGTAGGTGGATGTGCGTGTTGTGTTTTTTGTGTGTGTGTATGTGTCAGCTGTAAACACCACGTTGATGGGATCCTGCTGCGTTTTATAGATCCAGTAAGGATAACCGTGGTTCTGGGCTGCTTTCCTTCACCGCCAGTCTCAATTTTACGCACCGCTGTTTTACGGAACATTACGGTCTTTAATCTATGGGAGTCTTTAAGTGCAGGTGAGGGAAGATCAGCTCCCATGTAGTTGATTATAGTGTTGCAGTCTTGTTTTTGCTCGGGCCTCAACACGTGTTTATTACTTTTCTTATTTCCTCATTACAGAAGTGTCTGTCTGCGTCCCTCCCTTTCCTGTAGTCTCACAAAAATCTGTTGTGGTTACATAAATTGCATGAAGACAAAAATCTGCTTTACATTTGGCTATTAATTAAAAAATAAAACAGAATTTGTCAATCTGATCGTTCGATTTTTTTCAGATTTTAAACAAATTAAAAGTGGCCATTTTTTATTCAGAAATTAGACTTTATCCTGTTAACTGCGTGGATCTGTAGGCAGGACAATATTCTCACCAGCGATGACCCCTGACCCCTTTAGAGACCCAATAAAACATTACACTAATATCCACCATGCTATTATTTCAACCAGTAAACAGTAAAAATGGCGCGTAAAAGCGTCTCCAAGTGCCTCCAAATGTTTTCTGTATTATTGTAATAGGTTTAATATAAAGAGGCATGCGATAATTGATTTAATCCTGAATGTGAGGCTGGAGTCCCCCCGCTCCGCGCTGTCTGACAGGAGAAAGGAGATCTGCAGCAAAGCACTTTAGGAGCTCCTTCAGCCTCACCTAGCCACAACACTGACGTTAATTGAGCGTTGATTTTAGGATCCCTTTCACTGACTCGGCGGATTACTCAACTTTCAACCCTTTTTCTTGAGGGATATTGATCTGCCCTGCACAGTAACCTCGATGAGGTGGAGGAAAAAATAAATGTTTGTGGTCATGGGTGCAGACTCAGCCGCTGCATCTATTGAACCAAAACTAACAGCAAAACTTCCACAAGCGATTCAATCTTGAATTCTGGGGCTCAGGGTAAAAAAGTGTTTGTTGATAAATGAATCCAGGTCACCATTATATCAGCGTGCACAGACCAGTGCATCTTGTTTCTTTTTCCCCACACAAATAGGCTGCAGCTTTGGATATTTTTTCCTCTTAGTCCTATTGGTACAAACTTACAAACTAAATTTAAAACTGAGCTCGATAAGTGCCACACCTCGCCTACCCAAATAACGTCTGCGCGTGTGTAAGTATTTCCACTACACGTGTGTAGGCCTTCGTGTGTCTGGAACTCATCAAAACAGTAGAAGAGAAGTTAAAGCGTCCTGCCAGAAGTTACAAACCCGGAGCTAAAAGGCAACAAACCCAAAGCTCAAATCAGAGGAGGGAGAGTTTTATCTGGTTACACACGGCCTCAATCACGTCATTTCCAATAGCTCGAAGCTTCTGTCTTCTTGTTGCCTCAAGCACGGGCCAAATTAAGCTCTGTAGGCCTGGAGATGAATATCTCTGCAAACATGCTGGCTTTGTGAAAAATACTTTGGCAATATCATGTGTTGGCTCCTCCAACGAATTCCATGTAATTCAAACACTTGATCACCACCGTTCACACCCACAGAGAGCCTACACTTTTAGAAAATAGGACTTCAAAACTCACTGTGCAGCAATAGCAACATTTAAATGCCTAGTTCTAACAGTTGCCTCGTGTTTTTTTCTTTCACAGGAGAATGTTTCCAACTTTCCAAGTGAAAATATTTGGGATGGATCCCATGGCAGACTACATGCTCCTGATGGACTTCCTGCCTGTAGACGACAAACGTTACAGGTAACTTTTTGGATGTCTTCAGACAACTGCAATACATATCTGTCACTACAAGGCTGTAAAACATTGTAATAGTCCGCAGGCCTTTACTGAGCTGCACGACACACACGTAACCGTGTTAAAGCAAAAGAAAAAAACACTAGTGTACATAAATATATGTAAGAATTGTCTTTGCAAATATTTATTCTAATCTTTCCACTATTACCTGCTTATTCTCCTATTATTTTATTTTATTCTATTCTATTTCAAATTTATTTTTATTTTATCTGCGAAATATGTTGTGGTCTACAAGTTGGCATTACAGAGATATAGCCTACTCAATATCATATTGAATTATTGTAATTTTTAATAGCCGCAGTTTGTGTCTTCATACATGTTAACACGTGCTTAAAAGGTTTGTGCGCAGCAGACTTTTATTCAAATTAATAATGTCGGACAATGGGAGCGTTGTGTCTAATGAACTTTTTTTTCTTTCTCTAAGGTATGCTTTCCACAGCTCCTCGTGGCTGGTTGCCGGTAAAGCTGACCCCGCCACACCGGGCAGGGTCCACTACCACCCGGACTCTCCGGCCAAAGGCGCCCAGTGGATGAAGCAGATAGTTTCCTTTGATAAACTCAAACTCACCAACAACCTGCTGGATGACAACGGCCATGTGAGTGCACGACTGGAAATAAATGCATGCAAAAAAACACTATCAGAGACTTAAGTAGGTTACCAAAGTCGTCCCGTACCAACAGCTTAAAAAAAAAATCAGATACAAATAATTATAAAGTATGCTGCAATTTAATTGAGTGTAATGATAGCACTGATAAGCATTATTTAGCACCAGAGTGGAAGATTAACCGACACATTAAGGGGTCAAAGACACTAAAAACTGGTGCCTACATGAACTGTAAATTCACCATTTAGTCCCAACAGAGAGGTTCTTACCATGAAGGAGAGATTGAGCAATTTTATTCGCCCTAACACTGATTGATACAAATGATTTAAGAGTAATAAACCTTGAAATTCTGACTAATAGTCAGATGATGCCAAATGCCTATTTTCAATCCACAGAAATGGCACTGCACATCAGGCTTTACTCCAAAAATGACGGCAAGGAAGTGGAATATTTCACCACTGGAAATTATTTCAGCCTTTCCCACATGATCTTCCACTGTGTCTGAGTGTTTCCGTGCATCGAGTTGTGAAATCAGAGAGAAAAAGGGAGATTTTCGATTTTCTGGGGGTGTATTTTAGCAAATAGTGAAGAGAGTGAAGCATGCAGGACTGCTGAATGGGACTGGGGATATTTCTGAAACGATTATTTAACGACTAATACTCCGTGGCCTCTATTTATTTAGATAAATGTAGCAGTTTCACATGGCTGTAATCACAGGCCTGCACATATATTGCTAGCGTCAGGTTATTTATGTATTTAATAACATTTACCAAACCAGTATATCCACAAGTGTGTAACCTGGAAATGTTCGATTTTAATATTTATTCATTTGATGTTATACATATATATAGTATGATTAAATAGGTTTAAGTAACTGAATACTTCGTTTGGTCTTTGAGATATTTTATTATATATTATTTTATTTTATCCAACCATTATTTATTTATACAGCCTCATAATATGATCGAAAATAGTCTGACTTGTGGAGTATGCCTTCAATCCTTCAGTGTAATGTTGCATTATAATTCTAAATGAGTGCTGATGAATCCTCTGGTTTTTACAGATCATTCTGAACTCTATGCACCGCTACCAGCCCAGGTTTCATGTGGTTTATGTGGACCCCCGCAAGGACAGCGAGAAATATGCCGAGGAGAATTACAAAACCTTTGTTTTTGAGGAAACCCGCTTCACGGCGGTCACAGCCTACCAGAACCACCGGGTAAGAAGCATTCATCACCTTGTGTGTAACCTACATGGTACGATGTGCAGAAACTAACAGCAGCTATGTGGAATGTGACCTGATTGTAAAGGTATAAAAATAGGCTGTAACATAAGATAGACATTATGTTCAGACATTATGTGTGCAGCCGTGATACCTACTAACACATGGTGGGCCTATGACAAAGCCATGTTCAACTGAAATATTAATCAATTAATGGAGATTATAAACTCGTTTTTATGACTGCTACGCTGTGCAAGGGCATCCAACCAGCATGCAACCAGTTGTGTTCAGTTGTGTATAAGCCTACCACAGTCTCTAGCACTGCGCGCTTTTTGCGCGTAAATGTTACCTCGGCTCTGCGCGCACAACTGTGCTTCTTTTTTTCTGCGTCGTCCCTGCTCTGTTTTCCATCAGGATCGGCGTCTGTTCAGATTTACACATCTGTGCATTCAGTGCTTACTCAGAGCGACTCGTAACAAGTGAAACATTAGAATACAATTCAGTTCCTATCAGTAAGTGAGTGAGTGAGAAGAGTGTGGGAGTTGGTGCATTATTGTTACTGTAATACTACCGTGGCCAAACGGTGATCAGACGGTGGATGAAATAATTTTGTTCTAGTTAATGCTAAATGTGACAGATTTCCTAAAGTTTTAAGTACTTTTACATTTAAGCCCTCGTAGCATCATAGTTGCAGTGGGTAATTTTTGACCTTTATAATGTGACTCATGAAATTGGGACAAAATGACCCAGAATAACAGATTTGAATTTAAAACGTTGTAAAATGATGACAATGATGGTTAGAAACGGTTACAGGTTATGATTATGGATATTTTTTTCTAAGTGCTGTTGTGACTGAATGGGAATTTACAAATGAGACCATATGCAGCTGTAAATGTTAGAAGAAAGCTCAAATAAATGTAATCTACAACAATAAAAGCTCTGTATTAACCTGGCAGTTGTATGAAATTGCTGGCCATAGTCCTGTACAATATGCAAGTGTTTACTCATATATTTTATTAAAAACAGCAGTGTGTTCAAATAGATTCTTTCAAAGACGGGGATTTTCCATCTAAAATAGCCAGTCCATCATGCTCGTCTATCACTGCTGTCCTTTCTAATAAAAATCAAATGTGATGACTTATAGAAATGGAAATGACACTGTGTATGACTACTTTATGCGGCACTGAGGTTTATTTGATGTTGTGCTCTGGATTTCAGATCACACAGCTGAAGATAGCCAGCAATCCCTTTGCGAAGGGCTTCAGGGATTGTGACCCAGAGGACTGGTGAGCGTTTACACTCAAACAATACAGTCTCATTGGCACGACTCCACATGGTGTAAAATGTGCAACAGAGCCGGCCGGGCCAGAGAGCATTTGCAAAATAGTTTTGCTGTTTGTTTAATGTCACAGGTGCCAGATGGGTGGAGTTTGCCTCATAAAAACACACCTAAGTGAAGTTTAGAAACCACTGGATATTGTTTGAAAGTCATTCTGCTGTGTTTTTGTCATTGACAAATTACCAGATTCTCTCATAATTATAACAATAAAGTAAACCCCACCCATCTGATATACTCCGGCTCAATGCAAATCCCAAATGCTGCTCATCCAGCTCTGCAAATGACTTTCTCCCTTCTCTTAAGAGCATTAACTGAAACATTAACGCTGATGTTTATAGGATATTTGATTATTTTATAGAACAGGCCAATCTGAGTCACGTAATGGGTGGCTTCACGTTGCATTCACTGCAAAATTGGGGGCCTGCCAATATATAAATGCTCATTACATGCAACAGTGTAAACTCTTAAAATGTGCATTCATCATTTTAATATATAATAAAGAAACTGTGCCCTTGACATTCATTAAATGAGTATGTAACTGAATCTATTCTCCCTGCTCCAGGCCCAGGAATCACAGGCCAGGCTCTCTGCCAATAATGAGTGCCTTTGCCAGAACAAGAAACCCAATGTCATCTCCCCCTCAGCAGAACGGCACAGAGAAAGGTCTGCAGCCCGCTCTTTGTTTCATTTCAGAACTCACGCCTGCTATCAAACATGAAACACAGTCACACTAAGTTATCCAGCCTTTAGAAAAAAAAAAATTCTTTCAACTGTTGGCATATTTCACCTTATTTTGACTTAATTTTGTATCTTTAATTTAAGCACAGTGGTGCATTCACAGCGTCGGGCCAATACTGGCTTTTAATTAAACATCAAATATCAGCCACTCAATGTCACCCAGTGCCGACATGAAAGAGGTTCTTATGCTGTAACTGAGCACAGCTTCCTCACACAGTAAAATCTGCAATGAAAACTAGACCTTCTTGACAAGATTATTTTATCCATGAGCTCCATAATAATAATTTCAGTTTCATCTTGGCTTAAAAAAGCTCCTTATCTAGCTGAAGAAATTTTTTTAACAATATTTTCTTTTGGGAAGCCCACGATAAAATGTATTTTCCAACATTTTGAAATGCATAATTATATATGTATGAATATTTTTTAACAGTAACTTATGCTAATATTTACATTTTTCAGAATTTCAATGCAGACTTTTAGTATCTAGTGATCTTAACACTGCTGTCATGTTGCAAATATTTTAATAAATACGCATATTTTGGGGGTATTACAAATGTGAAATGAGATTTATTATGTATCAGTGTACAGTGCAAAATGTTACTGGATCTAACCCAAAAGTATGGGTATTATTATGATTATGCCCATTTATAAACCTGTACTTGTCATAACCTATAGTTTGGACTGCAGAACACACACACACACACACACACACACACACACACACACACACAGAGTTTAGGAAAATATACATAACCTGCTGCAGCAAAGTATGCACAACACACTGGCTAGCTCTGACTGTTCTCATGTCTCATCCTGCACAGAGGACAGTAGGCGGGAGTACGAGCGAGACCCCAGCGGCACGCCCATACACGCCGACCCGGCTCACCAACTGATGTCCCGCGTCCTCAGCCCTGCCTTGCCTGTCCCGGGAGGCCTCCACGCTGTCCCACTCACCAGTGGCCGACCCAGCCCTCCCCACGACCTTCGGGCAGACCCCCATGGTCTACCCCCGGACACCCTGCACCACCATCCTTATAAGTACCCCACCACCTATGAACACTACCTGGGAGCTAAGACCAGGCCATCGCCCTATCCTTTACCCAGTATCAGAGGACACACGTACCACCACCACATGAACCCAGCCACAGCTAACATGTACTCAGCCACAAGTGGCCCCTCTAACTATGACTACGGGCCCAGATAATGACTGCTGTCCTCCGGGGCCAGCGGCGCTGAGCACTGTGGGAATGGAAACAGGCAGGAAAGGCAACACAGTCCTGTCTATTGATGGCTTACGCAACCTGTGGGGTGCGTTCACGGGCTGAAACTCTGCTGGATAAACCCTGCCGTATTTATTTAAAGGAAATGCATCTCTGCGTTAAGCAGAGACACCTGCTTGGAGTCCTTGAAGAGGTCAGCTTTGACCTTTGAACTCAAATGGCAATAGCTCCACACCAGGGCACCTCCTACCTGAGCGGTGCAGACATTGAGCCAGCACACAGATGAGAGACAGGTGGGACCTCTCCTTAACATGGACAATACCTTTGATCACAGACTGGAATTGAATTATTTTTTTGTGTTGGATGCACTTTTTGATTTGCCTTGTTTTTATTGCTTTCAAAAAAGCCATATGTTATATAGTCCATCAACCTCCTAGGTAGACGAGATGTTTGCATGTTGAGCTCATCAGAGAGGGTGTCGAAACACATCCAAATGTTTTTGTTTGAGGAAAAAAAAGAAATACGAGATTTGATTTTGAAACGTTCTGAACATCTTGAGCCGCTCTGAGAAGCTTGTACCATGGCACTGACTTGCAGCAATTCAAAGTAAATAAATGAAGCAGAATGACTGTTCTGTATCTGTAAAATAAACATTAAATTCTTGTAATTCATAAAAAATATCCCGTCTTTGAGCAGATCTTCCATTCAAAGCTCTGTCGGCTGGTGTCGGCTGAAGGGGGAGGGTTAAAAAAAAGCTTACCTCACTGATAGCATTGTTCTGGTTTCTCCGACCGGATTTGCCCTGTTGAATTGGGTTGGTACGTCCTGCAGTCATTGGAAGTCAGGATTTGGAGGCTGTCTAAACATCAGACCGCACTATAGGTCAAATGTTGAAATCTGCACCTGGTTCTATGAAAAAAAACATATACGTACACACACATAAATACACTCATTATTAGGTGTAGATTTCAGGGTGTGGGGCACGTGGGAGACATGTGCCGCTCAATACTTAAAACAAGTGCAAAAAATTTTTTAGGTAGTACAGGGTTTTTATTTTTGACAGAATAAAGACATTTACACCATACATTAATGCAGAAAAGAAACTGGTGCCCAAAAATTCACCAGAATGCAGGAAATATAGTTTTTCATGCTCAAAATTTTGAGGCGGTGGACCCCAAAACCCTGCATTTCATTTGTGTCCCTGCAGTGTTGAAAATTAGACCTACTCCCTTACACTTTCTGACCATACTTCTACACACACTTCCCTCTTAGCTTCGATGAACCAATTTAAGTAGCTGTGGTCACACTATAGACTATTTGCAATTTTGTGTTAACATGTGTAGTAACAGGTCATTAAAATCTCTATTGCTGCAGTAAAAGACTGAAAAGATTTTTTATCAGGAAAAACTAAACTATTTGGGGGTCTTAATAATTGTATGTAACTCAAATATGAGTTATTGGACATTTAACAGGCATTTATTATCATACATTTGTGATAAAAAAAAAATGTATTTAATAAAAGTTCAGAAACTTGTGTTTTCAAAAACTTCCTGCCAAAAAAAAGGAACCCATGTCATCATGTCACACAAACTAAAGAGACAACAATTACATTTCCCCTCTCCCCACAAGGATATCATTGCTCACATTTAATGGGACAGTTGGCTGATATTTTAAGAATGTCACCGTCTCCTATCTGTGCAGCCATTTCCACCTCCTATTTGAAGTCCGATGAGGAATGCTTTGTTGTCAAGGTTAATCTCGTTGGGGAAAAAAAAAGTCTGCTGTGGGATTTGTGCCTGTCACGATACAAAGGGAAACGCATCCTAATGATTCATTTCAATAATGTATTTTGTCTCCTTGAACTGTGCTGCCACTGAGAGGAGAGCAGGAGGAAGAGGATGCCCGAGGGCTCCTGACCTCTGACTGTTTAATGGCGTGTAAAGGTGTCAAAGGTTAAATAATGTTTCTACTCATTTAAACGCGACTAATTGGTTGGGGGATTGCTTTTGTTTGTTTGGGTGGCGACTAAAGCTTTTACTTTACATCGGAAACATTCGCTGCGTAGTTACTATTTTACATTTTGTATTTCATTGGCTGGTTCTCTTTCTCCAACAGGCTGTCAGGTAACTTAATAAAATAGTGTTTCTCACGTCGAGTCATAATTAGGCCAAATAACAAACAATACAAATATAATTGTATTTCTTTTTTAAATGTGGTACTCGCCTACTCAGTGTGTTCGGTGTTTCGTGTGCCGGTGTAGTCTGGTCAGCAAGCCGCCAGGTGTGCACTGTCGCCGGCCTGCAGGTGCTGAGGAGCAGCCAGCCGGAAGTCCGGAAGCACCGCGAGATCAAAATTCGGGTTAACTCGTGCACCGCCGGGGCTCGTGGCGGTTGGGAAAGGGTGACACTCGAGGAAAGAAGGGTTAGGAAACAACCGACAGTTATTTCAGTAACAAAGTCATTTAATTAAATTCATACTGATTAATACTAGTACAAATTATTATGGACATGATTTCCACACCAATATAGGTAGGTCAAAAAGTATCATACTTAAACTGTGACCCGGGTTTAAATGCATTATTACACCCACTTCTGTGGCCACTAGTGAGAATTCAATATATTCAATACAATTAGCCCCTGAGTTGCAGTGGCTGACTGTTAAAGCATTATACAAGTTAATAAACAGCACAGTGAGGTTACAATGAAGCAGTTGTGAAGGAAGTATTCAGATCCTGTAATTGGGTAAAAAAAAAAAAATAAATAAAAAAAAGTTCCACTATAGCTCTGCAATGAAAATGAATTTTGAGTGAAGGTATTATTAACAAAATATATTTAATGTATCAAAAGTACTTAGAAAAATGCCCCCTGAGAGACTTATTCTATCATATTGAATTATTATAACTGAGTCAAAGTGGACCTAGTTTTAACTACAGCTTGGGTACTTTAATTAAATTTAAATGTTATAACAATGCATTGTTTCCATGCTAGTCTTGCATGTTCAATCTCATCTGTAAACAAAGTAATAATTGCCTCTGAAGTGAGGTTAAAAAGTTCAGAGGAGTGCAAAGCAGAATTGAATTCAAGTACTTAAATAAAGTAGGTTACAAGTATCTTATATTTGTATACATAAAGAAACAGTCTTCTCCTTTCTTCTCACTGCCTGCGCTGAGTTGTACAATTTTGTATGAAACCATATCCAGCGATGAAAATGTTCTTCACATGTTGCACTCTTTAATAAATAGCGTCCCTGGTGTCGTATGCATCAGTCTGTGGAGACTTGACATTGAAGCCTGAGGCCGCCCTCATTTTGTAACCCTGCCCTGCAGTCTGAAGGAGCCTGTAGGAGCCTATTCAAGTAAGCACACAGGAGATTCTTTGCCTCTGGGACATTAATGAAGCTTAGTTTCACTGAATTTAGATGAAAAAAGATATACAATAATAGGCTGAGATTACAGATGTGACAAATCCTTGCAAACTTTCAAAGTGGCAATCAGAGAAACTGCGCCTACTAGAGGACATATAATGAACTGCACCTCAATGCCAACAAGTATTGTCAGTGTGGTGCCTGTATTGGGAAATATTTTCCACATTACATTTCTACACATGCACCTTAATAGGCTCTGGCATGTCTTCAACAGGCCTAGGCCATTTTCAAGCATAATACTTTCATGTGCCCTTCATTTCACACAGAGGAAAAGAGCAAGCTGCTTAGGCCCAGTTACATTCATGTACCCAGATGTCTCAGGCTCCTGGAGCATCGGTGCCAAGGACTTGCCAGTGAAGTATGAAGAGGCAGAGGATGGATGATAATGCAACCTGAGGCATCATTTGACACTCAGCTGCATCTGGAACATCTGTTATGACGGGCCCGTGCTGAACCTTGCCTCCCTGCCCACCGTATCTGAGGACAGTTATTAAAAACAAGCCAGGTAAACCAATCAGAGTCCTCCACATAAACAACAGAACACGTGGTTCACATTTCCCCCCCGTGGCCTCTCAGCTAATACAAAAGGTATTACGGTTTATGGTGTGCATGAGGCTGCTGATGGACATTTTATGCAGAACATCAAAATACATCACTGCAGCTGGGCAAGAGCCTTGATACATTTGTATTAGGTCACATTTGAAAAAATAAATAAAACCAACTTGCCTGTGAGGCGGAACATTAGTTTTGGCTTTTACAGAAGGAATTACTTTCTTCAAATCATTCCTTTTTCTATACTTATGTTTCCTAGAGAATCAGGCTCATTTTGACGTCTTCTATGTCCATAAACACACCTAAAGGCTCAGGCAGGGACAGCATCAACCACATACACACATACATACCAACACACAACCCACCGGATTATGTCCTATCCCAAAGCCAGGTTGACCTCTGACCTTCAAGGCCAAGGAAGACACACGTTAGGTGATAAGTGAAGCACTGGGCCTATTGTGCAGACGGTCTCCCTGTCCATTTATTGACTTCCTAAATGATCCATTATGAAGTGATTTACGAGGTCCACCACCACCCCACCAGGCACTTCTAAGACCGGTGGGATGCCGTCTGCTCCATTCAGCAAACATCTGCACCAATGGACCCAGCATTTGATTTATCAGAGAATGGACGGAAGCTGCCCCTACACCACTGCTGGTGTTTGTTCAAAGCCAACAGGAGAGTTAGGAAGCTGTTATGAATGCAAGATGTCACCAGTGGGGTCAGACACAAAAGGTATAGATGGAGCTCTGCAGGGAACAAGGAAAACATGCCATTAAAACCAGGCACTCGGAAAAAGAAGCAAAATAAAGATTTTATGCCACGTATTTTTAAAATGACGTCGAAGGGTTTTCAGCAAGCATAAACACAACTCATCAAAAACATTACTTTGAAAACAAGCAAGAAAACCAAAGAAAATTCCAGCTCCACACTTTTTTTCAATGACAGTAGCGTCACGGTAAGGCAGCCTGTCTTGCAAATGACCTCGTCTTTCCTCCGTTCACTAATGATTCGTGGCCATAATGCTCGCCTGGCCTCTTTGATTTCTCAGTCCTTTCCTGTACAGCATGATGAGCTTCTCAACTTGGGGTCATCCCAGGAGACAAAACCTTTATGAAGCATAACGTCAAGCGTTTGAAGCCCTGGCCCCCGGCCTCTCTGCACAGTGTTGTAACACATGAGCTCCCATGCTGCTCATTGACTCATAGATATTATTAGAGACAGCAGATAGAAAAACAACACCTCTCTATTTTCTCTGGGACTTTGACAACAGGACTCTTGGCCTTGACAAATGTCTGTTTGTTAAAAAGACATCTGTATTTGGAATCGCATGTTAAGAAAATGTAGAAGTTATCAACTGTCTTATTTTAAAATGCAAATGTGACCGATTCCTCTTACAGACATTAAAGGGTTTTTTTAATTGTATGAAATTCTTAAACATGATGGTTACATTGATGCAGATTGCTGCAGTTTTTCTTCTATTTTTTGATTTTCAAAGCGGTAATACTTATAGAGAAAAGAAAATCAGCTTATAAACAGATAATGCTGACCAAGGAGAACATCTGCAGATCAGCGGCTTCACTAAACCATCAGCCGTCCGTTCTTTATGTGCCTGCTGTGATTAACCTTGTTTGACAAATACAGCTCAGGTCAGGCTGGAGGGCTTGTGTGTTAAGCTAAGACCTGCTAGAATAACAACACAAGATTACATAGCTGCTCAGGTGCGACGTATGCATCAAATTCAGGTCCACTGGAGCAAATCTCCAATCAGGTAAGTCAATACAATCACATAGCCGCACAGAGCGTCACACAAAGAGCTTCAGCAAACAGTGGGCCAAAAACGACAGCTAATTCCTAAGTAACTATTTGAAATATATCAGATGTTTAAACTGGCCCTACATTTTAAGTTAGACTGGGCTGGCCCACGAAGTTCTGACAGAAACATACAGGTGTATAGTCTAGTCTTATCGTAGAAAATGTGCACTGTGCCAGACACGTGCAGTGTAAAAAATGCATGAATAGAAGAACCAAACCCAGAGTTATCCAGAGCTTTACAGTTAATTAGTATTATATATTACAAATACTGACTCATATATTTCAGACATTAAATGTAGACACTGTTTGAAAAATGGCATTTGGATTTATTGATAAGTTGGTAAACTGAGGCTGCTCATTAAGTTACCAATACAATTTCAGTTCATATGAGGACAAAGTAAAATCTGTTCTAGGGTCCATTGTGTAGGATTTAGCGAAATGTATTGGCCAAAATGGTATATAACGTTCATAACTATGCTTTCATCAGTTACCATCAGTTTCATCACCTGAAAATAAGAATTGTGTTTGTTACCTTAGAAGGAGCCGTATAAATCAACATATGAAGCAGGGCCTCTTTCACGGAGTCCGCCATGTTGTTTCTACAGAAGCTCAGAGCAGACAAATAAAATATGGCACTAGATAGGGCCATTTGTGTTTTCATGCTGGCCACCATATTTCTACTAAATGCGTGGCATACAGGGGAAGTTTCAGTTGGTTGCAAACCTACAACCTCACCGCTAGATGTCACTAAATCCAACACACTAGACCTTTAGGGTGAATTTCAAACATCAATTCTTATTCAAGAGACATAATGCTGAGCAGCATGTTTGGTCAGTGTCTTCTTCATGAAGCCTTTAGCAGGATGCAGCATTAACTGTATTAAGTCAAATTAGGTAATTAAGAAACTGACAGGGCTCATTGTGTGGGAAGAACATGTCAAACTCAGTCTCCATGCAAACTCTACTGTTTTTAAAAATATAAACAACTGACCCCGACAGTGTAGGTGGATAATCACTGTATTTCCCGTGTTTTAATACTGTATCTTTCTTTCTCTTAAGAGCAAAGAGGGAGACAGCTGGTCTGAAGATTGAAAGCAGCCCCATGTAATGACATGATTCATGACAAAACAATTAACTAGTTGTAGTTATTTATGGGCGCTGCTTCAACTTGCAAAACTGCTTGACACTAGATGGCAAAGTCAATGCAGGAACTCAATATCTAGAGACAATATCTATGTGAACACATTACACAGTCTATTTGTTATCAAAACATGGCACTGGGATATTACTGAATTATTGGCTACTGACACCACCTGGGGTCACACCAACATCAGTAGTAAAGTCCATATTTCCTCCCAGAGACGGTCAGCCAGTGTCAGCTCCCTCGTTGTACACTGACCACAGGCTGATCCGCTGGTCCTTGGATCCAGCAGCCAGCAGTCTTTGCCTGGGGTCCTGGTGGTCAGAGAAGGCCACACTTAGCACCATGTCAGTGTGGTACTGAAGCACTGCCAGTGGTTGCAGCTTCTTCCACCCAAATACCCGTACCCGATGGTCCCAGCCGGCCGAGGCCAGAAGCTTCCCGTCCCCCCTGACACACAGCTGGGAAACCCCAGGGTTGACCAGCGTCACACAGTCCTGGAGCTGTTAAACCACAAAGGAAGAAAGGGATCTCAGAATTTCTTTGCAGTTAGAACCATGTACCAATCACACATGCTGAAACACCTTTACATGTATTGTAAACACTTTGCATAGATCGAGGGTGCTGGGTAGCCGTTTCTTTATAGTAATTTTTAGAGAAACCGAAAACCATATTCTATAGTTTATGCAAATAAGGAGAAAAAAATCAGACAAACTAATTAGGTCAGTAAGTCGATTAATCACTGCCGTCTAGGAAAGCGAGGCCAAGACAAACACCAACAGGGAGAGACTATCAGCTGATCTGATGACTGAGGTCCAAGTGTGAGGCTGGATGTCTGTCGAACCTGGCTGGAGACTCCTGGGACTCAATCATCGGCCATAAAACATTACGGCACGAGGGTCGTGAGCAGATCTCTCTGCGTCCCAGTATTTGGTTTGGAGTTAGGGGAGGCCTATTCTGGAAGCGGGGCTTGAGTTACCTTTGTCGCAGTTTGCAAGAAAGAGAGAGACCATCTCGCTGAAATGCTTGTTTGCAGAGGCCTTGTTGCTTTAAGCGCCGCTGATGAATTACATTCGCACTGAAAGGTCTGGTCAGCGGGAGAAGAGACACGATAAATATACTGTTGTAACGTCTGCCTGCTAAAGATTAGCCACAGCTCCCTTCCCCTGTGATCTATAGTGTCCAAGGACTGTATCAATCTCTCTAAAGGGGCAACATTCTGACATATTATAATGAATGGCGGCTAAGATCACTATCTAAAGGGCCTGCTGTGGTGGGCATTCCTCAGGAGCGAACGTGCTCTTCCTGCGGACCAGGGATCTCTCCTGGACCTGTAGATGGGATGCAAACATCTGGAAATGGGAGCTGAAATCAAACTGGACAGCGTATAATTGACTTCATAAGCTGTGTCTAAGGAGACTAATGGCCTTGGATGGGAGGAGATGGTGGAGAATTTATCTCCATGCTCCTGTTCCGGGCAGGAACCATCCACAAGCTGCATGTGGAAGATATAAGCCAGGTACTCATAGCCCAAGTGGATAAAGTGGAATGCAAGGCAGAGAGTGAGCGGGGAGGAATGTCATTGATCAAAACAGCGCAAGAAAGCTAAGTTCAGAACAGGCAGTGATGTGATTTCTTTTTTTTTTGTTTGTTTGTTTGGCGAACAGTCACTGCTGGTACCACGAATGCAAGAGAGGGTGTGACTGGTTAGACCAAACAAGCCAGATACACTGATCCAAAGAAACCTGGGGGGTGAAAGATTGTTTGGAGCTTTGTTATTACCTCAAGAAGTTGGTATGCCCCTACCGCTCTCCATCTGGTCTGCATTAGAGGCCTGATAATGATGGGTTAAAGTGTCTGTTTTTGTTTGTTTTGCTTCCCATAGTTTGTGTCGAGAAAAGGCATTTGTTTCATTAAAGGGTCAACTGTAAGCAGTAAATGGCTAATGATGTAGTAATGGTCATTCAGCAGGGCTGGTGAATTGTTTTTACTTTCTACAGTCTGAGAAAGTAGAGAGAAAAGCGATGAGGAAAAAAAAGGTTGTCCTGAGCGATAATCTAAAATTAATGGTGCTCATGTGCAATCATGGCGGTTCCTGAGCTGCCACTGATCAGTGTTTACTCTGTGATTTCATGTGGAAGTGGTGCTTGACAATATTACTGCTGAAATGACTGGTTAATTAATTCATTAGGTCATCAAGAGCAAAGTGATTACCAACAATTTAGAAATCCAATTAATTGTTTCATTCAATTTATCAAATTTAAAACTACAAACATGCTGGTCCTGCTGCTGCGTTCTGTTTTATACACATGGAAACTAAATATCTTTAAGAGTTTGAGTTGGACGAAAAAAATACATTTGAATGTATCATCTAGAAGACTGTTACCTTGTTGCTATTAACTTTTTATGGACGAATCCATCAATTAATCACAAAAATAATGACCAGATTAATCATTACATCATAAAAATAAATTTTAGTTGCTGCCCAAGTAGTATCAGTTTTAGTCATATACCTTATCTGCCCATGTTTCAACATTGTAGCACAAGACATACATTGAATTTATTATACTGGACATGATATAATGATAAAAATATCAGTTGTCAATTAGCTGATTAACAGAAAACAACTATTTTCATAACTGATCTAATCATTTGTCATTTTCTAAAGTAATAGTTTGACAGTTTGGACATAGCCAGGCTAAAAACAAGCAAAGCAAATAATTCATATTTTGGACTTTTGATGAGAGAAAACAAGCAATGTGAAGTTGCTCCTATGAA
Organism: Epinephelus awoara; assembly: GCA_035609425.1. Lineage (NCBI taxonomy): Eukaryota > Metazoa > Chordata > Actinopteri > Perciformes > Serranidae > Epinephelus > Epinephelus awoara. Next base: position 32,420,015 of record CM069302.1, read on the forward strand.
GGAGAGGTGGTGGGGCCCACTGTCTCATAATCTGCCCATGGTCACATTGGGTTCTGGGATAATACAATAATTTTATGGACTAAATGACAAATAAATTCGTTAAGAAAACAATCAGCAGATAAATGGATAATAAAAATGACAATTATTTGCAGCCCATGAATGTTATTTCTCCATGTTAGGATAACTTCTTCTTCTTTATTTTCAAAAAGGAAATTGTTTAAACTGCACTGTCATTTTAATTCCATGTTCTCCAGCAGCAGCATTGTTGTTCTTGCTGTCAGGCCACAGCACGGCTGAATGAACACCTAGAAATCGCAGCTGACTTAAGCACTGCCATTTACCAGGTCTAAATCTGTGATGAAATCCATTGGCTCTAACCGGGGAGTCTTGGCTCATTTTATCTGACACCCCATTTTTCTTTCCCTTGCTTCCTTACTATCTCATCAGGGACAGAATCCGTCTTTGGGCCTCATCATTTTTTTTGTTTGAACACTCCTTCCTGGCCTGTGTTACAGCATGCAGACACACACAGAGCAGGCTCGCTGTCTAAACGCCAGCTTTTTCAGCTGTCAGGAGGCTACCAGCTCTGCTCAGCAGCTGGGCCCACTAGACTCTATGTGGCCTACAACAGATCCAACACAAACTCACACTTCGGGATCCTCTTTTGTAGTATCTCATCGACAGAGGAGACGTTCAAAAGGAGCGTCCACTTGGCAGGTCTCACTCAAGCCTCGCTCCACTTTTCTTCCCGTCTTTCCCCCTCAGTCTTGGCATGGATCTTGGCGTTCACGCTTGTCTACTGAAACGTCCCATCATCGCTCACTCACTCGAGCCTAGCGGCTGGGAGGCTTTTCGCAGGTATTTCTGACACACCCTGTCCCTGAATCACACTCAGCAGCGGGGAGATTACAGCCTTTTGTCACCTTGCCTGTCAGAGCCTGGCTCCGGCTGACAGGAGATGGATGTGTCAAACAGGTGAGCAGTCCCATTCAGAAAAATAGAGGGGAGGGGGGGCTCAGTAAAGAGTGCCATAATTTTTATGACAGCAGCTCATACATATGTCAGTCCAACAGCAGGCTGAGGCTGGGCCTGAGATGAACTGGATCATAAGTTAGGTCACATCAGGGTTGGCTGCAAGAAATCACAGAAGACTGAAGTTACTAAAGGGGGGTACGAAGGAGAGAGTGGGGATATTTTTACACTGTGGTGAAGATCAGGGGCAGGAGTTCCACCTGTAGACAACTGTCATCAGTCTCAGAAATAGCTTGCTGTCAGCTACGCTTGATTTACACTGCTAATCTCCCTCCGTCTATGCCTGCTCTCTCTTTCTCCAGTCCATGACCTCTGTCTTTTTCTTTCTCCTGGAAGAACACGTCACTGCACTTGTCAATACATTTGAGTGGCCGCCTAAATATGTCCATCTGGCTTAACAGCTTGTAAACCCTAAAGCTCACACCCTCATACTCCTCACTCTGACACATTCCCAAAAATGTACGCTGTAAAGAAATGAGAAAAAAAGGTTGATGATGCCTCATTACTATGAAAAGATATCGGGCTGGTCAGGTCAAACAGCAGATAAAGGCCTCTGGGAGCCATGTGTAATACATTAACCTCCATTCCTAAGGCTATCTGTCTTTATCCGGCCTTGATAAGCTCACTTCACAGCCCTTCAGCCTCCCTAAATCATAACTGCACTGCGTTGTGTCACATTCAGTTTCCCCTCCATTTCACAAAAAGCATCCATCTTCCTTGCCAGCCAGTTGCACCATACTCAATGGTATCGCAGGGGTAATTTGTGGGAAGTGGGATGCTGTGGCACTTATAGCCTCCTCAGCCTTTATTGCAGCCTCCCACTGTGAACTACTGTTCCCTTTACTGCAGATGTGTTTTTTGTTTGGTTAAGGGGCCTCCGAGGTTTTGATATTTTTATTACCTCTCACGGGTCGTCCGTCAGGACCCGGGGCCCAGGTCCGCCACCCGGCAGGTCCTCCCGCCCCCTTGCTGCTGCCACACAAAAATACTTTTGTGGGAAGAACTGAGGATAGCTGTCTGGACGTCACACTGAGCTGCACTTCAGGATAATTTAAAAGCCCCTGTTGGATCTTTTCCCTCTCCTTGTGCTTTTTTCCTGTCATCCTCATCCTGGGTTACATGCTGAATCAATATTTTGTTGCTTGAGCAAAATAAACCAAATAACCACTCTCCTCCTGTTTTTGGTATATTGAATCAAATCCTTTGTAATGTTTTTCTAGACGCATTTTCGGGGTGAAAAAAAATCAGGCTTTGCAAATATTTCTAATTCAAGCATTCATTTGTAAAAAGCCTCGGAAAGAATAATACGCCTTCTCTGTGCTGGAGTGTACTATATCAGCCTCAGGTTCCTTTCTGCTCTGATTCATGGGGGTTGGCTGCAAAATAGGAGCATTCCCTTTTGCTCATGAAATCAAGAGAAAATATAGCTTCAAATGAGGCGTGAAGTCTCTGAAGCGTTGGCTGTTATGTAAAATGAATTATGGTACAAATCTGACGTGTCTCTTTTGGTGTGGCAGAAGATGCTCTGGTATGGGTTGTAGTGTTAAGTTTATCATGTGTGCGAGAACCTGCATGTACTATGTTTAACAGTATCCCAGACAAGAGCAATGTTGTACTAGTTGTTGAATTCAAACTGCTAAATTAGGTCAGTAAAAATTAGTTTTCCTGTTTTGTTGATGCAGTTTTTTTTTTTTAAATCAAGAACTATATATTATCCAGGCCTAATGTGTGACTATGTGTTATTGTGTGTGTGGGTGGTTTCAGTCTGGAGTGACAGCTTCAGGCCGGCCCTTGGCCCCTGGCCCTGCCAACGCTGTGTAACCAGCAGCTGATTTATGGCCCCCGGAGCCCTACTGAGCCTCTTCCTCTCTGGCCCCTGATGTTTTCTAAGAGAGCCTGGAGAGAGGCAACTCTCCTCTCCTCCCATCTCCACCAATACCTTACAATAAGTCATGGCATTTAGCTGGCTCTCTTGTGTAGCAGTTGGTTTGCAGGTTGGTAGGTTCAGGACAATCACCAGGGACACCTCAGCAGGCCACATGGACATAATAATGGTTACTCTACCACAGGTACTTGTACCCCAGAGGGTACATCTGCAGTTGCCAAGGCATACTTAGAAAGATAGTAGAATAACCTCTATGTCTAATTTGAAAAAACAGCAATAACTTAATAATAATTTTAAAAAAAATACTTATGCATCGACATATGTAGTCAGCTGTAATACCTGAGAGCTTCATATTGCAATCAGCAATGCAAGTAAAGTAGTTAGGAAGTGAGGAGAGAAGTCTAAACAGTAAGCTAAATGTAACAGATAAACTGTTACAAAAGTTAGCGTAAGGTAATGAATAAAAGGTTGAAATGCTTAGCGTAAACTAACAGATAAATGGTTGAAATTGTTAGCCCAAAGTAACGGATAATTGGTGAAAAGAAATGTCCACTTAAAGTAACGAATAAACAGTTAAAAGGTTGGCTTAACGTAACTGATAAATAGTTAAAATGGTTACCTCATAATAATGATGTATAAAAAGGTTAAAAAGTTCCCTTAACATAATGGCTACCTAAAAGTAGCCTAACACATAATTGGTTTAAATTTCTAGCTTTGGCCACTGCACAGTAATCGTACTAATGCAGACTTAACCAAACCTTCATAAATAGTAATATTTCAGTGGTATGCAAAAATGATTTAACAGTGTATTGACAGCTGTGATAATTAATAGTGTTAGGTGATGTCAACGAAGGTGATATTAGTTCATCTGACAGAGCTGTGAGGATTCATCAGACAAAAAGGTTTGGAAACCACTGGACTAGACTCGACAACACTACTATCCCCTCTAAGCCTGTCCTCCGCTGACCTGTAGGCTGTTGTGACTGTCCAGCATCCAGGAGGAGAGTTTCTTCTCAGAGGAGCCCGATATGCCCCTCAGACGCTTGGTGTCAAAGGTCAGGCACATGACGGGCTCAGGGTGGGCTGTAACTTGGCTCAGCTTGGCTCTCTGGGTTACGTCCCACAGCAACAAGGAACCGTCCTCGTATCCAGCCAACAGGAGAGGGCCGGGACCCGAGTCTGGCTGGGAGTGAGGAGGACGATAAGAGAGAGGAGGAGGAACAGCGAGGTGGGAAGAGAGAACACAAAGAGGAGTGTGAGGTGAGATGAGAGCTGTGTAGTTTAAAAAAAAAAAAAAAAAACCCTTAGGAACTGCTGCGTGGTGCTGGAAGCTGAGCGGAGCAGAGGTTATCACTCTGGAAGCTCCTGCTGACACTCAGAAAGACGCTGTGGGCTCCATTCGTCAGCCTGCTGCTCTCTCTTTCCAGCACTCCATTACACCACTCCTCACTTTGCTCCTCATCTATATTACTGAGCCACAGGCCTCACTGCAGGCAGCCATACGTATAGTGAAGTAACAGACTGCAGTCTAGTTTTTATTATCCAAGTGTTGTTGCTGTTTTTTTTTATTTGTTTTTTTTATATATATCTTTTAAGTGCAGTTTGGCATATATCTGTAGCTATAGCTTTTTTATCGTTCATCTTTACATTTTTTAAAATTAGGTATGCTCTACTTTTTTTGTTATGCATAACAATGATGTAGTACCTTTTACACTATAATGCTTAAATTTGCCATATTGTTACATTTGCAGTGAATTTTTTCCAAACTATTTCCAAACTGCTGCTGCTGCAAATTCATACTTTTAAGACAGGGATTATTTTCATTGTCCATTTTTTTAACATATAAAACCTAAATGAATAAATACTTCTAGATTAATGTAGTTTTTTTTTTTAAATTATAAGATCAAAATGACAATCACACTTTCCCAGTTTTCCTCTTGTATCTTACCAGTCTAAAAAAAATTAAAAAATAGAATAAAATTAGAATAAGAACACAGAAAAAAACAACAAATCCTTAAACTAAAGAAGCTGAAACTACAGACTATTTTCATTTTATCATAACGAATTACTGAATTAATCAATTCAATAACAATCAATAACATTCATTTTCCGTTAATGCATGAACCATTAATTAACTAATTCTTCTGGCTCCCCGCAGCAGATGCATGCTCACATAATGCAACAAACTCAAGTACAAAAAAACCCCCAAAAACATACTTTAGTCTTGCTTCATCCCTGTTTCACCCCGGGACATTACAGATCCAGCCGCAATGTTTACAACTGGTGAAACCATCAGAATAAATCTTTCAAATCTGATGAAATGAGACCAGGTGCACCAACAGGCATCAGATGCAGCCAAACCCAAATCACACTACTGCTGTTAAATACAGAAATGGAGCAACATGTACCAAGAAAAAATGTAGCTATGTGTATTAAAAGACCAGGTAAGCAGTATAAAATTTAAAAAGGTGCCCTCCCACAGTTGGGAGTCACAGATTGTAAATCACTTGTGGAAACAGAGAATGGAGGAAGGAGGAATGGATAAAGATAAGGAGGGTGGGACAACAGGTGAGATCTAACCACCATCCCAAAATCCTTCTGTGCATGTATATGTAGGCAGTAGTGGAAGTAACTAGAACGCACCCCTCCACATCCACATATGCCTGGAGTGTTAGCCAAACAATGATTTGAACTTTGCCAAGCTCATAAGACTTCTGGTGGCCTGTGGAACAACACATTTCAGAAGACCTTTAAATACACAGCACAGACATACACTTTGTCCTGACTCGTACCTTTTCTTTAAAATACCATCAGGCCCCCAGCAAAAGCGCTGCGCCCTGTAGAAGCAAGGAGGGAAAGAAATGTTTTCCATATGTGCGAGGGGGCCATGTCTGCCATTTTTTCATCCATCTTCAAGTCCTCTTCTCACTTAACGCTCTATATTTCTCTCCTTCCAGCTTTAAACAAATTATAGACAGAGTCGTGTATTCCTTCCAAACACATCAGCGAGGACGAACACTAAGGGATTATGAAAACAAATAAAAACAAGTGAAAATCAGTGGCCCCTGCTTGCCGGCAGGGCCCGGGCTAAGCGTTCCAGGCTTGGGGCCCACCGTTTCAGTTAAGTGTAGGACCTCCTTGATTGATGATGTCATGGGTCGGAGGTCAGGGAACCCTGGGTAGACACCTAATTCATTATATCCTCCACAGGCCTTTCTACAAGAGGGCTCTCTACTGGAGTGGGCTGGGGCTCAGGGAGGAGATTCATCACCACAGAACAGCTGGAAAGACAGATGGATGGAAGCTGGTTGAAGAGGCACTGAAGCAATGAAGCTGGGTCGTCTCGAGAATGGCAACTTGCTGGGCCTCAGCTTGTTAATATTCATGTGATCCTATGCCATTTTTTTTTTTTTACAACAGTACTTATGCAATATGTTTACATATAATCTATTTGTGTTCATAATGTGTGTTAACTATAGACTGTGACATCACCCAATGATTTGTGAAATCCAGTTTTAAGCATCGAGTTCAGCACTCCGACCACAGCCATCTTGGGTTTTGGGAGCCAGAAGTGACCATATTTGAGTAAGAGGCCGGCGCTGGTGGAGCAAGGGGAGGACCTGACTAAGAAGCTGAGGTCACTATCGGCAGACAGTCTGTCACTCAAAGTGGCCCGCCCTCAATTACGTGGAACTTAAAGCCTTAATAAAATGTAAATGAGTGAGTCACAAAAAATTTACTTCCAGCACAGTTGTCATGAAGGGGGAAATTAGCAATAGAGACTAAAACCATTTTTTGTACCAGGCTGTAAACGAAAGTTGCCACTTTGTGTTAACATATATATTGAACAATTACAGGCAATGTCACTCTGTCATTTTATCATATTAACATCATTATCATTTTAACAATGCAACCATTTGAAGCCTATATAGACTGAAATCCCTATTTCTAGATCTGTGTCCAATAGGGATGGGACTGCAATAAGACACACTCACGATAAGTTGATCGTGGTGAATTTCCATTATAGGGAAAATCATGAATATCATATCCAACAGCACCCAGAGAGACTGCTGGGCAACCAACGATCAAAAAGACTCTGCAAAAACAGGCTACATACGCACCAACCTCAACAAACACAGAAGATCTTAATCAAGCATTTATGGATTTCATATCGTAAGATATGACATTTCAAATTGTTATAAAACCTAACTTTTTTAGATTGTTTGTTGTTGTTTTTACTTGATTTTACTAGATAAAGATGTGTGTCCCTTCTGTGATGCAATAAAAATATTTGCTTCTTAACAAAGTGTAAAGTGATTCCAGTATATTTTGGAGTCAAAAGTTTTAAGCATATTTTGATGATTATCAGGATAATATTGTGAATAGCACTCATTCTGATGAGGATAATTATGATATGAAGTTTTTATATTGTCCCACAGTGTCCACACAGTTTGTTCTGACCACCATGGTCCAGTTAGGTCACCAACTTTGCTTCTAGAAGAGTCAAGACTCCAGTGGCTTTTACACATTAAATTTTAGTTAACTTCCTTCCTCCTTCTCTTCTTCCTCTACAACAATCACATTAGGTCAAGAGGTTTAAACCCCCCCCTGCTGCTGAGGCAATACAAAATACTAAGACGTAACCTATGGAGGCACTAAAATAATCTGTAACACATAGAAACAACATAACTATTGCTGAACCATTAAATCTAAATCAGGTTCAGTTCCCAGCTCAAGACAAATTCACTGCACACACAGAATTCGACAATTGCTGATTATCCCTTAATTAATTCATTAAATGTTTGGTCTATAAAATGTCAGAAAAAAAGTGGAAAATGCCCATCATAATTCCCTAAAGCCCAAAGTCTCATCTTCAAAGTGCTTGTTTTGTCTGACCCACAGTCCAAAACTCAAAGATATTTAATTTACTGTCACACAAGACAAAGAAAAGCAGCAGATATTTGGGAAATGACTAGAAGGATTAATCAAATATTAACTTTATGTTTAACAAGTAATTGGTTGACTAATGATTTCAGCTTTATTTCCTTATCTATACAAAACCATTTTCACCTTGCTTCCTTATTTCATTCTGAGCCAATTAATTTCATATGGACTTTCTATATACCCTATAAGCCTCTACTCTCCTAATTCACTGAAAGCCCTTGAATTGAGCTGGACTGAATTTTACTTTTAACTTGATTTTGCTTGACCAGACATCTAGGGTAAACAGAGACAGCATTTGTCCCAGTATTGCAAGAGAAGACAGACTTTGTCCCAGTAATTAAACTTAATTAATTAAAATTAAAATTTAATTTTGAGAAAGTTATTTTTAAAAAATGATCATTGTGAAATGTGTCACATGGGTAAAATAGTACATGTCAGGCCTGTGGGCAGATTAGATCACTGTTTTGAGGGGGAACTTTCTCTGGTTTGGACGATGACAATGGCTGTAGAAGTGAGGAGGAAAAGGAAGCTGCAGCTTCTCAAAACAGTTCAGTTTGTGGCATAGACTAAATACATACACACACATACACATACACATACACACACACACACACACACACACACACACACACACACACACACACACACACACACACACACACACACACACACACACACACACACACACGCTATAACAATAACAATAATATAACAATATCTGGTTACACACTGTTACTATATTTCTGATTACCTGAACACTGAAAATTGCAAAAAAAAAAATAAGAAGAAAGAAGGAAGGAAGAAGAAAAAGAAGACAAATGGAAAAAGGGACTGCCAACTTACAATTTGTGTATTGCTTAAATCTCTCATTCACCTATCATGTTTTGCATGCCAATATTTTTTTTATTCAAATCAAGTCATCAACCTCTAATATAATACTGTTACAGTAGCCCTGGATTCATTCAGAGCACCATTTTGAAAATTAACATATTCATATATAGCCTCTTATGTATTGGCACAAATGATAACTCAACTCAACTCAACTTTATTTATAGAGCACTTTAAAAACAACAACAGCTGAAACAAAGTGCTGTACATAAACATAAAAAACATAAGACATAAAACAAACAATTAAAAACAATATCCCATATCCCCTCTGAGCTTCTGCTTGGACCTCGGTGCCTCCAGGAGCAGCTGATCAGCTGACCCGAGGCACCGAGCAGGAGCGTAGGGATGGGGAAGCTCAGAGAGGTAAGGCGGGGCGAGACCATTTAAAGATTTAAAAACAAATAAAAGAATCTTAAAATGAACTCTAAAGTGCACAGGCAGCCAGTGGAGGGAGGTATGTGCTCCAGTTAAGAGACGAGCAGCAGCATTTTGAACCAACTGGAGATGTGCAAGGGAGGACTGGCTGACTCCAAAATAAAGTGCGTTACCGTAATCCAGCTGAGATGTGATGAAGGCATGGATTACTGTTTCAAAGTGCTGTTGTGCAAGAAAGTGCTTAACCTTTGCCAGCTGTCTAAGATGAAAAAAGCTGGACTTAACCACTGCACCAATTTGCCAATCCAATTTAAAAATCACTGTCCATCTTAAAACCCAAGTATGAAACTGTTAGCTTCACTTAATATGCCAAGGGGCCCAAGTCAACAGGGGGCATAACAACATAAAGGCCTCAACAAATACATGCTGGTCGAATCCAAGTCTCCGAGCTAGGTAGCTAACTGCCATGTGTTGTGCTGTGGTATTATTAATTAGTGGTTGTGTGCTGTGCTATTTTGTATATAATCATTACAGTGTATGTATTCATTTTTAAAGGATGTGTCACTCTCTTCCATCTCTACAGCCTTGTTAACATCTGGCCAGGAACAACAGTTGGATATCAGGCTTTTAGACTAATTCTGGCTCATTTAAAACCATAAATAAATACAATCTAAATGTAATTAGAGAGAAATATGCGTGCAATATCCGGAATTTATCGCATATTCCACAAATACTTCTTTGTAATTTCCTTATGTGGTAAGTCAAGAATAACCCAGACACCAACAGCTTGTTTGCTGATGTGGCCGCCACAGGCCTCGGGCAGGCACTGCTTCAACATCAGGAACCAATCGTTTCCTCCGGTTTTTGTCCCGGTCCACTATGATGTCATGGCCACGAGGCAGCAAGGTGATGAGCTGAGAGTGATGGATATCTGTATAGGAACATTTCCTCTTCCCCGCCAGCCTCTGTTCACATTAAAAGCCTTGCACATCATACATCAAGACTGTCCCCCTGGCCAAAGCTCCGCACACTCCAAACCCACATGTGGAGGCACTTTCTTCCTCCACATCCGCCGTATTGTTCACCGCTTCACATTCAATCAGATTCAGAGAAATCAGATACGAGCTCTGTCACCTTTTAGACGTAGACCAACATATGAACTAAAGGCTGGGTGGGATTTCGCTGAAGGAAAGCTGAACTGAGGAGAAAGTGGCGTTTAACACTGCATTTAATCTTTTCCATAAACTCCAGCAGAGAGGGCTTAAAGGCCGACAATAAATCTGTTGGTGAGTCTGTCTTGGAAATAAAGGAGGATAATCACTTTTCGTCTCAACGGTGGGAAGAAAAGAGGGAGGGATGGTGAGAGAGGGAAGACAGAGAGAGGAGATAATTGTTAGTGGCTTCTTCCTGGTGTGCGTGTGATGGAGAGAGACAGGGTGGAGAGAGAGAACGACGGTGTCAGCTGTAGCCTCCTGCTGCGTGAGGTTGAGGAAACAGTGGGTAGCAGATGAGCATTTGATGTGAAAGACAAGATGAGCAGTTTTTCTCTTGTGACTGACAGAAAGTGTGTGTGTTGAGTTTCCAACCTGCATGTGAGAGACACACTCACAAACGCACACACAGACTGAGTCTTTTCCCAGTCTCAGTCAGTGTAACAGATGAACATGCCTCGGCCTTGAAAGGAATCAGCCTGAGATAATTTAGAATCACCTGGGCCCTTCGGCTTTGAAGCTCGACAGCTGTCTGTGCTCTATTACAATGATATTATATAATTTATAATGATATAATTGATCATTATGTTTCCTGGCACTCAACGCTGAACCAGCATTGGTTCATAAATCAGATGATGAAAGGTGGGTGTAACAGTGAAATCAAAGTGAAAAGGAATAATAGTGTCAGCATGCACTGAGAGACTCTGACTTCTCCACGTCTCTATAATAATTTTACAAACACAATGATTACATTACGTGCACAAAATATGCAGTTTTTTGCCCTTATTCTGAGAACGACATTATTCCTACTAAGCTGTTTATATTGCTGATGAAAATTAGTATTCCACTGTTTACATGCAACCATGCACACTCCAAATAAAGTGCCCTAACATGTTATTAATCACGTCAAATATGAAACTGTGACACAACTGGAGGCACTTGTACCACTTTGCTTCTGTGCGTCAAATGTTTTCCACCTCCGACTGTGCGATCGCGGCCTCCCCCTTTCATTCCTTCTGCCACTTTCTTGAAAAGGTCAGCATTACGATATTTGTGCATATCCAAAAACCTGTTGATATCCAAGTCTTTCATGTTTAAAAGTAGGTGTTTTCCTCCTTCTTACCAGAAATGTGACCTTTTCTTTTTCAGCATGCTTCTCTGTCCCAACTAGTTGGTTTGTGAACAATGTATTCATGACAACACACAGAGTTGGTTGTAAACAGGCAACATGCCAGGTGCATGTTTACAGCAGTAAAAACTCAAACCGAGATGCATATTCCAAATGCACTGAATATGTGACCAGAGAATGCTCCTAAAACCCCACATACAAAAAAGCCTACTTTGGAATATCCAAAAGAAACATGCAGTTTGCATGACTTGTATCAAATTCAGAATACTGTCATATTCTAAATAATAGCGGAATATTAGTGTGCATGTAGACAACATCACCCTGTATGGCTTTTGCCATTGATTTATTACTAACTCTAATTTGTATTACAGTAACGAATGCGCCCAGGCCAGTGACTCGCCTCACTCTGGCATTAAAATGATAAGCTGTGTTTTGATTTCTGTTGCCTGTAAACTGTACGGCCCATAAAGAGGATTCAAACCATCCACACTCTTGCGTAAGTCTAAAACCCCACTCTGTCCCCCAGAGCCCCAAAACCGAAGAGTTAATAATTAACCATGAAAATAATTACAGGGTCTCCTTAATGGCTGGGGAAATAAAACTTTCGACAGCATTTACAAAACAGAAAGCAGCGTTTTTGCTCGGTTCAGATTGGATGTACAGCTGCAGGCTGATATATGGCTGTGAACCCACGGCCCTTCCAAATGCTCTAATTACAGTGTTGGGACTCGCTGCCAGCTGAGAAGAAACGCTTGGAAAAATGGCCCCGGACGAGTTGTTGGGCTGTAAATCATGTGCCACGTCTCTCATGTACATTTTTGTTGACTTTTCTATTATTGTGTCTTGTTTATGGGTTACTAGCCAATCAGGATAAAGCAGGAGAGTATATAAAAAGTACCTTCTATGTAAGGGATGCACCTCTCCAACTTTTTCAGTCTCAATACCAATACTTAAGCTTTGGGTATTGGCCGATGACAAGTTCGATCTGATACCAGTGTTTTATTAATAAGATGTATGCCTTACTGTGTAAAGTGACTGGGATCATTGTTTCATGTGTACAGCAACATCAGGCTTGACTTCAACATTCTTTTCCTGACTTTGTAAAACAAAATACATTGATATAAATCTGAAATACCTCCAAACATCTGACATGTTAGTTGTTTGCTCTCTCAGCTATGCGATCTACTGCTGCATAGAACTGACTTCACTAGATCAGCCCCATTGTCACGGATACCCAATCTAGCTATCTGAGTCAGAATCGGCCCCATATCTGATATCAGTATTGGATCCGTGCATCCCTGTTCTCTTTACTCCTTGTTTAAAATGGTAGAGAATCTTCTGCTTTTCATAACGGCTGCCAGGGTGAACATGTTGAACTACAGATGTAGTTATCGAGGGACACATTGCTACTCTTTAGAGGTTAAGGTAAAAACACTGCGACCATTTCTGTTACAATTCTACTAAAGAGTACTGCTTGGTGCTTACCTGCCACAGTTTGACACACATGACCATCCCCAGCTTAGCGTTTGGTACCAGGGTGCAGACCGGGGTCTTACTGGGTAGCTCGATAATCTTGATCTGCGGAGAACACGTGACAATTACAACTTTAAACTCATTAAAAACGGCAACATCATACATCCATGCTGACAGCTCTGTGAGGCTAGACAGCAGGAGTGCTTTGAGCTGAATGGTAACATCAGCATGCTAACATGCTCACAATGGGCCTCATTCACAAACAGTGCATACTCACAAATCTTTGCTAAAACTGTGCGTACGATCCTTTGACGCACAAATCCGGGACTCATCAATATTTTCTTACACGAATTTGTTCTTACTCTACGAACACATTTAGAACTGCCTCAGACCATGCGTACGCACAAATGAGGAAGGCCCAACTGACAAACAAACACAAATGCAAACACATACCTTTAATTACATGCAGAGTCTATAAACCCACATTCATTAAAAAGAGATTTAATCAACATTTTTTAAAATCATTACTTTACTAATATATTGGCCAAATGTATTAAATAACCATGAAACTGACACACTTTCACCCTCATCATTGTGACAATTAAAATATTCAACGATAACAACAGTCCTAGTTAACAAAGGAATATATGAGAATGTACATTTCGAAATCTAGGCTTAACAGTTTTGGCTTTCATTTAATTGTTTTGGCCTATAATGATCACCCACTCCCAACAATTTCTTGTGCCATGAAATTATGCATCTGTGGCCAAAGGCAAATGGTTAATTGGAAGCATGTTAAAGGGCATACAGGGTATAAAGGATTCTGATTCACCTGAGCAAGTGTTAAGATGGCATATCTAGCCTTACTAGAGGATATTGCAGCCCGTGCCACAATAGCAGACCGGCCTGGGATTTCACAACCCTCTCTGATCCGTGTCATCCCACGGGTATTAAATGGCATCCTAATGCTATTGCCTGAATATATCAAATTCCCATATGATGAACATAATCAGACCGATGTGAAGAGGTGGTACCATGGCATAGCTGGAATGCCAAATTCAATTGGCGAAATAGACTGTACCCATGTGCGCGTCAAAGCACCATCGATTGACTCAATACAATACATGAACAGAAAAACTATCACTCCATCAGCGTGCAGATGATCTGTAATGCCGACTGCCATATCCTTAAGGCTGTGGCCCGCTGGCCAGGAGGCACCCACGACTCATTTATTTTGCAAAACAGTAGAGTGGGAATGCGTTTGGAGGCAGGTCTTTTATTTCAATTGTTTCTAGTTAGTATTTTAGTAAGTTTCTATTCCGTTAAAGCTAAAATGTTATATTGTTTAGGTGACAGGGGATATGGCCTAAACATGGCTGATGACACCATACGCAAACCCTGAAACCTCTCAAGAGGTGCACTATAATAACATACATGCTGTGTCCTCCACAATCTTGCAATGACCCATGGCATTCCGGTAAGACCCGGCACCATCGCTTCTAACAAACTGTGAAATTTACTACTTCTCTCCTCTCGTAACCGCTTCCTTCATTCATGAATCAACTCTAGGCAAGCGGTTTCCTTACATGGAGAAATGGGAGCATGGTAGTATGCTAATCACAAATTGCGATCACGCGCCTGTCAATTTAGAATGATTCTGATTCACACACATACGCAAGGTGGTGAGAACAAAATTGGCCGGTGCGCAGGTGTCATGAATCCCACGGTGATTTTGCGTAAGCACTTATTTTGTGCGCAAGGTAAGAACATCTCCACGCACATATTAGTTAATGAGGCCCAATGACCATGTTAACATGCTGATGATGAGCAGGTATGTTTACCACGTTCGCCACCTCAGTTAAGCGAGTTAATATGCTAACATTACAGGAGATTACACCAATTATACACATCAAAGTGTGTTTTCAAATCTTGGGGAGAAAAAACAATGACACCATTATTAATGATAATAAAGCATTTTATTTCTAAAGTGCTTTTTTGGACCTGAGGTACTGGAGTACAACTGCATATGTGGGGGGAAAAAACAGTGTTTAAAGCTTGTTGTGGCTGCAGAGAGAGCTGTGTGAAGTCTGAGAATGCCTCAAGAATGCCTTCAGTGACATCACTTGAGGCAGCTGGAAACAACAAGTCTGGAAATCAGGATTTAGGAACTTATCCAATATGTCCTAATGTACTTTTCTTCTAATTCATCTGTTTTCACTATTTTTGTTCTAATGTTGTTTTCATTATTGAGGCCCAATTACACACAAATTGCAGTTGCACGTATAAATATCGACAAGCTGTCTGCCAAGTCATGATTTGTATTTCTTCTGCATTCAAATAAAGCAGCAACCTGAATCTGTCATTGTGGTTCAGGACTTGTGCAGATCAGAGTTCCTACACGCAGCAGTACAGTAACATCCATCAGTGCGGAGCGGCCGCCCCACTGTCTATAATAAATCCTGCTAAAGCCCGACCCCGTGACATGAATGGTGTTTTCCTGCACACATTGGCACTGATTCTGATAAAATACACAGCCTAATGATGTGTACCCACATCACTACCAAAACTCATTCCTTTCCACTTCCTCTGTGCTGATGATCCGCATATTCATCCTCATTAGGCCTCAGATTAAACAGCCCTTTAAGGGAGTGATCTGTATTTTAGCACGAGGCCACATCTGTCCTGCATGTTTACCTCTGCGTGCCTGACAAAGAGGGCCTTTAAGGACTTCCCTGTGCCTCAGGTGATCACTGTTCTTGTGTGGCATCACGCTGCCCATAAATAAAACACCCGCACTATTAATTAATGTTTCTGCCATGGTGGCAGTCTGCTGGCAGGAATCTCACTGTGAGCAGTAAACAGTAAAACCACCTGAATAGGAACTCTTATTCTGTTTTCTTGGTTACCTATCTAAATATTGACCTACCTGCATACTGCAGGTGGCACTAAATCATGCCATTGTGCATGTTTTGTGGCAAGTGCATTAGTATTGTTTCTTGAGGGTATTCATTTATGTGGGCGTTTTATTTGCGGATACGTGATAAGCATCTGTCGTGGTCAGTTATGTCTGTGGAATGGGGTGTGGAGACAGAATGACAAAATCGGCTGTGGCCTGTTTTGGTCTAACTTGTATGGGGGTGTGTGTATGTGTGTGTGTGTGTGTGTGTGTGTGTGTGCGTTTCTGTCTGTCTGTGTCTGTTGGGACAATGGCATTATTGAGGTGCTGGGAGTCACAGGCGCCCTGATGCCTGGCCTGCCGGACTGGGGTTAGCAGAGGCACGTTTAGCTGGATCAGGTGACTGCTCTGTCCCTTTCAAGTGTGGCTCCTCCACAGCGGAGCAAGTAACATGAATCTGGAGGCAATAAAAGATGGCTGAATCACTGGCTGCCCTCTCCCCATCCTGCCTCACTCCACACAAAACCCTTCAGGCTTGTGGGTGTTGAACATCGACTACAAGACATATTGTGCAGACAGAACTGTGATTTCATTCCAGCACACAATCTTTTCAGGCCTGGGAATTCTCTTTTTAATCCAGCAGTCACAGATTAAAAACACTTTGAGTATTACATCAGCCAAGTAGCAGTTACCTCCTGAGAAAGCACAATTAACTTGTTTTCTCAGGCACTAACACAGCTATTCGGTGTTTGAGACAAACAAATTTACTGAATGGCATGCTTCAAGCCACAGCCAAAATTAACCAACATTTAGCTGGTGGCTGGTTTTAAGTTCCTATCTTTACAATGTGCATGCTGACTCGTAACATGAAGGCTGGTTTATTAATAGAGCTGTTTAGATTGCTGCAAACTACATGCTCACGTCACACTGACTGTCCACACATTCACTGATGATTGGCTAAAAATATTATGTTGGCCAACTAATTGAGCTCAGGCCGTTTCATATTTATGGATCAGAAAACTTATCGCCAGTGTGGCAATAGGAAAAAATCACGGGGTCTGATGTAACAGAACATCTCTTGCTGTGGGACTTTCAATTCTCCACTAACACAGTAAACACTACTAAAAGCCACAAATATGTGTGAACTGTTAAAGTCAATCCGGCAAACTGGCAACAGCAAGTCTGGTCAGGTTCATACAGGTTGGCATTTTTTATACCCGTCAGACTGTTGGATTGATGGTGAACCAATTAACCATCCCACCTCCTACCTGTCAATAAATTCAAGTCTGTTTCCTCCTGCTGAACATAGAACCACCTGAGTATCACAGGTGTGCCTGGATGTGCCTGGGCCATCTAAATCTCAAGCTGGCACACCCAGTATGATCATAAAATATATGAAGGTTAGCTGCAAATTAAGAAAAATTTCAATATCATTTCTTACACTATTGAAATCGATACCAGTGAAAATAGCACGGTTCTGAGTAGTATCACGATACCACAGCAAAAATGAGGCAGATGTGCCTTTTGTCATTTATAAAAAGATAAATCACTTTTCTATAATACATCAATGATATTTCAATGGAATAAATTACTTATTGACTTATTCATACCTCAAAAACAGCATGAATAAGTGATTGACATAGGGGGGATTGAAATAAAATAAATAAATAAAATAAAAATCAACCAGCCACCCTCCTCCCCTGACAAGTAAAGAACAGTCCCTTCATAAGTAAAGAACAGTCCCTAAAGTGCGCTGAGGTTTGTGGACCGTTACCTGCCACAAAGAGAGAAATGTGAGCGGCTCGTTTCTCCTCTGTCACGCCACATACCTGTGTGCCGCCACGGCTCGGGTGTTCAGGTACTTCTGGGCAGTCATGACGCCAACAAGAGGACATTATTGAACCTGGAGCCGGACTAATCCGTCGCCGGTAAGCCGTTATCTTGCGCCGCGGAGCACTATGGCCGCCGTATTTGACAGGAATACGTATTCCTGTCTGTGTCTGTGACCCCCGTTCAACCCAAAACCGGCAGAATTCGCGCGCGCCATTATTGGACGGCACATGGACACTCACCCTCTTGCGACTGGACTTTGAACTTATCCCGTACCGTAGTACTACGGTACTCCAACAATATGGTATCATATGTACTGTGGAGTTTTGGTGCCACGGTCTACCATTGGTACCAGTATACCGTGCAACACTAGTGTGTGAGAGAGTGTGCGCGTCTGTGTGTGCGTGTGAGAGAGTGTGCGCGCCTGTGTGTGTGTGAGAGAGAGAGTGTGCGCGTATGTGTGAAATTATGACCGAGTTAACGAGTTGTTTTCTGACATGAGGGGGTATTCTTGAATTTCCCTAGTCAGAAAGAGTTTTTCTGATTATGCCGACGTCACTTGAATGCAGCATTCACTGCAGGCCATTCAGGTCTCACAGTGGGAGCGGGGCACTGTCGTGCTGACAAAATTATATATGTTATCGGGGCTACTCGTCATGATATCGGACTTATAGGAATGACATAATAATTTCTTATTATCGGCCCAATAGTTACTGTGCACCCCTAATTGTACTCATGGTTGTATGGTTACCCTCACTGTTAGAATATCTGATGTGATGTAATTGTGTGTAATGTTGCAGATGCTCCGTGAGTACATGATTGTAGTCGCCACAACTCCAGGCTTGACACTACTTTTATGCAACAGCTGTGCCGTTATGTTACTGGGGAAATCATTGCATGAATAAATGAATAAATAATGCTGCAGCTCGCCTTTGCTATCTTATTTCTTGAAATTATCACACGTTGCTAAGCAACAGTAAACAAAACCAGATCTTTTCCTATCGATACAATGTATAGTAGGTAAAAACTCTGCATAATGTTTAATGAGATGTTATAATAGGAGTCAAACAAGTGTTATGGTTGATCTATAGAACACTTTGGTTCTTGCTCACAATATATCCAGCAGGCCAAGGACAAAGGACAAAGTGTGACAGTGGACACTTTGAACTGGAGGGTCAATGGTAATTAACCAGGGACCCTTTAATTAAATTGAAAAACTTCCTTTAATACTTAAAGATTAACAACCCTTAAAGGTGTGGTATATAATTATATAGAAAGATAGTTGATTGTTGAGTCTCATTCCCCAGTCATCAAATACCGATGCTTTGAGTCTGTGGTTCTGACGACCAACCCTAGGTCATTATAATCATGACCTGAGAATGAGACTCAACAATCAAGTCCCTAACCTGAAATTAAAACTGCAACATTTGAAGTACGTATATGAACTGTTTAATAAAATGTAACACAAAAGCAAGACTATGTATTGTCATTCTATTTTTATAGTATCACAAGCCATTAGCCTCCACACTGAAGAGCAAACTTCCTCAGGACACAAGTCCCTGCAACTGTTTTTTTCAATTGTACTTACTCTTTTTTTAATGTTGCAGGAGGCGAGAGCCCATCCCAGCATGCACTAGGTGAGAAGCAGTGTACAGCATAGATTAATTAAGAATTATTAAGTGTGCCAAAGCACACAGAGACCTGGACAAATTCACACACATCCACACCTATGGACAATTTAGTTTCCATTCCTGCTGTCTAACCTCTTCTGTCTGTTGTCCAGCAAAGGCCAGCAGATGTGTCCCAGGGCTCGTCTCCACCAAGGAGCACTGACAGAATCCAACACTGCCGGTCCACACAGAGTCCATCACCTCACTACGACCTTCACTCAGATCCCACAGGCAGACCTGCATGTCTCGTCCCTGACTGCTCCACGGACAGGAAAACACAAAAACAGAAAAAAGCTGCGGTTATTTGCATACTTCAAAAATTTAAAGGTAGTTAAAAAGACAACCATACATGAAGTTAACAACACCTAAAGTGAAAATAATATTTTACATACCCAAATGCTTCAAGATAAACAGTAGGAGTAGGACATCTTGTCATAAAGTTAAGAGACAAAGAGAACTGTCTTCACCTGATGAGGGTGTCTGTCCCCTGCAGTGTGCTGACCCAGGTGACCGAGCTACCAGAATGACCTTCTACAATCCTCTCAGCCCTCCTGGTGTTCAGGTCCCACATATGGATGGCACCCTTCCCTGACCTGCAATATCCAACAGCATGCTTTAAGGGGGCTGTTTATATTAGTAATACACTATATCATTCTGCTCTCACCTACACATATCGAAAGAAAGTACCAAAAACTATTGTCTCTCGCCCAAACCAACACATACTGAATTAAAGTTTAAACACTGGATGTGTGGGGCTTTAATAGCTGCTCTTATATATATTATATCCAAACTCTGTACCTGTTTTCAAAACTGAAGTAAATCCTGACTGGCTGGCTTCAAATGATATATGATAGACTTAATGTAGCATTAAAGTGGTAAAATCTCCTAACAAAAAAAGAAGAGATACACATGAACAGTTTCAGTACTTGGGGAAAATGGTGATGAGTCAATATATGAATATTGAGATAAATGACTCACCCAGAAAATAGGAGAGGAGTGTTTCCTCCATGGCAGCTAAAGTGGAGGGTGTTGAGGGGCCCGCCAGCCCCCCTCAGGGTGTAGATTGGGGACGGAGCGGGACGAGACATCCCTGGGTTATGCAGTCAGTGCATAGATGCAAGGAAGCCACAAACCCATGTCATGACACCCACTGAAACAGACAACAAGACGAGTGAGCTGAGAGATTCTTATATTGCCAGATTCCAGAGAGTCTCTCTCTTCATATATGGCAGACTATGTCAACTTGAGAATGTAAAGAAGAAACAGCTCGCACACCACAGGGCTCCAATGTTCAGTCCATTTATTCGCACCGTGTGCAGTAAATAGAAGTAACGTTTCGAGCAAGAAGCTCTTCGTCGACTTGAAATACACAGGGTGACGCCATCTTAAGTACATGTGATGTGGGTCACGTGATCCAAAGGGTTACAGGGAAAAGAACATAAAGCAAGCAAAAAATATATATATAATAAACCACAAAAAGTACAATACAAGACTGTAAAGTGTTAAATAAATAATGAATAAAGTGCCCTGACACCCATACTGTGACAGTAGTCAAAAACAGAATTTAAGCAGATAACATATGCACGTGCACAAGGGCACAAACCCACACAAACAAACTAACTGTGAGTTAGTTTGAGCTCCTTCTAAAAAACAACAACTTTTCAGCAGTAATGATAAAGGTTGCATGAAAATAAGATTCATTTGACTCTTTCATGAGGTACGATAAGATGAAAGTTAAGTGGAGGCCTAAAATCCCAAACCATCGGAAACCTAGTCATCCCTTTTTGTTTTTGCACAAACACTGAGCAAAGACTGACAGAAAGTAGCTCCATTTTGCCTGGAAGCCGTTCCCTTCCACAAAGCAGACAGTTGTGTTTAATGCACTGTCTGTATTTTCTCTATTGTTGGTAGCTACAAACCCTGTGGCCCTCTCTCCGTCTTCCTCCTTCCAGTCTACCTGATAACACCTCTCTTACTCAATACGTCATAAATCACAGGCCCTGACAGCTTAATTACAGTAAACAGACGGAGATTCAGGCTTCTCACTCTTCTTGTGATCAACAGCCGTTGTCCCAGAGGCAGAAGTAACAGCTCAGGCTTTTATGTCGTTTGTAGGCTGGGCTCCCGAGGAAACCCAACCGACCGCAGGTATGCTGCAAGGAAATGATGCGTCAACGTTAAATTGCCGTGCAATCACACGTGAGTGATTCTTGGTACTTGGCATCAGATAGCTAATATCAATCTATCCATCCATTTTCTAAACTCCTTATCAAGTTTAGAATTACAGGTATCCAGAACCTGTTCATGCTAATACTTAGCGTATTTTAAATAGACCATTTTTACCAAAAACAGACTTCTTAAATTCAGGAAGACTCGTCCCACCCTCTCAGTTTTATGCTAAACAATTGACAGACAATGACTTTGAGAACAACCACCCACACAAAAACAAATGAACAATTAATCTACCAATAAAATTAAGCAGGTTTTACGAGCTGCCACACCTGAAGCTGCTAAGTAAATTCCTCCCTCAACACATTGAAATATTTTTTCTACCTCTTTTTCTGCAATTACATGTACCTTACTGTTGTGTACAGTCTTTACAGACTGAGCTGAGTAGTGATGCGCGGGTTGACCCGTAAGCCGCGGGACCCACAAATGGACCTGCAGGTCGGGCAGCAGTGATCGTCTGTTAAATCACTCTGTAAATGATATTTTGACATTATTATTCTAATCTATTAATCTATAATCTATTACTGTCATGGCATCCGAAGGTACTGATGCGTTGAGCAGGTGACAGTCCGCGGTCGTTTTCAAAACACACTTGTGTCACACCTCCAAAAAAAACATGTTGAAACTTTAAACAATAATTTATTGTACAAAACGGGGGAAACAAATGTTGACAAAAACGGCTCCATCATTAATATTAAATTCAAAAGATAACGAAAAAACAGCTACAAGTTAGAGGGAACAGTGATAAAGTGGTAAAACTTGGCACTGATCCACAGCCTCAGACGGATGCGCTCAAGCGTGCTGTGCACGCAAGCTCAGTTGGTATACTATATTTTCACATTTTTAACAATGCAATTTAAAAGTTCTGATTTTTATTGATGACCACAACTACAAAAAGACTACATTTAAACCAAAAAAAGTAGGGGGAAAAAAAAAGTAAATAAAAAAACGAATATCGAATAGCAAATTTTCATAACGAATACCTACCCATAGAAACGAATATTCGAATGTCCGAATATTTGGGTACAGCCCTAGTAATAAGTCGCAATATAACGCAATAGATCTTATTGAAATACTCAGCATACTCAGCACACGTTTGAATTTCAATAATGTATCATGACTATGGTATCGTGATAATATCGTATCATGAAGCCTCTAGTGATTCCCACCCCTACCAGCAACCAGAGCTGTTTTTTCTGCAGCCGAGAGAGCCAAAAGGAATAAAAAGGTGAGGATTTTGTCCCTAAAGGATAATATTTTATTTTGGAAATGTAATTCATTATTAATAATAACATTACTGACAAAAGCTGCAGCACACATCCAACAGTTGCCCTCCTGCCTTATGTGACTTTATAGGCTACTCAAATAGAAATGTATAGAAAATGAATGAGGGGTATCTGTAAAGCATAAAAACATGTGCCTGCCTACATGTAAATAACTACCTTTTCCCAAAATACTGCTGGTTCTGTGGTGTTGGAATTTCATTTAATGTTACTCAAACAGAAATGCAGAGAGAATGTGGGTATCTGTGTAATATCTGCTCAAATCTGATGCCTGCAGTGCATCACAGGACCATCAGTTGACACACGTCAAATGAGGAGCACCTATGATCATTTTCAGTGCGTTTGTCCCGAAACTCTCGCTTATAATCTATTATATTGTTTGTTTAATCTGTATAAAAACTGAAGTGTAAAAACAATAACTTGGGTCTGTGATGTTGCCAGGCAACTGGCAGAGACTCCAGGACATCACAGCTTCACGCCAGCAGAGAGCTGTTTTTTAAGTCTTTATGTTAGGCTATGGTATCTCCTGACTCAAGCTTCATACTTAACACACAGATATTAGAGTGATATCTTCTCATCTAACTCTAGCATTAAAGCCAGTGGGAGTGCATTTCCCAAAAACTATTTACAGTACATGTAACTATGTCTTTTAGGTCATCTGAGTTAATGAGCCCTCACCACCACCGCCCCAACACACACATCAAACCCCCCCCCTCCACCCTCCACTTTTACTTATCATAACCCTTGCTCCCTGCAATCAGTAGACGCTGAAACTGGAGCCTGAGGCATTCAGGAGCAATTCATTTCAGGAGGTTAGTGGTTAAATTGTCCATGTGAACCTGTGAAGCGGAGAGACAGAGACCCCTGACCAGCCTGCCTAATTAAAGACACAACGCTGCGGTCTGACAGACTCTCACAAACAGTCATCTCATCAGCTTTACTATCACTTTAACACACTGCATGCAGGCAAAGTGGATCATTTTCTCCATGCTCAATATGGAAAAGATGGCACTAACATCCAACTAATCATGTAAAATGCAAAAAAAAAAAATGGTTTATATTTGAAATGGTTCAAGCATATATATAAGATTTTAACCACTCATATCTCTGAACCAGCTGGAAACCCTTCGACCAACAACTGTACAAACTTGTTTCTGTGTGGTATGAAAAAAATGGCAAAAACCTTCAACAGTGTTTTTGTGAGGGTCTATCAGTTAAGCCCTGAATGGATGGGTAAGACTGCATTCCTACGCCAGAGTGTCCAGTGCCTGTGTCAGTGTGTGACAGGGTGAGGCTCGCCCTGATAACAGGTGGATTAAGCGCCCCTTATTGTCCTCTTGCAGCAGACCCGCATGGAGCTGTGAGTCATGTACACAGTGGACTGAAAATGTTTTCATTGTCTCAAGACCAGTGGCTGTGGGACTTTCCAATGGCAATCAGAGCTCAGTGTCAATCACAGACAACAGTTGGGGACAGCGATGGAGGCGTAACTCGGGGACTATATAACCAAAAATATCGAAAAGACGTGAATAACTGCCACTTTTCCCTGCCACTACTTCCTCAGTGCACTGCTCCTTCTGTTTTCCAGGCGTCAGCATTTTCAGTGTCTGAATTGCCCACAACAATGGGTCTGTTGTGGTGGCTGCAAGTGAGTCACCCACAAACCCAAATACAAACATGCAGGCAGCTCAGGAAGGGGGAGACAGATACTGTAAACAAACAAGAAGGTGGCAGGATGTCACTCTAATCTATTCACAAGGACCTTTAAATTGTTCCTTGCTAACAGAGAGAGGCGGCCGGGCAAACAATCAAGCCGGTCACTTGTCTAGCTCGTATGTTTGATATCAAAAAACATCTCCAGTGAATATAAAGAAACCTTGCTGGAGTAGCAGTAGTAAGTAGCTGGGGTAGATATGATCCTCAAGGACATGAAACTAAGAAGCTTTCATAAAGTGACTGAGCGATAGATAACAAATACCCAACAGGTCAGTGAACTGTCTTATTAAACATGTCCACAGGAAAAATCTCAGTAACTAGCTAGGCCTAATTAAACTTGTGTGTCTCGGACAGAGCATAATAAATCAGACTGACTGATTAATATACCTGAGCTGGATATGGGAGCCAGTGGGAAGAGGCAGGAGAGGAGGATTGAGGCTCCTGCTGGCCTTGTAACAGATAAGACAGCTCTGGGGTAATCTGACTCTAAGTCCATGGATAAAGGCAGTTTGTCTCTTCTTGGGCCGTCTGTCCACACCTACTGGGTAATTAGGCCTAATTATGAGAGAAAGGTCCGCTTCCCCTTCATGTTATTAAATAAGAGCCAGCCTCGTCCGCCAAGGATCTCTCAACACCAGCAAGGGGCTGGCGACCTTCAGATCAAACGCAGCCACTATCTATTCACCCCCCCACCCCGACTGCAGCACCCGTTCCCCTACCTCGACATTGCTGCACATATGAGGGCTTGAGGAGGGAGGGGACAGGGAGGGTATTCGTTATGATATGGGGCATCAAAGTTTTTTTGACTAGAGGTTAGGGAGGGAGTCCTGTCCACATTCCTTGCTTGGCTCTTTAGTGCTGGTATCATGTGATCGGCAGCTACCCACCTGAGCTGCCCCCTTGTCAAATTCTGCCATTCATAAATAAGAGCAGGGAGGGAGGGATATAGTGATCACAGGGGTTTATTATAGAAGCTTTATAATGCCCCAGCTTCACAGGAGCCATTATGGAGGCATGGGATCCCGAGATCCCCTGCTGATATCAGCCTCATCAAATATGAGATCTGACCTGCATGATGAAAACTCAAAGTAGATTACACATAACTCAAAAGCTGCATTCTAGATAGGCCTGCCAATGAACAGCCAATGTTACAACCATTCAAACCAACGGTGTTTCTTTTCTGTGACATCTCTGCCCACAAGCTTAAAAAAAAAAAAGACCTCAAATCCGCCCACTGCTGCTACATACCTAAACTATCGGTCATTCTGATGTTTAGCCTATTACAGGCAATGGGCTTATCTGCTGCTTCTGCTGTTCCGCCAAAGGGGCACTTCCACCTCGCTGACTGGTCACTGGGTGGTGAGCTGGCTCTATGACCATTAGTCAGCCTTTCTGCCCTAACCCTCCCCCAACTAATACAGATCCTTCTGAGGAGGAAACTAACGTGCTAAATAGAGAGAGAGGTCCATTATAAAAGTCCAGTTAGACAAACAACACGGGAAGTGGCGAGGAAGACACACGCCCTTTATTGTGTCTTGGTGGGGTTATCTGGGCTGGATAAACAGCCCAGCGTCAGCTAGAGGCTGAAGTCAGACACAAGTACACCAACACCCACTGTCAGTCACAGATCCAATGAGTGGGAAGAGGTGGCATTGTTCGCGTGAATGGCGTGAATGCTAAGCAGGGGCCATTGCAGATAAGAGCTCAATGCCTTGTGGGTGTCATTGAGGCAGGCACTGATGGAGCACTGTGTCAGAGGGTCCCATTTTAGGAGGTCCTGACTGTGGTCAACAGGTACCAGGAGCCTTATCTGTTTGCATTATCACCCATTTCCTCCATGAGGTCATTTACCTGGACACAAGAGGATAAAGGGACACAAGAGAGTCGACAGCTCAAGTGTCATCGTACATCTCCACGCGTTAGGGGTGTGATAGGCTGTGGATCTATAGGGATTTTGCTGTCCATACAGCAAAGATATGACAACAAATAACTGTTTGCTGTGCCATAATCTCAATAAGACATGATGCAACAGGGACAAAGAACACAGAAAAGAACACTTTGTCAAACAGCACATCCCCTGTGTTAAAACTGTCAGTCATCTTCAGGGGTGTGATGAGTGATTGCATGAGGACCAAGTAATGGACGGTGAAAAGTTTGAGCGAGTGCTGACTATTTGTACAAGGCAAACAGCTTCCGGAGTTCAACTAGATCTATTCAACTAAATTTAAAAAGCTCCTTTAAATGGGCAAGCTGAACAAGATGAATACAACTCTAAGCTGTGCATTTGCACATTATCATGGGAGATTCTGTGAGCTGGAATTCGAATAGGATAATACAAATTAATAGATATAATAGTAGAACATTAAACGGAGGTGTCAAACATAGAGCCCACCTGCCAGAACCAGCCTGTTAAAGGGTCCAATCCCGCCCACTGGATGACTTTGCATACCCAATATTAATGCACTTGTGAAGGCTAAGAGGTGCAACATTAGAGAAGCAAGTTAAACATTGAGTAGCCTACTTCATGTAAATTGGTGCCTCAGAGGCTTTTCCACCCTGACCAGAGTACAACTCTCTGAAATAATAATGACTAGGCCTACTTACTGTGGCTATATTTAAAGATATTGAACATTATGCAGATAATGTCAATGAGCAGCTTCAGTACAAAATAATCTACTGCTGAGGCACAACAAAAACTTCTGATATGTAAATGGGAAGTAAACCAAGGGATAAACCTGCTTCCTCATTAGCCTCTACATTAGTTTGGTGTGGTGATGCCAGCACAACATCTATTGCACGTCTGTCCATCCTGGAAGAGGGATCCCTCCTCAGTTGCTCTTCCTGAAGTTTCCACCATTTTTTATTCCCCGGTAAAGGGTTTTTTTGGGGAGTTTTTCCTTATCCGTTGTGAGGGTCCAAAGGACAGAGGGATGTCGTATGCTGTAAAGCCCTGTGAGGCAAATTGTGATTTGTGATACTGGGCTTTATAAATAAAATTGATTGATTGATTGATTGACTACACAGGAGTGGAAATGTATGGAAAATGCACATGTAATGACAGAGAGCATTGGACTGACTGAATGTGGGAAAACACTGTTCAAAAAACATTTATTTTTAAATTATTTTTAGAGTGGTCGTCATCTGCTTTGTACATCGGTTTTCAGAATGTACTTATTTATACTACAAGAAAGGAAAGAGTTATTTGGAGGTTATTATGCAATGGTTTTACTGGTATGGCCCACTTTGGATCAAATTGGGCTGCACTGGCCAATAAACTAAAATTAGTTTGACACCACCACATTAGAACTTTTAAATCTGCATCTTAACTTGGACCTGCTTAAAAATACACTGGACAGACAGACAATCACAGCATGTGTGTCAACTGTCTTTACGAACAGTGAGTTGAGAACAGAATTTAAGAGCAAATGGATAAAACGTTTTCATGTGCCCTATCTTGGTTTATATAATATTTAGAGATCTACTACATAACTTTTGTATCTGCTCTGAGTTTTCCCACACACCCCATTTATTCCAAAAATCTATGTGGGATATAGCTAGTTCCAAGACATTTCACTAGCCTACCAATGAACAGTCACAACAAACTTCATTAAAAAATTAAGCAGTTTTTGTTGCTATAGAAAGTCATTACTGACTTAAGTAATGATGAAAGCCATAGCATTTGATTTGATCCACAAGCAGCATAGTCTAATGGAAGACCATTAAAGGATTGACAAGAGGGTTAGTTACAATTTCAGCATTGTATATAAAGGTGGTGTTGGGCACGTTTTGATTCACAGCTAGCTTTATTCTTACTCTACTATTAGGAGTCTGTTAATAAAACAGTACTGGTCTCCCTGTGACTCTACTGTATCAGGGCTGCGTTATGTACACAGTAGTTATGCTATGACATGTGTTAAAATTCTGGGCTGAAACCTGAAAAGGTAAGACAACAATTCATTTCTACAGGCACTAACGTTACCACTGTCAGTGTCATGTTGTTTACAAGGTTAGCAACAAGCTAGCAACTACCCGCAACAACTGCTACAAACAACACATATACCTTGTTATTACATAGTAGGCGTTATCGCCGAGTAAAGTAGGATCATTATAATAGAAGAAGAAGCTTCAACAAAACTTTTAAAAATACCATTTCAGTCACACGCCGGTGTTTTGGCAGTTGTCAGAGTGAAGCAGGCAGCTCTGCGAGAGGATACAAAACATGCGCCGGGAGCTGAAGGACCCCTAGTTAGAGCAGGTGAGCTGCCCATGAAAGTGCCTGTACAGAAAACTCAATACTCTCTCTGCTCAACGTCTGGCTCTCTTCAGACTGTCTGCCTCTGTGTGTGTGTGTGTGTGTGTGTGTGTGTGTGTGTGTGTGTGTGTGTGTGTGTGTGTGTGTGTGTGTGTGTGTGTGTGTGTGTGTGTGTGTGTGTTAGATTGTCATTTAAAAGAAAATTCTAATGAAGACAAGAATTGAGCTTTAAGTCTTACTAACTCATTTAAGTTACTACTATTTCTATAATGTGATTCAAAACACTACCTCAAAAAAAAAAAAAAAAATCTGAACTGAGCGATAGAACTTGCAAAGCCTCACAATACTGCAAGAACAGGGGAGTCTTTATTTTTCTCCCATCCTTTTCAGTCTAATGGAGAAAGAGAGACAGAGAAAACACAGGGCCCTAATCCACAGAGCACACAGACCCCTTTCATGGGAGTGCTGGGAGAGACCTTTATTTGTCCATTCCTATCATGGAGAAAGCGGGTTTCAAGCTCGGCTAGGTCTGAGCTGGAAGATTAGATGAAACCAGAGTGTTTTAAACCTCTTCTGTGGCTGTGGATTAGAGTCAGCCAGTCCCCCTGAACTCTGAAATGAACAATAAGGAGTACAGGTGGCTCAGTGGGAGAAGGTGCATAGCATGTGGAGCACACTGAGTTGGAAACCTCCAAGCAACAACGACAAAAATGCCCAAAAGATTAGGGATAGCAGTCAGGGAAAGGAGGAAAAATACCTCACATACTCCTAAACATATCTGGACAAGCGAATGTTGGCATCTGGGAAACGCCCCAGTCACAGTATGGCGTATTACTGGGAGAAGCCAGCACAACATTTTTAATGTACGTGAACCTCCTTGAATTACATTGTCACCTCCTAGACATACCATGCTAAAATTATGCTCAATAAGACACACAATATTTGGGATTTAGAGAGAAGGATTATCAGCGTATCTAATTTACTAATGAGCTTGATGAAATACATAAGCACCTAATGACATACATGAAAAGGGTGAGTCTCAGTTGTAGAGCAGCAGTGAGTTTAAACCAATTAGTGCAAATGGAGGTGGCAGGACGGTAACCCCTCAGCAGGAGGTGGGAGAAAGTGTCCACTGCCCTGCCTGGACAGATACCATGGCCTACATAATCATCAATTATTCCTGGCATCTCAGTTTACCCAGGGGCAGGGAGGGTGTACGGGACAATGCCAGGGTGCACTTGAGAGCTACAGCCATGGCCTCCCCGTGGGTCCGAGGAGGAGGAGGTGCAGGAGGAGGAGAAGGTGGGGTGACAGTGTTGGGGTGTGTATGCAGTATCATCCATCCAACCCAAGAGACTGCGTGGTAAGGAAATCCCTGGAATCCCACTCTCGCTCCAGCCACCCGGCCGTGGGGGCAGGCAGGTCACTTTACAGCTCATCACCAAATTAGAAAGGCTGCGGGTCAGCCTGAGCAGCAGCCAGACCGCAGAGAGATAGAAATAGACGGGAGTGCTACGATGCAGTCTGCTGGTGCTCATTCACCAGGCTCCTCTCTCATCATGAGGAGGCAGAGGACTGCACTGTACACCGTGGAGGGCAAAACTCCAGGGAGGAACACTAGACAGTGCGTTTCAGTCCTCTGAGACAGACCAGAAAGTAATGAATACATAGTGTGGACACAGAGAGCTACTGTACCAGGAGACTGACGAGCATGAGGGATTTTCTTTACTAACATACAGGGCAATAAATCAACATAAGATACATACACTAAGATACTATTATGATATATATATATAGGGACAGTGCCCAAGTTAGAAAACAGCTATGTTATGCTACTGTATATGTGGTATTCTATACCACGGTTATTTGTATGCTAAATGTGATGATCCTGACAGCAGCCAGTTAGCTTAGCTTATCATTTAGACTGAAAATGGGGATATAGCTAGATTTGGTAGGTGCAATTGTCATTTATAGGGGAGAGTGGGGTCGGTTGGGACATTTTTGTATTGACTTGAAATAACCTTTCATCACTCACAGGCTACTCAGACAGAAATTAAAATAATTGAATCCCTGAACAGATACAGGTGTCTGCTAACCGTTTATCAAGTTTTCTAGAGCCCAACCCAAATGTGAAAGGCAACATTTTGTAAAATCTACAGGGAGTGCATTTTGAGTGCACCCTAAACTGCTCCCTACTGCTGTTCCATCAGTGTGCGAGTGATATAAGCTAAGTAGCAGGCAGCACCTTGCCTCAATCACTATTGTGTGTGTGAATAGGTGAATGTAGTGTTAAAGTGCTTTGGTGGTCAGAAGACTGGAAGCGCAGGTCCGTTTACCATGTGGTATAACCAATGCCTAACTAACTAAGTAACCAAGTAACTAGCTAGCTAGCTAGCTAACTAATGCATAGCTAAAAGTGGTATAGCAGAAGAAAATGATAGATAGATAGATAATGATTTTAAGCTTTAAAATGTAGGAACAACCAGAAGGGAGCGTACCTATGTTCCCGGGTTCTATGTTCCCCGGGTCCTATGTTCCTTTGTAGGTCCTATGTTTCCTGCTTTGTATGGGACCAGGGAACATAGAACCCTTTTTAATAATAAGGGTTCTATGTTCCCCGCTTTTCCCCAAAAGGACCTGGGGAACATAGGCCCTTTTTTTAAAAAAAGGGTCCTAACCCTAACCCTAACCCCTTTTCCTCAAAAGGGTTCCATGTTCCCTGGTCCAATACAAAGCGCGGAATATATTTCCTTTTGGGGAAAGTGGGGAACATAGGCCCCCTTTTTTTTTAAAGGGTTCTATGTTCCCCCATCGGGGAACATAGAACCCGGGGAATATAGGGATGACCCCCAACCGGAACATCTCCACTTTGAGGTTGAATGTGAAGAGGGATAATGACATAGGTAGGCCTATTGGCTAGTTGTTTTCTAACTTGCTAAAAAGCCACTGTCCCAACCAACCATGGTCTACTCCTGGGTCTTTTTGTACAGATAAAAAAGAGGGATACTGTGGTAATTAGCAAGCTTTATAGTAAGCTTCAGAAAGCTTTATAGCGTCTTTGTGCTAAGCTAAGCTAACCTCCTGACTCCAGCTTCATATTGACCATGGTAAGAATCTTGTCATCTAACTCTCAGCTAGAAAGTGAGCAAGTGTTATCTCTAAATATGTCTTTTCCTTTAAGGAACAATGACAAAATCTTTCTTAAGATTCAGTTGTGTTTTTCTAAATGATAGGTGGATACATATTGACTTTACTCATGAACCTATGCAGTTTATGTAAGGGCACTGTCAGATAATATGACAAAAGGAAGAATGTTTGCTCCATCAGAGGGACCTGATCCCTATGTGTTCATGTTGCTTTGATCTATTGCATCAATAATTAATAAAAATGAATGTTGCCTTAATTCAGTTTAGCTGATTCCGTTTCAGGGAACTGATATTGTATATGCTGGCTCACTGTCACACACAACTTACGCTATCTTATACCTAGCTTTAACTTGAATGTAACAGTGCCACAGTTAATGTTATTAGTAACACCTGTGCTTTTCCTGCTATGTTAAAATCTCTGCCATCAAAAAAGCCTTTCAAGTGTTTTTGTTGCACATGCTGCTCCTCAGCCTGATTCATGCTGCGTTCACATGCTCCTCTGATGGTCCCATTTCCATATTTGGAAAGTCAGTCTTCCAACTCTGTTGTTTTTATGAGCTTTTAGTTTGGAAACAACATGGATGCATACATGTAACTTTATGTCTCCCTGAGTTTTCTATGTGTCAGTGGACGAGTATGCATTAAGTTATCAGAAGAGGAGGAGAAGATACTGTGTGTGGGAGTATGTGTTGAATGTGCAGGTATCATTCAATGTGATGGCGAGGCCTCCCCTGCTAATATTTTCCTTGGGCATCTTTGCAGGTGTGAATGGAGAGATCTCAGGGAGGGCGAGGAGTGACTGGCCTGCCTGTCACTTTGAGGCAAAGAACAAAACACATCATGAATAAATGAGTGTGTAGCGGGAAGGAAACACAGGCACTATCAGCACCACTGAACCATCCTCCCTTGGAACAGTGAAGAAGAGGAGGCACCCAGTGTCCAAAGTTAATATCTTTATCAGTTCTTTTTGAAACTCCTCTGTAATGATGAAGCTGTTTCTCATGGTCTCTCTTTTTTCTTCATTTATTTATTTGACAGGGACAGTGAATATTAGTAACATTTCTGACAATATGCCAGCATTAGCCAGAAAGGCTTATTTCCATCTGTGGTCCCCAGGCAGGCAATAATTAAAAGCACAAATGTTAAGAATAAAAGCCAAAAATACAATTAAGGATAAAAGCAGTGAAAATATGCAGTAACGTACAGAGCCCAAAAAAACCCACAAAAAATGAAGCACAATAATGACAAATAAGACAACAAACAAATACCTCATTGTTCACAAGTTTGATTCCTAATAAAACAGGCTTTTAATGTGGTGGAGAAACCTTGGGTTCAAATCAAACCAGGAACCCTCTTGCTGTGAGGCGACAGTGCTAACCACTCCACCACCATGCTGCCGTGCATACTGACTATTTTATCTCTGAACTGTTCTGCTTTCAGGCAGTTTTGTACTGGAATGATGGCACATGTGTACATGTTTGTTTTGGCACGAATATTTACTCCGCCCTCGTCACATATTGACATTTTAGTCATGGACTTTCCATGCACACATACAACGTAAAAGGTACCCTGGGTGTGTTGGTTGTTGACGTTCTGGGACACCATATCAAGTTCTGCCTGTTAGATGCATTGTCTTCTTTCAAGACACACTTCTGTTTTCACAGGAAATTTAACGTTTACATACACTCTCTTTAAAAATAAACACATGACGTTGGTACAACACCACAAATTGACTTTTTTTCCCTTCAACAATAAACACACACAGTTGGGTTTAGGAAAAAAGAATAGAGTGTGGCTTTAGAATCTTACGGGACGCGAAGAACGCCTTTTTTCATCAAGTCACTGCCCAAGCGCTGAATTTCAACAACTTTGGAGTGAGACCGGGCTTGTTTTGGTGTGTGTAGGGCTGTGACTGCATGCATTTTGTGCAATACTATTTTATCTCAGGCAGTAACACAATTATGGAAATCTTTAAGGACATACAGATAACAGTAATACAACCTGCTTTCTAAAAATCCATCTCCAAAAAAGACAGTGTTTAATTTCAACATACTGAGACTACAATATGAAATGAGAGCATTTTCCACATAAAATGATTAATTTGTGCCTCTGGTAGTATATCATGGATATTTCCGACTCACCTGAGATCCCTGTGATCTCCTGAGGTCCGCTCTGGCTTTAGGCTGTGACTCTTTGGGGAGTCAAATCTGCTTAGCAGGAGCGCTGCTGGAGACTCCACCTGGAGAGCCTCCACTGTGGGCCTCTGTCCAGGGAAAAAGGGGCCAAGTGAAGTGGTTCATCCAGCACAGCAGACCAGTGCCTAGTGGAGCCAGGAGCCATTCCTCCTGCCTGAGGAAGAGTTGCTCTGGGCTGACTGGACTGGCACGTTTTCTTGGTTCAGCCATACGCTTTTCCACAGACATCTGAACACGCCACAGCCCCCATGGGTCCTGACCAAGCATCAACCTTTGGGGCTGAAAAATGAAGCCAATGCTTTTGTGCCAAAAACTGCAGTAACTCAATTTGGCCACTTGAGGCTGGCTCCAAAAGTGAGTCAATCCCCATAGACCCCCATGTTAAAATGCCCAACTTTACAGAAGAAATATCTTGACGTTTCCAGCCTGGTATAAAAAATGAGTTTTGGTCTCTACAGCTATTTTTCTCATTCATCACAACTGTACAGGGGTTAGTTGTTATATAACCCACCTGTTTGAGCAGCCATTTCCACACTTCAGTGGACATGCTCAACTTTGGGTAAGACATTGCACTTGATACTATCACTTTTTACCCAGCTGTCCAGTCACAATGGAGGAGGGACAAATACCATGAAGACTAACTGTCCTATCTTAAATACAAGTGCTGAACAACAATAAAAACAATGGAGGAGACATAGGTACGTGGCTGCTTTGAGTGACAAGTGCTTGCCATCCATTGACAAGTCACTATCATGGCAACAACGTAGGTTAGGTAACCATAGTGTAACCCCAGTTTTGATAGCCGTAGCTGTAGCTGTCACTATTTCAGAGTGGTTTCAGTTCATGAGATCTATTTGTAAAAAGTCTTGTTCAGGGTTTGATTGTACTAAAAGACACTCGGGGGTCAGATGTTCAGTTTTTCTGGTAATTTAATAATAATAATAATTGATTTTAAGCATGTTTTTCGCTACTGGCATGAGCATTAGCATTATCATAGATCGCCATAGCTGTAAATGCACTGTGCTGACCAAGCTAGCAGATAGCATCCAAATATAGTCACTTAGGCCAACATCCCAAACATGAACCTTAAATACTGGTGTCCACAAACCGTCCACCATACCAATGACATGAGAATGGTATCAATCTAAAGCAAGCACATGGCAACAAATAGATCTTTAAATCAGTTAAGCATCAAAAAAGGTTCTACTATTGCTGCAATGCCACTGCCCAGCAGTTTGCACATTATCATCTAAAGGCTCAGGCTGTTTTTGTACCATCGGCACGCACAAAGACCAAAGATAAAGGCAGTCTAAAAATGTCATTGGGTGAAAAGAACCCAGATTAGTGAGTCGAGGCGCATGCCGTGTCTCCTCTTGCAGTAGATGCCGAGACATTCAGTAATGAACACTCTCGCTGCTGCTACTTCATTTGTCATACGGGATGACATTAAGGCCAAAGGTTACTCTGTGAAGGCTAATTACTGAGCTGGTTATATATACACTGGTCTGTGTGTGTGTGTGTGTGTGTGTGTGTGTACCATAGTTTGGCTGTGACAGTGACACTCCTGTTATACAACCATCTGAAAATTTGTTTTGGAAAGACAGAGCAGAGGTATAGCTCTCCACAGCTTTATTTTTAGGGGACATTCAAGTGCACTGAACGCAGGCTCACAGTATACCCACACCATGCCATTCAAACATGCAGCATGTGTGGATATCCAAATACACGCTGTACACAAGAGAGCTCACGTTGCCGACACACCCACGCATCCACATTCCCACCTGCCCCCATACACACACCATCTTTTACACATGCACACACACACGCACACACACACACACACACACACACACACACACACACACACACACACACACACACACACAAAAACATACCACACAAGCCATCTCTCATCAGATCCGTGACCAACAAATAAACACTGGCAGGCATAACTGTGACTTCCAGGAGCGAAGCTAGCAGATACACACTGCATGCAGACTGCGTGTGTTGGTGTGTGTGTTTGTGATTCATTCACAGGCTGCTCATCCCACCACACACAGCTTTTAATGGCTAAACAGGAAAGACAGAATCAATCAGAGAGGCATCGACAGCAGCCGGAGGGCGAGCTCTGCATGCAGTCCATCTGCAGCGCATAACAACACCATCTCTGCAGCTCAGCCTGTGTGTGTGTATTCTTACTACATGCATGTTTACAGACAGGACGAAAGGCAGGAATTGCAATCTGTGCCAGTAATGCACTCAGCTCAGGTCCAGGCAATTCTTCACATCTCCAGCCAGATGTTTTTGGCTGGGAACCATTGTGACACTGGGAGCTACTTTGATTTATGTGATGTGACTCAGACTGATAACACCAGAGCCCCAGAGCAGATACATTCAGGAGGAAACGTTAAGTTGTCAGTTTCGTGTTGATGTTTTCCTCTGCTCTGCTAGTGTTTGAAAACACCTTCAGGAAGTGTGATAAGGTAGCTTGTTATATTTTGTGAGGCTTGTTTAACTGATTATCTCCATCAATAGATGATTATCTCCATCCAGGTTTGAGCAACATGAGCATTTAATGTTCATGCTATCAATCATAAATCAGTATGTAATTGAACACACTGCATCATGTCTTTAGATCATAATGGAAGATTACCAAATAAGCCAGGCTTACTGCACGGAATTCTGTTTCATAAAGCAGGTTGACAGAATTCTTACTTATTGGAAACATATACGACCAGATTATCCAGTTGATAGACTTAACCAGTTATTTTATTTATCGCAATATCAGCCTGAAATACTGTCGCTTATTTCAGAGGCTTATCATCATCAGATAGAAGCCGATGAATTCTGAGATTGGGGTTCGTCCTCTGGGGATAATGAATGTCTGTAAAACATTTTATGGCAATACATCCAATAGTTTGAGCCAAACTGGTGGACCAGTCAACACACCAACCAACCAACCATCAAGCAATCATTTTTATGCTAAAAAATATTATTGCATGTCTGAGGCATAATGAGTCACTTATTAAGCCTGGCTTGACTTAACCTGATCACAGTACCATTAGGTTTGTCTTTATTGAGCAGCTAAACACTGGCTCAGTTTGTTAGGCTCTTTTATTGTGTTGTAATTCTACTGTATACAACTACAAAGCAATGCAGTAATGAGCTACTATGGAATTGATTGAGCAATTATTCTACATGTCAACTATTTTGATGCTGCTGATCAAACAGACAATGATTACGAAGTTGTTAGAAGAGCAATAACATAACCATAATTCACTCGAGACCAACTGTTGAGTGCCAGACACAGCTTGTTTAGATCCAAACATCAGGGTGAGCTGTGCTGCTTTTGCATGCAGGCTTTTATTGTCCCAATTGGCGTGGTTTGGCATGACTATACACACAAACACAGCCCCTTTGTTGTATGCCGTCATCAGACATCAGCTCAATAAATCTCTGTGCAGCTTCCAGAGGTAATAAGACAGCTTCCTGTGTGGCAAAAACCTGACTAAATGATTTAGGAGTTGAGGTTTCTGATCGTAATTGCTTTCTTAGTTACATCTGAGGACTGGAACCACAAACTATGACATTGTAGCACATCCTTTTCACTGTTGGCCACAGGCACTGGTATTCTATGTAAGGCTGTGGTCGGCTGGACCGTCCGAGATAGGCCAAACTTAACCGCAGTGATACATCTATCTCCTTTTCAAACACCCACTTCTCCTCAGATAAAGACTGCCGTAGCAGCCATGTGTATTGAATTTAGACCATTCCTGAGGGTATCCTGTTCTTATCAGGGGTCAGATAAGCTCATTTCACAGGGCCTCACCTCTACTGGGCTACCAACAGTACAACACTCTGACAAGAGCTGACCTCCTCTACCTCTTCTTAACGTCTGAAAGAGAAGTCAAGATGGGAGGCAAGTTGATGACTGAAGCTTTCTAGGAGCTACATTTCTGGCAAAATCAAATATGTAGTCTTTGAAACAAACAAAGCAACCTTGACATTCCTGATGGGGAGTATTCAGACTGCAGACTCAGTCACAATCCAGGGTCAAGATTAGACTGGGGAGTCCCCATAGAGGAAAGTGGTGTCTGTAAACTATGTAATTTTGTACGCAAATAAAAGGAATAGCATACAGCCTTATCTCAACACCCTTGTTCCCATGGTTGTCTTTGTGAGCCTACCATTAGGCTCAGTACCTGGCTTCAGTCGGTTCTTTGAGCTAATTGTCTTGAACTTGGGAGGCCAGATGAAGGAGAAAGCACCAAAATCTAGTCAGGAGACTCACTTTGGCTCACCTTTTTCTAAATCAAGCCTCCTGAGGTGCCCCTCCACATCAACCGCACCCCGTCCAGGCCCTGCAGGCATCTCAGGCTGACAGCTCTTGAGCCAGATACTGGCAGTACAACAGAGCAGTCATAATTGCCCCCTATTCATTTCTCAGGGATAATCCTCGCCTAGGTTGAGCCTTTTCTGTTCCGAGCGTCATTTTTTCGCTAATGTTTACACAAGGTATGTATCGGTTTCTCCTCCTGAGGATTTCGCTCCGGCTGCGGGGCTGTATACCAAGCATGTGTGTTTTAACGTGTGTCTGAGGCTTCTGCTCCTCCAGCGTGGCTGCTAGGGCTCAAGACCTGAAGTGACAAAGACCTCGTGAATGTCTGACTCAGAGACAACTGTCAGTGCTCAATGGGCTGGATTAAGGCAGAGCGTAGAACCGAGCGCACCATGACATGTTGACATGTTCTACTAAGTGCATTTCAAGGTGGATTTAACCTGTTTGCTCCATTGTGGAGGGACAGAAGAGACACAATTGCTTAATGGGACTGACTATTCTTGAGACGGCGGGTGAAGTTTACTCCCGCTGTCTGGGTTAGGACTGACATCGGCTTCATTCTCAGGGTGAGTGAGGCTGCTGTGGATCCTGAGGAGGTTCAGGGGTTTCAGAGAGCTCTGTCCTTAACCAAACAAACACAGTGGAATTTCTGCCATTGTTGGTGCAGACGGTTGAGTGACAGGGCTGCATAGCAGAGCTGCCTGTCAGCAGAGACGACTCTGGGTCAAAGTGTGACCACCCCTTGTGACACTGCTTAATATAACACTAAGCCTAAACCTGTGCAGATTCATATTTACATTGATACTGTCAGTGATTCTCTGGATTTATTTTGTGGATACCATTGAAAAGCCCACCCTTGCTATTACAATTTAGAATTTTCTATTAAGGAATATATTTTCCTACTAAAAGATGCGGGGAAAGATTTCTACTGATCATTTTTTCCCAATTCTAGGAAAGAAAGGAAATATGCCTATTTCCCGAAATGTTGAGTTTTTCCTTTAAAGGCCCACTGTGTAGGATATGGAGGGATTTATTAGCAGAAATGGAATATAATATAGTATGTATGTTTTCTTTAGTGTATAATCAACTGAAAATCAGTATCATTGTGTTTTCGTTACCTTAGAATGAGCCATTTATATGTACATAGGGAGCTGACCTTCGTCCACCATGTTGCTACAGTTGCCCAGAATGGACAAACCACACACTAACTCAAGATAGGGCTATTTGCATTTTTGCAATGGCCACTAAGAAGCCCCTCTGTGATGACAGCATTGCAAAAACATAGCTTTTTTTTTAAAATGTGAGACTGCTTAATGTCTGGATCTTACGTTATCAGAGAACAAAGGTGAGCACACATTAGCAGGTGCTAGGCTAACATCCCGACATGTCAAACAGCATCAGAGAAATACTGATTTGTGACATGAAACTGCTTTATTCAGTTTTTTTTAGCAGTTTTAATCTCTGGATCTGTTCATTTTGGAGTGGATGAGGTATATGGCTCACTGTAAAAACCTTATGAATAATGAACACTGAAGAAACTCTGACCATGAGAAGTTTCAGCTGGTTGCAATCTGCAATCCTCACCACTAGATGCCACTAAATCCTCCTAAATCTTACACACTGTTCCTTTAAGTATTACATATATACTTTCTATTCATATTTGTTTTTTTGCTGCATTCTGCTTTTATTTCCTTTCTGTAACACAGCTATCAGTTTCTTCTCTCAGTAAGTATATACATTTTGATTTTGTATAATGAGCACAGCCCAGTATAAAGAAACTATTTAAATACATGCTGTATGCTTCTGTGTACGTGTACACAATCATGCACATGAACACGCAATGCAGATGCAACTGAATATGCAGTCATTTATGTAGAACACAGAACACCCAATCAGTGAACATCATTACTTTAATTGTGACACTGTGCATTCCAGTGTGTTATTACTTTACATATAAATTATGTATCACAAAAGCTTTAATGGAAAATTACACTTCTCTATTTACAATTACTACAGTTGGCAGCCAGGGACATCAGGCCTGCACTCCCCTGTTTTGGGTTTTAGTGCAGGTCATCATTAGCTGGCTGACCTGAAAGTTGAACCCTGACCTCCCCGTGGGGCACAGCTGAGGCTAGCTGGTCAAATATTGGGCCTGCAGTGACTGATCAGCAACAAACGAAAAAAAATATCATTCATATTAGACAGACACAGCATAAAAAATAAATACTGATGATTTCAGTTTGTGCGTGTGAGCAGCAATACTGTGTAAAAGATATAGAGCAGATGAAAAAACACAGTGGAAGTGGAGGGTGAAAAGCAAACAGACATTACAGTTACACTGATGGCCTCAATAACTTCCTTCACATTGCCTTGGGCCCACCCCGAGGTCTCTGAAGTGGCTCGTTAAGCACAGGAACATAGACTCAATTACCCAGGGCAAACACACTGCTACTGCTCGGTGTTGTGTTGGTTGGTTCTGTCCGTCCTGTTGCCATCCTCCCCCCTCCACCCTGAGCCCCCCAGGCCCCTGCCGTGCAGCGCCGTAGCATGTGAGCCCTCTGTGCTCCGAGTGATAGAGTCAAGCTGTTCCTGCTGAGCGGAGGTCAGGGTCCTTCAGTCAGCACCTCGGCCCTGAACAGAGCACACAGGAATCCCCCTTCCCTCCCTAACCAGGACTGAAACTCAGCTCTCTCTCCTCTGGCCCAGGTCCAAATAAACCTGGTACCTCTCTCTCTCTTTTTCCTCTCTCCATCTCCTGGCACACTGTCACTCCCCTCATCAAAATCATTAATCAGACGGGGCAGATTAGACTTCAAATAAAAATAAACTACGCCCAGCAGCCTTCTCTCAGGTCCCCCGATTTCTTTAGCAACCCACTTTATTGACAGCCCTCCTCCTCCTCATCCTCTACTTAATAAACCCAAGATGTCCAGTGCAGCCAGCAGCTTGAACATTTGAGCACTTTGGCAAACTGTGGGGGCCTATTACTGCTTTATTGATATAAACAACTTACCTTATCATTAAGGGTGATGACTCTTTAGGCCTAACCAGCCATCCATGTAAAAACACAACAGATAACCCTTATCAGTTTGGCACCACTAAAGCCAGTCTGCTTTCAAACGTCATCCAAATGCACCTATCTTTTATAGGGATTAAAGGGATTAAATGTGCAACCTGAATGTATTCAGGCTTATGTTTTATCCATTGACTACTTTATACTGTCTTCCATTCTGGGCTCAGAAAATAAGGGTAGAATTGGAGGGCAACAGTGCCACCTTTGGGTGAGGCTGGGTAGTACAGTTAAAGCAGAGCTCTCATAGCACAGTTACCAACAGGTAGAGTTGCCCTGTGCCTGCTGTGGCATCCACACGGCATTTCACAGCACATGTTTGTAGTCTCACTGTATTCTTTCATGAATAGGGATGGAGAAGGGCATGGGAGGAAAACTAAAGGGTCTGCGGTCTGCTGGGCCGTAAACCAGCCGGGGCTCCCTGGCCAGGTCTTGGCTGGCTGACTGACAGGCGGCCCACCGACTGTTTGTGTGTGTCCATGGGAAATGGGGCGGTGTCGCTTCGGCGACGGCCCTGGGGCCATCCATCAGTGTCATGGGGGGGTTTGTGGGGGTGTATGGTATGTGTCACCTCCAAGACTAATGGACAGGAAGTACAGCCAGAGAAACAACAATATTTGCAGAATATATATATTCAGAAAAACGTTTGGGTTCGGTCCATGGTTCTTGTACAGTTTTAACAAAACCCTGAACACAGGCCTTAATCCTGATTGATGAGCCTGTTTATTTAAAAGACGCTCACTCTGCGGCTGGGGCTCTCACTAACCTGATCTGTAGTCCTGTGCTCTCACAGGACACACTCACAACATGCACGTTTATGAGATAATCATAGTCTTGGTTACCAAATGATGTGTCAGTGACACTAACCCGGGCAGTCAGTGA
Organism: Epinephelus awoara; assembly: GCA_035609425.1. NCBI lineage: Eukaryota > Metazoa > Chordata > Actinopteri > Perciformes > Serranidae > Epinephelus > Epinephelus awoara. Next base: position 32,462,460 of record CM069302.1, read on the forward strand.
TGACCTACATAACTGACCCATTGCACAAGAGGTGCAGCAAAATCCCAGAGAGCAATGTAAAACTGGGGGCCATTTTGGGGCCATGTATAAGAGATGGACAAAGAGAAAGAGCAGGAGAAACCCAGGATAACTTCTTTCTACTGCCCTAGAGGGACCTTGTGTGCTCACTAGTGTTCAGAGACCGAGGATGCTTAACCTCAGCAGCCGGTTACCGTGGCGTCCAAGCCGGACCTCTTTGTGATGTTGGCCTTGACCACCTCCTCAGCACAGGTCGGGTGGATGCCTACTGTCTGCAGCAGATGGGAATATGTTGCTCCACACCTGAGACACATACAAACACACAGGGAGGTCATTTAGGTTGACTTTACTCACATTCTCTCATTACCTTAGAAAGGACCCAGCTTTTATTTGTATCCGAGATGTGTTCAATAAGGCTGTCATTTACATAACATCTTTTAAATCAGATGTTATTAATTCTAAATTAACATTTTAGAAATGCAAAAAAGGGTGAGTGGGCCAGAGCTTGACTTCAAGTCTTTTGGGCCCTTTGTAAAGGCTGCTGAGGGTAGTAAGATATTCTGGTGAATTTGCAATCACAGACTATTTATTACAAAGCATAGACTTTGTTTTTTAAAAAGTTGTAATCTAGTCCCTTGTAGTATTATTAGTGAGATTTTTTTTAATTAAACACAATTTAAACTGTTTTCTCAGTGATGCAGTGAGCTGTGCCTTTGAGGGCCTTCAGTCAGGTATCCCATCATATGGCATACAAACTAAAGCTACCCATCCAAACCAAACCAAAAGTATCTTAAAGTTATGTTTTTATTGGTGTCTCACAATTTAATCTTTGGTTTGCTGTAAGAAATATACTTAAAAGTATTGTTTTTTTAAATGCACAAATGAGTTAACAAAATCAGGGAAAGTCAAATCCTACAAAAGGAATCCATACTGCACATCTTGGTGACCCTGAGAGAGTTAAAACACATCCATTCAAAACTATTTCTGTTTGGATTGCACATTTACCTTGAATAAAAATCTAGGATTTGTTAAACTTACTGGAAGCCCACTGCAAATCCCTGTGTGACTTCTCCAGCATTTGGACCAGTGAAGTGCAGACCCAGGATCTTCTGGTCTCCACCCCGCTCACATACCACCTAAGGAGTTAGAAAACTGGATTTAATCCAAGGAGGTGTTGGTGGTAGCTGAGTACACTTTACTTGTTTTTCTGTACATCGTGTCCTCATCTGCTTTTGTCTGCGGCTGTCAAAATAACCATTGCATTTTAGCACTATTTTAATCTTTTTATATTATAGAGCAGGGCAAGTGGATCCCAAAGCTGACTTGCTACGGGCCACAGACGGATAAATCAAAGGTTGAAAGGATTATGATTAAAACACTCAGACTATTTCATTTCTTGGGTCAATCCCTCTCAAAATTGTCCTTTGAGTAGCAGTCTAAACCCCACCAACCTACTGCAGGAATGTTAATGAAATCTGCTCAAACATATCTATGAAAAAGTCACTGAGCAGCTTGTTCTGCAGTTTAACCCTACCTTTAAGTAACACTGGCTGGCATCACGCTCGGCGACAGTGAACTCCAGAGGCTTGTAGAAGGCATGGTAGACCTACACAGACATAAAACAGAGGACAAATAATATTATTATCTGGAGAAATGCAACATACAATGTATTATTGTTGTTTTTAAATCTGAGCAGTTTTATTTGTTATTCTGCCTAAAGACAATCAGTACTAAGTAAGTTTCCAGCAGTGACGATGATCTCTTCACGTGTACATTTTGCAAAGTGATGCATTCACTTTTTCTGAGAATAGCAATACAAATAACATAATAAAGACAGGTAAACAAAAATGCTTTGCAAACAATACACAATGCCTAATTAAAGAATTTGCTTTACAAGCAAATTTAAAGCCCATTGATGTTAGAGACGATTTATTTATTTATTTATTTTACAACAGATTAAGGAAAACTTATATAATAATGAGTTTATTAAATGGTATCAGGTCATAGCCCTAACTTACACGCTGCATTTAGATTAATTATGAGCTCATTCTGACTAACAATGCCATTGCAATACTTCATTAGCACTAATTTCAACACACTGTACACAAACAGAATAAAAACATCTTCGCTTGCTCATGATAGTGATTTATTTCAAACTCCTCACTGAAAACCTATATGTAAGTGTGTTTTATTCTGCGGGCGAACGTGCTGACACAAGTTGTGAGGGCCATGCAGCTGTCGGGGGCCGGTGCTGCAGTTCCTCCTCAGATCTCAGCGCGCCTGTCATCACCCCATACACACCTCAATCAGGCCTCCTGCTTGCCTGTCAGTCATAGTGAGCAGCCCCACCTCGCCGGCTAAACGGTTTATCGACGGGCCTCGTGCAGGTGTTGGCTAGCATCTTGCACACACCGCTTGTTTATGTAAGCACGTAAAATACTGAGCTGTTTGCCGTTGCACTGGATGTGTGTGTCACTGTTTGTTCAGGGGTTATAGGACATTGTATTTTTTTTATGCAGGCTGATGGCAATAACAGGCCACTAACACTGCCTGTGTAACTATCTTTGTGCGTGTGCGGCATGTAGCCATTCATTTCTTGATAAAGAAACTAAAGTTATTGTACAACAAAGTTACAGTAACAATAGTGGACCAATGTTACACCAGTTCTGTGTTGTCATATCATAAAGAGTGTACCATTCCTCATCAGAGACATGGTTCCTGCTCGCTGTTCAATTAATTTCACAGTACGTTGAGAACTTGTATTGACAACCTACAAAGTCCACAAACATTGTATTTCAAATTAAAGTTAAAATTCTTTCCCAAAACTGATGTTAACTTTATAATATATTAACAAAAAAATTTAAATAAAAAAAGAGCATATGTATCTAAATATATCATTTCCCACTGCAGTACAGTCGCCTCTGTACATGGGGCGCCGGCACTATCCACTACGCTACCGAAGCCCCATTGAGCATCATTACTGATTGCCAGAGTGACTCGCTGAGCAAATTCAAATTGTGCACTCGAGAACTCTGGATTTCCAGGGTACAGAAACAAATGTAAATGTCGCAAATCTGGGTTTGGCTTTCACTACCATTTATAAACATTGCCTGACAATTCCTGCATAGTATACCTTTAACTTCAAATGTGGACATATGAGCAGCCTCTATTCAAAACGCTACAAATCCATTTTGGAAATTCACTGCTTACAGCTGTGTTATAGCAACACATCTATCTTACCTCTATGCCGTCTTTTCCATGCCTCTTCTCAGCCTCCTCCTCAGATAGACCTACACAGCCATACTCAAGGGGGGTGAACACTGTGGTGGGCACCTGACACACACACGGACCAATTAAAATAATGATAATGACAGTTATTGTAAGTATATATTTGTTTCAAACACTTTAAAAGCAAAAATGACAAACCATTCTTTACTTTCAGTTTCTCAATTCTAAAGACTTGCTTCCTTTCTTTGTTACAGGTGATAGTAAATGTTGTTTTTCTATATCTAGTGAATATTTTGGGGTTTTGGACTGCTGGTCTGACAAAAGACATTTGAATACACCTTGCACTGTGCTGCATTAAAACATTTTTCACCTTTGTCTGACATTTTTCTGAGCAAATGACCACCCAAAATGCTGAGAAAATAATTGGCTGATGAACTGATAATGAAAATAATTCCTAGTATCAACTCAAAATCCCTACGATAAATTAAAAAAAGCATTGAATTTACAATTAGTAATTATATTTGCGCATACAGCAGGGGGGTTTGTGGGACCCCAGACCATGAGGAAGTAAGACAAAGTCAAAACTAACACGACCCAGGCTTAGGTCTGACAATTATAGTTGTCATGAATTATGGAGTTATCATTACCTTTAGTTTGTATTTCAATACAGTGATGGGAGCTAATCATTGTGTACATCATAACAATATATTCCAAACCTTTTCGACACCAAAACTATGCCAAACAAAATTTAGCTCATCTGTCTTAGAAGGCCTCTGTGACCCCATGTGAATATAAGGATAAGCTGTAATAAAATATACATTAAGACTTGCAGAAAAGCTGAATGTAACTAAACATATTATAATGACACTCTGGTATGCCAGGACTGAAGAGAGACTGGAGGCATACAGTAAGATGAGTGGGTATATCAGAGACTAACACCAAAACACCAAAATGATTACAATTTGTCTCAGATTAAGCAAAAAAACAACTGACTCACTGACACAAGCTATGAAAAGTTGGAGGGAAATGATCAGCCTCCAAGTGTGTGTGTGTGTGTTTGTGTGTGTGTGTGTGTGTGTGTGTGTCTTACATTGTCATAGTTCATGAGTTCAGTGCCGTGACCAGCCAGTCTGCGGGCAAGAAGCTTTCCAGCTTTAATGGCTGTTGGGGTCAATTCAGGACGACCCTATACAAGACAATTGAATTTAAGTCAGTATGTGAGGACGTCAAACACATTAGATCCAGATCTGTTTTTAAAAAAAATGTGTTTACTTTACTATAAGTTACAGAAGTGACAAGTTTAAACCATATGGGCTGTTTTTTTCTAATTTTAATCAGTTCTAAGTACACATATCAATACTCACTGCAGAAATAGAGTGAAATACAAACACACAGACAAAGTGGGCCATGAGTCTGTGACTGACACAGGTGACAAGTGCTCAACATTTAAACTATCTAGAACTGTAAAAAAAATCTTTGCGTCTGTGTTTTGCCTTTATTGTTCTGGATGTCTGCCAAAACAGACAAACACACACACACACACACACACACACACACACACACACACACACACACACACACACACACACACACACACACACACACACACACACACACACACACACACAGGATGGTGCAGGAAACACTAGGGCTGCGGGGCAATTCTAAAGGCATGACTTAAACCTGTTAAATTACCACCACACATCCTGTTGTCCCAAACATCTCCTGCACCTCTGCATGTATGTGGATGTGTGCTATGGTATTCCAGTAACTGTCATTCGTCATTACAATGCATTTCTTGGCACTGTTTTCTGACGAGAAAAAACAACAACAAAGCACTGGACAAAGTGAGATATCAACTCCCTGTTTAAAGAGAATTGAAAAAAGCCTCTGTGCTGCTATGATAAGCTGACAGACATATTTGGTTGAAGCATTACTCATCAAAGCGAACTGTCAATCAAAAAGAGTGTGTGTGTCATGAGGCCTGGGAGGCAGGAAGGAAGCACACAGCTGGTCGTGGTGAAAAAACAACACTGACATTACATGCAGCAGGTAAAACTAGTATTAACATGGCTGGTTCAGCTCAGAGCACACAGTCACTGAGCCAGAGATTATATGAAGATGGGCTGGAAGAGTTTCATTTAAAACTCAAATTGTGTCCTAAATTCCATACTTACATGCTGTTTAGTGCAGTGTGCAAACACTGGACACTACCCTGGCATAAATATCCCACAGTGCAATGAAGTTGTGATGACAACGTTCATAGCAGACAATGGTGCACAGCAACTAAGGCAGCTCAGTAACATCAATAGTGCTTCAGTTTAAGTGTCAGTACAAGGTTTCACTTTGCTTTGACGCAATATATTTTTAAAATTAGTTCAAAATATGAGCCGAAGGACTCCTATAGACAAAGAAAACACAAAAACTCAAGAGGTTCATCATGCTTGCTGTCAGGTATTGCAGATGCCCGTACAGCTGAGGTTGGCATAGGTTACCATGGTTATTTATCTCTAATCGGCAAGAGGGCGATCAGGAAGTGACTTGGTAATTCCATTTTAGTGAATCCGCACAGACACAAACCTCTGTTTATCATTCACACAAAAATATGTTAAAACGATTGTTCACATTTACAGTATGAGGTGCATAGTGTCCATTTGTGGAGTGGTGCTGGTAGGTTTCAATGTAGTGAGTAGTTGGTACCCACAGGTGGTCATTTGAGTGGGTCCCCAATAAAATTTGGGTTCTTTTACAAACTGTATTGTTAAACTCATGTTTGGTAATTATGGTTCTTTTAATGGCTATATTTAAGTATCATGAAAATGTATCTGAAAATTAAATAAAATCCAAAATCCGAAGACTTTATTTGACATATGATTGGGATTTGTGATGACGATAATAGAAATAAAAATTCAAATAAGTTACTGTATAAATTTAATAGTTCAACATTTAAAAACCATATGCTTATTTGCTTTCACTCTGAGAAGAGTTTTAAGCTTTCCTCTCACTTACTGAAGCTATGAACACAACAGGAAACAACCAACAACAAAACTGGTCTATAGTGAAAATTCAAACAGAGCATGCTCTGTGGATGGCAAACCATCATTAGGTCATCTCTGACATGAATCAATGCAGTATCAATCAGTAGCACAATCACATTATCACAATGTAGCATTATTAAAGGGAAAAACACGGCGCATCCCCTGGACAGTAAAGCACCATGACATGAGTGAATACAGCATCCACTGTCACAACAGATATCGTGGTGTAAGATAACAGCAGTGTCTGTAGTAATATCCGACATAGTTGTGAATTTGGGTGTACTTTATGAACCTTAAAATACAACGTTATTGTCTACCAGCAGTCTCTAGGAACCTCTGTGCCGCCCTGCAGTCTTTAATAGGAAACAGCTTCAGAGAGCCGGGGATGAGAACAGGTGGGAGAGCGGACAGGTGTCAGATCTGCGCAAAGCACCAGGACAACAACGCATCACAAACCGTATGATAATAACACAAGTTTCACTCTCAGCGGTTTCTGTGACATAAGAAATAGTTTCAAAACTAGTAAAGTCACCTAAGGCCACTGTTTCAACACAGATTGGTGGTCCACAGTCACTCCCTGGCATATACTGACATGCAGCATGTGAATGCATGGCACATGTCAGTACACTATTTAGTGCAGTTCAAGTAGTATTTTGCGAACCCTATATTGGGGATGTTGATATTATGATGAAGGTAAATTTTCCACTTATTGTGCAGCCCTAGTTTACAAATACAGCTGTGGGGTTTGTGAGACCCTACACAATGAGGAATCAAGCCAATGTCAAAAAACAAAATTAACTTTTTTTTTAGTCTAGAATTTATCCCTCCTTCCATCAGACACACCACAAATCTTTATGACCTTAATTAATGGTAAGGGCCTATGTGTTAGTGATAGCACCCAAGCGTCAGATAAATGGGAATACTCTTTTACAGGAAGCGTGAAATTAAACTAGTTTTGCTCTCATTGGTGGTTATTTACCTCATGTTGAGTACAGGCTGGAGGTCAACATTTGTTTACCACACATTACATCTCTGACTCAAGTGTCATCAGATCTACTTAATATATTTATTCCAAAGACATACAAATTTCAGCATTTTAAGGAATGGTACTTAACTAATTCTCCAAGTTAAATCCTAGATTTCTCCCATACAGCTGACAGACCTCAGCTCAAACTAAACTTTGAAAGCCATTTACAGAGACTCTGTCTTAATTAAGCCTAATTATTATGCAGAGTTTTCCCATCTGTGACTGTTATCAGGGCTGCTTCTGCTGTCAGAGTGGTGTCTGAGAACAACACGTACCTCTCCGATGTCACCAAAAGCATAGATGTTTGGCACCGAGGTGGATTCGTCGGCACCCACAACTATTTTCCCCGTCTCCTTTTTGAGTTGCACACCAAGCTTGTCCAGGCCCAGGGCTTTGGTTTCAGGGGCTCTGCCTGAGGTCAATGAAAGGAAACAACACAAGGAGAATATTACATTACAACTCAGGAGAGACAGAGGTGTGGGAGAGGAGACAGGCTCTCTGTACAGTGTTCACAACACTATCTGCTGAGGTTTGAAGGTATGTGCCGTCACTGCCTTCAGAAAACCTTGTCCAACAATTACAGAGTTATCAAAAGCAGTTGATACAATAGGGGGGTTATCTGTACAGGGTTCCTCACACCAACAGTAGCATGCAGCTGGATTATTCCATACTTGTAGTATGGAATAATACTACAGACCAAAGTGGTGGACTGACGGTATGGAATAATCCAGCTGCATGCTACTGTAGGTGTGAGGCGTTCCAGTCAAAGTCGAAGGTCAGAACTTCCCAGTTGAAATTTCCAGCGTCCAACCTCTAAGCGTCCCATGTACACAACACCAACCATAAACAAAAAACATGGCTGACTGTGACAAACTGATGTTGCATTAGCTGGTGTAGATGCAACTGAACTTTTAGCAGTGCAGCCTCCTTGAAACAGAGGAGAAAAAAAATGACGCACAAGGTAACAGACGCTATTATAAATAATATTTTACTGCACTTTAATACTTGGAAATGTATCTAACCTCATAGAAAAACTGTAGTCTACAAGTACGTCCTACCCCCCTCCCCAACTGATTGAAATGAACTCTTCCATGGGTGCTGCCAGTGTTGTGTGACGTCAAAGAACTGCTTCTTCTTTTTTTTTTTTGCAGGTGTTTGGTTGTGAAGACATTTCACTCAAAACCAAAACTATCAATGTCATGGAGATGCTAGAGAAAACGTCAGCGGAAAGTATCAAAAGTTATTAGGATTGATCCTCTGGAGACCATGAATGTCTTTAGCAAATCCATCCAATAGTTGATGAGATTTTTCAGACGAAAGTGGTGGACTAACGGTGCATTTCCTAGAGCCATGTCGCTAATATAGCTAAAAATGGCAAACATCTGTCAGCTCCGGCCCCTCAAATCTGCAGATTTTCTTGTTTTTAACAATTTCATATTATTGTATCATCGAAATTGAGTTATGCACTGTTGGTTGAACAAAATGAGCAATCAACTAATCAACAATTACCAGCTCAAATCTTAACACACCAGTACCAGTGCTGACCTTCAAATATAACTGAAGGTCAAACCCTAATTCAGAAGTGTTAAATAACAAAACAATCACAACATCTGGCCAGGTGAGAGAGAGGAGTAGAAACTGATGAGTAGTTGGGAATTGGTATCCCATCGACCTTCTGGGACATCCAAAGGTGTGATTTGTGACACTTCCTGGGGGACGGCTGACTGATGCTGTCGACACGGAGTCTCTATGTGATGGGGCATGGACCACGTACTCCCCTCCCCATTCCACAGCTCCTCGCAACCTGCCTGGGTAGCATAATAAACACCCGGCCCTGAGCTACCCATGTAGATGCTATCGGAAAGCAAAAATAACAAACCTCTGAGACCCCTTTTCCTGGCTGGAGCCGAAGAACAACGTCCTCCCCCTCTTCTCAGACTGGGGGGGCTACAGGGACCTGTCTAGTGCGCCACAGCATGGGTGGTTAAAGGCAATAGAGAGCACAGAGAAGGAGAAGAGAGGGGAAGTTGGGCAGTCATGACCAATTCCCAAAAGCAAGACTTCTAAATATTTTCCCGTCCTATATGTCCACAACAGTGGAACAGTCTACATATACATGTCATTCTCTCAGTGAAATCATTTCAAGTGAACTGCAGTGGAATTTAGCTATTTAGATTTTGAAACAGAATTTTCTAATCTGTACATATATTATTTAAATCCTGCATATATTATTTAAATCCTGCAATTAAAAAAAGTAAGAATATATCTAGAATATTCCCTTATAATGAATACGAGTGATCAGTGATGTAGCCAAAACAGCTCTAAGGCCTTTAAGATTTCTTTACTATACATTCATACGAAGTATATAAACAATATCTTAATGGATTATAAACACACTATAATGAAGTTGCCAGCTGATTGTTATGTTTTTATTAGTGTATTTGTCAGCAATTATCTCTTGGGAAGTATAAATAGTAAAATAGATTACACAGCTGTAATCACGTAACTTATAGTATATCTTCACACTTTATATGAATATGAAATAGGATATATATGTAACATTATTTAGTGATTTGATGTATTGATACTGATCATGTATCAATTTACATATTATTATGAATTACTTATGTGTAAATTCTATGTCTTCACTCTATCTGCCGCTGAAGGCCATGAGATGTGTGTGTGTGGAGAAATTTGTAAGAGGACCTTGAGTTTTTTGGGGGGGGAATTGTTTTGGTCAAACCACCATTTCAGGGTCAAGCGTTAATCTTCATGACTTTTGAACACTTTTTTAAAGCTTTAAACCTGCCTGTGAAGGATTTATACGTGTGTTTTACTGTTAATAAATGCTTTATTAAACACTTTAAGACATGTGATACTGTATTATCAATTACCTTTATACAGCAGTTAGTGTTGCTTCATATGAGAAGTTATAATAAATGACAAATACACTGATAAAGGTCAAGTTGGGAGATTTTTTTTGGACTGACTTTTGCGTCCCCTCGCAATATGTTACACTCCCTTGCAATTAATTTTGCGTTACCTCGCAATACATTGCTTTACCTAGCAATATTTTTTGCGTTCCGGTGCTGTCTCCAACCACCTCCAGGAAGCTCCACACTGCGTAAAAACGCAGCGTGGCCAGGCACTGCACCTCTGGGCTGAGGGCGAAATTGCATTTGGACAGCCTGATGTGCACAGCACATACAGGAATACACTTGTTATTCCTCATACTTGTAGCACTTTGAGATCTTCTGATGAAAAGGGCATTATAAATAAAAAAACAACCAAAAAAACCCCAACTTATTTTTCGTCTTATTATTTTTCTTCTGCCAGATTTCGGTGCGTAACTTGTGCCACAGCTTTGAGCACACATAGGGTCTTCATAAAACATATAGATTCAAGATTCAAAGTGTTTACTGTCATATGCAAAGTAAGGACACGCGTTTCCCTGCAGAATGAAATTTGTTCTTTTCTGTCACCAATTAATGCCAAACAATATAAATCTGAAGTATAAAATAGATCAAAAATATATACAGCGCGCACTGTTTTAACATCTCCTTGCTCAGTGTAATATTAATGTGCCTGCTGCGGCCGGATCTGTGAGCGTTTGGTGGCTAAGAAGTCTGTTAAGAGTGGGTCAGCTCGATCTTACAACTCCTTAGTGAAAGATCTTCTTAAGCTAAGAGTGATGTGGGAAACGCGGCCATTATCATGTCAACATACAGGGTAAATGTGTCCTGAGTTTATGACATTTACCGGGAGAGCTAGAGCCATTTGACTAAAGCTGACGTTATTACTGCTGTAATGATGTTATTAGGCTAAATACTTCATTTCTAACAGTGTCTGAGCTGATTTATTGACACAGCATGCTTGTAGGCTGCTGCAACGTTAGGTTTACAGAGGAAATAACGGGAAATAACGGGATGTGACTTAATCGGGTGAAAATATCGCTAGTGAAACAGAAACAAGCGTTAGTTAGGGGACAAGAGCCAAGAGTCACAAAGACTCACGTATGTTAAAAGTTATTTACAACCGGTGTATTTACTATATGTGTCCGGGGTCCTTCGTGACCACTAACTTGTCCCCAAACAAACGAATGTTTATGTTAGGCCTATGTGTTTCACTAATGTTCTTTATGTATTATGAAGAATGTCAGGCTAGACAATCAGTGGCAGAGTTGGGCCCGGAGTCACAAATAGCGCATTTCGCCTGACACAGAACCGGCACGGTGCTGGTTCCCAAACCTAATTAAGTAGGCTACTTACAACGGCATGAAAAACAATAATAACAACACTACAGTTTAAAAGGAGATCTCGCGAGCTTTATACAAGTTTATGTTGGTCACCGATCACTGCGGGCATCTAAGAGGAAGTGACAATGGTGGTTCATGGGAATCCAAAATGTTATTGCAAGGGAATGCAAAACTACCGCGAGGGGACACAAAAGTATTGCGAGGTAACGAAAAGTATTGCGAGGGGACGCAAAAGTCAGTCCAAAAAAAATCTCCCGACTTCACCTTTAAGGGGCTCCGTAGATAAACACTTCATATAGCTGCAAAAACCTGGGGATGTGCGTGATTAGTAGATCTCGCTACTTGGCAGCATAAGTATTATTCTGTTAAATGTATTACTTTTTTTTTATGCAACTGGATTTTTATATTTGCATTTAAAATACGATTTGGTTATTAAAAATGTGATCACTGTTTTTTAAAATGACTCTTACAACATACACAATATCTTTCTCGGACAATGTTAAACCTTTAAGGCTAGCCAACTAGTCAAAGTTTAAGCCATTTAAATGTCAGGGAAATTAGTTATTAGGAACATCCCTACCTGAACTACATTGTAGTGTACAATATACATTTTATTTGAGTTTGTGTCTAGTAATGGTCTGCATGCTGTTGAGGATTCATCTCCTTGACAAGACAAAACATCTGCAGCTGAAACATTAATTACTTGATATTTCTGCTTTAAAGTATTTAATTTCAGCATCAATTACTACAAAAATATCCATTTTAGCCGACAAAAATCCATATCAATACAATCTGACAGCTAAGTGTAAACTTTCTCTCTACATAACTGGCCTTCCTGTCTGTAGCTCCACTCACTGCTGTTCTGTAGCAGTGACCACAGCTCCATTGTACAGCGAGGACACAACAACAGTGGGCTTGCTGATAAGGGATTGGTTGGAGCTGGGACACACACACACAGACACACACAGTGGTCCAGCATGACAAAGCCTGTTGTGACATTAAGAGGAAGCCTTCAGACTGCTAGGCTAATTAGCAACAACAACTCTCCAAAAGCTGAAATGAGAGCTGGATGCTTATCTGATCAATCAAATGAACAAAGACAAAAGGGAGAGCAGTGTGAGGGGGCAGATGTTTTTCTTGGGGGAACAGATCAGACATACAGGATGCCAAAAATTGATTACTTGTTCTATTTCAGGCCAAAAAAGATTTTAAGATGCAAATCGATAACGACCTTGGTAACTTGTAGCGTTGGTGCATCAACAAAAATTTTATAACTGGAAATACGTTACATTTATTCTATAGACAGTTTGGTATGTTTTAAAATCTACAAATGAATGTAAGTCCTCTTGGCTTGCATTGAGGAACACAAACATTGCAGAGTTTTATAGGCTCTGCAAACTTATTTTCTCATCAGCTTCTTCGTGAGTGATGGGATCCTACGAGAAGAAGCTATTTTCTGCCAAAGTTTCTCATTGGTACAAAGTGAGTTGGGTCTTATTTGGAAAAAGGTGATGTCACGTACCTCTCTGCACCAATCAGACTTAAGCTACGTTCGATCAAAATATGACGACATATTAAAGTTGTCAGCACTGTCCATCAAATCTGATCAAACTACCTCCACACAGTCCCTGAAGTAAATTATCTGAGGTTTTGACCGATAAACTCTCAATAAATAAATAAATACAAACCTAACCTAGCCTAAAGGTATTTTTTCCCAACTGGTTGTTGCTTATTTGGTGATGAATATTTAATGTTACAGAAAAATACTAAAAGATTTATAGCTACATTTTCAGGGGTTTCTGGTATCTAGTCTAGCTGTTGGTTTTTAAACTGGACATTCAGATTTTATAGTTTAACACTCACACATTTGAACACGGACTGATAGAGCGAGTGTGTGTCTATATTAATGTTAGCTAAAAGGGGAAAAGGGACAATGGTTTCAAAATCAAACAAAATCGAAAAACTGTTGAAAAAAGTAACACACTGGTTTTTTAATACATAAACACCAAAGCTATGCCATGATATAAAAAAATGCTTGTTATATTTATTTTAGATGTACAGTTTGACATACTGTTCACCAAGTTGTGAAAGCTGATACTGCTGCAATATTCAGTGATTCTTTGTTGCCACATTTTTGCCCTAAATCTCTAAAATAAGAATAATATATGAGGCCATTTTTGGTCACTTTAAATATTTCATGATTACACTGCAATGTAGTGTTAGCAAACTAGAGAGCAACACTCACGGGTGTCATCAGTAACTTCCAAATCTGAGAGGCAAATGTCTAAAAAAAGAGGAAATGTTTTCAAATGACATCCTTCAGTACTGTAGAGCGCAGAGAGGAGGAAGACTAATATGCCCACCGTCCGCATGCAGACAGGAAACGTGGAAATGTTCTGTTTCCTGATGCGTTTCTGCAGGCACACCTGGACAGGGGAACAGCCAGGAAGCCAGGAAGGAGCAGAGGAAAGGTGGAGGGAGGCAGGGCCATGGAGAAGGATGTGGCAGACAGTGGTGATACTGTCCCCCGGTCCCCTCTGGCCTTTTATAACTCCACAGAGGCCTGGGACCCTGCCTGGCCCCTAGTGTAAGGTCACAGTAAAGGGAAGTGGCCTTGTACTCATAACTCCTGCATGCACACATCAAAGAGCAGAGGCCACGGTGTTACTGGTTCTCACTGAACTGTATGGGAACAAAAGTTGTAGTGATGTAGCTGGGTCCTCGCAAGGTTTCAGCCGGTAGCAAAAACACATGGATATTGCTGGTGGTGCAACAACTTAATACGTAACACTGTTCTGATATAAGGTAAAGTGACCTAAAGCTGGGGTGCACAAGCTGATGATGCTGTTGGGCAGACTAATAACAAAAACTAACAAATAATGTGATGCATTTAATGTAAAATGACATATGAGAGAGGCTTAAAACAGGCTACAATACTAATAAGTGTGGTGCACTGTGGATTGGAGTCGAAAATAATTTGCCACATCCAACATGTCAAGTGCTTTGCTGAGATTGGGTGAGAACTCTTTTGCTCTAATGAAGACAGGAAACATCAGGGTGTAGCACCTCACGCATGTCAGAGTACCCACTGATTCATGCACTCAATGCATATATCATTCTCACTAGCAGTCTCACGCTGAGACGATGTGGGAATTGAGTCACGGGAGGGAGGAACAAACGTCATCTCAGCTGCAGGGTCACGCACATCCTTGTTGCTGTCACACGCACAGAGCAGGAGAAGACCACCCCCACCCCCCCCCCAACAACACTGAAAGCGACAGTCTGGGCACTGGAAAAGCCTGGTAGTCAGATTTTCAGAAGCACTGCGCTATCTTTGATAACCGCTCAACACAAACAAGCTGATGGCTGTGACCCTGACAGATGTTCCCTCCATTGTTGCTCATACTGCTGGTGGAACGGGAGAAGTGAAATGATAGAATAGAGAATGACTAAATGAGAAAGAGGAGGAGGAGGAGGGCTGGTGGTAATGGCAGGCAGACGGCCGCGGGCAGGGGTGGCAGTGACAGATGCGGGGTTGGTTTCCGCAGGGCTGGCATGGGCAGGAAGGCCCAGAGAGGGGGAACAAAGAGGGGAACGTGGTGACCCTGTGCCTGGGTGCATCCTGCCCCATCCTGCCCGACTCCAACCAGAGAGCCACGGAGCCAGCGGTGGGTGATTAACACTTCCCCTGGCCATTCCCATCACTCAGGCTTTATTACTTTGTTTTCAGCCTTGATTCCTCTGCTATATGCTGATACTGCACTTGTGGGTGGCAATGAAATTGATGGTGGCAAGGAGATCAGTCATACTAGTGTTTTATTTCAGGGACATATATATGGGAAACAACATGGCTGCTGTATTACATGTAACCCTGGAGATGAATAGCTGTATCAGAACTTCCAAAGTCAGGTTTGTCATAATGCAGGCATTTTATTATCTATTATACATCTAAAAAAAGATGGCTTCATATTTAAAAGGAACGTAGCTGATTAAAGGGACAGTTCACCCCCAAATCAAAAACACATATTTTTCCTCTTGGCTGTAGTGCTATTTATCTATCAAGATAATTTTGATGTGAGTTGCAGAGTGTTGGAGATATCAGCTGTAGAGATGTCTGCCTTCTCTCCAGTATAATAGAACTGGATGGCACTCAGCTTGTGGAGCTCAAAGCGCCAAAATAACACATGCAAAAGACTCAACAGCAATGTCTCTTTCCAGAAATCATGACCTGATTACTCAAGATAATCCACACACCTTGTTGTCAGCAGTCAAATGTAGGAACTATTTTCTTTCTATCGAACTACACCTGCTATCTCACCTAGCACCACTCAGCTGATGTTTATGTTTTGTTGTGCCACAAGCACTAGCCTCTCATCCATGAATAGATGCGTGGTTCCTTTTTTTTGTTGATACGGTTACCAGGTGTAGTCTGGTAGAAAAAAAATAGTTCCTACATGAAACTGCTCCCAACAAGGTGTGTGGATTATTTTGAATAACTGGATCATGATTTCTGGAAAGAGACATTGCTGTTTAGTTTTTCAAATGTATTTATTTAGCGTTTTGAGCACCACAAGCTGAGTGCCATCTAGTTCCATTATATTGAGAATAGGCAGACATCTCTATGATTGATAGACCAAAACAATCTAGACTGATTAATAGCGCTGCAGGTAGGAGTTAAAATAAATATTTTGGATTTTGGGGTGAACTTTTCCTTTAAATAGTTAATTCAAAATCAAACATCTGTAAGAGTTGTTTAGTCTTCTGGGGGAAGTCAAATTTAAGTCTCAGTTCAATTGAGACATGTCAGAGTCATGTCTCAATTCAGTCCAGAGAAGTCTTGATCACTTCTTGGGTCAGTTGAGACAAATCAAAGTCAAGTCACAAATCTTAATCATATGAAGTCAGCTGCAAGTCTTGTGGCAATAACATATTCATTTTCCTTTCAAAGCTATGTCAATATTGTAATATTCAAGGTGTGAGGCTATGCAAGACATGCCTGACACTGTCTTATTTATATGTCATTGGTCCTGGATCTTATATCATAGATGCAATGGTAAAAACATTGATGGAGAAAGCACACGCCGTATGTAAACAATGCCTTTATGTGATAAAACACAACATTAGGTTACGTGCCTGGACGGCCATCTTACTCTGCTAACTTCTTGCAGCAGCACAGCAACATTAACTGCTCTGTTTGAACAATGTTCGGCTGAAAAAACATGCATGCAGACTTAAATTCCACTGTGTTGTTCTGTCACGAGTTGCAGTGACTTAAACCAATGCTGAGTGAGATTGGCAAATGTAGGCAGAGCAAAAGTGCTCAAGCCAATAATGGGTGACAAGCAAGAAACAACTGACTTGTCTATGAACCTTGACAGTTATTACTGTGCCAAAATTATTTTGTTAAATGATCTCGTTGCTTACTGAAATTTTATGGCTGTTGGGAGAGGTTTGCCTTCATGGCTTAAAGCCAGATAGCCAGACAGTATAAGGTAAACTTTACTGCACCTGACCGGTTACAGTTGTTTATTATTTAAGTAGTGTTTTCATCTTTTATGGCCAAAAGCATAATAGAGAGGGGTGTCAGCTTCTTCTCTAGCAGACTGTGTTAAATAGGCATATATTGTCTCCTATCAATTACAGACCATTGAATCGCATCAAATCGAAAATGTACCGTGGCAGACTTTCTAATATCTGCAAATATTATATCGTTGTCCAAAGAATTAATATAATATTGTGATGAAACTAGTGATTTCTTCCCCTGGTCAACAGTCAAGTACAGGTCAAGTCTCGAGTCCTTATATTTGTGACTTAAGTCTAACGCGTAACCCAGTCTCAAGTCCAAAGCCTTGGCATCTCCTCTAGCCAAGTGTCCAGAGGCAACACAATGAGCCTTTACCACGCCATGGTGTGGTTCTCTTTTTAAGCCTTAGCCCTGTGATGTCATTGTAGTGGGTGGTTGGGTGGGGGTGAAAGGTGTCTCTCATGCATATTACTTAAATGTTCCATTCTTTGTTATCACATGTATTCAGGTTTGTTTCATTTAAAGTGAATTGACTGAAACATGTGAACCACACACAGACTCACCAACTGCCCACAACACAGAGTCGTAGGTGTCCTTGTGTTCGTTTCCTGTGAGGGTGTCAGTCCAGGTCACCTGCAGGGCTCCAGAGGAGAGTTTGTCCACTCTCTGTGGGACACACTTCCATGCAAACTTGGTCCCATATGCCTCCATGTAGTCTGTCACTAGACCTGCCATTTGCTGTATAAACCAAAAGAGAATATCCACCTTCAAACATGACAAAAAACACTATCATGATTACGGACAATAAGCAGACTTTAGTTCAGGGAGCAATACCTGATCAAACCCCCGGAGGGCGATGCTACGAACCATCACTGTGGTGTCCAAGCCCACGCCAGTGAGAAAGCCTGCACACTCCAGAGCCACATCTGAGTAAAACCAGGTTGAGGATGACAGTATTTTTCTGGATTTGCAGGTACAGCAGCACCTGATGTGTGGCTATAACACCTGCACACTGACACTCTTGCACAACAAGAAAGTAACTTATAAAGAAGGGGGATCACAGTCATAAACTATCATGTAAACAAGAAAAATGGATTTAGAACAATGTCACAGTGTGTTATGATAGTTCAGTGCATGATGTATCTCAGACTGAGACCTTGTCTGAGGGGTCTCAGTACTGTAGACATGGCACCCAGAGTGTCAAATAAATGCTAAGAGTTATTCAGAAAAAACAATTTCAAACTGGTCTGATGCCAGTGTGATTTTTTTTTAAATTAAGTCAGTAACTTTACCATTGCCCTGCTGACAACCAGCAGACGTTATACAGTGACTTCATTTACAAGCTCTCTGGCAGACAAAGGATACAGCTGGCTCCAACCACAAGTCTGCAAAACATAAATAAAGACAAGCCGTTAGTCGAACTAATAATACAATAAAAATACATTTCAACATTTGTGCAGCGCACTTTGGCCAAATAAAATAAAGCAAGTCCAAAGTTGAAAATGTTTACTTTAAATCCTTGAATTAGAGAGGTGATGAATTACAAAACTTCACAACCTCAGAGGGAGGTGAAGACGTGTGAAGAGAATGTAGAAAACGGGGAAGGTAAAAGGTATGTGTGCACTCGCAATGCAGTATCAAGGGTATAAGTGTGTGTGTGGTCCAGGTGAATCACACTTCTAATCCAGCCCTGAGATCTGGAGTATTGAGGAGGGCTAATTGCCAGCGTTTAGACTAATCCCTGCAGATGGGGTGTGCCATGTTCAAGGCTCAAGTCCACACATTAGCCGGCTGAGTGATGCCCGTCACCCGCATGGAAGAGGCCCTTCTCTCGCCCTTGTTTTTACCTCTCCAACCCAGACCACCTTCCCTGACAGTTTGGGCTGCCTGCGGCACATCCTGCTCTTGTCCATGCTAAACTAACTGCTAAAAGCCCCGGTGCCCATTTTGTCTCCATCTGTGTAATGTACAGCTGCACTTAGCACGTATTGTGAAGTAGCTTAAAGAAGATTAGGCAAAGAGCTTTAGCTTGATTCTACACTTTCATCACTGAGAAACTGTCTCTTTCCCCCTAGCCCTCCTTCCCTCACATTGTACACTGGTCTGGAGTCTGTACAGCTGTTTGATTTGTCATCTGACAGATGATGCTATAGATCCTTTACAACCTGTCTGACCCCTTTTAGCAATGGTGACATTTAGGGGGCATGCAGACAGATTTGAGAGTGGCTGAACAGTCTCTCAAGCTGCCTGATTAATGGAAAAACTGATGTATATTTCTACAGGCCACCTGCAGACATTCCAAAAAATATGGGGACATTTAAGCACCTCTTGGAAATTATATAGCCAACTTTGTAGCTTTTGACAAAAAATGTAGCTTTCTTCTGAGCTGATAACTGCTCAGAAGGGAGCTCATATTATGAGCTGCACAAAAATGTAGCAACATCAAATCATTCCCTCCCACTTTGATTTTCATCTGTGTTTTAGAAAAACTGCCATGCTAGATTAAAGAAAATATCACAGACATGAAACAGTCAAAACTATAAAATGTGTCTAATAAAGGGAGTCACCGTGATTGTGAGAAAAGGCGCAGCTGTCTGGTCCATTTGTGTGTTGTCTCATACGACACTGGACTCCCATTTAAAGTAACACATTGGTCAAGGAGTCTCGTGACAAACAGAAACATTATAAAACTCTTGAGGTTTGGCTCCTGACAGCTGAGTGGTAGGATGTGGTTGGGAGATCAAGCCAAGGCTCCACTGAACCCACAACTCCTAAGGACAGAGGTTTGCTGTTGACTGTCTGTGGCAGTCTGTTAACCTTGGGAAGTTCTTCAGAAGCCCCAACACTGATAAACACTAGATCTGGATACTCCTGTGTGTGTCTAGAACGTGGGAGGTTTTGTTGCAAAGGCTTGAAGTGTGTCCAACTTCAATACTTTTATCAAAGTTGCTTAGACTTCCTGAGGGCATTTCAGTTTGCCCACAGTCCCATGGGCCACACAGTCTTAGTCTTGCCAAAGCTGCATGGACCGTATGGCAGTGTAACAGTGGGTTAAACCTGCTTTGAACCAGCGTTCAAACATTAATTACTAAATACAAAAAACGAATACATATATTTTTATTTTTATTTATTTATTTTTTTAAATATTATAAATATATTATTTTTTAACCCAGAAACAAACTAAATTTAACAAATTCAAGTTACATACATGTCACCCTGGAATATTTTATATCTCTGCACTTAAAACTCGGGACACCTTTCAATGAGCCTAGTTTTTTATTCCATGTACCTGTCAGGTTACATTTTCTTTTAGAGCATTAACTGGCCAGTATAAGAGTTCATAAATGGACCGATTCTAAATCCCTGTGAAATCCCATGGATCTGGCTTTTATTATGATAAAAAACTTCTGGTGTTTCCTACTTTTCCGAGGTTTCCTGAAGAGTTCTAGATACAGGCAAAAAGAGACCCTGTAAATGTCTTTTTCCTTTATAATGGCTGGTAAATTATGCTTCAGCCATCTGTGATACTTTGTAATAATCTGGTGAAAGATATTCCCGGGAAGTGTGGTCCTTGTCAAACATACAACACAACGCAGAGTTAGACCGACAACACAAACCCTCATTCTGCTCCATCTCATTCAAGTACTGGCCTATCCCCAGACCAGTATCACAGTCCTGCTGGCACGCGCTCACTGCTTTCTTCTGGTAGCATGATGATGGCAGCCAGCTCTGGGCTTTGGCCTGAGGGCCAAATCTGTCACTCAGGTGTGTATGTGCTCCAAGACCCATTAGACAGCCATCACTCACCTGCGACCCCCTCCCACAGCAGCCCCGCCAGCACAAACAGCCTCTCGGACCTCACCTGCACAGCTGACAGCTCGGCAGCACAACAACGTCTCTGGCTCTGATCAGACTGTGTGGTTTACCCTTAAAGAGGAAGCTAAAGCTAATGCTAACCCATAGCTAACTCCTTTACAGCCTGCGGGGACATGGAGAACTCCACTAACCATCACACTCTTACATCAAAGGACTTCCTGAGCTCAAGTGGTCTCTCTGAATGGATAATTCTGCTTAATATACAAAGACGTTTTGTTGTATGGGTGAATGCTTCAGAAGTAATTGTTTAAGGATGGCACTCATGTTTATTTGTTGACTATAAATGATTTTGTATTGCCACCAAGTGGTCAAAAAGCTGAATAGCATACTTGCAACTATACATATAGTACATTAGAATACCACACATCTTAGAATTAAAATTATAGAGAAACTGATGATCCTAAAAAATATTTAAAAATAGGATAAAGTGCAGCCTTGCCAAAAAAAATTGCAAGCACTAATAACCACCCAAAACAAAAATGCAATAAAGAAATAGCAGCATTAAAAACAATTAAAAACTCAATGCCCCAGGTGCAGACAGTCTAGATACATATGAAGCTTAAATATCAGAATCATTATTTCCGCTTATCTGTCACCGTGAGGCAAACAACAACTGCAACCCAGGTATCCCACAACCACTAGTCACGTCTGCATGTTGTGCCAAGAGGAAACATCAGGGAAAGACCAATTAACCAGGTGATGACAGGGGCTAAATGGCTGGATTAAAGGGCTTGTTCTGTAAAGGTCAGGATGCACGCCGCTAATCTGAATCATGAGGCGAAGACAGGCTGACAGGAAGGGAGAAAAACAAACTCCGTGTCACTGATGAATGATTACAGTGCG
Organism: Epinephelus awoara; assembly: GCA_035609425.1. Taxonomy (NCBI): domain Eukaryota; kingdom Metazoa; phylum Chordata; class Actinopteri; order Perciformes; family Serranidae; genus Epinephelus; species Epinephelus awoara. Next base: position 32,484,269 of record CM069302.1, read on the forward strand.
TGACAGTGGGATGTGTCGTGTCAGCGAGCAAGGTAGTGCGGTGAGTTCGAGCGAGGTATTAATACTGCAGAGGTTAGAGGTTCTGTTTCCCTTGTAGCTCATTGTATAGACAACGACGGCATTAATCTTACACATACTAAAATGTATGCATTCATGGGTGATATTATTTTGAGAGTAAAGCACCAGCAAAATATTTGAGTCCATGTTAACCAACAAATTAGCAAAATGAATGCTACTGTCATCATTGTGGCAGAGCTACAACTGCATGCAGGCCATCATCACAGCATAAAATCAGATGCAGAGGGCACTAACTGGCTAATATTTAGCTACTAACACAATTTAATTTAATCGAATGAGTGTGCATGTGTGTGTAGGTAGGTGGAGGGCTTCCTCACGTTTTTCCGGGCGACTTTTTCAGCCAAAAGATATCATCACTGGTAATGCCGTGCTCCATTGCTCCTGGGACCTGTAACATAACAAGAGGTAAAGCTGTGAGCACAACTATCCACCTATCAACAGCTCTATCAATAACGTTGAACTCAACAGTCTGCTCACTACAACCTGCTATCTTTTGTGTGTTAAGGCTTGTACGTGTGCCATGGTGTAATGCTTCCAAGCCACATTCTCCATTTCTTCAGCGGTTTTGGCTTCTCTGTCGCTGTAGGGTATCTTTCTTATTTGTTTTGTCTATCCGGTAACCAGTCAACCAAACATCACATGTTGGCAGAGAAAACAGAGAAACACGGTGGGGGAAGGATGACAGAAGTGTTACTTACATTTGTGGGGTAGTTGGGCCGTCCACCCGTGGCGATCACAATGTTCTTGGCCGTCAAGGTTGTCTGTACGAGAGAGGAGGGAAATGTGAAGCAATAGATTTCATTCATATCCTTTAAAAAACAAGGAAATGTCAAATAAAAGCAAGTGGTCTCCACAGTGTCCTGCGTTCAGCTGATGATGGAGACGCTTTGAAATCACTGAAACAAGTAACAGTACTCTCTAGGTATGGAGGTCTTAAATCTGGATTTTGCACTTTAATTTATTCATTCAATAAAAAGCAAAAAGAAATATAAAACTTTCTTTTCATAATAGCATATTACGGCTGTTGTGTGTAAAAAAACCAAGTAAAAATATGGAGCTGGAGTATTATGTAGGTTATGTACATGGAAAAAATTCTCTGAGATTAAAAAAAAAGTAAAAATTTACAAAAGAAAGTTGTGCTGACGACCAAGACATGACCATAGATCTGTAAATATATATAATAATATATAAAATCATGGATGTAGCTACTGTGACATCACCCACTGGCCTGTGGACTGCTGTTTTAGCCTCAAGTTCAGCATTTCAGCCATCCTCGTGTTGGTGTTTTGGAGATAGAAGTGACCGAATTAGGACGAGAGGGTGGAGCTGTGGAGGAGTGACGGGTGGATTTGTAAACTGTAACGACACCTCGTAGGCAGCCTGTCACTCAAGTGGCCCCACCCTAAAATACGTGCAACTTTAAGCTATTATTTAGTGTGAACGGGTGAGTTATATACAAGTTCACCCCCCTTACAGTTGTCATGGATGTTGAAATTACCTGTGTAAATTCAAAACCATTTTTGTACTAGGCTGTAAACTGTTTATTTCTGCTGTAAGGTTGGGAATTTGAACATGGGCTTCTATGGGGATTTACTTTTGTTTGAAGCCAGCCTCAAGTGGCCTGTCAATAAACTGCAGTTTTTTTGCACTTTTGTGTTGGTGTCTTATTTCAGCCTTGGAGACTGCTGCTTGGACACTGCTTCACCATCAGCTGGACCCCCTTCCAGGGTGTCCTATCAATGTCATATTATGATGCTTCCAGAAAAGGGTCTGTTCAGATATACTGCTAATGTTTATGTACACACTGTGCATTCAGCAGCTTTATATATCCTAAAAACTGGAAATAATAAGTCAACTACTGGCACATTTAAAAAACAATATGCCAGCATTAAGTTACACAGGACATGAACCCAAGTCTCCTGGGTGAAAGTCCTGTGCTTGACCCATTCACCAATTTCAATTTTTCAATTTTATTTATAAAGCCCAATATCACAAATCACAATTTGCCTCACAGGGCTTTACAGCATACAATACCCCTCTGTCCTTAGGACCCTCACAGCGTATAAGGACCCCCCCACCCCCCACCCCCCCAAAAAAACAACCTGTCGTACAGAACAGATCAGCATAATAAATTAACAGTAATTCGCATGACACAATGAGACAGAAAGAGAGACAGAGACAGAGAGAGATGCAGGACAGACATAAGCCACGGACATTCATCCCCTGCCTGCATGGACTTTGTTGCCCTATATACTACATCACCTGACTGTCTGGCATTGATTTTTCAGTTTTTTCTTGTAAACTAACAACTTTAATATCCAATCTTTTTCTTTTGAATTTACCACTTTCATCCCAGAGAATACCCAAGCTTTTTTCTTGTGAATTTACAAATTTAATCTGTGAAATTCTTAAGTTTTTATTAAAATATCACCCACTCCCCTGACTCTTTTTGTTTGTGTTTGTTTGTTTGTTTGTTACTTACAATTGCCCTAATATGCTCTTATAGATTTTACAATGTACTAATGAGAAAAAAAAGACGATATATAAAAACATAAAAAGATATATAATCAGCTACATAAAAACACATATATAAATCATGTTTTACAAAGAAATTAATACAGTTTTCGGTACAATAAAATACAGTCTCAATAACTGAAATTCAATTGTCAGTTTGGGACTGACTGAATGTATAAATAAATGGATGAGCAGCTCACCTCTTTCCCTGCTTTAGTTAGTCCTTTAACAGTGTGTTCATCCAGCAGACTTCCTTTGATGTTCAGATACTTCACCTTCCTGCAAAACAAACAATAAACAGCTGTTTGCTCCTGCTGGTACATTAACCTATTGTGGTAGTGCAGATCACATACAGTACCTGCTTCCCACTGTACACTTTCTACATTTCACCTTTTTAATCTGCTGAAATACAAGGTAACTCTTTCATAGTTGACTCAAAAGACACTAACAAAACCATGATTTGGTCGCACATAGCAGAGGCTAAACCGGGCAGCATGGTCATCATGTCATATTTGTTGCTGGTTATGTTCTGCATCTGTTACGGTATGGCTTATTAGCAGCACAAGTACAAGGAATGCAGGTTAAATATCGAGCTATATTGATCAGTACCATAAAAACTGAGCATCTAAATCAGGAGTAGAGAAGGTAGTTAGGCTGCAGAGGTGGTTTCAAAAGTTTTTCTTTCTAAATTTGAATCCATTGTATCATCATGAATTCAGCCCTGACTCCCATTTAAGAAGCAAAAACATATGAGTCTAGTCTACAGGGGGAGGATGAGAGAGATAAGAGCCAGCAGAATATGCATTAATAGCATTTTTTTTTACTCGTCATCTTTAAATGAAACCATGTGGAGACTGTGTTTTGAAAAAAACAAAAAACAAAACTGGAATCAACGATTGGAAGGTAATTTTATAATTAATTACATTTAATTCCATTAATTACATTTAAGTCCACTTCATTTAATATAAAGAGTGAATTTCAGTTTTCAACTGAAATTAATTTGTTTGAAAATACCCTTTTCACTAAATTAATTAATATGGGCATTACCAATGCTAATTTGTACAATGTAAAGATTCTCTTGGTCAAAAAAAAATCCTTCTATTTTAAATTGTCATGTACTAACTGTTAATTCTAGTCACAGCAGTAATTTTTTTTTCCGTTCAACAAAAATCTAATTTAATTATTACTGATTAAAATGGGACATTCATTTAACATCTCCACTCATTTATCATTACATTTGTAATGAATACACTTGTGTTAAATTACTGCTTTGCACTGAGGTTGACAATGCCTCTCTGCTGCTCTGAGAGCCTCTTAGGGCTAATTGTTAATCAAAGGGGATTTAAATGGAATTAGTAGCATTACTAATATGCTGAGTGCAACTAAATTATATCATTGGAGTGAAAACACTTTAGGTTAAGCTTGGGCACATTCACACAGAGGTTAACACCTGTTTGCCCTCCAGCCAGCCACTCAATCAACATGTGGTCGCTGACTGTAAATCCTTCAGCTTGTGTGCCAGCAGAAATGTACAGCCTTCAGCAACATTTCATGTCGTATAACTGAAAAAGAACTTAATAAATATATGGACATTATTTTGTTTTAATGAAAGTTTATCATGGAAAATGAAGGTAACATTGCTTCAGGGAGGGAGGAAGTGTGACATGATGAGTTGGTGAGACATGAATAACACATCACATTTATTGTACATGGCTTTAGGGATTGATTTTAGACGCCAGGTTGATACCATAGATATCAAAGTAGATCATTATATTATTTAAATTGGTATTTTGCGCATATACTTTTTATATAATTTTATGCTTAGGGCTAAAAAATTACAACATATGCAAACACAGAAAGTTAAATTCTTGGCAGGTTATAAGTATTTACATTATAATGGGACACACAAACTGTCCACTCAAACTCCTTAAGGCCAGCTAAACCAGCCCTCAAATTAAAAGACATTACTCATTTTAAACTGATTATTGAATGAAACATCATCAATAGAAAACAGTCTGAATACTTACTTGTCTTGGAGCTGAACTCTGTGACCCCAGTTTAGAGACTTCACGTGGTTTTGAACAGCCTCTGCCATGGTGGCCCTGGGCAACAATACAGTAATAGAAACATAAACTGCATTCACAAAAACACACAAACTGACAGAGGAAAAGATGCATAATAGCATACCAGTATTCACAAGTAGCTACTTTGGGTGTGTTAGCTCACAGGCATAGTTAAATAATGGGAATCAACTATAAATAATGAGCAAACACACAATGTTAAAATTAGAATTTGCCAAATTGTAATTTTAGCAGATTATTTGGCCCATTGGAGAACAATCAAAGCACTTCACATATTACTCACAGTTCTGGTTTTGCCCTTAAAATCTTTATGGCTGCTTTTCTTTTGACATATTTTAAGGATAGATCCATCTAGCTGGTGAGCAGACTCATAGCCCCTTATGAATTGCATTTGTTTTTTGGAATAAATAATACAAAAAGTAATAATACATGGACAGAAACAGAACATTTTTGAGTCCATCATCAAAGCTACAGCATCTATGCAATTACATTGAGTCCTTGTCCTACTTAAATTACATCACTAGATGGTGCTGTTTGGCTACTTACAAACACATATCAATCTGTTTTTATTAGTGGAGATCAGTTCCCTTAGTCTGATAAAGAACTTAAGGGAAAAGTTCTGGTTGACCTACCAGTCATGGCAGATTGGCCCTGAGATCTGCCAGCCATACTTCTTTGCATCTTTGACTGCAGTGCCAAGTAGAGCAGCCTGGTGCATGAGCTTCTTAGGAATGCAGCCAACATTAACACACGTACCACCAAGACCCCACTTGGTACCTGTTTGGAGAAGCATTTCCAGAAGAATTAACAATGGTGTCTTAATGTCTTCAAAAAACAAATGGTATTTTTGGTAATCAACTGGCACAGCAGGCTCAGAAAAATGTATTTTACCTTTGACAGATGGCTCCACATAGTCTAGGACGGCAACTTTCTGTCCCAACTGTGCAGCTGTAAATATGGATATGTTGTCAGCGTATTGGATAAATATCAATGTGCAAACATAGAGGCCAAAACATTAGGGAATAACCAACAGGTGCTTGAAGAGTTCTCACCTTCTTTGGAACAGGCGAGGCCTCCTGAGCCACCACCAATAACCACCAGGTCATAGTCATACTTCCCTGTGTGAGTATATGGGATAATGAGGATGGCAGTAGAATAGATGTAAATAGTATAGTTATTATGAACCTACTCGTGTGACATTTCCCTCACATTTAAAGTTATTTTTGTACAATATTATCAACCTATCTCCTCTGAGGAGATGGGCACCATTCTAACATCTGGCTATGTAAGGTGCATCAGTGGATCAACAGCGGTTTATGAACATAGCTTTACTAAGTTGACTCTTACCAAGTAATGCGAGTTTAACCACAGAAAATGGCCAAAGCGTTTACTTTGACAGCTGTTTGTCCAGGTGTGGAAACAGCTGCCAGTACAGCGGCTGGATAGTGTTGTCATTAAAACAAGCAGCCATGCTAACGTTTCAAATATCGTCAGCTTATTAGCATGGACGAGGACAGCTGCAGGTGAATGTTATTTACAGTAATTAACAGAATAGAAACTAACCAGCTGAACCAACAGTTAGTTACATCAGAGTTACATCAGAGTTACATCATGGTTTAGTTGCGACCTGACAGAAACACCTCCAACTATCAACCTGAGCATATTCTACTCTTCATATTCACACTGAATATTTAACCAGCATACTCCTACCTGTCAGGTTTCTTGTCAAAACACGAAAACAGTTAGTCCTTTTCCACCGGTGCCTGCCTCTACAGAGAGCGGCCATGTTGTTATTGTGAAAGGACCCTGACCGGATGTGTGGTGGCTAGGTAACTGCCTGACAGGAAATGGGTCGTACACAACCGACTGCTCAAAATTAATGTTTTTCAATAGCTTATTCAATTACATGTGCACATAAATTACATATGGTCCACTCTAAATCAAACATTAAATTTAACTAAATAATCCTAAAATTCCATCCTAATATTTATGAGGACTATATGCCGAACATGTAGAATATCCCTAAAAAATGTTCACTTTTGTAATACTGGCATACTCACAGTGGTGAAAAGTAACTAACTAAATTTACTCAAGTACTTAGTAAAATTTTGAGGTACTTGTATTTGAGTATTTTCACATTTTCTGCTACTTTATACTTATACTCCACCACAATTCAAAGGAAAATTTACTTTTTATTTAACAACTTTTATTTGATGTTTTTAGTCACTAGCCTACTTTAAAGATTCATATTCATAATAGTCCTACAAAATATAAAGTAAAACAATAAGCCCTTCCTTACCAGTTGCAACATTGACATTGGCACACTTGACATTAGCTCCCCAAGGTTGGCATGTAAATAATATGAAGGAAGTGAACAAACACAGATTAATGGCCTATAGTTAAATGATTATATCACGGGAGATTAAAAAAAAAACAGAGGTTGAATTGATAATTTCAGTGATGGCGTCTTGCTCCAGGGCCTTGGTAAGTGTGTGATCTCATGGCTTACTGGAACACTTAATGTAACTGAGCCATCACTGGGGTTATTCAGTCCAGTGAAGTAAAGTACAAGTACTTTAAAACTGTATTTCAGCACAGTGGCCTACTGAAGTAAATGCCTTTATAATACTTTACCACTGTCTGAATGTCAGCTATAAAAAAGGTTTGTGTGTGGCACATTAACAGGGGATAGCGTTAATAAATATTCTCACCCATAATGGTGGACAGCAGATGCTGTCTTGTAAAGGTCAGACTCCAAGGTTAGATGTGTTTGACCCATTTTGCCAAGCAAATCCTACACTTAGGCGATACACTTATCCTATAATAGGCTTGAATCCTGGTTATTTGGTTTACTGACACCACCCCACTGCCTCACTAGCCTACAATCTATTGTCTAAGTAGATTACTTGACCTAGAGCCTCAATGGCAGACCAAAAAATAAATTAAAAATTAAAAATTAAAATTGAAAAAGGTGGTGGTGCAGTGGGGTGGTTGGAAGAAGTAAGAGATAATTACGCCATTGTAGTGTGATTCCTCTGGGTCAGATAACTAGACTAGGTTTGGTGCTGAATTCTTCCAAGAGGGCAGTGAAGGGGGCCTGGATCTTTTTTAAGTCCTCCAATTTATCCTTCAGAGCAAATCTGATTCTTTCTAAGTGGAGAGTATTAGACAGGTCATTAAAGCAGTATCAAAGTGAGGGGCTGTCTGGTGTTCTGCAGCGCTGGAGCAGAACTCTTTTTGTACTTATAAGGCAATAGGCAATAAACCTACTTCAAGGCTTCCTTAATGTGTTCAGGGCCTCTCTTGTCCCAACGGTGATGAGTTTGGGGTCAGGGTGTAATGTAAGAGCTAACACGTTGGTAAAAAATTACAAAAAATGTCCTACCAGTATTTGATCAGCTTTGCGTAGCTGGCCAAACTATGTGGCAAGGTGTCCTCTGCAGAATTATGAGCATATTGAACACTGTAAAGAGTCAGTTCATTTGATTTCTAAAGATATGTTTTCTCAGTTAGCTACAGTGGTAAATGCCGATAGCTTTAGTTTACTTCGTGCAGGATTTAAGATATTTCTGCTCTGATCTGAATTCCATTTGTGGAGGTCACATCATTGAAAAACAAAATATTAAAATTTAACAGCAACATTATTTTCCAGAAACAGTGTCCTCAAAATTACTCTGGACAATCCACAGGCAACACTTTTCATTAGACTCATTTCCTTGATTAAATTTAAAAAAAAAAGAAAAAGAAAAAGTAAAGTTGTTTCAATGTGAGCTGTTCACTGTGAGCATTACAAAAAATCCAAAATTCTAGGGAGGGTTGTACTGAGCACTGTAACCTCAGGGGACGCAATCATGACCTTGAGTCTTACTGAAAATTAATGACATTATATCAAAAAAGACACAGAGGCGAGCAACGCATTCTTTCCAGGCATGATTTATTGAAAACACACCAAATTTATACTCTACAAACCAGTATTTTTCCGTTATGTTTAACAAGCGTAATATTTGCCTCTGGGTATTAGTAAAATTAACATGATACATTCTGTCACTGTGGCATCGCTTCTGCTCGCTACGAAAGCATTAACAACTTTACTCCTCTAGGAAATCGAAACCATTATCTGAATGACTATCTTTTTCAAAGTTTATAATACAATGTAATACAAGGCAGAAACCCACCAACAGTCTACACTACGTGGGGCTGGGGGGGAGAGGGACGGTGGGGTGGGCTGGGGGTGCAGGATGAATGGATGAGTTGAGTGGAGGAAAAAGGGAGGGAGGGTGACACAGGGAGGAGAAGGGGGAGAGGTGAACAGACAGAATGGAGAGATGACAGTTGAGAGGGAGGAATAAAGTTATATAAAACACACTTATCTTTATCTACCATGGAAAAGGTTAAGGCACATGATAGGTACAAACACATCTGCTACTGAGTAGTACAGTTACTTTATTTTGACGGTCTTGATTCAGTTATATCTACACAGGTAGGTTCGTTTGATTCGATGTGTGTCCGTGTCCTGCATTTATTTTACAGCACAGTTGCTTGGCTCTTTATTTTGTAAATGTACAATGCGCTGCACATCCACAAAACCAAAACCCCCTTTTTTGAATGCATGTAAATACAACTCCAGATCCTTTGGTTGTGGTACTGCGAAGTGCAGTCAGGAATAGACAGTCATATGGGTCATTGTTGCAAGGGTTCAGTATTGTCCAATGAAAGCACACACTTCTGAGGACACACAAAAGGGATGCTGGGTATCGTTATAACTTTCTTTTTATCCTCTGAAATTAAAATTTATACAGTAAGATTTTTTTTGTAGTTTATTGATTTTTACCACAACATACATCTTTGTAAACACTGTGTAAAATATGCAAGCTTTATAAAGTCACATACGCCACAAAGAAAAATCAATGCAGGCACATGCCATTCGCCTTGATGACGCATGAGTGATACCAACATCGGATTGGATTCTCTCTCTGTCTCTCTGACAGACTTAGGCTGGAGAGGAGACCCTGCACATTACCACTGGATTTAGTGTGCAGTCTCGCCAAGCAAGAGAAAAATGGCAATATGATTTTGTATCTCTCTGCTTTTCTCCATCTCAACTGCCCGCCCTAAAACGTTGTAAAAATATATACTATATGACCGAAATTGATGTTTCGTTTTATACAGTGTGATGCATCTCTTTCATTTCCCCTTGAACATCCAGATCCACTCGTCCACCTGCATTTCTTCTCTTGCACGTGAATGAATTAGTTAATATCCAAATGACACCACAAAAAAACTGGCACTTGGAAAGAATAGAATATAAACATCTGTACAGTTTTTCTTCATGCTCACGACTGAATTATTTCTCTTTAAGATGCACCGGTGAAAGAGGGTTGGCGGTAGCTTGGTCTGAATGTATTAGGAAGAAAAACTAAGGAACTTTTATTAACACTGCCGTCTCCTGTCTATCCCGTTACTTCTGTTTGACCTCTGACCCCTCCAGAGTGTCTGGTTCAAAGATGCATCGGCTGCCAGACAACATGTAATTCATCGCCTTTAGAAAGAACACTGCAGATAAACTTTTTTTTTTTGTAACTTTTTGACAAATACAAAATATAAATAGGTGATCGTCGGCGTAACTCGACAATATCTGACACACATTTAAGTTACGTGGTTATTTCTTGTTTACAAACATGGTGAGCCTTTATCAAATGAGATGTGCTTTCCAAACAATGTGATATTAATATACAACTAAGAAGTCGGTAATTTTTGTTGTTTTTTTTTTCTTTCCTTCATTTTTCCATTTTTTTCCTTTTGACCCTAATATACATTTATATAAAACCCAACAAAAATAAAAAAATGCTTTTAGATCTATCCTTTCAACAAGAGAACAATCGTTTGCCTCTCTTTTTCAAAAAACACAAATCATTTATAAACAAAATGCCTTATATCCTCTTTAATACACATCATTGACAAAGAGCAACCAGCCAGGAAACTCACTGCGTCGCCACACAACCTGAATGGTTACGCAAGTAACCACAGCTCCGTGAAAGAGGGTCAACGTGTTGACCATGATGAAACAGAAACCGTTTGTTTCCATTTCAGCTTACTTTTGCGGTGCAGTGTGAACAGAAACTCCATCTGATGAACACAGTATGCCACTTTCCTTTCCCCAGACCACAACTTGCAAACTCCTCGCTTAATAAATGGACATCCATCACTTGTTAACCACTTTTGATTTCAAAGCATCTCAGTGCACTTTTTTTTTTTTAAATAAACACAGTGAACCAAATGGATTGTAAGTCTATGAGAGCAGACTGCTGTGTGTACATGTTTATCCACTATGCTACAGCTCTTCTCAGGCTCGGTTTCTTTCCTTTGCCTTTCTCGTGTCCATCCCACCAATCTGAATACAAACATCCCATGACCTTCAAACACACCAGTCCATACCTGTTCACATCAAAATACCAAAGCTTGACAACAAACTGAAAGTGAACATTCTCCAAAACCCACAAACTTTTGGGGTTAACTTCTTCCAGATGTGAAAACTCAAATGAAAAAAAAAAAAAAAGATCATTTTGTATTTCTTGTCCCACAGGTTTCCTTCCAACACGTTCCTTCACCATTTACTTCCTTCACCTCACTTTGTCTGCCCTTCATACGTCCAGTCCTTCATCAGCACCGGCCTCTGTCCGCTTCTTGTCACCGGTAGAGCTCAACAAGAGTCAACACTGTAAAATTCACATGATGTCCAGTGGGAATGTAGATATGAGAAAGTAGTAGGAGTAGTCACTTTTTATTCTTTTTTTCTTTTTTTTCTGAAAAGCATGAGGATGCTGGCTGCTGCTGGGTAGTTGCTGTTGTGATCATTATTTTTTTTTTTAAATCCTCTTTTCTGTACAAAGTCCAACGCCGAAGATGAGCCCCATGTGAAATGGCAGTGATGATATGAGAAATCCTCTTCTAGCTTGAGTGTTGTTGCACTGTCGTTATTTTAAGCCTGGAGCATGTGGACAAGAGAAAAAATATATTAGAGGAACGACCAATACAGTTTGAATTTACAGTTAATGAAGAGTCCAAAAAGCCATATATGCACTGTAAAAATGACATCGATTGTAATGAATGGTAACTTCAATACTATACAGTCATTTAGAGGATAAGCTGGCATTATTATGTCTTTTCTTACTGTCAACAGATTCTATTAAAAGACCAACAATAAGTTTGTCTATCAATTCTTCCCTTCAACACTTCCCGACCCTGACTGTGGCACTTAGCCCATTCATTCCTACTGAAGATGTAAATCTGTAAAGCTGAACCAATCAATATTTTTATATCAACACTGGAAAAAAAATGACCCTGTGTAATGTAATAGGGGGAACTTGCAGTGACACCAACCCACTCTACATTCGCCTTAACTCTACAAAAGATTTTAGCAGCTTTCAGTTTGTTGTTTGGCTTGCGACTGTACTAGTTTGGTTCAGTCTTACTGTTGTCATCAACCTCATTTTCAGCCACAGCTGGCAGGTAGTGAAGCACGGCTGTTTCAGCTCTGCTCTGTTAACTCCACTGTATGCTACAGACACAGCACCAAATAGTAGACAGAAACTTCACGACAATGGTGTGTTCCATTTGCATGAGGATAGATGTGACGGGTGTGATGGTTTTACAACTTGTTACGTGTGCGACCTGCCACTGGGAGATTTTAATAAAAAGAACGAAAAAGACCACAAATTGGGGAGACAGTGAGGTCCTGGAGCTCCTTGACCTCAGAGCAGAGGACGAGATCAACTGCCATATAACAGTGACAGTAAATTATTGTTATAGGTATGTTATGCCATGGTTATTGTTTAGAAAGCACTGCCTGATGCATATACTTCACACAACAGGTTTCCAGACAATGGCTTGCTTTCTAAAATCACCACTGGGGTGGCATTATGCTGGCATTGCTTGATTTTGTATAAAAAAGCCAAGCCAGTGTAACGAAGGGTCTTCATTGCTGCCATATTGCGGCATCTCTGTGTAAACGGCTTCAGAAAGTCAGAGGAACCTCACCAACTTCAACCTCAAAATGTGAATAATAGTAAAGTTTATTAGCACTTCTGTTGTATTTGTGTCTCATTAAAACAGTCATACACACAGTGCTGTCCAACTTCTATGTATGAACATGGTACTACACTGTTTGTATGCGCAAAGTACAGCATAATTTGTTATTATTAATTGGTATTGCTTGCAATGGCTAACCTGGCTAAAACTGGTATTGCTAATGACATATTGGTTTTCTGACTTAATGTACTGTGACGTCAGTCTCAGCTCTAACACCTGTGGCAAATGGTGTGCAGCAATAGTGAAGCATTTAGCAGCTAAAGAGCCAGATATGCCCCTCAGGTGTCGGTGGAGACCAAAATAGAGCTGAAAGGAGACTGAATCTTGGATTTACCCTCGCAAAGTGGCCAGAAATAGGATTTCAAATCAATATGATATAATATTACACCATGTTTTACTTCTGCAGTTTGTTGCGTTATCTACAAAAAAAAAATTATTAATGCAGCTTTAACAGCTTAACCACAAGAAGTTACTGAGGGTCCTGCAACACGTCCACCAGCAGGTGTGCTTTCAAGTGGACCTCTATGGCACAGAGGAATAAGATATATCTGGTTTTGGCTACAGAGACAATACATGTTAGCAGGATACACATATTGTTGGTTTTTGTCTTTTCATGTGATTTGCTGACAACAAGAAAAATCTAGAATATCACCAGCCTTATCCTGAAACATCTTTGACTAAAATGTGTTTTTTTCAGGAAACACATTTTGTCATCAATGGATGTTAATTTAGAGTGAAACTCTGCAGTTGTGCTTTCATGTCCAACAGCGAGACAATCAGGTGGCGTTACCACAGTACTTGACACATTACATCACTGTTAACAAATGCTTTAATCATGTCAGCCCAGATGGCAAATGGAGGCAAGAGACAGCAAAACAGATGCCTAATGTGCTGGATGAAATCCTGCATGTGCTCAGTGAAGTGAAAATGACTTACCTGATGCTTTATTCTTAACGTTACCTTACCTTTACTGTAGTCATAAAATTACAATGAATACCACAAATCATACCACTGTATCTGTAAAGAGTCTCTATGATGTATTTCCTATGATAATATAATGGATGGGGGTGAAAGAGTGGAACGGATGGCCACTGACAAAGAAGATGACGATGAGGCACAGGACAGGACAGGTGAGGAGGAGGTGGAGAGAGGAGACACATGCTGCTGATAGAGGAATGAACTACCGAAGCGCACCCAGATCAGCTTGCAGCTTTGCAAAAGTCATTTGGTGGGACATTACATAGTGGGTCAGTTGTGAATTCAGTCAAAATCTGCAAAGCAAACAGTCACTAATGCCCTGTACATAAAATATGTGCAGCTTTAGGGGCATTACTAATATAAACTTCTTTCCCTGTGACTTGTGTAACAAACTGTTGCCTTGCAGCTAAAGTGCACGAGCATTGAAAAATGGCAAAAAATAAAAAATAAATTCAGCCGCTCTTAAATGCAGGGGAACAAAATAGTATTTCTAATGAAGATAAAAGCAACAGTTTGGGCAGAAAGCCTTCGTTTGATTTTAGCTGTTTTAGTTGTAGCTCTGTTCACCAAAACTAATTAAAGCTTTCTGTTGAAACACCTGACATTTTCAGAAATCTCTCAACCACACAGAGAAGCTATATTTCTTTCAGTTTATTGTCCTTGTTTCAACTGCATTTCTATTTGTCTATGTACAATAAGACAAACAAAAAATTGTCATATTCCTTGTATGTGTACACATACTTGGCAAATAAAAGCTTATTCTGATTTATGATCATCTGAGTAAGAAGCCACTCAGCAATCATTCATGGATTTTACCACAAAATATTCAAATCAGCTATCAGACCTCAAGATGTATGTAAACTGAATTGATGTGAGCTCACCCTTCATTACATCTCCGCCTTGGGACATATTATGTGTGAGTCAATAATGTGGGAGTTTATGTATACAAATTATATACGTTGGCTTCCATCATCAAGTCATCAACTTACATGAATTATTTATCTGAAGTTATCTTGTGCCAGGTGCACAGTGAATGTAGACTGAATGCAGAGATTCTGTGTGTGTGTGTGTGTGTGTGTGTGTGTGTGTGTGTGTGTGTGTGTGTGTGTGTGTGTGCGTATTTCTCTGTCTCCCTACTGCTTTTCATGAAAGGATAACTGAGTCCCTGGAGGTTCCATCTGAAGTACAGAAGAATGATTCCTCCTTATCATTTGCCACCAATTTCAGCAGATGCTGTCAGGGTAAGCAGTGAGTGAAGCTTGGCATACATTTCAATCAGACGGGTGTTGCTGAATTGTAAACAGAGACCAAAGCCTGTCTACTTTCTATGTGTAATACACCCTTCTTTATTCTATTTTATAATAAAGTATTGATCACCTTGAGCAGCTAAATTAGCTGTAAAATGATAAAATAACTATGGGATGCATAAAGTAACATTTGCTAAGCTCTGTCCTCCTTAGTTACTGTTTACAATAAAACATCAGCATGTTTATCACTCTTAAGTTTGGAAAAAAATAGGTTCTTAATTCAAGACAGGCAGACAATAGCAGGTTTCTTATTTTAAAGCAAAAATACTGATGGTCGCCTGCTAGAAATGAGAAGCCTGCTGTTGTCTACTTTTTCATTTGTAGTCAGCAACTATCAATGGCTGACGACAACTGTTGTAGGACATTTTATCAGCTGTAGCTAGATAGCTAATCAAGCTAATATTAGCTTCCTGAGTTGGTTAAAAACCCTGATAAGGAAAATGTTAGACATAACAACACATTCTAACGCTCACCGAACTTGTCAAATACCCACGCTTGGTCGGTGGCCCTATGTGTCAAAGTATGGCGCTCTGGGTGCCCCTCAAGCCTTAGTATCGGACACTCATGGACAGCATGTCAATAAATGCTCATTATATGCAGTATCTTTTTTTTTTTTTTAAGACATTTTTTTTGGCCATTTTGCCTTTATTGGACAGGACAGGTAAGCGTGAAGGTGGAGAGAGAGAGGTGGGGGATGACATGCAGCAAAGGGCCACAGGCTGGATTCGGACCCGGGCTGCTGCGGCAACAGCCTTACATGGGGCACCTGCTCTGCCACTAAGCCACCAGCACCCCATATGTAGTATCTTTTAAATTAACTTTAATTCTCAAAGGAAATGTACAGTTTCCACTTGTTTTATGCACACAGTCTCTTCTCAAATTAACTCCAAATGTAGATTTACTTCATTCTTAGATTTACTTCCTTAGGCATAGGCAACAAAAGTACGTGGTTACATTTAGAAAAAAACATTACTGAGTGTTGTGAGAGAGACTGAGATGGATGCAATTGTAATTTCATTCTAATATAATCCTGATTACCTTACATACCTGTAGTATTTTTCGATTGTTGTTTTCATTTTTAGTGTTAAAGCTTTTAGCATAAAGACTAACCAAAGTATTTTGCAAACATGGCGCCTTGAGTTTTGCTGGGTTTGCTGGAATACAATAAAGAGCAGGACAGAGCTGCAAAAATTATCCTAAACTCTGACAGCATACAGGGCCAGTTTCCACACAGTGGGTAAATAAAATACAGTGGATGTGCAAGTCTTTTTTAAACTGTTACCCATAAATTAGTTAGTTAATGCTGTGCTATTTGGCTTTAGAAGTAATGCTGTGTTCACACTTGGGGCGGCAGCGGCTCAGTCCATAGATACTTGGGTTGGGAACCGGAGGGTTGCCGGCTCAAGTCCCCATCTGGACCAAATATTGAGTGTGGACTGGTAGCTGGAGAGGGTCCAGTTTGCCTCCTGGGCACTGCCAAAGTGCCCCTGAGCAAGGCGCTGAACCCCCAACATGTTACAAACTGACGCCCGACACTTATTGCTGCCAACAGGCGTGACATGCTACAAATCAAAGCTGGGCTGGCCTCATCTTTTTTCACTGCTCCAATGACATGGTGAAGCATCAACCAATCATATGTTTTTGTTTCTAGCTGAGGTATGGTGTAATTTAACTTAGTTAGCTGACACTATACTAGCTTTATGTACACTGTTGTGCACACAGGGATGAAATGGGGTGGCGAAATGTCATGTTAAAAAGGGCTCAAAGTCTGATCATAAGCATAGATTTTTTTTTTTTTTTGACCAGCTACAAACTTTGTCCGCGTCGTTTGTGTCGTTTGTGTCAAGTAGCAAACACATGATAGCCTGTAACAACATAGCTACGTTAACGAGTACCTGACAAACATTTCATTGGCGACTCTGAGATAACGTAGCTGGTCACGCTGTTATGTTGTTGCTCGTAGTGTGAAAACAGCTTAACGCTCTGTTACTGTTGCAGGGAGCAATCATGTTAGACCGCCATGCAACGGTTGAAGCTTACATACAACTTTTGCTCTTGTGATTTTGGTTTTAGTAAAGCTAGAAAAAAGAGACTACAAACTCTTTAAATGCTGAGTATCACTCTTACTACAGCCCCATGCGAACTGCTTCAACCTGTGAAGAAATCTACAGCTTGACAGGCTCTCTGTGCCTAATTATGATTGCTAAGGCTATGAGTGAACAATCACTGCTCCAGGGGAAAGACAGGCAAATGTCATTTAAAGTATAACAAATGAGGCAGATTTAAATAAAATACTGTCACAGGGACATCAGCATCCAGTTTTGATTGTTAGTATGTTTCACTTTTGCAATTAAATCTGTAATTTGATTCTTTAGAGCACCATCTTTTCCTCAACCTACACATGAAAGTGCGTGCAACATAAGAGCCTGTGTAATCATGAGGGATTTAAATATAATGTAAGAATTTGAAATGTTGCTTAAAATAAAACCTGTAAACTGTGAGTGAATTATGTGACTATCCATCAAAAGAACAAGGTGACTTCTCCAGCTGACTGCTCTGGGTGCAGGGTGACAGCAGGTCTACATGATAAAGTGTGAGGGTTGAAAGGAACACAGGCGGAAACGATGAACAAAGAGGGAATGAAAAGGATGCAACAATCCAACCCAAAAGGTAAAAGTTGTTATTTTTTTTGTTGTGCTTTTATTTTTTCAGACCTACCATGCATGCATTTAGACCCAGGAGTCAACAGGCTGGGGCTTAACATCACAAGCGTCCACCAGACTGACCGCAGGCCTGTTACTCCTGATATAGTGTTTCCTATTTGTGTCATTCTGTGGCCACAGGAGGACGGGTTAACAAAACAAAGCAAAACAAAAAAGAGGTCAATACATTTCACAAATACACTCACACACACACACATACACATGCATCCAGGATCAGAGAAGCCAGTGTTAGTTCCCTGCCTTCAGGATAGCTTGGAAAGAAGTCAGAGTGATTTCAAAACAGAGAACCAAAACATGCAAATGAAAGAGGGAGAGAGCAGTTTCAACAGCCAAGTTACATTCAAAGCGGGCAGAACACCTCTGGGAAGTACAGACGGCAGACTTAGAAGACAGCTTTGGAGTTATGCTAGAAGGCCTGTACGCTCTGAAGACAAACACGACTGTTTGTTGTGATTACTCCTGTCTGTGGCTTCTGAGCTGGGTAAGAGTTTCTGCCATTTCAAGATGCGACAGTATAACTTCAGCTCTGACTGGTTTAGTAGTTAACCTAAATATGATGAAGAGGAGGTGTCAACCTAAATGAACTGTTGAAGCCTGAGGTCAGAGTTGAGAGCTGAAGATGCCAAAAGCTGCTATTTTACGCAGCTAAACATTAGCTGCTTTATTTAATCTTTAAATGGGACAACGTTTGCACTTGCTCTGGTTTAAAAGCCTCTGAGCAGCTATAAGACATCATGTTATACTAGAATTTCCTTCTTTTTTACTCAACACAACACTAACATAATGTAGAAAAGACATCAGTTAAAATAAAACTCCACACTGAAAATAAAAACTGTAAGAGCAACTTAACACCAGATGAAAATTGTGTTTCTGCAGACCTCCAGTGGTTTAACTTTTTAAGTTGATGCAATGATGGAGAAGCGTGCTCCAGGGTGTAGTCAGTGCGCTGTGACATCACTGCTGGGTGTCGCTGCAGTGGCAGTAGAGCACTGACAAGCCAGAGGCCAGAAGGGCAAAGAAACTGAAACCTTCGACCAGAGAGGGCAGAGAAACGTTGCTTTTCAGCCTGGTGTTAAGTTCCCATTCAACAAAACAAATCACTGTAGCACCTTTAACTTGATAAAGAAAAGAAATGGCACTAGAATAATGGAAGTAAAAGTAACATCTATTTTCTGATTTACAACTACTGAGTTAGTTGACATGACACGGCATACCACCTTTCTATTAAAGCATGAATAACTACCTACCAAAGGCAAACTCATGCGCAATTCTGATAAAAAGCCAAACCCCACAGATTACTAACTGGACTATTAACTCTGCTTCAGACACAATTTCCATACTGACTTTGCCTTAGAAAGATTTGTCACATTTTTAATCTGCACAGAGAAGCAGATATACGACCATACACCTTAAGAGACTTACGCTAACCTGGCTTTAATGGACCCTTTATTGCCTTCATTTTACAATCCCACAGGGAAACCTTTTCATCTAGCACTAAAGTAGATCAAAAGTAAACTACAAAAAGTACTTGAGAGTCTTTTGACACATGTCAGACATCCCTCGAGGCCATTATCCTGTGACTCCTCTTTGAGGCTGGGTAGCAAATCAGCTCAACAATAAACAAACTAAAGCTGCAGTGTGAAGCGGCTGTATAATCAACACACGGCCACTTGATAATGCAGCAGTCGGTTCATTGACAAGGCAAGGGGTCGTCTCCGCGAGGAGCGGTTGTTGGCGGTTCTTTTAATCAGTCTCAGATTAATTACAGGCGCCAAAAGCTTACACTCAATTAACTGGTGGCTCTCAGATCTGAGGCTGTCCACAGCGCTGAGCAGTGGCGGGCAACATTAACAGAGGATGACAACTTCCAGCCTCTTTAAAGAATCGATAGGATTAAGAGCCTCTAATGAGGACCACCACAGAAAACATGAAGAGAGAGGAAAAGAGAGAGACACAGAGGGAGAGGACATGTGAAAACATTTCACCAAGACATCATTATTTCACCCTCTATCCCCCGGGAGTCCAGAAGAGGTCTGCCTGTACCTTTAATGGCTCCCGTTCTGTCAGGTCCACTGAGCTGTCGACTGTCTTGTATTTGCAGTCCTTGTCCCTCTGGTCAATGGTGGAGTAACCATCTAATGGGGTCAGAGAACAACGGTCAGTTAATTCCGCTCCGCCCTCATTTTTTTTTTTTTTAAAACGGTGACAGGTAGTTTATGCAGTTGTTTTAACCTGTGTGGAGTGACAGACTGAAAGGTTTTCTGCACTGGAACACTTAGGAGAGTGCCTAAAAGTAGACTAAACAGCACATTCTTAGCTTGCACTTGTCTAAACTTTGTGGCACTCAGGTTATTTACCACCATAGCAGGCTTAAAACAAACTAGACAAAGTATCTACAAGCAGTATTTGACCATGTCTTTAAAAATGCACTCTCACATATTCCAGCTCAGGGCCAAAATTTATCAAGTATCTCATGAAAAGAAGTCAGCCCCAACTGGCCACAGCCTCTCAGAGTGAAGCACACTGTATCTGGTCTTACTCTGAGGATTAGGAGTTCAAACATTTTATCAACATTTGCAACCATGAAAATCAATGCGATCATAGCAGAGATTAAGGAGAGCTCTGGAGATTTCCCAATATTTTAGGAGATGCCAAAAGTCTCTCCTCCAACATTCATTTCATGGCAATGAGATTATTAAGAGATGCTGTTTTGGCAACTACTGCTGAATTTTTTTTTGACAGACCTTGTATGAGATGCAAAAGGAAGCACATGCCTGTCTTGGAAAAAAGTGCAGCTTTGCAACATTAAGAATTTGGGTCTGTTACAAACAGTAAATAAATCAAACTTTGATCACTCACTTGCACACCTCCTCAGATAATGAGTGGATTAATTTTCACCAACACTCAGTGCGAAGTGGATTATTTATCCACTGGTTCATTAATTCATTTATAATTACGGATAAAAGAGCTTTAAAAACGTCTTGATCTATAAAGTAATCATGTTGTTAAGATGTATTTCTCAACACTGGGCGAGATTACATATTTTTCCCATCTGTAAAGTCATGTACAATTTAACAGGAGCTGTTGTGTAGCATAGTCGTTGCTGAGCGTGAAGTATTGCACAATACATACAAAATGCAATGCTAATATCAGCACTGTAAAATTGTAAAACATTTATTGCTTAAGCAACACAAGGAGCTTCTAACATTTACATAGAGCCTACGATGTGAATAGCTCATTGTTATAGCCAGAATATCAAAACCACTGACAGGTCATCTCATTGCAATACAGTGCTCTGCTGGGAAACCTTGGGTCCTGTGCATGTCACTTGATGTGCTGCACCCACACAAATACCACTGCAGAGGTACAACCCATCATGGCAACAACACTCCCGATGGTAATGCCCCCCCCAGCAGGACAGTGCACCATGCCACACCACAGAAACTGCTCAGGAATGGCCTGAGGAATGTGACAAAGAGCTTGAGGTATCAACCTGGCCTTCAAATTTCCCAGATCCCAATCTGCTGGAGGATTCGTGGGACATGCTGGTATCCCATAGGTACTTTCGCACTTGCCTCTGACCTGTAGAGGCATGGACACAAGACCTCTGGGGGTGTCCTAAGGTGTCACTGGGGCATTGGCTATGGATCCTATAAGTTATGTGGGTTGCGAGGTGGGGTACCGACATTTCCCATAGGCGCTCAATCATATTGGGATCTGGGGAATTTAGAGGCCAAGTTCACATCTTGAGCTCTTTGTCACATTCCTTGGTTCATTCCTGAGCAGTTTTTGTGGTGTGGCATGGCACACTGTCCTGCTGAGGGGGTTCGCTACCATGGGAGAGTGCTGTTGCCACGAAAGGCGTATTTAGTCTGCTACAGTGTTTGGATGGGTGGTATGGCATCAAGTTTCTACACAGATAACTTATACTCAAAAAGCCTACACATAAAAACCTTGCTATTTTCTGCATTCCCAATTTTACCACAGTTTAATATTTCAAACCGCAACCATCATAATACTGTCATCATAAATTCTATTTAACAGTTCTGAGTGTTGAAACAACCTTCTCTCCTGGGAGTCCTTCTCCTTGTTCACATTCGATGTAGGAGGCTTCATACAAACCCTACTTTGTAGTAGGAGTATTTTTAGCCCTACTTTAACTTTCAGCACAATTCCTAGGAGGGATTCTTAGATGCTTAATAAATATGGAATGAGAGGCTTGCAGCAAAACCAGCATGATATATTCTAAGACAGTGTGTTTGGGTAAAATGGTGAAAAAGCCCCAAGTACCTCTTAAAAGTTACTTCTTCTCTGCAAAAACTCTTATTCTATCTATCACCTCCAAGAGTCAAAACATTCCTAAGAGGTAAGAAAATTCTGAACAACAGCAGGATTTACTTTGAAAGAAGCACCGCGGAGGAGCTCTGCCCTATGAGATACTAAGAATGTTTTTAATTTAAGTGGAGAACCACCCACATCTTTTGGTGTTGAGCTCCTAATGAAGGCCCAGCTTTGTACAAACATCTTGTCAAGAGAGGGGTCTTGCACACAGCATCAAAGAGCGTCATGTCTGAAGTCATCATACCGAGATCACAGTGTTCGGCGGTTTGAATTTTCAGATTAAAAATAACATCTTGGCAACGGTTAAAGAACTAGTTGAAGAGATGTTGAATCAAAGACACTGTTGGACACTGGAGAGAGATTAGAGGAGAGCTAGCTCTTCTTTGGCTAAGGACGATCATGCAGTCTGGCTCTTACCTGGACCCAGCTCATCCATAGGTATCATATCACCACTGCCACATTTCCTGGTGCCTGAAAAGCATTCATATGCCATTTGTACAAAAGCGGCGAAAACACAAACTGAGTCATTGAGCCAAAACGCTGCTGCTTTTCAGGGTAATGGGTCTCGGCCAGTGATTGAATAATGCAAACTGAGAGTGGGCTGGCATGAGCGCCGCGCTTCATGTGCATGTATGGATGCAAAAAAAAAGGAAGGGGGGCACAAGGCCAAAAATCAGGACATTAAACTGCTGCTATGCTATTGACTCCTCTGTCAAAGAGATGTTTGTTGTTGGGCCAATGTACTGCAAAAGTCCCCCACCCTCCCCCACATATACTGCTGCTGTTATAGAAAACCTCTATCCCGGTCCTTTCATTGTGGATACAGCTATACACACTTACATAAGGGTGGGGAAATTTTATTATCTCCGACCCTATTACGTCAATCTAAAACCCACAGCGAAAATACAGGAACAGTTCAGCATCTAAAATAAGGACATTTTATTCATATTCCCAAACTAACTTTTTAAAGGTTGAAGGTTTTGGTTCAACAGCAGCAGTATGCTGTTCAAAGCTCCAGCTCCCATTTTAAGTGCTTCATTTTTGACCCCTATGAACGGTTTTATTGCAACATGTAACACACCACAGCTTCACCACACAGAAGATGAGAGTAGTGATGTGGCAGGCACAGTGCTTCAATATAGCCATGAGAAAAATAAAGACATGTGGTCAGCATAGTGAACACAATCACACGCTGTTTTCAAGCTACAGTTATCGTTTTGTTTAGACCCGTTTTGAGGACTATATGGGTGGGATACTCCATGTAAAGACCAAAACATATAGTTTGTGTAATTTAAGCCCTGTTGTATCCTTCTTACAGGATAAATCTGGTGATAATCTATATTTTTCTTGGCAATTATCTTACTGTCTATAAATCTCATGAAAAGCATAGCTGATACTGTCCCCCAAAATACAATATTCAATTAATTTTGAGTACCATTTGCTAAATACTACAGTACCCATCTGTTTTAGAACATTCTTAAGTAATTTTTTAAACAATGCTCATGGCCTGCTTTTAAAGATTTTCATATTTAAGAGGAACCAATGGGCTCAAAGCTGAGAGCCACACACAGGGTAGAGACACTGAAAAGTATTTACAGTTAGTGAGTTTTGGTGATTTCACAGGACTGAAGGACATTTAATTGTCATTTTGTTGAGGAACCTTGAGATATACGTATTCTCTGGTTTATCCCATCCACTTGATCCTCTAAGCAGGCGAAAACAGCAGTGATCACAAACACATGGACTTTAACTGACCTTGGTTTTTCTCCATCAGGGGTAGGGTGGTGTCGTCGTAGCCTGGCTTGCCGTTCTTTGTTGCTTTAGGAGTGGCTGTCACCGTGGGCTGAGAGAAGAAGAAGGCAGGTTCAACACCTCTGTTCATGCACATGCTGTATTTAAGCATTTTGTCACTTGAGGTTTATCTCTAACTATTTTACACAGTGTGGAATGCAAATACTTCACAGGACACTTCATTAATGGCAAAGTAGTTATTCCCAAAACTGAGTGTCTTTAAATGTGTAAATAATATTCTTTAATAACCTGATGTTACAATAACAGCAATTAGGCTCTAGATTGTGTGTGAAGGATAACTCCCACATGATTACACTTCTGTACCTGGAAGTGGCTTTTGTTCCAGCCGTCCTTGGTTAAAGCGTTCCTCAGCTCCTTATAACTCCAGACCGTCTGCAGCACGTGGGATGCCGCCTTGGTTTCGCGAGCTGATTGGCTGGAGGCACCACAAGAACAAGGAAGAAATGAAGAAATAATACAGCCATACAGCCATTAAAGGCAGAACCCCCCTGCAAACAGTGACGGCTAGGTATACTAGCACACAAATCAATCTCTTTATTCAAAGACGTCGAGTCCCCTGAGCAGCTCCAGGGTCTAGTTTTTAATTCATAGTCAGATGAGTGCACATTTCCTTTCATTAGCTACCTCAGAGCCACCAGTATTAATCACATGTCGGTGGGGGCCTCACTTCAAAGAAAACTAATCTCATGTGGGTGAGAGAAAATGCAGCTATCCGGTCTGTGAGCGAACTATGTTTATTCATGCTAGTTGGAGTGACACTCCGTATGATCAATACTTTACCATATAAGGACGAGCCTTTGAAAAGTGCTCTTGATCTGAAATTAAAAACAATGGTGGCAATATTTAAGAAACCTCTTCATAATGTTCACCTTAATATCGGTTTAACTGTCAATATCTGATAGTTTTCATTCACCAGGGAATAGAGGAACTACTACAGCTTTACTTGTAGAAGCAGCAGCAGCTTCAGAGGCACCCCCCTCTAACAATGCCCTCCACTTCTGAAAGCCTCTTAATTAACGTGTGGTTGGTAGTGGTGTGTGGGCTACAGCTTGTTAGTGTATAGTACTGTGGTAGCCAAGCTCAGGCCATTAGAGACACATTACATTATCTTCCATGAATACTAATACAGGACACGCTGTAATTATTACATGTATTATGGTATACATAGGATGTCCACAATTCCGGCATGGTTTACATGAATATGAACATACAGTTAGATGTATGATTTACTGGACACATTGCAGATTTGGGTAAACTAAGAATTCATTAGACAGCTTTTTTGTGATTAAAGATAAAACAGTTCTGCCAGTGTTGCATGCATAATTGTGCACATGCCACTTGGGGCTGCCCATGTGTAAAAAGAAGCCCAATTAATACACAAAATCATCAACAATACCAATTAATCCAAATAAGCCTGGTAGTTTAGATGCACTCACATGCTGTAAAGCGACATTAATATGTGATGTACTTTAAGTGTTACCTGGTCCTGTTGATGGCGACCAGTTTCTCAATGGCCTGGGCCTGGACGAGGGAGCGGGCGTTTTCAGAGCTGTCAGTGACAATTTCATGGATGGTGTTGAGGATGGCGACAACAGTGTCCTCCTCCAGGTTTTTGGCTGGCCGCTGCTGACCGCTGGGCAGGTTGCTCACCAAGTCCCGCATGGCATAGCTACCTGTAAGGTGAAGTCAGGTAATCAGGTAACAGTGCTGACAATAATTTTTAATTGGAATGTAATAAAATTTAACCTGAGGAGCTAATTATATGAAATATTTTATTGACAATGCCTTAACATGTCATGTCATGAGTCCTCTGGGGAATGTGTGTGACCTTTGTCATGACAATTTTATACTTGATGTTCATAATACAGACATCCATTATATAGTCATTTATGCATAGACATTTTTTTTGCTTATGGACTGTACCGATCAGGTCCTTGTTGCGGCGGTCAATGGACAGATTGCGCAGGGCGATGGCCACAGCTCGGACCACCTTGTCGGAGTCAGAGCGCAGCAGCTCCACCAGGATGGGAAGACCTTTCTCCTTACGCACCGTGGCTCGGATGTAGTTGGACCACTGCAGGGGGCAAACAGAGGGTACAGTGTGACTGCTTTTTATAATTTCACCTTTAACCACATCGGTAGGCTGAGTGAGCACACGCTGTCAGCAGCGTCCTGTTTGACATTCATGCAGACCTACAGATTCTCACCTGGGAGCTGCCCAGCATGACCACACATCTTTTCATTTGACCACAAGGGAAAGCTCCACTGGAGTAGTTCAGGTCACCTCCATAAGGAACACTCTTGATATGTGCTTTCATGCTCACACACACACACACACACACACACACACACACACACACACACACACACACACCACCGATACATGCACACACACACCCAATCATTCATTCACTCTGTACAAGACAGCTCAGCGCAGCTCCTTGCGCCTGACTAATTCACAGCATTTCACAGTGGGGCTCTGAATGGACATGTGATATAATTTGTCTTAATTTAAACATCAGTAGATTTTACTTCTCTTTTTTTGTTACATGAAACATTAAGTTTGACATAAAAGGGTTTATCTTCTAAGCGCTGGTACCCCAAGAGATGTAATTAAGCAGAGGACAGGCACAGCTGCACCACCAGGTGGCAGTAGTAAGCCTTAAGAAACAGATCAACACAGTGCTACAGAACTAAGCAGTGGCAAAGAATGAAGAGGATTTAAAGAAGAAGCTCTGATATCCTCCCAGGAAGCAGGGACATGCTTTGTCCAGATGTGACAGTGTGATGGGTTAGCAGCTCCACAGGTTCCTGAGCCTTGCCAGGCATTCTGATCAGCTCCAACAGGGAAAAAAAACACACCAAAGGAAAGAACGATTCCTCTTCAAAATGCTCACCTGAGCTGAAAATCACTACCGCTGAATTATTAACACGAAATGTGAGACCCCGGAGCTGAAACTAAGAAAAAAAACATCAAGAGTCGGGGTGTTTTTTCTACTCTAGGTATAAAGGATTGGAGCCGCTGATGAATTCAGAGGACCGACGGATGTGTTTACAGTCTGACGCACGGGTGTTAAGAGAAGCACTGCCGTGGACTGAATGCAACCAGCCTGCTAAAAAGCATAAGTGACCGTTCTTGCCCGAGGTGTTGCTCGTAAACTGGCATCCGACAACTAGCCTTCCCTGTTGATAATTTACTGCTGCCTGCAAGCCAGACAGCCTCTAAGCAGCTCCACAGCCGCTCTAATTGGAATAAATGTCTGATCCTGGCTCTGGAGGATCTCACATCATCCATCATCAGAGGCAAACATCTAACAGAGATGAAACTTTGGTGTACATTAGTTATCTAACCCTCATCTAGTCATGTAATCCCCCCTAAGTGGATGGTCGTGACCAAAAAAGGGAACATCAATGAAAGGACTGTGCTGGAGCTACCTGCTGCCTGGTTCGATCGTGTCTCGGTCTTGGGATTTATTTAAGCTTACACAGTGGCAATAAAGTTTGCAGAGACAGTGTATCTACAACTTGTTAGTGGCTCTAAGCACCTCTGTTTCCTTTTAAGCCCATCAGACTCTGTATTTATGCTCCAATCACAATCGCAGATTTCTGCTACTGAAAGGTCAGTCATGAGGACAGACATTGCAAGAATGCAATGTACGAGAAAAGAAATCTAAAAGTCAGACAGGACATAGTGTCTATGTGTTGCACCCTCCCCAACCCTGGACTCACGGTCCACTGTCCAGCGCTGAGATTTTGCAGAGCCCCGGCAGCAGCCTCCAGGGTGTTGTAGTTCTGGCTCTCCGTCAGCAGAGATAGGTAGAGCCTCACCACTTCCGGCTGATACAGCAGCTCGAAGCCTGCAGGGAAATACAGAGGGGGAAAAAAACTGGTTAGACTCCCTGGCAAGACAGACTGGCCAATTAGGCTGTGTGAAGGTACCGGCAGTACAGTGCTGAGGTTTATCTCGGACCATAGGGAGAGTTCTTTGGCAAGGGGAGACAGAGCAGAAGCCTGGGCTTACCAGAATGGACAATGCCTCTGGTAACAGCAGAGCAACCTTGACAAATGCCACAAAATTTGGGATGGAAATTAAAGTCTGTCCACTTGGTTTCACAATAGGCTGCAAGTGCTGGAGCAGTGCCTCGTATCTTTCCAAAAGCATTATAATTGAAAACACCTCAGTGTTATAAATGAGGAGTACACAACAAGGAGAAAATATTGACCCGACCAAACCCAGAGTATTTGAGAGGGAGGTTTATCTCACTAGCACATAACACATTCCACCACAGTCAATCATTAGACCTCCCTCTGATGGAAACGTAATTACATTATCAGCTATTAGACAGAGCAGGCACAGGGAGAGACAGAGGCATTGAATCACATCAAATCTAATTTATTCATACGGGGTTTTTCTTATTTTGCACAAACAGGTTTGTCGCTAAGTGCTTTACAAGGTATCAACAAGACGCGAGACGATTCATTTAAAAGGTAGGGATCTGAGACCGAGGATGTTTCTTCTGTCAAGGTCATGTCGAGCTGTTCACATCTCTGGAGGGAGTCATACATTTTTTATGGCGAATACATCACACCACAGGAAGGGGAGGCATCTCGTCACATTTTAATGGCTTGAGCAAAACAATTCTTTACTAGTTTGATTATCCTGAAGGCACATTTTAACAACTCAGTGCATGTTCTGGTTTTATTTTAAAGAGATTATAAAGGTGTGCTTCACCCACAAAATGATAATTTGTATATCAGTTACTCACCCCATGTTAGATTGAATTTGAGAAGAAAACTTTGTTTTTCTCCTGGTCTCCACAGTGATCCAGAGACCGAGAAAATTCTTCTCTTGTAATTCTTTGTTTACCGTGGAGGCATGCGAGAAAAAACAGTCTTCTTCACAAGTTCAATGCAACATGAGGTGAGTAATTGATCATTCTGTGGATGAAGTACTCCTTTAAGACGTAGTCATGTAAACAAATCTCAAGATGTGTTGCTCCCATATGGAAGAAAAAACATCTTAATCAATGGCAAAAGTGCAAAGTGAATGTCTTTAGAGTAAGAAATCAAAACAAAGCCAGAAGTACAGCCATGGTGCTTCAACAGAGGGCACAATCTGCTATTATTCTGTAAGGGTTTAACAGACTTCAGCACTGTGAATCACAAGTTAGCTGATGCTTTGAAAATGGTGGCTAAAATCTCCTTTTACAGAAAGACCATTTCACGAGCAGCTTCCTTCCTATCCTCTACAATAGCACACAAGCAATTTCAAATCCTTCTCCTATCCCTCTAGGCTCAAATTAAAGGAAGTATAAGCCACTGTTTCTTCCCATGCGCTCAGAGGGCAGAATTTCCAAGGTTCTATTTGAAAACCCCTGTATTATGTGGGCAGGGATATATTGTAACCCTATTTGATTGATGCACAAGGGCTGACAAGGCCCTCAGAGCATTTTTTGAGATCTTTTTGTAATGTGAGTGTGACTTGTGTCCAAGTATAAAAGCATGAATCAAAACCCTTAAGAGGGCATCTTAAGGTAATGTCTCCTTTTTTTATTGACGTTTTTTTTTTTTTTTTTTTTTCAAAAGAAGACAAAGAAAACAGTGAAAAAGGGAAGAGTGTCATTTGTGTGCTTGAGAGGTACAACGGAAACACACAAATTGACATTTGTGCCTCTAAATCCACATCTCACACCCGTAATTTGCAGAGAGCGGAAGCTTGGTTGCGCTCTGGGATTGCCAGATTCAGACACAGCTACATAGTTGTTAACACTCAAAAAGGCAGGGTTTTCATCCCTGCGGCATTTCCCCACCCCAACATCATGCCAAGCCTGCTCCAGAATGTGTGTGGGAGGAACTGCCAAGTCGGGAGGATGTTACTGTTAGGTGCTGCTTGAGAAATCGCAAACTTCTTTTCAAAGCAGCAGCAGAAGCAGGAGCCGTCATGCGCAAGACCCCTGGTTGTAACCAGGTGCTAAAACATGAATCACATCAATAGGTTTTCTCGGAGGGGCGACGCAAGAGGGGAGAGTCTGCAAACCAGACACTCAGCAACATTCTGCATGCTCCTCATATTTCTGGGCCTACTGGGTGCACACTCAGCAAACTGGAGACCATCTTGCAGGCAGTCTTGTTGACAGACACTTCATCTCCAAGGCACATTCTCTCTGCACAAAATGTCAGCCCATGTTGAACGTTTGTTGCCAAGTTCGCCTGCACTCCAAGGCTGTGCTTTTTATAACGGTATTTTTGTAACATAATCTGCAAATCCATATTTCCTCCATCTTGTAATTCCTGGGGTCTTGGTCAGGCAACCAACTGAAGCGACTTATGAAATTGCCCTTTTACAAATGAAGGACTCAAGACAAAAAAAGACATGTACTGTTCAACAAAGGAGGATGAGAATGGAGGGAAATTCACTGGGCCTTTAAACTAATTCCTTTATCCTAAGTGGAATTTCTCGCTGTTGAGCCAGAGAATATCTCTGCCAGAGCTTTCAGTCAGCGTCCTTAGCAGGAGCTTAATGTCAGCACCAAGAGCCTTAGGTCTTTCCTAAAAGCACTAGCCAGGTTGAGCTCTTTTGGCATTCGTATACTGCAGTGTTGTTGTCATCAGTCATCTCCTGCTAGCCTTTTGGCCTGCGAGTTGTCAGTTTGTTAGGCAGAATTACAATTCAGAGGGGAGATAAGCTGTCAGTGTGACATGACCTTGGTGTTGCTCAGGGCAACCCACAGCCCCATATTCTGTGACAGACTGCAAACATGATGAGATTATTTAAATACGGATATATCCAGTGGTGGAATGTGAAGTGCATGCAAGCACAGAGAAATGAGTATACTGATGTTTTCAAACATCAGTGTCACATACATCTAGTTATAGTCACATATATATGGGACAGGCTCAGGCACCAGTTGTCGAATAAGTATTCAGAAGCTTTACTGTGTTAGAAGCTACAGTGGAAAAACCCTTCATTACAGAAAAAGTCCTGCATTAAAAGTTATGTATGTTAGGAAAATTTATTTAAAGGAGCTATAATCAATATCTGTATAGCAACAATGGCTCAAATGACAAGGTGAAATGTTAAAAGAGTAAGTTATAGTGACAAACTATTGGCTTTATAATAAAGATAGACGACATGACAGCTCCCCAAAAGTGAAGCCAAAACATATCAATCGCCCCCTGGTGGCTGGCTGCAGTATAGTTCAAGAACCCTACCTCGTCCCGGATAGTGGAGACATGAGCCAAACTAAAAACACATCAAATATTGTGATATAAGATGGGTTTTTTTTGTCATTTTAGGTAGTTCTTATACCACCACAGTATGTTTAAGAGTTGGAGTGGCTGTGTCAGTGTCATGATAGACAGCTGTGTGCAGTAATCAGTGAGCTTGGGACTGGTTGGACAGCTGAAACTCAGTACTGCAGAGACTCTGGCTTTAATTCGATCTTATCCCACTGCTGTATGTTCAAGTGTTTGTTTTTCTGATAAGTTTGATTTTAATTAGTTATCTGATGCTATAAAAAGAGGGTTTGACATCATGATCGACAGCTGTGTGTGTCAACCAGTGTGCTCGCGATCAATGGCGCTGCTTGGTTGGACAGGTGTATGGGCACTGGACCCTGTTTGTAAATGATGTCACCAGTGCATGACGGCAGCGGCTGTATCTGAGATATCTGACTTAATTTTTGTACAGTGGGAGGAAGAGGAGACATGTTGACCATCTTTATATGTAGTCACTGTGACAAACCTACAGGATTATCACACGCAACCCCCTTGATAATGAGCACCATATACATAAAACATATATTACTGTATTATACGTGTTGGTATTGGATTATAAATGATGTATTATTGTGCAAGCAGTAGTTTATAATTTATTTAATTGAGGTGAAGCTTATTCTCACAATTTTAAATAATGTTGTAAAGTATAACAGTGGGTCATAATTTATGGGATGATTACATGTTTTGCATGAAAAACATGAATCTGCAAAGTATTTAATAACTAAAGTAAAAGGTGCAAGATTATATCAAAATGATAATTACATAATGTTGAAGACAATATCTTGTCAATGATACAAAAACAAAACAAAACAAAAAAATCTATAAATGACTACATTATATTGTAACTAATGTTGCCATCTCCCTGTGCGCTGAGCCCAGCGTGTCTATTCCCCCTGCTTGCTTGTTGGCGTGACAATCATCACACACAACTGTGGCACCTTACAACACTCCTGCTGAGCTCTGCTTCATAACCCTTGCTGAGGGAGACACACACACACATTCAGCTGTGCCTCTATACACAGTCAGATACGCATGCACAAAATGCTCCGGAGATCTGAGCTCATCCCTAAATAAGGTGAGAGGGGAGGAGCAGCAGGTTCCTTTTCAAAGCAGAAAATGACAGTGACAACTCCTGCAACTAAGGTGAAGCTCAATTAGTGCCTGGGTACTACAGAGAAGGGCCTTTGTGGCGCTGCAGTGCGTGAAAACTGGGTTAGAAGAGTTAAGCTGAAGTGATTGAGTGATGCTCAGTGCAGAGCTATAGTTTAATTCTGTTCAAGTAGCTTCACTATTGGCTGCAATTAAAGCCAAGGTGTAGCGGTCTGACAGGCTGGTAAATGATAATGGATTAACTGATGGCTGAGGAGGACACACACACACACACACACACACACACACACACTCATACATGTATGTGAACATAATGAAGACTCTCCTCTCAAACTCACACACTCAGACAAACACCTCACTGACTCAATTCCCTCAGCCATCTGCCTTCCTCTAGGATAGTTGGCTGCATTCGTGCAGAACTGGACACACACCTCTGCCAACACCTCCATGTGTGTGCGCGCGCACACACACACACACACACACACACACACACACACACACACACACACACACACACACACACACACACACACACACACACCAAGCCCTCACCCGGACATGTCAAAAAGTGATGTTCATCGATCCAGTCTGGCTACAATGCATACAGGGTCTCTTCCTGCTTCTACACGAGCGCTGTGTTAGCTCCATTTATTTACTGCTCCATTTCCAGCACACAGCACTTCCATCGAATCAGAGGGACATGATGGCGTATCACTTTCTACAACTCATGGAGGAGTTTTACAGCGCTGTGAAAGAACTGGAGAGAGATGGAGGAAGATAAAGAGAGTGGCAGATGGAGAAAAAAAAAAGAAAACAAACTGCAGAAAATAAATAAATCCCTCCTATCTGTCAGCCTCAGACATTTTTCTGTAACAGCTTTTTGCTCTTTTGTAGCCATTCTATGCTCATGGGAATATCTGAATAACACACAGCCTCTGACCTTTGTACTCCTAACTTTTGGTTAATTGGAATGCTGATGACATCCAGTACAGCTGTCACTCTCTTTGTCCAGTCTCTCCAGTGGAGACAAAGACATGGAGGACATAAGGAACAGAGGGGAGAAATAAATATCGAGCATATGCTGACCACAGGGTCACATTCGCCACCTCTGTAACACAAGCATAAATAAATCAGGCAGTTTCATGGGAAAGCCTCGAGTCGTCGAGTCTCC
The DNA here is from genome assembly GCA_035609425.1 of Epinephelus awoara. Lineage (NCBI taxonomy): Eukaryota > Metazoa > Chordata > Actinopteri > Perciformes > Serranidae > Epinephelus > Epinephelus awoara. Next base: position 32,517,750 of record CM069302.1, read on the forward strand.
AGTCTCAGTCCACATAGAAAACTTGTGCACATTTAACCTTGTCAGCCACCTTTTTATGTAAGAGTGTCTTTATATAAGTACATGCAGGCACAAGGGAGAGTGCTACAGTGCTAATGAAGACTTTTGCGGGGCAGAGCCACAGCGGGGCCGTGGCTAAATCAGCACATCATTAAAAGTATTATGCCACCAGTATAATAATGGTCGTGACTCTCTGGCTCATTAAAAACCAAAAGGTGAGCAGTGGAGCCACGTAAACAAAACAAGTAAATTGGCAAGGTTCACAGAGGCACGAGAAATGCCTTCAACTCCTCTGCCTTCAGTCGTACAGAGTTTGCAAAGTCTGCTTATTTTTTTTTTGGTCGCTGCTAGGAGGAGCACCACATGTATGGCGCTAGACAGTGTCAGTATTCCCATGCATAGTAGATAATCAAACTGGACAGGCCTTGATGCATGGAAATCATCTGTAAATGCAAGCAAACCAGCTCTTGGGAGGTTCATTGGGCCATATTATACATCTGAGTGCTTTCAATCAAGGAATGCATGCAAATAAATCAGTGGTAACATACTTGTTAAGAATGGAGGGCAGTATCCTTGGGGATGGGCACAACTGATGATTACTGTCAATTCTAAAGTGTATTCATGTATCTAAAAGTATTTCTAGAGGAGGTGACACGTATTGGAATCTGAGTGTTGTCGTTCCATTTGTATTCTGGAGTTGCATCTTAATGTCAGGCGTGAATGTAATCAGCCCCAGATACGAGATGCATGTTAATGCTGCGTATAAATCATAGAAAAGTGTACTTAATTGACTTTCAAATTCTCTTTCCGCTGCTCTTTCTGGTGTAATCTCTGCTGTGGCGAACCACTGTGAAATTATGCTACTCCATGCAGGTTACACTGAAAACAAACACTCTTTTGTAAACACAATTTGACCTGTGTCTAGTTCAGTTGATTTAAAACACGCAAGTGTCTTCATCCTAAACCGGAGGGAGAACATGTGATGGAGGCCCACATTCTCTTTCTCTCCGCAGCCCTCCTGACAGACTTGGAGCCTGGCGGAACCAAAACAGAGTTCACTGCCAGGCTGCAAAGGCCGTTCACCCCCCGGTCACCCCTTCACACTGACAGGGTCCAGGAGTCAAAGCGTCATTTTCTCCTCTCATACCCAGTTGGCCCCTGCTGCAGATTGGCATCTCTACGGGCGGCCCCCGGGCATCGCACATTAGCATACCCACACGGTGGTTTGGCCTTAGTTTGTTGGATGTTGACAAAGAGAGGCAGAAGGTGGCAACAGGCCCATCTCTTGGACAGCTACCCATCAGCTTTGGGCCACAAACATGTCCTGGTGTGATGGGGGGGTTTAAGAGAGTGGAGAGGGATTTGGGGAAAGAGGCCGGGTGGAAAGAGAGGGGGAGATATTGCTGAAGGCACAAGGCGAATATGCAGCACAAACCCCTCCCTCAAACTCTGCCATTCCACAACAGGGCTCTTGCTCAAGCAGAACCAAAAATCTGGTCCATGAAAGCTCATTTCCTACCATTTAGCACAATAGGACCCTTTTCAGCAAGCTGCCTCTGCAGTGACAGGGGAGTACTTCCTCTTCTCTCTGCTGATAGGCCAGCAAAGTCCTGCTGTGGGCTTTCAGTTCACAGAGGACACATCAACACCATTAGCAAAAACATGTTGACAAACAGACACCAAACTGTCTGAAATGTCCAAGAACTTCTTTAACAAAGTCCATCGGAAATGCTCCATCAACCTCTGAACTTCAGACAGAAACACGGAGCCAGTGGGTCTCTCACTCTTGAGCCATGGTTGTATTAAGTTTTCTGTGGCTCGCTCAAGAATGTGCCTCGCAGCTATCCGGCCTCTCAGTGGATCAACAGTGGTAATGCTCTGGTTGTTTGTTTCCAATGTTCCTCCTGCTAATGTAATAGTGTTTCAGGGCCTTAGGTGAAAGTGTTAGTTTATATTAGAATCTCTGTCAGGTGGAGATATTATTTCCCTTTGGATAAAAAAACATATTGACAAGATATGTCACTTTTTCTGTTATGGGGAGTATGAAAAAGCCTTTTGGAACAATTTGCCATGATTCAACTTTCAAAGTTAATATCGCCTAATGTTTAGACAGACAGTAGAAATAGCCTGTGCATGCAGCCACAAAGGTCACTTGTGGGAAATGAGTTCTCCCTCTGTTTTATGCTGTAACCAGCTGCTGCTAGCTCCATTTTTGGCACAGGTAAAAGCTGTATGTCATGGATCCAGGTGCTTTTACTTGGAAGTAATAACAAAATGGTCTGGAAGGGGGGTGGGGGGTGGGGTCCAATTTCTTTTTCCAAGTTGTATTTACCACTTCGTTGGGCCAGTCATGTTCACTCAGATCTGAATTAGGATATGTGTGACAGCACTTAAAAACAGCACTGTTGCCAATTCTAGAGCCTGTTAAAGCCAAAAAAATAAAAGTATAGCGTCTGATACTTCTTCTGATAAAACTTTTCCAAGTTGTACAAAATGCAAACATACAAATCTCCTGTTAGGCAAACTTTGCCATTCAAGGTAATTTAACACTAACTTTAAGAATAAAGAGCCATTTTGACCACGTGCAGTGTTTTTAAAGCCTCAAACAATCAAGTAATTGAGTGTTCACATTGTCTGTGTTATTTGCAACCATTAATAGTGTCTTGTCTGCAAGTATGGTTTGGTGGTATTCCTGTTGATATACTTAGATGTTAAGTTTGTCCGTTTATAGTATTGTCAATATACGTAGGTCTGAACAGTACAGTAAGACTGATGGGCTGTATGGAACTAGGTTCAACTTTTCACTCAAGCTGTTCAAAACATGTTCTTTTCTGGACTGCTTATGCAGTAGAAAAGCGCAAATACTTGTGCTACATGACCGCAAGAAAACAAAAGGGTGGCTGGCTGGTAACAGCTAACAGTTTTTTTTAAAAAACTACATAAGTTTCTGAAAAAAGGTTGATCTGAGTTTGAGAGAGAGAGAGAGGGGCGGCTCTCTGCCTTCAAACACTTCTATATTCTTTGTTTCTGTGGTGGTGGCCACACAAAAATGCAGCAGTAGCCTACAGTCTATAGGTCACGTTACAGCCTGAGAGCCAGCGACATCCAGCAGATTTTTGCTAGAAGATGAGCAAGGAGATCTGGGGGAGGTAAGATGGAGGGAAGTCTGCCATAGTTCATTAACACATACTGCTACCCACATTGTTTTGATACAAAGCTGGTTGAAAATCAGCAAAGAACCTTTCTTCAGTACTTGTTACTGTACCTCAACTATGCATCTGCATGTATTACGGGACCACTCCAGTGTTAAAATCAATAAAGAAATTTTTGGAGAAAATCTGCAAAGTATCCCTTTATGTGATTGCTGCTGTGATAACACTCCAGAGTTGTAATATCCTCTGCCAGAGTACTATAAAGTGCTGTGCTGTGTTTTGACAACTGGTAGGCCTTAACATTCATGGATCTGTTACTCAAACTTCTTGGATTGAATTTCATGTCTCACGTGAAGCAACACGCTTCCACCAACACAGCCCCCTGCATTGTTACAACCCCAGGGGGATTTAAGTCTGAAACCTGCTAAGACAGTTTGAATCTCCAGTATAGAATGAAGCACAATGATACCCCACTCAGCAGCCTATTTGCATGTGTCAACACGTGTCAGCACGGGTCGAATGCTGCTCAGCTTTGGTGATCGGGCATCGCTATCAGGGATGAAAATAATTTAACCAACACCATGAAGAAGAGAGAGAAGGAGAGAGAGAAAATAAATCTTGAGATATCCAATGAGGTGAAAACTTTCAAGTCATAAACATGGTAATCTTTCCCACTGCTACCTTCCATCCCAAATGATGTAAATGCAGCTTTGGAGCCCGTCTTATGCTGATGTATGGTTCACACACTCAGCCATGAAGCCGCACGACTACTCTGCATCCGACATACTGCACACACACATCGCAGATGCATGTCTGGACTGTGCTATTAAGTCTGCTGCAGATGGAGAACAGATACAGAGGAGCCTGCCGCTGTGATGAGAACATTTATTCTCTCCACCCGTTGCTCTTTTCTCTCTTTCTTCTGTCCTTTCTTGCCTTCTCCCACCATCTCTTTCTTCTTTTCTCTCAGCCTGCCTCTCTCATGACCCTCCATATCTCCACCACAAACACAAAATGCAGGAAAACAATGCCAAAACTGCTCTACCTATTGATGTAGACAATATGTAGAGATGAAAGAGTGCACAGTGGTAGTACTAGGGTTGCTATGGAAACCCCTCTCCATCGCCACTAACAAATCTGTTCATCTGACGTTGATGTGAGACAGTTGGGTGAGCAACAGCAAAACAAGGAAAAAGGAACAAACTGCGTTGCAACCTGCAATTCATATAACAGGAACTTGCTTATTTCGGTGATACACTTAATTCAGAGGTGATGAGTTGAAGACAGTGACTGGCAGGCCAATTTGGCAACCAAAGTAGCTTTTAATAGAGACCTTTCTCAACGTTACCTACAATTCCCATGATTCCACAGGAAATGGTCAAAATCCTAGCCTGAGGGCTGCAATTAGTGGCCAAGCCTTGCTCGTGCTCCCTGTAAGTTTGTGTTTTGCAGCAATAGCTCTCTCAAGCCCTCAAGTGCTTCAGAGTGGAGAGGCATGTGTATCTGCTTTTTAGAGTATTACTGTGTGTGTGTGTGTGTGTGTGTGTGTGTTTGTGCATTTAGTAAGAGTGTAGTTTGTTTCAGCATCACCTTGAGTGCTTGCTCTCTTTACCCAGGCAAGTCACGTCCTCACCCAGACACAAACGAAACTAGAAACTGAGGCAACAGCAAGAGTCTGCCAGAGAGAAAGAGATAGAGAGGAAGGAATAGGTAGAGAGAGAAAGAGATAAAGATGGGGGGGGTACAGAGAAAAGCTGTGGGGGGGCAGTGGACAATGTTTCCTATTTCCTGTTTGGCAGTTTTATTCGCTCACCTGAGCCTGAAAGGCTGAAAAACAAGCTTAAGTTGTCAGGGTTGTTGTGCTTTCACCACAAATTCCAGCGTACAGTCGATTTCCAACACGCTACATCTGCCTACATCTGACAGGGATTTCACGAAGAAATTGTGTATCAACAGAGGAGGAGGAGAGTGACAGAGGAGGAATAGAGCGCAGGTGACCAGGGAGCAAGAAGAGAAGGAATAATACAGTGGGTAAGGAAGAGGAGGGTAAACAGTAGAGGGAGTTAAGGGGAGGAGAGCTAGAGAGGAGGAGGAAATCGTGACCAAGTGGATAAGAGCTGTGAATGCTGTATGGTGGATGGGACAGCTTTCGTGGTAAATAGTCCACAGAGATGCATGGATCATGTCAGGCCAACAAGATAGCTATAAGAGGGGAAAGACAGAAAAAAAGCCATCTACAATCTTCCAGAAGAAAAACTGAGGCACTGCAGCACAGGCTAAATGATGTACTTGACAGTTTGGGATGGGGGTTTGGAGGTTGGGTGTCCAGCCTTCGGGAATAAGCCTAGATAATCCTGTGGACTGCTAGAGCGTGTGTGCGTGTGTGTGTGTGTGTGTGTGTGTGTGTGTGTGTGTGTGTGTGTGTGTGTGTGGGGGGGGGGGTTAATAGAGATATGGCAGTGACTGGAACGAGGACTGAAGATAGAAGCCTTAGACTGAAGCAGATGTGGGGTAAGGGGTGGTGGGGGTGGTGTGGAGGCTGATTGGAGCCTCGGCCTGCAGTACGGATGATGGAAAGGGACACAGCTTTCACGCACACGCACATACCCAGACTAGAGCTGCACTGAGGTCTGTTCTAAAGAGTAACTTCACCCCCAGTTCTGAGCCTGAGTCCACCCACTGAATAATTTTGAAAAGTGCTAAAAAGTGGGCAAAGGGCTAAGAGGTGGGGCATGGATGTGTGAGGTGGGAGTAATTAGAGGGCTTGAACATACTATTTGTAAAATAGAAATTTCATTACCTAGACAAGTCCCAAATGGTCAACTTTATATCACCTTTGGCCTTGCAAGGTTCAAGGCTGATTTAAAACAGTGGTGTGTTGAGACATTTTCAACCCGTGACAGATTTTTTTTTAAATTTGGTAAGACATGTTGATACTAACACCGGCCTTGATAAGTGTCATCACAGTACAGTCATATCATTTAGTTTACAGCTCAAAACCATGTGTGTGCAATATGTCTGAAATCAGTTGTCAATATTTGCTGCCAATAAAAAGCTTAACACAGAACATTTTCACTACCAAAACTTGATGCAGGTATTTGACGTTAACGCAGTGTGCATGGGGGACTAATAAGTGCGATAGTCTTGTTTAGGAGTTTAGGAGGTGCTGGCAAAAGTGAAACAAATGCATTAACGAGTATGTTTATCTCCAGTTAAGTATGCTTTTTGAGTAGTAACTCTTATACCTCTGTTATAATTGCAAACTGCGCCATGTGAGAACGCAAAGCTTGTTAGGCAAAGCTACAGTAACTAAAATGGGGTGGGGTATAGCAAATGGTCAACTGAGTAATAAAGTAATTGATTCAATGTTTTGCCAAATCAAACCAAAAATATTCCATGTCTGATGTAAAACCAGTTTCAGCATGTGTCAAATATTGCCCTCATGAGCAGTGTATCCACTTTTCTATTCTTAATTGATCAACCTGTGATTGGATGTGATAAGAGTCTGGTTTTGCATCACAGTGGGGCTTTGTTGTGTTTCTTTACATCTCTTTGTTTTGTCCCTGTAGGTCCTCTTGCTTTGGCTGTTGTGCTTTTGTTTTGTCTCCATGTGTATTAATTGCTCTAAAAGCTTTCATCTGGGTTCATTTGTTGTTTTTCCACCTGTGTGCCACAGCCTCTACACAGTCACATTCCCACCCACCCACACAGGTGACACTTCCAGTGCTTAATTAGACCTTTCCTCAGGACTGTGTGGGTGACGACAGGCCGATTGACATTTTCCTGACTTAACTGATGGAGCACCCGTTGGGGTAGAAAAAACAGGTAATGCCCATCATAGCTCCTTCCAATTCACTGACCTGTGTGGGTGTACGGGACCTTTAAGTTGCTCTGGCTGTTTTTGCTTGGGGTCATTTTGCGAGCACCAGGAGAAGATGAGTATTTTTAGAAGCACGTCTTAATATAACCAATTGAGGAGGAAGTAGGGAGTTGAGTGTTGCTGGCTACAAGCTACACACCACATTAAGAAAAAAATATGACAAAACGTTAATTTTGGTGTTGGTTGTATGTCATCTTTAATTCTGACCAATTATAAGAGGAAAAAACATCCTGAGCTCCACCTAGCTCAACCCCTAAATAAGTGCGCCCTCCATCTCTGGCTAGAGTCTGCATCTGGGATGCGTGATGACCGCCGTGATGGTGTTTGACGGCAGAGGGATTTCCTGTGTCTGGGTCGGTGTCAGCACCCATCTCTCATTTAATGCTCCCTCTGGCCTCACCAGCCCCCCCTTTGTGAAATGGCACGCTAAAGTGTGATGGATACTCTGGATTAACTCTCGCCTTGGAGGATGACAGTCTATGCTTTTCTCCCCTATATACACACACACCAGCACACACACATAGCGGATGCTGTGGTCAATTTTCTCAGGTAATATTATCTCTCTCAGCAACACCCTGACAAACAACAGCACCTGTAATAGCCTCATAATACCACCCTCGTGGTAAAGGGCACAGTGCACTGACCATCCTGTGTTTGTGAGACACTGCTTGTGCGCATAAATGAGTTTGTGTGAATGTGTGTGAGAGGCTGTGTTTGTGGACAGTAGGGTTGTGACAATAACCGCATCACCGCAATACCGCGGTCACGTGATGCCTACCGTGGTGAAGAGGTCATCATGTGGCTGCACAAATGTTCCCAAGCCAAATGTTAAAAGAATACGATTTGGGAGTTATGCCCTTTCGCTATCATTTTCTTATTGAGACAACATGATGGATATCATTTTTGTGTCTGTCCGTCCAGTGGCTGGGTCTCAGCAGTTAGCACTGGGGTCAGTACGTCCGGCGCTGTGATCCGCGGAGGGATACATCGGTGAGCAGGCACAGGCACAGACGTAGCCTGTAAACAAAACTCAGCTGTTTATTTAGCCTAGCGATATCTCCGGACTGTAGTAGCTACAATGGACGACTTTGAACGCGATTTTGAGGAGTTTCTTGTAGCGGACACAGATCCAGAGCCATACCTGTTTGAGCCGGAGTATGCAGAAGAGGAACTCCCAGGTGTTGGATGCTGAGCAGGCGAGAAGAGAGGCTGAATCCTCCAGAGCGGCAGAGCAGGAACGGGCCAAGGGGAGATGGAGGTCAGGGGAGGAATGGTGGTGTAGCTGTGGGACTAGCCAACATATTCCTACAGAGGTGGAATCATTTTGCTGCACAGAATGGGATTCGGTGCTGCCATTGTTGGGGAGATATATCATCAGGAGGAAAACCGCCGCAGAGAGTGCATCACAAGGGGTGAAAACTTTGCAGCAATCACTAAATTAAACTGGAAAAAATGCCCAGGCCTGCAGGAGCTCGTGGATAACTTTCAGTCGAGTGAGTAAGGCGAGCGGCTGAGGAAGGGGGCGGTGTGAAGATTGTCCCTCGCTGCGGGGAGAGCGGAGAGGGCTTCCCCGGAGGTCGGCCTCTTTACCTGGTCCCTCTCCTCCACACTTCGACTTATTTTCATTGTGCCGATGGTGGCTTGGAAACCGCCCCTAACTGTGTCAGACGGTTAGAAGGGAAGACGGCCGGAGCTCAGCCAGTACCCTTCTCCACACTTTGACTTATTTTATCCTACTTGGTTTTATTTCTCCCTCTCTGGGAGCCTGGGCTCACCGCGCAGCAGCCCACCGCATTCTTCCATCCATCCATCCACCCCTCCCTATCGCCATACCGCGGTGATACGTCACTCTGTCACCGCTGTGAGAAAAAATACGTACTGTCACAGCCCTAGTGGACAGCTGTATGAATTAGGACTTGTATGTGTTTGTGTGTGTGTGCGTGTGTGTGTACTTACAGGAGTCAAATGAAAGGCAGTGAGGATGAGATGAGTTGCCCCCGCCGGCTTAAATGAACCCATCGTCAAATCAAATGCACATTAAAATCCAAAATATTATGATTATAGACCAGTCAAACAGATTGGCTGTGGATGCTGAAAAAAATCACCACCAAAAAAGCGTTTCATGTCGCCCTCTTCCCACTCACTCTTCTCGCTCTCTTACATAAATAGAAGCTTACATCTTTTTCCTTAGACTGTTTATACTTCCCCTTCTTCTACTCATCTCTTTCATGGCTGTTGAATAGTCACAGGAACGTTGTTAAAGCACTGAAACTTTGACCTTTCTGCTCTTCTGCTTACTTGCTAACAAGGAGTGTGCAAATTCAATGTCACGTTGGATATAAGCATCAGTTAAATCCATAAAATATAATCTAAAGCATCATGCTTGCCTGATACACAAAATAATGGACTGATTTTATGCTCAGAGTAAAACCTCAGTGGAGGGACAGATGATTGGACGCCTGCCAGTGCTGAACTCCTCTCTGCTCCATCTGACCCTCTCCTTCGATCGTACACAAGGACAGCAGTCCTCAGGGTGCATTTAGGCCCTCCTGTTTACAACGGTCTAGACTGTTTACGACCAATATTTCATCTACTGTTTACTAGTAACAGGACAGTGGCAAATTCTAGAGGGGGGTATTTTCCCCCTTTACTAAGCCTCTGTTGTAGCTCCAGCGATGCCAGTCAGCACGCCATTAATCTGCTTTTAATTAGATTAAAGCGTCTCTCGCAGAAACAGGAAGCAGCGCTCTTGTGCCTCGAACGGGGCCAAACAAAGGCTCCAATTGGCAAGTAAATCTCACTGCGCTTCCTCCTACTTCCCTGGAATCATTCTTGTCTCATAATTATCACTTTGCTCCAACTGCTCAGGTTTGGGGAGATGGGGGAGGCGAATGACATGGTTAATCATCTGAAGAGCCTGATGTTGCCGGCTACTGTAGATTCCCAGCACTTTTTAGAATTCCGCAGAGCCTCGTAGGAGGAGGAATGTTGATCGGGGACACTGAGTTTTTGGGGGTACGGAAAGTTTAAACAACTTGAGAGACAGTTGATCGCTGCTGTCGCACTGGGTGGAAGCGCTGTTAAGTTTATGCACTGCCACAGAGAAGTGCTGGGAATTGGAGGCGCACCACTATCCTTTGCCAAACACAGGTGGATAAATGCTGCTATGCATCAACACACACACAAACACGCATACTAATCTGCAAGGACTTCATTCCACTAATGATGTGTAGAGCAGCCACTCTCAACGAGACCTCCTAGGAATAGCATTATTATGCAAACCTCTTTGTATTTCAAACAAAACACAAGGTGGTCCCACTTAAATAAACCTCTCTCCCTTCATTTATTTTTTACTCCTCCTCGCCTTATTATCACTCCTTTTCATCACTGCCTGTGTGAAACGGCTCATGAGAGGATGGTGGCAAGTTGAAAGGGGGGGGACTGCAGTAGCTAAAATGTCAGCTGCAAGCCGCTGGCTATCCACATAATTAGCCCCTTTTTTCGGTGTTGTGCTTAGTTTTATTATCAACATCAAAGCAGAGAAAGTGATTGGCATGTGAGGGGTGTCTGGTTAGCTATGGCCAGCTGAGCAGGCTCAGTAACATGCCCAACAGCTGGTGTGGCAGAGCGGGATTCAGTTTTAATCTCAGGTGAGGCGGTGAGGGAGGGGTGAACATTTAGCATCTGGAGCTCTTAACATGTTGGCATATAGCATTAACACATGGCATCATACTTTAGAGACAAATACATTCACAAGCCATTTGCCAAGCTGTGTTACAAGATTAATTGAGATGCTGTCAGAACTGTAGAGTTTTACACAAATCTATTTTCTAAACACATCTATATTTCTCCATGTAGTGAAAGCTACATATGTTCCTCCACCATCAACTCACTGTACCAGGCACAAAAAAAGATGATTAGGTCCAATTACTTCCAATAGCATCCAGGAAGGACACCTTTATACTTGATCCAGATGGTATCTGCATCCAATTTATCAAAATTTGTTTGCTCTTATCCACTTATATACATCTCTGTAAGCCAGACTGGATTGCCTCCAATTTGCTTGTCCCACCATTTGATGTGAATCGGGGTCAACCCTTCTCCAGTCCAGAGGGTGGCGGCACCTGAAGCAGTTTGGTGGCTGCTAAAATGTCAGTTTACCTAGCTAGCTAACAACTAGCCATCGACTAACACAAAAACATGGTTAGGCAACTAGGACAAAAGTTCTGCTGGCCATCACAGGCACTAGCTCAATGTCACCAGCTCACCCACACAGGTCATTGTGCTGTCTCCTGCAATGGTTTCACTGATCAGGGATCATTAAAGCTACCCATCTACTTAATGCCCTCATTACAACCATACGTGTGCTGCTTTTTTCCTGTTGCCTTAATGTGACAGGAAGAAAGATGACTGATTTGATGTTGTTACAACTGTGGCAACTTAACAGGCTGCATATTGACATAGTTTACAGTTAGACAGATTACTTACACAACCTAAAACCATGGATGAATTCTCATCCTTTGAAAATCTGGCTACAATGCATCTCAAATATCTAATTTTAATCCAGGTCAAGTTCTTCTGGGCTGCATTTCTGCTTGGCTTTCTAAATATCAGATACATCCACACTAAAATACTTGCGTTTTAAAACATTTAACTACTGCTATGTTTACGCTTAATGTCCACACTACTCATATTCTGCATATTCGAACCCCTAAAGCCGAGGCATTTAAAAACACAGCTGACCCCGTTTTTGTTTGAATTGCGTTTCAGTTTGGCTATGCAGAAATGGTCACTTTTGAAAACAATGATGAATGACACCCATGTTGCCTTCCTTATTGGGTCGTATCAGTCTTACAGTATTTGCTTTGCAACGACTCTCAATCTATGTTTTCCACTGTCTATACAGTTCCATCACATTGTTGGTCCATGCAAAGGGATCCTGGTCTTACTTTTCATGACTAATCTTCTTCTACCCCTTTGCAGTATTTTCTGCAACTGAGCAACTAACCACAGAGTAGACCATCAGTCTCCTGTTTAAACTGACATGCGCATGCCCAGTGTTTGAGAATGGTCATATGATCGACATTTGCAGGCATTGATTGGATGGAGATTACTTCTGAAAAGGTGCTAAAATGTTGGTGTATATGGAGATTGGTTTCATTGTAAAACAGTTTTGAAATTAAAATGCGTATTAGTAGGGATGTAGCCCTAAACTTATATGGGATAATAAAACATCTGTGCCTTGAATCACAGGCCTCAACTGTCTCTTACTGCTACTTGGGACACTCCTGTGCAAAGCTGTTAAGTGCAGGAGAGTGTAATACAAAGTGTTCTGGGTGGAAATTCCAGAGGATGTTTTGGTTCTAGGTTTTTGTTTATATTTATTTATCCTTTATCTAACTAGGAAGTCTCCTGAGATACAATATCTCTTAATGGTTTCTGTTTGTTTGTATCCCATTTAGCTTTGCCTCTCCATTTGAAGGTTACGGAAGAAACAGAAATATAAAACCAATTAGTCGCCCATCACAACTCGTGATACACTGGCCTCCTTTTCTGAGAGGACAGACTTCCCTCTGGTGTGACGGCATCTAGTAAAAGAACTGTAGAGGCGATTTAACACACTGTATATTTGGCACAAGAAAGGTGTAATGCTGAGAGAAATGTAATGACTGAGGCTGCACAGCAACGGAGAGTGATACAAGGCACCAGACAGTCTGGATCCAGCCCTGTGTGGAGTGGACACTATGTGCAAAGATAGCAGCTGAGAGTGAGAAAGTATGTGTGAATTTGCGTGAGCATGTGTCCGTACAAGTGTTAAATGCTTATATGCATGCTTTTTGTTTGTGTGCATGCTTTGTGTACTGTTTATGACATTCCGAGTGAAGATATTGACGAGGTAGCTTTCGCCATTTGGGGTCTCACTTTGCTGCGAAATGTGACGGCAGGAAGTGAGGAAGAGGAGGTGAAGGAGAGACGCAAATGAGCGGTATGTTTATTCTGAACAAAAGGGTTAGTGATTCACTGAAGTGGTCAACAGGCTGCAAGAACTCAAAGACCAGCGCTCACTGTCTGGGTGTTGAATTCCACAGTCATGAAAACAGAGAGCTCCTCCATAAGACCGCTGCTTGGAGTTCTGGATGGAGGGTGAATTATTCATGATATTCTGCTTAAACTTTGAGTGTAAAGTAGACGCAGAGTAGGCCAAAACTTCCCCTCCCATTGGGATTGTACTACTCAGAAGCAAACCTGGCAGCAGTTAATGACGCAAAGATGCTTTATCTTGAAAAATGGATCTGCTTGAACATATTTGCTCACTGCAGCAGGACGTTCGTCGTGCCTCAAGGCAAGGCGGTTGTTTTTCTTGCCGCAGCTTACGAGCCATAGAGATATTACAGTGAGGATTAGAAGAATCAGATTCATGCCACAGAGCCATTAAGTGAAATATTTCTCCTCCACGATAGAGGAGGAAAAACAATGAAAGTGTAGCTCCGTTTTCCTTAATTCAATTGAGCCTCTGACTTTTCAGACTTCAAGAGCTGAGATGCATCAGAGACATAGATGATTCCGATAGCAGAACAGTCAGTGTTCATTATACTACAAATAGAGACCTCCAGTGGGATGATATCAAAGAGGGTTATACAATGCAATACATAACAGTTCGCACAACTGTTGTTTGTCAACACTAAGACCTCGCCACAAATTAAATGCTCAGCTTGCAAGACAAAGCAGCGAGACGCGTTACACAGTTGTCGTCTTGGTAAACGCTACTGTTTTATCAATTGCTCAGAGTGTGCGAGGCGAATGGAGCACAATAAATCTCCCAGGGATGGAGAGAGCACTGAAGTGGCAGAGAGCAAGAGAAATGAGAAATGGTGAGAGTGGTGGAAGGAGAGAGAGAGAGAGCAAGAGGGCAAAGTCATGGAAAGCACTGATGCTTTTCAAACACAAGGCCTTTATTGCTTAGTCAGATTGCCCTTGTTGTCAGATATGACTAATTAGCACTACCTAATGCAGCTGTGATCAATCAGCCTCACTGGAAACTACAAGCAGTTTGACAAAAAGATTCATCATGGTGGGAATAAGCTCTGCCAGAGGAGACAGCGTTCACCCACAAAGTTTCCAATTATTTCCTCATATTAAAAATATACTAGCTCTGCTGGCCAAGAGGTAGAAGGTGAAAGGCAATCAGGAGTTCACTTTTCTGGATTTTTTTAAAGTTGGCAAATGATGCATACTTCTGATTAATATAACTAAAATGGTGCATTGAGGGTACAGTGATATATATATACTTAGTGTGGTCACAAAGGAACCTTCCGACCCGCAACATTTGACTTTTATTACAGGACTAGCCGTGAGGGTGTAGGGATGGCAATGCTGGTTGGTCGCTCATGCTAAGTATAGGTTCACAGAGCATACAGAGTAACAGACATTTTAACGCCAATTTATTGTTGCAGCATCCAAGTTGCTGCATGGGTTTGTGTGACATAAATTTTGTCATCTGCGAAGACTGCGAAGGCTGATGCAATACCAAAATAGCTTTGGTTCTTAAACTGGTTCTGGACAGGAGTTTTGGAACCTTGGTGCTATCTAGAGAACCTACCCGCATTTCCACCAGTTTTAGCAGAACCACTGTAATGCATGCATGCTTATTTTTAAGCAACAATTTCTTACTTGACTTCTCCATCATTGCCTTATACGAACTAGCTCTTCTTTTTGCTCTCAAGAGTTTACCATCATGTTTTCTGCTGGAAACGTGCATTTCACCAATTGTAGTGTGTCCTTATTAAACAAAAAATACAATTGAACACTTTCTGAATTAAGATTCTCTGAACTTTCACTGAACTAAGAGTAGCCCAACCGCCTTGGTAACTCATCCTAAACCATACTTGGTTAATTTTTTCAATGTTCCAACAATCACATATTCTGGTTTGGTCAAAATAAATCCTTAATTCGGCAAGTCAGATGTGAAGATATTCTGGCTCTACATGCTGCTTTTCTCTGCTCTCTCTCTCTGCCGTTGCTGGCCGGCTGTAGTCCTGTAAGGTTATCCCCACCAAATGTAGTCGGCATCTTTCTCAGTTCAACTACCTTTTCCACCAGTAGAGACTGACCTCTGGTGACACATGCTGTGCACTACAATACATCCTCAATACAGCATCTCTGTATCAGTTTAACAGTAAGATGAGCACCTGTATTTCTGACAGTACTGAAAATCATACCTTTTCTAAATACCTTGGTATACTGTAATACCTTGATACCGCCTCAGCCTCGTATGTATATGTTTATTTGTGTATGTTTAGTCCACAGCTGTCCATATTGTCCATATTTAGTCTTGTTAATAAAAAAATACAAAAGTGGATACTGAATTTTGAAAGTTATGACACAGGAATCATCCTTCAATCTGACCTCAGTGATGAAATGTGTAGCTGAAGACACATATATAAGACAAAACAAACAAAAAGTCATATTCACTCAACTGAAACACCTTTTACAAGCTCAGCTGTCCGTATGTGCATCTAGCTTAAAGGCCACAGTCCGCCTTCCTCATCTGTCAAGGTCATATGATTCCCATCTTAGTATCACCAGGATCTGAGCACTTGTACTCCATTACTTTGGTTGCTGGAGCTTATTGAAAACACACCCACATCCTCAGCGAGGATGTGAGACTCTTCGCTCTGCTGCATTGTGACACCACTCTGACAATACAGTGGAGACAGACGAGCACAGCAGATAAAGGGAGGAGCCGAGGGAAGAGATGAAGGCTGCATAAAAGGTAAAGGCTAATTAATTTGAGGCACTGTGTTTCTCTCAGGACAGCCAACAACTGTTTCTGTATTCTTTCAACCTCCCCAGGTTGGAAGAAACCTCAGCAAAAGGAAGCCTATCATATTTAGTTTTCACTGAAGCTTTTTTTAACCTCCACTCTCAGAAGAAAATGAGGTAAGAAACGCAGACATTCAGTCAACACACTTCACGCCTTCTTCCCCCACCCTCCTCTCTCACCTCATCTGACCTTTCTCCAATCTAAAGGTTTACGCTGTGGTTTCAATTAACTGCTGGGAAAATGTTTCATCATCTCAGGGGCTGCCGCACTCACTGGATCTTTAATGAAATGCGTCTTTTCACACTTCTTAATTACTTTTGTTACAGCCACCCCTCTCTCGTTCTCTGCCTCTGTTCTAAAGCGGGATGAATAATGGACTTCTCCGCTGATGTATGGGTCTGCAACAGGTCCCCTTTCTGGGGCAACTGCACGGACAAAACAACTCACTTAATCAATTAGGGTGGACAAAGTGGCCAAACAATTACCTAGAAGGACGAATCACAACAACTGAAAGTCTGGCAAGACAAGTTAACGAAAAACACAGCATTGATTTTGGAGATATAGTCAACTGAGTGCAGAAGTGCGGGTATTGATGTTTGGTTAATAATAAATATATATTTTTTGGCTGCGTCTGCATGTATTGCATGTATGTCTGGGTCAATGCTTGCATGACTTTAACAATCAGTCACACTGACAACAAACTTTTAATTGAAAAGAAAGTTATTTCATTTTACAATATCTCAGGAGTCAAACAAAGCATTCCTCATAACTAAATATGAACATGCTCTCTTTAGTTTCTTCTCAAACTATCACAATCTGGTGAAGGTTGGGGTAAGATAAAAGACTGTAGAGGTTAAAAGAAACCGTTGGTAAGAGGCATTAGGCCAACCACAGTCCACGGTGCTAAAAGTCAGTTGTCATCACAGTTACAAGAAATCAATGTTGCATTTGGTAGGGTACGACCCAAAATCTGGTGCTTTTGCAGAGGTATTAATATTAATGCAACACCACTTTCACTTTTGCTTTCGAGAGGGGGCATTCATTATTCACAACCTGCTTCTCCCTGCCTTTAAGTAACAGGTCCAAATCTGGGGGAATTTGATTATTCATTAATTCACTCCTTTTGCCGAGTTAGGTCAGTGGTTGTTTGGCAAGCTCATACTAAGAGACAAGGGGTCACTACCAAATAGAAATCAAGGTAGTAAAGGACATAGCCCCCTGTAAAACAAGTATTTTTTTTACGGATAAGACAAGATCTAAAATGTGAACTTTAGAGGTGGTAGACATTTTATTTTTTGACAGAACCAAGCTAGTTGTTTCCACGCTAATTGTCTCCAAGCTGTAGTCCTTATAGTTCTTGACCACATGAAAGTACAGGTGAAAAGGCATTGTCACCACACCCGTTTGGACTGCATTTGGCTGCTCGAACTGGACAAAGCAACTGGATGTCAGTACAAATCTCAATGTTGACACTAGAGACATACTTTTACCAGGTGTAAATGTAATCAGGTTCAATCATATCTCAATACAATCTGGATACGAGATACATTTTAACGCAAGGTTTAAAGGGGGGTTTCTTTAAGAAACTGCAGAAGTGCCTGCAAAAATGTCTGTGAGGGTTTCAAAGGAGTTGTAGTCAGTTAATGCTCCATTGTGAGGATACCATTTTAGAGGAAATGCTAAATCCGTAAGAATGAAAAAGGGTCAAATTTTAAGTTGTATCATTAAACATATTCATAACGATGGATCAAATGACTATATGTAATATAAAGGGGTAGCTCGTAATGAAAAACCCACAGAGTCTCCCTCAGTTTTGATGTGCATTCTAGTCTTTCAGCTAATTTTTGTTTTACAGCTCTCAAATCTACTATTTTGGTTCACTCTCGCTGTTCTCATTAGCTTCACTTCCAGTCACAGCAGGCAGTTGTACACTACCTGCCCAGCAACACACGTCAGACAGACACAGTTTGGGACTTGCTGGTAAACAAAGTGGAGCATTTACAAAGAGACATATCTTTCTGAGGAGATGTGAGGAAACCAAAGCAGCTAAAAGGAGAGTAAATATTGAAGGTATATTTATCAGTTTGCCAGAAACACAAGTCCAAACGTATGCTAATGCCGCTCTGTGTCTGCTGGAAGTTTAAATAAGCGAGTGTTGCCTGTGTGTTCTTCAACTTTAAAAGGTAATATACAGCTTGTTGCTCTGTAGTCACGTAGCCATAAAATCAATTAGCACAGCTTGAAGATGTTCAAAACTCTCTCCAAAACTACTGGCTTCAAACTTCAAAACATATTTAAAACAACTGTGAAACTTGAAATACCCATCAGGCCTCGTTCCCCTGGCTTCTCTCTGTTTCTTTCCCTTTTCATACACACACATCCACACACAAACAAAAAGATTAATCATTGCCCACTGCCAGGTCCAGCCTGGTCCCGGCGTTGACCTCCCTCTGTCTGACATCAGATCAGGACCGGGATACACATGTAATCTCCCATATCTCCCTCAGCCATCGCCACCGAATGAGAGCTGCTCTCTCTATCTCCCTCTGCAAACTCTCCACAGATGACCATGGTTTGTTGTGTTGGCGAGGGTGGAGCAGGTGAACACACTCAAACATATATTTTCATAGACAAACAAACAAGGCACCCTGATGACTTTTATGGTCTCGCAGTCACCAGCACTTTCACCTCCAATGTTTCCTGAAGAGGAAAAAGTGATAAATGCGCTTTAAAAGTCAATGTGGGTTTCGCTCCAGTGATTAAGCTTATTATCCATGCACCTCGCTGTTGTTATGCGACCGTGTGTGGAGCTAATAAACGTCAAATATGATTTGTCTGTCTGCGAGCAAGAAAATGCCACGCGCTCTCTCCGACGTGAACCCCCCCACACATTTCAACTGTGTTTGACATTTAGGCCTATAACGATAATTGCTTTCTCTGGATTCAAAACTCCGAAGGGTGTTGTTAGCACATTGTGTAACGTAATCGCACCACAATTGTAACTATAGATTCACAGTCACAGCATGCCAACTTGGCTTTTACCCATGAAAACCCAGTAAGTGGAAAATATTAATTATCATCCTTGGAGCTCATCTGCTTTCCTTTACTTTAGGAGTGATAAAAAAAGGGCAAAATCGGCTTAACTTGGAAAAGCACAGCAATTAATTGTGATCTAGTTTAATGAGAGCCCACTTTGCCGTGTTAATGTGGCTAATTAACAGTCAAACAGGAAGTGGTATTGACTTTGAGTGCCTGCCACTAGACATTGATGAAGGTGCTGATGTGTAAATACCACATAAGGGTGTGTAACAAGTGCAGGCAAATTCCACAGACACCACTAGACAGATGGACAGCCTTAAACACACGCATTTCCACAGCGGAAGGTATAATACACACTCGCACACAAGCAAATACACATTCTATTACCATCCGGATGCACTCATGTGTGCGCTGCATACTAATTTGCTTTTATGACTGTTACAACTGCCTGTCAGTGCCAAAATGCAAAAGCAAAGAGAGGATGAGTGCACATACACATGCTTAGTCACACAGGATTGCTAGAACCAGTTGCAGAGTCTGGGGACAAAACGGTGCTCTTCAAACCTCTTCGTGGTGAGATTGCCAAGTTACCATTCCCATATCCCTCATCACATTATAATACAATATTTATAGATATGGTAGATAAATAGAAAAGTATACCACTGAGGCACACAAATCAGGAGAGGAGAGGAGACAGTTACTATTCTCTGAATATGGGCAAGAAAAGCACGCAACCTTGAACCCAACAGTAGCGCATTCAGCTTTTCAAATAACAGCAAAACACCTTTTTCGATCCACCTTTATGTGCTGCTGACATCCAATTTTTGCAACATCGTGGTGTTACAAAAATAAGTCCAATGCTGCAGATACAGCACTATGGCCTGTAGGCTCAGATAGAGTTGGGAAATATGACGATACATCAGCAGGTTTTCTACGCCATTTATACCAAGGTAGCTGTGCCTAATCTTTCAAAGGTAGCTAGCCTAAATCAATAAGCAGGCCTTCTTTATAGCAGCACTGGATTTATAAGACCTTAGAATCAATGTGATAAAGTACCTTCATTTGCCAGGGATTTAAATGACTGGATAGGCCAAACACAGGCATTCCTATGTAGTTAGTTTATCTACTGCAATAACATTTTGCCAAATGCATTTCCAGAAAGTTCACTATATCCTTAAATATATATATATATATCTGGCAGAAAGTTAGGGTAAAGAGATTAAGATTGACACCATCCTCATGTCTGTTTGGTTAATAGGAAGCTAATGCCAGGAGCTGGTCGCCTTAACACAAAGACTGAAAACAGCTATCCTGGCTCGGTTCAAAGGAACAAAATCACCCTATGAGATCCTACTAAAATTAACTAAATAATGGCTAATGGTTGGGGGAAATAACTAAGTGTTAGATACACAGCAATGCGAACAAGGATGATTTGGCATCTATTCACATATGTTGATAGTCAATGTTTGTTAAAAATGTGATGTTGATGGAGCGAAAGAGGCAGAACTCAACTGTGAAAGCAATGCAGCACCTGGACTGTCTACAATGTAGACACGCTTGAGCTAACTTGTAAATCATGTTCACAAAAAGCAGCGGTTGGAAGCTTGCTTTAATTTAATGTTTATATCATTACATTTGCGAGATGAACTTGAAATACATTGTCCATACTTTCTACGCCATCACCCAGAGAAAAACGTTAATGGAGCAGAGCAATGATCAGCTGTAACCTTAATAAACGAGACTGGCTGGTAAACACGCTGCAGCATTAAACAACTTAAAACACCTGTGTGGTGTAGAAAATAATTCTCTGCTCAGTCTGTTTCAACTCAAAAACCCTGAGCTTGGCCTGCCAGCGTCTTTCCCCGGAGCTGACAGTGAGGCGGAGAGGCTGCCCTTCACTGCTGGAGACATGAATAATAACACTACAGAGAACACTGCCGTCCCCTCACTTTGAGTGTAAGGTGCTTTCAAATGAGTTAATTCATTAATTAAGGCAGTTAACTTTTTTAAAATAAAAGGGCTGCAGACCATTTATTATTCAACACTATGTGAATTATGGTCACACAGTAAGAAAAATAAATCATGTGTAGAAATCAAAAATGATGCATTGATGCATTGAGATACATGGATAAATGTTTCAGAACCAAGTTGTAGTGCTCTGAATCATAACTGAATCAAATTGTCAGGTGCCTGGAAACTCCCACCCGTGTTATATTGTGTGTGTTTTATCTGTACAAAAACAAACAAATAACAATTTGCTGTTTAATGAGGGTTTATGTGCCGAACTCGGAGTTCTCTTCTTTCTAAATAATTTGGCACATAGTCTCAACCTTAAATTACATAAATGTGACAGGATATGTTCTCCTACGCTTAGTAATCACCAATGAATTTTAGCACCATACAATGCAACAGATAAAACAATGGATGCCTTGTTATTGCCTTCTGTGTCCCAGTGCACCGTTGGATTTCACAAAAAGATGGCTTACAGAGTTGATGCTTTCACAAGCTGCCAACAATCAACTGCCACAGTAAAGACACAAAACCATCACACAAAGCTAAATTACCAGACTGCCTCTCTCTTTGTCAAAGACCTCCCACGCTTCTGTTGACGGACACACCTGACCTGCCTCAAACCAAACCAATCACATGTCTTCACCAGCCTTGTTGTCCAAGATCTGACTCCTTTCTCTCTGCCCTCTCCTGCAAGATGACATCTAAATGAAGCGAGTTATTTCCTCTGGGATATTCTCTCTCAGGAGCGAAAGTGTTAACAGAGAGAGGTTTTGCTTGACAGATGAGGCCTACCTTTTGACGGCTCTGAGCGCTTGGGCAGATCCAATGTGTCGTAGTTTTTGTCGTTCTCACCGTTTTTCCTGCCTGGGTAGAGGAGAGAAGAGGGAAGACGAAGTCAGTGTCACATCCAAAAACAACTGGATTATAAAGGATGATGTTGTTGACACCAGGGTTAGACCGATATGGGTTTGGGAGGCTGATATTTTTAGATTCTTTATATTCAGTGTCTTTAAATGTAACCATTTTCATGTTTACATCATTCTTTCCATGGTACTACCTCTCCACCTCTGAACTGAAATATCGGTCTAATCCAGGTTTACAAACCCACCCACACAAAGAATGAATATTTGCATGTATACACAGTGCAGACAGCTAGAAGCGTGATATGTTCAAGCACACACATAAATCCCACAGTGTCTGCTGCTGGCGACAGAACACCAGCGTGTTCATCAAGATGAATTGACATATAGTCCTAAAACATACTGTATGAGCTCAAGGCCATACACACACATATAACTGCATAGACCTTCATTCCATAACCACATACACACGCTTTTCCACTGTAACTGTAATGCAGTGGAAGAGGGGAAATGGAGTGGGAAGGGTGTGGATGATTGCAACTCGGCTAATGGTCATCTCACATGCACATGGACATGCCCATGGGACAGTACAAAGATAAAGAGGTGTAAAGATGAACTAGATGAAAGTGAAATATGTGGCCACTGTGGACTTGCTCCCTGCCCTACATTCAGAACACAGAACACCAGCATTACTTTCTGAAATCACCTCAAACTAATAGTTTGGCATTTTGGGATATAGGCTATACTACTTGCTTTCTTGCTGAGAGTCAGATGATTAGATCAATATCCCTCTTCGGGGTTGTTAGGGGGACACACACCATTAGGCGTGTATACATTTTACCAACAATGTGATGGTTTTTACAGTCGAATGGGGTTACTTACTATCTTCTCCTGTTCTTTTCTCTCGTCTTTTCCTACTGCTGCTTTAAAACGCATGACTGCTCTTTCAGCTTGCAGATGTGCTCGGCTAGCTAACAGATGTTGCATTGCCACACGATCAAATAGAGACTTGACAGTGGACAACTTGTACATACAATATTACCTATACCCAGCAATCATTACTACAAATCTGTATGTGACAAAAATACCCCCCAAAAAATATATAAATCATTCATTTATTCAAGCCCAAGTGCAAGTGCATTGTCATATTTACGCCCCTGGTTTCCACCATCTCTAGTCTTTGTAGAAGCAAAGCTTACGGACATATGCGTCTAGCTTTACAGTTAATGCACAAACAGAGGAGAGTGGTATCAATCTTCTCATCCAACTCTCAGCAAGAAAGCCAATATGAGTATTTCCCAAAATGTCAAACAATACCTTTAGGCCCAACAAATTAACTATTTCTCAGGTACAACAATGACAACCTTGCAGGGGACTCCCCCTCCAAATGTGAAGGATAGCAAATTGTGGCACCAAAATTTGGATACTGTCAGCTTCAAAACAAATATTCTAATATCAATAATCCATATCATTCAAAGCCTCTACACACACACACACACACACACACACACGCTAACAGGGTCTGCAGCAGAGCTTGACATTTATGCTTAAACACAGCACAAAGGGACCAGTGGAGGGTTCAAGCTGGACACAGTTAGTACCAGTTTGTCAAAGCAGCTGGGATCAGTTTTATCTGGAGTCTTAAAGCTGCACACCTCACTTTAATCATAGATTCAGACTAAATAGATTTTAAGTTTTAATTTTCATTTTCGCATCTTTGACTCATTTATTTAGTCAAGCTCTACTTCACATCCCAGTGGACTTACCTGTTTCATCAAGTGCTGTCTTTACCTTTCACCTATCTAACAGAACCAAGAAGCAACTAATTCTAACACACTGTGAGGACTGGGAGGAGTGGAGTCTAAAACATTCAGGTTGGTATGGTGAAGGAATGCATGTGGAATGAGTGAAACACCCCAATTTTCTCAAGTCCTTGAAACTTTCTCAGGTTTGGAGGACACCCAAAACTACCTCTAACTATATTCTACAGCCATGGGGAAGGAGGAGGAGAGGGGAGGGGAAGGAGGAAGGGGAGGGAAAGCTGAAGTGAGAAGGGTTGAGGGGGGACACTCACCTTGATTAAACCATTCCTCTATAGTTAGCCAAGGAAGCAGCGGCAATGCCAAAAAACACAAAAGCAGGGAGAAGAGAGAAGAAGCATGGTGAAAAAGACGTGTGTGCGTGTGTCAAGAAGCTGTGCAATAGATGCGAACAGTTTTTCACAAAAAGAGGCTGTCTTTTACTGAATAGGGAAGGTGAAAGAGTGAGGGGGAGGGGGGACAAAATAGAGAAAGGAGAGAGTAAAGAGAAAAGGGAAGAAATACTTTTGAGATAGAAAAGGAGCTAGATGGGAAGCCATTAGCAGTCCATAGCTGGTCTCTGAGAAGCGTGCTCAAAGAGTTCAGTGGGATGGCTTTTTAGAGAGAAAGGGAGAAGGAGGAATAAGCAGTCAAATAGCCAGAAAAGTGTGAAATTCAAAAGAAAATAGGAAAAGATTTGACAATAAACTAGCAAACGAGAAAGACAGAAAAGACTAAGGCATCAGCTTTCATTGTCAGATGAGACAGCAGAATAGAGAGTCACGGTGAAACATATACATAACAACAGCACAACCTGTCAGCATTTGTTTAAGTGCTCCATTTAAATCACTGCCTGGGAAGAACAGAAATGTGCTCAAAGAGATGGAAATAACAGCTGAGAACCAGAGTGTTTATTAGCTAAAACAGAGCCTGAACTGCTGAGTGAGTGTTGGGCATAATGGTATATTTAATACTGAATGTGACATTAAACTGAAGAGGAGGCCAAACTTAGCCTACTTAAGGTAACAAATTACCAAGCATATTGCCGACGGTGTTGCTTAACTATCCGCCTCCATGCTCCTTTATAGCCACGTTTAATGTTTCTGTACCTGAGCCTCCTTTTTTTCAAGAAACACCTTCAGGGTCTGCAGCAGCTAAACACATCTCATTATTCAAAGCGTGTGTGTGCATGTGTGAAAGTATTTACGTGGTTAATTGGTGCTTTTACAAATGTGTATACATGTAAGCTCCTGCGTTGTCCTGACCCCTGAACCAAAGGATTCTCAGACGAGTCGTTAGAAGTCGAGGGTCACTGGCTAGTAGTCACACCTCATTGGCTGACTGATTAATGGCGGCCATTAATGTTGTACAACGGGGAGATAACAGTGTCGTTTAGCTAACAGCCTGGGAGACTGCTGATTAAGACGTCGCTAACAACACGTGCGTACACGGCACATCTGTCACAGACAGTCACAAACGACAAAAACCTCCTGACGCAGCAGACGGTGCCACGACACATGTCCATTACAGAACACAAATGTGTCATCATAGTCTTGTATGCAAGCTAAGAGACTGACTGTTTACAGTGCTGTAGCTTGTCCAGATGTAAAATATAAAGGGACAATATAAATGGTTGTTTTTATTGAGATTGTATGAGGTACTTATCAATAGTAAATGCATGACCTACAGTAAATGTTGATCAGCATGCCCCCAGTTTGGAGAGTTTGGTGGCTCTTCAGAGTCACGACTCCTTTGACAAACAGTAATTTTACCTTGCAAAGCACAGAAGTTTCTGGGCTACCAATGCCTTGTCATAAAAAAAAAATTGTGTAACTTTGATATTTCAAAGTGTTAGTTTTGGGTTCACCAAAGTCACTCAATAACTCAAACAAACTAACCAATTGAAGCAGCCATAGCCCAGCAGCTCCTGTGTTGTGTACGTCAAAAAAATTACACTTTTTATCACAAAGGAGTCTGGTGGCTTTAAAGAGAGAGCATACATATTGGCTACAGTTCACCATGAGAGAAGGGCTGTCCAACAGCAAGGTAAGGGAGTGAAAATATTCTAAATATGGCGTAAACTTGAACTGATATAGACTGTTTTTAAGCAGAAATACCACCACAGAAGCTAAGTAATGTACTGCTGCTGAACGCAGGAAGCAGCCAAACATTTTTTAGCCATTTAAGGGTAATTTCATAGTTGCAATGTCCACATGAGGGTCTGCTCTGGTCCGTGTGACATAAGGTTATCATCCACCCATGTCCACGAGGGTCTGCACGGACCCTATGTGAATGTCCGCGTGCATGCTTCAATCTCATTCCACAGTCAAGTCCCTTCCAATACACTGCAGTCAAGTCAGCCACAGCTGCTGCACAGTAGTTAAGCTAGTTTTAAGTTGGATATTTTAAAGATATTCACTCCGGACTCAGCAGCATCTTCCTAGTTTCAGTTGAACCCCATGTTGGCAGTAAGAGAACGGTACAGTTACCTCCCGGGCCTCCTGTTGACTGCTGGGGGTGGATATGCATCCTCAGTCGTTCTTCTAAGAGAACTACATGCATGTCCATGTCTGTGTCCATGTGACTGCAGCTGTCCGCTGACGACCAATGTGAAAAGTATTTCTGAGCCTTAATTCTCCACAGTGGCTTGCTGAATATTGTAGGTAATATGCTGAATATGGATAAGTACCTCATGCAACCCAATATCAAAAGATCCAAATTATCCCTTTCATGTGTTATTGGTGTTAATTATTCTCTGTTTGAAAGTGTTTATCTACAACGAACAACATTTAAGAGTTGCATGTAGTGTTTATGAAAGTTGGATAAATGTCCCTGTAAGTGATAACTTTACTTCCTGTTTCATGTTTTTTTATGAACAATTCAAATCCTGTATAAAAAACAAATGGTGGGACAATATGTGTGAAGTTGAGTTATTGAATGGTTTGATAAAAACATTGATTAATTGAAAAGATTAAACAAGTTTAAAGTGCTACAATATTTGTTTTCTGGATCAATCGTCAAATGAGCAAACAGTTTAACTAATTTATGTTAACTCTAAACCTTGTATTAATGAGAATGTCATTTGAGGCATCCAAAGTATAAAGTCTATATGCCGCCTATCTACAGTATATGCAATTAGATGTGAAAGATTACTGTACAATTGTCATTGTCAAGGGGGATTTGTATGCGCCCAGCGCTCACATAAAACCAACAATGAACTGAAATACAACAAAGAAGAGAAAGGCAACAAAGAAAAGAATGATATCTATGCAATTCAGCTGTTTGAATGACTGCTTTCACATGGAAAAATAATAATAAAAGAAGGCAAAAGAAACCGTGCAGCAAATGCAGCTCCTACCAATCATTTAGACAAAATGCTCGACACTTAGAAGGAACTTACATTATGAGGGACTTCTAATTAGTCTTAAGTTGCTTGTTATGCAACCAAAAATGCAATAATTTATCCTTATTGTTTTATTAGGTGGTTGTTGTTTTTTTGAATGAGGCAGAAATCACATTTTGGAATTCAGTCTCACCTTTGGCCTTCTTGCCTCCGAAGCAGCCAGCGTCATCCTTTTTCTTCCTCTGCGGTCCTGCTGAGCCAGGGGCCTGTAGTGCCGAGGGGTCCTGGAACTTTTCGGCCCCTGGCACCTCTTTGTGGACGTGGTAGGACAGGTTCCTCATAATACAAACACAGTTCTCCACAGACTAGTGGGAAAGACAGACAGAGACGTTCTCATCTACAAGTACATCTGCGTGGTACTTCAATAGGATCTAAGTAACCATACTCTACAGTTGTATGCTCCATTAGCATTAACTACTGTGTTTTAGTAGGTGGGTCAAACGCTACCTTGTTGTCCATGTCTTTCTTCCCTACAGCTGATTGGAGGGCATGCAGCAGGGCGTCCACCAATCCTTCACATTCCCTCAGTCTGCGCCGAGCCTCTGCCCCGTCTGAGCTCACATTTCTTCAGAAAAAAGCCATACACACACAGCGTTAGTAAGCATGAGAAACATGTAGAAAAGCATCCACCAGATATAACTACACTGCTGACCGAACCAGCAGAAATAGGATTCATGACACTGCTCTTCTACAACAGCAGCTGCAATTATGGAAGTCGTTTGGCAGCAGATGATTCAAATTTTAGCACGACTGTGAGGGGAGATATGTATTATTTAAAATGCTGACTTCTTGTAAGTATATGCAATACAAAATAATAAGAACTGTATTGTATTTCAAGGGTTTTATTAAAGGTTTTGTAGCTGCCAAAACTCATTATCTACGGTCCAAAATCTGACTAACTGCTGAAGCAAGAGGCATCACTGGTATTACTGCGAGTATAATTGTGACCACAACTTTATGCATAGTTGTGAGGTTCTGAAGTTAAAAAATTCCAATTAATTTTGTTATTGCAATTAAGAAAAGTATTCAAGGAACAACACATAAAAACATCTATGACAAAAAATAAAAAAAAACATCTCAACTGTGGGTGCGTCAAAAACCTGAGCATCATAAAAGATCTGAGTTGCTTTATTATTGTTTTTGTCTCATCCTCATTCATTCATTTCACTATGGAACATTACTATGATCTAATATCATCTAGTTTAATGACCATTATGACACATAGGAAGACATTAACAGACTGGATGACAATCACTGGCCGATCCATGATAGTTTTAAAAGCCCAATACCAGATAACAAATACCCGTCAAACCCATCCTTGTGATTTCCTGGGTTCGTATGTGACCTGTGGCCTTTATCCTCTGTCTGCCTCAGTAGTACAATGTAATAAAGCCCAACCGCTTCAGGAATAATCTTAAAAGAATGATGAATATAAATTTCATTTTTGCTACAAAGGGAAATGCCATCCGTGTTACATCAGCCAGCGCCCTGAGCACAGCTCCTCTAAGCACAGTGGCAGAGCTGGTGCAGTCTTAGCGCGGCTGTATGACTGACTGTGAAAGGCGAGGCTTTAAAGAGGGTTAAGGGATAGCTGGGGCTCCCTGCTCCTCACCGGGGACTTCATTTATGAGGGCTTCCAACCCACATAATCCCATTAGCCGACCCCCAGTTAGTACTGGGGAAGAGTGGCAGCCTTGCGGAGGTAAGCAGAGCTGGGGTGCTTTATAGTGCTGTGTAGTCTGAAACACATATCACATCCAACACTGCTATATGATGTTTTTGTCACAACTTCAAAGCCATATTGCTTTGTATTTGAATAACATTAGAATAATCCTTGTGTGCTCACTGATTATTCTTTTACAGGTTCTGTATGTAACATTCAGAGTGTTAATATAGCAAACCACTATATGCTATGAAAAGCTACAGTGGTGTAATGGCGTCCTGAGCAGAGAATGCAGTGTGTGTGTTGTAAGAGTTTCTCTGTTCTTTGTTGTGGTACCTGGCCCGGCTGCACATGTATTCCACTGGCAATCTGGTCGCAGCCACTCTGCACTGCGCTCAGACAGCAGTTATTGCTGACAATGCCATCCTGTCTCATGGTGGCAGGCTAGCGTTGTCAAGGACGCGTAGTACCCACCCTCTGGTTTCCCCCACTGTTAACACCGTTACCTCTGTCACCACTGTTGCTGTTACTACTGAAGCATGGTTCGCACTGTTAGCACTGTTAGCTGCTAGCACCACCAACTGCTAGTTGCAAGCACAGCCACCTCCATGTTGAGAGCCATGCACAGTCAACCTGAATCAAACTCTGAATCACAGAAATGCTTTAAATGTCACATAGAGCTCCTTTAAAAGTCAGGATGGATGTGCACTCCAAATATTGACCGACACAATGAGTAGAATTCCATACACACAAGCACATCTCCTGCCTTACATCCTGTGTTCTTGGCCACTGTATGAGCATCTCTGCCATTTGACTATGGAGACCCACAGAACCATCCTGCAGTTTGTGCTAATTAAAACTAATCTTTGGTAGAGACCAGACAGACAGCACCAGCCATCTGGACCGGCTCATAAACTAAACCCATCTGTCTTCAGCTGTCAGAAAACGGTCACCACCTCCCCTGTAAACGGATCCAGAGGAGCGGCCGCCTTGGATTTATTTGACAGGAGTGTGTTTCAGGGCAGACAGACAGAAAAGTTTTATTGTCAGCTGTTTCATTTCTAGGAGTCTTTCAGGGAGCAGTTGTCTTGCTCGAAAGGTTTATGGACAGTGCATCTGTCAGTGGTGATGTTGCGGGAAGCTGTTGTCACTGGACAGGTTATCTAGTGGTGTAATGTTTAGTGGGGGTTGCGATCTAAAGGTGCTGATGGTTATTGATCTATCTGGGAGTTTACCATCTGTTGTTGTGTTACTGCTCTTTCCCTCCATGTCAGTAACTTGCTAATACAGTCAGACTATAAGAAATTAGAGATAATTAATGATATAATGTGGGAATCAGAATGCTTTTTGAAAGAAGCAGTCCACTTTGGGTTTATAAAACCTTATTTCATATGACTACAGATCAACTGAACCATGGCACCCCTTGACAGTGATTCTTTTTATGCACTTACATAACAACACACATGCAACCTTTTTAAATTAAATCGATTCCACAGATATCAGTTATACAAATTTAATTCAATAAACTAAC
Source organism: Epinephelus awoara (assembly GCA_035609425.1). Classification (NCBI taxonomy): domain Eukaryota; kingdom Metazoa; phylum Chordata; class Actinopteri; order Perciformes; family Serranidae; genus Epinephelus; species Epinephelus awoara. Next base: position 32,547,932 of record CM069302.1, read on the forward strand.
AAATCAAATAACATATATGTAAAATATGTCCCATATATGAAATAACATCAGTATTAAGTGACATTGTATACAGTCGTCCTCTTAGTAACTTAAAAAAGAAGACCATTTTAGGCTAAACTGATGTGCATATTGGCATGGAAATAAATCAGCAAATTGGTTAAATCTGTCTCGTTCTTTGTGCTTAAAAGTTAATTTAGTTTTCATTTTAGTGTTTCAAGATGGAACCTGTTCTGCCACATGAGGCATTTTGGTGTAAGACAGCAAGCTTCCCTTTTACACTAAGTAGCTTTCAGTGTCATCTTTTAAAGTTCTTTTGGTAAGCCCACATTCAGTTGTCTGTGCTAGAGCATTTCTTAATTCTGTTTATAGTAACAGTTTTCCATGTCTTGCTCCGACATTTCTAGTTCTGACGACTGTACACCTGAAAACTGGAAAGTGTACTGCGTCACTATGACAACAACCAGCAACTATGAGGGATCATGACACCAATCCTAGCTGTGATATGGTGGTGTATTTAACTGGGTTTTAGCCATACTAGCACTATGCTGGCTTCAGGAATGGCAATGCTGATCTGTCAGTTGGTTGGTCAGTCGGTGCACCACTTTGGTCCAAAAACTGAAACATCTGCTACCACAGAATGGATTGCCATGAAAACTGGAGGATGAATCCTAGGATGAATTGAAACAACTCTGGTGATCCCCCGACTTTGTCAGTTTGTGCAAACCCTTGGTTTATGCCCAAATATCTGCAATGCTAATGACATGTCCATCAGCATCTGCTTTATTTCTACTTAGCCTAATGTAAATGTCAGTATGCTAATATGCTAAACTATAACTCTGAACATGCAAACATTACAGTGTAATATCAGCATGTTGTTATTGTGAGCATAAAAACATTTAGCTCAGAGTCACTGTATCTCACTCTTGTAATACTTCACACTGTTTTTTGCTTATTTAAGCTGTCTTAACAGTCGTCGTCGTCCTCCGCTTATCTGGGTCCGGGTCGCGGGGGCAGCAGCCTCAGCAAAGAAGCCCAGACAGTCCTCTCCCCAGCCACTTCCGTTGGCTCTTCCGCGGGAACCCCGAGGCGTTCCCAGGCCAGCCGGGTGATGTAATCCCTCCAGCGTGTCCTGGGGCGGCCCTGAGGTCTCCTCCCGGTTGGACACGCCCGAAACACCTCCCAAGGGAGGCATCCGGGTGGCATCCTTACTAGATGCCCGAACCACTTCAACTGGCTCCTCTCGATGTGGAAGAGCAGCGACTCTACGCCGAGTCCCTCCCAGATGTCTGAGCTCCTCACCGTATCTCTAAGGCTGAGCGCAGCCACCCTGCGGAGGAAACTCATTTCGGCCGCTTGCACTCACGATCTCATTCTTTCGGTCACTACCCAGAGCTCATGACCATAGGTGAGGATTGGAACGTAGATCGACCGGTAAATCGTGAGCTTCACTTTTTGGCTAAGCTCCCTCTTCACCACAACGGACCGGTTAAGCGCCCGCATCACTGCTGATGCTGCCCCAATCCACCTGTCAATTTCCCAACAGTGTTAACAGTGTTATACAAAAACGTATCAATGTATTCAAATGTTATTAAAAATATACAATAAAAAAAGGAAATAAGCAAATCATGCAGTTCCCTTGGCCCACACCAGGCACATAAAGTTGTTACTACCAATCCCAATTATAATCATAATGCACTAATTTACCTAAGTTTGGATGAGGCAGTATGTGGCATATGCATGTGTTTGAATCACAGTGGTGTGCACTCGTGGCCCAATTGTTGAAAAACGCTTGCTAAAGTGTCCTCCTGGGAGCCAATACACTTGCTAAAGTGCCCTCCTGGGAGCCAAAATGCGCATTTAAATGCCCTCCTGGGAGCCAAAATGTGCCCTAAAGTGCCCTCCTGGGAGCCAAAACTCAGGCTGAAGTTCCCTCTTGGGAGCCAAAATGCATGCTAAAGTGCCCTCCTGGGAGCCAAAATGCCGCTAAAGTACCCTCCTGGGAGCCAAAATGTGCGCTAAAGTGCCCTCTTGTTTGGCAAAACACACTTAACTGCCTTCTTGGGGGAAAAAACACACTAAACTGCCCTCTTGGCTGGTTAAAACATGATAAACTGCCCTCTTGGGAGCCAAAACGCTTGCTAAAGTGCCTCCTGGGAGCCAAAATGCTTGCTAAAGTGCCCTCTTGGGAGCCAAAATGCGCGCTGAAGTACCCTCCTGGGAGCCAAAATGCGCACTAAAGTGCCCTCCTGGGAGCCACAATGTGCCCTAAAGTGCCTTCCTGGGAGCCAAAACTCAACACTAAAGTGCCCTCTTGGGAGCCAAAATGCGTGCTAAAGCGCCCTCCTGGGAATCAAAATGCGCACTAAAGTACCCTCCTGGGAGCCAAAATGTGCGCTAAAGTGCCCTCCTGGTTGGCAAAACACACTAAACTGCCCTCTTGGCTGGTTAAAACATGATAAACTGCCCTCTTGGGCGCCAAAACGCTTGCTAAAGTGCCCTCTTGGGAGCCAAAATGCGAGCTAAAGTGCCCTCTTGGGAGCCAAAATGCACGCCAAAGTACCCTCCTGGGAGCCAAAATGCGCACTAAAGTGCCCTCCTGGGAGCCACAATGTGCCCTAGAGTGCCCTCCTGGGAGCCAAAACTCAACACTAAAGTTCCCTCTTGGGAGCCAAAATGCGTGCTGAAGCGCCCTCCTGGGAGCCAAAATGCGCGCTAAAGTGCCCTCCTGGTTGGCAAAACACACTTAACTGCCTTCTTGGGTGGAAAAACACACTAAACTGCCCTCTTGGCTGGTTAAAACATGATAAACTGCCCTCTTGGGCGCAAAAACGCTTGCTAAAGTGCCCTCTTGGGAGCCAAAATGCACGCTAAAGTACCCTTCTGGGAGCCAAAATGTGAGCTAAAGTGCCCTCTTGGGAGCCAAAATGCACGCTAAAGTACCCTCCTGTGAGCCAAAATGCGCACTAAAGTGCCCTCCTGTTAGCCAACATGTGCCCTAAAGTGCCCTCCTGGGAGCCAAAATGTGCCCTAAAGTACCCTCCTGGGAGCCAAAATGCACGCTAAAGTGCCCTCCTGGTTGGCAAAACACAACTGTTCTGCTCTGTTGGGTGGAAAAAAAACAAAAAACTCCAGAAGACTATAAGGACCAAGAAATACTATGGCACATTACTGTTGTAATGACTTTTATATTGGGTCCTCTTTTGATCTATATTGAGCCAGAACTATATCTCACATAACCAATTTGGATTATCTGGTGCTAATATGGTGTTAAAATGCACTAGAATACAGGAAATGGCATCTACTTAATTGAAAATGTTCTGGGGGAGGACCCCCAGGGATTCATTTCCTTCATACATCCATGTCTCTGTGTGTTCTTCACAGTCCAACGTGGAATCTACACAGTTCTTGTGGATGCAGATCCTAACGACAAACTAACTTGAGTAGTCTGTCTAGTTAGTCTGTTCTAAGGCTATATAATGTGCCAGTTGTATAAAATATAAACATGTCTCAAGTGCCCTCAAAAACATGCGGAACTTAATGCCCTCTTCAGTGGCGATAACGCACTGTATGTGCCCTTTTTTTTCTTTTCGCCCCAGCCCTTCAAAAAGTCGTGTGCACGCCACTGTTGAAACATGCAGGAAGAAACACACCAGTTTTCTAATTTGGCAACATTTTCAGATCCAGAGCCACTTTAGAAATGCTTGGCTGAAGCAAAACATTTTTATCCTCCTTTAACAATAACAAGATTTTCTGCATATGACATAACTGACAAAATTATGTTCACTCTCATATTTTGATGGTCAAAGAATATAATGCCAAAATGCCAAAACACAATGATACCACAGTTCTAAGAGAAACGAGGACATTTTCTTTTCTATGACTATTAAGTGAAGGAAAAAAACTTGAAGAAATTAAGTTCTCCTCGAAAGCACAAGGTCTTTTATTATTAATCAGGAAATAGTTATCTCTGTGAAAAAAAAAAGTTTTTTCAGTCATTGTCTGTTTTTAATGTGCTGTGCTCTCACACTTTGCTAATGACAGAAAGAATAACAGACACCACAATGAATCAGTGCTACTTTAAAAAGGTTCCCATTTTGAAAGTATTAAAGCCATCAAGTTGTACTTGTAAACCATTTTAAGTGGCTTTTCACAAATCAGGAAAATTGGGTCTTTTTCTGGTCTCATTATGTCTGGACCAGTGACGGCTGTGAGGAGTACTTTATTATTAGAGGCTAAAATAATGAGTAGGTTTGAATTCAGAGGTCTGTCTGTGTCTGCACAGACACAGACAACCTGTCAGTCTGATCTAGATGTGCCTTTAGTGTGTCTGCTTTATCAGATAAAGTGTGGGTGTGAAGGTCGCTCAGAGTCATGTGGCTATCAGAGGACAATAGAGCAGCTAGGATGAATAGACTGGAGCAAAACTTATGGAGACTGATGGAGATGGATGGAGACATGGCTGACCTTTGCTTACGCCCTGCAAGGTCAATGGCAACACTGCAGGTCCATGTGTGTACCCTGGGTTGGGTATCCTTTACGTTTTATCAACCCTGGTTTTAATTCTGATTCATATAGTGGATTCTGCCTCTCATCTTAATTCATGTTCAAATTCTTCTTATATTATCTAAGTATAAAAATAGACTTTAATATATTATAAGCCAAATTCACCTTTAATATCAGAGGACTTCAGCTGCTACAAACTCGCATCACAGACATGTTTCGCATAAGACATTTTGACATGTCACAGTAGGAAAATCACAGGCGGAAAAAAAAAATAAAATTAATAATCTGAATTCCATTAAGCTGCTTCAGTTTGAGGGTGGTGGCATTATACATGCTGGCTCACTGTCAGTCTGTCACAGCTCACCGGAACACTTGAATAAAACAGAGCCATTGTTAATGTTATTACACCTGTACTTTTCCTACTATGACAAGTCAAAATGTCTGCAGTGAAAAAGGTCTATTATTCAGTCTGAAAATAAAGACGCCATGTCAACCTCATTTTATGTGACACAGAAGCTGCAGTAGTTGCTGGGGCAGGTTATCATGTTGAATAAAGAACATGCTTCTATCTCAATTTTTATTGTCACAATTTTTTTCTGTCCTCAATGTTAATCCTGCCTATAAAGCTCTATTTTTTATTTTTTTATTTATTTTAAATTTGGGAAACACCATCGATAAACACAACACCTGCGATGATTCATTTTAGTTTGAGGTAAAATATGTCTAAAGGTCTACAGTCATGCCAGCAGCTCCGTACGGCTGTACTAAGGCACAGTGGTGCTTTGAGCTGACATGATGCTAATACTAACAAGCTAGTGTGTAACAAATGTAACGGTCATAATAATCACTGTCTTAATGTTGGCATGCTAACATTTGCTATTTAGGACTAAGCTGAGGCTGACGGGAATGTCATTATTTTTGCAGGTCACAAAGCAAAGTATTGTGACCTAATTATGGGATTAGATGAAATGTAATAGCTTTCATAAAACGTATTACAATTTAGTGTTGTCAAAAATATCAATTTATTGATACATACACTGATGTTAATATTTACTACGGTCATTCTGTGGTTCTCTGTTGGTAACCAAGAAAAAAAGTCACCATTGTTGTGTCATAGCCTTGCTTTAATTATCTTTTAATAAAAACTTTTAAATTGTATGCCCTCAATGTCAATTTTTCCCTGTGTATCAAAAATGGTATCAAATATCAGTATTTTTCAGTATATTGTCTCAAAGTTAGAATCACCATCATATTATGATAAATAACACTATTGCACTTATTCTGAGGTAGAACATGGAGGTCTGAACCAAATTTCATGGCAGTCTATGTGTCACCTCATGGTGACGCTCGATAAAAAACTCAGGAGATCACGTGAATCAAGTCATAGGGATTCATCATCATCAGGAACCATGTCTGTATCCAAATGGGTTCCAATGCATCACGTAGATTCTGACATAAAGGAAAAGACCATTATAAACACTCTCTCAACATGCACAAGTGACTCTTGGTTGTCATTTACTTCTCCTCACATTCAATTATTTTTTAAGTGGTATTATGTCCCTGAGTCACCCTTGTCTTTTGTTAAAATCAGACACTGGTAACTCTACCTCAAATCTGACACACTGTATCATAAACAGTGTGTCAGTACTGATGCACCAGGAGGTCCAGCAGCTGACTGCAGAATTGAAAAGAACTTTTATTCCCATTCTTGTACTGGAACCAGTTGTAATTCAGAACCAGTGCTTGATACTCAATCTTTCATACACCCCACCCCCAACCCCACCAAAGACAAAACACACACACACACACACACACCCACACTGTTTTCCCTTCACTGAGCCCACAGCGTAAACACTGTAAATAAGCTGGCTCCGATCGACAAAGGAGGCTATTATAATAAAACTATCCCCGGCTTTATTGAGGTGTAAGCTGCGTCTCTGTTGGCGTGAGTAAACAGATTCGCCCTGGCATCAGCACTTCTCCCCAGCGCACAAACCCTGCGTCTAGGCAACTGTGGCGTTGGTCACAGTTACCATGGAGACCTATTCTCGTCAGCAGTGGCTGCATCAAGGGTCGAGGGAGTGAAAGCGCAGGGGAGATACTGTGATATGTGACAGCTTTGAGATATGTGGCATCTGGGGTGATGAGGTTTGGATATAGTATTTGGAAGGATGGTGAAAAACATGTAGTACATACACACGGAGTATGATAGATAATGAAAGAAATCACAAGAAAGACAATGAGAAACAGAAAGAGGCAGTGAGAGCAGGGTTCCCACTGTGGCCCTGATGTAAAATTCCATGACTTCTCTGTGACTTTCCTCAGCTCTATCAGAGCGCTTTCATTTATTCCCTCTTGGTTCGTTAATGCTGCTCTTCAACTCAGCAGAAAATGTTCTAAAATTACAAGCAAGTTTCCACACTTTCTACAGCCACAGAAAATTAGCTGGAAATCATCTAATGCAGAGCAATAATGTGTGAAATACATTCTAGTACTTTCTGTCTGAGCTGGATTTGGATGTTATATTGTTCTGGATGTCAACCAGCATGCCGCAGCGTCTACTCCAGGAGACGCTCTGCCCTGGATTACAGTCTAGACGGGCTTGGCCGGCCCGGGAGGAGACAGCACAGCCAGGCGTGAGGCGTGATAACCCACATACACACTCTCCGTCTTTCACAATTTACTACAGTCTGTCATTCTGAGCTGAAGCCAAGATGACAGATTCGGCAGGGAAGGTAGAAGAGAGGAGATACTTGGAGAGGGAAAACTACTTGGAAGTTAATAACAGGAATTCAAAATCGCTGCACTCAAGTTGTCATCCTCAGTTGATGACAGCATTTACAGACCGAGGCAGGGAGGATGTTTGACTGAGGTTTTGCCGTTTCTGAGGTGCACTTGATTTTTGCCTGACACTTAAATTGCATTCAATTTGAATATCAGGTATTCAGCTGATGCTCTTCTCCCCAAAATGTGCAGAGCCAGAGTGTATAATTTTGAAAAAAGGGGAGCTTTTGGATAATTCTGATACAGAGTTGCAACTCATGATTATTTCGATTATTGATTAATCTGCCAATTATGTTTTTGATTAACTGATTAATAATCTGGTCAATTAAACGTCAGACAACATGGAGAAATGCCCCTGACAATTTTGTAAAACCCAAACTAACATCTTCATTTTGCTTGTCTTGTCTGACAAAAGCCAAAGATATTGAGTTTTCTGTCATGTAGGACAACGAGAAACAGTTCATCTTCAGAATTTAAAAGAAGAAAGAGGGAATGTTTGTTATTTTTGCTGGAAAAAGGACTTAAATGATTATTCATTATTCTGAATCGACTGATCGATGAACTGACTTCTTGTTTCAGCTCCACTCTGATGCACTGACTGTAATCCTGTCAAAGGCTGCTCTGATATGTCCATAAAGCTGAACACACAATACAGGTGTTGAACAGCATATTTAGCTTAATGCTGTCAGACAACCACACAAGTACAAAACAGTGATTTAATTAGCCTTGGCTAACAGGTTGGCTGGCATTTTCAGTATTACTCTGCATTACTGTTTTATCATTGTAGTCATGTGACAGTAGAAATAGAACGATATGTCAATGGGAACATGTTATTTTACTGTTTTGAAACACAAAGTGAGTGAACACAAAAGGGCAGAACAGAGCCTTCCTAACGCAGGCACTGATTCTGTGTGTGCTCGGGAGCACTCACTGGTAATTGTGAGCACCCACGGGGAAATCATACAATAAGAATGGAGATAAGTGATGTAGTCCAATGAATATAAATAGAGGAATGGACACAGTGTCAAAGCAGAGTTAAAATTGTCGGGCTAAACCTATATTTAGCATTCTTGGTGTTGTCTGACAGTCCACAGACTGTTCTAAAAATTCAGTCTATCAACATTAACATACAGCGCATTCAGTGTTGTATCTTACTTACATGCATCACATAGTAGACTGTGAAATTCTCTTTAACAACTAATGACTTATAAGCCAAGGTCATTATGTCCTTTTGAAAAATGATTAGAGCCTATAGTGTTTAATAAAACATAAAACATAGACACAGATAGAGGCAAAAGTGATTTGCAGTGACCAGCAGCACCGTCAGTCGGTGGACTTGTGTGTGTCTGTGTATGGCTGTATGTATGTTTGGTCGAACTCTCTTAATCTTGACTTTTGTGCCGAACATTTTCTTTGGAGCTGTATTGAGTTTTACTTGTCGGGGGTAGTTTTAGGGCTGTTTGGGTAGTTTGCTGTAAATTGTATATTAATGTTTGGGGTACTTCCCAAAAAAATGCATTCCTTTTGTTGCGATAAACTAAACAGGACAAACAAGTTTTACTTTTGTTTTGATGTTTCAGTGTGGACAGCTAACTTTCAGAAAACAATCTTTTACACCCAACCCTCTTACACTGCCTTTTCAAGGTGGGAATATTGTGCCATTATGCCGCTTCACTGCTCTGTATAAACGGTTTGATCTTAGAAAGGGTGGACAGAGTTTTTCTGCCTTTAAGCCAACAGTGGAGGTAGTAGCAGACCCGTATAAATGTCTGTCTTAAAAAGAATAAGCCAGCAGGACAGGATGAGTGTGATATTTTGATAACATGTAATGCATGCTACCCATTAATGGAACATTAAAAAAAGCTGGAAGCAGTTATCACCTAACTTAAAGAAAATGAATAGCAACCAAAAAGTCTACAAACTGAGGAGACAATGAGGTGTGGGAGCTCCTTACCCGTGCAGAGGACAAGATCAACCCCTACATAACAAAGACAGTAAATGATTGTTATTGCCATGTTACGCCATTGTTATTGTTTATAAAGTGCTGCCAACGCGTGTGTTCAGTGTCACACTAGATACCACTACTGTTACACATCACACCTCTTTTGCTTCTGGAAAGCCTGCATACTATCGAAAAAACACACTGGGTGCAGTATGGCATTGTTTGATTCTCTTTAAAAAAGCAAAGCTGGCGTAATGAAGGGTCTTCATTGCAGCAGTATTGGGGGATATCTGTGTGAAAGGGCTATTGTTTGACGACAGGTCAAAGGTAAAATGGATGCAGCACCCTCTGGTGAGGCAGCAGTTTCCTGCTGATAAACAGATTCAAGCCAAACAATCATCCTGTAGCTTTGTTTTATCAGCCGAGAGCAACGTGAATCCAAAGACCATCAAGGCTGTAAAAACTGTTTGTTGTCTCCTTGCACAGTATGTGTATGTGTACGTAAGGGGTTTGGGTAAAGGGCACATTCAAGCTATTATCTCAGAGTAGAGCCCCCTAGGACTAAAGCAGACCTTCAGTTCTTAAAACAAATGGAGCAGACAGGGTCAGCAGCATGGCCGTGTGAGTCACACCACTCTAACAATGAGGTATGTCACTGTGAAAATGGAGAAGTTAACACCATTTTGGATGACTGACCTTAAAGCAACTCAAGGTTTCGGCTGCAGTCACTGAAAAGAGTCAAAGCAAAGCAGTCTGAACTGCCAGTGATGGGAATGACTGTCGCTAGGCTAGGCTAAGGGGTTAATGATATACACACTGAAAAATGTTTTTGAACCCAATTAATACTGACGGCATGTTGTTTTTCCTACCAACAAAAAAAGAAACACAATCCAAAAAAACTGAATAAGCTGACTTGTTGTCATAAGGCAATGTTTTGCACTGTGGGTTCAATTTATCTTCTCTCAGCCTTAACAAGCTCGGGACTAACTTCATTTGTGTCATTATTTAATTGTAGCTTGTTTAGTTCGCAGCTAATGCTACTGATTGGCCTCAGGGTGGAGTGGTTACATAGCTGCCCAGCTTATATCAGAATGGCAAGAGACGAATAGAGAACGATTTCCAAGATATTTCCCTGTACCTCTATGTGGTGAGGGTGGAAGTTTGGAGTATGTCATAAACAGTTTTATGTTTTCCTTAAGTCAGGCAGAAAGCCTACTGCAGATAGAAATACTCCACATACATACAGACACGGCTGGGACAGAAAGAACACAGCATCTGCCGTATCGTAAATTCTTTTAGTACCTAAAGAAGTTAAACCTGACCCTGGCCCAGGGCCAACTACAGCACATATGTAGTCTCATATACATCACACCTGTCCCCAGCTACAACTGGTACCATAGAAAAAAACATAAAACAACTTTCAAGGCTGCAGGCGTGTTAAGGGTCCCCTCTATAAAATCCAGGATGATCTCTAAAATGGGTCCACATGCTGTAAACCAAAAGATACTTTATCTTGAATAAATCTGCCGTCTGCCTCCAAAACGTTGTCGAATGTATATCTGTGTCCTTGCTGGTTTTGTCCAAAAGCTTTCAATCTGCCTTAGCTCCAAAAGACAGGGTTTGCTAAATTTTCATATCCAATATCTGGAAGTTTGTGTTGAACTTTTTATTTAAATTACATTACATCTGCTTGAGTTTTCTTGGTGCAATTCCCACTTGAAACTTTTATAATCATGGGATCGCTTAATCTACGGCTTTTCTTTTTTAATTAAGGGATTAATCAATTTGGCTGTAAAATGTCAGAAAAAAAAAAACAGAAAGAAAAATGTCTATTTTAATTTCCCAGAGCCTAAGGTAAAATCTTCAAATTTCTATTGTATCTTATCATGAGTTCAAAACCCCAACCCCACTATATCAGATGACAAATAAAAACATAAGATCCTCACATCTATCTGAGAAGCTGGTACTGGCAAATGTTTGGTATTTTTTCTTTAAAAATGACTAAAATGATAAACAGATTATAAAAATAAATGCTGATAAGTCTTCTGCTGATCAAATAATTGTTTAACTAATGGTTCATTTCAGCTCTGATTCTGTGGTATCAAAATATCTTCGTCCATCTCCCAGCAACCAAATTTCACTCACCTACAGTATTTTCAGAATCATTTTTCTCGTTATATTCATGATTTTCAATTCAAATACTGGCTATAGATAAGGCCATTCACATTTTTGTGTTCCAGCATCAGCCACTGTAGTTCTGCTATACAGACATACCCTTGACACACGAGAGAAGGTTCAGTTCTCATCACTAGATGCCTCCAATCCAACACAATGGACCTCAAAACAGTAACTCTATGATGCATTTTTCTCAATCCATGGCTACATTCAACCAACTAAGTTCAATAAATCAATCATCAGCTTGATTCATGTGTAAATCACTTTCAGGTTAACCTTACCTGAGGCAGCCCGAGGTGTTCTTGAAGACGGTGGTCCACTCAGCATCGCGGGGCTTTGAGTCCTCATTTGGCTCGTGCTCCCAACCCGAGTGGGGAATAATGACCTCGTTGGTCAGGGTCTGCAGGCCGTGGTTGATGATCACCATCTTCAGGGGTTCGTAGGACGACAGATTCCACAGGGTTCCTGTAGGGAGCAGAGGAGGAAGGCAAAATAACAGAGAAATTAAAAGACATATTAAGAGGAGAGTGATAAGGAAGGAAAAAATAGGTGATTTGGAAAGAGGATTATGAGGAAAAATAATAAAGACAGAGGAAGAATAATAAGTTAAGGGATGAAGATGAAGGAATAGACAGGAGAGATAGAGAGAGAAAGTGTCGACAGAAAGTGAAAGTGATGCAATATAACGACAGCTGTACAGCAGCCAAACGCATTGTAGTGCAGACTCTCAGACTGCAATCAAAACCACATTTAGATTGGCAGTACACCACATTTGAAATAAATAAAACATGATATCAACTGGCCATATTGCACTATATAAAAACACTATAATAGTTTTATTATTCTCCCATGAGGGCTTAGCTGTGTTGTAATCAATACTGAGTTTATAGAAGACATATATATCACTGGGATATTTCTAGAATATTCTCATAGTATTGCTATGGGAACAGTGAGGTTACAGTGAACGTACGATGCCTCATGTTATTTCTCAACTAATATAGCACTAATGGCATAATATAGACACATAGACCACATAGACCTTAATATGTACATATGCTGTATATTATTCAATAGAAATTAAGTACTTTAGCAAACAGCACACAGCTGTTGTGTACCCATCACCTCCTCTGTTTTCTCGTCCAAACAATCCAAGCAGCAGAAACAGCATTTTCTATTTACCTGAACATCTCTGTAACAGGCAGCATATTTTATACCTCTGCAAAAGTGTTAAATGAAATTGAGCTGGGTATGTGCATCCTGAGGTTTCACAAAAAAAAAAGAGGCGGGCAGACAAAGCAGCGAGGAGGACATTTTTGGCAGCATAGCCAGGCGGCAAACCCCACAAAAATATACACTGTGTTAAAGCATCAGCGTCAGATGAGTTTTCACTCAGACACATGGAAGCTCTGGAGCGAGGCAGAGTCTGGCTTGAGGAGAACAAAAATGTTACACCAAGAGGAAATAAAAAAAAAAGAAAAAAGTTGAAGTCAGTGTTTGAGTTTCTGTTTTTATTAACCCATCCCCCAAGTCTCTCTCTCCGCCTTCGTCTCTCTCATCACTTGTCGCCCTCTTTCTTTTCTATTTGAACTTTCTTTTCTGTTTCAGCTGGCATTGTGATCTGGAGATCTGTTGGTTAAAGTAGAGGTTTACAAAATCTGGCATGATTGTAAACATTAAGAGCACAGCATATTAGCTCCTGTGTGCAAGGCACCCATGGATGTACAGAAAGCAATCACTGGGTTACGCTGATTTTTATCTGTTAAATTTTGGCGATAGAAGTAGTGTGATTTTTCTATGCTTTATGAGGAGACTTATGGATGTTTATTTGTTCATCCTCGGAAGGTGAAAGTCCTCCTGAATCTAAAATTAATTGTGCAAAGTCTGTGTGTTTAGACTTGAGTCATTCCAAGTAGCTTAACTGCCTCCATGAGCTGTGTATCAAAGCCTCTCGTGCTGCCTGTGACAGGCCAAATCAGCAAGGCAAACCACAGTAACCAATTTTCTGCTGTGTTTATGCTCCTGTCCCTTTCACCTCACACAGTATCTCTGCCTAGCTTCACTCCCTCCACACCCCCTTCAACTCTCCCGCGCCTCACTGGGGAAGCATGCCTCACAGTTTGAAAACCCCTGGTCCAAAGAACAACAACCGGGAGCTACAGCACTGAGATTAAACAAACACACACACGCAGAAGAGCTTAAGGACACATGCACTTTGCACATATAAATGCACCGATCCACTTGTGCACATGCACGCACAGACTCCTCCAGTCTGTGATTCCCTCTTGTCTCACAATAACAGACCATTAGCGGAGCAGTGAAACTGTCATACTTCCTCGCCCTGTTCTTTAAAACGGTTTCTGTACATTTTCCAGATGGTCAATATTTCCCCCGTTAAGTCATGCTCTCTGCACACAAGAAGAAAAAAAAAAAAAAAAGTCTCGGCGGACGGGCCCGGGCTAAAAATAAATCCAAGCCTTCTGGTGTGGTTGTGCATGGAGAAAACTGGTTTCCTTCGCCAAGACATTTATAAAGGAAAAGAAAAAAAACCTCATTACACTAATCCTAATACTGTGTTCTTGTGACATTATAAGTTTAAATGCAGCTGATGACCTTTGCCACTTAAGCCCCTTTCAGTCACATCTCTATAGTAACCGTATTATATAACCAGGCAACAAAAAAACCCAAACACTTCCACTCTCTCTGTGGTTACAGCTGATGACTAGACTGGCTTCCTGTGCGTCAGAGACTACCAGGCTACCAGTATCTTACTGGGAAGCTATTAGATGTGTAAGCTGAGGTGTGGCTCTGCCTGTGGCCATTTTCACACACAAATCCTAAGTGTGATGCAGGATATTGAACACACACTAAAGCCACAACCTAACTAAATCCTGTGTGCTTGACAGATCGTATTTATGGGACTGGCTGTGTCCAGTGCTGTGGAAATGTTTAACATTTTGGACGGTGTGGATGATCTGATGCTATAATTTTAAATAATTTCACTCCTTATAGATCCCCATAGACCTTGTATGACCATGAATAACATCACAATCTATCTCAAACTATCCACGTGACTCACAGAGCTTGTTCTGAGGTAAACATTGCCTGAGAGACGAATTTCAGGGCAAAATGTCCCCAAACCCTTTAACAACCAATGTTCAGGTAATTACACTGTTGAATGAAGGCTGGTTTAATTTTGTGCTTCATGCCTTTACTGTTAATTTCATAGGACTACAAATTCAAGATTGATTTTTTTTTTCCGCGGCTCTTTCATGGTACGTTAAACTTGGTCCAAAACAAGCTGAGATGCATATGGATGTTCTTCCACCAGCATAACAGAAGCTCTGATTGAAGTAATTACACCAGTTTTATTTAAGTTTGTTTTCTGCCTTTATTGCATATAGTTATCTACCCACACCTACCAATGGTTCAAACCCGGGGGTGTGTGTGTGTGTGTGTGTGTGTGTGTGTTGTGTGTAGGTGTTAAGTCAGTGTTGGCATCATATTGAAGTTCAGACAATAGATGGCTCTCCCCTCAAGTGGCCCTTGATTTCCTGCCTCCACTGATTGCACATTTAAGTGCTTTTGGTTACAAAATAATAAAGTGCACATTGTAAGCATTGCTCAAGACATTACACACATACAATAGTTGTCCGCAGCTTTTTTGCATAA
Source organism: Epinephelus awoara (assembly GCA_035609425.1). NCBI lineage: Eukaryota > Metazoa > Chordata > Actinopteri > Perciformes > Serranidae > Epinephelus > Epinephelus awoara. The sequence continues at coordinate 32,563,005 of CM069302.1, forward strand.
ATTCAAAGTCCAGCCAATAATGTGTTTATATCAGACTTTTCACTTGTTAACTGAGATATGCTGCACATATGCAGCATGTCTGATATATTAGCATGTGCATTTAAACAAACCTGCATGTGAAAGCGAAAGAGCCAACGCAACAGTATTGAGATTTGCAAGTCGATGAATGAATGACCCAACATGGGACTCTCTAAAACTTGGTATTTCACCCATAGAGCCTGGTTTTGCAGGATGTAGTAGCGCTCCATGACCGTCTCAGCCTGTGAACATTCAGTTTTCCACTTTATAAGATAACCTGCATGTGTCTTTGTAAGAAGGCAGAAAGAAATCCTAAATACTTTGGTTTGAGAAGTTGGACAAAGTGGCAAAATATGGGCTGGTTTTATTTCTAAAGCTTGGAAAATTAGGTAAATTATAAACGTAAAGGGATAGTGCACCCAAAAATGAAAATTCAGCCATTATCTACTCACCCATATGCCGATGGAGGCCCTGGTGAAGTTTTAGAGTGCTCACATCCCTTGCGGAGATCGGCGGGGGGAGCGGCTAGCACACCTAATGACAGACGGCGCCCCAGACTAACGTCCAAGAACACAAAATTGAATCCACAAAGTATCTCCGTACTGCTCATCCATAGTGATCCAAGTGTCCTGAAGCCGCGACATAAAAAGTTGTTTTGAAAAACATCATATGAACTCTGTTTTTAGCCTCACTGTAGCCTTCAGCTCTGACTGCTTCTCTGTGCTCCACGTTCATGTGAGCGCCTGTGCGAGACCAGTGAAAGCTTTGCTCACCCGTGTTTACATCACGTGACACGTGCACCGCAGGGGGAGACAACAGTAACCACAGTAGCTAAAAGATAATTTGCACTACGGTCTTTTAGCAAAGGACATCCCAACATGTCTGAAGACTTTGAAATTGAGGGGGAACAGCATTTCTTTGTTGAGCCGTATTTGTTTGAGCCCGAGTATACGGACGGAACTCAGGCTACTGGACGAAGCAGCCGCCACAGCTCATGAGCCTAACCCTCAGCCAGCCGCAGAATACCGGAATCGAGCACTGGAAACCTGGTGGTGTAGTTGTTTCAAATGCAAAGCAATGCCAACGGATGAGGAAAGTGGTTGCTGCTCAGACTGGGAATTGGCGATGCCTGCACTTGAGAATCTGGACCTCAGTACTGACGAGACTGCTGCTCTTCAGAGACCGTGCATCACCGATCACCCTGAGCGCGCACATGTGAACGTGGAGCACAGAGAAGAAGTCAGAGGTACAGGCTACAGCGAGGCTAAAAACAGAGTTCACATGATGTTTTTCGAAACAACTTTTAATTTCGGGGCTTCAGGACACTTGGATCACTACGGATGGGCATGTTGGAGATATTTTGTGGTTTCAATTTTGTGTTCTTGGACGTTAGTCTGGGGCGCCGTCAGCCATTAGGTGTGCTAGCCGCTACCCCCTCGGATCTCCACAAGGGATGTGAGGACTCTAAAACTTCACCAGGGCCTCCATCGGCATATGGGTGAGTAGATAATGGCTGAATTTTCATTTTTGGGTGCACTACCCTTTTAAGATGGTTCATGAACTGGTCAGAAGTCAGGAAAAAGTCATTTGAAAATCTGCTGTAAAGTCTAGAATCTAAGTGTATCTTTGTAAATTCATGATAAAAAAAAATTAAAGTTACGGTTAGGCATGAGGTCTCTGTTGTTTTAATTTTGGGGCTAAAACAAAGATTAGGTTAATAAACAACTTTTTAGGTTATGGTTTTGCTAGCATATCCAAAAAGGGAGGAGAAAACCCAATGCGAGAAGACAAGAATGCACATCAGGCACACAAAACTCTGTGTGATGTAAGGCGAAACACCAAGTTTTTAGGGTATTCTGACCCAACATAGTGAAATTCAAATGAGAAAAGTTTACAAGATGTGATATTTAGATCCGAAACAGCAAGGAAGCCGTATTAAAAACAGATGGGAAAAAGATGTATTTTTGCAATCTTACTCTGTTGTTTGGTCTTTTATATCCATATTATATGCTCTGTGGTATTGTTTTTAGGAAAACACCCGCTCCTTCCCTGGAGCATATTTCCTCCACTCTCCTTTTTACAGGGTCAATTTTGCCATTTATTTCAACTACATGCATGAGAGCATATGAAAAGAAGTATCAGCATCCAGGCATGAATCACGTTAAAAACAAATGTGCTCTTGTGGTGTGTGTAGTCTGGTATGATGACAGCTAGCTAACATGCGTGCGTGCCTGCAAGGCTGACAGTTTGATTACTTCTATTGTTGTGTCATTAGCATCAGTTTTAGTTTTGACAAGCAACATTCAATATGCAGTCAACACACGAGGAGCAAAGAGAGCTTAGGGAAGACAAGCAACTTGTGACTGAAGTGTCTTTGTTATACACTGTACGAGAAATATTTATTACCGAAAGAACTCATTTATGAACTCTGCAATGTGCCACAAATGTTCTACTGTGAAGAAAGAAAAAGGCAGTGCACTAATAATCCATGAAATATATAGCCTTATCATTCATTTGTATGATATAGTTAAACATCACAGCCTGATGTAAAAGCCTTTTGTGTACTACCTGCTATGAGATTAATGGTGCATGATGCCTGTAATTTACGCTGTGCGTGTTGAATGTTGTTTCTACATCATCATAAAGTCCTACAGCCCATATCCAACATGGTTGGAAATGTATTTCTGTATATTAAAAGTCAATTATACCAGCATCTATCTTTGACTTGTCTTGTGCACAAGCAAAAAAGCAATTTGTGAAAACAAATAAGATCATATGCACCATGGTGTTTCAAAGTAAAGAAAGATACCTGAGCCTTGATGCAAAAAGTACCATCCACTGATGCAAACTTTCTCCACCCTCCCCCTGGCTGTTCTCCATCACCTCCAGTATTCCTGCTGACACACTGCTCATGCCTGTGGAATCAGTCAGCTCTACACTGATCACATATGCCAGAGGGGAGGAAAAGGCATGTCTTTGCGGTGGCTGTGATCCATCACGTACGACAGGCATACAGCCCACAGACACAATGTTATTTAAGATGACAGAGTGCTGTGGAAGCGACGATCTCCATCCCTCGTCCTACCACTGTTTCAGGCCAGTGACTCTATATCAGGTTTAGTCTATTTGCTGTCCTCTGTCGGCTTGTCAGAGGTGGGCGTGTTGGGGATGTCCCGCTGTCTCATGCAGCTGGGGCAGACACCATGCAATTATGATGTTAAATCTCTTTTTATACCTGGACTTTCTACATTACTATCTGGACTGTGTTTGGATTTGTTAAATTACATCTGCTGACATCTGCTTTTAGTGTTGTTTACTGTCCTGACAGATTGGAATATCAGCTGTCAAGGTGGTGCCTCTAAACAATAAAACTGCACATAAACTATCACAAACAGATAAACCAGCCAACAGTTTCAATGAATGATGAGCAGTGATCCTCAGTGAAAAGGATGCAGAGCTGCTTGGGATTGAGTAATTTTCATTTTGCATCTATTTCTGTAACATTTTTGCAGATGAAACACACTTCTACACTGCTGCTGTCATTTGTTCAGACTGGTGTTAAAGACAGAATGCTTGGATTCTGTCCGAACCTCTCTGACACAATGGAGCCACAATAACACACTGTCTATGGATATAAATCTAAGTTCTGTAAGACAGTATACAATACATTATCGGACACCATCAAAGGATAGCTGTGATGCAGGTTTCTTGATTCACAGCTACTAAGCTTTACTAATTCTGATACAGACCTAGTGTAGCTACGGTCCTAATGTAAGCAGGATCAGATAGAACTAGAGACCGTTTTGTGATGGGATCAATTCACGACTTAAAGTGAATGATAGCCAGGGGCATAAAGTGCGGGGACAAAGCCCACTTCCCTACTTTCTATCCACCTATTTCTGGCACCTTCGCTTGAACCACAACCATTTTAGAACTCTGCTTTCATTTTGTTCTCATCTACACACCTGTCAAGGTTTGTTAGCCAGAGGTGTAGACAAACACCTAAAAAATTCTCCAAATGGTTTCTGTGGTAGTTCCTGCTAATAACCCGCCACATTTTGCCACGATGTAACACCTACACACGAGGTAAAAATAATGGCAGGCAGCCATTGCGGCTTTGTTGTGGCTGGTAAAAAGTTGAATGAGTCGATTTATTAATAACAATGGTTTTGTGAAAAATGTGGTGAGGAATTAAAAGTCTGATTCTGGTAATATATGTGCCTAGGTGATTCCAGACATGACAAACTGTGTGGGATGTGGTGGAGGATCAGAAGCCTGATTAATATTAGAATTAAGTATACAGGGATTTGAATAACCAGGTTACTGTGTGTCTCGTTTAAACATGAAATCATATTCTGAGGATGATTATAACAAATAAATAACATTTAAATACATACAGTGTTGGACAGTAACACATAACTTAGTAACCTGTGATAGTAATTTGATTACTTTTTCAGTATCAAGTAGTGTAAACTACAACATCATTAAGTCATGTAACTCTGAAAAGATCAAGAGTATTGTCCCACACTGAATTGTCCCTGTGGATTCATGTTTGTTTACAACTTCAACTTTGTTCCCATTCATATCTCTATCATCAACCCAAACTAACAAACAAACAAACACCCCTCTTCTTCACATAATAATGCTGCCCAGGCTTCCTGCCATTAATCTGAATGTGCTTTCTAGCAGGATGAAAAGAGTATTAAGCTTTGATATCTGAAAGTGTTTTATGTCCATCTTCAATTCATGGTAGCTTTGGTGATTACATCTTCATACATCCAGGATATTACTGTCCAGTGAGAAAAGGAGCCACACGTTAAAATACTGAATTATGATCTCACTTTTCTTCCAAGGTTCTTATCTAATAAAGTCAGGATTCCCAGCAGGGCCATAATATAAAATTCCAAGACTTCACCGTGACCTTCCATGAGTCAAACTGCTTTCAAGATCTGAAAAATGTTATTCCTTTCTGGTTTATTAATGTTGTTTATCTGCTGAGAAAAGTTCTAAAGGGGTAAACAGTCTGTTTGGGTTGGTCATGAAGGAAACCATTGAAAAGCAGCATTTAATAAAATGAAAGTGCAAAACAAGTTGTAAAATATATTGCAATGTATTCCTGTAAACAGTGTTGCAGGTTAACATATTACTGTGGTAATATATCACCCCTTGGGTAATATACCCCAGAAATGACACACTTCAAACTATGTTACAGTAATATATTACTTTTAGCAGTAACAAAGTAATCTAAAGCAGTACCAATATTATTCAGGTAATATTATTACATTTGTCAAGTAACAAGTTACCACCTGAAATGACTGATTGCATCCTTTTTTTCATTTATCCATACCATACCAGTGTTCCACCCAATAAAATGTCCCCCGAAGGATCCTGTTGCTGTAATTTGATGGCTGGGGAGTCAGACTGCAACTTTTTCAAAAATCGGTATACTCCCATCACTTTAAGTTTCTCAAGGAAAAGGACAAAACATTACAGTCAAGCCGAGGGAACTCTCTACAGTGAGAAATATGCTGGAGCCTTCAATTAAAGATACTGAAACCTATTGCATAATTTATTAAACTCTGATCCTTTGTCTGCATGCCAGACCCTGAGTCCAAGTCCAATTTGTGTGTTTTAAAAGGTCTATTCAATTGTTTTATTTCATCATACTATTGTTAATATAAGAGGACAATTTTGAAACAAAGTGTTCACCACTGCACGTGAATGCATGAATGAGCAACATCTGCGCTCCAGAGGAAAGCTTTGACTAGGCTTTACAGTATGGGCCACCACTGATTCATAATGAATTGCAATGAACTTCAGCTTAGCTTTGATTACCTGCTGTGAAACAACATTACCCTCTTCCATTTTATAATATACATACGCTATGCTTCAATTTCCTTGAAGAGGAAAATGCGGAGGAAAAGCTTATGAATCTGATTTGATGTGCAGCAACAATCTTTCACGATGCTTGGGTTTTCCAATAAACCTGGGATTGCCATTGTCTTGAATCCAATCCAGCCAAGGGGCATGTTGAATTTAACTACCTGCCTCTTCAATCATTTATTGCCAAAAACAGACAGCTGTGATTTATAAGAGCTTGACATAACCCAACAAAGCTTGGATCAAAACCTAAATGAAAAGATAGGGGGGGGGAGGAGACAAGCTGTGAGCTAAGTATTAACCAAATTATACCTCCTACCTCTGCTTATTTCTTTTCTTTCCTCTCTCTGTTACCTGGATGTGAGGGCTGGAGGGACTGGGACCAGGACTGGGAAGGGGACTGGAGCTGAGGCTAAAGCTAATTAAATTTTCCAGGCACTACTGGCAGGCATGTTGCTCTTCTAGCGAGGCTATTAATTTAGTTCTGCCCATTACTGTTCTCCTCCTCCTCCACCTCCCTCCTGTCCTTCTCCACCTCACCCCTTATGCCATCCATCACACTCCTGGTGCTTAAGGAGGAGGAAGAGGAGGCCTCGGTAAGTGGACTCATTCTGTTGTCTGCTATAGTAAACGTCCACTAAAATAAGAGAAATGGAAGATTTATGTGTGTGTGTGTGTGTTTGGGAGGGACCATCAGGCAGGGCGCTCAGGTCGATCTCCAGGAAGCAGTTAATGAAATGAGGTAGGAAGCACCAGGTGAACTGTCCAATATGCACAAACACACAAACACAAACACTCACATATATGACAGGAATGAACTTAGCAGGTTGTCTCGTGGATCACGGTGGGGGCACTCAGGTATCCTTTCTCAGAAATGCCTAGACTATTCACATCTATGCGTATGTGCTGTGTATACTGACCCCAAACTGTCCTGCTGTTAAAAATCAGATAAGGTCCAGTGTGTGTCAGGCACCAGAGCATGATGGATACCATGCAGTTTGCTTAACACATACTTATTGGAGACTTTTTGATCACCGCAACCTAGTTATCTGTTGTAACACTTTGATAAGAATCATTTCTAATGCAGCATCTCATGCATATGTTAGCTTACAGCAGTGAGAATATAAAAGAGGTAGGAATCTTAATTCAACTTGATTTGTATTCTTCAGGCACCAGTATTTTCCTCATTAAATCTAAAAACAGTACAGTGCAGTAATCGCTGCCCTTCTGCGTCCTTCACTGTCCAACAGTTGAGTGGTGATTTAAAGGTGGATGCCTGTTTGCTGCCCCTGTTTGGGAGTAATTCTGGGTCACATAATAAAATGTGACAAACTATGTGTCTGGTTTATCTGTCCAGTTTGCTAAAATATATTTTCACTTCTACCTTGACACTTGCTGGGAGACCTTTATCACAGCAGACATCTTAACTTGCCATAGCAGGAAAAACCAAGGGTGTAATTAATAATGCTAACGATGGGAAAGTCCCATTAAGTGTCTCGGTAAGCTACTCAAGTGAGCCCACATGTAAAATATCAGATAACAGGAACTGGGACACCTAAATGGAATGCAGCAATTACTAATTAATGTCATTTATAACACCTGCTTCTGTGGAAAAGGTCTGTTGTCTGGTACTCCAGGGGTAATTTCACCAATACCAAATCAATTGAGAACAAGTTTAACTCTCGCTAGAAAAAAATACATTAAGGTATCAACAAGTTTTTGAAGAACATCTGGTCTATGGGACAAAATCAAAGCTCAGGTACACTACAGCTCGGTACCACAGCTTCCAGTGTCTGTTTAACATTCTGTTTAAAGCTGTACTAATGAATATCTTCATAGTAACAAGGGGGAAATTACTCATCACCCATAGAGAATTATCATCCAACAGCTGTTTACCAGCTCCACAGAGCATTTATTGTCTTTAAGCTCACTGTTTTGGTCTAAGCCTCACAACTTTACTGATTGGTTTGCCTCTTTTTTTTTACCATAACCACATTGTGTGGTGCACAAACAGAACATACAATAATAACAAAACAAGACAAAAACATAGCTAAAGTAAACAATATACAAAGGAAGGACATTCTCAAAAAAAAGGCACCTAGTTTACAAGTAACTTTTTGCTTATCTGATTGTGATAACAAAATCATGGGCGGCTTATTTAATATGGCAAATATCATTTTCTTTAATTAATTTTGCTTACATTCAAACTAAATACTCATCTCCAAAATGATTATAATTACAACGGTTGCCGATTCCCTGGTTTCATTTATCTATTTATTGACTCATTCATTCTCACTGCTCACAACCAGCCTGTTACCAGCTGCAGCAGGTAGCTATTTATAGACGAGCTCTGATAAAGCCACTGTACACTACCTGCTCTGCACCAAACAGACAAAGTTAGACACTAGCTGGTGAATGTAGTGGAGCATATCGCAGCTAAAGAGGCGAAAAATGTTTCTCAAGAATTGGTGAAGTGCAAAAACGGAGTGACAATGGGACTCCGAATGAATGCTAATGTTGTTCTGTCCAGTATCCGCTGCTTGTGTAAATAGGCAATACATTTGTGATTGCAACTTTATCTGGTAATAATGACGATGCTGTGTTTACAGCTCATTTTTCTGCCCCCAAGTAGTCAAAATCTTTAAGAGGATTTTCAGTAAAATGGAAACCTTTAAAAACACTGAAAAAATTGTTGGAAACTACTGTTTACTGATTGCTTTAACACTGCCATTTCATTCTCTGAGGAGTTCAGAGGTAAAACTCAAATGCACATAGAAAAATGTTGAGGTGCTTCAAGATGGAAACATCCTGTAAATAGTGCTGTGTATATTATTTTGAAATCAGACAAAAAACACCACAAACTCTTGGCACAGATATACACGTCTAGACATCATCTCTCTCATAGCTTAAAGGCCTGCCAACTTGCTCTATATGCATTTTTCAACCAAACGACAAAGGCGAGCTGCGAGCACCTGCCTGAGTGTCAATCCACAAGACTCAGACGTCTCCTGCAGGAAAAAACAGGAGACAAATCCGCTTAATAATCTACATTTCCAGAGAGGGAATTGCTGGAGGGCACAAACAGCCCAGAGCCTACCGGGAGGGAAAATAGAATTACTCTGAACGGTACTAAGCTCTAAAAATATGAACAACTGGTCTGTCTGTCTTGTGTGTTGGAAAATAAAAACCATTTTGGTTCCTTCCACGTCACCCGCCTCCCCCCACAGAAAACAGAGCTCTCTGTGGTTTTACAGGGACAGCACAAACTCCAACGGCAAACTCTTAAAACACATGGACTAAGAAAAGGGGCCTATATTTAAAACCCATATTTAATTGTAGAAAAACACGGCCAATTCCAGCCACATGGCCTGAGGCTATAAGCTGAGCTTGCATTGTGACTGGCCTGTTTTCACTGGGGCAAGAGCACTGGCAATGGAAACCTAAAGCTGGAGAGACAGAGAGAGGGAGAAAGAAAGAGAGAGGGAGAAAAACAGAGTAGATAATGAATGAAGGAGAGAAAAAATTAGACTGAGCGAGGGAGGGTGGATAATGAGTAAGAGAGGGGGAAAAAAAGAGAAAAAATAAAAAAGCCTCCCTCCATTCTGTCCTCCTTGTCTTGTGGTGCAGGGTTATTTTTAGCTACGATGGGGAGCAACACGGTGCTGTAAAGGCAATCATTTCTGCTGCGGCACAGTCATCGCTCACCGCGACATCTCTGTCACAGCAAAGGAAACCTACACACACAAACACACACACTCACACTTACCCATGCATGCACACTACAGTTCAACAAGCATGGTTTGTAAAGGACTGGTATCACTGTCAATACCTCTGGATTGAAGCCATCAATACTGATATTCCCTCTTTAGGGCCACAGCCTCGCAGATCTTCAAACATCACATCCAGCTTAAAACCACTGACAGCTGCCAAAAGCCAGCTTGAAAACTTTTGGAGACTGTAAAAGTAACTAAAAAGTAACCCCTTTCATGTCTTGGCGTGGCACATATATAGTATTTTACACTTGGCGGCTACTTCACAAAGGTCAAGCATCTCACTTTAAAGTGGTTCTCATTTTCAGTGCTTGTGCACTGAAAACAAAAGCCCCTTCTCAGATGCCAATGCGTGCATACCAGCCAAAGTGTGTCAGATCAAACCAATCATGTTGGGGATTAGCTGTGAGCACTGGGAAAGACACATACACACAGTCACCCACCCACGCACACACATACCACTGTATTCCCCAGTTGACATTTACCAGGTCAAGGAGAAGAAACCCAATCACATGGTTTGAATCAATAGCTCCTCTTAAAGGAATTAAGACATATTTCATTACACAATGCAGCTAATAGCTTTTTCTTCTAGAATCAATGTTCATGTGCCCTCTGCTTCTCTGCAGAGTTTCTTTCCACTTTCTCTTTGTGCTGTCAGTACAGTGTAATATAACTAAAATAATCAAATATCATGATGTTTGTCCCAAAATTTGACTTTAACTTTGACCCTTGTGACCCTTCATTAAAAGAAAATGGCTCCATGACTGACTAATTAGCTAATTAAAACTTCACTTTTTTACAAATGGTAAAAAGAGCCATCTCCAAGACAACTTACTTAAAAATGTGTCTTGACTAGAATTAAAAGAATGACTAATTACAGTTTTGAATACTGTAATTAGTTATCTCCCTCACTAGTATATGGGGAGTTATGCAATTTAGTGCTAATTCAGCAAGTACTGTATCTTTCCATATGGACGCCTGGGGCACAAACATATCAAATAATGTAAGGGGTCTGAGATGAGAAAATAGCACACTGAGAATACTGCTGCAAAGAATAGTGATGTGTGAAAAACACCAAAAAAACCTCAGCTTCTTAATATAGTATGACTCAGCCCTGTATTACTATGCAGATATGGGATTATGGCAGCCAACTCTGTATATTCCTGGATGGAATATTTAAGTGATGGGAGGTATGCAGCGAGTGATTGGAAAGGACTGGCATACTAAGGTACTATCATATCAGCTTAAAAGGCTTCAAAGCAGCACTTTTATACTTACTGTACGTGAAAGAGAGTTGAGACTAATTAGGCAGACAGAAGGAGGAATCCTACAGTTAGTGAAGGAGACAGCCAACAGGCTTGGCTGCAACAGTGCTAGGCAGGTGTTTTTTGCATAATATAAGAATCTTACCTATTGCAGAGCAATTGAAAATGATGTCTGACTTGAGGAATGCAATCAGACATATCCAAAGCACCTATTTCAAATAATTTCATCCATGTGACAGATCTTTTTTTAAGTAGTTTGAAGGAAAAAAAGGATGTATGTGAGGTTTCATAAAATGCTCTGACTGCAAGCTTTGCACTAGAACTGGCTGATGTAATTGAGGAAAATGAAATAAAAGTGGAACATTTTTCTGACATAGAACATGGAAAATGCAGGCATAATTACACACATAAATATGACACATCAACCTCTCATATGTGTAAAACAATTTTTATGATATGATCACACTGTCACGACACAAGCCCAAGACGATAAACAGCAAATATTGCCAAGCCGCACTTTGCAGTGCACAGGCTGTTGTCATGCACCGTTTGTACATATAACTATGAAAAGTAATGCACGCTGACAGGAGAGGAAAAAAAAGAAATGGTAAATAGAGGAAAACTTTGTGTAAGGGGGGAGGTTGGGGTGGTGGATGAGTCAAACAAACACAGGACTTTCCTCCTATGTAAAACTAAGTTAGTTATTTCATGGTACGTCATCACCATGTTTACTTTCTCAAACCTAACCTATGTAACTTTCATTAAATACATTAACCTTATCTTAAGTATTTAACATGACGATGCCCAGCCTTCTTTCTTTTCCTAAATCTAACTAATCTAACCTACATAACTTTGCGTTTCATACGTAACTTCACAGTAAGTACATAACATGACCACACCATAAATGGGGCACCAATTTGTTAGATATCATACCAACTGTTGTATGTGTGTTTTTGTAAGATGTCATGTCAACCTTTGTATGAGGATACATTGCAGTGAAACACCAACTGTACCATTTCATCTCCCGACATAAAGAGTTACTGCTATGTTCAGAAAATGCTCTTCCAGGTTGTGACCAAGAGTAAAGTGACTCAACGAGAAGTTATCCGACATCTGCTTGGATTGATTATTGGATTCATAAAGACAATGGGCCTCATTCACAAACTGATCTGTGCAACAAATCTGTGCTTAAACTGTGCATACGATCGTTTGACGCACAAATCTGGGACTCATCAATATTTTCTTACCTGAATTTGTTCTTACTCTACTAACAAATTTAGAACTGCCTCAGACCATGCGTACGCACAAATGAGGAAGGCCGAACTGACTTAGAAAATGCAAACACATACCTGTTAAGTACATGCAGAGTCTATAAAACCACATTAATGAAAAAGAGATTTAATTAACATTTTTTAAAATCATTAATTTACTAATATATTGGCCAAATGGATTAAATTACCATGAAATTGACACACATTCACCCTCATCATTGTGACAATTAAAATATTACCAATAACATGAACAGAAAAACTACCACTTCATCAGCGTGCAGATGATCTGTAATGCCGACTGCCATATCCTTAACGCTGTGGCCCGCTGGCCAGGAGGCACCCACGACTCATTCACTTTGCAAAACACTACAGTGGGAATGCGTTTGGAGGCAGGGGCTGTGAGAAGTGGATGGCTTGTTGGTGAGCATCTTTTGTTCTGGTCTTTTATTTCAGTTGTTGTAAGTTAGTATTTTCAGTAGGTCTCTATTCCGTTAATGTTAAAATGTTATATTGTTTGGGTGACCGGGCATATGGCCTTAAAACATGGCTGATGACACCATACGCAAACCCTGAAACCCGTTGAGAGGTGCGCTATAATAACATACATGTCCACACACGCGCCGTAGAGCGCACTTTTGGCGTGCTTAAGGGCCGTTGGATGTGTTTGGATCAGATACGGCCGGTGGCAAACTACTTTATACCCCTGAGAAGGTGTGCAAGATCATCCTGGTATGCTGTGTCCTCCACAATCTTGCAATGACCCATGGCATTCCTGTAAGACCTGGCGCCATCGCTTCTAACAAACTGTGAAATTTACTACTTCTCTCCTCGCGTAACCGTTTCCTTCATTCATGAATCAACTCTAGGCAAGCGGTTTCCTTATATGGAGAAATGGGGGCGTGGTAGTATGCTGATTGCAGATCGCGGACACGCACCTGTCAATTTAGAATGGTTCTGATTTACTAACAAACAAACAAACAAACAAAAACAAAATTGGCTGGTACGCACGTGTCATGAATCCGACGGTGATTTTGCGCAAGTACTTATTTTTTGCGGAGAGTAAGAACATTTCTGCGCAGATATTAGTGAATGAGGCCCAATGTTACTACTTCTTGTGTCACTTCGGTTGAACCTCATCTCATTACTTCAAGTGTTTAAAATGGAAAATGTTTTTTCTTACCGGTGATGAGTTCTCGAACTTCCATGTCATTTGTCTTCCTCAGCAGGCGGACAAGAGCTGGGATGCCATCACAGTTCTTGATGGCCACCTTGTTGTCATTGTCCTTGCCATAGGAGATGTTGCGCAGGGCACCACAAGCCTTGCGGTGGACTTCAGATTTGGGGTGGTCCAGAAGCCCCACCAGAACAGGAATCCCCTTCAACTGACGCACATCCTTCTTGATCTTGTCGTTTTCGTAGCACAGGTGCTGCAGGTAGGCAGCTGCGTTGGACTTGACTGGGTCAATGGGGTGGCCCAGCATGGCAATGACCTCGGGGAGGTCTGGGTCACGCCAGCGCGGGTCCTTGCGGATGCTGTCAATGGATGGTGAGCGCCGGCCACCCATGCGATCCAGACTGGCCATGCTCCCCCTCTCCGGCTGGGCCAATGGCGCTGAATACATGCCATGGATATAGGGGTGGCGCTCATCGATCAGCTCTGCCTCAATGGCTTCATCTGGGTACCCTCTGGAAGAGGAAAGAAGAGAGGACGGTAAGGACAAGGGAGACGGACGAGGTAAATGGAGGGTGACTCAGACAGATTTGTCTAAGAGAAGAATTAGGCAGCTGGGGGAAAGACTTTGAAAAAAGGCCAGCTGAGGTGAGAGCCATTGACTAATGAGGGGAGAAAGGGAAAGCAGAGGACAGAGTGAGTGAGAGGTGAGAAGATGTGGGCAATGGAGGGGAAAAGGAAGGAGTGCAGGACAGATAGTGGAGGGGAGACATGGTGATCTGTGGTTTGGATCTGTTATTAACGGGTCTGTCAGAGGGACTGTGGTGGCAATTCCCTGCAATAAGAGTGATACGGTAAGCAATGTTCCACTTATTATTCCTCCTGTCAGGTAGTAGCAGCAAACATGTCAGACATCAACAAACATAAAGTCTTAGAGAGAGTGATTGAGAGACAGGAAAAGACTGCACAAAGAAAAACCAGGCAGTTCACAAAGAAACAGAGACAAAGGCAACACGAAAGAAAAAGCTTTGAAGGAAAGTCTTGTGAAGTTTTTTTTTTTTAGGAAGCCACCATACAGAGTAGAGAAGAGATCTGATGTCTTTTCCCCCAGGGAATAGAGAAAAGAGCTGTGCTGTCCCCCCAGGGAGGACTATGAGCCCCTATGATGCCCCCGGGGCTCCCTGTGCTTACAGTGCCGAACACAAGCATGCAGTTACAAAAATGTTAATAGCTATCTCACTGGGACTTCTCTGCTAGCATTAGCCTCATTAGCATTACTACTGTTCGGGCTGGAGAATTACATTGAGCTCGACTCATTTACAGTGACAGAAATAAGTGTTGTCCTCTGGGGAAGGAAGAGGAGAGTTGCTTTTTGAGGGTTTGTAAGGAGTTCCTGTCAATAAATCTCAAGCCTCTCAGAGTCTATGATCTACACTGTGTTCTCTAAGGTTCTTTACTCCAAAGGCACAAATTCTATCAGAACATGGGCGGAAATATAAGCATTCAATTCCAATGACAGATCATTTGTTCCTACTTGAAACAGTGCTGGTTACTTATTTTACTTAAGGCTCTTTAATCAAAGTAATGATTTTTCACTTGTTGGGCCAACTCTCTGGATGGAGTTGGGGGGGCCACATTTTACACTGGCAGAAGAGTTGCGAGGAATATTTTTGAAACTTGTTCCACAAAAATTCTTTTTGAACACATACCACTGAGTTGTCTAAAATGATGGTAGAATGTTTGGTGGGAAAAGTTATGACATGGGGAAAGGAATTTAATTAGGGTTGTGTACTTATGCACAGTCTTTATCATCCCCCCACCCACCCCACAGCTTGAGACTTGTTTATCCTCGTTACATAATCCAGCTGGTCTCCTCTCACCATCTTTGATGTATGGTGGTTGGTGGTGCAACAAAATGGTGGCCAATGCCGGCGGTTGGCAGGGAATTCCAGACCAAGCTCTAATTTTAATGAGTTTTATGTTAATTATGTGTTTTTACAGTTCTTCCCAGGCATGCTGGGGAAGAAAGGGGGAGGGGGGCTCTGTATGCTATCTGGCCTCGGCTCTGGTGTATTCCTCTGTTGATTTTTCTTTTATACAAACCTTGCAGTAACATATTGGCTTTTATGGCACGACTTTGTGCATTTTACTGCATGGGAAATCGATACAAAATGAACTGGGAGAGAAACTCCTGCCCAAGCTGTGTAACAAGATACTAAATCCCCTATTCAGATGGATGGAAAGAGGATTAATAGAGATGAAGTGAGGCACCGACGCAGCTGAATACGGCCCTGCGTCTAAATGCTCCAAGTTCAAAGAGCCATGGTGCTCAATACCAAACTTTGACGGATAAGGGGCACATGTCAAGAACAGCTGTGACTCTGGATGTCTTTTCAAACAGGTGTTCCTCCAGACAATACAGACAAAACATAGAACTGAAAGCAGCAAACCTAAACTGGAGTTGATCTGATGTATCATTACTGTATATTCTCCTTTTAAAAGTAGCTTTTCCAGCTTTGTGGAACATGTCGGAGAGCCACAAACCTCCATAGTCAGCCTGTAACCACAGTATGGAAGGAGGGGCCAATCAAACCTGATTACAGCACATCATTTGGAGGACGGCTGCAGTTCTGAGGTTTGGCGACAACTCTGTGCTGCATGACAGACTGCACGGAAAAAGAGGGAAATTTGTGAGTTTGTGTGCACGTGCTGGCGGTTACTAAATGCTTCCTTGCGTACACGAGATATAAACACACACTCCCACACTCGGAGGCCATCAACCAGCTCTCGATTGCTGCAGGATATTGAACATAACAAGGCAAGCAGGCAGGAATAGCCCTCCTAAAGAAAGGGCAGTCCACAATTTCAGCATCATCACCACAGAGCTGCGTACATAACCACCATCTCTTTCATGCATCTCTCTATCTTTTTGACTTTCTCTCTCATTATGTCACACTGTGTGTCTCGCACACTTTCTTTCACACACGCACACTTCAAGACACAGATGAGATGTACAGTTGTGCAGATCGTGGCTCATTTAGATCTGGGCCGATGCGGCGGGGCTTTTGGTAAAGCAGGCGTCGCGAGGCTGAGTGATGGGAATGTCAGGATTTGCATTTAAATTGGCGCCATTGTGTGTACAGGGAGGGGTGTATTCACAGGATGTGAAAGGGCTCTCCACCACCAGACGCGATGCTCTGAGCATGATTACAGCAGATCACTCTCCTCATGTTAATCGAGCTGCTAAATGTCCAGACTATTCCTGTGTATCTGTCTGCTCATCTACAGATGAGCGCGTGGGTTCGTTTAGTACTATGATGCAAAGAATAGAAGAAAAGATAAACAGTAGATACGACATGTATGTATGTTGGCCAATTGCAGCAGTCATTTATTCATTTGGACTTTGTCACATCCTCACTATTCTTCCTTCCCTTCATCTTCTGTCAATTACTTTTATCATCCTTCAATTGCGGCCGTGCCTGACCTCTGCTTCAGCAGGCTCATGAAAGGAGATCAACTGAAAGGGATTAGACGCTCGGAAGAAGATGTTTGCATCTCATATGTACACATTACATCTCCGCAGCGTTTATGAGCTTTTCACTGACTGCTCCTGCCAAACAGATTGCTCATTTTGAATTATGGGCAATAATTGTTTTATGATGCACAAGAGTCTTTGCGGGACAGAGAAGAAAGATGAGAGAGAAAAAAAAACAGCAAAGCTGAAGTGTTTATGTCTTGCCACTTTCTAATTTTCCACTGTTTTGATGGCATAATCCACTGCCACTACTGCTCATTTTCATTCAATTAAAAGGACAGTAACATCACTCACAAGTTTCTTCTATAGTTTAGGGGATGCTGCTGAGAAACCTCAAACGTGACAGAGGGGAAGTATAATATTAAACAGAGTATCTGGCTCTTACTAAAGGCCTCTTGGCAGGATCGCAAAGGAGGAGGGGAGGGAGCCAGATCACTTCTACAAACCGTTCCCTACAGACACCGCTGGATTAGAATGAGACCCCCCCCACCCTCCTCAATTAAAGGATGAGTGAATGTGGGCATGCATGTGTATGTATACATATCTGTGTGTGTGTGTGTGTGTGTGTGTGTGTGTGTGTGTGTGTGTGTGGTGACCCCTGGATGCAGGTGGGCAGGTGCAGCAGAGCTGGTCGCCCAAGGAGAGATGAGCCATTAGAGATTGGCTTAAAGACGCCCCTGTAGTCTGGCAGAGTTCAAAAGCAGCTATTAATCACGCTGGCATGAGGACACACACACACACACACACACACACACACACACACACACACACACACACACACACACACACACACACAAACATAGAGAATGGGTTGGGTTGAGGGAAAATGGAGTAAGATACACTCACATCCAGACAGTGGGGGGCCAGGAGAGAGAGAAGAGGACATGGAGAAGACAGACACGTTCATTATCTACAAAACCCGAGCAAAGGTAATGATAAAGGGAAAAGAGATGCCCATCTCTCCATTCACTAGTTACATTCCTGCTGCCTCTTGCTGCCCTAAGATACTGTTAAGGGAAATACTAGGCTATCGGTTTTTGATGTGACACTTTTTGCAATATATATTGCAATATTACAAAATACCAGACTTTTCACCAGATCACTTAAACTAAGAAAATTAAAAAATAGTGGCTTTTACTCACCACAACTGCAGAGGCTCCCAGCTTCATTTGAAACAGACTACATTATAAACGGGCTGTTATTTATTAATCCCTCTGTGTTTTTATATTTTTACTTTTTATCCACTCCCGTTGCCTTGATAAAGTTAATGCAGCGCGCCGTCATCTCAAACTCAACACTTCCTGAATTTGTTTCAAATTAAAAGCCCCTTATAACCTCTGGCTGAGAGAATCCCTCCATTTTCTAAATAGGCTTTTATTGTGAAACATTTCTAGGAACTTCTTGTGGAGCATTCGGTGACTTGTATGTGTGCGTACGATACTTCAAATGTAGCTCCTGCCATCTGCTGACGCTTTTTAGGTGACTACAACAACATGTCTGCTGGCACATGAACAGACACAGTGACTCAAATAATAGTAAAAGTAATAAAAATAGGACAAGAATAACCCGATGACATCACACACGTCATGAAAGACGACCGGGGATAATTGGTGAGTACCAGCGTGTAGTGTGTCATGTCTGTCGGCCAAGTCACGGCATGATTTTATGACTCCACAATCGTGTAATGAGACATAGTGACTTTCAGAACGGGCAGAAAAGTCGTGTAGTGTGTACTAGGCATAAATCCTCCTTTATCGTTTCTCATTGCATGTCGCTCATTTTCAGTGTGTGACTGCAGTGTGTGCATGAGGGGAGGAGGGGCTGCTGAGTGCTGAGAGAGGCGAGTGGAGTGGAGCAAAGAGCTTTCTTCAGAGCTGCTTTTCTGAGGCAAAACAAAAGTTTACATGTTCTAAAAAAGAGAAAACATTGCATGTCCTGCGATGTGACTATCTCACATGCACACATCGCGATGGCGATGTTCAGACGATATATCGGGCAGCCCTTAAGTATTACAGGTTCCTGTATTCACAAATTCACTCTCTTCCTCCATGTCTGGCAACATCACATTTCCCTGCGAGGCAGCTGAATTTGGGATATCACACGAGAATCACGAGATCACATGAGAATCCAGCTCTTATTTGCTACACAGCCTTCTCCCAATGGGTCCTGCTGTGGAATCTCTGTGTGTTCCTGTACCCTTATTACCACCAAACTATTCAGTATAACAGAACAAGATTTATTATGTCCCAATACATAGTATGTCAAATGCAATATGCCAAAAAATACCAGGATGTCATATTACATTGGCTTGCATTTTGAAGTATGTAAGCCAGAATGCTTTTGACTTGTCTGATGTCCTCTGCTCAGTGGAAGCTACGTCACATCGTTTGAGACGCAAACAAATGACAGCATGACAGCTGATTGACGGCTGACTGACAGCTGAAAAAAGCCACGATGACGGATGACAGTATCAAAGTGACTGATGATCAGCTGTATAGTAATAATAGGACTATTCATTAATTGAACAAATTTCACTTCAGGTTGTTCAAGCTCGGGGCGTAATGTTATGAAGAAGTAGTATATCCTGATTGTGTGCATACTGCATACAACACTATGTACTTTTAAAGGACAGCCTCAGTACATACTAAACATAAAAAAAAGTATGCGATTCGGAATGCACCAACAGTATCGCCAAATCTCTGCCACTGGACTCATTTTTACTGTCGTACTTAAATACCATCATATTGCCCAAAAAAAACAAGCTTCCACCGTAGCAGAAGAAAGCAGAGCAATATATGACATATAAATGTGTATTTCATTACAATTTCATGTACAATTCTTCCTAAAAAAATAACAGATAAAAAATCGAAAAAATGTGACTGAAAGATATTCCCTCATTTGGTGTTTTGGTTGGGAGCCCTATGTTACACATTCCCAAAGCATATTAGTCACATCATTTTCATACTGATGAAACCCTGCAGTGACCCGTCGTGACCTATATGGAAGCCTGCGCATTCATGTGTCCCTGTTATTTATTCAGCTTGTTCCCTTAATTTGTCACCCATCTGTACATTAGAGATATGTGAACATACGTGCGAGGCTTGCTCCACCACAAAATGTACATCATCATTCTCAACACATGATGGACTCCACAGCAGTGACAAAATGAGTGCTTGGCGCCGATGCAGGAAGTCGTTTTAGTGCTAAACGTCTTCATTTTTGTCGGAGCATAATTGAGGGCTTGCAATGCAATGATAAGCTGTAATTAAACCGCTTTAATTCCCAGATTCATTACAGCACTTTGGAGTCGCCGCTCCCTTCTTGGAAGAATACTAATCGCGGTGTGAGTGCACAGGAGAGTGTGGGCACTCTGGGAGGGCTGATTGTCACTGTTACTGAGAGTGAGAGAGAGAGAGAAAAAAGAACGCTTACAGTATGCTGATGTTTTGATGTCAGCTGATTTAGAAGAGACGAAGGAGGGAAGAGAGAAGGAAATATTTGACATTTATTTTCTGCTGCAATTAGCCAGGCAGCAGTCAGTCAAGAGTGGCTTCAAACATGTGTGTGTTTGTGTTTGGGGATTCACGTTAGCGGTTGTCAGTGTTTGTTTGTGTGTGTGTGTGTGCGTGTGTGTCTGAAGGGGTGTATGTGGCTGTTAGGGCTATGTTGTGACACATGTAAGGCAGGCTACAAATTGCCTGTCACAGCAAGCGCCTCTCACTAGGCGGATGGGGGAGTGACTCATTTTCTGAAGATGTGGATTTTTATTGAGCGTGTGTGCGTGTGTTTGTGTGTGTAAGAGAGAAGGAGATATACTGTGTGTGTAAGTCAAAGGTGTGTAAAGACAGAGGGTCTGATTAGGCATCTCCACATGCACATCAATCCAGGGCTTTTTTAAACCCAGCCAGCTGTGAATGCACGAATATGTGTGTACATAAGCTTAATTAAGAAGGGTCACAAAGCAAAACTTGTGCGCTGTCTAGAAGCCGGCAAACCTAGCTTCAGCGTCACCTTTGATCGTAACAAAAAGCACACACACAGAGATACACAATCTTTCCTGTCTTGCTTGTTCCTGCCTCTCGCGCCCCTTTGCTCTATTCCCTTAGATCTGGCTTCTGGCCCAAACATTTTGCCCTCAGACTGAAAGAAAAGTGCAGAGAACTTAAAAACATCCATTTGCCAAAGATCACTACTCAAAACCTAACTTCAAAACCCTGCTTCACTTTACTTTAGGGTGGACTTTTTTTTTTCTGGGCCTCTCTTTGGGCAGCGATGAAATGATTGGAAACTATTAGGACACAAGAGTCCATTTTGGGATCTTATTGTTGGAGGCCAACATGCTTTCTTTTCTCTTTTGGCTGGAGCCAGGGGTTATACTCCTCTCAACAAAGGTTGCTCAATAACGGCTTTGAAAGATGACTGACAAAAGTCCCCCATCCTTTCCCACTCTCCCTTCATCCTCCCTTCCCTCGGTCTTCACGTCTCAAATCATTCCCGCCTCTTTACCTCTGACACAAACACTTGTTTGCCATCCATTTTCAGGAAAATGGCAATCAAAGACTTGTTTTTCCTCGCTTCCTTTCTCAAGCAAGTTGCTCAAGGAGAAGAGACATCTGTTTACTTGTGCATGGCGTAATGTAGTCTTTTTTATGGCGAGAGCAAGACAAGTATTCTTTATTCTCTCTTATCTTAACAGGATGATCTTCTCTCATGTCAAGACTGAGCCTGTGCTCATGCATATGTACAAGAACTTGCTGTCCAATGTAAAAAGAATAACATGTATACTGTATGAACTTGCACACTTTCACAAAATCATTATCTCCTGCAAGCTCCGGCTGGCTGAATCCTTCAACACAATCTGTCAAGTTTTTAAGTATTAATACCAGGAACTGATGTATAAAAGCAACTGTTATGCAGAATTATCTGTGTAATATCCTCGTTTCGAGGTAGAAAAGCAAATCTCCACTCTCTAAACATTTATCCTCACCTGATTCGGGGAACATCACGAAGAGGTTCCCGGTGGGTGCGACCCCTATTGGCCCCCTGCAGGGTGCGGCGATTGGCAGTGGAGTAGTCGGGCTCCAGCTCATATGGCTCCTCCTCTTCGGGACCCAAGCTGCGGCGATCATCCTCCAGGCCATATGGCTCGGGCTGGAAGCGCTCGGGCTGTGAGCGGTTCAGATCCACAGTGCTGCTACCCATAGGCACCTGGGGCTGGGCCACATGGCCGTAGTCATCCTTGCGAATAGGCAGCGTGTAGCTGTTCTCTGGCCGGTAGCTGTTGGGCAGGTAGGGGTAGCGTGGCGGCCGAAAGTTGACGCCACGTGACAGGCTGCCGTAGTTGTCTGTCAAATCGGCATAGCCATCGTGTAGGCCGTAGTGACGAACGTACTGGCTCTCGGGCGTCTCACCATATGAATCGTTGTAGGAGTTGTTGTAGGAGCGAGTCAGGGTAGAGGTTGCTTGAGGTGTGATAAAGCGGTCGCCTCCATTCTTCAGGTAGCGCCGGTCAATGGAGTCGGTGTAGCTGCCTAGTGGGGATGAGCCTTCTGGCAGGGGCAAGCCATCGGGGCCCAGCGGCACCTGACGCACCGTCCGTGTGGTCACAGTCTTCACCATCTTAGTCACCTGTAGAGGGAAGCAGATGCACCTGTCAGACAGTGTGGCATCACATGACGGGAAGATATTACAGCAAACCTGTTTAGATCCAACTGACATGGACCATGATGTCCGCTACACAAAGACATCTGTCCTATAAGGACACTATGTTAGTGTCACACGGTGAGGGGAGGCAGACAAACTGGATATATCTGAAAAATAAGTCAGAACTTTGATCTCTGGTGTCCAGATTAAAACATGCATTTCAAATCTAATGCAGAGGAAAACTCATCCACTTGTTAATTCAATCCAACTTTTCAGTTCAGTTTTACTAAATTTTTCAACCCTGAGACAAATATGGTGCATCATAAGTCTCGTTTCCACCACGCAGTCCTTTATTAGTTCAGTCTGTTACTATTAGAAAGGTTATTTTTGTGTTTCCATTCCATTGTTCCGTTGTCATATATGTTGTAGATGGTGCCGATAGAACAGTTCCATTCCTTCCCGTTGTTTCGTCGCCACTCTGTTGAGGTTTCCTAGCACACTGATGCAATACTAAAAGTCAGAGCTAACACCTCAGTCAGGACTATTACTATTTTTAATGCCCTTGACTGCTACAGAGACTGTAAACTTTCCAGCCTGTTCTTTTTATTATGAAAAAGTTGGCGAACACACTGTTCTGTGGACAATCAATGAGGTTAAGATGTTCTGCTGCATCGCCTGTAAACAGGAGATACAGTGAGAGCTGAGTGGAGCAGTGATGCAGCTCTAGCTCCAGTAACAACCCCACCTATACATGTATGTACAGCTTACATACTGGTTCTAAGGGTACTATACCAAAAGCATTTGGTAGTAGCACTGCTATGATGCCAAAAAAACCAGAAAGGGTCCCTAAAGACTGAAGCAAATAAAGGGGTTTTTGATTTTGAAGTTGGTTGGGACTTATTTCCACATTATCATAATCTGCAAACAAAATCATATAGTGGCTGCACTCAGGAAGGAACCTCTGTTGCAGTGGAGGTGGATACAACTGACCAGTATCCAACTGTAAGGTCTCTGTCACCAGCTGGTGTTACCTTAAATTATAAAGTGGAAAAGTCAGTACACATGCTATAATAATAAGGGAAATAGTCCCCTGGATTGTGCTGTAATAGAGCCATCTTGCAGTGCTACGGCTCCACTGGACCTTGAATCCTCTCTGTCCTCAAGGGAGCAGGGCAGCATCACACTCTGCAGCCGGAGGACTGTGACAACCAGACCTGCATGTATCTCTCTCTCACGCTCACTTCATCCTATGGCTAAATAACTTGACTTCCTGTGCTGTCTCTGAAGCTGTCTGACTGGAGAATAGCAGACAGCCCTCACCCCCCCCCCTCCTTCCCTGGGCTCTCCGCCCATACAGAAACCAATTTGCTGCCCAGTGAATTCTGCTGTGGCCGATAATTGGCTATTTTGTCCACGGCTATAAATTCATCTCCAAAATTAATGAGGTTGATGAAAATTAATCGTCATCTGCAGGGGTGCAGGTCTGATGCAATTCGTGTTGAGTCTGACAAGGTGTCGCAGAGAGGTTCGTTCCCACTTGACGAGCGTAGCACGCCGGCCTGAATTTCTTGGGGAAAGGCAAAAAAAACAACCGCTCTGCTCATTCCCGCATCTGATAGGTTTAATTTTCAACACCAGCCGTCTTAATTGTAATATGTTTTCTTTATTTTCCCATCAATGCCATAATTTAGAATTTAATCAGGAGTGAGCATGTGAGGCATGTAATAATATCAACAAACTACAACAGAGTATTAACCCACACTACGCAGGAGCAATAGCACAAACAGCGTATTGGTTGTTCAACATGGCATCCTCATTAACTTGGTTCAAACAGAAGAGAAATCTTCACTGGCCTTAGTCTGATTACACCATGAATGTGAGCCACATAACGAAGCCTATTTCAGGAACGCCAAGGTTCATGACCATGTTCGAAGTAATTAATGAGTAATTTATGTTTGTTTCTGATGCCATTCCGCCTTAGCTTTGTGCAAGTTAAAAATAAAGAGCTCATTTGCTTGATTCACATTAGCTAAAGCATATGTATGACCTTGGAATAACAAACTCGCTTTCATCCACTAGATTCTCAGTGGTAAGAACGCAAACTAGGCTGTTGTGGTGTTCATATCATGGGTCCTAATGCTAACTCTGGGCCTCAAGGGGACTACTGGGGCCAGGGCTTAATGTCATATGCTGCATGAAGCGATAATGTCGGCATAATAAATGTCATTTATTCAATAACATTTTGACTTAATTTTTTCCGATACGCTGTATTGATTTTCCTGAGAGATATAGCATCACAAGGGAACCCAAGCCTTTCACATGGAGAATAATGTCAGAATGCTTTTAATCTTATCTGATAATTTTATCACACTTTTATTTATCATCGTATTGTATTGTATTCTGTTCTGGCTGTCAGAGCTCAGAGGAGAACACGGAAAATGCTACAGCATCCCAACCTTGACATGCCCAGCTGCCTTGTACTAACACAGCTTTTTAGGCGATTTGCAAGGGGCTGCAAAGGGAGCCATCACACAGTTTTCAAAACACTCTTTGATGTACGCTCAAGTTCACAAGGCGTTAAACACTTGCGCGAGGGGAAGCGAGAGGGAGACGAGGGGCCTGCGTTTCAAAAAGGGGCATCTGAAATATGCTTAAGCCGAGTAAACAGGGCTAAAAGAGAATTGCTAAAATGGTGGAGTGTGTGAGTATATGTGAGCACATTCAGAAATACTATAGATTTGTAATGTGTGCGTGTATGAAAAGTCATGGCCGCTCTGAAAAGTGTTTGAAGGGACCACAGGCAGTTAGACACAGGCCTTAACTGTTTACCAAACTGTTAAAAATGGAGGGAAAGGCAGCAGGCGTCAAACTGTCCGCTTTACAGCTCTGTAAGAGGTTTCACAACCTCTGCGGCATTCACTTTATTGAGAGCCTTAATGGACACGGTGGCTGGGGGATAGTGGGAGAGGACGAAGGGGTAATTCAGATTTTTAAGAAGCCTGTGATCGTGATGCCTGTGATTCATTTTCAGTCCATCTAAAGAGCACCTGTGAAGATGACAGGAGTAGAAATTGTTAGTTTCTCCGCAATGATAGAAAGTGGCTAAATGTGGGCCTCTTTTAAACACGATGTTAAAGGAACAGGGAGGCAGGGGGGAAAAGGGGAACACAGCAAACATCACGCAGGGTTTAGCATCCTTTACTGGGTCTGTCTCAGATGGGGTGGGGGTTGAGATGGAGACCGGGGTAGGGGTCCGGGTGGCCGGCCTGGACTCCACTAACAAGTTGTCAGTCACCATCACTGGGTGGTGGTAGGTGCGGCGGGTGATGGTTTTGACCACTTTGGTCACCTAGAGTTGAAGAGACAGGTGGGTACAGCTCTCAGTAAACTTCATTAGATTTCATAATGCATGGATATACATCCAACCTGTTGTTTTTCGCTCTGTAATGCACACTTCAGAGCTACATACAGCTGTGTAAAATCTGAGAGAGGACAAAGTGTTCTTGCTTTGCAGGGGTAACTATTTTAAAGACTGCTTGCTGAAGTCGATAGAGTCTGTCTGAAATAAAAGAAAGTAATGCACTCCGAATAGAAAAGGCGTCTGCTCTTTATTCTGTTCTATTCAACAGTGGCACCTCATTTTTCACAACAGCTGTACCTGATAAACTAACTCCTACCTACTTAAGGTTGGCTCCCCAGCGTGTGCACGCTAGTGAAAGTGCTTTTATTTGTTTGTGTGGTCTGCCTCCACTCTCATTAGCGCATATCCAGAGGAAAAGAGGAGGAACGCTTCTTTTATTGGCCCAACTGAGCTCTTCCTCTGACATGACTGGTGTTCCATTCAGAGAGCCTGCCAGCAGGAAGACAAGGCTGGATGGTAGCCAAGGGAAAGCACAACATGCTGGGACAGGAGGACGGATGTGGATGTAATTGAGTACGGACATGCGCCCGGACTCATACACACATCCAGGGTCCAGGCCAATTCACGTTGAACTGATTGAAAACATAAACAGAACCAGCAGTTAATCTGCTATTGAAAGTCCGTTTATAGTTGTTTTCCAATTGTACATGAAAAATTTGACATGTCAGTTGAAACTTACCCTGATTGCCTAAATAAATGCACACTTGAGTGTATAAGGTGAGTCCAGCCTCTTTGTGCTGACATCCTCTCATATACATTAGCCCAATTTTGGTGCCAGTTTTTCTGTTCCTTTCCCAGTATTCTAACTTGTAACATTGCTGATACTAAATCTGCTAGAAACATGTTTACCACTGGAAAAAAAACTTTCTTTTTGCCTGCAAATCAGGAAGATGGGAGAAGCTTGTGTGTTTCATCTTCCAGCAGTCAGATGGGGGATAACCATCAAGGGGAAGGAGTGTGTTAGCATTAGACAGTATGGCAAGACTTTGGTTCAAAAGAACAGATAAGCACATAAATAAAACTGAGTTGCTGCAAGATGACGAGAGAGACAGAAAAAGAGAGAGGGTGAAAAACAACACATGAAAGTGAGTAAGAGAGAGGAGATGCAGAGAGGACAAAAAAGACAGAGGGAAAATGAGGAAGAGCAGGGGGGGGGGGGGTTTCTTTGGGGAAACTCTGAAAATGGTCTGGATCCATTTGCCACCACCAGAAGTTCACCCCAAACATTAATCTGCTTTTCTCCTCAAAGTGGAAGGGAGAGAGAGAGAGAGAGCACCCGGCTCCCAGCAGGGCGGTGGCCCCTTTAAAGAAGCGTCCTTCCTCTTCCCTTCGGCAGCACAGCCCTTGATTAGTGTAATGTTTTACTGCATACGCTTGTGTGTGTTATCCCTAAGAAGGTCTGTGTATGAATTCATAAAATCGTGTGAGTGAGTGTGTGTGGCCAATTCCCTCGCAGTAAACAGGCTGGAGGGCAATGGGCCCTCCCTGATGAGGGATTAGACCAGGCTTTTTAATTACAGTTTCACAGTCCCTAGAGTAGGAGCTCCACACAGTGCTCTCCACTCCTCTGGAAGCCTACAGAAGCAGCAGTTGACACTACCTACGTTTACATCCCGTATTGCAAGCAAAATGTTGCAATGCAAACTCGCCTTTGAGGGTATATCTCAAAATGTGGAAGAGAAAAGGAAGAGCTTCCAACCCCCACCTGAATTATTTTTCAAATGGAAATGTGGCGTGGGTTCTGGTGGGAATTCTTCTCCTTGCACAGAGAGCGATGAATTCAGACTTAGAAGTGAAATGCAGACTGTCTTCCAAAACACAATTTCAACACTTGAAATTCTTCAAAACTCCAACCTGACACCAGGATGAGGACATTCTGGTTTGAGCAACTGCAGATTAGTTATGCCACTTGAAATGATTTTTTCAGAATCGTGGTCTTCAAAGCAGTAGCAAATTACTTCGGGGAGCCAATGTACAAAATGTATAAAGACATGGTAATTCATACAATTAAAAAATAAAAGCCAGGCTATGACAAGGCTATAGCTGGCAAAAACAATCCTAAATAAGTAAAAAGTCATTGTAATTATATTCCTAACACAGGGATTTATAGATGTTATTACAAGATTATAGTTAACAATTCAAGACACTTTGTATTTTGACATTTCTGGACATGTTATTGGCGCTGAGATGTGGTATTTTGTACCTCCTATAATGCCAGTGCCTAATGTTGTAAGAGAATTTAAAAGATAAATGAAGAAAGAGAGAGAGAGACAGAAGATCATGCAAAAGAAACAAAAAGAGTAGCATGGGTCTCATCCCAGAGGGTGAAAGCAACAAGCAGTGAACTGAGGAGTATTGTAGAGTATAAACTGGAGCATTATTTGGCTTGTGATGAAGCAGACTGTGTAGCATACTGCTGCTGTAGCCTGTATGGGCACACATAAAATGGTGGCGTGGTGGTAGAAAGCCATACTGGTATAAAAGTCAACTCACCTTCACGTTAGAAGAGATATCCTTACAGAAAAACAAAGGAACACAGTAGAGGACGAATCAACAAAGGAGCTTTTAAGAAGCACAAAAGTAGGAGAATACCAGGGGAGTTGGCTCATAATAACACAATAATCAAATAAATGAAGCCATGAGAGGGAAATGAAACCACTTTGGGCTGTAGGATTATGGGATTTAGAGTTCTTCAGGGTGGAAGTCTGGGAGAGGAGGTACAGTATCGTGCTGTTTGGAAGCGGTAATCCATAAGCATAATTTGAAGCAATATTGAAATGGATCAAAGGAACTCTTGGGGGCTTCGCAGCAATGAGCTCAATGGGATCTCTTTACCACAACAAGGCAACTGCTCTGAGGTGTCCTGCTCAGGTGTGATAGTCAGTACCAGGCTGAATATCAGCTCTGCACAGTAGATTATATAAGAATCATCAGTTTTATCTGCAGGTCACAGATAACTTTATATGTCTTTTTGTGTAGTAGCATTCTAAAGTTGAACATTTTTTAACAGCTACCAGCACCTAATATCATTATGTTATGTTATACTTGGTCAATGAACATCCTTAAAATCAACAAATACATATATATAACTTTGCAAGATCAGTGCCACTATGCCTATATGCTGGGTGCACCTTTGTGTCTTACCTTGGTTTCTGTGCGCCGTGTGGTGCCGTCATCCGAGGTGACCACTGAGACGTGGGAGGTGGGGGTGCCGGGGTCCTCCTCTATGGTGACCGTCTCCTCCACCACCTCCTGCGGCTCCTGCATCATAGCCAGGGATGTGGCGTTGCTGGGGCTCTGCTCCTGCACAGACAAGGGGGAAGGGAAGAGAAGTTAGCCCAGCAGGAGTTAACAGATAGATTTTCATATTCAGTTACTAGACAGCGTGGACAAAAAAAAAGCACAACATTCAGGTAATCTTCCATTAGATATACGACAAGATGAAACTTTAATTGAGCCACTGCAGCAACAAATTATATTAGAATCCAGCAGAGAAAAACAGAGCATAAATAAGAACACTGCAAATGAAGGGTATTAAATATAATACCATCCGCAATTTGGTATGCAATGCTCGAGCATGAACTAGAGGGATGAAAAGTGTGAAACACAGTACATGAATAATAATGTGTGGAAAATAACAGCACTAAAATATACTGGGAGAAGGAGACAAGAAGATGAATGAAAAGTGTTTATGGATAAAAAAGGAAACATAACATGTCCAGAATGGTTTGCATTGTTGCCTCACAGCAAGAGGGTTCCAACTCAAGCACTGGCTGGCTTGTGGCCATCAATGTGGAGTTTGCGTGTTCTCATGTTTTAGTGTGGGTGTTTGCCTGCTTCTCTGGCTTCCTCCCATAGTCTAGAGGGCCTGCAGGTTAATTATGGACTCTAAACAGCTCATAGGTGTCTATGTGTTAGCTAGGGCTGGGTGATATAAAGACTATGAATGATATATCGATATATATCTTTAAGCACGTTACAGATTTAGACAATACTGTTCAGATCAATATAGGGTCAAGTTGCATTACATAACGCCGAAAAGCCAGTGTGCATCTGTCCTCTCTCCCACTCTCTGCACAGCTCCGCCCTACTTACTCAAAAGTTCTCCAGCAACACAAAGAGAGACCCGGAGCTGCTACTCTGTTTAATCTGTCTGTTAATTAGTCCTCAGTGTGACATCGGCCTATAAATTGCTCATGCTACGCTAAATCAGTCTGTGAGATGAATGAAATTACCACAGTAGCATGTGTGGAGCACAGCGCTGCGCTGCATGTGTGGGAGACAGAGCTGGTTTATTATGACAGGTGAGCGTTTGTTTGCTAGTTTGCATGTGAGGTGGATCATAGTGCATCGCCGTTCTTCTTGGTAGTTGTAGTCTATTGTGTGACACTGAGACAGCACCTGGATGCAGGCGACAGATGTGTTAAAAAGAAATGTAGTGACAACAAACATTTCATATACAAGACGTATATAACATGGACAAAATGTCTCTCCCTCCTTCCCTCCCTCTGCCTGTTGATGTTGGTGCATAAATAAGATGAATAGCCTAAATAAATAAATATATTTAATTTTCCAGCACTAGATACATTTAAGAGGCCATCGAAAATGACTTTTAACTCCCCCCACAAAGATTTTTAATTGTGTCAAACTAAATGGATTTAGGCTTATACTTTTAAAGTCATGTTATAGTTTTGTGTCCTGTGCTGCAAACCTCTGTAGCTGCAGTGCTATGTGCAAAAACGTTAATGTACAACCCTGCTATTTATTTTCATTACATGCTGTGCAGCTATATAAGTTAAAACAGGGAGAAAATCTTTTTTTATAAAAGTGCAACTGAACATGTAGCCCATTTAGTAGAAAATACCAAGACATATACAGTATCATAGATCACCATTAAGTCTGAAAATACCTAGATATAAATATTTGTCCATATCGCCCAGCCCTAGTGTCACTGCTTATTTAGTCTGGTGACCTGTCCAGGGTGTACCCCACTTCTTATCCAGTGTCAGCTGGGATCTGCTCCAGCCCTCCATGACTCTGAGTAGGATAAGTGATGGATGGATGTGTGCAGAATGACATCACTTCTAAAATAATTATGATTCTCATATAAAACAACAAGCGATTAAAAAATGGCAAAATTTAGACAATCCATTAATCTGGATTGATATATCAATCCAATATCATCAAAGCAAAGTGAAAACATCATTACATATTACATCTTTAAGATATGCCTTCATTTTTAAATTCCCATGGCTCATCCGTATCACTCTTTCCATCCAAGCGCACCTCCTTCTTTAACATTAAAACTGTGCTAAATGGCCCAGCCCCAGGCAGATAACAGCAAGCAGCCAAGAAAAAGACAATGAGGATATTTACTGACATCATCTCATGACAATGGTAGGCCCCTGAACTGAATCGAATCGAAATCATATCTTGGCAGACTTTGTAATATCAGCAAATATCATATCATTGTCCAAAGAATGGATATAACATCATACTGTGATGAAACTTGCAATTGACAGCCCTAAAACTACACATTACTAATCGACTCTGTCAAATATATCAAAGCGGATCATGCACATATGCCCTGTAAACATGTAAAATGTGGACGGAACATGCTAGTGGTAGTCCTACTCCACCGTAGAGCTATTAAGATACCCATCATCAAATTGATATCGGACCCCAGATAAGCTTCAATAACAGTGTTAAACATTTAGTGTCAGTGTTAACAGAATTAGTTATTAGTGTGATATCTGCACATGGCAAACATATGGTATAATTAGATCTGGGTTAAACAACTATAACTTGGCAAATAAACTATGGTACAAGCCTGTCTACCTAATGGACTAATGGATCTCCACAACCTTACTTGTCTCCTACCTAAAAAGACAAGGTTCCACAGACCATAGCTTGAAACAGCATTCGAAACAATACATCTGTAGGCACACACCCTCTTGACAATGTCTATACAGTATACAAGAAAAAAAAAAGTATAAAGACATAGTTTTTCTAGTTTGTTTCTAGTCCTGACAATCCATGATTTATTAAGGCCTGGCATTATATCCAAACACTGCAATGCAGGGTAGCTAGCAACTCCTCACCTCTTGAGACTTCAAATTGAGTTAAAGCTTCTTTCAAGGCAAGCAAAAGCCTGGAGCACTGTTTTTGATTCATATTTCATTGGGAGGCCATGGATTTACAGAAAAAGTGTCCATGGGCGAAGGATGAAAGGGAGTACAGAGTCCCTCGTACCCCACCTGACCCTGCGTGAATGCGAGCAAAATATATTCTTCCTGCTGCACTTCCTGCTGATGGAAATTGATATGAAGTCAGTGGTCGGAGGTGCAACGCCCTGGCACGGGCCGCTGCTGTGCATGAGTGTGACAACGTTACAGCTCTCGTGATGGAGAGGGGAAGGAAGGCATTTGAGGCAATCACTGATAACCAAAACAGCACGGAGCCAAGAGAGAGAGAGAGAGAGAGAGAGAGAGAGAGAGAGAGGAAATCTAAAGTAATGGAGAGGGCAGAGAAGGAAACAGTTGGAGTAGCACTGTGTAGTGGAAACTGGAGTTTTTCTTTGACCGGGGAAAAAGAGGAAGCGGGAGGTTGTGTACTTATAGCGCAGATAGATGTAACTGACCTTAAGGCTTTTTTCAGGATGCCTGACATGCCATTTGTATTGTGTGCACTTCCTGTTCCTTAGACTTCAGTGGAGGAATTGTAATTTATTCATAAATGTGACAAAACACCAACCAATTTATATTTAAAATGTAGTTTTTAAATATAAACCTCTTGACCCCATAAATCTTAATCCAAGATCAAAGCTATGACAAAACAAAAACTCTCCCCCAGCATCCCCCTTAATATCTTAAACTGTTTGCAAATTCACCTCACATAAGAAAAAACAGTAAAAACAACTGAACCAAGCAGACTATTTTTGTCTGACCAATTACACCAAGCTGGAGGGAGAGACAGATTGAAGGCCAAGGAGAGCAAGAGGAAAAGTTTTTGTGTTGTTCTCCACTGTGTTTGGCTGAAACACTTCAAGCGACGCCTCATGGAGGGAAACTGCTTGTTTTCTCACGTCTTGGAAGACACTAACAAGTGAACACTTCATCATTGATTGGCCAACTCCTCTCAGGCTTCAAAGCCCCACACTGTACTCATTGATCTCAAGTCCTTCTTGCTGATCAGTCAGAAGTTTGCACCTTTTATGTTGAAGATCTTTTTGCCTAATCCAACAACCCTCCAGCCCCCATGTCCCTGCTGGGGGAAAAAAATACAAGCCCTTGTTTTGGGTGCATGCAAAATCTTTCCATAGCACCAAGAAACTGCAAACTTTCTCTGTTTACCTGCTCCACTCTATGCAGTAACTGAGAGTCAATTAGCACCCTGAACTGAGCTGAGTTAGGTCATTACACTCGGAGAAAGGTTCCGAAGTCCCATTATTGGGGTTAATGACTGGGAAGGCTATCTGCTGCATAGAAAGAGACACATTTATTTACACAGAGCCATTGCTGAGCTGAGGAAAAGACATTTTTTAAAATGGACCTCAGGTTTAACGGCACAGCTACACTGGAAAAGGGTTTCTAATGTTATTCAGAAAAGGTCAGCGCTGATTAGTTGCCTCCAATCAACATCCTTGTTCTTTTCAATTATAAATGTGAATTACCTTTCCGACTTGGCACTCTGTGCAGAAAACAACAGATAATAAACTTTATTTGCAAAGTGTTTACAGTACTAGTTAAAATATGTACGATATTTTGACATGTTAAAGTACATTAAAGATCAATGTAACAACCAAAATTTGGCCCTGATCAGATGCAAAAATGCAAGGCCCATTGAAAATACAAGGTCTGCTAGAACACAGACGGTCTTGCCAGGTCTCCTGTCACTTATTGGCTGCACGTTGCAATTTGACAGATACTCCAGTTAAACTTTTCTTTCACTTTTTTTACGGCATTCTCCACTACATTGCTAGCCGCATTTTTCCACTGAAATACATAAGCATTTCTTTTAAGTGTCGTACCTCTTTGTGAACACTCCACAAAGAAACAACTGAATATTGTTAAAGAAAGACAATAGTCTATTAAAAACACAATTTTGATAATTAAGCCATGTACATGTGTACCAACTTGCATTTATAGTACAATTTATCTTTTCTTCCTCTGTATAGGGTGAGGCAGAAACCTCAGTGTAGAAACTCTTCCTCACTAAGTAAGCCCAACCTTTGTGAATGTTTCACCTCTTTAGCTCTCTCCTAATGAAATCTGGACAAATTAACTGCATTCCTATGATGTTTCATTCCTTTGAAGGCTCATTGGGTGAACCCAGAGGAGATGCCGTCAAAACAGTGATATGCAATAAAAGCAATACCATTTTACATTGGTTTAAAACACTGATAGTGGACAGAGAAGAAGGAGGGATCCTTAGAGGCTCGCTGACAAACTGGCTTCTTGATCCAAGCTTAATGCGCTGTCTCTCGTTTGCTTTCCTCTCGTCTCTACGTGCACTAAGTGAGAGAGTGGAGTTGAACTCGACATTACAGCCCCTAAATAAATGATTAAAAGCCGTCTGGCTGTGGGCTAGCACGGCAGTCTGCCGGTCCCAGGGGAATACCAGGCGGATTCGGAATCGAGGAGACTCAGGAAAGCATATCCTTTAGTCAAGGGCGGGAGGAGAAGTGCACAGTGAGTTAATGGCTGACCTCAGAGAGATAAATGATAAAGTGGAGGAAGGGTACGCAGGAGGGGGAGGAAGCTCCAGCATGTGCAAATCTTGTGGAAATTGTTTGTATTCGCCATTGGAACAGTGGTATCCTCAAGACTGGACAAGTGAAGTTGTGATCCAAGGGTTGCTAGCTAAAATTCCCAATCAGCAAAAAAAGGGAAAAGCCTCTCACACCTAAAAACAACCCATGGATCCCTTGAGCAGAGCGTCTTGACGCACCTGTTTCCCTGAAACAAAGATAGCTGTTCTGAACAGCATGCCATAAAAAATGTGAAAGTCAGCAAGAGTCAACCCTGGATAAAGCGGATAAAAACATATTAGGAGCACCTGGGAAAGAATACAAAACACAAGCTTTTATAAACCCAGGCAAGCCTATCTGTTAAGGATCTGGTTTAAACACATCTTAGAGTTCCTGAGCCCAAGTAAATAACAAAGCGACAAGAATGTTTGTCTCCTTGCCGAGCCTAAAAAGCCCTGCCAAGAGCTGGACCCCACTTTTGATGAGGAGGAAAGAGCTTGCAAGAGCTTTGCCAGTTAAATCACTTCTGTTCAGCCAGTGGTAGAGGAGAGACAGAGGTCTCAAACAGACAGGGATTTGGCTCTGAGGAAGGCCTGAGGATTTGTACAACCTGTACTTTATTCATCCTGGTATGGTTGGCTTTGACTAGCAGTATAAGGAAGAGGGCTGACTGTTGGATAATGAAACCTCACCTTTCTGATCAATGCCTCGACAGAGAAGACTATTTCACTGGGGAACTCTTGACTGAATGAGGCTTGGAGTGAACTTGTACTATAATAGGGAAGGAAATTTCCATAGCTATTTTTGCTACATCACATTAAACATCATGAAAGCATTGTAAGGCCATGAACGAAAAGGGACTTCAGAACTCTTCATTGTACGACGTACAACACGATCAATGCCTCCAAAAAACAATACCCTTGAAAAGAGCCCTTAAGCAATCTCTTATGGAGTATATTTCATCACAATAGATCACGCAGGGACACACAGCTTCTTAAGAGTGACTAATCTGAACCATAATGGATTGCCATACCGCGAAAAGAAAAGAAGGAGGAGGAGGAGGAATACAAAGGCAGGAGATGAAGTGATACAGTGGTGTCAATTAGTGGCGGCCTGTTATCTGCCATCAATCCACACCCATTCATCATCTGCGTTCAATAAGCTGCTCAGTGTTGTCTGAGGATGGGGAGATAGAGTAAAATTCTGGAAAAGGAAAGAGAGCATGCAGATAAGGGGCTTTCCTTCCCCCAGGACAGAATCACAAGAAAACTTCAGTAAGAGTTGAGAGAATGAGTCATCCCTGCAGTAGGTGTCCAAGGTGTACAGTACAAATACTGCACACATTTTATTGATGTTGTAGTGATAGTTTTAAAAATAGCAATGAGGATGAAGTAATTAGTATTGGGTCTCAATGCGAGTTGAGTACGACTGAAGTGTGTCAGTAGCAGTGAGTAGAAAAATTGTTTGATCAGATTCTTAAACCAAATATCTGAGTAGATGCTTGCTGATCTAAGCCAGGTGACTTTTGAAATTGTGGACTGGGTATCCTCTTTAGCACTAGCTCATATACAACACCTGAGCTTCTGTAACAATCCCACAACATACATTTTTTCGATACCTGAGCATGGAGAATATGGACATGTTTTCTACAAAAACCTATTTTAATTTACCAAAGGAGCCAAAGTTCTCAAATGGTAAATGCTGTCTTAACCATTGTACTTAAGCTGCCAGTGCTGCCATGCCTGTTACTTGATGTGCCTGCTGCCACCACTGCTGTGCTGTGTACCATTTCCCTAGCTTCACCATAGGCTCCACCTCCACCCCCACATCCACCTGTAAGTTCTGAGTCAAAGTTTCCCCATAAAGTTATCATTGTCACTCCCTATTCCCAGCTTTACTGAGTTTGGTGTTTCTATGTGGGGAGTGTTGAGACACCAAATACTAACAGTGTACTTATAAACATAACCTTCCATCTCATCTGAGCTGGCTGACTTGAAAAAGCACATTCTAAGGGTGTTTATATAGTAGGTACAATTGATCCGTACCATCTCCAAACAGGACTGCCTTCCCTCTCCACTCCCCCATTCTGTACCCAAGTACACTTGCATCATCATCTATGACATTTTTGTTGTGCTACAGTCTAGAAAAAGGTGCCACAGACGGACACTATGGCCCCAGGGACCGTCATCAGTGGGGACCAGCAGAGCAGAGAGGCAAAGCTCTGCTCCCACCTGGAGGAGAAGCCGCTGCTGTCGAGCAGAGGTCTTTACCTCCCGCTGAAACTGCAACTGTTGGTCAAACGTTTCAGCAAAGCCGACTCTGGGTCTGTTCGTGGTGGGCTGTGCTGCTGTCTGATATAGAGGCATCAGTATTAAATAGGACTGTTTGATGACCAGTTAAAAACACCTGGTAGTCACGTCAAATACAAGCCTGCTTCCGTGTTTTCATACAGTTGGTATCTAAAACTGATGCACACCATACACAGAGAGCTCGAGAGCTCCTTTTCAAGTGGAATCAGGCATGGATCAGTGTACTGTGACCGATATGGTACAAAGTGTTCACACTAATAAACTAAATCTAGGCCTGAATCCCTGATGTGAAAGCCCATTAAAATTGACAAAATTATTACTTACAAGGGAAATTGGAAACAATGTGCTACATATGCATTTTGGCACATCAGCCTTTGTAAGTGAAATATTTTTAATTGTGCTTAAACTTTTAAAATCAGTGGAGGGGTCAAAAGAGACAAAAAGAGCTGGGAGGCCAATCGTCTGCAAAAAATGATTCTTATGAACAGCACATTTTCTGAGGACATGAAGCACATGAGGACAACTTTCCCCCTCATCCCTACATAACCTCAGTGAGCAGAATTTAGATGTGTATGTCTACGTCTGAACACAGTAGGAGGGAGCCTGCGGTTACTTTCAGGTTGAGACAACAGAACCTGTCAGATCGCCACCTGGTCATGCATACCAGTGTGATCAGAGTCACCTTCCTTCCTGATGCACACACACATTCACGACATGCTCAGTCTTAGCCTGACCCCTGTGCAGTGACTAACAGGATTTCGCTCCAGAGACATGCCAGCAATCATTACATGGCTCTTACACAATTAATCCTCCAGCAAAGATCGCCTGGCTAACCTTGGGTCGTCCAATTTCCCATCAGCCCCTTCTGTTTCTACCACCTGCCCTCTCGGCAGTTCTCCACGGCGAACAATCACATGATGAAGTTCAAAAGAGAACGGTAGAGAAAGAGGGAGCGTGTGAGAGCGTAGTGTACCGGGGTGACCCGTAAAAAAACAACAACTGTGAACCAGGGTCGTGTGATCCAAACATCCAGCCAAAACAAGGTTTGTTTGTGGGATGAAGCACAGGCAGAGGGGAAGTCAAGTAGAGGAAGGGGAACTGAAGAGGCTGACAATGCGTGGCACAGGCCCAAAACAGCATGCTCTCCCAGGGTGAATAAGGAGAATGAGGGGCATTCAGTCACATCCAAGGCCAGCCAGGCAGGCTTCATCTCAGTTACAGCCAAGGCAGATGTCCCAGTGATTAGAGGTCCAGCTGACCCAGTGTTGGGGTGTGTGGTGGTGAACTTTGTCTATTTGTGCATTTATGTGCGTGCTTCAGCTATAAAAATCCTTCTAGTAAACTGCTTTAAGGGGTAAAGCACACACAAATAGCTGCAGGCAAGAGGGCCAAAGTCCTGATGATGCAGCTGGGAATGATGGGACCTTAATCTCTCCTTCTCCGGCAACTGATCCTGGGCCAAATCTGGGCTTCTCTCCCCCTCTCATCTCTTTCACGCTTGGCCTCCTGGTTTCAGACGCCTCCATCATTTCCCACCCCATTCCTGCTTTTTCTGCCACTTCCCTGAAACCCCCACCTACTTCCCCCGCCGCGCCACCCCTCTGTAAACGCACCCTTTTGTTCATTTGCACCAGTGCCTAGACAAAACTCGGGTTTGCCAGACCGCTTGACAGGCTCGGACCCTAAAAGACAGAGGCCACATCCGAGCCTCGCAACCAACCGCTCAGCCAAAGGAAAAACCTGCAGCTAAGGATTGATTGTATCCCGACGGGGGCATTGCGACCACATTTTCCCCACTGTGAACCATCTATCTAGCGACAGATGGAAACCCCAGCTCAACCCTCGGCAACATTCGACACCATCCTAATCTCTGGAATGGCTGATATTCCTATTCAAATTGGCTGGGAGTTGTTTTGAAACCTTGGGTAATTTCTTACATGTGCTATCAATTATAGACTGTGCATACAAACACACTTGCACACATGGAGTCGCATACCACATACATTTTACTCACAATTCAAGTCCCGGAGTCATATTAGGGGTGAAGCATGTCACTCTCAACATGGATTTCTTGGTAGCACTCAGTAGTTCGAGCAGCGGGGCATAAATAAGTTGTGCAGATTTTTTTAGTAAGTAAACAAAGAGACAGAAAGGGGGAGGAGGATCATGGATAAAAAAAAACAACAGGAGGTGAAACCACAAGGAGCCTGTAGAGTAAAACTAAAACAATGAGCCTTAGAGAGAGGTCAGCGCTCATGGCCAGTGTTTGATTGTTTGGACAGTGGGCGCGACTATGAGAGATAGAGACAGAGAGGGGGAAAGAGAGAAAGGGAGAGAGGGAAATAAGAATTCAGCACTACAGAGGCAAATTAGCGGTAGCTAGCCACGGTTGACAGGTGGTGGTGTGGTGGGGTGGTGGGTTTGCCGTGATGGCGTAACTGGGTTCCTGGAGGGTGTGTTGTTTTGCAGCACCCCTCCCATCAGCCTCTGGATCACTGTCAGCATGGCTCTGTCGGAGGACTGGTGATTGCAGTGTACAGAAGAGGCTGTGAGACAGGCTTTGCCAGAAGCTCAGTTCATGTGAGGTCTGCTGGAGATTTAGGGAGTTGGACAGGGGACATATGCTCCACTTCCTGTCAGGCTACCAGTGCAACACTTATTGTCCCCCTGAAACCCTTTCTCCAAAAACTGTCTGCATGTGCAGCCGCAGGGTTTCCCATTTAGCAGAAATTTACCCCCCTCCCTCCATCTCTGGCTTTCTCTCTGTCTCTCTTGTGTAGAAAACAGTAAAGCCTGGGGCAGTTATAATGGAGGACTACTAACAGGCTTAGCAGGGTGCTTGCACTGTTTTAGGAATGATACTAAATGTCCTCCGCTGGGACTGTGGTGGTGGGGTGTGTGAAGGATTCTCAACAGGAAGAGGGCAGAATGTCATCAAAACATGCAGTATTTCTTAGGTCAAGCTAAGAGCTCTCAAACTGTTTTATGTTGTGAACTCCAAAACAGACCCTGTGAACTTGTTTGGCAAAATTTGTGCCTTTTACTGACTTACTTCCAAACTGTGTAAATGTCGACACTGCCTGTAGGGAGGTAATACATGTGAGACTGAAACTTGTGACTGCATCGACTGGAATGCTTTCTCTAGTTAGGACATTTTGGAGCAAATTAAACTACACTTCATCTTGACAGGAAACCCCCAACAACCTTCTGAAGGAGCCCCGGAAACCCCACGGCACCTCCACCATCACCAACTCTGAAAAACCCTTGTTGCACACATAGATAACACCTCGCAGAGCAAACGCAGTCCATCACAATAACTGTGACTGCTTTTCAAATATGCACTCAGTCAAACATGATTAACCCCCCTCTGGGGATATTTTTACGGCCTTGTGCCAACTGCCTGGTAAAGGATTGGGCTCATTTTGCGGCCAGTGGCGTGGCGTCAGAGCCAGAGGCAGAGGACAAGCCGCGAGAACTGGCCGGAGAAATCCCTGCCAATTTACTGCTAACCTTCAACGGGTCATGAGATAGGGTGAGGCTGGATGTATATGTGTCTCATAAAGGAGCCATTGTGCAGCTGGATAAATCTATCAGGAGACTTGAGCTACGGCCCTGTTACTTTATTTATTATTCTCTCTCTGTCAGATGAAAAGAAATGTGATATTACACCTACTCTGCCCTGCTCTGCTCAAAAGGCCTTGTGTACTGAATGTGTGCGTGGGTGAATAGTTAATAGGTGTGCATGGGAGCATACATCAGGTCAGTGCAGCGCCCTCTAACTCTGAGTGCTTCCATCTGGACGAAAACAAATGTTCAAAATCTTTTAATTAAACACTTCAAAACTGATGTATTCAGAACATTAATCTGTTTTTACCTCTGAACTTGTTGTTCGTTTATGTCTAAATTTTCTATTTGTCTTTTTGACATTTGTCTCTGTAAATCACTCGGCAGCTGTTTTGAAGACTGCTAAAAAGGACCAGTATGGATTTTTGCAAGGACAAGAAAAGTGTGTGCCTTTTATCCTCTGACACTATAAAAGACATCATGATAATGTTACATGTTAACCTGACGAACAAAAAACCTTGCCTCTACCAGGCAGTCATTTGCAGATAGATAATGACAAAAATCTGGAGAACGCATCTACACAAACTCAGAGTCCCCCAGAGTCATAGCAGTTTGGAGCCAGAGCATACTGTTAAACACTACCACAGATCTAAAATCTGGGGGTCAACCAGAGTACACAGACACCATGCCCTGCACATCACTCCAAAACAAAGAAAGAGCTCGATCCTCTCTCGTGAAACTGCAAGTGAAAAACTTCTCTGAGTATGCACAAAGAGCATTTTTCATGGCAGGGCTCATAATAGCAATAAAGCTAAGTGAGAGGAGGAGAACAGTAAGGCTGCTATATCTGCACCTAATGCATTCCACTGCCTGTGGAA
Source organism: Epinephelus awoara (assembly GCA_035609425.1). NCBI lineage: Eukaryota > Metazoa > Chordata > Actinopteri > Perciformes > Serranidae > Epinephelus > Epinephelus awoara. Next base: position 32,604,479 of record CM069302.1, read on the forward strand.
GAGGTAAACAGAGCTAAATTGGATCTGAACAGAATCAGTATTGGTTTGCTACAAATGACATTGTGTTGCAGTTAAGATTTTTAATCAGAGATTAATAGCGCCACAAAAAACAACAGCTCATTTACAAGCTAATGGAAACAAGTCTACCTGATTTCCTCTGAATATTGAGTAGGGGATAAAAATGCAGAGACAATAGACAAGGCCTTCATTCTGGTGCTGTGTGGCTGTTTGTGTGTGCATGTGTGAGGCTGAGTGAGCAAGAGAGTCTTTTAAGCTTACTTTCAAAGCTGCAAGCTGATCATGAATATTTAAGACTAGGCAGATATCTGAAATATAGTTTTGGTCCTGTGCCTTTTTTTTCCCTCGCATGCTAAATTAGCAGAGAGTATATTTTGAGCAAGAGCCATGCTATAAAAATAAATAGCGTCTTTGAAGCTGTGGCTCATTTACTATGAAGTGTGGTTTTCATCCCAAACATTTGTTGGGTGAATTAAAAATATCAGATAACTGCATTTTGAATGATCAGGAGAGAGCACTCCGGAGAGTATATATTATGAATGCAAAGTAAAGCCTTTTGGCTGGATCCAAACTGAAGAGGTGCCTGCTTCACTGCTGCATAGGGACGGGCAAGTGGGTGCGTGTGGGTTTTGTTTGGGTGGGTGGGGTAAGTTTGAAACTCACTGTCTAATAGAGTCATTCCCAAGCTCAGAAGAGCTCCCCAAGGTGTTGGATATGAAAGGGCGTCTCTTCCTTCCACTCAAGCGTTAGCGCCTCTCAAATTTTATTTCTGTGTCATGCACTATTCATGCTCTGGGTCTGTGTTGTGTTGCTCTGCAGGTGGTTGGGAGGAAGAGGAGGATGCAGATAAAATATGGATTATCTACTCTCAGTGTCTGGCTAAGCCCCACTTTGCTGGCACCGCTGCTTTTCAATGTTGTTCCCCTCCCACTCAGCCAACCAGCTGCAGGCCTAGCATCTGGCTGCTAACCCCCCGCCCAGCCTTTAATCAACCAACCACACACACACAACACACACACACACACACACACACACACAAACATCTCTATCCATCTCCCCCCCATGATGAAAAACCTCCCCCTCCTGCATCAGCTGCTGCTGTTCACTGCTTTCTGTGCAACAGGAAATGCTGACTTCTAAAGATTTAGGTATCCAGTAAACAGGATCTTGACCCAAAATAGCCGTTAGCTGGAGGAGGAGCGATGACAGCCAGCAGACTCTAAACTGTCCTATTAAGCTATGGGTCAGGGTAGTTTGGATGACAGATATCATCCAAACCCTGGTGAAGACATGACTCCCTACAGGAAGGAAATCTCAGCCCAACCCTTCAGGGTCCTCTGGGACATCAGCCAGAGCTACCCTGAAAGTAAACCCACACAGCTCTACAGAGTCTGCTGCTTGGAGTCTAGATATTACCAGGATCTCTAACACCATGGATTTACTCTGAAGGATTATGCAGATGTTTTTACAACTTAGGTGACATTTTTTTGCAGTTTTGGTCGGCATTCATAAGTAATGATATTAATTTATTTGCCAGTGACTAGGGACGTCAACGGTTAATCATCTATCAATTAATCGCAGAGAATATTTCTGACTGATTTATTATGTCGGCCAACAGGGTAATTTTGCTATTCTTTCATTTACTGCATTGCACACCAACTGGGTCTGGTGGGAGCGGGCTAGTAACACCGTTCATTAAGCAATTACCACTATTAATGCTGTCCTGACCAAACAGTGTTGCTGTGGAAATATTGTGCCCACCCTCCGGTCTCACCGCTGGTCACCCGGCAGGCAAGCGGCTTAATTTTGAAAGGCAAACTGTTAGCAGTGTCAGCACAGCGAGAGGTGCTGGAAATGATGGCCAAAACTAAAAAAAAAAAAAAAAAGGTAGAGAGGGTTGTCCACTGATCAGGAGATCTGTGGTTCGATCCGCAGATCCTCCAGTCCACATGTCAAAATAGAGTAAGATACTGAACCCTAAAATTGCTCCCGATGACTGTTCCGTTGGTCTGTGAGTGTGTAAAAAACTGAGAAGCAGGTGACACCTTGTATGGTAACCCTGGCCACCAGCGTATGAATGTGTGTGTGAAGTCAATGTGACTCAAAGTGTAAAAAGCACTTTGAACGAGTGATCAGAAGACTAGAAAGGTGCTATACAAGTGCAGGTCCATTTACCACCCAATTTAAAATAAACCAGAATTAGCCCTTAAGAGGTAAAGTGTGTTTTCTGAACATCTTGCTTCTCAAATAACAACCTGTCACCAAAAGGAATCTACAATAGATGAAACAAAAGGAACAAGCAAAGAGTTATTTTACAACTTTAGACCTGTGTGACGTACAGCAGACTGAACGAAAGGTTGTTGAGCCCCATTTCAGACCTGTGTGTTAAAGCTCAACATACATTATGAATGAGTAGAACATGTTTGTGTTACAGACCCTGATTTGATACATTCAGTGTCAGTATGCCCATTAGAGGATGACAGTTGTAAACACAGACCGTATTGAGGGATAATTTGGAGTAATGAAACCATTAAACTATTGCTCATTTTGCGGCAGACCCCCTGGAACCTCCTGAAGGACCTTTGGGGAACTCCTGGCTGTCACTTTGTAATAGATCCACAACACAACAATTTTAACCCAGAGGAGCATGGGTAATCTAAAAGTAATTATGCAAAGAACAACAGTCATCATCGCACACTTCAGTGAGCCGTGCTTCGAGCTAGTCCATAACCAGGAGAAGCTACTGCAACAGCAGCTAATAGAGCCTCTGCACCTCCCTGTCTACAGCTGTGATTATCAGGAACACTGAGGAACTTGTGTGTTTTTGTCTCTGTCAGACAGAGGATGTCCGGTGCGCGCCAGCCATCTGATTACCCACAACCCCGATGCCGTGCAGCCACTCCAAATCGGGTTAGTCTCATCTGCCTCTCTTAATTAACAAAATAGAGGTACTTTCCACGGTCGATGTCCAAGGCTTTATAGCAAACTTGATGAAACTTGAGACCAGCATACAGCACATTACTCAGTCTAGTGTTGTATGGATAATGCCCGATTCAAATCATCTACTTAAGTTTGTACAAATGTCACACTTAACCTAACATTTGGAGTGGATAAATATCTGATGCAAGACGCCTTACACCAACTTAAAACACTGCTGTGATTGTAGAGCAGTTATTATACCGAGTCAACAAGCTGTGACAACTCACACTAATGTCCACAGAGTGGAGACAGATGATGTCCATAACCCTGGGCACTTGTTTATCTTATTGTAAGCGGGATATTGCTGGCATTGCATTATAAGCAATGTGGAAGCTGGGCAAACCGTACGCAGATGGAAAGGAAACGGGTGCTCGTCACTTTCCTGCTGTCTGCCCAATGTGGAATTCAACCCCACCCTGGTAGGCTGAAGAAAAAGAGAGGCCAACTGGTACAGTTCAGCACAACACTGGCATTCTCATTATGACAGTTATGGATGCTTTTTATATGTGTGGAAAAATAGAGTGAGATAATCCACAGTCCCAGTTGTCAGTGAAAATTAGTGCTGTTTCGAAGGAGTATAGCAGTTTGCTGTTATAGCAGTTACAATTTAGTCAATGGTTCATTGCATTATAACACAGGATAAGAATTTACTTGGAAAGTAAGAAACTCAGTCCAAGTTTGGCCGATTTCAGTCCATAGACTGAGAAAGAAAGTCAACTGTTCAGAGCATGGTATGGGCTGCTGTGTGCTGACCCACTGCTACAGCCCTGACAAACATGTCAACTCTCCTGTAGAAAAGCAAACTTTAATGAGCATCTTCCTCAAACTTTCAGTGTATAGCCTGGGCAGAGCTTTAGTGAGGCCGCACCGTCCGGAAGTTTACCTCTGCTATTACCTTTGCACCAGCTGGCAGGCACTGCTTCGTGTGCGTGTGTGTGTGTGTGTGTGTGTGTGTGTGTGTGTGTGTGTGTGTGTGTATAAAATGTCTTGGGTGAGCTGAGGCCCCAGCTCTGGCCCACACAGAGTGAGTGGGGTCCGCTCAAGGGGGAGTGGGCCTCTGTCTGAGGCTTAAAATAGAGCAAAGGGTGTGAGATGACTGCAGCCAGGCCGACTGTGTGGAGAGCTTTTGTCAGAGGGGGGGTTTGGGAGAAGTAGGAGGTGGAGGGTGGGGGCCTGCATTCAACAGCTCTTACCGCTGTGCAATGAGTTCTACAGCGTGTTAGTGGAGCCCAAAAATAACTCACTACAATGACACATGTACTGCATAGGCTTAGACACACATGCAAGACTTGCTGAGAAATCTTGCCAAACAGAATTCACAAAATCAGACACTAAAATGTTCCAATGAGGCAAGAATCATGACATTGTTTAATGTATGTTAAGAGCTTCATAAAGCAGGTGAGGCAGCTTTCACTGCGGGTTTTACAGACCGAGACTCCACAAGCTGCCGAGTGAAATCACGCCACACTGAAATAATTTGCTCTATAAGACATCTGTTTTAATGATTATCATAATAATCATAAAAACTTTCACTAGCTGTGGTCAAAGAGGAATCATATCAAAGGTGGACAAGACTGAAAAGCCAATATCTGATTTTTAAATACAGTCTAAATATGCTGGCAAACACAAGGATGTTCTCTCTCTCACAAAATATTTCTGTAAGCAGCAGCCAAACAGTAGGGCAGTGGTCCCCTCTCTCAAACACACACAGCCATGCACCCAAAAACACATCACAACAGAGGCACACACACATACACACACACACACACACACACACACACACACCACTGCCACAGTACTTTTATTTGCTGGTATAAAAAAATTTACTGGACAGTGACAGCCTTTTCCAATAATCCTCCCTGAGAAAGAGCTGTAAGAAGCCAAGCTTTGGCAAAAGAAAAGCAGGCACACAATCGAAAGCAAATCTTTCTCTGGGAAAACGGAATATAACCACAGGGCTTTTTGTCAGCTTTACACTGTTAGAAAAGAGGCAGATATGCAAGTTTCTCAAAAGGTCCTAGTCAGCTTTTCACACAGGATTGCAGAGGTTACAAAAGCACTGCGTAGGAACTGACTTGGAGGGCTGGACCAACATCAACAGCATTAACTACAATACATGCTAACATCCTGTGCTTTTGTGGCCTTAGCATTGTCCTTTCTTTATGCCTTAGCAGGAATGTGAAGTTCATACACAACGGTCTTCTGTGACACTCTGCAAACCATCTAGGAAACAACACCACGCACTGACACATTGTAATCTCAAGGTGACAGTTACATGTCAATACATGATGTGCATGAATAACTCTCTTTGTGTGCAGCTACACAGATGAATCATTGTCCTTTTATTAAAAATCAGCGTGATCTACTGCCAATAGACGGTTTTCACCTTTAAAGATGATTAAGGATGTGCCTGCAGCAGGGGGGTAAAAAAAACTCACTGCTGCAATCTCATGATAGCTTACATATGGACATTTTCAGTGTTTAGAAATGATGCAACCCACTGTAAACCAGTAAAATCACTTTTAAGAAGTAAATTTGTATGTGGAAGTCATCCTCACATTTCCATTTCTACTCACCACACACATTTGATGGCTCTAGCTGGCCAGCCAGCGTGGCATATGAAATAAGAGCCCGACGGATACTGGATTTTTGGGGGTGATGCTGGTCTCTATAGCTAATTTAAACATTCATGACAACTGTACGGGTCAGATCCACCTCTCACTGCTCCACAGCTCTACCCTCTCGTCCAAATATGGTCATCTGGCTCCAAAAAACCAAGGTGGCCAAACTCCAGGCTTCACAATGGAGTCTACAAATCAATGGGTGATGTCATAGTAGCTACTTCCATTATTTCATACAGTCTATAGTCCTAAACCATTAACAGGAAGCATGAATTTAAAGCCCCTAAGTAACCTCACATGAGTAGCACTGGCATTAAAAAAGTAACCTTAGCATATGAAAATCTTGCTGGATGACTGTTGCACAGGTTTACAGCTAGAGTTGTTGCAATATACCGGTATTAACAAAACTGTCTTATCTAAAAATGAAATATTGATTTACTGGTAATGACACACATATGATTATGTGGAGTAAATAATAGTAAAATAGTTATTTAAGAGGCACTGGCCTCTTAAATCATTTCTGTTTCTTCCCATTCTTGCTTTGTGCCCGTCCCCAATGCCATGTGGTTGCCTTTTCATTATCCATTTAGTGTAATTGGTCTTTTTGTACGCCATTGTACATTTATGGTTACAGACTCTCTCTCCACCTCCTTAATATTCTAGGTGTAATTCATTTTCCAAAAAAGCACAAGTGACATAATGCACAATAACACAGTCACACCCTCTCTCTCTCTCTATATATATAGTTTTTGAATATTATAGATGTCACAATAAGATCACTACTGTGAATTATTTTGGCTAAAAGATTTATGTTGTGAAAACCTTGTATCATTGCAATCATCACTGCAAAACAAGCCATCATTGTGTTAAAAATCCTGCAGTCTGACCAAATCACCAGTCTAATTTGGCCCTCTGAGCAAACAGGAATGTTTCTTTCCTGGGATATTAAACATTTTCCCCCTATTACCTCTCCAATCTGTGAAGTTTATGGCACAAAAACAATGTCTCATGTTCTCTTCATTAATTCTTTTTGTACCTATGTATATTATGATAGCTCAGATGGTTTCTACCCTGCTGTGAACAAAACTTTCTTTTAAGTCTTCAAATACATACCCTGACATGCCACAGAGCTGTTTTCATTAAAAGTCAGCTCCTTGTACCCTCCATAGCCACATGACTCAGAGGGTTTGACATCAAAGCCAGCAGGCATTGTTTTTGCAGCATTTATGTGCACTGGCTCCACACCTGACTTCTCTGGTCTGCATCAGCTCAGCCATGCAGGCAGTACTATAATCAGAACAAGTTCGTGTTTGACAGCTAAGTTTGGAAAGGGACTAACACCGTCTCCCCTACCTGAGACATCCCCAGATTTCACTGCAATTACTGTGAACATCTGCACACTATCCAGGCTGCTACCACCTGAGCACCACGGAGCATCACCCCCTCTCACTAAAACTGGCAGAGCTGTCCCTCTGCTGTGGCAATTTCAGCAAATAAATAAGATATGTAACAATTGTTTCACTTCTAATTCAGGACTCCGGATGCACCCTCATTTCATTAGGCTGAAATCCTGACTGAGACAAAGAGAGACAAGACACGGCCATAAGCATTGCGTGCCAGAGAGTGGCTAGATAGATTGCAGGCAGGCACCATCCAATAACAAAATGAACACTCAATCTTATTTTGGATCCCTGGAAGCATCAGAGTTGTGTTTTTCTCTTCAATCGCAGCAGATTTTTATCTAACCACTAAACTGCTGTGAACAGATCGACTGCTCGCTGGAATGCCCCAGTCATGGTGCATATTTCATATGAAGCCTATTGTTGTCGGCCCCACTGGGGCCTCAGCAAATGGCCCAATGAGGGAGAAAACACTGGAGTGGATTCCACAGACCAAAGCCCATTAGTCCGCTGGCCTCAGGAAGGAACTAGGCAATATCTCAAAATGATGAAAACAACTTTTTTTTCAGGCCAGTGATGCAGTGAACAAAGACTGAAGAAGGATGATATCGGAAGACCTGCTAAACCTGGGGAATGTATCAGGAACAGCCTGTTCCAGATTAGGATTCAAGGATGCAAAAAGAAACTTTCTGCATCACCACGAATGATTCTCCAAACGCTGGGAAAGACAACGATGACTCACTGTTTACACATAGTCGGGTAATAAGATGCCAAGAGACCCCCACCCTAAAAGCCTCAAAACACAACCCTGAGAAATGTCTCTTCCAGATCTGATGCCCACATGAATAACAACATCTCACAACAAGAGTGACACTGTATCATATAAACTGCAGTCATCTGTGTTGAATCCAGGCTGTACCACAAACAGAAGTCATGGGAAAGCAACACTGTAATGATTTTATCACACACAACAAATGTGTCACCAGCTCGATAATGAAACTATAAAAGTTACAATATGCTGCGAAAAGATTGTAAAGAACATTTTAATCACCACAAACTAACCTCATGTTCAATTTTAAAAGAATACTTCACCCTCAAAATGACCATTTGTGAGTCAGTTACTCAACACATTTTACAATGAATTCATGAGGAAAATTTTGTTTTACTTGCACGCCTCCACAGTGACCAGAGAATTCAAAAAAGGTGAACATTCTTTATGAATTGAAGCAAACAGGGACCACATTTAACGACAAAACAATATCAAAACATTTGCTTACAAACTAACACACAACTCATGCAGTGTAATCCAAGTTTCAATATTACATACATTGAAAAGCATTGTATTTCATGTGTCCATGTGCTGATGGGCCATCACAATAAGAATATGCATGTATAATATGGTGTTAATTCCACTTCAGAAGAGACTTGATGATCACTAAAATTAGGTGGGGAAAAAAGTAGATATATCAATATCGATATTGGTATCAGTTATCGGCCAAATGAGTTGTTGAATATTGGCAAAAACTCCAATATCCTGCATCCCTAATTTTCACTCAACACTATGATTTCAAATACTTCCGCCTGTGAATGGCGTGTCTGAAAACACACGTGTATGGGCTCCACTAGTTCAAATGCACGTGTGTGCCCAGGCACACTACTCGGCCCTTCATGAGACTGTCCGTACTGCGTGTTTTAAGTTATAATGTTTATGCAAAAAAACATGGTTCTGGGAAGTAGTTTCAGTTTCAGATCATTTTATTTACAAAAGGACAGTACACATTAATCAACAGTGTTACTGTAAATATACTGTACTGTATACTGTAAAGCTTACACATACTGTAGATAAATGAGACTTGGATTACACTGCACGAGTTGTGTGAGTTTGTAAAAGGATGTTTTTATTTAGTTTTGCTGTTATTAAACGTGGCCACCATTTACTTCAATTCATGAAGAATGGTAGGCTTTTTGTGATTCTGCACAGATTAAAGGTAACACGTAACTGATAAAATGGTCATTTTGCAAGTGAAGTATTCCTGTAAAATCCTAGTTTTAATGTACATGCAAACTGTAATGAGAACAAGAAATGATACATAGGAAATATAAAGTGAAACAAATTGTGCCAGGAGAGATAAAACACTCCTCTGGGACTCTATCTAAAAATATTGTACAATCTCGATGTGAACTTGAAAATGATGAAGAAAGCAATACATTGTTCTGACCCATTCTACCCCACTTAAAATCTCCTAACAGTCAGCGGCTGCAGAAAAAAAGGCCAAACTAAAGATGAGGACATCAGTTAGTCTGGGAAGCAGGCAGACTTGAATCACCAGCAGCCATTTAGCAAGTCAGTGGAGGACCTCTCAGAACAACAGCAAAGCTGCCCAGCAGTGCATCACACCACAGAAACAGGGCAATGATATCTGGCATATAACTACTTTACTTTAGCAGAGTATCAGTCAAAGCCACAAATCAGACACCCCACCAGCACTTCCAACTCTGCCCTGCGTCCCCTGCTTGATGCAGGGCCTGTGCAAAGGAATAACCTCGACATTTTTCTCTTGTCAGTGTCTGAACATTCAGTGACTGCAAAATGCAATTCATACAGCAGATAAAAGGAGGGTGAAAGTAGTTGAAACTACAAACCTAAAGAGAGGGTTTTACACATCCAACAACGTAGACACGATAGATTTCCCATGTGTGTGCATGTGCGTGCTTCAAAAGTCAAAGTGCTACAGGGGTGCAACAAATGCCACTTCCACACTGCACGCCAAAAGAGAAGCCACGTGGTGAGTGGACTGCTATTTTCTCCTGAAAAACAAGGGCTTCAAATTCCTAACATGTTGTGGAGATTAGAGAGCAATTCTGTGGAATTCCGAGCCCCATATGGTGACAAGGTGCTCACATCTCCCCCTATTAGAGGTCCGTTTTCCTTGCCAGGAGATCCAGTACTTGTTCTAAAGCCAAAATAAAGATTAAGCAACAGAGGGGAGCAAAGAGAAGGCAGGGAGTGTGGAGAGAAATAATGCTCAGTTTGGTGTGAATGGTCCAAGAGCAGGCCCTGGACTGTAGAGTAGGTAAAGGAGGATGGAGAGGGGCAAGGGGGAGGGGCCTGTCACATGGATCATGACTCATTTGAGGTATTAGACTGCTGCTGTTCCAGTTTCCCAAATCGCCTCTATAAACTTGTGGGACAGCACACAATGAGTCAGCCTTTGGACACTTTCAATGAATAGATGGTGGCATTCCCAATTCAATCCGTACTGAATCCAGGGAATGAGCAATAAGCTCCTATTATGCAAATCTCTCGAGTTTTACCGGAAAAGCCCCACCCTGACTGCAATCTGTAGAGGACCTCTTACCTGTGTGAGTGCTCAATGATGTCAAAGAGGATTAGCAGCTATGATCGAGTGTTTACTGAGCTGCCTTATAGCGAGAGTATAGCAGCACTGGTAATAGTGGTATGAATCACTGATGACAATAATAGCCCATTTGCTGATATCAGACAGTGTACCATGAAACAAGTTTGATCTGATCCAATTCAGGGGCCTGCATCGATATAAAACTTTATCAGCAAATTTCCTCATTGTCTTTTTCTTGGCTGCTTGCTATTATCGGCCTAACACTGGGCTGCTAGTAATGTTGGAATGGTTAGAAAGGAGCTGTGCTGGCACATATCAATGTTTTCACTTTGAATTGATGAGATTGGATTGTTGGTCATTGAATCGATATATTGATCAAGATCGTTACACCCCTAATTGGTAATGACATCACCGAAATAGCCACCCAGCCCCCAACTGAAGCATTTCTGAAGTAACATCAAAACAGAATCTCTGCACATCCAGCTTGAATTAGGTTGTCACAGTCTGAGAAATGAGTCTCTGTAACTGTCTTGAGTGCACGGCTGTCACATTTCATCACACCCGTTGTTTCACAAGACCAGCCAGGCGACAAACACAAAAACAGCCCCAGCAGACATTAACATAAAACGTCATCTCTGCTGGATCCCGGTTTGACATCAGACGGCCTGAAAGCGGCATGAAAGAGATATCATACCTCCAGGCCATGGCCTCCTGAGTGGCGTCACCGAACCAAAGCAGTTTGTTGCATCATCAAGGCTGGCCTGCTTGTTCAAGTCGGGATATTAGAGAGGGAGACAGAACGCAGCGCTGACTGATTGGGACTCCAGCAGCCCCATTAGCGAGGCACGTTCCAGAGGCATGCAACAATTAAGGCAGCTCTGCCTGCCAGGGAGGACTGAAGGATCCATGAGCAGCCAAATGCTCATCATTCAAAGCAGCCAAGCTGAAACCCCAAGCCAAAAGATGGAACTTCAAGAGAGAAAAATATCCACATAAACAAAAAAAAATGTATAGACTAGAGTGATTGTGCTGCATGTTTATAATTGCTTCATTATGAAACATGCTCATAGGCAACCCAAAAACAATATTTGAATTCCAATGAAAAAAGAAGAAAGCTGCACTTGAACAAATTGGACCTGCTGTGACTACAGTGAGAAGTAGTGGAGAACTATTATCCGCACACCCAACTTTTAAATATGTATGGCAAAGACAGATGGATAACTTCCTGAATAAATCACTAAGGGAGCATTAATTCAGTATGCATCGACCTTATAGAATTTTTCAGCTTGTCCGTGTTCACAGGGGATATAAATGTGTCTAGTCACATCGATGGTAATAGCAGATCTCTCCTGGCTATACATTTTGTTTATTTCGCCCGTGCTCCTCTGAGAGCGTACAGGAGCTTCAGCACTACAGAGAGGCTGACCCACTTCAGAACCTCACTGCACAATACTGCAGTGCTGCCGCTAGCAAAGTTCACTGCCAAATATGCACAGTACACAGGAATTCACACCTTGAAGCATCTGTAGCATTCACTCAGCATTCACAATGCGCACAAACACAAGAACATGCAGCCTCTGTATAGTAAACATACCACAGAAACCTAGTTTTAAACTCTATCTTGCAGACGTCAGCTCCTCCCTGGAGAGTGTCTCTGCAGTGAAAAGGCAGAGAAAGTCTTCCTCTGCAGCACCTGCTCTACTGCACACCTCTGTACCCTTCAAACCCCAAAACAGGGCAAGCTGATCAGCTGCCATGAACTGGCACATCCAAGGTTTGGGAATCTAAACACAGTGGAAGAGAAGTAGTGAGGACTTCTCAAAGTGCATGCCTGTGGTAGAGGAGAGGCAGGAGCACTCGGCCGAGAGGGAAAGTTAATTAGGTTTGTTGGTGTATGTTGGACAGAGAAGACAGGAGGCTTGTTTGCAACAGAGACTGGAGTACAACGCAGCAGCAGCTTGTGGCTTCGGGGCTCCGGGGTCGGAGGGCTGGGGACATCATGCCAGTCCTGCTGCCTGCGAGCCTCAGATTGCAGAGTGTGGATGGAGGCCTGTAATTTCAGATCGGTCTCTGTGCTCGTGCCCGCTGTGATTTTCACACCACAATGTGGCAGGGGACACAATAGCTTTCCCTTTGAAGACCGTCCCACAGATTTAGTACCCAACTCTCAGCCCCTGCTGCGATGACCATATTTCAGTGAGACTGGTTGGAATAATTCTGCACTCTTTGGAGAATGCAGGCAATTTGTCATCGCTAATACAGCAGAACATGAACATATTTGCATATTCATCATTTGTAAAACTGTAGCACTACAAAAATTACAGCAGTAATGAATTATTTAGGGCTGAAACCCACAATGTTTTTAATCAATATATCAAGATTAAACCACTGGTGAAACACTAAAACTGACACACTACCCACACTCTGGCACCAAGGAAGTCCTTGTGCAACAGGGGTTCATCCTTTAGGTCACACCTAGTGACCACCACCACCTAACTCATCACTCATGCAAATAATACATTCTATACACTATCATGTTATCCTGTTGGTAGAGCTGAGGCCCGAATCTGTGAGGTGATCAGGTGAGCGCCTGGGTGGCTCGGCACCTGTGGACCTTGTTTGACTCCAGGCTAAAAAGCCAAAGAGGTAGCTCACTGCTGTGTATGGCTCTCAGGGTTGGCTGTGTTGTCGATACGCCTGTGCTGATTGGCCATCTGATCGTATTATCAAAGATTGAAGGGACGATCAACGATTGCTTTTCCCTACGCTGATATTAAGGCAATTTTAACAAACTTTCTATCATAACTAAGATGTTGTAAAAGTAAACTCTAGACTCTGCACCCTAATGTGCACTTAGAGATGTTTCTGGTGGAGCAGCATGTCTGTGCACTGAGCCCCGTTAATCAGCACGAGTGATGAGTGAATTTTAAATCCTTAATGACTTACAAGTTTGCCGTCTCTTTTTCATGGATCTGACACCCTGCATCACCATTCTCCTTATGCCTGCTCACCAACACTTTTCTCTGTGCTCCATAAAAGAAGTTAACCATATGGATATGATTTGGACTGTGTAATTAAAGATAAGATAGTATGTTAAATGGAATATGATGCTGTGATATTGTCACATTAAGCACAGACATGTAGATGTTTACCGTAAAAGAAAACCATTGTTTGAATAGAGGAGACAATGCTATTAAAAATTTCTTTTGAATGAATCAGACAATCTTGAGTAACCGCAATAGGATGATATAAAAATAGAAACCACTGACCAACCCTAGCTGTCAACACACAAAGGCAGAGCCTTTGTGTGTTGACATCTGAATACTGAAATGGGGCGTGGGTGGCTTGTAGAGTGTACAGGACCTATGTGCACCAGGGTGTGCACTTACAACATGTGTCAGGATACACTATTGTCCTATTTGCAAGTGTCTGCCTCAACGCTCCAGAAAAGCAGCAATTTCATCACAGTGCTCCCCAGATTGGCACATTCCCACCGCAATACCTTGGCTGCTTCACCTGTCTGTATGGCGTGCCCAGTGTGTCAAATAACCCAATGCTATATGACACTGCCGGTGTCTTACAATTAGGTGCACAGAGCTAAAGTAGATTTTCATTTTCCCCATAACATTTTTTTCCTGGCTGTAGAAAGTACTAACTGTATTTCTGAAGGTAATTATAGAAGGTAGTAAAGCACTCAGCACACTTCACTTCCATCACCATTAGCAGTACAAGACCATAACAAGGCCTTGTTAAAGTTACAATATGAGCAGCGTGAGAACATGAAGGATCAAGGAATGGGTGCACTCAGTCTGGTCTCTCGTGACTTCTGGCCCACCGGTAAGTGATGCTTCGGCACTGCACAAGGAGGGCATTGATACATGTTCTGCTGGCCAGTTACAGATACCAGCAGCCTTAATTAGCACCAGTGTTTCACGGACATTGTGCTTGAAGGACTGAGGATAAGTGACACATGCAAAACAGCAGAGGTGGGTTATGGCCCGGAGCAGACTGAGGAATGAGTGCTCCCATCTGAGCATTTGAGTCTGGAATGTAGCTGCTCCATGACCCCAAAAACACTCCCTGTGTTCCCTTGTGGCCTGAACAACAGAGGCTGCAGCTGGCCACTCCTTCACAGGAACTTACTCAACCCCCCCCCCACGCACACACACTCAGAGCCGGATTCAAGAGAGACAGAGCACAAAACAAGCGAAGAGTGGGTTTTATTGGATTAAGCCTCTCTTAACTGTCCTAGAATATGATGGAAAGAATTTGGGAACTCAAGGAGGTCTGTGTCAACAGGACTTGTTTGCTTAACTTTGAGAACTTCACTGGGTTTAGTGCACTCTTTTCCACACGTCCTAAATCTGGGGAGGTAAAAAAGAAAAAAAACATACCTTGGTACAGCTGCTGACCAACCAGGGTGTTAAATTGAGACCCTCCTTGTATCTCTAAGGATCCAGCAAAGCAGCCTGGTAACCAACGGCAACTTAAAACAGCCATAGGGAAATAAATACCCTTGTGAGTTTTAATGGGGATGGCAGCCAAAGGTCCAGTTAGGAAAATAACAGAGCCCTGGGTACGTTTTGGAGGCGATATGCTTGCAGTATCAATCTTCAGAGCTGTATTTTTTCTTCCACAAAGTCTACAAGCACAGATAAAACCACCAACACCAGCAGACGTTCAGAGGTTTGAGCTATTTATGTCGCTGTCTGCCTTTGTGAGTCTTGTAAAAGCACAAGTAATGATGGAAAAATGGGGTGTTCTAGTGGCTCAGTGGCTAATGTGCCTGCGTCATCAGGTCATGACTGTCCTCTCGCTCTCTTAGACACCAACACTCTCCCATTATACAATTATTATTTAAGCTGCTACATGTAGAATATTACATCAATACATCATTTACAAATGAAGTCTGACAGCAGAGCATAATGACTCCATACAAATAGGACCACTATTAAGAAAAGTTTGTTTTGCTTTCCTTCTATGTGTCCCCTGATATGATTTCCCTCTAATCATGCAGGATTGAGTTGCAGCACAAAGACAGTAACTCACACTGTGTTTCATGTCTACCGTAGCTCTACTGGCCTGCGAATGAATCCCGACACCACCTTTTCTCTCCAACTTTCAGCTGCTCCCTCTTCAGAAAAAGAACACACAGCGACGATGTCCTGTTACCAAACTAAAAGCTTGCTTGGCTGGAGCAACAGGATACTGGCAGCTCTAAAAGCCTGCACCGCGGGGCCAGGATTGTACACTCTCCAGCCCAGCGCAGAGTGTTAAGTACAGCACCTTGCGCGGATGGCTGGCACCTGTCCCTTCATATCCGCAGACCTGGTTGGCACAGATCAACACTGCACCACGCTCCACTTCACAGCCTATTACACATTCCAAACAAATTAAATATGAGGGGGTGTGATGGGGCGAGATGGTATTTTCGTGGAGTCCCGGCAGCCAGCGCAGGCCACGCATGCGGTAGAGGTTCATTAGACAGCTCAATAGAGCCTTGTGGAATGTGCGAGGAGGCGCATCACTCCATTGTTCACCAGTGGCTCCTCTGGGAATGGGCTGAGCACATATCAAGAGAAGATGAGGAGATGAGTAACAATGCTGTGCCATCACATGTAATGGCATATGACAGCCAGCCCAGTGTCTGGATGCCTCTATTGTAGAAACCATTGAACTGTACAAACCGTTGTCTGCGTGGAGAATTGGCAGCACTGAGAATGCCAGGAACTCGTTTATCTCTCCCATTTTAGGAGTTTCTGTGCCTGGTTTGGCTGAACTCTTGCTACTGGTTACCATAATGTTTGTGTGCAGGCGGTGTTGGGGCCTGAGCTGTGGCTGCTATACAGCAGAGGCTGCGTGTAGCAGGGGCCGTTGTGGCCCAAAGGCCGGTCAGCTTACAGTGGTTTGGACTTTCCCTCTCACTCCTTTCTCCTCTATCATTCTCTTTTATTTTTCTCCCTGGATCCGAGCCATAGGCAGTAACAGCCACTATTGTGTGTTGCAAGATTCAGAGCGGCATTCTAATGAAGTGCCGGACCTCATCAGAGCACTTCAACCGCCAGCAGGTCACTAACAGCCAGTCCTCACATCAAACTCCCTACAGGATTTGTGACTGAGCTCTGAGTAAGCAAAACATGGATCTACAACCGTTGCATACCTACCATACCTTTTTTTCCCCCAGATATAATGGGACATTATGAGCCTTTCCTTGAGATAAGCTAGTCAATAGAACTGTAGTTCAAATAAAACAGAAAATGGTCTTGATACACTGTGATTACCCGCACTGATTTGATGACTTTATCATCTACACTGCAATTATGAGTTTCTCAACTATTTCACTGCAGCTGATGATGAGAATTACCCTATGTAATCAAAAAAACAAAACTTAGAGTGTGGTGAATTTGACTTTTTTATCCATCAATATATACAACACAGGTTACATCTCTCTATAGCACAGAGACAAGACACAGAGATTGTGCCATAGGGCTGCTACGAAGTCCCTTCTTTATACTGCCTTTGCATTTTTACATGGAAACAACCAACAGCGGCAAAATGCAGCTCCAGTGTATGATGCCCGCGTTCTGGAGGCAAAAGCACACGTCGGCAGTGTTTTCTAAAAAATAACGATGGCATGATAAGGTAATAACAATCATTTACCGTCCCTGTTATGTGGCAGGTGATTTCAGCATCTGCCCAGAGGGTACGGACATCCCGGACCTCATTGTCTCCCCAATTTGCGGACATTTTCAGCTGCTGTTCTTCTTTGAGTTAGCTGCCAGCTGCTATCAGCTGCTTTTTAAATGTACCATTGGTGGGTCGTACACATAACAGGTCATATACACATCACACCTATTCCATCCTACCATCTGTCTCTCTTACACAGACGTCAGTTCAGCCCTACTACTTCCCCTATGCCAGTTTAAAGGTAAAACATAACTGTCCCCCCATGCTGCGATTATGAAGAACAGCGAGGCAGAATAATGGTGCAGCATTCTTGCCTTTGACAGACACTGTAAAAGAGGTTTATGTTTGTTACAGAGTTAGGGTCAGGCAATATTGATATTTTACCGATATTGTGACTAAATATTGAAATTTATATTGTAATATTGTAAGTGTTGTCACTTCATAGTTTTAAAGGCTGCATTACAGTATGATGTAATTTTTTGAACCTACCAGACTGTTCTAGCTGTTCTATTATTTGCCTTCACCCACTTAGTCATTATATCCACATTACTGATCATTATGATCAAAAATCTCACTTTGTAAATATTTAGTGAAAGCACCAGTAGTCAACCCTACAATGTCATCACATTATCAATATCAAGGTATGTGGTCAAAAATATTGTGATACTGATTTTCTCCAAATTGCCCAGTCCTAGACAGAACTTATGTGCTAAGCAAATAAAACATGAAACATACCTGTAGTTGGTATGTTTCATCAAACTATATCTGTTATGACTCCTAGTTTTCAAAAACCCAATGTCTGTGATGACTCCTTACAGCAGTTAAACTAAATAAACTGGAGATGCCTCATGCAAGCTCCTCGCACTGCCACATGTCAGCGTAATCTGAACGGTCAGCCTGCACTGATAGAGCCCTACTAAAGAGCTGTCAGAGGGAATCATTAATCCCAAAAGGCAGCATGAGACAGATGGTACGATGATGGAGGATCGATGCTCTCCCCGGCATCCCGACTGCTTCTAGTGGCCGGCCCGGAGGCAGGAAGTGGGCTAATCCGTCAAAAGAAAGTTCCAGACTAAACACGCAAGAGGAGCCTGGGCCATCTCCCACTCCCCCAGCCCCCACAGCTGTGCGTCATGTACTGCCCTAGTACAATCTGGATGGTACTGGAGGGGGTTAAAAAGAGAAAGGGACAAGTAGGGAGGCATTTGTTCATGCGTTTCTGGTCGAGGGAAGTTCTATGAGGACTTTGACCTTCCCCCTCAGGGCCCCTCTAAGAGGTCCCCAGCTGCAGGATGAAGGGGGTGGAGTCTATGTGAACTATACATAACTGTTAAAGAAGCCCCAGTTCTTTTGAATAGGCCCCAGAACCAGACCCCTCTCTCACTGAAGGTCTGGGTGGCAGCAGTGTTCCCAGCATGGAGCTGAGAAAACTTTCCCTGTATGGTCTTTATGGACTCTTAATGGTCTTATATTCCATTCCAGATAAAGACATTAATCATATCAATTAATCCATTAATCATATGGGCTATTTTAAGTAATGTTTATGTTCATGTAGTCAATCTAATGCACTTAGCCAATTGTTTTCTTTCCCTTGGGGAAATTAAATCTTTACCCTGAATATTATACTGAGACCTGAGCATCACTGCCTACCTAAACCATGAGCTACCTTTCTGACCTGCTGCAGTTGTGGTGCTGCTGCCTGCCAGGCCTATCTCTTTACATTGAGTTTCCCTTGATATTGGCCATCAGTATTTTATAATATGGACTGCACTTGTACAGCACTTTTCTAGTCCTCTGACCACTCAAAGCACTTTTACACTACATGTCACATTCACCCCTTCAAACACACAGTCACACCCTGGTGGCTGAGGCTACCTTACATAGTGCCACCTGCTACCCAGCAACTATTCATACACTCTCACACACCAGTGGAACAGCCATTGGGAGCAATTTGGGGTTCAGTATCTTGCCCAAGGATGCTTCACCATGGGGACTGGATGAGCCTGGGATCGAACCGCCAATCTTTCAATTGGTTCTACCTCTGAGCCACAGCCACCCTTTAAATATATATAAGCCATGTGTTAATAAATGAAAGGATTCTGTCCACAGGAGCACTAAAGAGCTTTTAATTTGAAACCAAAACTACAAGTGTGAAGATAAAAATAAATATTTATATTCTCTCCATGTCTTTGACTGCAGATATAGACATTGAAACTGTAGTAAAAGGTGTGCTGTTACAGGTATGATGCCAATATGACTATCAACACTGTCTATTTTTGCTGCAAACCGCTTGCATCATCCTGAAAAATAGGCGAGACTCCGAATCTCTAGATGAAGCCCCTAACCTGATAATACAGGCACCCAAATAAAACACAAGAGTGCTGTGACGCACATGCACTGCTCAGGCAGACAGGGAGGCCACAGCATGACACAATTACGATCCAATCCGGCCATCAGTTTGGGTCAAATTCAGCCACAGCACCTAAATACATCCAAACTTACTTAACCGGCTGTTTTCCTGTTGTACAGGTGCTGGGAAAATTAGGCATTGCAGCCAATGGTGTCATTAATCACTGGCTTTAAGGATGACCAGGCTCCTTATTTGTCCATTGTGCTGCCCAAAGAACTGTCACATCTGCAGCTTTAACCACAGTCCCTGCAGGAAAGCCACTTACAGTAATGACACACACAAACACAATTATGTACACAGGAAAATCTGCACATGCATGCACACAACAAACACACCCACACTGCACAGGTCGACGTGACTGCACATTTAATCATTAAGAGGAGTCATTTTCTTCTTCTGTGACCCGCAGTCCACTCCTATATCAAACTGTTAATCTATGCAGTACCTCTACTACACCATCATTAGTAGTACAGGCATCTTGACAGCATCAAGGATAATCACACCCATCTGATCATGGCTTCATCCAATAGGAGAGTGTTTATATCTCATAATTCAGAGCACCATGTTGTGTAATAACCAAACTGTTGCCATTATGTAATCACACCATCATTAGGATATGAGATTATCATGTAAATATTGTCGCTACAACAATTACACGCCTGATGTGGCTGTGAGCGTAACTTTATTTAAAGTGTACCAGGTTTTATTTCCCCAGCTTTCTGGTCAGCCTGTGTGACTGAACCTCTTCTGGTCTCTCTGAGGCAAGTGGCTTTCTTATCTGCCTGATCGAAAACATGGATCTTGTTGCTGGCTTCCAGCAGCACAGATAGAAAGGTGTTTATTGGACACAGCCAGGGAAACCATGAATCCCACTCCCTTATAAACAGGGCTACCCTGCCCGTAGCCTGCAGACAAACACTGAGTAAATAAGCCGAGGATCCAATTGATGTTCCTCTGTAGCCTCCAGTGTGTGTGTGTGTGTATGTGTGTGTATGTGTGTGTTAAAGAAAGAGTGGGCTGACACTGTGTCTACACCTCACCTCTGGAGGATAACGTATTTGGCAGAAGGAAAAGCATTAAAAAAAACCTCTAAATCAGCTAAGTAGTCATTAACAAGTGATTGGAAGTTCATTGTACAGGATGTAAACTAGGGAAACACAATGGAACGTTTTCAAGGATGTGCATGAAATATATGCATGCATACAAGATTCATACTGTATGCATCCTGCTCATATTTTTGCAAACGGGCACGCTGTAGAGCTGAATAGGTAGAAAAACAACCAACAGCTCGAGCAAGATAATAAGCTGCCATCTCATTAATGCGCTGCGTCTTCTCCCCAATGCCATTTCCAAACATAGCAGTATGAAAGCATCCATCTCCTGCACCCCCACCCCCCACCCCACCCCACCCTTCCAATTTACTGCCACTCACCTTTTTTTAATTCCATCAACATGATGATGAAAGCTGAGAGAGCATTATGGTGCTCGCCAGTGGTCAGACAGTGAGTGAGCGAGTGCATGGGCCTGCATCGGTCACACTGTCAGCCAGCCAAATGGGTTAGGACAGAAAGAGGGGAAGCCAAGGCAGAGGCGAGGGGAGGGGGGGGATCTGTAGTGCCAAGGGTTGAGTGGCATAGACCCCTAATGCTCCACAGAACACGACCACAGAGTAAACCACAAAAACCTGAGGGTGTTCACATGATACAGAGCAAGACCTTACAGTGTACTATGTATAGTAAAATGTAATACTTGCTGGGGTCAAATATTTCACATATTTCTTCGTGTTTGTTTTAAGCCACTTGGTGGACCAGATGGCTGGTATAGTGTTGCACCAGGAGACTTCTGACAAAGTAAACTAAACCGTCTTTCAAGAAGTTACTATAAACACTAGAAACATACTGTATGTGAGTCCCATAATATGTGATATAAAATAGGGGTGCAATAATTATTCTCATTTTAAATTAACGTAACTGATGTAGAGCTGAAACGAGGGTTAATTAATTACTTAATAAGTCATTTCTAAAGCAAAACTGCCAAAAAATTGCTGGTTAACATTTCTTACTTGTCAATATTTACTGGCTTTCTTTGTCGTCTATGATTGTTAACTGAATACCTTCAGATTTAAGACAGGTGGTCATAAAAAACAAGCAGTTTAAGTACGTCAATTAGGGTTCTGGAAAATTGTGTGGAGCATTTTTACGATTTTCTGACAGTTCATGAATGTGACGATTTATGGATGAATCAAGAAAATAATATGCAGATTAGTAGATAATGAAAATAATCATTAATTGCAATCCTAAATTGATTAATTGCTTTGTTAATAAATTGTCAAAAAAAAAAAAAAAAAGATACAAAACTGAGCTCTGCTGACCTAAGGAACATATACATGTAGGGTGCTGATGAGGGTGCCATGTGGATGGTGGAGCTGTAGTTATCATGTAGAAGTCCATATATGGTCTCAGCTGTTCACATGTA
The DNA here is from genome assembly GCA_035609425.1 of Epinephelus awoara. NCBI lineage: Eukaryota > Metazoa > Chordata > Actinopteri > Perciformes > Serranidae > Epinephelus > Epinephelus awoara. Next base: position 32,626,428 of record CM069302.1, read on the forward strand.
AATGCAGTTCAGGTTACTTCAAACCAAAAACAGGCTCCCAGCAAAAGAAGTCGGTGGGCAGGACAGGCGGCTCTTGGGTAGATGGTGGGCGGAGTGGCAGATACTGTAACATGTCAAGCCAGCATGTCAAGCCATGTTGTGTCATGGGTCATGCGATAAGAACAGCCATGGGAGCGGTATGGGAAACATGGGGAGAATGGCCAGGCTGTGTGGTGGGAAGGCCATCTGGTGTCACCGGTCACCAGGCACCTATCACCATATGATCACGCCTCTTCCAAAATCCTCTCGCCTTCAAACCACGTCCTTCAGGGTGCCCTATCCTCCCATACTCCACCCAACCCCCCCCCCAGTAAATGCCACTTGCACTGATGCCTTCTCCACAGCTATTGACCGTTCATATGTTTCCGGTCATTGGCATTATTCTTGTATGACCTCCACTCCCCAAACAATGCCCCTCCTCATGCTCTACATGTCTTCAAATATTGATCTGCACAGCATCTTCTGCAGTCACAAAAGGGAAGCCTGAGGAAAGGAATGGAAAAGAATATGCAAGGACGGTCGAGCTGTCATAAAAAAAACACCCCCGCAGAAAAAAAAAAAAAGATGGAGAAAAGTTTGACTGATTTTAATTTTAGTAAGAAATCAAACAGCATCGGAGAGGGGGGAACTCTCAGTAGCTGCAGCTGAAAGCCCCGCTAGCTGTCAGGAATCTGGCAGTAACCCGCAGTCTGAAGACAAGACCTCCTTTAGTCTTTGGCTGAATCACTGATGAATTATTTTGTTATTCAGACGGGTCCTTCTAGCTTGCGGAGGAAAAGTAAAGTCGGTTTTCTGATAGACCTTGGCAAGATGATGACTACTGGATTATTCATAATGTTTTCCTTTCTCCTTCACGACAAATCTGTTCTTCTATTTTTCATGAGGAGAAGATGCTACGGCCGCTGCAGAAACATTCAGAGGATTTGGGCGCTTCCCTGCTGGTGTAAAGTTCTAAAATAAAAGCCAGTTTATATTTAACTCAGACGTGGTCTGGTGCAGGCTCCCCCACTAATTGAGGGCTATGCAGTAATCTTCAGTGGGCTAAAACTCATTTACCGTAAGCTCTGCTACAGCATTAAGATGAGGTCAAGGCAGATCAGCATCTCTCTTGTCTCCCTTTGCTGTCGACAGTCTGATTTTAAGCTATTGCACATCCTGAGGGACATATAGAGTACAGTATGGAGTATCACTGCAAAGCATGGCAGCTAGAAGTGGTTCAAATGCCAACGATCCAAATATTCTTAAAGGCCCAACGACGATGACTGAGCAAAAGTAAGACAAATGACAACTAAAACAACAACATGGACACTGAAACAATCCATTTTTGGCTTGAGTGGGAATCGGACACATAGTGCACACCCGTTCCCTTACAGCACTGCCCAAGCAGGTGCTCCCTCACTGAGGAATGTCCAGCTGAGTTGAAAGGGCCGGCCTGCCGTGCCAGCTATCTCAACCTTAAGGGGGCCACAGGCGTGAGGGAGGGGGCACCCTGCACCTCTGCTACCAATTTTGGGATGCATCTGGGGAGGACAAACTCTCAGGTTGTTTACATGCATTTCATCCTATTCAAATAACCCACGCAAGGATTCAAACAAGCAACATTTGCCCTGCTTTTGATCCATCGGCTCACACTTGGTGTATAGCCTTAAACTTATCAAAACCAGTGGATGTAAAGAGCTGAGTGTGTGAGGGGAAAAACAGCTTCTCTTTTTGGCGCAGGCTCCTACAGTTATCTGGTGGCACTCGTCCACAGGGGTAACTGTTAACGTATTATTATCAGAGCAACGTGGAGAGCTGACAGAATGTTTTTGTCTGCCAGACAGGGGTTTGGTAGCTCCACCCCTCTCAGCCCAGTGGAGGAGAGTGGCGCTGATGAGAAGTTGACCTTATTCAATCAGATTTTTTTCCTCCACTTTCTCTCTTTTTGGATGTCTGTCTTCCTTTTTTGTGTGTGTGCATCTGAGCGCTGCCAAGCTCGGCGGGGAAAAGAGCGTTGTGATGGTGTAGGCTGCCTGTGGATGCGCTTCAAACACAGGGAACACTTCCAATAATGTATGCACATCATGCCCTGGTACGCACACACCCACACAGACACAGTAACACACTCGCAAGAGCTAACAAAAGCACATTCCTGTGGTATCTGTGCAAGTGGAAGACAAAAGAGTTTAATGCCATGTCTCTCACACATTTGGCACTACAGCCTGTGGGCTATAAATCCTGGCCTGGGCTCATTCAGAGCCTTGCAGGCGATGATCAGGGACAAACTTTCAATACTTCACTGCCTCTCCCATGATCACACCAGTCATCCTATAGGTGGTACTGACATGTCTGAGCCCATGAATGTGTCAGGGAACTCATAAGTCACAGCTCTGCTTTACAGTACTGCAAGACCACCCCCAACACACACACACACACACACACACACACACACACACACAGAACCACCACTAAACATATCTCATGGTCATGACTATTTACAGCATGAAATGGTCACTTAGTGTTGGAAGTGCTCCGTCCTCCTTACTGTATCTGATATCATGCAGCAGCCCACATACACGCATATTACATACACACACACACACACAGAGATTGCACATCCATACGTGCACACACACTATACGCTCAAACACTCACACACACACTATCCTCCTGAAGGACATCGATAAATCTGAGAATCTCTACTCTCATGTATAAATGTGGGTAAAAAAAAAAAAGAAAGACAGACAGAAAGAAAGACAGCTACATAAGAGGTATACAGAGTGATGTTCCAGAATAAAAATGATAGGTATTCAACAATAAGGAATCAATTAGAAGGAGGAGAGAGACAAGAAGAGTCAGAGAGGCTGAAGATACGATGAGAGGAGACCCGGCAGACACAGCAACACTAACCTGTTTCACTTCAGCAGGCATGGTCCTGAATCCCCCCCTTCGCTCCCGAAAAAATAAAAACCTCCCGGGGAAAGGTGAGACAACTATTTCCTGGTTTCGGAAAACTTCTCCGTTCCCTCCTCTCCTCCTCTCGTCTCCTCACGCTTTCCTTGTCTATTTACGTTTAGTTTTCCCTCTGTGAGCGCAGAGGCAGCAGCTCAGACGCAGGCAGCCATCCTCTACTCAGCTGTGTCGAGCCCGACAGAGTTAGCGCGAGGAATACAGGAAGTGTGGCTGTGAGCCTTTCACAATAAAAGCGCGACTAGTACATATCCGCACAAAAAAAGACCGCTTTCTGGATGTGTTGTGTAGCCACTAGCTTGCAAAACAATGGTTGCATTTGAAAACAAAAACAAAAGCAAACAAAAGAAAACAGGCAAAAAAAAGTATGGTTCACGAGGGACTGTTCATTACTTATTAGGGGGAAGTTTAAAGTGGAAGGCATAGCATATTTTTAAAGCTTTTTAAGTTTTTTATTTTTGTTTTGTTGTTTTAATTTTAGCTTTGGGGAGAGAGATAAATGGCTGTATTTTGTACATACTTTTTTTTTTTTTAAGAAAACACGCCTTCGTTTGGAAAACAATCAGCTTCCCAGTTTGAAAGGTATTTCTACTTTAAAAATCACCAAAATAAAATTACACCATTTATCATAGCCAGAAACTGTGGAAACATTAATTATCATTGGATTTTCAAATATGTGACGGTCCTTAAACACATCACACATGACTAATCCTTCTGTCATTCTGCATTTCATGTATTCATGTAACATTTGACAACAATGAACCTTTTGCACTAACTAACCAGCATGCATTACAAGAGTGATTTTTTTTTACTCCAGGATTTTGTCTTTGTCACTTTTAACTTTCAAACATTAAGGGTAAGTTTTAAAAATCTAATAAATAACTTATTCATGCATTTTCTGCCAGTCACTCAGGGAGGCTTAAGGAAACATATTTGTAGCTTTAGGGAGGGTTAAACAAAGAAAAGGAAAAACACCAAAGTTACACCACAGCATCCCTCTCCTCTGATGAATAAAGAACAGTCTATGAAACTATGTCGGTACAAGATAAACTTGTCTCATAGGATATTGAAGTTATTGTTACTTTATCCATAGAACAGGTCTCAAATTCAAAACACATCCGCAAGCTAATGTTAACCCAGCAATGACAGCTACATACCAATCTAATTAGAAATCAGATAGCAGCCGCTGTTGATAGTGGCTAGCTAATAGTAAATCCTATGTAACCAATAATACAAAAAGTCAGCCTTAAAAAGGGTCTGTTTTAAATTCAAGCACTGTCACAGTCAATCATACCTTAAGAGACATGACTTCTTGTAGAGCAGTTAGGGCACTTTAGGGACTGTTCTTTAGTTATCAGAGGAGGGGTGTGGTTGTGGTGTGACTTTGTTTTTTCTTTTGTCATCATTATTTTGACCCTCCTGAAGCTAATTTTTCCTTGAGTCTCTCTAAGAGACTGGCAGAAAATGCATGACCTTCCCTTCACCATGAATTAATTATCAGACTTTAAAACCTACCTTTTAATGTTTACAAGTTAAACTTTGAAGACAAAATTCCTTGAATTTGAAAAAAGCACTTTCATGTAGTGCATACTAGTTAGTTTATTTTTGACCAAATCGGTGGGCAGGATAGTTTAGCTCAGCACTGACCAAATGTAGCAAAATGTTTATTCAAATAGAAATGGTGGTGCGTTTAACACTGTGTTGTGTTATGCAGGTGCGCTGCCTTTAAATACAGCAGCAATCAATTCTGTTCTGTTCAAACAGGCTTTATTGCCATCATGGGAAAGATACATTTCCACTACCAAAGCAAGTGTAAATTATAACCAACAAAAATACTTACAATAAGTAAAGATCCACTAGACATTTACTTTATTTATCACTGCTGACTGGGTAACACCTCTGACACACCCACCAAACAAGAGAAAAAGTACCTTAAAGCACAGCACACACCTTTCACATCTAATTTGGGCAATTTGTCCAAAGGCATGGGAAGGTATGTTTTCTTTAAAAATAAATAAAAAAATACAGCCATTTAAAGTTGTATATCCCTCCCCTAAGGTATAATGAATAACATAAGTCTCTCCCCAGTGCTTAAACAATTATGTGACCTCCCCCTTGTTGCACCACCCCTACCCCTCATAAGTAACAAACAGTTCCTAATGTGTGGGTGCTTTCTGGAGAGTGTTAACTCATTCATCATTGAATCTATAAGCCAAGGTCATATTCCCAAAATAGTGTCATAATTCACCCCTGGCTGACCACATTGGAATCATTCAGGTGACACACACCTTTAATCGATGGTAGGATATTTGTAAGAGTAGCCTAGTGACACCCATTTCTTAAATAACTGGGTTTTGTTTGTTTTTTAGTTTGCTGTATTTTACAGACATTTCCCTTTAAATAACAGAAACGTTGAACTGACAAAGAGGAGTTTGGATTCATGAGCAAACTCAGTGGCAGCATGGCTGACGCATAATTTCCAGCAAAAAGCTGTTTTTTTTTTCCAAGGGCATCAAAGCGGAATGATCGACAAATGTGACTTGCAACAGGCTTTTTTTGTGGAGGCAGTAATGCTTTTATTTTGAAAGTGAAACCACTCTACATCCAGTGTAATTCTGGTTATCCCAGGCTGGTTTGGCACAGCTGAAAAAAAGGGACCCAGCTTTCTTCTTCACAGGGATGCTGTCCAAATGTATGGAAAGGAGAGAGATGGAGGGCAAAGGGAGCCATTGCCCCCGAGGAATTCCCCCTCTCCAACGGATCTTGGAATCCAAGAAAAGGTACGGAGCTGAACTGAACTGTGTGCATTTGCACGCACACACACTCCACTGAACAAAAAAGTTAGCCAGAGAGAGAACAAAAACCTCAGGGGCTGAGAGAGAGGGGGGAAAGAGGAGGTGTGTTAACAGAAAGGAGGGTTCCCAGACAGGCAGCAGGAGCTGGAAGTGTAACAGCTCTCTCTCTCTCTCTCTCATTGGGTCTATGTCTGGCATCTTAGTGGGGTGGGACCAGCTCCCTCTATGCACTCCAGCTGCGTCTGTCTGTCAACCCCTCAACCCCTCCCCCTTGTTGGCATAGAGGGAGAGAGACGAGGAAAAATAAGAGGAGGTGGGGGGGGTGCAGGGGCTCACACACAAAACAAAAGTTAGCCCTATTGAAGCGAAGGCACCCACTACTCTGCACATTTTTACACCCTCCACACACACAGACTCACACATGCACACACAGCTCCTTTTCTCCACCTCTTTGTCCCGTTCCTCTCACTGCACTTGATATAAGGGAGGGGTGGGACGTACGTGAAAGAATTCACATTCAAATATCTATGACTGTGACCAAGACTGACAAGGAATGTTAATCTAGTAACGTAGATGGCAGCTTAACTAAGGACAACTTTGAGGGGACGTTTAGATTTACAGAGAGGAAAAAGAATGACTGGACTCAAAAAAGAAAACAGAGAAAGGAGAAATCCCAAATGGAGGGGAAATGGCTGAGGTTTTGCATTCCACAAGCCTGGTATTTCATCTCCCCCAACGTTACTGCTCCATTTGTTCTTAATGAAAGACCCGGCCCACCATGCACCATTACATTCAGATCTATTTACTTTCAACAATACCATTAAGAATTCATCCAACCAACATTACCTGCAGAAAGTGGTTTGAAAAAAGTCTTATAAGTTCAACTGTGGTGCATATATTTCTCTTATGTGATGTGCAATATTACATTCCATTTAAGCCATTTAAGCATTGAGCGAGTTTCATAACCCTGCTTAAAAATCCATTAAGTGCTGAGGAATGCTCATGGGAGCAGATTAGAAAAGAAGCAATGCTCTTTATTTTCTGTACAAATCTGTACATGTGTGTTTTGCCCGTTTTTAATTCATACTTTGATGTTGTGATTATTGTTTTAAGGAACATTTGTCAAATTCCCATGCCATTTCTGTGCTCTGTGGAGCTGTGCTTGGGCAAAGTGGTGCTTTGAGCTAAATGCTAATGTTAGCATGCTGACATGCTTACAATACCAATATGCTTTTTAGCTTATTCATTTATTGATGGGTTTTTTTTAACTTGTAACTTTGTGGTCTGAATGTTATGTGTTGTTGTAACTAAGCTGCCGTGACATTTTTTAATTTCCTGTAAAGGATTATTAAAGTTCTATCTTATCTTATCTTATGCTAATGTTTAGCTGGTACAATGTTTTCGATGTAAGCATGTTAACATTTACTAAATACCACTAAACACAAAGTGCAGAAAAGGCAGATGTGAATGTCATTAGTTGGAGGATTATAAACTATAAATGTTGACCTGATGATGTGCTAGATAAAAAGTTTAAAGATCAAAGTTATAATTTATCTTGAGGGTAGGGTTGCATATGATAAAAAATCATACTGTACTTGGAAACTAAAAGATGTGTTCCATGTTTAACTGATAAGGGATGTGCTTTGTTACATATTTTTGAGAACGACTTCAGTGCAAATCTGTGGGAGAGAAATGTTACAGGTTAGACTATTAAGGGCACAGTCACACCAGGATAGTCCGGGGGACTTGGTTTGATTGGGCGGGGAATGCCGAAAAATTTCACACCTTCATTTGGTTCAGTTCACTTTCACACTGCACTTTTTAAAGCGGACCAACCCGCCTGGACAAAGTCACGCAGTTACAACAGCTGCTCATTTTGGGGCGGTATTACCCGCAACGACCACTGACCGTTTGCATTTCCCACAGTAAGTGAACTGCACCAGGGTTCACACCACTCCAAATGAACCAAACTATCAGTGGAAGTGGACCAGGGTTCGTTAAAAGTGGACCAAATAGCGCAAGTGTGGATGACGATTTCTGTGAGATAGAAGGGAATCCTTGTGATGTGTCATCCCTCAGCCTGTCCTTATGCCATGTTCCACAGAATGCTACAGATTGAAAAGGCCCCTGTCGGGTTTATCATATGATAAAAACCGAAATTAATCCTCTGGGGACCATGAATGTCTGTGAAAGCTGGAATGGCAATCAATCACATAATCAATGACATATTTCAATCAGGACCAAAGTTAGGGACCTAGAACCATGTTGCTGGCATGGCTTAAACATGCTGCTGCTCTTTTCATACACAGACAGGTACAACCCACAGAAACTACAGTAAAAATAGACAGGACAGGTCAAGGTTAACTATATAACAAAAAAAGAATATTCAATATTTCATTTCAAATAATTCCTAGAATGTGTTCAACATCACAGGTTGGTGATACATACTGTTTCTAGGAATACCTGCCACTGTCAGACAAAAGCTACTGTAGTATATTCTCTTGAGTCGAGCCAGCCCACGCCTAGGCCTTGTAAAGTAAATGTACAAGGTGTATGAATAATCCAGGAGTTGTAATCAAAGCTCCTGAAGTCTGCTTTACTCTGTCAGGACGTACGGTGTGAAACAGATGGTAGAAAGGTTAATGTTCAGCAACAAGGCGTGCTTTGACAGCCAGACACCTCCAATGAAGCTGCATCTGTTAAAATCATGTTTTTCTCTTCCATTCAAGATGCCAGATGCATAGAAAAACACAGAGAGGGAGACAGAGGAGCAAAAGCAGATAAAAGTAGACTGAAGGCAGGAGCGGCTAGCGGTTTGAAAATATATGTGGCACTTCATTACAAAAGGAGAATGTTTTTATAATCTTCACTTTCAAAGGAGACTTTAATGACATCTAATTTTGAACAGTACTTCAAAAGCTTTTCCACTCTGCCAAGAATACATTTCTTGGGAAACCCTATTTTACCTTCAAACTTAAATAAAGATTAAATATCCCTTGATACACAAAGCGGGTCTGCAAAAAAAAAAAAAAAAGTGCATAAAAAGTGATATTAAAGATAATACTGATTCTGCTGCCCGAAGTTCTTTAAGACAATGACTGCACAGTGTAGAGGCCTTGACGAAACAATAATGCATGTGTGATAGTTCACAGGGCCAAGATGATCTGCTCTGCTATACCGGCTGACTGCTGTTTATTCAAACAATGGCACAGCTTGCAAAAAAAGCCCTTATCTAATGACTCTTACTATCATGTTTTATTTTCCCCTTGAAAAATGGTTACTCAGCGATGCAGAGGATTAGAGTCCAATCTATTGGGGGGCTTTTGTCTTGCAAAAAGGCAATTTTCCCTTCATTTAGGGAAATAAAGCTCTGTCTAAATGACATCACTTTAGATCAAAAGGTTCTATTTTCTGTTTTTATGTCACAATACTGTAATTGCACAGCAAGGTTTTTAATACAAGTATAACTGGATTAGGCTTTTTCCTAGTTCTTCATCTTGTCATGCGTAATTGGGGCACTGAATGAAGCACGAACAACAGAATCTGAATCTGTCTGAGGCTGACATGCAGCAAATCATCAACTTTTACACCTTCAGTTTAGTTGAACATACCCTTTGGATTTGTAAGTCTTTCTGTTGGCCATTCAAAGGTTATGTATAAAAATGATCATATTCAATCAGTTGTTAATGGCCAAATGCCCACCTTTCCGCCAAATTCCACGAGAGACTCTTCTTATCTTTTTGAGATATCTTGTTGACAGATAAGCCAAATAACTATCAAAATAAAAATCTCTTTTTATAAGTAAAATTGAATTTTCATATGCCTCTATGCCTTAAAATATCTGTGTGTTGGGTCATGATCCACAGTTTCTTGGCCGGTTAGTCAGCCACTGCAATCGGCTTCTTAGGAATTCTGTTGGGGCATTGTTGGCAGCATGGCCCCACTGATACAATTGCTGCCCCCCGCCCCCCTGTGAAAATAACTGGTTGATTTTACTGTCTTTCTGAGGTTGTGGTGCAAAGGTAGTGGTAACCTGTGAAACTTGCCAGCGTAAGATATCCACTTATACCAACTATGGCAGCATAGCATGTTGGGAAGGGGGCTAAATAACGCTCCAGAGTAAGGCTAAGTTTTGGCGAGGTAACAACTGGCATTGGCATTTTCAAATCGGTGTCTGAAAGAAAATTTAGTTCTATGGGTACCCATGAGTCTCCCCTAAACTTGAGAAGGCTCGTTCCCAGTAAATGTTTTGTTCCTTACAATCCATAAGGCCATTAACCTATGTCCTGTATATTTGTCTTTTTAAGGGAAAGGATAACTGTAGCCTATTTGTAGAATAATAAATTGCCTAACATGAATAGATTAACCCAGGATTTTTGTGGAACTTAAAATGTTAATTATACCTATATTAGTCTATCGACATCAGATAATTAGTAACAATAACCATAGTAACAATAAATACGAAGCCATTATAAGTCCTTGCACAAGTACATAAGTATGTGATTCCTTAACTCCCATATTGATATTTTTTCAACTAGCCTATGTACTTCAACAGCATAACTGAATTTCTTGAATAGAGTTATGGCTTTTGGTTTTGGTGTACAAACCCCAAGATTTTCAGTGGCCCTATCTGGCCACCCCTATGAAAGATTTCTGGCCAATTTGCACCTTAGGAATTCTGCTATTTGTGGTTGATATTCATCTAAAATTCAATAAATTGAATATGTGTTTACACTCCTTACAGAATGATCTGCTTGAATGAGGCACTAGAAGAAAGAGGACTGTTGAGAGCAGTGCCCGTCTTTTCACACATTCCTGCGCTATTTCCATCGTCCTCTACACAACGAGAATCACTCTCAGACACTCCATGTGAGACAGTTCACATACCAAGCCCTATCATCCTTTTCAAACGTGCCAAAAAATATGAGGAGGGCCCCACAGCCTGACTTCAGCTTCAGACAAATTACATGATTTTGTGCTTGTGCAACTCTGTGACACGAAACAGCAAAGGTTTGCAAATTCCAGCCTCTGTGATGTTCAGTCTTTTTACAGTCTGTCCAGCAGTGAAATGTGCCTCAGCCTGAGGCGGTGGCAGAGCTCATACAGTCAGCCAGAGAGCAAAGCCAATGGATGTATGTGTGGTTCTAACTTAATTGCTATAATCTGATGCTATACTACCTACACTCGTCCAATGCACACAGGTAGAAAAGCAAGGATTTACTGGAAATAACAAACACCAAGAGGTTTCCTTCTGTTAGCATTAAATTAAGAAGTTAGATTTTAGGTTAATTCCAGGTAAAGCACTCAATTGAGAGTTACATCAGCCTCCTCTGAGTTGATTCATCTACTCTTTACTTTGTGGGTCTTGAGGGGACTTTTAGTTGATTCATCTGCTTTAACTGTCTACAGAGTTTGATCTTTCCAGGAACCATGAATGCAAATCTGGCATCTGAACTGTTTTCACAAATGTTCTTTTGTATTTTTTAATTAACATTAGATCCCAAGGCCAGTTGACATATCTGCATGTATTTGCTGAGTGACAATAATATAAAAGCAACAGTTTTGCAGTTTATGCTTTGGAGAGCCGAGCTGAAACTCTGTGATTTGCTTTACTTGGCAACAGACCAGGATATTCATGTTGTAGTAACCTTTATTAAAGAACACACTGGGGTGATATTGAAAAGAAATGTTTGGCTCTAAGTCCCTTTGCCATTAAGGCATTTGTAGTCTTAAGGAATGCTCTGTCCAATAAAGTGTGAATTTCCTCCTGCACACCTCCCAAAACAAGGCTCAGTGCTGCTTCTGTTACTTGTTTGGTGAGTATTTACATGCTTGTAAGTCATGTAGTAAAATTGTCGCACCAATATGTTGAACTTGTGAGGACAATTAAATCAAGGCTTTGAAGAACACCTCCAACACCACTACAAAGCTCCAAGACTGTTTTCAATTTTTTCAGTGGAAAGGGGTCAGCGTCCAGCCTTGTTTAGGTTATCCTTCTGGGCACTGAGAAGGCTAAGGTCACATTCCTCAAGTGGCACTGGGGTCTTGTGATGGTGAGGGCTTTATTTTAAACACATGGGCAACGATTTAGACTGTGAACATAACTACAGAGCCCAGCACTCATTCAGATTACCATGGTGGTCATCTTCAAGTAGACATTTTCCACAAACTTTCAGACTGAGGCAGTGCCCTTCAAAGATATTGAGCCTGTCTGTTCACCTATGCGAGTACACAGAGAGGATGTCTGGTAAAGGAAATGGGAGCAGTGTTCACATACCCCTCTTAGTGCTTTTAGTGAGCATAATGGTTTAATGGATTGTGATCAAATGGCAGGGAGGTGCACCAGGACAGGCATTAAGTCCACCAGCGTTGGGGCTGATTTGAAGGATGAAGGTTTGAGCCGCCCCAGAGGAATATAAATAGCCCGCAGTACAAAAGGCTTTTCTGCTGCCTCCCCGTCAAACCTCTTTCTCCCTGTTCGTCTCAACAAGGGGGATATGCGCAACCCCAACCTTGAGTAAAAATTGCTGTCCTTCCGTGTCAGGCCCTGTTCCATGCTGAGACCCAGAAAGGACTTACACCCTACCCTCAGCATTTAGCAGTGTGATTCATGGGCCATCGCCTCCAACTTGACTCCTAATGCTCAGGTGAAGTGAATAAAAGATAACCTAGAACGTAAATGGCAGGCTCTGCTTAAGTTTAACTGATGTAGTGGGAAGAAGCCAGTGCTTTTGCTCCTTAAATGTTTAATAGATTTATTAGATTTATAAATGGATTGCATTGTCTTTAAATTACTTTAGACCTTGACATGCTGTCAGAGGGAAACTAGAGCTGAACCCATATACTGTAATAATAATGGACGTAGCTGCAGTGAAGTCAACCACCAGTTTGTGGACTTCCATTCTGAGTTTGAGTTCAGCATCAGGGCTGTCGCCATCTTATGTTTTTGCAACCAGAAGTGACCATATTTGGGGCGAGAGGCTGGCGCTGTTGAGGAGCGAGTGGTGGATCTGACTAAGAAGCTGAGGACACTATCGGCAGGGTGTCACTCAAAGCAACCCGCCATTAATTATGCGTGACTTTAAGCCTTAATAAAATGTAAATGGGTGATATATATTAAAATTCACCCCTCACACAGTTTGATGAACAGGGAACTTAGCTACAGAGACCAAAACTGGCTTCTGGAGTCAGACTCAAGAAGGAGGGTGCTGCCTGGTTGAGCCACCAGTATTGGTGGTTATTGGACAATCCACTCTTCCACCTGAACCCCAGTAAAAATGTGAGCAGAAATGTTTAAAGCTCAAGAACATCATAACTGGTAGGGTTTTACCCCAAAGCTACTGTCTGCATCAAAATCTATTATTGGATTCACCCTGGAAGGAATGATTATCTGCACCAGAAATAGTTGGACATGGTCTACACATATTCATTGTCATTGTGTGTGTGTGTTAAATTGTTTCATATTGGCATTTTTACTCTTCGTGGGTATGTGTACAAGTTAAACTCAGGCCTATTCAACTGGCAGCCACAAACGACCCAGAAGCAACCTCTGAGTGGCCCAGCATACATAAAGTCAGGTATACTACATAGGTACACTACATATCGTTTCTGGACATAGCTAACAGATTAGCCATCTCGCTTCTACACCTGCGCAGTACTGAAAGGGCAGGATATACAGATTGGTATAGCAACCCTGCCAGTCATATCTTTCATGAATCAGTTTTCTCATGTGACACAATTCCACCCACAACTAGTAGCTTTTCAGAACATATGGGCTGTGGTCAAACTCATCTGTATGTCTTTTCCTGATAACCTTTCCTTGACCTCAATGGAAAACGTAATGAGGTGAGGTGTGTGTGTTTGTGTGTTTTTGTGGTGGCTGTTATTGCCACTTGTATGGGTCTGTGCTTGCATAGCATTGATAGCACTTTTTTTATTCTGTTTCTGTTTTTGTGATGTGCCTGGGTGACTTTTTTATTTCAAAAGTCAAACAATAAACATTGCTATTTTTTACCACATTCATTTGCATTTGTTTAAAGTTTGTCATTACTAAGGTTTAAAATAGGCTGCTGAAAACATCTGGCCCATCTACATTTCCCAGTTTTAAAATCCAGTCCAACTGAGTGACATGACTCTGAGAAGACATGATGTGATATTTGTGGCGAACTGTATACTGAGTTACAGGTAAATATTGCTGCAAGAATTCAGATGCTGTTCGTATCTGTTGAGAATGCACAATGGATCTGTATTCATTTACATCATTAATTCCAGAGGACCAAGTAACCTTTAAACTGCTACGGAGCGTGATTAGGTGCTCCATATGGAACCATGGAAAACAAGCAGCAACATTATTAGAATTTAAATGTGACTTTTCTGCAGGCTGCTCCATGAAACTACAATATAGGAGGAAAGAGGTGTAGGAGGGTACGGGAACAGTGTGGTATACAAAAGTAAACAAAGGAGGCACTTTCACACTAAGGTAATTAGGGTGTTTATGGGAGAAGAAAAAGTTCCTGATGGCACAGTAAGGCATGAAGACAGGGGAAGATGGAGGAGGGAAGGGGGTAAACTAAGGCTCATTGTTAGGCAGGTGATTTACGAGGGTACAGGGGCTCCTGGGCCCTGCCAGTGGAAGGATAGATCTTCTGTCGCTATAGCACCCTTAGCCCTTTGTTTCCATTGTGCCTAGACAGGGCTGGGGGGCTGAGGGGATGAAAGTGGGTGGAGGGCGGCTGGAGCGATTGTTGGTTGAGTGCTGCTGTGCCATCGCAGGGCCGGGGCCTGTACATCTTCACCACAGACAGCAGCACAGATCAAAGGCTGCACTGTTCCCTCTCTCCAAAGCTCACAAGCCTTTGAAAACTTCCCACAACATTTGCACAAGGGGATGATATGCCTCCGCAATGCTAGAAGCCCTCTGAATATAGCATCTGAATACCAAACACCAACATTTAATGATACTCACAGTGCGAGAAATTATCCTGAGTTTGCTTTTCAATGCAGCCGTGTGATTGTATGCACCACGAGATGGGATCTGTGCACGTGCCGGGCAGCGGCCGTGGGTAGATAGATTAGGCGTCTGGTGTATATGAAATGAGGTCACCTTCTCCCTTAGCTCCAAACAGACGTGGTTGTCTGAGTGCTGTCTGCCTTTCTCCACACATAGGACTGTCACCATGCACCACTTGACCTTTCAGAGCCTCAGTGATAACGCTCCTTCAGGCAAAAATCAATTACCACAGGCAAACGCAATATTAAATGAAGAAAGGGTATGATCTTGGCATGTGAGGGGTCACATGTCGGGGCTGGTGATGGATGCAGATTCAAAGGTGCCTCGGTCCGTGTCACTGAATTTCCACTGATAATTTCATCAGGAAAGCTAATGGAGTATCCGACAGCATTGTTCTGATGTTTCTCACAGGACGGTGCAGCGTAACCACTCTAATTCTCTTCCTTGGCTGCAATTTATAAAGTTCAATATTGAAGTGAATGGGGATCAGAATTCAATTAGTAAGGTCTTGGAAAGTAGGCCAGTGCTGTTTACAAGAACCTCTCCCACACTCATTGTTTCAATACAATGGTCAAGGTTTCTTGTGGTGATCAACCCTTTTACACCCTGTGCTGACATCATACAGGGCCAAATCAAATATCACAAAATGATATTTCACAAATTTTGAACAACAATAGTCTGTAATCCTAGTGCACTGTGTGTGCTCCAGCAAAACAAGGGGGACTTTTGTTACAATCAGAGGGTGATTTATTTGCGGTTGGGACTATTATTTTGTCTACCCTCTCTGTGGGACATATAAATATAAATCATAATAAAAAGTGTGCTGTATGCAACATCTGTAGCCAAGAATTCTTGAAAATCTTCTTCTAAAGCAACTTTAGTCTTCATTTTGATGAGAGACAGTGGTGCCTTAGGCTACATGCTAACCTTAATATGGAAACATGCTCTCTGTGGCAATCGACATTTTGCAGGTGCTTATATTTTGACCATTTTAGTTTAGTGTGTGCATACTAATATTTGCTAATTATCACCTGTGGGGGTGGGACCTGGATGTCTGTACCAAATATAATGGCAAACCATCCAATAGGAGGATAATCAAAGTCATTAGGATTATCTGTCCAAACGTTTTGAGCCAAAACATCTGGTAGATGGTTAGATATTTCACAGGATTAGTGACCATTGACTTGATGGTAATGCTGGAGAACAAAATTAAGGATTACTTTAAATCTATAGGATTAATCATGTAGGAACTTTGAATGTCTGTACCAAGTGTCTTGGCCTTCCATCCAACTGTTGTCAAGACATTTCACAAAGAAACAAAAGGAAAAACGACCCCATGGTGATGTTAGAGGAAAGCAAGGGATTGCCAAAGTCAGTAGGTTTCATCACCTGGGGACCAGGAGTATGTTTACCAAATTTCATCACAATCCATCCAATATTTGCTGAGATGTCATTATATTTCATGTTACAGCTAGATTGCCTCCAAAACTATCCCCTTATCCCTATTATGCAAAATTTTTATGTCCACATGAACATTAGCCAGAAAATTTGTCACCAAACTCAACACCTCAAAAGGCCACAAATCTTCTCAACTTTAAATCTGAAGCGGAAATGACTGCTATATTTCCGCATAATGCTGTCAAACCATCACTGTATGATTTATTGGAGTCATTTGGCTGCTGTCCCGGGCCATGCCTCACTCCACATCCAGGCCATACAGGACAGAGGCGCCTGCAGTGTTAAACTCAACAAACTGATGATGGGGGCTTGATGGAAAAAAAAAAAAAAAAAGCAAGTGGTGTTTCAGCGCACTGCTTGAAGTGACTGATCATACAGTGCTGTGCTGATGTGTGTAAAGTATTCCACATCAATCTCTGTGAAGATAATTTTTCTCATGTTTATTTGCTACCCACTGGGCCTGCACTCTCTAGCTCACCCGTGTTAAAATGCTGACAATACTGATCTAAATGATGAAGGCAGATTAAAGTGTTAGCTGCCCGCTGATGTTTGGACCCAATCTGTTCCAAAATGAGCACCGTGTAGCGGCGTACTATTTAGATCAGTGGCTTATCACTCTCATTAGGCATCTATTCTAATCTGATTTCATTAATCACACGTGGTCCACTTTTCCCTTTCTGACCCTGACTTTAAATAATGGCAGGCCTCATTGAGTCTGGCCCTGGGGTTGTGAATCTGAACCCTCAGTTACTGATCCATGATCCATTTTAATCCATCATGTAGCCCGGAGAGTGTGTGTGGGTGTGTGGGAGAAACTAAGCGAGGAGAGAAAGAGAACAACCTGATGCATTCCTCAATGCTCATACAATGTCATTATGTGAATGGAGTGGGTCTCACAGCCCAGCACACACACACTCACACACGATGCAGCATCTTCTGACTCAAGACATGCTGCCAGGCACTCAGGTGCCTGATCTAACCCCACCACCCCAACATCCAATTTGATTTGGCAGTTATAGGTGTTTATGATAGAGTGGATGGTCCACTGACTGGTGACCGAATGACATTTCAAAGTGATGTAAAATGGGACATAGTTACGTGGGTGGTACCTCGTTATGCCCAATTGACTCCCCGGTGTTCACACAGCCAGAGTGGCCAGGGTTGTCTGAGAGAGAGGGTTAATTCACTGCCTGTCGCGTTAAGCACTGTCCACTAAATCAAGGATCAGTTTACGACTAAGGGAGGGTATCTCACTCACACACACAAACATATAAAAGCAGTAGGTTACCCCTGTGGTGTTTGAGGGGATGACGAGTTTACTTTACCCTGCTATACTTTTCCTGCATCCTCTTCATTATCTCTTCATGAGGCCAAATTGGCAGCAAGCCCTTTAAAAATAAACACTGACACGACTGTTAACAAAATGTGACTGCAGGCAAATACAACCACGGGCAAATGTAGGCGCTGCAGTTTCATCTCTGCAAGTCTTGCTCTATCCATAATACATGAGACTGCCTCCTTTACCATGATTAAAGGTGATGTATCTAAGTGCCACAGGTGCTGCATCGCCAAATTGTGCTTTCAAATTCCAGTTAGTGAAACATGTGTACAGTCTGAGAGGGTTTCTTTCTTTCTTGCGTAAATCAATGGGCTGTTGTGACTGCTGACATTTTTAGGGGATTACAGCTGTCTCATTTCTACATCTTACACTTTCCGCTCCTGCAGAGTGAGCCAGCATTGACAGGAGCCCTGGCCAGTAACTCTAATGTCCCCAAGACTCTGGCCAGAGCTGGGCGAAAGGCCATGTTCAATCAGCAGCACCACCAGACAATATCAAAGACCAGTGGGCGAAAGGGGATGGGATTGGATGGCAAGCAGTGGCATAGAAGGAGGAGGCGAAGGAAGGGAGAATGAGAGGTTGAATCTCATCGGCTTGCTTTTAGAGATGAGTCACCAAAGAGCAGATTATTGGGCAGCATCCAGGGCAGTGGGTTCAGACAAAAGGAACAAATGTCTTGAATCACAGAGAAATTGAACAGAGAGATTACTGAGCCCCACCAATAATGAAGAGCAATGACCGTGAGCAAACATGACGATGGAACGCTCAGATGGAAGGAGGCGTAGAGAGGTAGGCACGGAGGCAGACACATGGTGGCGCAAGTTGGTGGTTAAAAATGACGGAAGGGGTTGGCCAGCATGCTGGCAACATTTACCTGCATCACCACCTGCTGCCATGCTAGCGGTTGGCTGGTAGGGGGGTTGGGTGGCAGGTTGGCACGCTCTAGCTGCAGGGTGACGTTGCGACGCTCCTCCTCGAGGGCTCGGGTCAGCTGCTCGAAACGCGCCTCCTGCTCTTTCACTGAGGCCAGGATGCTGGCAGCTGAGCGAACATCATAGTCCTCCATGTCCGGTGTTGGTGGCAGTTGTACAGATCTTCCATGTCAGGGAAGGAGGGAAGAGAAGGAGGAGGAGGGGGCACACCATTAAAGACACCCTGACCCAACAGGCTGGGCGAGTGGCATCGACATCGACAGGCTGAAGTCAAATAAAAGACTTACTTATTGGCCAAGATGGGAGACTGATGATTTGGCATACTAAACAAGCTTTAAATAATCACCAGAAACAAAAAGGCCGACATAAACACATCAAAATGGAACAGTTAGAATGACTGACTGGATGACTGGCGAGGTAGGTTCATAGTACAGATAGTTATCTGTTACAGTCAAATCTGTTTAAGTAAAACTGTGCCTTCCTATACCCTGAAGGGACAAGCTCAGATTCATCCCACAAAGGGTGACTACATGGGGAAGTCTAATACTCCAAGCTCAGAGTAGCAAAGACATTAATGAGGATGCTCTGCTGGGTGCCAATTATGTTTTTGCTTTCAGAACTCTGAGCCTGTCTTTTAATTAAGACAATCTCAGCACCACATATACAATTCAATACAGTTTTGCTGGAACAAAACAGAAGTATGATCCACCAATTCCAAGAACAACAAAGGGAATGAAACAGCACAGTGCACATTCACAAAAACAAAGATTCTTGTTTTTGGACACCCAGGAGGAGGGTGAAAAGGAATGATCTCAGCCCTACAAATGAACAATCATAGCCAGCATGGAGGAATGGCACTGCCACTGGATACAGACATGCACAGAACCATAATACAATCTGACACACAAGCACTGTTGCAGGCACCAATGCAACACATGCAAGCTTCCCAAAGCCACCCATATGGACCAACAGGCCTGGTACCACACAAACATACACACTGCCTATCATAAACAATCATGATTTTGAGATAACAGTTGCAAACCACAGTGCGCATCACTGTCATACACACTCTGATATCCATAACTGATGGTGGCGTGTTATCGAGGGGGTTGATGGCACAATAACAAATGGGGTTGGAAAAAGCGAACCACAGCAATACAGACCTAGTAGATAAGCAGGCTGAGAGGTGTTAGAAAACAGACATCCCCCAGTCTAACAGAAGCAGAAGGGTGAGACAGCAAGAAGAAGGTAGAGCTGGGAGAGAGGGGAGAGAAAAACAAAGGGAAGACAAAAGAGAAAATGCCACAGGTTAAAACAGAAATGAAAAGCAACAAGCAACACATGATTCTCCTGACTGGGTTATATTTGACTTTATGGTAAACCCGAGTCTAATGACACAGGCACAAAACGTATTAGAAAATTAGTACAGCATCATGTACGTACATTAAAAAAACAAAAACATCCACAGGTTACTTCAAGAGTATACTCTAAACTGTTTTCATAAATCTTCATTCATAGTCACATTTTTTTTTTGTAAAGCAATAACACAAGGCTTTATTATTCTAAATTTAGTAATCACATTACTGTCACCAATTAAATAATTATGTCGTTACTTCCGTTGCATGAGTTCTTCAATTATCTGCATAATAGGCGGATAGGAAAAAGCATCCAAAGTGCCAACAACAGACACACCATCTTGGGCACCCATGGACAGTCTTGTGCTGACTCCAAAAGCGGAACAGGCTGTCAGACTCCTTCTCATGACTTATAACTACTGCTTTAGTGATTAACACGTCAAAAAAGCTGGACTATAGTCTGCTATGAAGCCATGAATTGCAGCGTGAGTGACTGAAGTAAATGTGTTTCAGTGTTTGGCCCGTTAAATACAGTTCATAGGCCATTTGAATGGGTTTCATCTAAAGGTGTTAGGAAGGCCAGTCTCTCGTATTACTTTATTAAGGTCTATTGTTATATTATCTTGAGGCAATTAATATTTGTATTAAATGGTGTTAGGAAGGTCAACCTCTTTTACATTGTTTTATATATTAATATAGTTTTATTTTAAGGCTCATGGCAATACAGCACATTTATGGGTTGGAAAAGATCTTGGTCATGGCAAATGAACAAAGGTAGAGTCCTGCACCCATGGGTAACCTGCAAAAATTAAATACATGCGTCATGCGGGCAGGCAGTGGATGAGAACCAAAATATACTTTTTATTTTTCAGAATAAAACAAATGAAAAGGATGTGCAGTATATGTGTAATATTTTGACAACTGAATTACTAATATCAAGCCACAATCCTTTTACTTTGAAAGTCAATGACACGTTTGACCTCACCATCACATTCGTCACTGATGTGGAGGACTTTGAAGCCCAAGGACAAAGTTGCAGCCTACATTGAGTTCAAGAAACCCAAAGATTATCCTTTTGAAGTTTTATAGTGGTGGAAAGAGCATGGTACAATGTTGCCTAACCTGGCAGTGATTGTGCGGAATGTTTTCACCATCCCGGCATCGAACGGAGAACCCAGCCTAATGTGAGTGACTGTAGCCTGTGTTTAATTACGGGTGCAGGTCAGGTTGCAGGTCTTTTCTTAACGGGTGCAGCCAAGTGCAGCTTTGATTTAGACAAAGTGATGGATAACAGGTCGGTTCTGGTGCTTAGCTTTACGGGTATAGGCGGGTCCGGGTTTTCAAAAGGGGACCCGTGCAGGACTCTGGTTTAAGGTATGGTTATGGTTGGGCTACTAAAACCCTTGAGGTTAAGGTTAGAAAAAAGATCAGCATTACAGTCAAAGAAAAGCACACATAAAATTCATATTTGAAAAAAAACATTTATCCCTCCAGCCTTACTTTTTGCCTCTCTACATCACCTTCTGCACTGGCACTGAACATCGGCAATGGACATAAATTGCAACTTGTGTAACTGTCAAATATAAAATCAATTGCTAAAATGCAGGGCTACATTTTAAGCCCCTGTCTTGTTTAGAGGGCATCTGTCAAAAACTAGTTTTACATGGCGCATACTAAAAAACACATTTGCATTTAATTTACAAGTTTGCATTTAGAGGATTGGATGCATAATGCATAGGGAGGAGGGGACCAGGGGCTCAAACTGGGTTAGCTCAGGCCATGTGTGTAGTGTACTTTAGTATGCAGATGTGACATAATGTTCTGGCCTTTGACCAGACTGCTCAATCAGACACCGAAAGAGATGTTTGTCAGGCAATCAGAATTCACAACACATGCAACAGAAACGTGTCATCCTGGGGTCAATTTGGGCCAGTCAGCATCATTTTAAACATGACTGTGATGAGATAAATCCTTGTGTCCAAGTGTGTCAAAAACAAAAACATAAGGTGAGTGTTGCTCTCGGCGCCACAAGTTTAAAGAGAGAAGGTACTTTACAAAATCCAAGAAACAACAGTGAGAAGGAGAAGCTGTATATAAAAGCATTTTGGATATCCTCCAGCTGATCTTGCCACCAAAACAGACAAAGATTGAGGAGGGGTGGTTTGGCTCAGCGGGGGATGATCGATGCAGATGCAGCCATTAGAATCTTAAACAGGTCGGATTACAGAAACAGAGTGTGTGTGTATTTAAGTGTGTGTGTGTGTGTGTGTGTGTGTGTGTGCGCATACGCAGGATTCATTCTTCACTATAGTACCTGGTGAGTGTGAGGCCCTTATTCCCTTTGAAGCACACAATCCCTCTTTGATGTTTGTTGCACGCTGATCATTTATTTATCTGGAGTGGAGTCTTGTCTGACATGACTCTTCCTTCACTAACGCAATACATGCTGAGGAGCCTGTGTTTTCAAAGTTAAACTCCACATCCATGTGAATGGAAGAAAACATTCCTTTGGTTACTTTACCTCTATATGGGAACATGATTACTAATTACTTAGTTTTTTCATTCTCAAATCAGGTATTGGTCATTTGGAAACATTATTCTCCCTAAAATATTCCTGGCTGGCGTGAGTTTAGAGAATGGAAACAGAACTGGGTAATGACTACTTGCAAAAATAGCATCCTTATCTATTTTCAAAGCTATCTACTACTCAAGATAACCCACAGCAATCGGGTACCATAAGCCATTTTGATTGGACATACTTGATGACGGGCTCTAATGATTCACACCCCTCGAGGGTTGGGGGGCAACGTAGCCATTGCTTCCTCAGTCATAAAGGGAATAATATGGCAGGCATGTCAGCTACACCCCACAGCTTATCATTAAACAAACTTCTGGGGCTACTTAAAATAGCACAGGGAGGGGCATCTGAAGAATTCCCCTCTGCCATCATGACAGCCCTGCTTTTTTTTAAAGCTCTGGTTCAGCAGATGTTTGCTAATGGCCTGCATCAGAGGGGATAAAAACACAGCAGCCTAGATCTGCACGTTTAACCCCATCCTCAATTACACATGCCCTACTTAGTTTCAACTTTATGTGATGGAAATGTATCAATTCCAAGGGCAGGGAGGTCATTGGTCGGTGCCACTTCTGGGATTTTAGGAGTGGAGGGAGATTAGATTTAAAAAATGGAAAATGTTTAATTAATTCCACAAAGGGAAGTGTGTTGGATTTTGACTACTCTTAAGGCGTAAACATCTTTAATTAAAAGGAAAAACAGGCTCGTATTCCATGTGTAGAGTTGATGTGGCACCTCAGTACCAGGCTCACTGTTGCGAGGCTTTTCCTCAAGTATGAATGCACTTCAGCACAAACCCCCAGCTCTAAAAATAGCCCAGTAATAAATATATCCACACACACACACACACACACACACACACGGCCACAATTTTGAGTGTGGATCGGCAGATGAGATGCAGTGTTCACTCACTTCAAAGGCTTCCTGGAAAAATCCGGTAATAAATCCTTGGCACCTTATTCATCAGGTCCATTGGACTCCCAGGAAACAAATCTTCCAATGACAAGAACCTCTGCCATCATACCTCTCTCTGTAGTAAACTGGCAAGCATTTAAGTGATGTTATTCTCGAGAACAGCTTTAAATGAGCCAGCAGCTATAGGTCTGGTTATCTCACTGTGTGACACCAAAACTAAATCACAAAAATAGGGCTGTGAGGGAAAAGAATGTCCTGTCTGTCTGAACTAAAACCTTGGAGATTCTCCCATTGCAAAGATGAAATTCTTGTTTTGTCTTTATGAGAACTTTTTTGCCTTAGGAAACATGCAAGCTGTCTAACCGGAGCAAGCCGGGACGACCAACATTTGATCTTTTGGCTCTCTTGTTCCTTTGGCACACTGGTGAAAAGCATCACAAACTGGGCTGGTTGGTATGAGTCAACTGTGTGGAGTCGACTGACATTATACAACTTGATTCTAGTTGTTACACTGTCACTGCCTTTTGAAACCACCCATGTGGAAAAATACCAAGTATGGCTTTTACCACAAGGCCACCCTACATCTGTAAAGAGAACCTGTCATTCACTGAGGACTTGGTGTTAAACTCTTCATGCTTTGCAGCCTATGGCTGTCTTGTGATTTTTAAGAGAGTCAAGTGAGGTGTTACCCTGCAAAGAAAACCATACTTGATCTAGGAACCCATTGCCCAGTGATGATGAGAAAGCATCTGGCACTGAGGGTTATTATTTTAAGCTGATTCGGTGTAGTCAGATGTCTGAGTCAAGACTTCCTGTTCTGTATGCCAGTCATTTCATTTTTATCCGTGTATCAATGCAGATTTTTTTAAAAAGCTAACCAATATCACGATAGCCAATGGGTCCTGAGATTGCATTTTGTCCAATGTGTCCCGCCTCTCGACATGGACTGTTTACCTGCTGTTAGGGTTGGAAATTAGCACGAGCCACAAGCCAAAAGCTGGTAAAATATGCAGGTGGCTGCTGAATTTGCTTCACTCACCTGTTAAAACACAATTGGTCGATATCACTTGGACTACAAATGGAAACCAGAATACTTATGATATCAAAGCCTACAGATTCTACAAACATATGCAGAAACTGTTTATAAAGATGATATTTTACATTTCAATAATTCAATTTTAAAGCAACAGTTTAACATTTTGGTTAACAAGCTTATTTGCTTTCTTGCCAAGGGTAAGATTGATACAACTCTCATAAATATGAAGCTATTGCCAGCAGTCAATTAGCTTTCAACTTAGCAGAAAAAATAGCCTGTGTCTGTCCTCTAAAGCTTGCTAATTAACATCATATTTACTATATCTGC
The DNA here is from genome assembly GCA_035609425.1 of Epinephelus awoara. NCBI lineage: Eukaryota > Metazoa > Chordata > Actinopteri > Perciformes > Serranidae > Epinephelus > Epinephelus awoara. Next base: position 32,651,158 of record CM069302.1, read on the forward strand.
TGAGTACTAACAGTGTAAAAGTGACATTGTACCAGACTATTTTTGGCTGGGCACAGTGACTACAAAATCAAAATAAGTAGGCCAGGTAGGTTTTCACATAAATCATAAATCAGGAAATCAAAGTTCCAGTGCACACCAGGATTGTCTGGTTGACACTTAAGTTATTGACTATTCATTGAAAACAAAAGGGAGTAAACTACACGTTTGGCATGTTGCTTCATCATCTGTGCAGCACACAGCTAAAGTAATATGCAAAATGCTTGCTCTGCTCCTTTTTGTTTTTAATATTAGCTGTCAATAAAATAAGTGTCAACCTGAGTATCCCAGCGTGCACTGGAACTTTGATTTCCTTTTGGTTCACTGCTGGCTCCCTGGAGAGAGACACAGCTGTGCAGAGGGTATCTACACTATTTAAGAATATGCACAATATAACTGATTAAAATGAAAGAGCTGCGCAGGAAAGTGCAAAAATGTGTTGTATGGTATGTGCATAGTTTCACAATGAATACGCAATGTATAGAGATAGTAGTCCAAAAGGATGTGCAGTGATGTAACACTTACTGTATAGACAGATTAAACAATACAGACATAGATGCATGTGGACAGACCAAACAAACATAAACACATCATTGTTCACAGCTGCAGAGCTGGTGGTAGGTGGATTATGTAAACTCTAAACAGAGCCAGGTCAGCTCCCCTTGTTTGCAGTCCTGATGCTAAGCTACTCTGCTGCTGACTGTAGCTTCATATTTAGAGGACACATACAGCATGAGAGTGGTATCGACATTTTCATCTAACTCACAGCAAGAGGGTCAGTTAGCATATTTCCCAAAATGTTAAGTATTGCTTTGACTTTTGTCTCACATTAGGAAATAGAGCAGAAACAAAGGAGGACCTCAGCTACTGAGGAGGTCGCCCAGAGCAGAGGCGCCGGGTGGTGGGTGTCTTGAGGGGTTATTAGGGGGACAGGGCAACTGCTTGGGAGGTAAAGGATGAGGATAATTGAGTGTGACCGTCAGTGCCCAGTATTGAGTTAGAAACATTCACCTGATTAGGGACTAGGTGGGTGGGGGGTCCTTTCTCCCCCCTCACTGCCAATTTGCCCCTTTCCAGAGGCTGTAATTGCGTCTCAAATTAATTCCTTGTCTAAACTCATCATATGCCCATCTGAGGATGCAGCTCTCAGTGGCACAATTGGGTACTTAAAAACACCTGCTCCTCCCTCCCACTGTGCATGTGTGTATGCGTGGAAGTGGTGGTGGGAACAGCCTTCAATCTTGGCTGCTGATAATACATTCATGCAGTCAGAAAGCAAATTGACGATATTAGGGGGTATTGCTCTGCCTTAAACTGTCATTTCAGAGCCAGTAATTTCAGGCTCTTCAGAGAATTTCTCTCCTTGGCTAAGCTGTCCAATATGTCAAAGCTCTTACAGAGAGTGACTGACAGTTAAGTGATTCATCATAATGACAATCTGCTGTGTTGGGAATTTCCACTCACCAACAGGAAGGTTTTTATGAGTTTTGCGGATCTTTAAAAGCGCTACTCTTGAACATGAACGTCAGTTTGAATTAGTCCTACTTATGAAGAAAAACAGACAGGACAGTTGTACGTAAGTGTTGCAATTTTTCAAAACCTTTTTAAGAGCATATCTGCAGCAAAGCAATGTCAAGCCTTCTTGCATTCTTTGTAAGAATGCCATAAAACACATTGCATAATAGATGGAAGTGGCAGCTGTAACCCAGAGTGTTAGCTCAAATCGCCATATTCTGCAAGCTACCATGTAATGAATGGTTGGAAGATGACTGTCATTTCCAATATATATTTAATATTCTAAGTAGCACTGGACTGATAGTAATGTTTTAAAAAGATGCAACTCGTTAGATGAAGAAAAAGAAAAAAGGCACTGTCACCAGGAATGAACCTCCCTCCAATTTAAGATTCCAGACGTTATTGCTTTGAGGAACATTAAAGTGAGTGTTAATTCCCAGAAGGGTACTGCAGAGTGATACCAGGATAAGCAAAGCTTAGCGAGGTGCGTGGAGTCCATAGCTGATCACTTTCACAGCTAGAAGAAAAGAAATGTAGCCGTTGTTTACCATCCATTTTTTATTTCATCCCTTTTCTTTGAACCGCCTCGCTGTGTGGAGGATTTCAGGCTGGAAAACACTGACACACACACACACATACAGAAACACGCACACACAGACAACTACATGCACAAAATACTTTTACATGCAAATGTCTTCGCTAGTCTCTTTGAAGAGACGGAGCAATTCATAAGACTTATAAATACCATATACTTCACCATGACAGAAACATGCTACAGAAGAGTGTGGGATGTACATAGTAATAGAATAAGAATAGAAGGAACAATGAACTGTTTGTCATGGTCATTTGACTAGTACAAAAGAAAATAATAATTGCTGTTAGTTGTTATGGTGACAACATGTGTCATTAGGGCCGCAGAGTGTGTCGCACTCACTCATTTGAGAACATTTTTTTCTTTATTAAACTGAAAAATACAACTATACATCAATCCAAGTTTCTCTCTTTCACCAAACTAAAAATACCTTAAGCTTAATTGTCTTTTTAACTTGTCGTAAAACACATGTTGTTTAAACTCAACAGAAACAAAATAAAACCCTCCAAAGCCGTCTTAGTTTGTCTTGTTACTCATCTAGTTAGTGTGTCCACTGTTCTAACAAACCCCAACTCTGGTTTGGTCAAAAAAATCCTGAATTCTCCGATGATAGATGTGATAATATGCTGATCTGCATGCTGTTCATCCCCACGGTGAGCTACAGCTCTCACTCATTCTTCGGAGGCAGCTACAGTTTCAGTTTACATGTTTTAAGAAACATGCAATTAATGGCAACAAAAGAAACAGGGAACAAACGAAGTTTATACAGACATCATAGCCCAATACAATGGTTGCAATGGCAACTGACCATTCTGCGATGCTGATGTGATTGAGAACATCCGTTCTAATGTAACTCCATTTCTATGAGAATGTACAAAACTTCGACAAACAGCAGTATGTCTTAAATGCCTTCTCTTCCATTTCAGAGTTTAACATCGCATTACATTCTGAGGTCTTACCCCACTCCCTGATTAGGGACTATAGAACAAGCTTTAGTTCCTAAAATATGAGCAGCCAACAGTAAGGAGGTCAAGGTTCACAGTCAAGTAGCATCTAGATCATTTCAAGATAAAAGTCGGTTCTTGATTGTGAGGCCAAGCAAAAATGATTAAAGAAGCAACAAAGAGGTTTCTTAAGCTAAAAGCAATACTCAAAGCTTTGATAGAAATGAACATCAGTCACATTTCTACCTCTTTGTTCTATGTCTTTCAGAGAGAAAAGGAAAAGAGTGTCTCCAAGTTTAAGCAAAGGCATGCAAAAAAGAGAAAGTCTTTTGCAGCGCCTAAGACATCCAAATTGCAATTAAATGTCTCAGGCTGTATCTTCAACAGGTGACAGACTTCAAACACGCAATTACACTGTTGAGTCTGTCTTTAGAAACTGGACCAGAACAAACGTCCTCTCCTGTTCAACTGTAAAACACACTAAAAACTGTGAAGAGAACTAAGACCGCTTTTCAACTGACATTTACCTGAGCTGATTCAACTGTGAGAATTATTGAAATCAGAACACATTTCCTGGAGGAAAAAAAGCTCCTGAAAGTATTGAAATAAAAATCATACAAGGCAACTCGGCGACAAAGTGAAGTGAAGTGAAGCTCCCTCGAGGAGAGATAACAGAGAAAGTGAAGTCTTGGATTTGCAAACCAAAAAAAAAAAAAAAAAAAAACTGTCAGAAAATGTAATTACTGCAATGATGAGCTGAACAAAGTGATTAAAGGAGGCTGGAGGTGTAGAGAGAGAGAGGCGGGGGTACCTTTGATGTCGGTGAGTGCCGTCAGACCACAAGTAGACTGAGGACAGGCGTAGCTCTGTTAGAGTCGACTCGTTTGCTCAGTTCGCCAGGGGAGATCTGTGGGAAAAAAACAAGGACATGGAAATAAGTATTCAGCCAACCCGCTGACAGTGCATTATTAATATAGGGCTCTTATGTAATACAGACACACACATATACAGTATACTGGATTCACAACTGTAATCTGATGCTGGTGCTGTGCTCTCAAGCATAGTGCCCCCTCTGTAGGTATTGGTTCATCCTCTACTGCCCATTACTTGTGGTGTGCCACAAGGCTCAGCTTTAGGTCCACTGCTTTTGTTTTATATTCTTCCTTTTGAGGACATCATTTGCAAATCTAATTTTCATTTTTATGCTAACGGCAGCCTGCTGTATGTACCTGGTTATAATGTCAGTGTTGCAACTCTCATTAACTCCTGGATGTTTAATCACTTTCAGCTAAACTACAAAAAAGATCTTTTTATTTGGTCCTCCCAACTCCATTCAGCTGATCCATATTAACCTTGACAATTAGTACTGAATCAACAAAGCTGTTCAGCATCTAACCAAAAGTGCAAAAAGAAGTAAAGTGCAGAGTAGTGCGCATATTGCTAGTGGTAGTATAAAAAATGAATAATAATAAACAGTAAAGGGTGGATATGAAAATGCTAGATATATACAGTATGAGCGGTTTGAGCAGTATTAACAGTGTGTAATGAATATGTGGCACACAGTAAGGTGCACGTTATTAAACAAAACATTTCTTTGGATGTAATTTATGCTCAGAGATCATCTGATTATGTTTCCTGTGTGTTGATATGTGTTCATGGGAAGTAGTGGGCGTCCATTTTGCACTGAGCGCTGCATGTTTGTCAATTTTTCTGGTTGCCAGGGTTTTTACACACTGGAGGGTCTGGACAAATACCAAAAAGACCAACCACTACATTGCTGAACAACAACAACAAACCACACAGACTGGTGGGTCCATCCTCTCTCCCAGTGTGCTTCAGCCTTCTTTTCATCCAGAGCAGGTACTCTACCTTGTGCTCACAGTTTTACCTCTGCGGATATTCCGTATCATAGCAACAAGAGACAACTAAAGCATTTCAGCTGACATTTTCAGTGGAGGAAAAACACTTTGTTGGACACATGGCCTTAGGAGAGTGACACCCGCAAATGTCCAACCGATGAAAAATTGGTCAGACAGCATATTGACTTACCAATCAACCAACAGGTGTAAGCTCTATCGTGTACAAGACAGAAGCAGAAAGTACTGTGTGAAGATTGTTTAACCTAGAGAGATATTTTTGCATGTGTGACACACTACACACATTGCACACCTCAACAAATACACTTACAGTATACAAGGTTCCACCAGGATTTGAACTTGGATTACTGGAATCAGAGTCCGGAGTGCTAACCCTTACACCATGGAAACACTACACCATGGGAACACTGTTAAATGTGGGGCTAGAAATCCTGGACTTCTATTTATGTCTGGACTTAGTTTAAGCCAGAGATCTCCAACAACTGTAGCTGGTCCAAAATATGGCAGCAAGGACTTTAGCTATTCAAGTATGCATGCTGGAGGAACTTGGGCTCACTAGTCTTGTATCAACCTTTAAGTCCCTTCTTAATACATATTTCTCCAGACAGGCTTTTTTATGTGGTGCTGGCTGATGTTCAAAAACAAAACATTCAGGCCATTTTCTCCAGAAACTTATATTCTCCAAGGAAACCCAACATAGTAATTATAACACAATACAATTATATGAAACAAGAGATACGACAGCATTTATTGCTTTGCAGTAATAAGGATATTTTCAGACTAGGAGCTTCACATAAAGAACTAGTCTGATTAGTCATTCTTGTCTGGCCAATATCTGATTATTCATAATGAGGCAACACATACTCGATACTTTCAACAAACCAATATGTCAGTCTGACCTTAATATTCACTCTGCACCACCTCAGAAATATAGACATCACAGACACACACAAAGAGAGAGGGACCAGTGTCCAATACTGCAGTGCAAATTGGTTTTGATGCTTCGTACCATGGGATGAATCATTCTGCCATACACGCCAACCTGTCCAGTGGCTCTGCCGCCTTTGATGGCTGGAGAAACAAAAGCCTGGCAGCAAAAACCGCTGGATCGACTGCAACCTTGAAGGTGTCACTGATGATGAAATCAAACGCACCCTTACACACGCTTCCTTGCAGGCCAACTTTCATTTCAAGACTATGGGTTTAATAGAGTGTAATGGTTTCTTAAAAATTGCCTCATACTTCAAGCAATACTTCACTCTAGTGGAATATTTATTTTAAAAAACTAAAATTCCCAAAATGAGTTCAACAGCAGTTCATTTCAAATTATTAGCTGTTGTGCAGAGATGGGTTTCAGACTTGATAAAAAATGTTTGAGAGCAAAATGAGCTTGTCTACAGAGTAGGCGAAATGTGGAAGAACACACATTTCTTAAATTTTTATCACAGCTCTTCCTTTACTGACACTAAGACAACATCCTTGTGAAAACTTGAAACATCAAAAATTGCCAACCAATCTTTCTTGAGTTTAAACTGCATGAATTCATGCTTAAAATCAGAAACATGAACCACTGCTTTAAGTTTTAATGTACAGTCAGCTCTCCACATGATAAGTATCTCCAGATGCAGCTCTGACTTCAGGCCAAATATGCATCAGTGAGAAGTGAAGCCATGCAATGTTTCATTAACTACGATCAGAAGACACCCACAGTGAGTTAGGGAGAAAAAAAAATCGATACAAAGTCAACTTTCCTCTCCAGGTTTTAGCTGGCACTGGGATTAGAATATCTCGCCCTCTCCAGGGATTCCTGGGTGTGTTCACTTCAAGGACAGATAGGCTCTGAGCACCTTGGATTTCTGGTACAAACATCAAAGGTGAAGCTAAGCCCGGCCGCATTAGTTATCACCTCGTCTCTCTCTGTCTCTCCCTCTCTGGTCCTGGACGAGCCCTTACATCGCTCCTGAATGGGGATTATCTTGACGCACAGTCGCAGCTCACAGCACGGCTTTGATTAATTCACATTTTATTCTATTTAATGTGATGCAATGCTCTTGTAAGTGAGAGTTTCCTTTGGTTTGACAGGACAGCAGCACAACAAGCTGGTTTGGGAATGGGAAGACAGATGGTTAGTGAAGATGATAACTGAATGAATGATGCTCCCGCCACCCTCAGCTAATGGCACTTAACCTCCCAGCTGATCCTGTGGAGCTGATCACAGGTCAAGACTGTGATTATTCTGGGTGGCAGTGGAGGGTTCCTGTGGATAAAGAGGTGTTGGTAAATGGCCAATTCTGACACAGCGCGGACACATTGCTCAAGTATCGGGGGTCATGTTGCTTCAGAGACCTGTGTTAGGCAGCTGTGTGGAGTAAAATCTGGATAACAAGACACTGCTGTGCAGAAGCTTGTGTGTTCAACAAAGCATTTCCATCTGTAGATGAAGATATAAAAAAATCAGTGACTGTGCCTCAAGCTGATAGAATTTTTATACTGACATACCAACATTCAATCACATTTATTTACACAGCACCCACTCAGATGCATTTTCTCTGCTTTTGGTTCTGTGTTGACAACCTTCACCGCTGCCCCTGATGCCGCCGCCATCATTCGACAGTAATAACTGCAGAGCCCTCATGCAATATTTGCGCTTCATATCAGCGCCTGATACCTCACCTGCTGTGCATTATGCAGACAATTGCATATTCTATCACGACTTGTCCCCCTTCAACCCACATCGTTTGGAGAGCGCCCCAGTGTAATTCTGTGATTAATAATGAATGCAGAGCGAGGGTTCGCTCACTGACTGACTGACTGAAGGGCTGACTGTCTGGGGAATGCTACACTGATGAAGGTCTTTCCTCAGCTGTCAGTGCCTCTGCACACTTGCATAGAAGAACTGCAGTCACATATAAATGAACAAGTCGATAAGCAGACTTCGCTTGTGTGTGTGTCCGTGCATGCTTAAAGGTGTCATTTCATAGGTCTGCTGTGTATACAGGTTACCTGAGAATGTCGTGAGCAACCTGACTAATTATCTGATCAACTATGTAGATGTAATGCCAAATGATAATGTGAAAATCAAAATAAAAATGGAAGTATAAATTATGTGCTGTGCATGTGAATTAATCTCCGACAATACCTCCAACCAAAATAACAAAGCAGACAAGTTGACATGGCTTTTTAAATGACCCATACAGTGTTTTCTAATCTCCTGTCAGGATGCCACCATTTGATAATGTCTCACAAAACACATTTCACAAAAAATTGATTGAAAGGTGGCAGATTGATGATCAGACTGATGATCTGTCACTTCTGCGAGAAGGGTTTGGTTAAAATTGGGCACCTTAAACAATTTGGTTAAAGATATACTACGCAGGCATTGTTGAATAGCGCTGCCAGCAAAAGTGAAAGCCAACTCCAGATTAACTCTCATTTTGGAATGAGCTTTGTCCGCTTGGAGTTTTGTCTCACTATATTTGTGTTTTTACTGTGCTGTATACACAATTTTCAAAGCTTCCTCTTGGATGCTTGCTGCTTACGGTCTGGCACCTGCTTGCTACCTTTTTATAAATTCTCAGCCTCACCTGAACACTGTTGGCTGGGGGTACACACACATAAACATACCGAACACCGCGAATTAGGAGGAAAACAGGAAAATGCAGACAGATCTCTGCAGATAAATACACTACCACAGATGTGTAGTGGGTCGTAAGTGATAACTAAGAAGGATTACTTATGCAGTAGTATGTATTTTGTATTTTAGGGAAATCCTGCACAGTATACCTAACAAAAGATACTTTGCCAATTTTCAACCATTTTGAATCATAACTATATGGGTAGTATGTGTAAAACTACCCTCCATCTTACCTGTGTCCCCATCTCCCTGCTCATCTCTCAGCTCAAATAAACATGTCATCTGGTGGATTTTCACCTGCTCTAGGGCTGTCGCTCGAGCTACAGATTGTACTTTTGCATTTTCATATCCCTGCCACCATGGACATCAAGAGTACAGAAGCAGATTTAGAGAGAGACCAGCCCCTCTCTCCCTCTCGGTTTCTCAAACCCAGACCAAACTGAGCTCAAACAGTAAAACTAAGCAGTGCTGATCAAATATGAACCAAGACTCTTGCCAATTTCTCACCTAAAATGTTTTCGGAAACATATTTTAGTGCACTGTTTAACTGTACTTTGAAATAGTTTGTTCCCAACAAGCCACTATATTGTTTCCTGCGTGAAAATGAACAAGCTTGCATTATGTCACCCACCAGCAGAAGGGTTTAATCTGTCTGGCGCAGTGCAGTGCATCCTAGTTGTTGTAGGCTTTCTATCTCTTGAGCGAAAGCAAATGCTGCAGCCCTTTTCGCTGTTTTCCCTGGTCATGCAGCAACAAATTCAAAAGTTTTGCATCTTCCTACTGCATAGACAGCTCAGTTGTATAAAAAGAGCATCTTTCCATCTGTGAAATACTTCTTTGAGCTTAGGGGAAGATTGTGGTCATGGTTAAAGGAATAGTTTTACAATTTGGGAAATATACAGTTTCATTTTCTAGCTAAAAGTTGGATGGGAAGATCGATATCACTCACTTTTTTTGTGTTCTAAGTTTGAAGATATGTCCAAGAATTGATTTTTAAAAGTCCAAAATATGCTCAGACATGGGAGCAGTAACAATGTTGTCACATGACTCTCGGCAAGACAACAAATAAGCGTAAAATGTCAAACTATTCCCATAAAAGAAACCAATGTTGACTGTTAATAGAATACAGGATGCAAAAACAGAAATCAAGACATTTTACTCTGTCTAAATGTATTAAGGAAAAAAGTTTTACATTTGTGCTCTACAAAGAGGATGAAGGCATCCTTACTTACTTTTTAAATGCATTTTATGCACAGTGTTCTTACTTTTAGCTTTTGTTTTTAATGATCTATTGTTCCTTTAATGTTTTATCTTTAACGTATTTCTCTTGTAAAGCACATTGAATTGCCTTGTGTATGAATGGTGCTATATAAATAAAATTGCCTTGCCTTGCCTTACTTTGTATACTAGCCTACTGAGCCATAAGGAAGCCCCACTGTATACACGCATCAACAGACCTTAATATATGGGCACTTCTCAGCAGCTAAAGTCAGGGGATGAAGTATTGTTGTGCCTCAGGTTAGCATATGACTCATATTCCATGTCATCCATTTTCTCTTCTTTTACCCTGTTCTTCTCTTCATTGTCTCCTCACTGTATAGTCTAATAAAAAAAGAAAAAGTTGCAACCTATTGCAGCTGGTTTGGAGCACTCTGTGCACTGACAGAATCCTCTGACAGCCTGGTATTTCCAGGTAATTGTGCAGCTGAAAGCAGAACTAAGACACATTGTGCTGCAAATGCTCCTCCTGTGTGTGCAGGCTGTGTTTGCAGAGAGCAGCAGCTAATTGTATATTCCAAAAGAAAATTACAGTCCATCATCATTAGTTCAGACAAACAGGCGGGCTTGCATCATGCGAAAAAGAGGAGCGCTTCGGGTTTTAGAACTCCGTGCACTCTTAGAGAGCTGACCTTGGCTAATGCTCGTTTCATTTAAGGCAGGAAAAAAATATTCTGCCCCCATCAGAACTTACCACTTTTCAAGATGTAAATAAAGAAAGCGTGATTGAAAAAAATGCCCTGGCAAAGAGAGAATGATTTCCTGCCAAAACAAAGTAACAGAGCTCGCTGAGAAGTTTGAAGGGTACAAGGGGAAGGAGGAGAAATTGATTAGCTTGTTTGTTCTTTGGACTGTGCACAGTTTTAGGTTTTCTTACATGTTTCAGCAGGTTGCTGAAAGTTTAATTTGTTACAGATTCATTACACGCAGACGGTGATCAGTAGTGTGATCCACAAGCCACAGCCTTGGTACAGTATTATCATCATCTAATGAATATTATAACTCCAACATGGGGAACCATCCTGCCCCACTGTACTCCTTGACCCTGTTACTATAGCTTTTAACAGAATCCCCAGAGAAAAACAAATACTGAAATTACTGACACCAGTAATACTTTGAGAAAACAGAGAAACAAAAGACTCCCCCCTCTTTGTTCTAAGTAAAATCATATCCCACAATGCAGCACACAGCCTTGATTAAACTAACCACAATGGGTTGAAAATGTCTATAGAAACCCATTAGCTTGTTAAATTGTTGAACTGAAGCCAGCAGTCTGGATGTGGATAAAGAAGTGAAGGAAATTGAACTTGTTACAGATGCACTGAAGGTCATTCATTTTAACTTTACTTTTCAAGTTGCAGACTGGAGGTTCAGTTATGCAGCCTTGTGCTACCTGATGAAAAAATGCAGTCTTGTCAAATAACATCTCAGCAAAAGCTAGCCACACTAGCTTATAACTATTCAGGTAAACTTCTTTGTTAGCCTGCTAACTTCCCATAACCAGTAATACCATGATAATGCATGAACAGGGAAACTGGGACACTGACTTGTTTGCAAGCTTCCTTCTTTGCTATGCAACATTGTCACTTGGCTCTAAATTACCTCGTGAAGCCTATTTGGCTACACCCACTGAGGTTTAACTCAGCCAATATGGTCACTGTCTCAAGAGCAGCTGGAGATTGATAGAGTGAGATGAACGTTTGCATTACTATGCTATATAAAGTTAATTATATGTGACGTTGCACAGTCCACTCAGCCATTAAATGAACCTAAAATAAACTTCCATCTGTATACAGTTTGACTTCACCATGAAGTTACGGCCAAGATTTTGCACATGCACATTTATTGTGCATTGCCAATGAAAACACAACTGTATTTAAAAAAATAAATAAATAAACAAAAAACATGGCTGCATTGGCTGGGGAGTGCTGCTACAAGTACCAGCGACACACTGAAATACAAACCAGAAAGGTTAAATTAAGTATCAGATCCACAACTTTGAAGCGATATCAGACGCCCCCTAATCTTTGCACAACCAAACAAATATGTTGGCCAATCAAATACCTACATGTGCCTGACTGAAGATTATGTGCATCGCTGGGTGGCTAGGCAGTATTTACAATATATAATGGGAGGGGGAGGAAACATCCCCCTTTAATATTCAAATATGCTCGAAATGTCCCTTTGAATATATTGACAGAAAATACAAGGAATAAAATGTTATGTTGCGTCAGGCAACCATGCACTGTCATCCTAAAAAAGCTATTATTGTTATTAACGGTTCTTGTATTATATAGTATTATGTATTAAAGAGTGGTAAACAAGAATGTAATATAAGTGTTACATAGGCTATATCACTGTTGACTTTTATAGTTTTTTAAAGTGTTCCTAGATCATAAAAAAATATCATGAAAATGGTAATTGAAATGTCACTGTGTACACTTTCCCTGTGCAGCTCTCAATTGTATGCTGACTCCCTAAAATAACGCTCAGTCATCAAAACATTGAGAAACTGTCATCTAAGATTTTTGTTTTAAAATGCTCTTAAATAATATGTTTAGCTGTTAAGCTCCTAAAAATTTGTCTTGGGTGGAAAACTGTTCTCCAAGCCACCCCCCAACCACATGTCAAATAGGTGATCATGACCCTACTGGGTGGCATTTGCTTTTTCACACAGTGCTAATGTTTGAATATAGTTCTATAGTCATATTGCACACTGAAAAGTATTTAATCTTTTGTAGGACAAGTCAGTATTTAATTTACCATAAAACTTAATTAATTAATATTATTAATATTAATAATATCAATATTAAATAACCTGGGCTTTTATTTGCTTAAATCACTGAACATATATATATATATATATATATATATATATATATATATATATATATATATGTATATATATATGTATATATAAAAATCCCATAAATATATGGGACAGGACTTTAAATCCTTTCACACAAAACAGTTGCTCAGCAAAGATTGGAAAATACAATCAAATTGTTTACTTAAACCAGTATGAATATTACTTGTATAAAAATTAGAATTCAGATAATATATCAATATCAGTCATTTGATCTAGCTCCAACAGACAGTGCATTAGAGAGAGAGAGTTACATCACTCGCAAATTACAGCACCCTGCATACAACTAGATTTAAAGATTGCTATGAAGTGCATCAGTGTTTCTATTAGATAAGCACAGAGAATTTGATTGGATTTATTATTTTCATACATAGCTTTATAGTGTAGTTGATACACTTTCTATCTGTTCTCACTCATGGTTGACAAACATTTGCAGGGTTTGTCCTGTAATAGAGAACTGGAATGTCATTCATTCATTTCTACAACAAATCGCAATGTTTTTATTATCATGTTGACAACAACACACTAATGTCAGCAGACAGAAGCAAATATCCCAAACCAAGAGCGCGCTGAGTTTGTCTAATTCTGTTTAATATGGGCCAATGCATTCCAGCCCATCTCTGTTCTGTCTTGTTGTGCCCCAAGAGAGCAGTAAAAAGTAATAACCTGCTTTATACAGAGCTACCTTTCTGCCTCTCTGCCTCTCCGATGCTCTGGTCAGACCGCAGGGTCTAATAAGACCTTTGGCACAGTAAGAAAGCTGTTAGCATCGTCTCAGTCCGCTGCTTGAGTCCACTCATGTCTCCTCTGACACAGAGTTCTGACTCTGTCAGCTGAGGGACAAAAACTTTGAATCACATTTACAAGGTGAAGTGAGTGGAAACATTTTATCAACTGTAGGTTTACATTGATATATCAATATATGAGGTAATGGAAGTTGTAGTAACATTAGTACAATAGTACAAGTCTCTGCTTTCCAATGTTTACTGTCTGCGAAGTCAGGCAATCAGTCATCATAATTTTCCACATAAAGAACATAATGCTCTGCTGTTGAAAGTAGATTACAAATGAAGTCATCCAATCTTGGTGGGAAAGAGCTGACACCTTTTCCTTCAAAATGATTAATCGCACCAACCTAAAACAAATCCTGTCACAGTTTGATGAATGGTAGGTAACATAAAGCCTTGAATGATAACGCTGACATATCGGATAATCTCAGTTTGAGCGGGATTGAATGATAAGATTCAGGTGAGGAATGACTGAAGCACAGACTATAGATTTTTGGAACTCTTTTAGGTGTGTGTGAGTGAGTGTGTGTGTGTGTGCAGGTCAACCCCCAGGGAGGGTGATTGTGAATTCAACCCCATCACCCTTGGCATCGTATGAACCATATGGAGGATCAGTCTCCCTGATGTAACAACAACGCCTGGCTGAGGAGGAGTTTTTGCACGCCCTGCTGCTTTGAATAAAAGATCCGTGCCGGGATTTGTGCGTGACGGGCAGCCTCGACCCTACACTCGTCAATTATGTAATGTGTACCACCGCAGCCTGCTGAACCGCTCGCCTCTCATCATCCGTAGCCACTAAGACAGCAGAAGACTTTATCTGGGGTATCAGAGGATGAGAAGTAGGGGAGAGGGACGGTGGGATGGGAAGAGAAGAAGGCAGGTGTGTGTGCGTGTGTGTGTGTGTGTGTGTGTGTGTGTGTGTGTGTGTGTGTGTGTGTGTGTGTGTGTGTGTGTGTGTGTGTGTGTGTGTGTGTGTGTGTGTTGGAGGTGTCAAAGCCGTAAAGAGATCAAACATTGTTCTGGGATGTTATCAACTGTGTCTACTTGCAGTGGTGGTGAGGAGAAGCACTGCTACACCATGCAAGTCACACTCTCACAACTGAATGTATGAAAAAAACGTGGTTAAACCATGAACAGAATGCAAACACTGATAGGGGCAGAAATGGATTACACTGTCAGAAAAGCATTAATTTACAGACATTTCACTTAATGGACCCTGGCTGATAGAAGTGTATACAGAGGCTTTAAGCTGTTAACATTTATGTCAGTCTAAAACGTCTGATAAAAGATATTCTGCAAATGAAAAAAGACCAGAAATTCACTTTGGTGTATTAAAGCGATGCACTACATCCCTGCAAACAACACTGAATTAAAGGTGACCGAGACGCTTCCCTTTCTTGTTTTTTTTCCTGCTACGAGCCACAGTTCATTACACAACAATAAACACTTTGTTTATGCCCATTACTGTGTAATTAAGAAGGACATATTGTTAGCAGAAGCAAGCGGATAAAAACTCCAGGGGAGAACAACTGATTAATTGTTGACAATCCTAAGTCTAATTGCAGTTAACTGCCGAAAAAACACACAACAACACAGCCATTCATGCGAAGTCAGGCTTGAAAATGCGTGTGTATGTGGAGTGGACTTCCAGCATGAAGGTCACCACTGGTGCCGACACTGACAGTTACTGACAGATCATGAAGTCAGCCTTGATAATTAACTTCTGTCCCCCTTCCCCCATACACAAAGAAGCATGTGGTAATTACATCTCAAAATATAACATCTAAATGTAAGAAACTTCAGAAAGCTTTGGACCAAGAACGCAATTACTAATCAGTGGAAGCCTCAAACAGCCACTGAGTGATGGGTTGGCTCTTGATACAACTGCACTTTCCCCCGGGGCATGAAGGGAATTCAGCCAAATGTAACTGGCCACCACCACATTTCTGGTAAAATAAAGCAGCTATTTTTAGAAACACAAGTATAAGGCCCAATTTCCTGAACCTGGAACGGAAAGGCGGCTCAAGTGGAGTGAAACTGGCCACTGGAGACTAGAAGAACATACCAAAAGTAATGGCTACAGCATTTCACAAGGGCCCTGTGTCTATTTTTTTGTCACGTTTGATTACACTACTAGCCCACAACCAACTTTCATTCCTGTAGAAAGAAAATTCTTCTTATGAAACTTCCGGACGTCTTGGATTCAATTGTTTGGACTTCTGCATATTTCCGATGAGTAATTCAATGCAACAACGATGAATCTCACCTACAAATAATAACAGGAAAAATAGTAAACTTCACTTCGCATTATTTTAATATGATTGGGACCATGGTGTTATGATAGTATCAAGAGTGAAAGGTGCGCCAGCTTGTAACACAGCCAGATCACATCAGTTTGAAATGCTGCAATTAACAAAATAATTTAAGGAGCTGGAAAGTCCCTATAGGGTGGGTGGGAGGGGAGCTGGATGGGTTCAACAAACCCCGGACTTTTACCCGGGAGGCTGCTGTTAAATGTTGAGCTAAACAATTTTTATTTCTCAACCTAACCACATGCTTTTGTTCCCCAAACCTATCCATGTGCTTTTGTTGCTTAAAGCTTAACCATGTGTTTTTGTTCCCTTAACCTAACCAGGTGCTTTTATTGCCTAAATTTAACCACATGCTTTTGTTGCAGAAGGAAATAAACGTAAGTGCGAGGTGTTTTACCAATGATGTAAGTTTATTTTGAAAAAGACTGTTTGCATCTAACAAGCAGAAACTGTACATTTCTTGTGAAAACGGAAGTGTATTTTGAAAAGACACAATGCAGCAAGCGTAAACTGACACAGCATCTTAGAACATCAACAACAAATGCAAGAAGATACCTAACACATCAAATGTAGATGAAAGTCCACTAACATTAATTTTTTAAATGTAAAATATTTTTTTGTGAAAACTAACTAGTTACTCCAGCTGTCAGCAAAATGTAGTAGAGTCGCAGTATAAAGGGGTGTTAAATGGAAATACTCAAGTGATGTGCAAGCAGGCAACCTCAATACTGTACGGTAACTGAGTAAATATACTAAGTTACTTTTCCCCACTTCCAATACTTTCAGTTAGAAAAACATTTCTAAACTGCAAATTGAGCTCATTTGGCTGAGGGCTAGCTGAAAGCTTATGGACATACATTTGTCTCAGAAAGCTGCTGTTTAAAGTTTTTGTGTTAGCCACCACCACTTCACCTGTGCTGTTATAAGTTCTACTGCACACCCCACAGAGGTAGAAAGTGATGGAGGGAGAGATGAAAAGTTTGTAGAACCACAAAGACCTTCTCATTTATATTGTATCAATATTCTCTCTCAATGTGCATGCTGGGGCCGTGGCAGGAAGTAGGAAGGCCGATGAGGGGGGTTGATGGAAGGGTAACATACGCTGTCTCTGAGCCGTCACTCTGCCAGACAGGGAGCCTCAATCCATCACTCCCCACACTTTGGCTCAATCCTGCCTGCTCCGCTGTGCACCTTCCACTATTGATGAAAAAGTCTCAGACCAAAACCCTGCATCTACTCCCTTTTTACCTTTGAGCGTGCTTGCAGAGTCACACCTCAAATCAATCTAACCCAGATTCAGCTGAATCGAAATGTCACTGCTGTCAAACAAAGGTGATGTGTGTTTTCAGGAATAAAAATGACTGATTCTTTCTTTGAGTATTATACTATAGGTTTTTCACACATTTCTGAGATGAAATCATAAACCTCCAGTTACAATAATGAAATTGAAACCAATATTAGTTATACGCTCTTCTCCTCTGAGATGTCTCAGATCAATGTGACCATGCCTTACCTCCATCCAGTCCAGATTTAAATTGAGCAGGTCCCACAGTCTATGCCAGCTTGGCACTGAGATGCACCTCAGTGTTGCCCAGAGTTTTATAGCTATAATTTAACATCAAATGTCAGGGCTTTGCACACTGAGAGACAATTAAATCCTTGTTTACCCAGATGAATCATTAACTATTCTGGAAATAAAAACAGTCTTTTCTCTACTACCGGTCATTTTGTTTACAAAAAGGCTATTGTTGATAGTGTTTACCAGAGTCAGACTGATGAATCCAAAAAAATGCCCTTTGTAAAGATTTGCATCCTTCCTTTGTTGTGCTCTCTGGCTGGTGTTTGCAGCTTTATTGGGCTGGATGGAAACTGGCCGCTGCTGCGCAATAGGCATCGTGTGACAAACACGCATCAACACTGGCAAACAACAGACCGTTAAAGAGAGGAGAGATCCAGAGGCAGAGAGAAGTCAATAAGAGTGAGAGAGAGAGAGAGAAAGGCAGGCAGGCGTAATTTCTGCTGCCAACACCTCCTGACATTGATGGGCAAGACCTGAAGTTACCTCGAGCGCTCTGAAAAAGACTTCAGCATCGGTGCATGACAGAAATTCATCCTAAATTTAACAGTCGTCAACAAAAACAAATTGACGTGGCAACAAAATGTCAGAAAAACAAGAAAAAGTGTTTCAGGGAATTTGCCAGAGTGGAAGATCAAAAACATCTTACTTGGCATATTGCTGGGAGTTCTACGGAGGCCTGGAGAGTGCAGCTTTTTTACTGCAACACTCTCCCGTTTCAGCTTCTCCTTTGAGCAAGGCACCTAACTTCAAAAGTGCAATTGCACCTGCTCTAGAGCAACTCAGGGATGTCAGTGTGTGTAAAGCATGAATAAGAAGTATGAAAAGCCTGACCATGGACAAATATAGGCAAAAGGAAAATTGCAAATCTAAAAGACTATAAGACTGAGGCTCTCCAGTGAGTATTTAAAAACCCATAGACCATTTTCTCTCGCTCATTCCAAGGTAATGTCCTCTTAATCTGTGCAAAGCCCGGAAGAATCTCCCAGTGCTATCTGGGTGATTAAACAGTGCTTCCTCGGCTACAATGGGGTGGAGCAGGCAGGCGATTTGGGAGCTGCAATTAACATCTCAGAGATGAGCAGAGACTCATGAAGGTGGGCATGGACCCCACCAAAAAAAGACCTGAATACTGGGAACACACAAACATACATATCACAAACTGCTTTTAAGGGGTCAGGGGTTACTAATATGTTGATGTGAATCACCTCAGAAAACTTATTACATTTATAATTATATCATTGAGAGATAAAACGTCTTTTCAAGGCAAGGGTGCACTTAAACTTTATATTTGAACTTAAAATTAGATTAAGGTCATATCGTAACCTTTTCACTATTGAGTAGGAGACTAATGCTATGCAATGGCTATGTTAAAAGCAACAGTTCGACCTAATGACCCTCATGACCTGGTTCCTCAAGGTAATCTAAAGACCTTGCTGTGAGCAGTTTCATGTGGGAACTACTTTCTTTTTACAAAACTACACCCACCAAGCTCATCACTGTGCAGGGAAAGGTGCGTATCTACTGCTAGCTCACCTAGAACCACTGAGCCTGGTAATGTTACATCTCATGCTGTCACAAGCACAAGCCTTTCATCCATGAGTAGATGTTCGCTTCCTCCTGTGCAGTGATACTGTTGGTGGGTGTGCTTCGGTAGACAGAAAACGGTTCCTGCATGAAAATGGCTCACAACGAGGTCTGTAGATAACCCTAAGTAACCAGGTCATAGTTTCTGGAAAGAGACTTTGCTGTTGAGTTTGTCAAATGTATTTTTTTTGACACTTTAAGCACTACAAGCTGAGTGCCATGTAGTTACAATACACTGAAAGAAGGAAGATATCTCTATGGCTGATGTCACTCTGTGACTCACACCAAAACAATCTAGATTGATAAATAGCACCACAGCTAAGAGAAATAAATGCCATTTTGATTAAAGGGTGAACTGTCCCTTGAAGTGCTTTTATTTACTGTGACAGAAAGCCATAAATGCATTGAGCAGTTTGCAGAGGAGATGATTTTGCTAGATATGTGTTTCTGAAAAGAAGCAGACAATGTTGTCTTCACTATCAACAATCTCCCGGCATCATAAACTTACTGGAGACAACAAGCAGCCCAAGCTGACCAATCACAGTTATTGTGTTCTCTGTAGCTGCTGTAGCTCAGACATGCAGTTGCATTTCTGAAGAAGTGTGCATCAGCTATGTGCTCGGGCTTTGTGGCTGTGGCTGTGGCATAACCCCTTTAACACGACTATAAACCCAGCTTTATTAACCATCAGTGGTGATGAAAGCAGACAGCAGGAAAATGTCATAGTCTGGTGTGTTCATAACAATAATAATGTAATAAAGAGACGATTTGGCTTCATATGTTTAACAGGGAAATCCTATATTACTTGTGTGCTAGTGCTACCATATTAAATTTCCCCCCAGCTGTTTCCAGTCTTTGCACTAAGATAAGCTAATCAGCTGCTCACTGTGGCTTCGTATTTACCGTGCAACATGAGAGTGGCATCAGTCTTCTCATCTAACTCTGAGCAATGAAGTAAATAATTGTATTACCCAAAGTGGCAAAAAAATCCCTTAAAAAACATCTAACTTACACTGTTTTAATGAATGCACCATATGGTGTTATTTACCACAGATGCATCTTGTCCCAAACTGGAGCAAAAGATGTGCTGATTATAACAGTGACAGAAATGTTCGTTGGGAATAATCGATCTGGTTTTGCAACAAACATACTTAATGTCACAGCCACAATCCAGTCAGCCTAATGTGATCATTTGTTCAGCGTCCAGAAGACACTGAGAGAGCGGTGTACTGATGAGCTGGCCTCAGCTCTGCTGCAGCAAGCTGGCTCGGCCACTGATAACAGGGCCGTGGCTGAAGGGAGAGAATCCCGTTACAAATAGCTTCATTAGGTCTGTCAGAATGTGCAGCTGAGGTGGTACATCTCGATTGACCCTGCACTGCCTCGGCTCCCCTCTGGGGTCAGAGCATTGCCCCCTCCTGGAATAAAACATATCTCTGCTCTTTTCACAGGGACTGTGCTTGAGCCCTGGCAACACATACATATATACACACACACACACACACACACACACACACACACAGTCAGACCGCAAGAGGCTAAATTTTATGACACTCAAATGTTAAGTGAATATATTAACACATATGCAAACTGAGGTTACCAAGATCAGACTGTTTTACAAGTAACCAGGCTCCAGATGAATTAAGCTAATGATGACTTCAAACACAGATAAAATGGCCTTTTAGTCTTGTGTTAAACAGTTTGCATAACTCTCAGTAACAAGCACTTCAAACAGCTGCTGGCCTATTTCAACAGTGAATCGATAAACAGACAGTCATATACTGTACACTTAGAACTCCATTTAAACAACATGGATCTGTGTATGACTTGATGACAGTCCTTGGAGAACTGATGAATTGCTTCTTACTCTGCTGTTACTGCAGCATGAAAACAACAGACTCCTCAAACTCAAGGTATACTTACTTTGTACTGTCATTAAATCTGAGGTATGCAGAAATCTGGAAAAGGCAAAAATAAATAGTTTTTAAAAAGGCAGAACTTGAAAGTAAACCATCCTCCTAGAGTCTTCCAATCTCCTTTTTCTGTCCTTAGCCCCTCCCACCAGATGACCACAGGCATATGCACACATTTCACACAGGAACCCAGTGTTAATCTTATTTCAGTGTACAGTTACTCACAGCCCATTTTCTCAGTCCCTCCTAGCCCAGCACTCTCTGTTTATCAGACCATAAATAAGACAAGAATTAGCTAGCTAGCCACCTCGCGGCCTCTCTGCGTCATTCCCCACCACTGTGGACTGCTTCCCCGGGAGGAGAAAGGGCAGCAGCTCGGGTGGCTGTTGTGTCTGAAATTCAACCAGTGCAAATCCCCCAATGCTGGGTGTCACAGTGGGCTGGTTGCCAATCGCAGCAACAGGTATAATCTGTGTAATGGCAGCAACAGAAAGTTTGCTGATCCAGCGGGGAGTCGTGGCTTTCTGATAACGAATTGTTTTGCCAGCCTCTGTGCTAATAAAATTCAGACTGCTGCGACCACTGACCAGGGGTCTGCTCCAGACCTGCTGTCCACTTCACAGAAGAGATGTGCATGTGTATATGCATTTTTAGAACAGCCAACCCTCTCTCCAAAATGACCTATGATTGACATAGCCTAGATTTTTTACAGCCTAAAACAGAGCCAAGAGGAAGCACAGAATTAACGGTTTTTTTCTTCAGAATTACAATATGCTCAGTTTATCATGCAATTTTTTCCTAATGAAGCCACAATTACACTGCCTACCACAGCTTTATTCATGCTTTACTTGCCACAAGTGTATATTGTACTGCAAGAGAAGACAAAACCCCATTATCAGTGAATGTTGTCCTTTCTGTAAGAACACTTTAGGACTTATGAACATGTTCATTAAAAACATTTCCTTATTATGTTAATGGAAAATGTAATCCAGGGGCATTGCAATGTATTTGGTAGTGCAAATTAGTAGTATAAACATAATTTCTGGGAGACAAGGCTGCTAATTACAACACCAAACATACTTAGCCTGTCTATCCTGTGTGGCTTGCAAAAGTGAACCATCAGAAATAAACCTGCAGCATCAGAATGACCTTCATCAAGGTGTAGCGTCACACACATTATACCCAATCATGAAAGTTAGTCTTGTGCGTGCCTTTACTGACAATGTCACTGAGTTTAGAAGCAATTATGAACACCATTTAAAAAATGAGGTTGAATTAGTCTTAAAGACGAATACCACTGCGGGAAAAATGATCTTTACATAAAACTAGGCTGTCCAGACTAATAAACACACCTGCTGGTTTGGTGATGTAATGCGAGCTTGGCTGTTGGTAATAAACAACCTTGAATTACAGGTAAACGGCAAGCTAAAACATGTTTCTGAAGACATTTTAGGTGAGAAATAGGCAATGCAGTAACAGTATCTTGGTTTGAATTTGATTAGCACTGCCTACGTTTTAGGGCTGACCCCTAATAGTCGACCAAACGTTAGTCAGCCAGAAAGGTTATTAGTCGTCAAGACTTCATTGGTCGCAGAGTAAAAAACAAACATGAAACTCTATTACAAGTTGCGCCTTGTTCAAATAAATCAAAATCTATACGACTGGACTATGTGGGAATTTAATTTGAAAGGTCAGACACAGGAAGTAACCATGACCAGCAGTCAGATAAGAGTCCCGTTAATTTAGAAGGCTGGTACCTGTGGTTATTACACAGGCTAGTTAATAACATCTCGGACAGGAAATCCAAAGTGTGGGATCATTTTGAGAAGGTGAAGGATGAACCCAAGGTGATATGTAAACTCTGCAGCCAAACATTTGTCATCATTCATCGACTACAAACATGACAAATCATCTGAAACATGTAACCAGCTACATGCCCATTAGTCACTTAGCACAATCATTACTGCTTTGCCAACAGCGTCATTAACAGGCAGCTCGCTCAGTGTGTGACGTGCACTTGTAGATAAAATATAGGCCTATATTAATGAAGGTTCATTAGTACAGTTTTGTATTTCTCTGTAATGTAGCACAGTGTAACAATGTTACTGACACTATTCTTCAGACCTCGAACTTAAACCATTGTGTTGCCCTGCCAAGAATATATCATTTCATAAATACATTAATATCGTAAACATGCAGGCGACTAGTCAACTAATAGCCCTAAATGATGACTATTGGTCACCTAGGATAATTCTTAGTTGGAGACAGCCCTACTGGTTTTACAGTTTGATCAGAGAGAGAGAGAGAAAGATCCGACTCTGCCTCTGTACCATTTGTGTCTGTGGTGATGGGCATACGAAAATGCAGAACTACAGTCTGTAGTTTGAGCAACAGCCCTATGGAGCTGAGAGAATCCGCTGGATGACATGATTTGAGCTGGGAGATGAGCAGGGAGATCTGGGTGCTGGTGAGATGGAGGGAGGTTTACCACAGCTCATTTAAACATATTATCCACATTGTTATGATACAAAGCTGGCTGAAAAAGTATCCCTTTAGGCAGTTTGCTAAAGTTACTTTTATAAAAAAAAAAAAAAAAAGTCTGGAACTTCTTTTCAAACAGAAAGCCAAAAAGTAAAATTGCCAGAATGTTTGCAGATTACGCTGCATGTCTCTACTTATTTTGCTATTTATTACTTGTAACCACCACACAGTCAGATGAGGAAGGGTGGACGGCAATTCTCCAGTAATTGGTTTATTCATGGTGACATTGAGACTCAAAGTACACAGTATCAAAGATATGTGTAAACAGCATAATCCAAATAAGACCCTCATCGAAGTATGGCCAATAGCTGGATTACTTTGTGTGTATTAGCAAAGCCACTGTTATCCCGCACCTGCAGGAGGGAGGAAGAGGAGGGAACCCACAGGAGGAGGAAGGGGAGGAGGAGGAGGAGGAGAAGAAAGAAATGAGCCGGGACGTAAGTGGCATTGATTGAACTTGTGCACGTCCGCCCTCATTCATAAACAATGATAACCTGCCACACGCTTGTGGACGATGTGTCTCCATGACAATGAGCGATGTTGGCACGCATCCCAGCAACACCTGTGAGAAACTCCTCACTAAGGGTCTAATCACATAACAAGAGAAAACAAAACAAGAGAAAACAAAGCTAAAAATCAAAGATTTACACTTAACGGGTGCATAGTGAGTATTGACATAATCTTGAGGCCATTTGCCACATTTGGGCTTGGGAAGCTCTTTTTCAGCACTGTGGCAATGTTTTACAAGAAACGTGATTGCACACACAATGTACAGTATTGATTAGTAAAAAGGGGCTTCTTTGTGGTGCAAATGGAAGTGAAATAGGTCTAACAGAGCAAAGATAACACGTCATTCAAGACTCACGGAGAAGACGAATCCAGTCACACAAGCTGAATCACGCTCCTGATAACAAAGATAAAGTTCAAACACAGATCTTAAAATGGATATCAGCTTTCATCACTGTATCGCATTTCCACAATCAAATCAGAACAAAGATAGATATGCTTCATGCTTTCAAAAACAACAGGCAGACAATGTGCTCTGGAATATGGGATTGTATTGTTTTGCAGAGTAAATGAGCCAAATGATTCCTGACATGGAGTCAATAGCTTATAGCCGCCCGACACGGTAACAGTAATCAAAGAGCATTTTGGGAATGGCAATTACAGAAGTGTCTGGGGAAATAAAGGCAAACTAAGGACACGGCCATCCAATTTCAAAATGATGCATGTACAGCATCCTTATCAGAGCTGACGCCCACAGCTAGAATGGCCTGTTACTATGAGGCTCTTCAGCTGGTTGAGAGTCGGCAGCTGTGGGGTTCACCAAAACAAAACACAAATTAGGCTCATATCTTAGCTGGGAAGGAGTGAAAGCATGCCTGCTTAGACAGGAGGCCTCATTCTAATCACTTTGATCAAAGTGCTGACAGTGAAATGTGCAACAGACTTCTCAGACTGTGCAAATCCCAAATGTAAGTTGAGACAAACAAAGAACTCCTAATTAGCGTTCAGATCACAGAGGGTATGTGAAGTGACGGAGGTTGCAGTTCTCCTTCAGCTTCTCAGCATCCGTCTTGCAAGGTTGAATCTGGCGTGCAGAAGTCGCAGTTTATGCAGACGCCCTCGCCTTGTTTTCCACACTCAGGCATCTTATTTTGGGGCGTCCTCCAGGGCACAGCACCGCACAGAGCAGTACGGTGCATGACTGGAGCTAGAGTGATTACCCATACTGATGTGCAGTCTGGTTCACACAGGCTTTATCTCTCAGGGAGCTGTGAGGTGAGTTCATGCTGCATGTGATCCCCTAAGATGTCCCACTGAGTCATGCTGCTCCGCCCATCTTACTGCCAAAATATCTTAAAATAAGGAGACTCCTTGGGTCTCCACGATACATTAAATCAAATTTTTAAAATAGAAACATGAGTCACTTCAACCACCAGACACTGTAAACATACAGGAAGTAGTCTCAAAAACAAGACAAGCTCTTTACATTTCATACAGTGGAAGAGTACTATACTTAAGGACAATTTAGTGGTACTGGTACTTTACTTGAGTTTTTCCATTTCTTCTGCATTATACATCCATTTCAAATAATATTTGGATATGCTGTACTTTTAATCCACTATAGTTTTTTTAATAGGAATAGCTCGACATTTTGGGAAATATGCTTATTTGCTCTCTTGCCGAGGGTTAAATGAAAATATTATCAGCCTCATCTGTGTAAGAGCTAGGCAACGGTTAGCTTAGCTTAGCACGGACACAAAAAGCAGTCTTAATGTAAGGACTGCAAATAGATGTATAACAATAACTAGATATTAGACCTCCAAATTGTGCCTATTCAGTCCAATAGAGTTGCTCGTCTGGCGCATACACCAGAACAAGTTTCTAGCGTCCGGGTTTACCTCTGCAGTATACGACCCACTGATTATGCGCAGTAGTCATAACCTATGGCCTGTCCACTGGTGTGTCCTCTGTTGTTGACCTGGCTGTGTCTGACCACTACTGTGTGTATTTTAACATCACCAGTTTTAGCCATCAGGAGGCCCCGGTGAGAACAGTGTGGAAACGCTACCTAACTTCTGAAGTGGCTGCAAATTTTATCTAGATTTTACAGAGCACTCCTGCCAAAATTTTACCTGCACCCTGTGATTTCATTGTGGACAATTCTAACAGTACATTAAAGTCAACACTTGACTCAGTGGCTCCACTTTTAACAAAAACAATAAAAACAAAACCTACACCCCCGTGGAGAAATGATGATATCAAAAAGTTGAAAAGAAAATGCAGGAGTGCAGAGAGGAGGTGGAGAAAAACAAAACTGACTATTCATTACGAAATATTACGTGAACAACTCAAAACCTACAATAATACAGTCAAACAGGCAAGAATATCCCACTTTTCAAAACTCATTACAGATAATAAAAACAACCCCAAATTCTTGTTCTCCACTTTCGATCTTTTAACTAGCACTAATTTTAATAAACCATCCATGACGTCAACAGACGCCCTCTGCGAGGACTTTGCAGACCACTTCAGAAGTAAAATCGACGACATCAGATCCTGTCTTTTATCCCAACAGAATGTAATTTTTAACACACCTGGACCATTGCTTTTACCTGAGGAAACACTGGAGAGTTTTGCCCTGGTTGATGCAAGGACACTTGGTCGAGTTTTCTCCCAGGTAAACCCAACAACCTGCCTTTTACATCCTATTCCCACATCACTTTAAAAAACATTTTATGGGTTCTTTGAGGAACAGATTTTAAATGTAGTAAATTACTCTCTTCACTTCTGAAGAAGAGTAATTTAGATCCCAACATTTTTAATAATTACCGACCTGTATCCAACTTACCGTTTTTAAGTAAGATTTTAGAAAAACTGGTTCTTCACCAAGTAAATTATTTTTTAAAAGTAAACAATATTTTAGAGAAATATAAATCTGGTTTTAGGATGAACCACAGTACGGAGACAGCCCTTTATAAGATTTTAAATGATATCAGGTTTAATGCGGATTCACAAAAACTCACAGTCTTGATATTACTGGATCTAAGCGCTGCCTTTGATACAGTAGATCACAACATTTTATTAAACAGACTCAGAAACCTGGTGGGCCTCTCTGGTACTGTTTTTAACTGGTTCAGCTCTTATCTCACAGATCGTTGTTTCTTTGTAAGTATGGATACATGTTCCTCCAGAACACATGAAATTAGGTGTGGGGTGCCCCAAGGGTCGATTTTAGGTCCACTTCTTTTTAATCTATATAAGCTTCCCCTTGGGGACGTCATCAGGAGGCACGGCATCAACTTCCACAGTTACGCAGGTGACACACAACTGTACATCACTGTGTCTCCTGATGACACAGGGCCAATTGATGCCCTTTTTAACTGTATTTTAGATATCAAGTCATGGATGGCAGTGAATTTCCTGCAGCTCAACCAGGACAAAACAGAGGTTTTAATCATTGGTCCTGAAGGCAAGAGAGAGAAACTTTTAACAAAACTACAAGATTTTAAACCTTCACAATGTGTAAAGAACCTGGGCGTCATTTTTGACTCTGAGCTTAGTTTTATTCCACACATCAAAAATGTAACAAAGATAGGTTTTTATCATCTTAAGAATATAGCTAGAGTCCGCCCGTTTCTCTCTCAGGCCAGTACGGAGGTGCTGATGCATGCTTTTATCTCTTGTCGTTTAGATTACTGTAATGCCCTGCTCTCTGGTCTTCCCAAAAAGACCATCTCTAACCAGCAGTTACTTCAAAACTCAGCCGCACGAGTGCTGACGAGGACCAGAGGGCGGGCGCACATTACACCAGTTTTAAAATCGCTGCATTGGCTCCCCATGTGTGTCAGGATCGATTTTAAGGTTCTTTTATTCGTTTTTAAATGTCTTAACGGTCTGGGGCCATCTTATTCATCTGACCTGCTTTTATCATATCAACCCTCGCAGATCCTGAGGTCCTCCGGCACAGGCCTTTTAATTGTTCCAAAAGTGAGAACGAAAACCCACGGGGAGGCTGCATTCAGCCATTATGGCCCTCACTTATGGAACAGCCTGCCGGAGAACATCAGGGCTGCAGAGACTGTTGATGTTTTTAAAAGGAGGCTCAAGACTCACCATGCACCATGTGTGGAGTCCACCCTAGTCTGTCTGGGTCAGGGTGGTCTCTGTGGCGGCGCTCCCTGTGGCCGTAGGCTGTGACACCTCTCAGTGTGGATGAGCTCCCCATAGGTGGTTCTTTCCTCGTTCAATATGAATGTAATATTTTTGTTGTATGTTTTTATTCTGTAAGCACTTTGTGCTGCATTTTTAATGCATGAAAAGTGCTATATAAATAAAGTTTGATTTGATTTGATTTAGTGTTTCTCCTGCTGGCCCCCAATTCCTGCTCTGCTCATAGACTTTACATCATGATGACATCACAGATTTTTAAATCACTTTTCTCAGCTTAAGGAAAGTTCCATGGATCAAATATTCAGAATAGAAAGAGTCATAATTGACCTTGTTAGCAGTTGGGGGTGTCATGTAAACAGTTTTACAGACGCCTAAATTGATGGTCTTTGGGGGAAATGCTTTTTGGGCAGCAGTGGATATTTTTTTGCTGCAATACCACCAGTGGCCATTGGGGAAAACTGGAGGCAAGGCTAAACTGCTTCCTAGGAGCCTTGGACAAGCCAGAGTATAGTTAGCTTAACTTACAATACAGCCTGAAAGCAGGAAACCGTCACCATTTGACAGAGCCACGCTAGCTGTTTACCCATGCTTCCAATCTGTTTGCTAAGTTAGGCTAACTGTCTCTTGGCTCCACCTTCTTAATTAGCTTACGAGACAGACATGAGAGTGGTTTTAACCTTCTTATCTAATGGTTGGCAAAAGCCATTAAGTGAATTTCCAGCGACTCACTGACTCACTGATTGATTGATGGACTGATTTTATGTAAGTGTCATGCACCAAGTGGTGACAAGCCAATATGGGCTTACAAGACACTAAACAGAACAACAGCCTGGATGGCCACATGACAGTTCAATAACAAAAAGTCCATAAAAGGAAAAGCAAACATTTCAGAGCAGCCAAATTCCTACTAATAACTTTGCAAAATGAGATGCTACTCACAAAACATGTTTTTATTTTTTGATACTAAATACATTTAGCTAATAACAGCCTTCCTCTGTAGGCTACTCTTACTTAAGTAAGGTTTGGAATGAAAGACTTTTCTTGTAATGGAATATTTTGGATATTGTGGTAATTTTTACTTTATTTAAGTACAGAATCGAAATAATTGTTAAACCACTGATTGTAAGATAATGTTGAAAATAAATAGGTTCTCAAGGCAAAAAAATAATAATAAAAATAGTTCACTCCTTTTGAGTTGTGCAGCTCCTCATTTTTCTTGTGTAATACTTCTGTGCTTTACGATATAATTGGAACAAACTTTGAGCTGATCTGACGCTTGCCACAAATCTTGTGACTTCAATGTGCATTTGATGCATTTCTGTTTTTCACCATATTTCATGGTAATTTCAGCAAACCTCAGGTTGCATTTTGGCCTATATTTCCTCTGTGCTGTTTAACTTCGCTACTTCAGGCTTTATTTCATCTTAAATGCCCTTTTATGTGTTATGTAAAGGCCCTTCAAATTTCCTTTTGCATGAAACATGAAATGTGCTACATAAATAAACTGGCTTTGCCTCACCATTGAAAAATGCTGGTGAAATTGCAAACAACACAGATAATTAGAAAGTCATTTTGCATTGCACTGTGTTCTTAATGTACTTAATGCAATGTCAAATATACATGTAGAAACTTGACTACTGACCCCCGTGGGTCACTGTAGGTTAATCATTGAAGCACACTACTGTGAAATGTGCTCAGAAATCACAGCCCGAGGCAACAGGAAATCTTGGCATCATGCAACTAGCAGCAGAAAATGGAAAACTGTGTCAACATGAAACACTGACCAGTACTGTAGATGAGGGATAGACCACAGAAAAATTGATATGGTGGGAAACCAGCCCCAAACTCCTCTGTACACACCATTCCCAGTGAGAAATAAGTGGAGCATGTGATGACTGAAATTAAACCAAGTGGTACAAATTAGTTTTTAGCCAATGTGTGACTTTATAGTTCAGTAAAAGTCTCCCAAAATGCCCCTGAAACGGGACTAAGGTTGCACAATGTACCTCTGAATTAAAGTTAATTAAAAGTCAATGTCTTTATCATGGCAATACAAGTGCAAAGTAACACTATGCACAAACATTCAACAGGCAGTTTTCTGTTGTAACGCAGGCAGCAGTGCATAGCGTGAAATGAATGGTGAAACATTGGCAGACCTTCATATAGTTGCCTTTGTTTGTACTCGAGCCTTTGAGTGGCTTATGGAACATAGGCTGCTGATAAAGTGCTTGCATCCATCCCCTTCTGTCTTGGGCCATCTGGATCCAGGCGATGCCATGGCAGTCATCCCGCCTTCATCTCCCCTTCAGGGCAGCAAATTACCACCAGCCAAATGCTGATAAATTTTGGATGCGGCCAGTATATCTGTCTGCTCTACCAGCCACTCTGGCAGGTCACCAACCTCATTTTGAGGTTCTATTCTAAAAATCTCGTCGATTGGCAAAATATTGAAAGTTCTGGAAGGCTAGACGAGTCAGTATAGCTTCCTAATTCGACTGACTTGTGGGCTCCATGTCAGAGCAGGTTTTCTGATCCCTTGCTGTTGTGGTTGCCTTTGTGGTCTGAGAATAACGTTTGTACAAGCAGCATAACTCCCTGTATTGCACACACTTGTATAAGCATTAATAATGCATTCATTCCTAATCATTTGCTCAATTTCAGCCTCCATTGGCTGTGATAATCACCTCCTCTGAATCAGTTCTCCATCTTGGATAATTTGAACTCATTATTTCACCAGTTGTTCTCTGTGCGAAATTATTCAGCCTCTGCATCACTTCCATGATTGGCTTTTCATCACAGAGAGATTCAGTATTTTTTTCCCCTCTTGCTTCTATGAAACAGAAATGGGAATCTGGCCGGCCTTTCTGTTCAGCACTCCCAACATGTATGGCAACAGTAGAGACATGCTTACAAGGCAGACGACAGGAAAAGCAGTGGCGGCCATGCATACCCAGATGAAACCCTTTTTGCTGCACCTCAATCACCCACAGCACTTGTTGACAATGCCAGCTGCAACAACTAGGCAGGTGTGCGTGAACAAAACAAACCACTTCCCCGTGCTCAGGTACGACAGATGCCGCTCTCAAACACGTGCCGCTAGCTCTGATCCTTTGGAGAGCCTTGAGTGAAACAAACAACATTAACAGAGAATATAAAGCTGCACAGTCTCACCTTGTGTTTGCAACACATGGGACACAGTGTGCAAGCCCACACGGGAAAGGAGAGATTAATCTATTACAGAGGGGAGGTTGGCACGGTACAAGGAGCAAGGTCATTCCCAAACACTGGCTACATTGTGTTAAGAGACAGAGATGTGAGATACAGTAGAACTGTCAGGGAGAGAAGGAGAAGTGTATCAAATGAGAAAGCAACACACAGAGCTCTATATCAAGGCTGCTAAACTAAACAAGGTTTTAACGTTTTGTGTTACTACCTTTACTTGTTTTTTATTTATTTTTACATCACTAGAGATCACAGGCACAGATTCACATATGGTTGATAAAGATATGTCACTACCAACTTTCAAGAAAGCTAAAATATCTCTTCCAACATTTTGGCTTGTAATCAAAAGGCTGACACAGATACTAATTTGGGTTCAATCCCGTCTGCACTCAGTCAGTGCGCTCAACATCACTTCATCGCTTGTTCTCAAAATGTCAGTTTCTTTAGGGAAGAAAATAATGGCTTTGGAGAAATCTGACAAGAGATTGTCAAGAGAAGTTAAATAAAAATGTTTTGAATATCTTAATTGACTTGATTCTACCGACATGATTTGATGCAATTTTGTCATAAAGTAAGGGCTGTACAGTCAAGTAAAGTATTTGTTAGCAGACACATTTCTTGGTGAATTCATGATCTTAGTATGGTTGGAATGCATGCCATGCAATGTAAAATCCGACAAATTGATCTTAATTTAAAAGATCTTAGAAACCACTACTTGAATGCGTATTAAAAATTTTTTTTTTTTTTAAAAAATCTATAAATATTCAGACCAAATCTTTCTGACTTTATTTAAGATTTCAACAGCACTCCCTGGCATAGTTTTATCACAAATACCAACATTCAATCAAGCCTCAGACAACTTACGAGTGACATAAAACTTTCTATCAAACTGCTTTGAACTGTAACAAACAAAGCAACACTGTGGTTATTAACATTGTGCTACAGTATATATCTGCATTCTGGTGGTTGAAAACTAGCCAATCACTTGTGTATACGCTGGTTACATTAAAGAACTTGCAGACATCTCTCCACCATATGTAAAATCCTCTTTGTCATGATCTGTGCTGGGCAAGTTCTCAAACTGTAATATATTACAGATTACTGGTTACCTTCATTTAAAAGTAAAAAGTTACATTACAATATTACTCTGTGTAGAGTAGTGCTACTTATTACACTTCTTTTGCGTTACTTTTACCAAAATCATCTCAGAAGAATGACCAAGCATAAATGGATTAGGCTCATTTTTTTCAACAGGTAATCAAAGCACAGAACCTCCAATTTATTACAGTTCATTTCAAATCCAAGTCTGATAATTTATAAGATAGGGATTAATATTTGTTGGCCTATCAAATGAAACACAACACACAAATGCTAAGATTAGCACAACAAACAGAATGGCGTGCAAGTTACTCACTGTGTCAAGCACAAATTAATACACTGGAGCTGAATGCCCCACCTGCCGGTGGTGTGCCGGTCAGCCACAGCAACACGAGACGGAGGTATACAAAGGAATGGCAAGGTGTGCTGGCGCTGCTCTCATCCAACATACAAACACACATTTAATGGCATCACCCAGATGTGATGATCACTGGGATGAGGAAAAAACAACTCAAGGCCAACTCCTTATCCCTGCTGCTTTTAAGAGGTTTTAGTGTGCAAAAGTAGAGCAGGATAAATTATAGACATTGTAGGTACATGAATAGAAACACACTGAGCATGATAACACAGGGTACGGCATTACCCAGATGTGCAAATCACTGGCACCCTTCTATAATGTAGTCTATAATGACATGGCAAGACAGATCAACCTTTGAGGGATATTTTTTTTCTGATGGCACACTGGCAGAAATGGAGTGGTTCAGTTTATTTTGGGTAGTAATGCATTACGTGACATTGTAAATGTAATAGTATTATTATTGTTAAATTATGTCATTACTGCTTAAACAGAAAATATTACAGTAACATGTTACTTTTGTAACAGGTTACCCCCAACACTGATGATAAAGTCAGATTAATCTCATTTACTCAGATTAAACAGACAAATCAAACACTTAAACAGAACAGGTTCATTTCACAAAATTAAGTAAATACAACTCAATTTTAAGTAAACAAAGTCAACATAACTTAATACTAATAATTTTATTTATTTGTCTTGTTCAAGGCAGTCTGTGTCCTAAGGTTGTTTATTGTTAAGGCAAGATCAACTTGTCAGATATTACAGTGTAAAATTGGGTTGCTAATATTAAGAAAACTACATTTGCTACACTGGTTTGGTTTGACACTACGTATTGTCCAAACAACATGACAATAAAAGTGTGTTGAACTGCTAGAGAGAGTGAGTGTCAGATAAAATGTATGTTTGTGGGAGTGTGTTTATGTGTAAAGGAGAGAGCGATATCATCCCCAAACACTATCACTAGAGCACTTACTGTGGCACCCGGGGCTATACCTACTCGTTTACAGGGAGGAAGACAGGTTAATGAAAAACTATTGATTCTCCCTCTGTTTCCCCGGAGATGAGGGGAAGTAACACTAATACTTCCGAACTTTGTTTTCCTCTTCTTTTGACGTCTCGGTCATTCAGTGGCCACTCTGGGTCTTTGGGGACGAGAGGAACAGAGGGGGGATCTATGTGAGCGGTGATGCCGTCAGCGGCGTTTAGCGAGAGAATAAGGGGAGGACAATGAAGGTGAGGAGGAACAGAGGAAGCGGTCAACCCTGGCCCGACTCGGCTTCCCTCATTCAGAAAAAGAGAGAAGTAGAGAGAATGAGAGCGGAATCCTTTAGTCTCATTTTACTCCATTTCACTCAGAGCAGCCATTCCTGCTCTCTAACTGTTCAGCAGGACCTTCGACATAGATTGGATATCACCACCTCTAACATGGATATGATGCATCACTACAAAGGTTGTCTATGAATCCCTTTAATGTTTCTTAAGGTAAAGTTAAAGGGTCATTCCACCAAGTTCTACACATAAAGCTCAAATTCCATCACTGACAGTACTACTCAGCCGTTTTTGGTGGCTCTTAATGACCTTTGTCATGTCTGAGATAGAGAACAACAGAGAACAACCCTGATGATGTCATATGAGTAATCATAGTTTGGGCTTGGAGACATTTTTGACAGGGATGCACCGATTTATTGGCTGAACATAGGTATCTGCCAATTCGCCTTGTTGGCTGCCATCAGCCTATCGGCTATTAAGATGACATTCACTAATGGAAGTGGCTGATCTTTTTCTGTTGTGCCACATCAATTTTGCGCAGGGTACAAAGCAGAATATGATGAATTTGTGCTCATTCAAAGGTAGGGTACTGAGAGGCTATATGACTTTTAACAGTTCTGTTATTTTTTATAATAAAGATGTCTTTTCCTGGCACAAAATGATGAATGAATGACAACAAAAATGAAATAAACAGACAAACAAACATCAGTATCAGCAATCAGCTAAACTGTTATAATACACATCTGTATCTGTATGGGTATTGTTGCATCTCTGAAAAGATTGTTGATTATTAGAGTCTGTAACGCAGGCTTTCCATTTAACATTAGAGTTTTCAAACTTCTTTAGTACTCCTTCAAGCTACAAACTGCACAATACAAGTATGTGCATTGACCTTGAAAATGCTGATATAACCTCCTGCAAACAACCAACCCTTGCTGGATGAGCTACAGTGTATTGCTTGGCCACTGAACAACCTGAGCATGTGCTTCCTTCATCATTTAAGGCTAAGCCCGAGCTATACACACTCACAGATTGGCCCCTATACACTGTGTAATAACAACAATCTTGCAGGTTCACTGCATGTCACACTGTGTGAGATGGGTCTAATATAATCTCAGTTGCAATCTCTGGCAGACTGTTGGGTTGTGTGTATACCCTGTGGACTGCAGTACTTCCAGATTTTAACACGTTTCTCGTCAGTACAGCTCAAAATTGCACAGTGCAGTGTGTGTAAGTCTTCAGCTGGTGGTCTGATATGACTATCGCCCAGGCAGTTAAACCAACAGACGCAAGCCACCTGAAAAGGATGACAGAGATCAATGACTGTGAGGCAGAGCCTGCGCCTACCCTCCCCACCTCCATGTGTGGTCTCCCTGGAGCCTGGAGGTCTCGCTGTGGGCCCATACTGGGAGTCAGTGAAGGGAGAAATTGTCACCCGTCAACAATCAAACAAAACCAGCTCCTGCCAGGAAAACGTCACGGTGCTACCTTTTGATCCTCCCTTGTCTGTTAAAAACTTATCGAGCCATAAACTAGACAGGAGATGATAACTGCAGAATTCATCAGGGGGATGGAATAAACTGTAACTGTTAACAAGATGTCCTTCAAAGAAGCACTTTATCCACTAACTGCAACAGTGACGCTGTTTGGTGGAGCACAACGTTTATACTGGCCAGTTCCTTTGGTGCGAATGCATTGGTACAACAAAGACATCATCTACATCTGATATTTTCAGGTGTGCAGCCAAATTGCAATAAGTCACATGATACATCACCATGACAATGTGAAGTCCTTCTTGACCCACATGTGTGGCCTTCATACACAAAGTGCTCTACATTTGCAATGCTCTGTTGTTTCCAGTGGAGATAATTGAGGATATTTGTGCAGGTCACCTCAGTGTTGAGCCCACTGAAATTAGAGCTCATGTACTTGAGAGGGGCTCCCTCTCTGTTCTCCACAATCACAGCTATGAGAGGGTTACAAAAAATATGCCAATCTAACATGGCACAAACACACACTCACACTTGTAGATTGCCTAATGTACACTTATTTCCCTGCAGCTGAACAGGGACAGTTCATCCTTTACTCAAAAGTGACATATTTTTCCTCTTACCTGTCGTGCTACTTATCAATCTAGATTATTTTTTTGTGAGTTGCTGAGTGTTGATACTGGCTGTAGAGATGTCTGCCCTCTCTCCAATATAATGGAACTAGATGGCACTTGTGGTGCTTTAAGCGCTAAAAACATTAATTTGAAAATAATGTCCCTCTTCAGAAATCAGAAGGAAGCATGCATCTACTCATGGGTGAGAGGCTTGTGCTTGTGACAGCACGACATGTCCTCCTTGGCTGAGCTGTAATGTTAGCAGTAGATGAACACTTGTGTCTGCGTGGTGATACGGTTGGAAAAAAAAGTTGATTACAATGTCAGTTGAAAAAAGACATTTTGGGAAATACACCTATCCACTTGACAGTTAAATGAGAAGACTGATACCACTGCCATATTTGTCCATTATATATGAGGCTGTAGCCAGCAGCTGGTTAGCATGACCTAGACTGGAACCAGCCGCATCCAACAGTAACAAAATCCACCGACCAGCACCTCTAACACTTACTCATTAACTGGAGTCCGATCATCACCAATATTTAACCTATAGACAGGAGAGGGGCGTAAATCACTCAGAAATAAATCAGATAAGCATATTTCGACAAATGTTAAAATATTCCTGTAAGTGAAGACAAAGACAAAAAAATCTTTCTTAATCCCTCTGTTTTATGGGCATCTGATGTTATATGGACATCTGGAATGGTTTAAAGCGATATAATTTTAAAGAGGGTTTTAAAATTTGATGCTTATGAACTGAAATTGCATAGTTTGTCCTCAATATTTAAAACGGCAGTCAGCTGACATATCATGGGACAGTGGAATTCTCTGCAGCTGAGATTAGAAGCCATTTAAGACAAGTTGGGCGAAACTACAATAAATATTGCATATCAGTCTCACAAAAACAAAGATAAAGACACAGTGTTAGAGATAACGAATATGTGAGCACACACACACACACACACACACACTCACAAACACACAAAATTCATCTCAGCATCTCTGAATAAGCTCCTGCAATTTTTACTTATTACTTATAATCAAGGCACGCCTCAAGTTTACACTGCATCTACAACAGTCTAATCCCCGGGCCTCTTTCACATAAATCAATAACAGGAGTCAGGGTGCTAGTGCTCCAAAATAACTTGTGGAGCTCACCAAATCTAATGTAGGAGAGCTTATTGACACTGGAAGCACTGGAAGGTTGCAGAGTCCAAACACGATTTGTTTTGTTGTTATTTCAACTCATTGCATTCTGCCTCTGGTTGCAGAGACTTATACAGACTTAAGTGTGATGATATAGGAACCGCCATGACTAAACTACAGCCTCGCCGTTGAAGCCCGGGAAGCTGGCTGAGTGTGTGTGGTTGGTATGTTTGTTCCTGTGCACATAATGCATTATGTAGGATTGTGTGATAGCTGGTTTTATTTTAAGATCTGACCTTGCAAACCATTGTCCCAGTAAGACTGGGACACTAACACAGGTCCAGACAGTACAAAACTTTCATCCAAAAACCCACCTTTTATATGCATATTTTAAGTTTGCACAAAAGAAGAGAAAAAAATGCTAGAAGAAAAAATCATTGGATTTTTTTATGCTTGGCTTAGGGTGCTGAATGTGCTAGGTCCACTGCACATTCTTATTTGTTGGTTTACTTAACTTTTTTAAAGCTGCCCTGTGAAGTTTTGCCCATTTGTGCCATCTGCCGTGGAGTACTGCAACAATAACAGTCAGCGTGCGCCGTTCGGTGACGTTGGCAATACGAATGACGCTCCCGCACCGCACCAGTAATTTTCGTTGTTTTATTTGTTTTTGAACAAATATACAGACAGCTCGGCGGCAGAGCGGTGCGCTCTTGCACCGCGGTAGCACATACACAATGAATGGGTTTGTCGGCGGAGGTCTGCGCCTTGCGTGCTCTGTGTGAAATGGGCTTTACCCAGGTTTGATTTCTGCGTTTGTCACTCTCTCGTTTTGCCTTTTTTCCTTCTTCTGAACATCGTGGAGGTTGGGGTGGACCAGCGGGACCAGCTCCAGAGGCTTCGGAAGCTTTCCTGGGCCGTTTCTTTGGATTTTCAGACATCTTTCAGTGGCTCCTCAGCTAGCCTTGTCGTCTCCGACATTTCCAACTGCGCATGTGCTCTACGTCAAATGCATCATTTCCTGTACGACAGTGCGGGAATGTCGATCCTGAGAGGCAGTAGCGCTTCTAAGCAAACCAGAGACTGTTGTGTGGTGGAGATGCGTTCAATGATCATCCTAATAACTCGTTTGGCAGTGGCTGTAATGTAACGAACATTGGTTTATATGTAAAAACTCCACAGGGCAGCTTTAAGATAAGATATCCGCCAGTCTATCTTTTCTGATGTGTCGAATATGATGCAGTTTGTCTGACACTCTTAACCTGAATGGATTTTAACAGAAATATGCATGGAAAATTCAGTAGTAATAGTAGTTGCATTATCCTGGATTGTTTTAGTGTAATAAGAGACTGAGGTATAAACACTGAATAGCATCACAAAATCAGTCTTTACTTGGCGTCCACTGCGTTATCAGTTAAATATTAATACATGCGAACAGACATGCAACACATCACACAGATGCAAATGGTTCCTCTACAAGTTGCCCTGATTAAATGTGTTTTGATTTTATGATAGATACCACTCAGAATTATAAATATTCATCATTTGTGTTTTTATAATTAGATCCTGTTCTGTTTGATTGCAAAGAGATGTTTGTGAGGGGGTTATATGTGTGTGTACATACAGTGCATCCATACAGATCTCTACATCTTATATGTGTTTTCTAGGGAGATGTATATATGTCAGAGTGGAGTAGGTGAGCATAAAATGAGCTCTTTATTATAGGTTGCATGTGGGTGGAAAAGCCTCCGGTCAGAGGTCTGTGTAGAGCTTTCTGTAGCTGCTGTCTAATCTACCATCACCTCCCTTAAACAGCATGTGCACGGCTTCATGCCAACACCGCGTCCTTGAATGTGTGACTCTTGTAGAATGGATAGAAGGGGGAATAGCAAAAGAGCTGATGAGAGGGGGAGAAGAGGAGGGAGGGTCCAGCAGAGAAATGATTCAAATAACGGTTAGATTTGTAGAGAGGCTCCTCATTAGCATAACTTCAAAACCTTGCCGCTCCAGTCTTAATAATACATGCGCTTTGAGTCTCCCCGTGAATCACCTCACTCGCTGCAATATTTCTGTTTTTCTATTTGTTATGAGCCGACGAGATGTGTGGGTGAGAGGCAGGAAAGGAAAAGGACGGATTCCGGCAAACACCCCACCCCATGCCTCCTCTCTCTCTCTCTCTCTCTCTCTCTCACACACACACACACACACACACACACACACACACACACACACCCTCTTCCTCTCCTCAGTCTCAGTGGGGTGAGGCAGTGGGACATCCTGATCTTTGGTTATTAAAAGGGACCTTGTGTGTTATCTGTGAGGCAGACCAGTCATACCAATTAACATTCCAGTACAGTGTTTCTGCAGCCTGAGAACAGGACTCTCAACTCCCTTCCTTCCGCTCTCTCTCCCCTCATAAACACACACACATACACATACACACACACACACACACACACACACACACACACACACACACACACACACACACATTTAAAAGCACACAAATATATTTAAAAGTTAATGATACCCAACTCACACATGCAGTGTACATGCTTGAGCACTCACATACACACTGTACTGTACTGTCATAGCCAATTATACCAAAATACCATAATAAAAGTACATTCATAGCACACACACATACACATAAAGAAAAAAAAACAGGGCTTTCGTGACAGATGAAAGCACACAGAGTTCAGCTGGCGGAAGAAAGTGATACTTGGGTTTCAAATATACAATAAAAAGAAGCATGAAGGTAGCAGGCTGTGTCTGGAGCCGACATGGGCAGAGTCAGCACAGAGAGATTTATTCTGGCCGGGCTTCACTGTGTCGCTCTGTCTACAAAGACACAGTGAAAAAGAGAAACAGATGGAGCTCGGTGTACTAGTAGAAGTTTTAAAAGAGACCAAGAAAAAGCAACAAACTGATTCACACATTATCTTCACAGACATGTGTGTGTTTACTTGGAGAATTTCTATGCCACATTCCTCATACGCTCAGTTATGTGGGTTACTGACTGATATGTAAGAAGTGTTAGCATTTCATCAAATAAATTCTAAAGTAATTCGGTCAATTTGATCCACCTCTAATACAATGTTGTTTGTATTCTTACACAGTTAATGCTTTTATATATTTTTATATTAAAACTACTAAACTAAACTTAACACCATCCATTTCATGACCCAGATAATAAACTGCTGACACTGTCCACTGCTGAAGTCCCCCCACCTCTTAAACTGCTTAAACCAGTGCTAAAAAGGCACAACCTGGACCCGGACATTCTCTCAAACTACCGCCCCATCTCAAACCTGCCCTTCCTGGCCAAGGTCCTAGAAAAGGTTGTCACTCAGCAGCTGCACGACCACCTTTAGTCTCATCACCTTTATGAGATGTTCCATTCTGGCTTTAGACCCTCCCACAGCACAGAGACTGCCCTGGTTAGGGTTCTAAATGACCTTCTCAGAGTGGCTGATTCTGGTTCCCCCAGTCTGCTGATTTTGCTCGACTTGAGTGCTGCTTTTGACACGGTGGACCGCTGCATTCTGTGTCAGCATCTTCAAGAGGTGGGAGTTGCAGGGACGGCTCTTGACTTCTTCCACTCTTACCTTTCAGGGAGGCAGGAATATCTGATGCTGGGAAATTTCACTCTAGCACAAGACGTGTCACCTCTGGTGTCCCCCAGGGCTCAGTTCTGGGACGCCTGCTCTTCTTAATCTACATGCTCCCTCTTGGTAACATACTGCAAAGACATGACATCATATTCCACTCGTATGCTGACGACACTCAGATCTACCTTCAAACCTCCCCAGACTCTAATCTGGCTGTTACTCGGGCTACTAGATGCCTTGATAACATTCGCCATTGGATAAGGAGTAACTCCCTGCAGTTAAATGGCAGCAAGACCGAAGCCATCCTCATCGGCAACCCTCATCAAACGAAACAGACTGGAATAACCCATATCACTATTGATAATCTTTCTACCCCCCTCTCTTCATCTGTCACCAGCCTGGGAGTAAAGTTAGACTCATCGCTGTCCTTTGATGCCCACATAAACCTCATTTTACCATTTGAGAAACATGTCAAAACTGAGATCCTCGCTCTCCCAAACGGATGCTGAAAGACTGGTTCATGCCTTTGTCAGCTCTTGCATCGACTACTGTAATGCTCTGCTGGCAGGCCTCTCCTCCAAAACCATCCAGAGGTTACAGTATGTCCAGAATAGTGCTGCCTGTGTCCTCACCAAAACCCAGAAAACTTAACACATCACCCCTGTTCTCCATGCCCTTCACTGGCTGCCAATAAACCAGCAGATAACTTACAAGGTTCTCCTGTTAGTCTACAAGGCCATAAACCATTCTGGCCCCGCCTACCTCCAGGACCTCCTCTCCCCTCAATCTACATCCAGGTCACTCAGGTCTAACAGCCAAAACCTCCTCACTATTCCATGCACCAGACTGTCTACCATGGGACACATGGTAGACATGGTACAAACTTGACATGTTCGTGAGTCACTTGCAGTCCATGACACACTTTTTGACTGTGACCCACCAGTTGGGAACCACTGCTTTAAAGCACTTGGAGTTACTAAACTTAACATCAGTTTTAAATTCTTCTTTTTGGTAGCTGTAGCTCCCTCCACTTCAAAAAAGTCACTCAGATGTTTACTCTTGTTTTTATCTTGGGCTCAGTTTAACTCTTTTGTAGCTTGCTTTTCATCATTGCTCTTCTTCTGTTGACTTCTCTTTGCCATGTACAGTGTTGTTGGCAGTGCAGCATGTGCATGAGCAGTGTATGACATGCATTAGAGACTCCTCCTGGCTGTGGTTGGTTGATTTTGTACAGGGGTGGTGGATTCTGCGTGAAGAAATGCCAGGAGCCCTGGGAGGAGTCAGAGGTACATGATTTTTTCCATAGATTGTCTATACTACTGTCAGGATATAGTGACAGCATATTACATCATTATTTTTTTAATAAAAGTGACCTACTGTAGCTTTAACAATGGATTAAACAGCAGAGTGTATGTGAAGGGGGCCACTCGTAGTGACAAACCCACAGAGAATTATCATCTCAGTCTGCAGTTCCCCTCAGTTCTACCCTGCGTTTGTAGCATCTTTGCAACTTTATATATAGATTTCAGAATTGGCCCTGAAGATGTAAATAAAGTGCTGTTCTGCCATTCTAAGGAGCTTTTTACTTTTAAATTAATGTTATTTTTGCTGAAGAGCAAAGGCTCAATGCTGTTTCTGTATACACGTATATGTGGCTTCTGATGGCTTGTTTGTACATATTGTGTATTATATTTACACATTAATTTTGTTTATCATGATTCGTATTTTAACAAAAGAACAAAAATGTCCTCAGACACAGAAGATTAAGCGCATATACCACTTAAGTGTTAACTTGGATTTGAACTCAGCCTTGGATCTTTGTTACCTGTCTGTTGTCACTCTGCACTACAATCAAAGTGCGTGCAAAAAAGATCTGATTCAGTCAGATAGCATTGTGGATTTTTATCCCTTTCACATACAACCAATGAATATATTAGTAGTCCCACACTGGTGTATAACATGGAGGAGCTCAAGCCAGCTGGGAAGCAATCAGAAGAAGGCAACTTGAGTTTCCTTCAAGAACAAAACAATCCTATTAATACTGAGGCGCTGTACATTCCCGATTCCTCTCCTTTGGCACATAAGACGGCAAGGCTTTATGTTCAGAGTTCTCATTTATCATTTTTGCCATTTTTGTAATGACAGACAAAATGAAAACTGCGGCATTAAAACAGAATTACCAAGTCTCTGAAGAGCTGTAGTTATAACAGTGAATTCATAAAGTGAAGGCTGTGCAGTTACAAAAGGGTACATACTTTGTCTAATGAATCTAAAGGCTGGCACATTAAAGCATCAGTGTTAAAATCCAACCATCTGGGATCGTTTCAAATATTCTTACAAAAATATGAAAAGGCATATTTCTGTTGATAATGGACTCACCCGGGGGTCAAGACACACAAACAGGTTCACAGCACCCTCTTTCCTCTCCACAGCTCATGTTGACCAACCAGGGTGTGCTAGAGCATAAATACACAATCCCTTACCAGCTTCCCACCACCCTACAAGATGCTGGCAATTGTGTTTTATGGAGCACCTCGTCAAGCCACCTAAGAAGTGACTATGAGTGCACATAGATATACTTGGGGCAGCTGTGACTCAGAGGTGAAGCAAGTCGTCCACCAATAGGAAGAGCGGTGGTTCAGACCCCGGCTCCTCCAGTCCACATGCCTAAGCCCCCTTGGGCAAGATACTGAACCCCAAATTGTGTGTGAATGGTTACTGAGTAGCAGGTGGCACCCTGCATGGTATCCTCAGCCACCAGAGTGTGAATGTGTGTGAATGGGTGAATGTGACATCTAGTATACAAGCGCTTTGAGTGGTCGAAAGACTCGAAAAGCACTGTACATGTGCAGTCTATTACTTAAAGGCAGTTTGATTTGCTATGAGAGTGACAACCCAGCTTACCACTGACCAGCCCTCATAGTCAGAAATCACATCTAAAAACCAGAGAAAAACCAGTGTGAGGACATGAGGATTTCACATGAACACAAAGACGGACAGGATTCATGTGCCAATACATTGGCTGTAGCACCCAGAGCCTCAGATGTATTTTCATGACTTTGCACTGACTATAAGAAGAAACAAAAAAATACAAAGCGAAGTGTCACTAAAAGAACCTCAAACTTTGTAGGATACCTGCTGGGCCCTTTAATGAAAGTCTCAACTACACTAGATGTGTTAATGATTCACCGAGATCTATAACACTACTTCCATCGGCGAGTGAGGCAGTGGGTGTGCGGCCCCCATCAGGGAGGCGTGAGCCATGAAGGACGGCCAGCCGTACACACCGCTCA
This sequence comes from Epinephelus awoara, assembly GCA_035609425.1. Classification (NCBI taxonomy): domain Eukaryota; kingdom Metazoa; phylum Chordata; class Actinopteri; order Perciformes; family Serranidae; genus Epinephelus; species Epinephelus awoara. Next base: position 32,695,392 of record CM069302.1, read on the forward strand.
GGAGATCCCCAGATTAGTCACGCTCGCCGCTTCTCTGCCACTGCCACCGTGCTGCATCACCGCCACGCATCCAAATACAGTCTCAAAACACTACAACAAGGGCAACGCTGCGCTACCTGCAATCATATGCACACACTGGAAATAAACAGCAAGTGTTGCCACAGCATGTGGTAGTAACTAATTATTATTGCAAATAACATAGCAACCAATGTGTTTGAAGCATGTAAGAAGTGCTTGGCAGCATGCCAATGTATTTTTCTTTTGATGGGCTTTTTTATACTTATCGATATCCTGAATGCTTTCTTAATTAACTTGTAAAGTATCAGATGAGTTTTGAATTAGTCATGGTGTAACACAAATTCATATATTTCATACTGCACATAGTCTACTGTACTGATGACATTCTATAGTGTAATGCTGTATTTGATGGGCTTCTTGTTACAAACAGCAGGGGGGTAGAAAACATATTGCCACGATGTTACAACAGCTTCTCATGGATATTTCTAGTATTTAGGAACCAAGTAACAGAAAACTGCAAAATTCCTTTTTGTATGCAGCCATCCTTACAATTCCACAACTTTCTTTACACTCTCTTCTTTCACACTCTCTGTTGAAAGACCTCTGTCAGCTCTGTCTTGCTAACATGACACATGGAACTCCAGTGAGAAAATACAGCTAGTACCAGTGATAATGCTAACGCGGACAGCAAAGCAAGATCTTGCAGGTAGTAAGAAATCAAATGTGAGTGGGTCCCAGGCCATCAACAGTCAGCACAGGTTAAGTGCACTCTCTTAACACTTGTAATGTAAGCAAAAACCAGCATTAGTATATCTAACTTCCTGCTGTTTGCCTGCTGTACAGGTTAAGAGCACAGGAGCCCCTTTGTTCTGGATATTAGCATATAGGAACATCCTGCTGTTTACCACTGAAATATATCAGACTTACAAAAGTTTGCAGTATTAGTTTTACATTAAAACAGGTGTTTCTCCCTGTCCAGTTTCTTTGCAAAGCCACCCATTGTCTTACTTAAAGCCAGGACTCTGACCACAGTGTATGTTAGCAGCTAATTATTTGAGATAGTGTACATTTTCCACAAAGTACTTTTGCTCTACATGCAGTTTAAGGCACAAAAACAATGTGTCACGTTGATCTGCTTGTAAGTTCTCAGTATTGCTTAGACTTTCAATATGCTCTTGATCTGCTGCAAAAATCCAGCTGTGTTGTGTTTCCTGCAAACCATTTTCTATATCTGCATTCATAATCTCTTTGCTCTGTTATATTATTATTGCTGCTCCTATAGGCAGGAGTGAGGATGGAAACACAAGCCCTGAAGAAAGAAGAAATTAGAAACCCAGTCAGGGTGGACAGTGACCTTTTCTGCCAGCAGACCAAGAATCCAAACTCTCCATACCAATACTACAGAGGCAAAGCTCAGGGGAATCACTGACACCGACTCACTTCACTGCAACACAGTAAAAGAAAGTGTGGCAATGTCACAAACTGAAGACAGCAGTCCTCCTGGGGTGGCGCCATAATTTGTGACCATTAATAAAACACCCACCATTGTCGCCCACGACGCAAGGCCCACTGGAGCTAAGTGCACATTCTCTCCCCACTACTCTGGGGGATATAATTATTACTGAGAGCAGCTGTAAACATATGCCTCAATGCTATGCAATATAATTCTGAAAGGGGCAGTTGGTCCCAAAGAGTTTCTATAGTCTCCCTAATGTGGTACATGTGACAGAACAGGAGAATATTTATAGTGGCAGGTTGACTGTGCAGCAAATATACAGGACTTCGGTTCAGAGTTGTGTGTTCATGTCTGGAGCCTCTGTAAATATCAGCTTTACACCAGCCACACCTACAGCTCCACTCTCATTTATTCTGAGGTCAAACATGCAATCTTCTAAGGAGGCTTAAAACCCCTTTTTCACTCTACTTGCTCTGCCACAGATGAAATGTTGAAAATGGCATGTTACAAGGCGGGTTAGACGGATTACCATAGTAAATGCAGACAGGAAGAACTTGACGGCTTTATCATTACAACCTGCAATTTCCTAAAAAGATTGCAAATTCAACTGTGGACTGGAGTTGACTGCACGGCTGCAAACCCATTTCTGCCCCCGTCTCAACCAATTCACGGTGCCAGATCCAGTCATAAAAGAGCTCTTCTCACTTGGTGTACATTAACTTATTAAAGTCGTTTCCACCGGCCCATTAATATGCCCTCAGTGCATAAAATGATAAACAGTGGCCTCAGGCTAGGTCTGACATTAAATGAATCAAAATGAGTGTTAAACAAGATCTGAACACTTCCTCAAGCTGAAAGACTAGATGACAAAAAATGATTTCAAAGGCAACATGGTTGGCTCGGTAGCAATTCTTTTGTGGAAGTGTTGTTAATAAATAATTTTTAAAAAAAAGTGTGTATCTGCACTATGAAAAAAGTGTCATTAACTTTAATAAATTCTCATCTATCTTAATTATTTGTAAAACAGGCCAGTGCGGATCACTGGGCTGCAGGCCAGCGGTCACTCTTCCTTCAAATGAAAACAAAACACCGGATTCTCAGAGGTGTCAGTGAGAGAAAAGAAACAGAGAGAATAAAGTAGAGCATTAGTGAGAAAGCTGGGAGTTCATGGCTGTAGTCCTGCTGGCCCTTAGAGACAGTCTGTGTGACTCCTAGCTGAGGCTGCCTTATTAAAAGTCCTCCTCTGCACATTCAACACCACTGTCAGAGAAAGTAGCTTCAAAACTTTTTGGAACAATTTTCATTTTCACTCAGCTGGAGAGCACGACAGAGCTGAGCCAACTTATAATGTATGCCATTTGGTGAACACTTTTATCCAAAATAGCATAAGCAAGGGTGACCCCAGTGGGAACCGAAAGTCTAAATAGCATAGTTACTGCCTAGCTACTGTTTGTGTCAGTTTTTTCTGCTTAAGTCTACAGGTAGGTATGTACATTTGACTGAGCTCAGACACCACTCAAACTGACTAGTTAAGCAGCCCTTTGTCTCTGCACTGTGGTGTGTTGGGTGAAGCAAAGACGGACGGGAGGCCAGTATCTATTACGGTGCTGCTATTTACTGACTCAGGCATATCTCTCATGAACAGGATACTTGTTAGCATCACACATAACAAACTAGAATTACTGCCTTGCCTTACCCATGAAGTTGCAGTTACAGTTTACATCCATGTATGTGAAAACATGGAGGCTTCACACATCTTCCCTAAGCAGTGCAGAGGATCTATACCATCAGCACAGTTTCAAGGTGGGCACCCAAGATTAGTGTCACCAAATGTCTCCCCCTCTGTCCCTGAGATATGACATTGAGTAATGGCCAGCAAACTGTTTTTGCAGAACATTATGATGTCACAGTGAAGTTGACCTATGACCTTTTGTATATACTGTAAAATGTCATCTGCTGATCATTTTATCCTATCAGTCATTTGTGTAAAAGTTCGTCAGGTTTTGTGAGGTCACGCTGACCTTTGACCAATAAATTCTAATCAGTTCATTCTTGAGTCCAAGTGGACGTTTGTGCCAAATTTATAGAAATTCCTTCAAGGTGTCCTTGATCTTTCACAAGAGGGGATGGACGGAAGGATGGACGGACGTATGGACAACCAAAGAACATAAAGCCTTCAGCCACCGCTATCACCCGCATGAAGGTGAGAAAGGGGAAAAAAAGGAAATCATCACATCTGAGAATGCCTAACCAGGAAGCATTTGGAAATTTTGCTTGATAAATTAATGAAATATGAAATGGAAAAAACACAAAAATTCTGTGTGTTATTCAGCTGACTGTTGCAGCTCTATTCGTAAAAATCACAACATCTGTGGTAGCCTGAAAATCCAGACTCAAAACTAGAAAGATTTTGAGTCTGGCCCTCACCGATACACCCTTCCTACCCAAGGAGCGGCACTAACTGAGGCATCTCAAATGCTGCAGCATGCAATTGGATAGCACGATGGCCAATCAGAGCAAAAAACAAGGTGACGTATTCATTGCACTAAGCCCCATTTGTTTGCCGAACAGTGGGGCTAGTATCCTGGTCGGCAAAACAGCAAAAACATCCTTCCTGGAAGCGAAGGCTTATAGGGCATTCTTCTGTTCCTCTCTTACGGGAAAAGATAAGGGCAGTTGGCCTAGCGTTTCTTCCAAATGTAAACTGAATGGACGTGGTCCTTCGGTAGCTGCCATCGTAGCTGTTTACTTTTCAACTCCTACAGCGCAGCGCGGTCGTCATCATGTTACGCCCGCCCAGAGCCCGCTTCTGTCAGATAGACTGATCTGATTGGTCCGATGGCGATTCATCGGGCTCTGCTCGTCGGAGCCAGATCCCCGTGCAGTGCAAATTAGAATTTGCTGGGGGCGGGATATCTGGATTTCCAGGTTACATCTGTGGAGCACTGAGCTCACAAACTACCTCAGCAAAGTTATCATGAACTGGCAAAGTTACACCAGCTTTATTTACTGAGACAAAGCCACATTGCCAACTCTGGATTTATGGTGAATGGTATCACACACTACCATAAACGCTGTAAGTACTGATTGGGCATTAACAAGCCATTAAGTCAATTCCACATTGTCAAGCTACTGTTCTAATTTTTCACCAAAGAAAACAAGAATGTGTTAATCATTCATTATATGCTAGTTTAAACTGTGCTGCCATGTTACATGCCAACAAAATCTACATTAAACTGACAGCATAAAAGTCTTAACAAGTTTATTTCCTATATTTTGAAGTTTAACTACATAAAACCTGAAGAGACGAGAGTTTAATCACTGAGTGCAGGTTTGGAGAGGTCATATGAGTTCACACAATGAATGCACACACGACGACAGTCCACCATAATTGGCCCCTTGCCAGTAGATTAATATGCATTCCCGCTCTATTAAAATGGCCTTTCTTATTGAGGCTCCAGAGAGTTAATTAAACAGATGCCATTTTGGAGGGCCAAGGATTCAGGGATAAAATTGCCTTGATTTGAGAGGCGGGACACTCGGATGGATAACTGCACTGTCCTTATGTCGCTGCACTTAACCTTCTCTGACCAACATTTATTTGGTAATGGTTACACGCAACATTATAACCAAGAGCTGTTGCTGAAGTTTTCCTGAGAAAGAGCACACAGAACGTGGTATTTAAAGAGAAAAATCTCTCTGGAGAAGATGCCATTAAGCTGTGATCATAAACTCAAATACAAACAGCAGCTGTGTGTTGGTCGCTAGTTACAGAGAGAACATGATGTTAAATATCACAGAGAGCAGAAAATTATTTTTTTTCTTTAACTGTAAAAAAGTACATGATTTGGTGTATGGCCAGTGGCACTCCCAAGGGGTGGCCAGGGGAGGCCATGGCCACCCTGATACAATTGCTGCCCCCTACTGGCAAAAATAAGATGCTGTGGTGTGCTTCTAAGCCAGGCCAAAGATAGGAGTATCTTTGTACCAATAATGTCATGCTAGCTTGTCAGGAGGGGGCCCAATAATGTTCCTAAGTTCTGCAAACTTTGGCAAGGAAAAAACCTTTTAACCCTCACCTCAAATGGATTCAGGGTACCCATGAGTCTCCTCTATACAGGCATGTCCACTTTATGCTAATCCCATGCAGTTCTGGGGGGAAAATAACATGTTTCTTGAATGCAGTATAAATGTGTTATTATCTGTTATTTTAGTAACATTAACTGTAAAATAATAACACAAAGTATATCAGTATGCAGTTCCTTACTCTTTATTAAAGGTCCAATGCGTAGGATTACGGGTGATATATTGGCAGAAATAGAATACAATTTTCAGAACTATGTTTTCGTTTGTATATAATCACCTGAAACTATGAGCCGAGTATATCTAGATAGGGAGTGGGTCCTTTTATGGAGTTTGGCATGATGTTTCTATAGTAGGCGAGAATGGACAAACCAAACACTGGCTCTAGATTCCCTTTACAACATTGGCTACCCGGTTCCTGGTTCTCCTACATGCTTGGCACATGGGAGAAATTTCAGTTGATATCTGCAGCGTCACCACTGGATACCACTAGATGCTACACACTCAACCTTTAGCACAGTTTTTAACTAGTCTATATACTCCAACAGCATAAAAGAATTCCTGAAATTCAGTTAAGGCTTTTGGTTTACGTGTGTCACCCAAAGATTTTCAGCTGCCCATTCTGGCCACCCCCATGAAAAATTTCTGGAGGTACCACTGACTAGGGCTGGGCAATACATAAATATTATATAATGTCCTGATATGAGGCAAGATATCATCTTAGATTTTGGACATCATAATATTGTGAAAGTGAAGTACATACCAGACTGTTAGTCATTGTATCCTCATTACTGGTGATTATTTATCAAAAGTCACATTGTGTAAATATCTTATGAGAGCACCACTGGTTAACCCCACAATACTGTCACAATATTATCATTGTCTGCCATTTTTTAGTCACTTTATTCATCTGATGTAGCAATTTTATTTATCTATCATTATCTTTCATTTTTATATTTTATTTTCTCCTCTTTAATTTTATTCTATTTAATGTCCTTTGATTTTGTCTTGTGCTGCTGTGATCCTTGAATTCCCCCCCTGGGGGATCAATAAAGTATATCTTATCTTATCTTATTTGATCATCTTGATCTTTCAGTAAGTAAAACAGAAAGTGCTGCTAAAGTTAACACTCAGAAAACTAAAAGATTAAGTCATATTCAAATAGTTATGCTCTGTAATAAGAACCTCACCTTGCTTATCCAAAGCAATATTATATAAGGAGAACTCTCACAAGGTCTCCAGGAAGGAATAAAAATTGCTACAATAAATAATGTGCAGGCTCTAATTCAAAAAGTTCTCAAACATCATCCACAGAATGACTCCTGCTTGAACAGTGGGGTGCTTAACGAGTGTGTGTCCGTGATTTGACCTCTTAAAGCCAATAAACAGTCAGTCCACAGATGGCCACTTATTCCCACCTTGATGAATCATAAAGGAAGGATTCTGAGGGCTTAGGAGAGTTAGAAAAATATGAAGTCATAAACAAACTAACAACATTTTTGCTTTAAGGTGTAGACTGTTAAATGCAGGCAGTGAGGCAGCAGATGATAGTAAAGGAATTACTCAGCGGGTCTGTCCCAGAAGCCCTGCCTCTCAGGGGAATAGCAGAGAAGGCACCAACCGGGGGAGAATCATAGCCCGAGGGAGGTGGTGGAGTTGGGTTAATCTCCCGTACCAGTGCTTTCAATAACTGCATGTCAGAGCTTGGCTGTGTTCGCCATTTTGTGTGAATTTTTTTTCTGCAAGTCTTTAAATCTTCCCCTCATGTCAAGTCTTAAAGCTGATATCTCATCTGAGGCCAGGCCATAACTCCAAGTTGAGGTGAACAGATGCAGCTCCGGTGATGTACTGCTCTCTCAAGAACAGCCAGCGCTGTAGCTCAGTCCCATTAAACAAAAAGTACAAGACCGAGACAGAAACAAAACATGACCTGGAGTTGGGGTCCACGTTTTCATCAGCCAAACTACGCAAATGACCGGTTTTAGCTGCCACAAACAAGATTAACCTCAGTGGTAAAAAAAAAAAGTAAAAAAGGAACAACATAATGTGGCGACTCAGCGTTCCTGTAAATCAACAGCTAAAGAGAGTCCTCTTGTCAAAGTGACCGAAGAAAAGCCTGACCGTTTTGCTGAACTTTTTTTTTTTTTGGGGGGGGGGGAGACAGAGCTTCCACAAATAGGTTCAACTTCAGTTTACAGCTCCCGGGCAACCAACATCAAGGCGCGAGTTGTTTGTCAGGTGGCAACAAAACTTTACCTCTTTGAAAGAACAACATCAGTGCTTTGGAAGACAGTGAAAGCGAGGGCAACCCAAAAAAAGTTGTTGAAAAGATCTTGGGCACATATGGCAGGATCTGTGTAAGAAATCCCAAAATAGGATATAACAGTGCAGATTGTGTCTATTGCTTTAAATCTGTTTTTATGGATGTTAAGTGGGGCAGCACAAAGAACTAACTTGTTCACTTCATTCTCAGGGGCAGACTGGGACCAAATGTGCCAAAAGAGGTATTAGCTACTCAGATAATCCAAGTTAGAAAACAACTACATGTCAGGGTTTTTTAAATAAAAAAAAAAAATCATCCATTTTCTCTGTCTAAATGTTTATGAGCCTGTCATTTAACCACATGTCGTGTCTGTAATCCATCATTTTGATTCTTACTTGATGTGCTGTCCATAACAGCTTTCTTGGGGCTTTGGGCACATTTGCAGATGAGATTAGTATTTGAGAATAAAGTCTGACCACTGCTGTGAGTGCAGCACCTGTTATATAAATCCACTGGTAACAGTAAACCACAACACCCCTGTTTGAGAGGAGGATGAACTTACCTTTGGTTGAGGAGACAGACCCATACAAATAGCAGGACAGGCTGACATTTATCACACCAGAGCCACCACACTTGAGATGCTGCACCTGAACAAAAGAGAGGACGACATTTTAGATATCCGTGTAAAGCCTGTAAATATACAGTGAGCATTAAAAGGAAACGTTTGACATTTTGGGAAATGCGCTTATTTGCTTTCTTGCTGAGAGGTAGATGAGAAGACTGATACCTATGAAAGAGACACCAATCCTCTCATCTGACTCTCAGCAAGAAAGTAAATAAGCGTATTTCCCAAAATGTCAGAGAGAGAAAAGAGAGAGATATTTGCAATTAAAGAATACGGATCTCACAGATATACCTGCATTAGGTCTAATAGATGATCATTTATTCATCATCTTAGAATATACTACATATAAAGTACAGCAGGGACAACATTTATTGTAGGCTGGTAGTTCCCTCATTAAAAAACCTGTGGGATTTTTCCATTGGATTCTTGCATTATTGCAGAAAATCAGTTCTGTTGCAAACAAAACTTTATGATACTTACACATTTGGTTCTTTTTAAAGCATAAATGCAGTCACCAGAAGTAAAAAGCAAATGTTAGGCCATATTGTAAATGAACTACGCCACGTGCCCATGACTTCATCGTCACCACCACAAGGCTGTAAAGCTGTGTTTGGCATGATGACGTCTGGTAAATTTTTAGCCCATTCAAAGAAAAACACTGACTTTGAGACTTGGGAACCAGACGTGCAAAAATGCTGACTAATTTACATGTTTTAGGACTTATTCCTGCATCACTCTATTACTGCAACGTGTAATTTTAAGGCCAACTCCCCGACAAACAAGCTGGAAGCAGGTTCACTCTGTCCAATAAGTGAGCTGGGATAAAGCAGTGCATTTAAATCTGTGTGTCTGGAATATCTTGAGGATTATGCTGCAGGTGTGATTTGAGAAATTTCCATGACCATTGGGACCATTTTTTCACAATCAGAATCCACTTTAACTGCCGTGAATCAAAGCTATCACCTTAATTGAGTTAAGCCAGATAATTGTTTTCCTGTTGGCTTCGGGCGGGGTGAGGCAGGTTTTACTGCACTTTTTACAGACATCCTGAAGCTGCTGAGTAAAGCCCTTCCACACACTTTCTCTGGTCCAACATGTTTTATTGATAATAACATCAACATACTGACAGGCTGTTGTTAAAAAAGAGGCTCCACCATAAAAAGATTGACAATATTGACTGGCAGCTATCAGATTTATAATTTAAGACCAACATTCACTGCATGAGTCTGTCACTAGTCTGAATAGGAAAAGGTGCTGGAGAACCTTCATGGTAGAAAACACACCCAGCATGAAAAGATGAGATGTACACAACAGAGAACTGCCTGAATAAAAGCTATGAGAGGCGCATGAGGACAGCAACAGAGCCAGACAGCAGCATGGGGCGGTGAGTCTCACGTCCTGTTTGGTCAGGGGGCGAGACCGTGACAAGATACTGACAGAGAAAATGCAGGACCTCCAGCTGAGTACCTGCCGTACCTCTCTATCCTTCCTCTCCTTCTCTCTTTACTCCTACTCCTTTAACTGTGTTTGCTGAGCACTATACTTAACATGTGAAAGGACAAAAGCAGGAGAATCTAGGAACATATCCCTGAAAGCTCAACGCACTGCAACTACACAAGACATGAGCAAATACATAAAACACAATCAAATAACGAAATCCTCACCAGTCTTTAACAATTCTACAGCACATATAATGCAATTATGTTTCACAATTTGCCAGTGTTACTTCAGCCCAGTGAGGAGAAGAAAATCTTGGCATTGTAGGTTTCTGCAAACCATGAATACGTTCCATTTGCACATTTTTCACATCAATGTTTCTAAAATGACAAAGTGTATGAGCTAATTTTGTCATAAGTAGGTGGATGGGAGGTGGAAGGCATGACACCAACAAAACCAGTTGTTTTTCAGGCAGTCATTGCTGTATTTCCAGTAGCTCTTTAGCACCCAAATTTGGGTGTTCTTAGCGACCCCTGGATCTTTTTCCAGCAGCTTTTTCAGGGAGCCTTCCCTGTGTTTCCTGCAACGTTTTTTTGCCCCCAAAGCGTGGGTGTTTTTAAGCAACCCATTTTTTTTTTTCCAGTGGGAATAGTGCCATGAACAAAGTTGTTTTTTTCTTTTTTTTTTAACCTAAAACCAGATAGTTTGTTGCTGAAACAAAGTAAAAAACAGATAAGCTTCCAAATAATTATGACAGATTTCATAACTGTGCTATCCTCTAATTTAAGTCTTTGTAATTTCTACAAAATCACATTAAATAGTCCAACATTTTCTGGTGCATTGCAGCGAAGGAAAAGCACACCCAAAAACTCATTTTCAGCATCTAGTAAAAACCTGTCTTGTTGAAAATGTGACGACATTTACAATTCCTGGGAGGCCTGCAAAGGAAAACTGACAGGAGTGCTTGCAAGCGGCGGCCTCATTCAATGGTATTGCTCATTCTGCAGGATCTTTTATGTGACACCATTACAGCTGAAGCTTTTTTTTTTTGTTTTTACAAAGGGGGTGATTCAATGCTTTATGAAAAGAACAAAAAAAATTGTTCTACAGAGCAAGCAAATACGGACTTAAACTTCCTTTTCAAGAGCCCCGAGGGGCAGATTAGTTAGAAACAACGGCATCTTAGAAAATGGATCCAACAATCAGCGGCGGCATTGGGCTGAGTCATAATTTATTACCCATGCACGCTTCACAGAAGCGCCTGTTAGTGTGAGACTCAACACTGGGCATCAGACTGAAAATAGATGCAAGAAACTGGAGCTGGGAAAACGATCACATTACAGCATTGTTGGGCTTCTATAAAAGCACATGACATGTTTGACTGTAGCTCTGTGGTGTTTAATGGTGGGGAGGGTTTTCTTTTTGTTGTTAATAGAGCACTGTCTGATGCTCATGTTTCATTGCCCTAGAATCACTGCCTTCCGCAGATACAAAGGAACAGCTTGCTATCAGCCTTCATATCGTCTATAACCACACGAGTATCGCAAGGTCCTTGTAGTACTCTGATTTTAATGAGCAAAAATACATCCACACACAAAGCTAGACTTGAGAAGAATGGAAAACACGATTCTGTTTTTACTGACTTTAAGTGGTCAACAAAACTCACCTCTACTGTCTATTTTTTCTGTCTCTCTCCCTCACACACACACACACACACACACACACACACACACACACACACACACACACACACACAGCACATATACAGAAGTCAGAGGCAGGCAGCTTCCATAAATAGAATGGAAAGTAGGCAAGTGGCTGCTGGGAGTGGCTTTTACTGGGAATATGATCGATTAAAAAGCAATTTGCTCCTCCGCTCAGGCCCTGCACTTCTAAATGACAGCCCCCCACGGCCCAGATGGAGCTCTGAGGGGTCGGAGTAGCCGGCCTGCCCCGCCTGCTTCTCCATCGCCCCCCCTTTACACGCACACACAGCCTCCACTCCCAAGCCCGGGCCTCGGTTACAGTCTGGTGGGCACCTGGAAAGCGACCAGGCAGAAACATCCAAGCAGCCCCTGCTGGTCTGACAGAGAACCTAGACTTTGTTCTAACACACCGTGTATTTGCGAAAGCTGAAATGGAGACGAGAGGGCAGGTTAAGACAAACAGGAGCAGAACGCCGCACATCACAAAGTCACACCGGGCAGGAATTCAATTTAGTAGTCAGGGTGCACTGGACCAACACGTGCCTGCCTATACAGCCACGACTGCAAAACACACAGTTTAGACTGTAACAACTGTAACATGGTAACATTGGCTTTGTAAAATCATATGTTATGGTTTCTATTACATTTCTCAGCATGATCTTTGAAGTGAGAAACTACTGCCGTTACTTTACTTATTTCTCCTGGAGGGTGCTTTTACTGCTGCGGATCCTCTCTTATCTCCAAACATCATGATAGCCTATGCACATTGTTGTGAGTGCACTGATATCTTAAGTGCTGGTCATATTTGTTGCGACGTAAGATTACTTCTATTTTGAAAAACATGGTGTCTTTCACAACTAATGAGAGGAAACTTTATCATAATTGAAATTAAAATTGTGAGTTTTCTGGTAGTTTGTCATCACCCTGATAATACAGCACCAGCTAATATTTGATTAGGATGTACAGATATTGTAATGGCAATCCATTACATTACTATTTTAATGACAGAATCAAATCTTACTATGCTCTAATGTTATGCCGCACCAATAAATAGCACCACAATTAGAGCCGAAAAAATGATTAGATTACTCAATTAATCTACAGTCAGGAAATTAATGGGCATTATCTTAATAATAATTAATTTCCCCATAAAAATAACAAACATTGCTCGTTCCAACTTCACAAACATAAGGATGTGTTTGTCTTATACTCTAGACTCTGAAAATGTTGTGATATGATTTCACTATTTTCTCACAGTTTTTTCACCATTAACATTAAATAGATCAAAAACATTATTTCGATTGAAAAAATAATCGTCTGGTGCAGCCATACCCCAAATATCAGTACGTACAGTAAGTACAAAGATATACAGTGCAATCCCTGGCCTTGAACATGCTGCATGTGTGGCTGATCACTTACTGGGAACAGAGCCTGGGGTGAAAATAAAATGGGAGGAGGGTAAGACAGAGGGCAGGAGGACCATATGGACCCTGACTGTACAGTTTGGCTGGCTGCATGGGGGCACTGTTTGGGAGATTGGCCCGATCGTAATCCTGCTGTCAATGATAATAGAAAACCAAAAAAGATCTGTGTGCTATGGACAGTTGAGTGAAAAGAGAAAAGGAAAAATCTTAACAAACTAAAAACCATTTGTCAGAGATTGAAGAAGATGTATTGTGAATATGGTTTGCATTCATAACCAGTGACACCATACTTATCCACTGACTTAAATGAATGTTGTCACACTGCACATTCTGTGAAAGAAGCTGTTTTAGTTTCATAGCTGTAGCTGAGAAACACTTAGCGTTTAATGGTAGAAATTTCCTATCCACATGAATCTGCAGGGGTTCCACTGCAAAAGCACACCAGTAACAGAGCTAAGACATTGACGCTATTTTGAAGTGTCAGGGAGTACCTTCTCCGTTACCATAGGAACACAGGTAGTAAGTGGTGGTGATAGGGGAGAGAGCTAAAAACACACAGTCAGCTGCCATTTTTAAAATGGTGTGAATTTACTGGCCAAATAAAAGACACCAATTACTTAAACTGAGTATTAGACAGACCTGGTCACGCCTTTCATCTTCCACATTCACTGCATTGATTTTCCCATATGACACAGGATTCAAAGCTGCAGTGTGTCTACTTTTCTGGCTTTTCAGCAACACTTCCCCTGATTATCCTCACTGTCTGCAGCTCTTGGCTTCAGCAGAGCTTGGCTTCAGACCTCTTCAGACTTAGCGGCTGGAGGTTAATTGATACTGACAGATGACGTAACGGGGAAGTCATTTGCAGGGAGATCCGGCTTCTTTATCAACGATGGTATTCCTCTCACAAACAGACAGAAGAGAGGGAGGTAACAGATGTGATTCTGTCCAGAAGGTTCATGTTTCCACATGCACAGTGTTAGTGGGCTAATGATTTAATCCATAGCAAAATGTGTAAGGGACAGAGTTTGGACCAAGTCACTGTTTTGCAAGTCACAAGTAAGTGTCTAGTCCTTGCAGTCAAGCCTTAATAAAAACAGGCAAGTACGAAGTCCTGAACTTTGAGTTTGGACTCCCAAACAAGTCATAAACCAAATGTAACCATGTAAACAGAGTCATAACTTTAGCTAGGCACAAGCTCATTAACTATGTTAATATTATCCTTGACTTCAAATGTTGAACAAAGCTAAAAAGCTGCACGTTTTGCATATTGCAATTTGTCTTTTGGGAAAGGCTAAGTTTTTTTCCAACTGGCGCTCAGTGATGTAACGTTAGTTCCTCATGGTTCCTCTCTCTCTCTCTGTTTGGAGTTGGGGGAGGTATCAAGTATTTTCAAGTCATAAGGCTCAAATCCAAGTGGCATATAAGTCTTTTTGATTTTGTCAAGTCTAAGTCAAGAAATTCATGACTTGAGACTTCCTCAAGTCCAAGTCATGTGACTCGAGTCCACATCTCTGGTAAATTATGTAACAAACACTGTTCATTTTCTGTGATACAGCACAGACTCAACTAAACTTAGCTAGCCGACTTAAATTCTACTTTTATCATTTCAATGATGATATGACAGAACTGAGGCAATAGTGTGATATTTTAGGAAATATGCTTTATTGCCAAGGTAAGAAAAGATTCTCATGGCTGTATGCTTAAGATGAAGCTACAGCCAGAAGCTGCTTAGCTTAGCGAAGCATTAAGATTGCAAACACGGGGAAACATAGCTCAATTGCCTTGTTAACTGATTGTAAAGCTCACTTCATTTATTCAACTAACCAAAACCGTCTTGGTTAGTCTTTGCATATTTCCAATATTCATTGAGCTAGATGTGAAAATATGCTGGCCCTTCATGTTGTTTTTCCCAGCTGTCTTTCTCTGCAGTTGCTGCAGTCCTGTAACCTTATCCCAACCACTCCCCGCTGCTACCTTTTTCAGCTCAGCTGCCTGTCCAACTAGGGGTGTGCAATATGGACAAAAAAGTAATATCTTGATATTTTGGGGGATTTTGAAGATAACGATAATTAGAGGATATTCTTTTAAATATGTGTTTTTAACAGCCTGAGTTATAGCTCATTAATTGTTTCTCATGGATGATATTAATGGAAAAAATGTTATCAACATTTCTTGCTGCTTTTTTACCTGCTCTCTCTGTTTGACTCTGGTGACGGCTTTTGTAGCGTCAATTCAGGGTCCATTTGCAACTGTTCAGATAGGAGTTTGTCCCGCAGACTCACCACAAGCCTGTCCCTCACCATCTCATCATGTAGAGCCCTGTAACCGCAGTGCTCCGCGGGGTCCATGTCCGACAGCCCATTAGTTTGACATCCCGTTAGTCCTCGCGGCGGGCGTATGGTGCGTCGCAACCGGCTCTGGGTCAGCTGGGAAGGGCTTGAGGCGGAGCAGGCTCACGGCTTATGTGTTTGTCACTTTCTTTTTCATTTTAACCCACATCATGATCTTTTCCTGACCCTAACCAAGTGGTTTTTGTGCCTAAACCTAACCAGACCTTAATCACAGGGCATCATGATGATTTCGGAACGGACTTCGGAACAATGGGTTTAATATGGTCGGACCAATGGGCTGTCGGACCAATGGGCAGTTCCCGCTCTGCCGGCAGTGCAGCGCCGTAATGAAAATGTCGGCCGTCTCGCCCGTTTCTTGATGCCGCTGATTAAACTTTATTCTCTCAAAGATCACATTCCTGCGTTTCTCTTCTGCTTGCGTCTCCAATCCAGAAGCAATGTGGAATCTGTCGAAGCGTTTAAACCATTTAGGCCAGTCTTCAGCCAACTGTGCCATGTTGCCACTTCGTTCAGCTAACTGTGGCTAGGCTACGTGGCTCCGTAGACGGTCTTCCGGTACTGCGAACTTTAGCCTGACAGGCTGGGACCTATCACTACAGTTGACCCACGTCTTCCGAAGCTGCTGGAGCATCCGTGGGCAATGTTGCTATGTTGTCTTGCTAATGTTTGTTTAGCAGCAGGCTGACCTGCTGGGAAGGTGCCAGTGAGAGATCATGTGACCACCAAGGCGCACTGCGGGGTGCTGCTACACGCAAGTTACGTAACTCTTGTTCAGTGAATGTGTGGGGTTTCAACCTTGTTTCAACGTGTGTTTTCAGTTGTTTTTGTCAAGTCATTTGCATACTCGATAATGTAAATTTGCACATCGTTAAAACAACAATGACGATATTATCATTAACGATATATATCGCCCACCCCTATGTCCAACTAGTAGAGACTGATATCTGGTGGCGCCAGCTGTGCACTACAGCACATTGCCCCAATGCAGCATCTCTGTATCAGTTTAATAGAAAGAGGAGCGTTTGTATTTTTCATGGTATTAAAACTCATACAATGAGACTTTGCAGATATACTGGTATACCATGATATCGTGATACTAGAGTTGGGTTGATTACTGGTTTTACTGGCCCAGTCCGATCTACAAGCTCAAACCGATTTGACTTTATGCAAACCGGCTGAACCTTGACATTTGACATTATGACACGTTCTGGCAAATCAAAAAGTAGCTTACCTCAGCAACCTGTGCTGATAGCGTCACAGTGCTAAATCCAGCATCAGTTTTTGGTCTCTCGAGAAGACTAAAACTGTACTAATATGACAACATTTTTGGATTAAAAGGCAATGGAAGAGGTGTCTTAACTGGCTGCTAGCACTGTTTTCAGCTGAACTTTCTTCAGACGCCCTGCTTCTACTTATTTCTGTCGCTCGCCTTGAAAACACCATTGATATGGGGAGTTATCTCTATGATACGTTCTTCTGTCTACAAAAACCTAAATCAAGTGGAAGCTTGTTGGAGGGAGATCACTGACGAGAGGAACATTTCTGATAAGGTAGATGACCACCGCTAGTAAGTTAGTCGCTTCCAGTAAATATCACAATATAAAATGTGTTTTCTGTTTTAGAAATGTAGGAAGACAGCAAGTAGGCTACTCACCCATCTTTTAAGTGCTTACATGTCAAGTCTGATCTCAAGCACACAGCTGATAGGTACACGGTTTATTTACATGACATAACGGAAGTGCACATCTAATGGATTCAATGTGGACAAAGAGCTCCAATGTTACACGATGCCACAGGAGAGTCAGATGCAAGTTTTCTGTTGTGACACAGTGTCCCCATGTTCCATTTACATTGGCCCAAGCCTAAGAGATAACACCCAAGCCTAACTGACTGATTTATTTATTTCCTTAAAATTTTTATTATCACTGCCAGTTGATGATGCAATATCAGACTATTGCTATCATGCACTCTTGGCCACCATAATCGAGCAGTGAAAATCTAAAAGCATGCCAGCCCTATTTCAAATAATCATTTACCTAAAGACTACTGGACCTCTGCTGCCAAGAAACAAACACTTTAGCCGGCATCTTTTGTCAGTGACTCAGTGACCTTGCATGGTTGATCAGAGGTCCCATGAGTTTAGTGCTAATGGGATCAAGGGATAGTGAGGGTGGGAGAGTAGGGATGGGGGGTCTTACTGGATTTCCGTGAGGAGAAACAACCAGAATTAAAGCCCCTCTGGGAAGACAGAAAAACCATAAGAACTTCTGTTCCCTCATCTTTTCACCCACTCACAGTGGCTGGCTGATTGATATTCTTATGAATGTTAATACTAAAGCACCTCTTCCAAAGCTCACCTTGACAGAATTGATTTTCCTCAAAAATAATTCAGCCGAGGCATAATGGAAACTAGTAAAAGTGCCTCAAAGGCTGGATTCAATGGTTTTGAAGTGAAAAAGTTTCTGCCGTGATTCCCTTCGGTGTAAAAATGACTCTCCGCAGACTGCAGATCCAATCTTCAAACTATAGAACAGATTTAATACAGGTACGTCTACGTTTGACTTTATGACCTATTGTCTCCTGCTCCTTCCTCAGACATAAAATATTCATTCATCTTGGCGCACAGATTAATAAGAAGCTTATTGCTGCTGTTGCAGAAAATCCTCAAAACACTCATTTCATTTTTCTGTTCTCAAATTAACATAGTTTTTTATGCATCATTTCCCAACTCTAGAGCCTCACAAATCCCAACACATGATACAAACACAAAATGTATGATTGTCAATCTGAAAAATTAAGCTTTTACTATTTTGAATCAATGCAACAGCAGCTACATGAAAAATTCAGGGTTTCCATTTAACCTCCAATCTCACCTCTGATAGGTTGGAAAATGGATACAGGCAAAGAGGAATGTGGACACTTCCACTTGATATGGTATTAAAAGTAGCAGTCTCTCCTATTATGGCTTATGGATTAGCCAGTCGCAACTCTCCCACACACGCACTCCCACACACACACACACACACACACACACACACACAAACACAGCTTTCTCTGGCACAAGCAATGTGTCAAACAATAGTTGCCAAGTCTGCTGCCTGCAACAAAAGATGGAAAGAATTAGAGAAATGGAAATGGTGATTCAACGCCGTTATGAAAACTGGAGCGCAGCGTACTATGACAGAGTGAAAACCCATTCAGTCTGACTTAATGCTCCGTGGAATCTCTTCCCCGCCCCGACCCCCTATCTGTGGCTCTCAAAAATGCAAACAAAAATCAACTGTATTGTCCCTGAGTTTTTATACACATACACACACACACACACACACACACCCCTCCCTTTGCTCCCAGTCTGTCTGGCTTCCCACATTTAAGATTCAATATTTAATTGCCATGTCACCCCTGCTGATTGGAATTTGAACACTGGTACGCAGCAGTTATTCAGGAGTCCTGAGTCAAATATATAAATGTACAAAATATTAGTGCAAAGATGAGGTGAATTCAGGTAAAAGCCATTATTCTCTATTGACTTCCTTTGCAAAACCTATACTTGTCACAAAAGAGAAGCAGGCAAGTTAGATTTTTAAATTGCACAAAAGGGGCTGCAACTCAATATCATGTCCCACATATTTTGCACATTCAGTGAATTTCGGTCCATTTATACCCTCGGCCCCACTTCACCTCACCTCTCCTTTCACACCCAACAAAGTTACACCATATTGAATTCTCCCAATAGAAAGTGCAAGTGCAGACCTTTCTGACATCTATTTAAGCCTTCAGCCATATATCTGAGTCTGGGACCCATCCAGGAGCGGTAAAAACCCATGCAGAGGCAGCGGCGCTGCAAAGCTACAGAGGAGATTGGTATTCAGAGTGGCAGCTTCCAAAGTTGAAGCTGCATAAATAGCCCAAACTATTACATAAAGGTAAACAAACCGCATTGTGCCCAATCATATCAGCTCAGTGCTGCAGCAGGTGGATAAACTGACACAGCCTGCTCTGCTCATCAAATGATATAATACTATGTTTTTTGGCTTTATTAGTCTTTGTGGCAGAGCAAGGGCAGAGAGCTGTCGAGATAGAAGCACAATGAGAAGACAATAAGGGAGCAGGAACAGAAACATGGCAGAGGTAGACAGCAAAATGGGCCAAGCGACTCAAAGTGAGCTGTGAAGTTTAAGTCTTTCAACAGTGCCTTCCTTTGCCGGGTAACAAAGCGGACCAAACTGTAGAGAAATGAATGGTAGATGTCTTGCAGTGGCTGCCAAACCTTTATCAGAAATCATAGTTCATTGCTCAGATAATAGGCCTCACAAGTTTGGATAAAAGATCACACTGGCATGTGCACACAGGCACATACATGCATGCACACACCAAGACCTGTTTATTCTGTTCACTATGGCTCACTAACAGCCCAACATCTCCCCACAACAGCCAGGATGTGACATGCTTGTCTGTTTGCAGGCGGAGAAATAAATATCACATCTTTCACTTTTTGTTGGTGTCGTCAGCCTCACAAGCTACATCCAATTTAAATGGTGTCTGAGGCTGCCAGAAGAGGGAATCCAAAATGAGGGAAGGTGGGAACAGAAGGAATAGTGATGGAGACAGGAATAGACGAGGAGACAGATAGACAGGAAACAACAGTGTGGAAAAGGAGAGAAGAACGCCATGGATATGGAATAAGTACATAGAGAGGGATAAAGGAAGCATTGATAGGGATTTGGGGAGCAGTAGTGGACTTCCACATCTTCTCCCTTATGAGAGAGTTTTGTGGCAGGCTGTCTGTGCTGCTGTCAAACAGCGGCAACGTTCTCCTTCTCTCTGGAAACAAGGGTTGGGGTTGTTTATCCATTCAAATCCTGCAGGTCTGTTCACTCAGTGTCAAACCAATCGAAGCACATATTTTAAAGAAATCTGTCATGTTAAAAATTCAGCAACTACGATGATAGATGGGTCCATACTAACTGATTGCACAAATTATAGAGTTAAGGTCAGGTCACATCAGCACTTTAAAAAGTAACATTTCAGGAGGAAATCCATTCATTCCAACATAATAGCCATGATTACTGACTTTGCTTGCATTAGCAAGGTAACCCACACAGATTCTTCACATTTTATTAAATCTCTGTGAACTTTAACCCAAAATTGTAGCTTATGAATAAGGCAATAAAGACTTTTTTTAGTGTACTATAAGATGAGTGGGGTTTCTTTTACTCAGTAATTGTACTATTAGAATGTTTTACATTTAAAAACATACCTGTCAGTGAGCTGTGGGGGACAATCTGTTTCTAGATTATTTTGGCTTCAGCGTCATTATTATTCTGAAATAAAACTGCAAGCAGACATTTAAAGCACGGGTCAATTTACGCCGATCAGCCAAAATATTCAAACCAGTGGTGGGTGGAATGAATAACATTGATCATTTTGTTACAATGCAATAAGTTGCTGGAAAACTTTTGGTCCTGGCATTCATGTGGATGCCACTTGACACCCACCCAAACACCGTTGCAGACCAAACCCCCCGCCCCCACCCCCGTGGCAACAGCACTCCCACTGGCAAGTGTCGGTACCCCAGCAGTACCCACGATCCACGGCGGGGCCTCCTTGGATGGGGGTGTGGTGTCTCGTACCAGGCCATTGGTGGCAGATCATTTGAGTCCTGTGGGTTGTGAGGTGAGGTGCCAGTATGTCCCACAGATGCTTGAACAGATTGGGATCTGGGGAATTTGGAGGTCAAGTCAAAATTTTGAGGTCTTCTTCAAGTTCTTCGGGGCATTTCAGGGCAGTTTTTGTGGTGTGGCATTGCGCATTGGTCTGCTGGGGGGCCACTGCCATCAGGGAATGTTGTTGCCATGCGAGGGTGTACTTGGTCTCAACCAGTGTTTTGGTTGGTAGATGACTGGAGCGTGTCAAGTGGCATCTACATGAAAGCAAGGACTAAGTTTCCCAGGAGAACATTGCATTGTAACGAGATGATCAATGTTACTCACTTCACCCGCCAGTGGCTTAAATGCTTTGGCTTATTGGTGTATATCTTGTGTATTTCTTTTTATGCTGTAGTTTTTTTTTTTAACTTATTTGGAACATATACACAAATGCAAACATATCTGCAATGAGCTAATATCTCGGTTTGGTTTCTTACCCTCAGTACAGGTTTTCATCCTAAGCAAGTCTCTGGATTGGTGAGCTCAGTGGGTGCTTTTCTGTGGCTGACCTGCCCGAAGAAGGTGTCACAACAAAGCCCTGTTTCCACCAAACACTTTCAGAATGGTACCTTTGTAACCAAATATACACTTCAGTCATGTCACCTACACCCTAGCGTTTCCACTACAAACAGTACTCTTAAATGTAGGTGGGGTTGTTGTCACTGCTCCGTCCAGCACTCACTGTATTTCCTCATTATGGGTGACACAAAACAGGCTGAAGTGAGTTTCTCTCTCCATGGGATATTTAAAAATAGTGTGTTTGTGCATTTAGTCGTTCTCAGGCAAACTCAGGGGTTGAGTGTTGCCATAGCCCGATGCTAGGTGACCGTTTTCTTTTCTCTGACTGAGGATTAGAATAAATGCAGTCCACATAACCCAGCTGAAATTAATATATATAAATGCTTGTAGGTCCACTCATTACTAAAAGTGTATGTCATATAAGAAACTTACTGTAACTCATGGTCAGAGCTGTAATGGAATATTTAAGGTGTGTTGAATGATTCATGTTGTGATCTCATGCACTAAGTAACACTACAAGTTAACATTCCACTTTAAAAGTTGCCGGCTGTCGGCCCACTGAATTAAGTTATTTTTCCTCCCAATCCAGCTGCTGCAAGAGACAACAAAACATCCTTTGATTTATAGTTTCAGTTTACTAATAAAACTCTCCATGGTATGAACAGTAGTTACTTAAGCCACAACTCAACTCTGAGCAGAGTGACCATTCGCTACTGGCCAATCAACGGACTGCAGTGTTCACAGCTCCACCTTTTACTGCCAGATCTGTGTACTAGGTACCCCAAAAGAAGGGGTACCAAAAATGGTAATGGTCAAGAACGATTCCATTGGTACCATCCACAAATTTTCGCAGTGGACACGGAAAAAAAAACGTACCGAACCAAACTGAACTGTACTGTACTGCTCAGTGGAAACGAGCTCAGGTAAACAGACACAAGTCAATCACCAACATACTGTATCTTAAAGAGCTCAGAGTAGCTTATTAGAACAGTGCAGCTCCTGGGATGCAGGCCCACTTGTGGTCCCTGGAGCCTCCAAAAGTAGAAATGAAGCCAGACTACAGCTATTAAACTACTCTCCTGTGGAACCATCTCCCAGTTTCAGTCCAGGAAGCAGACACTATCTCTGCATTTAGGAGTAGACTTTCCTCCTTGATTAAGCTTAAATTTAGGGCTGGCTCAGGCTTACCTTGGACCAGCCCCTAGTTAGGCTGCTATAGGCCTAAACTGTTGCGCTGGACTTCCAATGATCCACTGGTTCCCATGGCTAGTGATTATGCTGAGCTTGTGGGTCGTGGTATCACCTGCTACCGTTATTATTACTAGACATATTTCTATTATTATTATTATTATTATTATTATTATTAAATACATATACTATGATATACTATTATCATTAGTATTCATATTTATGTTATTATAGCTGTTATTGTTATTATTTTTGTTGCTGTGCATCTCAGTCTCTTAGTTTCTCCCTTACCACAACTGATCAAGGCAGATGACCGCCGATCTACAGCCTGGCTCTGTTCAAACTTTCGGCGTGTTAAATGGACATTTTTCCTCGCTGTTGTCGCAAAGTGCTTGCTCATAGGGGAATTGTTGAGTCAATGTAAATCAAAGAGTATGGTCTAGCCTGCTGGATATGGGAACTATCATGAGATAATTTTTTGTTGTGATTTGGCGTTATACAAACAAAACTGACTTGACTTCACATGAATGTTAAGTTGTCCTGACATACTGAATCCTGAGATAGAGAGCGCACACCTGAATACATTTGTAAACTTTTGAGATTCAAAAAGGTCACTATTGTTGTCTCCTCCCCACCCAAGACACTCAGCATTTACAGGAAGTGAGCATTAGCATTTTGATTGATGGCTATTCTCAGAGACGGATGTGGACGCACAATGCAGTGCCTGAGTACAATACACAATAGGAGCCTATAAATCATGTTGTTGTTGGTTTGTTTTTTCCCTGCTGGTAGCTGCATGGCTCTGCTGCTGTTCACTGGCTGATTTGAGGTATGTGATTCATTTTAGCTTGAGTACAAATCATGTTGCAGCAACAGGCAGACATACAGCAATGGCAGTATGAGATTGGTTGCTGATGAATGCTTCCTGCAGCTTAGGTTTTGGACAGCAACTTAGAGGAAAAAATGTGGAAACCATAGTTAACATTTTCCAAGACACAGCTCACAAAACTGGCAGTTACAGGTCTGGGGTTTCTTGTGCTATATATGTACAGTTAAAGAGTGAATAGTTTTTTTTATTTGCATGTAAACCCACAGCTACAACACTCAGCTTAGATGACACATCCTCCAGTTTGGAGCTGCACACATTCAAGTGTGGCTAATTTATCTCCGACTCATTTTCTCCAGGCTTTTAAACAACGGGGAAGCAGAACAAAAGTCTGTCATGTGTGACGTACAGTACAGTAAAGCAGACTTTGCCTCTGGAAAAACTGCCTCCATTTACTCCAGCAAGACGGGGATAAAACACAGCCCGTGCCACTTAATTTATGATACAGAGTAAATTAATGGGTGCTGACAAGCTCAATAATTTTTCAGAGGCAACAGATAACAGTTATAATTATCAGCCGCGGAATTAAACAGTCAGTGGAGAGACAGTGGGCACTTAGAGTGGTATGTGTGTGCGCACATGCATGAGAGTGTGTCTATATACTGTCTGCTGGCCAAAGCTTGGCCCATTAATGGCAGACCTTGGGTGTTAATGTGATATTGTTTGGTTTATTACAGTCCAGCATGTGCAAGGACCCCGACTCCAGCTACAAAGAGCTGATTTCATGCCAGCTCTCGCTCTGTCTCTCTCTTTCTTCGCCTCGGCTGCTTGACAAAAACACATTACATCTACAAGAGTCTTTTCCTGAACCAACTGTATTGCCAGAGAACAACGGCTCAGCTGTAGCCACGCTTTGCAAGGAGCTGCCATATTTGTTCAGCCTGCTTTGATTGCCTCGGTGTCAGGAACCGACCATTCACTGTTGTTATGATTCATTACCTCCAGTCATTTAAGGCAGTGGTAATCAATGGTTGCTCTTCTGCATTGGGAGTGCAGCCATGTTGATGGCTTTTAAAAAGCTTTTAAGTGAGAGAGATTCAGATAGAAGGAGACAGAGGGAGTATAAGAGAGCTCAGCATCAAAACAAGCCTGTGTATTGTCTCTGCCAGATGCCCGACTTCATTAGGGACTTGCATGCTGCTTCACACACTCTCCAATAGGCTAAAGCCATAAACAACGCAGAAGAAATGAACTCTTTCTAAACACCAGGCCACTCACACAGGAAAACACACCACCTCTATAACTTGTTATATCTCTCTCTGCGTGTGTCTGTTACTCTATTAGTCAGAGGGGAGAGATTGTGGAGAGCACAGCTGCCCTCTATGGGTGTGAAAACACTCCAGCACACTAGCAGAGAGGCAGCTCTGATTTCTTCCTCTGCTGCTGCATCATGGCTGGAAGAAACAGAGAGGTGCTAATTGATGGAGCTCAGGTGTTTAACACTAATTAGTCGGCTTATCTTGCTAATGTCGCAGAATCATCTCACAGAATCAATCAGAGTCATCAAACGGCGCTCCAGCAGTGTGGAAAATAAGGAGGATTTCTCAGTGTAATGCAACACATTTTGGAATGTGAGGTATCTGACGTGTTCGCAGATTTCTGTGCTTGTGGAGTATACTCTCAACCCCCAGCACACACGGCTCTAGTATCTCCAGCCTCAAATTCTGTACTTTTGTATGCCAAGTTCAATATAGTACAAGGAAAGGCAGTGTTTGTCTTTGCTTTGTCCTCGCTGCCCCATGCTGAGGACACAAACCATAAAAAACAAGGTGAAAACACACAGCAGTGGGCTGGTAATAGATTTTATAGAGCGGGCCCAAACAAATGAGTCTCTGTGTACACTGACTGAGCTTTAAAAGAGCCAGAGGAGGCAGCAGTCCATATTTCTGGGTCGGCCGGCTTCTCAGCTGCACCCCAGAGACCTCTTGAGATCTGGGGAGCATGTAGCTCTGGAGGGAGGCTGGGCATGAATCCTCCCAGCAATTCAGAGGTCTTCCCCCTGATCATCCCTAACACGCTGTGATGTGTGATCCAGCAAAGACCTGAGAGGATGAAAGGAATATCTCTATCTCTGAAAACATGCATTACCATGTCAAAGCTGGTCTAGATGTGGTTTTCAGAGAAAACGTGATGTTTTTTTCATAGGAAAAACACTAACACTGGTAATGTCAGTGGGTTTTAGAGGTCTGAGTGAACACTAACAAAGCTGGAATACTGTATGACTATGGTATTACTTCAGTGTTATTTTACATGATGATTCACTTCTGCAACAGTTCATTGATGGCGCGGGATCTTTTTCCTTTTTTTCTTTTTAGGAAAACTGAAAATTGAAAGTGCCATTCTTTTAGTGTAAGTGGGATGTTTTCAGAGTGTCTAAGTAACAGTCTTAAATGTAAAAACTCAAATCTCAACAGCTACATCTACCATGTCAATTTCTGAAAAAACTGCTCTGAAGGTTAAAGGTATCTCACAAAGAAATAAAATTCATTACACTATATAATACAGACTTTGAAAACTGAGAGCTAAAGCTATGCAACATGACAGTCCACCAATATTTCAGTTTGGGACCACTGCATTCGTGGCTCAATCACCCAACTGTATGGGCACCAACACAGCTGAATGCTGAGTGGCAAGCAGACAGTAAAATATGGGACCCCTAAAGCATAGGGTCACAATTTTTCAAGTCTGTCTTAAAACAACTGTCAAGTGCCCATGTGTACACTGAAACCGTTTTTGCTTGCTGTAATTGTTTCTTCTGTTCATAGTGATCATTAAGAGATCCCTTCATAACACGCTTCCAGTATTAATCATGGGGGGAAAAAGTCACAGTCCGTTTTTCTATGAAAAATAATTCACCAAAATGTGTACATATTGTATATAATCATGAGCCAGAAATTCATTTAGCCCACATATTTGGGAATACTTGGAAATGCGATTACATGACCAATGTGCTGACGAATATCAAGAAGGAAGTGGTCCCTTTATGAGGCAGGTGGGGTGGTGAATGGGTCACAAAAAACAGACTCGCCCCAGGAGTCTGGTGTCTGGAACTGTGTGAACTTTGAGTCATTTTAAGCTACATGCTCCTACATTTCTTTTTTCTAACCCCAACCACATTAACTTTACTAACCTTATGTAAGTTTACGTTAAGTACGTGACACCATTTGTAGGGCACTTATTCATAGGATATAATTGTGTGTGGCCATATTATATCTGGAACGGCTTAATATAGTTGCTGGCTCAACAAATACTAAAATCTCTAGCTTTTAAATTACATTTTCCATCCTGTGCTGTGCTGAAAACAAAGGTCAACAAAAACTACTAATTATTTTGCCATAGGAAAAAAGATAATAAAGATGTAAAATGAGTGCAATAAACAGCGTGCATAAATCAACTGTAATGTAAATATAAAAACAAAGGATAACTCGATGATCCTAATGAGATGGCACTTGAATTTCGCAGAAATATATTGCATGGAAATGAGATCAAGGATAAGGACAGGGTATATACAGACCCTGCAGAAATGTACATATTACTTGTGCATCAAAGCAGAATATATGTAAAAATAGAAACTGCTGCTATATTATGATGCGTAAAATAACAGTAGTAAAGTGAGTGATTGAAGTGAGACACACGCAAGAGTGAAGCTATGCTGTGTTCACCCAACACTACTGAAATACAGTTTGGCACTTTGGCACTTCACCAGACCATTATGCATATCGAACAGAGCAGAAATGAAGCAAATTCCCTCTGCCTGTGTCAGGAAGGCTGCATAAACTCCCCCATTAGAGTTGCAGGAGTCAGGTAATGGAACGAGGGTCTGCCCTGGCTGCTGCTCCTCCTGCCCCGTCATCCATGGCAAAGATCTACCAGAGGCCGGAGAAAAGCCGAGCATCTCTCAAGGGAGAGGGGGAGTGTGAGCAGAGATCACTGCAGCATGTAGTGAGGCTGAGAGCTGTGGGCAGAGCAGCTACTCAGACTGTTACTGCAACAACATGCTCTATTATACTGGATTGCAGACCTCTGGCTGCCAGACAACATGAAACACATTGCAGCAACACTTACGGTAACACTGAGAGAAAAAACTGTATCAATAACAATGAATCACTCACTCACACACTCATTCAAACACTGTCTCGTTTGCTCAGTCGCTCACCCACACACTCAACTAAGTCACTTGCTCAGGCACTTGCTTGCTCACTCATTTGCCCATTCACGAGCTCGCTCGGTAATTCTCTCATTCACTCATCTGAAAACACACACACACACACACACACACAAATACATGCAACTTTATATTAACACTATATTAAGTGCTTTGTAACAAGGTGACACTGTATGTAGGATGAACACTTTAGTCACCCCATTTGTTCAAAGAACAGAAGATGTAAATCTTAAAAAAAAACAACAACAAAAAAACAGGTCATGAATACCCTCTCAAAAGTGCACTTATTCATTTACTTCACCCCCCAAATGACTATTTGCGTATCAGTTACTTGTTATTACCTTGTGTTATGCTGTACTCCTGAAGACTGAAGAAACCTTTGTTTTTCTCACATGCCACCAGTTAACAAAGCATCCAAAATTCTTGTTGAACTGAAGTCATAGGGATCCGCATTATACAACAGCAAAACCTGATCAAAACCTTATACTCCAAGCCTTATTTATTCAGTCATATACACAGTACTTCCCAAACAGACTGCCCTTTCCAACGGAGAATTGAACATAAAGTGAGACTTATCTATGCACTCTTCAAAGCCAAATTCTATTGACACACTGTAATTTCAGCTTTCTGAATTCGGGAGCTGTTGTTCTACTGCTGCCTCCATTGATAATTTGTGTTATTGTGTGGCTTTGGTGAATTCAAACTAACCCTTTAAAACACCAAAGACACGCAATAAGACAAATTAACCGGTTGAGGCAACGACAGAC
Source organism: Epinephelus awoara (assembly GCA_035609425.1). Taxonomy (NCBI): domain Eukaryota; kingdom Metazoa; phylum Chordata; class Actinopteri; order Perciformes; family Serranidae; genus Epinephelus; species Epinephelus awoara. The sequence continues at coordinate 32,723,991 of CM069302.1, forward strand.
AGCTCCAGTGTTCAGCAAGGTAAAAGTACTGTTTTCGTCTGGCTTGAAGAGAGAATACAGAGTACTGAGCATACAACTGGATAAATGAGACTTGGATTCTACAGCACAAGTTGTGTGACGGTAAAGGAATGTTTTGATTCTGTTTTGATATTGCTAAACGCAGACCCCTATGGCTTTAATTAATCAAGAACTTTTGTTTTGTGAATTTCCGTTTACAGTGGAGGCATACAGTTTTCTTCCTGAAGTCAATTAACACGGGTGAGTAATTAATATTCAAATTGTTATTTGGGTGGCGAAGTATTCCTTTTATAAAAATTTGCTGCTGAGTATATATAACAGCAGGACACTGTGTTATAAGTAAGATGAACTAAAAATAGACTACAGTGTCTGTATTCACTGTAATGAAGAAACAATAATGCAACAGTAAGGCTTGTTGATAAAGATCTATGGCACAAAAGAAAAACATATATATTGAGCATTGGCTACACAACCAATAGGTGGTTTGGACTTCAGACAGAGAAAAATACAGAGTATCACTAGACTTATCCATTAAGGTGAGGTATAAAGTAGAGAGGAGCCATGGCAACAACAGCGGTGATAGTGAAGAAAAAGGAAAACTAACCTGTTTGAAAATACGATAAGCATTGATTCATTTCTTTTTTTTTATTGCAGTTTCGGTGTTGGCTTCAGTGTGTGTTATTTATACAGGCTACGTCAGCCCTTGGCTGCACACTGTTTCAATATACAACTAATCAAGATGAGTGACAAGTACTTGGATGGAAATGTGACCCACTAAGGCAGATGGGGGACTACCAGTACACTTCACTTTAAGTAGGCCAAAAGGAGAAAAATTAAACAAACATTATCTGCAGTTCACCTTTAGTATAGTATTTCATGTTACTACTGTTGCTGGATGTCCCATTTTCCAGCAGAGGATAACTTAAGTTTTCATGTTTTATTATCTGTTATCAGGCCATTTTGTTTATTTATTCATTTATTTTTGGTACTATTTCTTAATACAGGCATCCAGGAGGAGAAAAGTGAGAACGCAGCAGCAGCGGGAACCATTCTCCTGACATGTGCTGACATCATTTTAACATGCAAACGGGGACGATGCATAAGTGTTCATTCATTGCCTGTTTATGGGTTCATCCGTATGCCACTCAGGCTCACCTGGAGCCTTGGATACCTCTGACCAAGTGATAATACAACCAGGGGTGAGAAGTGAATCTCACTACCATAAGACGGCCAGTGCTTTTCAAAACATGCATTATATTTAAAGGTCAGATATCCCTTGCAAACAGTGTCAGTAGTATTTCAACTGTAAAATGTATGCAGACTATCTGAGCGCTTCGTGATTCCAGCAATTTTAAGTTCCTTGAAAAACAGCTTTCCCTAAACAGCCCAGGGGGTAAACGCATCACTGGTGGTAAATGACATGTTTACTGGCGCTTTGTCTTCATTACCATCATTCAGAACGAAACACAGCAAAAAAGAGCATTTTTTTTTCATATGCAGAAAGATTGAAACCACAACCAAATCAACTTTGCTTTTTAAATCACTGAGATATCATCTAAATGTAAACATACTAACGTTACAGCCAGTATCTCAAATGCAAAGACCACATAACCCTGCATCCTACGACAGAGTATAATGACCGACACTACATTTCATCTAGGAAAACATGCATCTAATTTACTGTATTTTTCTTCCAGAAATATGCAGAGGCCTGTTCCAAGTTCAACAGCGTTAGTATATCTTCCGAGGAAACCAGTGGCTAAAACAACAGTTAAAATATTTGTTATAAAAGAAGCTGAAACAGTCATCCTGCAAATATCCCGCCATCTCTAAACCCTAACACTTTTTACTTTTTCCATATTTCATAGCATTTTAATCAACCCCTCAAATCTGAAGGCAGCAAGGCTCCATCGGCAATATTAAAATCATCCATTTGCACAGAAGTTTCATCCCATTTCCAACATTTCTTTAACATTTTAATGAACCCAAAACTCTGCTACAAAAATGACATTTTAATATCAGATGTATTACAACCCTGACCCGGGAGGTTAACTTGATTCATCCCAGATGCCTGCATCATTTTACATAAAGATTATGGAAAATGACCATTACTTACTCTGAGCAGCAAACTCTAGAGTAATCATAAGTCAACAATGATATCTTCCTATTTGCCATGCTATAAATAATAAAGAACCAAATCAGTCTGGGTTAATACGGTTAATAAAACTTGTGTATGGATAAAATTATACACACCCTTTCCTCTTTCTTACCCTTGGTCTTTGTATCTGCCTTCTCTGATATCTTTATCTTTGGATATCTGGTCTATCATTTCTCTCTCTCTCTCTAAGCTCCATGACAAAAAGTCCAGTTACATACCTGACACAGAATACTTCAAATGTCCAATCACATGTTTGCAACTTAGGAACTCTGCTTGTGACCTATTCCCTCCAGATGACAGTGGTCTTGAATGGTTTTCCAATAGTAATGCTAGGTGAATGATTTCCAGCATGATGTAATACCAGAGCAAATTTTAGGTGAGAGAAACCAATGACAAAGCATGAAAGGGTCATTTATGTTAGGGTAGTTCAGCTTTACATGCATAGTATATAATGGATATGGGTATGAACCTGTTGGACTGCCAGATTTCTTGAGCGTGTGAAGCAAGACTGCAGGGCTCCGCTGTTTATCGACATACACAGGGACAGGAGCAGGTGGGCAGAGTGATTCGGAGGGGAAAAAGATCAAACAGCAAAACTCATTCAGATTCAATGATGGGGGAGGCAGAGCCATATAAATCACTCATTTTGGGGTTCCTCATATAATCGCTGGTAAACCATGTGACCAATTGAATTATGTAGTTAATGCAGCAGCTTTGCCATAGATCTTAAACCTAACTGGAATATTGTGAGTTTATAAAGGCATTAAAAACAGTGTGGCGCTCCTCTAATAAAATATTCTTCATTTGATACTGACTCTAAAATTTAATTGATTGCTGTCACACTTGTCCCTGTAAAAAGCTCTTAACCTTAAAGCTGCATTATTTTCATGATAAAGGAATACTATGCATGATTGTCCTTAAATACAATGCATAGACTTGTACAAAAGTTGTCCTTCTCAATCATCACTTATGACCCACTGTAAGTATGTGGCGTTGTATTTAGCTGCAGAGACACTGCCCTCTGCCTGGATTTTCTTATTTTCTTATCTTGCTTGTATCTTGTTTATTGGTGTGTACCCCCTAGCCAATAACAGTGCGCAGGTGAGGTTGGGACTTTATGAAATGGTAGAAGATTGGTAGCAGGTAATAGCAGCACGCATCCAATATCAAGCTATGAAAATCATTGACACGGCATCAAAAAAAATGAAAGTAAAGCAAGGTGAAACGCCAAGTGGACAAAGTTTGAACTAAATCAAGAGTGAATCTGGTGTTTGCTTTTATTTTTACTTTTGCTGGTGAGCACTAAATGAGAGGATGGGGATGAAGCACACCGCAGAGTTGGCCAGTTTTCCATTGGACAGGAAGTTGTCGTTTGCAGTTATGAACCCACAAAGAATAAACTAACTCTTTCAGGTCATTGTTTTGGCTTTCTGGACTGGTGTGTTTGTGCGGCAGCTCAGTCTTCGACTGATGCCAGATCTCACCAGGAACTCATTCTTTCTCTTATTTTACTCCTGTCTCTACTTTTCCCTCTATTTTTTGTACATTTATGAAGAAAACCTAGATTCATAAAGTTCCAAGCGTAAATTACAATGTGTCAGTTACACAAGTGCTCAAAATGTTTTCAACTTCACCTCAGTTTGTGCAGCCAGGGGCAATGTCATCTTTCCACAGACTTTATGTGAAATTGAGCTGTGTCGAACATTTTGTTTTAACACAGCGTTAGAGTGAAAAGTTGAATATAAGAGTAATACACTGTAGACTTTCACCAGACAGCAGGCAGACAAAGTTTGAGATTACCTGGTGAACATAGTGGAGCATTTAGCTGTGAAAGAGTGAAATATTGCCTCAGGAGTTGGTTGGTACCAAAACGGAGCTAAAAAAGACCGAATATTGGACTTACATTCGTCAGGTGGCTGAAAACACCAAATAAATGCTAATACTGTTCTGTGTTTATCGAATGTGTAAATAAATCCACCATAATCAACTTTATAAAGGTAAAAATACATGTTTCACTGTTGGGTCTTTAGATCCTTCTGTTGCTTTCAAGAGGCCAAAACCATAAACTAATACAGATTCCTCTGATTGTTAAGTGCTGTTTTAGTTTGCACGCTATATTGTCTTGCAATATAGCATGTACCAGCATCAGTGTAGTAGTTGAAGTATCGCACTGATCCAAGTAATGATGAATTCATTGAGGCACCTCCTAAAATAGCAGCCCATAGACAGTCCCATGCATCACCAAATTCAAACAGGCACACAGCCAACAGGAATGCAGGTGAAAGTAACTGTGGGCCTTTCATAGGAGAGCGTACAGGCGAGGTGAGTCAGTGGCCGCTGCAAGCCTCACTCACACTGCCTCATTAGCTATGGATGGATGGACATTCAGGGCCAAGGAGATGTTGAGGCTTTACCTGGTCCCACGCACGCAAAAGCGCAAATTAAAAACCTTCAATTATGTCCTGAAATATCCAAGTGTGGGTAGTGTGATGTGGCAAGCAATTTTATATATTTTAGTACATGAGAACTACCATGTACACACCATAAAGAATAACTCAAGGGGTGTCAGTATTGCCCAGTTTGCCTGTCAGTCCCAGAGCACACAGCCATGACAACTCCCCATCAATGATTCTGTTACTGTCACAGCTGTACAACATCAAGCATCGACCTGTGTCAGTCCGGGGCAGAAATGCAATAAGCAGCAGAGGCAGGAGTTGCCCGTCGGTCCCCGGTCATCAGGTCTGGCGTTTGCTCAGATACACAAGGGAAGGCTGAATCCTGCGTGAGGAACCATGTTGAAGATGGAGCCTGCTGTGGAGCCTCCCATTCGGCGCCAAGGCAGTTAATCCATATTAACTCCGTCAAGGCTCTCCTAACTCTCCTACACCTGTCAGTCTGGCCTGGGCTCTCAGCCGAGCACCAACGCTATAATCATGAGACCTCCACCAGAGAGGAAATTACTACACGAAGTGCTCAAGATTATTAAAAGAAACTGGAAAAATTGCCCAAAATAAATAATGTCCAAAATATCCCAAGCACATTTTAAAACCCTAAAAAATTCTACCTCGCATTGGACATATATAATCCTGCCTTTTGCAGTCAGCAAGGCTCAACCTAAATCCTTATATCAAAACATATCACCTTACCTCAATGAGGAAGGTACCTTTGTACAAAACACCTGGTGAACCGGGAAGTAACACCTTCGAGAACATCAAAATCTGAAAAATGAGATGGAGAAAATGGTGCGCGATAAAAGAATATAAGAGAATCTACAGTAAGAGTGATAGTATGGAATAGGAAATGTGAAGGCAGGGGAATAGTATCTGCTGTACAGGCAAGCAAATCCTTGCTCTGTGTTAAGAAGAAAATCCTTGTGCAGCAAGATTTCATCTTGGTGCGATATGTAATTTTAAACGTGATCACCTCCCATATGCTGGAGGCTCCTCCACAGTTGATAGCGTGGCTATGGCAACAATCGAGATGAAGTAAAAGAGAGGAAGGGGTAAAGGACAGGGAAGATGAAGGAGATGACAGACATGGAAGACTTAAAAGGAGGTGTGAAACTGTCACCCGTAGCACAATTTTAAAGTAATCTCTGCATATTTCAGCCAGGTTGCCAAAAGAGGATGTTGGCATTATATGTTCCTGCAAACCACAAATATGTTACATTTGTATGTTTTATACAAATCATTTCGACATTTATAAATTGACATCATACATATGACTTTGTCATCAGAAAGTAGAGGGAATGGTGGATGCAGTGTCACCAAGAGGACATGCCTGCCAAGCTGTAGACCACTGCAGACCATTGCTGAGAGTGTTATTTAGCAACCTGTCACTTTATACTGAGACATCACTGCTTTTCCCGCAGGGATCGTGGACTGAAAAGCGATTGTTTTCTTACCAAGATATTGCTGCTTTTCCTGCTGGGATAGTGGCACAGGAAGCAGGTGCTTTTTAACTGTGACAGTGCTACTACTGCTGCCGAGGTAGTGCCAAGAAAAGTACCAAGAGATTGCTGCTTTTCCTGTCAGGATAGTGGCACCAACAGTGGTTGTTTTTTATCGAGACATCAGTGCTTTTCCTGCCAAGACTCCCAGACACACACACAAAAATGGGGTATTTTATGCCTAAACATGTTCTTTTCCTAACCATAAGCAAATAGTTTTATGGATAAGCCTATACACACGTTAACCACAAACATAAAGTTTAAACCTTTCCACTACATAATAACGTGAAAATGGAACATATCCATGGTGTGCAGAAACGTACAGTAATGGAAAGAAGTATGTGAGCAGATGATTAGCTTGATTTAAAAGGACAGGATAGGATTCACTCCTCGACAGACTGAGAAATGGTGTAAGGAAATATATAAAGTGTGATATGGGAAATTGTGAAATTGTTCACCATTTTATGACATGTTATAGACCAGTTGATGAATTAATGAATCAAAACATTATAAATGATCTTGAAAGTCATTGTTATCCAGCCAGAGAGGAGTAGTCCTCAACATAGCAGAGAATGATGTGGAGTGTGGAAGAAAGATGCAAAGGGAAAAACCACTCAATAGAAAAATTATGAAAAATCAATAATCATTTCGACTGTCCTCCCTAATTATAACATAGCCAATATGTTTTGTAAACGATCACTGTCTAAATTGCATCCAGTCCTGTATGTCTACTTCACATGGCACACTCTCCCAAACACTATCAGATAATCACTACAGCCAATAGACAGATCTGCTTTGTCAGTGTCCTGGTTATGTTGTACCCAGACTGTAGTTATATCACAAATCCAAAAATCCACATACTGTATCAAAAAGAGAGAAAAAAAACGATCACCCTGGCTCTCTGTCAGATTATTATGTCCAAAGCTGTGAAGGAGGAGGGGAGGAGGAAGAGATTAGAGATTCTCATTTTATAGCAGAGCGGTACTTGAAAAAAGAGGAATTTGCTGTCATGACAAGTATTGATTTGTAACCTTTCACAGGGTGATAATAACCTGTGAGCTGCTGTCCCTCAAGGCATGACAGAAGAAAAAAAAAAGAAAGAGGACGCTACGGTTTGCTCTCTATTTTCACCTCCGGCTGGGAGGAACATTTAGGCATTTTACGAGTGTCGAGCCATTTCATTCGCTCATAAAAAATGGCAACAGCAGTGAGGGAGAAGACCATTTTTCATTGTAGTTAAGTTCCTTACATAACACTTTTTGTTACCATAAAAAAAGCTGACAGTGTAAGAACTCCTCATGAAAAAATGAGCAGATTCTGTGTTATTTAAAAACTGCAGTCTTAGTGTAGGATCAAAATGTGGGCAGGGACATAAGGAGCTTCATTCGACGAACAATCTGAGTGGCTAATGCATGGAGGCACAGCACAACTCGGCCGTATGTGGATCTGAAGAGGGTTCACCTCAGCCGCTTGCTTTCACCGCCCTCCACTTGTAGGTGCTGTCAAAACAGCATTGTGAAGAGTTCAATCCCACAGTGCAGCTTAACCACTTATCCACATTAACAGCACGTGGCCTCCTGCTGGGCCAACTGACAGGCACGTTACAGAAAATGACCCTGCCAGGGTGAGCCATTTGTGCCTACACACTGGTTACGAAGTGGGCGGCATGTTCGTATTTGGGGGACTTAGCCAACGTCATGCTCCTCCCCTACCTCCCCCAGCTGCTGTTTGAACTAGATTTCAACTCTGCTGTGATTCTGATGTGTGTCGTGCCCTAGAAACCGCTGCAGAGTGGCTTAGCCTGACCTCGATATATCCAGACAGGCCACATCGATGGCTGCTGGGCAAACAGGGGGCCGCAGCCAGAGTCAGCGTTGTTAAACGACTTGTCACCAGGGGCGAAGGAGCGGGCTTTGAGCCACACTGCGATTGGTCAACAGCTTTAGGATTACAGAGGTCACACAGAAAGATGTAGCCCCATACTGGAAAAAAGAGAGGAATATTTGCTCACACTGAATCTGGCTCCCTGTATGCTTCTATTTTATATTACATTTCTACCCTTACGTACATTTATTAGACATTCATCCCCTATTTGGAGTGATTTACAAGGCTTTCTACTGTTCCTCATGAATTTTTTATTAAGTATCTCAATTGTTCCCCAAAGAGGATATGGGCAAAAGTAAGGCCAAACACCCAAGCAGCTCTTCTTGATATATTTTATGATTGTCCGTTAGCCAATACAAGAGGAAAGTGTGAGAGTCCAACTGTGGAGGTCGGCGCGAGGAGCACATATGGCCTCAGGGCCTTCGGGGCTCACAAAGGCCAGACTCCCATCATAACAGTCTAAACAAGCATATGGAGCAAACAATACTCAAACTGTAAAAAGTATCCACCAAGGCTGTCCACAAGGAATAAAATTCTATAATTACAACAAGTAGATGCTAGAGTTTTTCACTTCAGTTTTCATTTTCTCTGTCAGTTATGATGTTTACACAAATTGCCTCTGTTTTAAATTGGAGTTTAAACTGGCTTCTTGAATTTATATGATATCATATTGAACCCTGCTCTTAATATGGCTCACTCAGTGCATATTGCAATACTGCCATGCAAACACAGAGGGGCCCCACAGGTGGCAGGCATTACTGGTTTTCGATGTGATTCACAAAGTATCACTGATCCAGTGCAGGGTCCACCTGTACATCGGAGCAGGCTTCCAGGTCTCAATTAATTATTTAATCACTCTGTATTTACATGTACAGAGTGTGTGTGTGTGAGAGAGAGTGAGAAAAATGAGAGTGATCTGGGCATTGAGTGCAGGTCTCGCTCTGCTATAATTAGCTCTCTTTTCACTAAACCGATTAATCTCTAACACTTGGACAACAAGCTCTCACTTACACAGACACACTGGCACACATAAACAAAGTGATGCTACATCAGTGTATCCTCATACAATGTTTGTATGATATCTAACAAATTGGTGCCCCACAAATTAGCACCCCTACTGGTTAGGTCAGGTTTAGGAAAAAAAAATCATAGTTGGGCATCGCCTCGTCACATACTTACAACGTAGAGTGATGTACTTAATGTAATGTTATGTGAGTTAGGTTTAGGAAAAGAAACATGGTTGGGCATCATCACATTATGAGCTTAATGTAACAAGAAGACGTGCCTTAAATTAACTCAAGGTTCACATGGTTTCACATGGGACACAAAACTGCCGTCCTGGAGGAAAGTCCTGTGTTTGTTTGACCCATCTACCAACCTAACCTGCCTCCTTATTTCACTCTTTATACTGCTTCCTTCTTCACTCCCGTCAACACATTGGACACGCAACCGCAGTGGTCACAATTACGTGGGTTAAACATGAATTACAAGGGTTACAAATTCTTACTTTTCATTGGTTTACATACAAACACTGCATGAGAACAGCCTGGCCTAATATGTGCGCACATGGCCAACCCAAGTGCCACATTTGATTAAAGGCATATTTGGTTAATATAAAAAACAAAGACACAGTAAATGCAGATCTGCAGTTTCCTGCCTGACAGTTGTGCTACAACGTGCTTTAAATCCATGCACCATCCGGGTGTCCATTGGCACAGACTGTTCGCATTGGACATAAATTATGAGATGCATAATTGTCTGTTATGGATGCTAGTCCTTGGATACTGGGCTGGATTCATTAAAAAAAAAAAAAAAAAACAGTAAAGAAAATGCACTTGACATTGAATCTATTTAGATAAGTAAAGTAAGATCAATCAATGAACCAATCAGCTAATAATTCAATTAATTTCCTTGAAAGGATAATGGTTCTTCTGGGGTCTACAGGAGCAGGCTGGGAGCATCCTCTGCCTATATGGCAGCTCAGTAGCACGGTCACTGGGGAGCAGTACGACTTCCAAACGAATGCAAATCAAATTAAGCCCAAATTAGAATTGCATGCTTGCATTCTGATGCAGTGGATCTAAATACTGAGCTCCGTCACTGTAAAATTGTGTTTCTGCACTCCTCAAAGAACATCCCCCCCAGAAGGGTATTTCTTTCCCTTTGGTTTGACCATTTTCTCAGTTGTTCAAATGTAAAAGAAATTATGAGCTCAAAATAAAACCATTATGTTCTATAGGACTGGTGCCAATCCGCTTTTTGTTCCTCTTGCTTCAAGAACACCCACAATCATGGCGGGTGCAACAAATATGAAATGGACCTTGTCTTTGAAATCATCATCGTCATTTTGACCAAGTGACTGTAGTCACAAAGAGCAACATTATCTTATCACAAGATTTTAGAAAGAATGGCTCTGTGCTAATTGGAAACCCTTGAAGTTTTCTTATCAGTAGCCTGTAAAAGTCATTTGAATAATGCCTGTGTTCCCCAGGTGCTTCGAGATTGGATCCACCAGAATCCTCTCTGCTGTGTGCATCACTGTCAGCCTTTCTGTTTCATCCCTCCAGCCTCATGTCTTGTTAATATTACGAAGGCAGGTAGTTTGAAGCAGCTTATGCAAACACTGGAGGTGTCCTTTACTGCTGCTTATTTAAGCATGTGTAAACATGCAGAATTATTGCAGGGTCCACCAAACAACTGCTGTTAAATGCCAGTGTCAGCCCTGTTCCAAGTGAATGTGGAGCTTTTTTTAAGACTAAGAACGTACTCAAAGCTAAATGATATAATTATACCAAGACATTATATCTATAGAAGAAGAAGTATATGAAGTATCACAGCACTAGGATAAAAATGTAGATATATGTAAATCACCAAGTGAAACCACAGTCTCCACTAATACTCCAATTTAGCATTTAGCTTAAAGGGAAAGTTTGGATCTTTTGAAGTGGGGTTATATGAGGCACTTATTCATAGTAAGTATATTACATACAGTAGATGTCATTGGGCACACCCCTAGTCTGGAAAAGCAAGTAAGACTACAGCCACAGAAGCTAAGCATTGTGCTGCTGTGGAGCAGTCAGCAACAAAATATACAGTATTTAAGACACCTAAAAAAAAAAATCTCACCCAAAAAATTGCAATATCAGTTTAAGTATATGCTATATTTAGATTTTCTTTCACTGCTTTACCATCAGACAGTGACTTCCAACAGGGATTTCTCTCTACAAAGCCAGACTCCAATGAGAAAAACAGTAATTCAACGCAGCTGCTGGTCTACTGCTGCCTCAGTCACTTAGTCTGTTAAGTTGTTTGCGTTATTGTGTGACTTTGGCATTTAAAATGGTTAATCCAGATTCACCAAAGTCTCACATTAACACAAACACACTAATTGATTGAAGCAGTGGTAGAGCAGCAGCTTCCGGGTTCAGCAAGCTAAACTTACCATTTTGTCAGTGGAGTCTGATGGCCTTGATTAGAGCATAGATGGTGGACTGAAACTATCGGTAAGGTAAAGCAGTGAAAATATTCTCAATATAGTGTGCAACTAAACTGTTAAAGATTGTTTTAGGTTGAATTTTATTTAGGTGGCAAATATAAATTTTGATGCTGCCCCTGTCCACAACAGTGTATTGTTTAACTTGTGTCAGTTGAATATGAAGCTAGAGCCAGCAGCCAGTTAGCTTAGCATGAAGTCTGAAAACGGGGGGGAAAAACTAGCCCGTCAAACGTTATCACTGTAAAACCTCAAATTGCCATTTTCACACTGAAGCTTTTTTTCAGATTAAACAAACACAATAAAACCACCTTAGTTATTGAGCTTTAGAGGTGCTGGTAGGTGGATTTCTTACTATCCGGCAAAACCAGGCTATCCGTCTCCTTTGCCTCCAGCTTTTAATGTATGCTAAGCTACGTTAACTGGTTGGTAGCTCCAGCTTCATACTGTATGGACTGACATTAGACTGGTTTTAATATTCTCATCTGGCTCTCAGCTAGAAAACAAATTAGCATATTTCCCAAAATGTCTAAGTATTCCTTCAAAGTTTAGGGAATTTGTTTTTTGTCACTCCCCTGGTGCCAACATTTAAACTGATCGCTTATAATGATCATGCACATAGAAGGGCTTGAAATGTGCGTACACCATTTTCTAAGCATAAATGTGCATACAATCAGGGAGCCTTGGACCCATGCATGTGCATATTTTGGAGACAAGGGAAGTTGGCGATACAGACGGTGAGGCGGAGAACTGAAGCCAGATTGTGGAAATTAAATGTGAGGGGAATCTTTATATGTGTAATGATGTCTCTCACACATTTAACTTCATCTCATATCACACGTTTCTCATAGATCCACTTAATAAACATTGAAATGCAGCGGAAATATTTGTGTTTATGCAAAGGTTAGTGAACCAAAACTTTTCCATAAGCACTTTTTAATTGAAAAAGATAGAAGTCAACTTAAATCTCAAATGAAATTGTGCTAGCACTGTCTCACCATCACATTCCCACCATCGGAGCGCAGAGGAGAAGGCTGTTCGCTCTCATGGTCAGCTGTGGAGTGCATCGTACACAGCTGACCACAATGATGCCAGGTTGTGGCCTGTGGCAGGAATCAGAAAAGTCTGGCTTTTCCTTTCCCAATATTAGGCGTAAATATACTGAGTCATCCAACCATATAAATTAGGCTAAAAAATAAGATTGTCAGTTGTAGAAATCCAAGATAACATCAAACAGAATTAAATAATTACAGAAAAGAGCATCAGTAGTTTTCAATAATATCTTCTAATACTGTGTTCTAATACAATGCCAAGCATTTTTTTGTATGCAAAATAGTAAACATGCGTGTGCTGTCAGGCACACAGAACGCACTGGAAACACTGCAGAGCTGCCACACATACTACGTTTCTCCAGTCACCTCACCCTGCACATCATCACCAGCTGCACACACTGACTGTGTAAATTAGCAAAGACGACAGGGCGCAGTTCTTTGTTTTTTGCCTCCACCTTCACATCTGACCACTTCGTCTTTTAAATTTCAGGTACTCTCCTGTTTGATGAACTTAACGACAGGCAGCAACATGTTGCCATTCACTGCCTTTTTTTGTGACCCAACTGCTATGGCCACTAAACAATATGTGCTCATGAGTAATATGAACACCTCGTTTTCTGTGTCAGAAAAAATTGTTTTCTTGGTCTTCCTTTCAGTTGTTGCCAAGACAAAAGAATCACTGCCAGCCAGCTCATGTCTATGCTTTAACAATCATGAAGTGCTGTGCACTGACCATTTATGTGTACAGAGCAGGATATGAGGTTGATCCACACGGGGACAATTCCAAGTTGATTTGGGATTTACAAAATGTGAAACTGAGTACTAGGTGCAGATTCTCCACATGGTTTTATAAATGAGGCCCCAGATAATGGTTTACCAAAATCAGTGTTTACACTGTAGTGTGACCTTTGCTCAATTCTCTGCTTGTAACTGTGCTGTGTGTAACTGAACAGCACAAAAATACATTAAACTACTGACCAAAGGAAACAAACTGTAGGTGTAACAGCCCAAGCCTAACCAGAGTAGTTACACTCCTGTACAACATCTATCAAGTTGTAAACACTGCTGCTGGGATAATGCAATCTTACACTGAGTCTTGGCAGAACATAGCTGCTGCACATAATGATGTCTGATTATATTCCTCACAGTGTGATGAAACAAAGTGCAGAGCACACAGGGACAATGTGGAGCTTGTACTGTACTCAAATATAAAAACATGATTCTTACTGACTTCCATAAGGTATCTGTCAGAACAGCAAACTATAATAAATGGTTGCCCCTTATGAATCACGATCCCTCTCCTCCAGTAATGGTTTCCTATAGGTACCCTGTGTTCATCTGCTTACACAAGCCCAAGTAAAACGGAGTCCTCCCAAATACAAATAACACAAATATTCAGAAAAAAAGTGTAACCAGATGACAAAGGTATAACAAGGTAACAGGGCGGCCAGAATCATTTAATTAATCCCCTGCTAGCAGCAGATGGGCGTGAGCTTAGTGGCTCCTAGTAAGAGCTAATGTATTTTTGCACTTAATATAATGATGGTCAACGATGGCTCAGGCTAACGGGGCTCTGGAGTGTGAGGACTTATGTAGGGAGACTCGACAGAAAATAGAAAGCACCTCTAAGTCAGGGGTTCCTGTGACCTACTAACTCATAGTGTCAAGGAGAGTGCAGGCAGGTGAATGGAAGAGTTGCATTAATGTAATCCTCTAGACAGGGAAATCCTCAGGACTACAAAGCAGCATGTCCGACACACATGCTTCTTAGTGGGGCAAAAGAGCTCTCAAACTGTTATTACGTGTAAAGATGAGTATAAAATCTATTGATTGTTTTCACCCAGTGTCGTATCTGGCAGCATAACAAACCCACAGCAAACAGTGGTACTGTTTCAAATTCATGCCGATAACTAATCAATAAAAATAGGTTTTTGTTTTTTGTTTTTGCAATATTGATATTCGTGTGCTCGTACTAAAGTTGCTGCAGGAAAGCAAATGCAACATATCAAATGCTGCCAAGGAGGTTAAAATAAAGGATATGACAATTTTCATATGACTTATTGGAGGGTTTATTAGCACACTACAGTACACTGAATACTAAATTGCCACATAATCTGTCCCTGGTATCTAGGCTCACTTCAGCACTGGGAAACTGAAATTAAAAGCCACGGGAGGCTTGTATGGGGACCAAATGTGAAAATTACACACACTTGAGGGACAGACTGTATTAGCTTAGTGGATGCTCACTGAGAATAATCTATCACCCATCCTCCAAATTCCCTCCGAACGTTACCAGGGTTACAGCAGCCCTGAGATTTCACATGCACTCCTTCAATTTCCATCATGTGCCAGCTAGTGAGGCTTTGCTCTGCTTCTATGGAGGAGAAATTTGTTCTATAGTGTGACTTAAACATCATTGCTCCTTACAAACAGACTTTGTTTTTCATATTACCTGCTGGTCAGACTTAATCATATGCTACCAACAGATATTACAAATGTGTCACAGGGCAATAACATGGCGGCATATCTTGACTTCTGTTTGTATTATTACATCTTAATGTTCATTTTTACACTTGTATGGAAAGCTTGGTTCGCAACCTGTATGTTGCCCTTCTACTACAAGAAGGGAACAGGAAATAAATGACATCCACACTCATTTATGTGGCTGTGCATCATCCGGGGCTATCACAGACTATTAATTGCAATTGGCTAATATGAGTTGGCAGGCATTCCCCAGAGGTTGATCATCATGTCCGATCCATCTAGATCTCACTGATCCCACTGCTTTACCCCATGTCCTGCACTGGTAGTGTTGGACAGAAGGACACAAACAATGGCACCCATGAATGGTAGGGTCCATAACCACAGACATATCCGACCAAGGCAGTAATCACAATAAACTGTATAGCTGTAACAGCCAAGTGAAAAAGGCTGACAAACATCTGAAGCACAAGCATGAAGCTCTCAATGCACTGGTTTCCCCCAGCATCATGAGTTAGAAAGCAACTGAGCCTTTTATATGTCTAACTAAACAACCCATAAGCTCAACAGCCACCATGGAGTCAAAAGAGGTCTGTATGTAGGTTGGCATGTGTAGGAACCCCCTTTGCACCCAGTGGGACTTGACTGGGTTGGAAAACACGGTGGATCAAAGACACTAGCAGGGGCTAGAGGCAGAGAGGCATGTGGGATTCCTTCAGGGGGCTGCAAAGACTCATTTAATCCCTCTATACCTCCCTGTCCTCAGCAGCTGTTGGAGACGGAGGGGTTTAAGACGCCACGGGCTGAGACCCATAAGAGCAGATTAGGATGGAACAAGAAGGAGGAGGAGGACGACGGGGGCGATTTTTCATCACAAATATGGAACATGGTAAAGGCCTTGCTGTTACAGTGCTGAAGGCCTGTCAATCACTCATGCAGCGACGCAGGTCCCTGGGCGGAGGCACGACATGGCTGTGCAATGTGGGCCATCTCCTTGCACAGCGAGCTCTCTGACAACTGGTTGCCTCTCGGCATCTTTGAGCAAATGCCACGGTTAACAAGAATCTTTTTGGAGGGGTTTGCTTTGCTTTGCTGCGTATGCAAAAGAACTGCTCAGAATATTCATATCCTGTCCCGAACAGCTGAATGCAGATTGCAGACCCAGCGGGAGCAGTTACAAAAGGAGAGAGACATGCAAGAAGATGGCATGGCATTTGGAATTGGTGTCAAACTGCTTTTAAATATCTGTGTTGCCTGCGGTCAACCGATTGATTTGCTGTAATATACATTCTAAATCCCCCTGGTGCAACCAGCGTTGCTTATTTGTGGGCAGTGTAGTATAGAAAGAGAGAGACAGATTAACATACGCCATTATATTGAGACAGGAGATTATTTGAGGCCATTTCAAGCTGTGACCATTCTTGCCTGAAACATTTTACACAGACACAGTCTAAAGGATTACTCTGTATTTACAAACTTGTTGAAACAGTTGACTGCACTGTAATTTCAGAGAATTAACTTAATCTACACCATCTTGTACTCCAGCTATAATCTCTGCGGGGCAATAAAAGATGGAGAAACATAACAGTGCTTCTGAAAAGCAAATTTATTTCCATCATTCTGATGAGCTATTTACACCTTGTCTGTCCACGTGCATAATCCTTGTTAGGGAAAACGTGCTGTGATTCTGCAAAGATCTTGACATTTGCAGTGCCTAAATGCAGTGCAGTACTCTTGTCCACACTGCTAACACAGCTAGAATGAGGTAATTGGGGTCATATCACTTGTCGTAGAGTTTAATTATTTTGGATACTTTTTGCATATTAAACAGCACTGGCATAGGAACATCTGGGGGTGTAATAGTGATGGGGTGAAGTGTTTATTTGTGATAGAAGTGCGTAGGATTCCAGCATATGGGGTAGGATTATTACATTGGGGCTGTGGAGCTTAAATTAATGCATCCCCCAAGGTCAAACAGGGTCGCATTTGCATGGAAATCACGATTTTTGCTCTTTATTTTAATCTCTGCACTTGGCAAAGTTTTAAAAAGGTCAAGAATGAAGATTACAGTTAAGATTACTCTCCATTAAGGAGAAAAATTGAAGAGCGGACAAAAGTTAGAAAGAGTCTAATTCATCCTTTTGTCATATTATTTTAATTATTTAGTTAAAAAGAGCTTGATTTTAAAGTGGCATGCAAATCTAAAACATACTGAAAATAATGGATTACACGTCCAAAAAGAAAACTGTGAGACATCTGAGAGTATTCGAAAGCACACATTAGTTTGATGGATAGACTGCAAGGAGTTTTTGCTCACTCCAAAGAAATATCACTAGCTTTCACTTCCTTTGATATCCATCATCAACTCTTTCTGGAGAACTTTGCAAGTCCCAAAGAGTGGTAATTAATTTTGTGACAGCTTATTTAAAAAGTAAATCTCGTCTCATTCATGAAGGAAAATGCTTCTTATAAGGCCAAAAAGACTTTTAAATCCTATTAGTGGAAAATAAGGCAGCTTTCACAATTTCTGAAAAGGCTGTTTGATTTTTTTTCCAGATGTGTTATTGAAAAGGCTGAAAAAAGTGAGCAAAGTAGCCTCAAATCAATTCAGCTTGTCTGATTAAATCACCTTTCCTGTCAGACAGAGTTATGTGTCTGTAGATGTGATTCGTATTGTTCTGTATGTATATAGTGTCAGAACTTTTTTTTTACTTCTTGGGGGCAGCAAAACAAGCTGTAAACACAATATCGGTCCATTGTTAATAC
This sequence comes from Epinephelus awoara, assembly GCA_035609425.1. Lineage (NCBI taxonomy): Eukaryota > Metazoa > Chordata > Actinopteri > Perciformes > Serranidae > Epinephelus > Epinephelus awoara. The sequence continues at coordinate 32,741,792 of CM069302.1, forward strand.
AAAAAGATTGATTAGTGCAGCTTTGATAGAACTGAAGGTGACCAACATGCCTCTCACCCCACATTATTTAGACTAATCTGAGGTAAGATGAAAGCAACTCTGTAAGGCTAACTTTACCACAGGTCATGAGTTACTGAAGTATAATTCTGATTATGTGTCTGCGTGCTTGAGTTTCACATGCCTCCCATCACACAAATTTTGTTGGTCCTTAACACCACAGATCGGTCTTACTTTCGTCAATCTCAAAACACACAAACACAGAGTGAGAGAGATCTCATTTAAGCCACTGACTATGAGAAAGGGGATTTTTCATGTGTGGTGTAATCTTAACAGGTTGTAAAGGCTAAGGTTACACACTGCTCTTTTCATCCAGCCCATGATGGTTTGCATTAACAGACAAGGCTGAACAGATTTAGCTTTCATCTTATAGATATGAGGATACAATATCTGCCTCATAGTGTGATAAGAGCATTAGAGATAAAGAGAAAGAGTAGAAATGCTGATACTAATTTAAATTAATTCAGCAACAGCCAGCACATAACAGCGTCGTGGACAGTCAGTGATGTAATTTCATATCCTGAGAAGGGGAGCTTGGGCATATGTCCTACAGTATGTCGCTCACAAATAAATCAACACACACAATCCTTCAACAAAGCCCATTACATCATTCACCATGACAAATGCTTTGGGCTAACTGGGTCCCTGTGGGACATGGCTTCGTCCTCTGCCATGCTATGCCTGCAACACCAAGGGATCAGTTACCATTCAATCCCATCAGCCCCTGCATCAATCCCCCCTTCCCTCCCTCTCATTCCCGCAGAGCCGGCCCCCACTCCTTCCTTTACTCACTGTCATTCATACTGGCAGCATCTGTTTGAAGTGACTCAGTGATGAAAAGGGGGATGGGGTGGTGAGGGTGTTTGTTACAGAGTGACATACTGTATTGATATTGTGTATAGAGGATGAGTAAGTCCGTGCTGTGGAATCAATCTTATTATTATTAAGATTGCATTTTTTTCCCATGCAGCCATGACAAAATTGAGCACAGTGTATTTGAAATACAACAGCATTTACTGAAATATTTGCTTTAAGTTCGTCATTTTAATCTCTTTGAGGGGTAACTTTTATCCGTAATACCTCTCACTTCGATAAGCAAAGATGTGGCAGCAGGTTAACCCACCCAAAATACATATTTTTAAAGCTCCACTAGTGTTATCAAAAATGCCAGTTTATTGATACATATCGATTTTGAGTATTTTAAATGGTTTCAACACTTGTTTTTTGCCGTATTGATACACCAGTACCAACTGCTAACTCTTACTGTTAATTGTTCTCTGATACAAACCAAGAAAAGGGAAATCATCATCGTCATGTTATGGCCCTGTTGTATTGAGCCAATCTTTTATAAGATTTTAACTTGTATGCCCTCAATGTTAATTTTTCTATAGTAATGAAAATGGTATTGAAAATCACTATTTTTCAAGGTAGTGCATCAGACTTAGAAATCCCAGTATTGTGACAACACTAAGATGCACTAATCAATATTTTTGTAATGAAGCTCAGCTCTCTCTATCCCTCTCCCACTACTTCCACCAATCAGCTGATTATGGGTGTGCTCTCTCCCGGTTAGCCAATCAAACTTTGCCATGATCTCCTTCAGCCATTCATGTCGCTGCTGGCAACCTTTAAAATCTGTTCTCCTCTCTGCTCCTGTCAGCTGTCATTTTAGGCCGAATTGCCTCATCCTCCTCCATCCAATTCACCTCCAGTCACCTTATCCAGAGCCCAGGTCTAGCTCATCAAAAGCCCAATTCATCTTTACGTCCAGATACTCAGCTCCCTCCATCTCATCTAATCACTCCATAGGGGAGCTCCCAAATCTACTATGTCTTTATCACCCTCCTGATATAGATGACATCACGATGGGGTCTTATCGCCAAAGACTTCACATTTCTCATACTTACAGTATGTGCACATGTAAATAAATATTCTTTTCTCTCAAAACCAGTCTCTCCTGATTGAATTGACAATAGCTCAAATGACTATATGTAATGGATGCTTGGACAGTCACCTAACTCTGCAGCCCCCATTAACTCTTCAAGTGTTTTACAGTCTTTCAGCTAAATGTTTTGGTTTTACAGCTGGCAGCTTACTGTGTTGGTCTGTTTCCATTCATCGCTTTACCACAAACGCGACTCCAAATTACTGCTAATGTATAAGTTATAGGACCTGTAATCAACCTTCAGAACATTTATATAGCAACAAACTGTTATTTACTGTGCCAAGATATCTTGGATTAATGGTGTCCTGAGCAAAAATGAAGTCACGCTGCCTTCATGTGTGTTGTATCCCAGTGGCTAGGTAACCATCGCCACTCTGCGCTGATAATGCTGACCCTCAGTGGTGGGGCTTAGTTGTCCAACCCCCACGTTAGCACTGTTGCCGTCGTTAGCACTGTTTGCAGTTTTAGCACCATTAGCTTCTAGCTGGCTAAGCCACCCCCATGTTGAGGGCCAAGTGCAGGCAATTCTGGCTCAGACTCTGAATCATGGATATTTTCTGAATATTGCAGTGTCACGGTGTATTTCAACACTAGTCTCATTTTTGTAGTTTTGAACATCAGCTATGATCAAATAATCACTACAGTAATTGCTGAGATCTGGGAACAAGGCGACATTGCCACAGCGAAGTCCAACAAAGTAAGAATCATGAGCAGTCAAATGATCAAACAGGTTGTAAAGAAGCTGTCAAACTGGTACATTAAAGCCACAGTGTAGGAATTTCTCCCATCTAACGTTGAAATCATATATTGCATTCAAACAGATGGCGCACTCTAGCGCCTAACTGTTTCAAACACGTACTGCAACAACTGTAGCCGCTGTGTACCAAAAAACTATGATAACACTGATGAAACCATGTCATCCGATACTACATGGAGTATTCATTCAGGCTCCTACACAGACACACGCGACACGAGTTGACAAACCCCCTCCTCACCATGCTGGCTGTGTTTACAACGTAGGACTGTTGGGGCGGATGTAAATTGAAACAAACCAATCACATCTTGTCCTTTGACAACTGACAAGTGGCTCAGCCTCACACACCTCATCCCTGTCCTCGCATTACTGCGCCGCTAACAGCTGTTAGTGGCCAGCAGCACTACTGCCGCATAAAAAAGTCCCACTCTTTGAGCATAATGCAGGATCATGTATTATGCAGCATCACGTGAGACGGAATCCTCGTCACCAAGAAAGTGCAAAAGGGAATCAAAAAGGCAGCGTGACCGGCGAATTAAAAAAAACAAGGGTCAGCATTGGGGTTGCCTTTCCCAGGTGGAGAGAGCTGCTGAAGGAGAAAGGTAATACAATCACAGGCCAGCGCTAACAGTGGCTAACAGCAGCTAACAGCTAACAGCGGCGCAGTGATGCGAGGAGAGGGATTAGGCTGTTAGCGACTGGCCGCTAACAGCGGCTAACAGCCAACAGCGGCGCTGGCCTGTGATTGCATTACCATTCTCCCTCAGCAGCTCTCTCTACCTGGGAAAGGCTACCCTGATGTGGGCCTTTCGTTTTTTTAATTTGCCGGTCACGCTGCCTTTTCTATTCCCTTTTGCCCTTTCTTGGTGACAAGGATTCTGTCTCCCATGATGCTGCATATGCATGATCCTGCATTATGCTCAAAGAGTGGGACTTTGTTTCAAATGTGCCAGGGTAGTAGCGAAGCACTTCTTGCTCCTCTCCTTCGGCTCCTCAGTCACGCAGTGCTGGCCTGGCTCTCAACGAAAACGCCAAAGGCGGTGCTGTATGTCCCTTGCTGGCGGGTGTATTCTCAAGATGGCGAACCGTAATGGAACCCCACAGACGACTTACCCGCACAATGTACAAACAAATTCGAAATTCTCCTTTTACGAGAATAAGTCAGATTATTGGTGGAGGTAATAGTACACCAGTGATGACATATTTATGAATGCAGACATCAATTTTTGCCAATAAACTACTGAAAATGTTACACAATGTCCCTTTAAGGTAACATTAGAATGTAAAGGTAGAAATAAATACTTTTCTGAAAATATTCTTGAATATGGTTTTTATGATGATCACTGAGTGGAAGTCATATTTATGACACTGCCAGCTATGACTGTGTATTTATTTTAAGCACCTAAATGGGAAGTGGATCATAAACTATTGCTTCTCCACACTAGACTAATACTTTATGACAGGTGAGACTAGTAAAAGGGATGTTATTGCTCAGATCTCACAAAAAAAAGAGGTGCTACTTATCAAGATATCACACCAATGTACACTCGAGTTCATTTATAGTTAAAGCTTACAGCCACTGCATCACATTAAAGCAGAGAGATCACAGCACTAACTCTGCCAAGGTTAGCAGTTCGATTACCATGGACGCTGAGAGTGCTGACTGCCTCCCTCATCCTTATTAGTGAACCTTTTTTTCCCAGAGCCAGCTCTCCCACCTCTTCATCCCTCCAACACACACTACACAACCCAAAACGAATGCTCTGAATGATTAAATCAATCTGAGCTCCAGTAATGCTAAGTGTTATCTCTCTATTCTCTGCTACTCCTGCTTCTTCCCTCTTCCCCTCTCTCCTCCTTCCCTGTGGAGCTCCAGTAGCTGAGGCCTCCTGCCTGATATGTGTTCGGCTGCTTGGCTTGGAGCTGCACAGTGAACACCCATCACCCATCCAACAGCACTCACCCGCGGGCCTGCAGTACTATCAAAGAGCTCGGCTGAAATGGAAGAAGAGGCTGTCTGCGGGAACGGCTCAATCGCTGGGGCTCTGATTTCCACACAGACACGGAGGAGATGCACATTTGGCTTGTGCAGATCGATCCACATCATTTCATGCCATGGTGGTGCCTGCAGGCTCCCGTGATGCTCTGTGGTAGTTCTGCCGCAGGATGGCTGCTGAAAAGCAGGAGTAATGCAAGCCTAACACCTCGACACAAATAGAGGGTCACACAGCAGCAGCTTGGCCAGGCCCTGACTGAATTCTAGTTTACAGTGGGGATACTAGCAGAATAAGAGGATTACAGTGTTTCCTGCAGATATGATGATGACATGTTAGTGCAGACAGCATGGCAACAACAGAGGCCATGAGAAGTGGGTACACACTTTTCAAAGTAGGGCATAACAAAGCTTAGCTGAGAATTATCAGCCAATGAATTCAGGCTAATTACTGGATTCTATTGCTGAGTAGGCTTCATTTGTCCTATAGTCTCATATCACGTGTCTGCTTGGCAAATTCTTATTACGTTGTGAGTCTGTTGCATATACATAAATGCAATACATCTGGTTTGTTGGACGAAGGAGTCTCATACACACTGCAGCACTGCCCTCTATGCTGCAAAGCTCCGCTGCAGCCAGAATTAATTTCATCACAGCCACAGCATTGGGTGGCACGGAGACCCTCATTTGCAGTGCTCCTCTATGATACACAGATCTCTGCATCTGAGAAATCTACACTTCAAATAGAGGGAGAGATAGGAAGAGGGAAAACATGCTTTATTAATGAGCCAGCGCCCAAAAAAGCACTTAAGAGAGGTTTGCAATTAAGCTGTCATAAACTCAAAATGAGTCACTTCCAATCACCCAAATCCCTTGTAATAGGATGGTATACTGCTCCTTTCCACGCTCTAGTCATTTCTCTTCTGGTCTGAGATGAATTTTCTGCTGGAGAAGGCAGGAAAGATAGCTTGCATCTACCATCGCTTAGTCCCAGCTGGGCAAAGCTCCTGGCTTTCACCCTCCACAGAAGACCGCTGCAGCGCGAGCCCTGCACATCAAAAACTCTCCCACACATAAAGCCAGGCATTGATGAATACGCTGGCATCTCCTCCGCCACATTCATGTTCTGACAGTGTCCCTTTATATTTGCTGCCAGCTCTTAAGTAGGGGAGAAAAACATTTTCCTGTCTTTATTTGACAGCCTCTTCATGAGGCCATCTCGCATGACCTCCGCATAAATTAGCTGTCACGTCGCCGCATGGCCAGAGCAACAAACATGTAAATGGACGCACAGAACGCACACTCTTGTTATGCTTACTGTATTTGCAAGAATTACAAAACAACTCATCACTGATTTCTTAATTAATGCAAAGGAGGGAACCCATTTTTTTTAGATGTCATTTGCAATTGTATCAAAGTAAAAGGGAAATGCCACATTCAGATACTTTTAATTCACTTTTTTGTTCTGTTCTGGCTATTTCCCTCAGTACTCCTCCTTTATATCAACCTTGAGAAATAGTTTGGCATTTTGGGAAAAATACTTAGCTTATCTGGTTTCCTGCAGAGCTTTAAAAGAAAAGATGGATATCGCTTTCATTTTTGTCCGTTAAATAGTTGCAGCAAAGAGATGATTAGCTTAGCTTAGCATAAAGCCTGGATGCAGGGGCAAAAAGCTAGCCTGGCTATGCCCAAAGGTAAATAAAAACAGGTGCAAACAAGACAACATGTTTTTAGTGAGCTCTAACAGACAAATATGAGGGTATAAACAGGGTATTTGCAGTTAACATTAAGTTACAGCCAGCCAGGGAACAGTTAACTTAGCATAAAGACCACTGCTTCCACATAACTGGGCTCGCAGAGCAGGCGCACTAGAGACTTCCACCAGCTGAGCTGACTTCTTCAGGTTTAGTGCTTTGAAAATGCTTTACTCTTGTGGCTCTTCTAGACTTCCCAAATGTTATTGGACTGAAGGGACTAAATCTTGATAGCGGGTATTGTCATGCACAAAAAAATAATAATAATTCCACTGAATGATGGATGAACAGATGTCTCTTTAACAATGTAAGTCTATGGGAGAAAGTCTTTTTGGGCCCAATGGCTTCACGAGACAGACTTTGATATTGTAATTCCACTGTTTGGCCACTGTGAAAATTGGCTTCAAAGCCTGGTGCTTCCTGGGGGCTTGGTATCCAGGAAATGTTGGGGTTTTATTTTTGTACAGTGGAAGGAAGTGGAGACACGTTGACATACAGTCATTGTTCCTAGCCAAGACAGAGTCTAACACATAACCCTTGGCAGAATAATAAGTTGTAGTTTTCACACTTTCTTTTTCCTTTATGCATCAAACAAACAAGCTATAACATGTGCAGACAGATATGAGAGTAGTATGAGAGAGGGATTCCTGAAACTGGACTTGAAAGGACAAAGAGAGGCAGCCAGCAGCAGTTTTGGTCTATAGAGGGAGAAAAAATCTTTATGGGTGTAAATGTATGCACCTCATTAGAGATTTAGATACTCAGTTCTTTCCTCTGCCTGCATTGATGTTTGCTCTCCTGCTGTGCTACCGCTGAGCTAAACTATTTAGTTTTCCTGAGCATTCACAGGAGGTTTAATTGAGGTTTGGAAGGTACGAGAAAATGCGTTAATCAATTTGGGGTATTTTACTGAAAAATCATAGTGCAATTACGGCTTTAAGGAAATAATGAGTAGTGAGTAATGCCTTACTTTTAATGAGCTACAAAGACAGCAATTAAATTAAGACCCTTGTTGTCTCTGTAATAACCTAAATGTTCATCACTCCCTGACACAGAGATTGTTTTGAATTCAAGTCTTGTTCATGATAGTCATTTCTCTACTTATACATTGTGAAAGTCATGATATTACACTCCTTTTCTGACAGTTGTTGCATCGTGCGAAATCCAAAAGTACCTAATTTACAGGAATGGTTTGACATTTAGGAAACACATTTATTTACTCTCTAGCTGAGAGTAAGATGAGAAGATTGATACCACTCTGAGTGAGAGTGAAGATTGATACCACTCTGAGTGAGAGTGGTATCAATCTTCTCATCTAACTCTGGGCAAGAAAGCGAATAAGTGTAGCAAAATGTTGGATTCATAATGGTTATATAGAGGTGGTGATTTACCATATAACAAAAACTCAATTTACATATATATCATAACTAAACTAGTCATCGCAACCACCTCCTAGAGTTAAAATCTAAACACTGTGGAGGAAAAATGGGACAAAATGCATTCAAGGGGGGATGGGGATGGAGGGTCTAAGAGGGAGGTAATTGGCTCTGATAGCATAGTGCACCAAGGACAGGTCGACTGAGATTTGACCTCAGCTTTGACACGACTAAAATGCCAGATGGCCAACCTGTTCTGCTAGACTGCCTTTAACATGAGAGTTTTCTCAATTTATTTGTTCCTCTAAAAATCTTCATTGGAGGGTTTTTTGGCATAAAGATGTCCTTTTCAGTGAAACAGACATCAAGCTGTTCTCTCCAGAGGCCTGGGCCTGTACTCAGTTCAAGGGGACAGGGTTTTCCCACACTGCATCCCACTACAGACCATCCACCCATAATTCACATTTTGATCCTTTTCCGAGTCCAATGAAGCCAGCAGCAAAAAAGAAGAGGTCACCAAAATGGATGCTCTCCACCATACAGCTGAGTGTAGGGATTCTGTCCATGAAAATCCCAAAATGCAGCTTTGGCAAAGTCCAAAACCCATCAAGAGTGATTCGAAAACCTTTATGAAGTAGCCATAAATTGAAACGGGAACCAGTGAAAAACCATGTTAGATCCTCGCCATGGGGACTCGGCACCCTAAGGATAGGCATAAGACTTCAGTGCACGGTTTGCCAGATGGGGGAAGGCAAAGACCCTGGCATGCTGACCCTAGTTTACAGAAACTCTCACTACAGACGCTGCAGAGCAATAGTTAAGTGTTGTACCATCTCATCAAGTTCCCCTAACCTTTCTTTGTGAAACAATTACCTTCTTAAGCAAACAAATTACAGCTACTGTTCAGGTACCTTATCCCCCCTTGAACCATCTAATGAGGTGCCAACTTCATTTCACACTTTCAAGCTTCAGTGCAAACGTCACATACAGTAGGAACAAAGGCACAAATGATCATTGAGAAAGGCTGCAGGCAAATCAGTATGCAACTATAAAATATGTCAATAAATTCGAAACAGTTTACATTATTTTCTGTCATTGAGATATCATCTGACCAACGTTTGGCACCAGTGCAGCAGACGCCACAATGGGGCATCAGAACAGCAGATTCCAATAAATCTACTTGAGCTTGTTAGAGCCTTAACAAGGTTGAAATCCTATAAAATATTACACAATAAAACATTTTACAAAATTTCAAGTGAGTCCTACTAATCACCAATGACTTAATGTTGATTCAATTTATCAAGTTACTGCTGCATCACTTTTGCAAAATGCAATTGTAATTTGCAACAAAACTCATATATTAAAAAAATTCAGCTGCAGAGATTTTGAGAGGGAAGATGATAAGGACGAAGTTGAAAAAAAGAAGAGTATGAGGAAGAGAATGAGACTGACACTGAGTCTGAGACTTCTTGTACTAGACAACACAGAAATGTCTGTTATTTATTTTTTACAAAGACTGATTGGTTCATATATGAAAAACTGATATCTAAAGATGCTCTTATTTCCATTGACTGCAAGGACAAAATCTAAAATACTGTCAGAAATTCAGTTTTTGAAATACAATTCTGAAATTTACCAAACTACACCTATCACTGACATTAAGATGTTGTCATATTTTAATGAACATTGCACATTTGTTTGGCAACAATCTGCAGTAGCCTAATGTTACTCTAAAACATTTTGATGCACTGTGGGCTCAGTTTATGATAGTTAAAAAAAAGTCTTGCTGGATTGTTTGTGGAGGACAATTCTGAAAATGCAGTGTAGCAAGTTCAGTGTCAATTGAGCAAAACATGTGGGAGGAGACAGCTTTAATTTGTCTTACAGTTTTGAGAGGGACAGACTGACGGACTTCATAATTCTTGCAACTTGTAGCATCTTAACATTTCTGCTTGCTTGGGCTACGTTTTGGTGAAATTTGCAAAGTCATAGCACACACCTGGTTTGTTATGAACTTTCAAAGATTTAAACATTAGACAGATGCTGAAGCACCACGATCAAGACTATTAGCCCACAAAGCAAGTTGAGGAAGTCTGGCACAGGACTGGACCAATGTGCAAAGTTTTGTTTATTTCGATGCTTAGAAACGCTGATTTCCTTGTATGAAAAAGTTGAAGAAGAAAAAGAAGAACATTGGCAAAACCTAGGGGGACCGGTAGCTAATTGTGCATCTTCATATTACAAAGGCCATGCCATGGGGATAGATACATACTGTGTTACAGTTGTTCTTTTAGATCTCACAGCTCAGCAACTAAAATTAAAAGTGTGAAGAGCTCAATAAAAAGTTTCCTGGTACCCGACAACAAAACATAACAAAACCTCTTTGCAGAGATGGTCAGTCATCACTCATTGAGAAAATGTTAGCATCTTGGAGTTTTTCAGCAGGTAGGGAAATGTTGTAGTGTATATTCATCTCCAGTGTGTGACCTGGGCTGATCTGTGCTCCTGTGTGTATGCTGCACAGGACAGCTCCAGTGATTACAATTAAGCAGCTCTTATCCCTGGACATAATCAAGGCAGGCCAGAATGCAGAGGGCGGGGTTAATCCTCAAGACCCAAGTCTGGGAGTGGAGGAGGAGGGGACATGGTGGTGGGGGGTGCAGAGTATGATCAGACGGACAGATGAGCAGACATACAGGTTTCTGTTTGGTCACTCCCTCAAGTGGAAGCCATCAGATAAAGACCACATTACCATAGACTCAGTGAGTACAGACAACACAGGTCTGTGCTTTACAGAGATAAAATACAGGTGTATAGCTATATCAATCAACTGAGGGAGGGAGAGAGGGGGGAGGAATATACAGGAATACTCAGGGAAGGAATTCAATCAGCGCTCTATGTTAATGCAAAGCTTATGACACAGAGAGGGCGCAAGAAAGGGGAGTGGATTATCAGCGAGTCAGCATGTTACAAAGCTCAGGCCAGCTGATATTCCAATAACAATGCAGCCCGAGAACCCAACAATTGGGTAGGGAGATGATGCCACAAAAATCAGATTTAAAACCAATCTTGACACATGCGTCATCGTGTGTCTGTCACCAGAGAGCTGTCTGCACTGACCCCGGCATTTAAGGACACAGAACAGCATCAGACAAAGGAAAAATTAAACCCACTGAGAATATGACTCATAGTGACAGCAAACAACTCTCGACTGAAAATATCTCCTCTGCTGCTATAAACAAAGTTGCAATGGGAGTAATGATGAATTTTTATTAATGAAGGACTAAGCTTGATAAAGATGCATTCTGAATTATAAATTGGTGTTTTGCATTGACCAAGTTAAGCTAATAATGATACTGTAGTGCACATTGGTAATGGTGATACAGGCCAAGCAGAAAGAGGCATTCACTCTTCATTACACTCAGCTGCGACTGAAATATATGTAGGCAATATCACATAGCATTGCACATTATGAATCAAATCCTGGAGTCAAACTTTCATATTAAAATTACAACGATGAATCTTTTGGCTTTGGCTCTTTTACCCAAACCCAAAGTTTTCCGTTCTAATAAAGCAGTGCACTTATGCAAATAGCAGACAGAACAAAAAGATCCGAGCGCTACATTATAGGCTGGAGCTGAGAAGCACAGGGCTTTGTTTACTGCTAAGTAAGACAGTGTGGCCAAAACTGCATACCTACTTTAGTCATGACTTGGCTTTTATTGTATTCCTGTTACAGTGAAAAGAAAACTTGAAAAAGCTCAATGAAAAGAAAACAAGACATCATCCTTATTATACGGTAGCATGAAACAGCCTCACCTGAACCATAAAGCCACTGGAGATGGTCCAGCTGCTTACCTTGTGTGTGGGGTTACACTTTCATTAGTGTTAGATGGATTTCCTGTCACATGACTCTAAGTAGCATTAACATAATGTTTGTTAGCTACAAAACAGCACAATATTCTTTATTCTAGTGTGTTGGATGTTAAAGAAATACTATTAAGGTTGTGTATAATTTTTAATGTGATATGAAAAATTCATATCATGATACTCGCAATATTTTGATTTGTTGACATATTGATGTCATACTCTTACGCACAGCAACTACAAGCATGTCTGAAGCAAAATTATTACCAACTCCACGGTGGTTCCAAAAAGAGCAGCAGCTTCAGTAGTGGTGAATAAACTGTAGTGTCCTGAATGTTTCATGAACGGCCCCGAACTTCTCAGACTCTTTAAGCAACTTACTGCTCAGAAGGAACTCATTCAGCGGCTCCTCTGGCAGCAGCACAGCATCTCTCCTTCTCCTCTTTCACTGTGCGCACATGGGAGTCAGTGTCATCAACTGATTTTGTCAAAACCTTTGCTAATGTAAACCTATGTGAAAAAACTACATATATGTGATAGTTATGGTAGCATAACAGCCTGTCACAGGTTACAGCGTTATGATTAGAGGAGAAATGGCAGAGCATAAAGGTCCAGGTGGAAAAAAAACCATCTCAATCATTTAAGATTTCACTAAAAGAGAAGGAATTCACCTGTTGATTTATATATGTATAGATCCCAGGTTAACTTTTTTGTATTTGGGAACTGTTTAAATGTGTATTTGTGGTAGATTCTATTTTGCTGTACTAATAATATTGTATACAAAATCTGAATCAGACTCTGAGTTACTGTTGTTGTTTACAAACTAAAGAAATGAGAGATCATTTTGTTTAGTTTTTACTGTAAAATTATATCACTTATTTTGTTGCAATTCTATTGTCTTAAATTAGCAATAAAATACAGTTTTCCTAATTTGTCATATCGTCAAGAATATCGTGATCGCAAAAATACCCTGAAATATAGTGATATTATTTTTGGACTGTATCGTCCACCTCTAAATACTATGCTTAATTACCTGAAATACAACCTGATGGTGGCCTATAAGTAACGTGCAGGTGATATTATCATGTTTGAGAAGCTAACGTTTATCTTAGTCCGATAAAACTGAATGAAGCAGTTCATATATGCTTTAAAATAAAACTGACAACATAAACACGTCATGTTGTCAGTGTTGTTGTCAACATTTCTGCCTTAAAACCACATAACATAACACAAAAATGTAAATAATTTATAATTAAAAACGTGTATAATTTCTTTCTGCTCAGGATAAGAAGCTTATGCTACTGTAAGTTTGGTGATAAAAGCAACATCACTATGTACCTACAATTAACTAATTTTTAACTGCATATTAGCTGCTTAGCATTAGGAATGACCCTGTTTACATCTTGCTAATGTTAAAATGCTAATATTAGCTAAAAATGTCTAAAAGATTGAAGACAAAGTTAAATTAATCAAATAGAATTACCATACCTGTTAACTTAATCAGTGCGCAAACAGGAGTTCAATTAACCATGAAACTAAGTTTCTTTACTTTTGTGGCAGAAAAATAAGCAATGCAGCTCATGCCTTGGGACTCTACTTTCTGTCTCACCAGGAAAAGCAATTTTTTTTTAAAAACTGAAATACATATGGGTATTTTGCACACATCATTGCTAAATCCCCCACTAAAGCAAAGCCACGCTGTCTCCCTTTTACAAAACTTCTAAATTTAACCCCTTGACAGTGGCAATCGATACAATTCTAACACAGCTCTGTAGTCACACTGTGTTGGCCCAGCCCAGACAAAGACATGAGTTATAGCTTTTGCAGGATGGGCGATGAAGAACAGGTGCCAAGACAACGCAGCAGTGCCAGGATGGGTGTCCGAGGGAATGGGGAGTGGGAAGGCCAGGGAGGTTGGAGGTGCATGTTAATCACTTCAGGAGCAGGAGGCAGAGCTCTGCAGGTGTCTGTGCCACAAAGGGCCATTCACTCTGGATCAGGGACTCGCTCTCCCCTGACCACTGGCTATCACAGACCGCTTCAGTCAGCCCACAAAAGCCACAAAACACAGCTCATGCATGATATAACACAGCAGAAGAGCGCTGAATCACAATCATTCCAGTCCTCACATTAGTAAATACACAGGTAATAAGACTTCAAGTGTCACTTGAAATAATTCATGTGCACTATGATAATTTTCTTGATAATTACCACCCTGTGTGACTCAGTCAAGAAATACTGCATACATTTTGAACATGGCTTCCACTTTATGCATTAGGCATATCACTTCATCAATACCATTTCTAACACCACTGCTGCTCTGTGACTCCCATGCACACTCAGTAATGAAATGCTACAGTGACCATGAAACTATAACGGGGTAGGTATAAGGCTAATATGATTAAAACAACACTGGCCCTAAATGTGGAGTAACTGGTTATGCTCATATGCAAAGGGTACTTTTAATAGGTCATTTCTTTTCTATTGTAAGAACTGAAAGGCACACAGCCAAAACCTGTAGCTAACACTGTGTAGTGGGCAAGTGCAGAGAGTGTGCTTGATTGACATCTCCCTGGCAGTTTTGTTACACTTGTCAGGGTGGGTGGGTGTATTAGCAGGGTCTTTAACTGAAATGGGAAAGTAGATTTTCAGGATCAGGCACACATTTAATGTCATAGCACAGCTGTAATCAATAACAGCAACAAGGGCTGCACTCAGTTTAACTTAGGCTGTCCATGGTCAGACTATTATGCATGTTGGCTCACTGACCTGCACAATACTGCTGATACATTCTATGAGACACAAATTTTCTTTTCCAAGGCATGATGTGCAAGTACTTGTTGCCTCTGTCTGTTGGGTCAATTAAGTTTAGGCAGGAGGAGTGAGGGTACGGTCAGAAATTAGCTAACTGCAGACAACTGACCATCACCCTCTGAAGTAATATTAGTGTTGAATGTGGAAAGTGTTTGCTAACTTGCTAGTAAATATGATGTTATTGGTACATTTACCATTTTCTTACATCCCATGTCTATCTTCCGGCACACTGCTAGCCAGGCAGCATCTCTCACATGGGGCAGCTTGTATTTTTCAGGGCTAATATCATACAATGTCAGCTGGTTAAACCTGGCAACAATCAGTGTCTCTCCCACCCATACTCCTTTGCTACTGGTTGTGACTTTAAATTTCACCAAAGTTGAACACACCATGTAAAGATTTGAACTGACTTTGCCACTGGAAGCTAATGTTTTATTTGCCCCTCTGCTCACGCTGAATGGAAGTGGATGGGAGGTGAATATTCGTCAGTATTAATTTCGCTTATGCATGACCGTGCCCTGGGAATGGTTAAGGATAGGGTACGAATCTCCAGGTGAGCCAATCAGAGGCAGAGTAAGGCAGAGTAGGGCTGGTCATGCCTTCACCATTCTAGAAAAAAATAAATTCGCCAATGGGAGAATGGAGCCATTAATGGTGAATAAAAACTAAAAAAAGCATTAATTTTGCCTTTTTAATTAATAGGAAAATATCGTAAAATATATTTGGAGTGATTTAGTTACATTAATGTGTAAATGTGAGTCAAAACAAACTTTTTGCTGCTTGGTGTTTTTGCCATTTAAATTCCCTGTTCCTGCATACTGCATGGGGATAGGGCCATAAATTAAGGTTTTAAAACCTTTAATTTATGTGAAAAGTGTTCCATCCAATAATAGAAAAAAAAATTAAAAAGACAAAATACACAAGTGCAACTAATAGGGCCCCTGAAGGGAGAACATTCCCCTGTTGCTACTGCTGGTGAGCTTTTGTGGTGCATTTAAAACGGCTGGCTGGGTCAAGCATTAAATACTTGGGTAAAGAAAATAAAACAGCCAAAGAAGTTGAAAGCATACTGTGTTTATTTACTTCCCTGCTATGGCAAATTAGCACCTGGAGATGATACCTCTCATGTTGTCAGACAGTCTCATTGTTCAGACAATATGAAACAAAGATAATCTAATAAAAAACATTCAGATGATTCTGAGAGGAAATGTTTTGTTCAAACATTTTAGTGGATTCAGCTTTCATGAAAGGTCATAATAACTGCTTGAATTGGTGCTCAATGACACCCACTGCCTTGAAGGTCCAGGCTCAATATAGACCAAGCGTTTGTTAGGAATACTCATTGCCTGGTTGTACTCAATCCCTGGATGTTTCTTCCCTTAAAATACCCATGGTCTATTGCAATGCATTGCAACTGTTATTGCAGTGTGTTGCAAAACCAATTAATGCACAAAGACTTTTATTTCTACTGTTTACTACTCTCCTTTTTCAAGTGCCATGAGGACTACTGGAGTAAATAACAATAAATAAATAAATAAATGAATAAATGGTTACTGGCTGTTTTGACAGAAATATTTTTATCAGCCTACAGAAACATGGGACTGTGAACAATCCAAGACCTTTATACCCCTCATCACATAAAACAACAATCTTGTTAACTTTTTTTCTTGCAAACTTGGTGCATAATCATACCCCTGTGAGACAGTGAGAGAAACTTTTCACACAGGCGTGAGAGCATAGGGCAGTCAGAAACCGCAGACCCTCACGGAGCTGATACTGCAGGTATTCATTATATTGCCCCTGTAAGACGAGGCCATTATACAGAACTAGAAACACCTGTGGCAGCAGACAACACCTCCATCTCTCCCACTAGCAGGATGATTCATTTTAAAGCTGAGTAAAATGTTAGACAAGCTCCTCATTATCTCACATTAGTTAATCTATGCAGATGTTATGATGACTCCATAAAAGCACTTAAAATAGATTTCTGACTGACGGTGGTTTAGGAGCATGACTATTAATTTAGTTGCTGCAGGAGCACTAAAATATGATAACTAATCTGCAATCCATTTGTGACACACCTGTCCAATTGTTACTCAAGTATAGGTCCAGCTTCCCACAGCCCTGAACACTATAGGCAAGAAAACGAATGGATTAATGGATTGAATGACTGTTTTTCAGACCAGGGAATAAAATTCAATAGTGCCATGGCAAGTCAGTCCCTGCAGACCTGAGACAAAGGCAGGATCTGAGTGTAACTAGTTTCTACATTTATGTCCAAATAGTCAACATGCTGCAGGGCTGACAGGGCATCATACTTCCTAATAAATAAATGCGGCAGAGCATGAACTGCTCTTGAGATTAAAGCTGACCTGAGGTCTTGTCAAGTCCATTAGAAAAATCACATTTCAACCTTTAAGATCATCAAGTGGTAATACACGATATGCTGGGTACAAAAGGCTATACTTTTGAGGTTCTCCACAGTAAAAAAAAAACCCATTTACAATAATAGCAACATTGCTTGCCACCATATACATCTATGTTTGGCTAGTTAACTGGTGATGATGGTAGTGAATTTTAACAACTTTGCTTTTTTTTGGCCTCGGGAAAAACAGAATATGTAACAGAGAACAAGACAAAGTTGTTGTGTTTTGTCACATACAGGAAAGTGTGTGATAACTTTCCCAGGAAACAAATAAAATAGGATTTTTTACCATTAGCATTCACAGGAAGTCTTCTTGTTTTCCCCCGGTTACGGAGCATTTTTCGGTTTTCAGCACAGTCACAGGTGGTGTGGAAACTCTGGTCCTGTCCAGAGACTGCTCTGTGTTTGAGTTGCAAATATTTTGTGCTCCAAATGAGCTACTTCCTGATTACCAATGAGCCCAAAATGTATTCTGTGAGAGTCAGGATGTGCTGACATAGAAGCATCTGAGGAGACCTTTGCAAATATGACTGATATGAACTCATTCACACCTAGGCCTAGCAAACGGCTGCAGGTAAGGATTCAATCTGTAATAACCCAGACTGAATTTGTAATGTACTGATCTATGCTGACACTGTAGAGTACAACACTGCGCACTGAGTTCAATAACATATACTGCATTGTAGCATGCATGATTGAACAACATCTAATCATTCTATAAGCTCCTGATGTAATTTGGCATTGGTTAAAAACCATCCAGGGCAATTGAATAATTTCAAAAAGGAAGGAATATGACATTACTATTGCACTGTGAGTCTCATTCTGTCTGACAACAGCCCAATTGCCAGAAGAAACTGTTGACACTATACATTTCTGCAAACCATGGATACAGTTACATTTGTATATACATATCATATCGACATTTCTAAAGTGACGTAGCTCTGATTACATGTATATGAGCTGACTTTGTCATAAGGAGGTAGAGGGGATGGAGGATGGCGTGACATCTAGGTGAGACAGCTGCCTACTGTTACAGACCAACAAACAAAACTTGCAGCATTTATAGCAGCAACTGTGCCAACAAGCAGCATTTCCAGCGGTGACTGTTGTTTGGCTAGACACAGATGGCATTTATAGATGCGACTGTGCCGCCAAAAGCAGCTGTTTTCAGCAAGAAATCTGCAGCATTTCAAGCAGTGATTTTGCCATCAAAAGTGAGTTTTTACTGAGACATCGGCAGCACTTTCAGCAGTGCTTGTGCCACGAAAAGCTGGAAGACATTGGTGTGTCATTTCCAGTGGTGACTGTGCCACCAAAAGAAGGTATTCTAAGCCAAACATGATGTTTTCCCAACCATAACCAAGTGTTTTTTGTGTCTAAACATAACTGCATGTTAACCACAGTGTTGTTGAAACATAAAGAAATGTAAAATTTCAACATATCCACTAATAACGTAGAAAATATACATATCTGTGGTTTATAGAAATGTACAATGTCTACATTTATTGTGGTGATTGGGTTGCACACATTATCTGAAGAACCTACTTGTCCGAAAATCTCAGGTCCACATGTGATGAGTGCAAAACTCTGCCAGAAATGTTTAAATCTTTGAAAGAGAACTGATCAAAAGATTCATCTCTAAGCACAGTTAGAGTGACAGATTATGATGTTGGAGCACCAACCTACACTGCCATGTCTGTTCCTAAGAAAGGGAAATAAGGGTTTTTTAGGAAAGAAAGAAAGAAAGGAAATTTACTCGGATCAAAAGTGGAAGGACAGGAGGCCCACAGATACTGCTTATTACGCCCCTGTCCCTGAGTGAGTTGGCCAGAGAAATCTGGAGCACCTGGCCTCAGTGCTCACAAGTGATCAGTGTGGATCTGTCTCTTTTCCTGCACCTGCAACCCTTTTTCTGGTTTTGCTTAGCTTGTTGTTCCATACTCCACAACACTGTCCGCAGACACAGACAGTTATGCTATACTAACAACTAACACACCTTGTATATTTAATTTCATGTAAAATATCATTCAAAAGTTGCCATTGTGTGTCCAAGGGTTATCATAGTGTGTGAATAAGAGAAGAGATGAAGTAGCATTATAAAATTGTCATTAAAGTCCACCATCTTCACTACACAGTAGATTATGGAAACTGGGTGCACACCTGCCATATTCACTAATACATGGACCAACGTGCTAATTAATAATCTGCAAACCATGCCAAGTCTCTAAAAATGATATATTTAAATCAACACTACTCAAGTCAGGATGTTGAGGCTGTACGCTATAGCTGGTCAATTACCCTGTATGTGCCATTCTTCAGTATATTTGCCACATCATCAAGCACTAAATTAAACCCAGCTGAGAGCTGAGAATCTTCCTACAGCAGGGTATACATTCAGTACTGCAAAAGTTTTGTATGGTGGACATAAAAACTCAAGAAAAAGTTAATCAAATTAACTGCACATGTCCAAAGTTAATTGCTGTAACTGCATCCAACCCCATCCTGAGGCCATTAGTGCTAGCTGGGTGTGAAAGAGCTGACCAGGCCCAATCAAAGTCTACTGAGAACTTCATTTGAGGATTCTTAATGGCCTGAGCTCAGGTCGTTGTTTTGAAGCGTTCAGTCATTCTGGCGGTTATTCACATGGGACTTGAACACAACACCATTAACCCAACAACACCATCAGTCCAGCCACTGACACCAGCAGCCGGCCCATCTCCAAATAAGGTAATTAGATGAGAAAACCCGGAAGACTCTCCATGGTAACTCACTCACAAACAGGAGGGGCGAAACAATGGACGAGTAAGGATGAGATGATTGACAGCTCGTTGCGGCTCGCGCTTGCTACCTTTGACTGCATCCACTGGCGATAAGAGCTCACAACAACACACGTATGCACAAACACTACGTTATATACACGTTAATGGTACAATAAGCTAGGCCTATTCAGTTAAATAAAATATATTTCCCAACGCCGTATTTCATTAACACACCGACTGTTCAACAAAAGCGTGATAAATCTTTTCCAACACACCGGGTACGTGTAACCTAATCAATATGCCTCACCAGCGCACCTGCTCACTCACCCGAAAGGAAACACACGGCTTATTTCCAGCTCTCCGAATGTCACTTTACATTGTTGTTTGGTTATTGTTGTCATATTATTGTCACACCCTCCTCCTGAGTTGTTATGGCATGGCACAGGCTAAAACTTGGCGTTGCGAGATAATCACCACATGGATTTGCGCGAGGCAGCAAGAAGCATTAGTGATATTA
Organism: Epinephelus awoara; assembly: GCA_035609425.1. Taxonomy (NCBI): domain Eukaryota; kingdom Metazoa; phylum Chordata; class Actinopteri; order Perciformes; family Serranidae; genus Epinephelus; species Epinephelus awoara. The sequence goes on from CM069302.1 coordinate 32,762,053, forward strand.
CCTCAGTTTCTCCTGTTCATCCTTGATCCTGATCGCGAGGAGACTCTCCGATGTGATGTGCAGTAGTCCGAGCCTCGGCTGTATCTAATCTGTATGCAACTTGGCTGCTGCAGGGACACACTACTGTTACAACCTTACAAATCTCTAATTGTAGCCTAGTTGTCAGGTTGCTGCACGCGCGTCCTCTCAGTCACGCGCCTCATACAAATAAAAAAACGCAGCAGGCCTATCCTAACTGATGTAAAAGTTACTTCTTGTACTCAAAGCGACTATCGTTAATTATTACTAATTAGTGACTGCGACGTTGTGTTGTCTGAAAGGCAGGACAGCCTCTATCCTATCCCTCTCATCCACTACAGTGCGGGAGGATGCTGCCGGTCACAGCAAGTGTCTCCGCCCCATCATCACTCACGCACTATTGGAGGAAATTTGTGGTTGCTTTTTTTCAGATTTATCAGCAGAATTATTGCGCAATTCACTCTTGTTATCACTTTAAATTGTTCTGATTTAATTTAAGTATTCGGTGCGACAGCTCGCTACAAAGATTATTCCGTTAACCCGCCCATGAAATGCCAAAAAAACACAGAATAGTCACTCATATGAATCAGTTTTATTCCATTTCATCACATGTTAGTATCTGTTAGGTCTCCTGTTTCTGTGGATTCGATTCTCTATTGTTATATTCACCAGTACTGTGGCATTATCAAGTTAGCACAAATACAGAGAAAGCATATAGTGAATATTTTTCAAAGTAAAAGTTATCAAAGCAATTCAAACACCGGAGTAACACACTACAGTATAGTGTATGTATGTGCAGAAGAAACAGCAAGTTTAAGACAGTGGGCAAAATTAAAATAATCATTTATCTATTAATTTATCTATTAAATTGTGTTTTTAAAATGTCACCCAAAATTAATATTTTGAACAACAAACAAACTGTGAAATGAAAAAAATGCCCAGTTTTAATCCGATTATTTATTTTCTATTACACGCCAATAATGCGACAAACATAGCTGTATTAGAGATGACCAAAGCACGTTTATAAAACTAAAGCTTTTATTTTGAACTTACCGGAAAAGTAAGTATTACTGTTTGCAGTTAGCTTGTGACAGACTATTGTAGATTATTCGTAAACTGACCAATCACAGCGAATTTCAGAGCCTCGTTAGGAGTGCACTCGTTTTATGCATTTGTAGTGCCGAGGTGGGCGGGTTACTGAAAAACACACGGAGAAAATAAATACTTACACCCGCTGAAGAAGCTCATGAGACGACCTGAGACACAAATGGAAGCCACCCGATGTGAACACTTCCTTTTAGTTGACAACAGCGAGTGTAAAGGGACAGTGAGTACAAATAGCAAAATACTACACAGCAGGAAACTGTACACAAGACAACGGGTAAACATTTAGCTTAGCAACTCTTACCTGAAGTCTAATGTGTCGTGCATAACCAAGGTTAGGTAGGTAGCGAAAATTTGCTTGGTTTTTCATCTTTACGTTATTGACTGTAGAAATGCTAATGTTAGCTAGTTGTTGCTGAGGCTATCAAGTTGTGCTGAAACTAGTTTGCTGGTAACGGTGCAACTAATGTTAGCCATACATTACATTGTTATCAACCACTGGTTGGTCTGCAAGGCAGGACTTATTTGTTACCAAACACATAACCTACATAACAGACAATGGCTACGCTATTTGGGTAGCACATTGAAGTAGGAGTCTAGAAAGTATAAATAGCTTGCCACAGTGTTACTCACTGGTTAAACGTAGTGTTATTATACCGTTAACATTATTGAATGGGCTAGCGGCTTGCTATGTACAGTAGTAGCAGGTGATCACTGATTATACTACCCCACCTTAAACATCATTGAATGACATTGTGAATCCTAGATGAGCCTCTGAACGTCTGTTACTTAATTGCCACCTTTGCACTCATTAGAGTTAAAAGACAGATAAAGATAACAACCTTTGTGATACTATGTTTAACACTTTCTATTCTGAACATGGGTAGTGTTCACAGGAATACACACAGCATGCACTTTGGATGGTCCATTTCATTGTCCTGCAGCCAAGTACACTGTGTAAGTATTGAAATAATCAGTATTAAGTAAATATGTATTCTGATAGGTGCATTGTCAAGATACAGAACATTCCCAAGTCTGAACACAGACAGTTGAGAAGCTGCTGTTATCGCAGTCAGTATGTTATTGCAAAATTGCAACACACCTAACTGAGTTCAACAGCACTTGTTTCACAACAGATGTCTTATTTCAACAACCACCACACCCCCTCACATCCATGCTCTCACACACCACCATCAAATATATGTGCTCACTAGTTTCTGTTTTTTTTTGTTTTCTCTTTGTCAGATATGACTAAGATTTGAAGGCAGATGTGGATTGAGTGAAACTTTGTCATCAATCCCCCAATCCATCCATGTGTATAATTTTCTTCAAGTTTGACCCCCGCCCTGCATCTAAAAATGCCTACAGGTGAGCAAACAAACTGATACAGCCATGCAGTACAGGATGGAGAATTCTGCAAGACAGGAGTTGAAGGAAACATGAAGTCACAGCATAGATTATGCTCACAGAAGATCGAGAAATGCATCATGTAGAGAAAATGTATCTAAATTGCACTTAGAACCACAGGGTAGTACTTTAGCCACAGCTATGTTGCAGACATTCCCAATCTTTATAATTAGCTCTTGGACAAACAAGGGAGCTGTCTCGAGACATATGACAGAGGCAATAGCTAACTGTAGAGTGTTCTCTGCTAGAGCAGGAGACAAATGTGTCTTTGAATATGACATCACCTCTTCAAACACCAAGATTAGGACCAAACATCATAAACACCAGTGCACTTTTGACCTCAGTGTAATGTATATATGTAAACCTGTAAAATTCTGAAGTACCCACGGTTTGGTCCATCTTAGTAAACAATGTTGTGAGGCTTTTTTTTTTTTTTTTTTAAAGAAAATACTCAATAGACTGTTTTTGGGAGGTGTGTGTAAAAATTATGTATGACATATCTTTTAGATGCAGCTATTTAAAAAAACCTAAGTGCTGGGTTTTGAACATTTCACTCCGTTTGCATCATATGGCTTTAATAAAACGTTGCAGCATGCAGCTACAGAATATATAGATAGGGTTTTCTTTAAATAAATATAAGGTGGGAAAACCTTTCAGGTGTCAAGTCTTGACATCACTGCTGTCATACTTTGACACAGCTGCAATGTTTCCTATTTCATCTTGTTCAAGGATTGTCTAGTGTGCCACTTGGAGCTTGGAGCAGAGGTGCAAACACACATAAACAACAGTATAGTAAAAAAGGAGTTAAGGGAAGAGAATTCTCCTTTCTGTTTTATCATCCATTTTGTTTTAGATATGTGTAGCCAAGGGACATCTGATTTAGAGATGTCAGTCTTTGACATATTGACAACAACATATTCTACATTTATTTACTATAGAAAATACATCACATACTATTTTGCTCAGATCTGTCATTTTTAGGTAGAGTTGCAACGATTACAAGATTAACTGTCAACTACTTGAGGATGTCATCTTGGGCTTTTGGACACACCAATATTTTTTTACCAATATTTTTCCCCATTTTCTGATATATTATGGACCAAACAACTAATTGATTAATCAAGAAAATAATCAACAATGAAAATAATTGCTAGCTGCAGCCCTGTTTTAAAGCACTGAGTGAATCTTTGTCCACCCTCCATGCTCCCCACTCAGCAGTAAATGCTAACTTTTTTCAGTGGGCAGCACAAACCAGCACACTGTGTGTCAATGTGAGTTACAGGGTGATGTGGAGTCCAGTGCATTATAATCCCTCTGAGCTTGAGATTGAACTCTCTACCTGGTCATAGTCCATCTCTGTCCTTCCCTCTGGGAGTCTGACCCCGCCTAAGGAGATCACAGCAGAGGTGTGGTATGAGTACTGACTCAGACCTGAACCTGGGGAAAGGTGAAACGTACTGTGTCCTAATGTGGTTACATCAGTGCTATATATAGACCACTAGTTGCAGAAGTAGCTTTCTTTGCTGCAGTGATGTGTAAATCAAAAGGAATGTTCAGCATACTTAGACTAAATTGGGTTCAAGGCAAGATTAAACTTTCATTAGGAATAATTATAACACTCTCACAGCACAAAATAACAGGAGTATACCAACGGGGGTTAAATGGGTTCAAGTTCAGTACAAATGACTCAATGATTACCCACATACTGAGATTTCTAAATTTCGAAACTCGATTTCTAGCCTGCACTGTTTGTGTTTCAGCTTTGTTAGCTGCTCAGAATAAAAGCAGAGCTGCAATCAACCAACCAGGACAGTAAAGTGATTTTGACCTGTAATTATAGCTCTTCCCTCAGGCTAGTCAATGCCATTTAAATATCAGTAGCTTCACTCATAGTCCCTAGAGGCTACTGTGTTCATTGCACCCAAAAAGATGAAAGTGATTGACTAATCAAACAGCAAAAATAGATTATCTCCTCAGGAGTATGATGGTACTTGTGGCAATCTGCCAATTAAATTCTGATGTGCTTCAAGCAAGTTGACATTTTGACCCAATGCTGGCTTCACAGGAAAGCTCATGGAGTGTCCAAAGCCTGTGAAGCTGATCCTCTTTGGGCCATGAATATGCTCATGATATATATCATGGCAGCCTGCCAGTCAGATTTTAATTTTAAGCCACATGTGGCTATAAGGATGTTGGTGTGTCAGTTGGTCAGTGGTCAGAGTATCACAAAGCATCCCGCAAAGGGATGTAAAAATAATAATTTGAGTTCAATTTTACATTAATTTTTTTTATATTAAGTCCAGACTGAAATATCCCAGCAGCTGCTTGATCAGATTTTGTACAGACATTTATGTTCCCCAGAGGATGAATTACTGACTTTTCTGATCCCATGACCTTTCCTCTAGTGCCACCATGAGGTTGTCTTTTTTTTTTTTTTTCACTGACCTGCCCTGACTACCACCATGTGAATTGCCATGGAATGTGGTACAGATATTCAGGGTTCGTAGAGGATGAATCTTAATGACTTCAGTCACTTCCTGACCTTTCTTGTAGCACTACCAGCAGACTTAAGTTAGATCTCAACATCTACCAATGGTTGCTCTTGAGCAAAAGTCACATAGTTAGTAAAAACAGTTTTCTCTGGGCACAATGAATATATACATCAAATTTCATAGAATTCCAGCAAGATTTCAAAATACCTTGTATCTAAGCAAATAGTTCATCAAGTAGAAATTAAAGTTGACCTTAATGCAAGATGAAAGGTCAAGGGCTTGAAAAACTATACAGGATGATCCTATGGGAATTATGAATATATAATTCCAGAGTAAACCTGAAGTAGCTGCAGCCAAGTCCACAGACCACCGTGTTTACTGAATATAAAAAGAACCATAGTTCAGTATTTATGAAGAGCTTTGATTCTTCTCTGCTTCTTACCATCCCTCCTACATGATGCAGCTGTCTGTTACTGTGATCAGAGCTGCTCGCATGTGATTTTCCCCTCCGGATCTGATGGCAGATGCTCTCTGTGGTGTAGCATCATTAGTGTTAGCTTTGTTTTGCGGAGCAGTGGTGGCTCACATAGTGCCATGGGAACAGGCTATAATTAGCCCTTGATGCACAGAGGTCGACCCCTATTAGGTCAGTTTGGTTTATCTGTTTGCTCTCGACAGGATCCAAGCTCCCACCCGAGATTAATAGGGGTACCATTGCCAAGTTCAGGAGGAGCATACAGCTATTATAGAGGTCAATAAATTTCTCTGGCCTTTCTTTTAAGGGCCTCTCTGCAGTGTTTAAATCCATATCTCAACTCTCTGTTTAAATCAAATTCTGTGAATTCGTAACAATTAGTAATGTTGACAAAGCTGCATTTGTTTGTTCTTTGCATGTTTACACTCCATAAAATACATAAGTCTATGAGTCTCTGCTAAAAGGCTGATTCATGTTGGAAGAGTTGCACAGTGCAGTAGCAAAGGTCATCTTTTCCTCTGAGCAAAGGAATAATTGTTTTCTGTGTTTCATAACTGCTGAATTTGTGAGATGAGCTGAATACAGAGTTTTGTGCATATGTGTTGCTACATGAGCAGTAACAGAAGCTGGGTGAGGACGTATAGCCGCTAAGTGATGTCACAGTCCTTTGCTGCCCAATTGACAGTAGTGACCTGCTAGTTAAGGCATGTTGAAACTAATGGCTGGTGTTGCATTAGATACAGGTCACAATGCAGTCTGATGTTGTTAATGGCCATGAACATAATGGCATCATTACTCACTGACACCCTGAATAATAATGCAGGTCAAAGTGTAGCACAGCGCTTAACTGACAGGCTGCCTGTGTCAGACCGCGGAGTCACATTCAAGGTGATATATTTTAAATCGGATCACACTATTCATTATACACAGCCCGTTCATGCTGTTGATTCCTGTTTGTAGCAATAAGTGTTTGTTTCAGCCGTGCTTAGGCAATAAAAACAGATAAAACACCTGGAAAGGTTACTGATGCGAGGCAGGCAGCTTTGCAAATTGAGATGAAGATGAGATGGTTTATCTAGATACATTTCTTCTTATTTAAAATGGTTTAACCGTTACCTTAACATACAGTTTACCTCCTAAGTAGCTTTAAGGTAATAAAAATAATCTTATTTCACTCTGACTGACAGTGTCATCGACTGTATATGCTGTATTGGCTTGTGCACTCTCCACTGAAGCTATATGCTGTTTACACTGAGTGAAATATTCAGACCCAAGACTCTTAATCAATTTTTTTTGGCTGCAAATGGAAATATTCTACATGCCTTGTGCATCATTTCATACTTATTCCCCTGAATATTTTTGGTGTCTTTAGAAAGTTCTGTCAACTGAAATTTGAAACAGAGTTTTTGGGGTTTATTTCAATGTTTCATGACTGATTCACCAGGTTAAAGTGGCATAGACAAGATTTTCACTTTTACTTGTCATTAGAAAGTCAATGTTGATTGCACAGTGTAATGGCTGTAGAATAATGGCACCATCCGCTTAAATAAAAGCATAAATAAATACAGAATGCAATAATTTAAAAATCCTTTTTATCTATATCTAAATGAATACGGTACAAAGACAAAATATTTAATGTTCTAAATGATACATTTTATTGTTTTTTGTAATAATACATTCAGTCATTTGGAATTTGATGCCTGCAACACATTACAAAAAAGTTGGTACAGGGGCATGGTTACCACTGTGTTATCTCACTTAAAGAAAAAAAAAGTGTTTGGGAACTGTCTAGGTAATACTAGGTAATACATGGTCTAAGTACCATGTCTGAATGGTTACTTTTGGTTCCAAAGGTACTATACCGAAAGTTTTTCTTGGAAACGGGGCTTAAGTCACCCATGATGCCATGGGCACTGACACAACCCCATATCATCACAGATGATGGCTTTAGAACTTTGTGCTGGTAACAATCTGGATGGTCTATTTCCTCTTTAACCTGGAGAACACAATGTCCATGATTTCCAAAAACAGTTTGAAATGTGGATTCATCTGACCACAGTGTCAGTCCGTCTCAGATTAGCTCCAGCCCAGAGAGGTCTGCAGCATTTCTCTATGTTGTTGATATATGGTTCTTCAACTGGCATGCAGAGTCTTAACTTACATTTTTTAGGTGCAGCAATGAACTGTGTTCACAGGCGGTAGTTTTCCAAAGTGTTTCTGAGGCATGTAATAGCGTTCGTACAATCATGTTGGTTTTAAAGGCAGTGCCTCCTGAAGGATCAAAGGTCACAGGCATTCAATTTTGGTTTTCAGTCTTGCCTCTTATATGCAGATTTCTCTGGATTATCTGAATCTCTTGATTATATTATGGATTGTAGATGGTGAAATTAATGAATTCTTTGCAACTGTGCATTGAGAAATGTTCTCAACCTGTTGGACTATTTGACACATAGTTTTTCACAAAGTGGTGAACCTTGCACTGTTTTTGTTTGGGAACAACTAAGCATTTTGAGGATGACCTTTTCATACCCAATCATGATACTTTAATCTGTGAGCAATTAATCTGTTTACCCGTGGAATGTTCCAAACAGGTGGGTTTTTTCCCAGTATTCCACAACTTCCCAGTCTTTTGTTGCCCCTGTCTCAACCTTTTTGGAAAGTGTTGCAAGCATCAAATTCAGAATTAGCGTAGATTTTCAAAAAACAGTTAATCAGTTTGAACATTAAATATCTTTGAACTGTATTCAGGTGAATATAGGTTGAAAAAAACATTACATATCATTGCATTCTGTTTTTATTTACATTTTACACAGTGTCCCAACTTATTACAATTGAGGTTGTAGATTGGTTCCCTTTAACCTTCACTTTCACTATGCAATTGGGTCTGCCACTGGGCACGATCTCTTGGGAAAATGAAGGCTCCATTTACAACGCAAAGGAAGCACAACTAAAGCAGGAAGAGGAAAGCACTTGTGTTTTTTGCGGTAGCTTTCCCCAGTTACTAAAGAGTATCATGGAACAACGTTGAAACAACCAAATGAACTGTTGACAACTGCACAAAAAAAGAATAAGAGGCCAGCTGCGAGGCTCTGAGCAAACAGAAAGAGTTGTCTTTGTGACAGCAGCAACAGCAATATTACCACTTCAAAATACTTGATACCACCCCTCTTGATTTTAATAATACACTTAAAAGCAAAAAAAAAAAAAAATGCACCAAGCTGCTGTAAAATCCTGACACAGCTAGCACACAGTAACTGAACATGGATCTGTCTCTCTTTACTTATATTATATATTATTATATATACTTATATATATTGGCTTGTCCTTTAGCTGTCACCTTCCTTTTGATCCTCTCTTCTTTGGTCATCATCAAAGGACCTCCTTCTCCTTGTAACCTCAACCTTTTGCGTCCTCTGCAACCTGCTCAATCAGTTTGTAATATTGCTGTATTTGAAGACTCCTAGACACATCTGAGGCTGTTAAGAAGCCAGGGAGAGACTCAACTTGATACAGAACAGTATGTCCTAGAAACTTGAGTCAGCAGCAAACTGTACCAACTCATTAGCTTATGAGATGGGATAATGAACTGTTAATGATGGATCTGCTGTTGAGACCAGCAGTGGCCTTCTGTAATACCTTTAATACATGGCTCAATGGTTGAACAAAATAATAAAACAACCTCTAAACCCCTCTGGCTCCTTGTCTTTAGGCTAATTTTGGCTGCAAACAGAGATGAGGTCTACAACAGGCCGTCCAAAGCTGCAGACTTCTGGGGGACCAGCAGTGAGATCCTCAGTGGTAAGTCTGTTCACCAACCTGCAAATGCATATTTCCATTTTAAAAAGTAGTAGGCCAGTAGCACTGAATAAGTAAACAAAAAGCAAGTTAGACCAGTTAGTCGTGTAGAAGTGCTGGCTTAGTCTCTGTCTGACCTTTATTTAACCAGGCAAGTTTCGAAGAGACCTGGGCAAGACGATGTAAATTTGCAAACAAACAACACGAAATCAGGCAGCAGATGATATATTTAACTTATGAAGAAGAATCTATGGTAAATCTAGACAAATGGAGTATCTGCTGGAATTTTAAACATATCTCTCTTGGCTCTGTGACGAGTGAAAATGTAGCAGATGTTGCCTTTTTAGTCATGTCTGACTGCAGTTTTATTCAAGGCTTGGTGGCTTTCAGTGATCAAGGAAAAATCTGTCTCCTCCACCTCTGAATCCAATTCTCCACTCCGTCACAGGATATCCCCACCTGCAGTAAACTATATTTAATTGACTGATGTCCAATACACATTATAGCCAAGCAGAGGAAATCAATCATCCTTTTTTTTCTGCTGAAGGAGGAAACGCAGAGATAGCCTCGTTGTTCATCAGTCTCCTTCTCCCCTCTGTAATAGAGGGGTCAGGACTCCGGTAGTGGGCCCTTAATTGATTGCTGCTTTTATGCGATGTGACAGGAATAAATGGCTCTGCCTTATCTGTGTGGCTGGGGAGGAGTGCAGAGGCAAGGCCCTGAAGGAGACACAGCATGACGAAAAGGGAAGTAAGCTATAGCTCCCAGTGGGATCAGGCTAGCTTTCCATCCACTCCCAGAGGAGTAAGACCCTGTGGCTCTCCTGGTCACTGTCAGTGTAAGTGGACCTGTCTTTATTGATCACCAGGAAGTGCCTAGCCTTGGCAGTCCACCGTATATATGTCATGAGTAGAAGAGGAATGTGGAAAGAAAACAACACAATTATTGGTGGATTGAGTTTATTTAATCCCTGCCATTACAGCAATGACAGTCAATGGAGTATTTTATCAGGTGTATCTTAATGCAGCTTCAAGTTCAGTATGTTTTCTTGCTGCCTTTCAAAGGAAGGACATTTGCTGCAAAGCTTGCAGATTGATAGTTAGCCTTGACAAGGGCATTCCCCATTGTGGTAAGACAAATGTTGTAAAAGGTGAAAGAGATATTCTGTGAGATCTGTCTGTCTTCAGTAATGCTTTTATTACTTTTTTATAATTTTAGATTCTGTGAAGGTTTCTGCAAAGAATTATGTAATTTGGCACTAACTTTTATAGAAATAAGAATTTCATTGAATTTAAGGCCAAATGAATTGTAATTTTGTCAATTTTTCTGGCTTCATTTTTCAAATGTTTACTCCTATGCTTGCCTGTTGACAAATATCACATTTTTGCGTGTTCAGCTGATGGCCTGTGTTTTTTTAAAGCTTGAGAGTGTGCCAGACAAGGTCACACAGTTCTTTTTAAGCCTATTGCCACCAGGGAAAGCTCTCTATAGACCTTTTTCACAGCAGACATTTTGACATGTCATAGTAGGAAAAGCGCAGGTGTATTTAATGACATTATTGATATCAGCATTCCATTCAGGGGAGGTGCTGGTATCGGGCATACTGGCTCACCAGAACAGCTCACTGGCATTCTTAATGGAACTGTAACGTCATTAATGCTGTCAGTTTAACCTGTGATTTTCCTGCTGTGACAAGTCAAAATGTCTGCCGTGAAAAAAGGTCCATTTTGCTCATTATATTATTGTGTGTGTGTGTTAGTGTTGCACATTATACCGGTACTAAAATAGTACCACAGTACTGGAGTATTCCAAACGGTACTATACTGCATTTGGAAAATACTGGTACTTTGAAATTGATTCAATTCATTAATTTAGTTAATTTATTTTACTCATTTATGCACACAAACGCCTTTCTTGTTCCTATTGGAGCACACATTGCACAAGTGATGTGGATGACAACACCTGTATCAACATTCACAGCTGGTGCACGTGAAAAAAGACAAGAGAAAGTCTGCCTCGCAAAGGGAGACAACACGAGACAACACCAACTTGGTGAAACATTTGAGCAACCAAACCGTGACGTCCGTAGCGAGGTACTTTCGAACCACAAGTTTTTGGCACAGTTACACCCCTACTGTTTATTGTTCTAAAGGTTTGTAGCCAAAAGAACTTTTCCTTAGGAAAAGTACAGAAAAGTATCGAAAAGTATCGAAATTCATATTGGTATGGGTACCGAAACAAAGATTTTGGTATCGTGACAACACTAGTGTGTTTGTGTTTCTGATGTTTACTTTTGACAGGCCTACTATGTATGTTGACAGTTTGATAGAAAGATTTTTGAAAATAAGGGGGAGCTGGCAGTATGGCGGACGCCATGGCGGAAATTCCCAAGAGGCGTTTAAGAAAAGTTTCTGGTGGCGCCCACTAGTGTACAAAGGTCATGTCCTTGCCTCAGCAGCCACAGTTTTTGTTTCAACTCCTGGCCTTTGCTGCATGTCATCCCCTCTCTCTCTCCAGATAGTGGATGTTTCTGTAAAAATGAAACTCAGAAGGACTTAAGTCGAAAAAAGACTTCCAGAGAGTGCCTGAGGAGGCAGGGGAGATGCAGCAATCTAACCTGCAGGCAGTATAAGTGTGTTTCGACAGTGTTGATGTAATTACTCTGACTGCCAGAGGGAGGAGGCAAAAGTTCCGCACTCCAGCTTTAATTTAAAATGCTAGCAATTCGTAGAGTAAACCACTTCGAAGTCTATCAATTCAGCACTGTCTCAATTTCAACATGATTCCCAGGATGCAGAGTTCTTTCAGGGAAACATCATGAAAAGTATGCCAGTAAATAATTTGGTATCCATTGTTCATCCGAAGGAAGACCTCCCTGTGTTGAGCATAGGGTGTGGAAAATCTGTAGAAACATGGAAAATGGCTTTACTAAATGGATACTACCAGGGTATTGAATGTTGTGGCAATTAATCAAGTGTATGGAGAAAACACTGTTATTAATCCCACGCACTGGAGTAAGGATCTTTTTTCATTTGAAATGTTGTGATAGCTACTATTACAAGTTATTTAAAATTCTTATAGTGGCTCATTGAATGGCTACTAGCAGTGTACAATGTATTTTACCTCCAGATGAAGCCTGAGCATTGTTTAGTAAACAATCTACTACTTTTGTGTTACCCAGGCCTGGACTTGGAATGTGGCAGGGAAGGAGGATCATGGCTGGGGATCAGCAAGCGAGGCAAGCTGGGTGCAATCACCAACTACATGGAAGGGCGTGTCAACCCTGATGCACAAGGAAGAGGTGAACCAGACTTTGAAAAAGTCACAGATATATTCACTGATAATGTTTATCCATAGTCTGCCTCATGTGAAGTATCATGTGAAGTATCTTGCATGTTGCTTACACCTCAGATTTATTGGGTATCTTAACTGTGCCTGGTAGTCTTCTCATGCATTTTTTACTAAGTTGGTACTGTATATTTAATTCTTGTCCACCATTTAAAGCACAGCATTTTAAGATGTCTTGCAAAATCATTTGTGTTTCACATAACTGTCTCTTTATTTTTTATATTTATATATTTTATATGTATTTATTATTAACAACTAGGCTGGGTTTATTGAGTGCATAATTTAGAGGCATTCCTTTTTATCTCTGCTGCTCTGCAGGATTTCTAGTGTCTAACTACCTTATGGACAAGGATGTGGACAGCTACTCTTATCTAAAGAAGGTGTCGGCAGAAAGCCACCTTTACAACGGCTTCAACCTCATCACAGCCGAGTTCAAGTGAGTGAAAGCTGTGGTGAAATCCATCCGAGAGTGTGTTCCATCAACTGATAAACTACAAAAAGATAAAGTCAGAGATATGTTAACATCATGAGAATCTTTACAGTGCGATTTAGTTGCAAAAACAACACATTTGTCTGTCAGTAGGCAGCCACATTCATAACATGATACATTTTACAAGTTGAAATTTATTCCAGAGTTAGGAAAAATACATAATATGGCCACCGAAGGCTGACGGATGTTAAGACAACCTCTTTATTGCACTGTGTGGGTGTCATGAAGTGACATTAGCAAATTCTTGCACACTAAAGGATTCTAACTCAAAGATTTTTTAGAAACTTGTTGAGAATAGGCTGTAACTCTGCTGCCTTACCTTGGAATGAAACCGCAAAGGCAGCGTCTTCATCTCTGGAGTGCAAAGCAGGCAGAACTGAAAAGAAATCTCAGCTGCTGAGCTGTGAAAGAGCCAGCATTAAAATTTTAAAGGAACACCTGTTCTTATTTCAGGGTTTCAGACAAAGAAAATCTAGACAGCATTAAAAATAATGAGGGTTTTTTCTTTTTTTTTTCTATCCTCGCCTGCTTCACCAGCCTGACTTGACTGAATTTGGTGATCTGGTAATGGGAGGAAAGTCTAAGTAGGATTAGTGCACACCGAGATATTTGTCATGGTGGAAGCCCCTGTGGACAATTGGCATGGAAACAGGTCTTAGTTTCTGCCAGCGAGAGGTTGGAGGTTCAGCTCCAATACACATCCCTATCAAACTGTATCCCCGGCAGGGGAGAAAAAAAGGGTTTCCACAGTGGAGTTGGTGTCATGATCCATGTATCCTGGTAACATGGCCTCAAGGAGGATCTCCTCTCAAGACAGATTTTCTTGCCCTTCCCCCACTTTTCTTAGCATTGGTTTTAGGTTAGAGATACGTTTTTTTCCTGCTGTATTAGGCTCACAGTATCATTTTTAATAACTGTGATATCACACTAATCATCGCTGCCTACTTCCAGTATGATAGATATGATGCAGTTTATTGAAACAATGGGCACTTTGTTATAGACAGAGGTGACCTTCTCATTTCTAGCCGGTGACTTTGCTGCTGAAATTGCTACTGGCAGATTTTAATAGCCGTAGCTATATAACAAGATGAGCTAATGCCTTGTTTGAAATCTTTGTCTCTTACTGACTTTTAATGCTTCCAGCTGACTTGTTGACGACACACTTGTAAAAAGATCTTAGATGTGGACTTGATGGCTACATACATGATAGAATTTAAAGCTAAAGCAGGCAGAAAGTCAGAATCCTCACTTGTTAATCCGAGCTGAAGAAATGAAAATAAAGAATAAGGATTGTCTTTGTATTGCAAATGTTGAAAGAACAGAGCATATTTACCGTGCACCAGTTAACAATAACAAAAACAACCACAAAACATTTCTGCTATACAGCTCAATGGCTAAAGAAAAACAATCTTACCTTATCTTACCTTTTTATATAACAAGTTTGTTTTGACCTGACTCCCTCTTGACTTTAGCTGTTTGTTTACTTTCCTCACTTCCGTTTCTCTTGTCGTGCACTGAGCTGATCCGCCAGTCAGAGTGATGTCATTCACCTCATCTCAGACCCCAATTTAACACTATGAATCCGCTGAACAAAAAAGCTGACAGTGACCATCGGGGGCCAAGTTTGCGGGACACAACACTAGGGCAATATACGCTCACCGATGGCTCAACATTGATCGACAGCCGACTGTCTGCTTGGTGTCTCAGGGGCTTTCCATTGAAATCGTGAAGAAAACATTTTTTTCTCACATGCCGCCACCATCAATAACGAATCCAGAAATCAAGAAAATTCTTATTGAATTGAAGTGAAAGGGGGCCACGTTTAACAACAGCAAATCTGTATCAAAACTCTCACAAAACTCGTGCAGTGTAATCCAAGTCTCATTTATCCAGTCGTATACTCAGTACTTCCTGTATGCATATCGTTCTACCACCTCAAAGTTTCCTTCACAAATGCAACAGGGTGAGTAATTGATATAGAAATGATTGTATTGTCGATGAGGTATTCCTTTAACTTCTTATCGTACATACTTGAACAAGCAAGACAGACATGAATAAATGGTTTAGGGTTAAGGACTAACTACTGTTAATGCACATAAGAGCAGGACAGAGCCACTAACACCACTCAGTGCTCTTCTGTAGTAGCACCTAGTACCAGCTTCCAAACAGTGGGGAAATGCAACACAGTGGATATACTATTGTGAATGGATCTTTCTTTTTTCTTTTTCTTTTTTTAACATGACCTTTAACCCCAAAAAAGAATGTAGCATAAAGTGATGTAGTATGAAGATTATCAGCTTTTTGCAGCCTCGGTCCTTGAATATCAGTATTGTTTCAGCATTTCCAAACCCCCTTTGTTTCTCTTTTCAAATAGGACTTAACAGCAGCTAGACGGCTTGGCTTTTGTTTCTTTGATCGGCTGTAGCCATCAAGATATGCAAATGTCCTTGTTAAGACCAGGAGCTATAGTTGTGCCTGTGCTGCCCCAGTGGCATTCCTCTTAATTGAAAGAATATGGTGCCACCCCACGCTCGTGAGACGCCAGCAAAGCGAAGCACACCGTGTATTTGCATTGTAATAATGCCTTATATCTTCTCCTCTAACTGGGCTGTCATCTGGGACTGAAATCACTCAACAGAGCCTCGTGTTGTGAAAGTACAGTGAACATTCCTCTCCTCAAATGCCTATCTGATGGGAGCTATGTTCGCTGCAGATTGAGATCACACACAGTGACAGAAAGGGAGCCTACATCTTTTTAATAAACACAGTCATTATCAGCCTATTTGTTTTTCACTGTAGTGTGCCCGGCAGCTCAGAGGAAATAAGGCGTCTAGTTTCTTTCCGAATCAATAACTACATCTGGTGGATAGAGAGTAGCACTGTATTACAATTAGAGGATTTCTCATTCATCTGTAACCAGCAACATGATTTATGATGGGGTGGCAGTGGGGGACACGATGTGCCCAGCATTTTTAAGCATTGTCTGCCTTCACTCAGTTTTAGAGAATGTGTGATCACCCGCATGGAGATGCAGTGAGGAGAATGAGTGTGCACACTAAATACACAACCCAGAGGCTTTCACATATTTCAGTCTGACCATGACTTATGTATTGCCCCTTTTTGATTGCGATGCTTGTTAAACCAATACAGCCTTGATTAATGCTCTAATCATGTTACGTTGACTTTTACATGCAAGTGATTTAGTCAGTGGCAGCAGTCCATTCCCAGAACATCATACAGAGCGTTCACTCTGTCGGGCTAACACCATATATATTTAAATTTTCATCTCAGATATTCTCTACTTAATGCTCTCAAGGCTCCATATCCATCATTCCATCTGACTTTTCTATAGCTTTCCTTTTTGATCCCACTTCATGTCACTCTCACTTTAAAGTCAATGCCCAGAGATGATCCATTTTAATGAATACATCTTCTGATGTTTGCCTGCAACGAAATGCCTCGCTTAATGCACTTTCAGTCAGGCAGAGTTAGGCTGCTTTATTAAAACAACTTTAGAAAGTGGCTCAATGTTATAGCCTCAAACCATGTGTTGTAATTCTTGGCAGGAACTTGTTTTAGCTGAAAAAGACAAACAGCAGAGCATCAGATTCCAGAGTATCAGGGGTGGATGAACTCTCAACATTTTAAAGAGGAGCAACTATGAATATTTGTTTTTCCAAGTGCTACTTAGATTACCTATTGCAAAATCACATTCCCTTTGAGCAGAAGAGATCATGGTTTTGTGCTGAATAGAATTAGCAGTAGATGCTCACAGTAAATAGCTCAGATATAGCCTACATTGTTCTTTAAGTGAATCCAGATGTTCAATAACTGCCACAAAAACCAAAATAATGTTGATGTTGGATTTAAGACTACTATACTAAGAGTATGGGGTCATATTTTACACCATGAGGAGGTTTAAATGCATTTTTTCATCCTGTGGAAGTCTGTCTGAACCCATGTAGACTAATTTTCATTTCTAGGTCAGATGTGATTAGATTTTGTTACCAGTGTTATATAAGGGCATCGTGTTATTCTATTTATCGAGTCAGCCGTTATCTTGAGGTCACATACAGTAGCTGATATTAAAATGGGTTACCATATGGATATACCAGTATTATGCATAAGACTGATATCTGGTTTATCATTTTTACTATGTATCTCAACACAACAAGACTGTCAGTGACAATGTTAACATGCTGATGTTTAGCAGGAATAATGTTTACCATGTTCACCATCTTTGTTAGCAGTAACATTTTCTAAACAGCACTAAGACAAAGTCCAGCTGAGGCTGTTGGGAAGTTTTGAAAATTTTAGTTATAAACCAATGTATTGGACAGTGTTTAATTTTGATCTGATGATGGAGCTAGATAAAAAGTCACTGGAAGACCAAGGTTATTACAGTTCATTCTGAGGGGGATGTGAATGTAGATAAGGTAAAACTTTAAAACTCATCCTGCGGGAAATTGTTGTGCAGCAGTTGCAGTGCAAAGTGGCAAAGAGTGCAAATGTTTAGAGTGCAAACCAAACAAAAATATATATATTTAAAAAATACAGTGCAAAAAGCAAATGAACAGAGCCAGAAATGTCATAAATATAACTGTTAAAAAAACACACACACACACAGGTCAACAGCTATCAGAACCACATTTCATGGCAGTTCGTCCAATAGTTATTTAACCATTTGACTTGTGACCACAAATATCAACCTTGTAATGGTGCTAAAGAAAAATTCAGGAATTCCCAAAAGTCATTGGGATTCATCCTTTGGGCACTATGGATATCAGAACCAAATTTTATGGTAATCTATCTAATAGTTGTTGAGATATTTCACTCGGTTCAAACCAGTAGACTAACTGACAGATCAACATCGCCATCCATGGAGCCATGACACTGCCATGGCTAAAAATGATTCATTTTGATGATTCAAAATGAGCAAACACCAAACAAACAAAATCAAGTTTTTGCCTCATTTCCATAGATAGATTGATTGATTGATTTGTAATGAAAAAATGTCAGATGTTTGTCTTAAACATGGCCAGAGTATCAAATGATTACATAAACATATGTGAAACTAATCCTTGTGAGCAAAAACCTTAGGCTTCAGACCACTGTAAGAACTCTGTTCCCAATGTTTTTGCTACTTTTCAGACAAGCTGACTTGAGATTGTGACAAATTTCTTTATATGGTTGTTGTGAGTGTTTACACTGCTACATGTAGCGACAGTATCTCACATAAGTGAGTACACCCCTCCCATTTCTGCAAATATTTTATTATATCTTTTCATGGGACAACACTATAGAAATGACACTTTGATATAACTTAAAGTGTGTCAGTGTACAACTTGTATAGTAGTATAGATTTACCTTCCTCTGAAAATTACTCAAAACACAGCCATCAATATCTAAACAGCTGGCAACATAAGTGAGTACACCCCACAGTGAACATGTCCAACTTGTGTCTAAGTGTCAATACTTTGTGTGCTGAAGGTGAAGGTGATGGACTGGCCAAGTATGTATCCAGCCCTAAACTCACCTGTGCACCTGTGGGGCATCCTCAAGCTGAAGGTGGGGTAGCACAAGGTGTCTTCACATCCATCTGCTCCATGATGTCATCATGGAGGAGTGGGAGAGGATTCCTGAAGCAACCTGTGAGCTCTGGTGGATTCCATGCCCAAAAGGGTTAAGGCAGCGCTAGATAATAATGGTTGGCACACAAAATATTGACACTTTAGGCACAATTTGGACATGTTCACTGTGGGGTGTACTCACTTATGTTGCCAGCTGTTTAGATGTTGATGGCTGTGTTTTGAATAATTTTCAGAGGAAGGTAAATCTATACTACCATACAAGCTGTACACTGACTACTTTAAGTTATAGCAAAGTGTCATTTCTATAGTGTTGTCCCATGACAAGATATAATGAAATATTTCCAAAAAATGGGAGGGGTTATTTGGTGATGTCGGTGCAGAGACACAAAGATATGGAAGACATGTAAAAGCTGACCAGTAAGAGCAGAATGGGCTTTTCAGCAAGGGGGCTTAAAGAGACAGGCGGTAAACAACAGTACAACAGTACATGTTGTCGTTACCCAGGAGCCCCCACCAACATGCCCATCTACATTCTGAACTGATACTGTCGAAAGCTCATCCAAGCATCTCCAGGCAACTACACCACAGCTGGCGATGGGGAAACTGCTCTGCAGCTTCAGCATAGAGGACTCTTCATTAGATCATCTCCCAGCCAGCATACTGATTACCTCTCTTACTGAGATCTGAAAAAAGCCTGATTTCGACTCTTCCCTCCTCGTTCTCTCTCTGCCCAGTGGCCTTGACCTCCTGCTGTTCCCTCATCTCAGCCCAAATCAACCCACAGCACACCTGATGGGACTTTCAATATTCCAGCCAGTTTCAAATAGCAGAAATAGAGCTCTCTCTCTGCAAATCCACCACCTGCTACCACCACGGTCAATTTGATGCATATCAAAGGCAAAGTGTATACATAAACACCGGGCCGTTGAGATATTGTTGAGTTCAATGCCAAGCTCAAAATAGTATTTCAGATATTGTTTGCCCACAGCAGAACTGACAACAGGTAAAAGCTCTACGGATTCTTCAGCTTCCCTTCACATTACAGTGCCATCTGTTTCCCACTGAGAAGCTACTGTGTACACGCATGTATGAGGGTTGACTGCTATCACCCAAGTCAACATTGGACAGTGTTGCTGTGTTCTTAGTAACCATAGGAACACAGGAAAAGTAGTTGTTTATTCAGACTGTTTAACTGGGTTTGGGTACAAGTTGGAAACAATATTAAGGTCTTTGGTTTGTTGTTGTCAGAGAGATAATGTAACTCCAGCCCGCCGCTTTGAGGATTCTCTCACAGCTTTAGAAAACGCTCTGCTCTGGGAAATTTACTCAAGACAGAGGAGTGCTTGTGCAAACAGTAAAGGATGACCTCTGCACAGGGCCAACTGTTTGTAGACAAGCAAGTTTATCACAAATCGTTTGCAGGGAATGAAAGTGAGTGTTTGTTTGAGGTTTGCTCATGTCAGCATGTGTCATCGTGTTATTCCCTCAGTCTTTGGTTGTTTTTTTGTTTACTTAATTATGATAAACTGACTAATCGATAACCTTATAGATAATGATTCTCACTGCTTACATTACATTTGGCTGAGGAAAACAAGAAGCATTTCATCATATCAAGCCTTAGGATGCTCTGACTTTGAGAAGCAAATAAACAAAATATACTAAAATCTTTGTTGACATCAAGTGGAACATTTTTGTTTGCATAAAACAAAAGCAAACCAAATAAATATTTCTCCACGCGCCTCTTGAAACCCCATAGCCACCTTGTGGGTGAAACTTTGATTTATTTATCTATTAATTTGGATTGAAGCAGTTTTCTCAAAAGATTTGTTGACTTAAACATAAATAGGGCTGCAATTAAGGATTATTTTCTTTACTGATTAATTTAGTGAATATCCCATCTTAATTTCCCAGAGTCTAATGTGACATCTTGAAATTGCTTTTATTGTTACATCAACAGTTTCAAAACCCAAAGATATTCAAATTTCTTCTCATTTTAATAACCACTATAAACAGATTCTGCATATGTATGCAAGATTTTGGTTTCAGAAGCATTCTGATTTGGTCCGAGTAGTACTGAGCTTGATCACATGTGTGCGGTAGGGAAACGGTTCATGTGGAGATGCAAATCAGCTTGGCCGAAATGCAATCTTGGAAACCAGCGGCTATTGTCTGATGACAATTTTGCCTTTTTTGCTTTTATTTATCTGCATTCATAAGCTGATAGCTGCTCATAGAAATTAGCTGAAATGACCGGCACACTGAAGAGGAAATCTTGGCCCGAATATCCGCTGGCTACACTGGATCTCTTGAGGCATTGGCTGCTGTTCCCAGAGGGTTTATCCTCATTAGATGATGGCCGAAGGAGTTCCAAGATTGCATTTGAGAAGCTGGAAGAATCAAATGTTTGGCCTTTTTGCTTGAAAATTGAATTAAATGTTTTATCAACTATAAAGGAAGTGGTTATTTAATTTTCTGTCAATCAACCAATCAATTAATAGACTTATTGTATCTGCTGTAAACATGACATATAAACTCACCGTTAATGGGTTTAAACCTTTTCTGCTCGTGGTGATATATGGTATAGACCAAAGGCCGATTTGTGTTGTGGCTTTTAAAACTATTCAATAAAGTTCGTGGCAGAGCTGCGAGCCCAGCGGCTTATTCTGTTCCTGTCTTGCCAGCTCTTGACTGGGAAATCTTCCAAGTTAGATGTTGAAGCAGTGTTGCGCCACATTTCAGATTGACTGATGCCACTGGTATGGCTGTCATAAAATTGACATCAAAAAAATCCATTCCCCTGCTGGTTCAAAGGATTTGGTCATAATTTATTATTCACTCTCCTGTACCAAAGCCGTCACAGATGCCCTTGATGTCAGACAGATTTTTCAGACTGAATAAATTCCCTCTAACTGAGGACTTTGCGAAAAGATCTAACACCGTAACTAAATGGTTTTGTGGTAGTCAGAGGTGTTTGCAGCACTAATTTGTATTTTGAAGCATTTATTTTACCCAGTAGTTCCTTGAGGATAGATTTAAATGCAGCAATTAACTGTGGTGTTAGGTATTTTCCCATTTGAATTGCCTCTACAAATGAAACAGGCTTCTTAATTCTTATTTTCCAGGACTATGAAGAAAATCAATCATTAAAGAACACTGTATGGTGCACTGTTGATATTCTCTTTCACCCCAAGCCCTCATTTTACAGGATTCCCTCAGGAGTGCTTCTTTGAACACCATCTTTGCTCTGTTTACGATTATTTAAAGAGCATAGAAGCATTGTGACTCTTGACACAGCCTTCATAATTAGATATAAACAAGTTTAATCATCACTAAATGCAATCTGTAATTTTCCATCTCACTGTGTCCCATGTAGAGCCAAACAAGACATTGTGTGTTACTATGGAAACAGAGGCAGCCCTGAACCCATCCATCTAAAACCAGGTCTGTGTTTTTAATATGGTTGCTGTAGAAACCGTTCCTTTTACGTCACACACCTTTACTCTCGGCCCCTGGCCCATTCATGTTAGCTTGACATTTTCATGTTGATATTGCTCTCCAGTTATCGGAGGATGTGCCACAAGGTCACTAACAGAGCTTACTAGTGTATATGTTTGTCTGTGTTCTTCATTTGCCCCTCAGCAGGAATCTATGGCTTGAGTAATTCGCTGCTGGACACGCCATGGAAGAAACTGCTGCAAGGCAAGCGCCACTTCACCAGCGTTGTCAACGACCAGTCGCTGTCCTGCGATGGACTGGTACAAGAGCTGCTCACCGTCCTCAATAATGAGGAACTGTGAGTGTCGACTTAAACATTCCCTCGCTTTACATTCACGCATCAACAGCTTGTTTCACTCATTTTATTTTATTTCTATAGATTTAAAGGCTTTATGTTGGATATAAAGCAATTCTATGTGGCAAATATGTGTGAACTGCCATTGATGGAGTCATGAATGTTGACATAAAGCTGGGCAATATATTGATATCGCGTAGATAACATGATATGAGACTAGATATCATTTTAGATTTTGGATATCATATATCATAAGTTTTGTCTTCCCCTGGTTTCAAAAGCTGCATTACAGTAATTTTCTGAACGTACAAAACAATCATAACTAATGGAAATGGTCAAGTGAAAGCACAGAGCTGCAAGAGTTTCAAATGTCAAATTGTGCTTTAGTCAAAAGACATTTTGGCCTAACACTAATAAGGAGCACCCAGTGTGTCAACTCTCAAATCTTATGGAGAAACTTTTTAAAAGAGCTGTTGTTTATGTATAAAAAGCATCAAGACTCAACTGCATGACCTATTTTTTTTTTTTTTTGCCTGGGATATTTTGAGATTCTAGTGAACTGTGAGTTAAGTGGAAGTTTGCAAACAAGTTGAAATTAAGGACACAGCAGGCGGAGGAAGCTCTTGTACAGGTGTTGTTTGTACATTACATCATTTATGGATATTATACATCAGTTGATCACTGACTTAAATGTATTGCATGGAGAACACGACAGACGATGATCTATGCTTACGACTCAAAAACAGCACATCCAAAAAAGATAAATACTGGGTGATGGACAGAAGAAAAAATACAAAACCAGGTCAGCACACCAGAAACTGCTCCTTTTGAACATTTTAATCATATCACCACGTGTGATATTTTGGGCACCAGCCCTTCATCAGACATCATAATGATCTATGCTTACACATGACTCTAAAGCTTCTCTTTTGGGTTTGTTTAATAGGAATGCACCTGATCCAACTCAGGAGAGTCAGGGTGATGGTATCAGCAAGCCTCTGCTCCAGGCTCAGTCAGCAGTGTGTGTTCGCACCCCTAATTACGGCACAAGGTCAGTGTCTTTCTCCTACGCCAAATCTCTCTCCTTTCTCTCTCCCCTTGTTTGTCCCTACTTGAGGTGACTGACAGGCCTGTGCTGGCCTGCAGGAACATAGAGAGCACAGAATTGTTGGTACACAAAAATACCCAGTGCAATCAATCCTCCACAGCAAGGGAACAAAAGGGGAAATTGTCTGTACTGTGATGCCACAGTGTAGTGGTGGATACAGAGTCGTATCGCCGAAAGGTCAGTGTCAGTCCCTGCCAGAGCCATCAGAGTGTACTTTATCAAGGCACGGTCTGCTAACACCTGCTCAGTGTTAATACTGCTGTTTGATAAGTAACTGAAATGTGACTTTTAAATTCCCCAAGTTGTCATTAATATTACTCCTGCCACTTGCCTTTGTTCTTTCATTTTCTTCCCTCATATTTTCAGTTGTTAACTTTGTTTTTTATCTGTTTCTTTGCTTGTATCCTGTGTCCCTGCCCATTTAGGACCAATACAATTATCTTGATAGACGCAGAAGGTAATGTGACCTTCACAGAGCGCAACATGTCCAACTGTGGTGACACAGGCAAATGGAGCACCAGTTCTTTCCAGTTCGAACTGCAAGTGTGAAGACGTTATGGAGGAAATCCACTGTGTGCCTTTCTGCATCACCCTCTACCTTCCCTGCCCCCCTCTCCCCCTCCTCGAGCTGCGCTTCGTAGCAGCTATGTGAACATGAAGACTCGTCTGCACTTTTTCTTAAGCTAGCTGACACTAGCTGCCTCATTAACATCAGTGATATGTATTTCGTCTTCTTGATTTAAGTTATGAAAATGCATCTTCTGAAAATGTGTGCTAATTTAAAAGATTGCCAAAGAACATTTATAATTTTGTAGAGGAAAATATTGTACTTGCTTTTCACAAAACTGTGGGGTTGGGTCGTTTCGAAAAGTCTAAGACATTACAGATTGTGACTAACCTGCTTTGAAATACAATCAGTACTGTAGTGCTCAGGATTATTTCAATACAATCTCATGTATCCTTCAAGTATTCAACATGGAGTTTATGCACAATTTCCAGACTGCAATTTGAAATTATTTTCTGTTTGACACAATAATCATTAATCATTGGGTTTCTAGTTTTTTTCTATATAATGTGTAATCTGTTTAGACTTTACAGTAATTGTCACAAATTAGAGTTACCAACTACTGTAATCCTGTTATGGGTAATTTCATTAGTTATGCCCCAACCCTGCACAACAGTAGCCTCAGTGTTGGTATCAACCGATGCTGAATGCAAACCGTTTCAGGCACTGGATCTCGAACCACTCCCATGGTAGAATAATGCATTTTACAGCTGCTTGACAATAAAACAATTCATCCAAACACTCACATTGGGCTCACCAAATCATGATTGTTACACAAACACACTGGTAGGAACCCTTTTTTTAAGTAACTAAATGTGTATATGCACCTGTTGGGTTGATTTCTGCAATTTAATCTATATCCGAAAGATACCTGGTTCGTCCGTTTAAACCATGTGTATTTTCACTTCTGCTTCTGGTGTTACTTACCCACACACGTTACTCATACAGATGTTGGCGCTAATTCAACAGGAAACATATTCACATTTACTATCCTGAAGAAAGTTGCTAAGTGGCTCAGAAACTAAAACTGGAGAGGGCTTTGTGCAAATGTTTAATAGTTATTATCAATTCATAGTAGCACTCTATAGTTACTGAACTCAAAGAGTTCTAAAGAGGCATATTTCCACTATCTTGTGTGGAGAGGGTTATTTCAGTGAGTTTGCACTTAACCAGAGGCCCCCTCATTTAATGTCAACTCTTCAGATGCCCATAAAAGCAGAAGAACCCTCACTTGATATAACTTGAATATTTTTATGTGTCCTTTGGTCTACTCTCAGTATTTGGAGTTTTTCTAGAGCCATGTGGCTGTTCCATGCAGTGTACAACGGACTATTTAGCTTCTCTGATTTTAGGGGCTTCATTATTGTTACTAGTAAAGGCTGAGTTTTTCCTGCTATAAAAAGTCAAAATCAACATCACTAATTTAAATTTAAGAAAAGATGAAAGTTTGCTGCTCTTGTGTTGAATTAGAGCAAAACTAATGTTAATTTGAGATGCAACATAATTATTATGTGTGTTTGAAATCTCCCCACGAGCTACCCTAACTTTACATAAATAGATTATATCACTTATGAAACCATCTCCACTCCTCCTGTATTTTAGTGGAAGGAAATAAATTTAACTCAACATGCTGTGCATTTTCACTGATCTGCTACTGTTAGTGAATAGTGACCCCAACTGGCAAATTATGATATTGTGATTCACATGATCCTCATGTAGTCTGCCCCTCAAGACTTAATTAGATGCTACATGGGTATATTTAATTCATTTTTGTGACACTCTTGAATCTGTAATCTGGGGCACTGGTGTTGGCAGTGCAAAAGAAAATCATGAAAACACAGTGTTCATAAACAGCCTGACTATATGGTCAGAGAATGTTTGTAGACATATTGTCAGTGTGGCTTTATTACATTGACATGTCAGTTTAGAAGAACATTTCTGACTAGTAGCTCTCAAAAAAACTAGTTTTCTCACACAGCATTGACCAGCAACATTCTTATTTTGGTGTCATAACAGCATCTACAGAAAGGTAATTGAATCTTGCATAGACACACCTGATAAAGAAAATGGGTTCTTGAGTGTATTTTTTGCACTAATAATAAACAAACAAAAAAACACCCATTTCAGATCCTTTAAACGAGACATTTGAGACATTTGTTTTTTTATGCACTGCAGTTAACATGATTGTGTGATGCAGAGCTGTGTTTCTGTGTGGAGATAAATTTGTCTCAATATTATTTGTATGAACATATTGACAAGCTGTGCATAAATGTGTGATCTGTAATTATAAAACACCTTTTGCAAATGCAAAGAGAGATTTGTAAACTCCCAAAGGTATTTTGCAAATATAAAATGGATCTGTGCAAATACACAAATAGAATCCACAAATACGAAAACATCTGCACATACATTAAGTGTATTTACAAATAAATAAAAAGGCATTTGTGAATGACTTCCTAACATTCACAACTTTCAAACAGATGTTTGTGAATCCAGTTTTTATTTGTGAATCTCAATTCAAAGCTTGCAGATTTGCATTTTACATAGAGGGTTTTTTTTGTTGTTGTTACTTTTTTGGGTAATTTGTGTATTTGCAGATGTGTTTTATATTTGCCAAATATTTTTGTGAGTTTACAAATCTTTTTTGTGTTAGTCGAAATTGTTTTATATTTACAGATTACACAAGGATTGTCAATCTCCTCAAATAAATAATATTGACACAAAGCTCTCTCCATACTCTGACACATATTTAAAAAAAAAAATAAAATCAAAATTCAACCTTTAACCGTTTCATTTATAGAGGCAATTCATTCATATTTTTCTATGATTTTGTTTTAATTTCTTAGATATTCTGGTTTTCTCATGTTAACATCATAGGTTAACATGCTGCCCATCGGCCAAAATGAGTAACGCCAATGCTGATTGGCTGAATCATACCAGTTAGCGATTGTAGAGGGGTGTTGTGATTGGTCCGCTTATCTATCAGTTATCAAAAAGCCGGTACTGGAAGGCGGGGCCTGAGTTGCTTTGCCGCTGTGGTTTTCTTCAAGATGGCGGGGCTGCAGTTGAGGCAGTATGGCGGCGCGTCGAGAATAAAATAATTTAGAAAGGTAGTCAGGTACTCAATAGAAGACAGTCGCGTAAATTATATATCGGTGAGTATTTCTGTAATAAACGGTTGTCGGTCTAGCCGACCAGTCCTGCAGCCGCGGAGATTTGTACAGCTTTATGGTGTCTCGCTAGCATATTAGCATTGATGATAACGTTACCAAGGGCCCACTGTGCAGCTGTAGGCTGAACAGATGCGCTAAAGCGAGGCTCTCCCCCCATTTTATTTCACCAGTAATTTGCTTGATATTAGAACTTGGACAAACTTATTCCTCAACAAACTGACCCGCATGTTACGTCGAAGTTAATTTTCAGCAGCCAACATGATATACTGTTCGTTGTTACGCTTCTAAGGTTACGTTGAATATTACGTTGTAAGTCGTAAAGTTTGCACTGACATCTAACGTCACTTTCATTGGTCCTTTTCTTCCAGCTCCCAGAAGATACCAGTGGAGGATGATCAGTGCCTAGATCCCATATTAAGCTGAATGCATTGTGATTTCCAATAATTGAGACAGTGATTCTGAAAGCTGTCTACATTAATGAAAAGAACAATGTAGTCAGCTTAGCATTTTCACCTCTGGTACGTGGTCTATACAGGGATGTGCTTCTGCATGCATTCTGGGTTTAGATAAGAGGAGAGTCTCAACAGGTCAGATTTTAGAATAAATTATTAGTCTGTGTAAGTTGAAGTTTGTTACATAGGAAATGGAGATAGACGATGTGCTACCCCCTCTCCCCTTGGAGCCACCTGATGATTTTGGCCAAGATGAGGGCAGAGCACCTCCACCACCTCCCCTGCAAACGTCCAGTGACGCAGAGGTAATGGACGTTAGCTCTGGTGGTGATGGATACACATACACCCCAGGGGACGGGGAAGCCAAGCCACAGCTGCCCCTCAGCAAGGGCTCAATAACCTTCTATAGCCACCTCTCAGATGAGGCCAATCCCAACCCACCGTGTCCCAGAACAGCCCGCCACGCTCCCCCGGTCACCGCGTTTCTACCAGACCTCAAGCTTCTCAGAGATGTTAAGATCAGTGTTAGCTTTACTGAAAGCAGCAATAGCAAAGACAGGAAGGTTTTGTACACAGGTGAAGGGCAGGAAAGAGGAAGTGAAGATGGCTTAGATAGCCTCAATGGTGAGTTGCATGATTTGACAAGTGAGCAGGAAGCAGCTGAGGGTAGCTCTGGAGCAGGAAACATAGCAGGCAGAAGATCAGAGGAGGCTGAGGCAGACCTGGAAAACAAGGTAGAGTTCGCTGTGCTGGATGAGTTGGATGACTTCTACGAGAACTTCCTGGACCATGACGATGCAGAGCATGGTGGCTTTAAGTCTGAGGTCATAGTTCAGCAGGAGCAAGCAGATGAGGAGGCCGTTGCTTTCTCCTATGAGGTACGTCTGTTCCTATGTCTGCAATAACCCTTGTCATTATCAGCTACACACCCATTTTGACCTTTACTGTCAAGCAGAATTAATGTAGCTCTAATACAGCCCATACAGTTAAGTCCATGCAAGAGAGGACATTATTAAAACTGTGACATTAAACACAGCCTCTGTCATTTCAGCAACAAAAACAACAATGTTGTCCAGTGGGGGGAAAAAAGCTGAACTTGGTTCAACATTTGCTGCAATGCAACATGGAGTAGGCCACTCATATCCATGCATCTATACACAAGTGCAGCTGGGACAGCATTATTTTGCTGTTTACTCAATGTTTTAGATTAAGGACAGGACATAAAAACAAAGATAATTAAAAACCTCCTGGATCATGTCTTTTCACTAATGGAGCACAGTGCAGATTGTAGCAGGAATGCAGCCCATTTGAGATCAATATTAAAGGGACAGTTCACCCACAAATCAAAAATTCATATTTTAAAGCTCATCCAGGATGCCATTTATGTTTACATCTTCTGTCATGAGCATTAGCCTCCTGTCCATTAGTAGATGCACGCTTCCTTGTGCGTGGTCATTTGGTTGACAGAACAGTTCCTACATGACAGTTGCTCACAACAAGGTCTGTGAAATTATCTTGAGCAACCAGGTCATGATTTCTGGCAAAAGGCATTGCTGTTGCGTTTTTCAAATTGATTATTGTGGTGCTTTGAGCACCACCAAATGAGTGCCGTGTCGTTCAGTTATATTTGAGAGAAGGCAGACATCACTACGGCCAATATCTCCAACACGCGACAGCTCACACCAAAACAATCTAGATTTTTGGGATGAATTGTTCAGGCATTTGTATTTTGG
Organism: Epinephelus awoara; assembly: GCA_035609425.1. Lineage (NCBI taxonomy): Eukaryota > Metazoa > Chordata > Actinopteri > Perciformes > Serranidae > Epinephelus > Epinephelus awoara. Next base: position 32,791,594 of record CM069302.1, read on the forward strand.
GGATGGGTTTGTTTAGATTGTCAGTGGTTTTCCAAATTGAGACCACATTTCCATAAACCTTGTATCTTATGCAAAGAAGGTTTTACTGTTAAACTGATGGACTACAATACAATATTAAAAGCTAGTAATAGGACATTTAGCCACTTTCTTCTTTGCAATGCCAGTATTGAAGTAAATATAGGTTGGGTTGTACATTTATAGTTAAGTTATAAGCTATAGGGGGAAAATATTTAGGGAACGTGTAGTATAAAGTATTGCCAGAATTGGGAAAAGTAGTGTTGTAATGATTTCTTTATTTGATATTGCACCACCTCAGACCTTTTCCTTAACAGTGGGTTGTGACTGGTTAAAACAGGATAAATGAAGCAGCAGAAACTTAGATAAATGTTTGTTGCTGTTGTTGTTGTTTTTTTATTACTGAAAATGCAAAGTGAAATGCTGGAAGAGGTTAGTGCCATTTTCAATTTCTTCCATTAAATGTTGGGTTTCCTTTGATGCAAAAGTAATCAATAATAATAAAAAGAGCAAGTCAAGGCTGCTAAAAATGTGTCATTTGTAGAGGTTGATATAGGTTTGATATTGTCTCTTTCTAAATCCAGAAGTATTTTACTTTTATGCCCAAAGTGGCACTGATGATTTTTCTTTTCTTTTTTTTTTGTTTTAGTAGTCTGCTGTTGGTTTGGTCTTTTTCTCCACCAATTGTTCACTTTATGGCACCACATCAGTTAAAATTTCTGCTCAGAACAAACTCCCTTACACTGGTGACCCGTCCCTCTCTCCCGGCCTTAACCTTTGACTCTTCCAGGAGGAGTTTGACAATGATGTCGATGCTCTGCTGGAGGAGGGCATGCCGGTCCCAAAAAAGATGCGTGTGACAGAGGACAAGTATGGCGGGGACAGTGATCATCAGTCAGATGGTGAAGGAGGTGTTCAGCCCATGATGACCAAAATTAAGACAGTCCTGAAGAGTGAGTGGTGGATCTGTCGGTTTTAGGGTTGGGTACTAACAAGGAATTGTGGCTTGAGGTTTCAGGGGTATGGGGCACAATGTGATATGATATTCTAACCAGTATATGCTATTTGTCACAAAGTGAATTAATACAAAATATAGGGTAGTATTGTGTTACTAGTTTTTAGCTTTATGTTTCACAATAGTGTGCATTACTGATATAGATTACAATACAGGGTTTAGCCAAGGAAAAAATAATAGAATGAATGGTCATGACGAGTTAAAAGAGCCAGACTTGGGTGTCAGTTCTATTGGAGTCAATGAGGCAGGCACTGCAAGTCACACTTTAACCTGTCATATCTTTGTTGTTTCAACTTTGACAGAAAATTCCTTCCACCAGATTAAAAACACACGTTGCGTGATGTTGTCTGACATTTTTTATCTAAACAAGCACATTTGTTTTTCTTGTTATTGGTCCAGCAGTTGCATCTCAGCCTCTGCTGGACAGAGCTCCCTGAGGTGAGGTTTTGCAGTAACAACCAAATGAGCAGTGGAGTAGGATAAAGCATGAAACGGTGTCTCTTGTGCACCATCTCCGTTTCCTTGATGCTAAAGAGGAATTGAGGGTTGCTGAATTTACATTATAGCATTACCCGCTGCAAAAAGTGACCCCGCAGCAAGGACATCACTACCTTAATACATATTTTATGAATAAACAGACTCACAATAGGAAAGGAAATACTCTGTTTTCCTTATTTAACAAAAACATACAACCATACACCAGTCCAAGTTTCTCTTTTTCACTGAAAGACTGATGTTGGTCTGCACGCTGTTTATTTCCATGGTCTCTCTAAATGGGTAAATAGGGTAATATTTTAAAAGTAACAGATTGCTTATTTGAAAACCTAACTAAACAACAGTAAGCCGAAACAGAGATCTCAAACAAGTGAGTGTGACTCACTTCATGGCCCCCGTGACTTGTGTTGTCACCATAAAAACTCACAGCAATTGCCTGTTGCTACAGCAATTTTCTGTTAATGTGGTCAAATGACCACAGCAAACAGTTCAATCAATTTCTAGTCATTCTGTTTCTATGGTAGCAACACATAAAAGTTTTATAATAATTGATAGAGGAGTTCACCTCATAAAGTAAGAGTGTAGTGTTAACTGCCTGCCTTTACATTTTCCCAGGTCGTGGGCGTCCTCCCACCGAGCCTCTACCTGATGGATGGATCATGACATTCCATAACTCAGGCATTCCAGTCTACCTGCACAGGGAAACCAGGGTGGTTACCTGGTCCAGACCCTACTTCCTTGGAACAGGCAGTATTAGGGTAAGATGCAACAAAAGTGTTATATCTAATTGACTTGACAGGGGTTTTGATCTTCTTATTAGTTGAGTGCACCTTTTTTTTCAGTTCTCTAAACACAATTATTAGTTACATATTCAGTTTGTCGTGCTGCTCAGTGTTAAGCAACAGCCTCACAGTATTAATCTGCCACTGATAGCTTTATTGCATTCCAAAATATGAGCATTTCTGAATTCAAAAACAGCAACTTAAAAAAAAAAATTTACGGCCATATTCCAGCCTGATTCTTAAAAGTCAGGGTAAAGTTAGCTATGGCGTTGAACTTGAGCCAACTTGTTACAACACTTCTTTGCTGGTACAGAAACATGACCCTCCTACCAGCAGCATCCCTTGCCTACACTACAAGAAAATGAAGGAACAGGAGGAAAAGGAGCTGAATGGGGAGGTGACATCTAACGCAGAGGAGTCTCCTGTCAAGCCTAGTGTTGAGGCCAATGATGAAGAGCGAGCAGGCAGGTCAGATGCTACAGCTGAGGAGCAAGACGGCATCCCTGCCCCCAGTCTGACTGACGGTGGCCCAGGTGGAGAGGGCACCACCAATGACAGCCTGCAGGGTAAAGAGTCCCAACCCTGTGACACTGCCCAAGGAGCCTTAGGACAAGTCAAGGCCAAGGTGGAGGTGTGCAAGGACGAGTCCATAGGTAAGAGCTTTGCGTTGTTCGTTTCCCGTGATTATGTTTTTGTGGCTCTCAGAACTCGTCAAGCTGTTTTTCATTTAATGATCTAACCAAATAAAATCTCATCACAGAACTTGAAGACTTTCGCTTGTACCTTGAAAAATGCTTTGACTTTGAACAAGTCACTGTAAAAAAGTTTCGTACCTGGGCTGAGAGAAGACAGTTTAACAGAGACATGAAGAGGAAGCAGGCGGAGTCAGAGCGACCCATCCTGCCTGCCAACCAGAAACTCATCACACTGTCAGTCCAAGATGCACCAACTAAGAAAGGTGACGGTTGTATAGATTCATACTTAATAAATGTCATACAAGTCATGCTTTTTTAGAACGGGTTGTGTTACTTTTTTAATTATCAGTAACCAATGAAACCTTAAAAAAAAAAACAATTTATCCTCATAGATATTGTCTGGGTATCCCAGGGATGGGAATCGCAAACTTATCAATTCCTTCTGTTCATGTCGACATGTTACTCTGACAGTTGGGTATTGCAAAACAATAACTTCAAAGTCGTGTGTATGCCGCTGGAAACTTACAACAAGAGTCATGGAGAGAAACGAACGGTCCAAAGCATGACTTTATTTAACAAAGATCAATGACAACATTGCTGCTTTTAGTGTCTGTAAAATGTCCATTTTTAAATAAGTGTGGAAACACCAACTATATACTAAAACATCTTTCTATGCAAGATGAGCTTAAATTCCAGGGATGTCATGCATTTGCATATCTACACACGAGTGCCACCGGAGTGCTTCCTAATCGAGCAGTATGTCCATTACTGAGGGTTAATATCATGTCATAACATTAGCGCCGTGCAGGCAGGCTTAGCATATTTTGAAAATGAATTCAGTACATGTATTACCTCATGTGAACGACACTATGTTCAGACACATAATAAAACCATTGCATTGATGCCGATACCTGCGTAGGCCTACTTTCTCCCCCACGTAGAAAATTAATCAGGAATCAGTAAGTGAATCCATAAAGAATTGGACTGATTAGCAGAATCAATAATGGCATGGTTATCAGTAAAATCTTACCAATTCCCAACTCTAGTGTATCCTGATATCACTTGTTACTCTGTGCCATAGAACCCCACTGTCATCTGAAAAGCTATTGGAAACCCCACAAGAGCCATTCTATCTTACATTTGGAAGACACGTTTGCTTTGTGATGAACATGGGCAGTGTCATTTTTATTCCTGTAAGCCAGCTTTGGATGATCTCCTTTTGTCTTGACTTTTCTGCGGTGTAGTAAAAAGGAACTTAGTGAGAAGACATGATCCAGGAGGTCTGTAATTATCTTTGCAAAAAGTGTAGAAATCAAAATCAATTGTAGTAAACTTGCCCTTATGTCAGTATATGCTGTTTGTGAGTATACTATCATTATATGTCATTATATTGTAGTTGATGCATTTTAATTTTCTGTTGTAACAGAATTTGTCATCAACCCTAACGGAAAGTCTGAAGTTTGCATCTTGCATGAATATATGCAACGTGTCCTAAAGGTTCGACCTGTTTACAACTTTTTTGAATGTGGTAAGTTCATTTTTTGTAAGTGTTCTTAGGGAGTCGAGGTATTTAAAGTCCTATGGCACTTCTTTCTCATCAGATGTAAATCGTTATTTATTTAAGAGCGAACTGAATAGGCATGGTGTCTCTGGTATGTATTGTGATATGTAAATCTACTTCACTCGTTTTGTCTACACAGCCCAGTACACTAATTTTGAAATCAGTGTACACAGAACTATTGCTATTACCACTTATACATTAAAGTTTGTTGTTGTGTGTTAAAATATATCAAATCAAACTGAATTTTTGTGCCCCACAGAGAACCCAAGTGAACCCTTTGGAGCGTCGGTCATTATAGATGGAGTAACTTATGGTACAGGAACCGCAAGCAGTAAAAAACTTGCCAAGAATAAAGCTGGTAACTTTTTTTGATTTACAGTACTTGGCATTGACATAGACTGATTGGTGTATTTAACAATTGAGTAGTCATTGTATTAGCTCAGAGTACCACTGTCAGTGGGTAAAGAGATTGGAAAAGCAGTGAGGTCTTAATGGGGGGATTTTGAAATGTCCATAATTGTAAATCATTTTTTTTTTTTTTAAAGTGTTAATTGTCTTAAATGTTAATCAGTTAAAGGGCTTCTTATAAAGAGCCAGCTTGGTCCTGGTTTTTAATAATTAAACTGTGTTTTATATCATGTTGGAGGTACATGACACTGACTAGAATGGAACATATGCGACTTAAGAGTTTCTTCAACCAAATTAATTAGCTGACACATACAAAAATAAAGATTACAATATTATATTATTACTATATGATAAACATTCATGTTGTGATATGTTACTAGTTTTGCTCTCACTGTAATGTGGTGTAAACTTCAGCTCGAGCCACACTGGAAATCCTCATCCCTGACTTTGTGAAGCAGACCTCGGAGGAGAAGCCTGTTGAGGGCGATGAACTGGAGGTACCTTTTTTCTCACATTCTTTACTTTTTATTTATGATCTTAGCTGGAATCTTTTTCAGCAAAGTGGAATATAGTAAGCTGACTTTCACCTATGTATCAGTATTAAAGGCAGGCTTTGGGAATTAAGGCAACAAGAACTGTTGTCAAACTTACAACATGTTTCCCTTTTAAGACTAATATATTTTTTTGAATCAGAGGTAACAGTGTGTACTCTGCTCCACAGTATTTTAATCATATCAGTATAGAAGACTCGAGGGTGTATGAGCTGACCAACAAAGCAGGATTACTTTCGCCATATCAGATTCTTCATGAGTGCCTTAAAAGGTAAGAGGTAATGCATAATGCCATCAATCAGGTATATTTCAATCAGTATTTTTGGTTGTGTGACTTTTTTTTTTTTTTCCAAGATTTTATCTGTAATGAAAAGTTGAGGGCGGCACAGTGCCACTCCCAGCATGAGGGTTCAGGGTTTGTGGCGTTTGCATGTTCTTGTGCCAGATTGCAGATTGTCTGATGCAGTGCATTACAACTGAACACAGTTCAGTGCATTGAACACAAGCTGCCGGTGTGCAAGCCTTTACACGATCTGTTACTACTTGATGTTCATGACCTACTCTGTCACTGTTGCCAAGGTCAACAAAGTGCCAGGCTGCAGATAGATTTGAATTTTATTGTTACGTCTTTCCTGTAGAAACCATGGAATGGGAGACACCAGCATTAAATTTGAGGTGATCCCAGGGAAAAACCAGAAGAGTGAATATGTGATGACATGTGGGAAGCACACTGTGCGTGGCTGGTGTAAGTAGACCCTTATCCTACTCTATCCACATGCTGAGACTGAACCAGTCGATGAGTAGAGCTGAAGAGTTGGGTTTTTAAAGAGAGTGCTCAGATGTCTCGAAGTGGGGTTCTATGAGGTACTTAATCATAGTCAGTGGATGTTGGTCAGCATGTCCCCAGTTTGGAGAAGAAGGCGGGAGTACTGCCATGGAATCTAAGCAATGTACAATTTAGGTGTATGCAGTATTTAGAATACTTTCACCGTTCTGCTTTACTGCCGACAACTCTTTTATACGGGGAATTGAAGCTGTTATATCCGTCTATGCAAAAAACATTTTGTTGCTGGCCCCACAGCAATTCATTGCTCAGCTTCCATGGCAGTACTCATGCCTTCTTCATAAACTGGGAGCATGTAGATTGCCATCTACTGTAGGTAATACACAGACTATGGGTAAGTGCCTCATACAACCCCAAAAAATCTGCACTATCCCTTTAATTGCCATGTCCATTTTGTTTCACAGAGTCTTTAACAAACCAGTAAAATACACGTAGCTTTCAGTGACATGCTTTTTACATTTGCCACCAGGCAAGAACAAGAGGGTTGGCAAACAACTAGCATCTCAGAAGATCTTGCAGATGCTTCATCCCCACGTCAAGAACTGGGGCTCACTGCTGCGCATGTACGGCAGAGAGAGCAATAAGATGGTCAAGAAGGTTAGTACCCTCTTCAAAAAGGAACTGTAATGCTTGTAATATCTGATTTTATCAAGAGGATAACAGAGATCTGGTTCTGAGAATTGTCAGCTTTCTTTTCCAGCTCACATAGTGATATGTGCCAATACACATTAAGGTCAACAGTCAAACCTTAAAAGCAGTTAAATGTCTCCCAGTGTTAAACCCTCACTGCAGTAACATGCAGCTTTGAGTCAACAATTATCAGGCTTATCAACTGATTGCAGTGTAACGTCTCTTCCAAGAACAACCAATGAAATATGAATGGTGAAATACTGGTAATGGAGATAGTTCTTCATTATGCAAGCACACTTCCATGACTCTTAAAACGACTGATCTCTTGCAGGAGAGCTCTGACAAGAGTGTGATCGAGCTCCAGCAGTATGCCAAAAAGAACAAGCCAAACCTTCATATCTTGAACAAGCTGCAAGAAGAAATGAGGAAACTAGCCGCGCAGAGGGTGAGAATTTAAATTCAATCTCTTAAGTGTCATTCTAACCAGTGTTAAACATTTATCCTGTTTTCTAAACCCCCATCTGAACTTTAACTCACTGATTTGTACTTCAGTGCTTAGATTTTCATTTGTGATTGGTTCCAAACATGAACAGAAGTACTTGTTGTGCATCAGGCATTTTGTCCCCAGAGGGCTCATTGAAGGAAAGACGAGGTGGTAGTTTTGATCCAGAATTAATCCAAAAAAGACCCAGAATTTAATTTGGGCAAATGTTAAATCTGCAGGGTCTCAGGTAGTGGGTGTGGGATGCTCTTCTCCACTGAAGCTGCACTTGATGCTTTAGGCTTAGAGGACTTGAGCATTTTTACACATATCTTTACAAGTGTAGCTGCCAGTCTCTGGTGGATACAATTAAATGGCTATTGCCAGGATTTGTGCATTTTAGAATTGTGAATGTATTTAAAATCTTGTACCATTCCCAGACTGTACTCCTCATATTATGCTTACTTTATTGTATTCCTGTACAGGAGGAAACAAGGAAGAAGCCCAAGATGACCGTAATGGAGTCTGCCCAGCCAGGGAGTGAACCCCTCTGCACTGTTGACGTTTAAGTCTCGAAATCACTGATGACCCACGGCACTGAAACCCAATCACTGTCAGACATCACACACCACCATCCATTACTTAATTATGCATCACAGAGATCTAATGGCAATATAGTTACACGTTGACCAGGCCGGTAGAACTGCTTGCTTCCTTCACCCATGTTTTATTGGTCCAGCTGGTAGATATAAAGGTAGGTCTAAATGCACTAACAGACAGTAGAGAAAATATCGTCTACCTCTCTAGATGAATCCTCGCTATGGCACTAGAAAAAACCACACCCAGGCTACAGAGACGTTAACATGACTTGATCACATATGAACCACATCAAAATAAAAATGCATGCTTTGACCGCAGAAACCACTACACACCTTGGTTTTGTTTTGAAGTGACGTATTCAACAGAGTACCAGCACTATTAGTTTTGTTTGTGCTTAAAGTATGTGAAAGGGACTACTAATACTTGTGTATTTATACCATTCATTTAATTGGGAAACAAAGTTACTTGTTTATTGGGTATTTTAATGGTCGGTGTTTTGGATATTTTGGGTGCCGTTTTGTTTTTTTCCTCAGAATGGACAGTTGCTGTCTTGGTTTGCATGATTAAAAAACATGCGTTGTGAAGTGATGACTATTCAGAACTATTGTTATGCACTCGTGTCCTGTCGGATTTTTTTGTTGACTGATCATGCTGTCGGTACAGGAGTAACTGCTTTTGGGATGTTTGGGGTGACTTGCATTGGGAGGGACTTGTTGCCTTTTTTTTTGTTTGTTTTTTCTTCGCTTTGGCATTACAAGAAAGTGATGCCCTGCTCCCCATGCCAACACTGCAGCAAACCCAAGCACACAGTACTGTATTATGTTTAGGGCAAAGGATCATTTCTTTCATGCTCTTAGTTCTTCTAGCTTTTTATTAAAGTACTTATGCCATGCACACTAACCAACCATTTGGTACATTTCATTAGCTTTTCAGTTTTGGTGCCCTTAAGAAATCACGTTGGCTACATGTTGCCTTAGTTATCCATTTCACGAAGGGCTCAGAGTATAATAAAGTACGTTGGACCTAAAGCACCCTTCAACAGGAAGTGGAAAGACCAAGCCCCGGTTTTACTTGATAAAGCATTTATTGTTTAGCCAATTAGTATTTTAATGAAGATAGCCTGTAAAACAAAAGATACTTAAGGGAAAAATGCCTCCAGCATGTGCAGATTTTTAAGACTCGTCTTAATGGATTGTGTATTTTGTTTGTGTATGTTTGCCATCATCGTGACAGTCTATCATATTTTCTAACCACAAGTAGAATACATTTTCTCAAAAGGCAGCCTTGCAAAATTTCGTTGGTACACTGACATGAACAAAAAAAGTCATTTAGTCCAACACAAGCTGATGAAAGTGTGTATACCAAAGCTTACATACAGTCTTATGCATTTTATAGAATACTTAATGTTGCTGCAAACTGTACAGTAGAAACATCTAGGACACAGGAAGATACATAGACAGGTTATTTGCTGGAACAAAATAGAAACTGCTGTGCATTCTTTGTCAAGTATTCTGCCTGTGGTTTTATACGAGGACACATCACAAGTTTAAACACGAGGCTGTTGTGATATTGTAGATTGCTTTAAGAATGTGCTTTCCTCTCTGTGCGTTTGTCTCGCCAAGTGTGTCAGTGAGAAGAAAAGAAAAATACTGCTTTTACATGTGTTGCTGTTGAGTTCTGATGAATTGTTTGAGATGTTTCTGCCTAGAAAATGAAGTATGTATTGCAACCTGAGCTCCATGACTTAAGTGATATTTGTTATGCAAATAAAATGTCTTGACTAATGACTAGAAGGGCTGCGTTTTATTCAGTCGCAGGATGATGAAAGACTCAGAAACAAGAAGTTCAACTGAGGTGGCACTTTAATAGGTTAAGCCATTTATTCTGATTGTCCCTATTAAGAGTTAAACAAAGTATCAAATTCAGGAAACTAAAATTAAAATTTAAGTATCTTTATGCTCATAACCTGACCTATTTGAGTAAACGTAGCTTACAAACATTCTCAAACTAAAAAGGCATAACATGCAAAGGGACAGCCCATAAAGCTCCATTAAGCAAATACAGTACAGTGCATACTGTATTAACAAGTTTATTTGAAGCACAAGCTAAAACTTGCATTACAAAATAAGGAATTAACTTGATGACACACTGGTTTATAGTAAATTACATTATTTGGATGAACTGGCCCTTTAAAGTTAAGACTAAGGCCTTGCAGATACTTAAATGACATAGCAAAGAATGCTGCCGCACACATTAATTTCAAGGCTCCTTGAAGAACTGAGTGTGCAAGCATTTCTAGTACAGTAAGCCCCATGGTACGTATCAAAGGGCAGGGCCTGTTTCTAAGGCCAAGACCCTGTCTTGTCCTCATCACTTGCTGGTCTGCTGCTGCTGGGAGTCGTAGTCCACTCTCTCCAGCAGCAGGAGTATCTCAACGTGCATGGTCTGAGGGAAGAGATCCACAGCCATGGCTCGTACTGGACGGAACGGGGCCCCGTGAACTCTGTTGGATGGCGCTCTGCACAGACTGAAAAACAAAGTTTCATCATAAAAACCATTTTATAGAACTGCCCCCCTTTAAAAATGATATCTGTCATGATAGTCGAATATTTATTCACAGTCAGGTAATAAAGCTGATACCCACAAACATTGATTTCATTCTAACTGCTGCTTTGAAACAAAGAACTCACTCGATGAAGTTGTTCATCGCTGCCTTAGCGTTGCATGCCACGTACACCAGCCTCTTCAGATGCTCTGCTCTCCTGATGGCAAGTATCACCTTGGAATCTGTGTTTCAGACAAAATCTCATTAATATGTGACAAATCCATAAGCGAGTAAATTTCATTTTCATGTTTTGCCTGTTGACTCACGTAGGCCTGCCCTCGGTGGATCCACAATGGCTGTGACGTTGGGAGACACGAGAGCATTGAGAATGTTGGGGAACACGTCTTCAGCTTTTCCACAGTGAAACTCAACATTACTCAGACCTTAAGATACAAACAAAACATTCACTTTTAGTTGATCATGCTGTGCCATTCATAAAGTGAATGAGAGGATCTAAAACGGAAAAAGATCATTTTGTGAAAACAGGACTGCACAGTGCCCATCTACCACTAACAACTTCAACAGATCAAACTTATCAATACCACCCTTAAGAGTTCTATTATCATGACCTTCACGCACCCACATTTACGTTAATAAAAAATGAATATTCACACTTCATGCATAAATCACTGGCAGTAGTTTGAGGTCATTTGGCCTCTTACCATTGAGCTTCGCATTAACTTTGGCATCCTCCACAGCTTCCTGGCACAGTTCGATCCCAATCACCTTCTTTACCCTCTAAAGAAGAAAAGTTAACAAGAACTTTTATGAACATCCCGGGAAGTCTGTTTGTTTTTTGTAAAAATGTTTTTCCCCCTTTGCCAATAATTGTACAAACCCTGACACAGCAAATTAAAATGGTGCAGAAGCCGCTGTTTGTGAGAGAAAGTTAGGAAAGGAAAGAAAGTGGTGGTATTCTTTGCCCCATTGTAAAAGTAAGCTAATGGAAATCTTAAAAGTAAGGACCATCTTCAAAAACTGATGTCTCAAATAGTTACTAAGGGAAAACAGGGTCCAGATTGACAAATACAAAAGTTTAACTTTACAGTAAAGGAGAAGAACAAGGTGTAAACACGAAAAGGATGACAGATGAGATGTAGAAAACCCTAAAGCAACCACATGTGCAGACTGATACAATATCTATTACTAACTCCTGTCGGTTGTAACTACCAAAGCACTGTCAAAGGTGCATTAAGATTCTTTTACAGAAAACTATGTCACCTTAGCAAGAGAGATGCCGATGGTTCCTGTCCCACAGCACACGTCCAGTACGGTGCTGTCCTGATCCAGCTGGGCCCATTCCCCCACAGCAGAGTACAACACCTCTGCAGCTCCTGTATTCACCTGCCAGGTAACACAAACACACTTAACACTGGAGCCCATGTGTTAACATTGTATGAACTTGCTGGAAATCTTTGAGGTAAATTTTTCTTACCTGGAAGAAGGAGTGAGGAGATATTCTGAACTTTAGACCCAGGAGTTCTTCATGAATGCTGCCCTCTCCTGCCACCAGCTCACAGGGCAAGTCCTCGATGTTAGGTGAAGTCCTGAGAAATAAAAAACACAACTTCAGTGCAGCATTTAGACATTTTCATAGTCTGTTTGCCCTGCATTTTTCTCTGATACCATCAGTAAACAACCATCATGACTCAAGGAGCATCAGGATTTCTTTCTTACCTTTGACCCTCTCTAACAAAGTAAAGAGAGGTTACTCCGCTGTCTTTCCCCTCTCCTTCTGTAAAGTACGTCTTCATGGAGCTCTTTAATGCAGTGACTTCCTCTTCTTGGAGTTTCTAGGGAGCAAAACAAGTACAAGACATCAAAAAAGGAGAAATCATCTATTCTCTGAAACAGGATCACACTTGTAAACAGAACGTGTCCTCACCTGTGGGTGGAAGAACACCACAGCCATGGCTTGTCTGGTCCTTGTAGTTCTTACAGTCAGCTGCTTCCAGTGTCCTTCATATGTTTCAGGACTGTACACGGAGTATGATGTTGTCCTATGTGCAAAACAATAGTGACACTGAATGCAATAGAAAAAAAATACTGTAGGTGGCAGCAGTTTGGTTTTCTGTGACCATGCCTTGTTTTGGACTGTCTATCATGACCATGTGAGAATACCTGATGAACTTCTGAAACTCGCTGACCACTCTCTTGGCCTCAGCTGAGACATGGCGCGTCTCAGCCGGACCCACCACGGCACAGGAGCCGCCTTTATATTTTCCAAGGCGGAAACCGATGGTCTTATCCTCACCATCTGCACCCACTGAAATGAGGAACTCGCACTTGTTTCTGTACTCCGTCTGGTAGAGAAATATGAACAGGATTAGCAGGGTATTAGACAACAAGTTACATTTGTTTACATTCCAATTTTTAGTGAAGTTTACTTTTGTAACGGAGATCTTAAAGTATAAAGGAATGTCTTGTACGAAGTGCACAAATTAGATTATTGTACTTCTTAAAAAGGTGGTGATACCTCCACATACTGAATCCTGTCTATTTTAACACACTAATCTCTAACACAGTATGTATTTCAATCAATCAATCAATCAATTTTATTTATAAAGCCCAGTATCACAAATCACAATTTGCCTCACAGGGCTTTACAGCATACGACATCCCTCTGTCCTTAGGACCCTCACAGCTGATCAGGAAAAACTCCCCAAAAAACCCCTTTAACAGGGGAGAAAAACGGTAGAAACTTCAGGAAGAGCAACTGAGGAGGGATCCCTCTTCCAGGACGGACAGACGTGCAATAGACAGTAATGACAGTAGCTTACAACAACATTAATGAAAGTAATAATATTATAATCATAATTCTGGTGGTTGTGGTACAATATGTTGAAAGTATACATTAATATCAGATATTATACATATGTGACAATAATCATATGTGTATAATAACATATGCATATGTCAGTAAAATGTGAAATGAGTTACACTCAACATGTAGACATACCTGTGTTGGAGATGGTTTGATAGGTTCCAGAGGACAACACATTTTGTTGTATTTCCCTTTCTGCGCAAATAGCCATGGCAACATGGCTTTGTTGGTGCTGCCAATCTCCCTGTAAAAGAAACAGCATTAATTTTGATGTATATTTTGAACCGCAGAACGTCCACTCACTTTAAACAGCTCATTCTAAAAAGGTATCAGAGACAACAATACTTATTTTCAGGTGATTAAACACTAGAAAAAGCGTACTTATCATATCACATTCCATTCCTGCCAGTATATCCCCTTAAATCATACACACTAACCCTTAAATATGATGTTCTCAATACTATTTTAAGGCGTTTTTGCAACGATAAGAGAATATTGATGGTAATATCTAAAGTTATTTAATGTGGACACAGTACTGGGGCTGTCAGGAGCCTCCACAAACATGGCTCTGGCCTTTAGCAGCTTATATCTGGTCAAATATAGTGTTGATATTATACAACACCTGCAGGAGCTCTGTTATAGACACACATGGGACCACATGTATGGATGGGTCTATCAGACTCACTTGGCCAGCCTCTGCAGAACCCCCACCACCTCCTCCTCCTTCCTCCTCAATTGCTCCTCATAAGGCACATTCCACAGGGGAGTCACCACGTTTGCTATCTGGACACTCAACGGCTCCTCTTCCTCATCCCCCTCTGTTCGCTTGGATGGGGGCTGCCCTCCTGCGCCCTCTCCCTCCTCTTGCTTCCTCTTCCTCAGGATGGGGTCTGCTTTGGGTTTGGCCAGCCTGACGCTCAGCACCTGGCCCTTCCACTGCATGCCGTGAACCATCTTCATGGCCTTGTCACGCTCTTCCTCATTCTTGAAGGTGACAAAGGCAAACGTCTGCTTGCCAAACAGCTTGATTTTGTGCGGGTTGAGGCTGTGTTTGGCCAGGAACTTCTTCAGGTCGTTGAAGCCAGTGAACTTTGGTAGATTCCTGATCTCCACTTTGTAGATCTCAGATGTGAAGAGGTCTTCTTTGATGTAGCGGTACATGCTGGGGTCAGAGGCTGCTTCATTCCCCACTTCAGCTTTGGTGTCAGACTTTGCATCCTCATTGTTGGAGTCCTGGGGGAGGTCATCAGGCCTTTCCTCTGTTGAGGGTGGAGTACCAGCCACTGGGCTGCTGCTAACATCTGCCATCACTGGTAATGCTGTGAAATTAACAATGCAATTAGCAGATTGATATTGATTTTACATTTTAAAGACATATCTGAAATAAAGTTTGAACAGTTTTGTCAGCGTAACCAGATACTTTTTGTCTCTCTATGGGACTGTTTTTTTATTCTGGCTTAGGGGAAGGCATACAAATTTAAAAGTTGTATTTTGTATTTACTTCACTGCCCATACCTCAGAAATTAATTTGGTATTTTTACATTTTTGACAGTCCTTGGACACATCATGTGCAATTAATTCTTCAGAAAAAAACAAAAACAAATCTGAGCTTCAACTAGTAATGTTTCATCAAAATCACTACATCTCATTTAAAGTTTGGCAAAAAAACAAAAACAAAAAACGTTTGCACCAACTAACCAGCATGCATGACAAGTGTGAAAAACCAAAGCTTTTATCAACTTTTGGGAGGGTCAAAAGAAAAAAGAGTCACACTCCAGCCACCCCTCCCTCTGATAAGTAAAGAACAGTCCCTCAGGAGCTCTTGCTCGCAGGACACAATGTGCTCAAAGCTTGGTTTATGAAACTGTAACTTTTCAACATTGGTTACAATTAACTTCCGAATCTAAATGTAACAGTGGAACTGAGGAAACAACGTTTACATTTTAATAGCTTTTCTGTAAATGCATTAAAACTTCTAAGGATTTGAGTTTTGGCTGTACGTCACGCTATCACCTGCTCTGCACACAGATGCATTTGATGTTAGCTACAGGTAATTAAAACAAGCACTGAAGTTGCGGGTTTCTTCTTTAATGAAAACGACTCGCCATCTATTTCAACGTCAGTTTCCTGTCGTGCTAAATGTAAGCAACGCTCATATTCAATGAAAGTCCGGACAATATTTTTCATACATCTTACCTTCTTGTATTAATTTCAGTTCCACTTCTGACTAACATGTACAGGGCGCGGCCATGTTGGTTTGGCCACGTGCTGCGGTGAACTCTGAACTCATTTAAAGTGACAGTCCTCATTTTAGGGCTCGAGCGTCATGTCCATTATTGGTCCATGTCGTTTCATTTTTCGTCTTTTGAAAAGGTTTTTCTTCTTTTAATGAAGAAAACGCTTGGCTATTTTGTACACACATGTATTCAATTTGAAATTATTATTTACTTTTTTTATTTTAAATTAATAAATTAGGTTTCCCATTCAACAGTAATTGTTGCAACTCCTTTTAACCTTCTGCATCAGTCCCTATGGAAAAATGTGTTTTACCCCTGAATTTTTGTTTATTAATACCATGCACCACTTCAGCACATAAAACTGAAATATAAGCCATAAGGTAACACCTGCATTATTACTTGATCTTGAGGTCCCATCTTACAGGGCAGTGGCTGAGTACAACCTACCTTACTCATGTACTGTAGGCCTGCTTTGAGGTACTTTTACTTTACTCGAGTATTTTAATCTCACTCAACTTTCTACTTATACTCCACTACACTTCTGGGGGAATATTGTACTTCCTTACCCCACAATTATTTGCTAACTTTAGTTACTTTACAAATTAAGATTTTTGTGTGCAATCCATATGAAAATATAAATATGAAATTATTATTTGATTAATTGGAACCATTTTGATAATCATTTAATTATTATTATTTATTTTCTTTCATACAAATACATGGTTCCAACCTCTCAAATATGAGGACATGCCACTTTTCTTTTATTATTTGGATTTTTAGTACTTTAATTTGTATTTCTTAAATACATTTTCCAGATGTACTTGCATACTTTTACTTAAGTAACATTTACAATGTATGACTCACTAGCTACAGAGTATTTTTGCAGTGTGGTATTAATAATTTTACTTAAGTAAAATGTTGCATTTTTCTGAATAAATGGGTGTGGTAGCCTCAGGGATTTATGGGTGCTTATTTTAATATAAGCCTACAACAGTCAGATCACACACACACACACACACTTTTTTATTGCACCACAGTTTACTTATGTGCTTCACAGTGCTGATCCACTTTAACTCATCACTCTATTTATGGATAGAATTATTCCTATAATTTCGCACCTATATTTTACATTTTGATATATATCAAAGCCTGTGTGTATCTTTTACATTGAATAGTCTACAGCACAAGTTGTCACGTTTCTCAGTCAATAATCAATTGATAAAAAGTTTGAGATAGAAACATCACTTTCCCAGAGACGAGAGAGGCGGTGCGCGCGCTGTCACAATGTGGGCGCGGGCATACGTAGGAAATTCGGCGCGCGAAAGCTGTAGCAGGAAGTAGCTTCGGGGAAACGGCGGCCAGTCTGGGATTTGAATCTATCAAACTACTTCCATAATCTACAAACATCTACAATAATATGGCAGACCCGAAGGTGAGGTCACACATTTTAGGTCATCTAATGTATTATGTTCGCCTTGAAACTGGTATTAGGTGGCAAACATTGTATTTTGTATGTCGTAATTCGTTAAAGTTTGTAAAGGAAGCTGCGAGCCAGAAATGCCGACAATGATGTCTTTCGTGATGCTAGAACAGCCAATTGGTGTGTTTTTAAAGCCACTGGATGTAGTGAAAGCTTCAGGGCATTGTGACAGACATGTAGAAATGTCCAGGTCTAGATTTCATACTCTTCGTGATTTCTTTCAGGTTGACGTTGACGAGCTCCGAAGTACTGTGAAGTGTGCAGCCAGTCAGCGTGTTAACATTAGCATCGCACACTCATCATTAGTTGCTTAGGAAGGCAATTTGCACGACACTGCCAACGATGTAACGAAACTATCACACTTGTCAGCCATTTGTATGGGGCACCTTATAATCTGCAAGTAGCCGACCGGCCAAAGACAACGAGGTTAGCCGGGTTCCTTGTCTTTGTCTGCCCAGCACAACAGTTGCTAACACTTGCTAGCTTCTGTTAGCATTAATAACGGGGCGCTGGAGCTAGTCATTGCGTATTAATGGACAGTTAGCACTAACTATGTCGTGTTAAGTAGAGTGCCAGTTATCCCTAAAATCATGTCACCTAAATTCCTGTCAAATTAACAGTGGATTCAGTCAATAACACACACCGTGGTCCATGAATGGTTACGGTTAATGGTTAGCTCTCGGCTAGCCTGCCAGTGAAAGGCCTTGTTGTCTAGCTAGGCAACTTCACAATGAGTTTTCTTAGAAAAACAAAGTCGAACAACTGTTTGTTATTACTAAAGAAGTAAAATTCAACTGCGACGAAAAACCAAGCTCATAGTTTACCCACCTAATCATTCAAGTGGGTTACATTTACTACATTTATCTAACCGTAAGCGCATTGAATTTACCCAAAGTGGCAGTTGTAGCTTACATCCCTTAGCTAAGGGACTGTTCTTCACTTATCAGAGGAGGGGGGTAGCTGGGGTGTGACTTATTTTTTAAAATTTGATTCTCCTGAAAGCTACTAATATTTGTCTGTGAACCTCCCTGAGTGATTTGAGGTCCCTCTCCACCATAAATTACTTAATAGAGTTTTAAAACATATCCTTTGGTATTTAAAAGTTAAAAGTTGAACACAAAATTCTGGGGTTGAAAAAAAAAACTGGTTTTCGCTCTTCTTGTGCATCTTGGTTAGTTAGTGCTAACGGTTTATTTTGGGCCAAATTTTAAATGAGATGCAGAATAAAGTGATATTGCTGAAATCACACTACTTTAAGCACAGATTTCTTTTTGTTTTGTTTTGTCCTGACAAAGGGATTTGTTCCACATGATGTGTCCAAGGACTGTCCGAAATTTGAAAATTTAACACTGGTTTTTACATTTTCTGGCTGTGAGACACGATGTAACATAAGCAAATTTTGAAGAAAACTTGCTTTTAAGGGATGTTTTCTTTAAAAAGTAGTGGTTAACTAAATACAGAGTACAACCCTCATTGCCCCTCCCCTAAGCTAAAATAAAAACCATCAGTACCTTCCCAGTGCTCAAAAAATTATTGACATGCCTCCCCCTTTTGCACCACCTCTACCAAGAATTAGAAACAAACAGCCCCTAAGTCGCAACAAATAGCTAACTTTCTATACTGCTAACCAGTAACATTAAAGCTTCTGAGTGTAATGGGGTAGAAGTAAAGTAAAGGTTGTCACTCTGAAGACAGGAAAGCCTCCCGCGTTTTTCAGTTTCACATTCGCAAAATGACACTGCACACATAGATTTGCATAAGGTCTTTTCTCACTTTGTCAGAGGCCATGAACTTGCATACTTTTTAAAGGATCTTTATCCTCAGTATTTTTATTTTTTTGTGTGATTAATGTATTTTCTTGCCATATTAGACATGGACATTTAATCTTACGAACACCAACATGGGAACATGCAACCCCAAATAGAATTAAAGATGCTTGGCTCAGCTATAGTAATTACTAAAGGCTTTGGCAGTTCCCATACAAAAGCTATACTTAACCAATGAGCTCTTAAATCCCTCCATTGATGCATTCATGGCCGGTTGGTCAATTGTGAGAAGTCACTTTGTTCCAGTGATAGAATACAGTGACGTATACCACATGCCTTATTACTTAAGCTCAGTCTGAATTTCTGACACTGATAAATTGATGTTGTTTTGCTTAGTTAAATCATTAATTTGTCTTCTTACTTTTAGGACCAGGAAGAGCATGAACCCACTGCAGAGACGGCAGAGGACTCTAATCATGACCCTCACTTTGAGCCCATCGTGTCCCTTCCTGAGCAGGATGTGAAAACATTAGAAGAGGACGAGGAGGAACTCTTTAAAATGTACACTGTTTTTAATGGTCTTCTTTGTTAAGTCACTCATATGTGTTGTGATCTAATATACATTTTGCCGACCATTTGGTAAGCTAGTATACTGTTGTTTTCTCAGGCGGGCTAAACTATATCGTTTTGCCTCTGAGAACGACCCGCCAGAGTGGAAGGAGAGAGGAACTGGAGACGTCAAGCTGCTGAAACACAAAGAGAAGGGCTCAATCCGCCTCTTGATGAGGAGAGACCGCACCTTGAAGATTTGTGCCAATCATCACAGTGAGTCAAGTTGACAAAGAGTATTATGTATTTAATGGCTGATTTATATCATGACACCAGATAAATTGCCAAGAGAGAGAAAAAACAAACAACTGATACGAACATAAATAAAAATGGACATTTCATTGCATATGTACATTTGGCTTCTGTTTGTTATAAAGTTTTGTGGCAAGCCTTGTGAACACACCATCTTCTCTCCCCATGATACAACCAGAGTATCTCACCTGCACATATGCAGCTCCTTTGCTCCACTGCCTTTAAGACTTTTTATACCAACTTCAACAAAAATGGTTTCCAGTTTGTTATAATAAACAGGGGTGTAACGATACATCGATTCAGCGATTAACGATCCGATTATATCGATGCAAAATGAAAACATTGATCCACATTGCCATCTTAAAGATACACATTTATTTTGAAATTCCCAGAGCACGTCTGTCACCATTTCTGGGCAAGCGCGCTTCTGCTCAAACAACAAACAGAGCTCAGAAATAAAATGGTCAAATCATATTCTAGTTGTTTTTGTGTGTTGATGTAAATGATTGTGTTAGATGGGCATATCATATTGCGTCATATCGATCACAGGCTCCTGAATCGAATCAAAATTGTATCGTGACAGACTTTATGATATCGGCAAACATCGTATCGTCATCCAAACAAATCGATATAATATCGTATCTTGATGAAGCTGGTGATTTACACCCCTAATAATAAAGCATTAATCCAACAAAATACCCCGTTTTCATTCCTTTAAGGTCTGTTGTAACTGATAAAAAATAATTTATTATTGTATTGTGTAATGCCATATACCCTGAAAATGTGATATTCAATTAAATAACCATAGTTCTGACCAAAACATGCCATAAAACCAAATATTGCTTTTTCATGTGTCTCCTGACTGTCAAATAAGTTCACTGTTAATTTCAGTCGTGTCAAATCATTCAAAAAATTCAGGCCCTTAACTTCCCTTGGACTTTTTCCAACCCTATGTCATCCTATTGCTGTAAGTGGTAAGCATTGAACTGTAAGTGAGATAAGGGGGAGGAGGTCTTGCTTTCGCACAGCAGTCTGCACGTTAGTGCAGTCTCCATCTCGGCGAACTGGTACTCACCAATTGAGAAGCTGGATGAGAACCAATTGAGAAGCTGGATGAAATGATGCATCTCATTTACATGAGCAGCAGCTTTGCTCAGATAGGAGCTTGACACTGAATATTTGTATTCGCCTGAGCAAATGCAAGTGTAGTTAAGCAGACAACAGAAATGTAAGGAGCCTGCTAACAGGATTAATAATGTATTGGTTCTGGTAAGAAGGAGATAAATGGCACCAAACTAATCAAAATGGTTAGGATATACAATTAGCCATTATTAAAAGCAGTCCCAACCACATGCACTTAATAGTTTTGCAGCCACTGAATATGATGACCCCCTGTGGTGTAGATGCTTTCATCTCTGCCTTCCCTGCCGTGTTAACCTTATTCTCTCTTGTGAACGACAGTTATGCCTAGCATGGAGCTGAAGCCCAACGCTGGCAGTGACAGGGCATGGGTGTGGAACACATTAGCAGATTATGCTGATGAATGCCCCAAACCTGAACTCCTGGCAATACGCTTTTTAAATGCAGAAAGTAAGTATTTATAATTGTAATCCAAAGTTGTACAGATCAGTGTTTTAATTTTTATGATATAGTGATCACACTGAAGTGACAGATGGCTGCAAGAGGCCTGTTTTCTGCATCCAAACTTAAGGCGGCAAACTCCCAGCAGCTGTTTTCACACAGGCTTTCTTGTTTCTCAGTGCAGCATGATAAAGCAGCCTGACTGGCCATCATACAACAGTGTGTTGATGTGAACATGCCCTAACTGTCTATTCTGTGAACAGATGCCCAGAAGTTCAAGGGGAAGTTTGACGAGTGCAAGGAGGAGATGAGAAAAACTCTAGAGGGATCAGGTACGTGAAACTTAAACTTTAGGCACATTTTCTTAAGAGAGGTTAGATGACATGAAGCATGTTTCCCGTCAAATGTGGTCATGTTTGAGTGAAGTATATTATATTGAGACTTGGTTTAAATTAAATTCAAACTAACGGTAACATGACATCTTACATGCTAGGTTTCATGAGCATGCAGACTCACTCTGTCCCTTGCTGTTCCTTCCAGCCTGGGACTTTTTCTGTCTGCTACATGGACATGCAGAATGTAACACTTTACTGGCTTTTTAAAAGTCTGGTGTCAGTATGTTCTGCTACATCACAATTCGCATCAATCAAAGGGTCCCAGGGCCCACCTTAAATAATGAATTGCTTATAGTGGCTGTATGAATAGTTGGAATATTCTTTAAGGGACAAACCTAAACACCTTAAATGTGGATGTCTAGTCAGTGTTGAAGGTAAATGCATTCAAGTGAAGTTTTTGGCCAAAACACAGTGTTAAGCGACAGAAATACTCAGTGGTCAGCTGCCTTCTCAGCCCTGCTCGTCTCAGTTGTCTTTTACAGTTCATCTTCAGAACCCTGAAGATGAACTGTAAAAGACTGTCTGTGAGAAGAAAACTTTCATGTATTATAGTAACAGGCACACGTGTTGTTACTGGGTTGGCACTGGCGACAGCATCCAACAAAAACTGCCCACGCTGAAATCGATTGCAGCAGAATGATTCTGTTCCTGCAAGTATCAGAGAGCAATTTGAGCAAAGGCACCACCAGTTGCTGTTTGCTCTCGGCAGCTCGGGTTCTGATGGCTCCTTGCTGGCCATATCACAGCTAACGTAGCCACAGCCTCTGCCTCTGTTCACAGCTTTACTATGGTTCAAATCAATATGGCTGAATATCCGAGTCAGCCAAAACACTGTAAAATGTATCCTCAACTCATAACATCCTCTGCACTAATATTTTGGCATGCTGTTTTTTGCGTAGGAAATGCAGCTATGTTGCAAAGAGAACAAGGAAGCTCTGTTTTTGAGGAGTGTCTAGAGCACACCCCCCTCGTTCAAGCTGAAATAGCCTGTAGTTCTTCCTTGTGTCCAACTATGTCACTGTTAAGTGAAATGATAGTGCTGGATGCAAATTTTCAGCTGCCAACTCAACTTTCTCGGTCAGTATAGCACATGCAGAGAAGTTTAATGCTTCAATAAAATACATTTACCATCAACACTGATTGGTTGTGCAACTGAGTTGTGTTTAAACTTTCACAGCTTTTAAGCTGACTGCACATTTCCCTGTTTTGCCACAGGCAACACTGACAAAGTTGCAGAGAAGCTGGGGGAGCTCTCCGTAAAAGACAAGGCATCAGAAGAAAAGAAGGAAACGGTCAAAAAGGAGGCCGAGAAGAAAGAAGATGAGAAAAAGGAGGTGAAGGCTGAGGAGAAGAATTGAGAACCAAGAACTTGCTTTGCTGATCTTCAATTTATCAGTTTTTCCTCTTTTTCTACAATAGACTCTAAATGAACTGAATTTGGACACTTGCATATTATTAGTTTTTTTTTTTTTTATCTGTTTTGCCTCAAGATCACAAGTCCTTGATGCCACTGTGGGGAAAAATACAAGAAAATTTATGAGACAAAAAAAAGAAGCCCCCACCCCTGTCCCTCTTTGCACCATGGAATGCCACGCTTTCCATCCTTGTCATCTACAGTTCAATGTTACATTTGACAAACTGTGAAAAGAGGCTTGTGATAGTGATAATTCCCACATTGGGGTATTTTTTTGTTTTGTTATTCTGAAGCAGAGTTTGTTTGTAGGGGGAGAGGATAATGTAGCCTGCTTGTTAGCAGCACAGGGTCAGGGACCAGGCATTATGGAGGTGCATTATACATATAAAATCCCATGATGCAGCTCAGTGGGCCTTAATACCCTGTCCACTGTCCATGCTTCCACTGTTAGTAACCGCAAGTAAGGCGAAGACTTCTCAGTGGATGCCTTGTAGAAGTAGTTCTTACTTGGTTCCTCCTTTCTTTAGTTCTGTTGGGAACTGACTAGAAGAGGAATCCACTCCAGACAGTCGAGGGGCATCAGATGGTGTGCTGCAGATCGCAGTATCCACTGATGGCTTACTGATCGGAGATCAGATGCACTTAGCTAAGCATTTCATCTTTTTCTTTTTGTTTTAATTATCTGAAAACCATCAAGTCCAAAGTCAACGGTTCATCAGAGTTTGGCGCAGCTCCACTCTGACTTAAGTTCCTCACCAGGAAATCAAGTTTGTATTATTTAGATCATAACATTCCCAGACTTAAAGCATGTAGAGTATATGTAACAGAGTGTGCCCTATCTGATCTGTGTGCTCACCACCCTCTCCTTTTCTTTCCACTAATTGAGTTCTTAACCTTGCCTCTAAAGTGCATCTAAGTGCCAGTGCATCTGTAAATACATGTATATGGATGAAATGTTGCTTTTCATTTGCACTCAAATGATTTGAAATGTTTCCTCCACCTTCGAATAAAAGCTGTCAAAGACCACAGTTGCATTCATATAAAAATCATTGTTTCCTGGGATAGCCAATGATAAAATGTGCAGTTACAAATAATACAGCTCAATGTACCAGAGGTGAGACCAAGTCCCACATCCTAAACTGAGTGTTGAATACTAGACAAATCACAATGCACTCTTCACCAAATGTAATTCCTTTTTAATAATGATACTACAGTATTAAATTTACAAAAACTCGTAACACAATGTTGGTGGAAGTTGGTGTATCTATTTTTTTGACCCTTACACTGTAATTTTGTTGTTTTTATTGCCCACCATATAGTTGTACTTGGTATCATTTTTCTCAACTGGCGCTTAGTTATATAACCTTAGCCCCTCGTGGTTTTTCCTTGCAACTTGGCTGGATGTTGTTGGATTGGTTCAAACAAAGAGGATCTGGGGAATTTGATTTCCTGGGAATGAATAGTGTTGTTGTCCGTTGAATCAGGAAGGGAAGGGAAATCAATTGGTCGTGGCGCACTTATTAAATACATTTTTAAATCTTTGGGCTTCGGGGAAGGTATCAAGTATTTTCAAGAATGAAATATTCAAGTGAAGTCACGGGTCATTTATGTGGAATTCCAATTTAAGTTGCAAGTCCTTTTTGATTTTGTCAGTTTGAGTATAAACTCATCAAATCCAAGTAATGTGACTTGAGTCCACACTTCTATATACTGAAATAAGATCATGTGACTGGGTTACATGCAAAAGAGCAATCCTACAGAGGCTTTGACTTTTAAAGTGTCAATCGAGTGTGTTAAGTAAAATCTATGGACTATAAAACAACTTTCTATCAATGTTGTGCAGGTGTTCCAAACTGTACCATCTTAACTCACAAGAATCAATCTCATTCACTCAAAGAGTTGGAAACTTTATTTACTCCGCTCAGGTCATTGGGAAATATTTCCTCTTCACAAAAATAGGAACGCATGTACATTTATAGTATATTCTATATTTTAATACATATTGAACTTTCTATTTGAGTTTCAGAAAACAAAAATCAGCTCATGGCTGATAAAACAGATTCATTACTGACTGTCAGGAATGGCCCCTGACCTGCAGTGATGTCCATCCCAAAAAAGAACAGTGGACTAATGGCAGTCATCTTAAAGAGGAATGACATCGATAGTGTTTTGATATGTGGTCATGATAGACTGGGGTATTTTTTCAGGCAACTCGGCAGCTATCAGTTTGTTCAGGTTATTTCAAGATGTTCCAGTTAGCTGTTTGACTGACACCCATCTGACTTGCCCAAAAAGTATCCCCGTATACCATAGCCTCACAACAGAAACAGTTTCTAACAGTAAAGAAATACATGACTTGAATAGAGTATCCTGTTGCTTCACATTACTGTGTTCATGGTAAGGCAGCTGGGTGAGACCTTAATAGGGAGACCATACTAGCCAGAAGGTTGTAACTACAGCAAGTTTCAGTAACATCCAACCTTGTCAGAAAGCAAGACTCCACCACAGCTACCGGCCGTTACACTCTGATCTCTGCAGAAAGTAATCTATGAATGCATCAGAAATGGGAAGGAAAAAGATCCTGTATAAAGTGATGTCATTTCACAATTAAGCATTTATTACCTTGTAAATCGGCCTTTCTTTCAGATCTTTCCTCACAAGTGTAACTCCTGCCATTTGCAGCTTGATACAAAACACTCATTTTCATTCATGTCCTTTAATGTCTAATAGTGTTTCAACGAGCCACATTTCATTGTGTATGGAACATAGCTATTCCTCTCAAAAAGGCAACAATGGTTTATTCATGCAAATGTAGCTGGACCAAATCTACCACTTAACAGCCATGTAAATTCTGGCATGTTTTTGTTTTTTTCATGTTGGTTTGCTGCAAAATATAAATAAAAACCTTCCACTTAGATATCAGTTCATTTTTTATCAGACTTTTTCAATTAAGAGTAAAAATGAAAGAAAAGTTTAGCATCTCTGAGTGGTGTGTAATACTGGAGCTGTACCGGACAGCTGCTGCAAATGGATTCATTTGACATTTTCAGTCTTCATGATGTCACCCAGTGAATGCATTTGAGAAATTCTGCGTTGTGTAGCCACTGTTGGCACTGAAATCTCAAGGCAGCATCTACTGAAAGCCCACTCCTTGACTTATGTTCAGCACACTGTGGATCATGTGACTGTTCACCTGTCAGTGATTGTGACTTTAATATTTTGCTTCCTCAGGTCACATATCATGTAATTACACTTTATCATACATATTTTTTGTACACTGCAAGGCAGAACAAGCTATAATTACCTCATGGATTTTACCCATCATCATCATCATCTCATTTATTTATAATTTATCAACAAAAAAACTCCACTCAAAATAAAACATCCATTCCAGTTATCTGTATAAAAAAGATGTATCAAACATAGCTTTTGAAAGGTTGGCTATATAAAAAGGAAACAAACCCATTAAAAAAACTACAAAATAATGAATGGATGATCACTTGTTTTACTCCATGGGACAATGGGTTGTTTCTCTACACCGTTCCATTCCTATGATTACAACACAACTTACACACTAAACAATTAACCATCTTCTTCTTTTAGACACAAACAGAAAGTTGTTTTGGTTGTGCAAGGCTGGACTCTGGTTCTGCACTCTTGGGATGAGGTATTCTGATCTTTCAGAACGCTTATGTATCTGCCCAGCACTTGTATCATGGGTCATGTTGAAGTTACCTAACTGAACTTCACTTAAACAGAAGTCTGTGATGATGTACTGCACCTTGGTTGAAGGGAATAAAGGGCGCTAAGCTGTATTCAAGCCCTAAAAACCTGCTCTTGACTGACACAAAGGAGTCGTTCATCATGTATGAATTCATATCATCTAGCATCTCTGCTGGTTGCATTCGTTCCTGAGAAATTTCCTTTTGACAAAGACAGATTTTAAGTTTATTTTTACTTTTAATCTTAATAACTTTTAATCTCAGTGAATTTGGAATGCAGCCACCAGATGTGATACGGTGACATTTCCTTTCCCAGCTTCTCACCTCAATTGTCTCACGTTGCCTGCAAATGCAGTTGATCTAACTGATCAGTCCTCCATCATAACTCCACCAAACATGCTGAAGATGGCATGAACAGTACAGGTTAATGTGAAGCACCTTGACTTCTTGAGGTCGATTGACTCGTAAAGGACATTTAGTCTTCTCACAGAGGTCCATAGTGAGGGTGTCAGTGTTTAATTCATCTGTAGTGTTTTTGTTCAGCCTTCAGCACTTGCTGGAGCAAAGTATGTGTGACATTTGGATCAATGTACGCTTCATGACCACAGCTGAGAGACAACGGTAATAACAGTAACGGTCCACTCTTACGACCAAAGATGATGAGCCACAAAATGTTAACGACGAGACACTCCTCACACATACATCCTGCGACCGCGGTATCAACTGACAAACAACCCCTCAAGTATGAACACACACAGGCATTAGGCTAGACAGACCCACACAAGAGCAGACAGTTCCTCTGATTGGACAGTAACTCCAAAACAGGGAGTGCTATTTGCCCCTGACTGGCCGTTATCTAGACTTTACTTAAACAACAGAGAAGAGAGAATCTCTTTGCAGCAGGGTGGCCGTTGTCGTTGGAGGTGGATGTCCCTGCTCACACTGATATCTCATATGTGGTGCCTCCTACTCCTGTCACCTTTTTGACGTTATTGTGGCGACTGGGGCTGAGGGTGGGACCCTGGGCACTGGGGTGGCAGTCCATCTGCCCATTAACTTTCATGGCCTCTCTGAGTGGAAAGAGAAGAACAGAGAAAATGACTCAATACCAAAGAGATTCAAACAATAATGCGACATTCAGAACATGCAGGTTAGTAGTTCGGATCATGACCATTTTAAATGACAAAAACAGAGCAGCAGTATGGATGATTACTTGGAGTGTGCTTGTTAGTGAGGCAATAGGCTTGGGAATGTTAGACGAGGGGGTGAAAAGCATGCAAAAAAAAAAGAAATGAGAGTTATACAACTTTATTCATTCATCAAATAATACAAAAAAATGATATTTTGCTAGAAAGGCAAACATATAAATCAGAACAGAACATGAAAGAATTCACACCAGACAGTATTTAACATGAATAAATAGAACAGTTGGACAAATACCATACACCTTATACAAATGCTACACGTTTCTTTAAGTAGGACTAGTACACTAGTGCCCATGAATTGCTGTCTGTGTGTTTTCCAGCTGAAATACATTCAGTGCCCAACAGTCCGTACTGGCTCAGTAAATGCATGCAGTCCCACAGCTGTAACGTTAGGATTCATACCTTGGACCCCCCAGACGAGGTGAGTCTGTCCTCTCATGGGCACTGATGTAGGAGAGTTTCTGGTGGGAGTAGGAGGGGGATCGGGGCATAGCAGGGGAGCGGGACTGGTGGGCTGGGGAGCGATAGGGTCCCTCGGCCCTGCTCTGGCTGCTGTTGCTGCTACTGTGATCTGTATGCAGGGAGGTGGATGAAGTCCTAGGGGCGCGGCCCAGCGTGGAGCCAGCATGACGCAACACAGGGGTTCGTTGCCCATAGCTCACCAGGCCTACCCCCATCAGGTTGTCCCTGGAGCCTCCATAGGCCGGGGGTGTTGGGCCTCTGGAGCCAGGGCCACGAGGCCCATCTTGGTAGCAAGTATTGGGGGGTAGGCCGTAGCCCCCATCAAACACGCCAGAGTCCTGGGCATAGATATGGGTCTGGGAGCGCCCGTGCATTACCTGCCGTTTCTCCCTCTCCTCCATCTCCTTTCGCTCCTGGATGGAGGCCATGATGGTCTGGGAGAGGTTGTCGTAGCGCACCGGGGATGGGTCCCTTTCCCTAAGGTGGGGGGATTGTCTGCCCACCCCCCTGGGTGGCATCACTGGACTGTAGGTGGGGGCGACCTGGTGCCTCTGCATTTCAGGTTCCCGGATGTGGCACATTTTGGTGGGCAAGTAGGGCGAGTGGAACCCCATGGAGGGCATACCACGATGGGCCATGCACTCACTGGCAGCTGCTGGGGAGATGCTGGGGTTGAGCAGGCTGTCATAAGACAAGCTGCCGTTACGGTTGGAGAGAGTGTTGGGCGAGAAGACACTCTTGTACGGGGTGGAGGTGACTGTCTGTGGCTGCAGGGCTGGGAGTTGGCCCTTCTCCGGCCGGCGCTGACCCTGCTTCAGGCTGAGAGAGCGCGAGTTGATGGGGTCAGAGTCCAGCTGGAGGGGAGAGGACTGGAAGGTGCGGTGGAGGGGAGCGTTGGTGTACTCAGGCAGATCCAGGTTTGGCTCGGATCGGTAGTCATGTCCACGGACACCTTCTTCCAAGATGGCAGAGGTCTTCCGGTCATCAGGCATTACAATCTGAAGAGCAAACAGCAGAATGAAAATGTGAATGAAGTCCTTGTTCTTAATCACTGCCACTGAAGCTTTTGCACCAGGCAATAAACCCCTGACTATTAGGGTAAAGCTACTAATCACAGAATGCACCTCATACATAACTGCCAAACAAATCATGTCTTACCTTCTCTCCAGCAGTGTGGTAGTGGACTTTAGGCATGGTGCCAAAGGATGGTCTGAATTTGTACATGGCTGGAGTGGAAGGGTGGGTCTTACCAGAAAGAGAGCTCTCTACAACACACATAGACACAAGACCAGAGTCAACACTGTGGAGGTAATAGACACTATTACACCAGCTCTGATTGAAAGTTAGTTCTGGGAGAAACCTCAGAGTTGGATTCTATTATAAGAGTAAAGAGGGCGTAGTGATTGAATTCTTGAAACACACACCATCACTGTTCTTACAGAATGAAAATGAGTAGGAGAGACTTCGCAGTCGGATGGTAAGAGCCCAGTCTGTGACTGACAGGGAACACATTTGAGTCCTGCAACATTCAGCTGTCCATCTTTGATGCATTGGCGCCCACAGAGTGGCCAGATCGGCTATTGAAAATTTTGGGGTGGCACACCAAAACCAAAAGCCAACTGAATTTTTAATTTAAGCCAAACTTTGGCCTTACTTAGCCTCAGGTTGTGTACTTTAATAAGACACCACTACCTTCCCTCTAGCTTATAAAATGAGCATGCCACAGCCTCTTAAATACAGTAATACCCCCCTCGTAAATCCCTCAGCCTTCCAGCAGTGCCACCGACTGCTTGATTGCGATGTTGCAAAAAAAACGATCAAGACATGAAGTTAATAACCTTGAACTATGTTATGTCCAGAGCAAAGCACAAAACCTTTCTAAGGTCTCCAAGGGATGCACAAAGAGCTCTTACCTCAACAAATTATGAGTCTTCTAAATTGCTTTTAAAAAAGGAGGCAATCCATTTAGACCATCTGCAGTACTTTGACGTACCACCAGGCAGGGATAGTGCTCCATGGAGGAGCAGAAAGTGTTCACTCCCTGATATAATGCACCATGACACTGGAGATCCTCTGGAGGGAACCTGCTGTTATAGGTCCACACTATATATCATTGACATTTCATACTATTGAATGCAACAGTATAAAGAACACATTACAGCTGGCTGACACCTTTAGCTGTGAAACCACCACCACAGAAGGATCTGTCACAGTTCCAAATTTACGCAAATGACATTCAAAGGCAGTCAGTCTTTTTTTTAGTTAAGAGTCCTGATTGTTGATATTCATATCCCATCCCTCTATGTGTCAGAGCCTCATTGCTACACGCCACCAGTAAAGAAGGTGGTTATTCACACTGCAATGATTCACTCTGAAATCTCTCCATTGTACCACAAATGGTGCTGATTCAGTGAACAGGACTTTCCTCCTCACTACAAATCACGCCTATTCTCTGGCCTGGCATTAAAAAGGCCATTGACCTGCCACTGGGACGGACATTTATCATGCTAAACTAGAGGCATGTCACATCCCACACTGTGATGTACAGAGGGAGTTTGGGGAATAGCTCTTTGGTACCAGCCCTGACAGGAAAGAGAAATGGGATTGATGATGACTGACAGGAGAGAGAGGGAGTGGTGTTGGTGAACACAGAGATGCTTTGTTCCTGTGTTTCTTACCTTCACTGGAGGTCAGCTGGCCTTTCAGCTGGTTGTACCTGTCAGCTTTGGGCGGCAGCGGCGGCTGGGTTTCTTTCTCATCCAGGCCGTCCAGGCTGCTTTTGGACTACAGGGAGGAGAGCGGGGCGTTAAAAGCATCCAGAACAGGTGGGGGAACAGCAGATGAAATAGAGAAGAGCATGTGTTAGCGCCAGGGACGCACCAACACAACTCTCACAGACGGTTGTAGTGTAGCCAAGCTGCACTAGGCAGCTGCTCAACTTGACCTTAATTTTATTTTTGAGGCTAATGGAGTGGAAATGTTAAAATGATCTCAGTATTGGATAATGTTTTTTGTACTCAATGGAGCGCTGTTGCACAGAAAAGGACGGATATCAATGCAGCAGAACCAGAGATGTCACCTTTTTTATTCCACACATCATTCATCTTTGTCAAAACTTGACGCCTGAAGCCAGAGATGAGCAGCAGGCTACAGAGGTCTGTCTAACTTCACGTGAACAGATTTCTTTTTCATTTTCAAACTTGTAGACTTCAGTCCTCAAGTGACATCACTTGAGGCAATTTATCAGACTTCAGCTCCCTCTGGAGCCACAAAAGGATTTACAAAGCTTTTTTTGAATTGTGCAGTAGTATTCCAAAACACACGTAAACAGACGTTGATGTTGATGGAAAGACAATTTTCTAATTTTCTCAGAAAATTCACTGAATCACTCTCAGCTTGCAGAAAAGTTGTCTCTATCATCTAACCCAAACATCAGAAAGTAACTGAACTATAGAGTTATTCTTAAATGGAATAGGGCACTTTTCTTCACTTTGTGCTCTAGGCTGATGAGATGAGTGTATTTTACAGGTACAGACATCAAACAATTTCCAATTCTATGCAAGCTGATTGTCAACATTTTCAGTAAATGGAGTGAACTGAAACCAATGGCTATGGCTTCTAAATCATTTACATTTGTTTCTATTATTTTTAGAGGCATGTTTGCCTTTAAAATCACCCCCAGAGACACAGTAAATGCCTTTGGGGTCAAAAAACAGTCATTTATTTTCCTCCTGTTTCACATGAGTCACTTGGCTTTGACGCTGTGTGTCTAATAATATCCTGTTTTAGAAATGAGGAAATTCTCTAAAATATCTGACCTCAGCGAGCTATATGCTGTTTAAGTATGAGCATGTATTAAAATGGGAAACTGGGAACAGAACTGGGGAACTATGACTATGGGAATACAGAGGGAGAAAACGGTTACACCATGGCAAAACAAGGACTAGCTGAAGGCCACTTGGATGATGGACTAACAGGAAAATAACAGGAAAAAGCTTTGTAGTAATTGTGAACAACTCACCTTGGAGCTGATGATGGTGCTGTGGATGCCGTTGTCACTGATCTTGATGGTGATTTGCCTGTCTGACAGGTCAGGTCTGATGAATGGGGGCTGAATTTTGACATGGGGCTTTTTCTTGGGGTCCAACATGTACCTGCATACAAATGGGCAAAAGGGACGAATGGTTATAAAAAATACATACAGATACACAAGGGCATAGGTTTCGTTTCAACATTGGGGACACACACACACACACACTGTATGAAACAGGTTTTCAGTCAGAAAATGTTGACCATAAAACATTTAAAGATACACCATACAGAATTTTCCTAAAAAACAATGTATAGACTCACACAGAAGTAATCCCTCTCTACCACCTCTTATGACCCACTAGAAGTGTGTGGCAGTGTATTTTTCTGCAGAGACTCTGCCCTCTGTCTGTATTTTCTTATTTTCTTCTTATTTTTTCTGTTTGGGACATTTATGGGCATGTAGCACAAACAGTGCTCAGGCAAGTTTGTGGCTTTTATAAACAGGTAGCAACCAGGTGCCAGACCAGACCATAAGCTGCAGGCATCCAAGTGACACAGCGCTGGAAAAAATGCACATATAGTAAGGCAAAATGCAAAACAAGACTGAATCGTGGGTTGACTTTAACTTTCGCTTTCGCTGGCAAGCGTGTTCACAAAAAGTAACCAACACACCTGCATAATATACCCTCAATTTCCTGCATTCTAGATTATTTTTATGCACCAATTTGTGCCTTTCTGCATCAATGTATGGTGTAAATGTCTTTAATTTTGTCAACACTAGAATTACCACCTTGTAGTGGTATGCCTCCGTGTTTACGTTCATCTCTTTGAAAACATGGATGCTGCACACACATCTTCCCCCCCAGCAGCACAGAAGATCAATACAATCAGTACAGTTTCAAGGTCAAGATGGGCACCAGGATTAGTGTCGCCAAATCAGGATCTGACCAAATATCTTCCTTTCTGTTCCTGATATATGATGTTAAGTAATGTCCAGAAAAAATGTCATCACTTTATTATTATATCCTATTAGATATTTGTGTGAAATTTGGTCATAATTAGGATATGAATTCTCAAGTTATTTCCAGGTGGTTGTTGTACCAAATTTGACGGAATTCCCTCACAGCCTTCTTGAGATAATGTGTTCACAAGAATACGACAGACAAGGTCAAAGTGACCTTGACCTTTGACATATGACCACTAAAATCTAATCAGTTCATAGCTGAGTCCAGGTTGACTCCTCAAGGCTTTCTTGAAATATCGTGGTCACGAGAATGGGACGGAAGACGGACAGAAGGACAGACAGAAGGACAGACAGACGGCTATGGTTTTTGCCAGCACGGAGGCATAATAAAAGTCCTCTGCTCTAATGTTTTTATTGGCGGAGAAGACATATTTAGGGGGAGACACCCCCCCCCCCAAACCCTAATTTCAGTACTCCTCTCCTACTTGATATGCTGCACCTTATACCTTATACTTTCCTCCAGTATCAACCCATGTAGGCTTTCCAGAGATACACAGGGCTGAGTAAAATGATGAAATTACTGAACCACTTTGTGTAATCCCATTTCACTAGTTAAACAGTTTAAAAACAGACATTTCAAACACAAGTTCCTGACAGAAAAACAGCATTTAAGTGAGTCTTACAGGCTTTTTTCATAATTAAAAGGGCTATCAGTGTGATGTCTTTAATATTTAATGGCGTGGAAGCTTGGGGAGTGAAACATGCCGTACATTTTCTGAGCAGTCTTTCCAAGTAATTTAAAATAATCAACCCTTACATAAAAAAAAATCCATGTTTCTAAATGAATGAGAATGATTTGCAAACTGATTTTTAAAAATACTCTTATAACAGTTCATTCAGTATCAGTCTGGTCCAACAGGCTTTGAGTCAATGGTTCAGTAAATCAAAAACCTTCCACCAGGGAGTACGCAACAACTTAACAGCAGATGCTTGTAACACAGCATTTCACCCTCACCTGCTGTCGTCTCTCTGCGGTCACACTGTTGATTTTTATGGAAAGGAACTCGTCCCTATAGGTTGTAAAACTGGTGTTCGGGCTTTTAGTGATGCTGTATGTGTGTGTGTGTGTGTGTGTGTGTGTGTGTGTGTGTGTGTGTGTGTGTGTGTGTGTGTGTGTGTGTGTGTGTGTGTGTGTAAAAAGCACGTTGACTAGCTGTGCGCTCCATCTCCCATTAACTGTTGTTCTAAAGAGTGATTCAATTCTCGCAGCCATCTGCCTTCCCCCAGGGTTGCTGGCTGTTTTCATGCAGAACTGCATTACACCTCCGCAGCTACCTAAGAGCACGTGCATACACTCATACACACAAGGTATGTGTGTGCTATTATTGCAGTTACATGGTGCTGCACTGGTGCTATGGCATGGATGTCACAAGCTTTAATAGGCCACACCCCTAGCACACATATATATGCATAACCATACACAAACCTAATCTTTCAAGTGCAAAAATACAGCACTGTTCATTAAAAATCACCAAGAGTTGAATGTGCACGATCAGAATAAAAACCCTTAAAGCATCTACTGTACATACAAACACACATGCAGCATAATAATGCATCTTACCTGGGTGCCAGGGGACTACATAAGACATACTCCACGTTGCCACAGCAACCCTTAGTGAAGGGATTTACTCCTCCGCGAAACTTGCCCGTCACCTGAGAAGAGGTTGTTTAGAGTCATCAGCAAAGGAAGGCCACAGTGTACACACATGTACACACATGTACACACACACTCACACAGAGGTCCAGCGCTTGAATACAAAGAAGGTGATTAATTTTGTTGAAGCATCACATAATTACTGTGTTTGGGAATAATTGTGCTGTTTATTAGCATATCTGTTATTTCTTCTGTGTGTGTGTGTGTGTGTGTGTGTGTGTACTGTCTTTGTTAAAGGGACCTATTGTGCTCATTTTCAAGTTCAAGTTCATATTTGTATTTGGGGTTTCTACTAGAACATGTTTGCACACTTAAATGTTCAAAAACACATTGTTTTCCTCACACTGTCTATGCTGGAACACCTGCATGCACCCTGTGTCTTAAAATGCTACATTTTAGCACCTGTCTCTTTTACCCCCCCTCCTGAAAAGCCCAGTCTGCTATACTTCTATACTAAAAATCAGCAATAAAAGCTTATAAACCAAAATCTTTAAAACCTTACATGTTTCAGCAAGAAAACGATCCTACATCAAGGAGAAATTAACAACATCAGCATTCAAGATTACACCAGCTGAGATCAGTATGATGTCAGAAAGACATTGGACTCTTACATCAGACAATCACGAAATTTAGTTGGTATACAAATTGGGTTGATTACATTTTAAATATCATTTTGTGCGGATGTTAACATTTTGATGTCTTCCAGACATTGGAATCTGTTCTCCGTACCTTGTGTCGTTATTCTATGTCAAGATGACATGGGTGTGAGATGTTTGGAAGACATTGGATTTTGCTTACTTCACAACGCAACGCTTAAAACCAACAAAATAAAAAGGTTTCCCTGATGTTAGCATGTAGCTACGTGTAGCATACTTGCAGCCGTGAAATGACTGTAACAGTACAGTGGCACTTTTGCCATTAAATATCATCAATAAAAGCACCTAAATGTCTTGACAACCAGACATGTCCCAGCAGGAATTGAATCAAAATCAGGGAGAAATTAACATTGGCAACCAAGACTACATGTACATACATTCCCTGACAATTGCATGTGATGTGACATGAAAGGAAATGTATCACCAAATGACACCGGCTTGAAAACAATGTAGAAAAGCAGTTGGAGTATTCAGAGCTGCCTGAGGGTTGAGGTTCATGCTCGCAGGGATTATTTCTACATACAGCAGCTCAATATTTGAAACCATGGCAACAATTAATATGAACGTCTGACATCGGAACGTTATGTGTGACAGAAAAATAAGAAACAGTCCCCATGAGTTACCTCTGTCCACAAAGACTACTTGGACTGTATTATTCTACTGTATGTGCAGCTGGAGTGCCAGAAATTCACTGTGGTGCCCAGAGGTTAGCTTGTCAAAATTCTCCACCTAATTCAAAGGTCCACTAAAACAAGCACAGTTGCCAACAGTCAGACAGCTCCAGGTGTGAATGTTTGAGTCTGTGTGAGTGTGAAGCAGAGCAACACAGCTCTGTTGACTTATGCTGGATAAACAAAAGACCAACTGTTTGTGTGTGTTCGTTCAGGACAAGCACGTCAGCAGCTCCTGCACCCACCTGTTCGTTGGTTGTTCGACCTCGAGCAACGAGCACCATATGGAAACCCGTGAGCCCCATGACTGGAATAAAGAAAAGCCCCGCTATGCACATTACCACCAGACTGGACACAACGGTCAAGCTCAATAACAACAATACAGGACCACAAGAACACAACCAGATGTACTGTGAGAATAACTTCTGTCCATTCAGGAAACATTAGTCCAAAAATAAATGATCAATCATCCAAGCTGTCCAGTTAAAGGAAGAAATAGACTTCTAAGTGAGATTTCCAGCAGAGAAAGGATACGTGACAGTGGTGTGCAGCGCTGCCAGCCTCTCTCGGTGGTGGAGGACGAAGATGAGACCGAAGGAGAAAACTCCGACCATGTGGACGCTCAACGACAGCAGGAAGAGAAAGAAGTAGCGGTAGTTCCTCCGTCCAATACAGTTGTTCACCCAGGGACAGTGGTGGTCAAAGTCCTGGGGAGGGAGAGGAAAAGAGAGTTACACTCTGGAAATCTATGCAAGTTATTATAAGGTATTAAATTATATGAACTACAGCTGATCTGGGTTTGGGCTTTAGATGTCATTGTAAATTGAGGTTTATTAGTTTTGCTCTATGCTTCATCTCTTATCCCTGCGAAGGCACAAGTTTAAATCTCTCAACAAATTAAGGCAAATAAACTTTAAGGTCCAGTGTGTAAGATTTAGGGGATTTAATGGTATTTAGCAATGAGGATTACACATTGCAAGTAGCTGAAACTTCCCCTGGTCAGAATTCCTTCAGTGTTCATTGTTCTGGAGGATTTTATCATGAGCCGAATTATCCGCAGAGGTCACTTCCTCTCCCAAAACACACTGACCAAGTCATTTTAAACCACTAAAACACTGACTGAAGCAGTTTCATGTTACAAATCAGTGTTTTCTGATGCTTTTTGGCATGTCGGTGACAGGCCACTCGCACCTGCTACTCTGTGCTCACCTACTTTATCTGGTAACGTAAAATGAATTGAGCGAGAAATGAAAAGAAACATTTCAATGAAACATTCAATCCATGCGCAAACTACAAATCCAATCTGTTGTGTTGTGTTATGTTTTTCAGTTAAGACCCTACTTTCATCGGTTGATGTGTAAATAATCCAAAAGTCAAACATTCAGCCTTTTTTTGAAATTAAATGTGGAAGAAAACAGGATGTAGGAACACAACATGTGTAATTCTGCATCCTGTGTGTAGATGTGTGTTAATGTCCCGCTGTGTAAATCCATTTGTAAGACCAAAAATGAGGATTTGAAAGCTAATACCAATGACAGTATTTCACGGTTGAAGCTGCCAATACTTGCAACTAATTATGATCTTTAATGAGGACATTTTTGCCAAAAACACAGATATTAATAAATCATGCATATATATTCAGCATTTGGTACGGTTTTTAATTCTTGGCAGGACAGAAAAGCTTCTAAAGGGATTAAGCTACAAGCATATGTACTTTGTAAAAACAAACTACATCATACAGTATATGATATCAAACATGTCCAATGCTGATAGATTGCTGATAAAAGGGCGAATACATCGGTCTTACCTTGATGCATATTTAGATTTTGGTGCCTGTGTGCCCTGAACATACACACACTCTCTGTTTGCACATTTGTATTCACACGCACACACAAACATACACATACACACCTCCACACAGTTGTCACAGACGCTGCAGTGCGAGCAGCGAGGCGGCCTGTAGAAGTGACAGGTGGCGCACCACTTCATCCGGACCTGAATGCCCTTGATCTCCACGTTCTTGTAGAGCGGCGCCCGGAAATCATCGTCCTTGTCCTCGTCCTCATCCGCTGTGTGGGGAAAACACACACAGGGCACTTTAACAGAGCACAGATGCATATGGGGAAGTGTGAGGAAAACAGTCACAAACACAGACACTGCGAAACGCATGGTTTTGATTGATGATTCCATTTGACAGGGACAACAGGGGAGAACATTAAATGAAGCTCATCCCCTGCTGTTCGGTGTCTGCAGAGAGAGCAAACACCGAGAGAAATAAACACTTAAATAAATGTGACGTGACATTCTTCTTTTAACATTAAGGCTGATTAACAAGCAAACAGAGACTAATGGAGAACAGAGACTGGTTGAATTCCCCAGTTCAGACATAATCTGAATGTTTTTTGGATGGGAATTGAACCTCTAAACCAGGCAGAGACATGTAACTGAACCCATCACCTGCAAACTACAGCTTCAGTACATTTCTCCTGCCCTCGATGTGACTCTGCTGTCAATCAGAGTGTTTCTGAGAAGCTTGTACTTGGTGCCACGTTCCTGCCACTGAGTGCTTTGTGTTTCGGAGCCACGGTGGAAAATAACATTTTCTTTCAGCTGATCAAAGGGCACTTTCAAATGATCTACACGCAGCTCTAACCCGAGAAAATTATTTCACACTACAATGATAACTGCAGGGAGATCCAGGTAGCTGAAAACACACACACGCAGAAAGCAAGAGAAGGTGAAAAGAGAAAACAAGAGAGAAACAAAAGGTAGAGGCGCAGAAGTAAACAGTTCCATAAGCACAGATTGCTCTGTTATTATGGCTGTCAAATCTCTTTAAATAGATTTTAAAGGTAAAGCGCCTGCCAAACCAACACACACAACTCTGCAGTTACGCTTGCATCTCCTCTGACAGCTGCTTTTCTACAAAAGCTCAGTTCAAGAAGTACTCAACAGACAAAGCAGTGGCCTATTTCATAGAGTGTACATTTACACTGAGAAAATGACACTCAGTTCAGTTCAATTACAATCACTTTCTGTGTGAAGTTATTTTTAGAGCTAAAGATTAGGATACGCCCTACAGTATTTATATGTATATACATTTTAGGCTTAATCCTGTTATCACAAATGGCAGTAACCTTGGAGAACAATTTAAATGGCTGACACCTGTCCTGATAACATGATTGCTTGTATGAAGGTCAGGTGGGATGTTACTAACATTATGGGCTGTAATGCTGCATCTTCTTTGGAATACTAAGTGACTGAGTATTTTAGTGACAGAGAAGCATCCTGAGGACATAGCAGGGGGGATTGCTGCAATTACTGCCCACCACAATATCAGTGTGTGTGTGCCTGTGTGTGTTTGCCATTGATCACAAGTGTATCATCCCTTATGATAGGGTAAACTGTGCATCTATATGAAGTGGGGGAGGATGAGGGTGCAAAAGCTCAGTATTTTCAAGTCAAAAGACTCAGGTCTAAGTAAAGTCACGAGTCACTGGCATTTATGTCCAACTTGAGTTGCAAGCCTTTTTTTTTTTTAATTTTTCACAATTTTGAGAAATTTGTAGAACATTTTGGGAGAGATAAAGTGTACATATAGGCGCTATCAGATCAGAAAGGTCTGATCACTGGACACTCCCAGAGTACATGCCAGTGACTGGCTTCCTGAAACCCACACTGTCTCCAACACTTGGCATCATCTCCAGTGAAATGTGCTTTCTGCTTTGGTGTGATAAAAAAAACTGAATAAAACATTCCCACCCAAACTCACGCCACACATGTGAGTTGCTGTATTTCCACTGATATTCCACCTCTTTCAATTACTGTATTAAGTTCTGCAAATTGCACTTGCACTACGCTTATATTTTGGCATGCAGCTGTGTGGCCTTATTAGCAGCAAACATCTTTCATCCTGCTATTACCTCATTTTGCAGTTGCCCCCAAAAATGACAACTCACTGTGCTGTATGTCAGTGACCTGAATGGGAAAAATCTTTCATTCTTACTTTTACAAGCTGGAAGACAGAGTGATTTTCTAAGCAGATGTCATTTAATGGCTATATCAGTTCTTCATTCTTTTATTAAAACTTTACCGGTGGGTCTGCTCCCTGTGAGATATAAACTAGAGCTTAGAAAGCTCCTGATCTCTGTGTGGTCTATAAAACACAGCAGGGCAGCGGCAGCAGAAGGCCACTGTCACCTCTGGGGAGGAAGATAACCTGCGCGTTATACAACCTAATGATTATTACCTCTTTATGGGCAGAGAAAGCTCTTCCTGAAGACAGGTGCTTATCATTTACAAGCGCATTACAAACATCCCCGGGGATGAGTTCAATCATCATTACTTTAGCCAGATAGCACTGAGGACAAGAGGCCTGCATTAGGAGCATAAGTCAGTGCAGCTTGTTTGACAGGCTGAGCCGATGAGAGGTGTGGGGCATATGGACTGTAACGGGCTGTAAGGCGGATAATAGAGTCGTGAGACATTGGGTGGGTCGGGGCGCTGATAAATGTGGTGCTATTAAAGGTGTGCTCTCTACATGAGGACTCCCCAGTACTCATAATAATGTGCACATACATCATAACAGATACTAACATTTGTTAAGATGTCAGCATATTTAGACCATCACCGGATATTCAAACTCATTTGAACACTCAAAGACATGCATACAAACCTCTGGGGTAAACACCAGGGTCCATGAAGGTTGCCATGCTGAAGTTGGCCAAGACGAAGAGGAAGACCAGGCCATTGTAAAGAGGCACAGCGGGAGAGATTACCTTTGTCAACCAGGGGCACCTAGAGACACACAAGAAGAGACACAGATTAGGATTATTTTTGTCTACAACGTGAAATTTAGTCACACACATCACATTTCAATCACAGGTGTATTAATGTAAACAATTCCAAGATAACCTGACATATTAAAATGCACTCTTTTAAACAAGCCCTTTCTTTAAACTCTATTTATGAGTCCTGGTTCTAAATTGAAACGATAATCATTATTAGAAACATGATTACAGTGAGTGAATCAGAGCAAGGTCAACAGTGGATGCAAGATTATGTGACCTACAGAAAAAGTTCTTAATTATTTGCAAATTAACTGTGAGATACTGTGAAATTAAGATAAAAATACACTATTATCTGTATCTGTATCTGTTCAACCAACCAAATTATCTGTATTTGTATCTGTACTCAGCAAAGTTTAGGGCAGAAGTGGGCGGGGTATAGACTGGAAATGGGTTGGACCTGACCGCAAGTTGTTCTTTTAAACCTGAAATCGATATGGGTTGAACAGAAGTGGACCTGATCACTTTCATTACAGTTATTATAATTCAACCAATGGGGAACATAAATGTGCGTACCAAATTTTATAGCAACCCAGCCGATAGGTATCGAGACATTTTGCTCAAAATCCAAAAATATAAACCTCATGATGACACAAGATGTCAGTCACCAAAGTCTGTAGGATTCATCATCCTGGGACCTTGAATGTCTGTAAAAAATGTCATTGCAGCCCATCCTGTTGCTGGTGTTGAGATATTTCAGTCTGGACCACAGTGATGGACCCAAAGACCGACATTACCACCCCTGCAGCCTTGCTGCTAGCATGGCTAAAAGTAAAGCTAACAAATCTGGATTAATGTTTAGTTCAGGTCTGATCAACTCTTCTTGTGTGAAAAGCCTCACCCGAACTGTAGCTCATCCTAGCTACAGGCTATTTGCCATCACATGTATCTGATGTAACTATCTGCTGTGCTGGGAAATTACACTGACCACCTCAACGGAGAACTGCTTTTTTAATCCCAGCAATATTTCGTGTCAAGACTGACCTTCTCCACTCCCTGCAACATAACTCAGTCAGTGCTGTGAAATATTCATCTGTGGAGACACCTGAATCACGCCCGCAGCC
Organism: Epinephelus awoara; assembly: GCA_035609425.1. Classification (NCBI taxonomy): domain Eukaryota; kingdom Metazoa; phylum Chordata; class Actinopteri; order Perciformes; family Serranidae; genus Epinephelus; species Epinephelus awoara. The sequence goes on from CM069302.1 coordinate 32,834,171, forward strand.
CTGCTCAATCACCTGGACTCAAATGTCAAGACATGAGTGCATCCTGGCGTGCTATCATTCAAGTCAACTGTTTGTGTGGTCTCTGTAGAGACGAGATGCTGCTAGAATGAAGATGTGTTAAAGCTTAAGGTTACGCGTGCCGCAGAGTTCCTGCAGGTCAGACACTCAGAGAGAGTTTATGAATTAATAAAATATCTTGTAAGACAGGGAGGAAGGTGTTATAAAAGAAAGACCCTCACTTTCACTTTTGTTTCCAGCCCTCTTTCCTGGCGATGACTAACACAGCCACGCCCACTTGCACACGTAACAGACACGCACACTTACACTTTCAAACATGCGTCTCCAGATTATTCTGACATCAAAAAGTCAATTTCCTGGTACCCATGCCCCGAGATCATCTTCAATCCATATCTACTCTCCCGCTCCGCCAGTCCTCTTTTGCTTTGTTGAATTATTCAGAGCCGTGGCTGTAGGGAGCCACTAACAGAGAATAGAGAGACGCTAACAGGGATAAGGTGGCTTCTTTCATAACCAGTCTGAACTGGTCCACAGCTTTGTTCGGCCCAGTGTGGGCTTCATTCATTATTCCAAGATATCACTGCACCATATCAGGGCAATGTTGAGCCAGATTACAGTTGACTTCATTCACATTGCTTGAAAATGTCGCTCACATTATAATTCTTCTCAATGATGGATTACCAGCATATTATAAACTAATTAGAGGAAGTGATACACTTTCTTATAATTAGACAATTACCAGGAAATAACATGTTGTTTGTGATATCATTTCCAATATGAAGACATACTGTCAGTGGATGCAACAAGCCTAAAATGATCTTATCTGTCTATTTGCTTAAGCTTTTAAGCCACATCACATATCAAACATATCAGCTCACAAAATAAAACTTTGGTCATTTAAGTATTGGTGTCACTTCTTCTCTAAATAAATTTTCAGTGGTTTGTTTTGTGGCACAAATTTACTTTTGCAAGATAACATCCTCCGAGTACATTTCAGTGGAATTGCTACTGACGCAGAGGACCGTAGTGAGTAGTAGCATGCTGTGTCATCACAGCCTTGGCAGCAAGTAGAGAAGGTACAAACGCTTAAAAAAATTGATCAAAGAAAAGCAATAGCATGCTGCTCCACCGACTTACAAAATCCCAATTTACTCGCCTGTCAAAGGATCGTGTGTTTTTGCCCACAGTGTGATACAGTCGAGCCAGGGAGAAGGAAAAAAATGGAGTGAGGCTGACAGCAACCATTTCGGGAGTCTGGGAGCAGACAGCGTGGGAGGAGAATGTGACTGAGAGAAAGCCTGATTAGGGCCACAGACATTGGTTAATTGTGTAGGAGTAACAAATAACCACAGAGCGCTTATCAACACTGTTTACAAGCCACTTTTACTGCTTGTGTAACCATGATACTTCAACTGGGGCAGAAAAGCCTCCAGCCTGTCAAAAAGTTTGGACTGAGTTTATAAAGCTGAAGCGGATTTTGCTGCCAAAAGTGCAGTAATGTGATGAGTTTGGTTGAGTCCTAGCTGAGTGAAAGAAAGGCCTGGGTTCTCTGTGGTAATTAAAATGCCTTCAAACAGGAGCTGGAGAGGTAATGAAGCAGGCACTCTCCAGTTAATACATGCCCAGCACTGTCCTAACAGAGGCGTAAAGATAACATCCTCATGAGGACCAGGTACAGGCCCAGGGGTCCGCCTGTCAACTACAAAATGTCACTCAAATAAACATGTACCAACCAGGTAGACTCAAAATGACCACAGACATACACAAAAGACCTCAAAGAGATGCAAAGGAACTGCAGACAGAAAATGACCACAAAAAGGGGCCAAACAACTACAAAGATACACAAAATGGCTGCAAAGAGACTCAAAGTGACCAGAAAGAAATGCAAAAAAAATTACCACAAAGAGATGCAAAGGAACTGCAGAGACAGAAAATGACGACAAAAAGGGGCAAAACAACCACAAAGAGACACAATGTGACTACAAAGAGGCACAAAATAATCAAAAAGAGATGCAGAGAAACTAAGTGACACCAAATTAATACAAAAAGGAGAAAAACAACCACAAAGAGACACATAATAACTACAAAGTAGGGGGTAAAACAACCACAGAGACACAAAATTATTACAAAGAGGCACAAAAAGACAAAACAAACAAATAAAATGACAGACACAAAATGACCACAAGGAGAAACAAAAAGACAACAAAGAGATCCAAAAGCACTGGACAGAGACACATAATAACTGCAAAAAAAGGGCAAAATAACCACAAAGAGACACAAAATGACCAAAGAGACAGAAACAGACCACAAAGAGATGTAAAACAACATCAACAACAAAAGAAGCATAACCACCACAGTCTGTGTGCCTTGCTCCTATATAAAAGAGGTGGTGGGGCCTTTTGCGTATCTGTGCCCAGCGGCCCATTGTCTAATAATCCGCCCATGCATGCTGAGAAATAATAGGCTGAGCTAAGAAAAAGAGCAAGGTACAAACAAAGGATTACAGAGGAATAATCCGTAGCTTGCTCCTCAGGCTGGCAGAGCAACACACTGTCTCCTCAGTAACCTTATAGATCAATACGAGGCAGACTGTTGGCAACAGAAACACCTTCCACACAGCAGCTTTCACTTTTTCAGACATTAGCATCCTTAAAGTGGAAATGAGTTTTGACTTGCATTCTGCAGCTCTCCCCATTTTTTACCCACATTTTTATCCAAAGTGCCTGAGGTTGGCATATGCTTATGATTCAATATGTGAAACAAGGTTCATGATTTAATGCAGCTACACCAAAATGTACTCAATTAAAGACACAGCAGCAAAGTGTGACTCTGCACAATATTCAGTCCAGTCATGAACAAGCTCAAATAAAAGCATTAATGATACGGTGTGTTGTAAATTATTTAATTTGAGTTGTACTGTTTCATTATAATTAACTGAGAATTTGAGAAATCGCAATCACAGGAAAGTCATCTGATTTGTCACTACTATTGCAATATACAGTCCCATTACATTTTAATATACAAATGCATTTTAAAGCAGCACTAATCAATATTTTTTGGTCCTTACTGACTGTATGACTGTGCATAATGTGAAAGGAGTTGCTCGTAATCACAAATCCACAGAGAATTATCACCCGTCTGCAGTTCACCTAAACTCTACAGAACATTTAAGCGGCTCATTGTTTTGGTTTTATGGCACGAACATTTAATGTTCTGGTTCAGTCTCACCACTCTCATTGGCCTTGTTTCCAGCTCCAGCAGGTAGACAGACCCGGTTAGTGACGAGCTGGTGAACATAGTGGAATATTTAGCAGCTAAAGAGTCATAATTTTCCATCAGAAATTGGTAAAGAGCAAATAAAAGAGCTGATAAGAGAGTGGGCTTACATTTGTCACGTCTCCATAAATATGACTTTCATAAGAAATTCACAATAAAAACTTAAGGAGGCAATATGTCAATGATGTGTTTAGAGCTTGTTCCACTGGTCTGAATAAATTGATGCAGTGTAATTTATATCCTTTCCTTCCTTTTCTGGTCAAGTTGTGTCCAGAACTGAGCAGGTAAAAATCTGTGTTTTGAAATATACATGATGGATCCCTTTAGCTGCAACCACCACAGACTGAGATTAGTTTCATTTAAACTGCAGCTGTAACTTGCTTTAAGAAGCAGCACTTCTGTATCTTCCTACTCTCAGGGGCCTCATCTCATTTGTGGATTACAACGATGCTGCATCAGATATCCTCCCCTGAGACATGGTGAAATCATATAATACACACAGACAGACATATACACACACTTAGCTTCATCCAGCATCCGCTTATGGACTGACAGAGCGAATCTTAGCCTAGGGTATCTGATAGCCTCCTCAGTCACTGCAGCAGTAGGGGGGTCTGTGGTTGGGTATTAAGATTAGAGAAAACACCCAGCTTTCGGGTGATGATAACCCAGCTGTCTTTCCAAAAAAAAAAGAAAAGAAGCCTGGACACAAATCCTCAGCTGCCACCCTTAAAACACAGGCTTGAGTCTGTTGATTAAACAAAATCTGGGTGGAACACTTTGAAACGAGCCCTCTAATCCCACTGCCCAAACCTACAGAGGGAGGAAACCACTCTGCGGTCTTTGGAAAGTAATTAGGTGCTTGGTGATCGGTCTGCTGGCACAGTTGCAGCTTTAAACAGGGCTCCAATAATCAATCACATCTATCCAGTGGTGCAGTGTAACTAAGTATATTTACTCAAGTCACATTCTACCTCTACATTTCGGAGGGAAATACTGTACTTTTTAACTTTACTATATTTATTTGACAGCCTTAGTTACTAGTTACTTTACAAATTAAGATTCATGCTTAGAAAACATACAAAGAGCTTATAAAATATGATGTTGTCATGTACATTGATCTACCTGACATGTAATATGAGTATAACAAAAATTATTAATCCATTAGTTGACTGACAAAAAAATTAATTGGCAACTATTTTAACTATTGTTAGTCTTTTTTTAAAGCTCCAGGTTCCAGTGATTATTTTGAACTTTTCCTTTTACTTATTTTAATAATTTGAATCTATTTTTAATCATTTTGAGATTTTTTTTTTTTTTTCACAGGGGCTGTTTTTCTGCATTGAATTATAATACTTTACTTATATACTTTAACGTAAAGGTCCAGTGTGTAGGATTTAGATGGATATATTGGCAGCGATGGAATGTGATATAATGAGTTTTTTTAGTGTACAATCACCTGAATATAAGAATTGTTGTGTTTTCTGCCTTAGAGTTAGCCGTTTATATTTACGTAGGGAGTGGTTGTGATCACCATGTCGCACCACCATATTTCTGCAGTAGCTCAGAGTGGACAAACCATACACTGGCACTATGCTGGGCCATTTGCATTTTTGCATTTTTACATTGGTCACTGTAGTTAGCAGCCCCTCCGCAATGAGCAGTGTTGAGAAAAAAAAAAACGCGAAACTGATTTACTTAGTATTTTTCCTGGTTTAAATCACCAGGTCTGTTTCCTTTAGAGAGAAAGAGACCTCTGCAGATAGTTCAGCTCCTGGTAAAAACCTTCTCAACAATGAACACTGAAGGAATTCTAACAAGAAGAAGTTTCAGCTAGTTGCAATTTGCAATCCTCACCACTAGATCCCCCCAAATCTTACACATTATTCCTTTAAGTAACATCTTCAATGCAAGACTTGTACTTGTAACAGAGCATTATTGCAGTGTGGTATTGGTACTTTTACCTCAGTAAAAGGATGCAGATACTTCCTCCACCACTGCATCTACCACGTAAACCTGTCTACATGTTCGCTACACACCCCAAAGCAATTTGACTACTCAAATCTGCCTGTCCTTCATTTGCCTGCTTTTGGATCGGAGCAGAAAAAGCAGCCTTTGAAGTCTCTCTTATCTGTTCTTTTAGTGGCTCTGGGAGGAAGGGAGGGTGGGTTTGTGTGTGGAGGGCAGAGTCTGAACAACCATCAAAGAGAGAAGTGAGTCAAACCAGAGAACTTTTGGCTACGACATTTAAGAGGAGCACTTTTCTTAGTCCAACACCAAGGTTCACCAGATGCCAGTCTCTGTGAATGAGAGAGGATGTGAGTGATGTTGACGGTAGGTTTGCTGCTCAGCGACATTCATGTCAGTCAGCTCCTTAAAAAATGAACATTTTCCATCATTTTCACCATGTAAAAACACAATATTGTGTACGACAATTAAAGGAGTACGTCAGCTATTTAGTGTTCTACTTCCATAAAATCAGGGATAACACACAAAAGACAGCCAAAGGGAAAGAAATGGTCAGCTGAGATATTCTGACTCTCAGTCCCTAGTGTTTGTGTCGAACTCCAGAAAAGCACCAACACCATCATTTCATTCGACCCTCTCCTGCCTGGCAGATGCCCACATCTTTCAGTGTACATACTCTCAGTTTGTAATGCATGCTTTCTGGTATAAATCTGAAGTGTCTATTGCAAAGCTGAGATAACCCTGATGACACCAAACTCTGCTTTTCAGCTTTAAAGATCTGCTAAAAGACTTTGTTCAGAGCATTGCATTTCCACAAAGAGTCAGACAACCTTCAAGCTATGTTGTCCTCTGCCACTATGAATAACATAATGCTGTTTGACTAACAATATATTTCAGCAGAGAAAAGTATTTTGCAGGAAATAGATATAGCAGAGATTTTGGTATTCAAATGTTCAAGGTTACAGATGTTTCCGGCAGGAATAATACCTAGCTTATTATCAGGATCACAAATAAAGCCTTATCAGACTGTAAAGCTCGTGAGCATGAGTGACGCCTGAAACACTTGATGATGCTGCAGGACCACTGGGAGCACTTACAGTAATGTGTTCAGCACATGGTGAAAACACCGTCCCATTGATTAGTTCATTAACGCTGAACCCAGTGGGACGTTCATGGGACGCCTGTTCTTCTGCAGACCGCCTGCTGAGACCCCGTGATCCTGAAACTGTTGCAAGGCTGGTTTCATTTCAGCTTACAGGAAGGAAACTTTTATTATAATTTTAGAAAAGGGAATTGTATTGTATGAGAAGATGCCAGTGAGAGGTCGATTATTAGGTTTCAGTCTGTATGCTACATTTACCAGCTACAACAGCTTGACTAGTATTTTTTTTTACCTCTTGAGTCTGTTTGTGTGTGTGTCATCATAGCAAAATGTGGTTCTGGAGACACCTATTGTATCAAGAACTACCACAGAGGCCATTTTGAGCACTGTGCCAGCTGTTTACATGTCTTTCTGTCTATTGACAGATTTTGTCACAGCAATAGCGTTGGAAACCATGCAAGATGCAGTCATGAAATTTACAGGTGTGTAGTTGCAGAGGTGGGAGACTTGAGTCACATGACTGGACTTGAGTCGGACTCAAGTCACAAATTTGAGGAATTCGGACTTGCTTGACTACCACTGATAAAAGACTCAACTTGACTCTGACGTGGTGTTAATGACTTGAGACTCCATGTCGACTAGATACACATAACTTGAAAGGACTTGACTTTCTATTAAGTGTGTGCATTTTTCCAGATATTGAGAATTTACTAGGGCTTTCAAAATATGGCATGAATTTCAATTAATTAATTAATCACAGAAAAACAACACGTTAAAAAAATTAACGCTGATTAAACCCGCTCCATGGTGCCCTTTGACCTGGTGCACCATTGAAGGCCATATGCTTTGTCATATGATGGAGGCAGATGAGAAGATGCTGCTTGGTCCCGTGAATTGAAAACTTACATTCAAAAAATGCCCAGATGGAACTGTTGAACTGTTGAGAGCACCGTTCTCTGCTATTTCTGCAGTAAGGAATTTATGTACCATCGGAGTACTTCAGCCCTGAAATATCACCTCAACGCAAACCCGGAGGTCCCAGCTAGTACAGCTTCTGATGCTAGCACTAGCAGTCAGCCTCGTCAAGCCACACTTGACCACACGTTCAGACACAAAGTGAGTAAGAATACCTGTGACCAAGAAACTTACTCCCTTGCAAAATGGATTACAATAGACTGCAAACCAGTTTCAGTGGTAGAGGACAGGGAGACAATTGAGCACGGAGGGGACAATTCAAAATAAATGACAAAATTTTGATTCAAGAATCTTGTTTGAATCAGTAACTCCACCAACACAACATCCAACTATATCCATTACCACAAAACCCACAAAGAAAGGGACATGAATGTGTCTTTTTAGCTAACTTATTAGCTAATTGGCTCGTCAAACATTTTCACATTTCTCTCACCAGGCCAACAATTAACAGTCCATCACAAAATAATTGTACTCGTCCTTAGAGACACTGCATCAGCTGAAACACTGCTGAGGGTATTTTCCAGAATCTTACCCACTCGCTCAAATTCCGTCAGACCTAACTGCTAACACCGCAGGGACCTGCCAATCCCTAACGCAAACACATCCCTGAGGCTCTGCACTCACACACATGGCATTTAGTATTCCATACACAAGCATACAGAGCAGCAGGCCTGATGTTAGTGCAGACAGCAGTGATGTTAGCTAGAGGCAGAGTAGTATGAGGCAGGTCAGCCGAGAGGCAACGCTGCACGGATTGACTGGGTATCATGAAATTTAGTTCCTTATGCACTTCTATTATTCATTAGTGGTGGGTATTTCCTCTTGTTTTTAACCAAACTGAACAGAAGAATCACAATTTTAGGCAGAGATGTAAATTCACATTTGTGTATTTAATTTAAGTGTTTTAGTCATTAAAATGTCAGAAACTAGTAAGTAATAATTTCAAGGTTCCAGAGTCCATTCTCAGTGTATGTGCACTGGAGCTCTCAAGTTTCCACATCACACTAGTGTAAGTCACTTACTGAACCACGACTGGCTTGTGATTCATTCATGTTTGTAGACAAACGTCAAACTCACAAACTCAAATTTAAGGTGAAACCTTCTCCCTTCACCAGATATTTGTAAAAAATGTTAATTATGCATGAACAGACTTGCACTTTAAAACAAATTTCAAAGATTGGAAAACACAAAATCAAGTCCCACTTCAGCTCTGTTTATTGAAGACAGCCTCGAGGACTGGTTGACTTCACTCTAAGACAACAGAGCAGAGAAGGAATCTGTGCAGCTGCAGGGAACTGCACATTGTATTCAATCTGCATATCAGCTCAGAGCTCAATGTTATTTCCATATTGGTAATTGCATAAGGGGTCCATTTGAAATGAAATAAAATGCTTTGCCCCCACATGCTGCCCTTTTGTAATTTACATATTCATAATAACCCAGTTTTTATGGTGTGTAGAAGGAGGAAAGCGGGAAATCTATCCCATGAAAAAAAACATTTCTATTCCCCTCAGCTACAAATGTAGTTTAACCAGCTTACCACAGTAAATTACATCACATTATAAATAAGCCGAGTGAGCACTGATACTATTACAAACACTGCCTGGCTCCAGGCTCATGTTTAAATAAACTGTTTCATTCCAAAGATATATTTACAGCTGATACATAATACCTGTCAGCTTGAGAAATTCACTGAAAATCAAAAATTAGATTCAAAAAATGAATGATGGATAATAATCTCACTGAAACTGTGAGATTCTCAAGGTTTTTTATAACACTGGCAGTGTTACCGTGTCATCTCTGACTGATAACAGAATCTGATTTGGGTAACAGCATTTCATTCATATTCCCCGCAGAGTTTCCTCTTAATGTGGGTAAGCATTTTGTGGGAGCAGATGTCACATTTTGCAAACGTGGATCTCACTTGGTGATAAAACAAATATTTCCATATGTGAGAGGAATAAGTTAGTGTGTGTGTCAAGTGGAGGTTGTCAGCGTCACTTTTCTTCCTTCTATCCTCCTACTCACCGTCTGTGTAGCATTAAAAGAAATACACACACACACAACCCCGCGCACACACACGCACATGCTTTGTTAATCCTCCTGTTTATTTCCTCCAAAAGAAATCCAAAAAAGCACAACACTCTCCCAAAATGTCTTCACACATTCCAGTAAATCTCCAACAAATCAATAGCGTCTGCTCTCATAATCCAATAAAACAAATGTCACTTTTCCTGATTAAAAAACCCCACATTGCACTGACATGTGTCCATAAACTGGCACAACCAACACACCCATGTGCATGCAGTCACAAACAAAGGGTGTTCAGTGGGCTGGTGTATAGTGCAATTTCCCCAAGGGGTGATGACACATGTGCTGCCAGTCTTTCAGGCTCCCCGTGGGAAACTGGAAACCAGTACAGTGCCATGGGTCAGTTGGAATAAATTAGGCTTATGGGGCCAAAGACACTGAGGCTTAACTCGACAAGTACAGCAAATATCTGTGGGTATTTAGACCACAGTAGCAAGGACAGTCAACTCTGCCAGTGCAACTGTTGGCTGTGTGTGTGTGTGTGTGTGTGTGTGTGTGTGTGTGTGTGTGTGTGTGTGTGTGTGTGTGTGTGCATGTTAAGCTCTGCCAGTTGGAAATATGCATCTGTATGTAACCCAATCTGGATATTGGTTTTTGTAAGGGGGTAGGAGGGGGGTGGATTCAGCTAACATGGATGCCCCCTTGCTTCAGACAAACATTAAGGCTGCTCACTCAGTTGCCAGGCTGATGTGTGCGGAGGGAAAGTAATGCGTGCAGAAGTTGGCTTGCCTTGTGTCACATTCCCAGCCACTCTTCTTCTAAACCCTAAGCACTGCGGCCTGCATGTGTGGCCACTGTCAGGAGCTTTAAGAGTTATGACTCAAAGAGGCGACAGACAGAGTCTTTCAGTCTGCTTCAGCAGTCTGTTCTCAGGTAATTGGGTGCTGGACATTAGTGATGCACAGGAGATGCAAAAGAGACAATGCGCTGTATTCAACCTGACCCTCCTCGGCATCTATCAGTTACAACTAGAATTACCGCAGTTTTATGCCTCTGTGAACTCGTCAACTTGCATTTACAGTTTACAAATGGGGTCAGAGTGACCTTGATTTTTGACCAAAACAATCTAATCAGGTCATTGTCAAGTCCAAGTGGGCAAATTCCCTTATCATCGTTTTTGAGGTACTGTGTTCACAAGAATGGGACGGACAGACAATCTGAATACATAATTCCCCCGGCCATGGCTTTTGTCGGAGCAGTGGCATAATAAATGTCCAGTCATACCAGAAACGGGCATATTAATGTAGTGACCAATGGTAAACACAAGCTACAATAGTTTTCTCTGTTCTCGACTCTCCAGCTCTTCATTTTCTCGAAATTCAGCCTTGTTAAGACAGCTTGCTATTGGTCAACTGAGCAAATTTTGAGTCAAATGTTGCCAAAGTCACAAAGTATTTACATGGATTTACTTTGCCTCTGAGAGTGAATCCACAGATCTCAGGGGTTCTATTAAAATAATTTCGCCAGTCAATTTCACCAATTTAAATGCTGTTATGACAAGGCCCTAAAGGTAGAGTGTGCCGATCATCACCAGTTCTGCTTGCCAAAAATCGGCCCACTAGGCACACATGACTCCAAGCCAGCAAACTGGGCCTCTTACCCATTTACAGTTTGAGAATAGGTTGCGACAGTTTGGCCACAAGACCTCTAGTCATTCACTGTACCAGATAAAACTGCGAGACTCTGAGCAGCAATTATCCTGAGGGAACCAGATACTAGATGGTTCATCCAATACACATTTTGTCAAATTTAGCAGATATGGCCTCACGCTCCACTAACTGTCCGTTGCACTAACAATATATCTGATGTTCATACACAGCCCTGCTTCTGTAACTGGAAAACAAAAAATTAGGCTTGGACCAAGCCACACAACATATGCCACTCTCCCTCTGGAGAAGCACTGATGGAAGGGTTGTTTTTGTCTGGATGTTGAGTTCAACTATCAACAGTCTGTCTCCAGAACTGCAGACTCCACCTCTGAAGGTCAATGTATTAAAAAAAAGATACAGTAAATATACAATTTTGAGGCGTTAGGGTCTAAAACATAAACATGGGATGATGTGTGCCACCTTTCAAAGCATCTTTTCAATGCATTTTACATTGAAATCCAAAGCAAAGCATAAAATTGATTTAATGTGACAAACAGTAGTGAACCAACTCCATGACAATCCATTCACTGATAAAGGTCTCTGCAAAAAGCTCATAAAGGGCATTGAGTTGAGATTACTTTGTCAAACTGTTGCCCCCAAAGTCAGGAATGAGCTTTCACTCTCTAACAAATAAGCAAATCTAACAATAAGAAAACTCAATTCATGCTTCTAGTCCTTGTTTCTTATCCAACAGATCTAGCTGACAGAGGCCAGTCAGTGCACTTTAGTGAATGTGGATTTATTCTCAGCCAAAGCAAAAGGGCAATGATGCCAAATTCCCCCCTACCACCACCCGACCAGTGAAGACTCAGCAGTTCTAGGAAGAAGAGAGATAAGAAGAACTGAGCTGAAACCTGAGGAGGTACTCCAGAAATACAGCAGACGGTGGACAGGTACACAGACAGACTCAGAGACACAAACACAAACACAGAATGTGAAAGTCAAATAAACACAAAGCCCTGACAGTTTTTCAGAGGCGAGACAAGTCGTTGACCTTAAGTCAGACCTTAATGCCCATGGCCTAATGCACAATGACCCTTCACCATCTGATCTAGCCCTCCCCTAGCCCCACTTTCTCCGACACAATTATGACTGTTATGGCTATTTATCTGCAAGCGCCATCTGCAAGCTGCCTCCATCCACACCAGTGAGGTCAGACCAATTCTCTTCTCACTTCCTGCAGGAAGCCAAGGTTGAGCCGGGACTGGACAAGCACACAAACACACACACACACACACACACAAGCTGCTCTTTCCAGAACACAGCAATGCTCTCCGTCTGCAGCAGACACAATGTGGAGATTTTGGAGCTTAATCAGGGCTACAGTGCACATTAAACACACAAACATATGCAATCACACCAGGTTTTAACTTGCATGTGTAAGGGACCTGCCTTGTGGTACTGGTTTCACTAATATGGGTTTTTCAAAGCCAGACCTGACGCAAATATTTGAGGACTAGAACTCTGATTTGAACTTGAATAAATTTAGATTAAATGCACACCCACACACACAAATTCACGCCAAGCTATGCACAGTCATGTTGCCTCTCTGCGGGCAGGGTTGGCAGTCACTGGTGGATCTGCTGCTTGCCTGCCTTCTGGTCCTGGTGATATTTACAGTACAACACTCGCCTACCTTTCCAAAAACCACTGATTAAAGGGGATGAGCAAACAGTGTCGTTTTCACAACTCAACCAGGTCCTTTCTACTAATCCACTTAATCCCATAACTAACCCATACGATGTGTAGCACAATGGCTGTTACTATGTAAACAAACCTCCGCTACTTAACAGCAATAATAATGTATTCTCACATTCGGTTAATTGTTCCCACAGCACAAAAAGCTGTCACAAAGGCTGCAGAGTCATGCTAAAGCGCTGATACAGCCAGTGTAAAGCCACAGCAAATTCTGGTTGTATTTTAAATCCACTTCTTGTTGCTGGATGCTTGTCTGCCCCTGCAGAGCCCATCAGCCTAATGAACTGTTCATCAATCAGTTTAATGTACACACACACACACACACACACAGGCCCTGGCTGGTACAGAGGTTGGCAGAGATGGATGGCACAAGACTCGACTGGTAATAAAACAAAGGGAGATGTCAACACATATTCCTCCTCCCTTACAGCCAACGCATCAAGCCAGATACCAGAACACAGAGAGGGTTTGGGGAATCATCCTGGAGAGGTCTGCGATGCAACATGCGAGGCAACATCTTATGTCAATCACAACAACCCGAGTTTTCAGGCATTGCTGTCTAAAACATTTCTAAGCTTTCCAGTTGGCTGTTCCAAAAGCTTTGAATAACAGTTTGTTTATGTGCATTATTTATTTGGGCACAGATCATTTGATTACTAATGAATTCTGAGTTTGTGTTTAAATTATATCAAAAGCCCCCAAACACACAAGGCTCAATCGAGTCAAAAGCTCTACTGTAGCTGTAAAAGTGTCAATGTTCTCATTTTGGTAAGATTTTTTAAAAGGACAACTGTTTGAAAAAGGTGTTATCAGTGAAGCAAAGACCAGACTAGTTTACCCTGTAATTTGGAACTATGGTGGTTAAGTTTAAAGCGAGTATTTTTGCTGAGCAGTAGTTACTGTGGCCTCAATGTTTTAACTAAAATGAGAGAGACAGAAAACTGACACAATAGAGTCAGTTATACAGCAATAGCTAACAAGGTTTGCTAAATGTTAAACAGACACCATAAACTACTGCTTTTCATTTGTGAAATAATAATGTGAAATATATTATTTTAAAAGTTACATTCAGCAAAATCACTTGAATTGTTAAGTCTATTCTGTGCTCCCTAGTGATGGTTAATGTTGGTTAATGCTGATGTTCACTTCCACCATATGTGAGAGTGATCCTTGCTAGTTTGAGTCCGTCACACCCTCAGAAACAGTTCCAGTCCCAGAGCAGGACCTCACCCAGAACCCAGAGGTCACTGATGTCACGCCAAACACACACACTGACCAAACCCTAAAGCCAACATGCCAGAAACAAAGCAGCTCTGGCTTTTTGCATCATTATTTAACAGGCTCAACAAATAGGGCAGCTTGTGGTTTTGTACAGCCAGAGCACATCCTCCCTCATGTTTTGTGTAAAATATCATCTCTCAAGTTGAACAAGTGTTTAAGGCAGCAGCTTATGATCTAACTACTTTGTAACACGGCTCATCAGCTTGCGTTATGAATGAATAATGGAGAAAATACTTTGAACTTTACCAGCACTGGGAGCCAGCCAGTAAACTAAGGTGATTTTATTAAAGGGATATTTTTTGAAGTGGGGTTGTATGAGCAACTTATCTATAGTCTGTGTATTATTAGCTTCCTAGCAGTGCGCCTGCCTGTTTCTCCAAACTGGGGGCATGCCAACCGCCATCTACTGTAGGTAATACACAACTATGGATAAGCTTCATACAACCCCACTTAAAACAATCTGAGCAATCCCTTTTAAAATGCTCTTTAAATTCACCAGCAACAATAAGTTAAACACACCCAGATGCACTGAGATGGGAAAAAACTCAGAACATTCCTCACACACAACCCTACACTCACTAGAACTGACATACCCTTCTTTCAGTTCCAAAGTGTGCTTTGTCAAACACAATTTCCAGGTCTGACACCTCCAGTTATTTCATTTGGAGAGATTTGGCCTTCTCCTCACCTCTGACAGATTTGACGTCATGCTAAAAAGCCATTATTGGACTTTCACTCAAGACAATGTTATAGGATATTTAGAGTCAGAATATGAAATTCTTAATCCTAAGCGATTGTCCACATGCAGCTTATAATGCTGTACTTTTCGATTCAATACAGCCGCTGACAGATGTGAAAAGAGATTGAACCCACAGTCAGACTGAAAATATATTTAGCACAAATACTATAGTGCACTGTGAGAGATGCTGGGGCAGTGCTGCGGCGACATACTGACAAACAATTTGCTGAATATTACAAACGTGATATTAAATTTGAAACACAGAGGACCATCTCTTTCCATATATTTCCTCTTTGTGCTGAAATGTCTCAGTGTGTGAGGTGAATGCTGAAAATATCAAACTTTGTTTTGAATAAAATATAAGGCCGACACTTTACAGAGAGAGTTTGTATCCAGCACAAGAGGCCTTTGTTCAGGGTCAAACACTGCTGCCTCACAGGACTTTCAAAGTGTAGTAGATTATTTTTTTCCTCCCATTTACAGTATGGTGCATGTGTTCCATGTGTCGTGCATGGCCTTGGACTCTAAAGGGAGGTTTCTGTGGTGTGGTGGTGGGCTCCATAATAGCCTAACCTCCACAGCAGCCCACATGCCTGGATGTATTATGACAGACTAGGCCTGGGACTAGACCCGCTCTCCCACCACTGATGTCCAGATGTGCTTCCCTGTGGGTCTTCATCTGATGCCTACCATAGTAGGTGGAAAATAGCTAGGGTTAGTGTAGGAGTGCATGTGTGTATTTCAGTGGGAGGGTGCTAGTTGTAGCATTTGTGAACATCAGTATATGGAGTAAATTACCTGTGAGTTCATGGTGTGAACTGATGACAAAATGCTTTAGGCTTCTTTTTACTCTGTTGGTTGCCATGGAAATCAGCTGAGACACTATTATATATCTTTGAACACTGCCAGGCTAGCTATATCCCTCAGTTTCTTAGTAAATGGACAAATATGGCACAGAGTGGCTCCTAACCACAGTGGCCAACACAAATGTCCCTATCTAGAGCCAGTGTTTAGTTTGTCCATTATGGGCTACTGTAGAGAGATTGCGGCACTAAATGGCAATCTCCATAAATGAGTATCTGCTCCCTATATAAACTGCTCATTCCAAGGTAACGAAAATGAAAGGATTCTAAATTATAGTTATTATATCATATTATATTATATTATATTATATTATATTATAGTATATTATATTATATTTCTGCCAGTATATAGCCCTAAATCCTACACACTGGACCTTTAAACCTGTTTTGTACGATTGAACAAACCCAGTAAGTCAGCATGCAATGTAAAATCCAATGAAGACTAAATAGAAGCTGCCAATCTGATTGTTTCTTTGCAGTAAGTATACTAAAAATGAATGTGCTAATGATTAATTGATGCCAAAACACACGCAGCAAATTGAAATTCACTCAACTGAAAATGTAAATTAAGTCATAACAGAACTTCAGAGGTTCAAACAGGAATTAAATTAGAGCATCTTTGGATTTGAGAAGCTTTTCTGGGAAAAAAAAAAAAAAGAAAAAAAAGAAAATCCATCTCGGGACCTTTCAAAAGAATCGCCTTTCTGAATTGTGTGGATTTAACATGAATTAACCCCCTCCCTTGTGTCTTTGTGTCCATGCTGCATTGATGTATGTGCTGAACAGGCGTGAAGAATTTGCAGGAGGACAAAATGTCCTTCACTTCAAGCTCAAACCTGCTCCGTCCCCCTCCCTTCTTCCCTTTCTCAGTTGTTCCTCTTCATCCATCATGTGCCCGGAGCTGAGGCAGGTGCTTTCACTAAACCTCCCTGAAGAGCTCACCCCCTCCTCCCCCTACTCCTCTAACCCTCTCTTTCTCCTCCTTCATCTCTGTCTCCACACCTCCCACCCTCTCTCCTCTCTCCCACTGAAGGAACTCATCAGTGGCCCCTTCACATCTGCAGGAATCTTAATTGTATATTGTCAAACGGGGATTTTTTATCCAGCAAGGGAAGTGATCTAGATCAGCTGGGGGACTGCAGGGAGGCTGAGCGCACACATACACCCACAAATGCACACACACACAGCTAAATTTATGAACAACCACAAACACTTTTTCAAATGCAAGAGTACGCATGAACACACTTCCTCACAGATGAATGTGCAAAAACACACAAACCATATATACAGTACATATGGAGGAGCATACTTGCACATAGTCATTCCCAGAGGCTCAGAGAGAGGGAAAAAGCAGGATGGGAAACCTCAGAGGAGATGAAGTATGGCAGCTCTGTGATATCACTGCTCCCTGTTCCTTCTCTGTTTGGATAGCTGCAGGGTTTGGGATGAAATGTGACTATCTGCTGGTCCGTTTGCAACCTTTCTAAAACAACAGCAGACACACCAATATGATCTGCTGAGTCTACAATCAGCAGGCCGCAATCATGACACGTCAGTACGGGCCGGGGCTCCGCGTCCTACATGCTGCAGATGGAACAAAGAGTCCCATTGATTTGCCGAGCTGCAACAGGACAAGACAATGATTCCTTTTAGCAACAGAGGCTGGCAGCACTGGGCAGAATCCCACCAGTGTTCTCAGAGAACTCGGGAACAAAGAGAGGGACAGACAGAGGGTGGGAGGGTCAATATACTGGGTTGACCTGTCTTCAATGCGAGCTCTGTAGCTCCAGTGTACAGCAAGTCACAGCACAAACCGACATGACGGCACATACATGACTGGACACATTCAAGCCACCGCTGAACGGTTGGATAATTGATATTGCAGCAGCGTTAGCATTTTATGAAGAGCGTCAATATGTTCTTTCACATCAAGCGCCAATTCGCACGCCACTGCCCAGTGAGCCTCGCTTAGTTGGCAAACTTGTTGCCAGTGGACAGATGTAAATATAGGTCGGTGACGTTAAACCCTCGCAGGGACAGTTACAGCGTCCAGACTCTGCCACCCAAAAAAAGATGCAGACTCAATTAAGCACCCATTCTTTCCAAGGGAGCATTTATAAACCTGCTGACTGAAACATAAGAGGGATGGATAGCAGTTAGAAGAGCTTGGGCTAAAAATGTGCCCTGTGGCAATGTAAATGGTGGCGCAGAGGTGGCATGCAACATAGAGTAAATTACAGAGTATTACAACCAATTATTCTATGTGTAAGTGGTTAGCTGATTTTGGGAAGGTGAAGTGTCTGTTCCAGATCTTTCATTCATTCATCTTCTAACCGCTTCATCCTCTTGAGGGTCGCAGGGGGGCTGGAGCCTATCCCAGCTGACATTGGGCGAAAGGGCTGACACATAGAGACAGACAACCATTCACGCTCACATTCACACCTACGGACAATTTAGAGTTATCAATTAACCTAACCCCTTAACTGTGGGAGTAAGCCGGGGTGCCCGGGGAGAACCCACGCTGACACGGGGAGAACATGCAAACTCCACACAGAAGGGCTCCCACACCCAGGATCGAACCAGCAACCCTCTTGGCGACAGTGCTAACCACCACACCACCGTGCCGCCCCTGGTCCAGATCTGATCTGATTTGATCTGCCAAATTCTGGTGAAATTCTGCCAACAAGAGACAGATCATTTTAGGTTCAAAGAGACTGACCGTCTGCTAGAACTATCCAATCACAGCTGAGCCAGCCTACATCAGCAACCATAACTAGGCATGGCAGGCCTTACATGCTTTGGACTGATCCACATGCCTACACAGCATCCATGGGGCTCTCTATAAGAGAAATACTCAGTACACAGTATGTTTGGGCGGTATCTATTTTTTTCATACCATCATACCTTCGTGACATTTCACCAGGGTATATGGTATATGATGTTGTGTAAAAAAATAAAAAATAAAATAAGATGCCGGTGATAGAAGTCCTTGTAGCACTTATGTCTTTGTCTAGTCTACAATGCTGTCTTTCTGATATGTAGTTTGCCTACTTAGACAATGTCTTGCTGGGTTTAAAATACTTATGGTCAGTAGAGTAAGGATAGGAAATAAGTGCCCCTCTTGCTGGACAAACTGGGGCTCAAGCATTTTCCTTTTTTACTAGTCCTGTAAAATGATCCCCACACTTAGAGTCGCCATCTTTCTCAGCTCAGCTGCCTTCTGGTGGCACGTGCTGTGCATCACAATACATCGGCTGCTTTAATACAGCATGTCCGTATCAGTTTAATAGAAAGAGAAGCACCTGCATTTTTGATGGTATTGAAAATCTCACCATCAGGATCTCTAAATACCCCAGTTTTGAATGTGCAATGAGACCTACTGCATTTTACATACAACGCTTGGATGTGAGCGCAGTTACTGCTGATATTGCCCTCTGACTCCCTGAAGAGCCAAACCAGGATTTACAGTTTCAGCTCGCTCCACTCACACACCAAAGGATCTTGTGAATATCATGTGAAAAGGCAGGAGTTATCTTCTAAAGCGCCTGCTGCTGGCCTACTTCTCTTATTAAGGGGATTCCACTGGATGCCTCTCCCTTGACTCTCAGGTCATGCCATCTGCTCCGGCTGCACTGGGGAGTTTATTATGGCGCTGACAGCCCTGCGAATTGTGACTCTTAATGAAATTGTGGAGCAATATGTAAGGTCTGATCCGCTTAGGGGGATGTGGAGGCCTTTTCTCCCTGCAGCCGCGGCAGGCAAGAGCTGAAGAGTCAGAGCAGCAGGAGCCCAGCTGGAGCCATATGTAGGGATAAACGCTGATGTCAGGTCACTGCTGATTCAATAAGGGGGACTCTTCAGGGCTGCTCTGCTAGGATTTTACAATAACAACATATTCACATTAGGGTGTGGGATTTCATTACTGAATTGTTAAGCAATTCCTGGACATATCATTTGCCGAAAGGCTCAACAGAGTAATGGGGAGTAGCGAGTTGGTGACATGCTGGAATGAAGACTGATGGCCTTTATTAAGATTAATGTATTTTGCTCCTTTACCGTATCAACTCCTGTTACTCAGACTACAGCCCTGGAGAAGATGAGATGGATAAAAATGTATTTGCTAGTCCAGCAACCAACACCGACTGCATCTCCTTGTGTTCCTTTCATTGCTTCATTACAGCTTAAACATGAGCACTTTATTCTGGGTGATGCTCTAAGTGGTCGTTTCACAGGACGCTAATGAGAGAAACTGATAATAGCTGGTGTTTACATAGAGTACTGTTCAGGCCATTTAGTCCAACTAGCTTTGTTTTGTGCTTCGTGTGTTTGGAAAGACAGATTCTGTCTATAAATACACATGCTGACCCAATTATAGGTGGAGTACAGTCATCTGTGATTTAGTCTGTTTGAAGGCAGCCAAAAAAAATCCCCTTGAGAAGGCTGGGTGGGGCAAGCCAATATTCTGAAAACAATTAGAGCTGAATATTTAAAGAAACAGTCAAACAAATTTGGCTTACCAATGTTGTTAGACTCTTTTGCCTTTTGAGCACGGTGTTGCAGGTAAAAACCTACATAATTCAGGTTTAAACCAGATAAAGCTGCTGTTAAAGACCTTGACAAAATACAATCACGAATGGGCAGCTTTTAACGCAGATGTGACAGCATCCAAAATGCATTGATGGCACCATCACTCAAGCCATATTTCGCAGTGGATATGTGTCTACATCATAGACAGCGACACAACAGCTCCCTATAAGTAAAGCCAAAACATTCTGATCGCTACCTGGTGGCTGGCTGCAGTACAGACCACTGGTTCCCAACCTGGGGGTCCCGATCCCCATTAAGGGTCACCAAAGCTTCAAGGGCAGTCGCAAGGCCTTTTTGATGTTAAGGGGTGTAAGGGAACTTTTTAAAAAAACATTTATTTCTGGGGAGACTGTTTTTTTAATGTTTAGATTATTACCTAAGATATAAACTTAAATAAATCTCACAGGATAGGGGCACTGTAAAGATCCGAACACAAGCTATGTTCATAGAGCCCTCCCTCTATGCCAAACAGCTTTGTCCTGCGTAAGAAAAGTACACATTTAAAACAACCAAAGACCTGATAGAACAATTGACAAGCGCCAGGGGGAAGAAAACACTGAATCTGTCTAAAAAGAAGCATATAAGTATTGTATGATTGTTGAAATGCTAAACAATGAATAATACAGACGGAGAATCATATGAAAAGGTTGTAAAACTATCAAGAAAACTCACCTCTGATGCAAAATTCACAGGAAATAATCTGCTCAAAATTCATCCAAATCTTTTACACAAACTTGCTGCAGTTATTGTGTTCACTATTTGGGTTCATTGTAAAGTTCATCAGTTGTCCTGCACTGTTATTGTTGAATATAACATGAAATAGCCATAAAATATGTCACTGGTCTCTGTCATTTTAGGTTCTTATCACGCTGGTGTTTGTTCGAGTATTCATTTTTCTACTAAGTTTGGTTTTAATTAGTTATTTTATACTATAAAAAGGGGGTTTGACGTCATGATTGACAGCTGTGTGCACCAATTGGTGTGCTCACTGTCAATGGCACTGCCCACGACTGGTCAGATAGGTGTATGGGCCGGAATTCGATATTGCAGAGATCACTACTCTGGCTCCAAATTATGTCACTGGCACAGGATGGCAGCAGCTGTATTCAAGATATTTTGGCTTCCGTTTTTGTACAGTGGGAGGAAGTGGAGACGTGTCCACATACTGTATGTACTGTATGTGTTGTGAATCTAAATCCATCTGTGGCCACACAGAAGAACTGCTGAGCTGTATGGCTGACTGCACATGTGCATCCTTTTATCAGGTCTCTAAAGGCAGTTTTCTAAAGCCTGTGGATTTGGGTTTTTTCTATGTGCTGTCATCTTTTCCCAATAATACTGAAACCAGAAAATATCTGTTTGGCCAAAAGAAAGGACGTCTTGAAACGCTGTGTTAAAGACGCCACCATGGGTGAAGGGTGAATGCTCAAAATCCCCCAAGAGTCAAACAATAGACAAAAAAATAAAAATGAAACTTCCACATTGGCTTAGAGGAATAGTTTGACTCAATGGAAAATCCCTGTCTTGCTGAGAATTAGATGATAAGATCAATACCACTCTCATATCTGTATGGTAAATATGTAACTTGAGTAACTTCCTGGAGTTTGCACTGGTAACCTAGCAACTGGTAGTGGCCAAGAAAAGCAGCTTAATATTTGCTGTCCCAACATGAGAGTGGTATCAATCTTTTCATCTAACTCTCAGAAAGAAGACAAAAAAGCTCATTTCCCAAAAAACTGTTGCTTTAAACTTTAAGCCAGGGTGATGGGTGATGGCCATTTGCTTCCAGCAGATAAAATCAACTGTAAAAGCAAAATCGGATCACAAGAAGCATTTAAAATGCATGTCTATGCCAGGTGTCAAATGCAACTAGATCTAATCTGTATATACTTATGAACATTAGCTTTAAGTGCATTGTTGCTCATGCTAGTCTTCACACAGCACTTGACCTCATCGTCACCTGTTGTGATTTTTGATTTGCACTAACAAAGACCTCTTAGCCTTTCAGCACCTCATTATCACAACACCTTGCCCGAAGCACAGGCCAGTCACATCTTTTAATTTAAGCTGCACTCATCCAGATTACGCATGTTTTTTCAGCACTGTTGCACCTATAATTAACACAGCTATTTAAACATTTGCAACTGGGAGCTGACCAGTAGCTATGCTGTTAGTCAGTGATCAGCAAGTGCATCTGCACCAGCAATACCCTGGTGTTAACGCAGATAGCGAGTTCTCACACACCACGACCCCAAATGAGAGTGCCAGGAATCCGCTTCACACCCAGGCAGCCATTAGGACCCAGGGCGTGATGGGCAATCATCCTCACTAAACCAAAATAGAGCTCTGCTTCCTACTAATCCAAGATGAACAGGTGCTTCTATTTAAAGGACCAAATCCTCTCCAATCCACCCAATGGAATCCCAACCCTCCTTTCTTCTCTCCCACTCTCCACTGTATATGTCCCCCCCCCCCCTTTTTTTCTTCCGTGTTTCTGCCTTTCCAGGATTATGGGCAGAGAAACAAAAGCACTGGGTCCTGAATGAGCTGTGGAAATGTGCATGAGGAAAACCACTTAAGAAACCAAAGCTTTCACCACCCTTTCCCCTGAGAGAGTGCCAAAGTGTTTGACTGAGCATGCTATTTTCAAATACAATGGTGAATTGGCACTTCTCATTCAATTTATTACAACAGTTTTCTATACATCAAGTCAGTAAAGCCTAGAAATGATTGCTAATAAAAACCAGTACACCCATATATGCTTCAAGGCCTGAAATGGCCTGAAGTGGTCTAAGAAACATGACCATAGGCATGTAAAATGAGAATATAGCATAGCATAAATACAGATCAGATTTTGAAACTTATATTAAGACCAAGAGTCGCCATAGTGAGAAGGACAGCGCATACAGGAGCCAATTTTAACCCTTACTCAGAGCTGGACCTAGTTAACAAGCAGCTTGGTGGCAGCGTGTCCCTGTCTATGTCAGGAATAGAAAAAGGTGTTTGTTTTCCAGCTGAGCAAGGTCATGATATAATGAAAGTATTTCTGAATGGGCTGAGTTTTTCTTGGCTCTATCATTCTGCATTATATGCACTTCTACTTCTTGTGTAAGACGTTGAATCAGTAACAATTAGGGCCGCAAAGAGTGGAGATTTCCTTGAACCTAGACTGAGGAAACATCTAGGGAAGTTCAAACAGAGTGCTAAGACAACATGGATGACAGAAGCGGGTTGGAACAGGAGGAGGAGGAGGTGGAAGGAGAGAAGGGGGTTACAAGATTTACTTTCCACTCTCCTTTGTTTTCTTTGAATTCAAGGCCTCTCAAAAAACTGAGAGGCCCGTCAAGCAGCGCAACACCTGGCGGACACTGAGTGACGGGACAATATGGTGCGAATCTGGCTTCAACAGCAGCCACAAGACAGATTGATGGCACCCTGCAAGTGCAGGATCATCACGGCAAAAGCACAGTACGGCAAACCAAAGCTCTCATGAAAGCAGCCGAGTTTGAGCTTTGCTAATTATAATTTTCCCCCTGGGGCAGAAACCAATTTGTCTCGTTTTCAATACCACAAAGTTTCCCCTATCACGCTGACAGAAAGGCTCGGGGCACTGTTTGAAAAGCTGTAATGAAAACAATTTCTTCTAACAACCAGTGGGGTCTGGATTCAGCCTTGAAAAATGCAGGGAGTAATCCCTCCACTCCTATCGCTGTAAGTGGGTGGAGGAGCCATGGAACAAGCGGACATAAATTCTATTGTAGCAGTCCAAATGTGTTATGTTGTTAAAGGGGGAATAAGGTTGACAGGCCCCTGGGGCTAGTCTGGGGAGCCAGCTATTCACACGAGCACAATCACGACCTTTCTAAATATGAATTTTGTACAGCCTGTGCGGTCTTGGCTTTTGTTGCGGACACAATGTGACATGCATGGACTGCGTCGGCTCAGCGACATACAAAAAGAAGGAAAAGGCCGGGGGTACCTGAGTGTGGGACAGTGTTCCTGGCTTTCTTAAAAGCTCTCGTTTTCTTTCTGCGGCCTGACCTGATGAGTTCACCATAAAAAACTGAGCGGTACATAGTGATGACTTGGGTTTAACGGTTCTTATTACTGTATGTGCTAATATTCAACATGCTTTTGCCAAAAAAATACAAGTCCCCATTGTTTTCCATAGAAGTCTATCCTCATCAGTCTGAAAAAAAACTATGAAAAGGCATCATGAGAAACTAAAGCTTTCAATAAAACCAAGAGAAATTCAATCATCTATTTAAAAAAAAAACAGACAAAGAGTCTACAGCCATGCGAGCAGCTCTGTGAAACTGTAGTTAAGCACTGGAAAGGTTTAAGCTAAATGCTAATAGAGAAATGCTAACATTTTCACAAGAATAAAGCTAATTTGCAGATATTTAGCAAGTGTTATGTTGCATGTTCACCACCTTAATTTAGCTTGATAGCATGCTAACATTTGCTTATGAGCACTAAATACTAGACCTGTTGATAAAACAACAATGATATATATCACGATATAATTTTCCTTAATAGTATATAAAATTTTGATAAACCCTCCATATAATTAAAACACCAAAAGGCCCTCAATGGGGATGCGGTAATGCACCTTAAACGCCAATTTCCACCTGCCATTAACCAGAAAAAGAAGAGCAGCAGCAGCAGATGAAGAAGAGGAGCCCGGCCAGTAATGTACATGATACCTTTATAACGCTACAACGTCAATCAACATGCTCATAAAGTCACTTTTAGAATGATTGTTTCTGTCTACGGATAACAGCACAGCGCTGCCCACAACTGAGGCTGATGGAAAAGTCAGTGGCCTAAACTGATGGGTGCCAATGGCCCATTCCCTACTTCCTAACCCCCTACTTCCAGCCCCCTTGATTGGAACACCACTATCTTTGAACCAGGCCTTCATAAAGTTTTGTGTCCACAGACAGTCAGACAGACATAAACATCTGTTAAAATACTCAAAGCGGCTTCTTGTTCCCACAACAATAGGTATCACGAGAACCATATTGTGCCTTAGCATCTGTGGTCATTCATGATACTTATCTGATATTCAGTACAAGACAAAAAGGGGCTATCATATCATTCAGTTAAAAAGCAGTACGTTAACACTGTCAGCTAAGCCATACTAAGGCTGCGTATGCTCTTATGGTTCTATAAAGTGCAGTTAATAAAATCATCCTTTGAACTGCTTGTCTAAGAGTTAAAAGAACCATCTGGGAGGGAAAAGTTGGGACCTATTAAAGCCAAGCCCATCCCAACATCCCTGGGGCTAAAGATTCATTCTCAGATCCAAAAGACTGGAACTCATCAGTGAGGAGGAGTTGTGGCGCTGCACCCTTCATAGTTTGGCAGAGAAACACTCAGCACTTTGTGCCCATACTCTTTCTTCTGGTGCTGAATCTCAGTGACACAGAAGCCCTGCAAACGTCCACCTGGAGAGAGAACGATAGCCAGGCAGAGAGGAAACAGGTGGCGTGATGCTCTAGGGTTAGGACATGAAAGAGTGGACATACTATCGTTAGGTATCAGCAGGTACCAAAGTGGAGGAAGCTATCATAGCTTATCAGCTGTGTTTCCCCAGCCATTGTTTATTTATCACCCTCTGTTTAGAGTGTACACTGCTCCACCTAGGAAGAGTGGTTTGCAGAGAGTCATGAGACAAGAGTTACTGGTATGTCTCATAAATAAATTGTGTGAACTGTGTTGAATAATGGCCAATAATGACCTCACAAAACACGTTTTCTTGAGTTATGACAAAAAAACAACATGTTTTGTGAGGTCACAGTGACCCTGACCTTTGAGCCCCAACTTATTATTATTAGTTGATTCTTGATTCCAAGTGGACATTTGCGCCAAATTTGAAGAAATTTCCTCAAGGTGTTGCTTAGATATTGTGTTCAAAAGAATGGGAAGGACACACAGACGGAAAACCGTGAAACATGATGCCTCCCGCAAGATTAGCTGTGCAATCCAATATTAATGGTGTTGATTATTCCATTTTCCATATGAAACATGCAAATACAGTATGTGAGTCAAAATAGGCATAACAATAACACTGATGATTGTGTCACACGTTATTTAAAAAAGACTGCACACAAGAGGCAAGTGTACCTTTGCATAAGTAGTAAGTGTAAGTACTTGCTTCTTTCTTTGGGTACATCTACAGAATATTTAAAAAACAAACACACTGCTAAGTGACAATTAAATCTTAATATGTCAGTTTGCTGAGGCAACATTCTGTGAAAATCTAATAACAGTAGAACGAGGCAATAAAAGATTAAACGAACTGGAATGCTTTAGACACGTCTCTAAATAAGTCCTACCCACAAATTCATCTCGTTTTAGTTTCTTACAGCCGAGACCTCAGCTGACCAGCCAGCACAGACAACACTTTGCTCAGCTCCAGTTTGTAACAACACGCCACTTGAGTGCTGCCCTTTTGCAACATTATCTGTGAATGATGAGCCAGATCCACGCTGTTCTGCTCACCAGGCCTCAGACTGAACAGTATACTTGTTGTGACTACTACATGAGGCCTGACACCATCAGTATGTCCCATGACACTACATCAGCAGGCTGAACCTCTGATGAGAAGTGATTACGAAAGGATCGACAAACGGGACATGTGAGACTGTTGGTTTTGTAGCCAGTGTATGAAGTACAGAAATGCATGCATGAACAATATGAGTAACGCCAAGCTCTCCTCTCTGTGAATCCAGTGCAGCCGAAACACACTGAACGGTTTCACACGATCCAGTTGGATGTAACAGGATGCAGAGGGCATTTTCTGATCCTCCCAAAGAAATAATTCCCTCAGCTTTAACTTTCACTTACTCCCCAGGTCTTGGCAGGCATGAGGTCGGGCAAAGGGAGGCGCCATGAATGAGAATTTTTCTTTTGGATTTTTCCTCAGTGAATAAAAGGTTCAAGGAGCAGTCTCTGTACTCTGCTCTGCTACTTCCAGGACTTTGCTAGCTCTCTCTTCCCTGCAGTAACCCGGCCATGACTCCACCATGCTTTGCTTTTCCCCCCTTACTTCACAGAGAGCAAACAGTGTGTGGATATCATCTCTTTTAAAGCTCCACATCTTGTCACAGAACTCTTTACAACACCATGTATCACTTGAAATCTCTTCTCTCCAACTTCCCAGTGATTCTGGTTGTTACAGTCTGGCATTCTTGACATATAGGTGCTGAGAACTCACTGTAGTTTCCTCTAAGAGTATCAGCTCACTGCCTTAAATGTTACAATAAAAGCCAAACACTTTATCCGACTCCAACCACCTCCCTTCTGGCAGAACATGCAAGACTTCATTTCATTTTCCATCAGATTTAAGGAGATTGAATCAGCAAAGGGATTCCTTGAAGTGGAAGAAAGTGAAGTGAGCTTTTGGCTTCATGTCAGATGTTGACGGTGGGAGATGTGGAATACAGATGGTGCGCTGAAATTATTTTTTAGCAGTGCAAAAATAAATATGTAAAAATTGCGTCTGCCAAAGTAATGCAGCTTTTCATGGAGTAGAAAAATGACGAGAAGATTCAATTCTCGTTCAATTTGTGACAGTGACAGCCAGCCAGCCATAAGAGACACACTGTGAAATCTCTACTCCACTTGGCTAAGATGGTGACGGTGTGTGCGCGTGTGTGTGTGTGTATGTATGTGTGTGTGTGTTGAGGGTGTTACTGGCTCTTCACAACTCACTCTGTGTGAAGGGAGGAGAAATGTCATGTGATTGTAAGCATTTGAAACTGAAATTTTCTTGATGTCTTTCCCCAACCTGGCTGCTATGAAATAAACACTGTTGAAATAACTTCACGCTCCCACTTTCCAGCCAAAAACGATTTAATTAGACGATTATTTCTCTTGTTTACTGGCCCTGTATCGTTGTGTTCAGCAGTTTTCTGACAGTAGCGAGGGGTGGGGGCTCAGTCTCATTCTGTCTGCGGAGAAAAGCAGCAGAGTGGGGTATTAATTGTTCCACTGTCAGCCATGGGCACACATTTCATCCCTTAACCATTAATCATAACGTGAGAGGCAGGCAAAGGGTGCAGGGCCAAAATCACATATGCATGAAGGCAATTTGTAACTCCGGGAATCTGATCGGGAAAAGCACATTTTGATTCCCATGCTAGTGCATATTGGACCAGCAGTGTAAGATTCTCTCTTTTTTCTCCTTTGAGATCCTCAGCAGACCAACACTTTGCTCATCAGTGCATTTCAGACTAACTGGCAGGAAGGGTTTACAGTAAACACACGTATGTGAATGCAGGATCTCATTAAAAACGACCACAGACAGAGCAAAGCCTGTCTCTCTCCACGCAACAATGCTGCCTCTCTTTTTCCGCAAAACCTCCCTGGAGTCGGGATTATAACCAGCGCCGGTCTCTCCTGAGCCATGAATAAAACGAACAGTTCATGAGTCAGAACCTTTTACATCCACACCTATTCATGAGGAGAGGAGAACAGCAGCCGTTAATGGGTGCAGCCTCCACCTCCCTCCCTGGGTTCAATGAATGAATGGAGGCTCTATTGAGCCTGGATGGTCTGTTGCTTCAACCCACAGTGGAAAATATGACGACCCAGCAGCAGGTAGGAGAAAGAGGTTTCTGGGATGGGTGGGAGGTCCCACCACCAATACTTTACACACAGCCACTTGTACTGTGCATCTTTGTAGATGTATATAACCCGGGTGACTTCAAGGTTAAGGGTTCAACGTGTCTGAAAATTTAATGATGCTCTTTGAGCATCGGCAGCAAGGCACGTGCAAATTAGGTCCCAACTGAGGAACTTTCTTAAAGACTCAGAGACATAACCCCCATTTGCACCGGAGGAGCCTAGTTCTGGTGTTGCCTTTTGAACCATAGGGCGACAATTCAGACCAACTTTACTCCTGGATGAAAAAACACATTCATTTGAATGAGATCAGTCCAGTGGTGCAACAGGAGAAAAAAAAATCAACAAAATAGTGTTGCTCAGCAAAAAGGCTTACCTGGGTCAACTTTTGCAAAACCGCCACACGACATTATCTGGAAAGACTAATCAAATATGTTCAAGAGTGAACCAGAAGAGTTAAGTCATGGGCTGGACGTCAATGAGCTGAAACTCACTATAATGCTCCATAAAGCCGTGAGGGAGCAACAGATTCAGGTGATAACTCTCTGTAGGGTCATAGTTGTGACCCTTTCACGCTATCATTTGATAAATTATTGTGATAAAAATAATGATTAAAGAATCTTTATTATGCTCATTTTAAGGTTCCTACTTGTATTTTGTGTTACTTCCTACTAGAACATGTTAACAGGCTTTAATGTTCAAAAGACACTTTATTTTCCTCATACTGTTTTGTACTTGAACACCTGGATTCCCCCTCTGTCAGAAACAACAACTGGTCATTGTTTCCAGGTCTTCTACATCTCTGTGTCTCCGCCCCATCATTGCAGCGCGGTAATATCTGTAACAAAGAATAGCTGCACTTTTTACTATGAAAAATCACTAACAAACGCTCCTAAATACAACCGGACATGTAATCAGCCTGGCTCTACATCAGCTCCATATGATTTGACTGTTATGGAGAAAATTAAACTATGACACTCACATAAAATTATCATACATTTAATCGTTTTTGAATTATTAATTGTACATCATGCAAAAGGAATTGGCAATACTGGAGTTTAAACACCTGGTCCTACTGTTCGCTGTGTAATCTCACACACCTGCAGCATTGGAAGATGCCCTGCTGCATCAAGATACACTTCACATCAACACACATCATCACTCCAGAAACACTAATTTATCATATTTGCTCCTGAAATAACCACATCTGATCTACTGTGCCTTGACTCCTTCTTTTGTTTCTATGGTGTGGCTGGTGTGTGTTGCCCTTTACTTGCTCCTGGATCTTTTAGTGGAAATGCACTAACAGTGAGGTCAAGCACACCCTTGATGACAGTAGAAGTTTATAAAACCTGCACATCTACCCCGCTGTCAAAAGGTCAGTGCAACCTCCTCTTCCCAAGCTCTTGACCTCATCAGGTATGTCCCGATCGTTATCAAACATGCTTGACATTTCTGTTGATGGTTGTAGAGTGTCAGCAGTTGAATAAGCCATATTATCACTCTAACCAGAAACAGAAATGATGCCAATTACTGTGAGGTGTCCTCAGAAAAAATTGTATCTACTGAGTGACTGGCCTTGAGAGTGAAAAGGTCACAGCCGCAGCACAAAGCCAACGACTAATGTTCCCTGAAATGTCCCAATAAGGACAGAAAATTGCTCGTTAAGAAAATAACAGCCAGTACTTGCCTCTCTCACTTTATTATGAATGCAGTGTTACAACCGAGGGGATCAATATTAACTTAGTGCTCATGACAACAATGGCTGCAGGTAATGAACAGCTACAGTGCAGTGTTCTGGTGCAAGCGATTTCTCTGATTCCTGGCAGCTTCTAGGAAAATACACACAGTGCCTCTTGTGTCATCTTCCTCTACTTCCATCCTCCCTCTCTTTCCACCTACCTACACACTTAGGCTTTAATACCAAAGGCTGAGCGAACGTTTGTCCGGCGTTAAAAGCAAGTAGGACTTTGCCTCAAATGTCTCACTCCTCTACAGAGAAATAGCTCTTTGGTCAGAGAGCATCATGACATTTTGACGGCAATAATCTGACATTTTTTCCACAAAAACAACCCACTACATCCTCCGGGGTCTGTGAAAATCAGCAGCACAAAATCTGAGTAATTAATTCACCAAGGACAAACGTTTGACTGTTAAAAAAGTAGGTTACAATGATTTGTTTGTGATATAACTGGCTCATACTAACATTTTTCTTGAAAACAGCTAATCAGATACATTTTGGTGTCCCGTGAGCTCAGTGCTGTTTCAAGGCTTTTCCACACTGCCAACAAAGCAGAGTTTAAAAATTTTATATGTATGTCATTAGCACAGGGGCGGAAATCCCAGGGGGGGACAGGGGGGACATGACTCCCCCTTCAGTAAAGCTGTCCCCCCCCTAGAATAATTTGAGACACAATTAATAATTTTTGAACAATGCGGTAGTATTTATTGGAAACACAATGTAAGCGGTTCTCATTATAATTGTGCAATAATGTGCTATTTAAATCTTAAAAGATTTAGTCCCCCCCTCCCATTGCTAGTAGTGGTATATTCCACACGCTTTCCAACAGACGGGGCTGCTTGGCAGCAGTAACAGCGTGTGGCTGGACCCGCTGCCCACATCGCGCATCACAGGGTAAGATGTACACTCACACAGACACAGTTTAACTTACACAAGTTACAACACATCCCATTTACTGTTACAACAAGCCCCAGGCCCAGGCTGATAATATAAACTGTCTGCAACATTTCTCCCGCATTGTTCAAAAGCTTACTCAATTACGAGTGCTGCTAAGCTAAAAGCTAATGATTAAGCTCAGAGTTTAGTGATAGTCAGAGAGGACAGGAGAGAAAGAAAAGGGAGAGGACAGGAGTCAGTAGCGGAGCGGCTCGTAGCTAAGGGGTACCTGTCTGTGGGCTCTCCACCTGTCAGTGAGACAAACATGAAAGACGTGCAGTCTAACCGACGAGGAGCGGTCGTTACGTGCGACTATTACGCATGATTGTGAGGTGCACAGCGGCAGATCTCACAGCACACTAAACCAGTTTACCAGTTTAATTGCAGGAAATGTTTAGTTGTTAAGCCATTTCTCATATAGACATATATAGACATTCACTCTGCCTGCTGGAGAGATAGAGAGAACATTAAAGCGTCAAATTGTGGTAAAAGTTGCTGTATAAAAGACAGGCTACAACTTTTTTTCCTTGTCCCCCCCTGGAATTATTTTCTAAAATTTTACTGTTTATTCAACCCCGACCCCAACTATGAAATGGGATTTTCGCCCCTGCATCAGCAGACACATTTACACAATCAGTATCAGCAGGTTAAATTCAAATGTGCTGTTTTTAGCCTGTAAAACCTGAGAAATTAATTGCACCCTAATGGGATTATCTCACTCAGGCTTGGCAGACAACACTACACTGTGACACACTTCATTTATCTTAATCACTGCATCAACTAGCATCCTCAAATGTTATGTGTTTAATTTATTGGAGGCCATTTTATACAGCTATCCATCTCCCCTAACAGTCACACCATCCGTCCTCGCCTTACCGAGAAAAGCAAATTACTTTTCAGAGACAGTGGAGGAAACAACATGACAGGCTTTGGATCCCCCGCCCTCCGTCTCCTACTACCAATCTAACATTAAAGTGACCTGTCAACTTGTGACTATAAACTGTTCTTTCTGAAATATGCCATCCCTTCATCTCAGCCATCGCCTCATCTAACAGAGAGCCTGGTCTTGTTGCAATTGTGCACAACAAAGACAAAAAGAGTTTCCATTGAAG
This sequence comes from Epinephelus awoara, assembly GCA_035609425.1. NCBI lineage: Eukaryota > Metazoa > Chordata > Actinopteri > Perciformes > Serranidae > Epinephelus > Epinephelus awoara. The sequence goes on from CM069302.1 coordinate 32,866,838, forward strand.
GCTGTGAAATATTTATAGCTGCTGAATGTAAGAGGAACTTGTTCTATTTCAGTCGGACTGCTGAAGTGCCATTTAACAATATGTAATCAGCACACATTCAGGTGCATGTGTACACTTAAGTACTTTTCAGACTATGCCACTACAAGATGCTTTGAATTTTTCTAATCATATACTGTATTAGAGCTAGGTCAAGCACCTTGTGATATTTGATTGGGCCCTCTTGCAAATTTAACCTTCAACACCAGCTACTGTGCAAACATTGATTGGCGTTAGCATTGTGTCTCACAGTTCAATAATCCTAAAATTAATTAGATGTGGACAACACATCAAAGCATATGTGCACTTGTGTATTGGAGTGATACACTGCTGCAAACCATAAAGAGGTATCATTATATCACACAAACAGCAGAAGCCTAAAGACCCCCTTAGTTAAATGAGTCATGCAAACATTGTCTCAGTCAAGGATTGTTTAGGATTGGGTTGCACTAGGTATGATTAAAGTTCCTAAGACTGCTTATCCTGATTTACTTAATAGGGCTGCACCATTAAAACATAAAGAATGTCTTCTCTACTGAAGATTTAAATAAAGTGCAAATTGGTTGGTAGACAGCAGCTGTTGATCCATCCAATCAGATTTTTGGGGCCATTTGTTAAACTTAACAGCCAGTAGTATGTAAAAGTAAAAAAAAAAATCAGTTACTTATTTTGTTTTAAATGCACACATGAAGAAATGTGTATGTTCTAAAGTAAAGCTCTCAGTGTCCCTGTCCCTTTCAGATTTTAAGGGGCACACGCCGAGTACAACGGTCATATTTTACCCTCCCCAAAACAACCACTGTCCAATTCTACATTGGCAACCGTAACTAGGCATGGGAGGCCTTTGAAGCTTTCAGAGCAAGAAAAAAATGGCCAAACTGTCTGCATATGAAACAAGAATGTCCAACAGTCGATATCCTCAATGTTTAGAGGGGGGTGTTGTATTTTTGCTTTCCCAAAGCCAAAAACACAAGAGGAGAAATGTTGGGTAATGGATTCAGTGAAGACTACAAAAACTCTTTCGTCTGCTTCAAGGTAAGACGCTAACTAACGTGAGCTAGCATGGCATGTTTGCAAACAAAGACGACTGAATATTAATTATCATTTTTATGTTTTTACTTTAAGTTAGGCCAAACGGTAGAATTACATCTCCTACTTGTGTCACATGATGCCACGGGGCCCAAAGCGACTTTTTCCCCATAGGCTTACATTGGGAAAGAGACATCTGTAAATCAATGGATACATTTTTGAGCATCGTAACCCTCATAAAATGATTCATTCAACTATCAGGATTTGATCCATTCAGTCCGATAACAACTGAAAAGTCTAGCAAGATTAAATCATTTTATCCCCATTCAGTTTATTGTTGGGCCAAACCAGAAGTAGCTGGCTCAGCCAGTGGAAGTCTTTAGTGCATTTTCTCTATTGGCCAAATGATGCGGAAGCAGCACCGATAATTGGTGTAATTATCTACCGCATAAATAGAGCTTTTTGGCTTGAATGAGGCCCCGCCTCCAATGCTGTATCTAGGTCTCTTAATACATCCAAGGTGCATGGCAGGTCCCCAGGAGGTGTGCCAGTCTTGCGGATGCAGATTTTCATAGAAGCCAAACAATGGGAATTACAGTGTCCGAGTCCGTCACATGATGCCATTTGGCCCCAAACCCTTTCCCCATAGACCAACATTGTGAAAGAGATATCTGTTAATAAGTGGATACACTTTTTTGAGTGTAACAATGCCTAGCCACATGACTCACTTTACCATCAGAATTTGATCCATTCAGTCCGATAACATTTCAGAAATCCAGAAGAGCCACATGATTGAATCACTTCATGGTAATTAAAGTTAGCAGAGTGCTAAACCGCAAGTAGCCAGCTCGGCCGGCATAAGTCTGTGCTGCGCTTGCTCTATGTGCCAAATGATGCGGACGCCAATCACCCGGCTAATTTCATACAAGGCAGTTGAACGTTTTTGACCTCATGCACCACTGAACAACTTTCATAGGAATGAACGGGTCCCACCTTTAATGCTTTATCCAGTTCTCTTTACACATCAATAGCGCACACATGTTTGGAAAGCCTGGCAGGAGAGGCATAAAATAGGTAAATGTCTGATAATGCAAACCTAAATGATGTTTTTTGCCATTAAGTCTAACATTATTAGCAGGAAGTTGCATAAAGTATGTCATGCTCTATGGTCATGCTGTGTTCTTTTTGTTTAATGCAGTTTAAAATAATCCCAGTTGACACTGTTATTCCAGAGCTTCTGGCTCAAGTGCCCAGTCAGGAGGTATCTCAAACATATGTACTACCTTTAATACAAATATACTGTATATCAGCCAGCCAAACCACAGTTGTCAGTTGGTCCAATCAGCTATGCAACAATTACTCCTGACAGTTAGTCTATTCAGTAACAACTAGTGTCTACATAAGAACCAGTTTGCTGGCATGTGGTGCAACCTGTTTTAATTTAGTCTGTATGATGTCTAAATTTTCTACACTTACATAGTAACTAAACTAAGTTTCAACAGCTGCTGCAACTGTCTCCAGTTGCTCGTCAGTATAATGGGCAGTACACACACTCATAGCAGCCAGGTAGTGCTAAATTAAAGGCTGGTGAGCTATGCCCTCCTTACACCCTGATGGCATGGCAACGAGGTAAAACTGGACTGCAGTCCCTCCACTTAAAATGCTACAAACTAACTTTAGGGGGTGGTTTATCTTACACTGCTTTCATGCTGCCAAAGATAGTGTTTCCGTTATTCCTGAAGACATCCATACTAAATATGTACGCCCTCTAATGACGGCACTTTGGATAAAAGCAGTACATTACAGTACCAGGAGAGTGCCTACATATTTGGTATGGGTGGTTTGGATAAAAGCGTCCATTAAATAGCAGATAATATTGTATAAAGCAGCAGAATGTGCTGATACAATGGGCTGTAATAGGAACGTAATCAGTGTGCTGTGATTATGTGGGGCCAAGCATCCCATCCTGCAGGGATTAGTCAGGGAAAACTAGGCCTTGTATTCACTGTCACCTTGCCATGACTTCACACCTTTTTATAGCTGTGACAGGTCACAGTTCACACACACACACACACACACACACACACACACACACACACACACACACACACACACACACACACGCAAACACACGCACACAGCTGCATAGCCACAAAACCATGACAAGCCTTAGTTAAGCGCCTTGCCCTCAGTTTGCCCCTCTATTGTGCGCAGCTTGTTTTGTAAACTCCTGTGTGTGTTTGTTCTGTCTATTGAACCTGCTTGGTCTCACAGAGAAAGAAATGTCAGTGCATCTTTGTGTTTAAATGCCCATATTTTCGAGCTTAGCACGAACTGAACAGTGTGCTGCCTTTCTTCTTAACGCTGACTCTGCTTCTCTGTCCACCTCAAAGCTCACCTCTGCCCTGTCAATCTAATAAAACACCCACAGCCCCATGCCAACGGGGATGTCGCTGTTTCAAGTGTGCTGACACTCTCATAATGAGTGCAACAATTTTGTGCCGAGGTCGACTTGACAAAAGAATGGAGAAAAGCCATTAAGCTGATGTCAAAGGCTTGCGAATATGAAGAGTTGGTGTTCAACCAGGAGGCAGATAACCTGTGCTTCTCTGAAGTGCTCACACACACACACACACACACACACACACACACACACACACACACACACACACACACACACACACACACACACACACAGGCCTGACACTACAACAATTATTCATTCCAGACCCATGACAGCAGGTGCCAATCTCTCTGCATTATTAAATGAAAAGCAGTGGACTGAAAAGAAGGCGGTGGTACCTGCAGTTTAAAAGTCGTCCAATTTGCAAAGAGCGACGCTCGTAGCAATCAATTAGCTGTTTCAACAGCAACAGTCATTTCAATGCAACATTACCCGGCTTCACTAAAGAGCCAATAAATGATTTGAAACCCATCCAAAATCATCATTTTAAATGGGGTTAGCGTGGAGCTTTGGAAATAAAATCTATTATGTAGCAGCAACAAAGGTTATCACTGCAGCTCAACGCCTGCTGTAAGATTTTATTTTTCTCCACGGGGAAACACAAACTGTAATTGTGCTGATAGTCTTGTTTATATGGTGCGAGTTGTTATGCATTTTGTTAAGCCTCCCCCCCAACCACCACTACCACCACAATCAGCAAACCTAATTTGCTCTGTGTGACAGCAAAGATTTGAATTGGTGTTTTGTACCTTGCAGGAATGAAGTGTTGGCCTCAGAACAACATTATCTTATTCATGTGGTGAAGTACGGGACAAAATGTTACATCAACCTGCTACTGTTCAACCTTAGCAAAGCAGTGTCCAGTTTCTCCAGCTGCCACTGTTTTTCCAGGACACTCAGTTTATACATGATAACCAGCAACTGCCACCAAAGTGTGTGTGTGTGTGTGTGTGTGTGTGTGTGTGTGTGTGTGTGTGTGTGTGTGTGTGTGTGTGTGTGTGTGTGTGTTTATTTGTGTAAATGTATAAGCATGACTTGGAGCAGATGTGTGTTGGGGATGTGAGCATCAGCCGTAACAATTTTTTGTCAAATCACTTAGTCAAATGTTCAGTAAAGAAACAGTACTTAGACTTAAATATTTTGTTATGGCTATGTGGTGATGATACTAATATATCCCAATTTCAAGCTCTGAAATACCAAAATCATAGCTAATAGTACAGTTCAAACAAATTCACATGTGCAAGGGGAGAGGTGTATGTGAGTTTTGGTATAAAAAGTGTAACCGCCTAGACTGTGGTGTCTAGAAGCAGACAAGCCTTCAGCATAGTCCTGATCCTCACCTCCTGAGTCAGTATCCGGTGTTGGGACCAGGCCTCTGCCAGCTGTGGCATAATGTAAGCCTCATTAGGCGCTGGCATCAAAGACACTGGCAGAACCCGAGCAACAGAGTGCTGCTAAGACACTCCATTTCCTCTGAAACGCAGCAGGTGTAAGAGGAGAACAGAGGACTGATCTCAATTATAGGCAAACGAGGAAGTCTGCAATATTCAAATTGATTTGAACTGGGTTGTGTCACAGCTTCTTAGAAATGTCTTTATAACCTCAGCATCCCAGAATCGATTATACACTGGTATTTTCAGTACGGTCTGCCATGACTCAGCAAAGGTGAGTGTTATTGGTGGTAATATAAAGCCAAGTTTAAAGAGGTTTTCAGAAATGTTCTGTACTTAGAGTTGACTTTGACAACCTCAGGATTCATTGTTAGATATGAATACAGTGTCTGGCTCATCAGCCCTTTCACATCAATCAGTACAAGATTTCTACATACAAGATGTATCTCTTATTATTTTTCAGCCGTATAACACAGTTAAAAAGCAGAAGAGCACCGTCGGCCTTTCACAGCTTTCTGAGGAAACACGTCAGCAATATTTTAATCAAACGTAAAGCTCTACGGGCCTCGTTTGCTTTGATGAGGGCCACCTTTTTTTTCTGATTTGTATTTTTGAGGTTGAGCACCCACTTGGAACGCACACTTACTGCCTCTTTTGAGCCTTACAGTTCTATAAGTGAAATGGATAAGTCATTATTTCAGGTTTTCCTATGAAAACACTAAATTCATCCTACGAACAAGCCTGTGTAGGCAAAGCCTTCCTTTTTCCTCTGCATCATAAACCAGAATGTCACTTTTTCAGTTCAAATAATTTAGCTAGTTCAGATTAATTAATCTAAACACAACCCATATAGGATAAAGCACCCCAAGAATACTTCCACACACTCCTTCTTAGATGCTTCAGTGTCGTGATTATCTGAGCAGCATGGCTTTGCTCAAGTGTCCTCCTTCACTTTTGTTTATCGATAGGTTAATCTCTATAAACAGATTCTGCATATAAGATTTTGGTATTGGAGGTGTTCTCGTTTCTTGTTTGTAGTCCGTATATAGTCCAAGTAGTGTTGACCAATTGCATTTGAACAGCAGGTAAGCAGTCCGCTGGGAGAGGTGGAACGCACTGGTTAAAATGCCATCTTGCAACTCATCACTATCATCTGGTAATGATTTAGCTTCATATTACTTTCTTTAAATTGATCTGCATTTATATGCAGATATCTTTGTATAGAGATTAACTGCAATGACCGGCGCATGAAAGAGGAATTCTTGGTAAAAGTCACATGACCAGCTGTTGAAGTAAATTACTGAGCTGCTTATGGATGAAACTGTACTGTATTGTTGTAGCCCATTTGTAAAGGTTTACATTTTCAGTAGGTGACACTGGCTTGGGTCTGAGTCCCAGAGGTTTAAAAAAATTAAGGGACGGGCTAACTTATCATTGATTTGGTGATATTTATACATGATTTTTGCCAATAGGAAAAATATAAAATTATGCCAACCTTATTCTTTAATATTTGGAGGCAACTTCACCAACGTACAAGACTGATCCGAACCCAGCCTACATTCCCAGATCAGTGTGTGTATCTGTGCACACGCAGTTCCAGGAGCATGAAGCGCTCTCGTGATGCACAGGTGTCATCAGCACAATCACTTCCCCACTTAAGCCCAGGCCCATCTGTTCCATTCATACCCAGTGGAGACCAGCCAACTGATGATCATCAGGTGCTCAGACCTTATGCAAGGAGGAACTCTGAGGATATGAAATTTATCAGTTCATGATATCGCCAAGAAGTAAACGTCTCCACCAAGATGCTTTAGATTTATTAATGTTTGCACTTCCCTTTACCTGATGATGTATTTGGCTGAAGTGTTCAAGTGGAGCAAGATAAAAAGTTCATCAGAGCTGTTTGCTTGGTAAACTTGCCAAGCCGAGTCTGGCTCTTGGGTTTGTACACATGGAAGGGTGATAAAAATGTCCTCTGGATACAGTTTGAAGATAAGGGCTGGCAGGCGGCCAGCTCAGTGAGCCCAAAAAGCTACTGAGATTCCTGAATCTCACGGCCAAGTTAAACTCCTAAATGCTCCCAGCAGCAACACTTATAGTAAAGTACTGGTCCCAAAACAGCTGTGTTGTTCTTTTAAATAAGAAAATCATTTTTGATCCATTTGTCTGTAGAAAAGTGCAGGAGGAAAAGTAGATTGGAAATGAACATAAACTGCAACTATGAGTCCATAGTTGCTGATTGACAACTAACTGCCTTTTAGCCCTGTTACCCATTTCAATGAGAGAGCGCTGTGCTCCAGTTACAGGGGGGAGTTAAAAATAGGTCTCACTCAGTCACCACTTAGCCTGGCAATGTGGAGAGCAGATTGTAAATGAGCACAGTGAAGTGCCTGAATGGCAGCCCTTGACGCTGGCTCTCCGGGCTCTGACACACACACTGAATGTAAAGCAGTAACACACACTGCTCACGATTGAGCAGTAAGCACACTTATCATGCATTAAGGGTCTGTATGTAGGGCAGATAAGGACAACGACAGCTGTTGTTCTGAAAGAGTGTGAAAATAAATTATGCTTAGCTGTATAGTTAGACCTCTGCACGCTTTGCTGGCATCTTCGTGGCACTTCTATACTAAAACTTTACTCTTTCTTTTCTCTTGGAGGCATGTGAAGCAGCTGAACACACGTCACTCTCTGTAACAGTGTTTGACAGATGATGAGCACCCAAAAGTCACTAAAAAGTGGCTAAACAGTGGTTACAGACTGACGAGCGTCTGGCAGAGAGCCTCGTAGTTGAGGCGTTGCCTGACACTGAGGGGTGAAGTGGTTCCTCTGGGCTATAGGGAATGTGACAGACAAATGCGTACTGCACCTCTGTGCATCCAACTAATCTTGTTGGTTTATTAGAGCTAATCTACCAACAAATGACAACTAACACATTCCACTGCAGACTCTGGTTTCGAAGCGGATCATAAACTTGAATATAAGCAGAAGCTCAGAGCTGTTTCTCTGTATCTTTAATGTGCCATCTTTGTTTAAGTAACTGTATCAACTTTAAATCAGGTTTAATTGGATTTTCTGGCTACTTTAGGGCAGCACATCAAGCCCTAAACACATTTACATATTGTATTATCTTAAAAAAGTTAATACGGCTAATGCATTAGCAAACAGTTTCTTATTTCCATAACCTGCTGATCCACAGAAACGTTAGCATTAATTTGGAGTAGTCTTTCTGGATACCTAACGATTGCTAATCCAATATTCACTTTCATTTCAGCTCTGTTTTTGTCTCCACCAACTCCTGACAAATATCTCTGACTCATTAGCAGCTAAATGCTTAACTATGCTTACTAGCTCATCGCCAATTAGTTTTCTGTTCCTTAGTGCTGGGCAGGTGGTGTAGAGTGGGTTTATCAGAGCTGTTTTTGCTAAAAAATAAAAGCTGCTTGTAGAGCTTGGAAACAAGGTTGATGAGAGCGTTCAGAATGAACCAAAACAGCCGAGTCATGGCTCAGAAAACCAAAATAATGGGCTTAAAGGTGCTAAAATGCAGCATAGAGCTGAAGGGAACTGTGATTGGGGGATAATTCTGGTGGACTCTTCACTTTCAGGTTATAGGTAGTCATTTGACCCATTGTTAATATAAAAATATCGATGAGTGCAACTTAAATATTTTCCATTTGTTCTTTTTTGTAGCCTCTAGCTGTTTAACTTATTACATCACAAGATCTTTTAAATTTAATCATATGAATTTATAGTAAATCATCAACTATGGAGTAGAAAAAAAGGAGTCAGCCATTTTCTCTGCCTTTATTAACTTTTTCCATTGTATAGTCTCAGACTATATCAGAAGGTAATTAGCTTGTGCTTTATGCATAACCCATTAGAGGGAAGATCAATACTCCTGCTCATTCTGCCTGTGCTTCATTAAGCGCACCACGAGGCATCACCTCGACAGGGCTTGAAAAATGTGTTGGCAGCACCAGCGGCCTCCCTCCCAGTAGACGCTGCTCTCGGGTTAGATCCACATGTCTGCAAACATTCTGCTTCAAAACACAAGTTTGCTTCAGAGGCAAACAGGATCACATGCTGGCTGCTCCTGCTAACCCACAGGCTGAGTCGCATTGAATTTTAACCCCGCGAGCCGCAGAGAAGCGATTATACAGTAATCATACTAATGAAACGCATAGAGGTGCAGAGGGTCACGGTGTACAGCACTTTTCCTGCAGCCATGCTTAATGTCCTTGCCTAATCATAGCTGTTTTAAGAAAGCACTTAAAAGTTCACAGACTGTGTGGAACAAAAAAAAAAGGTCTGATTAGGCCTTTAATGTCTAAAGCATCAAAGTCTTTTATGCTGCAACATGTGTTTTTTGTCATTGTAAATGTACTGTGTGTGTAGATGAGGTGCGAGGTCATGCCAAGCTACAAAGCTGATGGGAGGACGTGACCCAGAGCGTGACCCAGAGAGTCTATTAGCAGCACCGACCTGCTTCTATGCTGCCATTTGGCCTCAAGTCGCCTGATTCAAATGGTGGGCTGCAGGCTGAGCTAATGTTACTCTGATGTACAAACAGTACTGATATCAGTTCCTGGTTGAAAGCTAGATATTGTCCATTCCCTGAAAGCCTCATCTGATATGACAGATTTGATACAGTATATATGATTTCATATACTGCACAGTTTGTTAATGCTACGCCAGTGATCTCGGAAGCTTTCCAGCTGAACTGACTCTAATGTGCTGTTTTGCTAAGGAACAGTACAAATGTGTGTAAATATGTTGCTATTTTTATCCTTTAATTTAACACAGCATGCATGTTGTGTAATGGAAATGCCATTTCAAACGCATTTTTTTCTCTGCCAAGAAATTATATGCAAGCACTAAATGCTTGAAATTTTCTGGCATGAAAATGGTTACATTTACACATAACAATGCAACTGAGCTAAACCCAAAATCCTATCAAAATTTAACGTCTCATTAGGAGGCAAAAGAGGTATTTGTACATGTCCATATTAAGATACATTTATCGCACTTTAACATGTTAGACATGTAGCCTGCTTCTACCAGATGTGGTTGTTCTATATGTCACAGACCTTAAATAGAATATTTGGCTATTTATCTACTGAACGTATGCATACTTTCACATACACCCATTTTTGGACATATTCAAAGATATCCTAAAGTACACTATATGGACTTTATTTTTATCCCATGTGAAAAGTCTCTTCCTGCTTGTTACCATAACAAATATGAATTACTAAGATTTACAGAGTGCTGACAGTGGCGACAGGCAAATTTGTTAAAGTCAACATAACTAACATCATGACAGGACCCTGAAACTGTGAGACAGATGTTTTGGTTTACATTAGTGAGGGTCTAAAAATATAATTTTCTGGGCATCTACAGCAGAAGCAGGAGGCTGATACACGGACACGTATTCCTCTTCTGTTTTCTCGCATATCTGCACCAGTGCTCTCCTGTTCCAGCTGCCACCACACCTCAACCCATGCCACATGAAAGCAGGCTCCACGTGCAGCTGTCGTCACAATCCCTGTCACCCCCTGCTGAGGGACAGGCCTTTTCTCAGCCACTCCAGACACAACACCAACTCCCTGCGCATCACTGCCAGAGCTGACCTGACGTTTTTCAAAGGGTTCAGGCTCAAACTTGACATGTGAGCCACAAGTGCACATGGGCGCCTTTCAGTCTTAGCTCTGGGGTTGAGACACCTGTGCTGCTGCCACTTTGCACTGTCCTGAACAATGGTTTATTTTTTTGGTGCTTCCCAGAGCCAGGTGCAGTTTCTGACCGCTCAGCAGTTTCTTTGTGATTTCTGCTCCACCGCCTCCATCTTTAGGAAACTATTCATTTGGGCTTACCATCAAATCAATCACAAGGTTGTTGATGGGAGTTGTGGCTCCCTGGATGCTCATCTCTCCGGCAGTTCCTGCACTTGGACTTCTAAAGTCTCCCCAAACAATAATTCCATCTGTCAGTCACCAAGGCCAAAGACCCAATTGCATGGTTTACTTCCTGTGGCAAGGCTGACTGTGAACTACATACTTACGCAGTCAATCTATAATGCACAGCATTACATTGAGCTTTATTATGCTGTAGACATACATCTCCTTTTTACTTGTAAAAATCTTCAGGGATAAAATCAGGTCAAAAATTACAGTTTAAAAAAAGGGTCAAAAGCCTGTAACAGTTTAACTGTGATGGTGGAGTAACTACAAAGTATAAAAAACAGTTTTGAGAGTTTACAAAAAAACATGTGAAAACCAGAAATTCTCCTTAAATCAGGGAAGAAAACTTTGTCCCGAAAGTAAAATAAGACAGAGGTCTCCAGGGAAGACCTAAGTCTTACTAATAACATTCTGCACACATTCTCAAGGGGAGCTTCTCAATTTGCGGCACCCAGCGCATTAGTGCTGGCAGAAATATGCTTAGGAACAAGGAATGCCGGGGCCCGTCGCAGATAAGAACCGCAACCCTGAATGATTTCATTAACGTGGAGCAAGATATATCGTACAAGGCAGGCTAAACCCACAAGCACACATCGGGGGGGCTTTAACCTGCCACAGTGAGAAGATGAAAATGTGCATCTCTTCAGACATTTCCCTTTGTCACAAGCTGAACGCAGAGACTCAATCATGGAAACATGCTCTGGGACGTCAATATACTTATTGCAGGTGTTTGTGCGGCATGTGTCACTGTGAAGCCGACCTACCTGCAGTCTCCTGCTCTTCATTTAGACCGTAGCAGATTAAAACTTGCAGAGAGGTGAATATAGCTGGGAGGAAAATGTGAGCTGACACCAGCCGACATCTTCACAAAACACATGGCGGAGAAAGATGTGCAGGATCAGAATGTAAAATGAATTAAGGAGGGCAGAGAGTACAGAGGTATTGAGATACTGAGCTATGTAAATATTTGACTGCAGCTTCAACATGGTCTACTCGGAGCAGTCTGGTAATCTGCACATTCACAGACATTGTACATCACATAACACACAGCTGGAACAGATGGCACCCTGAATAGTGCAACTTGTTCCCCAACCACAAAGCTGTCAAACCCTGGCATCAACTACATACTGAAGATCGAGTTATTCATTCGCCCCTGATATTTGGACCAATTATTTTATCAGACTTTGATGAAATATATTTCTGGGAATTAAAACTGTAGGTGTCAGTGGTGATTGGTCCGCCACTTTTGTAAGCAGGGTGGCCCTGATGTCAACAGGGAATACTGTTAAAACAATTGAGGGATCAGCTGGATTTGGCAGGGTGACTAATAGTTTCACAGCAGTTTAATCAGGACTTTAGCAATTATTCACACTGCTGAGAATGCACATGGTAGCAGTAGTGGTGGGGGCAGGGTGCTGTGGCGACAGACTTCGAGATCAACGAAGTCTGCTGTTCATGTCAGTTCTGATCAAATGGTTTTAGCCTGCTCAACTGTCTATGTGTGGCCAGGTCAGTGAATTAGATCAAAGTCGCATGCAGGTCGGATTAAGACTTTAACTGAGATCCAAAGTTGAAGTGACACTGAGGTGTGGCAGTGAAACCATGCTGCCCTGTTGTAGCTTATCACTCATTTAGCTTTAGGTCTGTTGATATTTTGCACTTCAGCCACAGCTAAATTTTGCTTGTGCAGTCAGTGAGGTCTCAGGCTCTAACTTCCAGCTCATCTCTCAAAATGGATAATTTCAGTCAATTCCCCCGAGACATGTGGCAAAACAAACAGAAGCGATAAGGCAGGATGGAGCTCCCACCCCAAGACATGGAAGTTATAGCACTTGTGGCTGCACAACCACACGGCACACTGCAATGCAAAAACCTCCACACCACACAACAGACCAGACCAGCAGCACATCATCTCCATGGCCACGCCCCCTTTGGGAGGAAAGAAACATGCTGTCACATAAGGAGAGAAAGAACAACAAGCTGAAAAGCTGTTGTGTAGCAGGTTAATCAAGGCTTTCACACTGAGATTTGAGGCACACAAGTTCCGTGAATATTAACTATCAGTGTGGTAAATGAGTAAACAATGGTGACTGTTAAAACTGATGGGTAGCTAACATTAGCTTTGGTGGAAAGCTGCTGCATTACATTCACACAGTATAGCTTGCGGCCTGTGGGCTAAATCTGGCCCATTACAGGGTGCCATGTGCCCCTTCGACCATTTTCTAATTCAGGATAAAATTCAAATTACTTCATACTGGATTTTTCTATCTAAATCTCAGACTAACTTTGATCAGTTGGCAATTACCAGGTCAGGATCGCAGACAACACAATTGTGTAACCATGTTTGTTTATAATGTGCTCCTTGGCCTTTACAGTAATGCTGGGTTATGTTACTGCTGCACTCCAAGTGGTAGGGTAAGTTAACACCAAGACAAAAGGCAATACGAACACATAACATCCTCACCCTGGAGGAGATAAGACAGGATGAAGCCAAAGCATATTGACAGCTGCAGAACCACATTGTCCACCGCCTAACAAATACACCCAGCCCACCGACTGACCCATGCCCGACTGACCCATATCACATTAAAATGTGAAAAAGTGCTATGGACATAACATTATTAGAGACAGGGGACAGCTTTGATATGGTTTCAATTACATGACTTACTGTAGACTCTATGTATCACTGTCTCCAAAAAAGTATGACTGTGAGGTAAAGAACTGTCTGCTTCCTGCCCTTGTTTTTCAAAGATACTGCGACTATGACTTCATCAGCTGGACGTGGATAACACTCACAAAAATTGCAGGCTTTTCTGCAGAATTTTGCACACCGCTGGGCCAAAGAAAACAGTGTAACTGACAGCTTATAACTGGCTGAGATGCTCTCTGGCAGAGGGTTCGCAGTACTGCCTCCATCACATGTGGTCAACAACTTCCTTCCTCACCAACGAGGGTATTAATTCACTACATGTTTTATATTGTCTGTCAGATTGGGTAATAAAAATAGCACAGCTACATAAGTGGGTCTTCTACCGGTTTCATAGGATAGCTGACTAAAACAATCCCTGGGACTAAAATTAAAGTCTAAGTACTGAAACTGACCAGGAACCTCAAAATAAATCCACATTCTGACCTTTCAAAACTAGCTTCAAGATTCAACCTACAGCAGAGATTTCTCTTAAGAGATTTCTCTCTAAGACACTCTCTATCAGGTGGAAGTGGACCTGAAATCCACAGAGGCTGGTGAAGGCCTGAGGGCTGAATACATTTGTCAATTGTGAATTTAACCTCATTCTAAAATATCCTCACTGTCAAGCATGATGCCACTCTTTTAGATAGACATTTGGCAAAAGGATAACACAGTAACTGGATGGATTACGGAGGCCCTCCACTGGGGTTCACTGTCTGTCCCTGCATTCTAACAGAAACTTACCATTTTGGCAGGGGTTAAATAGACAAACAAACCTGCTCAGTCCAGCATGAAAGAGAATAAATCGCTTATCATGTATTTGCCTTTTCATATGAGGTTTGGTGCCAGAGGAGTTTGATTACAATTTCAGATATGAGAGTGGATGTAAACTAAAAAGGTAAAGCTTGGGTGGAAGGCACCCAGCAGCTAATGCACAACCCGATGAACCACTAAATGTATAAAACATATTCTGTCTGTCCTTTAAAGCTATAAAACAACCCACACAATTTACTGAATGTCAGCAATATACCTGACAGTATTCTTATAATATATGGTGCTAAGTCCTACATAAATTTGTTTGTAGGTGTATGAACAAGAAAAGACACTTCTATCTATAAGTATGTGACATTTGGCAGGTTACGCTCCAATAAATATTAATATAAAACTGATGCCTATTCATAAACTGTCTGGAGAGGTGTGAAATAATAGCATGTGACAAACATGACAGGATAAGGTCGCCTCTACACTGAACTACAAAGGGACTGGCCAAAAGTCTAACGGAGGCGAGCCTGGCTGGAGCCCCCTGGATCTGTGGCTTCAAAGACAAGAGCTAACACTTGTATTTATAGAATGTCACCTCTCACAAACACATCAGACGAATGCATCAGAACAATATTAGCTTGGAGTATTATGTTTCAGAATATATAATGATATAATAACATTATATTTGCCAAGAATGATCAAATCAAATATCAAAAAACGCGCATTGATGGATTTTTTTTTACTAAGCTATAAACACAACATTAACATTATGGGGAACTTGCCAGCCAACAGTTACTTATTAACACATCCAGCAGACAAAGAGCAACATTATCATTCTTTTGAGTTGTGTTTCTGGCCAACTAATGAATATAAGTCCAATATTCACTCTCTTTTAGCTCTGTTTTTGGTCTCCACCAGCTCCTGAGGGAAATATATGGCTCTTTAACTAACAAATGCTTCACTATTTCCACCCGTTTATTGCTAACTTTGTCTGTAGGAAGTACCCCACCCATTATGAGAGCCTATCCACCCTGCCCACACCCATAAATATATGCTGTCATCAATGACCTACACCCAAGCCGCAAACCGGTACTGAAAATGTCTGGTAATGACCATTGCTAATACCAACCTACTTGATGGTTGCTATATTGTATGTCATTTCCAGTAAATACCACAACATGAAATGTGTGTATTCTGTTTAAAAAAATACAAAATGTTGGAAGATAGCAAGTAGGCTACTCACCAATCTCTAAGTGGTTCCGTCTTAAGTATACTCTCGAGCACACAGCTGATACACTACATGGTTTCTTTACATGAGCGCACAGCTGATACGTACAGTAGTCTGTTTACATGATGTAACATAAGTGAATATTTAACGGATTCAGTGTGGACAGAGAGACGCTTGCTTGCTGTTCAGAGAGAAACATTTTACCGGTTCAAATTATTTAGACTAAAGAAGATTTTCTTGGTCAAAAATCAGATAAGGGAAACCCTGAGCGCAGCAGTGCTGATGATAAAACTGCTTGGTGTTTGAGTTTAAGAGAGAGAGACAGAGGGGAATAGAAGGTGGAAGGTGGACTATTGCGCAATGTTTCTGTAAATTAAACTTCCTCATTGCTTTGTCACTTGATGACCCACCTGCCCGAAACCTGTGGTATTTTCTAACAAGTTTCCCTGAACTTCCTGCGGGACTCATCGGTTGTGGGTCAAGCTGTGCAATACTAGTAGGCAGTATGCAGTAGGTTTTTGAAGCTTGTTCACTGACAAAAGCTGCCTGCTGCAGTACAAACACATGCTATGAGAGAAGTCAGTTAACCAAAACAGTGAAGTTGTGGGTCAGACATCTAAACACGTTCCGTAAAGCTGAGGGGAGCTACTGATTCAGGTCATAATTATCTGTGGGCTCATCACTATGAGCAACCCCTGACTCTGTCATTTGATGCACTGGTATTCTAAAAACAAATTACAGCAGCTTGAAAGCCACTATGAATTTAAAACTTTTGGACTTTGGCGCCCCCACTGGAAGCATCAAGACATTGCCGCACACCACACTGACTGCACAAGTTTTCACAAGAATTCTGTCTAACTTATACAAATGTTTTTAAATTCTACATCCTTCTACCAAAATTACTATCATCAGAATAATTTATGCACAAACAGTGGCTTTAAGTAAAAAATGTTGTTATCTGGATTGGTTTACAGCAGGTCAATGGTTGAACTCTACTCCAGAGATGAATGGGTAGTAGCTTTGTTTGTTGTGCCCACTCATTTCCACGGACCTCTAAAACCACTTACTTCAAAAAGTGGCAAAGATGCGGAAGGCCTGCCCTCGTAATCACAGAATCTATCTGCCTGTCTTCCTCTGTGTCCCAGAGATGGACACCACTTCAGTTTTGTAAACAGTGGGAGCTTCGGCTTGCAACAAACTTCTTGATCTCTCAGAAAGCCACTCCAGCTGAGGGTGTTAAGACATAGAGCTCTGTTTCTACTTATTACCAGTCATGGTCTCCCTCTGGCAAAACAACATGAGGGGAAACAGGGTGGAGACACCCATGGAGGGAGAGGCTGGAGGTCTAAATTAATCCCACATGTTCCCCAAGTGGAGACTTTCCAGGCGGCCTCGGTTTATTCGGCTGGCGGAGTACAGCAAACTCTGAGAGCACCTCGCTGCACTTTCCCGCACTTTTCGCCCACACACTGCTGTGCACTGAATCCACATGGATCCATTTAGCTCAACTATGGCATCACAAGGCACAATTTACTTTTTTGGCAAGCACCAGAGCTCCAGAAAGTCACTGCTTCAGAGAAACCAAAAGGACTTAAAATAGACAGAAAGAAAGGAGCACAGTCACGAACTGCACAGACAAACAAAATGGATCTAAATATCCGTCCGGCTCCATTGATCCAGAGGAGCTATGTCACATTCAGACAAATTGAAGACATTTCCTGCCTGTTCATCAAGGCATATTAAATTTGTCTGATTCACGCATATCACAAGAGAGTGCAGAAGCAAAAAATAAATCCAGAGCTTCCTAGGAAGAGGACGGGCTAATTTTAGAAAGCGCTGATATCTATTAAAACTCAACATGTGCTTGAAAATCATGCTAAGGACGCAGTGCAGATTGGATTATTTTTCACCTGCTGTTGCAAATTATAATGTTTCTGCTTTTATTCATTTATGATGAATCATGCTAATCTGCAAACAATCATCTCGCGCTCTTTACGACATATGGTCCAATGTAGATGGGTTTTTATTGGAATTCAGCACTCTGTTAAAATCATTTCAATTTTTCCACAAAACTGGGACCAAATTGTATGTGATGTATTGTACGTGTGAAGAATGGCAATGCATTTGTTTCAGAACTGTATTTTGCATTTTGGGACTGTCACTAAATACATACATACATTTGTAAAAATGTACATGGACAAAGGGAACAGTTTGACAAATGTATTACCTGTGCTACAAACTGTTTACAATGTAATAACTGTGTTCATCTTGTAGAGTAGGTGACAGTAATGTTGATTTTGCTGAAAATTACAGAGGAACCAAATCAAGGAAAACTTGCCTCAAGTACATCAAGTTTGATGTAATTTAAAGTTGGCCCCAGTTTGTGTTTGTGTGGCATGCAGAGTAGGCAGTCGCACTGCTCTAGGATGCGTGGTGGAGAGCCAGGGAAGAGGATCTGTCAGCATTATCTTAACCTAGTTGTCAAGCAGTGACAGGAGGGCTGGGATGGAATGAGATTAGAAGACCTGGCCTTTTATTCTCTGGGCCTCTTTCACTCATTAATACCGATGGTGGCAGACTGAAAGCTATGCCAGCAGCCTGCTGCTCAGGCCTACTTGAACCCTGATGGAGGGAAGATGAGGTGGCAGTTTAGGATTACTTTTCTCGTCAGTATAAGTTTGTCTTTGTGTGCCAGCCTGTATTGCAGTTCAGGTCTGATTAGGGCTGAGAGCAGGAGAGGTGATGGTCCACACAAGTAACCCAGAAGTAATTCCATTATTGAGGTAACAAATGAAATGAGCAACTTTATTTTTTTGCAGCCCCTCTAGGAGTCTTAAAAGGAGCATTGCTGGCCTCCTGACCCCAATGAGAGCCACTACTCTACAGCTTTACTGTGAGGAGAAACAACAGCTGGACATACCCTGGCTCGACAGATATATGGCACTTCCCTGTCATGGTGGGCAGGCTAGTTTATGTGTGTGTGTATGTTGGATGTATTAGCTGTTTGGTAATGGTTTGTTCCAAGGATAAAGTCCCATTCAGTCCCTTAACAAACACACTCTGTTAGATCCCTCTTAGATCACTGTCTGAAGCTCACATCTGATCACATCACTGTCAAACAGTCGGCAGCTAAAAATATGAGCGATGGAGTTCAGATTCAGACATGAGGCGCTCCCGCTAGAGTAACACCGTGAGTTCTCCTGCTGTCTCCACTGTTTGAAGTGAGACTTTGATTTTTCATGTTTGACATTTTCAAAATATAAACACAATCCATCCAAGGTTATCTCTATTCGCACTTTTACCATGATTTACAACAGTGACACAACAGATCAAAATCAAATCAATCATCATGTGTAACAAAATGCAGAAATACGTGAAATGGACAAGATCTCTTAACAATGCATTATATGTCAATGGGCACAAAATGTGTTAAAATGATGTACTCCTAAGACGAAAACAATTGAAACAGTTGCAGTTTGGTTAGGTTTAGGGAAAAGTAAAAAAGCCAACAAAAAAACTTGGTACGGCACGTCAGTGACATTAACTTAAGTACTAATCTCAAGTTATGTAACTACATAGTTGCATTAAGTCCTGAGATAAATCAAGATCAACTCAAGATCAAATAAATTCTATGTCACTGAACCGTTTCTCATTAAGGGACTCGCTGGAATTCTCTAGGGGACCCCTGAGGCTCCCTTACACCACTTGGAACCCAGTGCTCTCTTTCAGTGGTACATGTAACAACTATAATTCAGATTCAGAGTAGTAGTATTCTACATTACGAATGGAAATAAACCCAGTGGTGTTGAATTTGAATAGAAAGTATCTCAGATTGGTGTCACATGATGGTATCAAAGAAACAGAGCTTCAAAGGAGTTTTGCTTGTGTATTGATGAAATCAGGGCATCAGGGGGTGGGACGTAACACAGGGGCCGACTGTTTAGGTATATATAATGAATGTAGCCAATCACTTTGCTATGTAGCTGCTCTATCAGCTTTAATATAAATTTCTGGTTTATTTCAACCGTGTGTATTTTCCATAAATGTGGCTATTGTGGCTGTATGGGGCTAATTATCCACTATTTCTCTAGCACAAACACATGCTAAATGGGAAGCTATCCAAAGCCTCACAGTGGGTATGTGCAACTTGACCCAGATGTAGATCCCTGTGGAATTAGCCTCGATGGCTTCTCTCCTTGTTATGTTCATTCAGACTCAGAGACAAGCGATTCACATGATTCACATTTTTTTTTTAAAAAACTGTACTTCCCCAAATCTCTACAAGTAAGTGGAGAGTGAAAAGTTAGCACAACGTATAGCCACAAAATCCACGTTTAAGGGAAATAAGTCAGATTGAAATAAACTGGAATCATCCTTTAGGGCTGCGAAGCTGCAGAATCAAGGGATTGGACTACAATCTGCAATGATCTTACAGGTTGAAAACGTGCCTTGTGGTAAACCAGAAAACCACAGTAAGAACAAAGATTTACCATAAATCAGCACACAGGCTAAAAATATGCTGTCAAAAGCAATAAGCCTATAATGTAACAAAAAGGTCGGTTTATAGCTCTGGCCTTATCTCCGGCATTAGCTCAAGAAGGACTAAAACCCGTCTTTATTCATTATTGCCTGTCACCTTAAGTGCCTTCTGAGAGCAGAAGTGACACAACCCTGCACTGGAATTGTCAATCTCCAGACCCTCACTCCAAGGTGCTGATGGATGAGGACCTTCAGAGGAAATTACATCGTTATCTAATCTGACAAAGCTAGCCACACCACACTGACCTGCTGCTAGTTTTATCCCCAGTCAAAACATTCAGCAGTTATCTTGAAAAACCAGAAGTCTGCGCCACATGGATTTTATGAACAGGCCGAGGGAATATTTTGGCCCTGGTGAGCTTGTACGTCTATTGGCTAGTTCTGGCCTCGTCAGGATAATCAACGTTTTATCCTCTGTGTGACATGAGGACAGGAGAGTTTCTTATCCAACTCAGCTGAGGAGCTGAAACTTAATGCTGTCCCAGTGTGTGAGGACAGAATAGTAATATTTAAGCGACTGTTTCTGATTGAAAGATGAGTGGGAGTTGAAGACGAATACTGATGAGCTCACCTTAAGGGCTGAAATTTCCTGCTCTCATGGGAGTCATGGAATATTTTTGTAAAGCTTACTTGGAGGTTAAAGTTGTGCAAGCATGTCAAAGTCTTTTCTCAGTATGCTGTACATGATTATCACATCAGGGAGGCTGAGACTCTCCAGTTTCTAGCTTTGATAGATGCTTGTTTATGAGCAAAGACACTGAAAGAGCTACAAGGGCATATTCATAACATGTCAACTGGTAATTTCCTCCTTCTGAGAAATGCTCTGCCCTTGCCGCATCTCAAACCTGGCAATATATCCTCAATCGCACATTTAAATAAACAAACTGCACCCAAATCAGTCCTCAGTGTCATATGAGCAATATTTAAAACAGGCAGCCGAGATGGCCTGGCTCCCACACCGAGCATAAACAGCACTGGTTAAACCAACAATTCATTTAACTAGAGTCAAACACGGGCCGCTTCTGAGCCACTAACGCCACACAGGAGGAAGGCAAACAGGCTCTAATGGACACTAATACCAAGCAGTGAAGCATTAATGGTTACACGCTTGTTTACCGAACCCCTTGACAAAAAGACGGCAGCAGCTCAGCATACATAATCACACGCAGGACGCGGATTAGGATCAATGAACCAACATTCAATTACGCTTTTAGACCTTCAATTAATAAGACACGCAAAACCTCCATGTTAGCCTACATACAGCAGAGTGAAGAGGAGACCAGTAAACATGGAGAGTGTGACATCACCAACGCCCCTGGACATATGGTCAATGTAAAACAAGTTACATACATAAGAAGAATATACAGGGACTAATCCCGGTGAGCTCACTTTTAAGCATTTCAATTAGAATCCTCACACACTCTCAGAGCTGTCTCATAAAGTGGTTTGATAAGGAACCCAGGGTTAAACCCCTTCATCAAAGAAATATTTGCCAAAAAAGCTTTGATATTAGATTCATACAGAGACTTAACAGACACTAGTGAGGAGAGCTGCAGTGCTGTGCCTATAGGCAGTCTGTAGTGACCCTCTTTTCACTAACCCGAGTTTTCCACTCTAATTCATTTATACAATTCTCTTGCACTTTAACCGTCTCTGTTTCTTCAGCATGAGCATTTCAGCATAAGATATGTCCATGAACTGAACTGTTAGCTAGCTAATAACTTCATGTTGTAACACATTTTATTTCAAGAAAGTCATTTTGCTAGCATTCATGCTAGCTAACATTAGCTGTGCGCCAGTAAGGAAGGATGCAGTTTGTATCCCTTTTTTTTAAATTAAAATTAACTTAACTTAATATGAGGTGTTTTCAACTAAGGCTTCTTAAAAACGTACAACTAATAAAATTGTAACCTATTAATGTTTTATAAAAACAAAACAAAAACAAAAAAACTAGAGTAATAGGGTTGCAACAGAAATGTTCTCGGTGCAATAACTCAAAAAATATCAATGTGTCACGATATACGGTATTACAGAATTATTATTACAATTATCATCAGTCATTATGACACTTTAAGGAAAGAATATCAAGGGTTTTTTTTTTGGTTGAACAAATATTTTATAAAATTGAAACTTAAACCATTTCTTAATGGAAGTATATGGAATAAATCTGACACGCAGTCTAGGAGGACAGGAGATGCACACTCGCAAGTGAGATTCTCCGTCCTTTTTTTAAGTATTGTAGATAAAATGTACATGCTATGATAACCATCAGTTTTCATACACAGTATACTTTCACGGTATCCCACTGCAGCCCTACTAGTTACATAGCTAGGCTATTAGTTGGAGGCTTAGAATTTTTAAATGTTTAGTTAAAAGAGTCTCCATCTTATCCTTCACGCCTTTCTTTGTGTCAGTGTTACTGTATCCTAATTTCTTGAACTACAGACCATTTTAAATTGGACAACATAAACATTCTAAATGGGTCCCTTTGTATTTCCTGTTTGAATGTATGTTGATGCAGAAGCTGACAGGAAGTAAACAGGGACCCAAGTTGTTGCCCTAGCAACAGAATAGCAATGAAACGGTCCATAGTCAGAATGCTATACTCTATTACCAAAGTCAACATGACGTCACAAGACGGCCACCATCTTTGTTTGGGGGAAAGGTGCTGTGTATTCTGTGGTCTGTACACTAGAAACATTTGAGTGAGCTTGGCTTTTTCAGCCTTTCTGGTTCATTTCACAGCATTTAATCACATTTTGATTGGAGAATATTGAGGCCACCATGGCATGGTTTGATTATTCTGAAGCCCTTTCTGGTGCTCTACGGGAAGACATGAGAGAAAAATCACCTTGATTGGCCCTGAATCATGCCTTAGGCTGTCTCATGATACCACTACCTTTGCGCTACTAGCCTTAGAAAATGATTAAAGTACACGTATGAGTAAAGCGTTTTACACTGGCCAAGCCTGGGCTTATTATGAGCTTGTCAGCCATACAGCCAGTCGCCGAGCAGCTCTACGGCATGTTGGCGTGTTGATGTCACAAAGAAAACAATCTTAATGTGCCGCTTTTTTTAGCAGTTCTCTGCACTGCTACAAACAGAACTGGCAGTGATCTTTCCCTCAAAGCTAACTTTGAGAATAGCCGACAACAAGACTAGTGAGAAAACAACATGTTCCTGTACTGTGTAAATGAGGCAGCCTCTGTTACCACTTAGCTCCAATCACCAGTTTCCCATATATTTCATAGTAAAGCAGAGGTTCTCTATAATTAGCCCTGTAAAATGTTTCTATACTGAACCTTTTAGGGTGCCATATACCAAGATGTAGATCCTAGAAGGTTAAATTTAGGAGCACTTGTTTTAACAATGCATCATCCCCCTCTTTCCTTTATTCCGACAACTCTGCAATCTCTCAACTAAAATCGGAAATACCTTTAAGTAATCTCTACGAGAACCTCTGAGTGGGGCACAAATGCAAAACAATGTACTGCGTAGGATCTGAATGAAGGCAGACTCAATGGATATACAGTGAAAAGGAGGAAACAGATGTGGAAGCTGAAGATTAGACTCCTGACAGGCCTGCTCTCATGTGCAGCCCTGCTCTGGTGATTGTGGCTCCACCACTGACCACCTCTCTCATAATTCACCTCCATCCAGCAAATACTGCTGAACAGAGGTCTTGTCCAGATGATCAATTGATAGTTTCCACACATCTATCCATACGTACTCTGAAATATGAGCTATTAGGCTTAGGAACAAATGATAATGGCCAGCCTGGCAGTTCTGTTTCCTGGACAGGTTTTGGCATACTGTGAAGGGCAGTGATGAAGCCATCCTGACAAATTACTTAAAGTTATAAGAAAGCTCCACCAGTGCAGCTATACAGAGGAAATTAAGGCACAGTGAGAGGCTTAAGCTACTGTACAAGAGGAACTTGTCACAGACCCAGATGAGACTAGGATAATATTATGATGGCTAAACCATGACTAAAAGCTTAATTTATCATCGGTATTTTTGTGATGAGTTGTGGTCCTGCTGTGGAGATATAAATAATTCTGTACTAATGTGTTCTAATTCAGTCTCTGTGGGGAAACACAAACTGTCAGGCGTCAGTAAGCCAAACACAGTAACACATCATGGACAGTGTGTGTGTGTGTGAGAGAGAGAGAGAGAGAGGGAGAGAGAGCCAATGCTGGCCCAAAGTCTCATCCTCCATTGCCCACATGACACCAAGTGGCCTGCTGGCAACACCGAGACTTTTAACACACTGCAGTTTAGGAATAAAAAAAGATTTGTCGTATAATATAATTCTGAAGTTCATCGTGTGCGGCTGCCAGACAAAGTTGGCGACGAAATGTAAAATGTTCCCACTTTTTAACTTGTTGCATGTTATTCAGATTAGGAAAATGTAGATGAAGGAATACCACTGCTCTGTGGCTCATAGTGTAAATGTGCACTCCTGCCACAGACAAGGCTAGGCTGCGTTCAACATAATGGACTCTATGTGTGTTTGAGAATGACGAGGCATGGCCTAGTTTGGACGTGCACTGCTCCCCAGGGGGTTCCATTATACGAGACTCAATCCTCCAGACCTTTTACTGGGGAATGAAGGAGCAACCGGGTAAAGTCTTAATCCTCACCCTTGAACCATCTGCTCGGGGGATCAACCTTAAAATGTAGATTGACGTGTACCCCAGAAAAAAGAACAACTAATAAATTCTAAATTTTGCCATTTGGGCTGAAATGCAGATCTCTTATTAAATCATAACACATTCATTCCACACCAAGACTTGTAAATCAGGCCATTCGTTTATGCAAAGTCTGAGACACTACACCGAGGAGTGCTGGGATTTTTAAAGCTACAATCCAACCTACCAATGCGACCCACAAACACCATATGTTTCCTTCAGTCTCGGTTGTTGACCTGAGACTCAGAGTGCAAAACCACTCAGGGTGCAGCTTAAGCATTTTGTGTGTCTTCCTGCATTTTCTTGCTCATACAAGTGAAGAACACATTCTGTATCATGCTTTTGCATCTAGAAATAATTGATGTAATTATTTATTTGTATTTATTAATTATTTGCTACGTAAAAGTATGTTATAAATGACAGAAAGTACTGATTATGCAAGTACGGTGACACATCTTCTACACATCCACAGACATACTTCTTTAAAACGCTAAACCCTCCACCCTCGGAGGGCGAGGAATCACATTCAGCAGTTTTATATTTGGCAGACACAATGACTCTGCAGAGGCTAAAGGTTGGATGATGTATCCCTACAGTCCTCAGTCCAGGTCAGAGGTTCCCAAAATGATTTTCTATCCCCCTCAGGGTTCCTTGCACATGTGAGATTGAGCTAGTAATTCCACTGATAATCCATCCACCTGGAGGTTAACACTGTAGGAACGATGATTCAGACCAGACACATCACTCGCTCCACTGTTATCTCCCTTCCTACAGCGACAGCTTTATATTAGATTCAGAGCAAGCAACTTCCTCATGCATCAGATGGAGAGGTCCAGGACAGTGATGCTGTCTGATAGGCTGCGTGAAAACTGTATGTAATCATCCTGATTGCAGCTGGTGTGGATGAACCACTGTCGCCTGATTGTCACAACACAGAAAATCAAAGTGAATTAATGTCTGTTTTAGAGAGAGTCAGGACCTGTTGGCCTTGGTTGCCCATAATCTTCATCTCCTCCAAAGGAAACCCTGAATTACTGTGCACACATGAGGTGAGACATGGCGGTAGATGCAATGAAACCGAGCTGTGCACTCCTGCCGGACTCCACTTATGGAGCTGCAGGCTTAGACTGATTATAATGCTGCTTGAGAGGTTGTGTGACACTGTGACTATCCCAACTGAGTGAGCATGAATCAAACCCAACCCCCTGCTCCTAATGCAACCATTTTAATTGTATCAACAACTGCCTGCGGCATTTCTTCAATGGAAAGTGAGAATCTGCGGCCTGTGGTCTCCTGTGCGATTATAGCGTTGTTAAACTTGCATGGCTTATTGGAAGTTTGCCTTGCAGGTATCACGGCTGAACGGTCTCTCCGAGGCTGCACAGGAAGGCAGTGTGTTAGGCTGCTTTTTTTTTTTTTTTTGCAAACCCATTTCAGACCCGCTGCGAGATTCCCCGTTGGGATACACATACTCCCACGAAATCACTTCTTCTACCTAAGTGACTGAATCCACCCATGCAAACTTGAAGCTGCAAATCCACTCCTGTCTGTGTAATCTGAGGGCACACCGGGGAGGAAAACCCCGGCATGCAGCGAATGAGAACAAGAAGCGATGCAAACTTACGTGAAAACGAAAAATAAAGTGGTCGATCCCACAAGGAGTGTGGCAGCAGTGGACACTGGGATGTATTTGGTGGGTTTAAATCTCTTTCCAGCGCTGTTGGGCATTCTGTAATTTCCACATTCCTCAATTATTTATTCCGATTGGAGTCGCATGTAGAAAAAAGGTCCAGTGTGCAATGTGTGGGCCGATCTGGGGCTATTAAAGGTGCAAGTGGTCCGTCTTTGCTGTCGTTGAAGCCGCATAGATCCTAAGATAGAGAGGCAGGAATACACGGAGCTCACTGGAAGCCTGGAAATCCCACCCTTACAATCCAGCCCACTGGTGAGGTCACTGAACCGCTTGAAAAGGTGGAGCCTGTGTGCAAACCCTGCCCGTGTCTTCTGAGGAAAATGATCGGGAGCAATAATGTTGATTAGCTCACATTTCGTCGGAAAGCATTAGTCACCCTGCACTAATTTCTTTACGCAGGAATGACAATAAAATGCACGTGCATAATTTTTTTCCCCCTTGCAAATGCTGTTTCTTAAATCAATCTAACACCAAGATGTCTCAAAGTTTATGAGGACTGGCTGTTTAATGTTTACTATTGCAGGTAGCTCTGGTCTTAGAGGCAGCGTGTTCTCTTTGCAGACAGAGCAACACCAAACTTCATTTAAAATCTTGCAATTTAATGTTGCTTTGCTCACTTACAAGCGTACACACATGAACCAACAAGACACAATTGCTTTTACGAAGAGACGACTTCCATTCTCAAATTCGGCCTGGTTATTGTACACCACTATGCATCTATTTAAATGAAACTCAAGTTACTAAAATGACTTTACCCATATCAGACCCACTCCTGTATCACCAACACTGGTATAAAAAGAAGCAGGGGCGGCGTGAAGCTCTTGTAAGAATTGAATTGTTACTTAAAAAATTATTTGTCTCAAAAGCTCATTCATTTGGCTCCTCTGAGTCATGCATGGTGTGCAGGGTTCACAGTGCGGCTACAACAGAGAGTGGAAAATAATCTGACACACCGCTGTAGCTGCTGCTGTGGGTGTAGGGATAAGAGCGCCCTCAAGTGGCACATGTCGGGATCTCTGCAAATTGCAAATGCCAACTGCCTTGGCTCGGACCGGGTACGGAGCGGAAGTCGTCATCGTTGCGGAAAGAGGCCAATTAGATTTTTATTTTTATTTTTTTCAATTAAAAATGCACGTTTTATTCAGCTAAGATGGGAAATGGCTAAATCTCTCTATTCTAATACAGTGGATATGAGGTGGTAGGGTACATGTTTTTGAAACCGTTTGATTCAGCTGTGTAATGTTTTTTAAATTATTATTATTATTTATTTATTTATTTTTACAAATGGACTGAGTGTTTATTTTACAATAGAAATCGAGATTTTCAGTCGCTTATTGGACCCCAAAGCTTCTCAAATGCCCATTATCTTAACAACAGAGATGGGATTCTGTACATAACTAAATCTACAACATTAATTATTAAAAATAAATTAAAAAAATATTGCATTGCACTCAAAAGTGGACTTAATTTTACAAATATGCGCAGACAAATGGAAGCACTAGGAGTGTAATGCAGCTGAGAGATGTTTGCCTGGAAGGCTCTCTACCAGGAAGGGATTTCTTGCTTAAGGTTTGGGGGGGAAAAATTATGGTTTGGGTGAAAATGAATAGATTTCTGATGGAAAGGCCTCTGGGCAAACTTCTCCCATGTGCGAGAATAATGAATCCATGGATGGCAAGAGGGACGAAGAGGAGGTGAGAGGGAGAAGATACGAGAAGTGGAGGATTTGTTATGAGGTAATGTGGATTTTAAGTGGCAGGAATTTGGTTATGTAGTCAAACTATGCAAAGCAAAAACA
The DNA here is from genome assembly GCA_035609425.1 of Epinephelus awoara. Taxonomy (NCBI): domain Eukaryota; kingdom Metazoa; phylum Chordata; class Actinopteri; order Perciformes; family Serranidae; genus Epinephelus; species Epinephelus awoara. The sequence goes on from CM069302.1 coordinate 32,895,121, forward strand.
TGATGCAGGGGTGGTGAACGTGAATATGGAAAGTGTGGAGAGAGAGAGTGTGAACAGGGTGCTGCAGCTGTGGAAGTCTCTTTGGTTGGGACACAGGTGGTGGTGGAAGTGTGGGTTGAGAGGGATCAGTGGTTGTGAATGATTATAACCCTTGTGAGAGAGTAGAACTGAACAAACTACTAAATATAAGGACAAAGAAGACCATGCTTGATACACGGAAACAGGGGTGGAAAATATATAATATTGTTCCAATATATGACTCGGCAGTATACTAAGAGGGAAATGTAGGTGGTGACTATTATCCAGTCCTGTGTAAAGTAAACGTTCATACATAAGTGACTGAAATATACAAAATGGTGATTTGGGAAAGCTAGCTGTGAGAAGTTGGACGGTGATGAACAGTTAAATTAGATTAATATATTACCATAGAAACTCTTTCTAATAACATAAGAGACAGTATTAGAACAGCTGCAGTGAGGTCTATCTCCGAGTAAAAGCAAAATAGAGAAGAAGGCAGAATCATGCAGGGATGATAACTGTAAAGAAGATGTGTGAAACAGGAATAGGACATTTAAACTAATAAAAAGAATGAATATTTTTCAGCACATGATAGCTGACAGTACAAAAAGCTCAGGAGGACAATGAGACACGCAAATCTGAGGTGTGTGGGAGAGACAGGAAGCTCAGTTATCCTGTGCTAACAATGGAAATAAAATAGCACTGAATGATGAAGAAATTCTGAGTTAAAGGTTAATACTTTTGTTAAGATGCAGAGTTTTAGTAATTTGTCCGAGGATGGAAGAAGCGGTAGAACCAAATCTGAAAACATGGAGTCCCTAAGGAAGACAGAAAATATTTAAGATGAGTGGAGGCTTCCATTTACTTTGGGAGCAGGGCCAGCCCTCGGCTTTTGGGGGCCCTAAAAAGGATTTGGTTTAAGAGGCCACCTCATTGTAATTTTTTGCCATTTCACATGGCACTGAAACAGCCTGTGTATTGTAAATATTAGTTTTAGAACACATTTTGTACAAATAAGTAGCCTAAAGACTGGAGGACCTATTGCAGCAACACTAGACTACAGTAAGTATGTTACTAATACCCCCAACCTCATGAATTGTTCTTCTCAGGACCTTTTGCTTCTCAATGGGAAAGGGTTGAATTTCACCTGTCTTTATGTGTAGGATGTGCAAATGTAGAGTGGACATACCAAGACCAAAAAGACATGATGCACATGACAAGTGTATAGTGAAGACCATTTGTTAAAATAACTAATAATATAGTGCAAAGTTTGGTACAGTGATCACATATGAAAGAAAGGCAAAAAGAGCAATGTTTAAAAAATGTGTGCCCAAGAAAAGAACAACATTTCTATTAAGAGGAAAAACAGGTTGCCAGCAGAGACTTTAGGTGGAGGTTTGATAGCAGCTGTGTGTCACAATCTGCAGGTGGAGGCAGCAGCTGCAGACTTTAGGTGGAGGTTCAGCCACAGTTGTCTGTCACAATCTGTAGGTGGAGGCGGCAGCTGCAGTTTGGGTCACTGTTCAGATTTAACAGTCTTGAGATTACAGAAATTGGGTATGACTGGAAAACTGACAGCAGTAGCTCAGTCCATAGGGAATGGGTTGGGAACTGAAGGGTCGCCAGGTCCAAATATGGAGTTTGAAATTGTAGCTGAAGAGATGCCAGTTCACCTCCTGAGCACTGCAGAGGTGTCCTTGAGCAAGACACTTACACATTGTATATTAATATGATGCTGTATTTTACATTTAAAGTGATATTTTTAAATGTGTAGAAATGTAACTTTGGCAGTTACTCAAAGCATTTTTCTCATACAATAGCCAGTAAATTCATTCACAAAACACTAAAAACAATAACGATTATGGCACTAAAACAACAATATAGCTGATAATCCACCTGACTTCGGGTGCACCATCAACGCACATCTTAGAAACAGCAAGAAGGAAGTGTTCAGTGAACGTCTTTCCTGCCGCCAAGATGCGTGCTGCACCGAGGCAGTCAGCCAGCTGGTGCAACTGTTGTACCATGCTGGCTCTAACTGCAACACAACGGTGGCTGAGGAGGGACAAAGATGGGGGAATATGACACAAATAAATCAGGTGACTATGTCTCATTCTCCTATTTAACTTCCTTTTAATGCCTCTGCTGATAAAATGAATGCTGCCTCTTCTCTCCTCTTACCTCAGCCCTGTGCTGAGCAGAGCACTCAGGATGCAACCATGGCTGCAGTTTGCCAGGATAGGCCTGCTGCTGAACAAATTCATTTGTAGATGATGTCAGTTTCAGCAGCAAAGCCCGGCCTGTTCCCTCCACCTCCGGGTCCATGGCCCCCTGGAGGTGATCATACAGCCCTGCCACGGTGTTCATAGCTGCACAGGCCACTGCAGAGCGCAGGTTTTTCACCTGTATTGTAAGAATATACATCATCAGTCAAGACTGCAGAGTGCACACTCATAGACAGATGCTGGCAAATGAAAATGATGGAAACAAAAAGAGGGAAATGAAGATATCAAGAGGAAAGTGTGTATGATACCTGCTCAGTGAGGACCAGACACACATCATGGAGTTAGGTCTTAAGAATCTCTGAGTGGTGCTGTGCCACAGCTCGAATGATTTTAAGGCCGTCATTTTCCTTCATCCTGTATGTTTAAATGAAAAGAAAGATTAACTGCTAAAAGTTACAGTCGACAACATTCACTGGCTCCTCACAGAAGTTCAATGGAATAGCTTCTGGCAGGGTGTGTAGATGTGAAACTGTCAGATTTCATTTCAAACTAACTAGTTGCAACATGACTGACATAAAACCCAACACTGGTTTAGCAGGTATCACAGACTGCTCTCCAGTCAGTGTCTTAACAGTCGTCAGAGGAGAGAAGCTTGAAGCGGGCAGACAGGCTCTCCACAGGGTTGGATAACGGCTGCAGCTCCACCTTTTTGACCTTTCTGTCACTGGGAGTGTGAGGGCTGCAGTCCCTGGCTGTGTTCTTGCCTGGTAAACACCAAAATACCCACTACTCACCTGTCTCCTCTTTCAAAGCATTGTTCTTACTGTGGGTACTATGATTTTGTACACAAAACTACAAGAAACCCATGAGTAGGGTTCAAATACTCCACTAAAACGTACCTGTTCCAATAGAATCTTTTGCAGGATGTAGGAACGTAGGAACATTTACGGAGATCAGCTTCAGTACATCACAGATAAAACAGCCAATCAAATTTCCAATAGTATCACTTTAAACTAAATTTGCATTGCACTCTATTTTAGGTGTTTGAAAGGGAACTTCATCATGTGTTATCACCACCAACAGTCCTTCTATACCCCAAATTTTGGAACCTAGTTTCCCTCGATGATGATGGACACATCAGCAGGGGCGGAGCCTTCACGTACTACAGCTCCATACAGGACAAAGATCTTCAGGACATGCTCAGTATAGTCTTCTTTGACCTGTCTTTGCTAAAATCCTGCCAAAGCATGTGAATCAGTGCTCAAATGCAAGAAGCTGTATATGTTTTTTTAAAGGAAGACTTTTAAAGGAAGGCTCTAAATGAGTGTCTGTATGTCATGCCATGTCACTTTGATTTTTTTTTTTTTGCACAAGCCTCCATGGAAAGCAGCAAATATGTTGATTTACTGATGGATTGAGAACCATATTTAACAACAGTAAAACTATAAAACCCATCAATTTACAAACCCTCATACAACTCGCACAGTCTTCATGTCTCATTTATTCAGTCTTAATGCTTGGTACCTCCCAAACACATGCATTCCTTCAGACTGTACTCTGGCTTTGAAGAGAGCATTGATAAGTTTCAGTTTCAGTTCACCTGGATTATACTGCATGAATTGAGTGATGCTTTGAAAAAAGTTTTACTGTTGTTAAATATGGTCCAAAATCCACTATCAGAGTATCAAAGTATCAGTATGTTGAGTGTCCTCCATGGAGATATGTGACAAAAACAAAGTTTTCTTGATGAATTCAAGGTAACACAGCATGACTTATTGCTTTTCAAATGATCAAGTAACACATTAAATAAAAGTGAGATTTTTTTTTGAAGTAAAAGCACTAAAATATTAATTTGTTGTAGAATTTAAACATATAATCAAGGTAATAAAAAATTAATTATTATAAAAATTAAAAATTTATTGTGTATTATTTATTGTGTTGTTTGCAGGGCTTGTTAATAAATCCACTGGGTTTGATTGTTTTAAAGGTGTTTTCTGTGGTTACTTTGGGTCAGTGGTGGAGTTTTCTTCACCCCCTGGGGCTGCCCAAGGGTGGGGTGCCAGAGCATCCAGCAAGGCCACTTGTTAGATACTCTGGCTTTCATGCTGTATCGCAGTGGCTGTTCATAAGAAACTGGTAGGCAACAGCACTCACTAAAGACTGGAGTCCAAATCTATGTTTTAATAGGGCAACACACGGCCAAACAAAATAACAGACGCGTTTCAAAAGTCTTTAGATGCACTGAAGCATGCTTAGGCCGAAACGCGTCTGTCATTTTGTCTTTTGATTGTCTCGTTTCTGTTGGAGGTAATGAGTAAACTGTAGGAGTTAACTCACTCCAGAAGATGGCAGTATTGCAACACTGAGGACGCCAGCTACTGTAAAACATCCACGAAGAAGAAAGGTCGGGCCACCGTAATGTTTATAGGAAACTGCTCAGATTAGCTTGCTGCCTCGTTATGTGCCGACAGTATTTTTAGTTTCCAGCCGCCGCCAGGTACTTGTTGTGCCACAGAAAGCATATTTTGTTAACCTTTCTGGAGTTGGAATTAACCGTCAAACGCCATTAAGCGGGAGAAAACCACAGGTTTGTGAGGAAGTATAGCGTTACAGCCTGGTAACGGTAAATCAGATAAGCTGAGCTAATTAGCTAGCCACAGTTTTCTTCTTCAGCGGCTTACAGGATGTCTTACAGGAAAACTTTAAAACTTATTTGTGGGTTCGCCGGAGGCTCTGCCGTCGTAGTGTTGGCGGCTGCCGCCGCTGACTCCCGCGGATACTTCGGTGAGCAGCGCGGAGAGGCGGCCGGTCGGTGGTCGAGATACACGGCTCTTCAAGCTGCGCAGCCGGCGTGGACACCTGCCAGCCACACACCAACCCCGAGCGGACACGCCTGGGACTTCAACTGGGATAAGTACGTGTCTCCACACGACCTATACCTGGACTGATTTGGCAGTTTAAGGGTAGATATTGGAGTTACACATTCCCTCCATCGTACCCTTCCGTTTCTGTATGAATTGAACGCCACGCCGTGTCTCCATCGAATATACTTCAATTTGGTTTGATAATGGTGAAAGTACATATTGGACTGAATTTTGACATCTTGCTGAAGTGAATTGATGTTTTGGATTTATACCGAATGTAAGGATGGACCTTAAGGATTTGTGAGATGTCATGATCCTTATTCCTCGAGCTACTTTGTTGCCCCCGGACAGTCAGCTAGAAACAGCTTTTTTAAATAGTGTTTGGCCTGGGTTTTCTTCAAAGCGAAATACATTAAAGTATCATATAATCATCAGCTTAAATCGCAGTTATGATAACCCAGATTTCCATCCCTCAGGTTAACCATGTCAGACAAAGCCACATCTAATCTCAAGATCACCTGGTCTTATCTCTGTCTAGGAGAGACCCATCTGCACTGACTAATGGGAAGAAGAAAGAAAAGAAAGAAGAAAACGCAACTGAAGACCCCAGCTCTGAGCAGGACAACGGCAAACCAAAAGCAACACGCAACATTCTCCTCATCAGACACTCTCAGTACAACCTAAGCGGGATCAGTGACAAGGAGAGGACCCTCACTCCATTAGGTCCTTACGTCCCCTTTAGTCACCTTGGAAGTTGAGAAGTACTAGAGAGTAGGGCTGCCACGATTCGATGACTAATCGACTATTAAAATAATCGGCAACTATTTTAGTAGTCGACTAATTGATTTGAGTCATTTTTCATAGAAAAGTACTATAAAAGTACCCCAAAATACTCTTACTGCAGCTTCTCACGTTCAGATATTGGCAGCTTTACACACTCTCCCATGACAGTGAACTAAAACCCTTTGGCGTGAGTACGAAACAAGACATCAGATGATATAATTTTGGGGTTTGGGAGAGACAGACTGACATTTTTCAACATTTTAACACATTTTTCGATGAAATGATTAGTCGACTAATCGAAGAAATAATCGACAGATTAGTCGACAATGAAAATAATCGTTAGTGGCAGCCCTACTAGAGAGTAATTGCAGTCAGCGGAGGGTCACAAGTACACATTGATGCATGGCACTAGCTTCAGTGTTTGCTGATCAGTCTCTGATAATGTAATAAGATGCATGTACTGTACCACCATGACAGCAACAACAATCTCTGCTTGCATACTCGCTGTCCTACCCAAATGTTCCCTGACTGTTTCTTGACAGACCAACTTTGTGTTAAAACTGCTGTTGTGTCTCAATTTCCAGGTCGTGAGCAGGCTGAGTTCACGGGCAAACGCTTGGCAGAGTTGGGGCTGAAGTATGATGTTCTGATCCACTCCAGCATGGCCAGGGCCACAGAGACGGCAAATATCATCAGCAAACACCTCTCAGGTAGTTGATAGGTGTAAACATTTTATTTCTGCTGTAATGGTCAGCATTTGAACATGGGGTTCTATGGGGTTTGACTGGCCTCTGGAGCCAGTCCCATGTGGCCTTTCAAAGAACTGCAGTTTTTGGCATACTTGTGTTGGTTTAATTTTTCAGCCCTGGGGCCTGTATCACGAAGCGAGATCAATCTTTCCTGGGTTACCCAGACCTATCCTGGGTTGACTGACCCTAACAATGGCAATCAGGATAATCGGTATCACAACGCTGGATGTCAACTCGGTAACTCAACTCAGGGTTGCTTTATCAAGAGCCGTGAACGCGCACGCAGCGGACCAATCACAATCATGAGAGAAGCGCAGCGTCACTGAGCGTCACAGAGCGCCGTAAGTGAGGAACAAAAGTATTTCTCGTGAGGATCAGAGATTAACTCTACTAAAATATAAGGAAGGAGAAAAGCAATATTACAGAAAAGGCCAACACCGTGGCGGCTGCAGGAGGAGGAAACATGCGTGGCAACGCATAACGGGATGAATAATGTTTAGTTTTAGTTTAGATTAGTTTATTTGCACATAATGTTAAAAACAGACAGTATAAAATTTACAAGATTAAAAAAAGAAAAGTGCCGGAGAGGTTAGAAGCCACTAAAAGCTTATCAAAGAAATTCCCCTGTCAAAACATCAATGAAATCACATAATAGAGAAGGAAAAAAAACGGGTCAGGAAAGAAGAAATAGAGGAGGAGAGAGGGAAAAATCAAGACAAAACAAGCGAGCAAATAAAATTATGTGTAGGTTACTCATCACCGGTATAGCTACAGTACCTGTACTTGTACATCTGACACTGATCACACCCTTGAATCCCATGAAATCAATGCTGCGCAAATGAATTGCGTGTATTACAATTATCGTCTAACATCATTGCGTCTGATAAACTGGTCTTCTTTGTCATAACGTTATATATGCTACAATAAAGCTTAAAGCTGACGCCACAATTAAATCATATCAACACCAAACTGATAGTCTGAATAAAATCATCCTGATATTGAGCTGTGTTAGAAATTAACAGCTGCGCAAAAATAGACCTAGTCTCCCTCTTTAAAAAACAAAAACGAAAATCCCTCAAACACCATGGAGTGTAGACATGATAGGCTACTTTCCACATTTCCAGCAGCAAAGCTGTCAATTAGGCCCATTATCTTTAACAGGGATCATTTCCTCCAACAAAACAAAATGTTGGCACTAATTAATGGTGCTATTAAGTGTCCGCAAATGATCAGTTTCTTTCTTATGAAGGGGTGGGATGAGATTTGGACTTCTTTCCACTCCTTTGTGAACAATCTTTTCATTGTCTGTTGTTGTTGTTGCTTTCTTTTCTTTTTTAATGTTCAAAATAAACTTTCAAATCAAAATCAGTCAAATGAATTAAACTTCCCGTCATGACTGGGCTGCATATCTGTCAGTGGAGTCATTTTTTCCGAACAGCTGATTGGCCAGTGGGTGGTGCTTTTTATAGGATCAGATTCAATCCTGAACTTACCCTGCTCCGGAGTAGGATAGCCGTTCAGAGTAAGTTACCATGGTGATCTACCCTGATAAGAACTGAACCGGCTTCGTGATACAGGCCCCTGGAGGTTGCTGCTTGGTCCAGACCTGTCTCCCATTGAAAATGTGTCGTGCATAAGCAAGCAGAAATGGAAAAGAAATTCACTTTCACAACTTCAGCAAATAGTATCCTCAGTTCCCAAATACTTACTGAGAAAAGGTGATGTAACACAGTGGTAAACATGCCCCTGTCCCAATTGTCTTTGAACTTGTTGCAGGCATGAAATTACCATTGAGTGTACGTTTGTCAGTTTGAATATTAAATATCTTTTTTTTCTACTGTATTCAATTGAATATCAGCTGAAAAAGGAATTGAAATTTTTGCATTCTATCTTCTTTCATGTGTCACACAGCGACCCAACTTTTTCGAACTGGGCAATTTGGGTTGTACAAAAATTATTTACCATTTAATTTTGGCCAGCAGTATGCCATTTCAGCAAGTCTGTGTTTGACCCCTTATATGTAAATACTTAATTCTGGCTATTCATTTATCATTGTTGTATCCTGTTATTTTCCTGTTTAGCAACCACAGTACAACTTACAGCTGGTGCAGAAATGAGGCACTTCACAAGTATATTAACATTCTTCCTTGCCCCTTAATGTCATATGGGTCTAGGAGTGGAGCTGGTGAGCTGTGACCTGCTAAGAGAGGGTGCACCCATTGAGCCAGTTCCACCTGTAACCCACTGGAAGCCCGACGCTGTGGTGAGAGAAGCTACACCCTCTCTACCTTCAGAGCGGGCTGTAGGCCTTATTTTCTGTATTGGCATATCCTTGTTTAGGTAAATTTTTGCTGCCCCTACGTGTCTGTGCTGGTGTCCTGTCAAGTGCTTGTAAGAGCTACATCTGCAAAAAAAAATCAGCCAATACATCAGTGCATTGCTACAGGAATGGGTCATAGGAAAAGTTAAATTCCAAAATGCCAATGTTAAAGGAGTCGAGCAGCTGAGGAGCAATCTTTTTATTAGTAGTAGTATTCTCATTTAAGTGGACAGTTTGCCATTGTTACATAATCAGTTGCTAAATAACTTGTTTGTTAACAGTATTTTATTATTGATTTACTTAAAGGTTCGGTGTGTAGGATATAGGGGACATATTGCCTGGTTAGCACACGTTAGCAGGTGCTTGTCTAGCAGCCTTTCTGCAACACGCCAAACAGTGAAAGTGAAACTGATTTGTAACATGAAACTGCTTTATTTAGTGTGTTTAATGGCTTGAGATGACCTGGAAAAGTTTCAGCTGGATGCAGTCTGCGTTCCTTACTGCTAGATACCACTAAATTCCCCTAAATCTTACACACTGTTCCTGTAAGGTTCAGTTTACCCAATTACAGAAACTAACCCCAATGATATTGAGCCATGCAGGTAGATCTTGGTTTTCTTCATGTGAACATCTTAAGTTTTAGCCTTTAGTAGAAGCAACGTTTTCCATTTAGTTGGCCTCATTTTGGAATGAAACTCTTCATACATTCCCCACAATGCACAGCAACGTCATGCATTGACTCTGTAGTGACTGAGGGGTTCAGACAGAACCCTTTCGTGTGACAAAGGTGGCTTTCAACCTCTCTACCATCCTCCAGCAGTACCACGAAGATGGAGCTCGCATTGAGGCAGCCTTTCGCCGCTACATCCACCGGGCTGACCCCAAGCAGAAGGAGGACAGCTACGAGATCATCGTGTGTCATGCCAATGTCATCCGTTATTTTGTCTGCAGGTTTGTGACGCCGGCGGTCTCGGTGGGCGCGGCTCAGCTGAGGCCAGAGTGTTGGTCCTCTTGCTTTGCTAATCATTGTGTTAAAAAATTATGCTGCAATTGTTTTTTCATAAGATTTATTTTGATTGAATATGTGCTTCACTTGTGTCATTGCGCTCTTAATGGAATTGTTAAAAGAAAATTCCTGTTTAATATAAATATTTTAGCCATGTGCATTTCTTCATTTAAAGGGACATTTAGTACATCTAGTTAGGGTGAGACAAGGGTTGGATATCCTCCAAATGACTACTTACAGGACACACACAAATGATTTAATAAATAAGTGCCGTGTAAATGCAGCAGCTGCAGTACTTAGATGCTCCTGTCTTTTGTTCTTCAAGGGCTCTGCAGTTTCCTCCAGAGGGCTGGTTACGTATGGGATTGAACAATGGCAGCATCACGTGGCTCACCATCCGCCCTAGCGGCAGGGTGGCTCTTAGAACTCTGGGAGACGCAGGATTCATGCCCCCGGACAAACTAACACGGACCTGACGGGCCCAACACACGGCAGGTTTCTGGTACTCTGATGCCCAGGCGGTTGGTTGCAGGGTCAAAGCTCAGTTTTCTCCTTAAGTGTCTTGAAAATTACTTTAAATGTTATTTTGTAATTGATGATGATGTATTAAGAGACTCTGTGGTTGTGATTACTTCCGTGCCATAGAACGCCAGCAGGAGTGATCAACAGCTGTTCCTGAATGTACCTGAGGATTTCTACAGAAGTGACTGATTTTTAAACCAAAATGGAGGTTGTATTTGTATAGCTGTTGTAAATGCAGATTATGCTCTTAGCTTTACATCTGTCCTTACAGGATGCTAAAGTGTGAGGATTACTGTGTTGTATGGTGAAGTTGTAGTAAATAAAATAATGAATGCCTCAGTTCTAGTCACATTTCTTTCCTGAAATACTTCCAACAAAAGCACATAGACACTTTGGCAGTAAAGTAGGAGGGATGTTTTATTGATTAGTTGAAAGCAAATGAGGTCTAGACATACAGAAAGAATTCACCATGTTTAATGTTATTTTTTTTTTAATAAAGCACAGAATGCTAAAAGCACAAGAAGCATGTTTTAAGTTTTTTAGGTGCATTTTTGCAAAGTTCCACATTCATAAACATTCAGAGACCAGAATAAGATCTGATGTCACCTGAGAGCACAACGATGACAAAACAATCTTCTCAGTGAAGTAGTTTGTGCTCTCCAGATAAAGGTTTAGTTCACAAAAAAATGTACATTCAGAACACTTGTTCCTCTCAACCAAAGTAGAGTGGCAATCTGAATATTTAAAATGATTGGCTTGTTTGTCCTAGACGTAGCTGATAAGCCCTCACACAGCAGTAAATTAATCCCTAAGTTACAAATAATTTGGATACAGCAGGTTTTCAGTACATTCACATTCCATCATTTGACTTACATGTTTTGGAGAACTGCAAAAAACCTGCCACGTGTATGTGAACTGCTGTAAGCCAATTTAAACCATCAGAGATTCATGATATAACTGGGCATTAAAGCTATACCAAGCACTAGTTTTGAAATAAACACTGAATCAAACTATGTTTTGTGATGTGAAAAGGGTAACGTACTTTCGATCCCACTGGGAATCGACATCCACAGGCTCTCAGCTAATCTGTTGGGTTCTCTGTCAGCATAAGGCAGATTTTTGTTAACATAATAAGCTAATAAATACATCAGGATTCTGCTGCTGTTGAGTTAGTTTTGTTGTCTTTCTGCCCCCTAGTGGTTAATCGCTTAGTACAGCTTAAAGGTGGTCTCAGACTAGGCAATTTTAAGGTTTAGCCCAGAGACTGATCTGAAATTACACTTTACTGATGGGTGTGTTTTGTCATTCAAACTCACACTGTGGGAGATGTTTATGAAAGAAAGATTTTTCAGAGAAAAAATAAAATAAAAAAATTGCACAGTCTAAGGCCGCCGGTAGTGGCAGAAAGGAAAAGTCAAGACATGTCCAGGAACCACCAAGAAAAGATGAAAAATGTATGCATTTATTTAGGAACAAAATAAAAACATGGAAGATCTCAGTCGAATCAGTTTTTCCCATGTTTGCCAAAATCATCTGTGACCGACGCAGCCAGTGAGGTCGCCATTTTCCAGATATTACACGTATGAGCTAGAGAGAGAGTGTGTCCAAACTGACAGAGAGCTGGTCCATCACTTCAGAAAATTAAGGCAATTCCTGAACTGAGGAAAACATAGGAAATGGCAGTCGGTTTTAACACCATTAATAAAAACATTTAATTTTTGTGCTACTGACCAACATACAAAAAATAACTTTTAAAATATTGACATTTTACTTTTTTTTAAGAACATCCCTCAGTGACAGGATCCTGTTGAGGATTCCACACTAAGGTTTTAGTGATGAACTAACTTTGGGGAGTGCGGCTCACGATATTCAAAAAGTTGACTCAGGCTATGATACAGGTGCTTCACACTTGCCACAAATAACATTACCGTCAATTCAACATGGTCCACACCCATACAGTACATAAATTAGCAAGGTTTCTTTTTTTTCCTTTTTAAAGTCTGAGTGTACATCACAACCCAACGTGATGAGAATTCCTGTATTACATAGGAGTAGTACCATACGTCATTAATACAAATCTTCCAGACACTTGTGCATATTTCTGTTAGGTATGTGGTTTCTGAGCTCTGGTGTAGCCACCTTGGTGCAGCTGGGTTTGTAGTGAAAAAGGGGGAGGGTGGGAGTAGGGCTTGGAGAGGGTATGGCCGTAGTGGTGGGTAAGGGGGGGGGGGGCAGTTAGATTGGTGGCTCGTTCAAGTGCTTGAGGCGGATGCGCTGGATGTAGCTAGCATTGGCAGGGCTGTAACGGCTGGGGCTGAAGTCTGGCGAGGCGGCGTGCCGGGCGGGACTGAAGCGGCCGGTGGGAGACATCAGGCCGCTGACCGGGGACCCGGGAGTCTGATGCTGCATCCTGAGTCGTGGTTTTACCACCGCAGGGCTGGGCCAGCTGGATGACACAAATCAACGCCAGTCAGTGGTTGCTTTTATCAGTTTGCTCCTTTGCTAATAATACTGGTTTAATTACTGGTTTAAGGTTTAATTACAGAATAACCACAACCTCGCTGCATGGGGTTGTTAAGCAACACCAGGGACTGAACAATTACTGCACCTGGTGCTGAGATTTATGCACTCTGCCCTCTGTTAGTAAAAAATGCCCACGCTGAAACACCACACACATTTCTATGCCACATGACTGAAACTTTTTTTTGTCACATTGTCACCTTTCACACATGGAACAGATTCTTCTTCTACCCCTTTTGACAGTGTGCAGGATTTTTTTTTTTTACTAAGAGATGGAACAGCTGATTTCATCTACACGCACCTGAAAATCCACCTAAAGAGCACAAGACGTCATAATTGTTTTGTCTTTTCAGATTTATCGTCGGGAACAGAACACTCCACCCCCTGGCATTTCCCAAAAATGTCTTGTGACTGTAATCGTACAACGTGTCCACTGCAAAAGCTGTAAAGCCCTCTCTGCACCAGACCTCTGTGCTAAAATTCTGCTATACCAACCATGCCTACTCCTCATTTGTCAAAATGTGATTTTCATTTTTGTCAATTTGAGGACTGTTAGCGCTGTCTTTTTATAGATGAATCAAATATTGGGCTGTCAGTATTGTCCACCTGTTTAACTAGGACATTTACTAAGACGAATGTATGAACAACCTCAGAGGAGCCAGACTGTAAAAACTGGCCTTTATGTTCCCTAATTTCTTCAGTCTGGTTTTGCAGGGGCAATTTTGAAGTTTGAATAATATTTCAATGCTTTTGATTATATATTGACCCATTAGTACTTAAGAGACATGACAAGTGTGCCTATACCTACGGTATATTTAACATGCCAGTTTCTGAACTATTCACACCTAAATCTAGTCAATGAAATCATGGTCTGAGAGAGGCCATGCAATTCTTTGACAAAAATGACCCCTGAAATCAAACTGTTTCCCAACACAATAAATATTTATTACAGTATTTAGCCTGTAATCTGATAATCGGATTTTACCAGCCACTGAGACCAAGAACCTCACTTTTGAGGCCCAGGCAGAATCATCAACACACTGTAAAATCAGAAGACAAATAATACGCATTGCAATCAAATGCCATGCTCACTAACCTCTGCATATCAGACGTGGAGTACGACTTCATTGTGCTCTTCCACTTGTGAATGCTGGGAAATTTTTGGGGATCGACGTCTAAGCCTTCTATTGCTGAAAAGACCTCTCTGTCCAACTTGGTTGGTAAATCCCTGTAAGAACACAGACGATTAAACCACTCTATTATTATCATGTATTTTGTCATTGTTCCTTAAAAGTTAGGGATCATTAAATGTTTGTAACTGGCTGCCTGTCACATTTCCCATAAGGCAGGCAAACTGGAGCTTATCTGGCCTGGAATAAGAGACCATAGTGCCCCAAAATTATTAGACAGGATTCGCTACTTATTTCTAATTAGAATATCAAGTCCAAAATCATCTTGTTAAACATTATCAAGGACATTTTATTATTTGAGTAGATAGAAATTCCTTCAACATTTAATACAGCACCGTTGCCCTCTGCAGAGAAACTTAAGTGACTCACCCGTCAATAAAAAGTCCTCTTCTAATGTGCGGTGGGGTCCTGGGTAGGAACTCATTGGAGTTATCTAAGGACTTATAAGAGGACCCAGAAGATCCTGAGCTGCTCAGGTCCCTCCCCCCATGGTCCCATGACTTGGACCTAGCACAGAAGTTGCGCCCCCCTGATGCTGACCCCCCAGTCCTGCCCAGCACCTCCAGACTCTCCTCTGTTTCAAAGTACTCCTCTGAGCTGCCACTGCTGCGCCTCTCCTCTGTTTCTCCTCCCTCTGTTCTCCAGCCTGGCCCCTCCATGCCCTCACCGTCCTGACTGCCGTGACTAAGAGACAGGCGGTTCAGCCCGCAGCTGAGGTCTGAGGCTGAGGAGGAGCTGTAGGAGTCCCGGACTTCCCTGTGCCGGCTCCCGCCACTGCTCCTCCGCTCTCTGCAGCTGGTGGGGCTGTCCAGCGGCTCTTGCAGCGACATGCGCTCAAACTCCACCATGAGGTTGGAGATGGGCGACAGCAGGCAGGAGGAGGACGGGGAGGTGCGAGGAGTCACCTTGTCTCCATTGTGAGTCCTATCTCTGGAGGAGGAGCACACCCCATTTTTGCAGACGACGCCAGGCGACAGGAGGCCGTCGTCGCAGCAGCAAAGCAGGTCCTGCTCGGCCGCCGTCTCGATCAGGTCGGCCCCGCGGTGGTGCAGCGCGATGGGCAGGATGTGGAACTCATGGCCACCCACTGCTCCCTTTAGGCAGTCCTTGGATGCAGCGGAGGATGTGATGCTGGTGAGTGCTGCGTTCTGCCGGTTTTTCATCTCCTCCAGGCTGATGTCATCACCCTCGTCCAGGAAGGCACCAACAGAGATGGAGTTGCAGAACTTTTTGGGCTTGCCTGCAATGAGGAATGATGAATGAACAAAGCAGCCTTAGAAGTATTCATTATTACAGTGTAATTCTATCATATAATTCTTCAAGGGAGGCAATTATGCAGCTTTGCAAAATCCTTTCCATTTCCATCGTCTCATATGAGAGGCTGTATCTGAGAACAGTGATAACACTACAATGCCAATTAACAGATTCGATCAGAGAGGATGATTTGCAACGTGTGCAGCACATTTCTTGTTTCAGCATTTTAAAAAGGTACCTGGAGAGGGGGTTTTGAACCTGTTGCTGGTCTCATTCTCCCCAGCCTCTTCATGAACCCGTGGGCTGAAATCCCTCTTGCTGAGGTACTCCTCCAGCTTGCGGAGCCCCTCAGTAGAAGACAGATCCACAAAACTGTCCAAAAAGTCCCAGTACTCAGCCCATGGGTGGCCCATCTCATGAGCCAGGTCTCTGTAGATAAAGGATGGCTTATCATTTGGTTTATTACACGTACAAACATTCAAGTAGTAAGCCAGTTCAAGTACTAATGTGACGTTTCCAAGCCAAGGTCTACATACAATTTGCAGTTTGTGTTGCTGTTGAATTGTACTGCGCAACACGGACAGTTGTTTCTATTATTCTGTCCACCCATTTACATCAATCCAGGTTGAATAACATGTACATGAGAGACAGAGTGAAGGTGACATTTAACAAAGGATGAACCATGTTTGAACCCAGGGTGTGCAGAACAGTAGTAGTGTCCAACACGTCTATAATCCCCAAAGGCGTGTTTATTCTGCTAGTGCAAAAAGTATTTCCTCCGGTGTATAGTCTTTATGCAGCATGGTCGATAGCAATGATCCCAGAAGTATCACCCTTCAATAGTCTCAGAATATCTTCGAGAATAAATGCAGAAAGTTATAAAGACAACATAGACAGTAAGGCTTGGACGTACCTGCCCACTCTCTCTGCCCCACGGTCAGGATCAGACTTAAGAATGTGGTGGAACAGCTCCGCCTTGTCTCTGGGCGGCGTCTTCCAGGACCGTCGAAAATCATCCGCCTACAGGAGAAGACGATATGTGCTGGTCACTAAAAGTTTTTAATGATGTGGTGATGGACTTGAGTGAATACAGATATGTAAACAAGTGAAGAACTTGCTTTAGAAGGGCTCAGCGGGCCAGCAAAGGCCGTGACAGTCATCACGGGATCCATGGGGCTTCTAGTATGCCGCTGGATCAGCGAGAGACTCTCCGAGGACTCAGGTGACCACAGATCACCAATGATGGGCTGAGAGGTGTTGTCTGTTGCCCTCAGCAAAGGGATAAAGCAGCGGTCTGTGAGTCAAAAGAATTTAATGTTTAACATAACATATTCGATGGACATGTTACACAGCAACACAGTACAATGGCTGCATGTATCAATCAATCAAATTTAGTGTGCTGTCAAACATTTGTTGCATATGGTGCTGTCAGTCTGTGCACAGGACAGTGGGTGATGATATACAGAATTGTTACTGTTTTTTCATCTTTTTAGATTAATCCACATTATTTTTTTCACACTGAATAAAAACATGCAATTAGAGAACACAGAAAGAGATTAAAGAGATTTGCAATACAAATTTGTTAGTCGTTTATTCAATAGTACCCACAGCTAGGGCTGAGGCATATGGAGAAAATCAAATATCACGCTATTTTTGACTTAATACCTCGATCATAATATTGTGATGATCTTGTACGGTTGGCTATCTGTGCTTTCACAAAGTATTTGCCCAGTGAGATTTTTGTTTAATAATTATCAGTAATGTGGATATTATTACTAGGTGGGTAAAGACAAATAATGGAACATCTGGAGCAGTCTGGTTGGTTGTGAAAATTACTTAACTTAACTGTAATACAGCTTTTAAAACCAAGGAACACTTGGAACAATATCGCAATATCCAAAATCTAAGACAACATCTAGTCTCACGTTTCCATATTGATATAATATTGATATTTTGCCATGCCCAACCCACAGCCAGTCAGTTATTTCCAATGCAGATTACCATCTAACTGTCATTTGTGTGTTCATTAAGTTAATATAAAGTAATGAAATGAAAAGCTTTGCTATTTGTTGCATTTTGTTGATTTGAAATAGAGTACATCCGCTTCATAACGGGCGCATTACCACGTGACTTGGCATGATCAACCCACTCAACGAGGGTGGCTTCAACCACAGGTGCTTTCCCCGTCTGCACTTGTTGTCTGCATTTGTTTTCTGTTTCCGTCACTAGCAGCCATAAGCTTTGAGGACAGAATTTTTTTTGACAGAAAGAAATTACTTTCTTTTTCCTGGCCTAAATTAGCCAGCTGGAAGAAGACAAGTTACCACAAGACAAAATATTATGGGAGTAAAAAAACAAACAAAAAAATAGTCACCATATTTTTAAATTGCATATGTTGTCATGCATGAAAACCCCCAAATTAACACTGTAAGCAGACTACTTGATTACTATAAACAAATCATTTAAACATTTGTATAGTAGTGAGTCTGTCCCAAGCTTTTTGATCCATATAAGTTAATCACTGTGACTGTGATCACTACGGGCGGTTTCCACTGTATTAGCCAACACGGCTAACACCATAACAAACAAAACAGATTTAAAAAAAAAAAAAAAAAGAAAATAAAAAGCAGCACTGACACACAACCAAATTCAAAGCATAGGATGTAACATGCTGCTTCTATTAAATCAGGCCTCTGTCTGTGTGACGGTACACTACTATAGATGCTACTTGCCTGAGTCTTTCAGGAAGCAGGGGAGAGTAGAAACAAAAAGTGTTTTTTTAAGAAATGTGTGTCCTTACCCTCCAAATAGTCACTTATCTTCTGCCTCACTTCTTGGGTTTTATTTTTTCTGCTACAAATAAGCTGTGGAAAAGAAGAAAAACAACAATTGGGGATATACTGTATGTACAGCTGGCAACGTACAACTGTTGCTGGATTAGCTGGGGAAAGAATTTGCTCATGCTCATCTAATTTTAGCCTTCAATGTGCAGTGAGTGATTGTTGCCAAAAGATTTAAAAAGCAAGCTTAAAGGTCACGGCTTCAAAACCTGAGTGAGCATAACTGTAACTCCCTCAGCAACTACTGCCAGCATACCAGTATTCAGCAGCACCGTGCGAGGCTGAGTAGGTGCTAGACAGCTCCCATATGAACATTTTTCTGTGTAATAACCCCCAGCAACGACAACCCAGGCTCTGCTGAAGGTTCTATTACTCAGTGTGCATGTTTCTAAATTCAATAGGGGTTCAAAATAAAACTCCTTACATCACAAGGCTTCTGGCCATCCTTGTTCTTACAGTTCTTATCGCTGTCAGGATGCGAGCACAGGACATTGACCACTTCTGGGCACCCAAACTTGCAGGCAAAGTGGAGTGGTGTTTCGAAGCCCTGAAACATAGAGACAAACAATATGAACACATGAACACAGCCAGTTAACTTCTCTTTGAAAGAATCTAATCAAATTTGGTTCAGCTATTATGGTAAAAGAACTTACAGCCTTATCTGGAGTGTTGAGGTAAAGATCTACAATGTAGCGGATACGTTTCTGCAGCATAGCTTCCTGGTCGTCTGGGTACATGAGGCGCATGAACTCTGGGTTTTCCAAGGTGTCCAGGAGCAGCTGGGCAATTCCTGCCTGGTTCTCCTTGGCTGCCACGTGCATGACGTTGTACCGGCAGCCCTCCTAACCAGACAAAATAGTGGAACAACTGTATGGATCAGGACGTAATCCTCCTTAATCTCATGTCAACAGGAAAGGATGCTTCATTTTGTCGAAAAGCAGCCTTACCTGACCTTAACTTCACCTGCCGAAGTTAGCGATTTATCACACATTTATTTTATTTTATAATGGCAATAGTTGGTATTTAAAATAAAGTAGCATCAAAATTGCAGGTTTAAGATACTAACTTCTAAGACTGATTTACTGATTAAGAAAAAATATACAGTACAAGAGCAACTGCGACGTTTCCCAGTTTTCCCCCAAGAATCAATGAAGTAATCCTGATTTCTGAATGTATTTTTAAACTAATATGCAAGACTCATTACACACACACACACACACACATACGCCGGGTCATATTAAGTCTTCATCTTAGCGACTGCAAGCTTCACAAAGGCATTAGCTGAAAGGTTGGCACTGACGTGGAAAAGACATTTATGCATCAACAAATGAAAATGTTCCCAGTAAGGCTATGCATCTCTATTAATAGCAAAGTCTTTCCACAGAGTTTGAAAACCACAACAGCACTACTACGACAAGCTCAAACAACACTGACTCTAAATTATGATTGCAGGTTTTATTTATGCACAGTTTAGCAAACTGGTTCAGACAGTTAGGATAACTAGACAATCAAAGACTTGAACAAGAAATGATGTCCTCACCTGCACAATAGTGGGATTATCCCCTGAGCCGATGAGATAGCGTGGGTTGCTCCAGACCAGCTCGCTAAAGGCCACCTCATCGCCCTTCTCCACAGCTTTCCTCAGTTTGGCGGTCAGGTCCTGGGTGCGTGGGCTCTTGAAACTGTTGGCCCGCTCCCGGTTGATGGTATCAACCTCCATGTTTTCTGGTTTGAGAGGGAGAAGAAAGTGAAGGATGGGCGCTGCTGTCACAAACTCAAAATATTGTTCAAGGCTGGTGTGCCTGGAGCATCTGTTTGTTTCAGATATTATCGACCTGTCAAAACTAGGAGGAATGATGGATCCCACAACCATTACATTGACATTTTAAAAACTACTATGATTAGCTCAAAGAGGGCACTTGGATTAAATGCAGCAAAAAGATGGAGAAAAGAAAAGGACAAAAAAAAAAAACACCAAAAGAAAAGTTGGTGCTGTCATGTCAGAATTTTTAAATTGTATGCCCTCAGACTTCCCCCATGGTGTTGAAAATGGTATCAAATGTAGATTTTTTTTCTAGGGTCTCACACATTGCATCTACTTACCTTTACTAATGACCAGGCCTGGTTTGACAGGAGATACACAGGGTGTAGATTTGTTGGGAGAGGGAAAATAGTCACAGATCCCCTTGGCAAACTTCTCAGCATCCTCGCGGTTGGGAAAGGCTTTGAAGCGGGCTCCCTTCATCATCTTAACAGCTTGAAGGGCATCTTTCTTATCAGCGTATACATGTGCTCTCTCTGCAGATAAAAAAAAAAGTTGAGAATCATCTTTTTACCCATTTTAAATTTTTCTACATGACCTGAATTTCTTGTTTAATTTATGACTGTTTGTTAATGCTGCTTTTTTGCATTCTTTTCCTTTCTGTCCAGTCAGCCTTTGATGAGGATCTACAAAGTGCCACAGCTGTTGCAGTTGTAATAGAAGCTGCCCTGACAAGTTAACATTACCAGCATTGATTTTTTGGTAGCTCAAGATTAATTTAAATCAATACTCTATTCCATCTATTCAGACATTCCTGCCGCCTTGCTGCTTACCACCAAGCAAGATACAACAAATGTTTTCATCCACTTAAACAAATGTGAATGTCACGCTACAACAGTAGAGTGCTCCTACACAAACAAACTAAACAAATACAGAAACTGGAAACACAGTAAATAACAAACACGCAACATGATAAACTTTTAAGGTGGACTTTAGCCTTGAGTCAGTATAAAGCCAATGGTGCAAGGGCTCAAAATCAACTGTCTCCCTCAATGTTCCGCAACTGTCCCAAAAGTTCCTTTCAACTGTCCCAGCCTTAACAACCAATGTCCCAAGATGTCCCTAAGTCTTACACACGGAACCTTTAATTTGAACATCTAACAATAATCTGATATATAATCCATGAAGCATAAACATAATAATTTCATCTGTAACCTCTCTACTGTCCCAGAATTATCTCAGGCTATCTATCTTTATGTCCAAGGTGCTGTTTTATTGTCCCTGTCCCTAAGACATCCTAAATTTCAAGCTCTGGTTGAACCTATCAAAGAAAATAGAGCTCACAAAAGTTGTGGGTGTTTTATCAACTGAAACAATAAGAAAAACTTAAGAATTGATACATTTGGGAAAAATTGTTGATATTTTTAATTAATTCAAGACCACCTGACAAGTGATCCTGAACTGTGTGTGTAACTTTTGCAAACTCATAATATGTTGGCTGATGCTGAAATGTGTAGGACACCACAACATGTGAAAAGCTGAGTCTCTCTTACCAGTTCTAGACAAAACATCCTCCCACAGTGGACAGACTCCATAATAAAAGGTCGGGGACACTTGTGCAGGCTTTGAAGGGGTTTCCGTTTTGGAGTTACTGCCTTCCGCAAAGCTGTTTGAGGCTGTCTTTACTGAGATCTCCTCTTCCTCTGGAGGGTTAAGTCCCACACCGTAGCCAAAGTCCAACTCTTCACTGGCACCCTTGGGTTTGCTGCTTGTTGCAGAAGTGGTAGGTGCAACTGCTGAGGTGGCACATGACACAGGTTTGGCATGATCGGCAATGGAGGCCGCACTGCCCGAGACACCTGCCGAAGAGCTGCTGTCCGATTCAGTGGCACTGCTCTCTGGTCCGGCCAGGACTCGGGCTAACTTCCTCTCAAAGGTGGCTCTGGTGGTAGCTGTGATAGGACCGCACTTGAGGTCTGCTCGGGCAAACTCCTCGCGCAGTTCTTCAGCACTAAGCCCCCTCAGCCTGCTCAGAACCGCCTCCATGCTTCAGCTCCCTACAACACAACACAAAATAGACTTCAGCAATTATGACTAGCACTTGTTGATAGATAAACACCATGTAGGGAAATGTTATACTTGGTATTAGTCTATTTTTGGTGTTTCATTGCTGTTATTATTCTACTAAGTATCAAGAATCATAAGTGAACAATCTAACAGCTTGTAGCTGCTCTAGGTGCATATTAACAATAACTGACACACATACTATTTTTTACTCCAACAAGCTGCCACACAAGGTAAAAACAGTCTGTATTATATTTTACAAACAAGCACACCCCTGCCCCTCAGTGTTAAGTATTTCCAGGAATGTTGCACAAATCTATTACATATCTCAAGTGTACGCTCAGCAGCTATTAAGTCTTTTACAAATAAAGGTCCCTGTAATGCGATAAAGCAGGTGCGACTGACCCTCCACATGATACCCAACACATCACATCTGTCAGAACCCACCATACTATTGTGGAACTAGCATGTGCTAGCTAGCTTGCTAACCAACAAGTCAGATGTAGCAGCCGGGGAATGTGCCTAGCAAAGCTAGCGTGAGGTAAACTGCTCAGTTGAACATCTAGACTGATCGAGTAAAGCACACAACTTTGGGCTGGAACATTAACGATTACAAATAAATTAAAAACTGGATAAATTATAACAGTATCAATCGCTTCATTCTCACGCTGTCACGCCCAAGTATGTCATTCGAGGTGGGTTTTCAGGCTGTAACGCAACAAATTTGATACGTCTTCGTGGTGATGATGCCGATAAAAATCAAAGTGTACGTGATGACATCTATTAACAAATGTGTCCCTATACTTACCGAGGAACATTTTATTTAATATACGCGGAGCTATGGGAGACCGTTGTTAGTTTTGTACAGATAAACTGTTGGATAGACACAAAGCTGGAGACGGTCTGGAATAGTCTCATTGTTTACAACATGCTCTGCGCATGCTCAGTTTGAAGGGAGGGCGCACGCTGCATTCCAGACCTGTGGGAAAACTCAACTCCAAACGGCTCGAGGGTGACAGGAAATATATATATATGTATAACATGACGTGAATTGTCACATTTCTCTTTAAAAAAAAAAAAACTAAGCAGATATATAAGGGATCATTTACAACCGGCATGTGACACTGTATTGATGAACGTCACCTCCCACATCACGACTTTTACTGTATCATGGCCATATATTTTCGGTAATAATAACATTCTTTTAAAACATGACTTGAAATGACTCGCTGGTCGTTGCAGCTGACAAATTATGCACATCTTTTTTTCCATTTTTATGCAGTCATGCTCCATAACAAACTAGTGTTAACATTTACTGTTACAAGCCAGAGGGGAGACCGGAAACAGTTGCAACACCGGACGGTTGCAACAGCTCTTGATTCTCTAATCCATGCACAAGTCATGGTCTTACATAAAAGGAGAGTAAACCAAATACACAACATTGTCATCTGCTACATTGGCAAATTGATGCCTTTCCAAAAAATAAAAATATAACATGTTGCAACCGTCCCCAGGGTTGGGGTCAGGTGCATCATATTCTCTTATGTCATTTGTAATCATGTTTAAATGTTAGTAATTAGCAGACAGATGTAAGTTTAATGTATAAACTGGGTTGGTGCAGTAAATAGTCTAATGCAAAAGTGTTGCAAACCTGCCCAGCCTCCCCGATGACCGCAAAAGCCAGAGTTGCTATGACAAAAAAAAAATTCTCACAAAACTAAGGTGTATCTAAATTCATGTCTGCCCTGCAATCCCAATACACGTGTGCGCTTGTTCGCGACAACAGAGTTTCTCAGAAAAAACGTAATAGCTGGGTTCATCACTGATCCACGACAAAAACAAACAAACAAACAAACAAAAAGCTACTTCAAATTGCATTTTGAGGACGTCTCTTATATTTCCGTACTTCCCGGAAGGCTTGAATGTAGCATCATGCTCTGCCCATAGCAGACGTGACTAATCCAAGGAAACGATAACCTAGCAAACGCAGCTCTTGGTTTTATTTCTGGCTAACAACACATTTGCCTGTTTAAAATAAATAAAAATGACGAATTGGTGGAAATGGTGCCGGTATAAACACCTTGCTAAGGAATATCCGTGTAGGCACAATCCCAAGTGTGCAGGCCAACTTGGTCAGGCATGTCTAAAGCAAGCCGACAAGACATGACGAATAATAAGATGAACACACAAAAACGGGGAAAAAACAATTTACCGAAATAGACCATTGTCCGTGAAAGGTGGAAGAAAATAAAATAAAATAAGACCGACGTTGGTTAGCTACACAATTTGATACAGGAAGCAGAATTTGACAAGCATGCTAACCATCATTAGCCGCTTAGCAAGACAAGAAGCTAATCACTCAAGCCACCGGTTAGCAATAGCATACATTAATATGTACAGTAAGAACACGGTAGTTGTGTCCTTACCGGACATATAACCTTAAACACGCGCCACAGTTAACAGCAGTGCACTGCTAGGTGAAAATATTATCACTGTAATAGTGTTATGCCCACCTCCTCCTCCTCCTCTCCCCGGCTACTGTTGCTAACGTTAGGTGTCTTCTCACCGCGACGGTTTCAAAATGCAGAGAGCGAGGACCCGGTTGTGTCTAACATGGTGCCTGAACAAAATAACAACTACAACGTCAGGAAATAAGTCAGAACTTGGGACCTATTTCAAAGTCTGTGTAGACAAGATACAATGAATGAACACAAACTATAATGACTGATGAATAGTGCAATTTTATGATAAATACAATCACATCTCCCAAAACAAATGTTAAAACATAGGAATGAATCAATTCCAATGTTTGGAAAAAAAAGCAGATACAGCAAGGTTTATGCACTGAGCGCAGGTGCCCCATAGCAAATGATATTACATACTACCCAACCTTACAGTGAAAGGTAGTTTGGAAGATACAGTCCAAGAGATTTTTTTAGAACACAGTATATCAATATATTTGTTATAATCTTCTGTAAGCATTCTCCTCAAAATACCAGTATTTATTGTCCCTTTGGAAATTCATAAGCATACAAGTGTTTAGAAAAGCTTGTTAGTGTGATAATGAGCACCAACAAAGCAGCTACTGCACAGTTGCATGCAGAAAGCTACTGTACCATCCAAAGACCCCTCCACACGGAAATTTTAGCGCAGCTGTACCAGAATTACTATCGGCTTTGACTTATGGTTTGCATTTGATATTATCTATTTTGTCTTTGTTACACTATTAAACAATTATGATGACTTTACAATCAAACAAAAAAAGGAAATGTATTTATATATATTAACCTCTGGAAACAATTAACTTATCCCCATAACCATGAAACAGCCATAAAACATGAATGACATCTGATTCGGGGGGTAGTCATTTTTTTGTAAATACAATATGTACCAAATGTAACAGAAAATGAACACATCTGATTGCACCTGCTGCTAGAAGTAATAACATTTCTGCTTCATAGCACAACTTTCTCCCTTCGTCAGTTAACTTCTGATCATCTAGTGTGCAATTTCAGTTGATGTGACTCACTTATTTTACAATAAACCATTCTTCAGTAAGGATTTGCACACATGTACAATATAACATATTACATCTTGCACACACATCCTCAGCAGAAATATGCTCATTCAAACCAACTTAGTCTTTAACAGCATATTAAAGATTGCTTAAGGCTTTTTTTGCGTACGAATTACTGCAGTCCATGCTAGAAAACACCTCCATATATAACTGAGAAGATTAATGTTAGAACCCAAGGTGATATGGTTACAACAAATGTAAGAAACACTGCATTTTAACAAGAGTTATTACAAAACAACTGACCCACAATTGTGCATGACTTTTAACTTCATGAAATGGAGTGATGATGTTTCATCAACTGCTTAGAGACCATGTGGATGTGTAACCACGTCAGTTAAATCATAGATGGGCAACTTCACTCATTCACACAGGCACAAAGAAATGGAAGAACAGTTCATAGCCACTCTGGTGACAGAATAATGAGTTGCTTCTGTCACCAAAAACACTTTTTTTTTTTAAAATAATGTCAGCCATGATGAAGTAGCATCAAAGCCACTAATTTCATATTATGAGGAGGGTGATGATGTCAAAATACCTTTTAGTGTGAAAAACTGCCGACTAAACAGGAAAAACTAGCCTAACAGCTCAGTTAAACAACTAGACCATATTTGTTGAAGGGGGATCCTCTTAGAGAGGCTGTCAGATAGATTTTAGCTCCTTAAATCTAAATAAATAAATGTGACAATAGCATAACAAAAATATAAACAACTGTCAAATAAAGAAGAAAGAATAAAGCTATGGTATATAAAGTATTACTCTGCGAAAGCACTTATGTGCTGATGGGAGAACGCCAAATGTTGGCAGCAATTGTTAAGAAAAGAGAAAGGGAATAAGGGGCTAAAAAGTGCCTTTGTGGATAAAACTCCACTCTCCCTCTAATGGCCTGAGAAAAGTTCTTCTGTTATAACTGCTGCTGTTCCGCTTCATTATTATTTTCCACCACCATGTTGTGTAGCGGCGTTGGTGATTTGGAGACGTTGTTTTGAAGCTGCAGTTGAGCCAGTCCCTCCTCTGTGTTTGTCCATGAGCTCATTGACTCATGTACTGTTACTGTGTGTTCCTCCATCTGCCTTTGGAGGCTGTCCATCTCCTCCCTGAGAAAAAAAAAAGACATTGCATGTATTCTGGCATTTGGATAGCTGCTTGGCACTACACAAGAAAAAACTTCATATAGGTACGTTGATTATGTTAACTAAGTCTTTCTGTTAGGCTTACTTGAGCTGCCGCAGACAGTTGTGCAGGTTGTTGAGGGGCTCTTTGTTGACAGAAGTTGATGGTTTCAGCAGCTCATCTAACAGCGAGGCAGGAACCGGGCAGTCTGGAATCTTAACGGGTGTCACTGGGTTGGATGGGTTCCCCTCACTCTTCAGCTCCATGCGCTGCTGCTCCAACAAAACCATCATTACAGGAATGCATTTAGTCATTTATCTTCAGCAGGTATTTATTATTTGGAACACTTGCCTTTAAATCTTTCAGAGGAGAAGGTGGAGGCTTTGTAAGCATTACTCATGGAAATACTGGGTACACCCCAGTTGTTTAAAACCAGCCATTACTCACTGCTGTCCATGAGACATGCTACAACACTGACATACAGTTGTCCGATTACTTCAGTTGTAATATATTTAAAATTTTTATATAACCAATGTTAAAATATTCAAACACCCAAAGGCCTTCATGCCAAGGCTATTAAAGAATGACTTAACACTACAGCCTGACTAGTATTTGAGTGGGCCAAGGGCCAATAATGGCTGATTAGATGTATTAAGAGTAAATTACGGCAGCTAAGCAAATACAAATATTGTTTAAATTAGTACAAATATTTAGTGTTTTCCCCAAACTTTAGTCAGGTGTGGTGGCTGGACAGTTTGTGAAAAAACACGAAAACTGTCACAGTGAAAAATAAGGTGTCTTACCTTCCTTAGACGGCTCTGTTTGAAGTCCTGTTTGAGTTGTTGGTTCTGCAGTAAGACCGTCTTCATGCTGTTTCTCAGCTCACCCACTTTGGCCTGCAACATAAATTTGTCCTTCCTGG
This sequence comes from Epinephelus awoara, assembly GCA_035609425.1. Classification (NCBI taxonomy): domain Eukaryota; kingdom Metazoa; phylum Chordata; class Actinopteri; order Perciformes; family Serranidae; genus Epinephelus; species Epinephelus awoara. The sequence continues at coordinate 32,922,847 of CM069302.1, forward strand.
TGTTGCTCAGCTCATCCTGCACTGACTCCAGCTCCACCTTGATGTTCTGAGATAGTGAGTAATGTTTTTTAGTTATAAACCCTTCTGAAAAGGGGAAGTTAAGGAGCAAGCTTTCAATCCATCTTTTACCATCAAGTGAATACTTGCCTGCAGAGCTCTCTGTAGGTTGTCCAGCTCCCTGTGCTGACACTGCTCCATCATCTCCACCTGCTGCTTCTGAGCCTCGATCTCTCTCTGCCTCTGCTCCACCTCCCACTTCAGGTCCTCAACCTGAGGGAGCCAATGTTGGACATCAGTGTCACTGAGAGCTGTTCTTCAATAACAAGTGATAGCTTAAACTAAAGCTGTCATGCCATATAAACTCCTATATCCAAGAAATCAGGTCTGGATGTTGTCCAGAGTTTCCCTTTCACACATGCAGCACACAACAAGAGACTGTCTGTGTCAAGAGCCTTCACACCTGCTGGATATACTCAATGCTTTTGCTGTTTCTTGAATTTAGTCAGATGATTTCGGCCTCTGCCCTTACCAACAGAAGTTTAGAATTTGGTCATCTTTCCACTTAGACATTTTGGTTGCAGTCTTTGTGTGAATAACCCTTCTTCTTCACCCTCGGATGATAGTTTTCCTCAGGTTTCACATGAGCCATATGATAGAAACGTCATCAACATGCTGTGAATTCTCCAGACAATTATCTGCTCTATCCACAAATGGGCTCAGTTGGAAATTACATTGAGTTTGTTCTTGGGAGCTGGCAGGAGGAACACCTTTCAATGTCTGATCCAAATGGTAATGTCTACATAATTCCTGGTTTTCAGTGCAGGTGTGAATGGGGCTCAATTCTGAAACAGATTTTAGAGTACTCGAACCCCACAACTCTATGAAAACTAAGGACAACGATAAGAGTTCATAGTCAAAATGGCATCATTTATAAACTCAGGCTAAATCATATTAATTATAAGTAAATTAATACCATCAAACAAACCGCATTGTGTCTATCATATTAGAGGTAGATGGCCATGGATTCTTTTTGTCAAGAAATTTAAATAAAGGTCATCAGCTAAATATTTCAGTCTAACCCTCGTTCAGAATCCTTACCTCTTGGTTAGTGAGGGGCTGCTTGGCCAGTTCCTCATCCAGTTGCTTCTGGAGGATCTGGAGCTGTGAATGAGCCTCAGCCAGCTCCTCTTGGAACCTGGAGACCTCCTGAGCATGCTGCTCATCCTGAGCCCTGCAGAGTGTGATGTATATAATGACAAATTAGTGGTAAGATATACAACTGCTACAGATTTTGCAACTCAATATTAGATCTAAAAAAGTAATTTGCCAAAAGTCACTGTTTTCTTTAATCAGGCAAATGCACATACTGTAGTTTGTGAGATTCTTCCTGCAGAGCTTTGACCAGGTCCTCTTTGGCCTGCAGGTCCTTCTTGATCTCTGACAGCTCCAGCATGGCTGCCCTGTAGTGCCGTCTATTATGAGCTGCTTCAGCCTTTGCTGCTGCCACCTAAAGGACACATCACATCAGTACAACCACCCCAGGAGAGTCAAATGCTCCAGATCAAAGACGAGTGTGAAAAAGGCAAAAGCTACCATATTTACTAAAGATACTTGTAACAACTCAGCTTTCTATCTTTCATATTTCTTAGAGGAGTCTGACTGTGCCTTGTGTCAGGCAAATTACTTCAAAACAAATATTTACATGCATTCAAATTACAGACAATGAAATCATTTGAAAGGTCAAAATGAAATGAGCAGTGGGCATTCAAACCTAAAAAGGAGAGTAAACTGTATGTTTGTGTATTACTTAGAAATCCTACCTGTTCTTTCAGGTCATTGACTTTGGTTTTCTCCTTTTCCAAAGCAAGCTGTAGAGTTTGTACTACTTGCTTCATTTGCTGGTCCTCCTCCTCCTTACGCTTCAGAACAGCTTGGACCTGTTCAAAGGATAAATGGGAAAACAATGTTATGTAAAATAAAATTAAAAAGTGCATATTTAACCTTTCAACCAAAATTTTCTATTTTGGTTGAAAGGTATGAGGGTAACACAACATATAACAACACAGGGGTGATCAAAAAATATATCAACATTATACGATGGAAACTAATTTTTCACCTGTAAGTTGAGCTGGACGAGATCTGCCTCTCTTTTAGCTAAGGCAGACTCCAAAATGTTGGAATGTTCCCGCAGTGTATTGTGAGACTGAGCCAATCCAGCCAGTTTCCCTTTTTCATGTTCCAGCTCGAGTGCTAGCTTCTTGTTGGCATCTTCTAACTTTCGAATCCGCTTCTTGAAGCATCGTGACTCTTGAAGCTGTGAAATCAATTCATGTCATTAATACAAAATAGCATACATGAATTGAATGATTACAGATATGTAAACATACTGCTCATATGAAGCTGTGATCAGCATCATACAATTTTAAAATACCAGAAACAGTAATTTCTCATTGGACTTAATGAGCAGTCTTGTTCAAAACACTGAATATATGAACACAAACTGACACAAAATGATCATTGTTCACCTCATCCTCAAGCTCCATAACCTTCTCCTGGTACTCCTCCAGCTCTGTGGAGGTGAGAGTGATGACTTCCTGCAGCTCCTTCTCAAGCATAGTCTTGCTGTTGGTCACAGCCTGCAGCTCAGTCTGCAGAGCCTTAATCTTCTCCTGGATGACAAATAAAACCAAATTGTATTTCAATACATTTCATTTACCTTTCCAACATTATTCACATGTTTTGTTAAGATAATGTTCTTGTTACTGTGGACTGAAACAATAAAAAAAACAACTATTATCTATAATATTGTTCATCATTCAGCATGTGGGGAAGCACTTAGAGCACAAGAAGCTAACAAATAAAGGTACTCTGACTTAAATTAGGAATGCAAAATACTGACATATTTTTCAGCCTCAATATCGACAGTGGTAAGATTAACATCTCTTGATTTTATTCTGTCGTGTCACAAAGGTAGTGTACTCTTTTTCTAAAAACAGCTTTTCTGCTAATTACCTGACACTCTGTGCCAAACTATATGTCGTAGCTGTGAATTTTTCATGGAACTGTAAAGGTCTGGCAGGTTTATACTGTACCTGTAAGACCTGGCTGTTTCCCCCATCTGACACCTGGGCCTTGAGTTTAACCAGCTCTGCCTCGGCCGTCTCCTTGTCAGTCAGAGCCTCCTGGAGCCTCCTACTCAGGATGCCCACGGCATTCTCATAGGCCTTGTGTTTGGCCTTCATCTCCTTCTGAGCACTGGTCAGATCTGTCCCCAGCCGCTTCATACGCACCTTCTGTTCTGAGATGGCCCTATTTGATGCAGATAAGACATTCACTTAAATGGGGAAATGAAGTTGTTCTGACAGCAGACCATACAAACACAAACACAAAATGTAGACATACAGACTGTACATCTTTAAAAATCACATTTAATTTGCCGATTTAGATAACACACAGAGCAAAATTATGTGGATGGATGGATTTTTCAAACCACATGTACTGACTCATATGTCTGTGTGAAGATCAGGTATTGTATAAGCAATGCCCTTTGTTTATATTTATAAATATCACTTGATAACAGAGATATGCACCATGGTCCAAGTCCTTACTGTGGGAGTCATTCAAGCTCTCCAAATCTCCATGCAGCACATGACTCACTTTTTGGCTTCTCCCTCCATTTGCTCCACCTGTTTCCTCAGGCCTTCGTTCTCTTCTGTCACTGCTGCTAGCTGGCTCTGATCGAACTGTAGAGACTGGAGTGGGAGAAAAACAGAACAGTTCACATTACAACAGGATTCACACTTTAATTTCTGACAAAAAAAAGGTTTAATTACACCCACTTAAACTACAGCCAAAACATCAACATTTACTTTACTTTTATTGTTTAAGTACTTAGTGAAGTAGACTTGGTAAGAAATATTAAACAAATATCAATGTTTATATTTACCTGGACCTGGGTTTCTAGCTGATCCCTTTCTGTCTGAATGGCTTGCAGATGGGCCTCCATGTTGTTCATCTGCTCCTGGACTCTCACCACCTCCTTCTGCAGCCGGGCCTGCTCCAACTCTGCCTTCTGCTTCTCCCCCTGAACGCCCAGCACCTCCTGCTTCAGGTCCTTCACCTCCGCTAACAGACGTTTTTTGGTGGACTTGAGCTCACTGATCAACTGGTCTTTGGAGCTGGCATCCCGACGGTAGGCCTCTACCATCACCTGTAGAGTCAATAACCATGTGTCTCATCAATGAACTGATCTCCATTTAAGTCTCATACTTGTGTTGACTGAGAGAGCAGGAAAAATATTTTTCACAACATACTGTAGATACAATGCAGGCGAGAGGACTGTAACAGGATCTGAAGCCCACACTACATCATCTCTAGGCTTGAGAGATAAATTTCCACTGGTAGAATTCAGTTATGGCGACACCACGGCAAAATCTTTGCCACCACCCAAAAAATGAATAAATAAATACACAGATGTATATAACACGAACTTGCCAATGCTCATTTGACCCACACTTTGGGGCTATGAGTCAGCCGTCAATCTGTTTGTCACTGTTCGTAGAGAATCCAGTCTGCAGTGCAGTTCATACAATTCACTGATAGACCAGTGGATTGCTGAGTAACATTTGCCTTTATGATCAAGGAAACTTTTTCTATCACGTCCTTTGTCCTTTCTCTCTCCTCCCTCTTGCTCGTCCACATGAGCGTTCTCTCTCTCTCTGTCTCTTTCAATTCAATGGGCTTTTTTGGCAACATAAATTGTAAAGAAAAAAACCCCGAATGAAATGTTGGACTAAATAAAAAGGCAGTGTGAGGAGAGGAGATGAACTCCAGCTGTTATGTGTTGTTGTGTTGGTTGTCTATTAGGCTGTCTCTCCCTCTCTACAATATATTTAAACATTACTAAATTAAAATGGCTCCAAACCTACTACATCTAGAGCAAGCTATATTTGCTTGATCTATTTTATAACCAAGAGGTAACACCAAATCACACATCCTGTTGTACAAACTGCCTCTAAGTATCACTGTTGTATAGAGCTGTAGCGATCAAAGGATTACTCAGTTAGTTGTCAACTATTAAATTAATTAGAAGCTAAGTTGAGAATGGATTATTCAGGTTTTTTTTTAGATAGTTTTGGGGGCATTTTTGCCTTTATAGATAGGACAGTTAAGTGTGAAGGGGGGAGAGAGAGAGGGGGTAATGACATACAGCAAAGGGCCACAGGCTGGAGTCGAAGCTGGGCCACTGCGACAAACAGCCTTGTACATGGGGCGCCTGCTCTATCCACTAAGCCACCACCGCCCCATTCTTTATTCATCTATGACAGTAAAGTGAATATCTTCAGGTTGTGGACAAGACAAGGGATTTAAGGATGTGATCTTGTGTTTTGGGAAACATCTATCCACATTTTTTTCACATTTCAAAGGCCAAACAACAAATTGATTAATCACGAAAATAATCAACTGATTAATCAACAAGGATAATAATGGTTAATTGCAGCCTTACTGTATAGCAACAGTAATAGCAGTTCCCTAAAGTATTCTACAGCTGACTGGATTGGACTCTCTCCAGGGTCAGGGGTCAGTATAGGGGTCTGTCTAGACTCAGTTGGAGACTTAAAAAACTTCCCTCAAAATACCTCAATGTTTTTGTGCTGCGATTGAGTCTGCATTAAAGGGATCTAATACTATATAATACTAAACAAAAAAGAAAAAAAGCAAATACCCTACTTGTGTACTACACATATGGCCTGTATCCTAGTAAGAAACAATACCATAGCATTATAGTTTTAACACCCTATAGGCGAACACTGCCCCCACAGTGACCCTCTTGTTCCACAGGAAACACTGCACAGGATTATGACAAACTGAGAAAGAAGGCCTATACATATGGAATTGTACAGGCTTTATTTTTTTTTCTTTCTTTGTGTTGGTTCCCAGTAGAAACACACACAATAAAGACAGCAGGACATTTTAAAAAATATTACAGGAAACCACGACAGGGACGCTGGGATGCAGCTGTTTTTGTTAATGCAGAGCTTTTAAGCTTATTTTTCAAATAGCTTCACAATTTTTAATGTAAGTGCAGCTGTACAAGTGTGCCATGTGCAGCTGTATTATATAGGAACAAAGACATATAAAATCATGAAACACACCGAGGCCAGAGTAGCTATCAGTTCAATATTTTTTGTGTCTGTGCCGTTAAGAACCTGCTTTTTTGCACAAATAGAGTAGATTAAATTTTCTCACTTATTTACAAATCAAAAATGAACAAAGCATCCACATACCTCATCTTACTTGTTTCCCTCTATCCTGTGAACCTTTAACAAGTAGTCTATCAATCATGCTACAGTACCCAACACATCACTGACTTCTCCCTAATGTAGTTGCTTTAGATGCGATGAGGAGGCACATTAGATGATGATGCAGCCAGATTTTTCTTTTTCTGCTTTCCTGAAAGCAGCCAAATAAATTTTGATGGACCGAGATGAATGTTAATACACAAGTGTGATGGCTATACAAAAACTCAAGACTTGAAAGAAATCCAATACAATGCACATTTCTGTCATTCTGTCTATAAACTCCACCCTCTTTATGACTGCCTGTCGATGCAAAATAAGCAGCATCCACTGCTGCACAATCCAATGAGGCGTGTCAACCAGCACCCGTCTGAGATGACAGCCATCTGGCTCTACAATACATCCTCCTACGACAGCATCAGCCTTAGCCAGCTGGGAGGTTTCAGAGATAAAAAAAAATAATAAATGTATGTGAATTCTACACAGTCTTACTGGCTTTCACAAACTTTGTCCAGTAAGAGAGAGTAGTACAGTGCTTGTACAAGAGAAAGGGAGATGTCTTACCTTTTGTTGTTGGAACTGCTCCTTCAGTTTCTGCGTTTGTTTCTTCAGGGAATTATTTTCTTGTTGAAGAGTTTCAATCTGTAAGAAAGGCCTTAAATTTTTACTTTATTGTGGTGGAGCGGTAACTCCAAAAGAAAAAAAAATATTTGCAACAAGTTACTTGAATTATGTTTAAATTCTTAGATTTGGCTCCTGGAGCTGCATGGAAAATGCACTCCTTCATCAAAAAGTATGCAGAGACAAGATTTTGAGAAATGTCATGTCTAATCACGTCACTAGCAGCTCAGCAATTTCTAAAATGCTTTATGCCAAAAGAATTACTGCTCACCAAGGCTATGAAAGTATTTAACCATAACATTTGTGCCTCAAGGTATCACTGTAGAAGTAGATGGAAATATAATCTTGTCCAAACCCATTAGGGAAAGTCAATATTTGCTGTGAAGTCACTGGTAATGGTTTAATCAGGCATACATTTTTCCCCATGCCATCTCAAGTTTCATTTGTGTTTTTTCACCTGTTTTTTCATACCTGATTGGCTTTGACCTGGACTTCCTGTCGGAGCTGATCCAAGACATCTGAAGCCACCAGGACATCCTCACCAAGCCGTTCAGCACTCTCGTCAAGTTGGCTCTTATCGGCCCGGGCTGCCTGCAGCGCTACCTCCAGGACAATCTTCTCGTTCTGCAGGTACTGGATGTTGTCATCCTTGGCACTGCTCTCCGTCTGCAGCTCAGCCAGCTGGGCCTCCAGTTCCAGGTAGCGGGCTTCTAGCTGGTTGATGGACTGCTCTTTGGTGTGCAAGTTCTCCTGAGTGGTGGTCAGCTGGCGCATCAGCTCTAGATGCTCTTTCTGGAGTGACTGCAGCTGCACGTCCTTCTGGGAAAGGGTCAAGTTTGCCTAAAAGGAACAGTGTGTGAAAGGCAGGTTAGAGCAGAATACAATACACATGTTTACTGCCCATAGAAGGTGGAAAACAAATGACTACCTGCTCTAGTTCCCTTTCCAGGGTGCTGGCTGTGTTGGCCAGTTTAGTTAAGCGTTCTCGTTCATCCTCAAACTCCTCCAGTTTGTGCTGCAGATCATCTTCCACCATGCTCTTTGCATCCTGGATCTGCTTATAATTAGCTTCCTGGGTCAGCATATCAGCCTAAGTCACAAACAGTAAACACAACATTTATTATATATCACAATATTTTACACAATATGATAGATTGACTTCAAATGACCTTCAGGTATTGGTTGTTTATTGAGTGGATATGAAGACTTCACAAATCAATGATAGCACATTCAGAAAGGAGCGTTCCAAAGTATACCTCAATGCTCTGGAGCTGAACAGCAATACGCTCTTTATCTTTGATGGAGCGGTGTTGGGTCTCAGTGAGCTGGTGGGACAGAGTCACATTCTCCATCTTCAGATGTTCCAGGACACCAATCTGAGTCATCTGTCCAGCCTGGAAGAGATAAAAACAACAAAGTGTCATGTCGACTCTTGTCTAACAAATGTCAAGCCTTTATCAAAAATCAACCACATTTGCATCAACTATACCTGCATGTTGGCCATTTCGCTTTGCAGTCGTACTCTTGCCTCTTGGGCCAGAGCTAGCTGCTGCTGGTACCACTGTCTGAGCTGCTGGAGTGAGTCAATTTCAGCCTGGGAAGTCTTCATCCGGCTCTGTAGGGTGCTGCGCTCCAGTTGGACCTGTTGAAGCTGGCTCTGAAGACCAGCCATCTGCTGACGCAACTCCTGAACTGTAAAAGTGTGAGAACAAAACATCTAATTTAATCTCTGTGGATATGTTAACCAATAATCAGGGTGTTTGTCAACACCATATTGGGTGGTTCATTTAACTCACAGCACAATTAGAGATGCTGACTATTCATTACTACACTGAGCTCTCTGGGTCTCCGTCTCTCACCTGTACTGTCTCTCAAGGTTACAGTGTTTTGCATCTCCTCCACCTTCCCCATCAGCCTGTTGTACTGGTCTTCAGCCACCTTTAGGTCATTACTTAGTGAAGCAAGACTGGCATTCTTGTTCTCCAGACTGCCCTGGAGCTCCACCATGGCCTTCTCTAGCTGGCTGCAGTTTTGTCGCAGTGTGCCAACCTCCGTAGTGAGGGCGCTCTGCTTCTCCTGGGTGACCTGTGCCTCCTCCTTTTTGGCCTGCAGTTGTGCATTTACTGTTGCGAGCTGGGCCTGAAGCTCTGTCTTCTCCTTGAGAGCCTGGAGGACAAGACAGTGTGGTGAGCACTTAAACCATCTTATTTGTGGTTTACAATACAGTGTCGTCTGAACAGCCTGCCAAGGTAACAGCCAATAAATTAAATTTCATCATTTTGGATGCTGTAATATATGACCTGGCATTTATTAGCAATATCATTACTGACATTTACAGGTGAAGCTGAACATGGTATACAATATATTATGGTGTTAAATTATTGGAAGCAGTATTTATGCAAACACAGCTACCACAGTCAGCATACTTAAGTAAAACTTCAGTGAGTGAAAAAACAGATACTAGATACAACTGGTAAACCTTCACTTATCCATTTGATGAGAACTGCCAAAAATAACTGCATCCTATCAAAACAGCCTCAGCTTATGCAACTTTTTTAAGGATGTTGTATGTAATGGTCCTGTTTTTAATGTCTTGTATTGTTTCTCTGTTATTTTGTCCACTCCTGTACACAATATGCATGGTTGGGTGATTTGTGAGGAAGGAATGGGAAATATGATTCCAGAACCAATGTGTTATATTACCTGATTGGCCTCAGATGACAAAGATTCCAGTTGACCCTCTAGTCTCATTTTCTCTTTCAACACCTGCAGCATTTCATCGTGGCCCATCACTGAACTCTCCAAAGAAACACTGAAACAAATGTAAACAGCATAAGTGCTCAATGAATAGTCATTTAGCTGATTGAGAGTTTGGTTGTTAGATACGATTACAAACATGATCAGTATAGTAATTCCTCTGACTCTTACTCACACTGGATTCACTTCTATTGTGAATAGTGATAACAAATCATTCCCCATTTTTCTGGGTACACCCTGGAACCCCCACGAGGACCCCTGGTTGAGAACCACTGATCTACAGTAACAAGCTAAACATTTTTAAGTTCTAACTCCTTCAATGTGATGAACTGCAGTTCAATGTAATACTGTCTTTCATTGGGCTGTAAACAAAACATCAACGATGTTGACAAATACCTGCTGGAGAAACTGTCCCTGCGGCTGCGAGGCTCCGCTGTCCCTTCTCTCTCCTGCTCCAGCTCCAGCTGGTGTTGCTCTTCACTGGCCGCCTGCAGCACCTCCTGCAGGGAGGGGAACTGACCCATTGCCTCAGGGGCAATCTCCCTCCCCTCCACTGTGTAGGGCCCCTGCTGTCTTTCCACGGCCGCTGAGAGCATCCCGTACGTCCCTCTGGTAGACACGCTGCTGTAAGACGAGCTGTCACTGTCGTTGCCGTCGTTCCCAGGCCTTGTTCCAGATTCGCTGCCGTCAATTTCTGAGACATTATCACCACCCTGGAGCGAAGCAGAGGACTGTGCATCTGTCTCACGGGGGCTGCCCTCCGACATCACACTGACCTCAGACAAGGTGGACACCGAGCTAATGGTGGACTGGAGGGAGCTCATGGTGTTTTCTGCTGTTCTTACTCCACCACCTCCTCCTCCTCCATTTACACCATCATTCTCAGGGGACTTGTAGTCAGCCAACGAGTAGATCTTGTTTGGGCGGGGTGATTTGGATTTTTTCTCCTTGGAAGGGGGAATTCCCAAGCTACCCAGTTTGGGACCCCGGGGTACACTGGTCCTCAGGAAGGAATACTCCTTGGTCATGGCAACAGTGCTGGCCCTGGGCAGAGCCTCAGGATGCAGCATGAGCTCTGGATCCAGAGTGCTGAATGGCCTGATCTTGGGGGTCGTGCGGTGAGACTAGAAACAGAAAGACATAAACCATGGAACTGCCATTCTGATATAATCTGACACAAGGTTACTCATAAAACCCAGAGTATAACATATTAAAAGAGGAATAGAGGTGACAGAATCTAGTAAGAATTAATCCACAAATATAGGGCACTGAAGCCAAACTCACACCACAATGCCAATGTGAAAAGCTGCAGCTTCTATACCTCTTAAACTGTTTAGCTTCTGAGCTACATTTTCAAGAAAACAGCACTTTTAGTATCCAACTTCAGCTGAGACTAAGTCCAAAAGCATGAAGCACAAGTTGATCCTACATATACAGTTCTTAAAAAGATAGTTGTGTGATGACAAAAAAATCACATTAAGATAATGCAGAAGCTGCTGCAAACTGGTTTTGGAAATATGAGGACCTCAAGGACAAATAGAAGAAGAGTTGGCACTCTCCGTAACGTGGCAGCTACTCCATTCACTCACCCTCTCTTTATGTCTCTGCACCCTGTACTGTTTGAGTTGCTCCTCCAGACGCCGGCGAGCCTCCAGGCGAATCTTTTCCTCATTCTCCATCTCCAGTGATGGCTTCTGGTTGGCTAAAGGGAAAGTATGTTAGGCCAAAAAGAGGAATGTTGTCCATCATCACACACTGCACTACTATACTGCAGCTCTTTATGTACACAAAACCTGGTTCTACAGGACTGTAACAGTTGAGTCCTATCAAAGAGCTGTATGCTGCTTCATTGATCCAATGCAAATAATAGTATAATGTTGGTTGTATTGGGTCAAGACTTGAAGCTACTAGGAATTTGCAAAAGTAAACAAATTATTGAAATTGGAGTTCCTTGTGTTACTTCCTGGGCATGACACATGTTTTGGTACACGCCACAGTTACTAGTTAGTCACAAACTGCACTGCAACAGTCTCAATTTTTCCTGAAGGCTACTGCAGGTTTTTAAAGCAGGCAACAGTATGGGTGCTACATTTCACATCACAACCAAAAATTTACAAGGTGCAGCATGCTGTATCAATTAAAAAACTAATCATGACTACAACAGCTATGCAGCTAGTGTTGCCAATATTACAATGACCTCAATGAAGACTTCTATAAACGCATTGAACAGATGTTCAGTTATGTTCCATGTGCCATCAAAAGAGATGCAACAGGATTATTCATGTATCTACATATATTCTGAGTGGGAGTTATAATGTGGAGCCAAACAAAATCACCACACTTTGTGCCAAACCTAAACATATTACATTTCATAACTGTGAACAAGGCAACTGTGCCTGACTTTAAAATACCACCAAAAAGATAACACACGACGGGATTAGTTCCAAATCACAGCCATTAGTCCAAACAGTGTTCCAAAGGAAGCACCCACACCAAATTCTAATAAAGCAACCAAATGTCAATGCAAGTTGCAGACGGGGGGTAGTCTCAAAAGTCCCATTGATTCACTTTATTCAGATGATACACAGACAAGGGAGTTAGGACGGATGTGTACATGAGCCAAAAAAGTAAAACATCCCACAGCAAAATGAGGTTAAAATACAGGGGGGTATAGAGGGGGCATTCACTCCACGTAGGTTTATGCTTACACAATTCAGTCTCCTGCATAGGCATACTGAGTCTGAGCGACTGCAATGAATCACCCTTGTGAACCGTGAGCTCAGCACTAGAAGCCCCCTCAGACTTCTCTAGCATCATGGGTGGAAAAGCAGCCAAACCTGGGGAGGGCTCTTGGGTCTGGGAGTTGACAGGGGAGCTGGTGCTCTGGGGAGGGGCTGTCGGAGGCAGGGGCCCATTTATGTGGGTGTTCCCCGCAGCACCAAAGTCCTCTGCCAGTCCGTTTCCATTTGGCATCACATCTAAACTGACAGGACCTGAAAGAGAAGGGGGAAGAGAAGCCCTGAGGAACGTAACAATTACTCATGATAACTTCTTATAAACTGGACTTGCAACGTGAATGTTATTCCACTTGGCAAGCTGACTGGGCAACTCTGTCAAACTACATTAGCTTGAGTGAAAAAGGTGGGTGGAAACATCCACGCAGCACGTGGCCACTGATGCATCCCTGGAGCTACACCTTCTCTTGTGTCAAGGAGCACAATAAGGGATCATCTTACATGACAAATATATTGAAAGGCCCTGAAAACCTATATCGCCACCAGCTTTAACCTATGGGCTATGAGGTCAAACAAGATCACATAATTTTCTGCCAAACATGGAACAGTTTTGGTTACTGGTTTAAAATGGGAACAGCTTCGCTGGGAAAATAAGTGGTGTTACTGTCTCTTATGTCTGTGCACCAATCAGAATTTGGAAACACTTTAATCAAAACCTGATGACAGTGGTGGGATTGTTTACATATGTTTCCAGGTCACAGTCAAACTCTAATCAAAGCATACCCACACAGTCCTGGTGCAGCAGATAAGTCGAGTTAAAATCTTAAATAATTCCTGTTTTTCACCAGCTACCTTAGACTGTTGCATATTTAGTCAAAAATACATTCATGCTACTATTAAAACTGACTGCCTACAATTGAAAATAAAGGCCACATGCTACTTACATTAAAGGGGGACACCAATGATTTAACACAAACAAATTCAGTTAAGTTCTGTTCAGCCTGTGAAAATATGCATTTCATGGTTTTGGAAAGAGTTTTGTTAAGTCTGAGGAAAAATAACCTTGTGATGGTTGTTCCGACAGGATCTCTGTCTCTTCTGCACTGATTTTAACATTTTCTTTTTTTCCCCAAGTCTCTTAAATGTCCCACAACTTCGCAGAAGCATTTAAAGATCAAAATCTATATTTTCAGTCGTCTTCGTACTATCTTATTTTTTCTTCTACTAAACCTTAACCATTGAAGACTAGGAGCATAGTAACCCCATGATGATGACTAATTAGAATTCAGCTCAGCTATCTAACACATCAGTCCAAAGAGCCGTGTAACATGGAGCAGTGGAAGGCCTCAGGCCTCGTAGTAGCCACCAAAACAGGTCATGCATGGCAGGATACAAGTGTTACCAGTAATATGCCTAAAGGGGAAAGAACTTTGCAGATCAGAGAGCAGCGTTGGAAGTGAGCTGATCACAGCACAAGGGCAGTAATTTCAGTGGAAAAATATATCAAATGGGACCAACATAAAAATTAGTTCCACACTACACACGAGGTCTCTTTATATGGATTACCTTGACCACTTCCCCCGAATGGCTAACACACAATAATCTGCATTTTCTATCATGCATTCACACAGAAAAACATGTATTGAAAGCAATGCTTTCGTGCTAGAATAACAGTGACATTTTCAAAAGGGCTGTGTAACATAACCAATCCAAGCACTGTTATGAATGAAACATGCGATAAAATTTGAATGTTTCTGACAAACGTGTCAGCAGACCCAGACAAGTCCTTGTGATTTGACAGACAAATACTGCTTTCGAATAAGACCAGCCTCTACGGGCTTTATGTACTGTGACATTACTTCCCTGATGTTGGGCTATTTATACAAGTGAGTCAGAAGACCTCCATTTTGGCATGGGAATCATTGCATTTCCAGATACACTTTACTTTTTAAAGATATTCATTAGTTTAAGTTTTTTCTTCAAGGAACAAAGCTCTACAAAGTCACAGCCACCTTTTGAGAATAAAGTGGTAGTGAGGGTGGCAGCATCACGGTGAGATATTATTCCAGCACATACCCATATCTACAATTACCTAATGGCATCCTATCATAACAGCCTCAGTACTCACCATTATGAATATCCCCCTCTGTGTTTTGTGTGTCCTCCAGCCCTTGTTGTTTCAACTGGGTATCACCTTCTACTTTGGATTTTATAACATGGTCCTCTTGATGTGCATTAGCCTCCATTTGAGCTGCTTCTGAATGGTTAGTATCCATTTCCATAAAGAAACTGAACAGTCACAATACTGCTGGTGATCCTTGGGAAAGAACTTCTCACAAGACCATCTTCTTAGGAGGCAGGTCAGCTGGGACCATGTCAGTGTCAAGGAACACTTCTGAACACAGACAGCACTGGAGAGAGAAAACATTAAGTTAAGCATCGACTGTATACATTTTTTATACAATTGTCTGGAGAAGATTAGCCATATAAAGATCAATACACAACACAGACGAAATTGTAGCTCCTAAAAAGTGATCTGTTTTAGACAGTAATAACGTTATGTAACAACCCAGCCTGCTTTAATTTAAACACAAGCTGGAGTCAAGGGCTAACGAGCTGGATTTGTTGTTAAGTGGATTGTGTCACGTTAAATATAGATTAACAAGCAACTAACATTGAATTCCTTTACTTTGACACAGAGAAACAGATACCACAAATGACAGGCCAAAACTGACTGTTTCACATTTAATTGTTTTATTTACTTAGAACAAATCCAGTTAATTAAATCTCTGTAGGAATCTGTAAGGGCTGCTGATAAGTCAGACATACGTCTTATCAAGCAGCAAACACGCCTTTAAATCCAAGCCATTCAGCTGTCAGACTACAGCTATGTTCAGATTGTGGTGAATGTCGCATTATTTGTGAGAGCAGCTGCTTCTGATACATGTTTGCCGAATTTGCACAAACAATTCATATAAATATAAGCCACACTTACTGTGTACATTTGTCGAAAGACGAGGCCAGATTTGCATTTCTGGATTTTGAGAGGAGTCTGGCACATTGTTCTCTCTTTATTAACAGCGGCTTACATTTTAGTGACAGCGTTATTATTCAGTACTCCTACATGTTTCAAGTTATATACCCATCGCATGCTTCAGTTATTAATGATAACCGTTGACTCCAAGGCTGTGTTGCAAAGTTGGCTGTCCGACAGTAGCTGAGTTTCTTCAGTTAGCTCACGTTAGCCTCCGTTCAGCACGGTTTCATACTATCTTGCTAGAGTCACCAGTTCATAAGACATAAGCCATGGACGAGGTGACAACTGACAAACGTACATATAACGACTGTTATATTTGTCTCATGTGTTGAATGGGTTTAGTTAAACTCTATCGGCTAATGACAAGGGGGACAGACTTAAAGCGAGATGAGCTAGCGAGACGGCTAGCTAGCTAGCTGTATGTGTTTACGACGGGACCTGTCAAGCTAAATGTGCTAACTCGCTAGCTAGAATCGTCAGCGCCAGTGCAGAGGAGTGATTTCTCAAATATTTTATATAAACCAACTCATTACCTCCTGTCACGTAAGTATGTTACAAAACCCCGTGCGTAAATTGTAAAATGACATTTTCGGTAAATGTAACTAAAGACATTGAATGCTCACCTTCTTGCGAGCTTCGCCTTTCGCTTTTACTACGTGGCTGTTTGGTTTCCGTCCCTTATCCGTCCGACGGGAAACAGAGGGCGCAAACACATCTGGATGAACACATAAAGCTTGTCAGACAATGGCGTGTCTGCTCGTGACGTTTCGATTTAAGTACCAGAAAAAAACGTTGAAATAATGATACTGCAAATATATACGTCAGAGCAACATTTATTACACGAATTATCCGATGGACCTGACACTACTGGTAGATGTGTCGGATGTGGTACAGTGCTTCACTCTTGTGGTCAAAGAGCTGCACCCTTGTTTTCAGCAGTGACAGCCAGCAGCTTACATGCAGCTGCGGATGCCACCAGAGGTGCCATTAAACCACCAATGCCACTTTTGGAGCCTGGTGCCATACGGCGCACAGAATGCACGGATTGCATTAATACGCACATCATTATATAATACCACTGCTCAACGTAATGAGATTATACAGGATTTCACAGACAGGATTTGATATATTAGCCTTTTATTTAAAATATGTCACTGTCGGCCACAGGCGCAATTTCTGAAATTACTTATTTGGTCTATTCCACTGTTTGCCCCCCTACTCCCACCACGTGTAAAAATAACAACATCTTGCAGGTTGGAATTCGTTTATTTTTCTAATCATATTGTTTATGTTGCCCATTAATAATGCTTTAATCTGTAAAGCATCAGTGCTCTCAACCTTTGTTTCTGTAAAAAGCAAGCACATGTCCTGTATTGAACTCAAAAATCGTGTCCCTGGGCATGGGTGTAGATTTTTTTTTTGCTATCCCCCACCCCAAAATAAAAACATGAAAGTAGCAATGGTCTTTTATTTTTGACAAAATTAAAGAAAATACACCACAAATTGATGCACACACTAATACATATTAATTCAACACAATGCAAGAAATTAAATGCCTAATGCTTAAAATTTTCTGGCAGAGGACCCCCAAACCCCTCCCTGAGCTTTAAGCCTCTCCACCCATGCTTAAACGACACCTTCACCCTTTTCCATAAGGTAGGCTACATACATGAACAAGACACATCACAGATCGCAACCCCCAGCTACAAACACCCTTGAGAGCGATATACATATATATAAGCGTAGACCTATATAAGATACTTGCACACAATCCATGTGCAGGGTATCAAGTGTCAGACATATATAATAAAAGTCTCCAGTCAAATGACATCATGCCGAACTAGTCACTGTTTAATGCAAATGAAAAGTATAAGGCCAAATCCACTTTTATTTTAAAAGACTGATTCAAAACCAATGAGGAGGATTTCAACTGTCTTACTTTGGTGCCATCTAGTGGTCCTATCAAGAACGACACTGTCTTAGTTATAGCACAAGTGGATGGTCAGTAAACATCACATGGACCTCACAACATCTTACCACTAATAATTATTTTTTCTGCTGTCCAAAACGTAAGCCATCAGGATGATATGACAGGTGCATAACCTTCTTGAGTGAGCACTACCAGTCTGTGTCGCTAATAGTCTTCCTTCTTAGGAAATAGATTGTTTAGACATCTTAACCTGCATTATTCTGCATTCACTAGATTAAGTAGAGTAGGCTATTTGATATTCTACTAGTTTTGCCTACAAAGGCTTGTCAAAAGGTTAAGTCACATTTAGAGTGGCGCCAGAGATAATAGCTTGGATGCCTATCTGAGATCATGTGTGTGTGGGTGGTTGAAGGAGTGGCACTTTGGAGTAAAATCAAACTGTGTGCATCTCCTACACTTTGTTACCTTCTTTAATGTCACTGACAGAGGTACTTGGTGTAGGTGTGGGAAAATTAGATTTAGCAACTGAGTCCCTTACATGTGGTGCTCTTGTAAAGACACAACCAGGATGGATTTGAAGACTCTGTATGCAGGCCTACCTGTGTTTTCCCATATAATATTTTGAAACTCAGCCTCTAAGGACAGATAGATAGATATTAGAAGAACATATTACCTTATCAACTACATCATCTATCCTACACCTTAAAGCTCTTATAAAAGTCTCTGGCCTGGTAGTAGCTCAGACTCTAAAGTTGATATGATATTTGTAATTGAGCTTATCAGTCAAATAAGGGGATATTTCAAAAGATAAATACACTGACACAAAGATCTGTCATAGATTTAACCTTGACTTCACCTTGACAATGAAGCTCAACTTTACATGAAGCTCCAAACAAGATGGGAAAAAAGATTCATGTGTGCCAAAAGTATTTATGAATTATTGTACAACAATCTATTTGTCTGCTTTGATTTACCCAGGCTCTGACAGAAAAATGAAATAATTGTCATTCATATTCATTCATTCTTTTAGATTGCAGAATTTATGTAGCTTTTCTGTATCTCCTAGACTGGGAGAAGGAAGGAATATTAGGCTATAGAAATATAACAGCTAGATCTAAAGGCCACCACAAACTGCACTGGCTTGAGCTAGTCACACACTATACAATGATATTGTTATTTTTAAATTTGTTTTTTAAAATAAAGTTGACAGAAATAACAGTGAAGTTACTACAAAGCCAATAAGGAGAGTTTTTAGCCAAGGGTTTGGTGCTGTGTTCGAGTTCGCCCATGAACGATGGACGCGCGCTCCCGATACTTCAGGTGAATGAGAGGGAAGCAGAGGAGCGGGATACGGTTCACTGTGCGTTGCATTAAACAGGAACAATCAGAGGAAAATGAGTTGTGTTACGTCGCTTGGGGCCCAGGTTTTTATGACAACATATCTACTCTTCGTGATGGGATGCGTTGCACAGAAAGTAAGTTGACATTTGTTGACAATAAGCTGACAATAATTCACAAGCTTTACCTCCAGCCCTGCTGAGTGCCGTGCTCACATGTATGAAGAGAACCAAGCCACGAACTCCCTTCGTAAATCGTGATATTCAACAATTGTTTCTTCTCGACAAACGCTCTGAGCACAAGGGACTTCAAGCAAGTTATTTTAAGAAAACTTAGTTGCCAACATTTATTTCGGCTTACATTTGATACGCACAGGAATACTTGGGTCAACTAGATTTTAAATTTAAATGTAGGTCGGGTGTTCTGTCAACAGTTTTGTACTACGAAAACACAGCACACGGTTGTAGGCTATAGCAAGAGGCGGTAAGTACGTAATGAGCCCAATTTTAAAAGTTAACATTTAATACAGTTTAATTCTGTTGTTTCTGTTAGCTAACTTTTATGCCGACTATGTCAGATGACCACTGTGCTTCGAAAAACGCCAAAGCTTATGTATTACAGTGTGAAAAAGTTAAGCAGATAGCGACGAACATTTAAATTTACATTTTTTACAATTGAGTTTTGCGCACGCTCTGTTTGACAACAGCACAGGACGTAACACTACCTTCTCAAAGTAGAGTCTCACGTTGCCTCTGGAATTGCGAAAGTTGTTTAGGAAACAAAATATATTGCACAAACAGGTTATCAAAAATGGTCCTGCAGTCTACTTGTGATTTGAAACAGCTCTGTCCATAACAATTAGCAACACATCCGCCTCATGTCGCCTGTAGACTACTGTAAGTGAACTGAAATGTTTACAGTTTGCATTTTAAGGTTCAAGTTCAGTTTCAGTATTTAGTTCTACCCAAGTGTCCCATGTGCTTTATACAGTGACATCTAGAAAAACAAACCTAAACTTTAGCCATACTCAGAGTTTTTAATCACCTTACATCATGCTGACTAACCTTTGCCATTCACTGTAAATATGTGAAAGTAGGATTTGAAACTGTATTTAAAAAAAATCTTGGGAAAACTTCCTGGGACTTTATATCCTCTTAGGCTTTTTAGGGGATGTTTTGATGGCACGGGCATGTTTTGATGTTGCTGCACTTCACAGAGTTAGACAATGGCATGCAGAGTCCAAACTGCTGAAATGCGAACCACATTGAGAGCATGTAAACCTTGTGTTGTGCTACTTTTCATACCCATTGAGGCGAAGTCCCAAGCTTTGCCTCTGACATGCGAGGAGTTCATGATTAAAAGTTTGTCTCTGATAAATCCTGAACCCAAACAGTCAGGGGTTGCTTCTGGGGCATGTTTTCCATTCAATCAGTCTGTGATTCATGTTGGACATGTTTTAGCTTCTCCTGTGGTAGAGTCAAAGCTCTTGCCAGGTTAGTGAGGCTTAGATGTGAATGGGTGCTTTAGAGTTAATTGGTTGAGGCATAAAAGTTGCTGGGATGCCATAACCTGAAGTGTCTCTTTATTATTAGGTTTATATGGATACCTGCAGCATAGGAATAGCTGCACATGTGACTGAGGATGGCAGGACTTGTTGATGTACGTTGTCAGCCGCCTGGAACAGTCATGTTTACATAGACAGCAGCAGGGGTGGGCCTTGGTACTTGCTTGTGAAGAAAGGGAAAGTGATACCTCATTGTTCAGAGCAGAAAACCCTATATATGATAGCTAGAGCATGTGTTTATTAGTATGTGATTTGATCACCACTATGGTATGTCTATTTGTGGCAGTCTCTGTTGGGGCAGGAACTTTCTAAATTGATGTAATTGACATTGTTTTCCAATTACAAGTTGCTGTGAAGAGCAAACTAACAGGTGAATGCTTCTCAGGCTGAAAAGATGCTTGGCTGTATGTTATCCCTCAGGTCTTGGAAATGGAAATGAGCAGCGCCACTCTAAAAATGACATGGGTGCTCGTCACATTTTATGTAATTTCTTGCAAAACTTTGTAGCAGAGTTGTTAAGCGAAGCATCTCAACTGTAAAGCGCATCACTCAGTCAGTCTTCCAATCCCATATTCTTCTGTTTTTGATTCAGCCGATGCACCAACATGTCCCCATTTGGGGCAGGGGCTGGTGTCAGAACACAGAAGGATTACCCTTGACACAGATCTCCTCTAGGACATCAAAACCACATTTCCAGTTAGAAGCTTCCACCTGTCAAGAATCATCCTCTTCCGCTGATGGACAATGGCCGCTCAGCAGCACAATTCTTAGAACTATACAACAAAAACCTTTGGTATATTGAATTGTCAGCATCTCCAGCTTTAGTTCCTGTGTGCATAGGGTGCTCACTATCTTTGCAATTATCTGCCTGAGGGGACACGGTAAATGATGTCTTTGTCCTCCGCTCCCCTTTTGTATTAAGTTGATTTTTGGAACAGCATAAACAAGCTTGGAATTTATTCTATCCCCCTCAGAAAAAAATGGGAGGCATCCAAGCCTGTAAGTCCACATTTCAGTACTGTGGACGAGGGAGAGTGATTTTGATCTTTGCTTTGTTGCTTCATTCTGTCTTTCGTTAGGTTTTATTTGCAATGGAAAGAGGGGACATTCATCCCTAATTGAAATGAGTTTCAGGACTCCAATGTACTGTGAATTTGCTTATTCCTCCCATGAATTATCTGACAACAGATACACACAGTCTGTCAACAGATAAAAATGTCCCCTTGAGTTGGTGAACCGCAGAGGGACTTTAGAGGAGATGGGATGCAAAAGTCAGGGCCAGAGACAGAGTGATGGACAGAGTTAGACAAAGAGGGAGGGAAAGCTGTCCTGTGAGTGTTGCAGATGCAGTGGGTTGTTTGATAGAAAACAAACTTCATTTCTATACTATCTATGGTAGCATCAAAACTCTAAGATACTGATGTTGTTGGTTTTGAATGGAGTTTTCAAGTGGCCGCCTAAGGTTAAAAAGGTCACACAGCATGAAGTTAATGGCTGATTTTTAACTTTGAAAATATGAGAGTACCGAAGTGGAGAGATCCTTTTTGTTTTGTGGCCCAGATCCCGATCCAAGTCATTAAATATTGGGGTAGTTGCCCATACAAAGTCTGATCTGATCCTTACATTCAAGACATGTTGATTGAATATGTATCGACACATTGATATAACTGCTGTAGCCTTCTAAATTTGGCACTTTTTTTCCACAAGCCTCTTAATCAAAAAACTCAAGGTCCTGTTTCAAAATTAAAAAGTTTATGAGTTTAAATTGTTGATATGATATCAGTAAAAGTACAACTGGGAGAATGTTACTCCTGAAATTAAGTTAGGTAGTTGTTTGCTGTCATAGAATGATGCCTCTTTGACTGTATTGTAACCAGTCTTTGGCAGAGTGCAGATGGCAGCTTGCAAAGAGCCTACAAAACAGACAAGTTTAATTTTGTTCTGCCCTTAAGTTACTCACAGAACACACACACAAACACACGAAGAAAAGCGATCTGCTGGGCTGGACAGAAAGGTTTTTAATAGTTTCCTTTTTTTTAAACCCAAACAAAGATGGTAGCGGAAATGATGTATGTCAAGCTGTTCAACGTGAACCAAAATTAAAGAATATCAATGAGACATTAAAATAGCTTTAACACATTGCCTTTGTTTCACAGCATTTTTTTATTGATACAAAAGGCAGTACAAAAAAAACAAGGTGTGACATATGATGCATATGTGGGGGCAGATGGAAACAGGAATATAGAAAACTGAGAAATAACAAAATAAAGCAAACATAAAATAGTCATGTATAACAGTTTTCCTGGGGTTATAAATATCCAAACATGTTAATCACAGTCATTAATCACTTATACTTGCCTATATTGATCTTTTTTCAAACAAAGCAACACATTCATATTTTTCTTGAACCAAAAAAAAAGAGCAAGGTAATGTGTAATTTCTGGCTTCCTATATAGGAAATAGAAATGCAACTTGAGGAACAGGTTAAAAATTGTTCTTGTCGTGCAGCAGAGGGGATATTTTTTAAGCCAGATGGTTAGAAGTTTTTGTGGATTCTTGAAATACCTTGAGAACAGAAGGAAAATCAAATGCTTAGCTCTGTGACTAGAATGTAATGTTGACACAGGAGAGCCACATACTGGTGCTAGGTCAATGCATCAAAACAGCTAAGCTAATGGGCTGTAGTTCAGGGGTTATCAGTGTTGAGATGATATTCAAAAATAAGCTTGTCTGGTGATTTAAATGCTGTGGTTGTCCTCGGAAATGTTATTGTGTCCATTTAGACTCTGATTGATTGCAGTTTAACTGTGTCAGTACAGTGCAGGCCAGCCTACATGACGAGGCTTCTCACTGAGGTGCTGAAAGAAAAGACTAATTATCATGGATCACATTCCAAAATCTGGAAATGATTTCTCCAAACCACCATGGAGATAAGGTCATGATTCACCACAGGGTTCCACAGACTAGCTTTAACAGCTACCGCAGCAGCAGCAGCAGCAGCAGCAGCAGCAGCTCTTTTTAGAGGAAATATGTTAATGGTCTTCACGCCACAAACATGGAAGAGTGAGCCTGCATCTGCCTGTCCTCTTGCTCACCCAGTCACATGTCTGTGCGAGTTCGAGGACCACAGCAGTAATAATTTCCAGCATTCCACTTTTCAGGCTACAGTGAATGTCCCGTGATGGCTCTGTAAATAAAAATGTTGATCAAACATGCAACAGCTCAAAGAGGTCTTTCATAAGTCACCCAGGATGCACACGGTGCTGTAAATGTGCTGAGCCAGCGCCACAGTGGCCAATGAGGGCGACCCTAGAAATGCCTGGGCTTAATCAGGCCGCCACACCAGTTGTTTGTAAACTCACCCTGACTTGAACTACAGCCGCTGACATGAGCCCATCAGGAGAGGCATTGACATCACAGGGGAGATATGTGATAAATCCTGGGCTCGAGTATCAGTGCTTTTCACAGCTGTGCAGAATGACCTCAAGGAGCTTCGTTTCTGTCTGTGCAATTGGAGGCAGCAGTGTGAAATATACCAAAAACACAAATGGGGCATTTTGCTGACATTGAGCTGCAGCTGCTGACTCTGTTATACAACTAATTTCAAATTTGTTTTTAGCTGCATGTTTCTGTCTACGATTGATATATGTAAAAATCATGTTTTTTGAGAAAGTGGAGGAGTTTATAACATTTTTGGTATTCTGTGTACCATGCAAACACTGTCCTCTTGTGTCAGTGCATACTGCATCACTGTATGGGACTTCTATATCTTTCAGCTCTGGTGCAACTCAGGGGAATTCCTGTACATTTGTTGCACTTTGAGAAAAAGTGCTTTTTATTCTGATAAAATTAGTGTAACTCCTAATCTTGATCAAGCTTTAATTTGTGGAAAGATTTGTCTCATTCCCATAATTGATATTACAGCATATATTCTGACATTTACTATTTTAGCAATACCTTTTTTATGTCTGTTCTGATATGTTGTGACTTAATATTTGTTCTCCTCAGGCCTGTATCACCCAGATCCATCAGACTGCATGATTAAATTAAGGATAATGGGAAATTAGTTCAGGTATTGGTCCACAAAGCTGTGCTGTTTTTATATCGGTCCAGACCTGAGAAATAGAGTGTGATTATAAGCATCCTGAGTGGGGCTGCTGCTACTGCTCAAGCGCTAGCCTGTGAAGCAGTGTCACTTTTCTCCTCCAGTAAACAGGGCTGGTGAGGATTCTTGCCCCCTTTTGAGGGGCCCGCCTGCCTGTTTATGAGCCAGTCCGGGGCTGTTTGTGCATGAGAGGCAGAGTGTGTGAGTGTGTGTTTGTGTGTATTAACAGTACTTCAGCAGAAGCCAGCTCGTGTTGCAGAGTTTTCACAGCGGTGTCGTCAGCCTGGGTGGTTAAAAAAAAAAAAAAAATCCGTGTTACAGCCAACAGTTGGGTCAGACTGCAGGCTTCTGTTTTGTCAAATAAAGGTGTACTGACAAGTCGTGTTTTTTGGCTTGTTCATCTTTATACCCATAAGAGAGGGCTAAAAACTAAAAAGTGCTTTTTCTATAACAGATTTAAATTATGTTTGTCTTTAGTTTAATGCTCAGATACACTGTATCTTCCATTTACATAGATTACAACCTCTCACAGGTTACTTTTGAATAATATTTTTAATGATGAATGACATTTAAACAAAATTTTAAAAACACTATTTTAATATAATGGTACTATACAAGTAAATCAGCTCTGCGACATCAGTCAGTAGATTTAAAGTTGCCTCTGTGATAATTAGACCGACCTATGAACTCCATCATGGAATGTGATTGAAACACCTTTTTTTTTTTAAAAAGATGTACTGACGCAAAGTGAAAACCCTAGAACAATACCATTTGTCAGGGGCCCCTCAGTAATGACAGCAGCTGGTCTGATGTTTCACTGAGCAAGTCATTTCAGACAATTATGTGCTTTGTTGATCTACTTCTGTCCAGGGAAGCCCCCGTCACTGGCACAACTGGGGCGCAATGAGCAGCCGGCTCTTATGTAAACTTTCAGTTTGCCTTGTACTTATTAGCATCACTTCATTAAAATATTATCCGCCCTCCCTGTATGCGGAGTGGCTCACCAAAACGGCACTGCGGCCCATTGTTTCACCATGAGAAAAGGCATCCTTGAATAATTAGCGGCTTGCCAGTGGAGCGGCCTGTGATGTAACAGAACTGAGATGTTTGGCATTATAAGAATGTCCCATTTCCATTCGACACTGTGGCACTTTGGGGCCCTTTCATGTGTAGTCTAGCATGCATCCCAGGCAGGGTGAAGGGGACCTCCCGGCCGCCTCCTCCTGGTGGGAGAGATGACACAGTCTCTGTCCATGACACAGTTCTCTTTCATCAGAAGCAGGATTTCACATCATACAGGAGACTGTTAATTCATAAATGAGCATTATTTGCAACATCTATTTTTTTAAACTATTTTTTTTAAGTTGAATTGGATAAAAACAGGTTGAAAACAAAGTGAAAGTCTTCAGGGAAGGTTGAGTAAAGGCAGCAGTATGAACAAACATATATTCTCCCACCATTGGTCATTCTTGCCCTAAAAGGGGACACGCTGTCCTTCTCTTCCCCCCTGTTATGCCCCCATATTGTGAAGTGGTTCCCCTCATTGCGCAACCTCGCTGCAAACACTGCTAACCCCAAATCGGCTTACTCTCCCCAGCCTCAGCAGGAATGCCATTTGGCCCGTTCAAATGTCACCCGTGTAATTCTTTGCTGGAGTACATTAATTTCTAGTAAGTGTGTAGGAAGCACAAGTGTAGCATGCCATGTGCCAAAGTAATTGTAAGTCAAGGAGAAAAAAAGCAAAGTACAATTATGTTAAAGGACTTTCATGATCAAAATTTACATTGGTATTATGGTAATTGAAAAAATAAATATTACATGATACAGTTTTTTAATATTAGGAAGAATAAGAAAATATTTCACTGATGTACTGTCACTCACATGCCATAAACAGTTCAGTGTGTTTAATGATACTGCTGTTTGTAATGTAACTACAAAATTATGGCTTGTATTGTAAAAACCAGAAAAACAGCTACTAGAATTGGTCATCGTGTATCATGTAATTTAAGAGTCAAAGGAGAGTTCAGC
Organism: Epinephelus awoara; assembly: GCA_035609425.1. NCBI lineage: Eukaryota > Metazoa > Chordata > Actinopteri > Perciformes > Serranidae > Epinephelus > Epinephelus awoara. The sequence continues at coordinate 32,949,261 of CM069302.1, forward strand.
TGTGGCATGTTGCTTGTCAACTTTGTACTATATTGTATGCGCTCATGGGTGAGGGACAGGACAGATGCTGATTTTTGATCTTCTCTTTAATCAAATTCCGATAACAGAACAAAATCAATCAGAATGCAGTTTGTTTTAGCATCTAACTTCTAACACGGAAAACAACACACTCACACACATATTTTCTTTTAGTTACGTAGGTCATGCTGCCCTTTTTGCCCTCTCTGACCTCCCATGTCTCTGTTAGATGCTGCGGCCTGGCTGTGAAGCTGTCAGCTGTATCAACTATGGAGACAGTGTTAGATTTGACCCTGATGACCAGAGGGCTGAGCGAGAGGTCCTCTCCTCCAGTTGTGTTAGAAAGTTGTACATAGATTTTGCTACTGAAAATCTGCCAGCTGAGGAATGCCTTTGATGAATGCATTTAGACGGGGATAGTTGGTCCATGGAGCAATCAAAGTGCGTGTCTGGCTCCAAAGACTTTACTTTTCCCAGTGTCCCTGTTGCCCTCTTTCTCCCCTCCCATCTCAACTGCATTCTCAAAGTGATCTGCTTTTAGCCCAGTCCAGAGCACAAGTGTACCCCGCGGGTGTTGGGTTTGTTGCCTGTCTGGCATGGGGGTCTGCCAGTCTGGGTCATTCCCACAGTCCAGAACTGAGGCCAACAGGAAAGCTCATAAACACACAGGCCCCCTACAAAGGTCTGGTCCTCAGCTCCCCAGCCCAGCCACACATCTGCCTCTGCTTAGATCTCAGGTCCCCCTTACATCCTTACACACCTGGGAAGAATTACAGCCAGCATGTTTGAAGAAAAACCCTCCCTAGGGTTACCCAAGCAGGCAAAACACAGGCTTTGATATAAAGGCAGAACAGAGGGGTTGAATAGTTCAGTTTCAAGCCGGTTTATGTCAGTGAGTAATCAGACCACAAGTCCAGTGTATTATTTGCTGATAGGTACCTTGGTTTTTGGTGCCTTTTACATAGAGAACTTAATCACTTTGTGGCTATTATCTGAATACATGACTCATCTTAGAATTTGGGCAGAGTGTAATATAATACTGGTCAACACTTTAAAACAGAACAATAACATGAACGCTCACGTGGGTGGCACCAGTGGGAATCAGAAGCCCTAACCTTGGCAGTGTTTGTGCTGAGCTCTACCTGCAAAGCTGTATGACTCAGGTTAATTGTCACTCTCAGAAGGGGCATCAGTTAAGTGCTAAAGTAAATCTTAAAATGTGAGATTCTTTGGTCTTTAAAGGTTCAGTTGGTATCTTTTTATAAAAATAAATTTTTGCCATATTTGCTGAAACTGTCACTGTATCCTGTCAGTAGCACAGTAGACAGATAAATCTGTGAGAAAAATCAGGTTCCTCCTAGTGCTCCTAAAAGCATTTGCAGAATCCACCATGCCTGAGCGAAAACAGCCAATCAGGGCCAGGGGAAGTCTCTAATGCATGTCAGTGCACAGAGCAAAGACAAGTAAACAGAGGAAGACTGACAAAAAACAACTGGTTTTGTTGTTTGTTGGTCTCAAGCAGTGCTTTGCAGTGGTCTACAGCTTGGCAGCTAGCCTAGGTCTCGTGTCATCCACCATCCCCTCCACCTCGCAATGACAATTCAGCTGATATACATGTAATCAGAATTATGTCAATTTAGAAATGTTGATATGATATGTGTGAAACGTTTGACTGTAACGTATCCGTGGTTTGCAGTAATATAAATTGCCAGCATTTTCTTCTGGTGACTGGGCTGACAAAAAGCTTGCTTTTACTTTGACAGAAGGATGCTGTCGTTGGACTTCTTCTGTCTACTTGTCTTTGCAGTGCATGCTGTTGTTGGCAGTGCAGCATGTGCACAAGCAGTGGTTGTCATGCATTAGAGTCCTCCTGACTCTGATAGGTTGTTTTTGCTCAGGCATGGAGGATTCTTGCAAATGCCATTAGGAGCATTAGGAGGAACCACATTTTTACACATCTGAAGTACTACTGACAGGATATAGTGACAGTTTCATCAAATATGACAAAAATATTTTTATAAAAGTTACCTTCTTTTACCTTAAAAACATGTTTTAAATGATGACGTGACTAACTTAATGTGATTCATATTGCAGGTATACTTTGACTGTGGTGCCAGGGTGGATGTGGTGGATGTCCAAGGCCTCATTCTGTCCCCTGGCTTCCCCTACAACTACTCCTCTGGGACACATTGCGTTTGGCAGTTCTTTGTGCCTGTTGATTACCAGCTAATTCTGGAGATATTTGACTTTGATGTGTTTGAAAGCCATGACTCTGCTGCGCAGTACTCTGCTATCTCTAGTTTTGAAGAGGAAGAGGTAGACGAAGAGGTGACTTTCACTCCTGGCAGCTTAGCAGCAGATGAAAGCTCATCAGCAGCTAAAGATCCCATGCTTCAGAGTGCAGACCTTGTCACAAAGTCTCAGCAGTCCTCCCAAGATGGTGAGATCAAGCAAGTAGTGGTCCAGGAGCAGTCCACAAAGATGGAGATTGCCAAAGTATCAAATTCTGCCAAAAGATCAGCCGATGTCTCCTCTGGCCTATCTTCGCCACCTCCTCCCTCTCTCCTTCTATCAGGGGCTGTGCCTCCAGGAGACAAGGCTGTTAATTCCGCCTCCTTGTCTCACCTTAGGGGAGACCTCAACCCCAGTTCTAACCCAAGCCCAGTTGTGGAGGAGACCACCCTTGCATCACCACACTCCACTGACACTCCAGCTGAAAGCCCAGAAACCCAGCACTCAGTGCTTGACGCCTGCCCCCACGATGTCCTGTACATCTCAGACCTTATCACCTTCTCCTCAAGGTTCTGCGGGTCCAACCGGCCACCCAGCAGCCAGCTGGTTTTTGGCTCCAGCCAGGAGATGGTGGAGGTCATCATGGAGCTCATCACCACCACCCACTGGGGCCGTGGCTTCGCTCTTCTCTTCCACTACCACAACCTCACTGAGCCAGGGGGGGACCACCGTGCCTCCGCTACCACAGCCAGCAAGGTAGATTCTCTGCTGGCTGCTGTGAGTGGAGCTGCCTTCTTCGCAATGATACTTACAAGTGCTCTCTGCATCATTTTCAGGTAACAGAAATGGAGTAACATTATTTACAAGATCATATAGATAAAAGAATAAGACAGACAACGGCACTCCTTAGTAGCAGTGGCCCCCCAGCAGGACAATACGCCACGCTTAGCCACAAAAAGCTCAGGAATGACCTGAGGAATGTGACAAAGTGCTCAAGGCATCAACCTGTTCTCCATATTCCCTGGATCCCGATCTGATCAAACATCTATGGGGCGTACTGTTATCCCACCTCACAACCCACAGGACTCAAAAGATGTGAAGCCAATGCCCTAATGCCATACACCATAGGACACCCTCCAGATGTCCTGTGTCCATGCCTTGACAGGTCAGAGCCAAGTCCGGTCCAAGGAGCACCCACTGTGGATCAGGGGTACCCCTGGGGTAGCAGCATGTCTCTCAAATGTTCAATCAAATTGGGATCTGGGTTATTTGGAGGCCAGGTTGACGCCTTGAGCTGTCTCTCACATTCCTCAGGTCATTCCTAAACAGTTTTTGTGGCATGGCTCTGCACTGTCCTGCTGGGGGGCCACTGCCATTGACAAGTGTTGTTGCCACGAGGGGGTTTATTTTGTCTGCAATGGTGTTTGGGTCGGTGGAACGTATCAAGTAGCATCCACATAAATGCCAGGAACTAAGGTTTCCCAGCAGAACAGTTATAAAGGCCAAAAACCAGCCACCAGGTGAAGCTTTTGTTGATTCATAAATATCAACCACCACAGAGATATGTTATGATTATTCTTATGAAGCAGTAGAAAGTGTTTATGCGTTACTAATTTTATATGCATTTTTTTTTAATTCAAAGCAGAGGGCAAACATTTGTTTAATGTTTTATATAATGCAAAATCGTATGAAACAATGGTTCAAAAGATCAGGTTGAAATTCTAAGTTGTCCAGTGACCAAAAACCTATTAAACTAATAACATTCCCATTAGCCTCAGCTGTATTTTTTATAGGCTTATTATCAGATGTGAGCATGCAAACATGCCAGGCTAAGATGGTAGACATTATGCGAATTTGCATTTTTTTAGGATAAGGTAGGCATAACCCACCCTCCTCTGCCTTACTCTGCCTCTGATTGGCTTACCTGACATTCCTACCCTAGCTCAAATCAGTCTCATTCATTTTATCTTTACCTAACCAACCCAACCAACGAAGGCAACAAGTACTAGCCAATCACAGGGAAAGTATGGTGGGTATTGCCTTCGCTATCCTAGGAAATGCAAATTTGCTACCATGACATAGTCTGCCTGCTAAATATTGTTAGCATTGTCATGGTGAGCATATACGCATGCTGAGGTTAGCATTTAGCTCAAAGCACTGCTGTGCTGAAGTACATCCTCTGAGCCACTAGCATGGTTTAACTTAGTGTTCAGTGAATACTCTCCTGACTGAATTCACAAGTCTTATCTTTGATTTCTTCCATGAATGAAAATGGGCTGGTCTGACACTAAATGCACACACATAGATGTACACACTCTCAAGTACACAGTCCCTACTTTGTTGTGTTGACTCAGCTGGAAGCCTCAGTCCCTGATGTGGTGACCCTTGGTGATTAGTTGGGTTTGGCTGCAACTGTGCGGCTCCCTTGATGTGGGGCATTCTCACCATATACAGTGGGGCATTCAAGGTACAGCACCTGGCATCAATTCCAGTACACAAAAACACAGAGGCTACATGAAAGTGTATGGGCGGGGAAATAAGGGGGAAAAGGGACAACAAGGAGAATTAAAACTCAATGTGCATTTGGTACCAATGGCATTGTCAGACAATCAAAAGGTGTAATTTACAAGCTGTTCCCTCTTGTCCATCCCAGGGGAAAATGAACACAAGCTGAAGGGTTAAGTTTAGAGGTTTGTAATACTACCTGTTCTGACAAGCTGACTGGTTTACCCTACTGGTCCAGATTCAAAATCTAGGAAGGTTTAGATTTGCGTTAGTATTTAGCCTATTGTGAGAAACACCCTGTTTAATATGATTTGTATTAATTTCAAATGCAGCTCAATGTCTCCAACTCATCCTTCAGGCACAATAACTCCACAGGTTCTCACTATTAATGACAGGGGAATTGGAAACACGTGTTCAATAAAAGGAAAGTGTAATTAGCAAGAACAACACGAATCATTCAGAATCCAGGAAATGCATTACCGTGAAACGCCCAAGTAGCCTCAGTAGCTGTATTTTTCCTCCTCTTTCAGTTGTTCCCTATTAATTTAAATGAGTTCACAGAAATCATTGGAAAACAACTAGCCTGGCGAGTTAGGCGAGATCTTGCGAGTTTAAAGCAGTGAGATTAACTCCCAAGGTCCCCTCTGGTCAGAGGTGGATGAGAGTCACTGCAGGGGTTGACCTCAGATGACCGGAGGCTGGTAATGAACTCATTCAGCTGAGTAATTTTTAATAAGAGGGTACTTGCTCAAGTATTTCTGCACGCTTCATTGGTTCATATGGACTTTAGCAAGCAGCATGGTAAAAAAACAGGTACGTGAAATTGGTCATTTTCCCAGTTGTGAAAGAATCTCATATTAATAGGGAAAAACATACTGGACATGACTATCAGAAGTGAAAAAGTGACAGCGGTGCATCACAACAACCACTATGTGAAATGCTAGAGTTGTGAGACTGCAAGATCGTGGTGCATCTTGCTACATCATCCAACACCACAATACAGCAGCTATTGAGGGGGATATAGCCACAGGTATGCTGGAGCGAGTATATATTAAGTGAGGAGGTTACTATGTGAAAAAGCTCCCATTTCAGTACAGTTGTATGGGATAGTGTCCATTTTTACATTTCTGGTCAAATTGTGAACACCAGAGGGATTTTTATTCTTGGGAAAACTCCGCCAAGAGTGGAAAAAAATAGGGGACATTCATAAAAGCTGGGTTTTGGATGTGTCTGTAATTATAAACTGAATTGCTGTGGTACTGTATGTTTTCCAGACCCAAACTGTGTCCAAAAAGAGCCAGCTCCTGTGCATCTAGCAACTCTGAGGTACAGATACTTCTCTGTATTTTTTTTCTCCGTTTTTCCTCTCCACGTGTCACTCTCTCTCCTCCCCTGTCTGACTTTTTCATTGTCTTATTTGTTAGTTACACATTCCTCTGAAAACAGAGCTTTATCTGGGATCATGGGACATGTCTTTAAATTTTCTTTGCCACTGAAGTCCACTGCTGTAGCACTACAACTCCACTCCCCATAGAGCTGCACCACCTCAGGTTCACTTCAGGTCATGCAGTTTTGAAACAGAGGTTGATCAACCTGAGGATGAAGTAGGAAGGATTTTAAAAAAATATTACAGTGATTTGTAATATGAAATGATGAGTTGTAAACTGCTGAAATTGTTACTCTGTGTTATTTAAATTCTTCACATCAATTTCTATGATACTCTCAGAGGAGGAATGTTTTTGTAGATGACACAAGGCCCATAACTCCTTACAGGGCCTTAGCTCTCATACCAATAACGAAATAGTCTTTTTTTTTTTTTTTGTCTTCATTTTCATCATCTTTTTCTCAGCAAAAATACCCAAAACACTATGGTTCCTTACAGAAGCATAATGTATTCACTTGAGAAAAAAAAGCCCCTCGTCCATCCATCCATTTTCCGAAGCTGGGTTACGGGGGCAGAGCAAAGCATTCTAGCCGTCCCTCTCCTCAGCAACACTTTCCACCTCCTCCTGCGGGACCCTGAGGCATTCCCAGGCCAGACAAGATATGTAATCCCTCCACCATGTTCTGGGTCTACCCTGGGGCCTCATACCAGTGGGACGTGCCTGGAACACCTCCAATGGGAGGCACCGAGGCGGCATCCTGATCGGTTGCCCGAACCACCTCAACTGACCCCTTTTGAAGTGAATGAGCAGCAGCTCTACTCCGAGCTCCCTCCACATGTCCGAGCTCCTTACCCTGTCTCTAAGGCTGAGCCCAGCCACCCTTCTGAGGAAACTCATTCTGGCCGCTTGTATCTGCGATCTCATTCTTTCGGTCATTACCCAAAGCTGATGACCATAGGTTAGCGTTGGGACGCAGATGGACCAGTAAATTGAAAGCTTCGCCTCCCAGCTCAGCTGTCTCTTCACCACCAAAGTCTGGCACAGCCCCCCCATCACTGCAGACACTGCTCCAAACCACCGATCCATCTCATGCTCCATTCTACCCTCACTCGTGAACAAGTACTGACAATACTTGAACTCCTATGCTTGGGGCAGTAACTCACTCTCAACCCAGAGGGGCATGGTTCTCTGCCGTTTTCCAGTGTTGACTCATTCCGAATGCTTCACACTCAGCTGCAAACCGCCCCAATGCATGCAGTAGGTCACGATGTGATGATGTCAACAGAACCACATCATCTGCAAAAAGGAGAGATGCAATTCTGAGGTCACCAAACCAGTCACTGCCATCACCACCTCAGAGAAATGGCCCTATTTTTTAATAACAAGATTATTATCTCAGAAACTTGAGAAAAGATTTTATGGAGAAACAAAAATCAGCTCTTCTTTTTCTTAATTAACTAGGTAATAATCTTGCTATTCAGAAAAACAAGAATTTACGAGATTATGAACTCGCTAATTCAGAAAAATGGAGCAGATTTTTCTCCTTAGGTGAATGCATTTTGTCATGCATTTTGCATTTTTCTTTGTCATGTTTGATAGTTAACTGAATGTCTTTGGGTGTTGCACTGTTGGTCAGACAACAAGACATTTGAAGAAATGACCTTGTGCTGTGGAAACTTATACTGGCCATTTTTTTACATTAAAAAAATGTATAGCTCAAAAGACTGAGTGAGAATCTGCAAATTAATTGACAATGAAAAGAATTTTCAGTTGCAGCCCTACCCAAATCACAAAACACATTTTCTTACATATCTCTACTAGTATTGAGTCATGCAGAAGTTTATGAGATATTTTACCTCTGAAAGCTGTGCCACCATACTGTTTTTGCTATGGAGAGTTACAGAGGGCCAGATCATAGGAGCACTTCCTATACACACACACAGAGAGTGACATCCAGGGGCAAGGAAATTTCCATGTGTATATGTTTACGTGTATGTTCAATGTATACATAAATCTGCGATAACTGCAGCTGCACTGAGGCTCTGTGTATTTCAAGACATTGCCTCAGCTTTGATCCTCTCTGGGAACACCTATGCTGAACATGATCTGTATCATGATGAAGTACTGTGGATAAGCTGAACGATGTGGTGCGTGCTCATGTTGTAGGTGCCAGAGGGAGTCCAGAACACGGGGGCTGAAGTTAGTGAGCTGCAGCTGATGGCCGAGAATCAGGCCAACCTGGAAGCCACCACAGAGCAGGAGAACAACAACGACAGCCCGCCACACACAGGTTGGGACGACACACACCTGCGCACACATGACTGCACACACAGGATGGAAAACTGATATGCTGGATTAATGATGTTAGTCCTTGTATTCAAGCTTAATTTATACTCTGGTTGGTCTCAGTTCCTCTTGCAAGTGTCTTAGATATACAGTTTGACAAAAATTGCATTGCAACAAGCCCATGAATTGCACATTACTGCAGATGTCATTCATTTTGATTTACATATACACAACACATTTAGACCTTTTACAAGAATAATTTTAGGAATGATAATAATACCTTCAGGAATATAAATCTACCATGAATTCATTTCCTGGCAATGCAATGATCTGATAAAGTTTCAGTGCAGTCATTTAAAAGTGACAGCCCAGGGTTTGAGGAATGTACCCCAATAGCTGTGATGTTTCTCAGGAGATAACTTGCCAGTCATACAGTGTGAAATTGGATTTTCTGCTTATGAGTATGTCTAGGAGGCGCTTTTTCTTTCTGTGTTCATCTATAGTGGTTATCTCTGCTCACGCTAACAACCCACTTTTTTCATTTATTCAGAGCAAATTGCAACTGCTGTTTCTGGAAATGGAAAACAGCAAATCTTTCTCGCCTGCCAGGAGTTTTCCTAGAAAAGATTTACCGAACAATGAGCGTTACGGGCTTCGCATCACTATTGTGTTATAAATATGTCGTGAGATATAACTTTAAATTGAAACAAACTGTGTATGAGGAACCCTCTGTGGATCACTGTGGGCGGGTGTGTAGAGTTTTCAATGGAAAGGAAAGTTGCATTAGTTTTGGAGCAGCACACAGGCTTGATCCTGGAACAATCCAAAGGCCCCCCCCCTCTCTCTCTCTCTCTCTCTCTCTCTCTCTCTCTCTCTCTCTCTCTCTCTCTCTCTCTCTCTCCCTCTCCCTCTCCCTCTCCCTCTCTCTCTCTCTCTCTCTCTCAGTGGGACTGAACCCAGGCTGAGAGATTTGTGGGTTGTGGCATTTAACCCACAAAGCAGCCTGGGAGTAGTTTGAACAACAGGGGAGTACAGTCCCCCTCTGTGTGTGCTCCAGTCACGGTGTAAGGAGTTTACACCAAAACACATAGCTTATAAACAGTGAAGGAGTTGAGATTAGCCTACTCTGCACGTTGTTTCATTGAGCCATTTAAATTGCAGTACAACATCATGAGCTCTGCTGCTCTTCTCAGCAGCGAACAGTCCTTCTTAAAACTTCACCCTCCAAATGATTTGTACATTAATTAGTGACTCTGTGTTACCTTGAATTTGTGAATGATTTTTTTTTTTTTTACTCACATGCTCAAATATTGGTTCGGATTTACCAAAGGCACACAATACAAACAAACCAAGTAATAGAAGAGGTGGTAGACCAGCAGCTTCTGTGTTCAGCACAGTAAAATGACTGTTTTTGTAAATGGAGTCTGGCACTGAAGAGAGCGTAGATAAGTTTCACTTTCAGTTTAGTTCCCTGTTGGAAAGCGGTGTCTGTTTGGGAAGTACTGAGCATACCGACTAGATACATGGGACTTGGATTATAGTGCATGAGTTGTTAAAGATTTTGTAAATGTTTGCTATAGTTTGAGTAATGATATACAAATGGTCATTTGGGAGGTGAGGTTTTCCTTTAAAGAAGTACTAGGCAGCATGAAAATCAGTTTGGAGCACTGACTTTTTGATAGTGAAAACAGTTAAAATGTACAAAGTTTGTAGTTAAAAAACATCGGCCTTCATCGGTGTTCTCAACATAATTTGTGTCTGCATTCTTTTCTGTTTCTCTGCAGTCAGTGCTGGCGGTGACATTTCCCAGAGTGCAGAGGTGGACCTTTCCTGCAGCGGTTTGACTGAACTTGACCTTGGTGCAGATGAGGTTTTCATTGTATCTTCAGCCCCTAGCCCAAGCAGGCTACCCTTCTCACCTCACACAGTAAGGCCTAGATTCATGTCAGTACAGCTGTCTATGTTGTCACCTAGTAATGAGGTTACTTGGTCCAGCGCTAAACACTGAGGAGCACTAAAAATCTACATGCATGGCCATGTCAGTATTGGTTCAGACTGAAATATCTCAACAAAGATTTTATCTGAAAGCAGCCTTGGTGCTATACAGTAGACAGTGAAATTGTCTATTTAATCTCAAGGCCAAACTCTCAGTGGGTGATCTCCTCGCTTTGGGGAAATGATCCCTGAACCAATGAACATCAGAGGTGACAGGGCATTCATTGCTTTGAATTGACCCAGTGTTCCTAATAAGACTGACACCATTTTATTGGCGTACTCGTGGTGTTGTGTAAAACTATGAAAACTATGAGGACATAAATGGGAAACAAGGATAATTAAAAGACGGGAGGAGCGTTGAAGAAGAACGGTTCGACCAAGCATTTTTTTCTCTGCTCTCTTTTGTATTCTCTTGGAATAAGAGTTGGCATAAAACAGCTCTGGCAGCTTTTTGAAGGACTGGCAAGCTTTTCTGCAGCCTAGGCTAATGGAGTATTATCTACAGAGCCAGATTCCCAGCTCCAATTGTGTATGTGTGTGTGTTTGTGTGTCTGTGTGTGTCATGCACGCTTTGGCACACAGTGTGTGGTCTGCCTGTGTGTGTCCTCCATGCAGACGTCCATGTAAATAATGTTTGAGAAATGTTGCTCGGGCTAACAGCGGCAGAAGTCCCTGAAAAATGCCAAAGTCATCTTCTCAGTGTCACTGTCAGGTGAGCTTCCAGGTCAGTGTGGTATTTTCATGCCACACTCCCTCAGATTTGTAGACATGCATTAAGCCATTTGATAACATTTTGTTGCAAAGGACCCCTTCGAAGGAGAGCTTCAATTTAGGTACAATAAAGCAACGAGGAGACTTTAAAACCTTTCTTGCTGTGGGCAGGGTGATGAGATCAAGGCAGAGAAGTCTGGATCAAAATGGTCTGGTACATTCCTTGAAATGTAAAAGACTTAATTCAACTGTTTCTAATTTTTCAAAGTATCTCAGGCCTCTCAAGGCCTGAGACCCCACCTCTGGAACTATGGTTTGCAAGCCACTGTGTTGGGTGCCTGATTTCTCACAGTGTGTGTCAAATCTAAAAGTTGCCATTGTGTTCATGGAGCTTTACTGGCCAAAAGAACATTTTATTTAAACCCCTAGCTAATTCTTGTCTAGACAAAGCTAGCTGCTAGTGACTCTGTGTAAAGGATTATGTGGACTAGTTCTCTGTGTGATGGTTGCAACCCCTATAACCTTCCCGCCTCCCCTGATCAACAGCAGCTGACTGATCAGGAAGGATAATGTGACCTTTGCACATCTAACAATCTGTCAATTAGCCTCTCCTTGTTTAAGCAAATAGTCTCAATACAGTTTCCTCTCAAATAGTACTTCATTCGGACCTGTTATGGTCAGATGGTAAGAGTCGTGCATACACGACACCACAAATGTGACTGAAATCATTCCAAAGCCCCTGCTGTTCTCTTGACAGCTTTACTTTGCTTAATAAATAATGATTGAGATTGGTACGTGAGCCACACATGCTTGGCTGGCTGGCTGTGTGACTGAGTGGGCCAAGCTAATCAGCACAGTTCCCTCTTGTTAATCCATGAATGTAGTACACAACAATCTGCAGGCAGGGATAAATTCAGGTGTTAGGAGGAAATGTGGCAGGTGCAATCGGCAGACTGGCAGCCAGTCAGTTCCTAATATCCCGACCATAAGGACTATGTCGCTGCATGCAGTAATACTACTATCTGTTGACAGATAGTAGTATTACTGCATGCAGTAATACTACTATCTGTTGACAGATAGTAGTATTCCTGCATGCAGTAATACTACTATCTACTACTATCTACTGCTTTGCATTTTATTCACATTAACAATCACAATGAGATAAAGTGGTGTTACTGTCTGAGTCCAGTCTGTCTCTCGATGCACAATACCAAAGATGCGTGCGTGATTCAATAACAAGCCTGCTGCTCCGTGCAGGTCATTGACCATTGTAACTGCAGTTGAGTGCTTAAGCATAATGCCACCTCTGATATGTGAGCTATTTATGTTGTGTGGTCGTCTTCATTCCTAATTAGTTTGTTTATCCTCTCTAGGCCACTCTTGTCTTGTAACCTTTGTTGTCCTAGAGAAAGTTTGTTTTCTACACATGTAGTTTTTCAGCACTTCATTGCTTGGTATTCATAAATGAGCACATTTTTTAATTTGGAAGTGCAGTCTTTACTCCTCGACACTGAGCAGTTGGGCATCATAGTCAACAGAGACAAAATTCAGTTTCAGTTTTCGGGCAGCTAAAGACAATATGGCTGCCAGTAGACATGCTACTGTATGTTGCTTAAGGCACTCTGTTGGTGCCCACTGCAGACAGGCACGGACTGTTAATTTTAATTTTTACATTTATGCAATCTGTGTGTCTTAGCAGCGGGAGAGGTTTCTGCGGCACAGTGACACTGGTCCCAGCCCTGCAGGTGACTGGCCCTCACCAGACTCCACCACCTCACCCACTGGCACAAGGTCCGGCAAAGACGGCGGCGGTGGCTGTGCCAGACCGAGAGCGTGGAGCGTACGCACCTTCCAGGACTTCCTCCCTCCACTGCCGCAGCTGCATAAGAAGTGGTGCAGCTGGAACTCCACCAGTCCCTTCACCAAGCTGGTGGACAGCGTCAGTACTAGAACCTTTTGTTTTTACACTCCAGAACATTTATGACATGAGAAGTTGATGTAGAGTGGTCAGTGCTAGACCCAGTTTGGCTAATTTCATGTGTTTCCGATGTAGTTATATTATCTTCAGAATTGTCTTGATCAGGGATTCTTACTTGACTTAAAGGTCAGTTCACCAAAAGTACGAAAATGATTTCTTACTGACTTTCTGTGGTACTCCTCCAGTTCTCCAGTCCGCATGTCGAAGTAGTCCTTGAGTCCTTGAGCAAGATACTAAGCATTGAGCACCTTGAGCATCTTTACACCTATCATTTTTCTTCTGTCTTATTGTCTGAATCTCGCATCATTCCAGGCCCCATCCAGTTTGGTCGCTGACTGCAGAGGGGACAACAGCAGGAGGGTCTTCTCTGATGTTCACCTGGATGCCAAGGCAGACAACAGCACCATCTCCGACTCATCCATCAGCAATGCCTCATACCCGCTGTCGCAGCCCGCCCAGAGGCAGCGGCGTCTCAACTCTACCAGCAACCTGCGGCGCACGCGCTTCACGGGCCCTTGCTTTGGTCTGCTATCGGGGACTGCAGACCAGACAAAGGCCTCCGGGGTTCCTCATGCCCAGGGTTCCCCCTCAGAACCCAGCTCTGGCTCTTCTTCTTCCACCCAGTGTCAGATTGAGAGCAGCCAGGCCGGAAAGAGGCGTGATTTCCCAGGCGAGGGAGACCACGTCAGTGTGCCGGTGTTTGCCATCTCGGAGGAGGAGGACCGGCAGCCTCTGGTCTTAGCCGAGCACCTGAACCAGACCTCCGCCATGCTGAATGGATTGGTTAGGGAGACATATGAGGGGAAGGGGCCTGCCGTTGGAAGCACAGGCCTCAGCCCGCAGAGCCAGAGGGCCAGACCAGAGTGGAGGCCATGGGGGAGCCAGGTGTCAGGAGGGGTTGGTCCTCTTCCTTCCAGCACACTCACCACCATGACCGAGTCAGGCACAGTCAATGACTGCAAGCCGTCTCTCAGTCACCCCACAGCACTGTGCAGTGTGACCAACCAGATGTGACCAGATGGGCTTTAAGGTGGTGGAGAGAGCAGGGACTCTGGTGGGCCAGTTGTGCATTTCTGAACTCTGTTAGTGCCACTCTGTGAAATATATAACCTACTTCTTTAATTTCTGAAATCAACTTTTACAAAATGATTATTACATATACTGTAGCCTCCTGCTGGAAAATAGTCTTCTCACTTTAGTTGTTTTCTATTTTTATAAGATGTGTTTGGACAAAGATGGAATATTATGCTGCTTACTATGCCAAGGCACTGACTGCTGTGGTATTATTTGTATAAAAAAGATGACTGATTGCAAACATGAACAAAAAAGTATTTTCTGAGTGAGAACTCCAGAACCCCAAACTCTTAGGAGCACTTTTAAACCAGATTTATTAACCAGTTAGATGCTACTCAGCGAGTTATAACACTCCAACCATTGCACCTTGCTTTCAATAGCTCATTCATTCTGGATTTTGTGCTGCCATGTGCCAGCTTTCTGCTTTTTCCTTAATGTGGTTCTTCATGTGGTTATTTCTTTAGCAAAATCTTACAAATGCTATTACAATTACTTATTACCCAAAAGTGTTCTGCAGAGCATAGAACGTACATTGATATTTATGTTGCAAAATTGTATGCATACTGTATGTACTCCTAAGGCTGATACTGGATTATAAAAGGGAAATCAAAATGAAGTTAAAGCACATAGAGTACTAATATTCACTGTTATGTAGTGTAAAGAGAAAACTAGCGATCACAATAGTATTTAAAATGAGTTATGAATTAATGTAAAGTTTTAATAAAGGTTAAGTCATTTACATGCTGTGTCCTTGATCTGATGCAAGATGCAACGCGATTAGTCGGAACCTCAAACACATTTAGGTCAAAACCAGATTGCGTGCTGATCTTTCCTCTGTCATGTGAGTGTTTCAATCCAGCACCAGTTAAGATTCACATTCTGTTTGTCTTCAGCAAATTGAAAATACAAATGCAAAGAAAGCCAAATAAAGGGACAGACATTTTTTACTGTTTATTTGAACACTACTTACAATAGGTGACATTACAGATGGCAGAATTTGCTACCCCGCATTCTTATTACCAGAACTGAAAGATCCTCTCCACACATTTAAACACATAATAATCTGCTTTGAATAATTTGCGTCTGATTAAATCCAGCTAATTTAACTACTCTCTCGTTGAAAAATCCAATATGCCCTTTTCATTATTATTATTATTATTATTATTATTATTATTATTTCACTGCCGGACACAAGATCTCGTCTTCTTCACTGAAAAGCCCATGTTCAGTTTGTGTGTGCTGAGGGTTTCAGATAATACACTACAAGACTTTGAAAAGACTAAAATGTGACACCCTCTCAACATCTTCAGACAAGTTTTAAGTTGGAGCTCAAGATTTTGCAAAGACTGGGGCTCTCCCGGGGTCACTATTCGCAACACTACTAGATTTCTTTTGAAATTATTTCCCATTCTGCTCCTGGTGGAAAATATTACACCAAACGCCCTTTAAGAAATATGACATATTAAAAATTCCTTACATGTACACAAAAATGCTTAACTCTTGCGAATTCTGTATCTATATAATTCCATCCATCCATTTTCACCCTCTTGTTCAGGGCCAGGTCGTGGGGGCAGCAGACCGAGCAAAGCACCCCAGACATCCCTCTCCCCAGCAACGCTTTCCAGCTCCTCCTGGGGGACCCCAAGGCGTTCCCAGGCCAGATGAGATATGTAATCCCTCCAGTGTGTTCTGGGTCTTCCCTGGGGCCTCCCACCAGTTGGATGTGCCCGAAATACCTCTAATGGGAGGCGTTCAGCAGGCATCCTGATCAGATGCCCGAACCACCTCAACTGACCCCTTCCAACACGAAGGAGCAGCGGCTCTACTCCGATCTCCCTCCAGATTTCCGAGCTCCTTACCTTGTCTCCAAGGCTGAGCGCAGCCACTCCACGAAGGAAACTCATTTCCACCGCTTGTATCTGCAATCTCATTCTTTTGGTCACTCCCTTCAGTTCATGACCACAGGTGAGGGTTGGGACGTAGACGGACCAGTAAATCAGAAGCTTTGCCTTCCAGCTCAGCTCCCTCTTCACCACGACAGACCAGCGCAGACATCACTGCAGAAGCTGCACCAAGCTGCCTATTCATCTCACGCTCTATTCTACCCTCGCTCGTGAACAAGACCCCGAAATACTTGAACTCCCTCGCTTGAGGCCATAACTCTCCCCCAACCTGGAGAGGGCAATCTACCGGTTTCCCGCAGAGAACCAAGACCTCAGACTTGGATCTATATAATTCATAAAGATAAAGTATTTGTGTACAAACTTTACATTTTGGATTTTGTTGCCTCAACTTGCTACCAGCCTCTGCTGGTTAGCTGCACAATTTCAGTGGGAGGAGACCATGGAAGTGAGAGGCGAACTGGATCAAAAAATAAGATTTCTCACTAAAGAAAATGAGAAAACGACAGCTTGGACTGAGTTTTATGAGTACCTCACACCAAATAACCGAGATCACAGGTGCGCACACTAACTGAAGTAAAACTCCTGACAATGGAAATTTGTCTGTGACAGTGAAATTGCTTGAAGAGTCGTTTTATGTAAGGCGTGCTTAAGCTGCATTTTGGATGACAATTGGCTCTTTATTTAACTGATGTCACAAAATCCTGCTCAAATGGACATGTCAAGCATACATCATTCTTGCATCCAGGTGAGGGTTAACTGAGCAAAGTGGAGGGGGACCTTTCAGGTATTGACAAACACAAGTCAATTTCTACAGACAGCTCGATCAGTCTTAATTTGTTCAGATAAGCGGGCAGATCTTTATTTATTTCAAAGACAATCTTAGCATCGCTAATACAACATACAGAGTAACATACAGGGTAAAGAGACATTTATCAAACTCAAATATATCTGTCAAACATGTCCTAAATTTTTTTAATGTGCCTAGTTTTACTCTATAGTGATTAAACTAGAAGTTGATTATAGTCTAGACTAACTGTTCAAATAGTGCATTGCATACAAAGTTTACAGGCATCAGTAAGGACTGATGTGAATGTGACTGATGCATGTTCAGTCTCCCATATCGTTGGGAGTTGTGATGAGGTAGAATGAAACCTGCCTCTTCCATACTGCTGAGCAGCCTGGTTCAGACTTTTGCACACATAGTGAGTAAATATTTGCCTTAGTATACAACATGCCCTCCCACTCCCCACCCCAGGGAGACCGCAAAGCACTCCTCCAAAGCCTCTTTATTACCAATTCCTGATTGGAGCGGCTTGGGACTGTTGTTGGCTTAGGGTGCCCAGATCTCCGGTAGAGAATAATTAAAACTCAGCCACTCTGTCGGGGGATCGACTGGGCTTGTGCTGAGGGCCTGAGCCGCTAAGGAATGCCAGTGTGGACCCACCGTGACTCAGGGGGTTAAAAAAAAACAAAAAAAACACCTAAAGCATCTAACTAACACCACAAATTAATTGCGCTAAGGCAGAGGCCAGGAAAGTCTCCATTCACAATCCCATCTTGCCACCGACACTTAAAAATATGATGCGCTACATTCCCAAACAACACATGCTGAACCCAGTTCACTATGGCCACTGTTACCAATACTATATCATCCAAAATGCACATCATTTTATTAAACTATCAAGGATATCCTTTGAAGAAGTTACATTTTATGTTGCCTTTTTAATGATGTACATATCATTTTGGAATGAAATTCTTCATATGATTACACATCAGATATTGTAAGCCATACACTGTATGAAGATGGCCCTTCAAAGATGTTTGGTTCATATCAGACCCTTATAGACTTAAAAAGAAGCCTTTTCCTTTGTGTGAGATGAGTTATGTGCAAATATCCTCATAGTTGTACAATATAAACACATCTAGCAAACAAGTTTAGACATCTTTAGTGCGTATTCTCATAAATTGACTCAAGGCCAAAGTGAGGGCCCGCTCCACCAGCATTTTCTACACATTAACAATAGTGATCATACAAAAAAAAATAATTCATCAAGACTTCATGCTTCAATATGTAATAAGGCCTCTTGAAACTAATGTCCGGATGTACTCATTTGATTAACCTAAATAATAACCTAAAAACAAAGGCTGATTTGTCTGTTTTTACAGTTGACATTATTACTAAGTGTGCATGTTTGCATGATGGGGACTAACTGACACTTGGGTGATGATAGTCATAAATGAGAGGTCATTAGATTCAACATGACTGTTGAATGTTCAGTGACAGTGATTTTTTTTTTACTAACCACCGAACATGGTTCACCTACAATTTATCCAACAAGACAGCAGCTTTGTGTACCTGAGGAACCAGAGGAAATCTAACCAAACAGAAAAATCTACTGTCAGAATAAACCTCTATCAAAACACAAATGACATAAAAATAAGCTACTGGTGAGTTTGTATGAAGAGGCGAAGCTCCTCCCCTTCTGATGGACCACCATGGGACCTTATTTAAAAATAAAATATATATGTACAGTAGTTAATAGTGAGAGACAAATAATCTTTAGATCCCATTTGAATTGGGCCACGGATCATGCTTATGATGTCTGACACTTTAAAAGATAAAGACAAAGAAATATAACATTGAAAAAACGTAATTAGAAAGACTTCACAAGTTGCGTGAGTAACGTCATAACATTCACTCGCTGAGGCTATGATGCCTGTGTTCTTCCCAGTGACCACTTGCGGTATTGCAGCAATAAAATTCCCTGCGCCCAAAAAAGCATTTTTCCCCGTGGACCACCATCATAAAAGAGACATCAGTAAACTTTTGATAGGACATCTTAAACTGTAAACGCGGCTCATGACTCTTTCTATTATGAATTTTTGATCAATGGAGGTTTTATATTTGTAAGGCTTTCCTCGAGCCGAGATAAGCGATTATAAAATCGAACTTAATGACACAGCAGGATGTAATCACACAAGCAACAGGTCTTGCTCGTTCTTTCGCCTTGTGGCTGATAAAAAGACCAGGAGTCACTGAATAAACACATCAGATAAGGTAACATCATATGTGTGTGTAACACTAGATGGTAATACAACAAACCTATAACAAACTGCAGCTTTCTTGACTTGCAAAATTATCTTTTAAATTACCAAATATGTGTGTAATTCATGGCACAATTCAAACAGGATAAAAAATATGTGTCTCTACCGTACATATTTTTTTCCAAACACCTGAAGAGGAGGGACTCTGCCTCTCTATTGGCACGATTCTCTAAACTGTTGGTTCTGCGAGTGTATCCTGTAAAACTCTACTCTATGGGCTGACGCCACTACAAAAACGTCACCTCCAGCATAT
This sequence comes from Epinephelus awoara, assembly GCA_035609425.1. Taxonomy (NCBI): domain Eukaryota; kingdom Metazoa; phylum Chordata; class Actinopteri; order Perciformes; family Serranidae; genus Epinephelus; species Epinephelus awoara. Next base: position 32,968,707 of record CM069302.1, read on the forward strand.
CTAACCTTTACTGGTTCCCTGGAGTGCAAACTTTTTTTTTCCTCTCAAGAGTTTACATGGAGTAGCTGTGCATTTCATCAAAGCTTATCCCTTACTACAAGGCTGGGAGAAAGCGTCTCCCTCTACACTACATTAATCACCTTGGAGATGATTATCCAGAGCAAAGCATACAACAGAGGCCCCCGTGCCCTCTCACAGCGTTACAAAACATTGATCCCCTTTCCAATCCTCTACAAATATCACATGGGATTATGAATCTACCCTTGTACATATGTGTGGTTTGGACGTGGCTTTTCGCCTTCGTCTGGGAACACAGCAATGACCCGGCAAAATGAGTAGTCTCTCGAAGGTGGTGAGACATTTACACTTTATAATTAAGTTTAAAGGTTGGATATTTTGTTAATTTTCATCAGCATTATGGAGGAAGTCCTGGATTCTTATCTCAGCATGTCATAAGACTGAAAAATATAAACATAAAATAAGATATAAACAAGGTAAATGTACATTAGGTGGTCTGAGCCTCAGCTACCACGACTGGAGGAGGACTTAATATCAAACATGCTCACCAACATGTGCAATTGTACATAAATGGCCTTAATCCACAGAGATTGCCTCACTCGCTCTTAATCTGAGAAACATTTTTGTCACATAGGCTGAAGGACATATCAGGAAGCATTTTTAACAAACAACAAATACATTACTCCCAACAGTTGGTGGTTGTTTACCTGGTAGAACACACAAACGCATGAGCCACAGACAAAATTGATCTAAATTTAGTTGGTGGCTGGTGTTAAATGCCCTCACAGGTCGTCACTCTGACAAGCAGCTTAAACCCTTAGTAAACATTGAACTTTAATGTTATTGTGCATAGCATTATTTCACACAGCCCTGTGTCGGGGAAGACACTGGTCACTACTGTAAATGGATACTGATTGTAATTTCTGCATTAGGTTATTGCATAACATTTGGAAGGCAGTTAGCTACAATGGACACAAGAAAAACTTAACAAGGTCATGTCTACGAGATGCTCGGGTATCTACATTTGACACTTCGTTGAAAAGACAAACCGCTCTGCTCCTTCAGCTCTTGAAACGTGTCTGCTCACATATATGGTTGAATTTCCTGAAATGAAGACAAAGAAAAGAAAGCACACCAATTAAGTGCTGCATGTAAAAACACAAAACCAAAGAGATGAGGTGACATGAAGCATCTAATACAGATCTGACAGCAGACACAGGGAACTGTGGAGACAAGTTAATACAAGGACTCCCTCTAGTGGTAAATAAGTAAACAACATGCAAAGGGCAAACACCCGGTGTCTCTGAAGTTTAGTCAGAATTACTGTGATCACAACAGATTTAGGTCACTGAGTCGTAAATCTGATGACCAAGTATTATCTGTTTGTGTTACAGTACATTTGCTTTTGATGGCTGCACGCAGGTGGGGCCCACTGCAGTATGTATAATGGACAATCACTCCAGATGAATCTGTACTGTTCACTGGTCAGCATTTTTTTTAAACTACAAATGATGGCTACTGATAAACAAACAGTATAGTAGAGAAGCAAGACAAAGTCAGTCCGCTGATACAGAAGAGAAGCGATATACTGCAACATTTAAAGATTTGACATTTGTCACACAAGGAAACATATCATGACTGAAGCAGAGAGGATTTGAGCCAATGATGCAGTTTCGTTTTAGCCCCTTTTACACTGCCAGATTTTCCGCGAATGTTGGGCCATTTTGCTGGCAAGCTGCGAGTGTTTAGACACACAGAGCCAGATTGGCGAGTTGATCTGAGGTGCCCAATTTTCCGCCTTGTAGAGTAGTCATATTGGCGGAACCCCTTTAGTTTGAACAGACCAAGGCGGCCTTCCACAACATGAGAGGCTGTTGAAGACTCGTGGGAGGAGCTGTTGATGACGCCGCACGTGCGACCCATTGGCGGTGGATAAACAGGAAACAGCTGATAGCAGGACTTAGCGAGCAGCTAGTAGCAAGAGGGAAACGCAAACCTGACAGACACTGTAAAGATGAGCAACTGGGGAGACAAGGAAATGCACGCCCTCCTTGTCCTCGCAAACAAAGAGGCCATTAACCGTCAGATGACGGGGACAGTGAAGGACGGGCCAACTTATGAGAGAATCGCCGAAGGACTGACCAGCCGCGGCTTCCCTCCCACGTCACTGTTTACGTCACACGCTGAGCTACACGTTTAGTTACTTGCTCACGCCCCCCATTGCCCCGAAGAGGGTGCATTCTGTATAAACAAAAGTAGGTAGGTGGCATTTTGCTGCACTCCCCGATTTTGTTTATATACTGCCAATGCTGAAAAAAGACAGATTGGGCTTTACTGCAAATTTGCACAATTCCTTTCTAAAAAGGGCTATTGTTGTCAGTTAAATCTACAATTCCACCATATAACCCCTAGAGGGCAGATCTAAGACTCTTGAGTTTATGTGGTGCTTTGAATGTATAAAGACTTACACTGCATGATGTGCCTTCACCTGCGTACGACAGTTGCGTCCCCAGTAACAGTCGGGACGAGATGTTACAGTAGCTGAGGAACAAACGTCGAATTAAGTTTTTACAGTTACCATGACATATAACAAAAAGTCTAAACCTCTTTTATGTACAAGTTGTCCACAAAAGGTGAATGGCATTAAAAAAAATTATGGAAAAACATGATTTTGGTCTGTCTGACCTGGCAGTTCAGTTGGAAGGATGTTCTGTCTGTATTTGTAGGCCAGCTCCTTGAATGCTCGCAGGCCGCAGCAGAAGCACAGGATGACATCGGCAGAGATACGAGGATCTGACGGGGACAGAGCGAAGAAGGACGGAATATTAACACTCAGTGTGGAATTCTAAGTCCACAGCTTACTGATGAAGGTACTTAAGGCTTACCTGACAGAGAGTAGTTTCTCTGCTGTAAGGCCTGCAAAGACTCCTGGAGCAGATCTCTCCACGACTTCCCTCTGGAGGACAGGTAGTTCTGGAAGACGCATGGAAACAGAATCTTAACATCACATATGACACTAGGTGCAAACATGAATTTGAAGCATCACACATCTGATGCATGGGTTGTAAGCAAGCAGCAACCTCGGAGGCTGAAAAATGAAGCCAATGAGGAAGTGCCAAAAACTGCAGTTTAACTAATGGCCACTTGAGGCTGGCTCCAAAAGTGAATAAACATGTTTTTGGTCTCTATAGCTAATTTCTCCCTTCATGACAACTGTATAGGCAATGAATTTTTATATAACTCCCCCATTTACATTTTATTAAGACTTAACGTTCCACCCCTAACTCCTCCACAGCTTCAGCCTCTCGTCCACTACGGTCACTTCTGGCTGCTAAAATCCAAGATGCCGACGGCCAAAATGTCAAACTCGAGGCTTCAAAATGGGAGTCCATAAACCAATGGGTGACATCACGGTGGCTACGTCCATTATTTTTAGCTTTAGTTGATAAGGCTGCCATTTTGTAATCTGAAGAGCATATTTAGCTTAGAGTAGCAAACTTTAGTGAACGCACAGATCTAAAGTGTCTTAGAAATTCATGAAGGAAAATATTTTGTCAGCAGTTGCCCCCGTCAGAATCAAACACCCAGGACAGGTTATAATAGCAAGCCCTACTCCGCTGACCTAATCATGTAATGCATTCTAAAATCCAAATAAATAACTGAAAAAAGAGAAAAATCATTTGAATATTTGATATGCACAGATAGTCCATTTTACCTGAAGGATCTCTGATTCATAGTTATTGTTGTTGAGCACACCATCCAGGCATTTGTCTGTCAGATTGAGCTCTGAAAAAAAGTAAAATTTAACTATGAAACATTTTGTAAATTACAACAGATAAAATAGAAGTACAAACAGATATCTGAGAAGCTACATCTCAGAAAATGTTTGAAGGTTGCAGGTTTGAACTCCTGAGCTGCACCTTTGTTGTACAGAGATACATGAGCTCTGGAAGCTGAAGTATAACTTTATCTGAGCTGCTAAAGCATATGTTTCTTCCACACTGAAACAAAGTCACTGAGTCACAGCAATACTGCTGAACAGTTTATGAAGCTATTAATTTAACACTGTGTCTTATTATTACATGATTATCACTCAAGGTCAAGGTCAGATACCTCACATATGATGCACATTTAGTGATTACATGTGTACATGCTACATTGGGCTTATTGTAAAAGGAAAACACCTACATATATTCTGCTGTGACATGCTTCATACATTTATGCAGGAAAATGTTACAGTTTTACAATCAGCTAATGACATTTTGTCAGAAACACAGAGTGCTCATTATCTGAGGCTGACAATCAACACAATTACAGATATTTCATTTGGACACCATTTGTGAATCAGCTCCTTCAATTAGAAAGAAATATTACAATGAGAATTAATGTGAATTAAACTGGAAATCGGCACAAGCCTAATACATACCACTGAATCGAGCCAGACAGCCTTGACAGCCAATCCTCTGGCAACCCCAGTACATATGACAGAATGGTCGCTGGCACAGCACACCTGCCAACACACAGCACATCATGCATACGAGGTGTATAATGGGGTTTGTGCAACAACCTATCCATACACCTACCTGTGCTTTAATTATCAGCTGATTTTACATGAACTTAAAGTACTAAATGTATGTATATTTAACATACAGTAGACTTATACTGAAAAGCCTTACGCAATTTAAGATATACCAGCACCAAGCGGCTTGTACTATATATAAATTTCAATTAGTTCTAACTGTTAGTTTTCTGCATGACAGTATAATTGTATCAACTACATTTCATTACATCTCTGCAGAGGGAATAACAAGGACTGCTCACATTGTTGAGCAGTGACCTGCTCGCTGTTTAGCTCAGCCCGTCTGTCTGGCATTGGCTGGAGGCAGCAGGTGCAGATGAGATGGCAGCCCTGAGGGGGGCAGCGATACTCCTGAGGAGCTGCGGACAGGATGGGAGTAGAAAAAGGTTTTAGACAGGAGCGAAGACATTCAGGTATGAATGGAAAGCAGCAGGATCCTCACAGCTGTGCTGAAGCCTGCTTTCACATGCATTTTCCAATTAAATAACACACTTTACTTCTTGAATTCTGGTAAAAGGATGCTGTACCCAGCAATTTCTCTTTTAGTGACACATTCAACTTTAGTTACTGAGCTCATCTGTAACTATAATCACCGGAGGGGATGTCAGAGGATGTTGAAGGCTGCTCCCCTGTGGGCTTTGCAGACCCCTCCTCAGTTGCTGGTTTGGGTGGAGGAGGTATAGGTGGTGGAGCTGGCAGACCAGGGAGCCAGTAGTTTGAACCTGTAGCAAACAGCACCTGACTGACATCTCTCCTGTAGCCAGGACACTGTCTGCAGATCACTAAAGGCTGACTGGGAACAAAAACACACAAAAAAATCATCACATGGAGGTGTTATTCAGTAAATGAGGAAAACAGGCTCCCAAATTTTTCTTGTGTCACGATATTCTGATGACATAACTGCTTTTCATAGTTAAGTGAATGTTGTTTTCAGACCTTGTGATTATTTTCCTCCAACAATGTTTTTATGTTTTCATTTTAGATATTTCACATATCTAATTTTATAGAGATTTTTTAAATCATTGCCCAGGCAACACACTAGACATATTTTAGTAACGTAACGTAAACTAATAAGTCTGGTGCCAAAGTGAACACTGGGTTACTACAGATACAAACTAACAGATCTTGCCTGATGTCTGAGGAGTCGCTGTCATTGTCAGAGAGCTCAAAGAGATAATCTGAACTGCCCTCCTCATCTGAGAAAGAGCGCTCAACTTTTGGCTGCAACATGTCCTGAGTTATCTTGTTCCGGCTGTCCATGCTCTTCAGGTCCTCCTCACTGCGGCACTTCTCTGTGGAAGAAACAGGGACACACAGACGTATACAGAGCCATTATACTAGGTAAGCAGGTCTTGTTGTTTACATGCCATTCTTTTTTTGTCATTCTGACAATTTTAAAGATTATGTAATTTTTCCATCCACTTTGAACCTTTTAGTTGAAGGCATCACAAGTGCTGGCATTATGAACGAACTAAAGTACTAATGTGTCATCAGAATGGTCTTTATTTGTGCAGACCTGGGTGCTGGATGAGGTAGGCCTCCACCAGGTTGTTGAGGATGTGGTTCTTACGAATCCTCTCCACAGGGCAGCGGCAGGTGGGGCAAAGAGAAGAACGCTCCATCCAGCCTGAGTAGCAGGCAGCACAGAAGACATGCATGCAAGGCTGCAAGCTAAAACAAGAGACTTAGAATTAAAACTCACACACCATTGGTATTTAGTGCACATGCTGCATGTACACAAAGAGCTTTACAAGACCACAAAGTAGGATTCAAGCCCTCAGCCTTGTATATCTGTACAGACTTCAGGATTCCTGAGATCTTACCTGACACAGTCATGCAGTAGGTCCTGACAGATAACACATGTCAGGCTCTCCTCCATCTTGTCCGTCTTAGTCCCTTCCACTGGCGGTTTCGACAGAAGACTCCCCTTAGTTGAACCAACCACTTCTGTACTGGAGGTGTGTGGCAAGTCCAAATCATAGTCTTTATCTGTAAACATAGGAACTGTATGTTACATGCTACACTGAGTTTTTGGAAGTTGTCTGGTTTGGCTTACAAAAACCTTCCAGGGAAGTTTTTTGGGGTTGGAACAAGTAAACTAAGTACAGCTCTGGATATACATAAAGGTCCCCACTTTATTTGTTCAAGTGCAACGACCACTGCAAAGTGGTTGGTCTCGGGTGCACAGACTGTGTGGGTATCTCCAAGTGGACCTGCTATTTTGGTTCATGTATGTGCGGCAGTCCAGAGTGCCAAAGGTCTGGCTGAGGTGCCATGTAGATAAAAGGAGTGTGGTGATTAATAAATACACTCAGCCAGTCACATTACTTGTCTCATAGCTCTGAAACAGCTGGATTCATGATTCATTCACACAGGATTAATGAGTCCCCATAATTTGTTGTTTCACGCATAGGCACAACACAAGGTATTCTGTAGAGGCCTACTGTCATTTGCAGGTGATTTAACAAAGCTAATCACAGTGGAGAGCTGTGTGTAATGGCACTGTGCTCTGGCGTGGCACTTCTTTAATCAGAGGCTGCAGATTTAACAGTCCTGCTCCCTTCAGAGGCTGCAGGGACTTAATAAACTGAAGGAGAAGCTTCTCATATAGTGTAAAGCTACTGGAAAAGATACAAAATACAGTACAAGACACTGTAAGATTGGTAAAGGCAATTCCTACTCTAAGCACAGTACATGTTGTTTTATGATGCTTTAAATGCATCTACTGGCTGGTGAGTTAATTTACCTAATTAATTTGCATTTAAAGCATTATTTTGTCCTTTTTGGTGTATTTGCTACAAGAATTTAGTTTGCTACTGTTGATAAAATCAGCAATGTGGTAGCTTTCCACCTGTTTGCGCCTCTCCTCCCACCTGAGCACTATACTCTCTGCACAAAAATACCACAGACAAGCAAATTTCAAGGTTTAGTTAGGTAAATCTCAAATGGTCAGAAGTGCTGCTTGCACTGGTTGCTGTGCCGCCTCGAAAATAGCGCCCAAAATGTGAGGAATCAAGAAAAAACAAACAAAGAACTTACCATTATCAGTTTTCCTCCTCTTGCTTTTTGGCTCCATGTTGTCCACGTCTTCTTCATGTGCTGGGGCAGCATCTTTAACTTGGCCTGATAGGACGGATGAACAACAGACCAGGGATAAATATGTTTACATCTTGAAACTGCTTGCATTGATGTATCTATATAATGTAAGGATTTAGTTGAAATGGGTGTGTCATATACCAGCTTGACTGTGGAGGAGTTGGTTCTACAAAAGGAGCTACTTCTATAGCATGGAAGGTGTCTGATAACAAGGACTTCACAGAAAGAGTAACGCTCACAACAGAGGACACTTACTTCTTAATCTAGCAAGTACATTACTGTGAGACGAGTTGCGAGTGACTGATCTTAGTTCAATCAATCATACGTCATTCAGCGGGTAATTAATCAGAGCTGCATGTCCCGATGTGGCGTAAATTATAAAACAACCTTCTAAGTTTTTAAAGGTTGGCAACAGTGAAGGGATTGGCTCATTTAATCACTGTCAGTTGGGAATTTGGCTAGGAAAAAAAAAGTCAATGCACAAAGCAGATGAGAAGAGACTGGCTGAAGATAGTGTGATAATCACAAGCTGGATACATTTTGCCCAACACAGTCTGAGCTTAGGTTAGTTTAAAGTTCAGTACTGATCAGCTGACAAACATTAGCAGGTCTGTTTCCATCAGTGACCATGATCAGAGCCACAGCTCTGCCTCTCTGTCTGCTCCTCTAACATCCTGTGAATCCACCATCTATCACACTGACACACAATGCAGGGGCTAACTGGATACATCTCACCACAGTAGCTGAAATTATTTTATCACAATTATTGTCTATTGTTTATTAAATGAATCCCCATTAGCTGATGCCTTGGCGACCGCAAGTCTTCCTGGGGTTCATAAATTATATTCAGGGGTTTTAACAGGGGTTCACAATTATATTTGTATTACAATAGTATTCTAGTAAATACTCTGCAATATCATGATATTAGTTTAATGCCATATCAACCACTCCTATTTTAGACAAATAAAAAATCATGGGTATGGGGTAGGAGGCGGGGTATTGGCATCACCATGAGGTTACCAGGCAACCAGCTGAGGCTCTAGGAAGTCATAGCTCCCAGTCAAGAAATAGACCAGAACATAAACAGAGTACTCATCCCACCACAGGAACTCAAACATGCTGTAGATAATCATCATCAATCAGCATTCATCTACATGAACTATATTATAAATTAAGGAACAATAGCAAGGTATATGTGTAATGTATGTTAAAAGTGATGTGCTGTTCATTTCCAAAGAGAAAGCTGATGATCACTGCTATTTCGACAATGTGTTAGGGACTTACCGGAGGCAGGACAGGCTGTGGCTGCCACAGAACCAGAACTGACGGGGCTCCCAATACAGAAGTGGGAAGTGGAGGTGGAGGGCTGAGGTTCCTCCTGAGTCAGATCACGAGGAGCCTTTGTGAGAATTACAGGCTCCACAGAGAGTGACATCTCTGAAGGTGAAACAGGAGCGAGACTGTGGGCTGAGCTCTCTGTGTCTGAAGTTTAGATATAGGGTGTAGGTTAGCATTGAGGCATGATATAGTTGTGGAAAAAAGGTGGTTGCATTCAATAGAGGAGTCATGGGAAAAGACCTGGCTACTTACCACAACTATGCTGTGCAATAGCTTGCTCAGTTTTGATAGCGTGGTAAACATATGCAACATCTGCAGGGCGACAAGAGAAGATGTTTGTCTGTTCTTCTTATACATTTATATGAACATTGTTCTCACGGCAATCAAAATGATCAACTCACTTTGTTCCGGTTCGCTTTTTCTGTACACAAAGTAGATGACATCACCGCTCTGCAGCATGTGAGTTTGCTTCTTGACCAGTTTGGACATGTTGATCACTGTGCCATTAGTGCTACACACAAACAGACAAGCAATCGCATGTGTCACTCTACAATTTAAAAGGTTTCATGAGTTTGCTTTATGAGAGGAAATGTGTTTTGAAGAGCTCTAAAAATGAAAGCACAGTCTTCCTTTTCAACATATGGTTTGTTTAATTAAATTTGTAGTACCTCATGTCTTCGAGCCACACCAGCCCTGAGCTTTCATCTTGCACTATCTTGCAGTGCTCCCCTGAGACCAGTTTGTTGGCTGGGAAGGACAGATAACATCCTGCCAACAAAATAACAACACACTATGATGAAAACACAGACTAGACATAATACAGATTACTATGACACTCTAAGATAGAACCTGTGTGATTACTTAAGCTTTTTAGTGGCCCTGTTGGTGGAGTTTAATGGATGATATGTATCTGTTTGGGAGTATGATACCAGTTTTGTGTTCATTTCTTATTATCCCCTCTGACCATTGCAAAACAAAATCTAAGCAATTCTGGCTGGTAGTGCAACACGGTTCTATATCTTTAGTCTACCATTTAAAATGAATGCCATAAAGCTCCAACCTCATACCAATGAGATTCACCTGAAACTTTGTTGTGTGGACTTTAAAAAAACCTTTTATTGCCCAGACATAAGCTAACCAATTAAGGCTTGTTGATTTGCACTGCAAAAAAAAAGTAGACCCCAACATCTCTCCACAACAAAGCAGACATGGGGGGAAATATAGGCCTAACCTTTTCTTAAGCAAAAACCCATACAAAAAAAATCTACTTAATATTCTGCACACATGTTCTCAATGGACGCCTTTTGTTATCATCACAAGGGGCTGTCTAAGTTTGGTGCACTAAAGAAGGCTTTGTGTTTTCGAGGGGGAGGTTTTAAAGGCTCCAGACACTGACAGCAATGTCTATGCTACAGACAGGACGATCTTTTGTTAACAGGCATCACCACATTTAGAGGTTTTTAAAAGCAGGGTAAAATATGTTAACAGTTTTCGGACATAAGATTCAATATGAAGGTATATCATTATTGTTCACTGCATAATACACACATATAGAGTTTAACTTACCTTTTTTTCTGCCAATGGTGCATTCTCTGTTGAAAAGCAGGACAGTTTCACTGGAGTCTACTTTGACAAGCTTTCCCCATGGCTGTCCTCTTGGATAACTGTCCATTTCCCAACTTTTCTACAATTGATGAGAAAACAAATTTTGGTTTCACTTTGAGGCACTGTTTGATAGACTATAAGACACGTGTTGAAATGAAAACCTGCTGAGACATTTTATTACATTAGATCGTATGTACACATCAAGCTAACTATTCATTGTTGCCAGCCAGATGGGTTTTGATGTCAGATGCCGAATATGGGTAAAAACATTAACATTTAAAGTCACTCAGGTTCTCAGGCAGACATATCCTTATAAAATATCATTTAAATATTTTTTAATGAATCAATGCATCTATTCTTCATTTCGGCATTCAACAAAGACTCACATTTGGACTTATTCCAACAAGATTTCAACTTAAGGAACTGTTTTACATTTAAATCCCACAGTTCTCTTAAGCCAAGACACACCACAAAACTTACCATTTTGAGTAGACAGTTATGGTTTTGGTTTTGGTTTTAAATCCAGTGCTGTTAGATACACCATGTTTTATGTATGCCGAATTCACAAGTGAACTTTTTTGATTCATATAACATTATAAGCAAAGTTAGGATACATATGTACGTTGCAAAATAACCAAGGCTTCATTAAACTGAAGGAGTTTCAGATTAAGTTTCGTATGACACCCACTGGAGCAAAATCTGCTAGCAACACCTCGCTAAGCTTGGCTCTTCTGACCGTACTATCGTTAGCTTTTTGGTGTTATTAGCTGACTTTGTTTTGTGACAAGCTAAAAAAGTGAATCTCAATCGTCAAAATGTTTAATAATCCGTATGTTGTGGGATATCATCACACATAACGGGAATACACAACTTCGTCCAGTAACAACACTAAGCTAACGTGATAGCTAACGTTAGCAGCCAAACACACTGTGTATTCAAGAGGAAAAAGCAGCAGCACACGGCAACAACCACACATGTCCGTAACGTTACACTTGTTTCGTGTCTGAAACGGTGACTTTACCGTCAAAAGTTTAGTTTGATGTCCCAGTAGTTTTGTTTAAAACAGCTTCGTGTCCTCATATTCCAGCGAGGCAAAGATGCAAAGATGCACTTCCTGCCAGGCTCAGCGTTTACACTATACGCCGTCATCAGCTGATGGAGGAGGGGTTGTTTGGGTTTGCTTGTGTGCTGAGGCTGGAGACCTCGGGACAAGACGAGACAAGTAGGTACAAGTGTCATACTGGATATCATTAAATAAATAAGTAAATAGACTCTTGTGTTGATCAAATGCAGGCACATAATATAACCAGCGGTGGAGGAAGTATCTCCTTTAGGGACCGTCCATTACCACACAAATATTTTTATGTTGGCTTAGGGGAGGTGCATTAAAATTGAAATGGTTGTAATTTGTATTTATTATATTAATTATACCACAGATTTTACAGAAAAACATGCCTTCAAAACCCATTGGAAGGCATTTCTGCTTCAATTAGTGCTAAAAATTAGACCAGTTATTACAGCCAGAAACTGTAAAAACAGAAATAATCATTGGATTTTCAAATTTCTGATGACCCTTGGACACATCTGAGCTTAAAATATATAGGCTATATTGCATCAAAATCACTTTATTCTACATCTCATTTAAAATGCCCCCTGCTGTGACTGTTATATCATTGTCATGTCATCAAAATTACCCAGAACCCGCACAGTGTTTTTTATGTCCATCACTGCAAACCTAAAAACTATCAAAATATATTAAAACTATTAGAGTAATCAAAAAACAAATAAACAATATAATGTTTTTGAAGCTGAACCACGACATGTTTTTACATGATAAAAGAAACTATTTTAAAAGTAGCTGCCGATTGATTTCCCTGGTGCAGTCAGTAAATCATTTTAGCTGTACTTGCACATACTGTTGGGTAGTTCAACTTATATTAAAACATCATGTTATATTTGTTTTTTTTCTATGCCATTTTTTTTAGAAAGTGGCCTGAAAAGGAAAGACAAGTAAAGAAAAGTAAAGTAAAAGTGCCTGAAATTAGTACTTGAGCACAATAATTTAGTAAATGCAGTTACTATCCACCACTGACTGCACCAGGGAAATTCATGCTAGAAAATAAAGCGAGCTTGGAATAGATATGATGACCACAAAAAAACACATGTTGTTACTTCCTGTATATGTAAAGTGTGTAGTAGGCTATCTATAGAATTTAAATGCTTATAATGTATTCCAGGTTTTCATGGTTACTGTGACGACTTAATTTCCCTATGTGGATCACCTTGTAATAATATAAATGTATGTTTTACCTCAAACTTTTCCCTCCCACTCAGCATTTTTTGTGCAGCTTTTAGAGTCATTACAGAAGATATTGGTCTGGCCTTGATAGGAGCATTGTTGACAGTCACTGTCTGCAGCTGGAGCCTTGTCTCTACTTTGTATTGGTCTAAACTGACAAATCAAAGAGGTGAGGAGAAGTTGTTGTGAAAAGCTGCCCTTTATTCTTTGGCGTTAGTTGTTCTGGATGAAGGCATCAGGTGGTGATGGTGGTGATGGGTGGGGTTAATGTGGTGATGCTTAGGCTCAGTATGTTGATAGTGTTCGCCAGCAGGACGCCAGATGTCCCACGAGAAACAAGGGCCCCCATCAGATGAAATAATTCTTTCCTGAGGATACTTTGCACATCGTGGGGGTGTTAATCAAATGCAAAGTGCAGCCAAATCTCAGGTACATCTGCCTTTATTTAGTCAAGGATCAGGGTACTGCAGGGTGGGCAGCATACCTGCCACATGCAGGTTACAGAGCAACAGGCTCATGCATCCTCGTGAAAAGCTGCTACCCTCTAATGTTGCGTCCACAGCATTTCTCACAGTGACTGACAGCCGTGAAGTGATGCTCAGGTCCGCCACACGCTTCTCTGCCTCTGTCACATCATCACTGTTAAGGAGATTGATGATTATTTCCTCTGAAGCTGCCTCTCCTAAAAGTTTGCATCCTTGCAGGGATTTTGTTCGAAATCCTTCTGGCAGCGTCTGAGATGCAGAGTAAGGAAAGGAACAGTCACTCTGGGCTTCTCTGTGGTCACAACTTTCATCTGAAGAGATTTACACCAGGAGAGATTCTTATTGAACCTCCATGCATATCAATTTATATTAGCAGTAATACTCATAAATATTGAGAAGAACGCTGAGCAAAAGACTGCCCATACCCTTATTTCTCAGAGCACTTTCAGTTTGAACTATGGCCTATTGGGGCTATTCTCAATGAAGTATTAGTTGGTGTTTTTTCTTCTGCTTCCAAACTATAAAGATGACTTCATTGCATTTGTAACCATGCCACTAAAATTGCATTTTCATGTTAATTTCAGCTTTCATTTATGAATTTTAGATGGTGGTGAAATCATTTTAACTTTACATTTGTATAATATATTATCTCCATGTTGTCAGATTGTCTCAAACAAAGCTCTGATAAAGGGGAAAAAAACACGAGATTTTTATCCAGTCACAGATAAATGATTTACACACCATATGCTTGCATATGATGGCTGGTCCCTCTGGTCTCTCCTGTTCTTGAGCCTGTCGTTAATCAAGTTCATCTCAGGCTTTGACAGAGGAACTGACATGAAAGTAAATTTCACCTTTTTCATCTGTATGTAAAAAAAAGAAACGACATGCTGCACTCACATGTCATGCATTTTTCAACCTAAACAACAAAACATCGTTGTATAATAAACGTGATACAATGAAAGTGATGAATAAATCACGATGAAATAAACATCATAATTGCACCACTGGCTTCATCTTACCCGTGCATCAAGTAAATAAATGACCAAATAAATGTGCAGTAAAACAATCCCCATGCTTGTCTGGGTAAGTATGTTGTAATCATGCATTGTGTCTGTGTGTGATGTCACATAGCAAGTGAAAGAAAGAATGAAAGAAAGAAACACAAGAAAACAACTGACTTCATGTAGTCACGGAGAAGACAAACACTGGCACCAGCCTAAGCTGCACTGACAGAGAAAAGTTTTCAGCTTCAGCTCAGTGAGGCAGACTGCAGGCTTTTATCACACACCGTTCAGTCACCGTCCCTGAGTGCTCCAATTTGGATGTCATTTGTGTCTGTTTGTTGCTCGTTATCTGTTCATATCTGGAAAATGTATCTATATTACATTACTGATATGCACACACCTTTTAAATCATACACAATAGGGATGCAACAGCACACAAAAATCACAGTTCAATATCTGCAGTTTGGAGGTAATTGCATAAAATTTTACATTTCATGCTACTTTGTACGTCTTATATTCCACTAAACTTCAGATGGAATTATTGTGCTTTTTACTCCACTACAATCATCTCACAGATGTAGGTCCTAGTTATCTATTCAGAGTAAGATTTTATGTAAAACACATATTGCTTGTCAATTACAGTACATCATAAAAGATCCAACCTTTTCTGGCATGTGACCTGTTACAAAAAAGCAGTGGGTAGTGATGGTCCCTTGTCACATTTAAGATGTCTATGAGTTGTTAGCAGTTTAGTCATTTAAACTGTTGCAAACTTAACTGTTGAATTACAGAGTACAGAGAGCCCAATAAATAAGTAGAAATGTGTGTAGCAGAACATATTTTTTTACTTTTTCTGACCCATTTTTTTTTTTTTATCTCAAGACCCCTCACATTTATCCTGTGACCCTCTGGAGGGGCCTGACCTCTGGGTTTGAAAACACTGGAATAAACCACCTAAATGTATATAAAGTATACGGTTGACAGAAGTGATTGTAAAGCATGACTGAAACAGCTGATACCAATGGAGGCAAATTTGGTTTTCTGCCATAATAAATGACACCGGACTTTCCGTTATGCTGGTTTTGCACATTACCATAGCACTACCTATTGCACTACTTTAATTCCCACTAAAGCAAAATATCTCCAGATATTCGAGTATAGCGTAAGGATTTGTGTATAAGTAGCTGTATTTTTTATTGCTTTATTTTATTTAATTTCTTGTTATTCTATTCTTTTTAAAAAAAAATATGTAGGCCTATGTGTAGCGTGAAGGTGCCACAACTTATATTTAATTTCTCATCTTTATAAATCCTGTTTTACCTCGTAACCACCATTTGTAGACATGAAATTAGTTAAAGTTACTATAGTAAATACTTTAGCAGACACTAAAACACAGTTTGTTAGCTACTAGGGCAGGCAGTGCAGTCGCGCTGGGGCCAATGGGACGAGGGGGCCCATGGAGAGTCCTCCAACAGCACCATGGCCAGAGAACAGGCTCCTGTAACTCATTCTGATTTAACTGAATGAATACTTTCTTATTTTATTTAGTATTTTTGTCATATACAGATTTGTGCTAAGGGTTGCTGGGTAATATGTATGTTGATATTGTCAAATGTCGAGTCATAGCCAGTTTAGACACAAAGTCTTGCACTAGCACCCATCATAAACGTGCACTGGGGCCAGTCCTATCTACCATATGCCACTGGATGCACGTGACTATAGTGGAGCATTTAGCAGCTTAAGAGCCACATACTCTGTGTGTTCCAATACCCATACATACTACCATTCTATTCAGTATGCCAGAAAAAGACTAAGTATGTCCCAATACATAATATGTCAAATGCAATATGCTAGGATGTCATACTGCATCCAGTTGCATTTTGCAGTACCCAAGTCAGAATGCTTTTCTGGCTATTTTGACCTACAGTCCTCTGCACAGCGGAAGATACGTCACATCACCTAAACCACAGACAGATGGCAGCTCGTTGACAGTTGTCATAAGCCGCAATTACAAATATTCATTAATATAACAAACGACAAAATGACATAACTATAAGATAACAATAAAAGAGAAATGCATAACCTATGTAGTTTTGCTATTGTGAATGTAACATGTTAGCATAGTTATAACTTACTGCACAGTAACAACTGAAGAGGTTGACCTCCATCCCTGGTGAACTCAGCAAATGGGGCTTTGTTTTATCTCTAAGGTAACGAATATATGAAAAAGAGGGCCAAAGTTCAGGCCGTGATGTTATGGAGAGGTAGTATGTCCTGATTGTGTGCATACTACATACAACAGTACATACTTTGTAAGGGCAGCTGCAGCACCTGCTAAAAGTAAAAAGAAAAAGTGTGCGTTTTAGAATCTACCCATTTCCTTCAGAAGTTGGTAGACACCAAAACAGAGCTGAAGAGTGAATAATGGACCTACAATAACCTGGTGGTCAGAAGCACAACTGCAAATGAATGATGACGTTGCGTCATAACAGCTTGATGTGTAAATAAGCAACTGTTGCTAACAAATTTGACATATCGACTTAAAAAATGGTGTTTTCAACTTGTTTCTGCTGCCTCAAGAGGCCAAAAAAATCAGTTGTCAGGTTTTAATGTCTGTAGCAGTGTATCTGGGGGTTTTTTTTCGTAATAAAAAACCTCTTTCCATTTCATATTAACTGCACTCACCGTGTCCACATCTATAGTGAATCCCACCGGTCACTGATCACACTGAAAAGGTATTACACAGCTTGCTTTGTGGGACCACTGACAATTTTGATATAGGATTTTATAGTCCAGTTGCAAGTGGGCTGATCTTTCTTGTTTAAGAAAGGCCGACATGTCTCTCTAATAGAAATAGCAAGCGAGTCCTTAATGGAGGACTAATCCCTGCAAACCCCCATCTATTCCCTGGCAGTGCATTATTAATGGGCAGTGTGGAGGCTGGTGAGTACAGGGGCCTCTCCTCACTAATGTGTTCATTCCTCATTGTTAGATGTCTGCTGAGGAGAACACAAACACATGCTGCCTTCTTACAGACTCACTCACACACACACACACACACGGATTCACACATAAACCCACACACAAAGGTGTGCCATCCATGCAGAATATATTCTTAAGGGAAATTATTATATTTTTAGTTGGCATTCAATGTCGAGCACAGAATCCTCTACAGATCTTCTGATAAGGTCACAACGGCAAATTGAATGCAGCGCGTTGAATCCCACACCCACGCTGTCAATCAGCATTTCCTAATTGGATCAAAGATTACTTGTGGCAGCTGTATAAAACATCAAACGAGTAATTAAATGAAATAATGAGAAAATAAACCTTAATGTTGCCAAGTGGGAATGGAGGCGAGCTAAGGAACGTGATTCCGCTGTGCTCTCTGAAATTATCTCTCTCTGGCTCAGGCTAATTGCTGGAGGATGTCCTCTTAACTGAGTGTGAAAAGCTGTGTCTAATTACGGCAACATTAATCAGGCATTAGCATGTTATCACAAGGTTAACTTATCAGGAGGGGCCCAGAAGCAGCTGGAGGTGCCATTTACCCATGCTGCACTGGGCCAACTGAGCCACAAGGGGTAGTGCTTGTTCTTCCTATGAATCATTACTCAGCCCCCTTGAAGCCCGAGAGCTGAAATCAAAGGCAACCATGTTGGATTGCACTGAGTGGGCATTGAGGTTTTGAAATTCCTCAGCGTGGAATTGTAATGTCCAGAATCAATACGAGTTATTTCCTGCTCGGTGTGGGGCTGAAATGAGAATATTTATCCTCAGGGGATTCAAAATTTTAGTTCATAATTTGTTAACATCTTACTTTGCACACCACACCAAATGAGAGATCTTTACTATAACACTGTATGAGGGATTACATGGGCTGAAAGAATCTGCAAAATCAATGTCAAGCAATTGTGTGCTTAGTGGAGCAGGTGAGTCCAATGTAATGAAGAATGACTGGATGGTGATTGCATCCTAAATCACGCCACTACTCAGATATGAATACAGATAAAATATCACCTATTATTAGGAAATATTAAACATTATCTACAGCAACAACATTATTGAATAAGCATTTCTAGCTGAACTGAGTGCATTGCTATGAATTTAAATTGTTTCTTTCAGCCTATTTTTGTGACATCTTACTGGAAAATGTACTAGATGTAATAGAGCAGAGGTGTATGTGCAGTTTTGAGTCATCGCATGCCAAATGACCTGCATGTGTGTAGATTAAAGGTCATTTCTGGCAGCAGTTTGGTCCTGTGCCCTGACTTCATTACCGGCAGCTCCAGACTAGTCTCATCAGGATTCCAGCGGGGCAGAGAACCCGTACCTCCAGCAGCTCTGCCAAAGGCGTTCATTTGTCAGAGAGGCATGGAGATCACAGGCCGACAAATCTCCCACGTCTCCCAGACTGTCAAGCTCTTTGCCTGCATATCAAAGACAAAAGAACAGAGCCGGGGAGCAAGAGAGCAGAGCAGCCATTCTATGTAGAGACAGTCCGCTGTTTAAACCCCCCGAGCGTGCCCTTTGAAAACGCCTATTAGCCTGGGTGAGGGAGATTACAAGCAAATAAAATTACATTCATTGTGATATTTGATTTCATAATACCCCCAGAATTATAATTACACCGCACTCACACTTTTCATTTAAAAACCATTCGCCGACAACAAAGAATCAGAGATGGGAATGAGCAGGTTGCGCATCTAGCGAGTGAGTGCACATTATCAGGCCTGTTTCACTAGAAGTAACAATAATGGGAGAAGAATGGAGGCACTAATAAGAATGCAATCAGGTGAGAGAGTGGGATTTAATGATATGGAACACAGAGCTTTATTTTCATCTGTCAGTCTTTTGGTGCAACAACAGGAGAGCATGTTGAGAAGAAAATGCTTTTTTTTCCACATTCCTCCCAGAGGCTGCAATATGTAACCAGATTAAATTTTTTTAAAGACCCGCTTCCCACCAGCCAACACATGGGTTATATCCCCCATCAGATCTCAGCTGCAACCTGTCTGACTGTCAGGGTTGCACCAAAAGCACAACGGTGTATTACAGGGGGAATGTGGGCATATGCTGTCTGGCTTAAACCAACAAGCAGAAGGGAAGAGATAAGAGACATTCTTGGGCGGCACAGAAACGAGGCACGAGAAGGGCCAGCTTGATAGCAGTACTTGTTGTTCTGATGTGTTAAATAGCTGGCCTTCAACACCCCAATCAATCGCTGAGTGAGCCACTGTGTAGCCAAGGGTTGTGTGTGATAGCCAGATGGCTGGAGTCAATGGAGCTCTGCCTGGTCTCTTGTGTCACAAAGGGATGATCATGAATCTGGCCACACAGACTGGACAAAATACATGAAATACTGCAGGCTGAATGTTGTCCTAGGTTGGTAAGCTCCAATAGATGTTGGTTCAGAATGTATCACTGATTAATGCTCTGCGCTAATCAGCAACAGAATAATAACAAGCCATCCTCAAAACATCTAACAACATTGTTGGCCTTGGGAAGCTATCATCCACATTTTTGTTTTGGCTTGCACAACTGGCTTGTCTGATGCGATAAGTAGTGCTGCAGATCTCACCGTGTGTAATGATGCCTACCAACCATTGTGTGGTACTCCTGCCATTTGACACAGAAAAGCGGGAGGCAGCCAGCACGCCAATGTGCGCATACAAGAACGTCTGTGGGACAAGACAAGCATTTTGAACGCGCTCCAAGACCTCCAGAGGCCTGTGTTGACTAATCTGCAAACAATCCGCTCTGCAAGCCCCATTGCAAGTGGAAGAACAAGCCCCTTAAGCTGTGACATTAACGAACACGGCAAGATAAGATGGGGTTTGTTATCTTGGTGCATGGAGCTCCTGCCCAGATAGGAGATAAGAGCCTTTCAAAGCATGTTCGCTGCCAGACAAATTTCCAAAGAAGCATGGGAGGCGGGCAAAGCCAGGCCCGGAATGCTGAGAAGCCCCATTGAAGCTGGTCTCATGAAGAATATGATCCCCCTGCCCTTTTCCACCTTATTA
Organism: Epinephelus awoara; assembly: GCA_035609425.1. Lineage (NCBI taxonomy): Eukaryota > Metazoa > Chordata > Actinopteri > Perciformes > Serranidae > Epinephelus > Epinephelus awoara. The sequence continues at coordinate 32,989,157 of CM069302.1, forward strand.
TAGCCGCCTTTGGTATTTTTGTGAGTCAAGGTTATAACTTGTTGATGACATGAATGCAGTCTAAAATCAGTCGCCATTCTGTGCTCAGCAGAGTGAACCTCCCTGTGCTGAAGGAAGCAATAAGAATCCAATCTGTATCAAGAGAACGACCTCACATTAGGATGTTCAGTTCTGCACTAAAGCATCAAACAGAAACACATAGAACTCCATAAAACAGTAACCGCTGGTGCAGTGTATTAGAGCATTATTTTGATTGTTTCATATATTATTAACATGCTCGGAAGCAGTGCACGGCCTTCAACAGTGTCTCCTTGTGATAGTGATGCCACACTGATCAACAGAAATGCTAGGTTTTAGATACAGATTGCATGACTCAACATATGGCATTGTTGTCTCTATAGCATTGTTTGTTCGCCGACTCAGAGTTATGATTTGTTGCTATTTAGTCACCTTGATGTTGACATAACTTGACTATCCATGCATTTAAGCAGCATTGTCATTTTCTATTAACATCAGGACACCATAAACTGTTTATCTACAGGTCTTCAGCTTGAACTTGTTTTTCAGTGGCGCCTCCAAGAGGGGACCAGGGGGGCCGTGTCCCCTTTGATACAATTGTGGCCCCGCCGACAGGCCCCACCGCATAAAACTAATTGGAGGCCAACATTACTGTTTTTAAGAGGCTGTGGTGTGCTGTTTTTTTGAGCATGAAGGTAGGTAGATATCTCCTGAAACTGGATGACCTAAGGCATCCAGTGGCACCAACCATGTCAGCATAGCTAATTGGGAATTGGTATAACTAATGCTTCAAAGCTGGGCTACATATTTGCAGTAGCAACTGGCATGGGCATTTTCAAAGAGGTCCCTTGAACTCACACCTCAAGATATCTGAATGACAATGGGTACATAACACGTACACATATTTAACACATTAATTATTTTATAACAGAATTTTTGCAGAACTTAAAATGTTTACTGTACCTGTATTGGCACAGTTTTCAACTTGACTGTATACTATAACAGCATGACTGAATTCCTGACATTCAGTTACGGCTTTTGGTTTTAGTGGGCCACCCAGAGATTTCGAGTGATCCCATCTAGCTACCCATCTGAAAAAATTCCAGTGGTGCTTGGGTCCACTGATGATGATGCCATCATTTGCATATTACTGAATCTTAAAATTATTTGTTTTCAAAATGGGAATTTGTCTTCAAGTTGAAAGAAATAAATGAATAAAATAATTTGTTTATCTATCCCATATCATCACTATGGAGCTTAAAGTCCTATGGCCTTTGGCAAAAATGGAATAGGACTGTCTGAGATAATATAATGGGAATGCAGCCTGTATTTATTTATTGCTAATCCTGGGCAACCTAAAGCATCCCAAAGCTGTTTGTGAGTTTGGAATCTGCTCTCTGATGCGTGCTGCTGCTACTACCAGTGGGGGCACAGAAGCTAACAGAAATGTCTTTAAGAGGCTGTGACACATTCATTTTGTAACTCTAACCTCAAGATCTTTGAATGAAAACAGGTTTTATGTGTACCCAAGAGTAGGAAAGGGATAACCACACTATTTGAAGAAAAATGAATCACCTAACAACATGTTTAGATACATAATACATTAAAACACAACACATTCAAACAGGATCGTTGTGGAACTCAAGAAGTTAACTGCACTGGTATTAGTTTATGCACATCAGACAATTAGTAATGTCAACTGTAAAAGGGGAAATTAAAGTATATTAATATGTGATTCCTTAACTCTCCATATTCACATAGTTTTCAGATGGCCCATACACTACCACAGCACTATTAACGTCCTTAAAATTAAGTTGTGGCTTTTGTTTCTCGTGTGCCAACCCCAAGATTTTCAGTGGCTCCATCTGGCCACCCGTATGAAAATGTTCTGAAGGCGCCACTGGGTAACTGTATCTGTGAGCTATCTCTAACCAAACCCTACCCTAACCCTAGCAACAAGCTTAAAAACATAGCTCCATTAGACTGTAATTAATTTAATCAAACCAAACAAAAAACACCCCATTCCTCATTAAAGCTGAATACAGATGCTGTGCTGTTGCTGGTTTAGAGTACTGGTGGTCTTATTCCAACCACCAGTAGTCCTATTCCAACTTGAGCCCTGGCTTGAAGGCAACACTGACAGTTTAATATTTAAGCTCTGTGTTTTCAGTACAGGCCTAGCACGGTTTAATGTGGAAAGATAGGATGTTTTATTTTTAAATGTGTTATTAATTCATAGGCTGTAAAAACAACCTTTTTGTCAATTTCATAATTTCATATTGGAAAGGAAATCCTCACACATGGACGCCAAGAACTAGGTGTTGCATCTCTGCCAGCGTCAAACTGAATAAATGCTTATGATGAATATGCCCACACCACCAGAGGGGATGGACTAAATCGTAATTCTCATTCTGCGGCTTGGAAAAACTTCCGCCTTCCCGGATGCCAAGCGGCTCTGAGGCGATCCCAGTGATGAGCCAAGGAACGCTCTGCTAACTGAGCTCTGGAGAAATACGGTCACGGCAAGATCCATATTCAAATAAACTTCACTCTTGGCCCGTGCACACAAGCCATGTTGTCACCAGCTGGCAGTGCCTCTCACCGCCCCTTCAAATACTGAGCCACTTTTGATTAACGTCTCTACGGCTAATCATGCGCGTTAGCTGTGCCAAATTGGACGAGCCACGTATGGCCTCCATTTGCCTTGAAATCTCTTATTTTTTTAAACTCATTCGAAGCATTTGAGAGCCTCCCTTTACACCACCCACCCCTCCCCTAAGTCTTCTCTTGTCTAGTGCCCATACATAGAACAGAGAGGGTGGTGTGGCGGCATGGTGCCATCCTGTGGGTCCCTGAATGAGAGGACTATCGCTGCCAGATGCACCCAGCTGCATAAATGTTATTCATTTTTTATGGCTTGTGTACATAATATGGCCAGTGTGGGAGATTGTGAGGTTCCACTAAAGGCTGGAAAAATCCTCAAAATTGAATCAAAGTGGAAAACTTATTTTGGCTGCCGACTGTTCTGGACCTCCTTCTTTTCCATCTCCCTTAATTCTCTTCCACTCCTCCCTGTCTCACATGGTGCTCTCTAAGGTTCCTCTGTAAGTGATTCACAGTATATGCCTTCTCCAAGACTGCATTGGCTGCTGTCCTTGTACAGCCATAGCGGTGGTGTTGTGAGACAGCCGGAATATTTGTCATAAGTCCAGAGGTGCAAAGACATTAGACAGCACTTTGTCACCAAGGTCTGGAATTCACACCATTTGGCTGTTTCCAAGTCAGCTCCTTAACCGCTGACTGGCCTGGTTTCTGTCAGCTGCCGCTCTGTTGACATTGAAGGCTATAAAAAGACGGCAACATGGAAGGTTGTATGCTGCTAGCCTTTTTAGGTGGTCAAAACAACATGCAGTCTACAAAGAGCGTTGCGACAGGGATCCACAGCCAAAGCCCTTGACTCGGTGCTCTCTCCCTCAGTTCACAGTTCAGATATAGTTTAGTGGTTTAGAATGGCTCTCGTCAGGGTTTGCTAACCCCCGCAGAGAGATGGGCTTGAACTCCGAGCAGAGCCACCGTCTCCCAAATCACCAGGCCCAGAGGAGGCCCCAGCAATCCAAATGTGATCATGGCGGGGGCCTCCCGTCTCATTACCAATCTCCATTTCAAAACAGCCTTCAAATGGGAACTAATGCATTAGCTCTCGCTGGGGGAAAAGTCTAGGGAGCCACTACATAGCAGCTCAAAAACGCTTTCATACATGTTTTATCAGCGGGGGAAGAGTGAGCAAGAGAGAAAAGGAGCTTGGACCGAACCATTCATTTGTTGCCCATCTTATTAGCTTGGCACTGTGTTATTAGCTGCCATTGTGCTCTATAAAAGCCCCTTAGGCCTGTTCCACTGTTCGCTGAATCTGGGGTGAGCTCTGTGCCAAGCACTTTTTGGAGGTATTTGAGACCATGAAAATTCAATCCTAAACCCTCAGCATTGAGGTTTCTCACAGATAAATGAAGAGGATTAGTGGAACAATAAAACAATGTCTTACCTCAGATACCACCGTATCCTATTAATTGGGATTATAGTGGAGAAATGTGTGGAAAAAAACCTTCAATCTTGTATCACAGTCGCTTTTTTTTGACAAGCTGCTACACGGAGCCCTGTCATTGTAACAATGTTCCATCAAATAGAAAATGTGTTCCAAATTTTGAACAAGTAAATATAGAAAATCATAAACAATCCCAGCAACAAAAAAAGAAAAAAAGCCTGGACACGTGAAGAATAGCTCTGGAAAAGAGCTGACAATTGCAGAAGCTGTAATAACCCACCTTGGGTTGGATATGCTAGGCAATGTGTCAATTGATTCCCATCTGATGATGGACTGTGTGCTGAAATAAATTGACCTTGCCAGACGATGAGTGAAATTGATGGAGCTTTTCATCTCCGGAGGGCCGTTCCACACTCAGCCGTAAAATGGATAGAGCACAGGACAGAGTGATTGAGTCGGGGGAAAATGTAAGGTGTGTGTTTTTCTTCTACCAAAGCTTGCTTGGTAAATAATAGCTACAGGAAAAATCACTATGCGGTAACAAGTACAGGGGTTAAGTACCTGTTGTTGACTAGATGATTAGGACTAAAAGCACACAGCGCTAAAGTGAAGCCGGCCACTGACAGATGCTACCCGTCGGAGGAATATGTGGCTCAATTACCAGGAGCCTAAATTGAAAGTGATAGTGATTTAAGTCTTCCCAATACGCAAGCCCCATTCTGGCAAACAGTCTTTTCAAGGAGCCCTTTTTAAAAAACCCTGCCAGAGTGTGTGAGACACAGGAGCGCCATTGATTTTCAATAACATCCCCTAATGACCTGGCCACGGTTTGATCCACGCTGTCATTATGGGCTGATACCATGGGACAGGATTGGTGGGTCTCACGGCACACAGCAGCGAGATGAGTAGTCGGGGCATTATCAGGATGAATTGGCCGTCTCTGGACAGGCGGCAAGCACAGCCGAGGTCTTGTCAATAACAGGACAGGGCGCCTCAGGGCTCCCTCTGCGGCCCACTCCAGAGCGCCTTCCGGCCTCATTAGAAAAGCAGATGAGTGGTGTGCATGAGGAGAGGGGGCGTATGAGAAGAGAGAGGAGCCTCTCCTCCACCATCCGATAGCCTGCCTCCCAGGCATTGCTCCTCTTAATGAGTCCAGACCACGGGTCAATATGCGGCTGGGCTGCCAGTCAATACCGGTTACCTGCAACACAAACACTCAAAACCTGCTTTCATACAAAATCAATGTCCTATTAGTCCCTCCCTGTATTGCCTTGGCCCAATCTCATCGATCCCCTCTGAAGAGCTCTGCAGCCCATGTATGACAGATTATGGTCAAATGATCTTATGGCTTAGGCTACTCTGCCAGCCAAGTCTGTTGCCTTCATGATTTCAAAGTAATAGCTTGATATCAGATGAGCAAATACTCTAAATGCTGAAAACGGAGGCACAAGCATTATTGGCAAACCTATCAAGCTCACATCAACATTCCACTCAGTAGGTCTGGCTCACAGACAAATTCAGTGCTTGTAGTCAGCACTGACAATGTGTACCAGGATGAAAGACAAGTAACAGATGTATGACATTAGGTCCAAACTTTATTCCGTACATTTTAAACCAAGAATGTTCATTTTCATTTTTTTGCACGCCTAAAACTCTACTTGTTTTGTATACAAGAGTCTAAGAAAAACAACTGCACAACACCACAAGGTTGACAGAGAAAGTCTTTTTGTCCGCCCACTAAAAAGTGTCCTTCTTTTCTGTCCGGGGCTGGTCCAGTTTGTGACTTGGAAGTCTTTTAATAATTCCATCATTATTTCATTGATAATATAAACATGTGTTAATCCAAGTTTCTCTCACCATCACCAGTATCGTCTGCTCCCTCCGGGTGATCTCTTCATTAGGGTGCTGTGTGCTGCTTTGCATAGATTGCAGATGATCCTTCTAGGCCCCCTTACAACACCCTCCCATCATACTTCCCCGTCCATTGGCCAGGCTTGTCTGTTGCCATGATATTCAACAGGGAAGTTGATTCCCCATGTTTCATTTAATTTTGTTTTTCTAGAAATGGTTAAAAAGACTAATAAATTTACATGGTAATTTTGCAGCGAAGGAATATCAACAAGTTATTTACATTGGTTTTCTTTACAGAGACTGAACAAAGACCTCATAATATATATTTATCTGCATATCTCAAAGGCAAAACGAATGAACAAAACAAATCAGTAATGTAACATTGTACATTGTCATCATTGAGGATATCCTGGTACCATGAGGTTAAATTACTGAAGGTTGAAACCAAATCCAGTCTTTACAGTGGGTCATAATGGATATGTCTCACAATCAACTGGGATAAATATTGTAAAAGGCGTGACTAATGCACAAAATACATAAAATTCATAGAAATGATATCTATACATGGAACAAGGATAGGAAATGTACAAACTCATTTCAGGACCTCTCTTTTCGCACAAAGCTGAAAAAGGGTATTGGATTAATATATTAATAATTATCAAATATTTAAGTCGGATATAAACATACACATATTTATGTTCTCTTTACCGACATTATTCAACCTCCAGTCCGCTAAAAATAAAGTCATGGCATGTGCTTAATCAGCCTTACACACCTTTACTTTGTACAATCATACCCTTTCCCTTAGGGAGTTTTGCTCTTCTCTGGTGAAGAGCAGTGCATTTTGTTCACAAGAAGTTCTCAGATTAGGGGAGCAGGGCTTGTGAGTGCGTCTAGTAACACCTTGTGCAGTTTTATAACAAGCTACCGAGCCTCTACCTCTTTAGGGTTGCGAGATGGGGAGTAGTCCCGTGGGTCCTGGGTGGTGAGGGGGGTAGTCCTCCTGGGTGAGGCTGGCCTGGCACTGCCGGCTGGCACGAGGGGCGGGGGTGCACTGAGTGCGGCAGTGGGGGGTGTTCTGTTCAGAGGGCCGTTGTGTCCCGTAGAGGGGCTGAGTCTGGGATAGGGCATGCCGCCTAGGTGGGGCATAAAGGGGGGCATGTGGGGTAGATGGCCCTCCATTGGGGACTGGTGCAGTTGATGGAGGCGTGCTCTGTCCAGCTCCTCCCTCAGGTGGAGGCGCTCTCGCTCCTCCGCCTGTTGTCTCATCCTCTCGTGCTCCCTGCGCACCTCCAACAGGTGCTCGTGGTGAGAGTAGTCATGAGCCTCCCTTTCGCGGTAGGCTCGTTCCTGTTCGTACACACTGGGGAAGCGATGTCCTTGCTCAGCCCTGAGCTGGAAGTCCATGCGTCGCTGCAGGTCCAGGCTGCGGTAGGCCTCTCTTAGTGGGTCCCAAGGGAAGGCCGGGTGGGGCAGGCGCTCTCTTCCTGCCAGAGGACTCACACCCATGAAAGGAGCCATGCGAGCCCGGTCTAGCACATTGAGGCTGCCCATCTGGGGCATGGCACTCATGGAAAGGGGCAGAGAGTGTGCCATGGGAACACCATGCAAGCCAGGTGCTGGAATGTCACTGCCACGTGGTGAGGGAAGAGGGGGCTGGTGGGACAGAGGTGGGTGGTGGTGGTGTGGGTTTACAGGTTGGCTGATGGGAGCAGGGAGAGCTTGGGCTGGTGGTTGGGGGGCGGGCTCGGAACTCACCACCATGACCTCCTGCTCCTCCTTTCTCTCCTCCTTAATCTTCATGTCATTTTTCACCTTGTGGAGGAGCTCTGCAGGCGGGGGCTCTTTCCTTTCGCTGTCCTTGAGTGTAGGCGGGGGCCCACCTGCCATCTTCATACCCTGCTCATTGATCACAGCCTTGGAATATGGGGAAGGAGAACGTTGGGCGGGTTTGATGGAGTCTTCAGAGGATCTCCTCTCTAGCATCTCCTTGCTGGGCGAGCGGCTCTCCTTCACCTTTACGTCACCCAACGTAGAAGATTCTCTGTGGCGCTCCAGAAGCTCCTTCTCGGCCTCACGAACTCGATCTACACTGCCGCTGTGATGTCGACCCGAATCACAGGAGTTCTGGCTGTTTGAGCGAATCAGGCTGCTGATCTGGTAGCTGACTGGTGCAGAGGCTGGAGATGAACGGTTGGAGTGGCGGTTGCGATCCACAGAATCCCTGTAATGACATAATGAAACAATTTAGCGCTAGATAAATCAAGTATCATGTAGAGTTATATTTAGGAATGATTTATTTACCTTGACTGAATTTAATAAAATCTGAGTTATAATTCTCTTTCAAGAAATAAAGGTAACCATGCTCATGTCTTTCACTGACTGTCTTTAAACTTGACAGTTAAACCTATGTTTTGCTGGAATGTCATCTGAGATCCTTCCAATTAATTTTTGACAGATAGCTTCTCTAAGAGCTGCTTGTTGCCTGTTTGATTTGTGTCGGCTTCCTTGTCGGATTCATGAATTCAATTTATTTCAGTTTCCACAGATACAACTAATGGACTGGAGAATTGTCACACTTTTTCTTTTAGTCTTTGACAGTATATCCTTTTATTTCCGGAGCTGATTTCAGATTTCATTCAAGTGTTGTTCGTCTTGTTCAAACATAATTTGATCATCTTGTACATATGCTAATGCTAGCTGGAAAAAGGATCATTATTGTAGACATGTCTTTTGAGTTGTGATCATGTATTTGAGTGTCTGTGAGGATAGTTTTGATATGCTGTATGGAAAGATTCACAATTTCTTTCACATTTGTTGTGTGTTGTTTCCTTGGGGGAATACTTTGAAACAATAGAGTGAAGTCCCAGGTCAAATTTTGCATTGTGATGACAGCAAAAATGTAAAGCAATTGCATTATGGAAAAATATCATTCAACACTGATTTAAATTGAACAAATAATACCCCCAAAGTACATACAAAAGCAAAAGTTACTTTTCATCTGCCTCAAACTCACCTGTCTTTATCCTTCTCTTCCTTCCCGATGGACGAGTCTCTTTTCTCTCTTTCCCTCTCCCTCTCTCTTTCTCTTTCTCTTTCTCTTTCTCGTTCTCTCTCCCGCTCTCTCTCATGGCTGTTGGCTGAGTTGCTTCTCTCAGCGTCTGCGGTTTTGGGCCACTGTGGCGGGGTGGGGAACGATGGTGGGGTTCGTCGAAGTCTGTTCCAGGTGTCGTGGTGGGGGCTGCCAAATGTGGGCAGTCCTCCTGGCCCCTCCTTGGTGCCAAACACGCTGTTGGACCCTGGAGGGAAGGGGGGGAGACAGGCGTGGGACCCACTGTAAGTTAATTGGGCACAAAACCTTCTTGAGGACACATAAGATGAGAAAGACTCAACAACAAAAGCGGCTTTTGTCTTTGTCTCTGGAGGTTCTCTCACTGAAGCTGTTTGAAAGAGTTAGAGGTTAATGGCTCCCCCCACCAGAGAAAAAAACTACTCATTTGCTTTTGGACTAAAGCCCCCCCCCCTCCCTTTTTTGCACTGGATGAACAGGGAAGACTCACTTGCCCTCTGGAGTTGAGGGCTGTGAAAAGCCAAGGGAGACCTTAGCATTCCACAGCATGTCTATTCCAATCACATCCATTTTCACAACAGGGTGACCGATTTGGCACACAAAAATAGGAGGGATGAAGAGAAAAGAGAGAAAGGCATAGAGAGAAGGATGCAGGGGGAAAAGAGAAAGCCCTCCATGGTGGTGCAGAAGGGGCTTGTCAAATAATTAATAGATGAATTGCCACCAAACAGCGGACCTGAGAGTGCCTGTTGGCAGCAGTGCAGCCAGATTAAAGCCAGACTGTTGGGGACATGGTTGGTGGATGAAGTGGAGGCAGGGAGGAGGTTTGCTGTGGTGTGTTGTGCTGCCTTGTTGGGCCTCCCTGGGCTAGGGCTGTTTTGACACAGAAACTAGAGCTAAGTGTCTTGATTTTTTTTCCTCCCCTCCTGGCTCTCCCTGTGGTCTAACGCTGTCCTGCTCTGTTCTGTTACTGGCCACAGGGGCCAGATTGAAAGGGGGAGCGGTGGAGGAGGAGAGGGGGCCAGCGCTTACCAAGCGAGGGGTTGCCTAATCCTCCGAAGGCACTGCTTGAAAGGTTGCCGAGGCCGCCATAGGAACTGGAGCGACTGAAAGGATCTGTAAAATGCCAAACAGGGATTAGCAAAAGGGGGGGGCTGGCTAGCGGTGCTCACCCCAACACCAACCCGTTCCACTCGGCTTTTCTCTTACAAGCGAGCTGTGGTTTTTTTAGCGCTGCCACCCTAGCTCTCTGCCCGGTAATCCTGCAGTAGCCAGGTCGCCTGGATGCTGGATTCACTGCCACTAACTGGAGTGGAGTGTCCCTGACCCTGCTGGGGCTAGTGAAGGAACACTGCTTGATGGGGAAATTACTTTAGAGTTGTTGGAGCTGAACTGAAAATAGACTGTGGTGGGACAGGGGAATTAGAAGCTGTAAAAATTAGGCTAGACAGACCACAGTGATTTAACTGGAGAATCGGTGTCTGATGGGCTCCACTGGCGCAGACTACAGCCTCCAAATTTATAGGAATAACACAAACATTTACCCTGAGAAGTCAGTGAGCAACATTCATCAACTGATAATCTGCAGTCCCATTTTAATTCTGCAAAAATCCATCAGGAAATGCAGGACTTATCAACAGATTAGGGTTTAAGGATTTTCAGCTCCGGGGCTTGTTAATGTATTAGAAAAGACAACAATTAAGAAATCTCCTCTGCCTCACACATGAATTCCCTGGACAGGAAAATTTTGCTCGCTAAATCTTCCTCCTCAGTGCACCATGTATTCATAAGCACAAAATGGATTGACTCAAGGGCTTATTCCATGAAATCAACTTTCCACTCTGAACCAAAACAGTGTCTCAGATAGAATGGTGGAAAAATAAATGAATGCATAAAAACATAATTAAATGCACAAATAAATCCAACATTAACTACCCTCCATTACTCCTGTCAATGACTTTGCAAGCATATAGAAAACAATGTCATATGTTGTTGCTCTGCAAATATATTTTGTCCAAACAAATGAGGGAGACTGAATACTAGGCTAGCTACGTGTTTTTAATGAACCCAGACAGAGATATTTAAGGCTGTTATGAATCATACTGTCTGATTATATGATGGCTACACTCTCCATTACCATGAACTCTGAGTTTGCTGAAGAACTGCCGCAACTGACTTACTTCAGTGGCCAACTGGACTCCTTATGAACCCTCAAAATGACCCAGAGATCAAAAGTAGATATATCTAGGCTTCAAATTACACCCCGGTGGCTTTTAATGTGTAAAAGAGAGAGAGAGCAAGACAGAGAGAAAGAGGAGATAAATGTTTAAAAAAAATTGAACATGGGGTTACTTACACTTACCTGCCAAATGGCTAGGAGGCAGGAAGCCGCTGGGGTGAGGGACAGGGCCGTATGGAGAGGGAGCGGGGTGGCCGGAGCCTGTCAGAGCAGAGAAGATATGCGTGTTATTGTTGTCTAATCAGACAGTTATAAAGGCTCAATCCTATATCACCCCTTGCCCCTATCACTTAGCCCTTACCCCTCTGTTTTGCGTGTTCATGACTAGGGGTAGGGTGTCCTGATTCTTGTTGGGATAGAGGGGTAGGATAAGGTGTAAGGGCTACATGGCCCTCCAAACGGAGGTTTTTCAGAAACACACTTTAAACTGAGTGTTATGAGAGATGGTCTAACAGTGAAGTTACTGCACTTATTACTGATCTTCTATTATCAGTGCTTACTGGCAGGGTACGCAGGAGCACAAGTTGCCAACCTTAGCCTATGGAGCACTGCTAGTGACGTGGTAATGAGGCAATGGTCTTTTTATTTGATGACTTGTTTGATCATCTGATAGCGAGAATCCCAAGCGTCTGTGCTTTTCCATCAGATTAGTGGAAAATGGCATTGTGACTATGGCATTATTGCCATAGTTTGTTTATGTAAACGCCATCAATACTGAAAACAAATCAGGATCACAAAGGGTTGTCCCATTCCATAGGGGAAGATTTCATCCCATGGGCCCTTGTAACTGTTATCCGAGGAGCAGAGGGTCACTGGAAAATGGGGTAGGGCTAAAAATAAGAAATGAGAATGGGTCAAACTCTCTGACTAGTCATACAGAGACAAACTGAAGTTAATCTCCACTAAAAAACAATAATAAAAAAAGTAAAAATCTAAATGCAAGCAATTATTTACAAATATTTTTCTGCATCAGCAATACAAACTTGTTTAATATACATGTAAGTGAGAGGAATTCAGAGATGACTGGGTAATGCCATTGAGCAAATTAGTCAGTGATATTTTTGCTTTTATTGTAGCTGCTGCGCGTTTTGTGTGCGAGTCTATAGTTGCTTATTGAGGTCAGTTCCTGACTGTGCAACAAGCTGGCTTCTTTCACAAAACACTGTTACCATCACCCATATTCCATGAATTGTTAATGAAAGAACCAATTACAGCAGTGCCTCTGACACACCACTGCATAATTACCAGTCAAAGGCCGTTCGCCTCTCTGTTGCCCTCCAACGCAGGGCAAATCAGTCAATTACCTAACCGAGAGTCATCCATATTCATAGACATATCTGACTCCCTTTACTGGCAAAACATTTGCTACAAAAGCACTATAATTAAGTGAACATTACATGAGAGGAGAGAAAAAAACCGATGCTATTTCATTACAGTGGTGGAGGAACAATTTCTCAACGTGCGGCTATAAATGCTCATTTGCATAAAGACAAAAAAAAAAAAACAGCGTTTGAAGGCTTTGAGAATGGGATAATTTGATTGTTTTGAATAATTTGTCTTGGAAGTTGCAGTTCATCACCCAACTGACCTGTGGAAGAGAAGAGGGGTCGCGCCAGGTCATGAGGGTACGGAAACCCTGGGAAGACTCCTGGAGCTGGGGGTCGACTAAACAGGTCCAGCTTCCCATTCATGTCTAGTTTGTGAGGATCCAGCTGCATTTGCTGTAGTCGAGAGGGGCAGAGAAAAGGAGAGGGAGACATACAAAGAAAATTAGGTCGGTGGACAACAGTAGCAAATGTTTCCAGCGACAGAGTGAGAGGGATTTATCCTCAGCTACACTGGGTGAGAGATCAGAGGAAGACAGATACATCAACAATGGCTCCATGTCTCCAATTCTGGCCAAATGTGTTATAACAAATATATGTAAGCTGATTAGGGACACTAAATCCTTGGTAGTGGGGGTTCAAAGCCCAAGAAGGACTGACACCACCAGGCCAGAGGCATGAGAAGAGGATCTCCATGGCAAGGCCACACCATTATATGTCAGCGAGAGAAGTATTTTCTCTCAAGCTTTTTTTATGCGTGTTCAAATCGTCACAAATTCTGTCACTGAGTGCTATAAATGTGGCCATTTATGACCTGCCCCTTCCTCTTTAGGTGGAGTGAGTCATGCACAGAGCCTTAACTTCTGCTTAAGTGTGACTTTCTTACTGTATATGTAAGTCCGAGAGAGCTCTTAACAAGAGGAGACACCATTTTGTTTTTTTGTGTTTTTATTAAGTTAGTTATCTGCCTTTTCCCACCCAGATGGTCGTTCTTAATCCAATAACATGATTATAGATAATTTTACAGGTAAAGATCAAACTATGACATGCTTAGCCCGTCTTATCCCATTACCAATACGCTGTATCTGGTTTTACATGACAGCAGGATTCCTGAAAGACATCATTATCCATCTCACGCACCTTCATTTTCTGCTGGTGGTGGTAGATCTGCCATGCGATCTGGACATGCACTGCACACCACTTGCCAGGTTTCTAAAAATTTAGAGAGAAACTGAGGTTAGCCTGCTGGCTTTGATATAGGGAGCTAAAAATGGATTCTGGCATTGAGATTTTCTGGCCAAACTACAAAGTGGGAACTCGTCAGAATTTTCAACCAGGCAACGGATTAAGAAAATCTAACCCTGACTTTAGCCCAATAGAGACCTCAAAGCTATCCTTAAATGCAGCCAAAACCCTGAATTTCCTTGATCAGGAGTTGTTGAAGAATTTTCAGTTTTAGACTTTGTGGCCTGGCCAGAGAGATGAAACATTTAACAAAAGATGGATAAGGCAACCACTTACCCTAACAGATGTCCTGAATGGATCTGTTATCTGTATGGACAAACAGACAGTCATTATCACCAGTAGCACAGATAAGCAGCCAAAATGTGCAGTATTTTAGGCTGATAGATCACCAGTGTGGGGAGGCTCAAATCACATTGGGACCTTTTATAAATGTGTCCATAGAGATGAACAAGGGGAAATATCTTGTCTCAAAAAGATGTCAGTGCAAATACATGCATTCACATCTCTCTGAGAAACATGTATCTGTAAACACTGTTTGTACAGCACATGTGTGGCTTTGATCGGAAGACACAGAGGAAGAGGAAGAGCAGACTGGTTTGGGGTGCTGGCCGTCTGATGCTTACCCGTGGATCCTTCTGTAGGAGTGTGTGAGGTACTGCTCCAGGACGTCCCCCTACGTCGATGGGATTAGATGCCTGACGGAGAGAGAGAGACAAAGGGAAAGAGATACATGGTGATCAACCACATAAAAAAGTAGTTAAAACATTTATAGATCAGAGAAACTGAAGCAGAATGTCTGCCTTTTGTATACTAAGGCAGACACAACACTTTACGAGGTAATCTGATCTCATATAATGTGATCTAAAAAGTAGTATTGAAAGAGGAATACCGCTTAAATTAAAAATCACAATAAATTACTTTCATGACCTAAGAAAGTTTTGTCAATATTTGTGAACATACCTGTAAGCTACTCTCTCTCAAAGTCAGGAACCAGGAAAGTAAGTCTCAAACTTGTGATGTCATCAAGTATAAAGTCTGGATCTAGACAATTCCCCTGGGCGATTTGAATGCCATCTACATTATCTTTCCAAATTCACTGTCTATGGAGCAGCTCCAGACCTTATACCCTATGACATCACAAATTTGAGTTTTAGCACTCTAGTTTTTGGATTTGGGAGAGAGTTGTTCATGTTTAATAATAATTTTTGGACTGTCTTAGACCATATGAATAACATGTATGCGTTCCCCTTTAAGAGTATCTTAAGGATAAAAAGAATAGCTTTCTTTGATTGCAATTATCTACCTTAGATAATACATAAGAGTAGTCCTTATCACTCTCATTAACTCAGTGTCCTCACATATAATGCAAATAAGCAGTACAGCTCAAGGTTGATGTCCGTGACATGGAAATGTGTGAGGAACTCTGTTTTAAAACCACTAAAAGATCCTCAAGCGAGTGGTAATAGCATCACTCTAACCTTATATCCTCCTTCAGAGGCACTATAGCTCACTAATCCTCTACGACTGCTACTGTATGGCTGACGTCAGTAGATAAAACTGCGATGATGCTGCAGGCGCTGAGCCATGCCAGAGTAACACATCTCTGATCTCTCCGATCTCCTCGTTAAGTCTTTGGAGCACAAGTGCCTAAATCAGCCTTATTAATCCACCCCTACATCAGGGATAGGAAGATCCTGCACGATGACCTGGGTCACCAGCCCCCACAAACAAACACACATCCCAAGCACTACCTCCCCCCCCTCGAAACTCCTCTCCAAGAATACTTAACAGGGGCTTTGGACGCATAAGACTGTTCCTTGAACCATCTGGAGGGGCCTTCGACAAAAGGGCCTCCTCCATGACAGAGCCCCCTGGGAAAAGGGCCAGCGGATTTAGGCCAGCTTTGATTGGTGGCTTACACCGGGTCACAGCCGCTGGGCATCTGCCAGACAGACTCACACCCTCCCACCCCTTCCCTCCCTCACATCCCCACTGCCCCTGCATCCTCTCTCCTTTGCTCCCCTAAACAGACAGACATCCTTTTTTTTCATCTTTGGCGTGGCACGCAGCTCTGGCCCTGGTTCAGGTCCAGTCAAGTCTGACAGAGTATTATGGATGGATTTATGGATTTAAATGGGATGGGGTGAGGTTTATTAGAATCCTGTTTTAAATCTTTGGTGTACAGAGCTCTGCTGCTTTTCTCACCCAAGACAAACAGCAGAAAGAATTTTGTGTGGTAAAATATCTAATGTGCCGTAGTACTGTGAGTGTAGTTCTACAGCAACCCAACCAAACTACAGCACTATGTTTCTGGTTACTAATTTAGTTGCTTAAGTTTTGTTGAGTGTGTGTAGCCGTTTTGACCCATGCAAAGTCTTGCTCCTCTTTGCATACAGCAAGTTGATTTTTACACTGACAAAAGGCGACTCTACTTGAAGAAAAAAACATGTAAAAAAAAAAAAGGCATGGCTATTATTTTAAAATTTGGGGTGAGTGAGTGTTGCAATGGCATCAAAGCTTCTGTGATTTCTTTCGAGCCCATGCTTCCTTAAATTCTCTATTTGTTTGTAGATCGTGGGCTGAGGGTGGGGATGTGGGGCTGACCTTGGGCTGGAAGGCTCCTTGCAGCGAGCTGAAGGGTCCTGAGTGTGGGAGCAGCGGGGGCATGCCTGGCATGGTGGGGGGATAGGAGGGGAAGAACTGGGGAGAAAAGGAGGAGGATGGGAGATACAAAAAAAGACACAAAACAAAATCATACAGAGATACGTACATACAGGACTCAAGCATATGCACACACAAAACCACAGCCACAATAAATGCTCTCGCGGCAACATTCAAATATGTCAAATATTTGATTTGCCAAATGCAAATAACAAGTTGAGATCAGAACGACAAAAAAGAACTCACGTTTGAATGTCTGATGAATGGATTGTCCAGTTTGGGAGTGTATTTGTCGAACTGGAAGAAATAAGAGAGAGAGAAGAATTAGGAAACAAAATGATCCACTTTACCCAAATCCTTCATGTAAAAAGCCTTCTTTAATAATAAGTCTCATTATTTTTACATCACAAAAACAAAACACATGATTAACATCTGTAACTGGTAATAAGCAGGGTTTTGATCCAGAATAATAAGCCCTGGAGTAAAGCAGCTGGCTTGCACCGGTCATGGGTTTACTTAAACTGCATGGTCAGATAGGCAGTTAAATTACTAACAATACGACCGCTTTAGCAGACTGCCAAGATGAAGACAGCCTGCATGATTTTCCAATTGAGCATACAGGGGTTGGGCGTGGAGGCCCAGCTTGGAGAATCAGACCATTTTAAAACCAGACCAGTTGTTTCTATTCACTGGAAAATTTGTAGAAATGTGAATCTAATTGCTTTTGACTGCTATGGCTTTCTTTTTTTCTTACAACAAACCCCAATGGTATAGATGGGAGGGGAGTATGTGGACTGTGGAGACATACAGCTTGTTTTGGGTGTTAGAGAACCAGACTTCAAAAGAGATTCAGTGAAAAAAAAGAGGCCAATTTTCTGTGCATAAAATAATGGAAAGAATATATGGAGCCTGTTGTCTGTCTGTCTTTTATGATTGAAACTGAATTGAGTAGATGACATTTGCAATGGTTGGGAGCTAATTCAGGACAGATCAGATGAAACCGATATAACCTTGACTTGCTGAAATGATGTGAGGAGAGCTTTTCTGTGGCAGAGTTTATGCCCACCAGAATAATCTCCATTGGAATTTGCCGTATAAAAACTATGTGGTTGTATGAAAAAATGTTTCTGATCATGTCCTGAACACATGGGAATCTAGTCAGTAAGCTGAGAGGGAGCAGAGGGAGGGAGAGAACGGAGAATGTTGCCCCGTGTATGAATGGGGACTTTGTACGTCTGTTCGCAAGCCAATACTGGCTCTCTATTTTGAAACAGGCTAATTACAAGTGACAGTAACTTATTCCTATTCCGCAAATACACAAACCATTTGCAGGTACTTTTTGCGAGTGTTTTCACAAAGCTCTCTTGGCAGGCACAGACGTTTTGGGTTTACATAAAACAGGAAAATGAGAGGGTATGAATCAGTGTTTCTCTGTGCGCGCGTGTGGCGACACGGGTGGTTGAGGGGAGGGGAGCGGGTGTAGGGCTGGCTAAGCGGCCAGTGGAGACGCAGGGTTTGGGTCAGGGGCCCTCTGGTAAAGCGGGGCCATTCACATCTGCATACAAAATGGCTGCAGCGGCAGCGATGGTGTTGGCGGCCCTGTTTGTGGGCGATAATGGGCCCAAATCAAAGACAGACAGCCTACTGAGAGGAAACGCCGAGCCAGCTTCCGAGCTCATTAAACAGCTCCTCTGCATTTCTGAAGGCGCGGCCTGTTTAATGTCTGACACTGTGAGAGGGATTTTGGCCGCTTTACGGCCTTGTAAAAAAAAAAAAAAGAGAGAGAAAAGAAAAAAAAACTCTTGCCCTTGTAATTTATGGTGCCTGTCACAGTTTTATAGTAAACAGCTTTGGCTAATTAAAGTTTAATATTTCATCTTATAACAATTAAGGATATTCCTTGTCCAAAGACATGGCAGGGGCAAGGGGGCGGGGTAGGAAAGACGCTCAGTGCTGCCATTTGGCAAGCCAGCTGCTTGAGGGCGTTGAACAATAAACAAAAATAGAGGCTTCATAATTTCATTAATTACAGCCATTAGCCAAGGACTGTTACATAGTTGAAATGACATGGGGCGTCTCGAGAGCAGGAGAAAATACAAGAGAGAGAGAGAGAGAGAGAGTAATGGGGGAGGGAGAGAAAGAGAGAACTCGGCCATACTTGGATTGCCTTTTCATGACAATACAGTAAAAAAACAACAACCACAACATCATCTTCACTCCTGCCTCTCTAAGCAAGCACCAAAGAGAAGAAAAACAGAATTATTATTGAGGGGAGGGAGGGAGGGGAAAAGGCATAAGTTAAGTAACAACACAGTTTCAATTAAAAGGAAAAATACAACAACAGAAGACATTAATGGCAGTCTGAAATCCCATCCTAATAACACAACAAGAGATGGGGGTGTGTGTACATCACGGGCTGCATAATGCAAGCATTAGCGAGCTGGTGAAAATCGCCTCTTTCATCTTCAAAGAGAGGACTGTGCACTGTATATAATTCCTACCATGTCAGGAATGAACAGCAGACCAGATAACGGCATGTGTGTTGGCTGGAGAACCGCCTAAATGGTCTCTATACTTATCTGAGACTGTGCCATAAATACCAGAGCTTTGATTTCTAATGAACAGGATGGGGGTAATCTTGCAGCAGGGCCTTAATGGGACCACAGGCTCTTAATCAGAGGTCATGACATGATGGATTAGATCTATTAGACTAATGCCAAAAAGCTACAAATGGAGGGCCCGTCTGAATCGACTGTCAGAGTTTGCTGTGCATTTGAAATGATGGATGAATCGTCATAACCTTTTTTTCCTCTGCATTAATCTGCCAGTGTTTGAACCCCCCTTTTCCCAGACTTGATGGCAGTCAAAGCACGGAAGCAATTACAAACATTATCAAAACAGTTTTGCAGTGATGTCACCCCCCACCCCCACCTCCAACCGCAATGAGGTCATTTGACCGACTGCAGAGGCTTTGAATTTGTCACAGGCGAGTATGGTTGCTGTTGAGTTGTGCGCACTCACTCACGTGGCAAGGACCTTTCACACAAATCTACAAGTCTGCAGGAATGCATTCACACACACGCACACACACACACAGACACGGAGAAATCTGTTTGACGGCGCCTTTGTTGCTCCTTGTGAACAGGCAAATGAAAACATTCAAAATTATTTAAAACACATCCACATGCAAACAATTGAAAAGCCTGCCTTGAGGCGATTCAAACACTGAACAGCAAATTCTATGTCAAAGTTTAAATAAGGGGGAATTACACGAGCCTGTTTGACAGACATGCTGTGAGTCAGAAAACGGCTTCTATGAAAAGTGATGCATTGTGTGGATATATAGTTTTATATATAATTCCACTATGGACAAAGAAATTCCAAGTATATATGTGCTTGGTCGCATTTAACCAATCTAAGTGGAAACTAGCATGTAGGCGGATGAACTAGAGGATGAGCTAGTGTGTGTGTGTGTTTGTGTGTGTGTAGAGGGAGGTGGCAGCCAGCGGGTCATTTCTGCCCAGCATTTGTCCTTATTAGAGTGGAACAGATGTGATGCTCCCAGCTTCTCATCAGCTCTCAGACTTCAGCAGCAGGACAGTATGCAAAAATCAAAGAGCAAAATTCAAACCAGAGTTTGAAGGGAGGGGTTCCTACAGCTACGGGACATATTTGGTGAATTTTGGGGTAAAGAAAAAAAGGGAGGAATTGATTGAAGAGGAGACTGGGAGGGGTGACAGGTGGGTGGGTGGGTGGGTGCTAGGTTACGGGAGCTTTTTTTCAAATTGTTTTATTTTTTACTTATCCTCACATTTCTGGCTTGGGTACGCACCATGGGGGGTGCGGTGGGCGGGGTGAGGATGGCGGCCGGGGGCAGACTGGCGGGGAAGGGCGTGAAGGTGTGCTGGTGGGTGTGTTGGTGCTGGTGCATGTGCTGGTGTTGGTGAAACTCGGCCCTCAGGAGCGACACGGGGGCCAGCGGAGAGGCGGACGGCCCCCGGCCCCGCTCTGAACTCTGAACCAGGAAGCGGTTGTTCAGCTCCTGCCTCAGGAGGTCATGCTCTGTAAGAAAGGAGAGCGAGGAAAACCAAAAAAAAAAAAAAAAAAAAGAAACAAAAGGGGGTGGGGAGAGGGAAGGGTGGGGGGGTGGGGGGACACAAGAAAAAAAAGGCACGGGCGCCCAGTCAGTCTTCACAACAAGGGTAGAAGAGAAGAGAAAATAGTCACCTGGCATTCTCTGTTTCTCCAGCTCATGCTGTGAGGGTTTTCTACGTGGGGACTCATTGGTGGTGGTAAGAGAGTTGCCTGTGACAATGTGCCAATCAGAATCCCCGAATGAGGCTGGCAATACATGATTGGTTGGTTGAATGATATCAACAGGCTGGTATCTAAAGACAAGAGAGAACCAAGAGTCATCCCAGCAGAAAACACACACACTCTTGCCCTCTATTAGAAAGTTAATGCACAACTGGCATATTTATTACATATTTTGGAGACACCCATCATCGCTGGAGACATTTGTTTCCTTCTATTGCAGCACGAAATTGCTTGTTTTGGCGAAATCGCTGAACGTATTATCAAATCGTTACAAATCACACATTGTTGGCAGGGGAAAACATAATTCTGGTTGTTGAGGTTGCATCAGATTGCTGACTGAGTGCACCATTTTTCAACACGTGACTGTTAAAGTGCTGCTTTCAGTGCGCTGAAGATGTCTCCAGCTGTGATGATAGTCCAGTTGCTAGCTGACATTTTCCAGTGTAGCATCCAAGCCGTCGTACAGTGACCTCATCACCCATCTAAAATTACTAAGCTACTATAAAGACAGTCCATCTTAGTAATTGATGTATGATGTTCTCCACCAGTGAAAATAAGACCGAACATCAAAGCTTGTGACTCATGTGAAGGCCTACTATTGCTTTTTACAATTAAATCTGATTTATTTCCATTCTGTGCTGCAAAAGGGGGATTTGCTTGTGAGGCCCTTTGGAAATATTTCAAATTAGTGATTAGTGAACTGGACTGCTTTCCTGATATTTACAGCCAGAATAATAAAGACACAAGAGCTCTTCAACTGGCTTCCTGTCTAGCTTATCTCATGTGCTACATACAGAGCTTTTGAGATTGATGCAAAATGATCATTTATTATTCACTAGGCAATTTGAAAACCGACTTCTGAAAAAGGAAAGAATACTGGAAGCAATCAATAAAAGCCCTTGTTTACCAAATTGTGTTTTTAAGTACATTGGAGCAACACCTACATAAATTTAGCAACCATGCGTCATTAGAGATGTAAATATATATATATGTATATTTATGCTTTGAGATACTATACTGTGCAGTATCAAAGGGTAAATATGGAAAAAGAAATTGTAATAAAGAGGAACTTACCAGATCAGCAACACTTGTTTCAACACCATATAACACACAGTTTTTACACATTTACATTAGAAAATTATCAACTAATTACTACAGGTTAAAGGCTAGTTCTCTAGCTGGTAAGCATTGGTTGTGTTTGGAGTGTATGTGCATATTATTACATGTGTATTCAAGGATACAGCTTAATAGAAAAGATCTTTACAAAAGTCTGACTTTTTTAAAATAAAAAGACACTTCTGATAAAGAAATGTCTGAACTCAAAAATGTGCTTACTAATTAAATCAAAATGTAAATTGAATGCCAGTGTCGGTCCTGCTAGAGATACTACTTATCCTAGCAGATTGTGTCTGGACTGAAGCTACAATCTAGCACACGAGATGCACGGCTTTACCTGGGTAGGGGGTGCCGGCGGGGTGCCCAGGCACCACTAAACTGTTGGTCGGTAAGGTTGGTGGTGGCGGCAGTGTGGCTGGGGTTGCAAACATGGCCGGATGGCGATGGGCCGGGCTCCGTAGGGAGGAATAGTGCGAGGTAGAGAGATTAGCTATGGACAGAGGCAAAGCGGGGGCTGAGGATGGGAGCCCGCTGACGTGGTGGTGAGGGGATGGGGGCAAGTGCTGTTTGGGAAGACCCAATGGACTGCTGCTGTGGCTGAAGATTTAACAGGAGACAAAGGACATACAATCTCATCATTTAATATTGGGAATGTTTACATACTGTATTTTATAGATTAAAAAGTGTGGAATGCAGGATGCAGCAGTATGATACATTCAGGGAAACCTTGTGCAGCTTGTTTATATGTGATGTCTTCGTGTACATTTGTTGTACATATGTGTTCACTTGCTTTGTTTCTAGCTCCGTGTTAGTTCAGCTGCACTGAGACTATGTCTGACGCTTTGCTTTGACAACATAAGAATGATTTTCCAATAAAACCACAGACAATGAAATAACAAAGGTGAGGGCAGACTCTGAGAAGATGAAACGGGAACAGTTGAATGTACTGTACGTTCTGCAGTGTTGCTCAATGAAAAACAGTAAATCTGACAGCTGGTTATTGACTGGAAAATCAATAGCCGCATGAAAACAGTCAATACTGTGTACAATTGTGCAGTATCTTGTCACATCAGACTACATCATACTAATTTGGAGAGTGGTGCAGTTTATGTTACTGCTGTCTGCATTAGACTGGCAGGAGCACATTAAAGGAAAGCTGAGGAGTCTGTGATATAACAAAGTTTCTGCTTCCTTACCAAGATCTTACACACACATACCTCAGCTGACCAGCTTAAATTAAAATGCAGATGAATACGCCACGAACACAGCATCACAGTGTTAAAGTTATACCCTATGTATGCTCAATAGTGTGTGTTTTACATTTCGTATTAAACACAAACGCCTCCTATTTTGTATGTCCCTGCACCCACCACCACACGTGCCCATGTAACAACATACCTGATGTCGTGGAGGCTGCTGTACTGCAGCGGGTGATGCACCTGGTGGCTGATTACTGGCCGCGCGTGGTGCTGCGGGGGCGGAAGAACACGGGGCTCCTGGTGCAAGTGTGGGTGAGGAGGGTGGGGCTGGGGGTGGGGCGGTGCCCTCAACAGGGGAGGGGTAGGGACAGGGGGCGGTGGTTGCTGCTCCTTCTTAACACTGAGAGGAGGCGGGGTGGGGAGGCACGACCTAGGGGGCTCTGGGGGGGCCGCCGCTGCAGCGGGGGCGGGGGAGCCCGTAGGCGCCGAAGCTGGGGTGGGGCTGGGCACGGGAGGCGTGAAGGGCACCTCACTGTTGCTCTGCTCCTGGCTGCGCTGGAGCCCTGATACTTTGGCTGAGCTACAAGTCTTGGACTCGGGACTCTCATTCGTTGGCACACCTGCGAAGACAAGAAACAGCAAAGTGTAAGAAGAAAATTTGTAAACCCCTTTCTGATGAAGCTCATCTGATGGTGTGAATTATGTCCTGTCCATGTCAGATGTCGAACCATTTCCTGATGCCTCAAACAGATAACATACACCCAAGGTTAGCTGTTTGCCACTGAGTGTATTCAGAGGATATACATGATCAATGTTAAGTAAAACATAGCTCTCTTCCTCCTATATAATTCTGTCCCGACGTCTTCTGCCCAAGGTTCCTCTTGTTTCCCTCTCCCTAGGTTCCATTAAGTGTTTAATCAGGTCATTTTCATGCTTGACTATAATCAGATGATCCAATTTCTTCCCGCGATCCAGTCAGTATGAATAAATCACAGCTAATTAAAGTTAAATGTCGGCCCCTATTCAGGGCTTTGCTGAGCACACAATCTGGCATGAAATAATTATGTTTCAATTGTGCTGTGAGGAGAGATCGTGGCCCTTTATCTTGGCCTCTCTGCCACTGCGCCTTTCTATCCTCCCTCCCTGATCTTTCAAGGGATTTGGGAAACCACAGCAAAGCACTCTGAACTCCACCACTTTGTCTTTACCATTCATCAGGGGTCTCTTCAACAGACGAGAAGCTTTTATAATCAGCATTCCACCGAACAACGACTTTTCATACTTAGGCTGTTGCAATTTAATGACTGTAATTATATGCTATTGTAGCAGGGAAATGAAAGTGGCAGAAAATGCAGCATCTCGACACCTTTCACATACAAAGAATCTCAAAGCACTTATGAATCTTAATGAAAAAGAAAAGACATTTGGCTATCTTCTACTTCTCAGAAGAGTTAAAAGAAAAGCAAAATGGGCCACAAAGAAATTGGGTTGGAGTAGACGGTAGTGCCACAACTACAATAGCTGAAACACTGCTACAGCTTCTGAACTCATCAAAGCCGCGAGTGGTGGAATATGTTTTAAGCACAGAAACATCACATGCATAGGAAATCAGAGAGAGAAAGTGTTCACACACGGATAGAAAAAGATAGAGACAGAGGAAGAGAGAAGACAGCCTGGTGGAGATGAGGCTCTCTAAGCGGCTCTAATCTACAGCTAAGATGCAGCAGTACTTCAGTCAGAAGGCTTACTAGTGCCTCAATTAAAAAAGCTCCACGGGCACTCTCGACGGTAACAAAAAATGAGAAGAGCCGGGAGCTGCTGTCAAGCCAGTGAGAACTCGACATGCAGCCCACTAATGGAATATCCAGTCCCTATTAACAGCCTGCTTAATCTTTCAAGGATCCTAACACCCATAAAAAGACCAATAAAAAGGCAGGGCAGAGCTTTTATTTTTTTATTTGTTGAGCACCCCCCCCCTCACTCCTTGCATTTTATGAGAGAACTGGGGCTGGCTAAGGTGTCACGATTTTCAAATGAATTCCGGGGTCCAGGCGTATATAGACCTCCAGATTTATAGGGGTCTGGGATTTGGATTAAACTGTCAGGCTCTCGACCCTGCAAGCAAGAGAAAAGGAGGAAGACTGAAGGCAGAGACAGAGAGACAGGCACAGACAGACAAACAGGCGATGAAGCAAATATCCACAGTCGAAATGTCGCCGTTGGGTGATGTTGCCGTGGCAACCTGTTCTCCCAGACACAATGCGAGCCGAGTGATACTGAAGGAAGTCTCGCTACGACCACTAGGAGATAGAGAGGGGTTTCTAATACTAATGCTGGGAAGCCAGGGCCACAGCGAGCGCTGGGTTATCTTAATGATGATTCTAATGGGCTCTAATGGAGGCAGGGAGGTATCAGCCCAGGCCGACCCATCCCTCATTAAAATCACTCTGCAAGCTAAGGCACACACACGCACTGATGCACACAACAGAAGATGGACACACGCAAAAAAAGTTTTTTTAGCGTGGGCATTTTGCACACACACAAACACTATAGCCTCAAAGTCTCCATTTCAGTGAAGCACAAAGCGAGAAAAATTAGACCAGATTTATTGCAGAAAGCAAAAGGGCATCATTTTAATTACTTCTTATAAAAGTATAAATGCATAGTTATTGTGTGATAGCATTTTAAACTGCAGCTCCATCTTCTTGAGCAGCGAACAGGCTGTCGGGAGTAGTGAACAATTGATGGTAGAAACACTTTTACTGTAAATACTGTCACCTAATACATTGCTTTTTCACTGTTCTGTTTCAGCGGCAGCCATTTTGAGTGTAAACTAATACGCAGTGATAACAAGATGACAGGAATACCTCTCTGACACATGTCACCTAAGGGCTATATGTAGCAAAATCATTGTTTTTCAACAAACACCGTCCCCTCGCCGCAAATCCGCGAAACTGTCAACTGGAGTTTCAAGCGTTTCAACAAACTGCCAAATTCGGCATTTGTTTTGTTCTTCGTTTCCTCAGGACATGGAACACACTTTGCCTGCAATCACATACTGAGGAAAACAGTAGGCAAGCCACAGGCAGTCATGTGAAACAAATGCCATACGAGTGTCTGTACAAAAAATGTGCTGTCCTGAAGCCCTGCCCCGCAAACTTGAGCAGATGGTGTGAGTGAGTCAGGCAGGTTGGAGGGTAGCCCGGTGGTGGGGGGTGGCCCCCACACCTCTCCCGTTAGCTGGGTTAGTGCACCGGGGGGACAGCGACGTTCCCTCGGGGGTGTTGGCAGGTCTGCTCACCAGATGACATCTCATCCCAGTATTGATCTTTTTATAGTTGTTCCTGTGGCCCTGCTTACTCAGGGGAATTGGGCCTTGCCCTGTGCACACGTGCCTGGGTTTGCAGTGATGTGGGGATGGGGGTTGAAGGGGTGGAGAGAGGAGGGACACAGGGACTAAGGTAGCAGACGGACAAGAGGCCACTGGGAATCACTGGTCATGACTGATGTTTCCAGCAGGGAATCTGGGGTGAACACAGTGTCGCTACACAGCTGTTCCTGCCTCCAATATCCTTCACTTGTGACCCTGTTTGTCCCTGTGGAACATCTGGAGAGCTGGCACTGATCTGGTCCTATGTGGCCTTTACGCCGCCAGATGGCCCAGCTTTGAATGGCTTGGACCAGTATGGAATGGTTTGGCCTTGAGCTGGACTAGGATGGGCTGGGTGTCATCATCCAAGACACATCAATGAAGGATAATGTGGCTGCATGCAGTGACCAGGATATCCCTCTGAGGCATGGTCTATTGACACATGCCATGTCAAGAACATGATGCACAGGCCCTGAAGGACAGCTCTACACGTTTGCTTTTAAACGCTTAGAGTTGCAAAACTACAGCCTTTAAAAAGCCTTCACTTTGAAGCTTTTTTTTGAGCCACTTTATTTTAAACACACACCTGGCTACTGGAAAATGGACCCAATGACCTCATGAATGAGACGAGGACCCTAGAGAATATTCTCACTCAGCCTCCAACTAAAACCCTCAGCAAACTATTGCTGTGAATGCAAATACGAGTGTTGCTACCACGATGCCAGTATATACAACAGCCAGGGAAATAGAACCTGTATGCAAAAAGCCTTTTCAGATTAGATACGAGGGTATGCAAATTCTCCCTTTGACAAGGGGGGTCGGGGGCTAAGAGAAGCTTAAGGCCACTGGGTGTTCTCATTTACTAGGCAAACACTGCGGTTCACTCCCTTCATGGCTTTGCCAAAGCATAAACAGTCAGGGCACTGATAAAATAAGGACATGAACAGACAGATATTTAAATAGAGTGGCATATCTGCTGAAAGACGTTGGAGGATGCAGACGGTATGTGAGAATGCACGCTGCCTTGATCCGTCTCCCGCTGGCTCTGGTTGACAGAATATTCTGCTGCTCTTGACGGTTGAGCTCACAATGATTTGGTTTTTGTACCTCTCTAGACAAGCAATCTGCACAGAGCCAAAGCTTAGCTCACGAGTGAGTGACTGTGGAAGATGGCTATAACAGATACTGGCAGAAGGCAGGAAACCGCAGTCTTGCCAATCAACACTTCATTGCTGTGAGGTATTCTGTCATAAAAAAAAAGGTGGGGTGATTTCAACAAAATGATTTTTGTATGAGAGGAACAGAAGGGCTGAGCAGTGTTGAATCATTGTGCTAATAATAAAATCATAGGAGAAATTTGCAATGGCTTGCTTTCCCTCACACTATTTAATCTGCCTCGAGCATCTCCAAGCTGGTAACGAGGGGAGCCAAGGCGACGTTTTTGCAAATCACTCAGAGATGTTAATGGGGGAGTGGACGCGGAGAAAGCTGGCCAAGATAGCTAAAGAGTGGGGACAGCTGGCACGTTTCAATTATTTCTCTCTGTCTCTTCGCTGCAGCTGACAAAAGGAGTGGATGGCAGCAGAATGGGGATGGGTGTTAAGCTGTAACACGTTTACAGTCAAAGCCCAGGCATAAATTGAGAACCTAATGTTCATTTCAGAGAGCTGGCAGCTCAAGCTGCGGGATGAGAATCAGTTTTTCCTGCGCATATCTGATCCCAATTCAAACACCAGCCATATGGTGCAGGACACATATGCCATTCACCTCTCATGGCACATATGCCAGTGTTGTGGAAGGGAGGCAAATGACGTAGAGCACATCTTCAAATTGGAGAGGAAAGAGAGGGAGCGACAGAGGTCTAAATGTTGACTGTCTAAATCCTTTTGTGTCATATACGGTCCAGTGGTGCTCCAAAAGTGATGTTAAACCATCATTAACCCCTGGCTATAATGTGCTGCAGAGAAGCAAGACGCCTCTACACTTCCCTGTTCCTCCCTGAATCTCCATCAGAGCCCATCCCCCTGCAGAGCTGTTTTCTAGCAGAGCTCATGTGCTCTGTGACTGCCATCAGTCTTAGCTTCTTATGAACACAGCCGGGTCATCTAAGGTCAGTGCCACTGGGCTCTCCTAAATAAAAGGGTGGACATCTTGGAACTTTCAACAGAAAAGCTCAAGTCTAATGGCTCCTCTGACACGGCCCACCCTGCCAGCCAGGAATTTGACCCCTTTCACTGTCACTGACCCTTCACCGACCCTGGTGACCATTCTTACCCTGAGGCTGCTGTGGACAGACAGCCAACAGGCAGGGACGATGTGAACTTTAAGGATGATTTTTGTGTTGAAAAGAAGGGGAGCCTTCAGGAGTTATTTGTGTAATGCTGCAAGCACTAGCCTTATCATTTCATTAATTAGCATGACACGGCTGCCTGATGGACTTGAACGCCGCAGCGGCAGCTGTCTCAATTGATTACGGCAGTGGACGTGGTGCTGCAATTATCGAGGTGACTGGAGACAACGCCTGCCACTTCTAATAAAGGACTTAACTCCTGCTTCCCACATCACAGCACAGCGGTGGGAGGACAGTGGCAGCCTCCCTGTGTCTCCCATACCTTTAAGACCTTTTCAGAGTCTCTCCATGGGCTGCCGTGGAGCTCAGTGTGGGCTGTAGTTCTTGAGCAGCGTGTCAGCTTTACTTAAGCTTGCACAACGCCTGAACAGTATCACTTTGGTGCCCCACAGGAAAGCATCCTCTATTAGCCCACCAACTGGCTCACAATCCACAGAGAATGGACGGAAAGGAGGTAGGAGAGAAAGAGAGAAGGGGGAATGACTGAGATGTAAGAGACACAAAGATAGGGGGGCTTTTGTCAGGAAGCTTCAAGTCCAAGCAGAAATAGAGGGAGTAAGTGCTCAGCAATGTAAACAGAGGGCACTGCTTTCCAGCCTCATTTCATGTATGAACATGCATAAAGCCCACATGCCTCTAAGTGGATATAATATTATCTTTCAGTGCCGTACTGATTACTTCTCAATGGAAGGGAAATGGCTGGGTGAAAATCCTTCAACAAATCCTAAGTGGCATGACAGTGGGCTGAAAGAGCCTGCATGTTTTTCTTTTCCTCCTCCTCCATCTCCATTTTCACTCCCCACTCAGAAAGCAAAGCAACAATTGGAAGTTGACAGCTCCTAACCGTTCGCCATACCTCATTCGCTGTTTTGACATATGCAGCCATTGCTATTTAGTGCTATGAAAGAGCTAGAACAAACACCTTTGCCGACATATCATATTTCCTCAAGTGTTTTGCAGATACAAGGGTATGTCCGTGTGAGCATTACAAGCTGTGGTTTAGACTAACAACTCACCTGCTTCATGCAAATACAGCAGCCATTTTCCCTAATGTCAAATAATACCTTCTGACAGCCAAGAATGCTGAGGCAGCTAGCTTTTCAAGTGGTGCCATTCCATAGGTGGCTAAAAACAAATATCTCTTTATCAACGACTGCCAGAGAACGACATCGTCAATCAACCACCACACTTTTTCTTCTTGACATGTTTACTTGTTGAAACATCCTGTTATTACAGGCCAGAGCTGCTGAACAAAGCTCAGGGCTCTCAGCCATTCAAAAGATCACAACGTGCATCACAGCATCCCGCAGGAATTTCATTGCATTGGGTCGAAAAAAGAAACTACTAAAAACAACCTATGTTGCCAACCTATTAACAACCACAGCATCAACAAATATTTTACCAAGTTTAACTTCCCAAACTCTAACCACATACCTCTCATGTGCATTTATATCTCATGTAGATGATTCAGTCAATACAGACAATAGACACTTTTTAGATTCACTTATTATTACTTATAATAATTGATTTTTGGATGACCTTTCATTTTTCTCATAAATTCTCTTAAGAATATGAATCATTGTGGAAAATGCTCATCATATTTTCCAGAGAGCTAAAGATGAGAAATGTTGGCAGCATATCTGTCTGACAAATGACTTCAACGATTAACTGATGATCAAAATCAATATTTAAAAGTTAATATCTATTCAGTCATTTATGGACTCATCATTTTATTGATATTCACTATAAATGCACACTTACCAGAAACAGTGACCATAGTATACACACTCTAGCAAACTGTACTGAGTATCTGATGAATGATCTGGAGTGTATGTGAAATTTCCCCCACAGGGAGGATGCAATAGGGTAAGATCTTAGTGGACTATTTGTCCAAAGATAGCACCCCAGTGTGCACTAAAGTGCTTGGGCTTAAGTTTCACATATCTGCGGCCCCCAGGGAAACACACTGTCCGGTATAGACACACTGATGTAATCAATGCCTCTTCTATAGGAGGATCCTGCTGCTGAGCTGCTCCTGGGGTGCTGCTCGGTAATTAGGCTTACAGATGGAGACCCAGCAGCTGTTGAAGACTAGACTGGAGCTGCCATTTTCCCCTGCTAATGGCTACAAGCCAAAAGAGCTGCGTTTCTTACGAGCTACAAGACGTTTTTTTTTACGCAACAGAAGAAATCTCGCACAAGCCTGGGTTTTCTTTTTTCTTCCTTTTTTTCCTCTACATGTCAAGGCTGATGACACACATAGAGGGCCGAGGTGGGGATGTTTGGAATAGCTCTCATACAGAGCTTAGTTAGACAAACACACACACACACAAAAGCTTTCTTAAAATGTTTCCCCTCCCTCTCCAGCAACCACCATGTTCTCCACCATGGCAGGAAAAGAGTGACAATTGGAGGGTGTATCAGGTTCGCAAACATTTGCTGTCCTTTCCTGCACTCCATTCATCATTCTTGATTAGAGAGAGAGTATGACAGTGGAGGGGTGATAAAGTGACCCAGACTGGGGGAGATAGAGGGAGAGGGAGGTTAGTTAATAAGGCAGAGGAGAGGTGAAAGGGACCAGAGGGCAGGGAGTTGTATCAGGTAAACTAATGGAGACAAGGTCCGATCCTGACCTGTGGGGCTGCTGCTAACTTACACCCACCACTGTCTGCCCCCATCACCTCTAAGGCTGAGCCACACATTCAGGCAGACAGCAACACAAACAGACACACATACAGAGGAAGGGGAATCAGGGTCTGGCCTCTTCAAGCTGTAGTGGACAAGGAACATTAACAACAGCCTGCACGTTTTCAGGGCTGCTATGAGCTGCCGCATTTCGCTGTGGCGTCCCGAGTGCGGCGAGTGAAGAATTGATTTGTTTGGAGTGTGAAGGCGGTGTGTCAGTTTGGGGAAATGTGTGAATGTGAGTGTGTCTGGGAGGAGGGGAGGAGGGGGTGCACGGTGAAACAGGAGTGAAATTGGACTCAGAAACGAGCCAAATCGCTTGTGAGATGAAACAGACTACACCAGGAAAAAAAAACAAAAAAACAAGACAACACAAGGCCCAAGAAAAGTGTCGAGCAAGGCAGGCTGGCACAAAAGCAAAAAACAGAAACAAAACAAAACAAACACACTTTTCTTTCTGCTCGACATATTTCAGACTGCAGATGACAAAACAACACTGAAAGAGTTAGAGGAATCAAGATCAAACCGCCAAGTGTGTCTGACTGTTTCATGAATCCGTGTCGAAGCGGAGGCTCCACACCACATCAAACCCTGTAAATTCTCCTGAAAGCCTCCTCTCTCCCTTTAGCAGCCAGCGCTTAGATTATTGTGTGCAGCTAAAAGGTAAGTGCTGGGAGTGTCACACTTGAGAGTGTGTTTTAAGCACCATAAAGTATCAAGACCCAGATGGCTCATCCTGCCTGAAATACATGTCCACTCTACCTCGGCTCCAGTGGCACCTGCTACCCGGATTAGGTCAGTGCTACGCCAACCCAGCACACTAATACAGTGTGCTGCAGCTGATAAAGAGCCCAGGGCACTTCAGCACTTGCCCCACACTTAACAGTTGATGAGTCAATACCTGTATCATTAGTGATAGCGCTAGCTGTATATAGATCTTTTCCATACACAGAGAGCAGTGACTTTGATGTAATTTGTCACTGTTAGGCCTCAACAGATGTGGTCTTTTAAAGGTCGATATCTGTGCTGATGGTTTTGGACTGAGCCTGAAGATGACCGGTTTAGGTTGTGCTTCCCGATATGTTTAAATATTTCGTCTTAACATTACATTAACTGCGATAAACAGATAGATATTAAAGTGTACTCAGTTCTTGATTCAGACTTGCAGAGTAGCTACCTGTGTCACATCATCTCTCCTTTATCCAAAATATTGCCAGACCGCTGACATGCTATTTTTCTAGGCATGAGTTCCTTTCTAACATTCACAGTAAGAACAAAACCATTACTGGTTTCACGATAAACCAATGTAAAATTCCTGATGGTTTGGATTACCATTTTAAGATGTGATAATCATTAAAACCAAGTTTGATTTCTATGTTACAAAAAGACAGTGAAAATACTGTCCTGCATCAACTGAAGTTAGCAACAGTCTGCTAGCAAGTGTGCGACCAAAAGACAAGAAGAGAAAGAGTGTGAGTGTGTGTGACCCATGACAGTGAGCCTTTAAAACATTTTCAGCAGTACCGTGATAATACTTAAAACTGTGATAATTTTGCTAATGCTATGCTAATAATAATGCTATAATCCTGATATGAAATTTTCATACCGTTTCAACTGTAATTTGCATCTTTTTCTGCACTCGGCTTGTCACAGCTTCCTCCCACTATGCATAGTAGTACAGCAGCATCGGTCTAAACCTCACTCACATGCGTGCGGATTCCGATCAATCAGATGACGCTTAACATTGAGGGCTCCGTTTGATTGGCCAGAGAGTTAGCAGCATGGTGCGAGTCAGACAAAATAAAGACAGATGAGGATAAAATGTGATATAACTTGCAGCCCTGCATAGGCTAAGGTAACAAAAACAGAACACTTCTGAGTTTCAGGTGAATATAAACTGATGACAAGGTAGTTATGAACATTAGAAACCATTTCTGCCAATAGATGCTCCTAAATCCCACACACTGGGCCTTTAAGAACAAAGAGTGCAGGACTGATCAGTACGACAATATACTGTAAACGTAATCAATCAAACTGCAGAGGTGGAAAACACTAATCTCAACAAAAAGCAAATATCAGCAAGACCATATATCAGTCTAACCCTGGTCGATACTGCTGATAGTGCTCTGTACACACTTCTCCATGGGTCATGTGGCTTTGGAGCTAGTTCCCTCTGTCCTTCCCAAAGCAAACAGCAGTGAAATCCCAGTCCTGCTGCTCACCCCTCCACACAGCAGCAGCACTAACCCAGCAGCCAGGGAGGTTGGAGCCCATGCTCTGTTGAATGGGGTTTTACAGCCAGTCAGAGGCCATTAGGGGCCCCGCCACCAGGGCCCAGCGCAGGGAATTCACCGGTAGCCAAAAACAACAGCCAAACAGATGACCGCTTGAATATTGGAGGAGACCACACTGTGCATGTTCTTTTTTTTTAACCATCCCTGAAATGGCCAAAATGCAGGCCCCTGTGTCTCGGCGAATTACCGCCTGTGTGTTAACAAACACTGGGACGATTAATGGTGCTCATGCCCAGTGAAATACAGGACAGAACACAAGCCCTTTCTCAGCAGTGTGTGTCGGGTTACTGCTTTCACCATGTGTTGAGTTCAAGGCTAATAGCTAGGCTCTATCACAAACCTCTCCAAACCCAACTCTCTGTCAAACATACTGTACCAGTTCAAGCCTGCGGTATTGTTTCTTGACAGAGTGGCTATGATGAGCCACTGACAGAAACATGGATGCTAATATGCTGCCACTGGAAAGGTATGAAGCTCAGAAACACTGAACAAACAGTATAAGAGGACCACCCATATGGAAATACTTGGAAAATACTTTATATGGCAGGCTGCTATTTTTGTTTGATTTGGGATCTCGTTCCCTGGGTTCATCTCCTTTCTCCCAGAATCCTCTCTGGCATATTCTTCTAATGCATGGACGTCCTTGTCCGTCATGGAATCTGAAGCATTTTACATCCGCTCTGTTCCTGGCGATGGTTTTCCCATCTTTACAAGCCTGTGTGAACTGCTTCCCAAAATGTCCAATCCATTACAAGCATGTTTGTAATATCCATCTAGGCTGACGACTGTCCCCTTGCCAGCGATTGTACATTATCCAAGCGTCGTGTTTGGCCACAATCGCCTACCATCTGGCTTTGTCAATGAGCGTTACAGCCTCATCTGCAAACAACATTGGCTCTGAACCGCTCAACACAGATGAGCTTAAAACGGGAACTGGGATCTTCAAACAAATGCAGGGCGGGGGAAAAACCCACTCTTGCTGGCAGAAGGACTGGAGCTTGGAAGAAAGGATTAAAAACAAGAAAACCTGCAAGTGATCACAGGCGACACGCTTTACATTTCCGGCCTGACAGTAGTGATAAGACGCTGGTCATGTATTCTCCCAAGTAAACAATGAAAATGCCTTCCACACTGCAGCTGGCTGTGTCTCCATTGGAGGAGGAGGAGGATTAAGATTAGACAGAAGATGTGATGAGAGCTACTGCTCTCTAGAGTTATCCTTTCTAAATTCTTCTCTTTATCCCCTCTAACAAAAAAAAGAGACAAAAAACAGGGAGCCTACATCCATTTGAGCCAATGGCGCTTCCCTGCTGAGATGGGAGTCAACCTGTGTTTTACAAGTTGGTCAGCTAACTGCAGAGCCTGCAGCTTTTCTGCCAAAAAGCTTTTCCCTAGTCAGGGAGCCTCCGATTTCCTCACTCACTGGTGAAGCATCAGCTCCCTTCACAAGGCTAAGACCTTAGTTTATCATGAAGCAGTTAGTGAACTACACCACAGTAAGACTACTGCAAAGAGCGGGTGGGTTCAACTTCGCCGTCAATGGGATTTCTTTGCTTTAAATAGTCATTTATTGAATTATCTTTTTTTCTGTGATGCCATTGAGCTTTGCCAAAAAATACTCATCATATCTTAACCTTTTGTCTCCATGACAGTAATCCTGTAACCTGATTTCAACATTGAGAATGCCTTCTCTGCTATGGGTTCACAATTGATGGCTGCACAAATAGAAATGTCAGCTGAAGTGGAAGTGTCACCTGCGGGTCAAAGCCACAGTATAAATTCACATGTGCTTTTTTTCTAACATAGTGTGCAATGCGACTGATGGCGTGGTAGCTGAGGTGTGGTATGTGAGGAGAATCGTGTGCATGAAAAATCCAGGATGGCAGTAAACTGGTATTTTATCATTTAACTTGAACTGAAGAGACAGCAGTAAAAAAGCCTCGGGGGAGTACTGGCCTCTGTTGTGTATAGGAGATGGCTTTGAGGCTGCACAGTAATGCTCAGTATTGAAGTGATTCAATATATTTACTTTGACTTGATTGAATACACTGTATGTGCCAACCTGTTCTTAACAGTAAGGTTGAAGCACAGCTCAGAGGTGACACACCCCTGGCATTATACACTGCAGATGTATAGAAAAAGTCCAGCGGACAAAATGCTGGTCATGCCCCTGACAACTTATCCTAAACCTCCCTCATGGCCTTTAGTGATTTTGTAATTGCTCCCTCTCCACAGCTAAAGCTGAATCCATATTCAGTCAATGAACACAGAGCCACACAATGGAGCCTAATCACACAGCCTTCAATGTGACTCCCATTTTCTGTCACAATAGCTGATCACCACCCACAGGCTCGCTGACACACATGACAGGCACTGATAGGGCTGACTGACAGGTGTCAAACGTCCTGACGTGTAATGGCTAACATAGACGAGAGGGAGAAACACACTGCATATCTAGCAGAGTTTCTGTTTCACGATTGAAGCTCAACCAGCAGTGACCCAATACTCTAAACAGGAGCTAAGTTAATATTTCATGCACACTGGGCTCTCTGCACAGAACAGTCACTTTTCTAATGGATGTAATAGTGCTCTAAAGGGGCCACAGAGTGCACGCAGGGATAGCATGACATATCAGCAGTGGTTTTACAAGCCGGCTAATTGCTGTGCATAGAAAATCAGAAGTGTCTTTGAAAACAGGCCGCTTGTAAGAGAAGGTGCAGTTTGACATCACTTCCTGAATCATACAAAACCAAACAATTCCCTTCAGTCAGCTTTTCAAGGTGCCAGGCCATAGAGGGATTGTGGGTAATGCGGCTGGGTCCCTTTGACTGCCTGCCACTCTACATAAATAGTACATGACGACGTAATCGTAATTTAAAACGCTATAAATATTGAAGAAGAATTAAAATAATTTATGGAACGCTGCAGTGTAAATGGATGTGTGTGTTAAGTGTATGTGTGTGTGGCAGTGTTTTGTCTCCTTTCGCTCCGCTCTCGCAGTGTATGCTGAAGCGATGGGCAGCGGCGGTGCAAGCTGGGAATTCTGTAATTGCTTTTTCTGTCCCTGAAGCAGGCCTTCCTGCTTTAAATCAAAAAAGGCAATCTCTGTCAGTAATGGCTCAATTAATAATTAAACACGTGTCTTATCTCCGCCGAGCTCCCCCTATTTATTTTCATCTCTCCGACAGGGATGGCTGCACAAACAGCATTAGCACTATCAATAAAGGGAGCATTAATATCAGCCCCTTTCTCCAAAAACAAATCACCCAGCTCATAAACTGTCCTGTGTCTGTGAACAGTAATAACCCAAAGATTAATAAAGAAACAAGCCATTTTCTTTGGTTTTCTCCAATTTCTCCCAAGTATTTTCTCTCCCTGAACTGAGAGTGTTAGCTTACCCATCTGCCTTCTGTATTCAGCTAGGAGTATGTACCTTTTTAATATTTAAATTAAATCAGGGGAACACATGAGCTGCTGTTCAAGCTCAGGAACAAGTAAGGTGGTATTGGATGCAAGAGAAACGGTTTCGTTAATGCATCCAAAAACGACCAACCTCCAGCCCTCTTTTGCACACAGTGTGACTGTCACATATGAGTGCCCAAACCCCAAAACACCAGAGCTTGACCATAAGTGCTATGTCAATACAGTAACACTGGTCCTCTTGATAAAGAAAGCATGTCCTGCAAGCTGCCTGGACTTTGTCAAACAAATCACAGCAGGTACTGGAGGTGAGCTTCACCAGGCTTAGATTCCACAGCGGTGATGGCTGCTTTCAATTCCAGCGTTTGCTAATCTGGCTGTGCGAAGCCTCTGCAGCCCTTGTGTTTTTCCAACAACATGTCTGCCCTCCAGTCATCTAGCCAGCCAGCCAGCCAGCCAGCCACACTCTCCATCTACCTCCACTCAATCCTGATTCAACGGCGGCGAAAAGCTGATTAGTTGGTCAGAGGGTCAACCTCCATTCATTATTTAATGGGTGAGAGGCTGCAAACAGTCAGGCCGGCTGCCGAGGTTAGTGATACATTACACTGACCTGGCCAGAGGAGAGCTGCCCGGCCGAATACAAACATGCTCTCTCATCTACTTCACTATGCCTGAGATGCCCTCAATCCCCCCTGCCCCTGACCTTGCCGCTCTTTCTCCAATCACCATCCTTCCTCCCTTTTCTGGCATTCAGAATCCAGCAGGTGGGACTGAGTTTCATTCTCCTGTAAGCTTGCACTGCAGGAGCAGGCCCATAGCTATGGCTGGCCCAGGTAACAGATGAAGAAGAAGAGAAGGAGGAGGAGGAGGAGACGAAGGAGGCCGTAGCTCTTTTATTGACATGCAGCAAACAGCAGTGGCGGAACAAAGGCCACTCAGCACCTATTGAGGGAGCAGGCCTGCAGACAGGGTGGTTGATTAGCGATTCGACACGGGGACCCTGGACTGTGTAGCACATAATGAGAGCTTAGGGAGCTAGCCATGAGCCGATGGGGGAAGGAGGTATGGAGGAGGCGGGCTGAGGATAGAAGAGGGGAGAGGCAGGGTTCTACCATAAGGAATTGATTTCCCACAATAGAAGATTGATATATGAGTAAAAGGGCTCCAAAGGAAAAAAAGGCAAGGGTATGGGCAGATCCTAAATCCTTAAGCTACAGCATTGGTAATGTGTTTATATATAAACAGTTAGAGGATAAGCCCTAAATCCACTGCCAAGCTAAATGGTTTATGCATCTTTTTTGTTTGTTTACTTCTGTGTCAATTAAGCAAATTGGTCCAACATCCCTGACGAGCAGGAGATCTAAAGTGACTGGATTTTGCATTCATGTCCAAAAGCTTCTATCTCCCAGAACACCACAGTAACCCCGTCTTCACCTTTCATGCGGCCTCAGAGAGATGTTAACAGAGTCAGATGCGCATGATGGCAGTTGTGTGTGTGTGTATGTATGTGTGTGTGCTTTTTTTTCCTTCTTCGTCTGCACGCTCTCTCCTTCCTTTGTTCCACTGGTCTAATCCAGTATGTGTGGGCCGGTAAGTTTAATGGAAACAATTTATTAAGTCCGGCTTAAAATGCCATCTGCAGCTAAGCCTCCCAAAGCCGCTAAGCTCCTGGTTTCGCCCCGGAGCTTGCTGTGTTCACGCTTACTGTAATGCTCTGTTTAAAATGAGCACAACGGGTCAAAATTAATCAGGATTACAAGGGCACAAATCCACTTCAGAAATGGGTTTTCTACCAATCTTTCTCCCGCTATCCCAAGATGCCCCAGGTTTGTCTGGTGGACCGCACACCGCACAGGTTTACCCTCACACTGGCAGGTAGCACCAAACTTGGACAACAGGAACCGAGAGAGTACAAGGGGGCAGGAAAAGATGTTGCTGAGACTGTACTCTAAAACCCACAGCTACAACATTCAACATAGTCACTGCAGATTCCAAAATGTTCTTCTCAGATATTTCTAGCTGCTGACAGCTAGGTGATAACTCCCCACCACTTCCATAAGCAAGGCACTGTGAAATGTTATAAGAAAGCCTACCAGGGAACTGTTTATCTGTGCTCTGTGGAGGTGCCCTGTACATGCTCGGCAGCTACATTTAGCTTCTCATTCGCCTTCAAGCAAGTGACAACAGCAAACTCTGACCTGCGATTCAATAAGAGTATCCCTGAGTGGAGCACAAGTCTTCACAGCGCTTTTACTTAAACATGCCATCCTCCAGGAAATCAATAATTTGCAGGAGGTTTAAGACAGGAAATAAACAAAAACCAATAACTGTTAGATAATGCTCGCCCTTTGCTGTGCCTTCCTACCTCAAACCACCAACACAGACAGACATTCAGCAGAACTTGTGCTAGCTCTTGGGTAACAACATCCAAAGACAACTGCAGTGTATGTGCTGTGTTATTACACATACTATTAGGTTCTATTATCGGTACTGTGAGCTCGCGATGCAGAGATGACGAAAAGTAAATACGAGGGAAAGAAGGCAAGGGTGTCTGGGTTTTGCCCAAAACCATGTTCTGTGTGCATAATTACAGCGCTCTGCCTTCGCTGATTACTATGTTGGTCTTTCCTCTCCTCTATTAACCCTGAACCGTTTCATTAACATGACAGACTGTGGGCCTGTGTGCAATTTGGACTTAACCTCAACTGTTTGTACCCGTAACTGCTCACCAAAATAAAGTTCGGAAAGGAGCACAGTGTTGAAAGGCAAGGAAGAGTTAAAAGAAACAACACTCATTACCTAGAGGAATGTACAAGCCAAACATCATCACAGCATTATATATTTATGTGTGCTATAATGTTTGTGTGTGTGTACGCGTGCCTGTGTGTGTGCGTGCATCTGTCGGAGTGTCTCCCAGCCAACAGCTCGACAGGCCTGGTGATCAGAGGAAAGCAGGCTTTTCATTGGTCCCACAGGACCGTGAGCGAGACCGGTAATGGGACACATACGCCGCATTCTAAACCAGAGGAAAACAGCCTGTGGGCTGCTTTGTATTACACACACACACACACACACACACACACACACACACACACACACACATACGCACGCACACACACACACACACACACACACACACACACACACACACACACACACACACAACCACACACACACACACAGAAAAACCAGTCTAGGCCAAAAACAAACACTGTCCTAGAATCCATTACAGCTCAAAACAACAACATTGGAATGGGAGAAGAGAGCCGGCTGGTGGCAGCTCTGCAATTGTAGCGTGATAACATCGTCACCAAATCACTTCATCAAACCGCTGATTTCTTTGCTGCCTCACCCTTTCTAACCCCTAATTCTAATCTGGTGCCCTTCTTCCACATTACCCAAACAGGATCTGGTTGATCTGTGTGACAATCAGGAGAGGCTCTGATTGGATTGTCTGGATGTAATTCCAAGGTCCTAATCCTCAGCCCTGTGTGCACATTAGCAAGATCCACAGAGCCCTCTGTTTGCCAGCTGACATGGACGGGGTTTTTGAGTGCGCGCATGTGTGTAAAAGACAACGGCTGCGTATGTGCCTGTACTAGTTGTTCTTCACAGCCGAGCATGTTTTCATGCAGCCATGTTCTGTACGGGCATGCGGGGAAAATAAGTCAACACCCTGACAGCTGACAACAGCAGTAGTCCAGCAGCCCGGTGGAGAATAGATGGAGTTGGACGCGGTCTAGTTGTTTTCTAAACCATGCAAGTCTGGAAGTCATTGTCATTGTGAACGCTGGTTTCACGAGGCCGACGCTGGTCACAGGTCATCTACATCACACAGCCGACAGGCCTGGTTTCTCTCCCTCTTGTCAGCCATGCTTTTCCACTTAGCAGTTAAAGCTACTGTGCTAAACCAAGCAGCACCTTCACATGTTGCTAAGCTTTTGCAGGAGATGTTCTGATGTGGAGGTAAACAAAATGGAGGTTAGGGCTTTGCGATTAAATGAATATTATTTCTAATTACGATTTTGGCATCCAATGATTAGGAACACTAGATAAATGAGATACAATGATTATTGTGCCAGATTCTGTTTAGCAGTGATGCTCTGTTTTTGTCTAATGGAGGGCTCTAAGGAAAGGTGTCCCACTGTCCCAGGGATGGGGGAAAAAAGAGATCAGCAATGATACAAAATAAATTTTGGGATGGAAGGTAGACCTTGTCTTAAAACTAAAACAACAACAGCTATTAAACCTAGGGCTGGGCAACATATCGACATGAAATAAAAATGTTGATATAAGACTAGATATTGTCTCAAATTTTGGACATTTTCTTTAACTGTTAGGTTTTCCTTGTTTTACAGGTTGCCATTACAGTGAAGTGATGCAATTTTCTGAACGTTCCAGACTGTTCCAGCTGTCTCCATATCACCCAGCCCTAATTAAATCTCAACATTAATCTCTAAAGAAGTTGTCAGTATAGAACTGGGGGAAGGCACTTTAAAGGACATGGTGGGATTTTACGCTTTCTGGTGTCACCGGCAACCTAACCGAATCTTATTGCAGAATGCCAGACAGGTGGCCTTCTCACGTGCACACACTGCACACACACGTCCAGAGTGTTTACAAATATTTTTCAAGGAAATCCACTGATAATAAAAATCTTTATAATAATAGCAATATTTATAAGTTATATAAAAGCATGATGTTTCCAAAGGTAATGAGTAATCATGCTGTTATTGTGATCTCAATATTGACTAAAATAATGTGTTTTTTTTCCACAATGGAGGTCAACAAAGACCTCTAATTGGCAATTATCAAAAGGCACAAGCTAGATTTGCAGTGCTACAAACCTCTACATCATTTCTTTGCAGGTAAAAGCGGAATTCAGAAGAGCATAGTCCAAAACTAACAACCAAAAGACTGTGATCTCTGTCACACTAACATATAATCTGTGCATAGTTGACCATGAGCACTATATTTCTCAAGACTTTACCTCAGACATTTCCAACAAGTAAAAATTTAAACAAGAGCAAAATATGCCTACATGCAATCCCACTAACACCAACTTTGCGTCTATTATTATAATTTTTATCAGTCCACTCGAGGGAAGCTAATGTGTTTGTCCAGTCTGTCCGCAGACACCCCCCCCCCTCAAAACCTGCTCATATGGCTATAGTTTACACTGTTCTACACTTCCACCTCCTTCACCCTCTGCTTGTGTTAATGGCCCTGCTTCCTGGTTCTTGCCCTGGGGGAACATGGTCTGCATACTGCTATCTGTCACTGGTAGGCTGATCGCGCCTCTCCTCCCTTCCCTGCCTCCCTGCATCCACAACTTGACACCTTTCTCCCTTCTCTGACCCGGCAGGCATCATTGCATTTAGTGAATATGCAGGACAGGTGCAGCCGACAGTCTGTGCTCACATGGTATACATCAACACATGTATGTGGCTGGACGCACAAACGCACAAAATCACATGAGATCATGCATGAACATACAAAAGCAGAGGCCTTATAATCCACATATGTGCATATGTTAATGCGCACACACAGTTTGTGTTGTCTGGGGGGCTGACAAAGCTCTTTCTCTCTCTTTCCTTTGGCATCTATTATGGTCCAGGCCTGCTGTCAGAGAGCTTGTATTGCCTGAGGGAAGTTCCCATTTGTGGGAGCATGTGGCAGGGAGGCTCTAAATCCCCTCTAATGAACCAATATGTAGGAGGGCTAAGCCTTTGGCGGGGTCATCCAAGAAACGCCACTCTGCACTCAGGCAAAAATGTATGCATATGTAGTCACCAGACCTTGTTTATGTCTGCTGACATTTAAATCTGAATGGGCGCTGCAGGATTAGAGCGGAGGAGATTTGGACTCATTCGTAAACCCAGTTGTTGTTAGGAGTATGAATGAGGCGGAGGAGGAAAGACTGAAGCCAGATTGGAGAAAACAGAGCGAACTCTTACCTTTGGGTGTGGTGGGGGAAAAGAGCTTCTCTGATCCTACATCAGACACCTGGAAAAACAAGAAGGCAGATCTTTAGTGGGTTTGTCTGATGAGCTGGCAAAGTTCAGTCAACACGATTAAAAAAACCTGACTCATATTATTATTATTCATATAAACAAATACAAGCACTGAAACACACTGTGTCTGCCCAGGAAAAGGCTTATTCTGTGCATGGAGGAAAAGTCCAGTTGCCACACAAAGCATTAAACAGTCAATCAGAAAACTCCAAGCAGCGTTCGAGAGGAGCTTCCTCTGTACACGACGGTCCCTGTCTGGCTTTTTTCCTGTTAAGGTAACATTAGGTGGCACTGTTGTGCCACCTGAAAAGCCTCAAAAGAAGGGCTGTAAAGATGGAGGAAGTCAGTAAGGTGGCTCTGCAGCATTAGAGCACAAAGGCTCCTGCGTACACACTGCCGCTCAGAAATCACATTTTGTTCTGCAATATCTTTGAATAGAATAACATATCTCACAAACAGAATGCGGTTCTACTCTAAAAGCAATATCCTTATTTCATAAATTCAATATCAAAGACAATATCAGCCGATACTGGAAGTAAACAGATGATCTGTCAACAACACAAGCTTTTACTGGGTCAAAAACAGTTGTTACTGATTTGGCTGATGTGACTGACAGTGAGCGGTGGACACCTGGTGGATTATAGTCAAACGGAGGTTGAGCCACTTGAGGGAGAAAGGCATCTCACTATGAAGTGATAATGGAGACCTCTAGACTAAACACTGCAAGGTATTTTCCTCTCTGTTTTAGATGGATATGTAGATTCTGGCAAGCATCACCTAAATCATAACACACCATACACATTTACACATGGTCATTGGCCAGACGGGAAATGTTTAAACACTATGACCAAAAAAGCAGTAAATCCACACAAAACCTGGTATTGTGCAAAATACCAAAGTGGAAAAATCTGTGTGCTTGGAAGATAATATTAACAATGAAAATCCTCCTCAGTCTGTAATATCAGCCCATATAGGGGTTTTGTTTAAAGCCAAGATTTCCCTTTGCTTCAGATCCTCTCATCTGGGTTCTGCACACTTGTAAAAAGCTGCAAGAGCTGAACATATGTTCCAACCAAAGGGCCCGAGTGTCCTTAACTGCCATGCTTGTATTTTATGCGGCA
Source organism: Epinephelus awoara (assembly GCA_035609425.1). NCBI lineage: Eukaryota > Metazoa > Chordata > Actinopteri > Perciformes > Serranidae > Epinephelus > Epinephelus awoara. Next base: position 33,033,497 of record CM069302.1, read on the forward strand.
CAAAGGGAGCATATGTAAAGAATGAACAGTGAATCAGAGTGAGTGCAAGAGCGACAGAGACAAAAAGAGAAAGCAAATCATTTTGTAAACACAGATGGCTGTCCTTGGCATCCGTGTTAGTTCTTCACAAGTGTTTTGAGGACGTCCTCTTCTTTCCAAGACCTCCCAATTTCTCCTTCGCTGCCACTGTGTTACCGTCCTCCACAGTGTTTGTCTGTCTGTGCTTGATGTCTCGTCGCAGCACTAACCAAAACAGTGCCCGGGGAATGCACTAATTCTCTCGACAATTTGCTTTATTCACAAAGCAGCCACAGAAAATCCAGGTAGAAGCAATAAGGACCAACAACAAAGCAAATAGTTGTGTCTACTAACAACATTACCATAAACAAACAACAATCTGTTACAGAGAGATAAAAAAGTCAGATTCTACAGCAACTACACTGAGAGGTAAACAGATAATGGTGATGCATAAAATTAACAAGACAGTAGCTTTAAAAGTATAGTCCACCTAAAAATCATAAATACATACTTATTCTCTTACTTGTAGTGCTATTTCTCAGTCTAGATTGTTTCGGTGTGAGTTGCTGAATGTTGGAGATATCCGCTGTAAAGATGTCTGTCTCTGCCCTTGTTATGAGCAGTTTCGTGTTGGGACTATTTTATTTCTCTCAAACTACGCCTGCCAACTGTATCACTGTGCAGAAGGAAGTGTGCATCTGCTCATGAATGAGAGGCTCGTGCTCGAGACAGCGCAAGATGTAAACATTAATGGCGCCCTCCTTGGCTGAGCTGTAATGTTGGCTAGCTCAGTGGTGCTGGGCAAGCTAGCAGTAGATGCACGCTTCCTTCTGTGAGATGATATGGTTAGGAGGTGTAGTTTGGTAGAAAGAAAACAGTTCCTACATGAAACTGCTCACAACAAGGTCTGCTGATTATCTTATTATTTGAGCACCACAAGTTGTGAGTGCCATTTAGTTCCATTATACTGGAGAGAAGGCAGACAACTCTACAGCTGATATATCCAACACTCTGCAACTCACACCACAACCATCTAGATTAAATAAACAGCACTACAGCTAAGAGGAAAAATATGTTATTTTGATTTTGGGGTGAACTGTCCTTCTGATGATATATTTGTTCTCAGTCTGCATTATCAGACTTCAAGATTTTAAATATCAATCATGCAAACATTAGATTATTAGAAATAAGTGCAATGTGTGAAAACCGTTTCAACCATGTCAGTTATGAAATAGTTTGATAGTTTAATAGTCTGATGCAAATGTCAGAAGAAGTCAATAACACCTCTTTAGTTTTGTCTTGATAAGTGGAACATTTAATGGAGGGCGAACACTCAGCTGAATGGAGATGTTTCCTGTTTCCTCTTACAGTAGACTAGGCGAAAGACTATAGAGGAAAGACAGAGTGTTGTGCATTGCCCTCTTTCAGTCTCCCAGAACCGGGGCGCCAGGCTACAACACAGGCTCTTTGTTAGCTTTGGACGACATTAAACGCTCCAGTACCAAGCCTCAGCACTGCAACAGCACAACCTCAGCCTTGAATCATGGCCCCGGAGGCCCTGGAAGAAAAATATGGGCTCAGAGTGAAATGAAGCTTGTCAAATGGACACGGGAGCTGGCTCAGGGACTTGCTTAGTGTGGCACGGGGTCACAAAAGCAAAAAAAGACAGGGTAGGTCATGCCATAACTCACTATAACAGTTAAAACAATTGTTATGACCAGAGTGGTTATCCAGAGAGCAAGGCAGACATAACGTTCCTGAGAAAGAGAACAGAAAATGCTGTTTACCATGTGCCAAGACGACCTAGTTCTCCTTATTCCTATTCTGGCTATTTTGAGTGTGCAGTGAGCTGTTTTATATTCCAAACATATTCCAAGTAGCATCAACAACCGATATTTAGGTTTTAATGCTGTGTTTTGCACCTGCCAAGTCTGCATGAGTCAGTCGTATAATCCACAATTACAAGGCCGGCTTACAAAAGCACTTCTTAAAAAGGCATGTCAAAGCAGAGCCCTGATTTGGCTAGCTGTTGTTTTTGTAGAACTTTCTGAGTTTTGCTGGTCAAGTTGACATTTTTTCACGGGGCTGTGCTGCTGGCAGTCTGAGCTGCCTGCGGTTGTGGTGTGCAGAGGTCATGTATAACAAATTCTTCACACTCTCTTTGTTGAGGCAACCCTGGCTGCCATTACAAACAGACAGCGAAAGACGAGACAGAGGGAAAATATATATAGAGCGAAAGAGACAGACAAAGAAAAAAAAGAGGAGCAAAGGCCAGGTTTTCCAAAGGAAACGGGGAAATTTAACCATTTAAAAAAAATAATGGGGGAAATTCAAGCCACATTGCCTGGGAGCCAAAAGCCCTTGGAGCGGGCCGCAGGAAGCCTGACCTTTGAGGGGTCCGTCTGCTATCTGAGCCTGGGGCTTCAGGGGCCTGGCCTCCTCTCTGGAGGGCCGTCAGCAGGCCTCAGCTTTCCTTCCCTATTCTATTCATTAGCCATGCTTTATGATTCAGCTTCCTCTGAGCCACACAAGAGCTCCCTGAGGAAAGAGACTGCTGGAGAGAGGGAGAAAAAAGGGAGTGAGACTGAGGGAGGGGGGAAAAAAGCAAGAAGGAGGTCATAGGGCCCAGCCGGGGCCCAGCTCTCAGCAGCTGTGAAATCCTTCCGTTTCCTCGGCAGGCGTAAAAGGAATGAGGGGGAGAAAGAAAAAGAAGGAGGCCAGGGAGGGAGCCGGGCCAGTAAACCCACCATCAGAGTGCTAACTCCCTAAAGAGCCACATGCAGAACCATAATTCCCAGATTTAGGGAATGCCAAATTACAAATTACACTGCTGTTTGTTTTAAAAAGTCCCCAACTTCCCTGAACACCAGTGACTTATTGGCTGCATAAATCTCCAGATAATAGCAGAGCCGCAGAGGGAGAGCAGAGAGGCAGAAACCCTCGCTAGCAATAAGTGAGACATTTACTGCGAGGCGAAATGCATTTGCTGTCACAGCAAAGAAGCAAGGGGGGTGGGGGGCTTTGCAAATTTTCCATGTCCACATTGCTTTTACTTAACAACACAGCAAGCTAATTAATTTAGAAAATCTGAGACAAGCGTAATTGCACTTTTTTTTTTAAAGTGTTAAAATGCTTTTAAGCACAATGGGTCGACTGAGGGAAGGCAATGCAGGCGGCAAGGGAGGGCGGCATAATCAACTGAATGACCTTCAGGCATAAATTTATGAAAGGCATTGATCAGTTAAGGCTGTGATTTCACCGAGACAGGAAGGTCAGCAATTACCCAGATTCAATTAACCTCATTTAGTAAAGACTGCTGAGAGACCAATTTCTCTCCCCACAACCCCCACTCGCCGAACCCCCTGCTTTATATCAAACGATCCCCAGGCTGTCCATCTACCTTTGATCTGAGAGCTCCTATTGCATGCCCTGCATTCCTTAGAGCTGAGCAAATTACCTCCAAAACAGGAAGAAATCTTGCGGCCAGAGGTTAGGTAAACCCAGACTAAATACAGCTAAGTTCCTAATATGGTCGCCCCCTCTCTGGGCAAAGCAGGTAAAGACCTTCCCCTTCTTGGTAGAGATGGAATTTTTACACAGGCTGGCAGTACTATCACAACAGCTGTAGCGTGAAAACAAAGAAACCTGTTAGTAGGCTTTGTTGTGGGCTCATGCCTGCAAAGACTATAATTACAATTTAGTTCTGAGTCATTTGGCACATGCTATGTTCTTGACAGACTGTTGGAGGACAAGTGGTAAGGCGGCTAATCTTAACACTTTTATACCGCAAAACCAAATACGAGCTTACAAGTCAAAATTGCATTTCCCTCACTGGGAAAGAAAACTTGTCGAAAAAAAATTGTAGCTCAATATTAAAACCAATTTAACAGGCAGTGTAAAAGATGGCCAGCTGTACAAAACGATACATACAGGCACAACTTCACACCCATCAGTGCAGCTATAGCTAGAAGCATGTTGTTCAACTGTGTAATCATGGGTAATAGAGCATAGAAAAAGACATAGCACGTTATTGTGCATGCTTAATAAGTGGGTCAAATGTCCTGGCGTAGGCGAAGACACTTGATTGTCCTGTAGATGGTACCGTATAAGAGTACACAGCTACTCTGTGCTGTATTGATGTGACAGGACATGACACTAAAAGACTTATCAGGTAACATGAAAGAAACAAGAAAAAAAATCCCAAGAGAGTGAGAAAGAGAAGACGGGAAGCGGGCAAGAGGGCACATATCCTGGCATGGACGATCAGGCTCTCAATTACCCCAGCCGAACCTGTCTGTCCACAGATCCACACACACCATACCTCCCACCTACTCACACACACACACACACACACACACACACACACACACACACACACACACACACACACACACACACACACACACACTATTAATTTGCTTCCCTGCTTGGTGTTTCATCACTGTCAACTTCCTCCTTCACTGCCCTCTCTTCCAATTTTCCATTTACTGTCACCTCAAGTGCTTAGTTCCTTCTCTTTTCAGGGTTGTACTGGCATATTTTTCCTTTAAAGCAAACGTCTGATTGACTGATGGTTGTCTTAAGGAAACACATGAATGACTGTAATGTGATGTTCTGATTTAAAGTGATCGAGTATGTTTGTTTTCTGTGTATAAAAGGGTCACACAATGATCTTGAACACTGACATAAAGAAGCTTATCAGTGCTGATATGGTAAAAACACCTATCATTCAAACCCTAGCAGGGACCTGATTTTCCTCTGTTCATGTGGGAGTATCTCTGTGCTTTGATAAACACTTCTATCAGCACCCACTCAGGCCCTTCAACTACTGTCGCCCTTCCACCCCAGACGTCCGCTAATGCTAGATGCAGTACTAGACGTTGCACAGTGGGCCTACAGCTCCCAGGCTGCAACGGGAGACACCAAATTAATTATCTCCCTTGCATTTGTCCTCGCGCCGTTCCAGAAACTTAATGACCTCCCGAGCGGTCGTTTATTATAAGCCGCAGCAGTGCTACGCATTCCCATGGCAGGGAACAAGCACCATCTACCTTACCTCCAATTCCCACCCACCGCTACCACCACCGCCACCTCCGCCGCCGCCTGCTTGTCAGAACAGGTGTGGGCCAGCAAGACTGCAAACCCCCAGTGAGCATGATGGGATATACAGCATGAACGGAAAAGAGAGAAGGAAACCTCCCACGCAACTGTCAACCAACAGATACTCGCCTCAACTGGAGCATCATTAAGATGATAATGAATTCCATAGTGACCGTGTAGAATGGAGTGGTCTCCCCTTGCGCACACACAAAACACACACCAACATCTTTATACTTAGCCCCGAGTGCCATTTTCATAGGCACGTATAATGCATGTGTGTGTGTGTGTACGACAGAGGGCCAGGGCTGACAACTCCTGCTCCCTCTCCCCCTAGCAACAGACGCAGGGAAATGAATGCCGAGAGAGGAGCAGGGGGGCTCGAGCTTTGTGTAAAATATTACCCTTCGTCTCGCTTACCGCACCCCACACCGCCACTTCTCCCTTCCCTCCCCTCCCTCCCTCCCCTGGCTGTGCAGCAGTTGCTAGCCCTTATCACGGCTGCCTGTCAGTTTAGTATACAAATTAGCAGTCTATCAGGGGAATGCAGGGGCCTGTTTCATCAGTAGGGAGAAGGGCAGAGGCACGCATTGCATTAAAGCCTCTCGCCGCTACGCAGACAGAGAGGGTCACAAATCAACGCCTCAGCAGGCCCACAGCCAGCACTAACCAGATAAGGAGAAATGAAGGAAAAAGGACAAGGCATATTTCACCGGAGAGAATCCAGACCTGCTCAAACTCCCTGCAAAGGCCTGGGATGAAGGATGGAGTTGGGCTGCTGGGGGGGGGTTTAAGGATGGAGGACGTCACAAATCACAATTTCAACCCCACAGATTACCGAGTAACAAAAAGGACATGAAAAACAGGTATGGAATTTAAAAAAAAAAAAAAGTAAAGAATCCCATTTATAAAAATGTCAGTGCCAGAGTCAGAGGAAGTACTTTCAGTTGATTATCGACTAAAATTTGCAGGAAATTAGGGCTCGCTCATTCCCACTTTCTCCTGTGAAGTGAACCTGTGCATGTTAATACCAGCAGAGACAAAACGCCTGCGAAGGGCTCTCATTAAGTGGCATAATGCAATGAGGCACAGTCTAAATTGCGGCAATAAAAGCCGACAGACAAATCATCTCGACCATCGCAATCCATTTAACTCAATTAATGCAACACCAGATCCGAGCTCAGTGGTTTAAAAGCAGGCGAGGCTCTCTTCCCTTGTCATGCTTAGGGGAATGGAGGGGGGCACCAGGAGAGGGAGTTAGCAGTATCTCTTTTAGGGTGAGATAAGGGTCAGTGTGGCACAGCCATTGTACTATGATTAAGTCCTGCTTGAGACCACAGAAATGGGGAAAGAGAGAGAAAGATGGAGAGATAAAGGCATGGAAGACGGAAAAACAAAAGCAGGAGATAGCAGCAGCTCTGTTCGGCACAACACAGCTGACTATGGAAAGGGCGTGGCCTCCTTTCCTTTTTAATGTCAAAATGTGTGCCAGCAGCGATAAGAACCGCAGGTAATCTCCCGGTGGAATCAGGGGGCTGTTTGTCATTACTCTCTGGCCCTGATATAGATCAGAGCACCGGTGGCTTCTCCCGGCTCTCCAGGCTTCTCGGCAGCCGAGATGTCAGATAGCCCTTTAAGACACGGCTCACTGCTCCCTGATTGGCTGGTCAACAGCCACAACCAAATCCTGGCTCCCTTGGGGCCGCTGTGAGGAGGCATGATAGGACGGGTCACGGAAACTCACTGTCCCCATATCCACATCATCCTTTTGTTGTAAAGCCTTTACCCCATTGTCAGTGTGGGTGGTGGAAAGCAAAAAAGCCTTTCTGGATGTTATTGTCTGAGAGGCAGGATAACAGACAGGCGGATTATTTCAAAAACAGCTTTCTCCAGAGCTCTCACAATGCGGCACCGTTGTTGCTGTGGAGAGGATCCTGGAGATAATAATAATATTCCTAGTCAGAGCCTTTGCTGCAGTAGAGCTGCCTTCTAACAGAGAGATACACATCATTCTGACTGGCCCGCCGTGACATAATCGCCCTGCGGAGAGCTGCAGGCAAGCTTGGTAGGCAAACCACCTCTCACTGCAGCTTGTTAAGAGAAAGGTGGCTTTAAGCACAGCTCAATAGAAACTCCTATTGAACTTGTTGTTTTTTTTTTTCACTCCATCTGAACAATGTCTAGGTGAGTCATAGCCCACCTCAGGCTACACAAGTTACATTCTTCCTTTCTTCCTCTCTCTTAAGATTGTACTGCGCTTTTGACTTGGATGAATTCGCTAAGAGGGGGGAAAAAAAACAAACTCGGCAGGATCTTAAATAATGCAGCGATAAAAAAGCTGTGACCCTTTCCCTTGCCTCAACCCACACACAGTGAATTTCTTCTGCAGTGAAAGACAGCACACAAAGAGAAGAAAAGGCAGAGCTGGCACTACATGGAAATGTGTGGTAGGCACTGGTTTGCTCCTTTGGGCACGGACACCTTTAATGAGAGGAAAAAATGCGCAGCAAGAGGCAGATCTCAACTGTACTATGCCAGTGATTTTGAGTTATATGAATCACCTCCCCTCTAACACAAATAAATATTGTTCTAATACCAGTGGGAGTTAAAGGCTGGGCTAAGAAAGCCATGGGGGATCCAGGTTCCACACACCAGCCTCCACACCAGTCATTCTGCATCCCACAGCCTTCTAAGCCACACACCATGCACACACTAGATGCCCATGACCCCCGACCTTTCAGCTGAGCTCAGTTTATCACGGCGAAAGGGGGGGAGTGTGAAGTTGTTGATGCTGGTTTAGTAACAGTATCTCTCCTAAACTACAACAGCAGCTGAAATGAGGCAAAGGGAATTTAGGAATTCACCTCGGCATCTTGCTTATATGCAACCGTGAAAGTCGGCCAGGCTCTCAGGATCAATACAGCCACTTGTCCTGCAGTGGAATGAAGGGGGAGTTGGGGAGGGCAGGAGGTGGCAAGTGGGGGAAGTGGAAAACTGGATATGGGGCAGGGAAGACTGGCATACGTTGCCAAATGTCCCCAACGGTCTCACACCACCATCCCCTTGCCACTTTAAGGCACACTATCCACCCCTGCTAGCACAAACAAACATGGTATGTACTATATAAAGGAGTCTCAGACCTCCAACGCCCCCAGGTCATGTTGGAAAGGGATGTGGCACGTTAAGTGGAATTTACTTTTGATGCAGACATCAGGCCTCAGGTTCCTGGTGGCTGTAACCCAAGCTTCTCCCTGAGGCCTCACTGCAGGGTCGGACAGGACACCCAATGCTCAGGCAGTCACCTTTAGAAATACCTTCACTGCTCAGCTGCCCTTATAAAAAGAGGGAGACTGACGGTGGTGGCTGCTTAGGGTCACTGTGTCCAGTGTAAGGTGCTGTTTACAATGGACAGACTTTCATTTCATCACCAAACACAGAGAGGCGAGATTGCTACTGGAAAAAAAGAGGATTTTTTTTTGTATTTGCTACTTGCTGTATATAAGCTGCTGGTGTTGTGTTGTCAGGTTACAGCAGGAATTTAATATAGAACGTGGACCCCAGCAGCTCACAGTACGCCCACTGCTTCGTCACAGCAATGCATCCTTTAGACTTTGATGTTGTCTTTTCATTTATATCTTTATTTCTCTAAATGAATATGCAATCCACTCTACACTGAGCTATGACCCCACTCCACCCCACACACACATTTCTTTCGTGACATAGCATAATGCTTGAGCTCCTCTGTCATCTGTCACTGACAGTCCAGATGTGTGACTTAATGTAGGGTAGGCGGTGGGAGTGTATAAATAACCATGATGACATATCAGTGGGACATGCCAGGAGCTTTGCTCTGTAAGGGAGGAGGTGATGGAGGGGGTGCTGAGCTAACTGCGTCCCTCTAGGGACTCCAGCACAAGCTAGTTTAACGCCAACGCGACAACTGCAGGGACCTTGTGAGAGAGCTTATGGCTTTAGACTTCACACTTACTGGGTAACATCATTCTAGCACACCACTGTGACCTGACCTTGACAACGGCCGTGTTACTGGTGGTTTTCGATTGCAATGATCCGTGACTACTGCAACTGTATGGGAAATAGATATTAATTTCAGGGAGGTATGATAACTGTGGCTTAAAGTGTCATGTGCAGAGTGATGACAGCCTGTCAATTCTTAACTGGAGGTCAGTTTTATTAACATAAAGGTGAGTTCAGCTCATTATTGAGCACTTACAGCAAACTACTTTTCCAGTAATTGCACAATAATAACATTCTAATTGTCTATTTTGTTAGCTTTCCTTCTTTTATGAGCCCTGGTGAACTCTGTGTAAACCCACCGGCTGTTATCTCTGATAATAACATAACACCTGTGGAGGAATTTGATCTGGTAGCCATCTGAACACAAATCCCTGGACAGAAGAGAAGGGCAGGGTGAGCAAGATGTATCTGATGTGTTTGCACTGCTGGAGCAGATTTATAAGCAATCACTGCAGAGAGGACTACAAAACCTTGTTGGCTTTGCCTAGTGTATGCAGAGCATCATTTGCTCTGGATTAAAATATAATGAAGCGAGTGAATGCAACTTTGTCTTACATGCAACTCCTTAAATTATTTAAGTGGAAAGAAAAAACAACAGGCAAAGAATATTCCCCGGAGCACTAATACCCTTTTCTGGGCTTGTTCGTGATGGCAACAATGAATATCTTAGCACTTGTTAAAAGCTTTGTTTTCCTTGGGAGTCTCAGAGTATGAGCGGACTAAATGAGCAAAAAGGACGCCAAGTCACATACAGAGGCCATTCATTTTCACTTCCAGCATGTTGGCTCCAGTGACGTTATTGGAGAGTGTGTACATAATGCACTGGATTGATTTTTTTGCAGTGCAGCAAGGTTAAACAGCTCATTACCGCTGCACCGGATCGCCTTAACAAACCAGTTTCCTGTCAGTAAAACAAACCTGACAATTACACTCTTAAACTACCTCTCAAATGTGGAGTTGTCTGTGTTTTCAAAAGGACGCCTGCTCTTGCCACTGATTGTCTAAGCCATGCTGATAAGTGCTTTAATTAGCTGTCACTTAAAAACTTGCACTTGTTTTTCTGAGGCGATTCTATGGCAACCTCTCTTTCTTTTAAAGTCATTTTAACATCTGCACGTCCAGAAACACTCAGCCTGGCTCAGGTGGCTCCTGTCTGTATTTGAATAAGAAATATGCAAACAGATGAAGTCAAGGCAGCAGCTTGTGTGCTCAAGGAGCCTTTTCTCACATTTGAGAGAATCCTTGGATTAGTTGGTCCAGGCTCCAGGGCCTTTATACTGCATGCTATTCATCCAGCAGAGAAGGGAAAAAAGCGTGTTTGCATTTCATGTCTGTCAGTGGTAAAGATGTGTGTGGTTGGATAGTCGAAGCCAATGTAAACAGTCCCAAATGAAAAAGGTGAACATTATAGCCAGCGGAACCCAGATGACCCACCAGGGTCCACAGGAGAAACCCTCAGACCATTTTTCCTTTACACTTTTTCTGTCAGTGCAATTAAGGATTTAGAAGAGAAAAGAGGGCTCATCAAGTGTGTAGATATGCGACACAGAAGGATCATGAAGGCTGTGGGGTGTTAGCTAAAACCATGCCTTATTCATGTGCTTCATGTTATTCTCCAACACAGTGGTTGGAGCACAGTCGGTAAAAAATCCACAGCCACTGCTAGGAAGTATATTTTACCAACCCTGCCTCGATTTCTGCCGTTAATGTTTTTGAAACATGCTCAGGTACATCACAGCAGGAGCTGTCCAGCTGGTCTTGAGAACCTGCGTGGCATCCCATCGCATGCCACCCACCAACATGTAATTGGAGACCTAGTACGCTTTGCTGCACCCCTGCAAGGGCTCTCTGAATACTCAGATCTGCACCCAGACCATCACCCACATCCGAGATTGACAGGACCCTGGCGGGATGCCAGCACAGGGAGGCAAGAACTTCTGGTACAGTGCCCTTGCACCCACCACAGATCAATACCTCCATACGCAATTATAGTAGCTGAAACAGATGTGCTCACAGGCTTCAGCGCTCTACCTACACTATCGACCACCATGACACCCCTAGCTTCCCATCACAGAAACACACATGCATGCATGTACGCACACACAAAACAGGCAGGCTGGGAACCTTCCAGTTCTCCCACTGACAATCCAGTAAATTCGAGCATACGAGCATAGCAGTGCTTCCACAGTACTGAGTTTCAATAGGAGAATGCAGGGGGCATGTGCAGGCCAATGTGGTGGTGACGGGTCAGTGGAAACAGCCCTCCTGTCTCCCTCTCCCTCCTGCTGTGAGACACTTCAACCTGTTTCTCTGACAGTCACACTTGTTCTGTCAGCTAAGCCCCCACCCTGTCACTAACAGGTGGCCTGTCCCTCACAGCAAAGTCATTTGCCTTGCACAGCAGTAGTCATGGGTAGCCCCAGCCAAGCTGCATTCAGGTTTCCAGCATTACAGTTCAGGCCAAAGAGAAAGGCAGTAGCAGAATGCATGGGAAAGAGCTGAGGGGGGGAAGGAAGGAAGAAAAACCTCCTCCGATCAAATAAATGCCACTGTAAGCACAAGTGACAAGTCTTGTTTGGGGTCGTCCCTGCTCAGGGCCTGAAAGGCCAGCACTGCCTCATCTCCTCAGCTATGTCTGCAAGCAATGTGGGTGAGTGAGCGAGGGAGGAAGAAATGTCTGATTGGTGCCATAGCCAAGAGTGAGAGCAGCCCAATTATATTTCCTATCCCTCAAGAGCCGGCCAGCCCCCTCTGGTAGAGCGAAGCCTCTGCCATCTCTCCTCTCCTCACCTCTCAAGACACTGCAGATAGATAAATAAATGACAGCCCCACTGGGGCTTGGCCCGGCCTCCCAGAATACATTGCAGAGGCTGGCTGGCTGCCTGTCCGTTTGCCTTCACCTGGCATTACTGCAGATAGACATTTTTCACATTATTATCGTTGCATCGTCTCCGTTGCCCTGTTCACTCGCTGAGTTGTGGTTGATGATGGCGGCAGAGGACCTGAGGAGATTGGAAGGAAATGTCTCTTGTCAAAGTCAGCATAGCCTAGCTTAGCAGAAATTTAACAAGTTCCCTGGGCTCTCTCCATTCACTCTCTGACGGAGCACGGAGCCAGGACATGGCCTGCTGACAGCCCTGGGCATGTCACTGTCACTGACACTTGATAGGCCAGAGAGAGGAGAGGAGAGAGGAGAGGCAACAGGGCTCAACCCTACAAGACTCACAGTTAACTGCACAGCTCCATTTTGTCATTTGCTGTAGCCATAAAAAACCCTACTGTTTGAAATCTGACTTTATCTAATATAACACAACTGTAAACTTGCCTTAATCACCCATGGTCAAGTTGCCTTTATTACCCTGCAAATGACTATCTTTGGGCTGTCACTGTAAAATGCTTCCAACTTGACAGAAAGCCAAACATCCCAGGATGTTTGTGTTTTTTTCCCCGTAATAATCAGGTAGAAGCCAACAGAGAAATACTCGAGCTTAAACTGCATGTGTACCAGCATTTTTCCCCCCACACTCTCACCACTCCCCGACGGTTAAACCCAAAACCAGATGTTGCGGATCAGCAGGGATAAAAAACAAGGCGAATAAAAGTGGAGGACGGAATGGTACGCATTAACTATAATCAAAAAGAAACAAAAAGGAGACCAGGATGCTTTAATTACTTCTCACATATAATTTGGTTTTGTGGGGGCAAGCCAGGCACTGCCAAGAAAAGAAAGATGAAAAGCAACTTAAATTACATGGAGAGAAAGTGCAGAGGCTTTTTACACACGGCCCATCTCTTCTCCACAAAGGCAGACAAGGCTGATGACTAGCCCCAAAACCTCGCTGTAAATTGTCCATGGATACAGAACTTAGATGCAGCCATGCTACATCTAAGTCGTTCCGCATGGCCGTGACTTTAAGGAAGGTGTTGAAACAAACTGACTGCAGACTGACAAAAAAAGTCTAAACAGTTTAAAAAATATGTCTTTCATAGCACACACGGCCTGTGAGCATCCAAACTGTAATGATGGTTTTCTGTTGTTTTGCTTAAGTATTCATCATCTAAAATTCCCTTAAATAATGTGATTTTAATCATTTGTCATGCCATTCTGCCAAGTGGCTGAGGATATGCGTTATGTTTGGCCACTGGAGAGAGCTTGGATGAGGCCTGAGTGAGGTGCTCTATGAATCTACTTCATAGCCGTCCTCTGTTTGCAGAGTCTCTCTTGACTCGCTGGTGTTGCCACAGTGCTAAATTGCACAGCTGTTCCACAATCTGTGGCGGTGTTAATTACCCAAATGTGAGCGGCAGCTCGTCAGTTCCTCACTAACGAAGGGGCCTGCTTTCCAGCGAGGGTGCCGTATGTTTGGCATGTAGGCCCATTTCCACCCAACGCTCCCCAGGCTGTGCACGGACCACCCGACACATCCACATCCTGGAGAAGACGCATCTAATTAAAGCTCCCGACTCAAATCTGCTTACTAAGGGGGAAAAACACGCGGGCTGGATTAGAAGACGGAGAGAGGGGTGGAGTGGGATGGGGGCTTTAATACACTGCGAGTGAAAGGGCTTAGGAGGAAATATGAGAAGTCTCAATAGTAAGATCCCAGGCAAGGCTGGAAGGAAACGCTGTGTGAATGTGAGCCGATCAGTCAGCGTTTGTCAAGTCTGATCCCCTAGCACTTCCAAAGCCCCCAGGCAGAGACAGACAAGCAGGTTGTTTTCTAGAAAAGTGGCTTCTTAACTCTCCTGGTTGGCCCCTCTTCCAAGGACATGTACAACAATTCTCAACTATTAGAACATGGACTGACAGAACTCAACAGCCTCTACAGGATGCCAAAAACACTCAACAAAACTGAATACAAATAATGATGCGCAACTTTGGTGATGTTTAACAGCAGCTGCATATAGAAATGTGCCTTTTATCGCTCTCAGAGTCTCACATGATGACAGTACATGACAATGAAACCCTCTCCAGTCAGATGCTGTAAACTGTTAATGCACTGCATTACACAGTACATCACCCCACTTCTTGCGTGCAATGTTCAAAACAAAGGTGTTAAGAACTCCCCTCATGAATCATACTTGCTGGCTAAAAGCCTAGCTGCAGTGTACCACCCACCTCCGGTTATACATGAACACCGCAGCCTGAAGTAGCACTGGGAGACTACATAATGAATGCATGAAGCTAGGTGTCATGGGGGCTCGTATGGTGCACAAAACGATGGGGCAATTAGGCCCACACGACACCTCGGGATGGCGTGATGAAGGACTCCTGGGCTCGTCTCCTCCGCCTCTGTTCCTCTATCATTAAGGATTGAGCAGCCACATCTGGCTAATGGCACGCCTGGGGTTCCTGCTCAAACACTGTGCCACGCCGCGCACATTTAATTACGCCTCATAAAGGTAACAAAAGACACGACCTGCTCTCAGGGAAGCACTGTTTGGAAAACGTGAGGGGAGACAGAGAGAGAGGGAGAGAGATGAGGGGAAGGCGAAGAACTGGCCAGCTGCCAGAATTACAGGTTGACCCGGGTCGGCGGCTTCAAAAGAGGGGGAATTCACTCGAGTGTCTCCACCTCTCCTTGAGATGGGTCCCAATGAGCGGGCTGAGAGCAGGAGATGCTCAGTAGCTGAGAATCAAAGGACCTCTAGTTTGTCTCCCCTTGTTCTATTAGATCATGAACTGCACTAGGCGCTGCTGTCAATGGCTAATTGCAGAAGGACTGGGGGGATTAAAGGGAGAGTGCTTTTGAAATATGTATGGGATTTAGCAGCTGTTTGAAGTGAAGAGGGACTTCTTTGTCAGGGGGACGGAGAAAACAACAATAACAACATCACAGGAGAATGCCTTTAACAGTGCTGTGGCCTAGTGTTGTGACCCGCTCCACTTCCACCCCGCCTCTGGGGCACTGTGTTGCTCAGCAGCTCCTGCAAAGAGCTCACCACATTCAGCCAAGAGCACGAAACACACATTACCCACTGACTGAGTGACTGGCTGACCTATGACTTCACTAGTACCTGGAGGTATTCAAAAGACCTTGGATGGCTGCTTTGTGCAACGCACAGTTGACATTTCGAGCTGAGAGAGAGAGAGAAAAAAATGTTTCAAAAAATGAGAAAAAACATGAGCAGAGACACAAGCCCCAGGTCTCTGAGTGAGCAGATGCCCACATTTAGGAAATAACATCACATAGGAAGAGATGAGGGACAAAGAGCCGCGGCTCATTGTCGAAGCAGTCCATTGTCTGGCAGTTTGAGAGCTGGCTAACGCCACAGGAAAGGTCACTGGTCACTTCCATTTGGACCTGCACATAAATCCCCCGCTGTCCGCCGCAGTTAATAACACAGCCAGCTCTGAAGGAACTGCCATGCAATAAAAAAATGGGAGAAAAATGTATTTTGTTTTGACAACACCTCCCTGTCCCTTTACAGCCACTGGCCTTGTGCGGCCCTTTGCGTTATTTATAACGTAAATGTTAAAAACAGAGACATCTCTGCATTGTGCATTAAAAGACATGCCTGCCAAACGCCTCACTCCACAGCGGCTTCCTCCTCAGTTGAGTCTCCCTCTGCTTTTGGTGTAGAGAGAGTGTTTTATGGCAAGTCCCTTGTCAGGATTAAGATGTAGATCCAAGTGCCACAGGGACAAGCATAAATTCTGCATCTCCCACTGTGGACCCACAAGTGGTGGAGCTCGGGGAGTGTCCTTGAAGTATGAATAACATCACATGCTATGTGTCATCTGTTATACAGTAATGACATGTCCTCGGAACAATCTACATCTCCTGTGGCCCATAAGTCTGTGAATGAGAGAACTACTTGCTTCCCTGGCAGTGGTATTTGTGAAAGGCCATATACATTTTAACAAGTACACTTCATGTATCCTTCTAGTTTTTAATATGAACACCGTATCTGCACCAACAAATTAATGCTAGATGTAATGTTCACAAAGGCTGAAGCTGTGTCAGTGGAGCTGCAGAAATCAGATTCAGCACCAGGGAGACGTTCGTCAGTTTTAATGTAGTGGAGCGGCTATAGTCAAAGACCAGGGATGAACCTGCTCTCTGTCCAGTAAATCAGAGGGAAACACCAGGCACAGAAGGGAAAACACTGGTCTGAGTTCTGTTATTTGACTGCCGGTCATAACCAGTCTGCAGAGTGAGTGCTACGTTGTTTTGCAATTCTTCCATATTTCTTGGAGTTTCTCGCAGAGGGCAGCTTAAGTCTCGGAGTATAAGCCAATTTGGATTAGCTCCACATTTTAGACAGGTTCCAGTTGGGATTTACAATACTTTTAGAGCACGTTCCTCCCTAAGCACAGCTTTAACCCTAAATGCATCAACAACATATTTAACTGACATCGATTTTTTTTCTTTTTTTCCCTATGTTATTTCACAGACTGTTGCATATTCAAAGCTAGACAACACTCCGTTCAAAAAAGCTTAGCAGGCAGAGGCATTACTTTATAATACCGACTGATAACATTCGGAGGTTTTAGGCACTGTCGTCACTACGGAGAACATGGTGTTGCATCCAAATGCTTGGGCTATTTTCTCGAACGTCTCTTTAGCTCATTTTTCACTTCTGAGTTCATGCACAGATCCAGAATAAATCTCCGTTTCTTCTTCTATCTCGTATCCAGGCTTCAGGGGGCACAAGGCATTAGTCTCATGATGCTGGGTTTGTCATGTCTTCCCCAACTGTGATCTGCCTGAACTCTTACATTACAAATAGCTGGAGGATTTTTCACCCTCTTATCACATTTGCCAAGCAGGCCTGTCTCTTATCAGCTTTCCGCTAGAGATAAATGGGCTTTTGAAGATAGGAATAAGAGAGGTTTTTGCAAGCTAATTCCAGAGCCCCATCTGCAGTAGATTACAGATAGGTGCTGGAGAGTGGAGAAAGATACATATTTTAATATGTAGGTGGTGGAAGTATCAGGTTGAAAAGTGACTGGTATTACAATGTCGTATACTCCACAGCCCAAATACATGCAGAACTAACAGGCAATAAGAGGAGATAATGGACTGAGAATATTTTATTGAGACTTCATCATTGACCGCATCAGTCACACTGCTGGTTTTTTGCACCAGTCCTGATGAGAACAAAATGACATTTCCAACATAGCCTATCTGGAGCCTGCAGCACAGTAAAAGACAGTGATTGGCAAGCATAACAATGAGTACAAAGACACATTTCTCTGCATGTCTTATCAGGGGAGAAGGTTTGGGACATTTAGCAGATAGAAACAGGAATAATTTAAAAAATATAGTCACAATCCTCACCCAAATGTGAGACAATTTTGGAGTAAAACTACCTCCATCTGGCTAGGTAATAATTAATATTTCAACTTAACAACTTAACTATAGTTAAAATATAATATATTCAGCAGGAAAATGCCCTGGAGAAAAAACACTATTTTGTCAATGAAGCCACGAATTATAACAAATAAACAATATTCTGTAATACACCAAATGGATAGATATCCAAACATGACTACACCTTCAACACATGAGTGTGTTTTAAAAAGTGTCATTTAGATGAGATTTTACAAAATGCACAGAAAGGTGCTGGTGATATAAGAAGACAGACAATGCAACAACATTGGATGTTTATAGTATTCACAAGCTATGATATTTACCACTGTAGGAATATTAGAGTGATACTGAAAGGGACAAAAAATATAGCACAGATTAACGGAGTCACTATTGAACGCAACACTTGTACGTCCCTATGGAAATATTATAGTAATACCCTGGGAGAGCTTAAAGTAGGGCAAATCACTATAAGCTCACAATCGCGACGCGCGTCTAAGCCCCTATAGGATTATTATGGCAATGTTAAAGCGAATTCTTCTTAAAGCCACGGACTCGTAAACAATAACAGACTTGGGATTGTGGGTAAGCCACGGCAAAGTTACAGACTTGTGTCATAAGGGTTGAACTAATATTAACAGGCGACATGTGATCCAGTCTGACCTTGATGGCTGAGATTGTTGGGCGCGATGGAGGAAGAAAACCTAATTAAACAGCTCCTCCCGTGGTTGTGTAAGTCAGACACGGGACAGACTCACATTGTGTTAATGTCCTGCGTGGAGGATTTAAGAGTGCGTGATAATAGCTTACAGTGTGGTGCAAAAACACAAGACGCCGACCCATAAAGCAGCTGCTGATTTGAGTTAAAAGGGAATGCACGCAACCAGTGATGTTGTGGTAAATAGCTGAATTAAATACTAAAATACACCTCTCATTTCCTCTTATCATATCAGGTTATTAAAACGCACAGTGCAGATAAAATGTTGACATTAAAAAATATATATATATTTATGTTTTTCCCAAAACACCCGCCAGTCTTTACGTAACTTCATCAGTTTCTACCAGTCACTGTGCAGGAAGTCCATGCAGAATTAATGGCAACCATTGCACACGCTGTAAAACCTATTTTGAAGCAAAAAAAAACAAAAACCGTGTTGAGTAAGTTTAGATGCGATCCATGCCCTCTCTACATATTTGCTTACAATACGTGCGGGGCGCCTCGTTGGAAAGGAAAATGCGCCTGCTGCCAGACGGGCTGTAGGAGAAAAACCCTAACAATGAACAGCGTTTTCACACACAGCAATGGCTCATTTCGACGGAAATTGTTCACAATATATTTTAAAAATCCTCACTGGCGAATATTTAACCTGAAAAACAATGAAATCAACAAAAGCATCGGTGGAATTTCATTAAAACCTTACCGAGTCCAAATGCGCTGAGATCGGTCGCGGAGGATATCCAAATCACCCAGACTGGAGCAAATAAGAACACGCATTCATTCAGATATATATGCGAGCCTTATTGGGGTTAAATCCAATTTTGGAAAAAAAGATTGTTCAGCGGTTAGATGATGAGAAAACTCTCAACACAGAATAACCTGCCGGAACAATAAATCTTCATGAGAGGATTTTTGTTCCTCCGTCTCTCGAAAGAAAAAGCGGCGAGACCTTCTGGAAATAGTACGAAAATTCAGTTTCTTTTACTTCGCTAAAGTTCTGTAGGCAAATATTCAGGCTCCTTGGGAGAAAACAGTGGATCTTTGTCAAACCAGAGCACCGCTCATAGGATTCCAAGTCGTATGGTGAAAGCGCCGATGACAGATCGTCCACAATAGATTCCCCAAAGTATTTGTCGATCTCAAGCAGAAAACGCGACGAAATACATATCCAAGAGCCGTGTGGATGCTTATTTCGCACACGGGCGATTTCATTTGACGATTATCCACAAGATCCCGGCGCGTTTAGTGCGACGAGAAGTCCCGACAAACGCAGTGCGCTCCGCTCCTCTCCGACCTGCTCTCCGTGCGCAACAGAGAGAGAGACTGGGCTGCGCTGCGCGTCAGCCAGGGTGTGTGTGTGAGTGACTGTGTGTGTGAGAGAGAGGCTGTGTGTGTGTGAGGCTGTGTGTGTGTGGCAGCAGCTGTTGAAAATGAGGACAGGACGAGACCAGAGCAATCAATGTACGAGGGCTTGATCTGATTTGTTAACACTATTCCCAATAATGGACCCAGGATTTTTTTCTACCCCTTTGTACTCTTTAATTTATTTCATTTAATTCATTTTGCTATTCTGAACTGGATTTCCACAAGAGTGTTTTCTTTGTATATCACCATTTTACATGGATTAAATAAAGCAAGAAACATATTTCTATACTGCGTGTTTCATACAGCACTGTGTGCATGCATGTAGTACATGTGCAATGCAGCACTGTGTGTTCAATAATAGAGCTGAAGATGTGTTTCTATGGCCCGATTGAAGTAGTTTCATTAAACCTCTCAGAAATGATTTGTGCAATAGCCCATGCTTTCTGATCTTATTAATGAGCCTAATTCATAATACATCATAGAGCAGTTTTCGCTCTATATCACACTCATTGTATCAGGACAGGATCTATAAACAGAAAAGACTAATATGTTTCTTTCCACATTTATTTCAGTTCATTTTCAATATTCTAATTCATAAATACTATCACCAGCTGGATATAGTGATTCATACTCTTCAGCCATGCATACAGAAATGTAAAGTGGGCAAAAATCTAGAATCCCCCCCATTGACCCCTCCAGTCTGCAGCGATTCCCTAAAACCCTCGGTAGCCTGGGGAGTATGGATTGGCATCAGTCCTGACCGAGCAAGGCTATCCATCTGCTCCTTTTCCACAGTGAAGATGTTATTCTTAAAATGTACTTTAGAGGAGAACTCTCGGAGGCTAAAGAGGAGGAGGATAGAGCTTTGACGTCTCCTACAAAGTTAGCCCTGTGGTTATCCTGTTCACTCTTATGACCTGCTTAACTTAGCCATGATTGAAGTCAGGTTGAAAGAGGCTTATGCTTGCAAAATGCCAAGGCAGAGTAAGGGGCTCCTTTACAACTCCACCTCCCTGTGGAATTTTCTGGAGACAAGTAGAAGATTGGTGTTTACTTTCTGCCATGCTGTGTTATACTCTACAGATACCCCTGAGAGAATGGCAGCTCTGTTGTGAAACAAAACCTTTATTTTTTTATTTTTTTTTTTATTTTTTTTTATAAAGAATGATAAATACAGTATTGTGGATGGATAAATAATACACAACAATACCCACCCCAAACTGGGCATCTACACATTTTGCCTGTAGGTTAGGCACTGTCTCGCATGCAACAACAATAAGAGTTATGGCCTACTCTGCGGGTTTGTGTCAGGAATGCAAGACTTGTAATTATTTCCCAGCTGACTGTGATTAAGGGTCATCCCCAAGCCTACAGACTTCCCTTAAAAACATAGGGCATTACACATACAGAGACACACAAACACATCAACACACACAAACACACAGGTCAGAGTAAAAGACGCAGGAGCATTGGGAATTCAACAGGGAAAAAGTTAGACGCCACTAAATTGGACTGATCAATCGAGCAATTGGCTGTGATTCTGTTTATCCCAAAAAATCACAGCTTACCAAAAACAGCTGTAAGGAGCCAGCGACCAAAAAAGGGAGAACATACATGACGCTAAACCTGGGAAAAATTCCAGGACGACGTATGGAACAGAAAAGCAGATGTTGGACCAGCGGGGCATCCTGGGAAACTGGCCTCCTTGATGCAAGAAAAGGAAACAATAGATGTTTAAGCTATAAAGGCATCATCACCCCTAAGAGTCACATTGGATCTGCTTTCACCCCATTTCTCTTCCACACCAATAAAGAAAAACTGGAATGAAACACTGGGTTTTGGTGTGCTGTTGCTGTTTTGCAAAGACAGTCTTTTCCTTTCAAGGAACACTCCTACAACTAGCAATCAAAAAAGAGAAAATGTGCCTCAGTGCTTCCAATTGTGTCTTACTTCCTGTTAACTGCAGATCAGTCACAGATTTACATCCAAAGGCCAAGACACACCGACAGCAAATGACCATTTACTGTGTATGTTCTGCACATGTGTAAGAGGAAATAACTCTCCACAGCTGTAGGCAGTGGCAGTCTGTATTCGTCATTCAAATGGAAAACCAGAAGACAAGACACTAGTTAGCCAGTCAGCACGCTAACAACACAACCCAATGTTATAAGAACAAATGATAGTTACCATGCTCAAGCATACAATAACGAATAATTCCGTATTGTTTCTGCTACAGAGGTCATCGGATTAAAAAAATGAATCTTAACTTATAAAACAAGTTTGTTTGGATCTTACGTCCTCTTCACTTTAGTCATTTGTTTGCTTTCCTCACTGAGCTTAACTGCCAATCAGAGTGATTTCATCCACCGACGGGTTCCTCTGTCACTGATGCCAATTCAACCTGCTGAATCAGCCATAAAAAAAGCTGACAAGGGACGACTAGCGCCAACTGTGCAGGGCACACTGCAAAAACTAGGGCCGTCAGACGCTCAGCCACGGCCCAACATTGACCAACGTCCGACCATTGGTTTGGTTTGTCAGGACCCTAAGATTAACTGGGGTTTTGCTATGTTTTAACGCTTAACACAACTGTAAAATTGGTGTGTACCAATGATGCGGCATGCAGGAACTAAGGCCAGTAAATAGTTCCGATGTGTAAACTAACGGCTCTTTAAACTACAGTTTCTAGTCCCCCATTTTAATGCTTCTACAACAGAGACAACACGTTGTACATATCACAGTTTTAAGATATTGGAAGACACCATTGATGCATCTTATAATTTCTGATTGAGAGCAAACCCAATAGGCACATTTCCTTTCACAGTACCTCTTAAATGTTTTTGAGGCAGTGGAGATGGACTAGTAGGACTTGAGCAAGGACTTAAGCCAGTGAGGCCACATATAGCTCCCAAGGTAGGGGTCTAACCACTACATCCCCCCCTGGGAAAAAGGTTGGGTGTATTTTCTGTCCTTCAGCACTTTAACAGCCAGCTTTCGGCTTCACATCCATTCAGTGGTGGGCCGCTAATGCTGCCAGCTTCAGCCAGGAGAACAGTTAATCTCAGGTAAGCCAGCACTGACTGAGTGGATCTACAGGCCTGGTCCAAATATCTGCCTTGTGGAAATAGCATCTGGCATACAATACCGTACTCCTCCTCCTCAACAGCTTGCTAAAATAGGTGCATGTACAGTAAAAGCTGTTGTGTAAAGAGGAGGCATAAATATTTTGGTTTCAGATGTTGACAGGAAGTGTTAATATCAACCACAATGAGCACATTTACTAGGAAGTTATTAGCCAATTATTTCTTGGAGGATGGTATTTTGCTGCTAACAGCTCTTCGCCATGTTTCTGAAATAGATACTTTATTAAGAGCAAATATCCTTTAAAGTGAAATATATCAAAGCCTGAGGGCAGATAAATACAAATTGGCTTAGTAGCTGATTTCCAAATTAGAGGTAACAGGAATTTAGTGTATGCTTTAATGAAGCTCAAAGTGCTCATGTTTCAAGATATCGTTTTAAAGGGATGGAGTCACAATCATGGAGCATTTACTCAATTGACACATGTCTCATAACATAGCATCTATAGGCTCAGCTAACCAGGGCAATAAAATAAAACTTTATTATTCAATTAAACAGCAGCATCAGGCAGTTCGTCTAACTAGAGTTGGGAAATGACACTGTAAGTTTGAATCCCTGCTATCTCTACTCTGAATCCTCGCCATTACTAGTAATGATGGTGGAGTGGCACAACATAGGCTGTCACCACCAGAAACGGAACACAGTCATGTTTTATTCCATTTTATTTCTGCAGCTGTACATTGTAATTTCTATCTGGAGAGAGCCTTGCAGAATCCATGATTTATTCATTACGGGGGCTCGAGTAGCATAGACCAACGATGTGAGAATGAGCACCTTATTCAATGACTCCCATCTTTCAATACGGACAACATTTCTAGGTCATCCATTTGGAGCACCGGCGTACTCCAGAATACAAGTAGTGCTACTGAGAACAGAGGCCAGAGGATGTCAGACACTTTGAAGGACTCTCAAGAGACCCAACTAAAAGTAAAGGACTTTACGGTAATAGAGGAGCTCTAGAGATGTGCAAGTGTCCGAACAAGTTACAGAAACAAAATACTCTGTAGGAATATATGTAGAAACGAATTCCAGTAATGGGTTTTCACTTAAATGCAGTGTGCAACTCTCTGAAATCATAATCCTGAATCTATTCTATGTGCAGGGCTTGTCAGGCAGCTCGTTTTTAACCGTCTTGAAAGTTGTGCTCATCAAAGCCCTCATGGCAAATGTTTCTGGAGGTTCCTGTTCGACATGAAAAGTCGTCCTGATTGATCGAGGCGATGTAGAACAAAAAGCGCCCTCCGCCAGGCACATTAAAAATGAATTTTCTCTGGGATTCAAAGGGCTGCGCTGCTAGGGCAGAGGGAGATGAGAGCTGGTAACTCTGCTAGTTTGCCTCAGGTGCCCCTCTAGCAGCTAGTCCCAGCTGATCCATCCATCAGCCTTCAAGCCCACAGAGGTGAGTGACTGTTTGAAGGCTCTGCCGGCTACCTTATCCTGAGGCTTAACAATCCAATATTGGTTGTTGCCGAAGATAATTACTCTCCATTGATGGTAGAATACCCAGGGCTAGCTGCAGCCATTTGCATTGCCCAACACCACAGATCGATCAGGGAGGAAAAGCAGTTGGGGGCTGATAACAGTGTTGCGTTAGACTAGCGTTTCGAGAAGGGATGTTATGCTCTCTCTGGCTTTTATTCTACTATACCCCCACCCTCTCGGCCTTCCTCCCACTCCCTCCTCATTCAATGAACAAGGTAAAGAATGGCTCCCACTGATAGAATCAGCAAGGACATTGCTGTCTTTATTCTCCCTCCAAAAGCATGCACATGTCACCTTGACATTCTTTATCTTCTTCACAGTGCTGGCAGGAGAAAATGTGCAAACTAGATCCTGCATTTGATACACGATTGTTTATGGACCCACAGCTTTCATTTTCCATCCTCCTGAGCTGTTTGGCAGATTGACGGAAGCAAAAACTACACTTTGCCGCTCTTGTCTAGAAAACATGAAAACAGAAGGCGCAGCCTTGTGTGGTCTTGTTGCTGATTTGTCTCCACCAGGGTATAATTTACACTGAGAAAAGAAGATGGAAATTGGAGAAGTGAGATTAGCAAGTAATTTATGGGCACTTAGCGGGGTGCCTGCAATAACAACCTCTGATATGCTTCACTGCAGTGTTGCATTCTGAGAGGACAGCCATGTCACTTGCTCCAGAGTTATAGAGCACCATATACAGGACAACCAAACCCCACCAAATTATGCGTGAAGACTGAAAGTGTTCGCAATAATCAGAGCTATCTCACTGCTTGGGATGTGAAACGGAAAATGAAAAACAAGTGGTGTCATTTTCCCTTGTAATAAAATTTCCATTCCTTTAACAAGATAAAAGTGAATTGTGCTCTGACTCAGAAAGTGTGAAAGACGTTTGGAGATGAATTTTTCATGCACATTGATAATTTAATACAGACTGGCACCAGTTTATTAACATTCTATGACTTCTCTTGCTCTCTGAGAATAATAACCATATAGTCTGTGGCACTTTGGAGGGAACCGCCGTTCCTCCCTGATCAGGTGGTCAAAGGTTGTTGCTGTCAAATATAATACTAAATGTGTGAAGGGGGCTGCAGGTGAATCTGATTTCATAAGAACTTTAGCAAAGGCATGAATTATAACAGCACAAAATTCACATGAAAAGAAGGAAAAATTGTCTTCATTGTCTGAACTCCCATTACAGAATATCAACAAGCTCTTGACCACATGGCAACGCACAGAAAATAAATTATAAAGCGATACTGAGCTGGCGGAGAATAATGTCTGAGCCGATGGAGGACTCTTAAAAGGCGATAAGACAAAGTGAGGTGAGCACTGGTCTTCAGGTTCTAACCAATGTGCATGGCCAGGGAAACATTTTTTTAATAGATGTCTGACATTCACAGCCAAGTCTCAGAGATAACAGACACTATCGAAGATAAGTATTTATACTCTGAGTTCCTCTAATATCAGAAAACAGATAACCGAGAGCAAACAAAAACTCTGCAGTAGTTCAGGTACAACAACGGTTAAAGACATAAGGAGGAGAAAATGACAGAATATTTGTTACCATGAGAAACACAGAGCTGCCGGCAGAGACTAGAGTGAGATTAAATATAAGGTTACCAGAGCAAAGACCTAATCCATTCAGAGACAAATGCAGGGTCTCTGAAGCACATTTGTTGTGCGGCCTGAGGTTTAACAACTGGCATTATAACTCCATTTCTCATCATTACCTCCCTGTACTATAGCACTGCAGAGATAGGGTCAGCCAGGGAAAAGAGCAGAGAGAGTGGGAGCAAGAAGGAGCGTGGATAACAGAGATGACGAAAACCACAGAGGACATACAGTATATACTGTATAAAGTCCAGTATATATTTCCTGCAAATTCCAATTTCAGTTTTTGATTGTATATGTGCAACATTGTGAATGTCCTCATATATTACAAAAAAAAACCACACACAAAAAATGGATCAGTGTGTGTGCATGATTGCGCATGCTGGAGCACAGTTGTGCACATGCGACGTCTCCACGGTCACCATATGCCGCCGCATTTCTCGGCGGAGGATTGAATGTGGGCACAAGTGCTCCCAGCAGTAAGTCAGCGTAGTGTCAGATATGGAAATCCACCAGCATTCATGAATGATACAAGGCCTGCTCTTTAGCCCCACACGTCAAAGGATTTGCCAGGGTGGATGAGGCAGATGCTTTGACAGATTTAAGGGAGCTGGGGGAGGTTCTTTTGGCTTCCCAGTGCGTTGCACACTAACTCTCTAGTGTTACAGAAGTGTATAATAAGACCCCTTGAGGAAAAGTGTTAGGGAAAAAAAGAAGCACCCAGGCTTAAAAAAGGACAAAAACAACAAAATCTGATTGCATTCAAGGCCTTATTAACATATCCTTTCACCAGCAGAGGATGCCACTGGTTTTAATTCAGTAAGACACAGCTGCTGGGGCCCCGCAATTTCTATTTTGACTCTATGATTTAATCAATTATGGCTCTAAAACTATGGCTTAATTAACTCCATGCACAGGCGGCTGCTTTTCACAGGAGCCATTCAGGAAAACAGGGAAACAAAATGGCTGCCGGCTTCCCTCATGCTCAAAATAGAGGCTAAGATGGTGGTGGGTAGATTAACTATGCCCTGTGCAGTTTATTGATTCACCGTTTTGTCTCATAGGAGATGTGGAACAGGAACATTGTGCTCTTCATTCTGTGTATAGCACATTCCTTCCTCAAA
Source organism: Epinephelus awoara (assembly GCA_035609425.1). Lineage (NCBI taxonomy): Eukaryota > Metazoa > Chordata > Actinopteri > Perciformes > Serranidae > Epinephelus > Epinephelus awoara. The sequence goes on from CM069302.1 coordinate 33,060,400, forward strand.
AAAAAAAAAAAGAAAAAATGCTGCAGCTTTCTGTGGATAGCTGTGACCTTGGCCCATTTTCAGATATCTAGAGGAGTGTTTCTACTAAAGACGGATGGTTGATAACGTTAGCGAGTCTTATAAAGTGATTACAAAATGTTGTTTTCAACTTATTATACTGCTTATGGATTGATGCCCAATTATACCCTTTCAATGACTTCCTCATGATAGAAGCCATGAAGCTGCCTAAATGTGGCACACACAACACAAAAAGAGGCTGAGTAATCTAATATTAACTCGAGTCAGGGCAGGCAGCAAGCCTCCATCAAATAGGAAAATGGTCAAAAAAGTCCCCGTTGCAAAACACAAATCAACAAGTAAATGAGCTTAAATTGAGTTAGGAATATCACATTATCATCCAAAATAAAATGTCCAACAGTAGATTTTAAATTGAATTATGGACCAAGACGCCAGCTGTTTACACTGATCTTTTCCCTGACCTGGTGGCAGATTTCATAGTTGCTCAAAACTCCAGTCTACTTGGAAAACTAAAGATAAACAAACCACAAGTCAGCTAATTGCAGTCAGGTGAACTGAGGATCCAAACACAGCCAAACCAAGACCCGAAGATGGAACCAATGTAAAAACTTCAAAGAGGCCAGGCAGGAATATAGGGGCCATTTTACAAGCAATGAGTGTGTGACACCACACATGTTAACTTTTTCCACTTCAATCAACCAAAAAATCAAGCTTGTGAATCCCGCTTTTCATCATGCCACTCTTCATACACTACCCTTGTTGTGCTCTTGTTCGGCATTTCACTGAAGAATACTCCCTTTATACTGTGAGCATAAGGAGCCCTCTGGAATATCATCGCCAGCTAATGACAAATTAATGATGAAGAGACCAAGAAAATTACTGAAATTAGATTTCAACCGTTTACAGCACATCAACAGAAAATTGTCTTTATTCAATCAAATCTCATTATTATATAAAATAGAGTCCAACTAAGGCCATGCTTCAGACCACGTTGCTGCTCAGTAACACTGAGTTTGTATGTGGGGACTTTGGGAAGTAACAGCAAGACAAGAAACACATTTTACTGCTAAACCTCAGCCAGTGTGGAAACGGCAAATGAGTTAAGACATTAACACCAGTCAGATGGTTTCCATTTTAGCCCATAATTGTGTGTGTCAGTGGTAAATCCCATATTCTTAGCCAGAAGACCCCTGCCCTCCAAACTAATGGCTTCCACATCAGAGGTTAAGGTTCTCAACCTGAATATCTTAACCTATAAAGAACCTTAGGAGGAAATGTCTTCTCAGCAGTTCTTGGTAAAAGCCCATTTTCTCTCCAGACTCTTGTACCCACCCCCACTCCCCCAAATTGATAAGTTTTAATTCATTTTGATGAAGATGTCTGCTAATCTGCGGGGCCTTTGTGCATGTAATATGGATTAGGCACTTTAGCTCAGGGAGCTCAGTCATGATGCCAGAAAAGCCTCTTTGCACCACAGCTCCCTCATTCATCTGGCCACAGGCCTACTATGACTTCTAACCCTGTCCTCCCTCGGGACATACCCCGTGCGACCACTCCTTCCATTCCCCCAAGTGAGCTGCCCTTGCCCTCCTCATACTGCCCAGCGGGAATGAGGGGGGGTTGATAGAAGACTGGTGCAAGGGCAAGGGCCTTCCTCGCTAATTACACCAATACAGCTCCAGAGACAGAAGCCGAGAGCCTTTGACATCAGTTTCATATTGGTCTTTTGTTCCTTTGTTCCATTGTGCCTTTGTAGACCGGCTGCAGGGGTGTCGATCATAACTTCCTGCTTGCCCTCACTCCATGCACTGAAAAGTGACTAGGCGCATAAAGCCGAGCGTTTTCAAACTCAAAGAATTCCACTGTGTTTGGTGTTCAAACATAAAATGAATGTAATTTATTTGAGCTTATTATTTCCTCTCCCTCACACATAGACAGAGCACGATAATGCAGCTCTGTCCAGTGAGACTTTCCACTTAACAGGTTATCTAAATTCAATAAAAACAGAAATCCCCAAACTAAGTGCATGCATGCTGTGCTGCATTAGAGAGCAGTGATGCGCACAAAGAATAGATCACTCAAATCACGGAGAAAAAAAAGAAGAAAAACCTAACCACAGCCTTAAAAGTGCAAAATCTTTGGTTGGACTTGTGGGAGTATTTAAGAGTGCCAGCTGGGATGTACTTTCTCCTCCAACTTAAAGCTCTTAACTATTCTCTGCCTGAAAGCCTGTGTAATTTGAGGAAGGCTTTTAAATTCCTCGGATTCTTGCAATGGCTTGATTTATTACACAAAACCTTCAAATATTAGGGTGTGTCATGGCTCATTGTGAGATCTCTATCAGGGAAGCATTTTGGTTTGCAAATATATTCTGATTAGTAAAATCACTTTAACCATACAGACAGCGCACTTATTATAGCCTGCAGATGTTCACAGAGGTGAGCTGTTTACTGCCTCAAAAGTCTACAAAATCTGGACTTCCTCCCCTCTAACAGTATGTATTTCAGCAATAAAAAGGGTTGTTTATATAGCAATCAAGCCACGAGCTGGAAAGCAGGGGAAAGATTGCAGAAGGGGGAAGGAAAAAAAAATGAACACAAAACCACTCGATCCCTCTTTAATAGAAAGCAGAGCGATGGCAGCTGACTGGGGTTCCATCGTAAAGACAAACAAGCATTAACTGGGATGTTTTAAAGGCAACAACAGAGGGTTTTTATTTAATGTCTTAAAGCTTTAATTGGCGCCTCTGTTATTTCCTCTTCAAGGGACTGAGGGTAACAGTAAACCCAGTGTCAAGGAGGAGGGCCTCACTGGCTGTGGCGACCCAGCAACTGGCTGCCCTCACTGGGCCTCTACATCTGTGATCTTTACCAATTGAGCTCAAGAGGCTACGCTCCCCTGGCCCCCAGCTGCCAACAAGGCAGGCCTCTCAGCGAGGGCCTGGGAGCCTAATCGGCCTGGAAGGGTCCTGTCAACCACTCAGCCTCAGGGTCACATATGGAAGTGACTAGAGCTGTTCTAAGTCACCTGGGGATATTCATAAATCTCTAGACTGTTTCCTTAAGCTAATAATTGAGGAGAGCCACCTCTTCCCCTGCGAGTTGTGTCTGGCGATATTATGGCTCCAATTTTGCACTTTCCACTTGCTGTCTCTCTCTTTCCGCTAAACAGGAAGTAGGTATCTAATGTAACAGCGGTAACTAAATTGCTCTCTAAACAGCCCCAGGTTTAGGTCCCCCGGAGATTTCAATTTTGAGCTGTAGGGGAAAGGTAGCTATTGACTTCCAGAAAGCGTAGACCACCATCTCATGCAGAGGTTCAAAGATGGATGTCAAAGCAAAGCTACTACTCCCAGGCTCTGGCTTGGTGCATCACAAAAACATTTCAGTCAATGAACTTTATGGACACTAACTGTGTGTCTCTCTCTCTTGCATATCTTCCCCTGTTTTAATGTGCTGAGGGTGGGATCCAGTAGACAGACCGTGGAGCCAGTAAATCTGATACTCTCCTCGAGGAGAACAAGTGCTCCTTTATGCGAACGGTTTACAGCTCCATATGTATTTTCGATTCAGATTTATTTAGTGAGGGGCTCGGTAAGACCCCTGAGGGATCCATAAGCCTTAGTGCTCCATCTCCACCTCTCTTGTTAGATTTACGTCCTACAACAACACAAACAAAACTCTTGTTTCTCCCCCAGGAGCCCAGCTGTGAATCAGAGCAGCTTCTATCTGAGCTAAACACGCAAAACAGGAAGAGAGAGAGAGAGAGAAAGACAAAATCTAGCTACATTCACACTGTCTGGGTGAAACAAAGTAGGATTAGTGACAAGAGCTGGAAAACTGCGAAATGCGGAGATAGCTTTATGGTGGTGACACATGCTAGCCAGTCCATAATCATTTTGAGAGGAGACACAATTGAGGAGGTTTGGCCAAGTGAGGCTAAGTGGGATTGATGGAGCAAAGCTCAGGCACTTGCCCAGACTGAAGACACATTGAGGTCTACGGTGAATACTGAGCTCCAGCCCAGGCTCACATACAACATGATCTGGGCTTTACACAGTCAAAGCCCTCCATCCTTCCTTGCATTGTCTTGTCTGACATGTTGAAGGATGTGAGGGAGTCGGGTGCAGACAAAGGCCTCTCCCGGCTGGCCCATTAGCCGGAGAGAGCGATGTCCAGAGCATTGGAGCATGTCCCCTGCTCTCGGGTGGGGGCTGTTTTATTAATGAGCCAATCGAATGAGTGCAGGCTGGGGGCTGGTCACTGCTGACTGTAGGAAGCACCTTGGGCGGCCAGCCTGGTGAGTGAGTGTGGCCGGGAGTCAGAGGACCGATCCCTGCAGGGGCCCCAGCCAGTAATGTACTCCCTGGTGGGCCTCGGTGGAGGCACATTTGACAAATGGACTCCTTTAGCAGAGCTGTGCCGGGGGGATCTGGGCTCTGGTGTTGGCTCATGGCTGGTTTACCTGCCCACCGCCATGCTCGCTTCTTCATCTGCACTGCCTCCCCTGAGCTCAGACAGCTACTGACTGATAATGAGGCCATGTACACATGAATGGATGGGCCAGGCTACCAAAGACACACAAACGTGCAAGCACACATACATACACACAGACACTGAGCCTGACTGTGCTGAGACAGGCAGGGCTGGTGGGCTTACAGTATGTTGTTAGTAGCATTGTGTAAGCTGGAAGTGCTGTTATGATGTCTGTGATGGATTACAGTGGAAAACTGGCAAAGAAAACCCTGCACTATCTTTGGAAAAATAGGGTAACAAAAAGAGCTTAACATAATATACAGCCATTAGTATTGGTCATTAGTCATTATTTGGAAAAATGTTTGATTAGGCAAAATAGCTTACTAATAACAACAATTTACAATGATTTGATTTGGCTTTTTGAAAACACACAAGATTTTGTTTTGATAGTTAATTTACTCCTAAATTCCACGTGTCATGTCTAAATCAGAGACAGGAAGTCAGCGCTTTGGCATTTGCGACACACTCCCTTTCCACAGATTAAACTTTTGTTGACATTTATCTAGCACAAAAAAATCAAATCTTTAACGGACTTTCTTTTTTTTTGGGCAAACAATCTCTTGTTTTCTGGCACAGTGGCAGATGCTGAGGTGGGAGACAAGCGTTGCGACAGATCTGGATGTGTGTAAACAAGGAGCTGAGTGCATTTGTGTTTTCTTCATGCGGTGCAGGATTGTGACAAATTCCAGAGCAAGTCTCTAGTGAGTCCCACTGCTTTGGTGTCAGCACCGAGCGGCTGTCTGCGCGTGATGGAGCCGAGAAGCGCTGAGCACCGAGGCCTCCCTTGGGATGTGTGCCGAACAAGATGTCGCCTGTCAAGCGGGGAACATTTGAAAATAAATAACATCAATGATGATTTCAGTTTACTTGTCACGAGCGTGTGCGCTTTGAGAAGTGATGCCATCACTCTGCCGGGGATGCAATCGCTCCTTTCCCCCCCCTCCCCCTCTTCTGAGACAGGCCTCGGCTGCCAGACGCACTCCATTTCCTATTCAGATTCAACATCAATCTGTTGTAGGCTCCAGATATCAGTCCTAACAAGCTGCACAGTGAGATGTGTGCAGTGATCATTCATTAGAGCCACAATAATAACAATGGTGGATTACTCAGTAGCCCCTCTCTAAATCTTTCAACATATCTGCTTTCAAGGGGCAAAGAAGGTTACACTACCTTGGATGACCTGGACACAAACAGTAGAATTATGAGTATGTGTGCTCTATTACACACTATTAGAACAAAGCATTTTCCATTACCTGTGCCAATATGAATGGCTTTATGCATTTTGGGAATTCATATCCCTCTAATCTGTGTTATATTGAATTGTTAAGGAAAATTTATAGTCCCAATGTAGCCATCTAAAATGTCAAATGACAAGACCAATAATTGCAGTCTGATTCCAGAACAATTCCAAGGAGAATTTATTAGCCTTGACTGGAACTTAGTTTGTTCTATAACTCAAAGCAAAAGGACAGGTGAGACCATTCATCAGATATCCGAGCGTGTGTGTGTATGTGCATGCATGCCTATGCACTCATTTGGCCTCAGCACATTGGAACGAAGCCCAGCAGGGGAGCCTGAACCGATTGGAGTCTCAAAAAAGACCAAAGAGCACTTGTAACACAAAGAGTTTCATCTCAGCTCCTTAAGGAGAACCATCTGTTGTGAGGCAGCCTTTCTCTCGCTCTCTCTCTCTGCAGCTCTACAGTCGATCGTAGGTCAAGAGCAGGAAAACAAATGTGCACTGTGCACATGTGTCTGTCTGTCTGCCATTCCTCCAGCCAGAGATTACATATCAGAATGTTCTTTTGGCAGCGCCGCAGAAGAGAGAGGGGGAGAAAAAAGGTCCCCGAGGTATGGAGGAAAGATCTGACTTCCTTAGAAAGGCATCATAAATTGTTTGCAGAGTGTTCATCTCTTGAAGACTGGGGCTCATCTCAAGTGGATGGTGGATGACTGCAAGGAGGGGAGGTGTTGGAGAAAATGCAGAGGGACTGGATGAGGTGAAGGAAAATGTGGGGAACTGAACGATGGGGAGTTTAAGCATCTGGGCTTGGCGGTCATGTAGAGGGGACGTCTGAACACGCTTGTTCCAGCCTCCTTCTAGATGTTTGGAGGCATGACCTGCACTGTCAAGGCCAGCGATCCCACCTGTCCATGACAACTCTGGCAACACACACAGCAACTGACAGGGAGCACGCACATGCATTTCTACCTGTCAACATGTAAGTGTGTGCCATGGTCTCTCATCACCCCACAACCCCATCCACGTCATCCTATTTCCTAGCTGGCCTGCACAAAGTGAATCAACCTCTTGCTGTGCACCTCAGAGCCACAGGCCTCTAATGCATCCACGTGTTTCCCTCTCACTCAGCACATACAGTGTCTGCCTTTGATTTGAGGCTGGTCTGAGGGCCGATCGATCACAGTTTAAAGGCCCCTAATCAGGAACAGGAAGGAGGGACGAATAAAATCATACATCATGGCTCTTTGGCTGCTGGCCTCCTGCTATTCCCTTTGCCGTGCTTTCTTTCTCTTTCTCCTGTCAATCTCATGACTGCGTTTGATGTCTAGAAACAACCAGAAGAGCCCAGAGCAACTCTTTGCATTTAGGGAGAAGAGATTGGGGTCAAAACAAAGCACCCACGACTAGGGCTGGTTGTCAGTACTTCTTACTTTTAATGTATCAACCAAAATAACCCAGAACCAAGTATTATTTAAACTTCTCCAGTCAAACGATACCTGCATTTTAACCGTTTTGTGCCCAGATCTAGAAAAAAATACTTATTGTGTAGTTTTCATCACATCAATCACCACAAGCGTTCTTCGATTTAATGAGACGTGTGCTTGGCACACTACCGCAGCAGCTATAACCCATACAGTCTGTGGTGTGGTGTGGTAAAGTTGAGCACGGTACATTTGACAGAGTTGGTAGTTCAGCATGTCAAGATGCCGCCAAAAGGTTCGAAAGTACGGCTATACCACAGCCTTGTTGTGTATGGTGGCATTTTACACAACTGAATGCTTCCATTCACGTGATGGGTATTGAATGAAGTACTGCAGAAAAACAAAGTTATTAAGGAATCACGTAATGGCTCATTTGTACTCAACGTTATGTAGATGGACACAGATGAATCCCTCTGCCTGTAGGCTGCGTTCATTTTGTCCGTATTTGTGCACATTTTCTGAAAGCTAACAGATGCGGACATAATTGCCTAAAGCCAACAGAGATCATGGGGGCGGTGTAGCGCAGTTCAAGCAAGATGCGACCGTAGACAAAGTAGGGCTGGGCGATAAATCGATTTTATCGATTAATTCAAATTTGTAGTTTAGGCCGATTTGTTTTAGTGAAAATCGAGTTTCTATTTAAATTCCGCCACCGCACCTCCATGCTGGGCTCCCGTAGTTCAGAGTGGGCTCCCCACTCCCCCCGTGCGCTTGGCAACATGGCAGTGAGCGGGGAAGAACTCGTTCTCAAGAAAGGGAACGAGTTCTTCAGCGCTTTTGTGTGCACACATGTGTCTATGTTCGTGTGTGTGTGCGCGCATCAGGGCCGAACTCCGCCGTGAGAGCAGAGCACAGAGAGCAGAGGAGGATTTTAGACGCGCACCGTGTAGGGACATAAATGACATGCCGTTGTGTAAATAAGTGTTACCAACGGCAACCTGGCAGACCCCCGAACCATAGTAAACCATAAACCATAGTAAAGGGACCTCTGAAGACCATTAGCTCCTTTAGCTTGTGTTAGCTCGCTGTGGCAACAACACATAAACAACGGGACTTCGTCTGCGTTAAAGAACGGCACTTTATTTTCAGCACTGCAGGGATGATGCACAGCCTCAGTGTCTGACTTTTACACAGAGGGAAATAACTCAAAAACAGCATGCTGAACTGCGTAGGCTTCTTCACTGTGGCTGCTCGATGTAAACAACATAGCACATGCCTCACTTTCTTCCTGGGGCGCATCCGTCTGAAGTCACACACCACACCCGGCGCGCTAACGTCTCATACCTCCTACATCAACTACACACATATACACACACACAAGCCACACACATCAGGCTCAGCCTGTAACATAAGGCTATTTAGTTTGTTTAATGAAAGGACAAGGTATAGACCTGTTCTATAGGAAAGGTAACCTTAAATGACTTCTGTTGTGATCCAATATGATGGTAGGGGAAACACTGCCGTATGATAAGACAGGGGTCCGGTGGAAAGCGATCACAGATGCAGTCGCCATGTATATTGCTGGAGATATGGTGCCTATATATAGTCTACCGTGGAAAAGCTGGGGATTATTCACATGCTGAAAGTCTTGGACCCCAGGTATGTGCTACTAGGCCGCAAATATTATTTTTTTTAACTAGGAGGGAAAAAATCGATTTAAATCGTGAATTGGATTTTTTGTGAAAAAATCAGAGATTTTTTTTTTTTAGGCCATATCACCCAGCCCTAAGACAAAGACATTTTTAAATGGCAGAATGGAATGAATATAGTAAAAATAATTCTCCATCTACATGTTGCAATGTATTTAATGGCTTCACAGACCACTGCCGTCCACAACACTGCCGTCATTAAAAGGTTAATTATTATGACCTCCTCCACCCTCGCCATGTTTGTTGTCCGGAAAAACTTTTGACTCTGCCCTCTGTTGCCATCTGTTGAATGTATCTATGCCAACATAAGGATGCATTAAAGTATGAGGGCAGTGACGGTCATAATGTTTGTAATGAATGCATCTATTTCTGTTTGTAAAGGGAGTATAAATGAGCCTTAAGGGCACTGGTATTTGTACTGATATCATAAATAGTACCCAGCCCCATCCATGACCCACAAAAAAGCCCAAGGCACAAAATAAAAAGCAAGAAAGGATGGATGAGAGAAAAATGTACAAATGCTTCTCATGCAAATGATAGTAGTCAAAACAATATAACACAAATATGTCGCCTTGTTTTGACCTACTGTTGTTCTGTTTTCGGGAGAACCACTGTCCTTTTCAGGATACTTGAAAACAGCAGTGACATTTATCCTTTTAGGTTTTATCAGCCAGATGACTGGTGTCTAAGATAAATGGAGAAAGACTGATCTCTGTAATGTAACATAACGTGTGCTTCCCCAATGAAGCTCACCTTAAAGAGGTGGAGCAAAATCCATGACAAGCAGAGGGGCTTAAGATGTCGGTGACCAAAAGAAGAAAGGGATAAACAGAGGGAAAGAGGGAGTGAGAGGAATAAAAGAAAAGAATAGCATTGAGTATGTGGAGCAGAAATCCAGAAGCCCTCCTGTCATTTGTGGCCTGGTAGAGCCTTTTATCTATGCCTTCTCAGATGGAGTCATGTCGAGAGTGGAGAGCGGGAAAGAGGGTTAATGAGCAGCATTGACTGCTATCAGCCTCAACAGTGCCCAGGCCCCTGGCCTTTATAAAAGAATCATATCCTTTCACCCTAATTAAAAGGCAATGCTTTTACCTGGAGGGTGACCCCTCTGAACCTGAACCCTCTCTCTCTTTAACAACCAGTCCCCCCTCTCTCCTCACTTTCAATCTGTCTGTCTGGTGATTCCTTTTCCTCTCAGTTCAGATCCCAAGAGAATGGTGGGCTGGAGCTGGTGCCATTTATATTTCTCCAGCAAAAATTAAGGAGCACAGTGGCTGCAAAGAACATGCTTAATAGTCACTGGAAGGCAGAGTAGATCGAGCCTTGAGATATGTCTATCTCAACCCTTCCCCTCTCTTGTCACCAGTCCCACTGCCTGGTTCGATCGTGCTCACCAGTTGTGGGATTAATTGACTCTGTTCTGTGGTCCTGGGGACTCATTGCTAATTTGGAAGGCCGTCCTATTGGATTACCAAAGAGAGCAGGGAAGTCAGGCCTTGTATCCCTGAATTCCCCCTTCACCGTGCTCCGTCTCTCTGTCTCTCCCCCCATCAAAGTGCGATGCAACAAAATAGCCACAGTAGGCATTATTAATGAACTAGAATGGGCGAGGAGGGAGGAGCTCATTTCTTATTTATGAGACGCTAACCAACTGGCAACCTCCCTGACAGTCCTATTAATGATCTTTAGTGGCCCTCAGGCCATTCCATCTCCCTCTCTCTTTCCCACTACCTGTCTCCCGCCCCTGCTCACATCCTGCCAACCCGCCTCCCTCTCTTTGTGAACCCCCCATACTGGCCTTCCTCTCTTACCATGGCAGGATTGAAGCAGGGAGGGGAGTGGAGGGGTGGGGATGGGAGGTGGTGTAGGCCTGTAATTTGTGCAGGGGATTTAGACATTACAGGGGAAAAAAGGGCTCTCCTGGGACCAGGCAGTTGATCAGCCGTGGCCCCGGTGGAGCAAGCCAGACAAATAACAAATGACAGCTCTGTGATTAAATCAAACCTTCTACTTTAAGTGTTGAAGTATCTGCCTGTCACTAACAATCTAGGGCTTGTTAAAGCTCCCATCCCCTCCTCCCCCACTTAAGAGCCCTGCCTCCCTCCTGCCGTGGAGTCCCATCAAGCTCCCATCCCCTCCTCATCCTCAAGACTACCCCCCCTTACCTTCCTCTACCCCCAAAACACATCAATCAAACAGCTCCCTCTGGACACCCTCCCACCTCCTCCCTTCGTACTCCTGGCTAGCCATCTACTCTCAGGAGAATGTATAAAGTGACACACACACACACACACACACACACACACACACACACACACACACACTTCTGTATGTGAAAAAATCTCCACATACCCATAAAAGAAGTGGTCTCGCATAATGTTTAGAAATTCATGCAAAATGGATACGACGGCTAATGCAGTGGAATAAAATAATGGAATTATCACTATATATTTGAAGCAGTAAGGCTGTACTGTGCCATTGAGAGCCATATAATGTCAACCAATACAGTATGGTTATAGTTTAATAGCAACATCTTATAGTAGCTCATAATGGCTTTTTTTTATTGACAAAACAACGTGAACAATCAGCGCTCTAAGTGCTCATTAGCGACGACCAGTAAAACAATGCTTGATTTAAAGTCTTTTCCTATAATTATTGGCGTACAATTTAGTAATTTTCAATGATGCTGTACTGTTGAGCTGCTGTACTTTCGGTTCAGGTTTGAACTGAGCTGCGTCCATGATCTTTCTGTTTTTATTCTCCTATATTTTAGTGTCATTTCCCTTGATATTAAAAGGTCTTGCACATGTGTGCCTCAGTACAGAATTTCTTATTTGTCAAAAGTTCAGAAATAGTTGCGTGTTTAGGTTGGAAATGTCACCAATCAATAGCTGTACTATGAGAAAGTGGCAACACAAACAAAAGGTTTATGGAAACCGAGGTTATAATGTTTGATTGGATTGGATGCCATTTACCTTCACTGAATTGCCTCATATTCCACCTGAAAACAGATCATTCATTTTATTATAACAGTAATTATATATTTTAAAGGATATTACATTGGTTGTCAATGGGAAACACTCAACATAAATTGATTCTGGCATAGTTTTTGATATTGTATTGTTGGTTTTTGTCATGGTTCAGGGTCCAAATAAGGTTTTATCCTTTCAAAAATAAAAATCTTAACCAAAGTCAAAGGTACTAATGATTGTGGCAAAATATTACTTTTCAATTTCAAATCACAATACCTTCATATACCCATGTCCAGAGGTGTAATGGCAGTTGATGAACTCCTATATAGATGGGTAGGTTACCGAGGAGGAAGTGGATATATTCTCCTATATATAACAATGGCTTCTTTGGCTGAAGGGTGAGTATACTGTAAACAGCCAGCATACCTGCGTACACCCTCCACTACACCACTGCTCATATCAAATTAACCTTAATGGCAACAGACTAGCTAACATTTTCAGTTGAGTTTAGTTTCCAATCTTCCTGATAAATATGAAAAAAAAAATGTCAGGCTAAATGCTTTTAACTGACCACCTGGACTGAGGAAATGCATAGACAATCAGTTGTACTGCTTTGGCTCTTTCATTGTGCATCCACGTCCTCCACGTTGTTTTACTGCACAACCTGTTGGTGAGTCAAAACAGTCTCTGATGACATTAAAACACTGTGTGACGCTCCACTCTCCTGCACATCTCTGTAGCCTTTTCCAACAACATTAACATCACTATGCCTCACGGCCACAAAAGCTGCCTGCACCAGGGACCAACACGCTGGGAGTCAAACTGGGGCCACTGGGAGGAGGGGTTGGGGCTCCGCAACATTTATGATTTTCATCAGACCCAGCTTTGCCATCACCGCTGCCCTGACTCTATCAGCAGATTTTATTGTCTGCTGGGGTAAATGGAGACAGCATTAACCCCTGTGGTGGACCCATATACCCTTAACAGTGAAGCCAACGGTCCCTGGAATAGCAAACATTTACAACACGTACCATAACCGACTAGAATTAAGGAGGAACAGGCAGAGTTCGGCTAGGGAAGTTAGCTGACCTTATAAAATGTGTGGCTGCTTAGCTGCTCTGCTGCGCGTTGGGCAGGCTATTGATGTCTGAACGGTGACATGATTTAAGGCTAAATTAGTATTCATCACACCAGTCACAAGCCATTAATCTAATATCCCCAACATGAAATGATATGCAAATTGTTGCCCATTGTAATGCTGTACCATGCGTCAGTGCTTCAAAATGGCCACTGCTGCATCTGCATTACAAGTTCTGCACAATGAAAAAATATATGCGCCGTGCCCTGCCTCCGTATAAAACAAAGCTGATCTCAAAACTGTCTGTATTATGTTTGAATTTTATTTGGCAGAGGCTGATATGTTCAACATAAATCGCCAAACTGTATATTATCGCTGTCCAGAAGCATTTGGCAACTGTTTACACATATAGATGGAATGCCAGTTTTAGCTTATACTGTGTATGATGGTCAGACACTGCAGACATGAATGATGTCTGTGTAATGCTTTCTATGTTCCTCACAAATGGAGAACAATGGTTGTGCTCAGCTTAAATTCAGTTGGTTACAATGAAGTGCAGAGGTGGCAAGTCTGTGAATGTTGCATGTGAATGAAAATTTGTCCCTTTTAAAATCCACTGTAACCATGCTGAGCAAAGACATCATTCAAACCCCCACCAACTACACTTGCCCATATTTTTAGTGTTTGCCACGAATTGAAGGAGTAATGCAGCCACAAAGTTCCTACTTCAGGCTCACTGCGCCTTTCCAGTAAGGCTAAAGGGCTACTGTCAGACTAGAAAGTTAGTTTTTCTTTAAACCCCTCACCTTCATTCAGCACATGTTCTTGCTCATATTTCTTTACTAAGTATAAATCAAAGGTTATTGCTTTTCTTGCTTAAAAAGATGTAACTGATGCCCAGTCTACTGTATGGATATTGCCATATTTTCATAGAGGACAGTCTACTGTATGTTGATGATTAATGGCCATGCAGAGAAAAATGACTTCTGATAAGCAATTTTAGGCTTGGTTTATCCAAAAACTTCTGAAATATTGGCAGCTGGAAAGTGTGATTTGCGTGGCTGGTTTCCAAAATGTGCCTAATGTTTCTAAACTGGCTTAATGAGCAGCAACAGAACAATGGGACCATTTCAGATGAAACTGGACCACAATATGTCAATCATTCACACCTGCTCCACAGCCATGATACCTGTGCAAATTGGAGCACCTGGGTGCACAGAGCAGCCTCTCGCTAACTACTATCACTGTCTGTCCCTCTCTCTTCGTCTCATTCAAATCAGCTTTGCTGGCACGACAGCACAGAAACCAATGTGCGAAAAGAGTAAAATAAATCATCTTGTCAAATTATAGACATAATCAGATGAACAGCAATGATTGAATAAGTTGACACATTAGTATTATATGTGATTTTATAATGATAACGCAATGTATAATCACAGAACTGAAATGTAAATCAGACAAAGTTGGATGTGTTCCATTTAATTTACAGTAACACGTAAGCAGGATAAAGCCGGTTTTTGCAATGATGTGATCATAACACCGGCAACAACTGCAGTTCCAGACACTGCCTGCTCCATAGAGGTGTCCTGATACTCACCTTGTATGTTTGTAAATCTACCAGCTACCAGCCAAGTCTCACTGGCAGTATTAGCTAACTACCAGCCCCTTACACACTGTCAGTGCTTGGTACTTCACCAGGATTGAAACTAGTACTGTGTGATACTATACACTCCTTTTCATCAACTTGCTTATGTAGTTGCTAGACTGTAAGCGTGTGTCTAGATTGCCTGGACTGTTATGTCTTGTCAGAATCATTTTGTAAATATTTTTCCAATAATTCTGGCGCATATTTCCCTACTATAAGTTGGTATTTGTTGCGCTCATATATTGTAAGCCTTTTGATAGCCTCACTGCTGACTGATTGCTTATATATTTTTTCATTTTTCCTCCAAACAGTAGGTCATATATGTAGATTCTGGATTGAGCATGACAGAAAAACTCACTTCAGCCTCATACAAGCTAAACACCAAACGAAGAATCCCACATTTGCTCATGTGGAGATGTTTCCATTGCTATTCTTCTTTGTGGCTCCATATTCTCACTATGTTCACTAAGGTTAGTAATTCTTGTGTGTTTTTATTGACGTGCATATTGATTTGGCTATACACAGAGCACTGATGTGCTTAAGATGAGTGCATAAAGCCTGTGGGTGAAATCATAAAACAATGCATGGTCTTCAGAGGTTATCGTTAAAGTCAATATTGACCTAAATAATGATTAGGTATAGACAGTTCGATGCTGTTGTTGAATAATATTTAGATATCTGGGTCTACACTTCTCATTTCCACATGGACGCGTTCAGTTTTACCAAGATGTAAATCTGGCTAAACAAACAATATACCTAGACAATGTTTTTTTCACATCTCACCACAGTAAAAGGACACCAGAGGACAATTGTTTCTGGCGGTGTGCCCGGCTTTGAGGCTGAGGCCAGGGTCTGAGCTGTGTCAGGGAATATGCCTGGTGACAGATGCTCCGGAGACGCGGGCCACGGCGGAGGTCCAGGGAGAGCAATTAGCACAAACGAAGCGGCTATGTCGTTAGCTGGTCTTTATTAGCCTCAGTGATCAGTTCAGAGGCCATTAGTCTCCTGTGATCAGACACTTCCCTGGTTGGCTCGGCCCATTACTGGCGTTTGTTATTGGGCATGTACGCTGTTTCAAGGTGGTGGGACCCATGTATTGCTTTCCGGTCATTGAGATTACAACTCAGCTAGTTAGTGATGCTCATCTTTGGTATTATGGATGTGATGCAGTTTGGTAATTAAATGGCGAAGAGCAAAACAAAATTGGGGACATTCAAGAACTGAGAGCAAATCTCCTTAGTAGTTGCTGTTATTTTATGTTTTGGGCATGTAAAAGACAAAGAAATGGCATGTTTTCTTAACATAATTACTATTATTTATTCAAATACTATAGTTTTTTCCACTTCTAACCGATTCATCATTATTATCCTGTGTTTCGATGGATAATTTTAAAACACACTTTAAATTCTAACTTTTCCAACCTGACAGGAATAGAATTTTGGGACAACCACAAAAAAATTAAATGAAAGATTGCATGAAAATTTGTCAGTTGTTAGTCATTTGGCCGTCTAGCATTAAAAATCACACTGTTTTTTAAGCCAGTCATCCAAAAAAGGTCAAGAGTAATGTCTGTGTGTCAGAGATCAATGACTTTGCTGCACGAGGGTCCTATTCAGTGCGTTCTCTTTGAATTATCTACTGGATTAACTGACTCACTCTGCAGACTCTGACCTGTACAAATGTTATAATCAGGCAGACTGTTCTAAATAGAAAATAGGTAATGTTGAGGTCACAGTAGTCATAATGTGAATGACTAATACAGTAACCAGCAGTCTGCCCTCTTCTCATCTGGTTCTGCTTTCTGTTTTTCATTTTAACATCTATTTAAAGCGCCTTGCCTACTCGAACGTCCCTAACATGGTGGGAATCGTAGTACAGAATTCCTCACTCTGTACCTCATGTGATATCACTGGCTCGTAGGGGGCTCCGGGACATCTTCTTGTACACCTCTCTTCTCTGTCCTGTGTTGCATGCTGGGAAAGAGCCGCCCTGCGTGTTGTTCCTCTCCTTTACCCGGGCCCTGAGAGACTTCCCTGCTAATGTTCCCCTCCTGTTTTACAGCACTACTTCCTGGAACAGCCCCCCTACTAGTCATCAGATGCTACATTAAGGGAGCACTCTGAAGTCTTCCTCCACCACTAAGGGCCCCTGATAAATAACTTATGGGGGAGAGGATTCAAAACATCTCTCCTATTACTAGCCTCGATTCATTTTTTACAGTCCCTCGAGCCTCCCATCTGTCCTGCACTTCAAACGCATCTGAATGCTCTGAGATACTTTCCCTATTCTATCCTATGGGATCAACGTGAAGGTAGAGACGGAGGGGAGGTAGGGATGTGGGGGGTGGGGGGTGGGGGGGTGGGGGGGGGATATGACAGAGCCAGGAGCTTTGAGCAGCAGAATGTGCCGAAAGCATCTCTCCCATCACCTTCCTTTCTGACTATTCTCCACGGAAGGGAAGAAAGAAAGCATTTGAAGGAGAGGGAAAGGAGGGAGGAGGGAGGAGGGAGGGAAAGATTTGTGGTTGAAGCGTCATTGTCCGGCTCAGAGCTGCCACTCTCTGTCAAATTATAACACGTCCAACAACTCAGCTTTTTCTCATTCGCAATTACAAATTAGTCCATTAGGCTGTCGGCTGCCTGTCCCTTCTCTTCTCTGTGCTGGAAGGGGATGTACGTATGTGTGTGTGTGTGTGTATGTGTGTGTGTAGACCCATAAGGGTGGGCAGATGGGAGGGGACCTTCCCTGGGCGGGAGATGGCAGTTTTAAGCCACATAACGAGACAAACAAGCAAACCAACAGTTGTAATTTGATGTGATGTCGACAGTAATTGTCTTTGATGCCGTGGGTAGGCGCGAGGGTGGAATGGGGGCGCGGCGGGTTGGCCTTGAAGTGCTAGTTATGGAATATAAATTGGGGCTGCCTGTTTTCTGAAGGTGTGAAAAAAAATACAGGCACTTTTTTTTTTTTTTCGCGAGGCCGTCAACGACAGCATTTTTAGTCAACCGCCCTATCAGCTTAAATGGATTTTAAATTAGCAGTGAGAGCATGGCTAACAACATATCTCAGCTGAGGGGAGCCCACTCTGCGGAGAGAAAGCATACATCTGACATGTATGGATTTTGATGGAGTCAAGATGGCTTTCACTGATCCATTTTATTGAGACCATTATTTTTTTCTCCAGCTTTTGAATCTGGTCTATTCACATTTCAAGCAAATTCAATTTGAGCTCTTGATCAAAGACGTGCATGAGTCCAATTTAGTGTAAAGTAAATAACAGGGAGACACTTATTCAGAAGGTGACCATCTGATTTAACTAACACCACTATGAATCACATGAAATTTAATCATTATGCCTTTTCCCCTAATGAACCATCAAGATTTCTATCCAACGTGTGCATTTATAAAGCCGCAAGGTGGCACCTCTGAAAGGGAATTCATTACCGAACAAACCCTTGTCTTTCCACTTCTCTGGTGGGCCTAAAAGGACCTTTCTTATTAGAGTATATTCTGATTACATTATTCATGCAATTTGGGCTTTAACTTGGTCGTCAATTCACACTAAGTCATACTGTTTCTCACTTCTGGCCACTATTGTAGCCAGTTACTAAATGTTAATGCCCAGATGACTATTTCTGCCTTGAATAGTACCCTGTGGATCTAGGTGGAAAGCACAACCACAGTATCTTGAATTAATAAGGCCGGTCTCATTTTATCACTAGGAGAGAAAGCTAATGAAATCATGCAGGAATTAAGTTGTTTAAGGGCTAAACTCTGGTTCTTGGCGGACGATAATGAGCATGCTACACGGGAACCCCCCTCCAACCTCCTCAGTCTATGTTGAGCTACTAACATCGCTTTCATCCAGCTGGTCTTTAAAAAAAACAGGACACAAGCAAGTCTTTCAAAGGACAAATACAGAGTGGGGGGTTTGGGGGGAGCCAGGGTGAACTTAACAAGCAGGGATCTTACAGATTTAAAGGTACTGCTAAAAATTTATGGAGGCATGTTTGGACGGGGGCCACGGTGAACAGCTTGGCCAGCTGAGCAACATCACAGCGGGACGCCTAATAAGCTCTGCGCAATTTTTCACCCCATATTTTATCAATAAAAAAGCAGTTTAAACAGCCTCCCCCCCGAACCGCAGCCGCTGCACTGCCTGCCATCTGGAGCCCTCTTTCATTTTATAATCCAACTGTCATTAAAATGCTTCTTGGCAGTTTACAGCTCGTTCCCCCTGTGCAGATGTGGAAGCGATCTTCAGACGGGGCCCTCTGATCAAAGTGTTCACTGCTGTCAGACAGAACACTTACCACCCTCAGGCTACCTTCCAGTCCTATCCGGACTTAATGCCTCCCATTATTTATTTATTTCCACACTTCTCTATTTATCAGGTGCACTGCTCCCTGCAGAGCCAGGGTCAGCTCCAGAAGCTGGCAGCGGTTGCCTAGAGGTTACAGAGGCAGGTTTGGGACTGGGAGGTTGCAGGTTAGAAATACTGTTAAGCAAAGCATAAAACCTCGCCGGATGAACTGGAGGAGTTCGCATTGGCTGAAAGTAGATGGTTAAAAGGATAGAATAACAAAAGAGCCAAGCCACTTAATCTGACCCTCCCCCACTATGGTGGTTTTATTTTTGGTGGCTGGATGCAACTGGGCTGCAACAGATTTTAAGATCCAGTAAAAATAACACAGAATATAGCCGCAAGCGGCAATCAGCGGGTTCTAACCTGTTTCGGCCACCCCCTATGTGCCAATCTGAAAATTCTTTTTTGGGTGTGTTCTTGGTCCCCTTCCGATGACACTTACCGAGTTTTGTGCCGATCGGAAAAACGGTTAAGGTTTGACAGCCCATATTGTCTAAGTCCCGCCCACAGCAAAGATTCATTGGTCTGTGGCGGCCATGTTTTTCGTCCGATCTTGCTCATTTGTAATAGAAATGAGCGGCTCAGTCCCCCGATGCCTCACACCAAGTTTGGTGTTGATAGCAATAAATATTCCAATAGCCTATTCATTTTACTGTTTTTAACATTATGCAAATTAGCAAAAATTCTGTAAGGGCAGCGTTCATGGTGCAAGAGGCTTTTTTGTAGAGGACTATCAGGAGAATGTGTGTGTAAAATTTCAAGTCGATAGCACTTGTGGTGGGGCGGGCAGAGCCTTTCAAACTTTACACTCTATGTTATAGCGCCCCCATGTGGCCGATCGGGAACAAATATTTTGAGCAGTATTTGGATGTCATTTATAGTCCATGTACCAAGTTTCATGTCCGTAGGTCCTTCCAGCTGCTCATAAATTAATAAAAAGTAACAGGCCACGCCCACTTTCACCTTTCAACATGGCACTCAAAATATTAGCTAATAGCCACCCCGAGAGCATCCGTACCAAGTTTGGTGAAATTCCATCCAACGGTCATTGAGATACAGATGTGTGGCATTTATAGCGCCCCCTATAGGCTGAGCTCAAAATGCTTTGGTAGGCAGCTTCCACGTCTCATTGTGGACCTACCCACCAAGTTTGGTGATGATAGGTCAAAGGGTGTGGGCGTTATGGCCAATCAATTCTAAGCTCCGCCTACAGCAAAAATTCATTGGTCCGTGGCGGCCATGTCTTTTGACCAATCTGGCTCATTTATAATAGCAATCAGCGGCTCTAACCCCCGATGCCTCATACCAAGTTTGGTGTTGATAGCAATAAATATTCCAGTTTTCTATTCATTTTACTGTTTTTCAAATTATGCAAATTAGCAAAAAATCTAGTTAGGCGGAGCTTAGGGGTTCTTGAGGCTTTTTTGTAGAGCACATTGAGCTGGACCTGTGTGTCAAGTTTCAAGTCAATCGGACTTATGGGGTGAGGGGCGTGGCCTCCCCAAAAAGTCATTTTTAGGCCTTAATTACAGCGCCACCATCTGGCCAACTTGGCTCATGTTTTAATAAAAGTTGATGCACATCATTTCCAATCATGTGGCCAAGTTTCAGCTTTCTGGCTTATTCCAGCTCACGGCAATTTAGGCTCAAGCGGCAGACAACAAAAAATAATAAATATAGCCGCAAGCGGCAATCAGCGGGTTCTAACCTGTTTCGGCCACCCCCGATGTGCCAATCTGAAAATTCTTTTTTGGGTGTGTTCTTGGTCCCCTTCCGATGACACTTACCGAGTTTTGTGCCGATCGGAAAAACGGTTAAGGTTTGACAGCCCATATTGTCTAAGTCCCGCCCACAGCAAAGATTCATTGGTCTGTGGCGGCCATGTTTTTCGTCCGATCTTGCTCATTTGTAATAGAAATGAGCGGCTCAGTCCCCCGATGCCTCACACCAAGTTTGGTGTTGATAGCAATAAATATTACAATAGCCTATTCATTTTACTGTTTTTAACATTATGCAAATTAGCAAAAATTCTGTAAGGGCAGCGTTCATGGTGCAAGAGGCTTTTTTGTAGAGGACTATCAGGAGAATGTGTGTGTAAAATTTCAAGTCGATAGCACTTGTGGTGGGGCGGGCAGAGCCTTTCAAACTTTACACTCTATGTTATAGCGCCCCCATGTGGCCGATCGGGACCAAATTTTTTGAGCAGTATTTGGATGTCATTTATAGTCCATGTACCAAGTTTCATGTCCGTAGGTCCTTCCAGCTGCTCATAAATTAATAAAAAGTAACAGGCCACGCCCACTTTCACCTTTCAACATGGCACTCAAAATATTAGCTAATAGCCACCCCGAGAGCATCCGTACCAAGTTTGGTGAAATTCCATCCAACGGTCATTGAGATACAGATGTGTGGCATTTATAGCGCCCCCTATAGGCTGAGCTCAAAATGCTTTGGTAGGCAGCTTCCACGTCTCATTGTGGACCTACCCACCAAGTTTGGTGATGATAGGTCAAAGGGTGTGGGCGTTATGGCCAATCAATTCTAAGCTCCGCCTACAGCAAAAATTCATTGGTCCGTGGCGGCCATGTTTTTTGACCAATCTGGCTCATTTATAATAGCAATCAGCGGCTCTAACCCCCGATGCCTCATACCAAGTTTGGTGTTGATAGCAATAAATATTCCAGTTTTCTATTCATTTTACTGTTTTTCAAATTATGCAAATTAGCAAAAAATCTAGTTAGGCGGAGCTTAGGGGTTCTTGAGGCTTTTTTGTAGAGCACATTGAGCTGGACCTGTGTGTCAAGTTTCAAGTCAATCGGACTTATGGGGTGAGGGGCGTGGCCTCCCCAAAAAGTCACGTTTAAGCCTTAATTACAGCGCCACCATCTGGCCAACTTGGCTCATATTTTAATAAAAGTTGATGCACATCATTTCCAATCATGTGGCCAAGTTTCAGCTTTCTGGCTTATTCCAGCTCACGGCAATTTAGGCTCAAGCGGCAGACAACAAAAAATAATAATAATAAATATAGCCGCAAGCGGCAATCAGCGGGTTCTAACCTGTTTCGGCCACCCCCTATGTGCCAATCTGAAAATTCTTTTTTGGGTGTGTTCTTGGTCCCCTTCCGATGACACTTACCGAGTTTTGTGCCGATCGGAAAAACGGTTAAGGTTTGACAGCCCATGTTGTCTAAGTCCCGCCCACAGCAAAGATTCATTGGTCTGTGGCGGCCATGTTTTTCGTCCGATCTTGCTCATTTGTAATAGAAATGAGCGGCTCAGTCCCCCAATGCCTCATACCAAGTTTGGTGTTGATAGCAATAAATATTCCAATAGCCTATTCATTTTACTGTGTTTAACATTATGCAAATTAGCAAAAATTCTGTAAGGGCAGCGTTCATGGTGCAAGAGGCTTTTTTGTAGAGGACTATCAGGAGAATGTGTGTGTAAAATTTCAAGTCAATAGCACTTGTGGTGGGGCGGGCAGAGCCTTTCAAACTTTACACTCTATGTTATAGCGCCCCCATGTGGCCGATTTGGACCAAATTTTTTGAGCAGTATTTGGATGTCATTTATAGTCTATGTACCAAGTTTCATGTCTCTAGGTCCTTCCAGCTGCTCACAAATTAATAAAAAGTAATAGGCCACGCCCACTTTGACCTATCACCATGGCCCTCAAGATTCTAGTTAATAGCCACCCCTAGAGCATGCATACCAAGTTTGGTGAAATTCCATCCAATGGTCTTTGAGATACAGATGTGTGGCATTTATAGCGCCCCCTATAGGCTGAGCTCAAAATGCTTAGGTAGGCAGCTTCCAAGTCTCATTGTGGACCTACCCACCAAGTTTGGTGATGATAGGTCAAAGGGTGTGGGCGTTATGGCCAATCAATTCTAAGCTCCGCCTACAGCAAAAATTCATTGGTCCGTGGCGGCCATGTTTTTTGACCAATCTGGCTCATTTATAATAGAAATGAGCGGCTCCAACCCCCGATGCCTCATACCAAGTTTGGTGTTGATAGCAATAAATATTCCAATTTTCTATTCATTTTACTGTTTTTCAAATTATGCAAATTAGCAAAAAATCTAGTTAGGCGGAGCTTAGGGGTTCTTGAGGCTTTTTTGTAGAGCACATTGAGCTGGACCTGTGTGTCAAGTTTCAAGTCAATCGGACTTATGGGGTGAGGGGCGTGGCCTCCCCAAAAAGTCACGTTTAAGCCTTAATTACAGCGCCACCATCTGGCCAACTTGGCTCATATTTTAATAAAAGTTGATGCACATCATTTCCAATCTTTTGGCCAAGTTTCAGCTTTCTGGCTTATTCCAGCTCACGGGAATTTAAGCTCAAGCGGCAGACAACAAAAAATAATAATAAACCGGTACAATTTTAGAAGGGTTCTACCCCTTCGGGGTTAGAACCCTAATAATAAACCGGTACAATTTTAGAAGGGTTCTACCCCTTCGGGGTTAGAACCCTAATAATAATAATAATAAATATAGCCGCAAGCGGCAATCAGCGGGTTCTAACCTGTTTCGGCCACCCCCTATGTGCCAATCTGAAAATTCTTTTTTGGGTGTGTTCTTGGTCCCCTTCCGATGACACTTACCGAGTTTTGTGCCGATCGGAAAAACGGTTAAGGTTTTACAGCCGATAATCACCACGCTCGGCCCACAGCAAAGATTCATTGGTCCGTGGCGGCCATGTTTTTCGTCCGATCTTGCTCATTTGTAATAGAAATGAGCGGCTCAGTCCCCCAATGCCTCACACCAAGTTTGGTGTTGATAGCAATAAATATTACAATACCCTATTCATTTTACTGTTTTTAACATTATGCAAATTAGCCAAAATTCTGTAAGGGCAGCGTTCATGGTGCAAGAGGCTTTTTTGTAGAGGACTATCAGGAGAATGTGTGTGTAAAATTTCAAGTCGATAGCACTTGTGGTGGGGCGGGCAGAGCCTTTCAAACTTTACACTCTATGTTATAGCGCCCCCATGTGGCCGATCGGGACCAAATTTTTTGAGCAGTATTTGGATGTCATTTATAGTCCATGTACCAAGTTTCATGTCCGTAGGTCCTTCCAGCTGCTCACAAATTAATAAAAAGTAATAGGCCACGCCCACTTTCACCTTTCAACATGGCACTCAAAATATTAGCTAATAGCCACCCCGAGAGCATCCGTACCAAGTTTGGTGAAATTCCATCCAACGGTCATTGAGATACAGATGTGTGGCATTTATAGCGCCCCCTATAGGCTGAGCTCAAAATGCTTTGGCAGGCAGCTTCGGAGTCTCATTGTGGACCTACCCACCAAGTTTGGTGATGATCGGTCAAAGGGTGTGGGCGTTATGGCCAATCAAGTCTAAGCTCCGCCCAAAGCAAAAATTCATTGGTCCGTGGCGGCCATGTTTTTTGACCAATCTGGCTCATTTATAATAGCAATCAGCGGCTCTAACCCCCGATGCCTCATACCAAGTTTGGTGTTGATAGCAATAAATATTCCAGTTTTCTATTCATTTTACTGTTTTTCAAATTATGCAAATTAGCAAAAAATCTAGTTAGGCGGAGCTTAGGGGTTCTTGAGGCTTTTTTGTAGAGCACATTGAGCTGGACCTGTGTGTCAAGTTTCAAGTCAATCGGACTTATGGGGTGAGGGGCGTGGCCTCCCCAAAAAGTCACGTTTAAGCCTTAATTACAGCGCCACCATCTGGCCAACTTGGCTCATATTTTAATAAAAGTTGATGCACATCATTTCCAATCTTTTGGCCAAGTTTCAGCTTTCTGGCTTATTCCAGCTCACGGGAATTTAAGCTCAAGCGGCAGACAACAAAAAATAATAATAAATATAGCCGCAAGCGGCAATCAGCGGGTTCTAACCTGTTTCGGCCACCCCCTATGTGCCAATCTGAAAATTCTTTTTTGGGTGTGTTCTTGGTCCCCTTCCGATGACACTTACCGAGTTTTGTGCCGATCGGAAAAACGGTTAAGGTTTGACAGCCCATATTGTCTAAGTCCCGCCCACAGCAAAGATTCATTGGTCTGTGGCGGCCATGTTTTTCGTCCGATCTTGCTCATTTGTAATAGAAATGAGCGGCTCAGTCCCCCGATGCCTCACACCAAGGTTGGTGTTGATAGCAATAAATATTACAATACCCTATTCATTTTACTGTTTTTAACATTATGCAAATTAGCCAAACTTCTGTAAGGGCAGCGTTCATGGTGCAAGAGGCTTTTTTGTAGAGGACTATCAGGAGAATGTGTGTGTAAAATTTCAAGTCGATAGCGCTTGTGGTGGGGCGGGCAGAGCCTTTCAAGCATTACACTCTATGTTATAGCGCCCCCATGTGGCCGATTTGGACCAAATTTTTTGAGCAGTATTTGGATGTCATTTATAGTCCATGTACCAAGTTTCATGTCTCTAGGTCCTTCCAGCTGCTCACAAATTAATAAAAAGTAATAGGCCACGCCCACTTTGACCTATCACAATGGCCCTCAAGATTCTAGTTAATAGCCACCCCTAGAGCATGCATACCAAGTTTGGTAAAATTCCATCCAACAGTCTTTGAGATACTGATGTGTAGCAGTTATAGCGCCCCCTATAGGCTGAGCTCAAAATGCTTTGGCAGGCAGCTTCCAAGGGTCATTGTGGACCTACCCACCAAGTTTGGTGATGATAGGTCAAAGGGTGTGGGCGTTATGGCCAATCAATTCTAAGCTCCGCCTACAGCAAAAATTCATTGGTCCGTGGCGGCCATGTTTTTTGACCAATCTGGCTCATTTATAATAGAAATGAGCGGCTCCAACCCCCGATGCCTCATACCAAGTTTGGTGTTGATAGCAATAAATATTCCAGTTTTCTATTCATTTTACTGTTTTTCAAATTATGCAAATTAGCAAAAAATCTAGTTAGGCGGAGCTTAGGGGTTCTTGAGGCTTTTTTGTAGAGCACATTGAGCTGGACCTGTGTGTCAAGTTTCAAGTCAATCGGACTTATGGGGTGAGGGGCGTGGCCTCCCCAAAAAGTCACGTTTAAGCCTTAATTACAGCGCCACCATCTGGCCAACTTGGCTCATATTTTAATAAAAGTTGATGCACATCATTTCCAATCTTTTGGCCAAGTTTCAGCTTTCTGGCTTATTCCAGCTCACGGGAATTTAAGCTCAAGCGGCAGACAACAAAAAATAATAATAATAAACCGGTACAATTTTAGAAGGGTTCTACCCCTTCGGGGTTAGAACCCTAATAAACCGGTACAATTTTAGAAGGGTTCTACCCCTTCGGGGTTAGAACCCTAATAATAAACCGGTACAATTTTAGAAGGGTTCTACCCCTTCGGGGTTAGAACCCTAATAATAATAAACCGGTACAATCTTAGAAGGGTTCTACCCCTTCGGGGTTAGAACCCTAATTAGGATCAACTTTCAACTCAAAAGCAGTCATTTATTTTCAATACCAGTTTCATTAGCTAAAGAAAAAATATATTTTACTCAATCATACAAAGAAGTCACCTACAGTGTGTGATGAAATAGCACCACTTCCCATTAGGAATGAGAGCATTTTGTCAACAAATGTGCTGAGACTGAAATTATGTCAACACAATGCACTGCTTCCCTGTCTGCAGGATTTCAGTCCTGCCTGTGATTTAATTGATTTTATTTCCTCCAGTAAAATACTCATGGAGCACAAACACAATTATACTGTGGGACTGTATATGAGTAAAACATGGAACCTAGCAGGCCAAAAGTAACAACAACTTAAAAACTGCTGACATCTATCATTGCTGTAAGTCACTAACGAGAGATAAATGTGAGCTTTGTAACCTAATAACATGAGCGTTTCTGGCAGCACACACAAAGGTGATGGCAGTAGGTCAACCCGTTGGCAGTGTCACTGTATCATATCACGCTGCCACATTCACTGTGTGCACACGCATGACTTGCAGGCTGCCCAGCGACCCGCGGCCTCCTCACTGATGTGGCACGGCGCGCATGGCGTTAATGCTCCGACCGGGTGTTGATTGAGCTCCCCTAAAGCCAGTGACGCATGTTGCCTTTGTTTGGCAGCCGTCCCGGTGTAAGAACTGGGGCCATATTCCGCCTGTCAGTGCCATGTGTTCGCTCTCCTCAGAGCACAGCGGCTGATGCCACTCAACCACCACCCCCCTACCTCCCACCCCCTGGCATCTCTGTGGGCACCCCAGGCCTAGCAGGTCTGCACTAATGAAGTCAAATTAATTTAATGGATGCCCATGCCGCCTGCGTCTGTGGTGCTTGGCAGGGGGACAGTTTTAATGCTGGTCTCTGTCTGTGGCTCCAAACCTCATACATATCCAAGAGCTGCTGTACGTCTTCTGAGCATATCAGCTTCAGTTGTGCCAATGTGTCCTGCATGACTCAGAATTGATCTTCAGTGCCCATAAAAACTAAAGTGGCAGGGAGAGTTACGGTTAACTTTGGAGAGAGAGACCAGGTGTGTCCACTAATTAAAGCTCAGTGAAAAGGCGAAGGGAAAATAACTGGCAAATGAACATGAGTGACAGCCATCGTTAATACCTGCTTCCCGCTGCCCCCTGAGCCTAAAAATCCCCCTGTTAACTTTTATGGAGCACCCTTTGATACAATAATTATTTTTTTTTCCTGTAATCTTTCAAGCCCTGTACCTTCTCCCCTGGCTGGCGCAGATCAAAGCAGGCTGGTTTTGTGCATAAGGAACTGCAGAGGCTGGGGTTTCTGGCTTAATTGAAGGCAGCTGGCCCCTGTGTGTGTTTGGGCCTGATCTCAGCGTGCTCTCCGGGGTTCTCGGCTTTCCACATCACATACACATTCGCCCACGGAAAGTTCCCTCCAGAGCCCAAGTGACGTGAGGGCCTGCAGGGCTTGAGGTCTGGCAGTCGCCAGCCCATCCACAGGCATCCGAGTGTTTAGATTGACTTGGAGATGCTCAAGTGGTTAGCGAGAAGAAAGATGGAATATGTTTCTCTCAGTGGGTGGGAGAGAGGCTCAGACTCAGTGCTCACTTCCTTTACTGTCCATCATCACCATTATGAGGGCGGCGGATGATCCTTCCAATAAAGACGCGAGGCTGTGAAACTTGGCTTCAGCAGGAAATATTTGGAAAATGGAGACAGAATACAGAGCCTCAAGAAATAACAATGACCAGTGACTTCATGATTAATGTGTGTTGATTTTCCTTATAAAATTTCTACAAAAAATATGACTAGCGTACTACTTAGCTGACTGGCCTCTTTGTCTGAGAAGGGAATTGAGGCTCTCTAAACATTCTTTTCACAGCCACAGTGGACCTAAGCTCCATTTACTGATGTATTCCTGGCCTAAGAGGAAGCGACGCTTCTTTAGGGAAACATTATCCCCGATGGCACTGATTCCTAATAACAACAGGGAATTCTATATTTATCCCTGATTGCATATGCCATTTGTTGTGGAGGAAAAGCAAGTCCTCTTGCATTAGGAAGTCTTGTGCAGACAAGCCAAGGCTGGGACAGACATGAGTCTTGGTGCGCCAGCTCGAAACGCACACAAAGTCTGTCTTGCATTTCCAGCCAAAAGAAATGTGTAAGTAATTACAGCCCAACCATGTTTATTGAATAAAAACCCACTTAGACATTATGTTTATGCACGATCAGAAACACTCAAATCTTACATCCACGTACACAAAAACATTTGTGTCTTTTTTCTCTTTCCACAGAACATCTGCACCCAATATGGAGTCAATTTTGCTTTTATTACTCATGTGGAAAAATGTATATAGTGCTTGGATTGTTATTCAAACACAGGCCACTTGAAAAACAATGAATGCTGTGCCATGCTGCTTTGGAGCACAGCGCACACACACTGAGCACAGGGTTAGTCAGTTTAGCTGCCTGTTTAACTTTGTGTCCCACGACTGCATGGAGATTACTCCCTGGGCTATGTGTTATGCTTTACTTGCTATTAAGTGGATGCGCATTAACTGCTGTAAGAGTCAAAACATATTATGCATAAAGTGACTTCAGGTTAATTAGGTTACGCCGGTTTTATGTTCGATATTATGTTTTGCAATCTAATTATTTGGAAAAGGTAGATGACGTTATGCAACCAATAAAAGCTGCTGCCCTCTTAACATCACACAGTAATCCTATTTTATGGTAATGTTGGAAATATTGATAAATGCAGTTTTAAAGGAAGAAAATGTGAACTTTCATTTGGATTGCTAAAAAACATTTGTTAACAGCATTGCCATCCAAAAACCCATTCTCCTAAAATAATTAAATGTTCCTGAATTAGTGAGGTTTTAGCCCTGTTTTTGTTTGTTTTAGGTAAACTCTTATTTCAAGAGTCCTCTTTTGGTTATATTTGTTTTGAACAGCATACACAGGCCCTTTCTTTACTTTATAGTTTGCTACTATGTTTGTGTTTGTACATTTCTAAGTTCCCTGTCAATAAATAACTTAATTTCACCAATTCCATCTGGTTTCATGTTGTTTCCCCTTCCCCTAGCAAGCTGGGTCGTAAGATAAACACTAAAAGGGTTATATAAAAGAGAGGTTGCCAGCGGTGGCCCTAACAGTGATGCTTTTTCACGGTACTAACAATGTTCTACAGATACATGCAGTATCAGTTAGCTGTAATGTGGCACCTCGGCTGGTGTAATACTTCACAACTTGTCTTGTTTGATATGGCATGCCATGCTTTCTCCATCACTGTATCATTGAACTGACGAGATCTCGAGCAGAAAATTGTGCAATCGGGCATTTCACCTGGCCGTAGCTGAAAACTCTCCTATTACAGGGCCAGGGCTCTCAGGTGGGAAAAACAGTGTTTGAGGAAAACCACCTCTAAAAATGGATCTGGTTGAGGTGGAGGGAAAAACACATACCAAAACCTGGTGTTCATCGAGGCAACAATAAGTCCCTCAATAACAATGATCACAAGCTGTTGAACATGGCTGAGTGGTGACAGGATTTTCTCGAAGCGCTAGCAGAGCACTGGTGTTTCAAAGACAGAGGGTTGGGTGTATGTTATGATTTTAACAGAACAAAGGGATGACTATTTGTTCTATTAACACCCTCTGCCAACACAAACAGCTTCGTTGAGAGCAGGCAGTAAGTGAAAGAAGATTACAGTCTTGATGCCATGTTATGTTTTCACACCTCCCCTGCTCCAAGTGGCTGGCGTGGTTTTGCTCGCCACAACCCTTCTATTTTCATCTGCAATGCCAACATCAGTGCTAACCTTTAAGAGAGAATGTGGACCAGGCTATTGGGTGCCACATCAATGACGCCAGAGCCGTGTTGACTGTCCCTGCATTGCTGTATGACATGCATTGCTAGTGACAAGCCGTCTTTGCTGATGTCAGTCGCGCAGTGTCTGCTGGCTGGCCCTGCAGAAGCTCCAAGTTTTTCTCTGTCATCACGCCTCTTCTTCCCAACATGCACTGGGGCTGGGTTTCACCGCTGAGCGTGCCCTTACACTCACTTCCCTCTAAGCTTGTACACAAGCACACATCAAATGCTGCAAAGACTGAAGGCGTCCATCTTCACTTCAGAGACAAATCCAAATGTGCTCCCTGATCACCGCATACTTGTGTGCTAAATGCACAACAGATGTATCTCTTGACAAGCACGGAAAGAGAAAAAAATAAAAGGAAGAAAAAACATTAGCCCGCAGAGCACACATGATTTGGAGCTGACCAGAAATGAGAGCATGTTGCAAACAGCTCAATATAAATTAAAGAGATAAATGTTTCCAGGTTCATTGTAATAGCTTGATGTGAGGAACATCATGAGATGTTTTTTTCTGGCCAATCTACAAAGCTAAAAGTCATGATCTAAAAAGTTGATTATGGCAGAACTCTAATCTAATCCTTAACCCTTAAACTTACCGGAGTCCATACTTGAAAGCATTACGAGAATTAGGGGAAATAGTTAATCATAAAAACTATGTGATGCATCTCATTTTTCTCCCTTTTATGTTTTGTTTTACTTTCAGGCTTTGTCACAAAGTGAAAACCGAAGTGAATAGAGGAAGGAACGCAGTAAGAGAAAAAGGAGGGAGAGAGCGAGGGAGGGCGAGAGAAAGACAAAAGCAAGAGGAGAAAAATGACATCTCCATATTAAGGCCTGTGTTGCCGGTGTCAGTTCTAATTTCACAGTGCCTGTGGGGAGCTGAATGCAACCAGTCAGCTCTGGTCTCATCTCGTTCCTCCTCCATTTTGAATCAGGGCCGGCGAATCCCAAGCTGGGGGGAAAGGAATATTACTGGCAAATTGGTTTTAGATTAAAGGAGGTGGCGAGGCATTCTGCTTTCTCAGCTCTTTCCCAGGTGCACTTAATCTAATTTCATTAAAGAGATGAGGACGGATGATCACTTGTGTCGAAACATTAAGCCGGTCCATTTTTTCCGTCCATAAAAAAACGTTAAGGTTGTCAGCGGCCTGGTGGGTGGCCTGTTTGTTATTGAATATGATGACTCTCGGAGACCAATCTGGATCTTGCAAAGCAGCGGGGGTTAGGGAGGGGGAGCGTACCTACATGAATATATATTACTATTGCCGTTTTCCTTTTCCAAGATGGCGACATAGAAGAAGTGAAAACTGACAACGCTGGTAATGACAGATAGAGAGCAGGCAGTAAATACAAAAGAAGGAAATACCAGAGGAGGAGGAGATTTCAAGAAAAAAATAGAGTTGAGGGTGGTGGTGGTGTTAACGGATATGTTTGAAATCCCCACAGCATGCTTGTTTTTCGTTGCAGGTGCACTGCTAACTTCACAGAGCGTACCCCCCCAATACATCAGCTGGGAGGATACCAGTAGCTGACGAGCCATTACTGATAAGCCGGTAGAGACGCTCCGACGCGGTGATATGGCATTCATTCTGCACACAGCAGGAAGATAAGGGGGTAGAGGAGGAATTAATGTGTCAATCAGAGCCTGTGTGCTGCCCTGGCAGATGAGTACACCAGAGCCATAAAAGAGCTCATAGACAGGATGTGGTAATGGTCCTTGGAGACTCCCCCGGAGACAGATACACTTGCTGCTGAGTGACTGCTCGGCAAATAGGACCAAATAGAATTAGCCGACCTGGGTGTCCTCCGCTGTGGCTATGGTGATGCAGCGGCGGAGGCGGTGGTGGTAACACACCTGACACGGGGCCGCTGTGTTAAGGGGCTGGAGAGGATATAAGCGTCTCATGCTAACGTTTCGCACACAGACAGACAGACAGCCACTGTATTATTTGCACAGGAGAAAGAATACAGAGGAAATTGGAGGAGCCAGCGAGGATGGAAAAGTGGGGCCTAATGGAGATAGGATGACACTTCAGGAAAGTGCATGAACAAACTGAGAAGGGATAAATCCCGCTCTATTTCTTTCTCTGCCTCTCCAATGAAGGAAAATGACCGTCTTGACTTGGAGTGTCTCAGACATGTCAGAGGTTGACAGGATTGGGTGGTTGATACATTACAGGTGGGGCAGGGAGGGGTGGGGAGAGAAAATCTACATTTACAGCATTTGAAACAGCACCTTGAATATCACCTGGTGTTGGGACAATGAATAAAAATTGTTTTAAGTCTTAAGGAGTTCTTGTGAAACCAAACAAAGCAACTGATTGTCACCAAATTGCATGACTTAAGATATGGTACGAGACTTTGTCCCAGTGTCATCACTTGTTTTTACCCCTACCCCTACCTTACGAGTGCCACCTTGCCCCTTGGAACAGACTTAGAAGGGGTAGTGGTTGAAATCCTCCCCTATGAAATGGGACCCTGATATGCCAATACCCAGTCACTGATGCTGGCGTTTACGCAAACAGACACAGTGAGTGTTGCCGGACATTTTTCTTTTGTGGTCTATAGATAGCCTTTTGTGGATGTCAGAACACTTGTGATTTGTTTGCAACTTAAGTTTAAGGCTGTCAAACAATCAATCAAAGAAGTCATCAAAGAACAGGCTTCATATGGCATCAACGGAAGGTTGGGGGAATGTATAGAAATATGTCAAGATGCGTGACTGTCATGCACAAATCAGCAATGACAATGTAATGATCGCTATCCAGCTAGTTAGCTACAGAGATATTGGCATACTAGCAAATTATTTTGTTATGCTTGTTTATTTAGAAGAAAATATATTTGCAGGTTTTTTTTGTTGCTTGTGCAGCCCTGACACTTTGCCCCACCCCTCGATCCAAATAAAATTCAAGACACCCTACCCCTAGACTTGACCATGCAAAACTGAGGGGTAGGGCTAAATGGCAGGGCCAAGGGGTGTATTCAGCCTTAATAAAAAATCTGACCCTAATGAGCATCCAAAATGAGGCAAATAAAAATGTCTAACTAAGTTACAAAAACACATCCCATTCACACTCATACCAAACACTGTCCTCGTGACGTCTTGTTATCACAGATGTCACCATTACACAATCACTACCATTCATCCAACACATTTTTTTTTGTGAAGCAATAAACAGCTAACACGTGCTCTGGGGCATGTAAGTACATTTTAATCAGTCACACTGAGACATTAAGTGGCTCAAAGTATTTGGATCAAGAATAAAGAACGAATGACGATCCCAGCTCAATAGCACGCCCTCAAACAGACTTGAATACACTTTGTCCCTGTATTGCCAAGCGATTTAATACCCAACATGTGGTTAGTTCCTTCATGAACATCTGATTTAGCATGGCTATGCCTAATAACAGTAAAGATTGTTAACTCTCCATAATAAACTCTTAATTATGTGGCCTTTTCCCTCAGGGTGCACACATAGGAGATGTAATTCAAGATGAAGGCTGTTATTAGTTAAAACTAACACTGAATACTTCTCATTGTCGAACAACATGTAATCTTGGACATCAGATGCCAGGCCTCCCAAGAAGAAATGCCAGTGATGAGAACACAATACCCAGATTCTGATCTTCGGTCTACATAAAAATCCCCCTCACAGCAGTTTGGCGCTGAACTAGAAGTGACCTGGCCAATCTCAGAAG
This sequence comes from Epinephelus awoara, assembly GCA_035609425.1. Taxonomy (NCBI): domain Eukaryota; kingdom Metazoa; phylum Chordata; class Actinopteri; order Perciformes; family Serranidae; genus Epinephelus; species Epinephelus awoara. The sequence goes on from CM069302.1 coordinate 33,094,367, forward strand.
AATTTATGTCTGACACGTTCTGGAAACACATCGCTGCATGCCATCTCAAGCATTGCTTTGATAAATGCGAGATTCACAAGGTGCAGCAATCTAAACTGACTTTGCTGTAGCAGCAACTCGTCAGTTTTATTCAAATACAGTGTAACTGATTGCACCCTGGGGGCACACCTGGAAGCAATATTCTAATTAAGTTAATCTGTGAAATCCTGACAATGTGGGTGTTCAGGTGGCTGGTAATCTGATGTGAAAGGAGTCTTTGTTTTCATTGGAAAGATACGGGAGGAGCTGGCACCTGTTTCAGCAAAACGTTGCAGAAAATTATCGCTGTCGAGTTATCCTGAGTGCGGGCAATTACAAATGACAGTGTTTGTCTTTCTCCTCATGGAACCCAATTTTTTACACCATCGGGTTTTTTTTCCTGCTTTTGGTGATGGGCCTGTCAAAGTATTTTTTTCCCAGTCTTCTTCTTTCCGCGGCAATTTGCTACGGATGATTCACAACTCTCATCAACTTGATTATGATAATATGTGTTTCTGAGGAAATGAAAAGGTCAGCACTGCTTCAGCCTTTATCCAGATGTTCTTTTCTTCTTGCACTCCTGGCAAATACATGTAACATCAACAGTGGTTCCATAACAGTGAAACCTGTTTTGGAATTATGCTGTCGTTCATTTACATTTCCTATTGGCCACAAATGAAAGCTTTTCTTTGTTCAGTTCCTCTGCTCATGGGAATGGAACATTGCCATCATTAGAACAATGGAAAAACATCAATACTTACCTTTGGGCCTCTTACCGGGTTAACAAAAAGCTTTCACATCAGGTGTTCATCTTGCATGTGACTATGTGGATGAGTTTCTATGTTGGGCTCTTGTTTGTTGAGGCATATTATATAGTTACAGGAGTGGGAGAATGGGTTTTCGGAAGTCTGCTCTAATATTATAATCATTGTCCATGTATGTAAATTTAAGGCGCTCTTGAGGTCCCCTGTTGCAGTTCCAACACATGCTAAGCTAATGTTAGCTAGCAGGAGGAATCTTCAGGGATATATTCCTTCTCTATGTTAGTTATGTTAAACATATCTCAAAAAACACGTTTTAAATTGTGATCGACTTGTTTTTTGTTACTTCATTAGTGGCCTTCAAAGGACAGATTTACATTTTTTTAAACTTAAAACAAAACGTATATGTCCATATGTACGAGGAAAAAGTTTTGTGTGTTGTTATACCTGTAAAATTTCAATATTCTATTATATCAATATGCTGGAAAAAATTTGTGCCTCTTCTTTAAACACCAAGCCCACACCCATGTTAAAAAAAAGCCTTGAGAACAAACAGCAACATCCAGGGCTGTAAGATGAAGTCAACACGGATGTGCCAAAAACTGAAGTTCCTCGAATGGTAATCTGAGGCTGGCTCCAATCCCCATAGACCCCGTTCATTGATATAACTCACCTTTCACATTTGATCGAGGCTTACAGTTATGTATGATTAAGGGTGGGACTGCACTCAATGACAGATGGGTGCTGTCTGCTGACAAGTTGCTACCAAGATGACAGCATTGGGTATGCAGTGTAACCACAGCGTAACCCCAGATTCACAGAGTATTGGCGTGGCTGTAGCTGTCGCCATTTTCAGCATGTTTTTAGTTCATTAAAGTTAGTTGTAACGCTTTGGTCATCTAAACTTATATTCAGTTTCTCAGGTAAGTATATTTTGATTCAATGGTTTTATATCTGTTAAATCTAGCTAAAATTAGCAATAACATTATCGCAGTTAGCCATAGCACTAAATGCACCCTGGTAACCAAGCCAGTAGCTAGCATTAGGGTTATCTCCACACTCTCGACCAAATATGTTCACTTCTAAACCCAATAATCCCAGATGGCAACAGCAAAATATCCAAATTGAGGCTTCAAAACTGGAGTATACAAACCAATGGGTGATGCCACTTTGGCTAAGCGTGAGACCAGGAATTCCAAGTTTAGAAGAGAGAACAAAAACTATGAACTGAGACCAAAGTGTGAGGAGACATGAAAAAGATAGTAACGAATGCAAGAGTGAGAATCAACAGTTTTGTGCATTAAGATAACTAATAAATGACTGCAGTCTTAGTTACCACTTTGTTGCTATTGATTATATTTTTCATTAGTAGTGGCCTTCACACACACACACACACACACACACACACACACACACACACACACACACACACACACACACACACATACATTAAGCTATATATATATATATATATATATATATATATATATATATGTTAGGCACTACACGTATTAGGCATAGTAGTATTTTTTTTAACAGATTGCATACAATGTTCATTTTTATAAGCCATAATTGCTGGCAAGCTAAAATACCATTTCATGCCATAGTGCAGACAAGTGTATGAGAAGAGAAAAGCCTGACCAGGCCAAGCTGCAGTCTGGCTCTTGACAGTGGACTGTGTAGTAATTGGTACAAAATTCAACAATCAGATGGCTGAAAGCTTGGCAGCAATGTTTAATAGTCCACCGTGTCTTGAACTGTATCCAAGTCCACCTAAACTGGCTAACATAACTGGTGCCAAACGCCAAATACGGAGCTGCTTTCTGAACAGACAGGGGCTGACACCTAACCAACAACACAGCAACACCACTGAGTTTTTATAAAACCGCCTCAGCAATGCTTGTTTTTTCTCTTTTCTTTCTTTTAGCAGTGTTGTTTAGTGTCGTAGTATCAAACTTTTATACATTAAATGTCAAAATCTGTGACACTATATGAAATTGTTGCAAGTCTCAAGTAACTGGTAGAGCAGGAAGGAAAACAAAACCCTGAAAAGGAAACACTCCGAGAGCTTTCCTTCTATTTTACTTCCCTCTCTGCCCCCCCACAGTGATGCCAGGGAGCCGTATGGAGACTGACAGGCCCGCTACGTCTCTCTGTCGTGTCAACTAGCTAGCGCCCTCGGTTCCTTCTCGCTTCAATGAAGAGATAAAAGCCTATTGACTTGCCAGGCTACAGTTAATGCAAATTGGGCCTACTATCAATGTATTATTTATAGGGAGAGCTGCAGACATTTCCACAGAACTGGGAGCTAAGCTTACAGGAGATTAGGCATGCTATCTCATTCATTTACCAGGGAGTAATTGCTAAACTGTGGAGGAATTAGAATGCGTGAGGTTCCCCAAAGGCGTTTCATCTTGTAACCAGGTGGCTGCTATCAGACAACCACTTCCGAGTCTGCGATAAACAAATACACAGAAGTGAAACTGATAGACTACATCTGTCAAATTGTCAAATGGTTGAAACTTGACGACATCACTGCTAAAATAATATGCTATTTTTTAGTACAAGTTGCTGAAAATGCTCGCTCCAGTTTTTGTTTTCCATGTATACAGTTGAGGTTCTTAAAGGAAAATGAAGTCACTGTTTGTAAAACTAACTTTTAAAGACATCATTATAAAACTCATAATGTGTTCACCCAAGAAAAAATGGAAACTGCACAAGGGAACAGCTATCATTTCCGATTGCCATCTTAGGTTAAGGAACAAAGACACCTTTGTTAAACAACCATATCTGTTTCCAAAATTTGACCTCCTTGAATTTTTGAGAAAAACCGCAATGTATTTCTGTGACTGAAACATAATCATCATTGCACAGTTCTTGATATTATGTTGCATGTGCTTCTTGTTTTGAGTTTGTTATATCATTCTGTTTAAAAGTACACAGGTTTTAGTGTCAAAATGCTACTTTCCCAAGCTGTTTCAAAATGTTTTCCTAAGTGACCTGTTGTAGGTTTCTGCATGATGACATTGCTCCATATAAACCGCAGACCCGCCGAATGTGCCTCTTTGTGACTGTGCCAAGACTACTTTGAGAATTCTGTTACTGATCTTCCAAGTTAGCTACCATGTGCAATGCATTCACAAGCTGCACACATTATATATGACCAATCAGATGGAGCCCTTCTTCCCTAGAAGCCTGGATGTAAAATCTGAATAGTGTAATATTTGTTTATTTATCGTGAGTCATCCTGTCATCACAATATCCAACAATGTTATTGCATATCACATTTTCCTTATATCCTGCAGCCCTGTTACTTACTTACTATCCGATCAAGGCAGCAACAGATCAACCACTCCTGTGTTGTGCCAGGTACAATTACTGTTTTTGTCAGGAGTCTAGCGACTCAGAAGACAGTGATACAACGGCTTTCGTTCTCCGTTGGTTAGAGCTGTCTGACAGGAGGGTAAAACAGTGAAAATATTACACAGATTATGGCTAAATACCTCATATAACCACACTTCGAAAAAAATTTGTACTAATCCTTCCAGTTATTATTATCACTGATCGCCCTCTATGCCATTGCTTTTTGATAATAGCTTAGTGAGTGTTTCCATTTGTAAAAACCAGTAAAAGAATGCAGATGGACCTCCCCTTTAAACTAAGGTTATTATATAAATGGCAAAAAGTGAAGCTATTCTCTTGTATATTAGAGAAACAAGCAGATAGAGGCGATACGTGCCATGCGATAAGATTAAATGCACAAATACTAAAGCTTATTGCGTGCAGCATACACTATGAACTTGGCTAGAAGGCATCTTTAAGACCTATTCTGGCAAAAAGTGCTCCAAAAATAATAGATGTCTTTTACCACTGCAGAACAGAAAACTAACACAGAAAAACAGCTTCTTTCTGTACTGCATTTTCCTTGTCACTTTCTTGCTCTGTAAGACACAAATGATCAACAGTGTAGGGACCGGCAGAGTGTCTTTTACCACACATCTTTTTTCGCCAACAACACACTATGACTGTTTCCCTTCTTTAGTTGAGAGCTCAAATTTGTTATTCACAACTCTCAGCCACTTCATGTGGTGGGTGAATAAACACAGGAAAAGCAGTCTTACCTTGTCGTCAATGTCACTCTCGCTGTCACACTGTAACAGAAAAGAGACAGACACAGGAAATATAAGGAATTATTCATTTGGCTCCCCCCAGTAGCCCATAATCAGTGCAGATGTTATTTTTGTGTGCAACCTCTCATTCAGTGACAGCTTTCAGTGCAAACGGCAGAGGATGAAGAGGGAAAGGAGAGTGTGGTAGACTAAGAGAGTTTTTCATGTTTCAAAAGCGGCACAGCCGCACAGAACGCCATTCTGGTGTTTCTGTTGCAAATTCAATGCTGAAAATTTACAAAAGATGAAAAACGAATAATACTATACACTGGGTTGTATTATAAAGAGCCTGTTCAATGACTTTGCATTCAGCTGCAGCTTGTCATTTAGCCTTTTAAGAGTGCTTTAAAATTGGACGATAGTATCTCAAGGACACAGAGAGCTTAGACTCTCTGAATACTCAAACACAGTGCCTATTAAGTGTGGTATTTCAAATCCGCCTTGTGTCAAACCAGTCTTCATTTTTTATGTCAGACTTCTACAGGGATAAAGGAACTAAATAACAAGAGAGGTTGTACTCTGAAATGTGCCTTGTCTAGCACGGCCAAAGGCCAAATCACCTACTATTCACTTAAAAAGTGAAATGGGTTTTTCTTCAACACTTCAAATTTCACAAGTCATTTCACCATTAAAATACAAAGTGATCAGGCTCAAATATCTCAAGTAGAGGTGCAGCCTTAGAAACAACAAGGAAAAAAAGAAAAAAGTCCTTGTAACTGACAAACAGATGTGAATACTGCAGTGTGCAAGTGCTCAGAGAAAGCAACATAGGCTCGGACTAACACTGGAAATTCACCCTTAGCCTGAAAGAATGTGAAAAGTTAAAGTAAAGTCAATTATCATTTTTCTTCAGATAACACACATCTGATTCTGTCAGCTGCAACTGTAACTTTAATTTTCACGGTAAACATAACCACATTCTGAACTTCAATCTAACCCCTATGATCTTTGCTTCAGTTTCTCACATTGATTTGTCGCTAAAAGCTCTTGGCTGCTAACTCTCTCCCTCCACGACAACAGATAGTGAAGTTGTGGAGACAGGAGTGGTCGAGCTGCAGGCCAGTCCCACTGGACCTCACAGCAGGATGCATGAGGAGCAGAGCTACTCAAGCGAAGAGCCACATAGAGAGGGAGAGGGCCCCCAGTGAAAAACTGCCTTCAATCTGTCAATTAAGTCCCTGTGGCAACATATTTAAGTGGACCCTCTTTATTTTGTTTGACTCCCTTTCAGAGCCGGCCACAATGAGGAGGGAGCTAGGTCAATGGAGGCACAGCGGCCCTTTGTTGCGAGCGCGGTGGGTCCAAATGTATAATTAAGTAACGAGAGTAATCAGTGCAAGGGCTCAGTGGCCAAGATCTCTCAGGAGAGGAAAGTGGAAGGGGGGAGGAGGGGTTTCTATGCCCTGTGATTCATCCTACTCTGCAAAGACAAGGGATACAGCAGGAGTCCTTGGTGGCAGAAGCTTTAAGTGAAAAACATTATGGCTCAACCCCCGAGGAGGGTTTACTGTTGTGTTTGCGTCTCTATCTGCACAATAACAACGTCAAGAAATGCCTGAGCTCCTATTGTTCACACTGAAGCATTCCAACACAACACAGGACAAGAACATACACTCGATAGCAGATAAAAACAGCAAAATTATATGTTCAATATGAGGCTTTATACATGTGAGGTGATTGTTGTTCATAGTTCCAGAGACTGTCAGTGAGCATAAAGAAAATAAGTGTGGAAAAAAGGAAGGGTGCCTCACAATACTGCAGAAAATGTCCCTGAGAAATGGCAAAAATGGCGTGACTACAGTGTTTGTGTAAATATGACTGAAAGTGTGGTTATTTATATTAGATAACAGTGAGAAATGCAATACAAAAATATGTTCATGTGCTTATTTGTTCCGCATTTATAAATGGATTACGATTACTTGCTCTAAAATACAGGAAAATGGCCCACAATGGGTAATGACCACTGATAATAAAATGAGTAAATAAAACGCACGTATTAATCAGCAAGCAAGCATGCATACAGACATGCATGGAATGAATAATGTCAAATATTGGTCACATTTCTATGCAACATGTCCTCTTTTCTCTTGGGGAATGTTTGCAAACCCTAATTTCTGGGCTCCTGCTTGTCAAAAGACCTTCATTACAGAGTGCAGGGCATTAAGAGAAGAGAGTGGCTTAGGCTTCTTGTCAATCAATTCCCCATTCACACTACGGATTCCAGACAAATTAATTGTCAGCCATTTCTATACTGCTTGTTAGGGGCACATCACAACCTGTAATCACCACCACATTTGTTCCCCACTCTGCCGCTAAACAGGGACTCACATTCAAAACAATGTACCGCTCTGTCTTGATCCATCTATGAATTACAATAAAAGAAAAATTGATCCAATTTTTAACTTGGCCCTACCCCCAGGAAATGTATTCTTAGCATGCAGCAGAACAGATGCCTTCCATCTCACAGCGGTTGTGAGTTCCTCTCTGTCACTGGGGACGAGTTTAAACCCTAGGTGATGGAGATGAACAACTGGCTGGGTCTATTCCCCGGGTGCATGCTCGGCCTTGTTGTTGCAGCAGTAGCCATGACACTAGAGATGAGGCCTCACAAGGCTGGAGCTGGCGAGGAGGAAAAATAATATCAAAAGAGCACAGCATGGTGCTTATCCTTTTACAAGAAGCATGCACTGCAGCGGAGCGTAAAGAGGAAAACTAGCTACGGCTCAGACAGAGACAGAGAGAGACACAGCACAGCAGGGGAGAGAGAGGCAGGTGGAAAGGGGGAACAAAGCAACAGTAAGAACAAGCAGGGGGGATGCTATAGAGATGAAGGGATGGACGGATGGAGGTAGTTTTGGAGTGGTTTTTGTCAGTATTGTATGTGATTGCCATGTTGGGCTATTACACTTGGTTGAGTCAAAGGAAAAAAAATACAATGAACTTATGAAGGTAAAAGATTGGCGCATGTTTGTGAGAGTGTGGGCGTGAGAAGAGGACCACGTCATTTAGCATCAGTGCTTCTTTGAATACCTACACTGGGTAAGATTTTTAGCAAGGCTGTACAAGAAAAGCAAATGGTGAAAATGCAAAGCCACAACCCCAAACAGAAACCTCCCCAAACAGCACGTCTGGTGGTCAGAGGGGACATTGTTAAAATCGGAGAGATATGCAGCTCACTAAGCTGCCTGACAGGAGCCAAGCCCCCAGTGGTTTGTGTCTCTCATAGATGTTCACAAACCAAACAAACCAAAAATGAAATAAAAAAAAGAAATGAAAAAACCCCAACTGGCTTGCTCTTCAGAGGCAGGGAGCAAGCAGCAACATCTGCACCTGGCAACCGCCAGCTACGCGGGGTAACAGGGGACCAGCTTCAGCGGATGGCTCATCCACAACCCTCCCTCCCTGCATCCCACCTCCTCTACAACCCTCCCTCCCTTCAGCCAGCACATCAGACGGATGCGTTTGACATTTACACAGCTTTCAACACTTCAGAGACAGGAGATTTATTCCGCCAGCGGCCCTGGCTGAAGCCAGGCCTCGACCTGGGCTGGCCCCCATGACGACCCTGTAGCTCAGCCCTGAAATGAGGCAGGGCTGAAGAAAGAGGAGCAAGAGGGAAAGGAAAAAAAACAGAGAGAGGGTGGGAGGGATGCATGTCTCGATTCTCCTGGACATTTTCTCTGGCAGATTCCGATAGACGTGCAAGGGGAAGACAATAAGCGTTGCGCATCCCGGAGCACATTAAAACGACTGGCCAAATTAATCACACAGTTCCACTTGTCACACTCGGAGGACAGTCTGCCATGAATTCTGCCTCAGAGATAGAGAGAGGAACAGAGGAGGAACTTGCCCGGCGATGCAAATGCTGGCACAGCGTCAACGACTGTCTGCCTGAATACTGATGGCAACCCTGTACTTGCTGCAAGAAATCTAAAAAAAAAAAGAAAGAAAGAAAAAAAAAAAAAGGAAACAAGAGTTTCGTGAGCTGCTGGCATTTAACTGTCACTGTCGGTTCCTACTCAAAATAAGTAAAGTAATAAATCAAATTTATAAAAGCAAAAAAGAGAGCATATGCTTAAAAGTATTTGTGCTTTGATAATACAATTTGTGACGAAAGCTTGCCTTGCTGTGATCTATCAAAGTCATTTTAATAAGTGTTGCCACCAGTATTTAAGAGTGTACGATGAAATGTAAGTGTAGGAATAACCGCTGATTTCACACAATTCACAAGTTTCAAACTGCTCTCAATTCATGGCACTCCAAAACAATGTAGCACCAACTTTAACATTGTTGATCAGTTTGGGATGTTACATCTCGATTCCTCAAAATATTTACACTGTGTTGTACCAGTGAATATCTATATCTATAAAAGATGCATGTAAAAATCGAAGATGGGCCACAACGACATGGATTGAGCAGTAACACAACAGCAGCACCTGATCCCTTGTTGGTGACAAACCAACAATGCAAAACATTTAGACATCTTCATACTGACAAGAGAAATGGTTTCAATTTAGAAGACATCTCTGCAGGGACATACACTGCGATACTCCTGATTGTAAGGGAGAGAGTACTGACAAACCCAGATCTCCTAGAGTGAGAGCACACAGAGGGGGTAATGGTCCATTTAGATAGTCGAGGACCAAAGCAGTGTCGGATACTGGTGGAACAACACCAATTTCCTCACGCAATTTCCCTCCTGCGGGTGCTGGGATGAGGTGTGGGGACGTGGGCACCGCGGCCACTCTGATAGGGTGCAGAAGCAGAGCCTGGGGTCTGCTGGGGGACCTCCTGCTGGGCCTAAGACATCAGCAGGATATCTGAAGGTCTCTTCGGCCTCGTGGCGAAGGGTGAAGCCTTACTTGAACTCAGCTTTCATAATTTATCAACAGGATGTTTTATTGCATGCTCTTACACTCTCACCACCTCAGAGATACATTTAGAAAGCCGTGAGTCACTACAAAGTTGAGGAGGTGGTGTGTGTGTGTGTGCGTAAGCATGTAAGTGGGTTGGAATGACATCAGCATAGTAATAGCGAAAGGAGAAGAAATAATCTTTGGATGATTCAGATAACCTTACACCGTCATGGCTACTGTACACCTTAACGGGGCAAAAACTAAAAAAGCTCCGGAAACTCGAGCTGAGCCGTATTAATATTAGGGTCTACAAGGCTTACATAGCACCATCGCACTTAACTCTCAACCACAGAGAGTAAAAAAATCAAGTGATTGCTCTTGACCCCACTAGCTGTATCTGAAAGCACCACCTAGCAAAGTGATTTGATCACAGGATCAAATCTATACAGCCATTTGACCCTTGACCTTCCCAGCAGGCAGCATGGGAAGTCAGCTGATTACCCTGGGTCAGCCTAGGAGCTCTGGATTAGGAAAGTATTGATCTCAGTGAAGATGTAGGCTCCAGAGGGAATGAGATTGAGAGAAAAAGCTCTGCCGGGTAGAAATAATATCGACCAGCAGAAGAGGCCTAGACAGGCTCTCACGTAAAAACCATATTTGAGCTTGGGACCTCGGAGTTGGCTGTGCAAACAGAGAGACGGCTTCGGCAAAAGCTCCTTTCACAGAGGCCCATTGAAAGAGGACAGAGAGAGAATGAGAGTGAAGGAGGATTGAAGAAGACAAGCTCAGGGAAATGCTCTTTGCATTAGCCAGACACACAGAGGCCTCCGGTTCAGAGCTGACACACTTAAGGGAAGAGTCAGCAGGGGCCATGTAAATCAAGCCGGGGTGAGGAAAGATATAGTCCTGACCTGGGGCCAAACTAAGCAGACTTTAACATTACCCAGAGTCCATGTAAACAGCACTGAGACCTGGCAGCTCTCTGTTTCACTTCCATGCAAAGTATGTGGTGAGGTCGAAAAGGAAGGAGGGGAGGGAGTGCACGGACAGATTGATGGTGATGGCGGTGGGGGTAAACTTGAAGAGCTGTCCCCCTTCTTCACTAAATTAAAGGACCGCCTTGTCCTTTCCAACAAGAAATCCCTCAACCTTTGCTTTCAGCACTCTCCGGGGGAGTGACAGAGCCGACTGGGCTGCTGGTGTGATCCTTGGAGTAGTTTGGCGAGGGAAAAACAGACAGTAATGGCAGATGTACGAGGGAACAGGGAGCATTTATTCAGCTCAGAGAAAAAGAAGAAAACTGCCAGAAACCTGAAGGGACAGGGAATACACAACTGTGTTATGAATATAGTCGCAGAAGAAAAATGGGGACATAGGTAAGAGAGAATGAGAAAAAAAACGACTGATTTATGTTTTTTTTTTTCACACCTCGTCTTTCATAAGGCTCCCTTCGGCTTCTTCTTGTCTCTGCTGACCGTGTGACTCTAACTAGCTCGCTATCTTGCCTTCAGAGTCGAACCCACACACACATACACGCATGTACAACCCTCAGCACCTCCCAGTGTTTTGACATGGCCCCGGGCCCGGTGCTGCTGAGCTGCAGCGGCAGACACTGGGCATTGGAAATTTAAGTCGGGGCGTAGGAGAAATTAGGCGAGGAGGCAAGGAAATGGGATGTTGACTTGAACTGGCCCCGGGGGCAGCTGAGAGTCTCCCTGTGCAGCTCCGCTGGCTGCCTGACAGTTTGATGGAGCGAGTGGAGGCTTCCCCGCGGCCCGAGCCGCCGTCTCTAACACTGATGTAGCTCAGTGAGGAACAGATTGAGCCTCCAGGCATCGCTCTGTACTGCTACTCCCCTCCTCTCTCGCTCCTTCTCACTCTCTGTACTGCTACTACTAGCTCTATCTCTCTCACTAATCCTGTCAAGCCAACACACAGAAACATGTACACACACATATGCACGCTTATACATACTATCACACGAAATCACATACTGTATGCACACTATAAGACACTTAGATACACAGAAATAACAGCAACACCCACAGAGAGCTTGGCTCCCTCCTTCCTTCTCTTCCCTACGACAGTAATGTGATGAGCACTACAGATGCTGTTTACTGAGCTCTGGCCGATGCACAGGGGGAAGGAGGAGAAGAGGGAGGGAGGGATGGAGGAAGAGGCAGAAGGAGGTAGAGTCAGGGGGCTGGCAGGCCACCATAATGAAAAGAATCTGGCGGCGGCCCACTGTGTGCTGGTCATGAGAAGCATGTGCCGCCGGGGGGCTCTACTGCTAATTTCAGGGGGCAGCCAAGCGTTTCACGCTAGACTTGTCATCAGGCCAGAGGGGGCATTCATACTGGGTGACAGCAATTGCGAGAGGGCGGGCAGGGGGTTTGGGGAGGGGGGAGAGAAGAGAGAGGGAGAAGGCTTCAGCCCCCTTCCCTCGCCTTGTACCTCCTGTCCCCCCTCTGCAATGATCAAACGTTATTGTAGGCAGGGTACAGAATTACAAATGAGTGTCCTGTGGCAACGGCTGGAACTGGATTCAACTGCTCTCTCCGCTCTGCTCACTCCTCAGGTGGCCACGAGGGGCACACCTTATCCTGCAACCCCTGCTGTCCAAACAGGATTTAATACTTGCATCTTCCCAGTTAACATGACAATAATAATCTGTTACAAAAGCAGGCGGTTTGTAAGCCCACACATTCAGAAAGAGAGGTACTGGGAGATATGGATAAAACCTTAATCTCTTTCCACAACTGTAAATTTAGATTTTTTTGTCATAGCATCAATACATAATTTGATAGGGGTGGACAAAATTCAATTCAGAAATTGTTTAAAATAATCATGCCATGAGACGAGACTTGAATTAAAACAAAAGACTAAACACACTTAAACTAAAATTCTTTCAAAATTGATGCTTTAAGGTTCCTGAGAACGATGAGTTCAAGGGTTACAGATTTCTGTATTTACAACTTCAGTATCCTCCTCCATGTCTGCCTACATCATGTTACCTTGAGAGGCGGTTGGAATCGAGTGAGAATCACAATATCACGCAAGAATCACAACATCACATGAGACTCCAGCCCTGATTTGCTTCCATTGTCTGTCCACATTGCTCCCACGGTAGAAACAGTGTTGCCAAATCTCTACCAGTGGACACATTTCTACCTTTGCATGGTAAATACTGTCATACTGTCCAACCCTATAGTGTAATATAGAAAATATTTTGGACATTAAGATGTGAAACAATTTACGAATAAAACAACCAGAGAGGAAAATCCGACAAATGAAATACCTGACAAATCAAGGCACTTCTGCCTTCTCACTGACTTGCAACATTGCCTGCAATGACTGAGACACCAAGAAACAAAGGACAGATCCCTCAGTATATAAAGAATGACAAAATCTCTGATGGCTGACAAACTCTGAATGCCTTATGGTATATACTGTATCACCATATCGACTATCCCTATCCCCGCCATGTCCTTGGTTTCTAGCAGCTTCCTCCATCTCTACAGGCCTGGCAGTCTGTTAAAGGTGAGATGTCTGACTGGCACGTCTTTAATCAGTGCCATTGACTGGCCCGAGGATTTGTGTGCACTTGGGGTTTATCTCTCAACTTGGCTAGATAAAATGAGCACAAAGTCATTAAAGAGCTGAGACGAGAGAAAAAACAGAAACAGAGGGTAAAAACACCCTGTCAGCCCGACCCCTACATCGCAGATCCTATGAAGTGAGAGACAGAGTGAGGGAGGTAGAGCGATGCAAGAGGAGAGTGGGAGCTACCGAGGAGTCGATGCTAACAGCTGGCAGCCTCCCCCTTAAAAAAGAAGCGGCTGGCTCTAGTCTGGCAGCCAGGAGAGGCGAGCGAGGGACAAGCAGGGATGAAAGGAGGAGTGTGAGAGATGGAGTCAGTGATGAAAGGTGGGTGGTTGATGGTAGATGAGTGGGGGTGGGGGTTGGGGGGGGATTAACCAGCTTGCAAGGAGAAACTTCTGTTCATTGCCTCTGACACAAGCCGTCACATGAGAGACAGAGGAAGGGATGGGAAACAGAGAAAGAGAGACAGAGAGCAATGTAGAGGGAAGGAGGAGAGAGGAAGGGGGGAGGCAGCCACATTGCACATCTTCAGGCTGTGAATAATTTAGAGGAGCACTGGGGAGACGAGACGAAGATGAACACAAAACACTGGCAGCGTTTGACCTAGAGCTGCAGCTACATCAGTGCACATCACAGAGCGAAGAGAGCTCTCACTCTCTCTCGCTCTCCCTCCCTCTTTCTCTCTTTTCTCTCTTTTGCTCTTCATCTGCCTCCCTCTGTGTCAGGGAGGAAACAGCTGTACGCTATTCTTGTTTCGCCTCACATTCTATGAAACTCAACAGAATGGCTGACAACTTTGTTTCATAAGGATCTCTCTTTCTCCCTCCCTGCTCTGGGCACGTCAGAAGAGTCAGAAGAGCTGCGCACGAAACGGATGCGTGTACAGCCAGTTTATGTGGGGCTGTAAGGGCCGACACAGGTCTGTGACATCAGACGCACACAGGGTTAATAATACCATTACATCACGTGAGAAACAAAAACTAAACAGCTGCACAGTATGTACTTTCTGTTGCTAGGGGGTCTCGCAATCAAAACAGTAACAAAAGATGTTGATGACATTGTGAAGTTGCATGGGATCTTGGGAGATGTTGTCTGTGTTGTTCAACCATATAGACAACCATATAGAAACACGTTTTCTTCACGTTACTTTTAGTCATTTCATTGTAATGAAAAAGCCGCAAGTTAACTTCCTAACTTACCATTAGTATTAGATGAGTCAACTAAACATACACTGAAAGCTACAGCTACTGCAGCAAATGCCCAGAGCTTTATTCGTAGTCAACAGAAGTTACGTAATAGCACAAATAAACTGACCAAGCAATGCAGCAGTAGACCAGCAGCTTCCGTGTTCTGCGAGGTGAAATCACTGTTTCTGTCCAAAGGTTGTTTTAAAGAGAGTGCAATAGAACAGCTTCACTGGGGCAGCAGCAAAACGTATTTTAGCCACCTGAAAAAAGCCCACCTAAAAACATCAATATCAGCTTAAGTGTACGCTATATTTCATTTGCTAATTGCAAAAGTTAGCTGGGCTGCCGGGCTACTCACCTAACACAACCGTAACGTCTGACCCATTGTTGGGACAGAGCCGCTAATAACTACTCAAGCTCCGGACATTAACCCTTGCTACGATTGTAACATTAAATTTAATCGAATCGACATAGCGACGTGTGCCTAATGTTACTGTAACACTAATTAAAACTCTGACTCTGAATCACTGACTCTGACATATCACCTCGAAAATACACGCTGACATTGCTCACTGGCTGTAGCCACTGTTGCCAACTCCTCAGTAAGAAAAGTAGCTATTGGCTGTCCTAAAAGTTGCTAGAAGTCGCTAATGACATCATCGCCTAATTTGCATAATTGTCCATATGCATGTAATTGTAATGGCAGCTGTAGGAGAGAGGAATAACGTCGTGGGAGAGACAAAAACTGAGTAAAAAAAACACCCTGTTCAGAACTACAAATGAACCTTCTTTCAGTGATTTATATTAGACAAAGAAAATGTTACATTTTCATCCTGCCCTGACCGTAAACCAGGTCAGGATCAGCCAGTGGCGGTTCCGCGCATGCGCGATTCACTTGCAGTCTGGACGTGGAGGGGTTAACATCTCCTGCTCTGACTGCTACTGGGAGGGAGGACTGGGCCGCCTGAAAAGTCGCTAAATATAGCGACAAAGTCGCTAAGTTGGCAACACTGGCTGTAGCCTTTTGCAGGGAGGGAGGGCCAAGGGCTCCGAGAGGGGGGGGGGATTCACATGAACGTACATGAACGCACAGCCGGACCGGCTTATAAACAAGGGGCTGGAGATCAACACAGAGAGAGATTGTGTGAGGTCATGCTATACTCCAGATGAAATTACACCTCTTAATTGTGATGGACATGATTCTGACAATCTATAGTCTAAATGATTAAATGATTTGTAGCAACAACAATTAACAGTTTACTCAGTAATGAAAATAATCATTAGTTGCAGGTACTTGACAATTAATACATTTGAAGAATTGTCTCTGTGCCCCTTGCATTTTAAGAGCCATGATCTCAAAACTAATTACAAGATAAAAAGTATTTACTTTGTTAATTCTATTCTAAATTAATATATAACTAGTGTAATATCTAACACCATAAACTGACATTTCATTGACTCATTTCTAGCAGAATGTCCACATCAGCACAGCCTGTGTCAGAAGACATGATGCAGTATGAGAGAGGGACAGTGCTGTGAGCAACCGAGCGGTGGAAACTGTGGACAGCAGCAGTAAATAACAGCTGCCCTGTGATTAGGCACAGAAGAGGTTAAACAGAGCTCGTTCACGCCGCCTTTGTCAAGGTGCCATGAATCACCTCACCTGCTGAAGTGTGTGTCTGTGTGTGTGTGATGAAAGGACCACTGGGCATCTGTGGTGGGAGTGACAGTTGGGCGGACAGAGGGCGGTCTGATCACACCAGAAGGGAGGGGCCATTTATTACTGTAATTAAGGAATCGTGGGAGTAGAGGAGGAGAGATTTTTTATGCACACTGATATGCACGTAGAGGAAATCTCTTAATTTGGGAGGAATGGTAGCATGAGGCAAGTGGATGAGGAGTAAAAACATGAGGACAAAAGATGGCAAACAAAACTCACTTGCCTCTCTTTATTTTCTCGGCCCCTCCCTCCAACACCCTCTCACTCCCTCTCCCACTGTCTCCTGCTCGGTCTGCGTGGCTGATATTAATGGGACGTCCCTTGTTTGTAAATGTGCCAAGTTGTGTGCACCGCTGTGGGCTGTCTATTATAGCAGGCCTCTGGGGCAGCTTTTCCATATGGCGTCACATATGGCACTCAGCAGCATCAATTAATGTTGTTATAATACTGATTTTTATGAGCTAGGGTTTCACTCCTTTCCTCTCTTCTCTACCCCTCCACCCTCTCCCCCCTTTATTCACACCCACTGTCACTGATTATTTTGATTCTTCAAACTTCCTCTCTTCGAATTCCTCAAACCTTCGACAAACCTGGCTTCTGAACAGTAGAGGATCCGAGAGGTTTTCTGAGCCAAATTCTGAAAGCTCCTACCAGCTCTACTGAACGCCGTTCAAAGACCTTGAACATGACTTTGTTCCTGCTATACTGTAGAAGAAGAGTAACGCAATTGCCAATGTGTCAGAATCTTTGCATCTTCTCTGACTCTAAGAGACTTCGATCAATGAAATATGAAAAAACACGTGAAAGATAAAAACAGCAATTATACAGACTGAAAACTACGCTGGGTAATATCACATATCTGCAACCAAACACTGCGTCTACAGCACCTATTGTAGTTGTGGTCACATTAGGCCAGCATCAGGGCCTATTAGTGTGTTAAATTAGGCCTGTATTTATGCACAAAGCAACAGACAGATGGATGTAAGAACAGAATCTGAGGGGCCTTTTTGTTCCCTGGTGCCTTTGGTGGTGGATCTGACAGGAAGGGAACAAGAGCGTAGCAAAAAGCCCCGCTTAAAAAGCTCCCAGCCACACCAGCCTTGTCAGCGACGCCACAATTAGAGACTAGATCACTGGCGCTTCCCAGCGAGAAACATCTCACCACCACTCCTCAATGGAACTCTTTCGTTTGAGGAACACACTCAAAGCTGGGTTTTAAAACGTTTCGGATGGCTAATCACTCTCAGGATGAAAGGCCCTGGCGTGTTCGTTTGTCTCAGCGTGGGGAGCTTCCCTTGCCGTTTCTCTGTCTCTGATTCTGATTGTTTTTGTTCGTTTCTTTTTCAGCAGGCAGGCGAGGCAGGCGAGCTGGCAGGCAGCGCTGTTTGAAGGTGCAGTCAGACCCGAGTGCAGGCCTGATGCTTTGTAGTGATATTTCCAGCAGCACAATCTCATTACTTTTTGACGTGGGGGATGCGTGCAGGGGCGGATTGTCATTTCACGCTGTCAAAAGTTCCGTGAGGGAAACGGAGACGGGAATGGAACTTCAATGACCTGCATGCCTCTGGCTCATCAAGACTGAATATATTAAACCAAATAACACAGATAAAATCCAATGAACCAGATCCTTGAAGATGCTTGTAAACTTAATGTCCAGTCCCCAGGGTTGTTGGAGGGATCTCACTTCTTATCTGGAATCTTTGTAATTGGATCTATTTCACAGCCTCCTAAACCTGTCACTAAACATGCCCTGAACCTAATTAACCACATACAGCATGGCATATACTGCAGGCAGTGCATGTACATATGTAGCTAAGACAAACAGGTCTTTGTGTCTTGAGAGGAAAAGTCCTGAGGGCAGCATCCCACACCTCTCAAAGATAGTGAGAGCTTCTGGACGTTTTCACATGGGACAATCACTGGCAGCTCCCCCCTTAAAAAAACCCAAAACAAAACAAAAAAAAAAACTAGGGGGGTTGTCCCTCGAAGTTGATTTCACACGGAGTTCTTTCAATACGGAGAAAAACTTTGCTCTGTTTAAGAAGCTGCCAGGCACTGATTGAAGCGCCTGGTTACTATGCGAACCCCAGCCTGTTGCTGGGGTGACTGTCCCAAAGTGCTTCCTGGGTAATTTTCGAGGTCACTGGTTTGTGCACGCCTATGTGGTGCAGATGGGCCCACCCTCATTCAGAGCCCAGCAGGAACTCTTTCATTAGACCCAGTGAATGGCCTCATTCATCCCCTTCACCTCAATTGGTCACGCTGCGTCTCCGCAGAGGGCCCAGGACAAACTTTTCTCTCTTTCCACTCCCTGATCTTCCACGCACCACCCACCTTAGTCATGCTTCACTTTTGTTCAGGAGCATGTGGTGGCTGAAGCTCCAGGCCTCATCTTTGTCTGCAAACTACCCTAGACTGAACTGGAACCAAACTGACATTGCTGTCTTCGTTTATCTTGAAGAATGTAAAATAAAACAAACATTACATGACACATTATTGAAATCCAGCAACATTTATCTAATGCATACCCATAAAAAGAATAATCATTCATATTCAGAGATATTTTTAAATATTTTGTATGGTTCTTTATGACTTATCAGAGCTTTAATGCCCTGTTCCATACTCCTATTTCTATCTCAGTGTTGCACGAAAAACCCCAGGGAGCCATTCCAGCAGAATTCAGAGCCATTTCATCCCTAAGTTGTCTCTCTCTTCACTGAGTCGCTCCTGTAACTGCAGTGCTTAGCCATGCTAGTGGCTCCTCTACTCCTTGCCTCTTTTTGGCCCTCAAGTGAGTCTCAGGTCTGGCCTAGTGAGAAGTGACTAATTGTCTTGAGTTGTTAGTGTGCCTGGAATGAGATCCACTTCAATCTGCGACAGGGTGCACAATAATTTTGTTTCCCCCTTCCTCCTCCCCTCTCTCTCCGTCTCCTTCTTGCAGCAGATTTACCCCTTCTGCTTCTCAAGCTACTGAGCTGTAAAATTGAGTGGACGGCAGGCAGGATAAAGAATGAGACCTGGCATCGTGGACGCACTAACCTTGAGGAGGGCCACTGCTGCTGGCTGCACCTAAAGAGATGGAGACAGAACGTCAGCCATATTGGACTGAGGAAGGTTAAAAATGAGGAGGGAGGAAAGACCAAAGGTGGAGAGAAAGGTGAAGACCCTTGCTGAAGAAACAGTATGACAGCTTGGTAAAGCTGATCTAAATCAGCATGAGGATGGACATACACACTACAAAGAGATGACAGGGTGTCAACCACAGAGAGAGAGAGAAAGCAAAAAGCATTAGGTATCATTTAAACTGACCTGGTCTCCTCTTACATTCCTTGATCTTCCTCACCTCCATCTTTACTTTATAATGTAAAGTCTTACCCTAGTAAATCCGTCAGCTACTGCAGTGCACAGTACAGCTACTATAGTAGAGAGATAGATAGCTTCATTGATAGACTCAAGGTCCATTTAAAAAGACATACAAGCACACATATAATTAAAAAAAGGAGACAGTCATACCAGCGTTTCCACAGAGCTGATTGATATCGCACAATACTGAGACCATAGTGTACTATTAAGCTTTGCAATTAAACAAATCATACAATGTCTGACAAAATGTACATATTTTATAAAAACAGTGTATCACAAAAACGACCCCGGAGCATGTTTCCCAGCAGTTCTAACAAAACTATCCCTTGTAATGAAATCAACTTGTATAGCCACTCCTGGAACGAATCTGAGCAATCAATTACTATGAATCACAAATACACTAGCTGCAGTTTAGATGTGAACAAATGGAGCCTCAGTCCCTTACAGATGATATTAGTGCTCTGAGCTGCTCTCTCTCCACGAGAGATTAAGCAGGTTTGTACTCTCCCAGGCGGGCAGTGCTCCCCCCTCCAGGGTGCTGCACTATCATTTGCAGGAAAATTACTTCAGTAATGAAGAATCCAGGCCCATAAATCCTCGTGGCCTCACCTTCCTTCGCCTCCCAAGTCTCGCTGAACAGCTAGTAAAAATTCCCTTTAAAAAATTCATAGCGCAATTTTGCTCAAATCCCTCCCAGCAAGCACAATTATGGAACTTTCATCTCAATTGATTTATGTCCTGGGCTAAGAGAAGGGGGGCATGGGTTGGAGAGGGGTGGGGGGGAGAAAAAAACAAGTGGTAAATCATTGTTTTTAAAAGGGAAGGCGTAAGGCCTTTTGTCACTTTCACTGCATGTGTGTTGCGGTGCATGTGATGGAGAGGTGCATGGATGAGGGGAGGAGGAAGAGGAAATGTCTGAAGGGTTTGAAAGCAGGATTGAAATGGCAAAAAGGAGGAGGAGGGGAGGGAGATGGGGTTGAAAGGAGCGGTATTCCACTTGATTAATAACACTAATCAAATTATACAGTGTTCCACTGTGCCCTGAAATCTGGGGCCATAATGTCCTCTAATGGCGAGGTTCATGGAGCTAAACTTCAGAGGGAAAACACGGTGCTGACTGCTGCATGCCTTAATGAAGGCAGTAAAACATCCATTTCCAGAAGCCATGAAATGAAAGGCAAGATTGTAGATGTGCACCCAGTGGCTCTCCCACTGCAAAAAAAAAAGAAGGCTGTTAACACAAAAGACAGTGTCGGAGAGAAAGGGAGAGGGGGACAGACAGACAGACAGACAGAATGACGCAAGACCTTAAGAAGAGAAATGAGGAGAGAATAGCACAAGTGAAGAGATTTAAAGGGCAAGAACACCAAGAGTAGGGGGATATAAAAAGAAAAGGGATGATGAAGTGAGGATAGAAAGACAGATTGGTAGATGCTCTCAGTGCTTTATTTCCAAAGAAGTTCTCTTCTGGCATGAAGACAATCTGTGTCTGCTGATTATGGATGAGCCAGGCTGCTTTACTATGTCTGTTATACTTAGTGCTGCTGACAGCAGCCACAATTCATCACTATTTAGTTGCTGATGCACCTAACCACAGCATCCTCCCCCTCATCTATCTCAATAGCACTCCATTAGAGTATTCCCTCCGTCCATCCAGGCATGCATTCTGTTGATCCATCTGTCCATCCGTATTTCCATTTGTCCATCCAGCCACTTGTGCGGTCATCTATTCATCCTTTCATCCGTACATCGGTCCATGGGGCCATGTATCAATCCATCCATTCATCTATCCATCCATGTGCTGTCCACCTATCTAACCATGTATCAATCCATCCAATCTTGTGTAGATAAAATTCTGCTCTGAAAGATCTGACACATACAACAATATTGCTCTGACCTCAGCTGTCAGCTAGTTGCAGCAGGTAAGAGTTTAGCTTGTAACTTCTAGGCATCATGCCAAAATACAGTATGACTTCTGTCAACAGCGACACACTATATGTCGAACATCAAAATCTAAACGACACATAAAGATCACTAGTCACAACGTGTAGTCCTGCAGAAAAAAAGCCTGCTGCATAAAAACTAACTGAAACTCCAGACACTTCAGTTTATTAAAAAAAACATTATGGTTTACATTCAATCTACTAAATTGCACATGCTACAAACAATCAAATCAGCCTTTGCATCTTGAATAAAGCAAATGCTGTTCGTAGTCCTTGGGGCGAAATTTCATCTGGAAAGCGAGGGGGGGAAAAAACAACAAAGCTGAGGAAACACAGATTGCTATTGTTATTATTATCATAATTACAGTTGTGCTTATCATGCAAGCGGCCTCAATCAGGATGAAATACAGTTTCATTTGATGAAGCTTCCTGTTTTGACTGGCTTGAGTTTGGGAACCACACACTTGGCTGGCGTGCCAAAAACTCAATCAGGCGCAATTACATAGCCATCAGATAGAAATGTAATTGATTTGAAAGCTGACATGAGATATAACTACATTACAGTGGAGGCACAGTGGGGAGGCTCCTTGGGGACAGGGCCTACGGGGAGCTCATTACCGCCAAGCTTTGAATTATTGAGTGCTAAGGCAGTGACATTGAGGAATAGAGGCGGGTGATTGGCTGTTACAACTCGGCAAGTGTTTATCTCAACTTACAGCAACCTAAGACATCTGAAGGAGTGATCTGCCCGTGCATGAATATTGCAAGGGGAGAAGTTGTAATGGTTCATAATTGAAAGGGTTCAGGCCAAGGGAGCGTCTGTGGGTGCACACCATGTCTGCCATTTCCATATCTAGTACTTGTGATGAGTTCAGCTAAGGCAAAATACAATATCATGCTCTGCCCGTGGGTCGTTTGTTTCCATAGCAATAACACCACCTTGGTCCTCGTGTCACGTATTAAGCGCTTTGGTTAGCACTTTTTTGTGGATGTGTCACATGTGACACCCAACCCTGCACAATGAGAGCTGTGTTAGCCAAACACGGTGCTTTCCAAACTTTACTTTCACTTAAGTAAAATCTGCTTGGTTGTGTTATGTGCTGTCTTTCTTAGTTGCTGCTGAGCTTGCAGGCTTGTCTCATAGAAACTAGAAGAAACACAGTGCCATATGTTAATTTGTCTGTCTTGTCTTTTTTTGAAGTAAAGCACCAGTACTTATGTTATCAGACACATTTTCAGTATTTCCACTTCTTAGCTTTACAGACACAAAGAGCTGAAATTAGGTGCCAGCCTCCCTTGGGATGGGGGGTGAAGAAGCACATCTGCCTGACCCTGACCACCACCCTATGGGTCCTCCCTGAAGTGCTGAGGGGTGACTGTTGAGAGGATAAAGATATAAGTCACTGCAACGGGGCCCCACCGTCCCCCAGGAAACTGGTGACTGCCTACCTCTGGGAGAGCTATGCCCCCTAGGCTTCTGCCACTGATCTCACTCTGTCTCTCTCATTCTTTCTATCACTCTTCTCTCTCTCCTCACACGGCCCTCCTGTGAGCTTTCTCACAAAAATGAGAACTCAATTAATTCAGGCGAAATGAGGACGAGGGAGGAGGAGGAGGAGAAGGAGGAGGAGGCCGAGGGAGCCTGGAGGGACAGAGAACAAGCAAGAGAGGGGAAGCCTAACAGAGCTGCTTGTCGATCTGCGGCCTGGAAACAGCAAACAGAGCACAGGATGACTGTGCATTTGCACCAAGTCTTTAGCCAAGTTAATCCTGTCTGCAGTTTAAACATGGCTGATGAACGAACGCTTCTCATTACAGAGGGGGATGCTGGGTAAATAGATGGGTCTGAGGGACAAAGAGACAAAGAGAAAAGAGCAAAGCCTGAAAGAGATAAAGACAGAGCAGACATGATTAAAGACATATTGACACTCAATCCGCCTGCATGTTGTTTATTAGAGGCATGCTGGGAAGGTCTCACAGGCTGACCTTTTGTTAGAGTTCAGTGACTGACATGCTTGCTATTATGAAACAACGGTGGAAGACCAAGTGGCAACCTCTGAGGCTGAAAAAAGAAGCCAATGCGGAAGTGCCAAAAACTGCACTTCATCAAATGGCCACTTGAGGCTGGCTCCAAATCAGAGTAAATCCCTGTAGATGCCCATGTGAAAATGCCCAACTTAACAGCAGAAGTAAACAGTTTACAGCCTGGTATGTAAAAATGGATTTAGTCTCTACAGCTAATTTCAACACTCATGACAACTGTATATAACTCACTGTTTACATATTTAAGAGCAGGACCGCTTGGGTGACAGGCCGGTACAGTTGTTGCTACAGTCTATGAGTCAGTCACCGCTAGCTTTTCCATAGCTCTACCCTCTTGTCCAAATGTGGTCACTTATGGCCCCCCAAAAACAAGGACAGAGCAAAGGACTGAGCGCCACTGTGCTCTGTAAGGTGTGTGGGTGTGTGTGTGTGTGCGTGTGTTTGAGACATAGAGAGTGACAGGGAGAGGTTAACAGAAGTTGGAAGGTGGAGTGTTACATGCAATGTTTCTGTAAATTATTAATAACTTACTCGTAAAGCTGCTTCATCAGTTATTGCAATGTTACCTGAACCCATGATATTTCCTAGTAAGCTTAGCCGAACCCACTTGACCCGGGTCACGCAGGTCGTGGGGCGACTTATTACAGTAATTAATTAATAATTTCTGCTTCTTGCATTTAGTGTGACAAATGTGTTTTGACTCTAGCTGAAGTTACCTTACCTCCCTATACACTGCACAGGGAATGAACAAAATGTAGTGTAAAAAATGCTACATGTCAGTTCATGAATGTGACCTATGACCTATGACCTTGAGAACAAGGACCTCATGCTAAACAACAGTCATTAATCTTGAGTGAGTCCGGTCACCCTGCCTAATGCTATATTAGGGAACTACAAGCCACCACACAGCTCAGCTAATTTTCTCATGGCCTTGCAGAAAAACTGGCAGAAAACCAGCTGTTAGCAGGGGCTGTCGCCAGGTTTGAGGTCACTAGCGCGCACACACACACACACACACACACACACACACACACACACACACACACACACACACACAGAAAATATGTGATATGAGGTGGCACACTGCAGCATTTCCAGCAGCTACATATGCTAAATAGGCTAAAAACAAATTGACTGTGCAGTTTTTTTCATCTGGATTGTTACTTAAAGTACACAACTGTTTTCTGTGTGAGTCACTGAGAGCTAAATAAAACAAATAAGAACAAATGAGTCATTTTTATCAGAAGACAACTTGTAAGCTGTGAGATGTTATCTGCAGTGCAATGGTGTTATAAAAGTAACCACTTCCCTATGACAGAGCGTAAATCTCACAGCATTCTGGGATATTTTTATGTTCAGTGTTGACTGCAGTGCATATATTACAATGTTTTACCAGTCCCAGCTCTACGACAAGGCTAGTAAAACAGGCGAGTCAGATAGTTCCAAATTTTCATATGATAAATACCTTGCATGTAAGGAGCCAGGGGGGATTGTGGCAAATATGTTTCCAAGAAAATCAGTCTGCCACTAGTAGTTAGAGTGATTGAATAGCCTGTAAACAGAAGCAGTAGACTTGCTTGACACTCTCTGGGAGACACTAATATAGTTGTGCTTCCAGGAGCTAAAGGGAAGGAAGGAGGTGGGGCACTGAAGTTCATGAACTAAACAGTGAGAGCAGGAGCTTTTAAAATTACCCTGTCACTGCACTTGGCCTGGTCTGTGAACTGAAACTGCAGAGTAAAAGCACAAGACTGCTGAGTGAAGTACGTCAAGTCAGTCATAAGACACCCATGGTCAATGGCTGATAGTGTTCCTTGCATTAGCCCAAATTAAAATGAGATCTATCTTTAACAATCTCATTAAAAAAAGCCATATGATGACACTTTCCCTCATTTATGCTTTCCATTTTCTCCTCTGCAAACCCCCGAGGAGAATAAATTCTCCTTTGTTCATGGTGCTTGTAAAAGGACCTTTATGCTAGAGGGGAGCATCGTTCCCATCTATAAAATTCATCACGGTCAGAGATTTTTTTTTTCCAGATCTATGTCCAATCAAGAAAGTGTGGAGACTGCATACTCTTGTTGATGTAATAGGTCCAATTAGAGCCGATAGGAGCGTTAAAATGAATTAAGCACACAATTTAGCACTTTGGTTGAAGGCACGTATTTGTGTCCTCACCACACATCAGCTGACCTTGATGTTTTTTTGAGCCAAAGGATATTACACTGACAACAACCCAAAAGGAAGGCCGGGATCTTCCGTGACCTGAGATTGAGATACTAATGAAAAGAGGCATGGAGCTTTTTGTTGCTAATCGTGTTTGTTTTCTGGTCAAAAATATATTTTCCAGAGACCTGACAGCAGAGTGCAAACACCACCAACATGCATGTAAAATATATTTCAAGAGTTGTCTCACTATCTTGATGTCAGCTCTCGAGTTAATAATTGATATTTTTTTGAGACAGTGTCAATTTTCATAGAACAGGAACAGGAAGGGGGAGAGGCAGTGAGATTTCAAACTCTGCAGCTACAGCAGTTTCGTTGGTGGTGAGTCGTTGTGAAAATGTGAGAAAAACCACAACCTATGCGCCTATTGTGCAAACACGTAAAACCACAAGGGGAGGTGTGAGTTGCTAAAAGAGCAGGTTATCTATATATGGGGTTAAGCCACAACCCAACACAAACTGAAACTCAGTCCTGAGAATCAAACACTTGTTTACTTCTCTAGCTTCTGACAGTGGCACACACATGACTTGATAAATGATTGGAGAAACATATTGAATGCAGTTGCATCTGTAGAAGGCAAGAGAGTAGAGTCCCTACATGGTTTGATGAGAGTAAAAAATATGCAAATAAACTGAGCTAAATCCTTGTCAACTGATCTAATTTGTCCTCACTGTGCAACAGAACCAGCCTTACTTTTTTATTCTTTCTGGTCCTGCTCGAGACTGGTTCAGTTTTATGAGGATATCTTTGAAGAAACAGATCTCAACATGGAAGTGGCTGAGCCAGCAGCTAGCAGGTAATGGTGCTAACTCTATAAATGGTGCTAAACCACGGCAATGGTGCTGACAGAGCCAACAGTGTTAACCTGGTGGAACTGAAGGGTGGGCGCTATATCAGGGATAACTGCCATATGAGTGTGGTGCAAAGTGGTGGCGAAGAGGTAGCCAGTGGAATACACTCATGTACAAACAGGCATACATGGTCAGACAGTCTTGCCAACGTCTTACAACACACAAACACAGGTAGCGTGACTTTATTTTCTGCTTAGGATGCCATTACTCAACCATATCTTTACATAGCAAATAGTGGTTTATTGCTACATCGATGCTCTGAATGTCACATACAGAACCTTTAAATATTTTTCATATAGGCTTATTGCCCTATAGCCCTCCCTTGACAGCTTTATTTGGCGTTTACCATCTCACCGCCAGTGGGTGTGGGATGTTTAAACTGACCTTAAGCTAGAGAAAAAAAAGCCAACACATATAAACCTGGGCTTTTC
The DNA here is from genome assembly GCA_035609425.1 of Epinephelus awoara. Taxonomy (NCBI): domain Eukaryota; kingdom Metazoa; phylum Chordata; class Actinopteri; order Perciformes; family Serranidae; genus Epinephelus; species Epinephelus awoara. The sequence continues at coordinate 33,121,538 of CM069302.1, forward strand.
ACTGAAGCGTGCAGCAATTAAAAAAAATGTCTTCTTGCATTGCCTATTATAGTTTCTTTCTTTTCTTTACATCTAGTATTATATCTTTTTTTTAATTTTATGTTATTGTCTTTTTAATTTGCTCAATTTGCAATCTGTACTCGTTTTTCATGTCATGCTTTATAATATTTTATTACATGGCTTTGTTGAACACTTGATTATAATTGGTTAATTACAGCATTACAGTCTGTTTTTTCTGAACAGTAAACTGCTGCAATTATTCAGAGACTGTTGCTATAGAGACAATTCTGATCATAGATGCTTAGTGGAAGCAATAAGACATATTTATATCTATAAAAACCTTTTTAAATCAATATTTTGTGTCAAATTATTGATTTCATTAGTAAATAGCTGCATAATGTGCCGCAAGCTGAGTGGTTCGCTATAATGACCTGCTTGTTGTGCATTATTCCTTACATACCATGTTTTTAATGTACTTAGGTTGATGTTTCCTGAGACTTCATTCTCTAATCTAATTAAAAAACAATAAACAAATGTACATGTAGTCACCAGAACTCAACTTAGCTGAACACTTTGTCAAGGACTGGTAGGGGCTTGACTCCTCTAGCCAAAAAAAGTTGAAAAAAGGAAGAACCTGAGAGACAACAGACATGTACATCATGTTTCTGACAGTAAAGCTCTTACATGTAGATACACACTTGAATCCCAAGACACCTGCATCACATCTCCTCTGACCCGAACATGAAACCAGGACAAGAAACAGTATGCAACCATTTGGTTTTGTTTGTCCACCTGGGGCCGTCTTGGCTCTCGGAAACCCTACCCTGGCGTTCGCTCTAACCCCTGGAGAATGAAATGCCAGGCCAGCAGCATACAGATAAAACACCAGGTGATTGCATATCTGTGACAGACCACCATAGAAGCCTCTGAACGTGGTCCCTGTGACACTGCTAATTTGACGGCCCTTCTCCTGTTCTGCACTTGGCCTAGAGGGCAGCCCCTGTATCAGCTTACATCTAGCCGTTTACCTCCAAATAACAAGAGCTGCATCAACTTCAAGTGATTCAATTGAGCAGGATTGCACACAGTTCATTGGCTTTTGGCTGGCGCTGGCGGAGTAGATGACAGCGGTGTGTGGAGCCGGAGAGTATCAGTTGACCCAGACTAATTATTCATAAGGCCTTGTTGTGATGGCTGCTGCTCTGGTAAGGTCAGGCAGGAGCAGCTAAGGGAAAACAAAAACATTTCCTACTAAAACGGAGTTGACACTGCTGGGTATCTACAGGAAACTATGAAAGAGAATCTGATGCCTCAAAAGGAAAAAAAAAATAAGAGTAGTGAGCTCTCAGTGTGCCACTGTAAGTGGATAGCAGCGTGACAGCTATACATTCCCAACTGAAGGTTGTGTTTGATGCAACGGAGGATATGATATGAGAGGGGCGCTCAAGCATGGCTGAAAGGAGAATGGCGCAGCTCCTTAAATAATAGCACACTCTGTGTCCTCACAACAACAGGCAGGCATTGCCTTGAAATTTGTAATTACAGTAATTGTGATTCCGACAAATGGGCCTCCAATATGCTCTTCAACGGTAAAAATACAGGTTGCGTTACCCATGAGGAGTCTACTAAAAGCATCTGTCGACAAAGCTTTAATTTACCAGCTCTTGGATTGAGGGCATGTAAAATGTCCAGATGTCTGCAAAAATATTCTGAAAAATTCTATTTAGATGAGTCTTTGACTGAGGCATAAACTCACTGACTTCTGCAAGGAAAACTGAGGGAACACGCTTAACCTATAAGCTCAGAAAAAAAAAAAAAAAACGCTTTCTCACCTCTACTTACAATCAAAATGAACCACAGACTTGTGTACCCACAAGTACACACACACAAGGCCCACTTATGAGCAAGCACAATAGTGAGGCAATTAGTGGCTAGAGAGGAAGAATGCTGGATCGGTTACAGTTGTTGAATGTTAATTACAGCGTTTTACGGCGTTGAGGAGATAACGAGTTAGCGCCTGGTGACAGCAGCGACACGTCCTTTAACGAGAGCCGTGGAAATTTATGAAACTTGAGATCAGGGACAATGAGGCGTTACTGGCTTGTCAGACGCTCTCCTGCTCACCCTCCCTTTGTCCTAATGAAGGCAGACACTCGTTTCTTTCTCTTCTGTGCTCGTTCCAGCGCTGTTAGGCTGGAGTGATTATTGTTTTTGGAGGAAAGGTAAAAATCAGCAGATTGGGATTCTGTCCTCGTCCACCTTATCATCTCACATCAGTGCTGCCACTGCCTAATCAGCTTTGGTAACTGTTATAGGGTAGAAAAAATCTGCAGAAAACATGTGGACACATAAAGGCCAAAGATAAACATGGGGTCATATTACAGATAATTCCCCCGTCTGGGGCAGGGAACGCAGCCGGTAGCCAGACAAATGTGAGTGACCATTCCTTCCCATCTATCTAAATAGCGAGGGATCAAGAGCTTGGTAAAATCCGAGGGGTTAATATGGTCATGTTGTGAAGCCTGGTTTGGAATTTAGGTTAATGGAATCATTGATAGGGCTCAGCTCTAATGCCAGCAACGCTTAGGAGGATCCATACCGCATGATTTAGACAAATCCAGGGACATTCTTCAAAGTTTCCCCCACTGACCCTGGCAAGACTTTTTGAAACAGACATACACAGAAGTCTGAGGATCTCCCTCTGAGTCTCCACAGCCTCTGCTAACCAGAATCCCCCAGGCTGTATCAACAGCCTAAATGGTTTTTATAGAATATTACATCAGTTACACTGGGGCAAACGTGGGCCCCAGTGGAAATATTAGGCCTAATAAACACATAGAGAGCCTGTTTTCTTTTTTCCCTGGCAAATTACTCTGAAACATGTGAACAAGAATGTATGGTAAAGTAAGGGATTCTTGAGATTGTAGCTCATGTCTAGACTTGGACCTGGCAGGAAAACTCTGAGTTCACTCGGCCTATTTTAAACAAATGATTTATATCGGCATCAAAGCACCGTGTCTCACTATATTACAAATAGAGCTGCAAAAAGAATGTTTGTGAGAATGTAAATTTACTCCTAATCTCCACAGTAAAGCTGCTGACCTGCTACCAATACTTGTGGTGAGAAAAACAGTCATTTATGTGGCCTGCAGCCTCCATGAAGAGGAGGGACTGGCCTACTGGAGAGAGCGAGAGAAGATCTTTTAAAACCACAGAAGACGAGACGCCTAGGATGGTGTTCAGATGTCAATAAAAACAGGTGTTAACCAGCTTAGCTAAGATGTTAAGAGCTTGGATAATCCTAGCCTGGATCCAAGAGGGATCCGGCTCTGGAATACTAATGCTTAGGATGCACCGTTAAATCTCACTGAGTTGATTAGGAGGTTGGGAATGAGTGCTACTGCTGCTACAGGCTGTCAAAGCCCAATTTGCATCTGCTGGCAATTACTAAGGATTGAGGAAAAAGGGATATTCATGTACAGAGAATACTTGGTGGTGAGAGGAGTCATCCAAGTCTACAACAACCTTCCTCTCTTAACAAATGAATTACATATTTTACTCTAAGTGCAAAGATATATCACATCTCACATTAAACATTATAGACTGACGAAGAAATTCACCTGCAAAGAACATTTTACTTTGAGTAGTTTCCTTGAGTATTATCAGATGCATGTGATTACCACGCTAAGAAATGACTCATAATGTAAGTGACATTTCATTTATGATGCATTTGAAATGCATTTATCATGCAACCCCTTATCAATCATGACCATCAACTACTAAATTCGATTCTGTTTCAACTCGCAGTCATCTGTCTTTAATTTGTGCCTACCATGGAAATTGTACATTACATGGCTTTGCTCCTTCAGGTTTATCACTTTATCTCAATGTGTTTAAAGCATCTGAAACCAGCCAACATCTTCCAATGGCAGAGCAGTGGTGCCAGCAGTTTCACACTTGCAGCTCGAGTCCAAATAAGAAGACGGATGATGCATTTCCACTTCCTCCCACTGTACAAAAAATAAAGCCAAGATAGTATCTCATATATAGGCGCTGCCATCTTGCACTAGTGATGTCATTTGGAGCCAGAGTCTGTGCAATAGAGATCGGAAAGTTTAACCATGGTAGGGAGGTTATGATCTATACTGTGGCCAGCCACCAGGGGGGCCATCAAGATGTTTTGGTTTCACTTTGGGGGAGCTATCTTGCTATCTGCAACACCTGTACCACATGAGTACAGAGTGTATACTGCGAACTGTCAATATGTGTTCTCCGTCCTCCAGTTTGCTAGGGAGGGGCTCCTAGTCAGATTTTATTTAATACAAAATGTGCCTACACACATGCACAGGTTAGTGGGTGTAGAAAAGGTATGACAATGACTGAACAACTCCAGCTGGTGGAGAATCTACGCCACTTTGTAAAAGGTTAAATTACAAGTTAGTTCTTTGACGCCCTTTAGTTATAATCAATCTGTTTTTGACAACAACAGCACTTTCTTGAAAAGTTCTCCTAAAATGTTAAATAATAAACAGCCGCAGCTCTAAAAACTATGCTGTCAGCACTGAAGAATGTTTCTTTGTTATAATTTCAGACACTGAGGGGTAGAAAGATACATCAAAGTAGTGAACTAGTGAATGTGCTAATTTTCTGCTGAACTTATCTCAACACAAGCAGATAGCACCGAAAGCAAATGTGCAATCACACCTTAAAAACACAAAGAGCATCTACACATGGAAGAATGTGCCCCAAGAAGAATTAGTAACAAATATGGTCTCACCTTGTAAATATAACTCCGCAGTAAGTAAACACACCCCATTGCTCCCTGAAACCACTCCCATACTGCGAAAAGCCCCGTCTCAAAGCTGACACCTCTGTTTCCACATAATTTAAATAAATAAATGCAACGTTCATCTCTGTTTCACTTAATCGACTTTGAACGTAACACCTCGCCTGCTCCATACATTCATAGACTCTCTTACATGCCACCCCATAATCAAATCAGCATCTGGTGTCAGGGTGGCTCGCGGTACGGGCTGTTCTCATTTGTAAACACCACCTGCCAGTCCTCACTCCACTTCACTCACTGGGTGACATTAGCACGAGCGTGAAATGTGATTTTGCGTTGGGCAAACCTCTGCACTGAACACATCTGAGTCTGCCCACCTGGAAAGCAGGCATGAATAATCGACGGTCACCTAAGTCAGAGCGAGTTGTCATGCATAAGACACTAGCCAGACAGCGGCGGCAACACAGTCCTGCAGGATAAACTGCATTAAGTCCAGCTGATTTCAGCCTGGATGATAGAATTATTTTGCTATTTTATTTTCTAACACTTTAATTCAGTGTACTTCCTGTCATTCTCAAGCATCCAAGGGAACTATTACATTGGTAACATATTATATACTGCTACAGAGCAGGAACAAAAGATTTTAAAATATAATGTAAACACAAGTCATTAAATGATTAATAAAAATAAAGAGTTTTCTTTTTCTTTTCAGATAAATGTATGATACCTGTAAAAGTATTAAGTATCTTCATTTCTATTTTTTTTAAAGGATCTTTAATGTATGAATCAACAGAATTCAAATGTGGACTTGGAAAGAAGTTGCCGCTTTTATCATGGTAACCTACAAGTAACATAACATCATATATGTTTCAAGAAAAACAAAGCTGATGTGAAAAAACAGACAATGGTGGACAGCCCAAGGACACAGACCTGCTCGAATAGCACTCCAATTCAGCCAGCCCAGCGCAGTATTTGCCTGATCATCAAACTTTCTGTTGCTGCAGTTACACAGATTAGAACCACCCCGCTGTGAACCTAAGTGCTGGATTACATGACAGCTGAATTTGAGATGCTATGGCCACTACTGAGTCCATCTCCAGAACGTCTGCTTACTTACTTACTTAGTATGTCCCTTTCACAAAGCAAGGTCACGAAGTATTTAACTGGTATAAAGTTGTTAAAATGATAATGATCTCTCTTAAAGTGTATGATTGAACTTTTTCCCATGGTCTCGTGTTAAAAAAATAAAGTAAATTAGCAATAAATGGCAATAGTGATTCACAAAACTTGTAGAATCGCAATATTTAGAAATTGCAGTACATATCAAAATGGCACCCAAGTCAGGCGATAAGCATATTGTCCCTTGTATAAAGGAAAGGAAACTATGCTTAATAACACAAATTTATTATTGACACTGTGGCTGCATGTGTCCTGCTGTCCCCCTTAAAATTAGGATAGATCCACATTATTGCATTTCCCCCTGCTGACCACTTTATCCCTCCGTCACAAAGCTGTGACAAGGCCCCCGTTAATCACACACATTCAGCTACTGATGCAAAGCCTTAAAGCGCCACACAATCCAAGAAGATCAATCATAAGCCAATTTATGCTCGTTGGTCCAGCTTGGTTAATACAACACTGCTTCACGCCTTCTACATGATCACACATAATGCAATCAGATTTCCATTGACAGAGTACCTAAGCTATGATTAGATTTCCCTGTGGGGGCAAAAACGACACATAGATATTCACTGCTCAGCACTACACATCTGCTTTACAGCCGGGAAACTTATGTCGCGTTTGCCGATTGCACTGTAACATGGAAGACCAGACACATCACCTTTAAATTGCCAGCGTCTTGCCTTTTGATGAATGTCAACAAAGCAGTTAGCAGGGAGGAAATGAGAAAAAGAGAGAGAGGACAGGAGAGGGGAGAGGAGGGTGGGGGGAGTGGAGAACACACAATTATAAAAGCTTCATTTCTTCAGAGAACCATAAAGTCTCGTCCCAGAAGGGCAGCTGAGCACAAATCAATTTCTTTCAGTCGATTACAAGCACTGAGGTTCTAACCTTCATTTGTGAGTCTAATACTCCAACAGTTATGTAGAACACATACCAATTAAGCAATTCTGCTGGAATAAGAGGGCCGTGAACTGACGCGATTATGGAGGCCGGGCCCCTGGGGAGGTCGGGTTATCGGCTCAGGAGCAGGGAAGACGGCAGGAGCAGGGCAGGGGAGAATGGGGGAGAAAGATGGCGAAGGGAGAAGAGAGATGGAAGCCAAGGAAAAAGTCATTTATTAAGTCTAATACTCTGTGAAATGTTCCCATGGTAATAAGGCGGGGAGATTGCGTTAATATCAGGGAGCCATGCAGAAAAGGTCACTCGATATCTGTACCGCCCACCGGGGTCGTGCTGATGGGAGCTGCTCAAACACATCTGATAATGCTCTCGGCGTCGTCGCTGTGCGCCAGAGGTCGAGAGGATGGGAGCTTGGGAAAAGATGCCATTTGTGGAAATTGCACTGATGTACCGCTGTGCTCTGACACAATTCTCACTGCTGGCTTTCTGTGTGCAGACAGCTGTAAGACGAGTGAATGGAATAAGCATGATGACACCCAGTCAAAGATTATCAGGCATAAATGTATAGCTCTGTGGCGCATTATGCTTTCCACTAAGTTTTGATTTTGCAATCGTTCATCTCCACAATGACACAAATATACAGGAAAGGCAGCCAGCATCCTCTTTCGGATTTTCAATATCTGTTTGCACACAGGCTCATGAAAGGAAATGCATTAGAGGCACTCTCCGTCTTTCTATTGTCACAAGCTAAATCTGATGCCATTTTCCTCTTGATTTAAAGAGCCGGGATGCATCTCTGCAGATATGTGGAGATCAACACATTGTCATTCACTGCTGAGGCGCACCTTAACCACCGCCCTCCCTGCCAGAAGATTTATGGTAATTGATAGCATGTGATAGGATGCAGCCCATAAACCCATGTGAGGTATGTGTTTCTATGGTAACCCTTCCCTCTATTCGCAAGCCCTATGCGCCTTGGTGTTTTACTTTTCTCCCTGCATTGTAGGCGCTGTCTATTTGGATGCCAGTGGTAGGAATGAGATGCAGATTTGTGGCAAAGCAGAGACACAGATGTTTCCTCATTGCCTTTTAATCTCCTATTCCCTCAGCGCCTGGCGAGAAACACTCCCCCTTTAGAATGGTAATTGGACGAGATGAATAATAAACAAAACGAAAACAGACCGATGTTTATAAGGAGCGCTTTAACACTTTGGAATGATCATACTTTATGGCTATTATTAGCACAGAGACAAAAGCAAGCGCTGCCTCCTCTGGGAATAATAAAGGTCTGAGCTTTAACTTGTCTAATCAGTAGGAGACCTATCAGGGTCTGCTCGAGGACGACAACGCTTTGCTCATTAAGGCAGAGCAGTTCACAGTCTATCACTTAATTTCCTTTGCACTGATTCCTTGCACTATCATCCGCAAACACACTATAGTATTCATGTGATGCTATGTTTCTTCACCCGCATCGCCTTTTTCTAATTGTCTGGCTCCCATATGTAAACCATATGCAACAATAAAACCACACTAAACTCGAACCGCAGCTTGATAGATTCATTGCTTGTAAATTTAAGATAATGATTTCATTAAGTGCTGCCTGGCCTGATGTCATATGGCGAACACTTTTCCTCCGTCTCCCACCTAGCCAAACATCAACCTCCATATCAGTAGGTGCTCCGTGTGTTTGTTGACAGCACTGAGATAAATGTGGATATTTCGACACTGTGTGATATCAGAAAACCGGCTATTTGCATGAAAAACCTGTCCCTCTTTCTCCCCGGAGAGCTTTATTACAGGAGGATATTTCAAACGCTATCAAATGTGCCAAACATTTACTTTGATAACTCCATCAGATGGCTCCCCGGGTTTAATGGTAGCAATCTGAGAGTGCCGAGGCACACGCCTAAAGCACAGACAATAATGGCGGGGAGAAATACGAGGAAGGGATGAATAAAATCTCTTTAAAAAGTTCATAAATAATGCACCTTGCGCACTAGAGAGTTGTTGCCTATTTAACTATGCATGCCTCTTCCTGGTTTCTGTGCTGGCGGAGACACAAACACAGCATGTATTGTGGGTCAACATGACAGCACAGGAGGAGGACAACCTAGGGCTCCATCAATCCTCTCAGCCTTGGCCTCCCACCCACGTGGAGCAACCCCTCCTCACCGCAAATCTCCAGCCACAGGATGACTGCACCACCTACTGTATTTTCTCGCTGTGCTGAAAACATAATGACAAAAGGGAAATCTAGCGAATGACCGAGCGCTTGCCAAAATGAGGAAGAAGATTTGAGAAAATGGGAGAAAAACAAAGTGCAGGACTAATTATCCAATTAATGTGCAATTAAGCCCATGCGGCCTAATGGTCTGTGTTGGATTTGGTAATGGCTCTACCAGACTGAGGAGCCTATTAAACTCACTGTAGGCTGTGGAGCAGACAGACTCAAACACTGTCTCAGTGAATGGGCTCGATAGTTGGATGTTACAATGACAGCAGCTGTCTAAATTATAAGTCAATAAAAAAATGTATATATATTTTGGGCTCAGGCATGCTGACTGCAAATCTGGTAAAACAAAAAAAAAAAAAAAAAAAAAAAAAAAAAAAATCAAACCCCCCTGAAAGAAATTCAACAAAGCATTTCATTAAGACTTTCATTATCTGCCATAGCAGAGTTTGCTAATAAATGCTAATTATATTCAAGCTAATATTTAATCACACACAATTTCTCCAGTCAACTCAGTTTGAGGAAATACTAATTCTAATGAACGCATGCACAGCGCAGTTTATGAACTTCAGCACCGGCAAAATGAGAGAGGAAACGTGGATGATGTTTAAAAATGCTTTTTCAACTATGAGCGTTATTAGCTTTGACTAATTTCCTACCCTAATGAGATCCTCTTGGAGGGATATTTTGGTGCAATTAATAATGCACATAGAATAATTAGAAGCATAAATATTTATCATGTTGTGTTTCTGTCTAGTATAGGATGTAGTGAGTATAGACAAACCTATTGACTGTGCCGTGTAGAAGCACTAGATTGTTTGCTTGCTATCATTATACTCTTAATAGATGCATTATAACAAAATAAGGTAAATATTTGGATTTACATAAGGGTTTTGATAGTCTCTTAGAACTAGATGTACTGTATATTTTAACTAGTAATAATTTGCTTTTGTTATGTTTTGAGCTGTCATGATTAAGCGGGGGCCACACTGCCTGTTTGAGTAGTGTATTTTTTCGGCACCCATGTTAAAAGGCTAGAGCAGCCACACTGCCTGCATGAGCAGCACTGCTCAGCTGCTGCCAAGCTGCACCACATCATATAAAGAGAAGGAGTCTCGCCTCACTTTTACTCGCATGATGTGTGCGGTTTTCAACAAAAATAGACTGTGAAAATGGTCTTTAAATAATCATATTGACATTACACCACCTTTCACTACAGTTTCAATGTCAACAATCTGTCAGAGATATAAAGCGATATAAATATTTCTGTTTTACTCAACACTTCATGTTTAAGTTTCAAAATAAAAGCCCACTAACAATGTTTCTGTTGACAGAATCTCTTCCGTTATTAACACAAGGCGTTTTAATGTGACATATTTGCATGACCGTGTTGTTGACAAAGAAGTGGCTTGCCCGGCTTCATAAATGAGTGGATCATCAACTTTTAATTCTGGAAATACAGTAGCTTTAGCAGCTGACAGCTCTGCAGCAGCGCTCTCTGTGTGAACATCACAAGCATGCTAGCCGCAGTGAAGTAGCCGTCACGCGCCGCTCATGCAGGCACTATGGCCTGCGTGTTGCAGTATGACAAACATGTTTCATTGCACACTTGTAACATTGTAACAGGTTGTTTCAACGAATAAGAACCAGTGTGTCTGGAGAGATTCTACAGTGCAGCAATGTTATCACAATCATGGCAGTCTCGTCTATATAGCTCTTGTCCACCAGTGGCAGCACTAAACTCATCTGTTGAGCAGCACTTTGGTTGAGGGGCCAAGAAGCAATCCTGTGTCATCGCTGATTTGGCATGTTTTACATTAGCTTAAAAGGCTGGTCTATCTGCATCCCCTTCTATGTTTTTCAAATGAAAACTCACAGCTGTTGGCAAAAAGTGGTGACACAGGTTACTGCGCTGATGCCCTCCCCTCCATTAAGCCCCTCACATGGTGTTTGCTGACAGCGTAAGCATGGAGAATCAGGAATCTTGGAAGATTTGAGCTCCGAGTTGAGAGATGGAGCTATTTTATTATTTCTAAACTGTAATTCATTCTGGTGAAGACAAACTGAGATTCAACATAATACGGTATTTGTACTGTATAAACACATTAATAGATCCACAGTGAGTGTATGACCTACATTAGATTGTGGTAGGCTAGCTCCCAGTTTAGAGAAGCAGCCAGAGTACTGGGACACCAAAGCTTAGCAATGTAGCCTACTGCTGTGGACGGCAAGGTAGTACGGTTCTGAATGTCACACAATAACCCAAACCAACTAACCAATCGGAGGCAGCGGTAGACCAGTAACTTGTGTTCTGTGGGGTGAAATGGTCAGTGTCAATGGTGTGAGGTAAGTGGATTTATATGTGGCAACAACATCTCGCAAAATCTTACGTCACGTGGGGAAGTTTTGAGAAGGGCTTGGGAAAATTGCATTGTAACACTTAGATTAATATTTGAATTGTTGGATTTAAATGTGTGACACAACACTAAAATGAGCTACAGAGTTATAAAAACCTCAAACCTCATTTTGTTTGTTTAGTAAGACAAAGTGTGTTGTGTGCAGTTTTCTGACATATTTTAAAGCACTTCTGAGTATTACCTTTCACTGCCTGTTGGGGGCAACAAGGAGGTTTACTTGCGACACAGGCCAAATATAATACATATACACAACACCTAGGTGGCTTCATTGTCACGCTGCAATCTAAAACATTACTTCAGTTAAGAGTTACAGATACTGGCTATCAACTTGGCACACTTCTACATGCAGCTCAAACCCTGGCCATCGCTCAAGCCAAACAACGACCAGCAGGGAAAAGTACAAGGTATGACTGAGACTTGAAAGAATTCTCTTTGCCCTTGAACAACCAACACAAAAGGTAAATATTGCTACAAAACATACTCCAACATGAAAATGTAAACACGCATGGGTATAATGTGTAGCCAAACCCAGATAAGAAACTCATATAAGCAAAATGTTACTCAACATCACTGTGCTGATTATGACCCTTCACAGTTTTTATCACTGCGCTGGGACAACTGTGCAAATACACTTAGATCTCTCAGGGTTTAGTGCAATCATCTACCCCTTAGCTCACTCTTGGCTCTCTCTGGTTAATCCTCCAGGACCCAGCAGGCCGGGCTGTGACTCAGCACGACCCATCAAGAAGAGCTGCTTCCTCGGCCCAGGGAGGCCAATGTCAACAGGACGTGGAGTGGAGGTGGGAAGACAATCAGGGTTGGGATGGGATTTAATCCGGGTTCAGAGCCAGAGTAATGGAGTGTCTATGTCTGGGTGAGCGATGGATTGCGAGGCAGTGGCGTCCCCTGAGCCCCAAGCCCTCTGACTGCAGCCATTTGGAGTTCATCTCTATTTTGTTCACCTCAAATCCAGACATAAAATGGCAGTCATCTCTCTCTCTCTTTCTCTTTCTCCCTCCCAGTCCCAGGTATGTAAACAATCAGACACGCTTTGTCTGGCCATGTTTCATTGATTTCTTGTCTCGCTGCCTCTAATCAGCCCTTCACTGGTTTAATTATCTGTAACTTGTGGTATTTGGCCTGCTCAGATTACCCTCCCATAGGTCACGTCAGCCTCCTGAAAGGCCTCCTTATCTTTAAGCTACATTTAATCAAACATCGAACATATAAAGTGAACTTTTATCCAAAATGTACTGCAAATCCACTAGTTGTAGCTGTCAAACTGAAGTGAGTTAATGGTGCGTTTAAGTGCCCCAAAAGGAGGAACCCATAGTGCAAAAGGAGGTGAAAGACCTCTGAACCCATTCTGACAGACAGATTTCTCGTAATAATGGTCCCCGAGGTTAAAAGGGAGTTGCTTGATGTAACTGTGCTCTGCTGGAGCAGGGCTAGACCAATAAAGGTGACTGGGTCACAAAATGCCATGCAAAAGCCGGCAGCTTGTGTTAGTTATCAGACTGTTTTAAATACCTCTCTCAATGTGAATCCAATTACCGGCAGCCTTTGTTTGTTCAGACAAAAGCAGCTATGTTCAAGGCCTGTCTCTCTCTGATTTTAATCAATTCTCTAGGGAAGTGTGTGTGGGAGATACAGATCAGGACTTGCAGTACGTCAGTGAAAGATGTGCGTGTGTGTGTGTGTGTGTGTCTGTTGGACGCTTGTGCACAGGCTTGTTTGCGAGAATGTCAGAATAACTGTGATAGAAACTGTCAAAGAATGAGAAAGCATAAAAGCTTTTTATAACGGCGTTCATCTCCGATTCCCCACCAAACTCCTTAACTTTTTAATTCCTCAAAAGCTGAAGTTCCTTCTAGTTTTTACTGCAACTTGGTGTTCTAGTTAGGAGTCAAACTGAGGCAAAGTTTGCAGCAGACAATATTTCTATTGGGTTATTATGACAGATCATATTGTCATCATAATTCCAACGTCTGTTTCTCATACCTAGAGGGGTTAGCGTGTTACTTGACTACTTGGCAGATGTTCTCATATGCTGCAGCGTTAGTGTAGCAGGGGACAATCCACCTGTTCCATATGGGAAATTTGCAGCTAGCAAGCCTGTGGATGATAGCTGATTTTACACTGACGCTCAGGAAAAATTTGAGGAGAACGACACAGCAGCAAACAAAGTCAGAAGGTCGGACTCATTTCTTTCCACTCCCTCTCAGAGAAAGAATTTGCAAGAAATGAGAACTCCCCCAACCCCCTCCAACAATGCGCGTTCATTTTTTGTTGTTGTTGTTCCAAGGGGCCATGTCAACCCTAATGAATTCCAAAATGTTAAGATTTGCATTTCAATTTGGTAACCTCCCTCTCAAAGGCGATAAAGTCCCCCCGCTCCAACCCCGTCTCTAAATCACATTAAGCATACAGCTATCTTTTGTAAGGCCCTGCAACAATGTCACTGTGGCTCTGCCTCTCCATCATTATGCCTGCTGCTTTTTGTCGGCCTGTTTACAAGCTAAATAAATAGCTGTGCAAAACATCTGGAGCCACAAAAGAGACCTTAAGTGGGGCTCTTAAAACAAACCGCCAGGGCCGACTTTGGGCTGCTTTAACCCTTCTGGTTGAGCTTCAACCACCGAAACTTGAGAGAAAACAAAGCTTTAATTTGAAATGAGTTTCTCTGGCTGTGTTTACAATCAGTGCATGGAAGAGAAATGCAGCCAAAAAGAGACATGCCTCTTTTTGTGCGTTGCTTTTGCACATGCCATGCTTCAACAAAACAAAGTACATCACATTCTGGCTATATGCAAACATATTGCAAGTGACAAAGTGTCATTTAGTGCACTCAATCTGGTCACAAAGTGGAATCTTCACATAAGATCAACAGTGTGTGATGAGTGTCTATAAAAACTGCCACACTCTGTGTTGCTATTACTGAGGAAATGTACACAAATTGCTTGCCAGTTATTTACCTTCACTTGACACCCCCACTTACTTACTCACTTCGCTCTATATATCTCAGCTGTGAGTTATGCCGGCCTTACACAGAACAACTTTTCAAGTGATTTCACTGCTGCAGCATTAATCCAATGTGAGAGTAAAATCATGAGAGTTATACCTCAGGTAGTGCTTCTGTGATCACAAACACTTGGTGTAAGGTGGTCACATAAAATCAAACATGTTTAATATTATCGTAAGTTTTTTTGTGCTGGCTCGTGCAAATACTGAAATTCAATGACATGAACACTGTCAACAGCCAATGGGTGCTCTCAGTCCAGCACCAAACAGGAAGCAGCAAACTGGAGGGGACTCCAGGGAGGTGTGAGAACATGAACATGTCTTGATTCTCTTGGACTATAGAAAAGGACAAAAAAGTTGTGGAGTGAACAATGTAAGTGTTTAGTTCGGTATGTATCTTATCCCCGACCACCACTTACTTTAGACTTAATCCAAATTTGTTAGACAGTTTGTCTCTCATTTCTACGACCTCCTTCCACTAAAATAGCGTAGCTATTTGATGGTGAATTCAAGTGTCAAAATCCAAAATGTATTGTTTGTACATAAATACAGTTTATCTTTATAGATTGTATAAATGCCAAATTGTCAAGAATACTGTCGACATATGATGCCATTTATCATGTTTTTTTGCAGACTCATCAGGAGTTGCTAATATGTCATGTTTCTTAAAGGGAGTTCGGCATTATATTTTCCACCAGAATCAGGATGGGAATAAATCTCAAAACGATTCTAGTTGCAGTTGTGCAAATATTGACCCTGAAAGATCCCACGTCTTTGCAAAATCTTATACTCTGTATCTAAAAGGAAGGGTGTCAGACTTAAGTCTTTTAAAAGTATTTTAAAAGTCCCTCTAAAGTCTTGTAGTGTTTGGTATGTATTAGGGAGGGTGATTTTTTTCTTGTTAGGATTCTAAAACAATGTCAGTAAAAACTGTGCTAAACTATTAAATTCACATCTCCTTGGTCAGTGGTGCAGGTCAGGGATTCGGTGACTTTTTAAAGTGCTACCGGTTCTGACTCCATACAGTGTGAGCATTGAAATCTAATCTTGATGGCGTCTGTGAACTTAATGGTGCGTGGCCCATTCAGCCTCCTCATCCTAGAGGTCAAGCACACTTTATGAGGTCACTGTCCGCAGATTTACAACCTAAATTTCCCATGACAGCGGCTGTTACTTTATGCATCCAAACAGGGAGGCTCAGAGAAGCGTGTTCTTGCCGTTTGGTCGGATTGTGACCTGGAAATCTCTCTTAGGGAATAGAGCCAAGGAGGAGGCTGAGAGGAATATGGGTTGTGTAAACACGCCGTCAGCTCCAAGGGCACGCAGCACAATAACTTACGGAATGTCTTGCATCTCCATCTACACAGGAGGATAAGTCATGTTGAGAGGAGGTGCTGCTGTAATTTGTTATGGGTGTACTGCTTGCGTAAGCTGCTCTTCACGTGGGAGATTCAGCCCAGCAGTCGAACAGTAAACCAGCAGAGATGGAGTAAGAAAAACACGTCCTCCAACAGATTGAGCAGTGTTCAGTGTTGGTCATGATTCAGTGCTTTCTCTGAAAACATGAATTAGGACAACAAAGGCAATCTGCGGTAGATTATTATAGAGCAATGCTGTTAATGGCTGTCCCTTTTTTTCCTCTGCTGCACAACATTAAATGAGTGGGAAGCAGAAAACAAGAAGAACAGAAAAGTTAAACCCCTCTACAAAAGCTGGCATCTAATAAGCTGTTTGTGTAGGAGTGTGAGATGTTTTTGACCCTGACCCTCGATGCCTCATTTATACATCTCTGAGATGCAGCAATCTGAAGTGAAAACAACTTCCAGTCACTTTGACTCAGCTTTTGTGCTGGAAGCCCCATGGAACAGACTCTTAACAGAAAAGAAGAATGCAATAACATTTTAACAAGCCTTTAGGAAAACGGTCAAAGTTCAAAAACATATATGCGCATGGACTATGGGATCTTTCTGAATGCAATCATCTTCAATAGGATGAGAACATATCTAAGTCTACTTCTTACTCATAGGACATCATTTTCAGAGCAGACATGCAAAAATGAAGGAGCAAACCATAATAAGACCAGACTGCGGATAGAAAATCTCTCTGCATGAGGCAGAGACATCATCTTTCATGTCCAAAACAAAAGGTCAAAGTCTAAGGCAACCCACGTTTAGAACCAACAGCTAATCGCCTCACTTCCCCAACCCATCTGAGAGAATTACAGTGGCTGTTAAGTGTGCATAATGAATGCCATAAAGCTGGCCTATAAAGCAGGCTTTTGGCCAGCCTCTGGCAGTGAGTGGGAGCAGGTCTAAGCACAGATCTGACTCTGCACACCCTCGTGTACAGAATGATTGCTGATGGGTTTTTTGCGAGGAGGGGAGAGGCGGGGCAGCTTCCACATCATTAATGAGCGCTAATATTTCAAAGGAGGACGCAGGGCCCGAGCACTGACCGTTATATTAAAAATCAAACGGTGTGACCTTGTTAAGATGGATGCCTGGTTGCTCTGTCCCCTTGGTGCAGCTGAGCTGCACACGGCGCACCGCATTAAAGGTGGCTCTTTGCTTTTTAAAGCATCAGCTACGGCCGCAGATATACGGGGTGCACCGGGAGCATTACGAGTGGCATTTAATTAAAGAAAAGTAAGCTGTGGGATTTTATAGACTGGCCGGGGATTGCTTGATCTGGTAAGTAAGTGGAAATGAAGGATGCTTGAAAGGCGGCAACACAGTGATAACTTAACCTTCCTATCATTGTAAAAGTCAGGGCGAGGACATTATAAGTCCTGCCTGCTGCAGAGAATGTTATTTCATACAGCTTCTTTAATATAATGGAAAAAAGTAGAGATCCAAACATGCTTACAGAGATTGTTAGATCATTGCTAATCATTTACTACAATTATTTCAAAATAGTAAATAACAAAGCAAATGTCTATTGCTAATAGATTATAAATATACGTATATATTAAACATGGGAAACATCTGAAAGGATTGAAGTTCTGATCCACCTTAACAAAGCCTGGTTGCTTTCAGACGTGGCTGGTCCAGGTCAGAATAGTGATTTATAGGCTGGTAATTAGCCCCAGATGACAATGATGAATGTGCTACACTAACACCTTTGTAGGCTGCCTTGTTAGGTAACATCTGAGAAGCCTGACAAAGCTATCATTTTACAGAAAGCTCTTAATTACCCTGGCACAATTATGAATGGTCCACAAACAGACACCCAGCTGTCTTGATGCATTGCAGTGGGAGGAGACATGGCGTAAAGGGAAGGAGGGGAACGAAAGCTTTGGCTGACAGCACTCGGTGCAGATGTGTTGCAGAAGACAAAAGCAGCAGGACAAATTGCTCAAGGACATTTTTTGTTCCTGCACTCACTGGGAGTCAAAGAAGCCATTTTTCTCAGGGATAATCAAAGATGGGTTAGGTCAAAAGGTGGGAGATGGAGGAGGGAGGGGGGACAGCTAGGTGCAAAATAAATACAGCAAAGGTAGGTAGAGGGAAATCACTGCTCCCACAGCTTTAACTCTACTGCTGGAGGCCATGGCTTTACCTTAAAGGGATGTGTTGCCAATTTTCAATCAGCATTGTTTCTTAACAATGTGGGTAGTATGTGTAGATGAACTACGGTTAACTTCACTCCATCTTCCCAGCGGCCAGATCTCCCAGCTCATCTCTCAGCTCATGTCTGCCGAATAACATGTTTCGCGTTACCAGAGGGATTTTCTTGGCTTAAGAGTGAACTAAAGATTGTACTTCTCCATTTTAGTATGCCCACCACCACCACGGACACAAAGAGTATTGAAGAAGATCGAAAGAGATATTATATTTCTTAAATTACTGGCATTTAATAATGGCCATATTATAGACTTTGGTACACAGACAGTGTTTGTATCTTATATCTACAGAAAGTAAATATGATGGACTGTCAAGCCTTGGACGAGGAACAAGAAATGACGTGTACTGGATTGCTTCCCTATCCATCACCATCTGGCAAATACTGCACTGGCAGTTACGCTGCAAAGTGCCATAAAGGAGACACTTCCTCTCTTTGAGGCCCCAGGTCCTTGTTTGACACATGGCATCCTGCAGAGAGCGAGTCCTACTCTAAAATCAAAGAATGCACTTCCATAATCGCCCCTGCCGTCTCGCCTGTCGTGTCACTGAGGTCAACGACAGGACCGTCTCCACACTGCCACATCTATTTTCCTTTTCCAGCTTTGTTTAAATCCCACAATTAGAGTTTCCGTTGAGGAAGCCAACACAGAGGAAGAGACCTCAATTCATCTCATTCCCTAAATATTTGGATGACTGGTAATTTGCTTTTTGTGATATGAAATGATGACCTTTGGAGTTAAGACTCAAATAATGTTTTGCATCTGTCTGGGAACTGTGAAGTGGTGCTGTTGTGTTCGCCTTGTGTGTATATGCCTAAGTCTGCATATGTGTAAATATGGGTGTCTGGCGGTGTGTGAATAAGCGGATGAGGTCAGAGGGAGGGCAACATAACCTGTGACTGTAACCTGTAGCAAAATGGGAAAAACACCACGGACTAGGATGGGTTTTTACCTAAGAAATTTTCCTGAGGTGCTCCCAATACTGCTGCTGTATTAGCTGCTATAGCCTCTTAACAGCAACTTTAGTGGTTTGATGATTTTCAATTTTAATTAAACTGGTGATTTACTTGGTCTGTGCCAAGTGTGATGGCTCTTGACACAATTTAATCAATCCATAACTTTTCATAAAGTGTCAAAAATGTATCAATGTCCATCTAAAAATAAGACTATGACACTGTTCGGTCTCTGACAGGCACTAAAAGTAACATATATTAGAGATAAATGTTCTGTTATGGCCATATTTGACCACAGTACATCCAATGCATTTACATTACCTCTAAATTCTTTTATTGAAAGGATTAAGAGGTAATAAATCTAGTTACATATATCAATAATAACTCATGAGCTATTACAATGATGTCAGTGGCTGCCAAAATAAAAAAAAAATAATGGTTTCTATCTGCAGAGCTCTCTGGGGAATTCTCTCAAGATATACAAATAGCCCCAAAAAGTGGAATTACATTATGTTTGACAAGCATTTAAGTCCATATGTTGGACACAGAAATGTAAATGTATGGTAATATGGCTATTCGTGGCTGCATCATACATACATGCCACAGCCTGTGATTGTCATGGCCAATAAAACTGCTGTTGTTTGATCATGAGATAAAGAGATAAATCCATGTGCAAGCCTACTCCCAGCCATCCATATGTGCAAGGCTAAGAGGCCATAAACAGACTTCCTCTTAATGCAGTTCTGCTTTATTAGACAGCTACATGAGACAGACACGCACAAGAAAAATGGCTAAGAGAGAAGCCGTGGCACATGACAAAGGTTATGAGGTGGATTCGAATATGTGGTGTAGAGTCACAAATCCACACTGTGTCCATTAGTCTCCTGAGCTACCAGGACACCCTTGGTACGGATTAACTTAGAGGTCATCAGGCACTTTGAAATTCACTCGATGTGCCGCCTGTACACAACACAAATGTATTTCTCTGGAGTGTGTTCCAGTTGAAATCCATTTTCATCTCTACTTGTGTGAGGTCTGTTTATAAAGATATAACCTACAATAGCTTCTATATGCTGTCATTGCCAATTTCATCTCTGCGTGCTGTGGGACAAACTATCGATGAGCTGTTGCAGGCTGTTAAATTAAACTGAACCCCATCCACAAGAGAGGGATTGCTCCTCCAACGTGAAATGACACATCCCAGGACTAGTTCAATAAGTCACATCTTTGAATTAAACCACCACAGGGCGCAATTTCAAAATGCAATCCTAAACTTGTATGTGAAAGTTCAAGGCTGGGAATTGGTAATACAAAGAGTGGATATTGTGATAACAGAGCAGGTAATAGCACTTTATTGATTCAAGGGGTTTCCCATTGTGGGAAATCCTTTCACTGTGAACACTAAACACTGAACTGAATAATATGGGGTTAAATGGGAAAAACAACACAAGCGACATACTGTAGATGGTAACAGAACATATTACCAAGAGTTATAAAAAATAGTTAACAGTTAATGTAGGTAATAAGGTGAAACATTCCCATGACAATATTATTATTTAATATTATTGGCAATATATAAAGGCACTGGATGACGTGAGCCCCACTCCACTCAAAATTGTGTTTTGCTTATTGTTTCCTCCCCCTCTACTGTACATAGGGTTGGGAGATACAACAATAATCATCTCAATATAATTTTTCTCAACAAAAATCACAACAAATGTTTGACGAATGTTCAATATAAATAAACCACTCATACTATGGAAGAGGGGGCACTAATGTACCTTTAACTAGCTGCCACACACTATTATACAGAAGAAGATGACACCTTATGTACAGCTTACGGTATGCACCAAGCAAATAGAATTGCAACAAGCAAATAGAATTGCAACAAAATAAGTGATATAGTTTTACATGTCAACCTAACAGTTTGTCTTCAAATATTCAGTAAAAACTAAAAATCAATATACATACATACATACATATATGTATACATATATATATATATATATATATATATATATATATATATATGCATATACACATATATATATATATATATATATATATATATATATATATATATGCATATACACATATATATATATATATATATATATATATATATCTATATATCTATATATACGTTTTTGGCCATATCGGCCAGCTCTAACTATAAGTGTATTTTTTAGTTTAAGCTGGTTATCCACTAAGAGTCAGTCAAATATAAGATGGGAAGATAAGCAGGTGTGTTGACAATGTTTTGCTCCCAGACATATTTTGGCCCAGGGTGAGACTTACAAATAGAGATCTTCTCTGATTGTTGGCACCACCACAGTGGTTATGTTTCAATTACCATGTTCATAGCTCTAAAATTCCAGCTGTTCAGAGGATTACACACACACACACACACACACACACACACACACACACACACACACACACACACACCAAGCGCTGAATTAACTCCTTTTGTTTTTAATGGCATTCCCATTATCGTTGATATTTTGCGGCTGCCTAACACCCCGCTGCTTTCACATGTTTGACAGAAACATATATATGTACATATAATGACATAGCTATTCTTATACACATACACACTAACAGCTCAATGTCAAACTTAGGAACATGCTGGGAGAAAATGCACAACGCAGACATGTTGTAGCAAGAAAACCGCATGGAATAAACAGCAAGGAACCCGCGAGTCCTGTCACAAGCAGTCACAACACGAAGCTGAGTGAGGGAGAGGGAGACAGAGACAGAGAGAGAGAGAGAGAGCTGAGGGGGGGGGATGGATGGAGGGAGGCTCCCGTCTCTAACCTGCCCGGTGGCAGTAGCTGAACTGTCATCGCCTGGCCCTGTCATTTGGAAACTTTGCTGTTTAGAGGTGACAGCCGCCCACGGACACACACTGTACACACTCCACAGCTCTACACACACACGCACGCACACACACACACACACACACACACACACGCACACGCACACGCACACACGCACACGCACACGCACACGCACACACACACACACACACACACATGGTGAGGATGAGGAAAGGTTTGGGATGGTGAGTGGGCACTGTTTGACACTTCCATGTTTGACACCTCCACATCCCTCTGCATGTCGTGGCCTCCGCAGGCTTTTCTCGCTGTGTTGATGTGTCCCTCGCCCATTTTAGAGGACGACGGATCTATATGAGTGTGTGTATGTGTCGGATGACAGAGCTGTTGGTGTGTGCGTTAGCCAGAAAAATGTGTGCACTTTGCAATTCAGCTACTTCATTTATTGACTAGTTATTGCAAAGAAGTTTGGCCTTGAGTGTTTACTATGAATAATAAACATAAATGTCAACAGTTTATCCATCCAAACTGATTTTGCAGAGTGTAACTCTCTCTAATAATGTAAAACACTGCTGCATTTGTTGCAAGTGCTTCCAGAGCCATAGGAGATGTCTATTGGACATTGTAGTAACCATTATGTGAATATTTGTGTGCCACTTAACTACCTAATTACAGGTGTCCTGGGGTGTGTGCATGTGTGTGTGAGGAAGAGTGTGTGTTTGGGGCGTATTGAAGGAGACAGACGAGGAGGAAGGGGTGATGAGGAGAACAGCAGGGTTTCTCATCAGCAAGCTGTAAATGGTCCCACCACCACCAACCCCCTCCGGCCCCCACCCAACCAACACACCCACCCACACACACATACACACACACGTACGCTCACACACGGACCCACATTTATTCGCACTGTGGTAATTGCCGCGCCGGCTCATTTGAGCTTGTCATTTCTCCCGATAAGACTGCAGTATTAAAAATGACAAAAGATTGATACACACTCTCTTTCACACACATACACACCCGTCGCACACCGCATCTCCCAGCGTCCACAAGGCAGGCGGGGGCGGGGCTGTTATTGCAGATTCTACAGGCGAGATAGAAGGGAAATGTGATTTCACACTTTTTGTTTGCCGGAGCTGGAACAACGAGATGTTGCGTAAAACAAAAGAAAAAAAAAGTTTTGGCAGAGAGATGTTTGGGTGCAAACAATGCTGCGAAACTGAAAAAAATAATTATTGCCTTACTTGGAGGAGAGAGAAATGAGAAAAAAGTCCAGTCTGCCTAACAGCCTAACATACTGTAATAACTGTCTGTCTGTCTGTCTGTCTGCAGTCTATCTATCTATCTATTCATTCTTGTTACACATTCAGCCTTAATGGTCTACAACAACTAGTTACAAAAAGCTTTATTGGCAAACATCAACAACAACAAAATCAGCCAAACACTTTTGGAATAACAGCAGCAGGCGTCATAATGTCACAGCTCATCCATAACCAGGCATATCATCATCACCAATGTGCTGAGAAAATGGGAGCAAATAGTCATTTTTACATTGAACATCAACAAAGGGGGGATGAGAGAGACGCCAGAGTTAATTGGGAGCGGTGTATGGACAGAATAGTAATACGGCGTTAGGCGGGGAGAGCGGAGGAATGAGCTGATGCCTGGTCTCCAAATGGAAGGAAGCAGCGCGTTCACAGTTCATTACCACTTCCCTTCTCTCGCTAATCAAAACGCAAAGCACTACAACGTGTCAACAAGGATTTGTTTTAATTTTTACTGAGAATATATACGTGTGTGTGTTTGTCTATGTGTCAGTGTGTGAAGGAACGCGTGGGTATCACCATGTAATATTAGGTGTGGAACTGTGTGTGAGGGTGCAGACAGTATGTGGTTTGGAGTTTCTGTCTATTTGCATTAATGTGCGCAGCAGTTTATGGCTATGTGTTTGTGCATATAACTGCGAAAACATATCCATCCTGTCACGTCATTCACACTACTGAATGACACTTAACTAAAAAACTGAAAATTGGCCTGTCAAGCACATAGCTTTGATGCAGGTTAATTAATTAAATAAAACATTAAAATGTGAAAAGAGCATTTGATCTTTTCGGAAAACAAGATGACAAGACTTTCAGTAAAATTGTAGAAAATATTTTTGTGTGAAATTTTGTGCAGTTTCCTTTTCCAGCATCATTCTTTAGGAGAAGTTATGTATCTGGACCCTATGACACAATCAGCCTCCATGCACACTTCACACTTCAGACCGGCAGCAGGAGGAGCCCAGGCAGGCCACAACTCATTTATGCCTTTCTGTGGGCTAACTCTGCTTATTAGCTGGAATCAAATGATCCAACACGTCTTGTGCCATAGGCAGGCCCGGCACAGAGAAGCTCAGTGTGTGTGTGTGTGTGTGTGACATGAAAGAGAAAGAGAAAAGGAGAAAGGGGAAGCGGATGACAGAGAAACAGAACTGCAAAATTCCATTAGAGGAATCTAAAGGCATCACGCATAATGGATGGGCCATGATCCACGCCTGAGAAACTGTGAGGCTCAAAATTAAAAGTATTTTTCAACTCAGATTGTGCCCTCAGAGGATCTTCGTATGGCCCATGTGAGATGACAGCCATTTCCTTTTACGATAGTGGCTGATTAATTCTGACTGACCCTGTGACTTGTATTACTTGTATTGTGGTATAGACTCATTCTCTAAAGGCCTACTTTTGGTTAATAAGACACAGCATAATGTGCTGTTTGTGAAATCAAAGCCAATGATTTTAAGGGCATTATACTGCCATGTCTGTCTAAATAAAATGCAACGTTTAACCCCACACACAGGCCTATAATTTCAACACAAATGTCAGCCTCATGATGGCGCTAGGGGAAAAGACAGGCGATCATCAAAGTCGGTATGATACATCATCTAAGAACGATGACTTGGTTGCAGCAGCAACAAGTTGTGAACACTAACATATCATCACACCATATCAAAGTTGATATGGTGAACTTGTTAGCAAACAAGTTGCTTATTTACACATCCAGCTGTTTACAGAACAATACTATCATTCATTTGGAGTCGTGTGTCTGGCCACCTGGTGAACATAAGTCCAATATTCACTTCCTTTTAGCTCTGTTTTTGGTCTCCACCATCTCCTGAGGGAAAAATCTGGCTCTTTTGCTGCTAAATGCTCCACTATGTTCACCAGCTACACATACATACTTTCATGTACTTATTTTGTGACGTAACAATGCATGGTTACAGTTAGACATTCCCGTCTGGTGTTTGTGTGACTGTGCCTGTCGCGACAGGGGTCAGAGTCCTGCACATGGAACCAAAGGCACCTTCAGATATGTTGCTTGTCATTTGTGCCTTTTTTTCCCCCCACATTCTACTACGTCAGCTACTATGGCGAGGCAGCTAATTTGCCCTCCAAGGTTGTTATTCCAGCTCTCCTCCTCTCCTTTCCCCCCCTCTCTCTGGCAGTTTGGGCAGTATCCTCGGTGAGAGCTGGCCCTCATTACTCTCTGCTGAGTCTTTTGGCCTTAAGGCTGCAGTCTCTTGTCCTCCATTCCCCAGTCCCTGTCTCCCTGTCATGCTGTGGGCTCCAGCCTTATCTCTCTGGTCCACAAAGCTCCTGTGGATGTGTGCAGCTATCCACTTGCAGCACATTGTTCCCAATCATCTCCTTCCCATGTTGGTGGAGGCAGAACATTGTGCCAACTTGCCCCAACAATTAGGACAGAAAGACAGTATGTGGTACAAAGCCGCTGGGACTGTGAGAGGCTAGGGCAAACAGCAGTTCTATACATACCGCAGCTAATGGTCTTATTTTTATTTTACTTCCTTCCTTGAATAAGTCTGCTTCATCTGGTTAAGACGTAAAATATAAACTGATCATAATTATGAAATACAAGACTTAAATGTCAATATTCTGAGCACTCTTTTTCAAGACATTCTTTCTCTGTATGAAGTGATGAGCAGATGCGTAGATGCACAGTTGATTACAGCAGACTAAATGTTGGGAATTCTGCTGAATGAAGTGAAGTATGACACATTCAAGGCACTACAGATAGCAGCTGAATGCGATATATTTTCAGATAATGAAAAATGTTATGAAACGCACAAGTACAAAGACATGCCTTAGTGCTCGAGGTTGTATAGAAATAAATGGGAAACAGAGAAAATCCATTTCTTGCTGCATATGAAGACTGAACATCATTGTAACGGCAGTAAAAAGCTTGCAGCTAAGTCATATTTGTGATAAACACAGTGTCACAAATTTAATATGGACACATACAGTAAATAGACAAATAAATTCTGTCACAAGTTAATCTGCATTTTGCTAGGTCATTTCCGATTTGGCATTCAGCCCCCTCGATCCAATTTAAAGAGAATGTCTAGTGTCAGAGAGAAGGGGAATTTATTCCGAGCCAATAAAAAACAGGCGCTTGGCGAAAATCACCATCGGCAAGTCATTAAAAGTGGGAGAGGAGCTGGGTGTGTGGAAATGGCTCATCGGCTCCCCGGGTGCTACTCACAACAAGAGACCTGGACACGTAGACCAAGGCCCTGATGAATTGAGCCATAAAGGTGATTGGCTCAAATGAAAGTCTGCGCCTCTGAGGCAAAAACACATCCGTTTGATTTGAATACATCACCGTGGCGAAAGGACGGCATGCTCAACCTGGAAGAAAATGATACATGGGCATAAACAAGAGATTTGCACAGTGGCTCAGCATGAATTCCGACATCAAACCTGGCTGGCAAGTGAGACAAACCAAGCCTGTGGGATACATAAGCCTTCATTACCGCGCTGCTACTGGTTGTCAGGTTACGAATGCAAGGCCTCGGGTGCAATGTGTGATTTTGGAGCAGCGGCTGCCTGCTAATTACCAACCTAGGCAACACGCAGCCATTAAAAACGCAACCCCGAGTGTCTGCTGAGCTAATTTGTCTAATTACATCTTTGTAACTTATGAAAAGACCTAACATTACCCTGAAGGCTTGCTTTCGGAGTGGGAGCTGCGTAGATGGTAAATGAAAACTTTGCTGTCTTACTACAGCCATACAAGTGCCTCGATAGCTGCAAGGCACTGGGAGTACAGGAACGATTGTGAGGGGGAGGTAGCGGAACCCCTGTTGGGTGATGCTGTAACTATTTCTATATCCCAGAGATTCCTCTCCCATGGGACAGCCACCCACATCCTGCCGACAAGCCTCTTGTTTATTTTTCTCATCATTAATGTGGCATTTTTTTTCAGAATTTATCAGCAAAACCAATATTTGGTGCCAGTTATGAGATGCGTAGGCATCCAGTCAGAGTAATAGATTGTGACTGAGCCGTCACAGCGATGAGGGCCTATGGCAGCTCTGCTAACAAGCATCTCTAATGGGAGGAGGAAAGGGGAGTTGGGCGGACCCTTTGTGACATGTGTCAATTTACCGAAATTTGAAAGCTTAAAACAAAATACAAAAAATAAATCAATTATTTTGATTGTGAAATATGAATATGTTTCTGAGTTGAGTGCTGTGTTTGGGAACAATTTTCATTCAAAGCATCTGGGTTGCCACTTGCATCTCACAGATGTTGTTGAGCAACTCAAATCACTGTGTTTTTTTAGTTAATAACTTAGACACTCCATCATATCACCTCAGCTTGAATGACAGCAACGAAATGGAGCACATTAAATCAGAGATGATCAGAGATAAAGAGAATAATCACGGCAGACTAAGTCAGAAAAAGAACAAACAGGATGATGCCATCTTCCTTCCTTCTTCCTCCTCTCAACAACAAGAACGGCTGGTTGACTGTGATAGCATCTGTGAGTTTCAGCATAGCAGCTCCCAGGAGCCAGGCAACTTAAGCTATTTTGGGTCTAGATCTCCTGCCTACGTGAGGCCCGGCTCATCTTTCGACTCCTGGAGCATCCCCTCCTCACCAAAGTCCCTCACGGCTAACCTTAAGGATCATTTATGCTCCCTTTATGTATGACCAGAGGGACCAGTGCCCGGGGACACAACTGTCACAATGTATCCTGATACAATGGTTTGTACGATATCATATGAAAATGCACACAACACACAACAATTTGTATGTTAGCCTACCAATTAGTGGCTCACTAACGACAGAGTAACATGTGAAAGTTATGTAATTAAAGTAAAGTTACTGTGGTTAGGGTTAGGGAAAAAAACATGGTGAAGTCATACCTTAAAATGAGTCAAAATTCCCATGGTTCCAAACACTGGTCTCCTGGGGAAAGTCCCGTGGGAAAGGTCATGTGATTTAAGCCTTTCAAAATTTGTGGGTTATGATTGAATCACTGGCTCATCATTGCATGGAATATGTACAAATTAGGTGCATTACTTTTTGTAGTGAAATGTACCAACATTGCATGAGTCAAGTGTCAGTGTCAAGATGGCATATGTGATGGTTTCATTTATTAACCACAGAAGAAAACACAATTTATATATTAGTTTACGTGCGTTTGCCTCAAAAAGGCTTAAAATGGTGAATAGTTAGACAAGATTCATAAAGTGTTGACCTGGTTTGCTCTAAACGAATCTGAAAGGGAAAAAGTCCTAATCATACTTGAAGAATCTCTGTCTCAAATTTGCAATCAGAAGATAAAGCAATGCCAGTGTGGTTTGTAATGCGTCAGTCTTGACTCAACCCAGTCATTTGTGGAGAGCGTGGTGCACTCGGGGCCAGCCAGAGATGTGTCAACTGAAACCTAGACACAACCTCAGAGACCTGATGGGGCCCGCTATCTCTGCTCGTTTTTACTCGCCTTGCCTCAACTCTTTCACACTGCCTCTGTTGCTCTCTTTTTTTCTAATCAGGTGAGATTTTATCAGGCCCCTCTGTCAGTAACCGCTATCGGTTGTGAAATTTCAGAAGGCAAAGCGTGTGGGAACCACAGTATCAGTTGTGCTCATCTCGCCCAGCACCTTTACAGACGCGCGGGCGGTTTCTGAAAAGGCGAGAAAAGCTTCACAAAGAGCATATCGGAGGCCGGTTTTTAACACAAACTGACAGTGGAAATATTTCATACAATGTTCAGCCTCTTCTCTCCGCTTCCTCCCTATTCTGTGCTTGTTTTCTTTGTGCAAAAACCTCTGCCAGACTCTACTGGCTCATTGCAAGATCGATTTACAACATCGAGAAATAACATTTGGGCAGAGGCCTCCATTTGCATGAATCTGCAGAGCAGATATGGAGAAGAGATGCGAGATGCGATAGTCTGCTGGCTTAGAAATCCCTATCAATCAGACCATTCTTAGCCATGAATACAAACACCTGAGGGACAAAAAATTGAGCTGAATGATGGCCTCTCCCTGCAGGCACACATTATGTGCACTACAGTACCATTCAGTGCAAGTATATTCTTCTGCAAGCTAAACTGATGCTCTACATTCAATATCACCATCAAAGTTAATTCTTTGCTCTTACAATTGAGCCGGCTTATTGAATTTCAGGGTTCCGATAAATACAGCACGAGCTCCCAGCACTGATGCACGCTAAAGTAATCCCCTGGGTGCTACTGAGATACACTCTCTTAGTGAGCAGAAAAGTAATCCAGCTGAGAAGTGGAGTTGTGATCAAAACCGTTGAATCTCAGCATGAGCTGGTAAAATGTGGGTGGGGAAAGGAACAACTGAAACTTATTCACTCGTTCAGCTGCTCTAACTTGGTGCCACATATCCTGATAGCTTTAATTGTGAAGGCTGGCTGACTGATTCAAAGCCCTGGAACAGTAACAATGTTTGATTTCCTCATTCACAGAATCTTTTTAAAGGTAAGGGATCGTTTGGACTTAGACTTTCAAGTACTAATTTCTAATAGGTGATCTGTTCTTGTCCTCCTGATCCCTAGAGGTGCTGCCATCTCTTTTCTTTCCTCCTTCCAAATGCATTAGCATAGCTAGCAGTGCGGGGGCGTCTGTGGCTCCATCAGTAATGTCATGGGCACTTTAACATGATGAAGCACGCCGCGGCCCCGCTGGCATGAATAATTCACATTACCACGCGCCCAGAGAGAGACAGAGAGAGAGAGGGATTGACTTTGCAACAATGAATTGTGGGAACAAATGTGTGATTTTGAAGGCGCACGGGCCTCTGTTTTGGGTGAGCGAGCAATTTTAATTCAATTTGATATTTCTCTTTTAAAGTGAGGCGAGACCTTGAGCTGGGCCGGGGAAAATGAATAAGGGGGGATCAGAAGAGGGAGCCGTAGCTATGGGGTGGGAGGGGAGAGGGGTGGAGGTCCTCCTCGCCATCCATCACAGTGGCACTTCAATGATTGTCAAATAAGTAGCCCTGTCCAAACCCATCTTTTATCATTATGTATGAATGAATCTATCTGGGGATCACATCATCCAGCACATGGGAGGGCTCCATCTCATATACATGATAGGGAGACGATATGGAAATGGGATACATGATAGCAGAATGGTTTGGATGGGGAGATGGATTCACATCACTGGCTGGGAGAATGGACCACTATTTGATCTGAGCGTTCTGTCTATCCTGTCAGTCTTGGAAATAGAGAATGTACAAGCTACTGCTCCCATTACAATAGGCGTAGTCTCTCTGAACTAAATGCAACACATCATTTTTTGTCTACTAATACCTGCAGAATAGCT
The DNA here is from genome assembly GCA_035609425.1 of Epinephelus awoara. NCBI lineage: Eukaryota > Metazoa > Chordata > Actinopteri > Perciformes > Serranidae > Epinephelus > Epinephelus awoara. The sequence goes on from CM069302.1 coordinate 33,152,126, forward strand.
CCTCAAGTGGCACCGACAAATCTCTCTCTTTGCAAAACATGTTCCATTAAAAGTCTTGGAAATACTTAACATAATATTTTCCATGCTTCGGATGCTTTGAGGTTTAGGCAGTTTAACACAGAGTACCTCTAGGCCCTTGGCTCCAAAGCTGACGTGAGAACTTTAATGTAAATAATTCAGCAAAAGGTGGGTGAGAACTTGTGGCACTGGATTAAGGAGGCTGTGCTTGCAAAAGCTGCTCTCAATCCATTTCCAAATTGTCACGGGGCCTTCTAAGAGGCAAAACAAACCCACCTTAATCTCCGCTAATCATACTTAAGCATGAATGTTTCATGTGGAAATGCCTGGTTACAATTTGGAGGCTTTTTCCCTCATTCCTGGGGTAACCCTGTTACAATCCAGAAATCCTTTTGGCCACAACAAAGACGAAATGCGATGCAGAGACATCAGATGCGGTACAGTGCACACAGCATGTAAGTAGGAGGAAGCAAAATCCCACATTACAGACACCATGTTTGTTGACTACATGAAACACTGCAGATAATGAATTCAGGCTGCCAAATTTCAAGATGTGCCAAAAGATAAAGCTGTTATAAACAAGGGGAAAAAAACAACAACGATAACATCAGTGATTGGTTGTGATTAACATCAGCCTTCTTACTTGTGTCTCAGAAATTCAAATTACAAGCCTGATGTAGGCAATGCCAGGGACCAACCTAATATTATTATTATTCGAGACGGAGCATAACCCAACGGCGGGATGATTACATTTGACTTGCAATGATTTTCCCCCCTGCATGAGAAAACAACAGCTTGGAAAAACTAATAGACGTATTCCCCAAAGTAGCTTTGTTGCTCCTGCCTTGCTTTAAATAAATCTCATCACGGCAGTGAAAAATGTTTTGATTTCTCCTGCATTTAGAAAGTGGAGATAAAAGTCCAACCCATCTGTCCCTCAACTTTGCGGGGTGCGGTGCAGCGGAGGAAAGGATTTATCACACACAGCACGGTAAAGTGCATCTGCATCCGCCACGCTGCTCCCACTCGCATCATTATCCTCATCGCCTATCACTTCCCCAGCTGAGCCCCCTTTTGGAAACAGGGGCTGACACATCGGCGGCGGGTAAACACCTTTAAAAGGATCTGACGCCCCGTAATGGAAGAAAAAACACTTCCGTATTGTTGGGGACCCCTGGCGCTGTGCTGGGCTTATGGAGGAGTAAGCCATTGTCTGGTGTCACCTAATTGGATCAAGTTTGTGTGGGGAACAGATGTGTATGGCTGGCTGAGGTAAACACTGGACTAGAAGATGCCAGGGCTGAAATTGCTTTGAAAATCGTTTCTGCCTCCGTAGAACAAGTCAGAATAGCAGAGAAAAATACAGTATAAAAGAACATTTGTGGTGCAGTCTGAAAAGTAATAAACACTTTCCCTTTGGTGTGGATTCAAAAAGGTCCCAATTTTCTTTTGTTCATCCAAGGGCCCAGCCATACATCTGTGTGAAAGGAAATGTGTGGTGCACAGAGATTCGGAAGCAGGCTGAGGCAGTTAGTACAGCAGTGCTTGTAGTCATGATCCTTGGCAAAGGACAAATTATACCTTGGAAACTAAGTATTGCTGATCTAATTAAGAGCTGGCAAAAGGTGTGATCAGGGTCTGACAGATTTCAGCCCTGAGTCTGTTCTGCTTGCAGTGAGCTGCCGCAAAAGTAGGAAACATCGGCATAAACAAAGAGAGATGAAGAGAGACACAGAGAGACAAGGAAACACTTTTTCCAATCAAGCATCTGCCTCCCCTCCGACACAGCTCGATTTAACCTTGAAGAGTAATGAGATCTGACTTGCTTAAATGTTAGCATTCTTAAATCATCAGGAAGTGCCTCCAAGGAGCCGATAATCACTGTGCCAAATTGCTGCGCTCGCTAATTTCATTTCTCCCTAGCATTTGCTTGCAGTTAGTGTCGATTATTCAAGAACAGGCATTTAATGCTGCCAGGTCCCAGGGGTGTTACATTAAAATGTAATAACTTGCAACATAAATGAAAACAAAAACCATTACTTTCTTCCCCCCACAACTTTCTTCCCTCCTCTCTTTTCCTCCGCCACCTCTCTCCCTTCCTCCCTCCTCAATCTCTCTCCACTCCCTCCCTCCATGGTAGGAGTTCGAATCTAATTCTCAGCCCATCTGGCAGGCGTAATGAAGGCGGGCCGGGCTTGTGGTGCCCTGCTGCCATGGCTCGGTGGAGCAGGAGGCTAGCTGGCAGATTGGGCCGGGATGAGTGGAGGGGAGTCGGGGAACCTGCTGAGTGAGTAAGCCAGCCCAGTTAATCTCCCATGTGCCCCGGTGTGATCGGGGCCAAGGCCAACCACACGCTGAGGGCACAGTGGATGGGGTCTGGAGCGTGGATGGTCGTGGGCAGACGACTGGTGGGTGAGTCTGGCATTCATTAACATTTCCTGGCATTTAGCTGGCTCTTCTATCCAGCGCGACTATCAATGAGTGGAACAGTAAAATAACCTTCATTTTGAAAACATTAACAATCAACCATCAGTGAGAGGGTCACAGCTAAGACAGGACATGTACCACATAACTCCAGCTGGGCCTGCGGTGGCTAAAAGGGATGTTTTGTATTGTAACCTCATGCAGCAGCCTTGAGGGACTTACAAGATTGAATCACACAAAGCAACTGCATGTGGATGTGACACTGGAGACACTGAATTTATATACATATATACACCTTATTAACACTTTGATCCACTGTTTCTGTCAGATTCCTGCAGTGCTACAGAGAATGCAAATGATATATTCATCAATAGAGTGCAGGTCTGACTTTGTCAAACACATGTCAGAGGTTACAGATAGTCAAACAGGTAGATTCAACCCCAACAGGTGCAGCCTCAAAGGAAACAAAAGACAAACAGTGTCTTAGCACCATCTGGCACAGGCAGAAGTGCATAAGGATTTACATATGGTCAAACATGGCAAATAACAACTGTGGGGTAAGGCTGCACAGCACATTTAAAGGCATACTGGATTAACACAAACATGTGCATCTTTATGTCATAACACTTGCTGTAATTTACTTTGCGGTAAATGGAATTTGCAGTAGCAAAAAATATATTGTGATATACTGTCACTGTTTCTCCCAGGACTGCTGAACCCTCTTGCTGCAAGCCAGGAACAGCCACTAAGAGAGCGCCACTGCTAGACACTGGAAACCTCATGCAATTATGATTAAGCTCCTTTATCTAAACACAAACTCCTCTCCAATCGCTGCGATCTGTCTGCCGTGTGTGAGGGCACGTAGGGGGGAAGTGGTAAAGCAGCCAAAACCCTGGTGAGAGACCTGCAGTTGCAAGCACCCGTCTGTGTGTGTGCATCCCTGTGTTTGTGTGTACAGGTGTTTACCAATATGCTTTACAAGCCAAGCTGCTATGACCTTTAGAAGCCTTTTTATCTTTGCAACCCACTCAGCACCCAAATGCTAGCTGAGCACATTACAGGAAACCTGTACTAGCTTGGTGCCTATGTTGCCCATGAAGGCAAAACCACAGCATAGGCAGGGCAACAAAGAGGCACGGCAGCCCAAACCGACATCTTTCGGTGTCAAGGAGGCGTGAGCAAGCGAAAGAGACAACAAAAATCACATCGGCGGACAGAAAAAAACTCATCTACAACAACATCGCAGGAAGCTAGGCTGACAAAAACAGCAGGTTTCCCTAAGCTGTGCTCCGGCCTCTGGAGAAACCACAACACTGTCATTAACAGTTACTCTCCTCATAAACACACCAGCATCAGCTGGAGGTATAATTGCCCCTGCTTCTCCTGTAATCTTATACCTTACCTGCTGTTACTGTCAGACACCTTCTCCACTGAGAGAGACAGAGAGACAGCGAGAGAGAGGCATGGGAGGGAGGAGGAGGAGGGGTTGTGGTGCATGTGTGTGTGGTGAAGTTGGAGGCAGGGTAGGTGTTGCTTGTGTACTGTCAGATACAAGGTAAGGAAAGTAAAAAGAGTGTAAGGTGTAGAGAGAAAGGGAAAGGAGAAAACACATGCCAGAAAATCAAATGAGTGTATGTTGCTCACTGAAATCCCAGGAGCAAGGCTCAGGGGCTCCGATGGAGGGAAATCGTGTTCTTTTCGTTGAGTGATTAGAAGACGAGTGGCAGAACATGACCTACTTAGTATAACTTTTTTGTACAGGTTTTGGAAAAAGGTACTCATGCGGGTAGAGTGAGAGAGGTGGGTGGGGAGCTTTAACCCTAATAGATTCATAGAAACATTAAAGATAGCAGGAATAATTGCCAGGGGGTGTTTGTGAATAGGGAAGGAAGTCTCTTCATCTCATGACCTCTCAAACTCAAACAAGGGCTTGCAGTCATCCTCTATGCTCGGGCTTTGCAGCCAAAAAGCACAGATGGATGCGTTTGATCCTACGGATATGCAAGGTTAAAATGCAAAACAAAACATGAATTAAACATCATCTGACAAAGGCTACAAGAAGAGGTTTTAGTACCTTTAAAATTAGCCCAGAAAGTGTGGTGGGAGGTGTGAATGTTGAGAGCCGGAAAAGAGAAGAGGAAAAAACGAATGAGACACCTGCTTTCTCCAAATCTGTGACTGAAAATGGCAAAGTGTTGTTTCGTATCTCTGCCCTATTAGAATCCAATACTGGAAATCCACTGAGGCCATGAAAAAGGAACACTTTAGCTTTGCTGTAGAAATGGGCCTGCCTCTGGCTCTTCTTAATTTCAGGCTTTGTTTGTGCGGCGTCGGGGAGCTCTTGTGGGTTTGCGGGAGACCCGCAGGCCTTTTGTCTCATCAGTAGAGGTGGTTTCTGCTTGGCGCCTGAAGCGTTCTGTTGGCATACGCCTTTTGTTCTACCTCTCCATTCGAGATTTGGTCACAGGTCGCAGATTACAGGCAACACAGCCATCACAGGTACGCTGCTGTTTGTTTCCCCCTACAACAACTGTTGTACTCAGGAGAGAGGTGGGCACTGAATCTCCATATCAGTAAAAGTAAGAGAGGTGTGTTATGAAGAAGAAAGACTGAAGAACAACCAAGAAATTGTGTGTTGGGAAATGCAAAGTCTTGGTCTCTTTTTTTCATGAGGTTCTGCCCAAACTATAATGGCTTCCTCTGGATTCCTTAGGGGACACTGGCAATGCTGCAATGCCTGCTTCTTTAAATGACACAGACTAATATTACACTTGTGGCGCTGAATTAATAAGCTGCAGCATGATAAATCTCTATGATTTATTATGTTCCCTCCAGTGTATAATCAAGTTGAATGAGAGAGGGAGAGAGAGTCAGACAGAGGGAGATTGGAAGAGACAGAGACATAGCTGGGTCTGAATTGAGACACAATAGATGAGGCCCGTCCTCTGCACAGCTGAATGGACAGGCTTACATACAGCAGCTTTGAATGAGGAGTGTGAAACAGTCAGCCACGAAATCAGTGGGTGTTGTGTTTAGCAGAAGGAAGGCGATTAAAATACCAAAAAGTTCAATGTGCAGCACGCCGTGAAATATGACATATGGAACTGCCAAAACAGAACCAGCAGACGTTCTTTCCCCCCAAAACGGTCTATTTCTTTTGGAAGCATGAATTCCCCATAAGGGCGGTTTATGAGAATATCACACCTCTATGGAAGTCTCATCCCACAATCCACGGGAGGCTTTCTCTCCCTCCTGCCTGCTTCTGGTGGGCTGCCATCATATTCATTCCCCGTTCCCAGATAGATGTTTGTAATTGGAGCTCTAATTTATGATCGGGCCTTGGTGCAGGATAATGATATGGAGCATTGTAATTTGCTGATGCAAATTGTACGTTATAATGGGGAGCCATAAAAGCCCCGGCAACATCTCGGAGACTTGCCAAACACCCTGAGCGTTCATTACAGCCCTCATTAAAACATCCACGTCGGCATTGGGAGCTCTTACAAATGGAAGGAGCATGTAATTGCTGCTTGATTGTGGTATATGTAACATATGATAAAGTGGAATTACCACTTTATTTGTCTACAGTGTCCGTGAAACTTAATGGGGAGAAAGCCTGCAGTAAACAAATCCTCAGAGCATTGTTTGATTGTTACATTATAGGGCTATTTGTTTAAAGTGGGGCAAATGTGAGTTAGGGGACAGTGCATCCAGGACAAACTAAGAGTGATGATAATCAAGGCTGGGCTTAGGGGGATAAAACTAATGCTTTTACCCATGAGAGCCTGTGTTTCATTTGGACTAACTCCAACATGGGTGATAGCATAGAGCTTCGTCTGGGAATACATTAACTGGATTTAATATGAGAAAAGATCAGTATTATTCTTTTTCATTACCAGGGACCAAAGTCATCACCATACATTTGCTTTAAGGGAGGTGGATCTAGATTGAAAAAGGTTAGAATGAACCACTGAAGTCACCTCTGGTGAAAAAATATGTTGTACTAATGTCAGTTTGGGCCTTCTGGGTATAGCTTCTAGCCATTTCCAATCGTTGATCTCAATTCAGTCCTAACGAACGGGGTATGTGGGATGCAGTGAGGCTGAACGTCCCGGCTTTTAAGCAGCCTTAAGAGCAAAGCCAAGTGGCAAAAGCAATTAAGAGTTCATTTAGAACAAGTGAACTATGCTGGGGCTGGTTTTTCTGAGGCCCGGTCAACACTAATTCACAGTGTCGCCTTTTTATTCAAATGACCTCTCCCAGAGTCCCCTTTGTGTTGGTGCCGTTCTAATGCATCTCCATTAGAACAAAACCTGAGCTGCATAGCTGAAAATGAAGTTTCTCTCCTCCACTCTGAATGATAGCAGGCCTCTACCACCAGAGCTGTGTGTGCTCAGCCACTGGAAAAGGATTTTCAACCGTGCCATTCAGCCGGGGCCCCAGAAGCCTGCAGCCTTTATCTGCAGAACCGTTGATTGATGTGTTGTGGGCCCTGCTGTGGTTAACAGCAATTTTTATCTGTTGCTAGCGGCAACAGCCCAGGTCCCTGGTGCGCAGTGAGCAGCATGGCCCAGGATCTGAAGCCGGACCGCACACGGGGATAAACAAATAGGTTTTTCAAGGCGGACAGCCCTCATAGAGAGGCCCCTGACAGGCAGCGCCCCACCCCAAGGCCAGGACAATGTCAGGGCCCCAGCCCACTCCTGCTGGGCTCTTGGTTTCCTTCACTAATTTTCACCATGTGCAGAGCTGGTGGTATGGAGACACCTGCACACCCCACTGAAAAGTAAGCAGAGCGAGAGAGGCAGAGAGAGATACTCACAAAGAGGCAGTTAAGAGATTTTGTATATTGTGGAGGAAGCAGCCATGCCTTTCTGTTAAAGCTCTGCTTGCCAACAATGGTGTAGTGACCAAAAAAAACCCTTGCTACAAAAATCATTCTAAGTATACAATATAATTTTCACTCAATTTCCTTTCAGTCGCCGTGTTTAGCATTTAATCCAGTGAATCTGTGTCGTTGTGTTTAATAAAGCGTGACGCTTTTAATGGCTTCTATTATAATTAAGTGACATAATCCTTGTATTCGATAAAGATCTTGTAAAAAGCCTCGTCACTCAGACAGGGAAGTGTATTTGCCACAATGCGGAGGTCGTGAATGCCAAATCAATTAAAACAAGGCTGTTTAAGAATGCACAAATGACTCTGAGACTGCTCTGTTTAGAGTGTAGACTCATTTAGCGTTAAATATGATTATGACAACCCGAGCAGGGGAAATGAAGAATGGGTGTGTCTGAGAGCTCCGAGCACTCTCGCTCAACCCAAACGCTCCGGCTAAGGTTTTACTCCCTGACACTGCAGAGATAAACCCTCCCAAAACAGACTAGTCAGATTATACTGTCACAGACAAAGCTCCATGCTTTTATCGTGCGTGAAAACATGAGCTGTAGCTTGGCCTTGGGTGGTTTTAAAAGATGGGGAGGGTGGGAGACTGGAGCTCAATCACTTCATCTGAAAGGAAAGGGAGGTGTGTTGTCTTTTTCGCTTAGCTAAAACGTCTCCTCCTCTATACAGTATATCCAGCCCAGGGGTAGCGACAGGATGGGCAGATAGTTGCAGTGTGATTCTTTGACATTTTCCCTGTCGCTTGCAGCCCATATCTCCCAGGCGCAGAGGGGGATGTTGAGTTCTTTATCAAGGAGCCCCTGAGAGAGGATGATAAATCGCCAGAGCCCCGGCCAATCTCCAGTGGAACAACAAGCAGGTAGCAGCGCAGGAAACAAGGCACAGATATTGTCTCCCAAACATAGCCGAGGCTATAATGAAGCCTGCACAAAGCAGACAGGAGAGAGTCGGCCTGATAAACAATTCCATATCCAGTCTTCCACAGAGAGCGAGATAGCGAGTCTCAGTCCTGCTGCTACATATCGCTGCTGGACTCAACGGCCCAGAGATTAGCCCTCACCCCTGAATGGAGGATGAAGAGTGGGTGGAGGTGTGAGGGGATTGATTTTCACATCTTACAATGTCATCACCCGGATAAACACATCAGGTTTAGATGAATAAGTAATTTAAGGGAGTTTGTCATTACCCTAGACAAAGCTATAACATTTTAGGATATATTTTGTTTTCAGCCTACTTTTTATATTTGTTGTCATGTTTGTCCTGGAATATAAGCTCACCAAGGCAAGTGCCTGTCAATGCTTGTGTAATGCCAGTAAAGTTTACTCACTCAAATATCAGCAAGTCACTGCTAACCACCACCGGTGAGCTGTGGTTCATTATATATTTATTATGGAACTGTACATGACACCAGTTGTCGAATGGGTGACTATATAAACTTTTTGTCATTCCTCAAGGATTGCCTGTGTGTGAAGGTGTGTGTTCATGCCCACTGGCTAAAAGAGGGCATGGTAACAGGGGGATGCATGCACCTACATGGTCACAGCTGTTGTGAATTTGCGCTTGTTTATTGATTCTTTGGCCTTTTGCCTTCATATCAGTCAATAGAGAGCCACTAAACACTTTCACTAAATTGGTATTACTGTACGTGTCATATGTGGAGAATGTTAAGACTTTCAGTGCTATAACTCTTGTTACTTTTAATGTAACTGTGTTCAACTTTGCAAGATTAAAAGCCACGCCCACTATTCTTCAAGCACACTTGAAGATGCCTGTCAGGCAAATTGCAATTAAAAAAAGAAGAGGAAAAGAAGATCCGTATTTTTCTGCAATCACGTATTTAAATTAGCCATTCGCAGCTCAATTTCAACAAATATCTGCACCAGCCTGAAGAAACTCACCTCACTTTCACCACAGTCTTCGTAATCCACTAGATACAAATTGGAAGCTATCGGTACTGGGAAACTGGGATTCAATTACCAACTTTGTGACTGTCACTTCTTGATGCAAGATTCATTAGCTCTTCTTTTAGTTTTGTCTGTCAACAAAGTAAGGAGTGAAGAAAATGAGTACAATAGGCTGTCAAGGAGACATGTTTCTGTGGAACGTGTGCAGATTATGTACTGTACATGCAGCTTTTTTGTGCAAAAAATGGCACAACACAGCAGACAATACATTCTGTATGTAACTGCCAAGTCATTTAACACAATATACATTCATTTTCCATGACCAAAGCATTCTGGTGACTCCACTTTCCCTTTTTCACGAGTCTGGCACTAAAGCCCAGAGACTCCTATACATTCTTATGTGAACCATTCAAATGAGGCCATTCAAGCCTGGCAGGCAACATAAGAAGGGAGACATATGGAACCATAAACAAGAAGAGGCGTTATCTCCCATAGAAATAGAAAACAAACTGTCAGGAGAGATTGCCTTTTTTACCTCTTAGTGCCTTGTGACAGATAACCAGCCCACATCCACCAGCATGATTTTTTGAGTGTTTGTGGAGAAGCAGAGACAGTAGATGGTGATCAGTGCTAGGGGCCAACCAGAAGATAGCCCTGTCCATGCTATTGGTGGCCGGTGGCGCTGCCTACGCCTGTGTGCCCGTCTTGTTGACCCCCCCCCCCCCACACACACACACGCACACAAACTCACAAACAGACTTCCACCCACATACATAGCCTCTCTCTTCCTCTTCCTCCAGCTATAATGCTCTATGCAGCCTCTGGCCTTCTCTTCTTCCTCCTCCCATACCCACTCAGCCTCTGCCTGGCAGTCCCCTGGAGCCCCCCGACCCCACACCCCATGCCCCCCTCCCCACCCTTCGAAACCATCATACTGTAAAGCCTGAAGCACTTACAGATAAGGAGACCCCAGAAATCAAGCGGGCCCGGCAGCAGAGCAGATTGAGAGTCAGAGCTCAGCACCCAGGAGGTGCCCAGAGGCTACGAATGCTGCAGATAGCACCATCGGATAGCCAGAGAGTGCAGCCAGACAACGTAAAACTTCCTGCCCTCGTTACTGGACTTTTCTTTGCTTGCACAATGCCAATGACCCCACACCACCACCACCACCACCAACAACACCCAGCCCCCTCCACCCCCATTTCTGCCCTCTCCCTTCAACTCCTCCCCTCCTCCTTTCAGATAAAGAGAAGGCCTCGTTCCCTGCCGACTCAAACTGACAGCTCGAGCCAAAGGGCTCCACAAGCTTTTTTGGAAGGTCTTGTTTGTTTTCATCCATCTGTGAGTATGCGGCCGCTGGGGAATAGGAATGTGACATGTTCTATTAAAACAAAATCAAAAAAAAAAAAAAAAAAAAAAGAGAAAAAAAGATCGTACAGAGATCAAGGTCTTTTGAAGTTAAGCTTTGTTCAGCGCTTTAACTGCAGTCCTTTGAGGCAGATTAACGATGACAAACCATTTATAGTTGTTTTGTTTGTCGGGATGATTGCTTCCAAGCTGCAATAAGAACTGCCATATGCCACTCATCAGCTAAAAGTAGCACACTTTAAAGAATGTTCCTCTTATTAGTTCCCCTTTAAGCAAAGGACATAAAGGACGACTGCTGTCTCTATTACCCAGAGACTAGACACATCATTGAAACAATGGGAGGGGAAGAGCACAAATTTACGGCTCGAAAAAAGCACTGGGGCAAGGCAACAGATGCTTTCAAGGGATAAAAATAGTCCTGCTCTGACAATTTGTGAGCTATTGTATGTTTGAAAGGATTGGGCTGACGTTTCCCAAGGCATTACTAAATATTCCTCTCGGGCACATTTACCTTGAACAACACATGGTCTATGACAGAAACCATCTCACTTGTACAGTCAGTTGTTTCCAACAAATCATGAGACATGCTTAACTGCTATAGATCCTCCTGAAGGTGTAAATGTACAAGCATCTCTGTGGTGGTGAGAGATTGTATTTATTGCATAGATGCGGGGGCCTTTAAGAGGCTTTTAGGCATATTGTCATATGTGAGCAAAAGGATTCTCCATTGACAGTCACTGGAGGAAGACATAAAACTCTGACAGCCAAATTGCAGCACCGGCGAGCGGCGCTGATCGATGCCAATAAAACGAGGCTCTTTTCGCCAAGGTAGCGCAGGACACCTTCCCGCAATTTAATCAGTCAGTCAGCCAGAATTAATGTTCCTAATATCATGATTTCTCCATTACTCTATTTAACATAATTAAAATGTCGAGCGCCGGGGCCATAAAGCGGGTCGTTGGAGATTGTAATTCTGCCGTAAAGCTATGAAGCATGAAAATGCCACTTACCGAGTAGCCGCGGCCTGACAGCGAGTGAGTGGAACTCTGTAGGGAGAGAGAGGAGAACAGGGATGACCTTTAAGGAGCGTTTCACTCGCTGACACAGACATGATGAAGCAGCGCCGCTTTAATATCAATATTCACGTTAACCTTTTACCGGCCCCGCCATGTACACCACGCCCGCACACATCACTCCCACACATTCTGGCCTCCACCATGGGGGTAGCTGAGCGGCACCCGCTCTAAAAACAATCACTCAGATCCTGCTGAGAGACTTAATTTGAGTTGTCATGGAAATACACTGTGGAAAACCTTAATTATTTGGTAAAGTCGTAATTAAAATGGTGCACAATAGTTATTCTATGGCTGTGTGACTGCATTTTAGCACAGTGTGACGTGTACATGCTTTACTTAAAACATGATTAAGACTCTGGTACATATAGGGTACCTTATGAGGCAACTGTAAGGCTAATGGCATGTCCTAATTTTGCTTGTAGACCTTTTGTAGACAACACTTTTTACACTTCTGGTGGTCTTATAAAGCAGGTAATGTGTTGAAATGCAGGTCAAGATGAACTGTCACCATATATTTGTTAGGATTCACTCGCTCCTGTGCCTTCAAGAGTGCCATCTGACATTGATGGACACTTGGGAGTGAATCCACCACCCGCACGAGTAGATAAAGTGATAAAACACACCTTGATATAGAATATATTGTTTTGAGAGCGAGTAACAGCTCAGGTACCCTGCGAGCCGAAGACGTTTGCTTCCTCTTCTTATCCGATCTTATGATTTCCAAGTGTTTGTTCTGCTCTCAAAACAAACAGTACTGAATAAGAATAAGGCAACAACAGGCAAGAAATCATTTCTAAACGCTTTCTACTCTTCACAGGCAAAAAGGCATTATGTCATGTTTATCATTTAAGATTTATTATAAAAGACATTTCAAACTGTAAAAATCTTATTTTGTCTATAAGTACTTACACTACTCTCTTATTGGATGCTGTTTTAAATATTTTTTCTTTATTATAAAATGGTGTCTGCCACCAATTAGGACCAAACTAACATTCTTCATTATGTTACATTGGTATTAGCCCCTGTTAGGATAAATATCTCTTCATACATTTATTGAGGTGCTTTGGCCTATCAAACTCCTTCTGTGCTTTCTAATGCAGTCCTCTAAATGCTGAACAAGAGCAGGATGGAGACAGAAAAAGCTAGGTTTTGTTCTGTTCTCTGGCTCTGTCTGTCAGAGCCCAGCACGAATACCAATCTCCAAATCCCTCCCTCCACTTCCACTTTTCACTTCTTTTATTCCTCTGTCTAGATTGGCAATTTCTCCCCCCCTGGTCTCTGGAGGAGACTTTTCTGCTAGACCAATTTCATCCATAGGTCCACCTTCAATCCAAACGACCTCCCCCACACCTTCACTGCCGCTGCCTCTCTTGTTTTGCACCCTCTCAATACCCCTCATCCATTCTCCCACACCTGCTCTAGGCCTCAGCCCTCATCAACGCCTGTGTGCCCCTCTGATTCGCAGGACGGCTCCTGCGGTGACGATTAGGGAGGAGTCCCACCGCGAACCGGAAAGCAGGCTCTGCGGGAATCAAAAGGCTATTCCCGCTCTGCTCAACCTCTCTGCTGCCTTCACTACTGTGACCAGAGAGGAGGCCAGAGGAGAGGGGAGGAAGAAGTGCACAGAAGGCAAAATCTGTGGGGCCAAAAGTGTGTTCCAGTGACAATGTGGTCTGTTGTCTGCGTGTGTGTGCATGTTGTGAGTGCACTTAGATATATGTGTATATGCATGTGTTTTGTGTGTGTGAGTGCATATGTGCATAGGTGGTGGGAGGCCAAGGCCATTTGGAATTAGCCTTACTATGTAGAGTTCATTCAACTTGGAGCATTCTGAGCAGAAAGAGAGGCTTATTTAAATGATAATGAGGGACAATCCATTGGATTTAGTGCCGGTGAAGGGAGGAAAAGAGGGGAGGGAAAGGGGGGGATCCATTAAAACGCCAGCGGTTCATAAGCCATAGGGTCGGCATCCAGCTAAACACTCTCTCTTAAAAGCCATTATACATGGCTCTCAATGGATTTCTGCAGCGCTTAGGACTTCAAAAGGATTTAAGAACCCGCCCCAGAGAGGGAGTGTGGGGGAGGGAGCAGAACGAGTGTGTGTGTGCCAATGTGTGTGCATGTGTGTGTGTGTGTGTGTGTGTGTGTGTGTGTGCATGTGTGGTGGTTATGGTGGTTGGTGGCGAGAGGGATGGGGCGGATGCTGGCGGCATTTAAGGGTTAACTAAACAGCCCTGGAGAAGAGAAATGTTGCTAAATCCGCCCCCTAATCCTCTCCCCATTTCCATGCCCCCTCCTCCACTCTCCATACAAAAAAAAAAAAGGAAAGAAAAAAGAAAAACATGGCGACAAGAGGGGAGGGTCCAGTCCATCTTCTCCCATCCCAGACTATTGGTTTTTGTCGTTGCGGGGAGGCCAAGAGGCGGGCCAATCAGAGCTCGATGAAGCATGATGAGGAAAGGGATGCAAACATGTATGCCCTCTGTGGCAGATCAGGTGGCTGGGTGGGATTGGGTACATGTGGGTGGGTGTGGGTGGATACAGGAGGGTGTTGGAGGCCCTGACAACACCACACAACTGCCGCCCTCTTCTCCGCAGGACACAGATGCAGTGCAACCCCCCCACCCCCCTTCACCACCTCATATTTCCCTAATCCCTGTGTGGCTTAGTGCCGGGGCCCCACTGCACCGCAGGCACAATTACCTAGTCAAAATAAACAGATAAAGACCCAACCATGGCAATGAACAAACAGCATCCCCTGCAATTTTTTTTTTACCCCCTGCTCCTAAATTGATGCATGACTGTTTTTACAGGCGGGCAGGCGGGCGCGTCCACATGTCGCATTTGTCTCTATTTCCTTTGGCGGTAAGACAAGAGAAATCCATTTTACTCGTTGCAGACGCGGCATCATTAGTTAAGAGCTCTTAAAGCTGGGGAGCCACTTTGATGTGGTGGAGCGTGTTTTACGAAAATTAGCAGTGCTCTCAGTGCGGTGGCGGAGACTTCATGAAGCTGAAAAATAAGAAATATAGAGGAGACAGCGACAGAGTGTTGGTGAGGAACCTCGCTGCATGTATCTTGTCCAGGCCTTGGCTGGGTGGAACACAACAGCCAGCAGAGAGAGGGACAGACACACAGACAGAAAGAGGAAGACGAAGGTAAAGACAGGCAGGGGGGGGGGGGAGATGGAGAGATATGGATGCCGTGGCTACAACGATCAGCGTCTGTGCACCATTTATTTGGCAGCAGATTAGAGAGACATGCCACATCTAACACCGTCGGCGATTACAGCGTGCAATTTTCAACAGTGCCCCCCCTCCCACCTCCATCACCACAACCACCACTTCCACCCTCACTCTACCACCCTCCCCCCCTTCTCTGTGCTTGTCGTATATCCCTGTCAGAGCTGTCAACCGGCTTCGGTCTTTTATCTGACAAGCCCGCCTCTTCCCCCTGACTTTTTCATTAAAAGACAGCCTTTTACACAAATTCAAGAGAAATGGTATGAGGGGAAGAGGGGGGACAGTGCACGAGAGAAACAGAGCAGTGAGACTTAGAGAAAAGAGGATGAAGATGGGAGAAATTAGACTTTTTTTTTCATCAAGCTGGATTTTCAATTGGAATGCTGAATAGCTTAAAACAATGTATTTAATAAGTTCATTAAAATCTTTTTCCTTCCATCACTTTACCCCTACTGGAAAAGGGAGCTGCATATTTTCCTTCCTCCTCTCTCTCTCTCTCTCTCTCTCCCCTTCTGCTTTCGTCAGCTAAATGAACAGTCTGATTGAATTTCGTTAGGTTTGGGAGGTCTGCTCGACAGGCATTAGTTAGGAAGCATATTTCTACATTCATTTAAAATGAGCCGCTTGGGATTTTGCATAAATTCTCATTACTTCCCCTGTATCTAAATTGCATTATTTCATCCCTTATGCTGAACCAATGCCTGGCCTCCATTTTCCTTTACCACCTACTCATCCTCTAAATGGGCTGGCATATGGATGCCGGCGCAGCGATAATTGGAACAGTTTCTTTAACTCATTCCACTCTGGGGTTGGTGAGGTCAACCCACACCTGGCTGAACTGCGTTAGGTCATGTCTACATTTAACCGCGCCATGCTTTAAATAATGCCAGGCCAACAAGGTGATGCTGTGTGACCGGCCTAATCATTTCCTGTCTCTGTGCTGCCAGCCAACCAGTCTTTTTCCCAACACACAGGGGATTTATGAGGTGATAGCTGGAAACAGCAGGAGCTACTGCACCAGCTGCTCTCTGATCTCAGCCTCAATGTTGCTGTCGCCCGCCCCGCTCTCTATATCCCACCCTGCCTTGGCCTGTGAAAGTTGATAGCCTTGCCCGCCGTAGGAGGTGTGTGAAAAGGGGAAAGGTCTTATCTGAGGACTCACCTCACTGAGCTGCTCCTTGGAGTTGCTCCTGTGCGGTCGGCTGAGCTCCTGCACCGTCTCGTCCTCACTGACTTTGACTGGACGAAGCGCTAAAGGTTTGATCTGCAGGGGACACAAAACAGGGGACATTTTCAAATCATGTCCTTACCTCATGAACCAAACCACTATGTTCCAAACTACGCAGTATACCCTGAGAGGCAGTTACGTTTCAGACATCTGAGAGGCATAAAGTATAATCCTAAAAGCTGCTCTGATGTAACAGTAAATCACTGCAGAGTGGCTTATTACTTTCAGAAAATGGCAAGGAGAAAGATTCAAACTGTTACATACTAAAAGACCATGCCAGCGTCTTTTGCTTGTTAAATACAAATGACATGGGCTTTACATCACTGTACACACCATAGGCTTTTTTGGATTTTGTCTATAGCTGCATGAAACCCTCAGGAAATAAAACCCCACACAATGGTATTAAGAAAAGGACAACAGAAATGTAGGCTACATACAAATGCTAAAACACCAGTACAGTTATTTTTCTACTGATGAATCTTTAATCAGTAGAAAAGCTCCTAATATTAATTATCTATAATTAAATAGCTGTATGCCATCATAATAGCCGCTCATTAAATCTTAATCCATCCACCAACACAGCGTTTTAAAAATAGGTAAGTCATTTGGTTTCTTGTTAAAACCAGCAGCAGCTGATGTGGTACGTCTTAGATTGTGCACTGATCTTGAAATCTGCTCTCACACATTAACAAATTTGTGTTCAATTGTAAGAGCTTCAAGCTTGATGCAGCCACTGAGAACTGGAACTTTCCATTTTTTAACAGAAGTTCAGACACCACAAAACAATAGTACTGTTTAAACCAGAGGGACACATATCAAAGTTCCAGATGACGTCAGTTTTTCTGTAACTCACTGGGATCTACCAACTCCACAAGTCAGGTATCTATGTGTAACAATACAACATAACAACAATGGCTTCAAGTGGCTTTCAATGGGCCATGGTCCTTCTATTCTGTCACCTAAGGAAAACACAAAGTCACAGCTCAGTGTCGGTTTGTGCTTTGGATAAATGCAAAGCAGAACTGGCTGTAGCATTAACACCTGCAACCCCAAATCTTGACCAGCTGTTGGTAGTCATACCGGCCAACAACAATGTAGTCAACCCAGCTGTGAACCACAGTTTGTTTATTTTTTTCATTCAATTTTATTGAGCTACTATAACTTCACTAAGGCTGCCCCGGAAAGTCTGAGAGGCCAGCAGTGTTTTCTTTAAAAAAAAATATACACACACATATGTATATATATATATATATATATACATACATTTTTTATTTTTTTTTAAAGTGTGCGCCAATCACTGTGTGTTTCGGTCCCCTATATTGTGCGTCAAGGCAAGTCTACGCCATAGCTTACACTCTTGGCCCACGCCATTTACGCATTTATACTTTTGTGGTGGAGTGTCTGCGTCACTCTGCAGGTACAGATATACCTTCAAAGACAATAGTTTTGGTGGGGTTTCTGTGAAGTGTTGTGAAGTTTAGTTGATTCGAAACACATCCAAAACACACATTAAACATGGCTTAATAGTGACAATGTCGAACACAAATACAAAATTTGGCTTCCAGTGACTTGCAAGATTCACAGACAAAGCACTTGTCTTTTGCTGGACACATTTTCCTCACAAATACAAAATGCTAATGTTTTTAGCACAAGCCTATGGCATTTTACATTGTATAAATTAGCTTAGCAGCTAGCAGAGATTTCCTCTACTCATATGAAGCCAGGATGAATCACACACAAGACTTAATACACTGTTTTGTTGAGGCTTTATTTTGTTCTCAGTTTATCTATTTTTTTCTGTTGAAAACAAGTAAATAAGAGCTTTGTTTCCACTAAGGGAAATGGTTTTCAGCTTACAAAAATGGACAGCAGGTCTTACCGCGCTGGGTAGTGTGTAGTTACATTTCTGGGGAAGTACGTCAGGCTATGGCATAGGCTTTGTTTCTATGCCGTAGGTATGGTGTCAATTTGACCCAGATGTATAAATCCCGCTTGACTGGTCAGGCTCCAAGATAGGGTAATCTTCTTCCCTCTGCTTAAAGGTGGTGACTTTACAGCTCACAGCAACTTATTACTACACAGTCTCTGACTTTTATTTGATATCTAGAGTCAGCAAAAAATGCTGATGCTTGATTCATTCTTAGCGTAGTTAGCCAACATTAAATCAGAGGGCTACCTTGGCTTGTTTAATGTATTATGTGAATGTAGCTGTCACCCTTAATGTCTAAACCCCAAACCCCATTGAAAGTCTCAAACTTTGTATGACAGTGAAGGAACAAACAGTTAAACATTCGTATTGGACAGCCAGATTTGATTTGACTTACAATATACTGAGTCAGGTACAGCCCTAAAGACCATGTTTTACACATATGATAATTAATGCCCTCATATGACACAAACACCCACACTCAAGCTTCAGGTAGGTAACACGAGCTAGAAGTTTTTTTTATTATGTGCTTGGCTTAGCCTGGGCCAACATACAGTGTAAAAAATAGACTGTTCCTGAACAGGTAGCATCAGTATGACGTCAGGGTCCACCGCTGAAAACTGTCTTAAGCGATGTCACATTCACAAGCTAACTTCACCAGTCAAAAAAAAGTTCCTTCCGGTCAGTGACAAAAGAGAAGCTAAACAATAAACATACTTCCACAGCTGCCAATACAACATTTCAAATAAAAGGATTATGCTTTAATTTTCTGGTCATGAAAATAAATAAATAAATAAATATGTAAATAAAAATCTAATACTGGCACAAAGTATTATCAGCAGCTTAAATGTACAAATGGCAGTGTCTGTGTTCAGCCACCCACATGATGGTAACCCTAATGCAAACCTGGATGGGTTGTTTTATTGCAGGCCATCAAGACCCACAGTTGGCATGCATTCAAATTCCCAGCCAGATGGGAGGTTGGCGAGCTCAGCAAGGAGGACTATGTGCTGGTGCAGTACCAGCCAATCACAGTGTCCCGTGCTGCTTCCCCACCTTGGAGTACAGTGGCGATGGCCGCGGGGTGTAATCCATTTGACTAGCAGTTTGCATGTAGCAGCTCCCCTGGTGGCGCGCACGGTGGCTGGCCCCGTTCTCCTGATCTCCACTGTAATTTAAGCAGATCACTGCTACAATTAACCTTTCCCGGTAAATATCAATTATGGCCCCCGGCTGGGCTAGAATTAAAAGGGTCATCAGCTAATCTGACAGGTCCTGTACGCTACCACCTGGCTGGGAGAGAGGGAGGGAGGCAAGGCGGCAGAGAGAGAGTGTTTGTCTACCCTCGTGCCCACCAGCTCACATGCCAAGTAGACACAATTCCCTTTTAATTACCCTGCCGCCGCCAGGGCAAGCATGCTGATTGGCCAAGGGGCATTAGCAGTGCACTGAGGTCAACAGTGACAGGACGGGGGTGGGGTAAAGTGGGGTGGGGTGACTGTGGCAAAGAGGAGGAGGGAGCTGCTGCCAAGCAATCAGGGTGTAGAGATGGAAGGAAGAGAAACCTGGCAGGTGGGCCTAATCAGGTTTGACTTCCACCTCTACCCCCCTCTCCCTCTGCCTCTCTCGCTCTCGCTCGACTAGCTGTCAGCCTAATCACTCCTTGAATCTCAAAATAGATGGTGGCCTTTTTGATTTCCTTCTCTCAAGGAGAGCACAAAGAGAGCAGTCCTCCTTGGCAGGCAGGCAGGCAGGCAGGCAGGCATGGAGGCAGAAACAGAGCGTCAAGGTACAGTCGGCGTCACGTTGCCGTCAAGTGCAGCCGTTGATTACTTTGTTTACCCAGCATCAGTGTTGCTGACAAATTCCTGAAGGCGCCCAAAGTGTTTCCGTCTCCTCCAGGGCCTGCGGCTACATTACCCAGTCAGCAATCAACTTGGCTATTGATCAGAGCACAGCGTCTAATTAGCCGCCTAGGTTAATGATGAAGCGTGCGAGGACCGTTCCCTGAGCCGCTGTTCGACGGGACAGGAGAGCAATTGATCTAGGCAGGAATTCACCAACTCTGACAAAAGATTGGCAACCCTGACTGCCTGTGATTAAGGCAGGGACTAATTTCCTGTCTGGGGAGGTGTTTAATTGGCCCTAAGCTCCCAACTGTACAGCTTTCATGTGTTGTTTTTTCCTTTTTGTGTACTCATTAATGTTAAAGGACAAGTTAGTGAGCTTGAGGGTGGGGCTAATGGTCTCTGCTGAGATGTAACTGGTTGCAAATGGTGACACAGTTCAAGGTCATAATGCCTCTTCACTATGCTTGAAGTAATTTCCCAGGCAGCCTTGAGGGAGCAGTTCTTGGCCACTTGGACGTTTTAAGTAGTTTTTTTTGTGTGTGGATTAAGTTTGTTTACATTGAAGGTTTGACCCATACAGTATTGGGACAAGGTTAATCAGGTTGAAGCAGCAAGTGAATGTGGTTAATCTGTGTGTGGATGGGTGGGGGGGGTTGGTGGGGGGTAGTTTGACTTAAGACGACAGATAGCTGAGACGTAGAGAAACATAGCTAAGTAAGGGCCTGTGTTTTACATGAATAATGTACTGGAAATTAGCTCCATTAGTCTCGGTATTGAACATGTCTGCAGTCCCTCTCTGGAGGCTGCCGCTCTGTGCTCTTTAATTATCTTCAAAGGGCCCTCCAGCATCTTAATTTCCCCCCAAGTTGAGTAGTGCCGACTTGGGTCTGCTCATTTATACTACTCTAACCCTGGGTGAAGTCACAAAGCCCGCCTGCTTAGGAAGGGCCAGTCGAGGCATCGATGGAGACAGTAGAGGTTCACATCAGTTCATGCTAGGCTTGGCTAACTTTCCCTTTTATTTTCCCTCTTCCTCACTCTACTTGCAGTGTCGATCAATCTGCAGCCTGTCAGCAGGGTGCTGGCTAGAGGCTGGCGGGTGATGCTTTGTTGTCCTGCTCCTTTGATCCTACCTCCTTCACCTTGCAGGGGGTTTCAGAGGGAGGGCATCGGATGGCTGCATGGTCTCCCACGTTTTTCCTCCTTTAATAAGAGAAACTGTTAGTCCTGACCTCGCTTTTCCTCTCCTTGCTCCAGCTCCTCTTACTCTGCCTCATCTCTCCCTAGCCTGCCGTCACCTGTCAACAGCGCTCAGGGAGGCTGTGCCTCAGCCTTGTCCCAGTGTCAATCCTCATTACCCTAGGATCTTGGACCTTGCCCCCCGCCCGCCTCTTCCTTTCTGGCTGCCTTGATGCTCTTCTCTTCCGCACTTCCACGCTCAAATCCGCTCTCAGGGCGGGGAGGAGACGAGGGGCGATACAGGGAAGGTAGGGCTGAAGAGGACGGATACAGATCCTTCCTCTAATTTGTTCTGAAAAGTGTCCTGCGCAAAGGACCCTCACCCCCATTAACCCAGCGACAGGCTGCTACCGCTGCTCTGGGAGGCATCAGCAGTATGTGTATGTATGTATGTGTGTGTGTGTATGTGAGTGGGGCCCGGTGGTGCGGCGGGCGAAGGCACCTCAGCGCTCTGTGCCGGGCTCCGGCACCGGCTCAATCTATCGGCTCATTATCCCCCCCGCCCAGGCTGGGGTGCAGACAAGTGCACTTTAGGGCCACAGGCCAAATTGATTCATCTGCCTTCATTTTCTTCAGGCTCAGAAGTGGCAGCTGCTCAGAGGCAGGGGGAAGGAGCTATAAGATGGTGAGAGACAGAGACGAGAAAGAGGGAAGGAGAGAAAGAGAGGGTCTGGGATAGAGTGAGATGAAGCAGGGAGGCATCAAGAGGAAGAGGTGTTCCTGGCTTTGTTCCTCATCCATGTCTCATTTCACTTTTCTCTCCTCCTCCTCCTCCTCCTCCCTCTTCTCTCTCTCTCTCTCACTTTACAGCACAACCAACACCTCCCTCCCTTGAAATCGCTATCAAGACGTGCACTCACTCCCCCACCAAGTCCCAAGTTGGAAATTAGCCCAAGGACAAGCTAGTGGATTTACTACAGGGGGAGCAAATGGATTTTTGCTTTTATTTTGACGAGTCCCAGTGTATCCATTAAGCCTTTTAATCATACATTATTCATAGAGCTCGCCTTATAATAAATGACCACATAAAAGAGGTACACATATTATACAAGGCCTAAAATGCCCCCATAACTCTTTCTCCTAGTGCACTCAGAACTACATCACATTTGTAAGCTGGTTCACAAATATGAGCCTGTGAAATCGCAGCAAGATGGCGTTTCTATTCAAAGCAATGACACCAGGACACGACAAGTGTTGGCAGATTAAAAGCAACACTTGCGTACAAATGGGGTACGGAGCAAACAAATTAGAGGGCGTGACCTATTAGCCATTCGGCATGTGTCCTGCACACAAAATTGCAGTGCACAATGCTACACAGTGTAAAGCTAACTGGGGTGGCCACCGCGACCGCCCAACACTGTAACAAAGCAGTCAACCTGAAAGCGAAGCCGCTTACTCGGCCTGATTCCCAGCCAACGGGGACCTCTGGAGAGCCTGAGTGTCCCGCAGGGCCCCGTCTGGAACAGATGAACTGGGGAGAGGAGCACTCCCCGTGGGCCCGAGGTCTCTCCAATCACTCTCACCATATGCCTCCTGGGGGAGTGAGGGAACAAGGCAAGAGAGGAGGAAGAGGGGGAGGGGAGGTGCACCTGCTCCAAAATACGAACCCATCCCTCAGCACCTGTCCCGGGGGTTCACTGACAACCGCGACCAACACACACACACACACACACACACACACACACACACACACACACACACACACACACACTTCACCTGTCAGCCAGGACCATAGGAACAGTATCTGCCCTGCACTGATAAGCACAAGGCCTTACAGCAGAAACACCCCAGACCCCTCTCTTCCCCCGACTCCCACTCCAAGGCAAGCATTTCTCAGAGCTACCAACAACAATTAAGCCGATGATGTCAAAATGCTAATGATGTTATTGGAAGGAAAGCAAGGCAGCGATGCTGGTGATCTGCGTTTTGCTCTTCATTGCCGGAGCCAACATTATGCAGATCTTCCTCCTCTCTTGTTACTCTGCAAGAAATGCACAGCTTTGATTTCTGTGTACACTATTAGCGTTGAAAGCAGTGAGTGCATTTTGCAAAAGATTTATGCATGCTAACAAGAAAAATTCAAATGGCGCTCACTTTGGAGGTTGTACTTTATTTATTTATTTATTTTTTTAACTCAACATGATTATTTGCAAGTCAAAGTTCACTTTGGCTTTCAAAAAAAGAGGGCGCATACAAAGTCACAGTGAAACAACTTTAGGTTGTGATACATGCCACTGGAAATGCCACATTTGCACTAAGTGGTCAGCAAAACCTTTTGGAGATTAAGAGAGAGAATGATTTATTCATTCCTTTTCAAGTGTGCGCTGCTGTAGCTCTCAATGCTGTAATTATCTCAGCAGACCTTTCAATCACCAGGAGTATTTTCAAGGTAATGGGGAGGCATTGAAAAAAAAAAAAAAGACAAAATACATGTGTATGTTCTTAACCCCTAAATAGCTAATGCAGTGTTAACCATAAAGAAGGTAAAAAAAAAAGAATGTGTTGCATACATGTTAATTTGAATTGACTTGATTATGTATGATAGCTTTTTGCATGCACCCCAAACTTATTCTTTCATAATTAATGTTGTTTACACACAACTTCAGGTCCTCATTAGCATTCCATATGCATATCTTTCAAACAGAGAAGTGCCACTGATGTGAACTATAACACTAATGATAAATGCTGCTACAGAATAAAAATAATTTAATGCTATTAGTTGACTGGTTAAGGTCCAAATGAGTGACTGCTGTGTGGTGCTCCCAATCATCACCGCCATGCTAATAGTGGTAATGTTAGCTTATAATGTTAGCGTATATTTAATCAGGCTAGAAGTAATTACCGTAATGGCTCAATCAATCAAAAATACTTCCACCAAATGAATTACAACAGAGTCTTTTAAGGGAGAACAAGTCATCAAGATGGAACTCAAATACTTTATTTGTGTAACTGCATGTGCACCGTCATATAAGCCTACATTTTTACTCAGTCATTTATCTTTATATTTTATTGTTTTGTATTTCTTTAATTCTTCATTTTAATTTTCTCTACTTCTACTATTATTGCTATTTTCACTGAAAACATATTGACATTGGAGAAATGCTTTAAGTATGAACAACGTCATATGTAATCAAATGTAAATGTGTGTTAACTTCCACACCTGCATTAAAGTATAAAAAATAAAACTATAAAAACAAAAAAACAAACAAATATGGAACTTAAGTATTAAAACTGAATGCTGCCTTTAATGACAGTGGCATATTTTTAACCAAATGATTGATTGTATCTTTCAGATTTCTGCAAGTCTGAGATAAAATTTGCCTCCTACATGCAGGTCAAGGCGTTAAGCACTGCTCAACACTGCGACCATAATAAGTGTGTGTGTGTGCTGCATCAATCACAGATTCTGCAACAGTTTGGCATGGAAAGGATTTATCAGTTATGACTCTCAACTCCATAACCCTTAAATGGACAGAGATAAGGCTGACGTAAACACTCTTATCAGCTGATAAGAGTCTGTTGGTGGGACAGATCAGCGGTCCAGACAGATTTCGAAATGACAGAATGTCTGACTACACACAGATATTTTCCCAACTTAAACTCACAAGTTGGCTAAATATCAAAGAGAACACTGCTTTCTGTAAATAATAAGCAAATTCAGATGTATAGGTCAGGTTATTAGGGTCAATACAAAATAATGTTGCTATTATCGGGAGCTCTACAGAGTTCTACCAATACAATACTGGTTTCCAGCCACTGGTATTAGCCCAACCCTAGTTTGTTTGTATAAATGAAAATGAATGTCTTTTTTTTTAAATACATTTTCATTTTCTCACACATTTACTTTGATAATGTAGACACTTTTCACCACCAGTTACCTTCATCATAGATCACTGTGTACCACTGATCCATGCAGTAAAGACTCCAGTTTTGCTCAACTGCTGTAACACCATGAATTATTTTTTAACACTTAAAAATGATCTTATTAGTAGTCGAAGGAAGTACATTTTTGGAAGTGCAACATTCACACTCTCTCCTGTGACTACACTTGATAACTTTGTCACCCTCACACGTACTTTAAGAAATGTTTAATTTCCTCTAATGTAATCTGAAATCATTATCAGCTAAAGCCGACGTACGAGCTGCAAAAAGGCCCCTTTTAACAAGTCCACCAAACACACACACACACACACACACACACGCACACACACACACACACACACACACACACACACTCACACACTCACACACACACACCTTAAAACTAGCTATCATTCACCACGACATAATTAAAACACTGAAGATGAGATTGTGGGGTAAAGGAAATGAGCAAGTGATTAAAAAAATGCTAGATGAAGAACTGTCTGAAACTTCCAATCGGTCTAGCTTTGGACTGTGTTCTTCAATCAGGTAAGGAAATGGCTCTCTAATGGAATGTCTGAGTAAAATCGTGCAGTGTGTCCTAATCACTATGCTATTGCTTTAGTACTGACCAACATGCGACCAATCAATGACAAACTGAAACTTGAGATTCTGTGGAAAGTATCTTTTTCCTTGGGTAGTCAGGTTAGCTTTTGTAAAGAGTAATATGTCTCTTTTTGCAGAAAAGAAGCCTTTCAAATTGTTGTGATTTCCTTGTTCACTTTCAGATACACAAAAATATTTGAATGGCAAAGCAAGTTGGTGAGTCATGGCTGATTCTTTGAAACACCTATTTCTTGAATGACAACACTCTTGTTTATACCTCAAAGGTCCTGATATAGGTTAAAACAATATAGAGGACTAGAAACTGCGCTGACCTCTTATGTCTAAAAAGATGGACAATTGCGCATTTTCTTTGGGTAGGTGATCCTACACTGTTCGTTAAAGACAGGAAGTTCATCTTTTAATGTGATTGCACTTGAGCTTTCAATTATCACAGTGGCAGCAGCAGTTGGTACTAACAGTACAACAGAGATTCAACCTATTACCAGTTTCTTATTTATTTATTGTCAATTGCAACTCCCCATTAAACTGAATATTTTTTAGAGATATCTGTCTTTAGAAATTAAAAAATTAATCAAACAAATTGGATATCAATGTCATCGCTGATATTTGTTTGTTTTAACGTTAACATTTTTTTATGAGGATACCTTAAATTTTCATGTATTTATTTTTTATTAATTCTATTTAGAGTTGGAAAAAATAAACATGATAGACAAACTTTGGACAAACTTTGTAATGGCA
Source organism: Epinephelus awoara (assembly GCA_035609425.1). Lineage (NCBI taxonomy): Eukaryota > Metazoa > Chordata > Actinopteri > Perciformes > Serranidae > Epinephelus > Epinephelus awoara. The sequence continues at coordinate 33,178,530 of CM069302.1, forward strand.
AATGTGTTTAGAAATGATCTTAGACATATACTGTATGTCTTGAGCAAATTCCTTTTGCTTAGCAGATAAATAATAAATAAGCCCAGTTCAGACCAAAGATCTGCAGCGAGCTGAAACAGGCATCTACTTGAAATGCATCGTTCTGCAATATTCTAAAAGCCTGCCAGTTCACACCAATGCAACTAGATGAAACGGTGTATCATCTCTATGCAACATCTCTCTGTACCTCTGTTCTGATTTCCAGTTTTTCAGGCTTATTTTGTGGCTAAATATAATTTGTAGCTTCTTAAAATATGAATGAGGACAGTGATAGTGAGATACTGGCTACAGTTGCATTTGAAGTCATGATGAAATGGCGAAAAAAACAAGACAAGCATTAGATGTTCTGTATTCATAATAAATACGCCATAATAAGGGGCGTCGGTGGCTTAGTGGTAGAGCAGGCGCCCCATGTACGAGGCTGTTGCCGCAGCAGCCCGGGTTCAACTCCAGCCTGTGGCCTTTTGCTGCATGTCACCCCCCTCTCTCCCCTTCACACTTATCTGTCCTATCAATTAAAGGCTTAAAAATGCCCCCCAAAAATATCTAAAAAAAAAATAAAAATACGCCATAATAATATAGTAAATGGTAAAATGGACCTGCACTTGTATAGCGCCTTTCTAGTCATTTGACCACTCAAAGGCAGCAATCACAAGCTATGTTTCCATCCAAAAGTGATTTGAATCATTGGGAAATGCGCATTAAAAGAAATATGAATCCTGTGTGTTTCCATTAAATGTACGGACTTTGGTGAAAACTACGAACTCGTGCGAGTTTTCCGCAGAACAGGAAACAAAACAAGTCTCGCATTCTTCTTCTTTTACATTTTCTGGCGGTTGGCAACCAGCTTGTGAATGCATTACCGCCTTCCCGACCCGGAGTGTGGGTATCACCATGGAGAGAGGTGTGCTACGTCAGACTTAATTCGAACATAACTGTTTCCATCCCCTGTTTTACGAGTCAACATTTTTTTCGAATCAACCAAAACCCGGCTAAAGCGAGCGTATTTTAGTTTGTGCAAATCAAGGAATTTTAATTCGAATTTTGGCGTTTCCATCATAACTTTCCAAAAATTAACAGGCTGATGGAAACATGGGTACTGTCACCCATTCACAAACACATTCATACACTGGTGGCTGGGGCTACCATACAAGGTTCCACATGCTACTCGTTTTTTTTAACACACTAACACACTGATGGAACAGCCATTGGGAGCAATTTGGGGTTCAGTATCTTGCTCAAGGATACGTCAACATGTAGGCTGGAGGGAGGACCGAGGTCCTACTCAGAGGTAGAGCCAGCAAAGCACATACAGCAGCATACAGCAGCAACCCATCGTCCAACACTTTGACACTGTGAGGATGATAACGCAGGGCTCAGTGAATTCAGAGCACTTGCCGCAGCAAATATGCCGTCTGTGGACATTTTGACTTGACCAGCAGACTTCACTACAAGCCGATTGGCTGTTGAAACAGGTGACGAGCTTTACATTCTAAAACCAGACGTCTGGGATTTGACCAGCTGAGTTGCAGCTCAGCCAGCTTGAGTTAACCTCAGACCGGCCAGTTCACACAGCTGCAACTTTTCTCCTGCGAGCTGCGAGCATTTAGACACACAGAGCCAGATTGGCGAGTTGATCTGAGGTGCCCAATTTTCCGCCTCGTAGGGTAGTCATATTGGCGGAACCCTTTTAGTTTAAACAGACTGAGGCGGCCTTCCGGAACGGGAGGGGCTGTTGAAGACTTGTGGGAGGAGCTGTTGATGACGCCACACGTGCGAGCCACTGGCATTGGATAAACAGGAAACAGCTGATAGCAGGACTTAGCAAGCAGCTAGTAGCAAGAGGGAAACGCAAACCTGACAGACACTGTAAAGATGAGCAACTGGGGAGACAAGGAATTGCACGCCCTCCTTGTCCTCACAAACAAAGAGGCCATTAACCGTCAGATGACAGGAACGGTGAGGAACGGGTCAATTTATGAGAGAATCGCCGAAGGACTGACTAGCCGCGGCTTCCTTTCCACGTCACTGTTTACATCACACGCTGAGCTACACATTTTGTTACTTGTTCACAACTCCCATTGCCCTGAAAAAGGCAAACAAAATTATGCAGGCGGCATTTTGCTGCACTCCTGCATAATTCCTATCTAAAAAGGGCTTTTGTCACAAATCTTTGGTCTGAACTGGGCTTAATGCTGTATTTCCACTGCATAGTACTCAGCAGCTCTACTCAACTCGCTGTTTTTTGCTTTTCCATTATAAAAAAGTTGTGAACAGTACCTGGTACTTTCTTTTGGTATCACTGCTGTCAAACTTCCAAGTGAGCTAAGTCAATATATGGAGTTCAAACAATGCAGACTACTGATTGGTCAGAGAGTCATAAGAATTGTCACTTGCAGAGGACAAGACATCCTACACAAGCCCGACATTTCAAATAGCCAACCTACTGTCAATAGCCTACAAAACTATGCTGGACACTGTGCCATACAACTGACAAAGTGCAAAACAGTTCATCTGTTTGGTTTGCAATGGAAGAGTTCAATGATCGTTGTGTTGAAGATGATGTCACACGGTATCATTATGGTGATCTGCCGAGAATCCTGCCTACACTGAGGGGACACTATTCACAGTGGAAAACGAAATAGCAAAGAGGACCTAGTACTAAAAGTGAGTTGAGTTGAGTCAAGTCGAAGCATGCAGGGTAAATGAGGCAAAAGTTTACTTTTAGCTTACTATAAAACAAAGTGAAAATCACTTCCACATTCTAACGGTGCCCGATCTGAATGTGGTTCTGCATGTTGGCAAGAAAAGAATTCCTAGTTATACACTGGAGTAAATATTGGACTTTTCTGGCACAGAATGATAATATTAAATATTATTCTATATAGCTACAATCCTGCATGTATGGACAGCTTGATCCTAAAATACTTATATCAGCCTCGGAGAGTCTTATATTGATTGAACTTCGTACTGTAGCACTGCATGCTGGAGCTAATCTGTAAGATTTAGTGAGGAGCTGAGGCAAGTCATCAGAGGATGGGGAGAGTTTAGAAAACAGAGACAGAAAGTGGGAGGTTTTTTTAGAGAGATGAGGTCTAGGCGAGGAGTCAGGAGGTAGTTTGCAGTCAGAGAGTGAATAAGAGAGACCGGGAGAGACAGCCAGAGTGCTCTGGGCTTTTTAATAGGAAGCAGATGCAACACATGTAATGAATCAGCTTCGGCTCGACGCGGCTTCCCTCTGATGTCTGAGCACCCGTCCTGCCCTTGAAAAACTTCTGGGACGTTATCTCATGCCTGCACAGCACACACTGCCAGTGAATTTTGGAGGAAGTGTTATGTGTTGGATGAAGGAGGGGAGGGAGAGGTAGGGGAGTTGAAGTGTGTGTACTGGTGTACTCATACAGTATGCATTTATCTCTGTGTGTATGTGCCACAATATAACAATGGATGTGCATGCTCTATGTGCTGCAATACTTGAACACATATGCAAACATATATACTCAAATGCTTACAAATATCTGTGTATGTACTGTGATGTGTGTATCTTTATGTAAATGGACATTTTATACATCCCCATGCACAGCTAGCTGTATCTGTAACAGCTCTTGGCTGTTGGATGTTAACATGATAGTGGGAGCTGAGCGATTATGAAATTTTATTTCAGTTGTGATTTTGGTTTCCAATGATTATGAAAACAAGAAATAAGGATTAAGTGTATCGTATTGTATCTTATCATATAAATGATCATTGTGACACGTTACATGATGCTCTAATTGCTAAATGTAATGAGGCTAAATTCTCCTTTACAGTGGCATGATTGGTGTTGGTAATACATGATGTTTCAAAAGTCAATGAAAAATCGTGTTATATATTCATGATCTCAAAACAAAATACCGTAAAACTTTTTAAAGCAATTAGTAGCTCAGGCTATAATTTGCTTCAATCACTGAACTCAACAGGCATATATTTGGGACAGGTGTCCATTTTTTTTTACACAAAACTGTTGCTCAGCAAAGAGGGGAGATACAATCAAATTGTTTATTGGAGCAAGTATGAATATTACTTCTATAAAAGGCTTCAAATAACATATCAATTGTGTGCTATGTTATGACATTTGTTTTATGGCACCCAGCATTCTGGCACAACACCACTTTATCCTTTTAAGAACATTTGACTGGTGGACCCTAACAGACTTAAGAAAGTTAAATAACTTACCGACTAATCGAGGGATGGAAACATATTCTGACTTTATGACAGCAGTCACCACTTGTTTTGGTTTTGGTCTTCTCTGGTGCTCACGGTTGGTTTGAGCAAAATGAAATGAATGGTGCTAACGATATGTAGCATCTCCATACTGACAAAAGTTTAAACATTTATATTTGTATGTACCATCTAAACAGGCTAATGTTAGCTCAAGTGGGTAGTCAACAATCTGATTTTATACATCCAAAGAACTTCCATAAAAATGAACTGCTTGGCAACCAGACCAGACGTCTAATTGAGACAGCCTTTATTTGTTAAAATGTCTCGCCACACCAGGCTATTAAAGGGGACTGGGTATTTACTTGGGACTAGGCTTTTAATTGAAGTATTACTGTAATCGTGATTATGATTTGTTGCTAGGGGTGCACGATAACTATCAGTCGGTAATTATCGGGCCGATAACAGGAAATTATTACGTCAGTCTGATAAGTCTGATATCATGACGAATAGCCCCGATAACATATATAATTTTGTTAGCACGGCAGTTCCCCGCTCCCACTGTGAGACCTGAATGGCCTGCAGTGAATGCTGCATTCAAGTGACGTCGACATAATCAGAAAAACTCTTTCTGACTGGGAAAATTCAAGAATACCCCCTCATGTCGGAAAACGCACACACTCTCTCTCTCTCACACACACACACACAGACGCGCACACTCTCTCTCACACTAGTGTTGGTATACTGGTACCAATGGTAGACCACGGCACTAAAACTCCACCGTACATATGATACCATAATGTTGGAATACTGTAGAACTACGGTACCTCACGGTACCACTACTGTGGGATAAGTTCAAAGTCCAGTCTCAAGAGGGTGAGTGTCCATACGCCGTTTAATAACGGTGCGCGCTGTCCAATAACGGCAAATCCTGCCGGTTGTGGGTTGAACGGGGGTCACAGACACAGACAGGAATATGTATTCCTGTCAAATATGGCAGCCATAGTGCTCCGCGGCACAAGATAACGGCTTACCGGCGACGGATAAGTCCGGTTCCAGGTCCAACAATGTTACAAAGTAACGCCTTAAAGTACTTTGATTAGTTTTTGCAGTAACGAGTAACCTAACGTGTTAGTTTGCTGTTTGAGTAATCAAATACTTAAGTACATTTTCAAACTAGACATCAGTTACTTCCGTTACTTTTAGAACGCTGGTCCTTCAGCTCTGAAACCGCAACGGCTGTCGTTTGGTTCTAATAACGGAGATAATGTTAAACCTATCAGTCTGAAAGAAACCATGAAGCTTGTGGTGCACTACGTGGTCGGAGAAATGCTGACGTTGTCTACGGTGGAGGCTAAATAGGTGGAGTAGGACTCGCTGACAGACATATTTCAGACTCAGGACTTGCACTATGCCTGGAACACGCTACACGCTGGTACTCACCAATCCCCCGGTCGTCTTTCACGGCGTGTGTGATGTCATCAGGTTATTCTTGTCCTATTTTTATTACTTTTACTATTTGAGTCACTGTGTCTGTTCATGTGCCAGCCGACATGTTGTTGTAGTTACGTAAAAGCGTCAGCAGATGGCAGGAGCTACATTTGAAGCGCCATACGTAAACTATCAAGCTACTGTATCATCCACAGGAAGTTCTGACAAATGTTTCAGAATAAAAGCCTATTTAGAAAATGGAAGGATTCTCTCAGCCGAGGTTATAAGGGGCTTTTAATTTGAAACAAGTGTTGAGTTTGAAATGACGGTGCGATATGTTAACTTTACAAAGACAACGGGAGCGGATAAAAAGTAAATATATGAACACATAGAGGGATTAATAAATAACGGACCGTCTATAATGTAGTCTGTTTCAAATGAAGCTGGGAGCCTCTGCAGCTGTGGTGAGTAAAAGTTCCGCCACTATTTGTTAATGTTATTACTTTATGTCCGACCGTGAGGATGTACCATTGTTTGCTAGCTTGATGCTAATGACAGTAACGTTAACTCAGCAGGTTGACAAAGTGCCTCTGCTGTTTCACACCATCATTTCCCCCTTTTACTCTGTGTGGTAACATCCCTAGAGGAAATATTAAAAACGCTGGGGTGTTGTTGTCATACAGTTGTCTACGGCTGCAGATCGTTCTGTGTTTCTACTGGTCAAAGTGACGGCTGTGATGGGAGAATTGGATCTCAGTGAAGTGCAAGTGGTCCATAACTTAGACAAAAAAATGTAGGCTTAGTGCCCTGTGGTCCATTGCCCAATAGGAAATCAAAAGTACTTTAAAAGTGCTTGAGTTACTTTTCTCAGGGAGTAACGTTGCAAGTACTTTTAAGGTAATTGAGTTACTTTACTCAGGGATTAACGTAGTAAAGTCACTGGTTACCTTTTTTTAAAAAGTAACGCAGTAACGTACTTTGATTACTTTTAAAGTAACCCTTACCCAACACTGGTCATGACTGCCCAGTAGTACCTGGACAATCGAGCCGTGGCGGCACACAGGTATGTGACTTATCAGAGGAGAAACGAGCTGTTCACATTTCTCTCTTTGTGTCAGGTAACGGTCCACAAACCTCACCGCACTGGGGACTGTTCTTTACTTGTCAGGGGAGGAGGGTGGCTGGTTGATTTTTATTGTATTAATTTATTTTATTTTGACCCCCCCCATGTTAATCACTTATTGATGCTGTCTTTGAAGTATGAATAAGTCAGTAAGTAATTTATTCCATTGAAATATCAGTGATGTATTATAGAAAAGTGATTTATCTTATATAAATGACAAAAGGCACATCTGCCTCATTTTTGCTGTGGTATCATGATACTACTCAGAACCGTGATACTGTCACTGGTATCGTACTGTGGGTCCCAATTTTGGTACCATGACAACACCATCTCACACATACACAGACGCGCTCTCTCTCTCTCTCTCTCTCTCTCTCTCTCTCTCTCTCTCTCCTAATACGAGATAAAAGAACAACTGAACCTCATTTACCTTAGTGAAAAGGTATTCACTTGAATGGAACCATAAGCCAAAATTCTTTAAACTTATTTTTTTGTTACTATGGAATGAACTTCAGTTTGTTTACATAGACAAGTCTAACTTGTTCAGTGCAATCATTTTCTATATATATTTATTTTTTTGAACTTCTGGAATGAACTTTTTCAGTTTGTAATCCCGATGCATGTATTTGCATAAGTTCAACGGGCCTTTATTTTTATATCAGTAAGTAATGCACCTCATTTAAATTGATGTTCATTTGAAATATCAAAAAGGTTTTTTTTGTTTGATATCTTTTAGAAAATGTTTGAGATGCTTGCCAATAGTTTTTCATTGGAAAAAATTAAATATCTCTTCATTTAAAGGGTCAAAACTGTTTTAGTTTTGTTCATAGTATTGATACTGTATATGTGTGTGTGTGTTATCGATTATTGGTATCGGCCTTTAGGAGCTGAAAGTTATCGCTTATCGGTATCGATTTAAAAGAATAGTTATCGTGCATCCCTATTTGTTGTCCCAGTCAAGCTGCCCTAATGCTGATGTTGGCATGCTAACAAGCACTGATGCTGGCATGTTAACCTGCAGGTGAACAACTACTGGATATGAACATGTTAACAAGTTGTCTTTTTGTCTTTGGCCTCTCTTTCATGTGGTGATGGACTCTGACACTGATAAAGGTGGTAGTGGGGTGAAAAATCTGATCTCTGTTATCTTCAGGAACTCCCAAAGCCTGGTTCACATCAAATGCCACAGAGCTTAAGAAGGAATTCACCAATAAATGATGCCATTATCTCCTCCCTCTGATGTGGTTTGGAGTTACAAAGTTTGATCATCCACCAAACATAATTAGGCAGCCCTGTTTCTTCCATCTCAGACAATAGACCTTTTTCTCCCCTAACATTTTGACACTAACTAAAGCACAAGTGCAACTAAAACCAATAATGATGACTGCATTCCATGTTTATGTTTTAGTTCCTGGGCTGTGGTTTTGAGTGTGCTGGCTCACAAAAAAGGCTTACTGGGACACTTAATGAGAGCAGATCCATTATTAATGTTATTAGTTGCACCTGTGCATTTCCTGCTATAAAACGTTAAAATATCTGCTTTAAAAATATCTATTATAAATGAGGTGTTGTTGCCTAGAGTTAAACATCATTTTGCAGCATAGTGTTGTTGGCACAATGATTCCAACTACATAGAAGTGAGTATCTTCACTGCAACCACCTATTATATTTACACACTTGTCGCCTGCAGGCTGTTATACTTGTTGAAAACACTTAAATATTAGAGGATTCAGTTTCTCTCATTTCCACAATTATGTAGCATTTTCATGATGCATGTTGTTTTCTAAGCATATTTTACTTGCATTTACAAAATGAAGTTAATAAAAACACAAGGGAGCAAATCATCACATGTAAAAAGGTACAGTATGCTTGCAACCACCTGAAACCATCATATCTAATTTCCTAATTTCTCTTTTCCCACCATGCTGTTAGTCCACAACACAAGTTAAATAATTGTGTGTGAATATGCTGTAGCCTAAGTGTGTTACTAATATTCTATAACATTTCCCACAATAGATTTTGCCATAATGTCCATTGTTATGCTGTAGACACAGTGTGTATGCAGTGACATATTATGAAGTGAAATTTGTTGACTTTCAATACATTTCCCAATTGTAGAATGTAATATGAAAAAGTGGATCGGACCACCACACACAAAAGGAAAATCAGGTGTTTTACATATGCAGGCGCAATGTAACAATCACCCCAATCATAGTAATGAGCACCAAAAAAAAAAAGTCTTGGCACAGTGCTCTTCATCACAATCCCTTCCAGCCAAGTTCTTTTTCCCGACCAAAGGATCATTGCTCTTTTGACTTGCAGCAAATTGGTAGATTGGTAGCGCATCACACTGCCGTCAGACTGGCTTTTATCTATCTCCATATGCAGGCCTGCATAAGGAATGTTTCAAATCCCTATAAGCCCAGATGCAGAAAGCATTCAGCTCGCGCACCTGACATGTAAAAAATATGAAGGCTGCTGAGAATAATGGGAGGTCAGGAGAGGCAGAGAGAAGACAGAGAGGGAAAATACAGGGGAAGGAAAGTATGGAAGAGACGGAAGGTGGGGGTGGAAGGATTGATGCATTCTCCCTCACAAGACTGCAACGTGCACACTTAAAGGAGTTTGCACATGTCAGAAATGGAAGAAATGAGGCAAGGATAGCTGGAACCTGTAGAACAAGGGAGAAGATGGGAGGAGAGAGGAGACACTACGCAGGAGGCCTCCTCCCTGTCATTTTGGGTGCTTGGCTATGACATCTGTCTCTTTGCTGTCATTTCCATCACTCCGGCTTTGACCAGACGAGATAGGTTGGTGGAGATCGAGGCAAAGGCGGAGAAGGAGAAGGATGTAGAGAAGGAAGGAGGACGGCAGATAAGATGAGGGAATTCAAAAGCTTAGGGTTGGTATGGAAATCAGGTCTTGGAGAGGGAAAAAAAAAAAAAAAAAAAAAGGAACGATGAAAAGCAGATGGAATCAGCCGCTGACATGACAGCATCCAGCCTAGAGAGCGCAGATCTACGGCTCGCGCAATTACATGGCTGCATTTGCATCTATATGATCCCGCAAAACGCTGTCATGTGTGGGGATTTGAGCCTCGCTGTCTGCCAGTGCCTGTGCACGATTATGTGTGTGCAGCGTGTGTGTGTGCGTGCGAGGATATTCACAACATTAGATGATCTGACAGGCGCTGCTTGTCGCGATGTACACTACATAAAATGAGGATGCAGTTGGTAGAAGAGGATCATGTCCATTGTGTTAATAGGGATAATAGTGATTTAATAAGCTTACAGGCGGATTCACTGCGCATTCTAATTGGCAAGGCCCCTCAGATGAAGCTGCCTCCTGTATCTCCCCGTGACTGGGAACACATGGAATAGTCCAGGGGATAAACCAAGTCTAACTGTAAAGCTGTGGCACTTAAAAGGGTAGGAAGCTGACATGACTTAATTAAATGGTGGTTTAATCTTTGATGAGTGGGCCAGTTGTAAAGATTGAGTGATGCCACTACCCGTTTTCCCACCTGAACGAAATCCTGCTATTAGAATTAAATCACTTATTGATTAATTACTGATGTTATTACCGAAATGCAAATGAACATTTCTAATCAAGTGACTGTATAGACTCTTTACAATGTTTGGGTTTGTTATTTTCCCCAGATAGAAAAACCCAAAGAGAATATCTGGCAACTGCTGGAGTGGAAGATTTAAAGAATTTTCTGTTTTTATACATCTGTCTTGTGTTAACAAATTTGGATGATTTATTTTTAAGCTTTCAGTCCTGCAGATTTTGTCTTAACAGCAACCTCAACATGGAAAGATACTGTATCCATTTTCATTTTGGATCTAAGGCAACCAGTTCCGTTAACTGCTACCAACTTTTTCTTCAACACAGCAAAGGCTACCTTGAAATGCAGCGGTGAACTTCACATCATATGTTGAGGACGTGAGGAAAACTAAAGATGACCCACATTCATAACTCGATGTCTCCCTGTTGTGTTTTTCTGTGTACGTGTCCCCCTTCCAGCAGTGAACACTCATACGTTACAGTATGCAGAATGACACTCTGCCACTTCCAGCACCCACGAAAACCCAATGTGTCACTTCTGTCTTCTTTATGTATACGGGATTTGTTTGGGCTTGTGTGTGTGCGTTGGTGAGAGTATGTACAAGCACCACTTGATGGCAGTAACACACTATAACAGTAAACTATACTTACAAACACACATGTGGTGTTGCAGCTGTGGAAAACACAATATCTACAGTGTGGAGATGACTGCCACAGGCTCACAACATACGAACTACCTAGCAGAGAAGGAGGAGGAGGAGGAGGAGTGCAGGATGGGAGAGGGAGGTGAGTGGTGAATGTGGAAATGACAGGAGGATATTGGGAGGCTAATTGTCTTGAGAAGCGGCCTGGGCGACCTTGGCAGGGTGAGAAGTCAGGGGCTTTGGCCTCCCAGGGCACAGTGCTGCCAGGGTAATTGTGCCACGATCTTGACCTCGCATTGCTCAAACCCGCCCTCCATTCTTCCTCTCTCTATCCCTCTCTCTTTCTTTAACTCTGTCTTTCCCTTGCTGAAGCTGAAGAGGAGCCGAGATCTGCTCTCTTCTCTAATGATGTCAGCTCCCAAGAGGAGGCGTCCGTCTGCTGAATCACAACAGCTAGCCTTCAAAGTCTCTGCCTGGCCCAGGAGCTGGAGGGAGGCCTGGAGGATGGTGGAGGAGGATCTGTCCACTAGATGGTACGAACTCAACCCAAACAGCCAGCATGAGCAGAGCTCCTGAAGGAGGGTGCAAAGGTCCTGCTCCTCTTGCTCTGCTACTGTTAATGGAGCTCTCAAACAGTCAAAACGCAAAAGTTGGGAGGTAGCAGAAGGCAGGATGAATTTATCATGAAAAAAAATTACACAGTGTGCATATTAAAGATCAGAGCACCAACTTTGCAACTTGCAAAAGCTAATTCGGAGAGTCCTTCAAATTTAAGTTTGAAAGTAATTTCTAACCCAGAGTTCAGAGTGTATGCACTACTAACATTTTAAGGGTTATATCCAATGAAATTGTTTCAATGTAGGCTTAAGTTACAACTTAAATATTACACTTAGCTCAGTGTAAAGTCCTCTGTTGAAGAGTAGCTGTCATAACGCAAGGTAGGATAACTTGGGGGATGATGAGGAGCTAATTATACTGGCTGTTTTGCCTCAGTAACACATTATTTGTGGATAGGAGGGTACCATTATATCACCTTAAGTTGACGATTTCCCCACTCAGTGTCACTGTTGTTATTGTGCACTAGCTGTAACTGTAGTAACTTAACTGTAGCTTAAAGTTGTATAGTTATCAAATCAACGATGTGACCTTGCAGTATTTTGATTTTTACTCTTCACCATCATCTTCTATGTTTACACAAACGGGATTTACTGAGACTTAAATGAGTCACAGTGAAAGGTAACTTTTCAGCTATGCTGATGACACAACTTTATATACCTGTAAGATTAAATGAATATACAAACCTTTAAGTTTAAAGCATGATTACTAAAAGTTAAACACATGTTGGTAGCTGCATAATGAAGGTTTTAGCGTCGCAATCAGTCCCACTGTCTGGCTTGACTTACACAAGGCAACAAGATTAGTAGCAGAGGTAGAACAAAGGAGTTCCTGGAATATTAATGGTAATGTTTATGGGCCAAAACAAATGCCTCTAGAAATATTTTTTTAGATATTATATTTTTTTAGACATAATATACAAGTAATTGTGTCAATTTGGCTGCTGCAATATGTTTGGCCAATTGTGTCTCAGATGAAGGAGTGTGATTGATCTACCCCAGGGCTCCACTGGTGCTGTTGAACTGGGATTAACTTTAATTCAAATCACAGCTAACCCCACCTGCCAGACAGCTAGGCCTCTATCTACAGAGACCACATCTGGTCTTAAATCAATACCAATGCAGTAGTGAAAGGAATGGGTGGAATGAGGGAGCGAGGAAGTCTGATTCTGACATTTACCTGGGCTTTACTCTGTCAACAATCAAGCATAACCTGGGTCAGATACCCCCAACCCTGGATTGTTGTTGCTAACACTGTGCTGAAAGAGTCACAGGCTTACGCCGGCACTCACTTCACGGAAGACTATGAATGTGTTGGGGTTTTTTTTTTAAGTCTGGTACTGATGGTTTATACATTAAAGATGCATCATGACACTCCATGATGACTACATGATGATGTAAATACATCACAAAACTGTAACTGTATTGGTACATCGCCCCAGGTATGACAGAGATGCATGCATGCTCATAACTGTTTAGTTGTTCCTAGATACTTATCCACTTTTGGAGACACCCAGCGATCATCTCAAAGTTCAGAACCACTTAACCATACGTCTACATATTGAATTTCATCAAAGGGAGTGGCAGTGCAGCCAAATCACATAAATCTATAGGCCAGCAGTAGTGTGAGGAAAACGACTCCCAAAAGACCCCACTCTCCCCCTACCTCCACCATTACCTCTCTGTGATTTCTATCACACTGCTGTTCAGTCAATTTCTGCTAGAACCATTGTCACAAAGATAGGAGATATAGTAAAATTGCCAGTCTACTTGACCTTCCAGGGATGGAAAGGCTTTTTATCCTCGACTCTGTTTCATTCTTCCTCCATCCTTTTATTATTGCAACAGCTGCAAGGCCAGAGACCATGTCTGCCTTGCATTTCACTGTTGAGTGAAGTTACTTTGATTGTGACATCTTATGGCAATCAAAAGGCACAAGACTGTTTTCCGGGATGCCATATGGGCACAGTTATGGACGCAGTTGTGTTCTGTTTAGCAAAAACAATGCCCAAATTTTCACTGAGGATACATGTGTATGATTACTGCAGATGGATGTTTACCTGAGGTGCTGCAGCTTTTAACAACAAAGGCCTTGCATTGAAGGCATATGTGATGGCCTGACCTAAATGAGGACACAGTGGGGTATTTCCAAAACAAAATATCCTATTATCCAATGAACCACAATAGACTTGTGCTGTATCTATAAGAAAAATACCACAATTGTATCAACTGAACAACTGAATCCATCTATTCAAGGCACATTTTCCATTTAGTCACAATAGGAAATACTGAATTTAAAACAGAGGACAGTTATTGATCTAGGTTTTGCATAACTGCAGGAAGTTAAACTGTAATGAGCCTAATGAGACATCTTCACATCATCTTTTGCTGGAGAGCATCAGGGCTAAAGGTGGGTAGTGAACCAAAACAACATCAGACCACATTGTACTTACGACATGGCATGGAGTGTATGTAGTGTCTTGAATAAACCACAGAATACAGCTCATATTAGAGTGAATTAGACTCCAAAGAGAAGTGACATTGTAGAGTTTCTTGCAGGCCAGGCTGAATTTCTGCATTAGTCTTGCCATAACCTTTTAAAAGAAATGTTCTTTCTTTAAGGACAAAAGTCTGGATTCGCTCTGACCATCTGGTCAGGTCCGACAACGTAAAGTGCTAAATGGAAAAGCAAGGCCAGTCTCATTAAGGTCCAGTCACAACATCTCAAAGGTTTCTAACTGGCAGAATGGAGAGCTGTACAGTAAATCCTGACCTAAACTCAATAGCTTTCAGTGGTGCACATTATGATCCTGTTTTGCTTCTTTATGGACACCAATAAAAATAACTAACCCAAACAATTGCTGAGTTACAAAATAATTAATAAATATGCAACTTCTGGCAGAATGTTGGAGCTATGACAGTGACAGCAATGTGATATGTAAGTATTGTATTTAACAGTGTTTAAGAAGAATATTGTTATTATCTTGCTGGAGCAAATTGAGACGTTTCTATTGATGCTTTGACATGTTATTTAGGCTAGCATGCCGATGGAATAACTTTGGTGCAACAAAGCTGGCTACAGCTGCTGTCCTCGGCAAATAAGCAAGTAAGCTACAGGCTTTTTTGAGCCACCTCTCAAAACTGCAGGCAATAAATATTTGACAGTCAAAAGATAGACTTCAAATAGAGTATTCCTTTAACTACCTAACATCAGTAAATGTACATTGTGGCTTCCTGTGTCCGATGAAGCAGCTGTAGGTCCATGTGACTTTGATTCATAAGCCTTTGTTTTCTTATAACTGGACAGGCTGAACCCAAACAAAGCAAATGGAATAATGCTGCGAAATAAAACATCCACTACAGTTTGGACCAAAGAAAACAAACTGCTGATCTCCTTCCTACCCTTTGTCCTACTGCTCTATCTCCAAAGCCCTGAGCGAATATTACAAATTACCCCCTTGTGCAAACACTCCTGATAAATGGAGCTGGGAGGCCAGGCCTTAGGGAGCTAACAAAGCAAACATGACATGGCGCATTGCTCTACATCTCCATCCCCTGTGTGTTTTTACAGGGATGTGAACGCCTGGTCGTCTGGGTCAGATCGATGGCACATCGAGGCCTGCTTAGCAGCATTAACGCTGCAGTGTGAGGCAAAATGTCAGGAGATCTCCCTCTCTGGTTTCTGACAAGTGACTTCACAAAGAGCGCAGTCACCGTCCAGTATATATGGGGCTCTGACTACACAGCCAGTACTTTGATACTCCAGTTGATTTTATGTTTAAAACACATTTGTATTATATGATCTTAAGATACTTTATTAGAAATCTATATTTTTCTGATCAGTGAGATTACAGTTTGTGAAATGTTTGAGTTTTTGAGAAAAGCTGTTAGTAAACTAGTCCACTAAACAACCAGAGGTACAATGAGTGAGTTTATCACAGTCAGTGATATTACAATTACATATGGTCAGCAGGGTATTAATCCATCAGTCTGGGTCAATGTATTGATTCATGATGAACAATCAAATGTCATCGATGCAAAAGTAAAAGGTTGATCAACATCATCAAGACACGCCTGTGTTTTCTTTAAACAGCACCAGGCAGATAATGACAAGAAGCCAAGAAAAAGACAATGATATTTACTTCCCTCTTGGGAATAAATCAGCAGTGTAGAAATATTTTGGATTTTGGAGAAAAGGTTAAAGTAAGCTTTTCTACACTTATCTGGTTACAATTATTTACAATTATCTATGTGGTTTTTTTTCTTTCATGGCCAAAAGCAAAAAAGAAAGGGGTAGAAACTTCTCATTGAACCGACTGTGGTAAATGGGAACTGAATCGGATCTAAATTGTATTGTGGCGGACTCTGTAATCTCAGCAAATACTGTATTGCTGTCCAAAGAATTGGTCTACTATTATATTGTGATAAAACTAGTGCTTTACACTACTAGTGCTCAGGTTGAAAAATAGACATTTGCATTGTAATATCATCTTAACATTGGGTTACCAATACTTTGTAGGCTTTGTTGTTTGGAACACTGGGTTCCTCTTGTAGGCCTACCAAACAGGTTCCAAACAAAGTGGATGTTGTAGTCAGTATTTGATAATAAAGATTACAGTCTAATTTGCATAAGTATGTTTATCTCTATCTTGATCTATCTGACAGGCATCTAGTGGTGTGACCAGCATGACCAACTGACGCCGTAAAAACAATGGGCTCTATAAATAAAGCCCGCTCTGTCCTAGTCTAGTTTGATCTTGTCTGCTCTGGTATGATCCCACACGGTTTGGTCTGATTGACTTTGACCTTATCTGATTTGGTCTGCACTCATGTCCCTATGTGAGATAAAGCAGATGGCATCATGAAGGAGTTGCCCAAGTACCATGCCAACCCAAACAAGCACCACAATAATGTCCAGAGCTGTCTTATCTAATATCTAATAGCGCTGAAAAATCATTTTGACTGCATCTGTTTGTCCAGAGTTCACAACATAACAACAGTAGCTGTGGAGAATGACTACAGATGTCAACAGCACTTTCGAAGTTGGTGCAGGACATCTCACAAACGTCAGTTTAATGTCATCATGGTCATTGAGCTTTGAGTTCTCAATTTAACAATCTATTCATATCTGGGACAATTTTTTATGCGGTGTCTCCTTCCTGTAAATCCATGCTTAGCATGCTTTGCTCTCATCTGGCCTGGGTTGACTTTCTAGTGTGGCATGTGATGAGTGACAGCGTGGGGCCAGCCTATGTCAACCCCATAAGATAACACTAACAGCAGTATAACAGCGGTTCAGAGTGTGAAGAAGGATACATCATACCTGTAAGCTGAGGAAAAAGAGGCTTTTCCAAGCTTATAGAGGCTTCTGCAGGCTTACAGCTGGCACCCGACTGCTTTCGTTTACAGTACTACTACTGGTAAGTCAATAGTTAACAGAAAAACAAACAAGGTAGAGTAAACCTTTCACAATGTATAAATAAACATTCACTAGTGTCCTAAAAACAATCTTAACATAAAAACCCACATAACTGGTTATGATTCTACTTATAGTCAAGATCCTTTCAGATATGGCAGCAGCCACTCAGGGGATTTCCGTGTTTATTGACCAGCTATTTCTGGTATGTGGCTTTGTAAATTCATGACATGCGTGCTTTGTTTTACCAAAAACAGTTCCTGGGCATTTGTTCTATCACATGCTATCTCTTCATCAACTGCTATGCTTCTTGATGGTGGAAAGGCTTCGTGTTATCTTGACTGCTGTTCCATTTGTATTACGACCATAATTATCTGCATGTATCTGATACGCATTGTAATCAGCTTTATCTGGGTGACAGGCATTTTTTTCCCCTCTCTCTTGTGATTTAACACGTTTAACAAGAAAAGCGACTCTGCACCCTGCACAGTGGCAAAAACACAAGCTTGGATTGTCAGTTACAGACACAAAGGACGACCACACAATGTGAAATAAACAGCACTAAAAATAACTACAATTTAGCTTGTGTAAGTCATAAAAGTGAGTAAATGTAAGTTTAGGGCCAGCACAGGGCAGGGGAGGACTCAACCATTTTTGCATGGCCAAAAGCCTGCATACAGGCACAGCGTGAAACAAAGCAAAAACACCTGCTGATGTGGTTCTGGAGGTAATCCAATAGCAGATGTAAGTCATGGGGACTTTGCATCAGAAGGAAAGGCAAGCTCCCCAGAGCTTCCAGGCTCCTAAATAACGCAACACACTTTTGCTTTAGTAGCAGCAGATAGGGGCACACATAAATCCTTAGAGCAGAGCTACATCAGCACTTAGGCCATTTTGATGACCCCTTTCATCGTGCCATGCGCCACCACTCCTAATAAAAGAAGAAATGGCTTCTGATGCTGTGGCACATTTGCACTTTTGAACACAAGCATCCACACACATATGCATATTAATTTGCATATTTTTGTGTGGGTACATACAATACATGCATGTGCAAATGTGCACATTATGCACTTGCAAATCACATAGATCAAAAGCACACACACACACACACACACACACATGCAGCCAATATTCAAAGTCAGGCATCTGGAAAATATCTAAGCTCGTGAAAGGCCTGTATAAGGGCAGCTGCAGTCCAACTGTGTAGGCATGTCAGGGAGACTGAAGAACAGCAGGGAGCCAGAAGGATGAGGTGAGAGGTGTAGCGAGCATAGCGCCATGTTGAAAGAAATCAGTACTACCTGGGGAGAGAGAGCTGGTACATTATGTCCTACCACTTAGCTTTCATGCTGTTATTTTTGTAGTATTTATTGCCTCTGGCACTGAGTTCTTACGGATGCTGTGTTAACTGAGCTGTTAGATGCTAAACACTATATTTAATTTATAGATAAGGCTGAAATCTTAATCTTGATCTTTATAAATGAGCAAATAAACAGAGAGGGAAAGTAATTCACTAGTTATGAGCAAACCACTATTGAGGCTTCATAGTTTTAACAAATTAAAAAAAATGACTGATCAACAAACATATTCTCTGTTTCATGGAGAATAGTAGAAGCTACAGGCCTGCAAACTATATTAGTAAGGCTTAACAACCTCCACACAGAGCTGTCATGTTAGGTGAAGAAAAAAAAAAAGCGGAAAATGACGAACAAAACAAAAAAAATCGCACCATCAGGGACCATAATCCACACCATTTACTCAGCAAAGACATCTGATTTTAAAGGGGTGTTACCAATATCGTGCACATCAACCTCAACTGAAAAGTGGTTGAGGATTACATTATCACTTTTATGATGCTTCCAATGTGATCACTGTATCACTTCAGTTTCAATGTCATTCTAAACCTGGAGGAGGGATGGCACCTGAAGGGATGATGGTGCTCAAACATATCCTCATTCAGCAAGGAGAAGTGTTGGTTCTCAACGAGCACAAATGGCTTCTAGTTGTGAAGATGTAACATGGATGAATAGCGAAATGTAACATAACAGGTCCATTTATAACTGAGATGAATCCAAAGAGACATATTCACCACCAACACTGTCAGGATCAGAGATTTCCCTCTCACTGACCTCCATCCTACAAAAAAGTATCATGCACTCACAGTATAGGTGGAATATACCCATCATTTTTATGGAAAGTAGATGCTAGAACGCTTTCTTCTGTTTCATCACAAATCTCAATAATGAAACATTTCCACAGTGTTAGAATTGACATAGCGACATATTCCTGAACTGAGAGAGTCGTGACATCCAATGAAAGTAAAAAGGACCTGCTGTAGCTTCTATATCAGACCTTATACTGTAGCAAATCATTGCCCTAGAGGAGGTGTGGGGTGTAGGTGGGGTCTATCTTTTGAAATGACTGATGTCTGGGGGACGCAAGGTGTCAAGGGGGACTTTGGTAAATGGCAGCATGTGGCAAGGTCGCCTCTCCATTTGTCTGCCAGTGGGATGGCGAAGGGCTGCTGTGTAGCGGGGCTATAGCTCTGTGACTGCCTGACAACCTCCTGCGGCCCTGCAAGCAATAGGGGCCCTCCATCTTGTGTCACTATGGGGATGTCTAGGACTGGCGTGGTGCAGAGCAAAGTGCCCTCCCCTCCCTTTCAGTGCCTCTCTCCACCTCCCGGAAGCATCCATCACAGCGTTCCCCAGTGGGGCGTGGGTAACGGATCGACTTTCCTCCGGAGCGCTAATCAATCCGACTCTCGCTGCCTCTCCCTGGGAACATTTATGGCCTGCCATAAAGCAGGCCTTTGGGGCATTACGGCACCCAGTAATCCTGCTAAGTGAGCAATATTTCCCATCTCTGAGGCTGCAGTTAGACGGGCTCGGGCCATAAATAGCCGAGTTAATCTGTGGCCATGACTTCTCGGCCAACCCTCAGCAGTCACAACCCCACTGGGGCCAGGTGGGAGCCACCCGGCGGCCAAGGTAAAACAACTTGTGAGACGAAACGATGAGATGGCCTTCTCCAGTGGAGCTGGCGTTGGATCGCTGCTTTTCCCTTTTTCCCCCACCTCTCTGTAGTGTGCTCTGGTGGAAAGAGCCACTGAGGGAGCAGGCATCTATCATGGAGGATACAGGGCCCAGTTGGAACTGATGCACCACTGTGGTTCCCTCTATTAGCCAGCAAGTTCATAAAGTATCTATGAAGAAAACAGTTTGTCACTGTGCAATCCAAACACAATTTATTACAGAGCCTGGAGTTCACAAGTAGCTACCAACAGCAGAATGGATTAACATGAGGCAGAGAACAGAAACGCTGGATGAGGCAAGAGTAGGAGTTAATGGCATAAGCATGCTGATCAACTGACCTGTCTTTGAACATACAGTAATAATAACTTTATGAGATGTGAAGTGAAAACCAATGACCGAAAAACCCAACATGCATGTTAAAAATAAGCCACAAAAGGAAAACACTAAAGCCAAGTATCCGGCTGTATTCTTTCAGACTTCCTGCCAAGGTCAGTGAGTTCTCCTCAAAGGGGAGCCACTTCCCCATTTTATGCCTAGCTGAGTTAAAACGGATATGTCGATGTGCTAGTATTTCTTCAGAACATCTTAAAACAGGCCGTTTTCTCTCAGGGCACCAGTGGGAGTTCCATATAGTAAAACATAGAAGATAGAAGGCAAAGCTAGCCTTAGGTTGAGCATTGCCAGAGGGCTACAGCAACCACCTCCCCTTCACCAATAACTGCTGCTGCTGCTGCTAGGGTTGATCCCATTTTATTTTATTCCGCCCATCATGCATCAAAATGTCTCCCTGAGGTACCTCGGCTTTGAGCAGAGGCCTCCGTCTCTTTTTTGCTGGAAGGCCAAGTCTCTCCATCACACCACGGGTGCAGGAGTCAAGGTCTTCAACCCTCGGCCCTCAGCAGCCCTGCTCGGCTCAGCCAACCCCCCAGGCTGCCTGCTTGTCAGTCAGGAAAGCTTGCTGACTTTTTTAGTCTTTGGTTCAGGTCAGAAACCCGACATTGTTTTCCCATTCAGAGCTAGACAGAAACATGACAGGTGTCCATGGAAACAACATTTGTGCAGATGTTTCCAGTTCTTTGAAGATTTCAGAAGATTTTTTTTAACAAGTAAGGTCAGTTTTCACCGTGCTGCCATTGCTGTTGGGCGGAAATGGGAGGATAGGAGCACAGTTTAATCGAACAGAGGACAAATGATGGATATTGCTATGAAAATATTTATCTATTTATCAGATTTAACATCGAGCTTAAGCAGTGCTAGAATGTATTAGACTCAAGGATGAATGGATTAATCACTGATGATTTAGTGAATGTTTAACTCTGTGAGACAGATAGTTTGGAAGCAAAGGCTGGAAGGAAATAAAAATATGCAATCTAATTCAATGCATCTAGTATGGCAGTGGCTGAAATCAATATATGTAAAATACAAACTCAAAGAACCTGAGGCAACTTAGCCCTTTTGAGACGCATGATATAGAAATAATCATACCTCACATTTTTTGTTGACTGGGGTCTTCTCTGTACATACTTCACTTCAAACAGCGAACACACGTTTTGAATACAGGCCAATTAATCAAACCTTCAAAAGAATTTAAGACTGTCTTTTACTTTCAAGACCATCTTTCATCACTTATTTTTTTTCCCAAGAAATCCAACTCTTGCCTTGTCAGACTGTGATCCCGCCGAGTGTGAGGCTTAGACTCTGAAAGACTCTGACATGTTCTTTGATTCCTCCATTTGCTGTTCTTCATCTTATCTTCTCATGTCATATTTATAGTAGCAGCTAGCATGCAGCCGTTTGTGGTTAACCTCTGCTGATGAATCTTGTCAAGCGTATTGTTCTTCTCTCTCCGCCCTCTCCTTTGAAGCAGTCTATGGAGGCCTCCTCTCTGTTTGAGACCTGGGCACCATCCAACAGGGCTCTGTTAAAGCTCTGTGTAGCCCAGCTCCAGCTTAGAGAGTTTCTGGGGTGGTGATGGGGCCCTGTGTGATACTGGAGTACCACAAGTCACTGCTGTTGTTGCTGCCGATGCTCCTGGCCAAGCCAGAGTAATGCTTTGGGGCTCCCAAATCATTTCCACTTGGAGCAGGAATGAACCCTAGCTACAATTGGATTCGTATGTTCTGGACGGCTGACAGAAATCCCTCTCACCATCTAGATGTATAGCAGCTCCCCCATCAGGCAGAAGACTCTCCTGCTCTTGGTATTTATGACCAATAAAAGCTCAATAACTGATGTAATCAAAGACCATGGATACAGGGGCTGCACTGTAGCTGAAACAGAAGATTGGACTGTTCCCCTGAAGAGATGTTATCACTGTAAGGCTCAGTAAGCATGAACCTGTGATCCACTCCTACCCTGCGAGCAGGGATTTCAGCTCCCTTACAGCTAAAAGAGGAATAAGGAGCATTAACTTTGTACAGGGGACTACGCCACAGAGGGGGAATTGGAAAGGAGGAGGAGGAAGAGGGATGATATTCTTAGCACTGACAGTGCTGCTGCACTCATAAAACCTTTGCTTTATCTCTCCCAACAATCAGTCTAATTATGTTCATTGGAGGAGTCCAATTAATCCTCCATTGTCAGCCGGAGGCTAAGTGTTTCTCTACCCCTCACACTGCCACACACAGACACAGTGGAATCTGCAATTAACACTACCCAAATTTATTTAGCGCCACTTGCCTCAGCTTCTGACTCCCTCCAATTATGCCTAATCAATTCCACCAGGAGGTGGTGGGGAAGCGGGGCACTGGGGAGGTCATTGTCATTTGCTGCGACAAACCCCTCTGCGCCACCCAAAGGCCAGACATGTCAGCGAGGTTGTCATGTGGCAAGACATGCAAGCGATCCTCGCTGAATAGCTAACTAATACCCCAGCTGCCCCAGCCTATAGTGCCTCTTCTTGCTCCACTGTTGGTGATAATTGAAAAACTTGTGATATAGACTAAAGGTGGCAGCACTTGGCTTTCAAAGCCCTCTGGACGAACATGCCAGGACCTGGACTGGCCTGGGAGCTTCCCCTGTCTCCAGGCTGCTAATTAAATGACCAGAGCTATAAAGATTGCAACATGTCACCAGTGCCTGAATGATGAAAATACTCCTGTCTATTCTATGAAACAAGTTGTTCTCAGTGCATGATGGATACAAGTAAAGGTTCCGCACAAGCAGGAAGTCAGACAACATGCTGCATAATTGACAAAAGTATTGTACAGACAAGCAAAAAATCTGATTTTCTTTGGAGAATAAATCTTATAAATTGAGTTTAATTGTTCTGAAAAAAAATCTTTGAAGACACGCTTTATGTTTCTCTATGAGACAGTGACGACACATATACACATTTACAGCTTACATTTCTCTTTACACCACCTGCTACATGAAAAGTTCTCACTGTTTCAAGACATAAGCTAAATACTGTACCTTCAGCAAGAAACATAAACACCCTGTTCCCCAAGCAAAATAGACAAATTGTGTTGTATTACACTGACTCACTGTTTCTGTACTACAGCCTCAAAGTGACCCAGGCTGAACTAAGATGTAGTATTTGCTGCAAAGCTATTATGTTGGACTGCATCCGACTGTCGCATGACATATGCGTGTGCATGTTTGCAGAATGTGGGTTAATATATACAGTAGCTGTAAGCTCATGTCTCATGTGTCATCTGTATGTATATATACAGGCATGTGTACATGCATAGGCACATTTTTGCACTACGTCAACGTATGAAATTTAATGTGCTCACTCATGCTTACATTTCCACGTTGTGTATGTGTGTGCATGTATTCACTGCCCGAGGCTAGCAGGCAGGTTGGCCTCCCTCAAGATAGCTTTTTGCCCCAGCGCTGTCAAACCACCGCCCCACAGTGGGCACAGACACTGGGAAGGCAAGCCCACTGACTGGAATAACCATGTTACAAACCCGCCGTAAAACGCCACTAATATTTAATGCCTTGCTGTCAGGTCTGAAGGGCACAGGCACACGGAGGAACTGTGCAGCCAAGTGTGTGTTCTTCTGCAAGGCTCACTGCATCTGACTGTGAGCAGAAAGAAAACCTGAACAAGGATATGTGTGTGTGTGTGTTTTTGTGTGTTTCCAGCCGACAAATAAAAAAAACAATCTTGATTTGCCTGATAAGCAAACCTCACTAACTGAACTTTTTTAGCTTGCAGCATTAATATTTTTGCTGATCCGTGTCAGCTGCTGCAGACACACTGTGATGCTTCCTCGCCACAGAACAGCCGGTGGCAAGTCCCTTACTAATCCACGGGGTGTATCAGGTGATGGAGGCATCACCGGACCTGATAACATCGCAATGTCTCTGGCAGGATCAGGTTGAAGAGGCACCCAGTGGGTGAGGCAAGGCTAATGGCAGCAGATATCAGATCATGGCCTGTCACTGTATAAACCCTGGGCTTGTGTAATCCACCGATAATAGACACATTTAGAACCAAGGACGCTGGTGAAACTGTCAACATGCCAGGCATTGTGAACCTAATGAAAATCAATGTCAGACTTGACATGTGCGTGTATGCAGTGTCTGTGTTTCTGTGCGTGAGATAGATATTTAAAGTGTGTATCTGTGTGTGTCCGCAATTATATGTATGTGTGTATCTCAATGCATGGCGTGTATGTGCATCCTGTGTGCAGGTCATATGAAGATGTGAGTCTACGAGTGTTGGGGGGGGCAGGGGGACTGGCACTAAGAATAGCGTTCTCCTCTTGACCCAAGTGCCTGGCTGGGGTAATTCTCTAGTGAGGCGTATTAGTTTCACACCGACAGCAGTTTGAGTACAGAGCCCCCTGCACCAGTGCAGTCCAAACACAGGCACCTTGGGATGCTTTCCACTTAAAACAAGCAGTGGGAGCGCATTAACATTTCAAGGTATTATTTCAAACGGGGGGGGAAATTGCTGCTGAATATTTCATGCACGCCAGTACGAGTCGTATGTATCCCTCTGTGGCCGTGGCAATGGCTGAGGTTGGGGGTTTGGCGGTTTTCAGGGGTTGCTGGCGAAGACGACACCTGTGGGAGTCGACCTGGGCATTGGAAGCGAGACTGATGTGTACAGTCCTGCTCTACATCAGTGTCAGAGGGGACTCCACTTTGAAGAGCAATTATACTACCATTACCGGCTCATTAATTAAACTGAGAGCAACCAGGCTAATTCAGCCTTGTGACCCCGCGGTATGTGCTCACAGCTCGCTGCACCGCTCAGATATTATCCAATCAGTATTGCAACGACGCACTGCTAATTGGTGATGTTGTTATGTCTGCGGCTCAGTGTCACAGCTCGAGTCTGGCCTCTGACTTCAATCGCATGTCACGCCTTCCAATTACTCCCTGATGTTTCCTACCGTGCGCTATCTAATTAAGAGATAATACTTAAAAATTATTTTTGAAAGACTCTTTTCAGTCTTATTCTAAGTCATGTGTCTCTGAAAGTACGTCTACGGAACAGAAGTTTCATTTCAAAATGAACAATCGAGCCTTTGAAATATCAACACCTGAACAAAATGAGTAACTACAGAGATTACACAGTATAACACAAGTCTAGATATCTTAAACAAACTGGGTTTTCTTAATATCACAGAGACAGTAAACGCTGATCCTTACAAATAAGTTGCTTAGTACAACTTGTGCTCCCCTACTAAGTGAACCTGTGACTTCACACTGAACATACTGGGCACTTCACACCCATATGTGTACCGAGAGATCAACCCCTCGGGCCATCTCCTCCCCTCAGGGCCCGAGGGGCAAACCCTGACCCTCTTCCCTCTACGGGGTCAACCACAAAAACCACACCCCCATCTGGGTTCAGCTCCTCAGCGACTGCTAGGGGGCGTGTCAACCCCCAGTCTGCCACTTCAACCCCTCCGCCTCAGGGTGTACATGCTCTATTGTGCAAAAGCAATCATTCTTACCCCCCTCTCCCCCGCACCTCCCCTCTCTTTGTTTTGCAAATGGCCTCTCCCACATCATTTTACATACACACTCCAACCACTGAGCTCTGGGGACCGTCCAGGAAGTAATTGTGGCTTTTGTGCGTGTGGTCCCCCCCCCCCCCCTTCTTCCTCAAAGGAGCCGCGCCCCCTTGTCAGCTGTCATCATATAACTGCCTGCAGACCCAGGGGCCTAATGACAGGATCTATAGTACATGAAAACACAATTATAGCCCTTGGTTCAATTGCTACTGTGTGAATGGCCTTTAAAAGAGGAAAAAAGGAACCAAACACATGCTCTCCGCTCGAAGGCATATAAGTCTGAACAATATCCCCTAAATCACAACCCATTAAAACACACAGAGCGTCACTCCAAGTCTGTACATTTTAAATACACCCTATTTAAGCGGCTCTCCTTACATTGGCGATATGCTAATTATAGGACGTGCTTAATGCAAGGAGATTTCTGACTGACATGGATACGTTTGACCTTGTATAGCAGCACTACTCGCTGTTTTAATGAGCTAATATGAGCGACGGCGCTGGCATATACAACCCACACATGAGCCTCCGTGCTCCAGCGGCATTTTATTATCTCTGACTATGTTGTTTTCATGGCAATATTTTGAAGCCACATTAAGCATCCATTACAAGACGCTGCAGGAAACATGTTGATGGAACCTGCAGAAGATCCACCGCCTGGGCTCAATATTGCAAACCCTGGCAGACTTTACATTAGGCAGTCAAAATGGCAGAAGAGGAGAGGAGAGGCCTCCCACCATCTTTTTCAAATGGGAACAGTGACCCCCAATGGACGATGCGATGTAATCTGCCAAAGGGTTAACACAGCATCATCCACCTCCTCATGCGTGTGGGTGCAATAACTCTCTAATGCAGCAGGGGTCAGTGTTGTATCATGGCAAAATTGAACACAGTGTGAACGAAAAGGAAAGCTGTAGCTGCAAAGATCACATCTGTCTCAGTGACACCACTAATCCCATTTAAGCCGTCTGAGTTAATGTCCAGCTTTGCTAGTCGCCAACCCCTCCCCAGGCACGGGGCTATGAAAACAGGGGCAGGGGCCTCGGCAGATCCCATTAATGTAGTGACCCTGATGGGCTAAAGTGGCAAAGATGACACTTAGACACTTAAACGTTCAGACGCTGCCAAGTAGGCAAGGACTACATCACAGCCACGCTTATACAGACACATACAGCATTATCTAAGACTACATGCTTGGATACACACAAGTACATGTGTGTACTAAGCATGCACACACACGAGAACACACAGCATGTAATCGAGACGCACTGCACATTGGAAGACACATGCAACAACACATTTGTCAAGCCAAGCAACAATTAAATGGAATCTAATTAAATAGGTGCTAATTGAAGCGCTAATTAACTAAAACAAATTGATACAAGTGTGACAAGGAGAGAATGAGGCATTTGTAAATGACGGTGGAGAACAATATGAAGTCGAGCGTACAGCAGCGTACTGCAGGAACGCGTCAGGATACAGCCTGGCCTCCCTATTGTCTCACCCCCTCTCAGTCCTGTCAAAACACACAGGCCTCCAAACAAAAGACCTCTCACAACTACAGGAGGCTTCTCTTTTCAGTAAAGGCTCAGGACTGCCACCCACTTCCATTCTACCTAACAAACACCAGATCCCTGCATCCTTAAAGCTTCCCATGTAACACTGCACCGCGCACCAGACGGCTGCCAGCCTCCGGACACAGAGGTATCCAGGAAACCTGATCGCTGACAGCGCTGAGTTACAGTCCAGCTTAACTAATATGTGATTTTAAAAGCCGATACTGTTATTTTGTACTGAGGCTATAGTTTTAAAGATTTCAGTGTGATCCCACATGTTTATTTTACTTATATTTTTTGACAATCAGCGATACCACAGAGACACTTATAACACATCATACTCAAGCAGATACAGTTTGTGACTCACCATTGCTATTTAATACTTGGATAAAAAACTCTGGCAGATTGTTCCTGAATTATTTCCATTTTACTAAATGTCCCATTGCAACAATGATTCAACACACTTCACGAGAGCTTTCAGATTTGCAGACACCTGCTGCCTCTTTAGTGTTTCCAGGAAAGATCTCTCAGGTACACAGGAAGTGCTCCAAATGCCTGAGTAAGTAAGAAAAGAGCGCCACCTATGGATGTGTTAAGACAACTGGATACAGCCTTGGAGGCGGAACCCTGTTCATTCCTATGAAAGTTGCTCAGTGGTGCATAAAGTCAAAACAGCTCACCTTCTGTGGTATGAAACAAATAGAGTGTGGCTAAGTGCCTACGGATGGCTAACTAGCCCTTGAACCCTCTGCCAACTTGAATGGGGATAAAAAAAATTTAATCTTGTGGTTCTTCCAGACTTTCAAAATGTTATCAGACCAAATGGATCAAATCCAGGTCATTTTGTGGGGGTTGTGACACTTAAAAACATCTATCCACTGATTTACAGGTGCCTCTTTCACAATGAGAAAAATCTTTTTCGGCCCGATGGCATCAGGTGATGGATCTAGATGTTGTAAATCCATCTACATGATAAAACATTTATGTAAGAAATGTACAAGATAAAGTCATGCTTTGTTACATAACCACGTAAATGACGAGCAATCTTTCAAAAACAGCACAACACTGGAGACCAAGAACTACTAACAAACACACTCAGATGTAGCATATTAAAATGTCAAATGAGAAATAAAAATGTTACTGCACTTTATTGCAGACAGAACAACGACGGTTTATTTGTATTTATATCGGCTGACTTCTACACGTTGGTCTGAGGCAACATTAAAGGCAGCACATCCTGAGACTGTGCTGTGCGACCTTATGTCTAACACTTTGTTCTCTATTTCCCTGAACTGTGCGGTTCAGAAGCGACAATGAGCTTCCTGTGACACCCTGAGTAAAACGTTGATTTAGAGAGGACTTACTCTTTAAAAGCAGTTTTGATGCAGGTGTCCCAACCGCGCATGCACACATCCTGATCCTCTGTCTTGTTTACATCTGTTTAAGACTAAGCCTGTTTGATTAAAGTATTTCACAATAAATCCGACCTCACATGACTCACAGCTCATGATACTCTACTTTGTAGCAAGCTTTTGTAGGAGGAATATGACCCCAGACGCCGGAGATTTCCTGGAGCACACATTTCTGAACTGCTCCCTAAACATTACTGCAATATAAACCACAATGATACTGTAAATCATAAAGCACAAGGTGTAATAAAGTGTCTCTCCCTGCTGTCTGTTCTAGTTAAACATCTACCAGGAGCAATACATTTGTTGCTATAGCTACAGCTTCTCCAGTAGATGCGAAGCTGGAATATGATGCAGCCTGGGAGGTCCCACTTTAATAAATTACATACAAAGAAAGTAATCATAAGTAGCCAGCCAGCAAAGCACAGAGAAATATTGTCCTGACAAATTTATAATGGCTAACACTTGCCTCCTGAGTCCAAAACCTAATGACTGCGCTGGAAAAAAAACAAAACTGCACCTTCATGTAACTGCAAAATTAAAAATTGCTCTTAAATTAGGCTCTTACCGCATACAGCAATATCAGATAGCAAACAGTATATCCAGGAGGAGTTTCTCCCTGCTTCTGTTACCTAGTCCAATCCCAGCATGCACTAGCTCAAGCTCCAACAGAGCATGACTTTAGATCCCCGCTAATTTAATGTTCCCAGGCCTAATCGTCCCCAGAGTGGTTGCTCTGAAGTAGCCCTGCTGTATCTCAATGACTATGGCTTGTTAAAAGTGATGGGACGTGTGTATGTGTGTGTGTATGGACCTACAGTACAGCAACCCCGGGCAAGCACCTTACATGGCCTGACATTAATCACTGTGCACTGTCCCATGCAATATTCACCTGGCTAAGCACAGCGGGCGCAGAGGTTGTCTGACTTTGTCATTCGCTTCGCTTTATTTCCAGTTCTATTTCCGTCTCTCTCTGTCTTTCTACCTCTCTCCCTGTACTTGTCTAAGGGGTTGGGAAGCTGCGGCTACAGCCGTGGGGAGAGGAGAGGTGATGGATCTTGAGGAAAATCCTTAGATGGCTGAATATTCCTGGAGGTTTCACTTTAACTGAATGACACACTCATTTTACTGGTGTTCCCTTTGAATTTTCTTTCTTGAGATGGCTCCTGTGGGTCAAATATATTACAGCTACATTTACATCCTGCCTTTGGATTATATAGGGGTCTCTTAGTGTTTCAATCTGTCCATCTATGGAGATGACATCCATTTTGACAGACCAGTCATAACTTAACAGGAATATCTGCCACTCTGAGTTAACCAACTCTCCAAATCTCACCATCTGGGGCCAGTTGAGATTGGGACCCCCTTCAACTCCAAATTGTCCCCTGGGACTGGAGCAGCCGTCATGAAATCCTTCCACACCCCTCCCCCCACCTCTTTTTCAACACCGGTGGGATTGTTCCCTTAAATTTTCCCAGCCTTCCCTCGGCATCCCGGGCAAAGTCAACACCACCAGCCCCAGTGGAAACCCATGGGGACGAGTTTGGCTCCTCACACTAAATCCACTGTGGTCAGGCCGTCTGCTGAGCAAAAATAGACGGCATTTAGGAAACTTGAAAACACAGAGAGAGAAAGGTACGCACTCCCAGACACTTATTCAGAGAGGAAAATCTTCCGAGAGAAGTGAGAAAAGTCTACTGACCTTTTTTTTTTTTACCATAAAAATCTGATAGGTGCCAGTGTTACCTACATAGTTTCATCTGCAGAATTCCATTTTTCAATGCTTTATCTATAATCTATGGGAAGTCTTCAACTCTACCTGACTCTCAGTTACCATTATCAGCATCAGCGACTCAAAGATAACAACACTTGGATTTGTAGTTTTCAAAAATTCCCTTCGTTCAGTTTTTCAATAGAAATTCTCCATCAACTATAAGAAAGAGTGTAACAATTTGTGTGCGCTTTTTCAAAATCATTTCATGTAAAAAACAAACAAACAAAAAAAACCTTGTTAAGAAGTCAAAAATCAATTAATAGAGCCGTGTTATCATTCCAACATTTATTATGGTGATATATATTTCATCTGCAAGAAACATTCTCTGTTTGATCTCAGTTCTAATTAGCCAGCTTCATTATTCTCTACTGGGAAAATGTGGGTTTCTTATTTATGTCATTTCAATGCAACTATGATATATGCTGTGCTGGAGACTCATCAGATGTTCCTGTAATTACTTGGTCAGCAAGTGAAGTTAATGAAGTCATAAATTACTCAGTTTGAACATCTAAGATGCCTTTAAATTAAGATTCCCACAGTAGTAAAAGGAGGATTTTGTGAACATAGTCTGGGTAACATTACTGGTTTAAAACCCTGGTATTGTACCGCTGGGAGGTAGTTTTGTAGGCAAATAATAATCTTCCTTTCATCAATAATTGCTACTGTGGTGTCCTGCAGCAAGGCACTAAAGTGGTTTAATGGAGATATGCAGTATAACTGAATGCGGGACTCTGTAATCTTTTCTTCAATTAAAACATTAAAATTCTAAAATTAGTGATGAATGATGAACAATTTGACCAACTTACTGTTTCTATAAAAACATATGGAACAAAATATTGAAATGAAACCTCCACTAGCTGTAGCCAACGCTTATGCAGTCTACTTACTGTTCTGTGTGTTCTTTAGTGCGTAATATATGGGCTGCACGATATCATGTCTGCTGTCAAATGCTGGAAACTCAGACTTTCAATTTGAAAAAGCACATTTTAAAATAAAAAAATCATCTTTGCTGAGAAGGCAGATGCTCAGATTCCTTCTAATTTCTGGCATTCGTTGGCAAGGCAACTAACATCTCCCGGGAATTTCTAATGTCAGCAATCGGTTTATCTGATTGTGTGTCTTAATTTCTAAAAAATCAGAGATCTAATTTCTGTAATGAAACTCTTCAAATTGTCATTTTTCTCTCTCTTGCACAGGCATGCGTGTGTTCATCTGCTAACTTGTCTTTGATGTTGTAAAGACAATTATCCTCCGTGTGATCATGCATACATGTTCATGTTACAAGCAGCTGACTAATTGATCTGTCAAGGTCTATTACAAGTCACGCTCCTCCACTCATCTCTGTCTTTCTACTCTGCACACACATGCGTACGCTCTTGCATGTGATGCGCTCGCAGACACCTCTGCAGCGTACCTCATTATCCACTCATCTAATAATGCTCTTTGTTAAATTGCAGTGTTAACCTGAGTAACAGGAGTAAAGGCCTTTTCTATCACGTTACCACTTACAAGCTTTCCCACCCCATAATTACATCAAGGATGTCACATTTTAGGGCCGATCTCATTACAAGTGCAACAGTAGATAGTGTTTCAGTTCCTCGATCAACCACGGTGTTATAAGCAGATAATCATGAAGTGAGCAAAAGGTGTGAGCCTCAGGAGAATAACTGGCAAGTGGTAAAGCAAATATTCTTTATGAGGTGAGGGGAAAGAGTTGTGCAAAATACATTTCAGCTGCAGTATATAAAACAATCTAAATGAATACTTCATCCCCTCAAATGATCATTTGTATATCAATCACCCTGTGTTATGTTGGAATTCTGAAGAAAACTGTTTTTCTCACATGCCTGCATGGTGAACAAAGAATCCAAAAACTGAGAAAATTCTTGATGAATTGAAGTCATGTCCATGATTAACATTAACAACAGCAAAACTATATCAAAACATCTGTTTACTAACTCTCACACAATCTCCTGCAGTTATACTGAAATCCTTTTCATCCATTCGTCATATGCTCCATACTTCTCCAAACAGACAGCCCTTTCTATCTGGGGAACTGAATGTAAACTAAAACATTTCTATGCTTTCTTCAAAGCCCAACACATTCTCTCTCAGTTTGGTCACAGACTTTTCATGTCCAGATACGATGTGCTAGTTACCCTGGGTGCGTTGGTTGTTGACGTTCTGGGACACTGTGTTACGTTCTGCCAGTTACATGCATTGTCTTCTTTCAAAACACACAGGAAATTTAACATTTACACACAGTCTGTATCAAAAACACAAGTAGTAGGTACAACATCATGAACTGAGATTTTATTCCCCCCAACAACTATCGCACATGGTTATATTTAGCCAACACTCCCAGGTTAGGTTTAGGCAAGAAAAGCTCATGGTAAGGTTCAGAAAAAAGACCAAGATTTGGCTTTACAACCCTACGGGACGCGAACACTGTTCTCCATGGTGAAAGTCCCTGTTTGTTGGATCCATCCACCACTACTCCCAACCACCGAACTCTTTCGCTGCCTTAACTTTCATTCCTTTTCCGCCCCATTTCCCTCTTAAATGCATTGCTAAACTATAACGGCCACTGGCTGCGTATCATGCCAACGGTAAAGGGCGGCTTTTTCCGTCACTAACCAAGTGCCCGATTTCGACGACCTCAGAGTGCTGGTCTACTGCTGCCTGGATGGCTAGTTTGTTAGTGTTTATTGCGTTAATTTGCTGAATCTAGACTAACTTTTTCAAACACCAGAGTCATATAATAACACTAACTAACTAATTGATCCAGCAGATCCTGTGTTCAGCAAGGTACAGTTACTGTCTTTGTCAGTAGAGCCTGGCTTTGAAGAGACCATAGATTTTTGTTCAACTCCCTGTTGAAAAGGGCTGTCTGTTTGGCACTGAGCATATGACTGGATGAGTGAGACTTGGATTATACTGGACAAGTTGTGTGAGAGTTAGAAATCAGATATCTACATTACAAGTCACGCTCCTCCACTCATCTCTGTCTTTGTTTAATGTAGTTTTGCTGTTGTTAAACATGGACCCCTTACTTCACTTCATCAAGAATTCTCTCAGTTCTTGGATTCTTCGTTCACTGGAGACACGCAAGAAAAACAAGTTGTTTTTTTCACAAATCTAACGTAACCCAGGGTAAGTAATCAATGTACAAATGGTCATTTAAGGAGTGAAGTATTCCTTCAAGTTGTTTCTATATATCCAGCAAAATCTGACATCCACTGTTTCTGTCAGACAACAAGAAATCGTACATTTTGGATTTAAAATAAATCAGCAATACTAAATTGTAGCTCAGCCACTTGCCCGGAATGACTCAGGGGAAGAGCATTCACCTTGATCTCCAGTTTAAATGGGCTGGAAGCAGGGTTTGCCAGGAGAGATATTGTCTCCTGAGCCGAGCTGCTACCGCTCAGGGTCGCTGCTCCCCAGATAACAACCACCCTACCGTTATCAGTCATCCTGATCACTCGCCCCGTTACCGCTGCCCCACTGCCGATGGGCAGCAGTGCTCCCGCGTCTATCGCTGCTCTCAGGCTGCCCCTGAACTATGCTCCAGTGCACTGTTAATGCCCCAGCTAATCTGATCTGTCTCCGGCTGGCTTACTGCTTATAAACACACCTAGATATGAAGACGCGGAGGTAATCCTGAAGCAGCTATGACAGGGGCATGCAGGATGCTGGCTTCATGTCCACACGCTGGCTTGATAGTGAGGGGCTTCCCTGAGGTGGGGGCTGGAATAATAGAGTGAAGTGTCCGGATATGTTTTCCTTTATGACATTGTCAGTGGGGGGTGGGTGCAGCACAGGGTGAGCCACAGCACTAATGGACAGGGATGCTGATGTGATGTGTATGTGTAGCTATCAGTGTGTTGCTTGAGCGAGTCAGCGTTATGTGTTATTCATGACCCCCATTTGAAGCATATTGAAGGTCAAAGCCATGCTGGTGCTTGCTGGGTATGCTGCAAGCTGCTTCTCTGGTGTCCTACAGCAGGGAGTGACAGATAAAAACAGCAGCGCAGGTCAGACTCATGTATTGGTTTATGGATATAATTATTCCCTACAATGTGTAAATGACGAAAGTGTGATAATCATCTAATTTTCTTGTTTTAATAAGGATTTGCCCCAGATGGGTCCAAATATAAGTGGCTAATTTACTTATTTTCAGTGGTGCTATAAACTTCAGACGAGTTTCAGCAGCCAGGGAGGTAAGCTGATAATTACTGAACCTTTATGGGCTTATTAACCATTTAAAGGTACTTCAATAAGTCTGAATTTAAGTGGTGAGTTTCTTGATCCACATTGCCAAAAATCTAAATCAACTGCAACTGGGATTTTCTTTTTCATTTTTGGCAAATGCAAATGAATGGTAAAACCTCTTGGATCCAGTTCAAACAATATCAGCACTGGTCTACAAAAACGTCTCCAAACAACATGTGTGACTGTGGGAGAAATGGCTCCTGACAAGAGTCTGACTGAGAGGAGAACAAGAAAACAACCCTTAGACTTCAGTGCACATACACATTGTCTCACACACATATACACACACACCCACACACACACGCATAAACACACCAACACTCGATGCTCAACCATTCCCAAGGTCCTGGCGAGTCTTCTAATTAGATCAAGTGCTGCTCACTCACTGCCCCCCTGTGACAAACTCTACTCTGACACTGCAGTTCCTGTCCTCCAGCTAGCTTCTGGCACCCCAGGGTGCCTCGAGGAGACCAACACATCACCACGCTTGTGGATCATACTGTGTGACATACACTCGGGACACCTCCTCTGTCTGGAGAGACAGCAAAACAGAAAGAAATATGGATGGGCAAAACTAAGTTGGACACTTAGATAGGAGGGCAGCCTGAAGGACAAAGTAGAAAATGCTCAAAGTGCACCCGAGCTGATTGTTGTGGTGGAGAGCATCATAAAAGCACACATACCTATCAGTGTACTACATCAATATAATCTGCCATAATATGTAAACGTCTGCTATAGCCCAGATGGCTGCTCTGTGCTGCTCTTTTCCCTTCAGCCACAACAAAAGTCTTTATTTATGTGTGTACATCCATCTGCTTAGTGTTTGCCAGCTAAAAGGATCTGTAAGTAAGAGTAAATGTGACTGGCTCATTTTAGTCACATTGACCCTGAAACACATTTTGAGTTTTATACACTGTTAGAAAGAGGATATTTTTTAGCTCTCTAATGATATCAGTATTGTTTTTGTACTCCAAATACTAAGCAAAAGAAGTCACATTACATAATAACTGTCACTGAGCCATTATTTTGAGAACACGGCTTTTAAACTTTGCAGTACGGTGGCTGTAAAGATACACGACGGAGACGCACAGAAAAAACCTGTGGACACTTTTATTTTGTAGCCAGCAAAGTGAGGAAAACAAGCATTCTCAGCAACACAGTACAGGAAGAGAAGAAAATGTAGCTTATGCTGGAAGAACTGCAGCCTTCCATTGATAAGTAAAGTTAGCACACAGTTAGCATAGACTTTCCAACAATATTCACAACTTGGACTTTTTTTTTTTTTTTTAAAGATATTTTTTTGGGCATTTTGCCTTTAATGGACAGGACAGGTAAGTGTGAAAGGGGGAGAGAGAGAGAGAGAGAAGGGGGGATGACATGCAGCAAAGGGCTACAGGCTGGATTCGAACCCAGGCCGCTGTGGCAACAGCCTTGTACATGGGGCGCCTGCTCTACCACTAAGCCACCGACGCCCCACAACTTGGACTATTTGTATGATTCCTGTTTATATCTGTTGAACCGTGATGGGCTGAAGTAAGTACGTTTTAAGAACTTTTAATATTCTGAAAGCCAAGACTTTCTATAAAACTGGAAATCAGATGAAAACTGTCACTGTCTGTCTTGGTACTACAAGCCTTTTATTCATAAATTCAGGGAGACATAGAGGGAAGAAGAGTGGCACTGAATAGGACCAGAATGCGGTTGACAAGTGTTCACTGCTAGCTTGTCATCATGCCTTTACAAGATACAAAATTGTATGTATCATCTGAAATTGGCAAAGAGTTTCATAATCTGAAAGCCAAGACTTTGTTTATTTAAACTCAAACACAACCCCAAAAATGACTAAAATTAGAGATGTTAACATCAATCCTTTTTTAAGTAGAAATGAGCCGTTGCGACATCAAACTGATTTTGATAGAGCGCGATACAAATGTGTACATGGTATTATTGACTTAACTTGCCAGCAAAGAGAACTGAATACTAAACAGCCACATGACTGTGACAGAGTCTGTTGGCACTGTTGCCAAGGACATTTTCTGTGGCAGATCAAATCCACACAGGGCTCCTCATCGAAGCTCCGTCCATCTGGAAGCAAATGTTTTTTTTTATATGCATGGGAATCCATCTATCAGAGACACTAAGAGAGCATGACACCATCACAAGAGTTGAGAGTAAAGTAAGAATAGATATATCTCTATTCATTGCTCTCTCTGAAGCTCTTTGCTCTTATACTCCAAGCATTTGCTCTTACATACTCACTTCCAACTCACCAACATAAAATGAAGCTTTGAAGTGAAACTTTAACTGCTGCTGTGATCATTGTACGCCACTCTGGAAAACAGGGTAACAATTCCTTGGCCTGCACTCGACCCAGAGAGGCTAAACTCGCCAACAGTGAATCCATCAACGCCGCCATTCCATAACACAATAACCTGAGGAAATGTGCCTGTATTTGTAAGGATAACTGAGAGTGAAAGCAATTAAACTGTCCGTACGCTCCCACAAACGGTTTTCATGGGGCAGGTTGGCCTACAGGCTCTAGGAGACCCTCAGCAGAGGATGGTCATGTTGAAATGTGTCTTTGTTTGCCACTCCTATCTGGCAATGTTTTATAAGTTATATGGAAGCAGGTGGGTGTGGGATAAAAAGCAGTGAGAGTGGGCATGGACAGGTACTGACTTAAGAGACAGCCATGATCAAACACCGCTTGTACTTATAACTAAAGCAGAGAGGATTCAATCAGCTTTTGGAGTGCTTATTTAAAGATGTGGATCAACTGTTTCACATTTCATAATGTTATCTATAATTAGTTATGTGATACAGTCATATGAGGAGTCTCATCTGCACTCTGACTATGACTGGAATTGGGTGTTGCTGTTTCCCACAGCGTGTGAACACAGCATAATTGTTGGTTCTCAAAAACAGTAATGATGTAGCTAGGAATAAGGACATTTAGTTATCCATTATAGGCAGGCTTTAGCTCTCAGCATGCAGAGAACTAAAGCCTGTGCAGATTAGAAGATATTTTAGCTACTTGTCGTCAGACAGTGACAGCAGCAAAACATTGCTTCAACCAGACACTAAGATTAAAGTAAGTAACTGATACAAGAATAAAGGAAGAGATTGGAAAGTTTAGAAGTTAAGTAAGGCCAAAGGTAACCAGCAGTACTTTCTAGATCAGTCCAGCTGGGGAGGGAGATGTCTCCAGTTATCTATGGATCACAGGACTGAGGTGTTACTTTAGGGGACTTTGCATGAGGTCAAGTGCCTTATCCAGTCCAGTACGCCAAAGACAAATTCTCACTCTAAAGTGCTGCAAGGTGCTGCAGAGACATTCATTACTATGGTTCACTGAAACAGAAGCCTCTGCTGACAAATACCACATAACTGTAGTTCATTCATACATCCATTTCTGGGTTGAGAGGCTTCTGTGACCTCATTACTTCCTCCTGGTATTTTTAAAAATACATGCATATCAGTAACAAAATAAATATTTTGTTATTACATGGTTTCCTCAAAATACAATACAATCTGGAGATAGGCAGCATTTCAAATTGCTCCAAGGAAGCACACAAACATGACAAATAAATAGATGTAAGTTGTAGCTACTTGAAAAGCAAAAGACATAAGATCGAGAGTTTTAAATTCCAAAAGGTTTTTTTTCTTCTACCGATTCTTTACCCCCTATTATATATACCAGCGGCACAGTGCTATCTCACTGCTGATGGAAAGAAACATTAAAAAAAGTTTTTAGTTTTAGTTTCCCTGTGGGTTTTGTCTTGATTTCAAAATCTCTCTACTATCTTAATCTCCTTGGGAGCATGTGTAGTAAATCTTCAGATGAAGTTACTAAAAAACATGACATTGAGCACAGCTGAAGTTGCAGTGTTTTGACATGACAGCAGCAGTTTGCTGATATTATGGAGTTATTATCTGAATGGGAGTTTAGATCTGGTTCAGTAAGTGCAGCCTCTTGCACTTAAACTCAGGATAAGAGCATCAGCTAAATGCATAATTTTTCACTGTCTCTTAGCAAACTAAATATCACAGCCAAACTCATTTTCAGCCATGTTAACTTCCTTTGGAAATCTTATCTAAGAGAGATATTTTTGTCTGTGGAGGAGGCCTCCGGGCTACATAGCCTCATTATTTAGTTTGGCTTCCTGACTACATTTCCCCTCTCATCCTCTACGGCACTATGGTGGAGCTTGGCCTCGGACAGGAGCATAAAAACATCCGCCCATTTAAACAAACTGTTAACACATAGATGGGCTATCTCACTGGGACAGACTCGGAGTCTGTGGGCTCAGCAGTGTGCTTGAAGCCGGGAATATTGGCAGCCCTCTATCTGCATAAACAAACAGAGAACCACTTCTGCAGTCATGAAGGAAAACAAGAATGGGATAGCAGGGTAAATCTACCTGAAGGCAGCATACCCACAATTTGTTTATGAAACCACTTTTGGTAGCATCAGCGCTCATCAGTGTATCCAAGTCACATATGTTGCACTTCACTGAGGTCCAAAGGCTATCTGACTTTCCAACATTTCTTAATTGTCTGTTTCCTTCATTTGTTTCAATACGTGAAATGCAACCCCAACCAGGCATAAAAACTTCCATAGTGCGCTTACAGCAGAGTCCAGTTATCAACTATCCTGTGAAGGCTACTGCTACTGTCACAGGCTGCTGTTGTGTGGCACCTCCTCTTTATTAGCTGGCATGTTGTACTGCAGTGTCAATAGTTTGCTGTGCCAATAGTTTTCAGACTTGCTTCAACATTAAACAAGGTGCTAGCCATCCACCTAGTATCAACAAGTGCATGATTACAGGTCATGACTGGTAGTCTATAGTGGCAGTCAGCAGCATCGAGCAGGGGCCAGATGCAGAAACGATGTGTACGCACAACAACCAGGTGTATGCCTTGTCTCACACATGAACTGGTATTTATAAAGGAAAATGTGCAGTGAGAGTGTGCGCTTCTCACACATTCTTCCGATCAGGCGTACACATGGTTTTAGATGAGATAGCTGCAGCTGATCTGATGAGGAGGAGACTGAATATAAGTTGAGAGGCTGGTAACATTGTTTTTGCCAATTTCACTGATTGTGTTATTTGCGTTCTGTAAAATGACAATCGAAGGCGCATTTATAAAGTTAATTCTAAATAATTTATGAGTGAAACTGATAATTTATATAATTTTTATTGACATTCATCTGCCTGTTAGTGATTTATCCTGTAAAGCACTTTGTGAAGTCAGTTTCAACATGAGCACTATGAATAAATTAATCATCCTTGTGGCATTTAGTAATAATAATTATTAAGATTTTACAGCAATGATAGTTTGCAGAAATTTTATGAATCAGTGTTACAGATGCTACAACTTGCCACAGCTGTGCCTAATGACAGCTGCTCTGGCACTGTTGGATGACCTCGCTGATACAACACAGTTGGTGAAATAGCACTTCCTTTACCATAATTCTTATTGACAGGTCTAATGAATGGTGGAGGGGCAAAAGTACTGATATGCAGACGGATATTTAAGGATTACATCCATTTTTGGTGAATTGTGGGTGTGGAAGTGAGGCTTATGCATGTGCACCCAGCACCACAATCATCAACATTTACAAATAAAATTAAATATGACGAAAACACTGTATATGCATATTTCTGCCTTAGTGTGTATACAGTTTAAGTTGTTCCACACAAAGTTTTGTGCATCTCGCTGCTGAGCTTTCACTTTAAAAACATAGTATGGAAAAGTTTCTTGCTGAGAATGAAAAAAAAAACAAAACAAAAACAAAACAAAACACAAGAGCATGTTTGCAGAGCCCAAATTGCAAAAGATAAGAGCCATCAGCAGTAAGCTGGAAACATTAACACATTGCTACATATTCATTTTAGACAGCAGGAAGACAAAGTCGGTGCCCAATCTCACCACCAACCACAAAGTTAGTTACATGATTACTAAATACAAAAGGCTACTACTGACAAAACCTTAAGCAAATAAAGATTCTTTGCAAGCCTACAGTGCTTTTGTGACAATAACCTGGACTTCCCTAAAGGACAACATGAGCAATGTCAAAAGCATCTACTTCAAAAACAATGAAAACCAAGTAAAAGTTGAAAACACAATTACATACACCATTTCCAAAATGACGGTGACTATAAAAAGTCAATTTTTGACAGCTCTGAATGAGCTCAAACTCCAGCCTTTAGCACACTCTCGAAGTCTATTTGAAGAAAATGATTTTCTCCTGCGCTGCAGACTGAGAAGTGGTTTGATGGTGCGCTGATAGAGGGGACTCAAGTGTCTCGTGTGAAGTGAACTTATCTCTTGGCAACCTCAGAACAGTAGTACAAAGTCCCTGCTGACACCAGAGTAAGTAAAGTCACGTCTGACACAGGCGTAAGGCTCTGTTCATACTTCCTACCTTTTTCTAAATAATTCCCAGTAGATCTTGTAGTGCTTTAAATTCAATGTGGACCAGCTGGATGGAAAGTAAGACCGTCCTGCTTCCTAGGCTACATCCATACAGTCACACATTTTCATTCATTCAGTTTCAGAGTTGATCTCCATCCATACCGACACGCCTGAAAACGCATATCACATGATCATTTGCATACACTGGGCATGCATGTGCCCATGTAAACCACAGGCAGTTTGTCTGCTCTGCAGTTGGTTGCTTAGTTACAGAAAATACTACGGAAGAAGAACAGCAATAGCGAGAAGTAAGACCAGAGATGACTTTGCTTAGACGGATGAAGAAGTGGAACTGTTACAGAAAAGTAACATGACTATGACAGTCAAGGTAGAAGAAAGCATATATTGAAAGTTGTTGCAAAGTTAATGCGTTAACATATTCGAAGGGTATCGTGAGCGTTTTCCATCTCTGGAGGAATCCATAGCAATGGAAACAGGGAGCCTACACAAGAAGGATGGCATCACAGAAGGTATGTAGACCTAGCTATAAAGCTTGGGCTTGATGTCCGTTGATTGATAAGACCCAATCAGGAAGCAAACGTTGGTGTCATCACTGGTGTCATCACTTTCAAAATCTCCACTTCCACCTGTACAGACTAAATCTCAATTCCCAAAGTCTTTGAACTAAAACAAAGTCAACAGCACTGTCAAAGGTCTTTGTTTTAGGGGTTTGGAAATGCCAGAGTAGGGTGGATGCTAGGTGTAATGTAGCAAAAGGTTTGTGTTTTAAAATGTAAACATATTAAAGTGGATGTAGCCTTACAGAAGGGTCTTGGAAATAACAGCACTGACCAGACTAAACAAATAAATGGAATCAGATGCTGCCCAAGCAGCTGATTGGTTCCTCTACCTTCACATCAAAAGCCAGCACAGACG
This sequence comes from Epinephelus awoara, assembly GCA_035609425.1. Lineage (NCBI taxonomy): Eukaryota > Metazoa > Chordata > Actinopteri > Perciformes > Serranidae > Epinephelus > Epinephelus awoara. The sequence goes on from CM069302.1 coordinate 33,220,950, forward strand.
GCATCGCTTTCATTTGTCAACAAAATAACCCACGAACCAACAGTCTATCCTTTGCAACTTAGGTTGAACTACTGTTCAGTGAGAACATCTGACTTTAAATTTAAAAAAAACACACACTGACCATTTTGTTCTTCTTGGAGTAAGTCTTCTTCAGCAGCCTCTCGGTCATCCTCTCCTGCTCCCGCTGGGCGTGATGAAGGAAGCCATTCTCCAGGGGATCCACCACCGGCTGGACATTCTCCTCTTCCTCCTCCACCTCCTCGTCTTCCTTCTTCTGCCGCTTCACCACCTTTTTCTCCTTCCACCGCTCCTTCTTCTCCTGTGTCTTCACAACTCCGGCCTTCTTCTGCGGGGAGAACACAAAAGCACCAGATGCGAAAAATGAGAACTCGTGAAAGATATGCATGGTTATCAGATACATCCAAGCATATGAACAGTAGAGTGGTCGATGCGTACATAAATCAAACGCTGCTGATGTGTGACTTGTTATTAAAAGTCAATAATATCAACCATTCACCCTGGCAGTGTTAAAGGATGCCATATAACCTGTTGCACACAGCCCAGCTAGATTTTACTATCCATTGGAATCCTGCACTCACACCTAGTGACACAAATACTTATCAATGCCACACTGACAAGAGAGATTAACTTCTTCTAGTGTCTCAAGGATTTACCTTTAAAAACCTTGAAACAATCGTACAGCAGGTGATGACAAGTCCATGAAAAACAACGCTTCACGCCACCTTCCAAGAAGAACAAAGCAGACAGATATCTAGATGGATAGACAGAGTGGCGGGAGATAAATGTGTAAAAGAATGCAGGGAGGGTGCGCCGCAGCTGGCAAACAGTCAAGCGCGCAGCCCCTTTCACTGCTGGCTTATACAAAGCAAGCAAACACTCCAGCAAAGTGTGGCGACGCTCTCTCTCTCTCTCTCTCTCTCTCCCCCTCTCTCTCTCTTAAGTCATCTTTAATCCTGTCAACAGCAGAACAATGCCTTACTGGAGCCCATAATCACTTTATGGCTCAGATATAATGAGCTTATGATATGAAGTGCTGCTTTAACACACACTGGAGAAAATACAGTCACTCTACACTTACACTATGACCAAGCAATTCCCCCCTTTAACTAATCATTCCTTTCACGCTTCGGTTGCGGCCTGTATGGAATTGGTGTTTGTTTACTGGAATTCAAATATCATTTGTAACTGCCTGGTATCTTACTCAATGTTTTTTTTTTTTGCCCCCTCCCCCAGTCACCTCCTGACCTGTTTTTTATAGGCAGACAAAAATGGCATCATGCTGTGTATGTCCTACTAAGACTAGTGTCTGGTGTTTGCTCCATTTCAGCAGCTGTGACGGTTCAAGTCTGACATTTCTTGTCACTGTAGTGCACAAAAAATAAATATTTAGTACCAAGAGAGCATTTATGCTGTGACACACCATGTTGCCATATTTGATGTTCATGTCATTTTAGAGTTACCAGTTTCCGATGTGTAAATGCAGTTCCAGACTCCATTGCATTTATAAATATGATTTAAAAAACTGTAAGCAGTGATATATTCAACTTGGCACTAAAAAATAGAAAAGTGCTTGAAAAAGTGAACCAACAATGACGCCGAATATCAGCCCAAGTGTGTTGTTTAATGTAACTCAACTCTAATGGATGGATGAATGCGAGGCAAATTGTAAAAGAAGAAAGGCACTTCATAAATGCAGTCCATTTTTCCATTTCACAGTGCCATTCTGGCAATACATTTTTTTTTTTTAACCCTCACCTTAAAGTTTGCAGTTATCCATTCACTGTTCAAATTACAGTCTTCATTTGTAGGCAGTAATGGCGTTTTTTTTTTTTCTTCAGCAAAACATTTTGTCAGCTATGGAGTTTTAGGGCCACTACACATACTACACAATAAATACCGGTGTCAGCCACTGTATTAAAGGGGTCTAATTTATTCTTTTACATATTTTGTGGCTCACTTACAGTATTACAATGAAGGATGTTCATATTGAACATAGCAACAGTTTCAAATAGTGAGGTAAATGTATGTAGAAGTAATCCCTGTGAGCATAACACCTCAGGTTTCCTGACACTCTCAACGCTTTGTAACAGTTTATCCTACTCTGGCTAAAGTATGACGTTGCAGTGTGCCGCATTTAATTATATGATCATCTGCTGCAGACATCCTACAGCAAGTGTTCACATTACGTAGCCTACACTACTAAGTAAAGCTACATGTGGCTGCATGCTAACGTCAGGGAAACATGTAATCTTGGTGTCTGGTGTTGTTCAATGCTCCATAATTTTCAACCATATTCCCGCTGGAACATGTCAAGTACTGCTAAGGAGATTCATTGGTGATTTTTCATGTTAAAAAGTGCTGCAATTCTCCGTTACTCTCATTTCCTAGATGCAATGATAGTGCAGAGACATCGAGATATGGAAGACCAATCAGAGACAGGCGCTTAACAGAGCCTTCACAGACAGAGGGTGCAAACAGATGTTCCAGCATGGACAGTATGAGCAAAAGAAAAGAGGTTTTGGGCTTTTAAAGCATGTGTATTGTTCCTTATACAAGTATAAAGCTGAAAATAAGCATAATTGGTCCTCTTTAAGATGCTGAATCTAGTTAAAGTTCAACTTCAGTGCACAGCCAACAACATGACACACAATCTGCTTATGAGTTACCAGAGCTCCGCTTCACTTAAAAATCATGTCACGACCTTGGCAGGAGAACTGCAGGACATGTATATCATCGCTGGATGTCAGTCAGACTGACTCAGTTTGTGACTTTTCATAATATATTTAAGAATTATGGCTAACATTTGTGATTTCTATCTCGTCAGTGTTTACAATATGACTGGCAGCCACCATCTTCAGCTCTAGGTGCACTGGCAGTGTGGGCAAAGTTACTGCAAACATGATATGGTGAAGAGACACACAAAATGCACATCTCTGCCAGCCTGTGGAAAACACTGCTGCCAGCCTGACTGCCTGCTTGTGTGTCTGGTGATTGAATTGTATCCTCCTCCTGGGCCTCTGTCTGCTGCCTGTTATTTCCAGATCTCATCAGGCCCGAGTGGAGCTGGTTCCTTGCTGCTGCTTGGTAAAGCCTGTCGGTGGAGATCACTGTGTGTCTGAACGGCAGAGGAAAACACGCCGCTGCTTGAAGCTGCATGGAGTTCAAGGCCGAGGGCTGCTAGTTCACGTTTCAACATCTGTTCACAGCCAGCGGCGCCTGGCCCGACTGCAGTAAGCTCAGTGCTCCATATGAATAATCAAATTATTGGCTCCAAGGGTGGGAGGTTAGCAGATGGCTAGCACATTAGCCCCATAACTGCTAATGAATGACACCTTCCGTGACAAAAGGTGTTCATGTGTCAGGCACTGCAAAAAAACTGACTCTAGAAAAGAGGAAGGTTTGCATGACAAAAAAAATCCAGGCAAAATGTATCTGAAAAGGCAAGAATCCTAAAACCACCCACGCATCGTTATGATGTTCTAGTCCAGGAGTCTTTGCATTCATTATTCTGTGCTACACTAAACATGTTTGTAGCCGAATTGTTTCTTTTCTTACTTGCTGGTACAATTCCCAGCCTCCTGGGAGAAGCTGTTTGAAAACATTTGAAGTGTTACTAGTTATGAGATGTCTCTCTCTCTCTAGTTTAAAGAAAAAAAAAAAATACCATAACAGTTTGTAGGACTGGGTACGTAACTCACTGACTGCAAGAAGATTGATTTTGTTTTTTTCTTTTAGTTACTTTCATGCTGCGCTAAAGAACGCTTAACACAGTAGTCCTCTGTCAAATCTGAGACTAAAAATGTCCGAAATAACAGTATTCCAGACCATTTATGGTCATTGTATGAAGCTCAGAATTGTGGCAGTGCTGCCCATGACAACAATAATATAACAGTTTATCCTTAGTTCAGAGAAACTATCAAAAGCAGAAGGGTTCCACTGCTGTATTTTTTAAGTGTGACTGAGCTCAAGGGCCAGCACCACTGTGACAGAAGGATTTAATGTCATCACACTGTATTCACACAGCAGCTCAAAGCAGCTCTCCTCAACTCACAACACTATGCGTTCATTTCTCACGAGGGACCAGACGGTATTAACAGGCCACTTGTCATTAAATTCATTACCTTGAGAGGCATCTTTAAAGAGCTGTTACGAGGACAAAGCTGCTACAGTCTGACAAGAAAGGATGCTGAGACCAGGTGTTTTCCTCCTTTTACGCAGACTATTTTAAGCTTTGGTATGAAGGTCCATCAATACACATCAAGTCAGCGTCTCCTTAGTTAATAATAGAAACATGCCTTTGTGACCAACTGGCAGCGAATGGAGTGATCAATTAGGTATCAACTAGCAGAGAGAGTTTCATTAGCATTCTGCTGGAAGTCCCTGTGGTTATCATCTGCTTCATTCATTCAGGTGGAAAAGGACGATATACAAGGACTGCACTGATTATTTGACAGTTTGAGATATTCATCTTTAATTGCATTTAATATCTGACAAGAGGATTGGCATCATCTTTGTTTGGAAGATAGTGTGCAGGCTAAAGCCTTTGCATACAGCAATCATATGAGATTAGCATTCTCTGAGATAACTTTCGTATTAATTCAAAATTGGAATTAGTTTGTCTCAATGCCACTGTCATACATTTAGTATGACAATTAAATTATTTGACTTTACCCTTTTAACCACATGCAGTACAGTTATAGCTTAAACTAATGCTTACCCCATTTTTTTCTGTTCTTTATATTTCTAATGATGAACTGGTAGGGCTGGGTTGCAGTACTCCATACATTTAAGGTACTGACCGAAATAACCCAGATCGAGGTAGTATTACACATCCCAAATCAAACAATATCTGCATTTGTTGCTTTTAGCATTAGGAATATGCTCCCCGACTGTCCTGAGTCTACTGGATCAGCAAACTTTCTGTTGCTGCCGTCTCCGGTGCCTCCTTCTGACAAACTATCAGTTCAACGTCTGCTTGGTAAGCATGATCTCACAAAGTAGCGATGGCTATCATCCAGTACTGAAGCATTAAACCCAACCCAACAAACTGGCATCAATATCAAAACAGCACAAATTGGTCATTAAACCTGTTAAAAACTATTAGGTGATGTCAGCTGTGTGATGCTAATGGTTAGCCCTGTCACTGTTTGTGTGCGGAAAGACTCCCCGTCCCTGTCACACTCCTGCAGCAGTATGTCCAAGTCTGCAGTTCAGTGTGCCTAGATGCCACTGAAATGTTCGAAAGCAGGGCTTTACTACACACCACTCCATTGACAAGATGGGTGTTGAATGAATTTGAAAAAAAAAAAGTATGGAATTAAATAATCTATTGGTATCGCATCACTTTAAGGGTACTGGTATTGGTACTGGTATAATAATTTCTTGTAAAAGACACCCAGCCCTATGAGATGATATAAGCAATCGAAGCTTAGATTTTGTTATGCAGATGACATAGATCTATCCACCTGTTTGATGTAGAATAAACTTGTGCCAAACCTCTAATTACAAATTGGGTAAGGCAAGTTATTTTATATATTTGTATAGCACTTGGTAAGGTCACCAATAAGCTACTGCAGTCCCTCACCCTCTCAATGAAAGGAATGCACAGACTGGAACTGCTTGTTAATCTGCCTACTCATTTATTTTTCACTTCACAAATATGGCAAGGAAATGCTTTCTGAAAGGGCATCTTTGGGCCATCCCAGTATCTCAGTTGGCCAAGTACGACAGCCACTCAAGCAAGTACAACAATGTGACCTTTCACTCATTTCACCACTCTCTCTTCCTCCCCCTTATCCAATAAAACACAATAGTTAGTTGTATCATAAAAATGGCCTGGGAGTAAAAGTTGTAAAAGTCAGCTGTTCAAAACTCACATTTATGACTCGTGTGCTGTGGCAGGCTGTGGTGGAGCCTCTAGAGTTACACAGACATACTTTTGAGACTGCAGTGCAAACTCCTCAAATTACTGAGAGCTCATGGTAATTAACCCCTGCCCCTGTGTGTCAAACGTTTACATGCACAAAATATTCCAGTTTTGTCCTTATTCTGAAAAAGACAATATTCCCACAAAGCTGTTTACATGGCTACAGAATGAAAATGAATATTCCATTGATAATCCCATTCACATGGAGCCGTGCATACTCAGATTAATGTGCTCTAACCTATTGTTTATCACTTTAAAATCTGAAAATGAGGAACACACAGAGCTACTTGTGCCATTTTGCTTCTTTCAGTCAAAATAGGAGTTTTCCAAAGTTTTCCACTGGTGGCGGACTTGTTCAACTGTGTCAACACAGTCTTTCTCTTTCATTCCATCAACCACCTTCTTGTAAAGGTCAGCGTTTGAATATTTGTGCATATCCAAAAACATGCTGATGTTAAAGTCTTTCATGAAGTTTGGGAGTAGGTGTGTTTGTCCTTCCAACCAGAAATGCAACACATCCATGACAACGTACAGAGCTGACCATAAATTCTAGTTGAGATGCATAATCTGAATGAGCTGTATACATGTCCAAAGAATGCTCCTAAAACCCAAATAATACCGGCACATCCCGCATGTCTCAAATGAAAAATACTTCATTCCAAAATAGGCCTAATTCAGAATATCCAAATAGAATTTAGGCTTTGGCATAACCCCTATTAAATTCAGAATATTGCTATGTTCGTAGTGATAGTGGAATATAAGTGTGCATGTGAGCAAAGACACTGTGCCTACTCACTCAAGCTCCATTCATCCCCATGAACTTACTTTTCAGCTAAGGTATTACCTTGTTTGAACTTGAATGTGTATGTGAGCTGAGGCACTTCTATTACATTACCTCTAAAAAGCTTTGATGTGGGCTAACTTCTGCAATAGCCAATGTGTTCACTGAATGACTGCATGTCCTCAGATGTTTTCATAAGCAAGCAATAAATAGACTAAATATAAGCTGGTGACCTCATTTCAGGACAATGCTCAACTAATCTTATCTTGGAAAATAACACGAGGAGCCACCCCTGCAGGATATATCTCTTTGCTATCCTTCTGTTTACATCTCAAGACAAAAGACTGGTGGCATGTACAGTTAATGCCCCTATAAAGGACAACGTACAGACTGCCAAGGGTTAGTGAAAGAGATGTGAGTCTAGGTGTAAAAATATGTGTCTTGCCACTCAATTTATTTTGTGTGCGCCAGGATTTTGGGTGCTGTTAATTGTAATATCTAAGCCGGAGCACCACAGAGCAATTAGACTTTGTTTGGCACATTTGCATCTGCTCTCATTGCTGTCTCATGTCTGCTGTGCTCTATCAGTAATAAACAGATTTCAATTGTCTATCTGTGTCATTTCCATTTATTCACAGTCCACGACTCCGACAATAGATCTATAATAGCTGCAGGAGAAGAAGGGTAATCCATCACTGTGTGTCTGCCAGCAACGGCTTAGTTGTGATATAATTTCCATATGCCAAAGGCCTGAAGTGTTTTTTTTTCTATTATAAAATGGTTACTAAATTATTTCTACACATAATGGAGCAGCTTTATCACATTCTGTATTATTAACCCATTTACAAATGAATACTGATGCAAATAATTGCAAAGTTAATGCTTTGCTGTTGGTGTGAATAGCATATGTGTACTCAGCATTAAGGATTAGGCCTTTTGGAAATTCGAAATGCATGATGTTTCCTCTTAACCTGAGATAACCTGGTCAAAAACATAGCTTCGACATTTCCTTACTATTTGCCAGATGCCTCCCCAAAATGTTTTGGTTAATAATGTAGAGAACTGCCATTGGTTTCTACAGACCTCAATTAGACCAAGTGGTCAGAGTGGTGAATCATCCTCATTTTACCCTGTTGAGCCTGGGGCAGAAATGTGACAGTCACCAAAAAGTGGAGAAGAAGTGGCTTAAGATACGATGAGCCGGGGGGGAAGTGACGGCAGAGAAGAGGGAAAGAGGAGAGGATAAGGATGATGGACAGAAAAACACACACAGAGATGGTGCAAGTGAGTGGAGGGTGTGTGTGTGTGTGTGTGTGGGGGGGGGGGGGGGGGGGCTCAGCCTGGAACAGGAGAGACCGCTCGACTGGTTTGACCCGACTACGTTACCGTGGCAACAGTATGGGAGAGCTTTGTTGCTGTTCCAGGCTGCATGGGGACTGGAGCATCAGTGTGTGTGTGTGTGCATGTCTGTGTGGGTATGAGTGCATAAAATCCAACACAGGTTTCCTTGCCCGCAACAATAAAGTGCCCGGCTTTACGTGGTTCTGCCGGGGCCTTGAGATCCACCGTGGAAGCACATTCAGCTCCCAAAGGACGGTTTAGGCATTCTGCACAGAGGAATGTCAGCAAACCCCGAAGTTGCTTGCAAAGGGTAAGGGGGTCTTCATGAGGCATGCATAAACCAGAAGGCAAAAGGAGTCTCACAAATGGAGCCTGGAGTGCAGAAAAATAAACAGTGTGTCAAGAGAGAGGGAGATAAAGAGAGATGGTGGTGGTGTCTAATGCACATCATCACGCTTTCGCCGCTGCACTCTCTTCTTTCTGAGGACAGTAATTATTTAGACACAAAGAGCTCTGCGGGGTACACCTCCCTCGACATTAAGCAGGGCCACAAAGAGATTACAGGGCCTTCTTGAACACTCACCAGTGTAAAACTGTCTCCTGCAACACTGGAGCTGCAGCAAAACTCTTCATACAGTATAATACTTCTGCATTGTAAGTTTCATTTAAGATTTATCAAGTGTTACAAGACCAAAGCCTGGACATCTATGACAACAGGGATGGAATGTACAGTGTCATACAGAAAATAACTACACTCTAAAATATGAGGGATAATTCAGCGTTCATATAATATCATGTCATAATGGCAAATCTGATAACTGCCTGGAAGCTCAAATCAATTTTCTGAATATTGGACAATGTGATCCAAATGTAAACATGAACACTCAAAAGTAAATTTTAGTCCTTGACTTAGCTTCCGAGGTTAGTTCCTGGGACTATTCAGGCCAAAATGGAAGCAGTCTGTGTTAATGGCGTGTTAAAACAATGTGACATGGCTGTAAACTTATTTCGGTATGACAATGCAAGAATGACAAAATGACCTTCTATGTGTTATTCTGTGTTGATGTTTCAGATGTCCATATTACAGAGTGCATTAAATGCACCCTGTGCATCAATGCTTTTACAAGGGGTACCTGTTTTGTTGATATCATGCACAAACAAGCACACAAGTGTGATTCACATCCTGCCGTTGGTTTCACCTTACTCCTCTGAGCAATAGCTGATGGAGGCAGTGTGCCCACAAACATTGCAGTGTGCCAGCAACAAAGGTGGAAAACTACAAGCTAGCATTTAGCAAACTGGAAAGCCTTCTACTGTAAGTGGAGGTTAATGTATGCAGCAGGTTGATTAAACATCAGTGATATATAAACTACTTTTAAAATCCCATGAAATACGCATTTGAACATCATAGTGATAGCGACCACAATTAAAATCATTTTAACAGAAGTAGGTATGTCAGCAGCTTCAGTTCACTTTTCCTTCTGTAGCCCAAAACCCATTAACTGCTCATGCAGTATGTAACTCATTCAGAGATTACTGCTGGCTGCAGAAACATGGTAACCATCCTCCGGTCTCCCCCCAGGTCGCCCTGATGTGTAGGCAGCTTAGCTGTAAGTGGCAAATCCCCCTTAGCATTGTTAACTATGTTATATTCATACATCTGTAATATGTAGTATCTGTTTAGGAGACGAGAGGTATTTCCTTGTAGTCTTGATGTGAAAGGTGTTGACGGCAGTTAATATTCAAACAGTAAGTTCCCTGCTTTCATTTTTCCGTAGGATATGAAAGCAGCAGAGCAGAGTCATTTGTCACACCACCTCAGTAGTGTTTAGCTCCTTTTAAGCCGGCTGAGGTGTGGTTGTGTAGATTTATTGCTCAGTTGTTGGACTGATTCTGCACGCATTACCGCAGCTCTTGACATGTCAGATAAATCACTCTGACTTGTCATGATTTAGACTGGATTGATTTAATCATGCGGCGCTTGCTAGCTTTTATAGTCCCGTGCATTTGAAGCTCCGCTGAGACAGCGGCGCGCACACCTTCCACCTAATACTGCTGTCTGCTACATCAAACACACCTTTGATTAACTGAGAGCATACACTCATTTAGCCGGCCTCCCTGTTTCCCTCAAAGCATATAATCAGACGGTTATTGCCTCGAGGAGAGAAAAGAGGGCGCATTGTGTGCCAAGAGGCTTATCAGGCTGTGAACAAGAGAAAGCACACATTTCTACAGTGATCAATGTTGCATCATTTTGCTCGCACATGAATTAAATGAACCGTATCCTTTTCACCTTTTGTTAATCTGCGGTGTGTTTTTCCCGTTCATTTGACTTCATGGTTAAAAGGCTGAATCCTTTTTGGGTGTAAGCTAGTTTTTTGGCCGTGTGTCTGTGTGCAGTGTGTTAGGAGAGAACGGGGGAATGAACAGGCGACATGAGGTGTTAATCCCTGGCAGGTCAGCTCGCTGCTACACCGGTCCAGCTAACAGGAGCCAACCTGCCTTCTCCTCCCTCACTTTGTCACCTTCTTCTCTTTCTGCTTCACACGCTGTTGTTCACTTGGTTGCTGTGCTCTGTTTTAAAGCACAATGCTGAATGGGAATCATGTGGGAATAACTGTCAAGGCGATTTGTGGGTAAAAGCATCAACTTGAAAGCAGTGACACTGCAACATGATATTTTCTGTAGACTGGTTTGTCATCATCATTTTTCTCATATTTATAAAACTAAACACTCCTGTGCTTAGTGACATTTGAGTTTATGTTTCACTTCAAGCATTCCTGTCAATAATGGACCTTAAATGCCATTCAAGACATTCAATAACATTCTCAATTTGTGCAAGAAGCTCATGTTAACAGAGATACTGAAAGCCTCAAAGACAAAGTTAGCAGTTCACTAATTTTAGCACAGGCTGGGTTTTATTCAAGACCTCAACAGACGTTTATGAAAATGTATGCAAACTGTTTCCTGCCACTGATCTACCACCTAGATGAACAGAGTTTATAGAACGTTAATACGTGGCATGAGTCAGTCTAAATAAGTACAGCATCCCCTCCCAGTGGTTTTTCACCTCTCATGAAAGCTCTCCTTCTAGCTGTAGCTATAATTGTACATCACAGCTTCCAAAATTGCCACCAACATCACAGCACAGACTGTTTTGTACTTCTTGTGTAAAAATCCATGTTGATAGCAATCTTCTGCTATAAGGCCCTAAAAAAATATGTTTCATGGGAAAAGCATTTTCAGATCTTGTATCAGTCATATCTGTAGTGACATTAGGGTTGCCAGTTCTGCTTTACGGCCCCAAATAAGCTACTTCACAAACAAATAGGTGGAAACTGTTACTGCTTACTTTCAGCTGAATGAGGTTATTGTAATTTTCAAGTAGTATTTGATCAGATATTAATGTCTGATGTATTATAAGCTGCACTCAAAAACTGGAAAAGTAAAGTCTGCAGGGAAGCATGAACCGAGGGATCTCCAGTACTTGGATGGTTTATTGTTTTGGATCCTGCTGGGTGGTTTTCTCATGGCTGTTGGCCTGGATATTTTCTCTTGACCTGGCAACACTGCTGTAGTGTGAGTGCAGGTGGTGATAGTCCTTCCCCTTCTTCTATTGCTCTCTGCATACACTTGATTGTATTTTTTAAGCTCATAGAATGAAACTGCAGGTTTATGACCCTTTAAGTATTCTTGTGGCTGTGTAACCTGCTGCGTGTTTGCATGTAAACATGTTATGCATATGCATGTTTAATAACCTTCCCCATGTGTGCACATCACGTTAGTTAATGAATAAATGCAACACAAGTGAATGTATATCAAATACATAGGCAACAGCACACACAGCTTTTGTTTAAGTAGCGCAAAGTGTAGTGCAGTCTGTTTAAGCGTGCATGTGTGCCGCTAAGCAAAGCTTAATTTGTGCATGTTGCTACGAGCGTGTTTGTGTGATCATGAGTGCTTGTGTTGTGCACATGTGCGAGGGCTGAATTAGCTCCTGGAGTGACACCATCTGGCCAGCGGGTGCTGAGGGGAGAAGAATGGGGGGAATGCAGCGATAACAGGGCGGTGCAGCACAACAATAAACACCACCTTTAAATCTGTTTCACAGCCCCGACAAACAAGAGCGCAGAGACAAACACTCCACATTACAGGAATAACAGACACTAGAGGAGAGATAAAGGGAGACGGGAGGAGTCTGATCGGAATTCCGTCACATTTCCACACAGCGTGATTCCACACAGCATGTGACGTCTTTGTTGAAGGGATAACGTGTATTGTTTCAGCCAGGGGCTTACAGCATTGTAATCATGCATCTTTCTACGTCTTATAGGAGTTTACAAGTCACTACTCTAATATTGTCAACAAGACTATGTGATAAAAAAAAAAAGTAAAACTGAAATAATGCACTGCTTATATTGATGGTTTTAGTTTTATCTGGAAGTGCACTTAGCGCAGTGAGTCCAAAATAATAAATTATCTGCAGCAGAGTGTCTTCTGACGAAACATTTGCTAATGGCTTGGATTCTATAGAAAATGTAAAACAGGCAACCACTTGTGTGTAGTTGACATTACATCAGATAAGACTCAAGTGGTGCTTCGTTCGCATCAGCCGATGTGTCGGCTGACTCGGCCGCCACCAATTGAGCAGTTTATTTCAGCTGTCAAACTCGCTTGCTCACCCTTTACTGCTGATCACTTTGCTACTGCTACTGCTGCTGCTGCTGTTGCTGCTGCATCTCCCATCCCACTACCATCCCAGCATGCTCCTGGGGGCTCTATTTCCTAATGTTTCCCCACAGTTGGGTGTATTGATCTCGGCTAGCTTCTGTTGTGGTGTCAGGTCAAAAACTTCTGCACTTACATTTACTTTTATGGAAAAATACTACATTCCAGTTTTTGAGTTGTCTGATTGAATTAGCTCTTTGCAGCCGCTGAGTGTGAAGCAAAAGGCAAACATAAGCAATTGGCGGACAATTGCTGGCAAAGCCAAATGACATCAACAAAGAAAAAATGGTCATTATCCAGAAATGTCTGATTGTTGAGGTTTAAAGTGGAGATCAAGTGCGACCAGATAGCCCAGGTCTCCCCTCCCACAGGTTCGTCTAGAGACTATTCAGTAGATTGCCTGACAGGAAAGAGGCTTTCTACGGAGGCCAATATGTCCTGTGAACCTCCCACCCATTGTCACAGGAAGCTCCCTGCTTTCTGCCGCTCAGCCCACACATTGCAGCCCAAAATACAGCCGGGTGTCATTCCATGGGTTTCTCCTTTCCTCACACTCTCCAGAGAGAGGAAGTGTTGCCTCGGCAACAGCTATTCCCATTGGTGGAGCGGAATAACAAATAAACTCCTATAAATGTGTAATGTTGGTCTCACACTGTCAACAAATCAGCTCAACATATTTCTGTACCAACTGTCGAGTATGTTATTCATGGGTAAAACTGCTAAAGCACACCGGGGATGTTAACCGAAAGGCTCTTCAAAAACAATAAACGAAGAGCTCTTAAAGACTAACAAACAGGTTTTTCTGTCTGCATTACTAAACGCTCACAGTTTGACAGTCATTCTCTCAGTTTATTCACTACAAAGCCAAACCAAATCACAAATTACAAAAACCAGTTTCCTTCCCATCGCTGACTAACTCAGAAGATGGCAGAAGTGTTTTGACGTCAGATGAATTTCTGAGTGCGTCCTGCTGCGAGCTGAACCGGTGTGAGGAGTCGGCTTTGTTCACACAGCAGGAGGCTGACAGAGCAGAGGAATCCCAGCCAGAGATGCCTGACAGGACAGAGGAGGAGAAACCTCAGATCTGTCTGCAGCCTCATATCACTGCAGTCAGTGCAACACCTGTCTCAAAAACGTAATACCCTCTTTTCAGAATAAAATCGAGGTGTATGCTTTACATCCTTTTCTAGGCCTGATGATGGTGAATCTTCCAGAATCTATACACATCTCTGTAGACATAAGTGAAAACATGACAATTTTTTAAGACTTTACCCTTCTAACCACTCTGTCCCGTCGCAGAACTCTGTCTGCCCTCAAGGAACACAGCGACGATCTGAAAAGATGTGTGACTATGATAAATAATAGAATGAACATCACATGAACCTTTTAACTCTCGGAACTGAGCCATTATGAAACTTTTCAATATTTCAGAGTTCACTGTTGTAGGTAGCAAAGGCACTATTGTGACCCACGAAGAAACGTCAAGTGTTGAAAAATGAATGACTTGCATTTTTCATTGTCCCAACAAACGCTGTGTATTTCCAAGGCATGAGAGACTTTATGTCAAAGAATCACAGATTCTCAAAAAATACATACTTCTGCACATGATAATGTGTTGAGGAATTTCACTGATTCAGCATTACACCTCCAGAAAGTGCGAAAACAGAGCCAGAAACACAGCTTCATATGAATGCTAATGTTAGACGTGTAAATAAGCAACTGCTTTATAACAGTTTTGACACATCAACTTAAGATGTGATGCTGTTAGTGGTGTGTTCACAACTTCTGCTCTGCACAAGTGGTCAAAAAATAGGTAGGTTTAAGTTCCAAATGCAATAAATCCTACACTTTCCATTATGCAACCTAATGGCAAAGATACAATTCAGACTTTAGTTATTTTTAAGAACAGGCCTACTTCACATCAAACATTTTGACTTGTTATTGTAGGAAGGGCACAGGTGTTTTTCTTCTTTAAAACCTAAAATGATTTTTCTCCTTGAATATTGAAATCTATTTTAAAACAAACACCATCTAACACTGCACAGCAGCCAGCTGCCTTCTTAAACTGCAAAATTAAGACCGGTGACAACAAGAAAGCTGAGAATATCTGTAGTGTGTATCTCTGCTTTCCTGGGCACCATGAATAAAGGATGAAAGTGAGGATGGTAGAGGAGGTTGATGAGCAACCACTCACCAACTGTGTATGAAAGCATCACGTCAAATGCTGATGTCATAGTCATTACGTGTGTGCTCCTGATAACTTCTGCTAACTTTAGAAACTGTGCCAGTTCAGAGCCATCTCTCGGAAATCACTCAAATACCACAAAACCCTGAGAAAATAGATCAACCATTTTTTTAAACTTGAGCATTTACAAACAACACTGTCTTCATGTGTAATTTCAAAAAGAGACCAACTTGTCTGCTACACACCTGGTCAGTGGAAGACAGACATGGACTGGGTAGTACAAACTTTTATTAATGCCACATTAACTCTCTGAGCTAGAAGAAATGTTGATGCTGAGTCATTTACCCCCCTGTTGTGTCTTTAAAGGTAATTATCACGCTCCTCAGAAACTCCCTGTTAAAATAAGGCACAACCTGTCATCTGAATGGATGTTAAGTGTTTCAATATTCAGACTATTACCCAAAGAGAAATCATGGTGATTTTGTTTGACAGGGAGGAAAACGAGCTGCCACAGAGAGAATGAGGCATAGTGGTTGAGGCAACAAAAACAAGTGCTCCTGTTGGTGCTAAAAGCCACCCCAGAGGGCTCCCAAACCACTGAGTCAGCCCCAAACTGATGCCGTCACACTGTTTGCTAAATGAATGAGCCTGACATGCTGTTTGCACACACACACACACACACACACACACACACACACACACACACACACACACACACACACACACACACACACAAGGTAAGAAAACTCTTTCAGAGCGTGTGCTTCATTCAGGAACAACCACTTGCACATTTAATAACTCTTTCCAGTTATTTTACATCATGCAACTGTGCACTTTTTTTGCTTACCCACATAGACACACACACATTCCTCTACTGTATGATTTCTCTATTATCTCAGCAGTTCACTCTCTTGCTTTTCCTTTCTGTTATACTTTTCTTTGAAACACACTGTGTGTGTGTGTGTGTGTGTGTGTGTGTGTGTGTGTGTGTGTGTGTGTGCGCGCGCGTGTGTGTGTGGACTGTGCACTTGTTTCACTTCCCTTTATATCCTCCTCTCACTCAACACACCATCCACACACGCAAACACACAGTGCAGCGGCCTCATTCTTTCCCACGCAACACACAATGTGAAAAGGCACTCAAAAACACACAAAAAAATGAAGCTCTCTCTTTTCCTCATTGTCTCTCACTGTCACACACACATACTGTACGCAGAGCCAAGTACACGTCCACACATCCACTTAACACTCTGGACTCTCTCTCGCACCTCTCCTCTCCCTCCCTCAGCTGTCACCTTGGCATTTCTCCTACATCTCCTCCTCCTCCTCCTCCTCCTCCTCCTCCTCCTCCTCCTCCGCTTCCTCCACCTCCCCATGACTGCTTCAGGTGGTCAAGCTTATCACCTCAGTGTGTGTTTGTCACGTAACTGCACACAACTTGAGGAAAATATCTAAACTGTGACTTGTCTAAACAATAGTTTGACTGTCATTTAAAATGCAAGTATTATATATAAATTGGGCTTGTGGTTTCCATAGTATCGAACAACAGTTTATATCAGGAATAAGCATAAAATTAACTTGTATCTTCAAATAATCATATAAAGCTCACATTTAAGGAGATATCAGTGGTTTACTGACATTACACAATAATTTTCACACATAATCATGATATTAAAAAGTGACAACTACAAAGTTTACTAATGATAATGGACAAATAAGCTTCACCTGACAATGTAACTAAACTCTTATCCAGCTGGCAACACTGATGCTGTTAACATTCTATATGTTTTCCCACAGAATGAATCACAATGTTTATGTGTAAAAAGGCAACTGTCTGCTAACAACTCTTAACGGTTATGTATTAATTTTGTGTTTACAGCTTGTTCCTAAAGTGGCCCAAAAATATCACTATTGCTGCGGTAAGGTGGCAAGCTTAAAACATCTAAAGTGATGTGGCATTTAAGTTCAACTAAGAAATTATAGCTGCTGCGCAGCAATGGTCGGGGCCGGGCAGTTTTACAGTTTTTGAAAAAAAAAACCCAAAACAAAACAGAGTGATGGACTGAATAATTTGCAACAGGTTTAAATGTACAAAAGTTTCTTCAGTATTGGGGCTACATTTTGGTGAAAGTTGCAAATCTGTAGCACATATGGTTGATTTGTTGTGAATTTTCAAAATCTTGAACTTTAGAGGCTTGCTGTAGCGCCACCATCAGAACTATTGGCCTGTTTTTGCAGCTGAGGCAATCTGGCATGGGACTGGACCTTTGTGCAGAGTTTGGTGATTTTTCGTGCATGGGAAGTAGGATTTCCTTGGAAGAAGAAGAAGAAGAACATGCAGCAAAACAATAGTCCTGCCAGCCTAGGCTGCCCGGCCCCTAATAATAAACAGCAACTCATCAATATTGACCAGCTGCTGGTAATAAGCACACTGATGACCACTGACGAGCTAGCTGCTAACCGCCTACGAAAGGACATCATGCAATCATCTAATGTAAGGCTGTTAATGTAAAGAAAGAGTCACTACTTTGTGGGTGTTTTTAAACACCTCTTGATAAAACCATCATTAACTGATTGTAAATTAGAATTCTAGGTAGAGAGGTAATTTACCCGCAATAGACCAAATTTTAATTTTGTTATTTGGTCGACTCCTGGAAATCATTTTGATTAGTTTCAGCTGTCACTACAGCCAGCAAAATCAATGGTTGCTGAATAATTCCATCACTGGATACTTTGCCAGTTTTCAACCAGCTTTGACTCAAATGTGTGTAGTCTGTGTAAATGAACTGTGGTGGATTTCCCTCCAACTTACCAGCAGCCAGATGCTCATCTCTGATCTCATCTTCCAGCTCAAATTTGCCAGATGACGTGATTCGCATCATCTGGCAGATTCTCACTGGCTCTGGGGCTATTTTTGTATGCCTACTACCACACACACAGACAAGAGTATAGAAGCGTAAAGAAAGCCAACTCCCTCTCTAAACTCAGACCAAACTCAGGTCAAACAGCAAAACTAAGCAGTGCAGATCAAACATAAACCAAGATTTTGTTACTGCACTACCTATTTCTCCCCTTGTCCTGTGTTGTCTGCTAAAACATATTTCAGGCGGGGTACACCCTGGACAAGTCACCAGACATACCCTGCATGCCTTTGAACTATGGGAGGAAGCCGAAGCACCCACAGAAAACCCATGCTGACACGGAGACATGCAGGACTCTGACCCAGGGTCCTCTTGCTGTGAGGCAACAGTGCTAACCACCATGCCACTGTGGCGCCCTGTTCAAACTAAGCAGTGCTGATAAAATATGAACCACTGTGTTTCCTATTTATCACCCTCTGAAACATATTTCAACTTATTGTTTAACAGTAGTTCAAGATCACTGTTATAAGTCTGGCCACCTTATTGTCAAAATGTCAGTGTCAGTGTCGTTGTCAAAACAGACAAGCTCCCTGTACGTCATCAATCGGCAGGAGTGTTTTTAGGTTCAGTGCTGCGCAGTGCAAACTGGCAGTCGTAGGTATTCTACCTCTTGAGAAAAAGCAAAGGTCACAGCCCTTTTCCTCTGCTCATTAGGGGTGTAAAAAAAACAGTTTCATCACGATGCCATATTATCGATTCTTTGGACAACAATACGATATTTTCCAATATTACAAAGTCTGCCACAATACGATTTCAGTTCAGGGGTTCTGCAATTGATATTAGGCGATATTAAATGCCCATTTAACAGTCACAGAAGATACTGCCACTCCTTTCTTTTTACAATTGGCTAAGATAAAAACAACACATAATTAATAAGTTTACATTAAACTGACTCCACTAACACAAATAAAAAAGCAAAGTGGATAAGTTAACCTTCAGGGCTTTCTGACAGAGAGACCTTTCTGGAAGAAAACTTTTCATTTTAACCTAAACCATCAACTTTTTCAGAAAACTTCAGGAATAATGGCTTAAAGCCCTGAACAAAAACTTCTCCAAACAGCCATTAAATGCATCATTCAACAAAAGTATGACATTCTGCTCAGTATTAACTGTCAAGGTTCATGGACAAAACAATTGATTTTTGCTAAGCCCTCATTATTAGCTTAAGCATGTTTACTTTGCAGAACTCAGCCTAGCGCCTAACCTACGTTTTTTCCTTTACTCATAGCTTAACAAATTAGATGAAATGTTATTTTAGTTAGTCACTGTATCTCCCAACAGAACAGCACGGTTGATTTTCACTCTGCATGCACAGTTTTTTCAGCCGAACATTGTTGAAACAGAGCAGCTAATGTTGCTAAAGCAAGAAACTAACGGAGTGAGACGTTTGTCCAGGCATCATTTACGTATGACATGTGCTCTGTCTGTTGACCTATATTTTCTCCATATTTATACACCGCTGATTTATTCCCGAGTAAATAACGTTAACCGCATCGTCTTTCTCTTGGCGGCTTGCCATGTGTCTGCCGCTGTTTGACAGTGACACAGACTTTCAAAATACAAGCCTATGCCAAAGATGATGATATGGATTCATGTTTTCACTTTGCATCAATGATATTGGATCATTGATCATTAAATCGATTTTATCAGTCCAGGTCGATGGATTGTTATACCCCTAGTGGTCATGTAGCAAAAGTGTGTACGTCTTTCCTCTGCATAGACAGCCCAGTTTTATGAAAAGACCATCTTTCCAGCAGTAAAATATATCTTTGTTGTGTTACAGTCCAATTTGGCTCTTGCAATTTGGAAATTGCAAAAAAAAAAAAAAAAAAAAAAAAAAGATTTAGTACTCATCCCTTTGTTGGAGAGATGATTAGGGAGAGAAAAAAAAAGTTCAGAAAGCAATTCCGACATTATGGATTGCTTTGTCTTTTAGTTTAGATGTTCAAAAGTTTGTGGTTGGAAAATTACAAGCTAGTAATGTCTGATTCTGTTTATTTTGGCAGAAGAGCAGTGGGAGAAAATTAAAACAAATGAGAAAAAAAAAGAAAAGTTAAGAATAACTTGTCAAGAGATAAATATAGTGTGTACAGTGTAGCGTCTGTGCTGTGTGTCATGTCCTGTTGTCCTTGAACCATGTGTGTCAGTATGTACCAGTGTCACTGTGCCTCGTAACAATGTCACCAAGACAAATCCCTGTGCACTTAATATACTTAACAATTCCACTGACTCAGATGCTGATTTCAAACGGAGGCAGAGAACTGCACTTACTCTGTAAAGAATAACAGAGGACATGGGGGCAACACGGAGCATTAGACGACTAATATATTTATCCTGCCTCCACTGACCACAAACACAAACACAAACACACACACACACACACACACACACACACACTCACACACTCGAGCAGAAACACATGCATTCACCAGCCACCCTCTCATCCCTCATCTGCCCAGTGCAGATCCTTGACCAGGGCGCTTGTTTGAAAAACCAGAGGTCAAACCATAAAGCAATTACGCTGGCAACTCATCAACTAAGGGCTGACAGCAATACAATTACCTCCCGGCTGCAGCGGCCTGCAGCAGACAAGTGAGCAGGGAGAGAGGGCTGTGTTTAACTCTGGATGTAACAGTGCTTGCTGTATAATTGCACCCTGCCGAGTGCACTTTAATCCTGTGTTTAACAGGTACAGAGTAGTGCTGAGGGGAAGAGAGGGAGAGACAGACAGAGAGAGGGGTCTATTAGGTGTTACCTGAGGCCTTGGCATCAGGCCACTTCACCGGGAGGAAGATAGAGAGAGATATGAAAATGGTGTCAGGAGAAAAGAGAACACAGAGCCATCTCCCTGCAGTCAAGGCTGGCAATACAGCAGCCTGACAACTCACTCCTGAGGGATGTAAATAATTACTGGAGATGATAGAAAGAGAGAGCAAGGGAGGGTCACTGCAGTGCCGCCTGCTAGCATCTCTCTCCCTTTACACTTTTTACATGTTTCTCATAACTGAATGAATCTGAAATATTCACTAGCCTATGTAATGTGAATCGTATCATCCAAATTTTGTCCAAACAGTTTTAAAGAAAACTGCTGCAAATCCAACAAGGCTTCTGAAGTAAATAACTTTTGGTTGACACTGGTTTTATCTGGTTAATACTGATCTTGCTTCATATTACATATAAATATGGTTTTCCTGGTGTCATATCATAAAGAGGCGAGAAAAACAAAGGTGGTGCTGATTCTGCTTCAGATCCACAAGTGTCCTTTGAAGTCAAAAATAACAGACAGTAACACTACAGACTGTTTGCACTGCAAACAACCTTATTATAGTGGGATTTTCAATGACATTCTTGCATTATTTACTTTTTTCCTCCACTTTCATTTTCACCTAGTTTCCACCTGAGGCCCTACAAATAAATGCTGTGAGAGTGAGCACCAAGCAGGTGTTTGGTATAACAGAATTAGTGTGTTGCGTTCAGATTCCCAAGATAAATAAAAGGATAATTAACATTAAATAGACAGTGTCACGTGTTGTACTTTTTTCTGCTGCACAGTATTACTGTAATAGCCAGTAATCCACATGTGCAAATCCTCTATATTTGCATCTAAATACATGTATGCAAATAAAGTTAATGAAATGAGAAATAGCTTTTTGCAACACATACAGAATGAGCCCATTCACATTCTTTCTACACAAACACCCCCAGATTTGTGCCATCTGTGCACATCTTTAATAGGCTAGAGGTCCTGCATGTTCTGCTGTTATTACACACACGCTGAGCATAAATGTTGCCATTTATATATTTAATTCTCGTTCTATTACTTCTAATATGGCCTCGTGTGGTAAATCACAGTTCTGTTATGTTTAATCCCCCTCATTTGTCTAACTTTCATTTATACTCTTTCTTCCTCTATCTCAGTTATTTAAATGATTTTGCTGCTCCAATGACCCATTTTCCCAATAGGGATCATTAAAGTTTTATCTTAATCTATGTGGAAGACTTCACTGTGGAGTAGGAAGTGAAGCAGTTTCCTTAAAAGTATAAAGTTCCAACAAGAGAGAAATCTAGCAGTTACAAATCAGAAATGGTGACTTGTTCTCTTAATGTCATCTTTATTCCAGACTGGAATAGTGGTGAGCACAGACTGGATACGTCTGTCATTTCAGGCAGGAGCAGTCTTATTTATAGGGACAAAGTATAAACACTTCACGGTATAATTTTCCTGCTCTCCAGGGTGCTCCTTGTCTGAACTCAAACAGTTTAAAGAGGAATCTTGGATTCAAATGCACAACCCCATACATGTCATTGAGATATGGAGAACCCTACAGAAAGATAACACTGTAAGTAGACTGATTAATAAGAAAGCAGATGGAAGCTGACTGTGTGGCGGAGGAAGTAATGAATAAGTTAGCAGGAGCCAGCAGCAACTAGAAATCACAGGAACAAATTTAAAACTACCCAACAGGACAAATCAAAGTGAGTCTGTCTGAATCGGCTGGTGTTTGGCTCAAGTGGTACCTCTAACGTTCTGCTATTGGGAGAAACCATGTACTTGAGTCTAAACCTTGCTCCTCCACAAGCTGCCTCCCTGTAGGAAGCAGTCTGTCAGTCACCAAGTGGGGCATGTAAAAGTACAGCGTCGGTGGCCCAGTCTGAGGAGTCCGGTGGGTCTGAATGATGTCTCATCACAGCTACAGTAGTGTCAGAGCAGCGGTGCGAGGCCGAGGTGTTGGGCGGGTTACCACAGCGCCCGCTCAGGCGCTACAGTCGCTGTGCTCTCAGGTGTGGTGAGACGGGACTGAGATGGGTAACATGTCTCCAAGCCAAGACAGGAGAGGAAAGGCTGCAGTGAACACAGGTCTGTGGACTTAATTCATTTCAGGTGAAAACAGATTAAGGGGGACTAGGGCTGTACCTGACTCAGAATTATGTCAGACTAATCAGATTTGGCCATTTATTATGAATATTTGATTTTTATTTTTTATATATATATATATATATATATATATATATATATATATATATATATATATATACATAAAGTTGTCATGTAATATAGTAAACGGCGCTAATGACAGATCAGAAACGTGCAACAACATTTTTGCCAACTCTAGATATTAATCAAAAACGACTGCTTCACTTGAAACAATCTAAGTTGACTGAGGGGACTTCAACTGATGTTTTGAATCTGTTACTTTCAAGGGGCAGCCCTAAAGGGGACCTATTATGCTTTTCCTTATTTTGCGTCCCTGTGAGCAAACCTCAGGCTTCAGACTGTTCTGAATTGTCTGTTGCCAACAGATTTTCCTACTTTGGCTTGTTGGAAATTTCTCCCCTATTTCAGATCCTATTTCTGCTGAAAGATGTCCAGTTGAGTTTGAAGGCTTTTATTGGTGATTTTTTTTATTGGAGAAAAAGCTGCCACACACAGTCATTCCCCAGGTGCAAGTACACTGCTACATGTAGCTACATGCTAACACAGGGTGAAACCTGTAAGTTTGGTTGCTGATGGTGTGTATTTCTCGCCTATTTCATGTCAGATTCCTGCTGAAACATGTCCGGTTGTGTTTAGAAGCCTTTATTGGTGATTTTTCACAGCAGATGTGCCTCTATTCTCTCTTAAAGAGAGACTGGCAGCAATGACAGTGCAGAGACACCAAGATGCAAAGACCCGGAAACATTGTCTTACCAGAGCAGACTTGGCTTTTTCAGGAGGTAGGCTTAAAAAGACAAGCACTATGTGTTGCAGCACAGACAGTATGAGGAAAATATGTTACTTTAACATTAGCGCTCATAAACATGTTCTAATGAGCAGAATAGGTCCCCTGTAAAATAATGAATGTACAGGTGAGTTCTGTAAGCTGTATGGCTGACAGCAGTTTTTGTGCAAAAATAGAACATGGCTGTTGAAGTTTTGTTCCTCAGAATTCAGTTGTTATCCACCCCTGCTTTAGATGCTACACCACCTGCCAGGTATGCTGCTGCTGCTGTGTGTTTGTTTCCGTGTGTATGTGAGAAAGTGCATGCATACATGGCACATGTGTGGCTGCGTCAGGCCTGCTACAACTCAGTAGGATCAAACAGCAGCAGTGGCTGTGCGCCTCTCGTCTTCCTGCCTTCCCTGTAATGAGGAGTGATCCATTCGCCTCCCGTGGAGGAAGGACATGTTTATACAGCTCCTGCTCACAGGCAGCGAGAGGAGAAAAACAGATTACAGAGGCACTCTGGTCAAATGTCAACACAACACCGCACAAGTAGCAAAGAGACACACATCAAACGCTGCAGCAAGAGTGTGAACAGACGGCTAGCGCTTAGTGAATCAGCTAAAAACAAACAAACCTTTGAGTTTACAAATAGAGGAATTTCCTCTGTGTTGACCCTTGCTCAGCCCCGGTAGAGGATCTAGTTTTGCTGCCCTGTGGCACTTTGAAATGTGGGAGCTGAATCGAGCGCTGCAAATGGTAAAAATGAAACAGCTGCCAACTCATCAGGCAACCCTCATGAAGCCCTGCGTGACAGAGGAGCAGGTTTGTTGCAGGGGCAGCGATTCATTACAGGAGCCCCCCCTCTGTGAAAATTAAGAGTGGAATCAGAGCGGAGGGCTAACTGTGATTCATCTCGCTGCCTTTTTCTATTGCAGCTTAACTGCTAGCATGATGAAATAATCACAGTGAATAGGCACTCCTGCACAGCGGGACATCAGGGAATCTGTATGCTGGAGGCAAGGAGCAGTAATTGGCAAACACAAGCAGGAAAGGGAGATTTGGCCCACCTGCTGTATAACCCGGGTCAGAGTGAACCACATTGCATGGCCCTCAAAAAGTACATGTGAATTTAACAAGATGTGTAACTGCCAAACCAGTGAATAACCACTAACGCGAGTTGCCCTCAGTCAATGCAGGTCACAAGTGCACACATGTACTGCTGCGAAAGAAAGTTCCTGCAAATCACTGAGAGGGGAGAGCAGAGAGATGGATGAGAGTAGAGGAAAGGAAAGGAAAGGAAAGGAAAGGAAAGGAAAGGAAAGGAAAGGAAAGGTAGGAACAGCAAGTGAAGACAGAGCGGAGGTGTACTGGAGTCAGCCCAGCCAAAGGTGGAGTGTCTGGGCAGATGCCAGATCACAGACAAACTAGGCACAGTGACAGATCTATTCCCCCTGCTGCCTCCAGCCAGCTGTCACTGCAGATAAACACAATGGGCTCCTCTCTCTAACAACAGCATGCTGTAATCTAGAATTGACAGCTGATTCTGCCTCACAACTCTGAGGGAGCTGAGAGAAAGATGCTGTGAGTCAATTAACTGAAAGAAATGAATTTTCATTTGGATGGCTCTGAATGGGGAATAAGTAGACAGGAGAGAATAGGGTATGCACGGCCACGGGAGCCTTAGCTCAGGTGTAGGGCAAAGAAGATCAGCTGGGAAGAAGTGAGAATAACAGTTACTCTTACAGTGCTGTGCTAAAAAGGCAGACTTTGGTTTTAAATGCTTGAGCTGTAAAGCTTACTGGGAGCATAACCAAGTATGTGGGTATTCCCCAAATCCAAAAATACTAAGATCAAATCCCCAAACTCATCTGCAGCTCATGTATTTGTCTCAACATGTATTCTCTGATCTGGCTCTGCTCTTAGACCCAGCAGGTTCCACATGAGATGCCCTCACCCAAAAACCTTGTCCCCACTGGGGTATGACACCCATCCAGTGACACATTCCCTCCATCAATAACTGGCTGCAATGAAAACACTGCCCGCCGCAATCACTTTATATGGAGGAAAATGCGTCCTTAGCCTCCAAATCACTTGCGCTGCCAGGTTCTGCTTCAGTCTTTCCACGGGGCATTATGCACAGAGCAGTGGATCAGCGCGCTGTGTGCTAGTTGTGACTGACTGTTTACGTTTTCACAGGGAAAGTTGGCAGCCGCAGTGTGTCTGGGCCTGCCAATACAAGCCCAGGCCTTAGCTGACCCGGATTTGTGTCTCTTTACACAACAAAACTTTTTACAGCCCCTATAAAAAGTAATAGCGCACACACACACACACACACTTAAGCTCAAACACCGTCAAAGGGAGTGAAACATACATCTTCACTGTCTCTCTGGGGAACTGCTCTTAACCTCATCCATTCAGTCTCTCCCTTGGCCCGGTTAATGACATCAGGGCATAGACTTTTAAAAGGTCTATTCCTCTCATGTCCGGCGACTTAATATTCAAACTGCCTTATAAAACCACCGCTGCCAATCCTGTACCCATTTTTCAGCCGACTAGCACCTCATTTTATCCCCATTACATTCTGCTGGAGTGATGTAACCCCGCCTCCCATCCCCCCAGTCCCTCTTACAGCCAAGGAAGTCATCAATTCATGGCAATCTGCTGCTCGTATCATAAATACCTGTATAGTTGACCCCTGCCAGACCTATTGCTGGAGATTCAGCCCACAAATCAATACAACACAGCTGGATCTAGATTAGGCCAAAGCTCCCATGCATCACTAGATATACTGAAGCCAGAGAAGTGATTTTTCCATAATGTAACTGCTTTCTTTGCAGACCTGGGTCAAATCATTGGAGTGTTTGGAATACACGATAGGTGGGTTTTGTCACACAGGGAGCTACAGTAAAGGAAATGTGTCAGTGTGTATCTATCAGACATTTATTCTACTGTCCAACTGAGTTCAGATGTTGTTAAGACTCATTTCCAAATACTGTCTGAAGATGCATAACACTGTATCAGTCCTGTTGGGAAACCTCCTCTAAGATACTGAGGGGGTTCTTGCTAATCAATAAACATGAACCATAAAATGCTTTCATTAAAGCAGAATATAAAGTCAACATTTGTGTAGCATGTCCAGGCACATTTTCTGACAAACCCTGGAAAAGTAGCCATATTGTTGCCCGATTTGCTCCCCGGTCCGTAAAGATGTCCAGAGACGCTTTCAACACTTTTCATTTGTCAGCAATTCATTTCCACTGTGTGAGCAAATCACGTTATATGAGCCTTCAGGAAGTTGTAGATTTAACAGGACTTCACTTTTAGGGCTGACTGAGTCTTAAAGACACACTATAAACTCACCAGCCCCAGCAACATTAAGCCTACAACCAATCTATAATGCAGCACTCTCTTTATGGAATATACTGTAACACACTCACTCCTTTTGAAGAGAACATATGCTGTTGCAAATATGTAAATATGTAGTCCTTAGATAAAATGTGACCACCACTTTTTTTTTTCATTTATACAGACAAATACTGTATTTTGTGCAAACAGACTGATTAAAAATAATGCAAATTACATTGATATCCTTGATCTCTGACGCTCCTTAAATTTGAATAATGCAACAGGTTGCTCTAACATACAGTACATTTCCATAACTGTAGGACAGGGGCCAGCTAATATGTTCATTATGCAAATCAGTATCTTAAATACAACATCTCTCATCTTCATATATCATAAATGTTTTGTTCCCCTAATTGACAGTCATTAAATTAGTATGTAAATGCATCCATTCTGCTCCAGGTGCAGAAATTGTAGGCCAGTAAGCCTTTCACAAGAATTGCATCACTGGTTTATCATACAATATATGGATATGACCATCTGACCATTTCGAGACCTCAATGTTGCCTGTTGCGTTCAGGCATTCAGGCGTTAAGCTAAGCCGTTAAGATAAATTAAGCTGTTCTGAGTATTCTGCCAGGTGAATATGTCTGTCTGTCTGTCTGTGGACGGATTTTGTCAATGCGATAACATTGCAACTGTGCACAATACGATGTATGTGTAGTTGAGATTAAAATCAAGGCTGAGAATGTGCGAGATCCGAGAAAGGAGCTATAGAAGTAGAGGGACAGTAGAGGGTAGGAGCCACTGGCCCCCCACTTTATGTCCCTGACTCACAAAACTTTACAGGTGCGTAACTAAGATCACAATGACAGCGAAAGTTGAAAATAAGTGTGTTTGGGCAAGGGCACCAGAAGTAGGAAAGGGTTCATTGCCCTCCAACTTTACGCCCCTGGCTGACAATTGCTGTAAATTGTGGACAGCAGTATTGTGGCTGGACCATCGCAAGATGGTCTCTATTTCTATATATACTTTCTTGTATATATTAACAAGTGTTACATAATTTCATATTCCAATGTCTGAATATTCTTAAGAATTAAATGTTCTTTGCTCTTTGAAAGAGTGTACTTGTATTATTATGCTGTTATATTATCATTACATCTGTGGCATAAAATGGTCTCAAAATAAGAAAAATATCATCCATCAGGGACAATATGTCATCAAACAAAAGTAGTTAGAATGACAGCCTCTCTGCCAATAATGAGCCTGTGTGACACTTCAAAAATGAGTCATAACTATATATCATAAAGAATTCAAATGTCAATATCTTTGTCTAGTTGAAAATTTTTATTTCATGATTTATTTGGCTCTATTCAAACCCCAGTCTAATACCTCAAGCAACTGAAAAGCAAACACTGACTATATTAAGATGCTATTTGAGCTGGCACTGATCTTATGAGTTGTGGGTGTTTCACTATGTATTGAAAAATGTGTTAGAGAGGCTGTATACTAAATATATACTGTTAAAAAAAGACTGCTGAAGATGTCAGGATACACAGCCGTCTTGTAGGAAAGGCAGGATCTCAACAGTGAAAAGAGCAAACATGTAATATTGATTGCACACCGCCGACTCAAGATGTGAGAATGGCTGACCTTCCTAAAAGTTAATAGCAAAAACACAAATTCTCTCTTCACCACAACTAAATCCTGCTGATAATTTGCAGCTCATACAATACAACATGTCAACATGCTAGTTTTCCTCGGCTTGCAAAGAATAATGATAACAATAATAATAATAATCATCCTGATAGCTTATTCCCATTCGCCAACCAACCCCCCAAACAAAAACAACTTAACCTTCCTCTCCTCTTTTTATGGATCGGAAGCAGTTGACATTACTGTGACATTTACCTCAAGTCAAAACACTGCAGCTTTCTGACCGTCCTTTAAGCAAACTCTCCTCTACCCTCCAGACTCACTCCCTTTAAATGTTACCATCTCATTCTGGGGGGAGGCTATACACACAATAGCTTTTTTATCATTTCCTCTTAGTGTTCATGTGTGGACAGACTGCATCACTTAGAGCTCGGAGTCTCTGTGAGCCTTGTTATACTTGACTTTAAGAGGCATCCTGCATGACTGGATTGTATTTGGACTGAGCGAAAACCATAAAGAGCACATAAAATGCAGTTGTTGATGCACTGAAGATGTGAGCTCTAAACTGTCCTCATAAAAGGTCAGAGACACACTGAGCCACATTAAATAGTAAAGAATAAATACAGAACCAACATTCTTGTCTTGACAAATCCAGACTTTGGTTTACAATTGACTTCTTTAAAGGTGCAACATGTAATACCTGACCACATGCTCAAAAATAGTAGCTGGTAGCACTTCTCCAAGCCAATTACTAACTATCGGCCAAACTGCTGAAACTGTGAGCCGTTCAAGGTAATAGTATTATCTTACAATCTTGATGTGGCGGTTTAAGCTAGACCATACCAAAATAGCCACATCAAAACATATCTTGACGCCCATTTGGAATGTTTTTCAGCACTCTTTGTGTTGTCACTATTGCACCGTCTGTCTCTGTGTTTAGACCTCTTCGACAGTCTTTGCCTAAAAACAATGGATTTTGGGTTTAGCACCCCTGATTATCTGTCTCCGGACATGTTCACACTTTGACCAATGCCAGGATTAAGACAGGAATTTGAGATCATGTAGCTGAGTGACAAATGGTAAGCCTGCAAACTAGCTTAACCTAGCTTGGCTGTATACGAGCTTAAAGTGGCTGAAGTAACCACAGCAACAGGGTCCGACGTTAAGGTTTTTTCCTACTTGCCCTGCCGGGCAAGTTCTTCTCAAATCTACTTGCCCCATCTAAGTTCTTACTTGCCCTGCCTAAGAGGTTCTTTTTCTGGCTGTGTGGTGCATATTTTCGCTCATGACTTACGTCAGCAGAGATGCTCAGCCAATGGAGGCAGCAGCACAAAAAAAAACAGGACACTGCAACTGGCCCCTCCAAGGACAGAAACAGGAGAGGAAATACACGATTACAGGCGTGTCATTAAGTCATTTTTAGGGCAAGGCCACTTTGGCCTTTGATAAATACAAATTTATTGGGGCATCACGGCCAAAATGTGGGGCACCAAGGCCAAAACCAATGGCGTAATAACAATATGTGCTAATTACATTGAATGAAGACAAAACAATATATGTGTTGAAAAACAGTACTGTGTTTATTAAAACTGGGTGTGCATGACTGGGGATATATCTCGTTTCTTGTTGTTTTGATTCATGTCCCTCAAACCTCAGATTGTTTGACTGGCACTCACAGAGGAGGATATCGAGGACATAAAAACGTCACTCAGCTTAATGTCTGGAGAGATGACAGCTATCTCAAAACAACTAAAACAAATACTGGACTTGACCTTTTTGTCTCCTCATGTTGGACTAAGGGCAGACTGGATGCTACAACAACTCATTATCGCCTCCTGAGGTAGTAAAGTGGTATTACAGCACCAGATGGGCTGGCACTACCTGGTTAGCACGCTAATTACAGGGGCTGGCTGCATCTTAAGTTAAGATTGTCCTTAAAGTCTTAGTCAAGATTTTTTACAATAAGACTGGTTGCACAAAACACCCTTAAGTCTTCTCCTTAAAGTTTCCTAAATATGTTCACTTAAGTATTTATGGATTTTTCCTTGTCTTGGTCTTCTACCTCAGGAATCCTTAGACCACTGGACAAAAGACCTTTGCAACCAAAGTAAGGTAAAA
Source organism: Epinephelus awoara (assembly GCA_035609425.1). Lineage (NCBI taxonomy): Eukaryota > Metazoa > Chordata > Actinopteri > Perciformes > Serranidae > Epinephelus > Epinephelus awoara. The sequence goes on from CM069302.1 coordinate 33,251,674, forward strand.
AAACAAAACAAAAAAAACTTAAGATATGTCTGACTCTGTCTTGACTGAAACGTGGCCAAGTTTATGGTGATAAATTAAAAAAAACTAGCACATCCCAAAAGGAATGCTCTGCAACCAGAAGAAAGGATTCACTTTTGATTTTACACTACAGATTTTACTGAATTCATTTTTGTTGCAATTTCTTCCTACAATCGTTTTCTGGTAGTTGGGAACAAAATTTACTTTGTACTATGTGCTTTCTATAATTGTATTCCTCCAGAAGTATTTTTTAACTCATCTGACTAAATATTAAATATTAATATGTTTTCTGGCGTTCTTCTGTTCTGCCATTTTTCACTAAGTGTGATGATAACAGGCATCACAAGCATGAGTCCATGTAAACAAACAATCTCCATGGAAACTTTTAGCACTGTAAAATCTCTTTCAATGTAGTAAGCCAGTTAATGTTTTTTATTAAGCAAGGAAACATTTTAAGGGATTCTGTGCAACTCTGAAGAAGAAAACCCAAGGTGTATTGTGCAACCGGTCCCAGAAGATCTCTCTGCATCATAAAACATAGATTTCTTTGACATAACGTCAAAACCGTTGTTTCTTGAAATTCTGTTGATAATATTAGTTCATTTTTTGAATGTTTTAAACTAAAGTTTTGGCCATATCCTACACATTAAACCTTCATTTTTGTTTCTCTTTTTTCAAACTCCAGTAAATCAGCTACCCTCATGCATTAAGGAGGGAGCAACAATACTATTTTTCTTTACTCTGGTGCAGCAACCAGCCTTTTTGTTTGTCTTCCCATTTATTTCTAGAATTATTTTCATTTTTATTGGGAACTAGTAAAAACATTCCATTCCATACACTTACAATAAACATTTAAATGGTGTCATTACATTATTTTCTATTATAAAGTCTGTGCAAAGGTGCCCTGAAAGCACAGAAACCAGGAGCTCTGAATGATTTCTATGTCAATTCAAGAGAGAAAATAAGTGTACCAGGATGAAAGTTATTATTGCAATAAGACTTGGATTGCAGGTTCTACAGAGTCAAATCTGATTTCTTTAAATATCGCTGAGATGCATGTTTATAAGAACCCACTGTGACACAGGTGCCACACATCCTTTAAATGTTCTGGAAAATTCCATGATCAGCTTTCTCCTTGACTTAAACTCATGAAGTCCCAGAGTGACACATACTTAACATCCTGGTGGATCATGTGACAGGTCATGTGATTTGGTCTTCCCACAACAACATTTCCAAGATGTCTGTGTGCCAGGTTACCACTAGGGGCAGAGCTAGCTTAATTTAAAAAGCTTGTTTTTGGTTGCCAAAGGTAAGATTCAAACCATTTAAGAATTGTAATGCTTACATAACAAGTCCTTTATTACATTTAACCTGTTGTGAGCACATTTCATGAACAAATTGATATAAAACAGGTCAGGTAAATATCGTTGTGACATATATGTCACATCGGACCTTTAACCTTAAAATTGTCATGGAAAACCTATTGTGACATATATGTCACAATAAGAATTTTTTTTTATGATATGCTCAATTAACTTAACTTTTTCAATAATATTTAGTTAATACATTTTATATTGTTCAATTCAAAGCATATTGAAACAAATGTAAACAAAAAATCACATTATATGAATCCAATTCTTAACAAAATATATAAGGAAACCATTTTTACCCATCAGTGAACAAAAAAACCCCCTATATCACTTTGTTCTACCCTATATCATTTGAAAATTTAATGAAAATAAATAAATAATAAAAATTGAAAAGAATAATTGAAAATTGTAATTTAATTTTATCTGCAGTATGGATAAGAAGCAATGCAGTGTTCAGGATGCACTGACAGTCATCCAGGGAGACGACAGTGACTTTGAGGGATGTGAAAGTAGCTCAGATGATGACCTTTAAGACCCTGATTACACTCCTAGCAACAAAGAAATGGAGAATGACAAGTCAATTGAGTCTAGTGATTCAGACTGCAGTGAATCAGGTGATTTAGATGAAGTACCTAAACCAAAGATGAACCCTGGACAGCAAAATACAACTACCCAGTAGTAGTTTTTATTTTTATTCAATTTGCAAATTTTTGCAAATGTATTCATAAAAAAAACAAATATGAAAAGAAAATGTTGTTGTTAAACCTAAGAGGTAAACTTAGAATCTTTGTTACCAAACAGAAAAACATGACCAGAAAAAGACTGTAGCTCAGTTTTTTTTTACAGCTACAATGGCTTGTTGAGAAGACCTCCAATATGATGAGGCAGTCTTTTTTGTAATTCAATTTGCAAATTTTTGTATTGTGAAATAAATCAAAATTTTGTTGTTAAAGATTTTGTTGTTAAACCTAAGAGGTAAAGTTATGATATTGTGGAAACGCAAATGAAAAGACAAAGCTTTGTTATCAAACCGAAAAAGACTAAGGCTGCTTTATTTTCAAAAGAGGAATGAATTCACCATTAACACCCATTGACAGATCTTTGATACTAATGTGTGTTATTTTGAGAAAAATGTCAGAAATGTGTTCTATATGGTCTATTTAGTCTATTTTATGTCCCCCATAATTTTCCTTGATGGATAAATTATCCAGGTTCTTAACGCCCAATGTGACATATATGTAACATTACAGATCTCTGACAGTGAGGGGTGGTATTTTGAAAAAAATGTCAGAAATATGTTCTATGTGGTCTATTTAGTCTGTTTTATGCCCCCCATAATTTTCCTTTAAGGAGAAATTGGTCCGGGTTCTTATGGGTTAACATGTAAATGTAATCTATCTGAGGCATAACACAATCAGCAGTGAAGATGAAGAAGATCATTGGCAGGTGGGCTGATGGAGCGGGCGCATGCTTTGGCTGGCTGCTCCGCACATAATGAGGTCTGATCCAGGAAGAGAATCAATGTTGATGTGACAGCAGGGGTTAAAGGTCACAACAACCCCGACTTCGTCACAACATGTGTGTATGTATATGTGTGTGCCCGTGTTTGTGTTTGAGCATACAGCAGCGTGTGTGCATCTACTGGTATGCTACTATTCTTGTCATTTGTCAACCGGTCAAAAAGGTAATTACTGTTTCGAAACATTGACTCATTACAATATGGAGACAAATGGCTTGTCTGTTCTGCCTGAATCATTGACAGCATAATAACAGACCATCTGCCCCCCCGAAGCACTAAGTGGTATACATTCATCATATAGTAGAGTGAGTGTATGTAATTACGTGACACCAGCTCCATGTTATTTTACTAACAAATGAAATAGATGGTGATGTTTCTATTAGTGGAAGTAACCAACGTGGGTGAGTGGGCAGGATGACCTTTGAGACAGATTGACAAGGAGCCAAACAGGACTCAACGGACCCTCCCTCCATATTATCTATATCTCAGCATGTCAGGATAGTCTGCTATTATGGATGACTCAAACTGCAATTAAAACTATGCCCAAATTAGGATTATAGTAAAAATAAACGTTTAACAAAACTGTACAAGACATAATGAAGACAAGAAGATGTATGTGAGTAGACTTGCTCTCTGGCTGTAACCATAGTCACTGCTGTTACCACAACTGGTGTGGTTTTCTGGCTCTATCCTGATAGACCCATCCTCCTGCCATCACTTCTCATGAATGTGCCGCTTGTCTGAAACACCACGGTCATTTTTGCCAGAGCAGCATGACGGGTGAGTAAAAATGACTGGTAATCTGAAGAGGTGAGGATGCCATTTGGAATTCAACAACATGATGTATAAAAATCCATGTGTGGAGCTCGCCATTCCTGGGCTCCAAGAAAAATATGGCAGGAATGCAGGCACACAGTGCTGTTGTGTGGGAGTGTGGTATGCACGTGTGTGTGTGTGTGTGTGTGTATGTGTGTGTGTGTGTGTGTGTGCGTGTGTGTTGCATAAACTTCATGAGCGTTATATGCATATGTCAGCTTTCTGCTCTGCCTTCATCTCCATCTTGCCTGCCAATCTGTCAATCAGTGCATGTGTAGAAAGAGCCCAACACTTCTCTGTGTGGGTTGCAGGCATCTGTCTGTCAATAGCTGTTGCTTTCTCTCTGTATTTTTATGTTTGTCTGTCTGCCAAGCTGCCAGTCACAAGTGTTTGCAGAACGAGAGAAGCCATCTTTCTCAGCTGAAGGGCTCCCCACAGAGAGAACCGAGAAGCCCATCTATCTCAGTGGGTATTTGTGATTGCCAGTGGAGTGATAAGATGCCCCCGGGGCAGTGCTCTGTGCTCCGGCAGGCAGGGATCTTACACTGCACTGATGAGCGCTGTCTAGAAGCTTTATCTGGGACAAAAGCGGCCTTGTTAAAGCTCAACACCAGCGCTTAAACTAGCCGTGAAGAAACAGAGAGAGAGGAACTGTGGGGGAGAGGGAGGGGGAAACGTCTCCAGCTGAATATAATTACCTAGTTCAAACGACGCTGAATATGGTAAGTACTACTTATCTCTTCTGCGACCTTCCCGGCCCGCACATTCCACTGTCATGGAAACTTAATAGAGAGAAAGCTGGGTAATCACGCTGTTCAATGCGCCAGTATACTTCATCTGTAATGTACAGTATGTGCTGGATGAAGTGCAGCCACAGTCAAAATAGTGGTATAATATTGTCAGCTTAATGTTAGCTCACTGAGCTGAGTGCTGCACAAATACATTTGTGGTACTGAAAGGTGCCTCGGAGGAAAAATGTTAACTGCTTGCATGTAGTAAAGAAACAGTCTGAGCCCAAATAAAATCTGCCACATTATCTAAGTCATCTTCACAACAGTCTCAACAGAGAAGCATGTATTTGTGAATTTAACACACAGTGGGTCGGCAGATGTACGTGTCAGCATTCATCAAAGCACCTTAGATAAGAGGAAGTATTTAGCTTTCTACATTGTCTCAGCCTTGACAGTGGAGTTGAGTCTATTATTGTTGTCAAAAGTGCTCACTTGGTATTCTACGCAGAGGAGAGAGATTCACATATTTATTTGGCACTAATCATGTCAAAGACTAATTCACTGAAATGGCGTGACATTTCTGAGAACTAAAACAACCTGAATACAAGCCAAGGCACTCACATACTTATCTATCTACCAGAGGTGTGGACTCGAATCACATGACTTGGACTCAGGTCAGACTTGAGTCACCATTTGATGACTTTAGACTCCACTTGACAAAATCCAAAATAGGCTTGCAGCTGGACATGTACTTTAACACCAAGCAGAGTCAGTGTCTGTGATTCGTTACAGTCACTTCGATATTAAGAATAGAGAATTATGAAGAGTATGAAATACAAGTATGTAATCACAAGTAATTAAGGTAATACAATAAATAGGCGGCGCCTATCCCAGCTGACATTGAGCGAGAGGCAGGGTACATCCTGGACAGGTCACCAGACTATTGCAGGGCTAACATATGGAGACAGACAACCATTCACACTCACATTCACACCTACGGACAATTTAAAGTCACCAATTAACCTTAATTGCATGTCTCTGGACTATGGGAGGAAGCCGGAGTGCCCACGCTGCCACGGGGAGAACATGCAAACTGGCATGACATTATATTTGGTGAAGAGTGCATTATGACTTGTTTAGGAGCCAATTGGGACTGTCAGTCTTGACTTGGGCCTTGAGTGCAAAGACTTGAGACTAACTTGTGACAATGACTTGGTCACACCACTGCTCTGTACCCTAAAGCAAGTCCTACATTGAAAATATTACCCTTTCTGTAATATGATCTCATTTAAAAATAACAGCAATAAAATAGCACAAATACTTGAAAGACTGCATGTTATAACATGCAAGGCCATGAAATGAGGGGATTTACACAACCACTCGGCAGTAATATAATATCTGCAGACTTATCCGCCATGACTGGTATGAAAGATTTTTGCTCCCCTGGGTTTAGGGTGGATAAAAACTACTCTTGTTGTGTTTACATTTATGTCTTTCAAGCTTGGAAGTACAAGCCTTCATCTTGACAACTCAAGCGTCACAAATGTTTTCTACTCATCAAAAGGCAGCACCGGCTTGGTAAAGCAGAGTGCTGCGGTGTAGTGGAGAGACACCGCAGAACATGATGAAGTAAATGTTAGACCTCTGAATCCTCACTTGGGTTTAGAAAACATATGCTGCACGAGCTGTTCAGAGTAATTTTTTACAGGCTTTTTAGTGCACTGATTTGGTCATTTTTCATCCTTTTTGAAACTGAACAACCACAACCTGACAACTTCCTCTGTTTGTGAAAACAGGAACGGCTTAGTTGCGGTTTGTTACACTTCATCTGTATTTAAAATGACATGAGTTTCAGCACTAGGGATCCACTGATTTATTGGCTGAACATCAGTATTGGCCAATATTTGCTTTGTTGACTGCCATGGACGTATCCTAACATCAACCGATTGGCCTATGTTTTCTGTTGACACACATCAATTTTGTGCCGACTTAAAAGCAGGGCTCAAGACCAACGGCTTCAAACTTAATGAGTGGTGCAAGAAGAATACGGCAAATAGGCTCTGTGATCTCATTGCTGAGTGAAATGGTGGCGAGTAGCAGCCGGTGTCCTGTTGTCCCAGGAACAATAGAAAATTTGTTTGGGATCAACAAAGATCTTGTGTGTGATGCCTTCACGACAGAACACAATGAACTCACTATCATTGCGTCAGAGGACGCACCTTATGGTTTCCTTAATAATGCTTAATAGTGAACAACAAATCTGTGTTAAAATCAGCAGGTTAGCGTTATTTAGCATTAGCACTAAGCGGTTCAGTATCTAGCTCAAGGATACTTTGACATGCAGCCTGTAGGAGCTGGGGATTGAACCGCTGATCTTTCTATTGGTGGACGACCTGCTCTGCCTCTGAGCCACAGCCTCCCCATGTGTTTAATTGTTTTTGGAAAGAACGTAAATAAATACAGCTGTTTGAAGGAGAATTATCTTGATGTTTTCAAAGAAATACTAAATAGATATTAGAGAGGAAATTATGGTATATTATATATAGTGCTCATTCAAAGGTAGTATAATGAAGGGCTTAATTACCTTAACACAGTTCGGTTATGTTTTTATACTATAGAATTATTTGTTTCCCTGGCACAAACAAGAGAATACATAATAACAAAATGACAATGTAAAACACTGACATTGGCCCAGAATTTCAAAACTGGTGCATCCCTAGTCGCAAGATATTTATTTATTTATGGCTAACTGTCTTCATAATGTGTCTATTCATTGTCATTTTAGTGATATCTTTGATGCTGAGCACGTTGATCACCCATTGACACCTGATCCCATGGATTATCTCTGAGATCACCTGATATTTCAACAGGCTACTCGGACATGTTTTTCTCTACTACTCTCTCTGAGCCAAGCTCTCCTCCTATGTAATATAGGCAACAAAAAAAGAAGAAGAAGAATACAAGCAACTCAGACATCATGAAACAAATCCTTAATGTGCTCCGGGAGATTTTTCCAACGAAAGACCAAACAAATGCCTGCTGCTTAGAACTGCGAATGTAGAAGCTCTCCTGAACGTGCTATTCTTACAGAGTAGGGAAAAAAATGTGTTCATATGGAAATGCAGCAGATACTTTTAATTCATGTTTAAGTGTTATGTAAAAAAGCATAACCTTAAAATAGGAAATGAGATGCTTTTTATAGACCATTTTCGATAGGCATATTCAACAAAAAGCAAGACTGACAGAAAATTTTTCATGCTTTAAATGAGAAATGCGTCTTTGCACTGATGGGCTGATAAAAAAATCACTTCAACTGAAACATCTACAGCATGGCAGACTGACAGCAACATATGTCTTATACAGTATATCACATGAACTGAGCAGCTTGAATGCTGGATCACAGTGTTTTCAAGACATTATCAGTGTCTGATGACTTACAGTTACTGGAGTCTGTTATAGCACAGTGTATATCTGCCAGTGTGTTCAGGGGCAGCTGGCAGGTTAATGAGCTCAGTAATAGGCCTGCAGACTGCCGTTCACCCCTTATTAATCGGAGACTCGGCTGTTTGTCCACACAGCTCAGTGGGCCCCTAAACAGCCAATCACAGGTAGTCTAAATACTGACATGCAGCCAACAAAAGCTTCTCCAAACAACATGCTGACAGTGGAGGATCAGGGCTTAGAGCATATACTACTGTATGCTGCTGTGTAACAGTGAGCACAGAAATATGATTGTTCATTAAGTGTATTAATTGTGCAGGCACATTTGAATACTCCCACATACTGCAAGGAAACAGTGAAAATGAGAAAACTGTAGCCATGCCATTGACCACATTATCCAATTTCCAAGTGGAGATCGATAAATTTCATCTTAACACAAAACCTATACAAATCCACAAGTAACCATTCATCTGAGCCTAATTGGCCCCAAATGGCTGCAGAACATGAGCACATTCCCCTCACAATGCCAGCAAAGAAAGCACACAATGCCCAACACTGAAAGTGAGCTTGACAACAACAGTGGCGCTATCATCGAGACAAGCAGTACTGCATCGGCGCTGCGGTCGGCTCATTCATAGCAGACTATCATCAGTTTTTACCGCTGATTACATCATTGAAGTTGGAGAGATTACACCGTTGTTTATGCTCCCATCGCGGCACTACAAATGAGAGGCTTGCAAGCTTCCAGCTGTGTACCTAATAATGCAGTCTGTTTAGGATTCTCATCTCCTCCATCAGCCAGCCTCTTACATGTTTCAACAGTTAACAGCACACGGCTGGCAGTTTACATCAGGCACATAATAGGGGAAGTGGAGCCAATATGTTAACTGATGGGTTCAGACATTGGCAGGGTGTGAAAAGCTTGGCACCGCAGACAAGCCTTAAGAGTTTTCTCTTTCCAGGTTGAGGTGCATTCTGGGTCTTTTCTTTGTGTTGATATCAAGCAGAGTGGATTGCCATGACAGCAGATCATACAGACAGAGTGGAAGCAGTATAATCGGAGCAAAGGCTGTGTAACTAAAAAGATTGTCTACAGGAAACACAATAGGCCCCCAGTACCCGAGAGTACATTAGCTGAAAATAGGCCACAGGCATTTTAGTCCATAAAAGAAGTCGAGAAATGAAAATCCTCCTGCAGCAAGGCAATAACACAGCTTTTAATGACAACAAAAGGAATCAACAAAGCACACAGCTCTCTTTCTGAGTGTGCTCTAATCAGCGTCGCGTCGACATTGTTTGGATCACACGAGAACATTGAGATGCTTTATTTGACACAACTTAAAAAGCACTGTATTTTGGCTTTAATATAATTTAATTACAGTGCTGCCAGCACAGAGCTGGCATAACAGCTCTCTGTCTTGGCAAAAAACAGAAAGCAGCCTAATGTGATTAATTTGTGCTTTTTGTATCTCTATATGGGGACTGTCATTCAGCAATCATGATGGGAAATTGAGTAAATGGTAGAGTGGCATCTCTCAAAGAGCTTTGTTCCTGATCTAGTTTACATAGCTTCAGAGATGCCATAGAGTGCTGCAGGGATGATGTTTATTTGTAGGCCAGTTAAAATTGCCAGGGTTCCTTGATAATACCACTGCCATGTTTTTTGAAGTATAAATGAAATCCCCAGAGGTAAATACATATCACTAGGCTACAAACAAGCTACACTACAGCTGCATGAGTTTTAAATTGCCACCAGAACTTTCCAGCCGTATTTGTCGCAGGTAGGCATGATCACACTCTGAAGTCTCATATAGTGACTTGTTAGCAATTGTCTTTTTGAAGACATGTAAAGACTTGACAAAATTTACTTAAGACAAGGGAACCGGGAGTACTAAAATGCTAACTCATTTCCAGTTTCTAGGACTCACTCCAGCACTACTTTATCAGGGACTGGATTACACTATTGAAAAACTGGCCATCACTCTATTGATACATAACTTATTTTTTGATGTCCATCTCTATTAAACTTTGTTAAATTCAATCAGAAATCAGAAATAAACAAATATAACTAAAGTTAACAATCATGTAAACAGAAATCCAAATAGGTAACTTGTCTGGTGCAAATTTGCCAAAATAAACAAATATGAGCTGAAACTAAAATTACCACCTCGTGGTTGTATGCCTCTGCAAATCGGTCAAGTTGGAGATACACTTTTCCATGTCTGTCCATACTCCTGAAGCTATGACTATTGCCAATGCTTTAAATATAAATGTTAATGCAAAAAAGCTACATATTCTAAAACATAGATGATTAAGACATCTCTTCCCGGCAGCACAGAAGATTGATACAATCACCACAGTTTCAAGATCTTTGTTAACAATTTACTAATGTCACCAATATAATGTCTGTGCCAAATTTGAAGAAATTCCCTCAAGGTGTTCTGGACATATTGCATTCACAAGAATGAGATGGACATGAGGTCACAGAGAACTTTGAACCTTTGACCACCAAAATCGAATCAGTTCATCCTTTAGTACAAGTGCCAACTTCGAAGAGCAACCTTTAGATATCACATTCACAAAAATTAGACAAAGTCACAGTGACCTTTATCTTTAACCTATGACCACCAAAATTTAATCAGTTCTTCAGTGACAGCAGAAGACCTTTGTGCCAAATTTGAAGAAATTCCCTCAGGGTGTTCTTCAGATACTGTGGTCACAAGAACAGGACAGATGGACAGAAAACCTGAAAACACTGTGCCTCCGGCCATTACTGTCTGTATTACCCAAAGCAATATGGAGAAAACAAAAATTAGAACACGATTTTGCCAAACAGAAGTATAAAAACAATAATAGCAAGAGTGAATGCTGGAACTCTCCTCTATACATTTATATTGGTACTGTGCTGAGAACTTGTAAACATACAGACGAAAAACTCAAACACTCTGAAATACATATGACTATTTTAAAACTGTTATATATTTATGCCCTTCTTTGCAAACCAATGTGTATTTCTAAGAAAAACATGCACATTTATATATACCTAAAGCAAAAAAGGAGAGGGCTAACTCCGCTGATAAAGCTCAGAGAAACTGAAGTGTTGCTGGTGTCAAATCGAGGATCTACGCAGCCCACTCACGGCAAGGCAAGAGTCTAACAAATCGCCCCACATCCTAAATATGTTGCGGATGTCTTCATACAAATCCTCCCTTTGAAGATTTGCTGTAGCTCGGCTGGTGAGCATGCCCTCGTCTCCGGCAGCCTGGTGTTTCCGGCTTTCCGTGCCTGCCCGAGCTCGGCGGACTGAGCAGAGGCACGCGACAGCTTTAAAAGTTATCTAGATCCCTGTCAGGCCTGTCGCTACACCTCTCTGTGGCCAAGCTGCTGTTCTTCCTGCTGGTGCCTGCCTCTCCCCTAACAACACTACAATTTCACGCTGTTGTATGCTGTTGCACAGGGCAGCTTCAGCTTGTTTGACCTCTTTGTGAGAAGTGCTTCATATGAAATTAATATGAGACCGGTTTTGTGTGTACAAAAATTGCACATAAAATGATTGCAATGAGAGAAACTTTACTCATCGAACAAAATGGAGATCAATACCTGAAAAAATACCTTACCATTATAAACATTATACACCATTATAAAGACTTTAAGTACTAGTTTGCTATTTTGGTATCTTGCTGAGCATTAGATTAGAAAATTTATACCACTGTCATATCTAGCCAGTATTTATTTAGCTTAGCTGGTGCCAGGAGACTTCTGGCCTAGCTTAGCATAAAGAATGGAAACAGGAGGAAATAGCTAACCTGGCTCTGCCCAAAGGTAACTCTACCTACTAACACCTTTAAAACTCACTAATTAACCTGTTAAATTACTTGAACAATTTGGTTTTGAACAGACAGAGCCACGCTAGCCATTTCCCAGTGTTTCCAGTCTTTATGCTAAGCCAAGCAAAGTTAATCTAACACTCTCTAAGCTCCAGCTTCACATAAACAGATATCAGTGTGGTATCCATCTACTCATTTTAGTGTTGGCAAGAAAAAAAAAAGACTGTATTTCCCAAAATGTTGAGCTATTCTTTTTAATATTCACTGTGTGCTGACACACAATCCGCTATTACTATTACTATAACATCATATCAAAACTAAATGACTTAATACTTCCTTGTTCTCCTTTAGGCCCATCCTGACTTCATGATAAGCTGTTTAAAGACTGCGATGGAGAGGAACACTATAAACTGGATTAGTGCAAGTCAGAGCAATATGCTCTAATCTTTCAACAATTACTTTTTTTTTTTTTACATTTAACATTCAATTGTAAATACAACTCTGCTGCGAAATCATAGCTGGAAGGCAGAGTGATTCATGAAGCCGTGAAGAACAGATCAACTGCCCTACAAAACAGCTGCGGCTCACTTGACATGTAGTCTGCCTTCTGTCGGCTGAGCTTCCTGAACAGACCTTTCAATTCCCCTTTCCCTCAGCAAGCTGGGTAATGAAAGGCCGTGGCAGGCTAGAGGTAGTTGTGGGATTCATACATTCCTGTTCCTCTCTTCCCACACACTGAAAGCATGGCGAGCTTTATCCTGACAAAAAAGAAAAAAGAAAAAAAAGAAAAAGCTCCACGCTCTCAGCAGCCACATTCATCAACAGGAATGTTTGGTTTCAAAGTGAAAGGCCTGGTGCTACAACAAAAAGCGAAGCTGTTTCCCTTGTGGTGAGAAAATGAATTTGTTTACATGCAGTGCCGTTGATACACAGTAAGCTGCCGCTAGGTTCATAACCCACTGACTCACAGATGATGGGCTTAACAGGGGATGGCAGACAGGATTCTCTGTTTGAGACATGTTTGATGTATTTCACTGAATTATCAAAGCCAGTCTGAATTACCCGAAACAGAACAGAGTCTAGGCACAAAGACAGAGAGCATCACAGATCAATCATTTCTTAGATATCAAAGAAAACATATCATGTTTACCCCATATATCCCCATGCTGTTTGGGGATTTTTAATATGAAATCACTTTCCTGCAAGCCTGAGCACTTGACACGCTATATATGTAGATGTGATTATGGGAAACTATGCTGTACACTCATGCTGCAACTAGAAAATTTATAGAGCAACCTACATGTTCTCTGTGGCCATATTACTGTTTGATGTGGGTCATGAGGCTTTCATGAGGCTCCTGCAACACTGAGAGCTGACAAGCTTTCTCTAGAACAGGAGAAAGCCAGGAAAATGGGCTGCATCACCTTTGAAGGTTTGAGATGCAAACTCAACCCAACAAGCTGATGTAACAGCTGTGCAGGATACAGAGGGTAGAGACTGACAAAAAAAAAAAAAGGTTCAAAGAAAACTGCCTTAAATCACACGTTCTCCTCTGATTAACAATAAAAGGGTGTCAAAAGATTTGAATTGGAGCATGTGAGGGTAATGATATCTTGTCCAATTTTAATAATGAAAGTAAAAATGAAGAAAGCGGAAATGATGTGCCAGCGGTTATCTTTTAAGAATATCACTATGGAGTGTATGTCTTTCCCAGCGCCTGCAGCTCTTGGTGTTCTCAGCGCGGTGTGGAGCCTCAGCTGTAAGATGTTTCAACAAGCACTGCCTGCCTCCCTCAAAGAGGCCTCAATCAGGGGGCAACAATGGCAGCGGAAAGTCATCCCCACTCCTACAATACTCCTCTTTCAAAGGAGGCTGCCATTAATTGGCACACAGCACATTCCACCCAAGCAATTACACCCTTGTCTCTTCTCTCCTGCACCGCCTGGTTCAAAGAGCCGGGAAGCGGAAGTCCTTCTGGTGCTAAAAGCAGAGCAATATCCTGACAATGTCTGGCCTCGACTGGCAAAAGCCTGCAATATTTATCACAGGAGGGAGGGGGAGTCGTTCAATGCCAGCGAGACAGTAACTTCCCAGTATGAGAATGTACTTAGGGGGGGGGCAGGGTGGTGGGGGTGGGCGAGGATAACACGAGGCTGCGGTCTGGAGAAATCAATCCCAGCTGCTAAAGCCACTCCTTGAGGGTCAACATCTGGGCTACTTGGATGGAGCAAAGCAAGAAACAAAACGAAAAGGCTGTCAAAGAGGAAAAAAGAGCAAAAACGGTAATATGCACAGCAATGATATAACACTGCAAGGTTGAAAACTGTCCGTTTCTCACCAATGCGTATACGTTTTCACCCTCTCACATTCAGCCTGCCCTGCTGCTTGCCTGGAGGGCATCTGCCTTTCCCTCCCACTGAAATTCCCCAGCAAACTAAATAAAAAGAAATACCAGAGAATTTGTTCACAGTGGTTGTCTTTGGCCTCGGGCTACAAAATCCTCTGCAGCTATGGGTCAGCGTGGGGTCAACGCTACTGAATGACAGACAGCTGACATGATCACCGGGAGCAGAAATGTCTCTTTATCCAGAAAGCACTTTTCAGTATTGACTGTGGACTTGAGCTAAATAGGCTAAATAGCATTAAATCATTTGTCCTTTCCAAACAAAGGTTAACCTGTTATTTTCATTACTTTTATCTGACTCTTGCGGACACTTGGATCTCAATACTTTTTAAGTCCCAAAATATGTCCATAGTAGGGTTGGATACCATTTGCATTTGATCCAATACCAGTACCGATTCGGGTACTGGTACCCAACAGTCCTTTTTTTGGGTACTTTACTTTCTCTGCTTCCCTGGTTTGGAGTGCTTCCACCTTTTGCCTACGATGCCAGCCTCAGAGCTCTGTAGCTGACTTCCAGGCTCCAGTGTCCTTCGCTGCATTACCCCCTCTTGTCTTAACCTGACATTCTCACCCAGATGTGCTTTTAGGTACCAACATTAGGCATCAATAGATTTAACGTGAACCGCTAGTTGGTAGTACCAACATAATTCGGTCAGTACCCTTAAAAGTACGAAGTTCCTTACCCAACCCTATTCTATAGCTTTGAGGATCAAAAACTGTCAAGTACAAATATCCTGAACCAAAACTGCATAATCAGTATTATTATGTGTAATGTTAAAAGGGTCACTCAGAGTCACAAATCCCGAGAAAATTAGAACCCAGCTCTACAGTTCCCCTCACCCATTTTTGCATCTTTCAGCTCATTGTTTTGCTTTATGCCCCACACCTTACTGTTATGGTTTACTCTCATCGCTCTTATGAGCATTGTTTCCAGTTCAAATAAACCCACTGAGCATGACCTGTCCAGCACCAAACAACAAAGTTAGCAGCCAGTTAATGAATACAGCATTTAGCTGCACAGGGGCCACCTATTGCTGTCAGGAGTTGGGAGAGACCAAAAAGAGCTACAAAGAAAATGAACATTGCAATTTTGTTCGTCAGGTAGCCAGAAACATAACTCCAAATAAAAACTAATATTGCTCTGTATCTGTTGGATGTGTAAGCAATTCTAAACAAGCAAATTTGTTATATCAACTGAAAAGGTGACAATATGTCAGTATTGTTTTTACAGTTTCACTCAATCCATTTACAACTTGAAGTTCTTTGATGGCTGCCTGTCTGAGGACATTAAAACAGATGTGTATGGGAGTTTTGTTTTGTTAAATGACCAGAGACAAGGTATCCATGCAGAAATTTGTATTTGTATTTACTCACATACTGTATGATACCCAGCCCCAACAGACACAGAAACACCCTGTTTATAGTTATTACTCCGCAGTTTAGCCAAAAGTTTTGGGATGCAGGCTTCTCTCTGCTGCTGTAAAATACCAGACATCTTCTTATGTTTCCTGCCTTTGTTACAGACAGGACAAAGAGGTGATCATGGAAAAATGTGCTTGGGGTTTTTCAGCCCACTGTAAACTCTGTTCCGTTTCCTCTGCCATTCAAATCTCTAAGCCTTACCACATGTACTCTCGTACCATACAAACCACTAAAGGCTTTTCTCATACTTGTCCAGCCGCAGCTAATTCAATCTGGTCCTAATCTGTGCAGGGTGCAGCTCCTATGCCCTAGCAGCTTGCCATGTACCATTAAATAGAGGAACAAGCATCTTGTTGATCTGCCTAATGTCAGCGTCCAGTGGTTCATTGCTAATTCCTATCATTAGTGCATATTGATGGCGTGCAGCTCAGGGAGTGCTCCGTCCAAAACCAGCAGCCAGGGACCAGAGCAGAGGAAATGAGGAGGGATTGATGGTCACTTCCTGCATCGCTCACGCTGCTCCCAAGGCAGCTGACAGCAGCTTCCTGTGGCTTTCTATCAGCTGCTGAGAGAGAGGGACAAACAGACAGAGACCAAGACTGAGGGAGAGAGAGAGATGGCTATCGCTAGGTTGCTCCCAGTGTTCAGCAGTCTTGGTAGCAGCCAAAATCCACCTCAGGTTCAGCCAGCGAGGGCAGAGGAAATTCATCAGCTGTGTTTAGTGTGAACACATTTGCAGTGATAAAGGCAAACAAAATTAAAGCTGTCTTTTCAGATTTAAAGAATGAGTGAATACTCTGATATCCTGTTCCATCTTGGATTACCTTTTACTACCACATGCAAATCTCTTATCTAACCATTTAGTTCTCATCAGTCTTTTTTTTTTTTTTTTTTATCAACCCAGTCGCCAGAAAAATGTTGGCAACGGACATTTCAGCAGACCACAGGTACAGCACATTTGCACAACATGCAGCCGAAGCACTGAAACTAAATGTTTCAACAAAGCTGTGGCTGATGTGTGGTTTGGTTTAGACACAAAAACAACTGATTATGTTTAGGAAAAGATCATGTTTTGGCTAAAAATACCCAGTTTTGGGGCACTATCCTGGCAGGAAATGCAGCAATGTTTCTTCTTCTTGCGACTGGGATGTTTTTATTCATTTTCTTTGTTTATTCTCCGGGTAATTTACCAACACACAAAATGTAACTTTTGAGTGTTGTCTGCTTAATTTGCTCTCTGCAGCTGGTGTCAGTTTTGGGCCAAAAATTGTTTGTTAGTGAAAGAAAACCAACTCTGTCACACCACGGTGACTGTGAATCAACTGTGTGTTTTAGCAATTCAACAAGACCAACAGAGTGATGAATGTTCTCTAGTAAAATGATCTGACTCTCAGAATTAGACTTTAAGAAAGCTTATCCACTTAATTGTTCTGAATCAGGACCTCTGGCTATAACTGACATTCAAAAGTGTCAAATACATATTTGATCAACATTTAATACAATATGCTGTTCATCTCGAACTTTAATTACAAAAAAAAAAAAAATTCTTTCTAGTGTTTCTTCCTTCTAAACCAACATAAGGTGATCATGGATTCGAACTGCATCTTTGATCTTTAGTCATGTTTAACCTGGTCACATAAAAGCATTTGATAAAGAATTTGAAAGGACTCATATGTGATAAGGATATCAAACCCAACCCTACCTCAGAGCAAATCTCTAAATCACCAATTGGTATGTCTTTAAATTTGAATGTTGTTGAATTCACCCTATGGTACGGTGTATAGATTCAGCAGCAAGTAAAGCTAGAAGCCATGGTGTGGGAAAGTCATAGCAATAAAACTAGTGGAGGAAATGACTTTCAAATGGCTCTGCAGCGAACCTCAACATGCAGCAGATTTAATCTCTTCTAAAGAACTCTGAATTGTATTTCAATGAAGGAAACAAAAGGGCAGTGAAACCATACACAGCTGGTAAGTTTACTGCGAGAGAGCCAGGATGCCAGCCAGGTTGCAGGTTGCAGTTTGCAGCATTAACCTCTCTGGTGCTCATGTGGCTCTTGAGGTTAGTCATCAAACAACAATAAGAAGTGATTAAGCTCCACAGGGTTAATACTCTGCAGAGAAAATAAATTCACATCTGCTTAACACTTAATAAAAAACATTTTCTCTTTTATTCAGTTTTATTCAGTGAAATAATTCAATGAGTGTTGAGATGAACGATTGGTAGACAGAAGAGCTGACACATCCAAAGCTCACACTCACATTCACACAGTGAAATGCACTAAATGCTTTGTCTATTAAGCCATCAACTTACCACTGAATATTTCCTCTTGTCATCTCATGAATTGAACTCTAAGCCTGACAATTCTACTGCTGCCCACATCCTCTTTTCCTATTTTGTCTCAGTTTCAGCAATCCAATGCAATATCATATCTTATTCACAGCAGGGGACATGATATCCTGGGCAATGCATCTTTGCTAACGGAGATGAGAGCCTTTCACAATGTAAGCAATCAAGGCTCATGGTTAAAATTTAATGTGGTGGCGTTAAATATAGAGTACAGGGAGGAAAACGTCTCAAAGAGCATGCTAAGCAGAGCTGAAGCCAGCTATTCTCTCAGCACATTACAGAAAGACTCATGTGCTTTGGTTATTTTGGGCTTGTGCAGTAACCTGTCATCTTATATGTCACATGAACAAGAAACCCCGTTCTCACAGTAGCCTGCATCTGAACATACAACTGTGGCTGTGATAGCAGGTGGGGGAAAAAACACAACTGACCTCTTTTGTTGTATATTTAGTTATTTCCTCTCACCTTTCATGACTCCTTGATGAAGACACTTACTTTCTGCTGCTCTAAAATCCTCTTTGGTTTCCAGCATCGAGGCTCTCTGTTTTTACCACAGCTGCACAGTGACAGAAAACTAACTGGCAGATCTGATGATTATCAGCTGCAGTGACAGCGATAAGAAACTGAACCAGATAAGATCTTATCAAAACATACTGTACATGCTTTTCTTTAGGCAACATGCCAGAGAGGGCAAACTCTTACCTCATTAGTCTCACTGTCAAAACCACTGGCAGCACAGAGGCACTGTAAAAATACAGCGCTGAATGCCGAGTGCTGTTTCCAAAAAATGTATCAGTCATGTTTGTCTGGTTTTACATTAATACCCTTTTTCACCAACTTCGAACAGGTTTCGTTTCGGTTTGTGGTTCCTAATTTTGAACTGTTGGGAGCATTCGAATGAAAATAAACTGATTCACAACCTGAAAAGTCGGTTCCCAGCTGGACAAAATTTTTTAGAAAGTTTTCCTTGACCTGAAGTCATTGGGTGTGTCATATTCTACAGATTGCATATAATAGTCTTCTATGTCTTGTTCTCGTTAATGGTTGGTCCATGCTTGTTTTTTGGATAAAAGCAAATATCTTAACAAAAGCTTGCAGATAATAAATGAGATCCACCATATTGCTACTACTCTTTACCGTGCATTGTGCAACGCCCCTTGATTGATGACACATCAACACCTTACGATGGTTCCTTTTCAACACGGTTGAAAACGAGGGCTGGTTGAGAACCAGAGTTGATTTTTGATGGAAAAAGTTATTAGTCATAATGACATGTTATTCACTTTGTTTGCCTGCTCTCTAAATCTTGCTGTAAACCTATTTTAAATCATAACCTCCGCTATGGTTTGTTGGGGAGCTAATTGATGACCTGAAAGCACACCTGAATACCCAAACTCAGGGCCAAAAATGTTAGGATTTTATTTTTACAGTACTACTGCTGCCAATATCTAATCTAGTGATTATATTTGTCACTGCAATGCATTTGGGAAGACGATGAAGTAAAACAGAAATGTAAGTTCTAGGAGACAGGGAGAGACAACTATCTTCAAGTTACATTGTTCCCAGTTTTTATCACCAGTTACACCTTAGTGCATTTGCACCTGGAGTGGCTGCACTTAAGATCTAGTGATTGCAACCAATAATTCTAATTTGATGGGTGAGCCATTCTCCTCATTACAGCTTTAGGGCCTTATAAAATTGGGATTAATTCTTTTTCAGATTACATTTCATTTTTTTCCTAAATTCAGTGTGTCTGTTTTTATTTTGTCATCAGAAACAGTTTCTAATCATGTGGTGAATAAATATGATTTCAGCAGTTCATAAGAAAATATTCAGTTTAAATGAATATTAATGAACTTGATGTAACACAACTTTTTCTTTATCAAAGAAAGTACAGTTAAATACAGTTATGACACAAAATATTTCATCCATATATTACTCTGCTCTGGATATAGCCTAAATTTATGACTTCGTCTTCTCGGGTCTCTTCCAAATAACTGCAGGGTCCAACAAAAACGTTCATGGTCAGGATTTCTCAATTTGTGAAGGACGCAGGTAATGTGTTTTATACTTCCTGTGAATATAATTCAATGTATTTACACTATGTTAACATGTTATTTAGAAGTCATATGTGTATTGGGGCTGGGCAATATGAAGACATCATATCATTATCAAGATATGAGACTATATATTGTCTTAAATTTTGGATATTGTTGTTTCATGATATAAACATGGCATAAATGGTTTTTCCCTGGTTTTAAAGGCTGCATTACAGTGAAGAAATGTACATTTATCAGCTTACCAGACTTGTTTAAATGTTTGCCTTAATCGACTTGTCATGAAATCCAATAAATTGATGATTATTGATCAAAAATCTCATTGTGTTAATGTAAAACAGAAAAAGAGTGTATTTGGTCAGAAATATTGTTATGTTTGATTTTACCTCTCAGTCATGGCATTGATGAAGTGCTTTTGAGGAGATTTAAAAATATCAAGATATATATATATATATCGTGTATTACTGAACCCAGAAATATCGTGATATAATTTTCAGGACATATCATCCAGCCCTAATGTCCATTCTGGGTTGTTTCAGTGCAGTTACAGGTGGTTTGGCCATGGATATGTGAGTGACAGCTAGCTTGATGCAGAGACATCAGATGCTGCCTTTGGACGACCCAGGAAGCACAGGAGGACAGGATATGACCTGGCTCTGCTGACCAAGATAAAGACTGCGGTCAAGCTCGCTGTCACTCGCATCTCTGTGTTCAAACGAGTGCTCAAGTTCAAGTTGGCAAGGGACACAGACAGAGCAGGGCAAAGTCTTGGAGAGGAGAGCAGAAGAGCCAGATCAGCTGGCAGATCGTGTTTACTGCCCCAACATAACTTGTTAACGGCCTCGCTTTGTATGAATAGCTGTGCTCTGCCCTCGGTGAAACATCAACACAGAGCAGAGGATAGAAGCAGTGTGCCTGTAAATGACATCCAAACATAGTAGCATAGTATTTTTTGTTCATTCGTCTTTGACGCTGTAAAAAAAACACTTATAATGGAAGGGAAAACCCATAATATTATAAATTTGCATCCAAATTTTGGCAAATTCCACTATATTCCTTGTTCCTGATTCCATTTTTTATTATCCAATCCACGACTCAGTCCATGTTTTCAACAGCACACAAACCATAGGACGCTACAACTTTCAAAATTCTATGACTTGCAACAACGTACGTACAACCTGCATCCTAGGGAGTAGGAAAGGATGATTCACTGTCCTGGAGCAGGAACATATGTAGCTCAGTCTCACACTGAATTTAACTTAATACTGGGTTCATTATCCTTTCCAACAATGAGATATGCTGTAATACTGTAAGACTAAATGTGCTGTTGTTGTGATGTTGATTTTGACGGTATGAGGAGCTGTTTCTTTGTTTGCCCCCTCTGTCTACTAGTATTAATTTAGATGTGTGCAAGTATTTCTCCTCTATGTCACACTCCACCGCAACATCTTCTTTCACTTGAAAATATGTCAAGCCCTTGAACCAAAACAAAATGACATTACCCTGAGGTATGAATAAAACATCATGTGGGTTACAGAGCAGTTTTCATTCCTGACATGGTGTTACATTATCTGTATAGCCATTTTCAAGGTCTGTAACAACTAAGCAGGTACCTCAATCAGTGTTACTGCAAAGCCCTTAACAGCTTTCCAAAAGGCAAAGCCAGCAATCTGGCAAATACAACAATCCAGCATAGGTGGGTCAAGGGGTCAGAGTCATTTCTGTGAGTGACAGCTGTAGGAGCTCAGACGGAGGAGGCCTACATGCCACAGTGTAACCAGCCGCAGCCCAGTCCATCTCATTGTATCTGCAGAGCCCTCAGACAAGCCAGGCATTAGGAATAGCTCACTGTGACTCAATCGGTTAATGGCTGTAAAGGTTTTATTATCCCTATCCAGCCTGCTCCGAGACAAGATCAGAGCCGCCACAGGAGGAGTCCCCGGGGACCACTCCTTACCCCCTCCTCTCCACCTTCCCCTTCACCACCCACAACCATGATAAATGACTTCACACTTTCCACCCAACAGCTGTCTTCTTTTTCTCTTCTTCTGCTCTATCAGGCTTGCTGGAGCTGATATTTTTCGAAGAAGATTGAGATTCATATAGATATACATCTGGTGTTGAAACTAAGTGCAAACATCACTTGGAGATGAACAAGAACTGGTAAACACCTACACACACACACACACACACACACACACACACACACACACACTGGAAAGGGAAAATGCTTTTTCATTGTGTTAACTGAGTGTTTAAAACAGACCGATTTTAGCCAGTAGTGTATCTGACAAAACTTTCATTTGAACTTGTTCAGCAGACGACTCACACTTCAACTCTGTGACCCAAACTCAACCACTTCAACAAAAGTATGACAGAAAAACAACACATCCATCCATATTTGCCAGTTTTCTTCTAACACTGATTCATAGAGGCAAGACAGACACGTTCTGAATGGCCTAACCAACATTTTATTAATACTAGTCTTCCACATCCATACATTTCATTTAATGGTGTTTCAGGACTACACATTTCTAGTTGTGAAGGTGTTCTCGGAGGCGGCGTGAAACAACACGCTTGTGTATTATCCACGCAAGTTACTCATGCAACATTTCCAGTGTAGAAAGCACTTAAGCCTCTCAAGAGTTTCTGAGCACTCTTCTCTCTGCTGCCCTGCTTTGCCCTGTCCTTTTATATCGAACAGTGTGCTGCTGTTTTTGAGTGACTCAGATAAGATACGTCTCTAAACAGAAAAAGACAAACACACTACACCTACACCTGTTGACTCAAAGGGAAGATATTTTCGTATCTCTTCCTTCCTTGTGACTGTTAAGACTGTGCTCTTGCGCAACTGCTGAAGTGTTGTTTTTCACAAGCAAACAAAAAAAGCTTCTGTCTCTTAAGAGAGAGCTCCAAGAGCCACAAATCTAATACTGATGCACTGTATATGGGAACTGCCCATTGATCCGACATCCCATTGTTCCGACCATATTAAACCCATTGTTCCGAACTCCGTTCCGAAATCATCATGATGACTACTAATTATAATGCCAATTACTTTGATTAATCAATGCACTGACTAAAATGCCAGAAATTTGTAAAAAGAATTCTCAAAAACCACCTCTTCCCAGAGCCAAAAGTAACCTCTTTAAATACCTTATTTTATCAGACCAACAGTTCCAAAGACAAATTCTTTAGTTTATAGTGATTTATGACAGAGATGGAAGATAATCATCGCACTGGGGAAGCTGTGAGCAGAAAATGGGTGGCATTTTGGTTTGAAAAATGACTGCAGCAATAAATCTCTTCTCAAACAAACTGCTGATTTTTATCTGACTAACTAACTAATTAACTAATCGTTTCAGCATTGATGTATATGAATGATGGCAGGTTAGAAAAGACAACCCTGGTTTAATGTTCTTGTACTTAATTTGAATCTGAAAAATTCATTATCACATAACGTCAGCTACATATTAAACCGTAATTTGGCTGCGGGCAATGTTGGTGAACAAAGCTTTAATTTAGATTGAGCCTACTATTGCACCTGCTCTAATTCCCTCTGGATAAAGGCATGTGCTAAATGTCTGGGAAAGTGAGGTTTTTCATATTACATAGAGGACTACTGCAGGCTGATGTCCTCGAGCTTCTGAGTTCAACCCATGCCTCAGAGTTGTCTATTTCAGTAAATGGAACGCAAAAGACAGCAACATCTTTTGTACATCAGCACAGCAGCATTAGTCACTGCAAATGATTACACTCCTGAAGTTGACGCACGCTCGCTGGGTCTTACTCTACAGATCAACAACATATGACAAATTCTGTCTTGCTAAAATGATACAACAGTTATAATCACACCATGCATTTGAGTATGACAGACAAATACTCAGATGGATGAAAGAGGGGCATGGAAATGGTCATGTAAAACACTTCCTGCTGCGCTATCTGACAGAATCAACTATTTCCTGTTGCCAGTTCACTCATCGCTGACTCATTCAATAGGAAGGCAGAGCCCAGCAGTTCCTCTTAATGCGTACCTATACCAGCGCTGGAGAAAGACTGTAATAGCCGGTGCTTACTGCTCCCAGCTGCAGAATTTTTCAACAGGCCAGTGAGCATGCTGCCGTTTTGTGAGTTTCTTCTCTTTTTTTTTTTTCAATTTGTTTTCAACCGTTTCATAGAGATAAGAAATATATCACTGGTGAGGCTGCAAAATACCTAAGACTTTCTAGAAATTGCAAATCACTCTACGCCACCAGTTATCCATGCTTATAAAAATACTGTCAATTGAAACAATGTGGTGTCTCAGTGAGTGTGTCAAACATGGAGACGACATCTTACAAGACTGTGCACAACTGTCTCAGCTGGGAGAAATACACTGAATTATAGTGACTCAAAACAAACAGCATTTTAAGATTGAGACTGAATGCCTAAAAGCACAGTAAATCTAACTGATAAAGCACTGAAAAGATGACATAGATGAAGATGAAGAGTAGAAACCTGAGTGAAGAGTAGCTTTGTGTAACTGATGAGCAACAATATATTTAACAGTGAGGAAGGGGAGTTATGATCTGATCAGAGTTACCCACATCCCTCATTTCACCTTTTAAATCCAGTCTGTTTGTTTCCATCTGCTATGTTTAATTGCCTTTTAATCACCTGTATTCGGGTCCGCGCAAGGTTTGGGGCAGGGAAGGTTTTTGATTGGATAGGGGGTGGGGCGGGTGTTATGTGTTTACGTTTACCGGAAAACACTGTAGTCCTCGTTCCAGATAACAAGATGCTTGACAGCGCCATTCTTCATGCCTTTTTCGGGATTGTTTTGCTTATTCTTGAAGCAGCAGTACGACAACAACCTTGTTCTGCTAATGCTTTGTCTGTTGAGGAGGAGAAGGGAGGTAGAAGGTCGAAGAAGGGAGACAGACGACCGTGCTTTGGCGAATGGAAACCAATGAGTGCAACGAGTCCGACTGCTCTATCTCAGTCCATTGCTATGCGTGCTATATACATCATCACGCCAGAAGGGCAAGGAAACGAGTGTGCGCAGAAAGACCGGAATGAACTTCAAGAGGAAAGAGTGTATGTAAGTGCAAGAAATTCTTTCATTCGGAATTAGAAACGGAATATTCCAGCCCCACACATCGGATTAAATTTTCAATTGCACTGGCCATTTTCATTCTGAATAAGTTGTTCACAAGATCACTTTTAATAGGAATGAACTTTCATTCCGTAAACGCACTCATTAAGATAAATTCTTTAATACCGTGATACTGTGAAACCACAATATGTTCTGAAACAGTTATTGTACCATGAAAATCTCATTCCATTGCAACCCTACAATCTACTGTTACCCCTGCACTCCTGTACAAGATTCCAGACCAGCCTTTACATTAAAGTAGACAAAATGAGCCTGCCTGTTCACCTACAGTGCAAGTTTCTAATCAATATTAAGTCTTCTTCCTAAAGCCTTCCCCACTGTCTTCTCACTAGCAGTGGCTTGAACATAAGAATATTCGAGAGAGCACTTTAGTTAACGACAGCTCCCTTCTAAAATGTCACAGTTGTTGTGGTTCCTGGAAATTATTTAAGTTGCAAGTAGACCTGCAAGTATACTTTTGCTGCTAGGGAAATGTTTGAGTCTAGACCAACAGATTCCTGTCCTCACCTACAGTCAACAGCTTTGGGTATGACCAAAAGAATGAGATCACTGATACAAGCAGCTGAAACATAAATTTCCATAGAGGTGTTAGGCTCAGCCTTAGAGATGAGGTGAGGGGCTCAGACAGCTGAAGGGAGCTTGGAGTAGCGTCACTAGGGGTGTAAATCACCAGCTTCATCGCGATACGATATTATATCGATTTGTTTGGATGACGATACGATGTTTGCCGATATCACAAAGTCTGTCCCGATGCGATTTTGATTCGATTCGATTCAGGAGCCTGCGAACGATATGACGTGACATCATATGCCCATCTAACACAATCATTTACATCAGCTCACAAAAACAACTAGAATATAATTTGACCATTTTATTTCTGAGCTCTGTTTGTTGTTTGAACGGAGGCACGCTTGCCCAGAAATGGTGACAAAGATGTGCTGTGTGAATTCAAAATAAGAAATGTGTATCTTTAAGATGACGATATGGATCGATGTTTTCATTTTGCATCGATATAATCGGATCGTTAATCAATGAATTGATGTATCGTTACACCCCTAAGAGTCACTACTCCTTTGCTTCAGAAAGGGCCAGTTAAGGTGGTTCGGGCATCTGATCAGGATGCCTCCTGGGCGCTTTCCCGTTTTCTGGGCCATCCAATCGGTAGGAGGCCTCGGGGTAGGCCCAGAACATGCTAGAAGGATTATATATCTCATCTGGCCTGGGAACAACCTCTGGGTCCACCAGGAGGGGTTGCAAAATGTTGCCAGGGGGAGGGGTGTTTGGAATGCCTTGCTTAGGCTGATGCCACCACAATCCAGCCCTGTATGAGCAGTGGATAATAGATGGACTGATGGAGGTGTTTATGGTATTGTATTTGACCCCTGTAGCTATTAAGTGCGTGGTTCCGAAGGAGCATGCAGGTGTGTGATAGATATATAAAATAACATTCTGTACTGCTGGATCACACTGAAATCGGGATTTCTGCACAACTGAATGAATGCCCCTGCATAAACAACTTTAAATGTCACCCCAAATACAGATGTGATAACAGCTCTGGGTCCTTATCCTTTGAACTATAATATAAAGATAAAGTTGCTACACTCTGTTTTAAGCACACAGAGCTATTTCCCAACAAGGAGATTCGGAGAGATGAAAAGAGCAGGGTAAAAATATTATTTAGATCCAGTCTGAGTAAAGCTGCCTTTGGTTTATAAAAAGGTCAACTCAGCAGGTAGGGGATTAGCGGAATCACTGAGCAGGACCAGCTGAGCCTCTGAACCTGATGAGGGATGGCTAACCCATTCAATACACAACATTAAATATGCATTTCACTAAATCAGCAATCGGCAGGAAGAGTCAAAAGGAACTGGCCGTATATTTGCAGATTTAGAGACTTGCTTTTGACAATCCACAGGCAGCGCAGTGGTTCAGTGGCTTCCAGAGGGTAGGTAGCCTCTGCTGTGCAAGACTAAATACATTTAAGTAACTGGAAATAAAAACTCAGTGGAAGTGAACTGCACTGTGTGATTCAATGGAAACATGTCCGCCTACATGTCAGATGAGACTCTGCCATTCTCCAGAAGAGTCTGCTCAATGAAACAAGAAAGCCTGCCAATAACGGAGAGCAAAGAGGAAGAGACGGTAAGAGTCAGAACCTTTCATTAAATTGCTTTTGAGGATACCTCACTCTCACAGAGTAGCTGAAAACAAGTGGAGGTCGGCGAGGCGGTGTTTGTTCTTAGCCAACAGATCCGTTTTTCAAAAAGAGCATGCACTACAGGAAAAAACATGCTTCGCAATTGCAACATTTTCCACTACACCCCCTCTCTCAATTACTACATTCCGAAGAGGCTTCCTCAGAGCCCATCATATTGAGCAGAGCAGAGCTTTATTGTACATGGCACATCCTGGAATGGAGCCATTGTGGGCTGCTGAGAGTATTCTCATTCCATCCCACTAAGAGGAAATCTTCAGGGCCGAGGCAGCCGAGCACAATCCCAGCTATCTCCTTGGGGACTGCAGCGGGGCGAGGAGGTCGAGCCGCGCGTTAATTGAACCCGTTGCAAGTGTTATTGAGGCAAAGAGAGTGAGGGAGGGAAACGAGGGGAAGGGCATACATGACATAGCAAAGAGTTTGGTTGTTGAGGAGGTGGTGGTGTTGGTGTGGGTGTGTGTGTGTGTGTGTGCATGCGTGTGTGTAGTCTGTTGTGGTTTCACAGGACTCAGCTGGCCCAGGGGCAGGGCATATGTCTGGAGGAATGGAGGAGGGGAGACAACCTTCAATGAGACACTGACCTACGTGATCCTGTTCATGCTCCCTGGGGAACACCGTGTCATCAAGCCAAAGGCACACAGCATGTGTGATCACAGTAATTAAATAGAAGCAATTGGTCATGGGTCAATGAACACTTCACGGCCACGTGTGGACACAGAAAGGGGGAAGTCAACATGTAACACAGACCTGGTAAGGTCGTTAAAAAACACTCCCAAGTTTCCCCACAAAAAAAGTGTGGTAAAAAAGTAAACTGAATATTTATGAGTTACTGTATGTGCTGTTGTTTAAAAAAAAGTACACATTACCATAATTTGTGCAGTTTCAATGCAATTTTTGATTTTTCATCTATAACTTGTTTTAAAACTCTAGGATAAGGCTGAACAAGTATTTTCTTATCAAAAATGTGTGATTTGAAACAGTATAGCATTTGAATATTTGAATTATAGCTTGGAAATTGCTTAGTATTACAACAATTAAATTCACTCAGCAATTGCTATTTAATGTATTAATGTTTGAGACGAAGAAGTTTAGCCTCTTTGTCTAAACAAAATCTTTGAAAAGGTAAGGAACTAGTTGATGGCCTCACGCAGGGGCATAAATATAAACAGGGCCCATGGGGTGGAGGGGCCCGATTGCCACCTGGAAAAATGCCCATGTTTGAATTTGAATTTCGTTGGCACATGAGATGCGGTAAGAACAATAAAAATATAATATTTAATAACATAACAATAAACATGACAGGGATTGTGCAGGAGAGGTAAGAAACTCCAAGGGTATGACGAAATCTCCCCTCTAGAATTTCAAATCTATTATAATACACACAGTATTTCTCTCTTAAACATGAGAACTAAAGACTAAACAAGTAGTTATAATAAGCATAAATGAAACAGACGCATACACATAACACTTGAATTGTTCAAAGAAGAACTCTTGTCAAATCAGAAGTGGTGCCATTGTTTATATATGCCCTCAGAAAAGCAAACCCATCTCCATTATGGTTTTCTGTTTTTGTAAAATAGTATTAGTCTTTAACAACATTATATGCTAAAAATATAATTTAGATATATAAAAACGATTTAGTTAAAATAAGAATTTCCTATTTTCTTTTGCAGTTTTTGTCAGTGGGGGCCCCTGTAACTATCTTCACCACTGGCCTCAGGTATATTTCAGACAGGTAGCTCTGTAGTTTTGGAATATAAAAAACATGCAGCTGAGGGACAGATTTGTCACAACCTCCCAGTTAGACATTTTAGCACATCACATCATTGTTTTCAGTGAGTCACCTTAAAAAGCTCTGAATTGAGACCCCCAAGATTCAGAGCTGTTAAGCCAATCTGAAGATATAATGTAGAGCGGCTAGCTTAGGCACAGGGCTGTTGACAGTAGCCTTTAATTTCATTTAAATACAATAATCAGCAGTTAGAGTTTCCTTCAAATCATCAAGCCCCACAGTTTGTATTTTGAGGATTTGATGGTCACGTCAGGAACGATTAGGAAAGTAGAGTTTAAAGACACTATCATTAACATTAGGACTGCTTTTATGGCAGCAAATATGTGGTTTTGAAGTATTTTGGTCCGCTGTGAGGGACATAAACTGTGGCAAAGTGATCCTACTCTGGAGAAGACATCAGCAGGGCCTGAGTGGGAACCTCTCTTCAGAGCACCCACAGGCAAACTACCAGACAGATATGGCGGAGATCGGGTAACCAAATGCCTCTGTTTGGCATGTACCAGACTCAAACAACACATGACAGTCCCTCTTAGCTCCCAAACACTATCCACAGCCTATAAACAATGTCTTAGGGAAATAGAAAAGCTGTGTTCCACCCCGTCTTACTCACTGCAGCCAGTAGCAGCGGCGCTTGAGTGATGCTCTCCTGGCTCTGACAAAAGACTTTAAAGCCAGTGTGCAAATCACCCAGACCCAACCCCCCTCCCCATGTTTGCCAACAAAAGCCAATTGTGGCAGCCATAAATACTTACAGATACCAGCTTAACAAAAGAGCTTTGGTTTCTGTCTGCTGCCCCACTGAAAATCTATGCTCTGTGAGAGTGTCAAAGTGCATTCATTTCCAGTAGGGTTTCTTCTTCGGTGTCTTAACCTGAAGAGTGGGTGGTAAACAAACCACTTCATTGACATACCCAAAGAGCTGAAGACATAATGTGACTGCAAATTTAGAGTTCTCCAATGCGCTGCGATTATACAGAAATACAAAAATTGACTTTTATGCTAGGCAGCGTGGGGTTCTGGACAATAGAGTGCAGTGTATTCCATTAAAACGACAAACGCCACTGCTGGCCTCTCGGCCCTAAATCGTCAGGCCTGGAGAACAAAACAAGCCTTTCAGAGGCTAACTCTGCAAAATTGATTATTGCTTTCTCTTTCAAGTGGTGCTGCTGCTTTGTGACTTGCACATGACTTGGCAGGAAAAGGACAGCTGGCTCTCCATTCTGGGCCCTATTCACATGACTGGTGTCCCACAAAGGAGGCAGGCTGTAGGGCTGCAGGCTGGGCTAGACATCACTCACAGAGCTGGACTGTGGATTACAGCACAACTGGATGATCCTAAGTTTTGGGTCAGAGCAGTTAACAAGTCTCTAGTGACTGATGGAGAATAAATAGGAAAAACATGTCAAACTGACAAACCATGTGAGTGTTCGTACAGGAAGGACTGCAAAAAATGGCCAACATCCAATAAATGGTTTCAGCTTTCAAGTGTTGCAGGAAGTGATATGTATCCCTCTTTATAACCTCCCTCTAAAAATGAAATCAGAGTTGTATGCCTCCTCTTACTATTACTGTTTGCTCGGAAGACAAAGCGTAGCCTTGAGCCTTTGGTGAACCAGATTATAATAACATCTCGGTGCGAGCCAGCACTTCATACTCACACCCACTCATTACTGTCATCCAGGCAACTCAAAGATCATTACAGGTGATGTGATATTTCACTTCTCCCCTGTCTCAAAGCGCGTGCTAACAAACCCTTTAAAGTGATGGAGAGCTTTATTGAGTATCTCCTTGAAAAGGCCTAGTGAGGGGTAAAGAATGCACAGCTTTTACTGCCTTTCTTAAAGCTTCAGCTGCCTTCATAGACAACTAAGCCTGGGTTTACAAATCAAGCCTGAGTCAACTGCATGTTTGGAGTGAGCGAAACAAGAGAGCGGTGTTCCCGCTGTCATATGAAACAACACAGCCTTCACATTGACCTCTATAGGCTGGTGACTAATCAGGCCCACCAGCAAGAAAAGAAAGAAAAAAAAAATCAAACGTTTATGACTGGAGCAAGAAGACATCCGCATGTTGCACACATTTGATATTTGTATTCCTGCGTTCTCTTCTTAATTCCCAAAATAATTGCAGCTCTTGTTGTTCAGCAGCATGTTGCTGCTTAGCCATGGGAGGCGGGAAATGAGTTGGAAGCCAGTCCTTTTAATTATCCTTCAAATGCTTCCTGCGCTCAGCAGATGTTGGGCTGCGGGGCAGGCAGCCGAGCAGCAGGGCTCCCTACCACTGCGCACTCAGATCAAGACTTGGCTGCTGACTCCCCTGCTCCCCAGGCTGGGTGGTATACTGTATTTTTAAGTATAATGCTTTGCATCTACATAATGTATTTCCACATTACCATCATCAACACTGATTTATTGCTTATTGCAGTTTTTTTTTTGTCATCCATTAAATTACAAATTGCAGCAGTGTTGAAAGACATTTAAAAAAAAGGAAACAAATCATTACATTTGATGCGGCAAAATCACAACGTTGCTATTTTTACAGCCTTTTTACAGCGCTGAATGTGTTATTTCAGATCAGGGTTTCCATTGGTGCCACTCCACGCGTCCTGGAAGGTTTCAATGTCCCAGGCAAATGGGTGAAACTACGCTGTATTATATATGTTTATTGAATTGACTTGTGCATAACAACACTATTTTAAAAATAAGTACATAAATAGTGCAGCAGCCTGCGGTCACTAGGGCAACTCATGAACACAAAGAATTTTCCACAACTCACCAAGTCCTAACTGAATGCAACACGATCATCAGTGACGAAATCAGTTTGACTATATTGTTTTTTATCAGAATGTTCTGGATGCCCCGTATCTATCTATTCCTACAACGTGATTCTAAAGTTCCACAATGGACAAGGTACGGCTGATTTGTGAAGTTGAAATGAAGCGATATCTATACGATACCTCCTCATTTACTACAAAACCTAAATAAGGCAGCAGCTGACTGGAGGGAGAAGGTTTTTAGTAAATGATAATAACAATTTACATGCGGTTGGTTATATTGTATGTACTTTCCAGTAATTATCATTGCGACTTCAGTCCGATCTCGAGGGCATAGCCAATAGGAAAGTGGTTTGTTTATCAGATGTAAGGCATATTGCACGGACTCAGTGTGGACAGAGATCAACGTTCCATTGCTGTTAGGACGCGGTGTTAGGCCTCTTCCCAGAGGGAATTGTTTTCACCGGACATTGTGATCGGAGAGATTTAAACATGTTGGACAACAACAGATTTTCTAAGTCAAAAACTAGCAATTACCAGATAGCGGAAACCCTGTTTCAGTTTTGAAAAAAGAACACATTCCAGTCCTCATCATGGTTTTGTCCTCTTCTCTTGGCCTTTTTTTGTGTTCTCTAGTTACTCATCTCCTCCAACATGCAGCTCTCACCTCTCTTTGTTTGGCTGTGTTCACAGCCGCTGAGTCACCCCTGGCCTTCAGCACAAATCTACCTCATCATGGCTAATCAGCTCCTTGTGTCTAATAACGGTGACATCCAGTGTGGAGATGTCAAGTGGGGTAAAAGGTGAGTGGAAGAAATGGATTAAGAGTAAAGAGCACATCTGTCTAGAGTCAACTGTATCACTTTTCATATCGAGTGTAAGAAATGTACAACATCAGAATGGGAGTTAATCTCTAGTTAGAGATAGAAAGTAGACATGGATATTGGGAGTACATACATGCCATAGACTAAGCACTTGAAATACCTACAGTAATTCAATTACATAAATGTCTGGTAGCCAAGAGACACACTTTTTCCACAAGTTGCATTGCATCTTTTTTTTTCCATTTAAGGAGCCTCCAAAATCCAATATGGCAAACACACTGACATATGCTGAGCTCCTCAACCCACCCGCTCAAATCTGACGAGCCGTTGGGACCTCAACTCTAGCAACATAATCCAAAAATGCTTGTAATGATCTCCCAACACAGCCGAGTTCTGATACACCTTCTAAAGGCTGACTTTAATTTCCATTCAGGCTGTAGAAAATGAGGCTTGTGTTGGCTGAATGGAGCGCTGATCTCCCCACGGGGGGTGCCTCCAAACATTAGCAACTTACCAGCGCCTGCTAGGTGCACCTACATTATCAGAAACAAGTCAGCTGCCAAGTAGGCTACTTATACTGGAGCTGGCAAATGAAGCTGTCCTGACATCCACACTTTAGCTTGTGTGCTCTGCGTGCTTTGGCAAAACAGAAAGCGTTTTCAGCTGGAGTAAAATATCTCCAGACATCCAAGAAAGCTGAAATGCTGCCAGTTGTGAAGTTCATTGGTAAAAGCATCTGTCTTTCTGAAGATAAGCTTCGAAAACGCTGAATAAATACCACAGGCCGCACCTCCAGCACTGTTGAGTAACAGTCATTCCATTCTGACTGGGCAAGTTTCACTTGTTGACCTATTAACAGTGAGCTGGTTTCATCTCTTAACATATTCTGAATGCAGTTACCAATGTAACACAGCAGTGTAGAATGTGAGGCGTTTCTCTCCTCAGTCTGCAACCTATTTTCTAGTTTATTATTGTCACATATCATTTATTTATCTGTAGATTCTATTTGAGGATTGTCATATAATGGCCAGCTCATAATTAGAACGCACAAATGGCTGAAGGCAACCACTGCACTTGTTTCTGTACTGTTTTATAATTAGACTGAGAACTGAGCAGAATGTGGGTTAATGTTTCTATCAGCCAATCTAGTGAATAATAAACTCACATTAGGATAAGAATGGTTCAGTATTCTGCATGCACAGAGTGTATTAAGCAGAGGGCTTTTGGTAGTGACAGATCAGTTTAATCTAGCTTTAAAATCAGTCAAGTTCCATCTTACTTTCTGAGTGAAGGAGCATCAGATAAGACGAACTGATTGATTCAGTCTCTTTGAAAGGCTGCTTTGACTGAGCTGCTGCAGGCTGCCGATGACAAATTGAGACACGTGTTTTTATCCACCCTGCTGTGAATACACGACACAGTCGTCGCTAACGATCTGACGGTGTCTCAAAAGCCACCGGGCTTAGATTAATCTGAGAACAAACATCACCCCAAGTGCAGGAGCTTCAAATGTAGCGAAGCAGCTCTGCCAGAGAGAGGAATGGAGGGAAGAGCGAGCTACTCAAAGCTCAATTCGAGCACACATACTGTATGTTTATTGCGAGGCAAAAGCCAACAGGCTGGCATTTGGCTGAGGTGCTGTAACTGCTCTATAAACAGGTGGTGATGTAAAATAATTAATCCTAATCATGCCATTTTTTTACAACTCATTTGCAAAGTGACACCACCTCCACTGCTTTGAAAATGCGAAATGCTCTCCTCATGTCTTACTGTTTCCAGACAGTGACACTGACTGGAAAAGGTGCCACTTGTATTTGACACCTGCTTTGTTGAGAAGTGTGTATGTGTGTGTGTGTGCATGTGTATGTATGTATGTATATTAGTGTGTGTACGTGCATGTGTGTGTGTACACGCGCAGCTGCAGAGTCAGTCAGCCAAGCAGTGGTAGTTCCCTGGAGCAGCAGAGAAGTTAGGCAGCAGTATGTAGGTAAATCAGTCTATTACTAACACTTCGCCTGCCTGCAGCAGGTCTCCTGGGATGCTGCTGACAATACACACTCAGCCTGCCTGCTGGAGCATTCATCCATAGCTGGATAAACATACATACCCACACGACATAGTCAAAGAGTCACTGTGCTTTTACACACAAGCCCATATGCTCATAAATATACAACCGGGTGCAGGCAAAAGCGTATATACACAGATCATTACAGAATAAAAGAGCAGTGCTGAAATGATTTGAACAGTTTTTGATCATCATTTAATCTTTCAAATTACTTATCAAGCAAAAATCATCATTGATATTCTTTTTCCAGCTTCTCAAATAAGGGTTGTTGATCAGGCAAAACAAATCTCTTTAATGTCTGCAGAAGTTCATACACCACTGTACCTGACAGTGACTATGATTACATGCACTGCTATTCTGAATATGACAACATTCTGAATTTAATACATCATGTAAACAGCATATTCCGTTTAGTTATTCCAAATCACGTATCTGTCCGAATGTAGCATAATCCGATAAAGACTTAAAAAGGATAAAGGAATATGCCGGTATTTTTGGGGATTTAAGGCAAACGGTTTGCAAGGCTGTAGGGTAGAGATGCATGCACAAAAGAAAAGCTCACATTTCTGGTCTGAGGGGAAAATATACCTACTTTTAAACATTGTGAAAGACTTGGATATGAATAGTTTTTTGGATAAATGCAAATATGGCCGGCCGATCTTCATTAAAAAAAAAATCTGTTTAAGAGAATTACAGACGGGGCTGACTGTTGAACATGTCCACCACTTGTGGAAAACTTGTTAGGGCATGTTAATCGAAATATAAGTAGCTGCATGAACACTTAAACAGTAGTGGACTATTAATTCTTTATTAAGCATGTAAACAGCTTCATGGGAATACTATCGTTGTCGAAATAAGGGCAAAAACTGAAATATTTTGTGCATAAAACATAGTCACCTGCTGTATTTTCTCTTGTCTCTCTACATCACTCATGCCCCCTGCTTTGGCAAGGCAGATGTTTAGCATATAACTGTATGTTAAACTATTCCCTCCCCATTTCTGTCACACTACAGCAGTGCTCCGATGACACATCTTTAGCACTTGAAACTGCTAATGACTGCTGAAACTGCTAAATTTGCTGTTTCTGTCTGCTGATTTTTGAAAGTAGGACTTGAACCTCTGTGATGTGTTTTTTTTGTGAATGAAACTTTCCCACGCACATAGCAGAACATCATGTAATGATGGAGGGTGTATATGCTAATGATCAAACCTGGGAGCAGGTGGCATTTGTCAAGTTGAGAAGACCAGTTTACAGAGTTTGGTGAATCTGACATGAAACAATGGTACAAGCAAGCTTCATAAAGAAGCAAAAGAGATTTTGGATAAGAAAATGTTGTTGCACACTTATTGTCTTCACCACAGGAAGGAAATAAATAAATATAAAGACATCAGTACACCGAGCACATTTAGAAACAGTATGAACAGACAACACACAATCAAGCAAACTAAGCAGATCTCCAGAAAACAGTCTAATTACTGCATAAGAAAATATGTTTGTTCGACTGCTACCCTAGCACGGAGAAATCAACAATGCTAAAACAGCAGTCTTGGTAGCTGCTGCCAGTATGAAGTCCCAAGCAAAGTGCACACAAAGTTGTAATTACACTGAGTGGGGAGCAATTAGATGGATCAGGACTAGCCCATTTAAATCACACTTTGGACCATTCATTATGCTGGGAGCCATAAACAGAGGCTCCGTCGGATGTCCTGGAAACCGCCATAGCAGCTCCTAAACTGCACAGTCATCAGATCTGCCTCTGACCCCCTTCTCTGGCGCCTGTAATCAAATGAGGCACTGTGTGAATCATGCAACTTGATACACACAGTGCAACCGGAGCAGGAGCCAGCAGTTACAGGCAGAAAATATATTACCATAACCATAATGGGAATCCATACTGTAGCAACGATTGTGATTAGCTGAGGTTGCTCTTGTAAGCTCAAAAGGCAGCAGGGGCCACTGACACTGTGAGCTACACAATCTACTCCCACTGCTGACCGCCAACGCCACACTACCGACTATGTTACTTAACAAATAAAGCTTTTCATTAAGTAACATGTGAATAGATGAAAATGACACACAGAATTTGCTCCACTAAAGCAATTTCTATTTTCTCGGGTCCAGGCGGCGAGCGCGGCTGCCGAATTTCTCCCCTCAGCCTAATGCTGAATGACAGATAGGAAAAGCGGAGGAACCCTGAAGAGTCAATTTGGAGCTGGAGTGGCATTTCAAACTCAGCCACTGAAATGAGAGAGAGAGGGGGGAAAAAAAGAACGTTCAATCAGACACCAAACTCGGCTCTGGGAGCTCTTCCCTCAGAAAAAGCAAAGCAGCTTTCCCTGAGATGGTGTTCAGAGGCTGAAAGTGATGATATGCCTAACAGAGCTGCTGTTGAATGAGACCGCCACTGACGCCTTTTTCAGATTGGTGACAGTGATTGAATTTGAATAGTGTGCGTGCACATGCGTAAATACATTTGCACATTTATTCAGTCATTCCTGTTTGCGTAAGGATTCACAAGCTTATGTATTCATAGGTCTTTGAACATGAACACATTTTTGCATTCATACTGTGTGCTCTGAATTTGCATTTACAGTAGCGGTCATAAAAAATGTGCCTGTAGTGCATGAATTCAGAGCTTAAACCAGTCGATCAATAAGTCAGTCGGTAGAAGGTCAATCTGCAACTACACTGTTTCATTTGTAATCAACACTGTCTAGTTGATTTGTTTTTGGAGCTTCTCGGCTGCTTTTCTCTGATTGCAACTGAATATATTTAGGTTTTGGACTGTTGGTTGGACAAAACAAGAACTGTGAAGACGTCTCCCTGGGCCCTGGAAAATAATACTGGGAATTTTTTTACTATTTCCTTTTAGGAAGTTATTTTGGTTCCCAATCTTGATATGATAATCCCGTCCTTTAATTCTGGGTATCTGCTACAATACTTTTATTGACCTAAATGATGATTACCGTAAATATGTATCTGACACCAAAGGTCATGGTTCAAAAATATGAAGTTTTTTTATATGCAGTGTTGGGAGGGTAACTTCAGATCACTGAATACATGCCCTAAAATGTCATTTGTAACATGTTCCATTAGATTACTAAAACTAAGTAACATATTCTGAATACTTAAGATTACTTTTGGAATACTTTAAAGTCATCTTGCCTAGCGCATTTGTCTGCGTCTTTTATTTCCATGCTAGAAACACATTCCTGATAGGGCTGCACAATCAACCAAAATTTTGTTGTTGTTCTTGTTTAGTGCAGACCATAGCAAAAATCACATCATCGTCATTATTATAGATTTTCCAGTGAAAATAAAATGCAAAAACTACCACTTCCACTAAAATTGCAACTCATATTGTGATTGCAATATATAATATCAATAGGAATTGTTTTGCACATTGTGCAGTTCTAACTTCTGACAATGTCCTGGCTGTACATCTCTACAACTGGGTGCCTCATATGTATTTTACACTGTGTTGTTTTACAGACAGTAACTGTATTCACAATACCACCAATTTAAACTGTAACTGTAGGAAATACAGTTGCTCCTATTTTGTATTTTAATCTAACTTAGCCTGTATTCAGTTACTTCCCAACAGTGTTTATATGTTATGGATCAAAGTTTAAAAGGGAGAATGTGACTCCTGACATGAACGTGTTGCGAAGTTATTCCCTCACACATAATCTTTGGCAGAATACAGACAGCTGTTTGCAGATCGCACACAAACCCAACAACTTTAATTTTGGCATGTCATCAAGTTACTCACAGGATTAATGGTAATTAGTGACAGCTGATAAGATTTGACACCAGCAACGATTGTCATTTAACCTGTGAGAGACGGACAGTGGTAGCTAAACTGAGAAGTCACGAACTGAATGTTTTTTTCACACTTCACTTTGCTAGTAAGGGAGAGAAAGGAGAGATAACACATTTGTTAGGCTCACAGTTTCGTGAATCTGCGTATTTTGCCACCCTCTCATTCTCAACTGAGAGTCACTCATGGGTTTGCCCAAATCATTTTTCACATTCACACGCTCTAATTTTCACTTGCATATGCAGTGCACTGCTGCACTGTAGAGCTGTGGTGAAGAAAAGAGCAGAGCTGCAACACCAGCTGACTGAGGTGGACAAAACACAGTGAATAAGACATTAAAGAATTTTATCAGTTTTATTTCACTGATCCATAAAACATCCTTGGTGCTGATGTAGATCAGTTGGGACATTTTAGAATATCAATTAATCAAGACAATGCTTAACAGACTGATCAATGACAGAAATAATTGCTAGTTGGGGCCCTGCATAAATGATGTCTGCGCAGGGGCACCGATGACAGCATGCATGCACGCACGCACGCACGCACGCGCACGCACGCACACACACACACACACACACACACACACACACACACACACACACACACACACACACACACACATGCATAGTTATTTGTAACTGGCTGTGCTTAAGTATAAGGTCTTGAGGTGAATGCAAAGGCAGAATCACTGCTGCTGGTGAAGGTGCAGCGCTGCGTTCACAACCGCCGCACTGAGCTGTAACCCAACGCTTGACACTGGTACTCACCCCGAGCAGCATGGGCAACACAGGAAATCTCCACCCTGCCCCCCCCCCCCAACCATTCCCCTCCCCTGAGCTACTCAGTTACAACACAGCAGAACTCTCCTGGGCCCAGGCTATAGCAGCTAGCAGTGGACTGTAACACTCAAATCCCAATGGAGCGTATGCACCCCATGGCATCGGTAAACACAAACACTTGCAGACATGTTCATGCGTGTATGCACAAAAAGTCAACGCGTCAGCATGAGCACACTCGCACTTCACACACCCAACCACACTGCTTCAAACACGCTAAAAAAGTAAAGCTGTGCCTTTGTGTGTGTCTGTGTGTGTGTGTGTGTGTCTGCATAAACTGCATTGAAATTCCCGCAGCGGCCCACACGGCACATTCTCACACACACACTTTGACTTTCTAAACCAAAACACATGTGGAGGGTAATGCGATTACATGGCTCTTTGACAAGAAAACACTTCCTTGCTCAGCGTAAAACGGCAGCAGTGACGCAGGGAAAGAAAGGAGAAAAACTTCCCTAAACAACAACAAACAGAAAAGAAACACAGCAGCAAGGTCAGACAAGTATTTGTTACCTAGATTAAACAAGTCAAGCTGGGGAGTGAGGGGGGAGCAGTGGTGGTGGTGGTGGTTAAGAAAATATTCCAGCTATTTTATCCCTGCTGCTGCCATCCAAACTCATTCTGTCAGCCTCTGAGTCACATTATTTATAAGGCAGGGAGACAAACTATTGACCTCGCCTCTTTTCTCCATAGCATCAGCTGAGTCTGACACTGACAAGGACGCTCGGGGGAAGAATGCAAGATGGGAGAGTTGGGGAGGGGGACTACATGTAAGAGGGTGAAAGTGGCAAAGGAGAGAGAGAAGGACAGAGATGAGGAATGAAACATCTTGTTAAGATTTCAACCAGAGGTCCTGGCTGCAACTGGAGGTTCCTTTCAGCAGATGGGAGATTTATATGAATATATTCTGTTGTACAACCAGAGTGAGGATAACCCTGGGTGTGACTTGGATACTATGTCTTCCTGCTTTGTCTGGGGATAATTATGGATTTCTAATAAATTCAGGACTGGTTTTGTGTAAAAAAAAAAAAATAGTGGATGAACACAGAGACACTTGAAAAAAGGCATGTCAGACTGTCAGTGTATTTCACCCACCAGTGTCAAAATTGAAAAAAAAGTATGAGTTAAATGAGTAAATATCTGATTAAAGTATGAGTAAACAAGTCTGGGAATATGACCAGCCATTCAATGCCAAATTGTGTTACAGTCACTCAGTTCTACAGACACATTTCAGTGAGAACCCAAAGAGTCTCGGGATCCTGAGTGCTGCATAACAATCAGTTCACATTTCTTGACTGCTGACATGAAAAGACGCTGATAATGATGGAAGGTGAGAATCAGAATCTCGATTCTGCTATTCAACCTTACATCCTCACACTGGTACTTCAGCCTGCAAAATAAGAAATGAAAGCAGGGCTGGAGAAAGCAGTGATCCATTAGGATATCATATGCAACTTGACAAGTATAAGCACAGATGAAAGATGTAAAGAATCTTATGGGAAGTACATTTAGGGAAGCATGATATACATCAGGCCGATAATGGGACATTATTATTAATATGCATTATTCTGACAATGAAATTATAGCTAATGAATAGTACCGATAATACGAGCCCAGACTGCTTTCAAGTGATTTGACAAAAGCAGCATCTACACGCCTCAACACAGAGGGTGGTGGTAATACTTTAAAGTTGGTTTGTGAGCCACCAATAAACACAGAGAAGAAGAAGAAGGACTGTAGCATGCTGACTAGTGAGCCAAACCTAGTCGCCAGTGTGGACGTCATTCACAGTTTCAGAGGAGGAGGGCACAGTTGTGCCGAGGGTCTGTAGCCTGTATGTAGCCTCCACCCATTAACAAAGGAGAAACACTATAACCTAGTTTAAACTTTTCATATACACTTATTTTTGTTTATTTTGTATGTTTTTTTTAATTTTTATTTTACCATCAGTTATAAATATAAGTCTGGAAATAACTTAAAAGTCATTACTTTCACTTCCAGGGCAGGACTAGCATATTTGGTGCCCTAAGCAACCCTATTCAAGTTTCTTGCCAAAAGCTACATTTTACAAGATTAAATCAAACACATAACGAGAGAGTTACAATTTATGTTCGGCCAATACTCATTTATACTGAATAGAGATGGAACACTTCCCTGAGCTGTGCGCTGCGGCCACCGGCTGCTTAGAGGTAACAGTAACTAGCTCTCCTCCTGCTGATTTCAACATGTATTCGTTGGTGTTTTCCTGTTCGTTCTCTCCACATGCACTCCTGTCAGGAGTGTAGTGGTAGTTTGGTGGGCACCAGAGAGCTTTTGTCGTTTTGACATGATAACAATACGGCATGTCTCAGGGTTCATGTGACGATTGATAACTCGCCCATCTCCTCCAGACAGCAGGTGAAGTGTAACAAGTTGGCTGTGGGGCGGCAGGAACCCAACAAAAAGGGCTCTCCATTATTAAGTAGGCTTTGCTTTGTAGTTCTGTTGTTGTGGCCTTGTGTAATATTTCCAAATAATATTAGTAATAGTAAAAGAAAAACATTTTGATTTTCTTTTCTTCCCCCATTTGTGGTGCCCCCCATGGAGGATAGCACCCTTACCTTTCACCTACACTGCCTATGCCACGGGCTGGCACTCTCCATATCCTTGTATCTATTATATTCATCTGTTGTGTTGGGTACATGGGAGCAGAGGCCTTGAGGGTAGTCCATTTGTCAATATCCCTGAAAATCTCCCTCTTTCTCACAGTCTAATGTTGGTGGTATGGATTAGTCAGCCATGTTCTTTATTTCTTTGTTTCTTTAACAATAGTGATCAGTTGGATTTGGTGCGGTCAGAGCTATGGAATATTAAACCATGCATATTTTCTGACTGCATCTGAGCCTTTCTTAGCCTCAGGTCTGCTCAAACTTCTTTTTAAAATACAAACGTGAAATTATCCGTTACTGTATCAGTTATCGGCCATGAGGAGCAGGCAATTATCGATAATCTATATTGGCTGAAAAATCTGGCTCCACATTGTGCATCCCTAAGTACATTATACGATCTGCACAAGCTATCTTAAACTACTGGCACATTTCATCTTTGTTGTTATGTCTGTTACTTTTGATTTGTGTTTCAAACATAGTGAGCCAGCAAAGCATTATTACAATCTCATTCCACAAAAAGACATTTCTTATAGAGACACCTGGCTGAGTCTACAGTGTAGGAACTAGACAGATGTGATTTTGAAACAGTGCTCTACCATATTTTGGAATTATTCCAAAATGATTCCTGTTGATATTTCCTGTTATTTTTATGGCTTTTCAGCTAGAGTGATTTCAAATGAAACCAAGTGTGCTAAGTAGAAATAACTGCTGTGTATATACTGTGTTGACCCAGATCATTTTGGACCCTGCACTTTCAGTGTGTCTGTCAAACAGACAGACACAAGCCTGTCACCAGTTCAACCACTTAAACCGCAAACCCACATTGCCAGCATGGGTCTGGAAACTGATCCCCAGCCAGATGAGCTCTTCCTCCAAAATAGCGCGGCTCGCTCCCAGCAGTGCTCCAGACCGTGGGAAACAAAAGCAACGTCAACAACAATAACAATGATACAGTTGCTACAGTTACACTCACAAGCACAAAAGAGGTGAAATAATGAGATGATGCAA
Organism: Epinephelus awoara; assembly: GCA_035609425.1. NCBI lineage: Eukaryota > Metazoa > Chordata > Actinopteri > Perciformes > Serranidae > Epinephelus > Epinephelus awoara. The sequence goes on from CM069302.1 coordinate 33,294,765, forward strand.
TTATCACAAGATGTTTCAATGAAAAAGTGCACTAAAGCCACGACTGTGCATAGAGCCAAAGCCTGAAATTACCCACAACCACAACTGCTATGAAGCAACCTGGGAGTAAATACTCAGCTTGTTCTGATAATTCAGTGACAGCCGACGGAGCAAACTGAAAATGAGTTTCTTTCTGTCTTTTTAACATCAAAACATATTAAATTTGCAGTTGCTAACTTTTATGAAAATAACTTTGTGTCATATTTGCTGAAACTGTCACTATATTTGGAAAGAAGCACATGAGACAGTCTGTGAATAAAATCATGTTCCTCCTCTTCCTCGTAGTGTTTCTAAAGGCACTAGAACATACAGCGGTTAAAGGAAAACAACCAATCAGAGCCAAGGAGTCTACAATGCAGCTGTCAATCATGTCAAAACCTGTCAAACGAGGCAGTGCTAATCAAATATGAATCAAGATTCTGTTACTGCATTGCTTATTTCTCTCCTCAAATGTTTTCACAAACATATTTTGGTGTACTGTTTAGCTGTAAGCTGAAAGGTGCTTGGTTTTTCACTCAGCATTTACCAAAATGGCGGAAAGATCACAAACTTTCTCACTGTATAGCTAAACAGTACGTTGAAACAGTACGTGGCTGAAAACACCTGAAGCAAGAAAGAGGCAATGTAGGAACAGAATCTTGATTCATATTTGATAAGTTTGACAGTTTGACCGCAGTTCATGAACAGTGATAGACGTGACTGACAGCTGCATCAGCTGATTGATTGTTTTCGCTCACATGTCGATTCTTGGGAATGTCATTAGAAGCACTACAAGGAAGCAGAAGAACATGTTTTTACAGATTGTCTGTCTCATGTACTACTGTGTGGATATAGTGACAGTTTCAGCGACAAGGGTTTTGTTTTTGTTTTTTTAATATAAAAGTTACCAGCTACACCTTTAAAGATACAATGAAAAACAGTGATGCTTCTAAAGTCCCACTGTTGTACTTCAGTAGTGACTCACACTGTGTGCTGCCAAATATTGTGTTATACCCACAATTTTATTCTATTTTCTAGTGCTGCTCCAACAGTTTTCAATATTTCAAATGTGCCAGGAACCTTGTGGAGCATGTGTATAAAATGATGCAAAACCGTCTAGATAATTTCTGAAGTGTCTCTAACTACACTACCATCACATGCTCGTCATATTATATTCCCACAGCTCTTGCCGACTGTTTCCCACACATTTAAAGCAACACATACCGGCTCTTGGGCTTATGTGTTGAGGTGTAGTGTACCTGTTACATCTCTACCGAGTGTTAATGACTAGTTGCTGTAAAGAAAATTGCCCTTCAGGGATAATAAAGATTTACACAGGGCTGTTCAGTGCTATCAGCGCTGCTCTTCATCTCCCACATATCTGAGGAGGCGATCACAGTAAGAGCATAAAGCAATATGACCCTTTTACCACATCACATCCAGCAGCTACCAGTCCACAGAAACCTATAAATAACAACAAGGCCTGGTCTCAATGCGCTCACGAGTCATCTTTTTCAATTCTCGGCACGCAGGCAGGCTTTTATGAATTCAGTTTTTAATGTTCTTTTTGTTGTTTGTTTTTTGTCTGATGATGTCTGTTGACTTTTTAATGTGGTGTTAATCTCAACATGGATGATTTGTTAAATTACTACTCATATCTTTAGTGCTCCATATTTTTCTTGTTCTCATCTGTATCCTTTTCTCTGCGGCTGTGATGACCCAATTTCTCCGCAAGGATCATTAAAGTTTCATCTAATCTAATGGACTTTTATTTTTATCATTTCATTCTCTGTAAATCACTACGCCACAGTTTGGAAAAGCGCTACACAAATTGTTATGATTATTCAGGCTCAACTGAAATGAAATTTCACACGTTAATACATGCACTAATGTTGGTAGATTGAAGTTGACGTTATTTATCATCTTTAAATGTGACAGTTTACTTAGCAAAAATGAGAAGCATATAGTGTTTTCTTGGGATGAAGGTTCTCGTCTATTTGAAGCAGCAGTAAGGTGTTTTAAAGGCTTGTAAAACTGAAACGGCAAAACCCCTTGAGTGTACTATAATATGAAATTTTGGGAATCAATGGAGATCCCATTCAGGTTAAGGGGTTCCTATTGACAAAGGGTCATGAACAAATACACAGTAGACCAAATCAATCACAGGTAAATGACACTGATGGTGCATCCTTTAGCACTGTTAACACTGGTTCTTGGTTCCACTGCAAATCAGGCGTTCGTCAGGTTAAAGTCTGTTTCTAATTAATTAATTCAAGGCCTCGTCTTAGGTCCAAAAAGAAGTGCCTTTACGCATTTTTACAAGAGCTCATTCTGAACTCCTGGTGTTCATAGGTATCATCCTTTGGATACCATGAATGTCCACAACATATTACACAGTGATCTTGCCGGTAGATATAAAGATATCTCACCCTCAACTTAAGTGTTGGTCAGATGGGAATTGCCAACCTTAAAGGGACAGTTCACCACATAATCAATATACACACTTTTCCTCTTACCTGAGATGCTATTACTCAATCTAGATGTTTGGTGTTAGTTGCCAAGTGTTAGAGATATCAGCGATGAATATAATGGAACTGGATGGCACTCAAAAACACATTTAAAAAAACACTCAACAGCAATGCCTGCTTCTAGAAATCATGTCCCAGTTACTCCACAGATAATAATCCACAGATCTTGTTCTGACAGTTTTATGAAGGAACTCTCTTTTAATCAGATGTAAACATAAATGGTGTCCTCCTCAGCTCAGCTCAGTGGTGCGAGGTGACCTAGTAGTAGATGCAATGATATATGAAACTGTTCACAACAAGGTCTGTGGATTATCTTGAGTAACTGGGTCCCGATTTCTGGAAAGAGACACTGCAATTGAGTTTATCAAATGAGAGCACCACGAGCCGAGTGCCGTCTAGTTCCATTATTTGAGAAAAGGCAGACATGTAATATGGTGTGGACATTCGTCATACCAAGCAGATGATGTCTTTTTGGTATACCAGGCTCTGTTTGGGTTCAAATCAATAATGCAGTCAGAATTCTACATTTCTGAGCAACTTATTCAACATGAGTTCAGAGTTGGAAGCTCAAAGCTCTGCACTGCTGTGAAATACATACACTTAATTCTTTTTGGACTTAATAAGAGCCTTTAAATTATTAAACAAAATTTAAAGGTCATCAAAAGCAGACTGTTACCTGGAGAAGGCCCGGTGTACAGTTAAGATGGTATTGTCTGGGGCGATCACCTGGTAGAGTGTGCACCCCATACAAGCTGAGTCTTCTGCAGAGGCCTAGATTCGATATGCTCAGGTATGTATAGACTCTATAGCAGGAGGACTAAAACTGATCCTTGTAGGACTCCTTATCAACCACCTAAGGAAACTATCAGCAATAACATCTGACTTCCACTGACTAGATATTATTTGAACCAGCTGTGAGCAGAATAATCAAACCCAGTGTCTGCACAATATATCTGTGGACTGTAATCAGCTGCACCAAGAAAGCTGTAAAGGGACTGGGTCACTTTTCATTCTAACAGCATTAAATTTTGATTAAATTTGTTGCAGACTGCCCTTGGCCCAAAATTATGTTTGGCAACAATACACAACTGAGATTTTTACCATTACACAGTTCATGGTTCTTTAAGCTTTTAGCTTCATGTTTATATTTTCTTGGATAATCAAACCCAGATGACAAGTAACATTAAAAACACACTCTAATTATGCAGCTTTGACAGAGGTTTGGTTGTCCACAGAGCAACTCACAGCTATTATTATGATGCTTCTCATTATTGTTTTCATTATTACTGGCCCTACATCTGCATATTACACTGGCTTACCGTATCTCCTCTGCTGGTATTTTTATATGGGTGTAATCCACTGTTATAGCCCTACAAGTGTGGGCTGATGCCAGTGTTCCCTGCCTGGCCTGCATACCAATTAGAGGCTGATTAACAGCAAAGCAAGGAGACGTTTCAGAACGGAGGTGGGGGGATGGCTGTTTCTCTGGAACTGAGGGTGACCTGATGGAGAGGTCATTACATGATAGTTATGAATATACAAACATACGAGGCCCCAGGTTAGAGCTATTTATTGTTTGTACTTAGCCATCTCACAGTGATATGTACAAGCAGGGGAACCATCAGCGGACTTGCTGTCCATCACACAGTGAAATGTTCAGTCTGAAGCCAGTGGGGACATGATGTGGCTGCCCCGCTCTAAGGCCACTACTGATGTGTAACCATTTAAAGTGTGCCGCTTTGGCAACTCTAGATAAATGTGTGAATTATGATGGCCATGAATGACACTGTGCTGCACATGTGTATGCTCTTCTCTCCTTTTTCTTTTCACATTTGACATTTAAGACATTTAGCATATGTTGATCTACTGAGCAACTTCAAGAGTAACTCCACACTAAATTATTATTGTTTGCCCTGCATACATTATCACATAGATTGCATACATTATCACATAGATTGCATACATTATCACATAGATGATGGTTAGTATGTCATGTTAAGATAGGTGATTTTTTTCAATTATCAATCAAAAAGACTGCTTTTTTCTGCATAAAATTTTCAAAAGTGTCTTTGGTACAGCAGTGCTTTGGGCTTGATGCTAACACTATAATCGCAACATGACAATGTTAACATGCTAATGTTCCGCAGGTATCTTTAGGTATCTTACCTTAGCCTGTTAGAATGCTCAAATTTCAGAATACAGAACACAAAGTGCAGCAAAGTCTAGGCACCATAGATATCTGTACCAAATATTTTTGTAGCAAAGACAGCTGTTGCCATATTAGATTGCGTTTGATTGTTTCCTTTTTAGACTGTTTTAAAATTGGTTTTAGACAGTTTGCATGTAAGAGTACATTGGTCACTAAGCTTCCTGTTGCTATCCGTCTTATGGCAATTCACCTAATAGTCAAGACATGCCACTAATAACCTAAGAATACCTCTCTGGTGGAGCTAGAGGTAAAGGTCAGAGGATCACCAAAACCATTACCGCTCATTCACTGGGAACCATAAATGTCTGTCTAAAATATTATGACAATCTGTCCCATTGTTGCTGAGATAATTCAATCTGGACTAAAGTGGTGGAGCAGCTAACAGACCAACACTACCATCTCTAGAGCAATGCCGCTATTATGGCTAAAAACAATGCTACAGTCATCAGCTTAATTTATTTGCTAAAATATTCAATCTCAGTATCATGCCAGTGGCTTTGTTAGTAATGGACCACATTTCCCATAAACACCATTGCTTAACTTTGCTGACTAAGGTACATTTGTATGATTTATTCATTGGCATGTCCATCCTTTCACCTTTTAGACTGACTGGAGAGCTTTATTCTAGTGTGCACTAGAATCAAATATAGTACATCCTGGTAGGTACTGCAAGTAAGAAGAGTCAGGGGAAAAATCCCTTCTTTTTTCCTCCTCTACTAGCAACACTGCATTACAGAGAGGAACAGGGGGGTAGCAAGGAGGGATCAACAGTTCATCTTGTTTGAATAAATGTCTTCAGGCATCCAATCCATTTGAAGCTCCAGCTCAAGGACTATAGCACAGCCTTGTATCATTGCACGTTTAGTCAGAGTCACCATTAACCAAGCCTCTGTTAATGACTTGCCGGCGGAAGAAAAATCTGTTCACAACACTCTTTTCTTCTTTATACATGCAGTACATGAGCATCGACATTAGCATGCTTGCCTTTGTGTGTGTATGTGTGTGTGAACCACACTGCAGTCAGGATGTCTGTTTTTAGCCGGTCGTTGTGGGCTGATTAACTTTGACAGGCTGCCTCTCAGACCCACCACAAACACAAGCAGTAAAGAAACCAGGCAGCATTCCCACCACAGGAGAGTATGCCCATGAAGCCTTGGTTGATTCCTGACCAGATTTTGGTAATTCTAACAATTAATCCACTAAAACTAATCTACAATCACTATATTAAGTACAACTGCCAAACTGCTTGAATCAGGATTTACTTGTTTTACACAGCTTCCAGAAAAAGACAAACTGTGATGCCATGCTAAATTCCTGCCGGATGAATCAGTTAATTGTGGTACTTGTCACACCAACTAGAACTGAATCTGAATGAGGAAGCTTTGCATGCTTACGGGTGGCCAAAAGTGGTAACTGTAACAGCAGTAATCATTTAATGTGATGCCAGGTTTACCAACCCAGCCAGTCTGGGAGACTTTACAGCAAAGACAAAGAGACAAAAAGGTCTGAGGCTGGGGAGTCTAGCATTTTATGCATGAGTGGTTGCTCACTCAGAGGTGGGTACTTCAGAGTAGAATTATCAAGTCTTAGAGTGGATTAAGCAAACATTTTCATGTGTTGAACTTGTTCTTTAGAAATGTTTTTTTTTTCTCCAAGAGAAATGCCAAAGGGAATAAGACTCCTCATCAGCCGTCTAGCTAGTGTTACCTATCTGGCTAATTACCAGATGTCAGTTAAAGTAGACTGTTGATGGAGTACTGTGACTGTAAGCCAAGTATGTGCAGTGTCAATGGTAAAAGAGCCCTAAAATAAAAAGCTAAAACAGCTGCTGTGTTTTACACAAACCTCCAGAGACAGAGCACTGCAAGTTGTTTATCTTGTTGCACTTACTAACATTCAGCAAACCCTGCTGATATTTGAATTGCACTATGCTTCACGAGGGCAAAACAACTACTTTAAAGCCCTTTAGTCATATCAGTCATACCAAAACTAATGGGGATGGGATGCTAACCTCTTTGATTTACAATGTCAAAGTAGATTTAATAAGTATTTCTATGCATATGTATATTTAAGCTTAAACATTTTGTTTTGAAATGTAACATCTAAAACAGATAAACCAAAAAAACTTGTATTTGACACCACTGTGACTTATCAATAGGCCTGATAACACACTATAAGGACACACTCTTTGAACTTTGTATCAGGTGCAATTTCACATTTTTTGTGCTATACCTTCAACTTGGTCCTTTAACTGCTGTGTACTATAAACAGTACTGTATCATATGCAGATAAATTATAGCCCCTATTGCTAACAACGTGGTTATTATAACTGGTGCCTGAGGCTAGACATAACAGATGGATAAGCAGATGAGCTACCAGTAGCGGTGGTGATGGCAGCAGTGGTCTGTGCTCTTTCATAACAATTTCCCTATATAATACCATGGTGCAGAAAAAAGCAGTATCGTTTTTTGAAAAAAGCCAGGTTGATTTGTTGATACCATAGACTGTGTAAAAATGAATGTAGCAACCATGACATCAACAACTGTTTTTTGGACTCTCGTTTTGAAGCCCATTTTGGCTGTTGCCAAAGAGACTTATATTAGCTGAGGTGACGGCTAGTAGACAGCTTGCAACTTAAGAGTGACTATGCCCTTAATTATGCGTACCTTTAAGCCTTAATGAAATTTAAATGGGTGAATCATCCATCCATCCATCCATTTTCATCCACTTATCCAGGGCCAGGTCTCTCCCAAGCAATGCTTTCCAGCTCCTTCTGAAGGATCCTGAGGTGTTTCCAGGCCAGATGAGATATCTAATTCCTTCCAGCATGTTCGGGCCTCCTACCAGTGGGAAGTGCCCAGAACACCTTTAACCGGAGGGGTCGGGGAGGCATCCTGATCACATGCTGAAACCACCTCAAATAGCCCCTTTTGACGCGAAAGAGAAGCTTCTCTATTACAAGCTCCCTCTGGATGACTGAGCTCCTCACTCTGAGCCCAGCCACCCTACAGTGGAATCAGCATTGCTTCCTCTGAATCTGTGATTCAACATTGGACGGAGCCTCCTTTCCATCACCCTGTGTGAGACCACAATAGTTGGAGTACACCCTCCGGTCCCCTTTTTTAAAAATGGGAACTACCACCCCGGTCTGCCACTTCACAGGCGCTGTACCCAACCTCCAACCAATACTAAAAGGGTTTGTCAGCCAAGACAGCTTAATGTTTAGAGCCTTCAGCATCTCAGGGTGAATCTCATCCACACCTGGCGCCTTGCACCTGGGAAGCTTTTTGACTACCTCAGCAAACTTCTCCTGGGATATGGACGAGAGTTCCCCCAAGTCTTCAGACTCTGCCTACTCCATGGAGGATGTCATGGCCAGGTTCAGGAGTTCCTCAAAGTGCTCCTTCTACCACTCAATGATATCCTCAGTCTGGGTCAGCAGTTCTCCTCCCCTACTGAATACAGCCTGAGACAAGCCCTGCTTCCCCTTTCTGAAGCATCTAATGCTTTTTCAAAACTTCCTTGAGGCCAACTGAAAGTCCTTCTCCATAGCCTCCCCGAACTCCTCCCACACCCGCAATTTTGCTTCAGCAACCACCACAACTGCAGTCCCTTTGGCCAACTGGTATCTGTCTGCTACTTCAGGAGAACTCCTCTGAAAAATGCCACTTCAAACAAGGGTTTTGCGTGTTCCTGTGATTCTGGGAGCTGTGTTGACCTGGGCTAGCCCCTGGTAGGGTCTCCCAAGGCAAAATGGTCTCAGGGAAGGGGGCAGACTAAGAGTGATTCAAGAACACTTAGATGTCAAAAATTCAATGCATGATTACCTCACCCAGTAAGGGGACACTGGGACCTCACTGGGCTATAAACATATTTATTTCTGCTGTAAAGTTGGGCATTTTAACATGGGGGTCTATGGAGATTGACTCTGACCAATACTGATGTGCCAACGCTTGGAAAAAAAAATTAACAATATCTTATTTAGGCAATGAAAAGACTTCAGCCACAAGAAAAACAGATAAAAAAGGAAAAAGAGTAACCAATCTACATACCTCCCCTGCGTCTAAATGTAAAGAGCATAATGTGCACAAAGAATGAGACATGCTTAAAGCAAAGTGGTGTGGAATCTGTTTCGATGCCACATAAGGATCCAATTAGATTATGGGCTTTCCACAGTCAGCTAGTGTATTTAGTAGCCCAGCAGGCACGATTTTTAGTAAGAGGTCAATACAAGTCCAACAATCTTAGGAGCACAAACTACAGATTCCAGTTTTCTTTTTCTATCAAGAGTATTGGAGATACATTTAAAGAGAAAGAAAAGTTAACCAGACACAAGAAGAAAGACACAAAGAGACAGAACTGGAAAGTTAGAAAAAACACTAGCATCGAAAAACTGCCCAGACTCCACACTGTTTACTTGACAGTAGGTTAGATAACTAGAGCCAGCACTCTAACAGGTTGCTTTTGTGAGCACATGCTTTTCTCTCCCCCTCTGTCTTTTCACCCTCATTTTCCTCCGCTCTGACAAGCTTTCACTTGTGCTGGTTTTGAACAGAAACGCCATTGTGCCTCCCACTGCAAACAATGCCTGCTGCTTTGCCGAAGGGGCCCAAAAACACACATTAGCTCACTTTGACCCTTTTGTCTGCTGGAGATCCCTGTCATAGATCTGGTCGCAGGGCCAATAAGTAAGACTGGACTGGTTAATGACAGTTCTGGGAATGTCATGATGTCAAGTGGGTACTGCGCTGCTCAAGCGCCTGTGAGCAAGACCCTGAATCCCTTCCAGCTTTGGTGGTGTCAGCCTGCACTTTGATGTTCCTGTCAACAATCTGAGGCAGGGGGAAAAGATAAATGTTCCTGAAAGGTCAATAGATAAACGTGGTCTTGCCACCCCTTAAATCATAACACAATACATCACAGCAGTATGTTCAAAAGCAATGTATAGGGATGCCCTTTATCATAAATAAAGCACCTTAGGGGAGCTGTACCTTTACATGGATCCACAGCAGTATATCTCTATTTGACAATAGTACAGACACAACCAAGTCTGCCCTTGGTTTTAACATTCCTGCCTGCAGCTATAGAGGCTTGGAGAGGCCTCCAGAGGTATGTGACCCTCAGTTACATTTATAGGCTTCAGAACTGATAAAGGCAATGCCACAGGCTACCAAATGACTGGCAGCTACTAGAAATAAAAGCTTGTTCTGCCAGTCATAAAACACTGCTTCATGCCATATCTGTCAACACAAGAGTAGAAAATTATAGGGAGAGGCAGAGGCAATGCACAAATCAAGAGTTTCCTGTAAAAATGAATCATTTATCTACAGGTTTTATTTGGAAAAAAATCACACACTCCATGTAACTACATTTTCTTTTATAATGCATCATGATGTTGCTCAATGACTGATTGGAAGACTCATTAAATGACTGGCTGATTTACTAACTAGATTGGCAGATTGGCTGAATGGCATCTGACCGAGTGACTGATTGACAAGCTGATTGAAAGTATGAATGACAAATTGACTGGTTGCTCTGTTCTGGGTGGCACTCCCCGTTACACACACACTGACACCCACCACCTCTTTGGTGTTGCCTGTCAGTGTGTGTGACCATTTTCCACCTCTTGTATTATTGTGCAAATTGAAACGCCAAGGAGAGCAATTCACACACACTCACAGACAGACCTTGTGTTCGTGTGTGTGTGTGTGTGAGATAGGTAGGAGGGGGAGGGGGGTTACCTCCATCTCCCCCTCGGCGTCTTGGCAGGCGGGAAAAGGAAATATGATTATCCAGTGGGGGAATTGTCTCATCAACACCTGGAGCAGATAAATGAAAATAGGAGGATTTATGTACTGAGAACAAGCTTACCTCTGCTGCCAGGAAGCAATTAAGCAGGAAGCTGGAATACTACCCCCTGCACTCTCTCTTTCTTTCCATTGCACTCCAACTCTCTACCTTCCTTATTGTGTCTCTCCCTGTGTGTGTGCACACAAAGTGCTCATTTCACATCAGTGGCACATTTGGAGAACTGATAGCGAGCCTTGGGGAACGCTGACTGGAAGAGAGGGAAGGTATTCATTCCCACGAAGTCTCTCATTAACGGCTGATAACAAAGTGTCTGAGAAGTGTTGGGATCTCATTTGACTCTGTGTTGGGGGGAATGCAATGGATGCCCGCTTCCCGCGTAGCTACAGATAGGCAATGTGGCAATCTGGCTACCTGCTGTGAAACCCCAGAGAAGCGGAAATTTTAAATCAGAGCGACGTGTGGTTCAGTTCTGTTAGCATCATATGGTATCTTACTTACTTTGATATCAGTTCTAAGGCCTTAAAGACTGGTAAATTAAAATGTCTTGCTTTGTATTTTCTACATAATATTTGCTTCAGTTCAGCCATAGGCGCCTGGAAGGGCAGAGAGATGTGCTCTCTCCGTCTTTACCAGCTGGCCATTGACAATCACAATGCAGACATCAGTATATCAGTAATAATTGCTGTGTAACAACTTGTGACTCGTTGCAGACAGTACTGGCTGGTGTAAGGAACAGCATCAGGTGTCGATTAACCACATGTAGCAAAGGCTAAAAAAGTTGTAAAGTCTGAACAGAGAAGATCCACAGAATACCAAAGTTCACCATATATTTTCTTTTTGGCCTCATGTGTGCAGAGCGACGTAAATGACTATCTGCCCTGTTTGATTAAAGATTCTTGCTTCTCAAGAATACCATCTGCTGAGCTGTGGTCTGCAGCCACAGCAGACCCTTGTATGGTGAGAGGGAGGAACTAATACTGAGCCAAAATATCACTCCAAAGCAATAGCCACTGTGCCTCCTAACCAAACCATAAGCTGTACAATTGCTGTAAAATTATAAGTCTAATTCCAAAATTGCCCTTTTAATGGAATTGGCTTCCAAATTGACCATATAGTTTCTTGTAGAATTTCTTCAAACTGCACTAAAATCATGTCAGTGTCTCTAGTGAGTCATGTTTTATCCCGCATCTGCATTATATACACAGAGCATGTGCTTTGTCTATTAAACTGTATTTTCTCCAAAACCCCAAATATTTCCACTCTGCTGATTTATTCCTGAGCAAATAATGTTGTCCTTGTCATCTTTGTCTTGGCTGCTTGCCATCTGCCTGCCGCTGTTTGACGGTGACACAGACTTTCAAAATAAAATCCTAAAGATGACGATATGGATCAGTGTTTTCACTTTGCATCAAAGATATTGGATCACTGATCACCGAATCAATATACCGATCCAGATCTATGGATCATTACACTCCTAGTGTATGGAGCAGTTCTGTGTGGTGCCTACACACGTACAAAATATAGTGTCAGTATGAAGAACCAGCATCACTCACAGTGCACGACCATAAACACTGGTACCAACTTTGAGGCTGAACGGGTCATTAATAATAATGACTCACCTCTTCAGGATGTGCAGGATATCCAACTACACATGCACCATCTGCAGTTGAACTTTTTAAACAATGGTAAACTAACTAAAATCACCCATTCAAGAAATGAGCAAACTAAACCTGCCAGTTGAAGTTTTGTGTGGTATTCTCACAATTTTCACTTGTGATGACTTCTGACATTTTGTTTTCAGAGGATATTAAGCTATGGGCAAGACGCAATGGCCACAAAAATCCATTAGGGGACCACAGATGATTTTCATGCCAATCCCCACAGATATTTAGTAAGCTGATGGAATCTAACTCCCAAAAATTGAACATAGACCTTCAGTGAGGGTTGGACATTCGGGTTAAGTAAAGAATGCCCTCCCTGTGACCGAAGCTCAGACTCAAGTCTAAGCTCAGTCTTGGCATGTACCCTTGAGCCAGACCCTTTCAACTGAATAATGAAAATGGAAATTAAATTAAGAGTGGCTTCACTTTATTCACAATTTACCACAAAATAGGTTTAATATGCCACAGAAATCTGCTTTCATTTACTGCAGACACCCACCCAGAAAAGCAATCACTCAAGTGCCTCCATCAATAAAAATCTGTTCAGCTGTATCAGCTTTAAAAATGATTCCTTGCCATTGTTTGCATTCTTACATTTGTAGTATACACTCCAGTGCTCTTCCAAGTGAAAACAAATTAGACAGCCAAGCTAATGTGAATAAAACAAAGAAAAAAAAACATTGTGGTCTGAACTGCTGATTACTGATATTTTGTTGATATTCAATCTATTAGAATTTGCTGTCACATTAGGAGTCAGAACTTCCAAAAAACCAAGTCTACTACTATCAGTGAAATTATATTTATACCCTCATCAAATGTTCTCATTTGGATAAATTCAGGAAAATGGTTTTCTATTGTAGTTTCAATAGACAACCCAACATGTAATTAAACAAACTGCATCATGACAGGAACTGGCTAATATCCACTTTTTAATTACTTATACCATTTGGCTATGAATAGCATGGCAGACTATCTGAACTGCACACAGCTAAAGCAGCTGCTGTGCTACGAAGCCGAGAGATGTGGAATGCAAACAGTAGCTTGGCAGAGTTGTGTTTATGCTCTCTGGCTCTCACACGCTGCCTGTTTTCTTTATTGACTCAACAACTGGCCTTGTGCTCAGGCTGCAAGTGTATGTGTGCCTGTGTGTGTAATTTTGATCTCATTCCACGCCTTGGGTAAAGCCCTGCTGATTCTAAGGTGCCTGTCCTCGTTTCAGATGCACTGACAAAGTGGCCTCTCTGAAATGAGCTGTGTGGCCTGTTTGCAAAAAGGGAGCAGATGCATTTTACTGCCTTTGATCTATGGGTAAACAACCTGCGGACTGCAAAGGAAAAAAAGGGAGAAGTTGTCAGTGGATGCACATGATGTCTGTACAGTATATAAGGAAAGAGGAAGGCAGTCAAAGCGATGAGAAGGACAGGGACAGAGAGAAGAGGAGACACACTCTGACGATACTTTTCTTTGGCAGATCTGTCAGCTGGATCTCACTGTGGGTGACAGAGCTTGTCTTGCCCTTGCAGGTTTTACTGCAGCGGCTATGTTACATATGCCTTATTATATATCCCATTATATTTCAAACACATTCCCCCTCTTCACTCTGCTGAGCACACAGCCGCAACATTGACTTTCATAGACGCTCGGAGTATTCGTAAAAGTGAGGAGTGTCTGAGTTGGCAACAGGTCCAGCCTGCTAAAAAGTGATGATATCTTATGCAGAAGTGTACAAATGGTAGGTAGACTTGAGGTGTAAAACTGCTTCCTGTACTGATACTGGGACCTGAATTGCAATATCTATGTTTATTAAAGTTATTATTGGGCATAAGTTATTCATATTGAGTCAAAATGTCACATTTTTCCCGCCAAGTAAACACATAATAAAAACTGGTTTAGTGTTTCCCCTATAATTTAATATTAGCAGGGTCAAAAGGCCTCTAAAACAGCATGTACACCACAAGGCACTCTCCACCATGGTAAGCCATCGCTACAACTGCATCCACTTCTAATTCTGCTACACAATAACAGTAACACAGCAACAGACTTAAATTTTTTTACTTGCTTTATCTTCATTCAATACTCACATAGTGTATGTAGGTGCTTTAAAAATTCCCTCCATCCAAGCCATGAAGTGATACCCTCATAAAAAGAGAAGTGGGACTAACTGTTTCCCTTTTGTACAAAAAAATGTCTCACGAAGACCAATTGCAGATAATACAAGTTACAAAAACTGAGTGGTGATCTTTGTTGTGGTAGTCACATGAAAGTTTAAAGAGTTGCAAAATCAGAGGAGCCCCTCATTTACCAGTTTACATTTCCAACGATTCTTTCAATGATGTCCTCATTGTAACTTAACATAGAAACGTGGTACTCTCCACCATAATGGTGTGATCATATACATAGGTTTATGTTATGGCCACCAGCTTTCATCATTTCAACTTTATATATTATTGAGAAATTGTGTTTTGACAGTCATTTTGGCATGGTGGATAGCTCCTTATACTACATTACCCAATATCCTTGGCTGTTTTGCTATGGAGGAAGAGCCAGTCAGAGATGCAAATCATGGCGGTGGCAAAAAAAAACATTGAGTGGCAACCTCCTGGGCTGAACAATTGTGCTTACGCCCAAGTGCCAGAAACTGCAGTTCCTCAAATCCCCACTTGAGGCTGGCTCCTGAGCAAGTCAATCCCCATACACCCCCATGTTAAAATGCCCAACTTTACAGCAGAAATAAACATGTTTACAGCCTGGTACAAATTAAACGGTTTTGGTTCCTACAGCTAATTTCAGAATATTGCTCACCTGTTTTAATTTTATTAAAGCTTAGAGTTACACAAATTTATGGGTGGGGTGCTTGACTGACAGGCTGTCTGCAAGGTGTCATTACATTCTATGAGCCAGATCCACTCCTTCACAGCGCCAGCCTCTCATCCAAATATTGTCACTTCTGGCTCCAAAAAAAAACAACAAGATGGCAACAGCAGAAATGCTAAATTCCAGGTTTCAAAATGGAAGTCCATAAAGCAATGGGTGATGTCACAGTAGCTACATCCATTATTTATACAATCTATAAAAAACACAGCTAAGAACAAAACACAGTGCCACAGTCGTTGAATTTATGCAAAACTGATGCAAAATATAAACCAAAGATCATATTATCAATTCAGTCAGGACCACTTCAGTCAAAGAAAAATGTATCTCCATTTGCAGTATTATTTGGCGGTATGGCTCTGTTCTGGGGCCTCTCTGCCTTTCTTACTCCTCCGCAGAGAGCTTAAGGCAGAGACAGCACACCTCTCTGCCCTTCCATGCGCATACATGGAAAGCCTCAAGGCATAGAAAGCACACCTCTCTGCCCTTCCATGCACAGACAAGGAAAGCCTGAGGCAGACAGCAAACCTCCCTGCCCTTCCACACACAGATGAGGAAAGCTTGAGGCAGACAAGCAAACCTCCCTACCCTTCCATGTGCCTACATAGAAAACCTAAGGCAGGGAGAGCAGCAGCAAAGACCCGGGAAGAAAACAAAACAAGCATCAATGACAAACAGAAATGACATTGATAAGTCAGACACAACAAGAAAAGGAGGAGCTGGGGTGGAGGCGGGTTGCAAAGCATCTTGCAGAGGAAGCAACAACAGTAGGCAGGCCAGAGCAGTTTAAATAGGGCGTACTGAATGAGATTCGCCAGTTGGTTGCATAGAAAGGAATCATGTGATCTCTCAGCTGACTTCCTTCCATCAATCAGCTGCTCCATTAGTTGACTGAGCTGCTTGAGATCAACTGATATAGCTTGGATGTGAACTGAGCCTGACATTGGTTCCTGCCTGAACTAAGACTATGCTCAATTTTTCTCATCAGTGTAATATGTAGCTTCCACCACTGTTAGCAGAGCGAGTAACAAAATGTTAAGCTTGGTAATTAGATATTTCTTCTGAAATGCACTTTGGGAGTCATAGTTAACTTTTCTCCTTACTTTTTTAATGCACAAAAGTGTGCACTTGATGACTTTCTATCAAAGAACCAGATCTTTTTGAATATGAATGTTGTTTCATGCCCTGTGTTCGTGCAACTGTGAGTCACCTAACACTGTCTACCAGAAAAATGAATGCATTTTTACCTTTTTTCCCCTCACACTTGGTACACTCAGATGGTATGCATTTTTGCACAGAAATATAAGACAAAAAGGCACAAAGTCCATCACCTTGGAACAGTCAGGACAAGAGAATAAGCCAAAAGCCTTCTTCCACCATGAAAACAAAACAAGAATAGATTCTGTTTAAGTATGTAAATTCTAGTTAAAATGTCACATATGAATTTGATCAGGCAAACTATAAGCCATCATATCAGGAGTAAATAAACCAACCAGCTGATATACACATTTGAGTGAAAGGGCAATAGTTAGCCTGATGTCCTTTCACCTCCAGTATGTCAGGAATGACAAACTCCTCCTCATGTACACCACCTGCAAAGCAAAGCCATTCAGATCCCAAGAGCAAAGTGTGGATGGCCAACAAGGTTCTTCATTTCAACAAGAAAACTGATTGTGGCAGCTCAGCCCCGAGTTGTCAGGCAAATGTCATCCAGACAGTGAATGGAATGGAAGTGGTAATGGGAAAGAGAGAAATTCCACATTGCATAACCACCCTCTTATCTAAGCTCTATTATCTTGGCCACAGCTTGATATATGACTGCCAAAGCTATCACAAAAAAAAAGAAAACCTGAAACAGTCCATCTTTGGCTTTGCCTGCACCCACGCATTAACACACAGACACATGGAAAAGGCTGAATGATGTGAATGCAATCAACATACCAACAAACAATGAGCTGTAATAAACTGCAGACTAACACATCAGCGTATCTTATTTCAGACAGAGTAGCTGAGTGCTGAGCAATTATTGTCAGCATCACTTGGCCTATAAAGACTATTCCCCTCAGAGCTGGTGTTGGTAGCGAGTGTCGGTAGCAGAAGCACATGTCAACAACTGTTAACGCTAATTGCTTTCACACCAAGAGCTATCTATTAAGAAAACATGCAGCAAGACTGCGTGCAATGTCACGACTGCATGAGTCATGCCTTTGAAAACGAGGCTCTCCTTAAAAACATGACCACATGGACTGGAGGCTGATTTGTAATCTGCACAGTGTTTTGATGACTTAAGATGTGTGTTAGCATCACTATGTTGCAGCATCTGGAATGCAGTTACAATTTGCTTTCTAGTCTTAGTTGTAGAGGTTTTTCAAGTCCTGTGATGTTCTCATTTTCTAATGTCACTGCATCATTCAGGCATAAACACTACTTTGGAAACTGTACACCCCATCAGTGCTAGTAAATGTTAAAATAGCACAGCCATTGATGTTGGATATCATATATTATACACAAACCTTTTTTTTCCAATTACACCAAATATGAGTTTTATCAATGCTTCACTGTGCAACTGAAATATTTTATCAGTGCTTTACTTAAAATTGATTTGCAATCAAGAAAAACTAGAGCAATATTCTGTAGTTCACATTTGGTGACACTAACAAATGTACATTACTGAAATATTTGAAATCATATTTTATCACTCTAATTGTTACATTAAAATGTGGAATTATATAACGCTATGTAGTTTTCACTTGTGGTAATAGTGACTAGCAAAAATTGAAAATATTAGATATTATTTAAATGATCCTACCAACAGCTCTCAGTCTCAACTTCACATTAACAGAACAAGCTGCTGCTCAGCTCTGAATGTCTGGAGATCTGGAGATTAAGTTAATTAAAATATTAATGTGATGTACTTAAAGTGTAACTGAGGGACTCAAAGCACTGTTTACTTCTGCCTGTCCTGGGGGAGGGATCCTTTTCAGTTGCTCTTACTGAGGCTTCTGTTAAAGTTTTTTGGGGAGTTTTTCACTTTCAGAATCAAGTACAGGGCTCCAGACTGCGCCTAATTGGTCGTATTTTGCGACCTTTTTTGGAGGCCGTGCGACATGGTTTTTTAACTAGGAGCACCAGCGCGACTTACAAATCCACCCCTCTCCCCCTTTTTCTTTCTTTTTTTTAATAATTGCATTTCATGGAGGAGCGGAAGCGAGTGTCTGTGTGTGTGTGTGTGTGCCTATCATGTGTGTCTGAATGCGCACTGCGAAGCGGGGGGGGGGGGGGCGCCAGTAACCACAGCAATGTGCAGCAGTTTTAGTACGTGTGCCCTGTGTGAGGGGTTAAGGCCTGATCATACTCTTAAAGTGGACGTCCGCAAGCCCTGTGCGCGCAAAGCTCAGATTTTACGACTGCGTGAACTCCGCTTCGCGCACCAGTGACTGCTCAGCATGTATTTTTCACATCGTGGGGATTTTTCACGGACATTTTTACAGGAAACTACAACGTGGAAGTGCGCTCGACTATGGAAGCCCGAATGACTGCGGACATTCCTCGCGGAGTCCGCTCCGCTTATAGTACGCCAGAGTATGTTTGGGCCTTTCAACAGAGAGGGGTCACAGAGCCGGTGGCATGTGACCATAAAGTGACGCTATGAAACGAACTATAGATTCGTTTTTCACAAGAAAAAATAATCCAGAAACTCCTGGCGGTCCTGTGCCAGTTTCCCAAACTTCGACGACGATAGTTCAGAGGACGAGTCAGCAGGTGATGTCGCAGCACTGAAAAAGCCAAAACCCTATCATTTCCGACAAGAATGGCTCACTGAATTTACGTGGCTGAGATATCGTAAAGAAAAGAAAGTGATGTCCTGCATGTACTGCTCTCAGTGCGGTCCGAAATTAGCGGGGAAAACTAAATTCGCCGACTCCACCACACACTTCAAACATGAAACGCTGGTTAAGCACAACAACAGCATCAGGCATAAATTATGCAGGGACAGATGCAATGATGGAGCAAAAGCGCCACTGCACACATCATTTAAGAGGCAGGGTTGTCTGTGTTTATTGCTAAATTATCAGTGATGCAGTCAATATAGACAAAATTATGAATATGTTGTGTCGATATAGATAGTGCTCCTGAATTTTGTGCTGGTGCTCCTAAAATTTTCAGTAAGGAGCACGGTGCTCCTAGTGGAAAAAGTTAGTCTGGAGCCCTGAAGTATCTAAGGACAAAGGGTGACGTACAGTATGCTGTACAGATTCTTAAAGCCACTGACGCAAAGTTGTAATGTGTGATATTGGGCTATATGAAAAAATTATACTTGACTTGAATTAACTATCTGTTAGTGTTACCTGCCTATCACTGCTCCACCACTGTCTAGCTACAATGTACAAGGATACAACCATAGATGTATTACAAGAAATAAATACTGGACCCCAAGAAGGCACCTATCCAGTCCAATGACAACTGCACTCGACTCACAGACTTTTCATTGTGATGACGTCAGAGATTTTTTAAATTGCTTATTGGCTTGAGGAAAGTTTTACAAGTATAAAAATAGAAAGAGTCATAATTGACCTTATTTGCAGTTGGAGATGTCCTGTTACGCCCCCAGCCAAAGACACATACACACACTGAATGTTAAAATGTCAGGAAACTTAACATTCTTATTAAACAGATAAGGAGTCGTACACAAATTCATTGTTTTCAATGTAGATGCATGGCAGGTGTGCT
The DNA here is from genome assembly GCA_035609425.1 of Epinephelus awoara. Lineage (NCBI taxonomy): Eukaryota > Metazoa > Chordata > Actinopteri > Perciformes > Serranidae > Epinephelus > Epinephelus awoara. Next base: position 33,314,594 of record CM069302.1, read on the forward strand.
CAAACACTGCAACCTGAGATAAACCAAGTTCAACCTTTGGAACGCAACAGCGTGCATCGCATGTCATGTGATGAGGAACAACCAATATCAGCCAACAGATATCTTTCCCTTCTTCCATAAATAAAAGTTGATCATTTTGGTGCAGAGCTGCCAGAGCTTTTCATCTGTCCCACGGACAATAGGCCCACACACTTATGCATAGCGCCTGGAAGATGATCAGCTTTGCACTCAAGATTTCAGGTTAACAGGCTATGATATGATGCTTGTAAAGGTTGCCTAGCAACCACAGACACAATCTGCCACCGCGCTCTCGAAAGCTGCCTCAAAAAAGGCACAAAAGTAGCGCCCAGTCCCCAACCTCGTTTTTTCAGGTGGTTAAAAACGCTGCATGTGTACACAACCATACACGTCTGAATTCAAGCTTTTCTCTTCTATCAAAATAAGGCCAATTTAATTGTCTTGTTAACTCATCATAAAACACACTTCAAATTCAACAGAAAAAAACTTTAAGACATCAGTTACATCTTCATTATTCCTGTTAGTCATTTAGTTTGTTAGTTAATGTTTTGGTCACAATAAACTTTTTCCTGCAGTCTCTCTCTCTGCCATTGCTCGCAGACTGTTTGCAGTCCTGCAACATTATCCCCACCACTCACAGTCGCCATGTTTGTCAGCTCAGCTGTCTGCTCCACCAGTAGACTGACCTCTAGTGGCATGTGCTGTGCACTACACCCTATACTTTCTTTATACAGCATCTCCATATGAGTTTTATAGCAAGATGAGCAGCTGTATTTTGACAGTATTGAAAATCGTACCACCTAGATTTCTAAACACCCTGGTAAACCGTTATGCCATGACACCACCATAGCCTAATTGTGGCACTTCATAACCTAAAAAACACCTTTGGCAGAACTAACAGAAAGTGGTTGGCGATGCATGTTTCCAAGGTGACAGCCAACAGCCCATTTTTTTATTTTGGCTAACTCACAAAATAACTGTTCACACAACTGATAAAATCTAAAATTGAAAAGCCTGCTGACAGCACAGATAATTTGATTTTTGGGGACAACTGGGTGCAGGGAAGTTACAGTGACGGGCTATTTCTTTTTCTTTTTTTTTTTAAAATTGTCACAATGGGGAGTGTGCACTGGCTCAAACCGTTAAGGTCTGATACAGTGATAGCCACACACAAAAACGGCAAATATTTGTTTTCTTAACATAAAAATCAGTAACATGGCCAAGCAAACCACTTTACTGTAAAGCAATCACCTTGGTTTGCAGGAGAGCATTGTTAAAATCGTTATTATTACTTTCCCCCAGGCGCACTGATTCAGTTAATACCAGTCAACAGACCTTTGTGCTGAATGAGTCTGCAAAGCTGGAAAAAATGACCTACACTCACATGCAAACAAAATGTTGAAAAGGGATTCGAGTGATGTGAAGGTTGAAGCAAGCCAGGCTTTCAGAGCTCTCTCTCTTTGCTCTCTGTCAGTGAAGGACACGGCTGAAAAGGAAAACAGCCATTACTTAATGAGCCACTTAAAGAGTGCCCTCTCTATTTAGGTTTCATTATTTTTATTGTAAATCCTTCACAGCCCTCGTCTGTTAGTCATTCACACGGAGCTTCTGCAGCCAAGTGCACTATTATATATTAACCAAAATCACAGGGCTGGAAAATATCTCAGCTGAATGACAAATATGATTATTATGAAGTTATCTCAAAATAATTTCTTTTTCTCAAATTGCCCAAATGAAATATCTTTTGTTAACATTGTTTAGTAACATGCATTAATCAAGCAGTCGAGGAACCGGAGAGAGGTTATGAAAGGCAAAAAGGGGGGACAAATCAGCTGTGGATAATTACCGGGGAACCTTCTAACAGTGCAGCTCCTAATCCATCGCAGGCTCGGAGACAGCATCTTAATCACAGCATAATTACATCCTGTCATTCACCGCAATGAAAACACTGAGACAGGAAGATGGAAGACAGCTCGGGACGACAAGCAGGAAATGGATATACATGTCTACAACAAGCTACCAACTTGCTTTTATGTGCTACTTAATATGTGTCAACTATGTTGTACCGTCTGCACATTTTAGCAATTCCTCACACGTCATGGTACCTGAAAACAAAGAGGCTCTCATTCTGAGTTTTTTTAGTACTGGTACATTCAGACTGTGGAGTGATACCTGAAAATAGACAACTGACAGCGCTTCAAAAAGGACCCTTCAGGGCCAGCATGCATTTATCCCACTACCTTCCAAAAAACAGTATACCTGTGCTGCTGGCTGAAAGCCTCACAAATTAAGAAAATAAAGATATATCACTCTTCTGCCTGGTGCCTGCTCAGGCTGGGTATAGCACTTACATAGTTCTTTGTCACTAACTGAAATGTGTCTGTACCACTCACTTTGGAAACTGTCAAGTACCAAAAGCTGGCATCAAATGCTCAGATTCGTACTCTTCATAACAAAGTGTTTGATCACACAGTATCTGATTTAAATCACAATTTCACCAACTTTAGACAGCAATAAAGCTTTTAACAGTTCAAGCAGGAAGACAACTATTATTCTCTTTTGTCATCACTCCAGGGCCCTATCTCTTGAGTACTATGCAGTCATTTTATTGGGATCATCTAAGTTGAAAGAGATTTAAAAGTATGCTATGCAGGATTTTCTTTAAAAAATGTACAGACTCGTATAAAAGCAATCTCTCTCAATCATCACTTATGAACCACTAGAAGTGTGCGGTGGTGTTTTTATCTGCAGCACACAGGTGAGGTTGGGACTTTATAAAAAGGTAGCATCCAGGTGCCAGGCCACACTCAGGAGAAGCTACGAAAAGTGTGGACGCAGTGCAGAAAAAAAACGTAAATATTGCCCACAAGAGTGAATCTGGGGTTGACTTGCACTGTTCTCAAACAGTAACCAACAATTTCTGCCACGTATACCTTAAAATGTACTGTGGAGTTTTCTTGTGAATAAACAAAAATTGTGTTTTAATTCAAGACTAGTCCACACAGACTTGGGTCTTTTTGAAAACAGCATTTTCCCTCCTTCGTTCTCAAAAAAATTGTCAACCACACAATGTAAAAAATCTCTGTCCAGATAAAAACACAGTTGAAGCACTGTCAAGAGCATGCCAAACCGACAGGCTACCATGCAAAGATGAAGATGGTGGGCAATCAAAAGCCTGAAAAAAGCTTATGCCACAAGATCACCTGGAGCAGTGATGTCCGTAGCTCATTCTGACACCTCTGTTCTTCACTATAGTGGAAGAGTAACTCTACATTTATATATAAACATGGAAAAGCCCTGTAAGCAATGCTAGAGACGGCACTTTGTTTGCCACCTCCACCACTGCACGAAATGTCGCCTCATTTGTGATGCCTCACAAGGGGGAAAACGGCACAAACTCTGACAGTACAGGCCAAAAACTCTTATCCCTGTCTACTAGGAATGCACAACATTGGATTTTTTGCGGATACCTGATATGCCGAAACGTACCTCATTTGACCGATAGTGATACTGATATTGATATATCCACTTTTTTCCCCACCTAATTTTCTGTAGTGGAATTATTATTATGCATGCATACTCTTATCGTGATGGCCCATCAGCAGATGGGGACATGAAATAAAATGCTTTTCAATGCATGTTGGCCGATTCTGATAGTACATTTCAAAGCCAATACTGGCTGATGCCGATGACGTGCCGATATTATAGTGCATTCCCTACTGTCTGCATGTCAACACTGAAAACAGGGTTTCTAAAAAACTTCACTCTGGACAATTTTACAAAAGTATGTTTTCAGTTATCTAAAATGTAGTTTACACGTGGACAAAATTATAAAACTCAGAGAAAGCTACACTTTGAAATATACATGTGTACATTTGGACAAGGCCTCAATGTTTCTCACCAGAACACATTGTGCGTATCCTTGAAGTCTAACAAGCATGTTGAACACATTCCCTTCCTCATTAAACATTTGCAAAGCAAGCATTGCATTTTTGAATATTTAAAGTCCTACATGGTTAACATCAGTGTCTGTGAGCTTGCAGTCTTCTTCACCGCCTTTTGCGGCATTTAGTTACCGCCACCAATAGTCGATTAGCAGAAAAGCATGAAACTGGTGCCAGGAATATGTATCGGATCACCTGTGAGCTTGGGCTTGTGCAACGACCGCTCATAAAAAACACGTGCCACCAGTGGTAAAATACCCCAGGGTACCTTTAAACCAATTTTGTCTCGCTTCTGTCATTGAAATCCCCTCCACCATCCTGCTGTCACAATTGTCAAGGCACCTGTTATTTATGGAGCTTTATCCCTGAGAATTGATCTAATCGACAAGGTCAAAATCTTTTATTAAATGAAGATTCTGCATTTTCATTCACTTGTCGTTTCTCCCTTGAACACAAACCTTTGTGCTGCTGCTCATATTTACATATTATTCAAGGCAAGGCATCAAAAGTGCATTGTTTTGGGATCAGTATTTAAACTACATATCGTATCAGCACTGGCAACTAAAAGTTTCAATGATCCTAGTGCCTTTACACATTAGAATATGCTTAGGCTACACATTCTTGCATTGACATCCCTGGAGCTGAGATGATTATTTGTTTAGTCAACCAGAGACAGAGAATTGACCAGCAACAAGTTTGACAATCTTTTGATCATTTGAGTCATTTTTTGAGACATATGCCAAAATGTAGTGCTTCTAGCCTCTTAAATATGGGCAATTGCTTGTTTTCTTCCATAACAGTAAAATCACATGAAGACATTAACTTGGACTCTGGGAACTAATGGGCATTTTTTTTCAATCAATCAAGAAATTAATGGGCCAATTAATCAGTAATGAAGATAACTGTTGAAGCCCAGTTACATCTGTTGTCTCAGCTGTCCTCCAACTCCTTTCGAATGTCTGACCTGTTGGAAATCTGTGAGCTGAAGCATTTTCTCCACTTGTCTTTGATTTTGTGTCACATAAATCCTCCATAGCTGAATACAAGTGTAGCTTTGTAGTAACAGAGGAGGCTGACAAAATGATTGCCATGCTTTCAGATCCACATGAACACACTTCCGCAACACACTAGAACCTTCCTTGGGTGGATATATTTAGGTCACTGGTTGATGGCTTGGACAGATGCACAGTGGAGGTTCAATCCTGTGTTAGTGTGTGTGAGGGAGAGAGAAGGCTTGTGAATGTGACCATGCATTTATCAGCCATGCTGTCGCCTACAGTGTGTGACAGTTAGAGAGAGCCGGGGCCGGGGGACGTCCCACTGGCATTAAGAAAGCTCTCTCCGTGGGATGTGTCAGCCAATGAGCAGCGGAGCCTCGGGGGGTTGCCTTGTTAATTAAAGCTGGAGTTGTTTGTCAGCGCCAGCATATGATGCACAGCACTATCACCGTCGGGGGAAAGAGAAAAGACAAGATTGCGGCAACCCCTGCAACAAATCTGCTGCCTCACCATAGAGGCAAGACATCTTACTACAGCAACGACTGCTGTGGCTTCATGTGTCAGGATCAGTTTGCACTGTGTTATCCAACTAGCAATCAGATAGTGTAGAAAGGCAAAGAGCTGACCACAAGGAAAAGATGGGATTTACAAACTACCTAAGATCCTGTCCAACCTGTTAATCGGAAGAAAGCATCAATTTCATCAGGAGGTCAGAAGGTGTCAAGAAATCTTTGCATAGGTGCTACCAGGGTGTTTATTAATTGTCATTGGCAAGTAATGTTCTGACAAGTGTGGTCACTTGACAGAAGATTGCTCCTGAGTGTTAGCTGTACTAATGACTGCTAATAAGGAACACATGGTGCTATCTGAGTGCTAGCAGTGAGATGCACAGTAATGAATGTGATGGGACTGTGAGCTGTAGAGGTGCAAGAGTGGTTATTTTAGGGGAAAGCCTCAGAAATAAAACAGAATTCTTTGAGGCCTTGGTCCGTGCACTTGATGAAATAGAAAGACACATACTTGTAACTGGAATGTTGCTGGCTTAGATCCATGCACCAGCTGGGAAAATATGGGTGGAGAGAGTGAAGCAGTAACTCACAGCTTCCCTAACAACTACTGTCAAGCTCCCCCAGGGCATGGGACTTAATTTCACCATATTGCTTAGGTAGAGCTTCTCAGTGGCTAACGGCAGATGATGATCAGTGTAAGTGTGTTGAACAGGGCCATGAAGAAAAAAGAGCAAGCAAAACTTCACTGAATAAACAAAGAGACAGATTCTAGATCCCATCGAGAGCTTCTATTTATGAAACCCATTTTTGTCCGAATGCCCAGCCCTTTCAGCTTCCTGCCCTTGACACCGCTGTAATATCACTAAATCAACTAAACCTAAAATCCCCATTAGGGTGAATTTAGAAACTCATGCTGCGGAACGAAAAACCCAAACAAATCTGTAAATTCATGTTAAAGCAGATGAACAGAAGGATTGTGGATTAACGAGAGGGGATTTGCCACTCCGACGTCACTCACAGAGCAAATGGAGCAAATCAAACATCTTATTAATACTGTGACAGATGGATAATTGTGTCATTTTATTATCTGCTCACTTGTTCGATACCCACAGGGAGACTTCTGGAGGGTTTAAGCCTCAGCGGGTAATTGTTTTATAGCGCTGCTGTCAGGTGGAAACCTTCTATTTCCAGGAGGTCGACTTTTCAGCATTTGAGAAAGTTGTGTGTATTAATCATTCTAACATTTATTTTAAAAGAATTCAAAGTGTAATCTCTAGAGGAATGATGGGAGTCGAAACTGATGATCTGAATTCTTATTCCGAGAAAGAAATATGAAAACCTCCCAAACTAGACATACAAGGTTTTCCCTTTCTCTTAACAAGAGCCCACAACAGCGGACTGACTCTACTTAAACTCTTTGAATCATCGCTGAATCATCCCTAGCATTTCTCTAATCACGATAAGGTGCCCGTGACAAAGCAGGATGGCTGTGTTTGTACAGTCGATTTGCACAGGTAAGTAAGCGGCTTTCCTATGAGAAACGGGGGGATTCAAAGCAAATAAACACGCCATAATCAAATGTGGCCACGGCTGCAAATTGCTTTCGGCTGTAATGAAACGGGTTACGGGAGCGGGCGAGACCACCGTACAGTCTAAGCCTTCATCAAGGGAGCTTGATCCTATCAGCGCAGAGCTGGAATATCAACAACAACAACCTACTGATTGTGTTTAGAGTCAAAGTGCTCTGGGAGGAACCCATAACCTCAGGCTCATATGCTCAGAGTAGCAGCTGTGCACAAGTTACAGACAAAAATAGGACAATCAAATGACAGCGTAACCCAAAGGTGATGGATTTTGTAAAACATGTTCATCCTCGAGTGCTTAAGAGAACAGCAAAGGGCTTAGATAGAGATTAAAAGAAACAAGATAGAGTAAATATTGGTATGTTGGCTGTGTGGGCTCATTGAACCCAGGGAGGATGGGATGTTGATGTTGGCAGAATGCTAATGAAACAGTGGTGACCGTAAGGCTTGACATAAACACAACCGTGCTGGCTATCAGTCACTTGAAAGAGGTCAGGAGGACCACACATTCCCTCCGCCGAGGGTGAGCAAGCTTATCCGAGCATGATGCAATAGGTCACAGCTATTCTCTGGCCAAACGCTGCTGTGTCCTCCTCATAATTGATGAGCAATTAGCACAGGTAGCGAAGGTCATGAGCTCCACTCAAGCGTACAGGAAATAGGCTAAAGTGTGAGTCATGAGAAGCTTCCAGTGGGTGCACATTTCAAACAATATGTTTTATCCACAGTGATGCAACTTATTGACTGAAAACAACTGTGATTATTGCACTCTAACTCTCACTTACAGCAGCAGTATATGGAATAAGTATAAAGTCAACATGCTCATTTCATTCCCCACATGCAGGGAAATTAAGGGGCAAAACAACAACAACAAAAATTGTGCACATTCCCCCATGTAATTGCACCAAATCCACCAACATCATTTAATAAGCGCAGTCCATTTGCATGCAAATCAGACCAATTACCAACAAGTAGCTGGCATGTGAGTATCATTTCACATAGAACCGTATCATGCCTCATTTGCTTAGCCTTGAAACATAAGCTCCTATGTACGGCACACTGCTTTCTCTGTGTTCATTCAACACGGATTTAGCAATTGAGTAAGAAAACTATTACTGCTCGGGAGTGTGTAAAACAAAAATTGAATAATTATTTTACTTAATTTCCCTCTCAAACACAAAGAGGGAGCTTGTTTATTATGATAAAGCATCCAGACAAAAAAGCTTTTAAGGAGCGCAGCCTGCTCTGCAGCAACAAACAGGACGGTGGCAGGGACGGATGTGAAATGTGAATAAAAATAGCCTCTAACTGTATCCAACACACATACGAGGATGTTCCTAGAAGTCAACAGGGCAGGGCACGGGACTGACAGCAGCGGAGACACCAGCATGCTGGCAGGAGATGCCAGTAAGAAGCACTTTGCTGCTATGACACCCTCAAAGTCTTTCACAGTCAGCAGCTGTCAGAAGTGGCAGCCACGCAGCACAGAGGGCAGAAATATTCACAAATATAACATCACAGAGCACTGCACTCATACAAATCAACGAGAATGGGCCCCGACACACAGATTTCATGCACATTTGAGAACATGTAACAAGTTTATCTTAGGGAAGCTCTGATGTAGCCTCACTGTGGTACTAAACCGGGAGTTTATCCTTCTTTATGATGCCCTGGTATCTCCTTCTGTACAGTATCATTATGGGATTTTATGAGGTGTAATATGTTTAATCCATAGAAGCTACATAGTTTTTTGGTATCATTATAGGATTTTATGAGGTGTACTATTTTTTAATCCATAATAGCTACATAGTTGTGCACTTGTGTGTAGTGTGCGTTATCCTGTTTATATTAATTACAAGATAACAATAGTTCTTTGTGGTTAGGGTTCATGCACACACACACACATCCCTCCTCTTTATCCTCCCCTATCTGCTTTCACACCCACTCTTAGTGCCGTGAGGGGCCGAGCTAAAATGGAATAGCAGAATAACTGCTGATGACCCGCACAGGTCAAACTTGTTAACAGAGGGGAGGTGGCGAGGTGAGTGGATCCTCCTTCTCTGTATGTGGGTGGACAACTGGTTTATATTTCATGCAGTTATTTTGCAGCAAATCTGCATTCAACCATTATACTGACTAAGCACTATGTAGGAGGAAAGAGTCAATCATGACTGATTAATACCATTGCTAAGCCTTCATGGGAGGTTGTCATTGAAATGAGGTGGCCTGTGGTATGATCCACAGGCTTTCAAATGAGGTCATCATCTTAAAATATACAGACCTCAGTGGGCATGTAATATGTTAGCTATGTTTATTACAGCTAGTGATTTATATTTCAGCTGCAGCAGTGCAACCATTCCCACAATGAGCCATGGGAACGCAGGCCTGTCTTGTCAGTCAGCCTGATATCCCACAGGGAACAATGTTTTATTTGTCATTTGGAACATAATGAGATAAAAGAGATAAGAGGATGTCACAAGAGAGACTCCTTTCTTCCTGAAATCATTCCTCTGACATCACACATATCACACACAGTAATGACAGAAACACAGTTATCAGCACACGCTGTAGCAGCCCGTAACACATGAATGGCAGTTTATCAAAGAGCAAAATGTCAAGAGTGCACTGACAACTCACAGTGAATCAGGGTATAAAGCAATCCAAACCAGAGCCATTACTGACACAGCAGCACCTGTTTGGTTTCCTCAACAAACCATATGCTGCCAATGATTAACATCTCACTCACAAAGCCTTGAACTTGTAATATTCTGCAAACAGAGTTGTGTGCTGCAGTGATTGTCCAACACTTGCATGTCAGGGACTCCAAACACACACACACACACACATTCAGCTCCATGAAACAGGTAGCCCAGGTGGGAACATCTGTGTTGTTTATGGTTTAGTATTGAACTCTTCAGCTGTCAACAGCCCTGTGTGATGAGAATCAAACCAAGGACTGACAGGGACACCTTGAGGAGGGGGCTGGACCTCTGAGGATCTCTGATCTACTCTGCCAGATGATTAGAGGAGTCATCCTTATCCAGTCACTAATTGCCATCATCTCAAGTAAATCAAAGACAAATTAGACTAGTCCTTGTGTTGCTGGTGAGTGAGTGGGGGGCCTTGAGGACCCCCACTTTGAGAACCACTCCACTGTTGGAGAATGCTGCACACGCACACACACAAACAGGTAATGATCTGGTTCCTCCTTACCTCCAGACGGTCCAGGCTGATGAAGCTGGCGATAGCAAATCCATCAATGATATCCTCCTCCTGCGAGCTGGACTCCCGTCTCTTCCGCCGGGGGGGACGCGGAGCTCTGGCGGCGGCTGCGGGGTGCGGCGCCTTTTTACCGGGCAGGGAGGCGGCGTCCCTCCCCGGACTGTGTCCCTCCCTGTCGGAGCAGGAGGAGTTGGGGTCGGGGCTGCGGGCGTCTCTGCTTCCTGCCTCCCGCAACCTCCGCACCCTCTCCCGCTTGGACCGGCATCTCCGACCCTGCTTCAATTTCCCATCCATGGTGCTGGAGAAAGCTTGCAGTGTCAAAACAGCAATATAAATATAAACTCCACAGTAGGCGCTCGCCTAAACGCTCGCTGCACCGTGTAATAACAAGTAACACACACTGGACTGACAATTGTAGGCTGCGCTATAACGTGAAGATAGCGCTGCGTGTGTGTGTGCGTGTGTGTGTATATGTGTGTGTGTGTAAATAACAACGCAAATATAGCCTTATAACACTCAATGACCTTGAGTATAAACCTCCCCAATCTCCATTACGATAGCAAATGTTCAAGTATCCCACTCAGGCGATAGAGAGGGAGCAAAGCGACGCGGATCCACGCGTTATTTTGTCACGAATCTGCACTATGTCGACGCGGTATCCGCTAAAGCAGGTGCAAAACGGCCAAATAGTTAAAATCCACGCATTACACCCGCTTTGTAACTTTTTGTTGCATCGGAATAATAACAAGCGATGTTAAAGCCTAACCTCGCTGCATACCGCAGACAGCGCAGAGAAATCATGTCGCTGCCCGTTGTTGTTTTCCACCACCCCAATCCATGATCCAGGGCTGTCAAATAAAGAGCTTTGGATACTATCCGTCCGAAACAAAACGCCTGGCGAACAAGTACGTATCGATTGTGTCTGCTGGATGAGTGAATAATCCCGTACGCGTTGAGTTTTAAGCCATATTCCTCTCTGCGCTTCAGGGGCAAATGATCCCAAGTCCGAGAGCTACTTATGCGCAATATTTCCTAAATGATCCGAACCGTCCGAATAAGACAGCCATCCAGTGTGTAACCAAACTCCATGAGGCGATGAAGCGGTCTATTCCAGTTTAGATAATGTTGAGTTTCCTATAAATCCACTCCAGTCCGTCCCTGGGCTGCTCAGTTGCTCAGTGGCTCATGGTATTTTCTATTCGCATAAGAAGGCTTTGATAAGTGTCCTTAAAGCGACAGGAGTGATTAAAATCTCCTCGCACCCCCCCTCTCATTCCCTTCATCCGAAATTAAGAGACACAGTCAAGCTTCAGAGAACCCACATAACTGACGTATTTCCGCCACCTCTGGCCTACAATTTACCAAAGGAAGGAAGCTGGTGTAAAAAAAAAAAAAGGGGGGGATCTTTCTCCCTCACTGTTGGGCACACTTTGTCTCACTAGGCACTATTTTAGTTTGTCTGTCTGCTAGAGCTGATGCCACATCATGCGTATCCCACTGACTGTTTGTGCTGTCACTGGTAATAAATGCAAGGCACACATGCATATGCACACACACACACACACACACACACACACACACACACACACACACACACACACACACACACACACACATCTATCAGGGTTTGACAGCTTCTCCATTCAGAACATGTTGGACATCATCTCTCAACTCTCGGAGTTCACTGGCAGACAACTCAAAGTGGAAAGTTGCATTTCATTGTCGGATGAACGTCAAAATGTCATGAGTGTACAGTAAATATTTGAAATGTGGGTTGCCACACTTACTCTGTCCCGTGGCCCAGCTGTTTTTTTTTTTTTTTTAAAAAAACAAAAAACCCAACAACCCTGGAGCAGAGTTAGTGTGTTTCCCAATCTGCAGTGTGGGGACTTCCAGGGGTCCCTCTGGGAGTTCCAGGGAGTCCTCTGCAAAGTACAGCACAGCTTAATTTATCTGATTTCGATCAGCAGAAATTAGGGCAATGGCATTATATAATCAGTGAATTGTGTAACAATTATTTCCGTTATAGGTTTCACTGCTCCTGCTGTATTATAACAAACCTACACTCACACCACTGGTTATTCAAGCTGTCCTAATGTGACCATGAGGTTTTGTGATGTAAAAACTATATTGGCTTAATTTGCAAGTGTGTGGACCACAACATTAGTTTAAAGTCAGACTGTATACTACATGGGACAATGTATTCGCTCTAAAGAATTTTTGTGGCCAAAAAAGTGCGATTTATCAAAAACTTGGAAAGATATCTATTATAAATGATAAAACCCTCTGACTCCTCCTGTCCTTTGTCTTTGTTACACTATAACACAGAAAATATTAACTGTAACATCTAGTGTTATAGTGTAGACCACCTAAACTGAGACCAAGTCATGACCAAGACCAGATCAGTGCAAGTCCCACACTGCATGACACACTTCCACCTCTTACTAACTGGACACAATGTAAATAAGCAAACATCATATGGTTTCAGTTTTTTCCCAATGAGGATATCTTAACCTGCTACATGAGTTAGTGAACAGGCTAAGCAACATATCGTTTGCTTGAAAACCGCTCACCCTGGCTTTATGTTTGCAAAGCTTTGCGCTCTGCCAACCTGTTTTAAGATCAACAGTAAGCCCTTCCTTAGGCCTGATCAGGGCTCGATAGGCTCTCTGAATGATGTTGTCGCACATACTGTAGTATATCTCGACAATTTTCAATTCCTCGCTGTGTGGTAGAAGGAGGTGTTTCAATGTGGAACATGCAAACCATAGGAACCCCTCAAATTAATCTGAAAGATCCACAATCCATTAATACACTGACAAAAAGCAAATGAAGATCCCTCCTCATTCACCTCCTAAAAAGGCACTGCAGAGGTGAATTTATGTATGGGAATTTCCTTTCTTTTTCTTTTAGCAAACAAATACATAGAAACATTATGGAGCTGAAATCAACTTAAGCATCTTACTTCAACACTCACAGGCAATTTAGTCATATCCCCACCAGTTTTGACTGGTGTTAAAAGAAAATCAGAGTCCTCTTTGTTTCTATTAGGTATGACTGATTACGGTGCTTGAGTACAGATGATCCGTACCCAAGTACACTTTTACACATTTATGTGACATCAGAGGAGCCGCTGCAGGTCAAAGGCTGCTGTGAAGCCAGTCATCTCGTTATGTCTGCGGTGGGCTGGCCTGCCGTCTGATATGGAGGAATCGGTATTATATTGAGACCCATTTAATTCAGACCCATTTAAAATCTCCTTGTAGTCACATTAAATGGCAATCCACTTCCGTGTTTTGGTAAAGTTGGTGTTCACACCTGATGTATACCATACAGGAGTACACATTATTTGTCCTCGAGATCATCCTTTTAAGTGGACTTGGGCACAGACTTGCATACTGTGGTTGGGTACAGAACACAACTGTTGTTCACAACTGGACTTCAGGGTCAAGTGTACTAAGATCCTGGCCTGAATATTCGATATGAAAGCCCCCTGCAACCGAGACAAGACTGTATAAAAATGCGATCAAGTCCGAGATAAGACTGAGACCCTCAAAACGTGGTCTTGAGACCAATCTTCTAAAATCAATCCAACATTAAACTATAACCCCAGACACTGACAATGATACAGATGACTTTCTAGATTGCATGTGAAGTCCACTTTGAGAAGAAACTTACAATACAACATCAAATACAGTCACAGAAGTCAAGAAAGTAGTGCCTCCCTTATAAATGTCTGGTTAGTATTTGCATAACTCTTTGCTTAACTGGAAACTTGCTCTCTCGCCCTCAGATTGTATAAAGAAAGCTTTATCCCAGGTTTAATTCCTACTAAGATTGTTTTTACTTCATCTGAGAACAGACATTAAACTGCCAAGCTGTATGTAACTTAATGGGTAGAGCATACTGTAGCAGAACCTCAGGGAAAGCATTCTGGATTAAAGCATGGTGCAGAAACACAATTAAAAATGACAGAAAAGATGACAAAGTATGACATGCAATAAAGATGAGGTGGATTCACACCCTGATGCAAGTGCATGCTCATAATAAGCACCTAGCTTACAGTATTGAGTCAGCAGCTCATCCTGTTGGCCAACTAATATGAAAGGACGCATATGAACTACATCGTGACTGTTTGCAGTTCTCATTAGTAAGAGTCAGATGGGGACATGTGGGGAGAAGCACTGATGATGAACACTTAATATCAGAGGCTTACTGGTAATGATCTCATACGAAGGTGTGCGAGCTGAAGAAAAATTACAATATTCAGCCAGTGTGAAATATTGCATATAAGAATCCTCTGGCTCATTATTTGATCTTCACAGTACAGGAAGCAGTGAAAGCAAAGCAGCGTGAGCCAGACTGAAATATTTAGGCAGTTAGTGCGGTGGTTCAGGTGTGGGAATTTTCTTTTATGGCGAGAATTCTTCTGTGAAACTGCAAGGCGATGCATCAAAATGCAAAACGAAACTACTTTTATGCAAATACAGTGTGCTGCAGGGTAAATTATACTGAGCACTGTAGGTGATTAAACCAGAGACTGCACCAAGTGAGTGAGCATGATGAAGTTTTTATGATACACTGCTGCGTCAGGTTACACTGTGTAATCTATAAGCAAATACCAAAATGTTCTACTTAGTCGCTGCTCAAAACTGGCTGTAGTTCAAGGCCCTCGTGTACTTTTCATCCAAGCAGCAAATCTTAGGCTGGCAGTGAGTGTGTTCCACCTGTATGTTGCTTTGGAGAACAATAACCAGGTGAGCAGCACATCAGTCTTTGAGAAAATGGACCTTTCGGGAACCTGAGACGGTATCATTTTCTTGTTACTTTAACCTCTGTAACCACTGTGAATAAACCCCTCTCTGTTTGAGCAGCTTTGCAAGAACTAATTCAGTAAGGAGATTAAAAAAGGGGGAACAGGTATGGTGAGAGGGCCGTGGAGGAGAGGGAAGAGATTACCTCTGTTTCTTCCATGCTACTATTTGCTGTGAGCTTAATCCATAGCTACAGACTCTGAGCTCCCACATCGCAGTCATTCAAACACTAGTCTCTTTGAAACGCTTAGCCCTGGCTGTGCTGGAAGCTAAGGGGAGGGAGCCTGTCATGCTTTTATGATGTTTAAGCGGCAGAATTGTTTTTCTTTGCCTCTGCCACCACGATAAGGATTCATTTGATGTCGTTGGGGTCAAGGTGCTTCTTGCTTAAAGGGTTATTTTCCATTGAGATAGCTTTAAGAGTGTACAGTGTGGTGTAGACATGGGATTGAGAGGTGAAGGATCTGAAGCAAGTGATAAAAAAAATAAAAAAAGAAAAGATTCTCCTCAAGTACACACCGTATCCTTTGTAAAGAATATAGCCCCACGGAAATCAATAAGCCTAGATTTCACACTAGAACACTAGACAGCTGTAAGACACAAATCCCTACACTGTTGTGAAGAAAATAAATTCTGTTGGTCTCACAACATAATTTGTGCCGTCAGTATATTAAGACCACATTCACCAATTGTGGAAGCCATCTCTCAGTTTTCTAAAGGTATTATAATGGTTTAACTGGCAGTTTTTGTTCTGCTGGGCTGGCTTGCAAAAGAATGTCAGTATTGGACTATTGTGCCAATGCTTTTTTTCCAATGTTCTGATAGAAGTTTTTTTTGAAATCGTTGATCTTAACAATAATGTATGGTTAAAGTAAGGCCTCTAAAACACTGGTAAATGGACAGTTCTGCCCAAGATCAAAAATATTTTTTTTCCCTTTTACCTGTGGTGCTTTTTTTATCAGTCTAGACTGATTTGGTGTGATTTGCTGAGTGTCAGAGATATCGGCCTTAGAGATGTCTTCTCTTGAATATAATGAAACTAGATGGCACTCAGCTTGTGGTGCTCAGTGCCAAAAAAAAAAAAAAAATACATTTGAGAGTCAGCAGCAGCAATGTCTCTCTCCAGGAATCATGACACAGTTACTCAAGATAATCCATAGACCTTGTTGTGAGCGGTTTCACGTTTTACTAAACTACACCCACCAACTGTATCACTGCACAGAAGGAAGCATGCATCTACTCATGGACAAAAAGCTTGTGCTCGTAATGGATGTAAATAATAATAGTGCCCTCCTCGGCTAAGCTGTAATGTGAGCTAGCTTCATGGTGCTATGTAAGCAAGCAGTAGATGGACACTTCCATCTGCACCGTGATACAGTTAGCAAGTGTAGTTTGTTTTGTGCAGTATAGACGGATTTTCCAGGATACTTCCGAGTTCGGGTCAAAGGAGAGTACTGTGTAGTGAGAATGTCCTGTCCTTGATTATGCCTGTCACGAGCTGCCCTGGACATAAAGTTCACTGCCGGTCAACTTTTGCAGCTGGTAGAGTTTGTTTAGGTCTTATCTTTGATGAATGTTGAACAGTAAGATTCTGATTCCCTACAAGCTCACTGGGTGCAAACTTTAAACCACCCCTTCACTATTTTGGGTTAGGGTTATTTTGGGCATTTGCTTGAATGACTGATGCTGATGTTTTTAGCTGTGTTACCAACATGGTTTAAGGGAAGCAATGTCAGTCAGACGGTCAGTGGGTCACCCACATTGGTCCAAACTGAAATAGTTCAACAACAAGGGATTTTTGTGAAATTTACTCCAGATATCCATGGAGAACAGAGGGTAAGTCCTAATGACTTTGGTGATCCCCTGACTTTTCCACTGGCACCGCCAGCAAGTTTTCAGTTATTCTGTGAAAAATCGTATTAGTATCAGTATTAATAGCTCTGAGATGGATTGCCATGAAGTTTGGCACAGGCATTGGCATCCTTCTCGGCAAGGGCGTAGGTTTGATTTTCACATTGGTAGGGACATAAAAGTGCTCCATGGTGGCGAACTGTACGTTGATGACTTTTTAATGCAATTTCACGTCATGTGAAACTGATCACTGCTTTATAATGCATATTTAGATATCTACACTAAATACAAGAATGTGCTGGTTAATGTTTTCTCTAATGTTATCAGTTACATTAATATACACTGATAACTTCACCACATCAGTCCGTATGTGCTTCCCAGGGTAAACTATAATAATAATAATAACAATAACAGTACACTCCGAAGGGCTTAACTTCAGTACCAGCCTGCGGTATGCAGTTGGGTTGGTAATAGTGTTCTGAATTGATAATGATATTGGGTAAAAACATATATTATGCATGAATCAATATTTTTACTGACCCCTAGTCACAATACTGAATCTCACTATCAACATGTATCCTTCACGATTCAGTCTCACCTGTGAGGCTCCTGTCTCTCCTCTATCTCTCCGTCTCTCTTCTATTTCCTTCTGTCTCTCTTCCTGCCTCTCCTCCTCCATCTCCTCCATCTCCTCCAGTCTCTCTACTACTTGTCATCTGACAAAAAATATATTGATGCAAGACATGTGAACAGTGGGACAATTTGAGATGCAACAGTCATAGATTTTGATTGTTGTAGTCTGAGGAAAACATACTGTATGTTTTACAATTGTGTAATTCATTAAACAACGTCTGAATGTATATAGGCTTAAGAACAGCCATAATGTCAACACAAGTTAGATATCTCCATCATGTTAAACATAAATAAAATAAATCAACAAAAATGCAAATGCTCCAAAATCATTGTAATACAACTGTGTGCAAAATGTTGCACTTATACCCAATATCTATTACATAAATATGACTCAGTGTAGTACTCCTCAGTTTTACTGGGAGCAGTGGATCTCTATTCTCCTAAGTCTCTCCTTCACACACCATGGATGCTGAAGACTGTCACTGTTTCTATCATGTCCTCTTACTACAAACATTAATTTGAACTGTCATCACTACATGACATCTATGATTGCTGATGGAGCATGTGACCTGGCATTTCATGTTCTCTGGCATATATATAAACTTAGCTCAGCTACTATTAGCTCGTTAGCATCTCATTATCTAGCAAAGAGTTGCCAAGGAACGCCATTCAGTTAGCCTAACATCAACAGGTGTTTTTTTTTTTTTTTTGTCTTATTTACTGAACCAACCAACTCACCGTTCACACTTGGCGCTCCGCCGTGGAGCGCTAATGGTGACGCGCGTGTATGTGTCGTTCCCTCACAAACTGCCGTGAACTGTACGGTGACGCGCACCCACAAAGTCAGTGGAGAGAGCGGCGCTGGGGAGGAACAATCACACGTTACCAAAATAACGGTAGAGCCAATCAATGAGCACTACTAGGTTAGAGGCGAGACGTATGGTAGACACCAACAATTGTTAACCCTTTGTGTACCATATTGAGCGGATGCCGACAGCCAGTGTTTATATTGGTAGGGACAATACAGAAGGGGCTAAATATTGGTAGGGACGTGTCCCTACCCAAACCTACGCCTGTGCTTCTCGGGATGAAATATTGCTTTCGGCCCCTAACTTTTCATCTAGTGCCACCATCTGGACAAAATTTTCAGCTGTCCAATACTTTTGTTTGTGACCAAATACTTGCAAAACTAGTAACATTCCCAGCAGCCTCAGCTATACTATAGTTTAGTGCTAATTAAATGACTGACATGGTAGACTAAGATGGTTAGCATGCCAATATTAGCATTTAGCTCAAAGCACCACTTTGAGTGAAAACAGCCTCACAGACCTGCTGGCATGGCTGTGGAGTTTTTGTCCTGTTCTTGGGAGGATTGTCAATTTGTCAGTTTTCCTGACAAATTTTCGAAAATAAAATGACTTGCCATTGTGTATTAAACCAAAAGCAGCGCACCCATGTATTCAATTCATCACAAACTCTAGCAGCAATGGCAGCCAGCTGTTTTGAATATGGAGTTGTTGGATTCTAACTGAGACATCTCAATTTGCTGCCCTAGCTGTCACTGAGGAATTACTGTGAGGGAAAACATAAGTCCATGGCTTTATGCCTATAGGGCTTTCAGCTGCCTCTGCGACACATCATGGAGTAATTCACTAGTTTGGTGGCAATTTACAGGCAGACTCAACAAGAAACCCGCCTGGGGGCCTCGAGCAACAAGCTCTCTCTTGGGAAACCGTGGCCAGCTATAGGATTGCCTGGGCAGGGCCCTGCAAACCGCCACATGAAAAATTAACCTGCTCACTCCACAGACAGAGCTTACACATCCTCCCTGCCTGAGAGCCTCCATACACACTCCCCTCATCTCCTGTCCCCTTCTCTCCCACTGTCTCTTTCTTGCTTCCCTTCTTCATCTCTCTTGTTTTCCCTCCCTGCATGCTATCTGCACAGCCTGTGTTATTTAGATCTATCGCAGAGCCAGCACTCCATATCTTTGCTTCAAAGACAACAGCTGTTTGTTTCATGTTGAACACAGACAATTATTTATAGGCTGGCAGACTTAGCATGAACATATCAGATATTGCGTATGAAATCCAAACATGTCCATTGCCGCTTCCATCAGGTAGCAATGAATCATTGCAGAGCACTTTATCACTAAAAGTCAAATAGAAGTCACCAACTTAAATAAGTGAGGTAACAACATGGGATTAGTCAAGAAACTGATAGCAAAGGCAGTGAGGTGTCAATAATTTAACGGAGTAGGTTGTAAATCTAAGTGCCTTTGGATATTTCATACCACTGGGGAGCAAAGTTTAATCAAACAGAAAGATTGGCCCCAGAGCTGTGTGGGTGAGAGAGCTGAATTTATTGGCAGCCCTTGAACAGGCAGTAGGGTTTTTATTACAGGCATCATTCAGGGCGAAATTAGCAATGTGACCTGCTATTTTAGTGAAATAAATTGAGTTAAGAGATTGATGTGGATAAATGTCACGTTAAATGTCATCATAAAAAACGATGTTTCCTTGAATTATTGTAAGCCATGAGGGGATATGTTTCTGTTACCACTCTTTTCCTCTATCCTTTTTTTTTTTCACTCGGAGGATCCTTCCGTCAAGAATTCCCACTTTCCTTGTTTTGGTTCCAGGCATTGCTCAACATTTTGAGCAAAATGCCATAATAGTTTTTATTGATCCTTGATGTCTGGTGCCCTCTCTGATGCTAAAGTAACAATGCTCTCTGCCTCTCACAATCGCATCAACAGATGTTGTGACAGCACAGCTTTTCATAAAAGACCCTGAAGGCGGTCGATATTCCCCCAGAACTGTGCTTCGATTTCCGTCGGTTGGTGGAAGGATAAAGTAAGGACGAGTTTATCACTGTGATGACTACACTCACTCCCCTCTAGTAGCACCTACAGTTAACCAGTAGTATCCTCTCATATGTTGTTTTTAAGGTTTAGAAGGGAATAAAAAGAAAATAAGCAGTGATGGCATATCTTTTTGGAACTAGAATTTCTGCCTTGTAGTTGCCTCTGCAAAACAGTCAAGTTGCAGTGACAGTTTACATTCATGTCCATGACAGCTGATACTGCTTCAAATATGGATGTTGCTGCGAAGCAGTTACAAATTCGAAAACATGAATGCTTCACATACATCTTCAAACTGGCAGAACGGAAGATCTATGCAGTTACCACAGTTTCAAGGTGGACACCCAAGATTAGTGTCACTGATTCAGTATCTGACCAAAGTTCTCCCCTTCTGTTCCTGAGTTATGATGTTGTAAATGGCCTGAAAGTGTTTTATCAGTTAATTATGATGTCATAGTGAAGTTGACCTTTGACCTTTTAGATATACAATGCCATCACTTTATCATTCTATCCTATTAAACATTTGTCGTAATTGTCATATGAATTCTTAAGTTACGGCCAAACATGTTCTGTGAAGCCACAGTGACCTTGACCTTTGACTACCAAATTCTAATCAGCTCATTCTTGAGTCCAAGTGAGCATTTGTGCCAAATCTGAAAAACTCTCTCAAGCTGTTCTTGAGATATCATGTTCACAAGAATGAGACCGACAAGAGGTTATAGCGACCCTGACCTTTGACCACTAAAATCTAACTAGTCAAAATCTAGTCTAGTTCATTGCTGAATCCAAGTGGACGTTTGTGTCAAATCTGAAGAAATTCCCTCAAGGCGTTCTTGAGATATTGTATTTGCAAGAATGGGACACATAGAGAGACAACCAAAATTTCAGGATCAAAGTGCAATAAAAATCCTAAACTGGTCAGATATACTGTATGTACACTGACTTATATTGCACTTGATGTGTTTAATTGTTGCAGGGAAAAAGTAGATAGAGTAGATATTAATCTACATATTCTGACTTTCAGTGAGGCAAAGTAAAACAAAAACAGACCAAAAAAAGACTTGGCTGTCATAAAATATATTACCACAATATAGTACCCCATGCTGTGTTTTTTTGGTTGTTGTTTTTTAAATCTCTCCGAGTAAAACACTTGTGACCCACACTGGCTATTCTACCTGTTATTCTTACAATAGCAGCCTACATTGTGATATGTAGTCCCATTTAGACCACAGTAGTACCACAGTTTGTATTTGGATCAGGGTTATTCAAGCCTTGTTGCTTTTAAGAAAATGGCACAAAAGTAAGATGGATTAGCTGATCTTGGATGGCAAAACATGAGATTTCTGGATTCTGAATCTGGATCATTCTTATTATTACAGGAAGGCTGGAAACAAGACAATAATAGTCTTGCACGTACTGTAACCCCCCTAAAGACTACAAATTTTAGGCCTTTTTTTCCACACTTCTGTTTTTCAAATAAAACAAACATAGCATAATGTGTTAATCTTTGAGCTTTAGAGGTGCAGGTAGATGGATTTTTGTTTGTTTGGAAATAGCCAGGATAGTGGTTTCCTCCTGTTTCCAGTCTTTATGCTCAGCTAACTGTCTTATGGCTCCAGTGTCAAGATACATATGAGAGTAATAAAAGCAATAACAAGCATCCCCAAATCCCATACTATTTCTCTAACTTTGCTGATTTGTAGTTTTGCTTGTCCTGAAAACACTGGTGTGCTAAAGACTGAACACTCAGATGAGAAACTGCAAGTCTTTTCATCAAACAAAGTTTACTTAATTAAAAAGCTTATTAGCTAAAAGGTCAATGCATTCCTTTAAGCAAAATGGAGTGGATTATGTAAAATATTAATTTTTAAGTACTTTGTAATATATTTTGCATGATTTGCATGACAGGGTGCGCCAGTGATTAGACTGCGTCGTGACCTGTGGCTCAGTGAAGGAGGGAAAGCAAAAAAAAGAGGTTGAATTACTCGCTCAGGGATTAGTATCAAAGTCTCACAAAAAAGAGGCAGTTAAAGATAGTCTGTGTAACTGTCACAGCGTCGCTGTTCATGTCTGACCCCAGTTTGCATGCGCAGAACTTGGTAAATAACTTGAGGGCAGGCAAAGATCGACAGGGTGTGAGTGGTTTCTTTTTCATATGCAACGTCTCTTTTCTCTGGTGCTTTGTGAGAGACAGAAAAGTATTCCCAACTGGTCACGCTGTAATTAGCACCCGAGCCACCAAACCGCAGAGGCTGCAGTGTTCACTCGTGCCAAGTACCCAAACAACCACCCCGCCGAATCTCCCACACTCACACACACACACACACACACACACACACAAAGCCCACTATACCTCTTTCACTTTTGCTTGGGTCTCACTCAGGGTTTCACCAACATGCAGCCGTGTGGTAATGTACCCTGTAACTGTTCACAAGTGGCAGATTTTTCAACCTCGAAGGCCGTGTCACACAATGCCACATTAGCAGAGGTGATGTTTTCTCAGTGGCACTCAACAGGCTGACACAATGTGGCAAACTGTCACAGGGGAGGGCTTCCCCACCCAGGACCTTGCTTGTTAGAACGCATGAATAAGTGAGCGAGTGACACAGAAAGAGAGTCGCAGAGAGAGAGAGAAAGAGAGAGAGAGAAAGAGAGACTTCTCTCAGTGTGTTTTCCACGCATATCTGCAGCTACGCAGTATAATGAGCACAATGTTAACAGATAGTGTAAACATAGAAGGCAGCATAAACAGGCTGACGGCAGGCAGCAGTGAAGGCTGTCTGTGTCTGTGTAATGAGGGAGCTGCACAGACGAGCCCATCCTCCTGGTCTGGAGTACGTATGGAGAACTGCGGTCATTTAATAGAGGACATTATGAGAAATCATGAGTTTATTTTTCATTTTATTTACCCGAAGAGAGTCTGCTGACTGTTTTTTTTTTTATCACCAGTGCTGCTTCAGATTTACAGTAAAGGGTTTTTGGTATTGGCCAAAGAAGACAACATGATACACTACATACGCATTTAGTTTTATATTCAGTTACTCCTTATCATAAACCTGTTCTTAGAGTAAATAAAGAAGTCTTATACAGTATATTCAAAAGTAGATGTGTGTAAAGGAACATGCATATGTTCTGCACTATATATGAGGTCCAATGTACAATAAAGCTCTGAAAGAATTACGTCTCAAGACATTGGCACTAATTCACATGTATGAGTTGTAAACAATTAACCAATGGCATGTCAACAGTACTTGTTGAGGGAAGGGTAACGCAGCTCATGTATTTTTCTCTGCCATATTTTCTCCTTGATGTTGGCAAGGACCTTGTAAAGCAGTGGATGGATTTTTAGTTACAGCTACACATTAATCTTGTCACAGATTGTACACCATTGTTCCCTGATGCCAATCACTGATGCTGTGCAGAGTGTACAACTTCTTTTTTTTACAAAAACCCAAACCCCCCCGTCACACCAAAGTAAAAAAAAAAAGCCACAGTGTTCTGTCCCTTTGAGCAGAGCTGATATGCATTATCTCAAATGTTAATACGCTGCATACATTCGAACAGCAACTGAGAGGCTTGCTGAATAACAAACGAGTGGGAAGAATAGAAAATCAACGACGGGCAGATTGAAAGTTAAAAGGCTGTAAAATGAGCGTGTGTTCAAATAGAGAGAGGGACTGTGAGCGGGCGTATTATACTCGGCTTCTTATAACGCTCCCCTGGCTTTCACAAGGCTCTTGATTAGCAAACAGCAGCCCCCGAGATAAAACACACTCAGAGACACGGACTGGATTTGCATGTTAAGAGACTTGGAGCTTGTCATGCATGCATCTACTCCAGGCAAATGAGAGAACATGATGCTTAAGATGCTGCTCCTTCTTGCAGGAAGGCTCCTGATTCCCTCTTTTGTTTTGTGTCCTTATGGGTCAACTTTTCCACTCACTAGATATTCATTTTAAGCCATCATTAACAAGTTACCCCGACAGTGACCATGTGTGCACACTCTGGTCCTGACATATGTTAATTGTGTCTTTATTTTGTGACCTTGCAGGTTCACTTTGCACTCAGCTGTGATTGTGAGGAGCTGGTGCCCTTTGCATGCTTGTTTGGACATACTGCATTAATAACACAACATCAGCTCATGTTTGATTACACATACATTTGGCACAGATGTGTCTTCAATAAAAGTTTTCATAATTATGAATGTGTTGTGTATGCTTGTAAAATAATATTTGCACAAACTGGATTTGCATTCATACATAATGTAATTCCTAAACGTTTACACGGAAGACTAGACACATTCACAGGTCTCATGCAAACTGTAACAACAGGACATCATGTACAAGGCAAACAGACGCTGCAAGACACACAGAGCTGCAGCTGCACACGTCACTCCATCCCAGCCTTTATCGCTTTGTGTACTCACACAAGATGCTTGTAATAAAACAGAAGAGATGATTAAAAAGTACCTCAAGAGGATTTGCATAAACCTCGAGACAGTGTGAGCGAATATATGGATAATTTGGTTTATAAATGAAGACACGCTGAGGCAACCCAGCGTATTACTTTCATGTGAGAAAAGCAGTCGCTTGAGTTCACCCCTCGTAATGACTTGGTTAAATATAATTTATGACTTGGATCATAAGTTATTCACCGACTTGCTGATTAATTATGTAGGCCCAAAATGTAATATCTCTGATTATGTGTGACAGTAGATTTTCATCGTTACAGATGGAGGGAGTTTCTAACAGCGGGTTTATGTTAAGCAGCTTTCTTTTGTAAATTGATACAGACGCATTTGGGCAAATGTGAAAAAGTGTTTATCCTCTTGCTTGATTGTGTAACACTGAAGGATTTTCTTCTGCAATACTACACATGCATCCATTAAAAATCATTACTTTAGGGTCATCGTTTAATCCCTATAAAATATAGAGGATCCAGTCTGTAGAAGCTAAGCTGATTTTGTTATACTCTCATTTTTTTGAGAGGAACTGCCACTTCTTTTCGAATGATTGAATCACAATTTTAAACAGAACTGGATTTATAGCCCTGGAGCAAAGTAAAGTCATTCTGTAATGATACCAAATACAGGGAAGGATATGGTCAAAACCTTTCATCCATTTTTCATGCTTGTTTAACTTTTCCTACACACCACTCTAAATCCATTTTCCACACGAAGTTTGAGGAGCCTTAGCTCAAGATTGGTGCAGACAGCTTGTTAAATATGTATCGGCTGGGCAGTGGGCAACCTGCTGAAGTGGCAATGTACCTCACCTCCAGCTGAACAGAGGGAATGAATGATAGATCCTACTGTGAATCAGAACCTCAGCTTGTGTAGCCTTTCAGAAGAGGCTGGTGTGACACTTCTCTACATGTACTGGATTTTGGTGGGAAAAAAAATTCAATGTGCAAAATATAATTGCACAATATCACCGCGGTGTGACCCAGGCATTGCAGCCTGAGCAGCTTGACTGCAT
This sequence comes from Epinephelus awoara, assembly GCA_035609425.1. Classification (NCBI taxonomy): domain Eukaryota; kingdom Metazoa; phylum Chordata; class Actinopteri; order Perciformes; family Serranidae; genus Epinephelus; species Epinephelus awoara. Next base: position 33,340,506 of record CM069302.1, read on the forward strand.
TTGCTGGCAATGCATGGTTATATTTAATCTTATTTCAGTACATTTCACATAAGTATGTTAGCAATGTTTTCATGAGTCTGAATCTCTCTACATAGTCTGCAAAGAGAAACCATACCTTTTTGTTCCTGTGTAGTCTGTTTCTGGGATAATGTGGTGTGGCACAGTTGAGCTTTCTTCACTGATAAGCAGTATACCAACCGCAGCAGGCACACCTGAAAATACAACATTTTTAGTCATTTCATTGTCATTACTATGTTCCCTAATTGAATTGGCTGCTAAAGTTGTGTTACCAAAACAATAAATCCAAAACCGAACATGTGTTCCCAAAATCCCCCAAATCCAAAATCAATCTAGAAACACGCATGTTCCCTAAATCCACCAAGATATCTGTATTCTCTAACTCCAACTAGAAACCTGTGTGTTACCTCTTTCAACAAGGCATGTTTGTGTTCCCTAAATCCAACAAGGCATCATGTGTGTTCCCTAAATCCAACAAGGCATCATGTGTGTTCCCTAAATCCAACAAGGAATCATATTTTGTTCCCTAAATCCAACAAGGCATCAAGAGTGTTCTCTAAGTCAAACTAGACACATGCATGTTTTCCAAATCTACATTCATGTTCCCTAAATCTGAATAGAAACCTGTGTTACCTTATTCCAACAAGGTATCATGTTTGTGTTCCCTAAATTCAACAAGACATCATGTGTGGTCCCTAATTCCATCAAGGTGTCATGTATGTTCCCTAATTCCAACAAGGCATCATGATTTTGCTCCCTAAATCCAACAAGGTGCCATGTGTGTTCCCTAATTCCAACTACCCATCATGATTGTGTTCCCTAAATCCAACAAGCGATCGTGTTTGTGTTTCCTAAATCCAACAAGGCATCATGTGTATGTTCTCTAAATACAACAATGCATCATGTGTTCCCTATATGCAGCAGGGCATTGTGTGTTTCCTCAATCCAACAAAGCCTCTTTTCTGTGTGTATCCTAAACCAATTTGTGGTATCATGTGATATCTTGTCTATAAACCACACAAACAGCGCATGTTATCCAGTGTGCCTCTCTCTATGTTGCTGTTTAGTGAGTCACTGTCTCTGCAGTGCTGTCTCCCAACTGATCTGTAGTTAATCTCTCAGAGGTCTCCACGGGGAGGAAATGATGGAGAGAGGAAGAGAAAGACAAAGAAACAGAGTTACTCTCTGCTGCAGCCCGATGAGCTTCCCTAAGCTAAGGCTCCCCAGGGAGTGCTCATATGTCCAAAACCCTGGTAAGACTTCAACGACTCAAGTGATTCTAGTTACAGTGTGTGTTTACATGCGCAGGCTCATGTTCAGTGTTTACTGATAGACTGAAATATTCTCTAAGCTTTTTGACATTTCAGTCTCAGTAACTATCTTGCAGACTACCCACAGAGCTGCAGGGAGTTAAAGGGTTTCATTAAATCTGACTGATTTAAAGCATCAGCAGTAACATCTACAAAATTTAAGCAATTGCAGACTATTGCCAAAATCCTGTCTTAGTTCCCTCAAGGCTTCAAGTTGAGAGCCTCTTTTCTTTTTTCTGCACAATGTGTCCTTGTGATTAAAGTTGATTGAGACAGAAAAATCAATAATGGGTCAGCTTTTACTGAGTGTGTTTCATCGAAAGATTGTTTATTTCTAGCTGTTCGGATAGAGAAAAGACCCACAGTTTGTCTGGTGGTGAGTCTGTCAAACAAAGAAATCTTCAAAGTAAGTCAACAAGTACAGTCCAACAGATTGAGGACATGGCTCTGTTTCTGGTGATGCTTCCATTTGGTGGGTTTCCAGGTGGCAACCAGACTGACAGTGCTGGGCTGTTCTGCTGCAGGCTCTGCTTATTGATCTCCCCTCTCCTGAGATGCAGTTCACCTCCAAGCACAAGAGATGTGCCACAGAGAAGACGGAGAAATCGTTTTCTCCACTTTCTTCTGCTTTTTCTCCCACTCAAAAGAAGCCCCCATGCGTCTGTGATACAGTGAGCAAGATGAAGATCAAACTTTTATCCGAGCATAAGCGAAAACAGGTAGACACACATTCATAGACAGAGCAAATGCTTTCACGCATGCTGTCCCAGCAATGCATACTTTCTCATCCCGCTGTGCCTAAAGGAGTTCTCACAATTTGTACAAGATGAGAGGCAGAGAAGGAGAGAGATGTAGGCAGAGAGAGAGGCAGAGAGAGATTGGATGTATTCTCCACCTCACTTCACGTCTCTCTGGCACCCAGAGGCTTTTCCAAAGCTTTTAGTAAAAAAACAAGCGGCTGTGTGATGGATCAAACAGCAGCGGCAGCCACTTCCCAGCCTACCCAGCAAACTACTGGCTTTGATATTTCAGTCACTATCAGCCCCTGCGTTGTGTCTGTTTTATTCACTGCTGGGTAAATTCATCTTTTCCTATGGTCCTCCTCTTTCCCCCTCCATCAACCCTTTCCCTCCTCCACCCCCATCCCTCACCCCCTCATCTAACACCCTCAGTAATACCTTGTCTATGTCTACAATTTGTTCAAGGATTCCCTCTCCCAAGATTGACTTTCGGCAAAGCTTGCTGTGTTCCCCTCTTTGGTCCTGGCTAAAGGTGAACAATGCATTTGCCACTGTAATTACTGCCAGTCCTGTGGGCAGGAGGAAAGACTGGCTTTCAGTCACTTAATGTGAGTTTGTCTGAATCTGAGGAAGCAGAGACATGTCGTTGAACCCACTTGCTCCTACCTACTCTCTATCCCATTGGGTGGAGCCTGTTGTGTCATGCATTTGCTTCATTGCTCAGAGCTGAGGATACACTACTGAGGATACATGTCATTATCAGATCAAGGGCCTTAGTCTCTCGCCAATCAAGGCCTAGTGGATTTGTTGTTGTTTTTTTATCCCAATGCATCCTTGACTATTACAAGTTGAATCTGAAGTCTTGATGTCCTCTTGAAATTTAAGATCAACAGAGCCAACAGTGAAATCTGATTGGCAGGAGCCAGCTGGAGCAGAGTACTACAGAACAGGAAAAACGATTGCAGGCATCTGTCCAACCTTCATGTTTGTTGTAGTTGGGAGCACATGTTTTTATTGGTGGCAGAGTGTCGAAATGCAGATATTTGAATTCATCATGTCATCATGGTGAATCTATTTAGTCTGTGCAGTTGAGCAATGTGTTCTCAGCCTCAACGAAAAGACACATTTAGCCATTCCTAAAATTGAGTGTGTTTCTGACAGCCTTTATTTGTTTCACCATCAAACCCCAGAATGTTTCAAAGATCAGAGGAATGTTGTCCCTCAGTAATGCGGAAAAAAAACCACCAACATTGTGCCTGGTCTAATGTAACAACTTAACGTATGGCAGAGCTGCAACTCCCCTTCTAACTGTGCAGATGTTTGAAGCCAGGCTACTAAACACGAACATGTTTCCCATAACACAGAGAGTTTTCGTAGCTCCTGTGGACTGACTGCCAATTTCTCTTAGAATCAATTTTATCCTCTTACTAACTATGTCCAAGGCCAGGTGCTGGATTACATCAGTGAGCTTTTAACTCCCTTCTGTCCCAACAGACACAAAGTAGAGCCAGGCCAGAGTCCAGGTTAAAATCAAGCAGTGATTGAGCTTTTGCTGGACTTGAACCTCAGCTTTGGAACAGTCTGCTGGCAGTATATTTAAATCCCCAAAAGACATTTGATAGTCTTCTTCCTAACTAACTAACAGACATCTTGTCGTCTGCATAATGCCACTCTGTAATGTCACCACTAGTGTTTATGTTACTACTTTAGTATTTGCTTTTATCTTGTTTTCTATCAGTTATATGATTAGTCTGTTGGGCTATTTGTACGATGTTGTTATATCCTTTTATTGATAGTTTTTATTTCTTTGTGTCTGTTTTTTTTTTTTTATCCTTTTATGTTGTTGTCCTTATGGCACCATAAATCTTGATAGTGCTCTTTATTTTCCGGGTGTTTATTTTCCAAGTGTTTGGAGTCTGAGGGTGGATTTTTCCTTAAGGGATCATAAATTTGCATGTTCAAAAGACCCGTGCGTGCTCTGTGGCTATATAGGATTACACAGAGGCATTTACTTTAAAAAGTATCTTCTTTTAAGACATTTATCCAGGGATTTTAGACATGCTGAGCGGGCATACCTATATTACGTGCATATATCTTTATCAACAATGTTCTGCCTTAAACTAGCTGACTTATACACCTGAGAACGCTCCAATAAATACACAGTCACCTCAGATCCCCTTGTGTTGGTGAGGGAGGGTTTTGTGCAGTTGTGTTTAATTTACATGACTCAAGGCACTAAAACTGTACTGCAGTTGTAAGATATTGTGTGAGCTCTAGAAGAATGTGGCTGGTAAACAGTGTGGACAAGAAGTTATTTGTTTCAATGCATTGAAATATAGAGCATGCATCAGATACTCAAGGCTTCATGCATTCTTTTACTGTGCTTCATCACAGGTGTAAGGAGCCAGCCACAGTATCTTTGTGATTTATAATCAAACTGTTTTATTCTTTGAATCCCATTTGTTCTTTTGAATAAGCATCTATTTTAATAGTAGTACACTGACTAGCTCCTAGAGGATGTAAAGCCAGCAAGTGCGTCGTTCTTCAGCAAGCATCTTATGGAGAAAATTATGCATAAGTAATTGATTGTTTCCATACAAATGGGTCTATGATGAAATATTGAACTGTGCGGTGATACTGAAAGAGAGTAATCATAGCCCTGATGTTCCTGACAGGAGACAAGTGGTATCAATGTCACGGGGACTGACAAATCAGATGTGATTCATGCAGCACAAGTGGTGTGCTGAATAGGCAATAACCCAGAGCTTGTGTAAACCTAATTACACCAAACATCACCCCGTCAATGATCCCCTATCTCATATATTGATTAGCTACAAGGTAACAATTGGAGAGTAATGACCCACTAAAATTTGCCTTGTATTGTCAGAACCTCTTGCACCCTTTACTGCTCGCTCTCTCAAGCTCCCTTTTAGTCAGGAGGCACATTTGCACTCAGGGTCAGCCTTTCCACATCCTGCATTTCCAAAGAGCTAAATGAGACTCTTGCTGTGGCCCCTGCCATCCTATTGATCCCCCTCTGTAGCTCTCCAAGTGGAGTTTATGCACTAAATTTAGTTTAGTGCTAAGGGCCCTCATTAATAATAGATCCATCGGTAGGGGGTGGAGGGACCATCACTGATTGATTTCAAAGAGAGTGAGTGCGCGAGAGAAAGAGACAGAGGAACAGAGAGAAGACCAGGTTTATTTATGTGAGTCAACTCTCCTCAGAGGCTGAGTCAGCTGTCCTAAAAGGCCCATCCTACACACACACACACACACACACACACACACACACGTGTATATTTATCAGCAGTGCCATCGTCCACGGGCATTTTCATCTCCAAATTCCAGCCCAGGGTACTTAATGCTGAAAATCTGGAGAGTAGGAACAGAGGCGACCGTAAAAGCAGCAAAACGAGATGAATAGCGAGTCAAGGCCTGTGAAATGCCGCATGTGCAACGGGGTTATGTAATGCTGCATGCAAACACACCATGTTTTAGTCTACAATTTGCTAACAGATGGGACGCAGCTCCAGTCATTAAACAGGCATGCTACAGCAATCACATGCTTACAACAAACCTGTTGACCATCACTCACAAGAAGACATGATGGTACAATGAAAGAGCATCCTACCAAGGAAATAGGGAGAATAAACATTTTATGCATGGAAAATGATATAGGGATATGGGGAAAAATGATACATGGCAGATGGTTATAGTCTGTATGAAATGCATACATACGTGTCTATTTATATTTAACCACACATGCTACTATACAGATACACCGCATGTACAGAAAATGTTTACAAATACAATACAATTGTGAGAAGCTATTCAACCAGTCCCATATATTCAGCCCATCTAACGCATCAACTCAAATGCCGCTGTCAGAGTGTAGCATAATCCAAATGCTGGCTGCCATTAGCTAACATTTACAAAGCTCCAATATTAAAATAAGCCAGATGTTAGCATAACTGTTAATCTCCACTTGTCAGATATAAGCAAACATAATAATATTAGCCAGCCATATGGAAACCTAAATTACACAGGGGAAAAAATTGAGCTGACATTCATCAAAAATATGTTAGGCATGGCCAAAAATAAAGAGTACGTCTGATGGATCTACATGTGCTAAATGCAACTGAGTTTTGCACATGGCCCACTTCTCATTTCTGGCAGGTTTACAAACCTCTGCTGCAGTTAACATCATATAACTGTTTATTGCACAGAATAACACAATAGCATTATAACAATGACTAAACGCTGGTGGCTGATGTCACATTTCTAATAGACAGTCAATAGCAGCTTCCTGCGTGGTGTCAACATGAGCTGATGTATTTAGTTTTTTTACAGCACTGGATGCCCACTTATACATTACAGACATTAACCAAATCCAGTCAGAGATATTAACCAAATCCTTCAGCCCGATAAGTGGGTTTTAGGTGGGGCAGCTAGTTGTCAGCGGGGATCTTATTTGGATTGGATCTGGCTGCCTTGCCACAGGGTGCAGCTGTAATGACAGGCCTTTCAGCAGCCACACAACCACACTGAGCATGGCTCATCACAGACAGCAGCCCTACAGGGGAATTATGTGGAGCGACCTGGCACCACAGTACTAGATTTTCCAGCAGACTGCCTCTTGGGTTGTGTTGACAGTGAGTAAGCCTTGAATTTACTCTGCCAGTCAATAAATCCCCCTCTCACCAAACCAATGGGAATTGATGGATCATTGGAGGTGCTCTTTTCTTCCTGTATGTTGCACTTGTTTTATGCGATGTGCAGCTGTGGTTAAGTGTGCTGTGTGGGTGTGTGTGCACCGAAGACAGATGCAAACATGCATATTTGTAAAAGCACAGAACACAGGTATGTATGCATATGTATGATACCTTTACCTTCAGCACACACTTAGTGTAGATAATGTACCTACACTTGGAATCATAGCAATATAAATGCAGTGGATATAGCAAAGTCCTGTTGACATGGTGCTGACAGAGGATGCCACATCTGCGGTTGGTATTTGTGTTTTAAATCAAACATCACTTTGATTCCCATGAAACCTCAACCATCACAAAGGCATCCACAGCGACATGTGTATGTGTGTCTATTCGTCTGTGTTTGAGAAAGCTCTTGGATCAAAGTGTCAAACCAATCCCCAGTGCAGCGCAGCAGGAGGGGAGAGGTGTTTGTGCTTCCTAATCAACCTCCTGCGCAAAAATCCACTGGCTCTGTCTCATGTCCCCTCTGTTTGTGGAGATAATATGGCACATACAGTTGTGCTGGTTTAATTCATAATAACGGTCTGACTTGTCAGGATTATTAATCAAAGGAACTCCCGGAAAGCAGAGGCTTCTGTGAGCCATGTGGGGAGTCGTGCATTCAAGAGGCTCATATCTGATTAAAATACTGTCGGCATTGTGAGCCGAGGCCCCTGAGTTCAGATTGTTAAGCAATTATGCCTGTGTGAACACTCAGAAGTAATGGAGAGACGGGTGCATGTTCCAGCTGTTCCGTCTCTGAGTGTGACAGGCGTCAGCACAGCCAGCCCATGACCTCACAGATCTGAAACAGCTTGCATACCCGCCATTTATCAACATATTATGGTGCCTGCTGCAGCTTCTCTATGACAAGAAATGAAGTGGAGAAGAGGGAACAGTTCAGTGCAGAATTTAGCCGGTATGTGTAGAATATGAATCTCAAAATAGAATTTCTAAGTTCTTGATAGCACAGCATACTGGCAGGAAGATGTGGTTAATTACCAGTTTTAGTATTTGTCTCAGGATATGAGCTCTGCGGGGCTGACTTGGAGTGCAAAGTTGAAGCTTCAACCAAAGTGGAAGCTAAGACAGCGTTGCCTTTTTAGATTTAACAAACAAGACAAAATCATGTTGATGTACAATTAATTCTAAAATAACAGTCATGTTATGTTGGCCTTGTCAACATGCGTCCAATGACACTCTCTCAATAGAGATGCTACACAAGCAGATATCCCAATTCCCCCAAAACACTGGGGGTATTTATTTTTTTGTGGCTATGGCTAAAGCCGTTTGTTAAAATATTAATTGCACAAAATGTTTGGCACACATATTAACCAATATATTGCCAAAGCAATATGCAAGATTCCATTCAAAGTACCGTACATTCATGTTGGATGCTTTGACAATACATGATGTATATGAGCACCACTGTTCAGCAGTGAGGAAATAGGGCGACGCTCATCATGAAGCAAAAAGTAAGGATTTGGAGATGTGTTTGCCTTTAGCACCAAAGGGCTGTGCTTTTTGTCAACTTCCTGTTTGGTGAGTGGGTTGCCCCCTCACACAAGGTTATTCAAGTTCTTGTATTGATGGCTCTGTAGTTGTTGGACACCTCTTTTGTACCCGTTTGGTTTCTCTCTGCGGCTGGTCATTCTGAGTCACCTTAGTGACAGTCATGTCAGCAAATTTAACTGGTCACATTATTCTTTTCTTCCATTGCCTTACAAGAAAATCCATGCCCAGTGACTTATTGACAATTTATCCTAATGAAAATAAGTAACTCAAAATTTTTTATGTATTTGTAACCTTATTGTGTTGGCGGGCAAAAACTTGACAATATACATCACAGGTGACTTATGCAAGCGGCAACCCAACATCCTGTTTGAGCAGGAAACACATTAACCACATTAAGATGTTGTCTGTCATTTTTTCTTCATGAGATGTAGAACTGTTATGTGTGTATTTCTTCTACCTCGCATGAATTTTAACTTTATCATCATCTTCTCTATAACAGTATATTTCTAATTAAATTTCATATGCATTAATGATGTATAATTACATTCAAATATTTATAAATGATTGCAAAGATTTTTGCCTAATTCTTGGTATTTAAAGATACTTGAAAAACTGGTGATTTGGACACATTTCTGGGTGAAAGGATAGAGGAGCATTTTGGATTCAAATGACCAATTAGTGACAGTCTCAGCCCATGCTGCGATCTTTCTTACGTCATCACTCCATGCTGCTGAAATGAAATAAAAATGTCCCTACTGAGAGCTGCACCAAAATTTACATTTTTCTAATTTGGTTTCTGAATCATAACCTTTAACTGATAAATCGTACACGGACCGTTAATCCCGTTTCATTGCGTCATCTATCTCTACAGTGACGACTCATGAACCAATGCAAACCCCCATGGTCCCTGGAGGGAGGTGGGAGTGCGGGGAGAAGCCTCTGCAGGACTGCAGCAGGGCTGGCTGGTCTTGTCAGCTGGCTGTGTTCAAGTGTCAGCTCGGCTCCCTGGATCAGCTTGCTTTTCAATGGCACCACCTCCCCTCTAATCCCTGCCTGTCATTCCACTGCATTCACAGCTCGGGCCCTCCCCTGCACAAACCCTCAGCATAACAGACTTCTCAGTGTACTCACACGTCTCTTTGCCTCTCTCCTTCTCTCTCTTTTCCACTCAGTTCAATTCAGTTCATTTCAATTCTATTTAGGCATGCTTCAACTGCTGCATATTTGAACATAAACCTAAGCTACCAAGGCAATATATAATCAGAGGAGGTGGTATTATAAAAACAGGCAACAAAAATAAAATTAACAAATTAATTCAGCGTTAAGTAAATTGTAATGTTCCTCACTGTCATATTTCTCTCTGCCTTTCTCATTTAACTTTAATGTCTCAATTTGCTCCTTGATGTGATTTAATGTCATGCCAATAAGAACTCAAAGCAGCTCTGGCTGCAACAAAATGATATCATTTGACGACATTTCTCTCTTTTTCTGTCTCTCTCCCTGGTATGGTAATGTACATTCCTGCTTCAGTTCAGCTGCCATGACAACTCCATGGTTTTCTCCTCGTGCAGGACTGTGGGACTGGAGGGACTTTACAGAGTACGTCCTGTACTGTAAAAGACAAGCACGGACACCTCAACCAAGGGAAAAGGCTATTCATGCGTCAGGCATGGAGGCCATTATGGAATAAGTGCAGTGATATTTTCCCATGCGATATAAAGTGAAATGTACAGCGTGTCATATGCCTATTTTTATGTTGCGCTCGCAGAGTGGAAGGTTCAGTACAGTGACAGGGTGGATAGATATTTCAAATAGAGGGGCGTACCTCTGGTCTGCAGTACTGTCCTTTGTGTAATATCTTCTTGTGTGTTATATTAGTAGGAATTCACAATAGTTCTTTCTAAATGCTGTTAAAAATTATTTTGAACATCCTAGAAACTGTCAGTATTGTTTGTGTACAGATGAAGCCCACATACAGTACATGGCACCATTATCTGGCTTCATTTGCAAAGATTTATCTGCATTTTTTGCACCAAAGGGATACATTGGTCTCTGGTAAATTTTGATTATTCCTCATTCTTATCAAAAATGTGTCAAACTAATGGAAGTCTCTCTTTTCTAGAGTTTCTCATGTTTATCTCAACCACTGTCTAAGGGATCAAAAAAAAAAGCTCCCTTCAAAGGTTAATACAGATTTAGTGTGAATCGCATTTCTCAGTCAAAAGTGAAATTAGTGATTGCATTAATGGACAGATTACACTGAGCAGTTTAATTAAAGTAGCAAAGATGTAGTTACGTTGTACAGTAGAAATACCATCTGCTGCCACTAGGGTATTCAAGCCCAGCTGCCAGAGGAAAATGTTGGCATTGTATGTTTCTGCAAAACAGGAATACATTACATTTGTATGTTTCATACGTATCGTATCAACGTTTCTAAAGTGATGTAGAATATGAGCAGACTTTGTCATTGGGAGGTGGAGGGGATGTTGGATTGCATGACACCAAGGCAAGACGCCTGCCAAGCTGCAGATCACCGCAGACCAGTGCTCGAGACCAACAAATCACAAAACTGGTTGCTTTTTTTAGCGAGTCATCGCAGACTTTACAGCAGATTTTGGGCCAATACATGTATATGTATGTATAAGAAAGGTGTTTCTTAATGTATCTGACAGATAATAGCATACAAATGTTACTGCATGGTATGCAGAAACGTACAGTGCCAACATTAATTCTTGCCATGCGGTTAGATATTCTTACCTCACCGTCTTATTCTTACCTTCAAAGTGCTAAGAGTCTACAGCGAATATAGCAACGTAGTGAGGCTGTAGACTAAACCAAGGGAAACATCAACATGCTAACATGTTAACATCTTTAGTAAGTTTAATATTTACTATGTTCACCATCCTACTTTAGCTTGTTGCCATGCTAACATTAGCTAATTAGCACTCAACAGAAACTAGAGCTGAGGCTGATTGGATAGTTGGTCTCAATCCAAAATTGAAATTTTGACTTGCTGATGGCGCTAGATGAAAAGTAAGGGGATCACCAGAGTGATTGGGATTTATTCTCTGGGCACCATGAATACTAAATCTAATACATCCAGTAGCTGTCAAGACTTTTAAACAAACAAACAAAACAAGAAAAATGTCAACCTGGTACTAGACAACATGTCAGGGGAATTCAACCTCTGGAGACATGAATGCCTTCACAAAATTCCAGGGCAATTCATCCAATATCATATAATGATTAAATAAATAATGTTACTGCAATGTTGTTGCAGTCTGGACCAAAGCAGAAAACGGACTGACTAACAAACTGCCAATCATAAAGCCATACTGCTAATGAGGCCAAAAACTCACTGTGAGTTTGTCAGGCTGTGGTTAACTAGAAAAAGTTTCGATTCCCCCACAACACATGGGTGACAAACACATTATTTTAACTGTGTTGTTATGTTTGTATTTGGAAGGTTATAATAGATTCAAAATCTTACAGTTCAACAACAGAGCCAGGGTTTCCTTTTGACAAATTGGTGCTGGTTGATTTAAATTTTCTGGACAAATGTTTAGGCCGACATATTCTCAGAGGGAATATTTTCACGGAACATTATGACCTGAGAGATTCACTACATGTCAGATTTCAGCAGAGGCAGAGGTCAAAAATGGTAATAACCACGTAACAGGAACCCTGAACAGAACGTATGTAAATATATTCAAAATTGTAGGTAGTTAATGAAAACCACAGTGTATATATAAAGTTTGTACTGCTGGCAGTGCTGTATGCTGAATGTTCAATAAATCCATTGGTTTGTATTCCCAGCTGCTCTGGCGGCTCCATTAGCCATTTAAGAGCTTCTGCAGTGTTGGCTGATGGCTGATTCAGTCAATGTTGCTTTAGATAGCTCTGTCAGTATGGCAAGGTGACTGTGGCTGAAAGCAGAATGGGATTGACCTTTGAACCTCCAGCTACTCAGCTGTGATAAAATGCTGACACAATGGACTTCCACACCCCCTGAGTGTCTCGTTCTTTCTCTGTGTGCCTCCCTCTGTGCCTCCTCCTCCAAAGTCCAACCCCATGTAGTATCTACTTGCTTTAAGAGCCAGCTTATTAAATCACACATCATAAATACACTACTCCTGACTTCTGTGCTTCTCTGTGTATGTGTCTGTGTATTCATATCTCCAATATACACTCCACAAAGTTGGAGAGATGCCTACTATTGCCTGCCAAAGACATTAAGCAGTGAATCTAAACTTTGTGTGTGTCCATATGCGTTCGTAAGCCGTGAATATTTGCAGCTTGTGAGCTGCAATTTGAATAAGGCAAGTGAAGATTGTTGGCGGGGCAATTCCTCTGTGATTAACAGCGGTGCAGATGGTTTACAGATGCCTTTTACCGAGGGAATTAACTCCTAATATTTACAATGAGGCCAACACAGAGCACTTGGCAGCTGCTCTGCAATCCCTGGTGCCAGAATTAAGTATGAAACCCTGAGCCATTCTCAGGGCACAGATCACACCCCGGGCCTGCTGTCCAGGCTTTTACACTAATACTGTACTTTGTTTGCTGTGATTACATCAGATGTTTCATTTTTAGCTGCTTAGATGCAAAACTCAGCTCTGAGCAACAGCAGCAACAAGAACAGCAAGAGACAGGTGTTGTCGCTGTGTAATTACCTAATTAGAATTCAATCTTATTTGACAGAATGGACAGGCTAAACATAGTGTTAAAGAGAAAGTAAATGGTATATTTTAAGCTTTAAAGCAAGCTGAAGTGATGTAGGTAAAGTAAACATCGCTTCCCTCCACTGATCATTCATTTTTTAGCACCATCCTCTCTCTACACATTGACATAATGTGCAGCCTAATGATGAGATATACTCAGTGTAGAGACATCTGGGCAGCTCTACAGCACACAGAATGTGAAGTGGATTGCTGCAGGGATTTGTCAGTAAACGCTCTTGTAGTCAACACATTGATAATATACTGTAGCCTCTCATAAAAGAGTTACTAGATTTGTCAGAGTCTGTAAAGTCATTAAATCAAGCACCCAACTCTCCAAGTTGGCAAAAGTGGCTACAGCTGCGTTCAAAAAGCAGTCTTGTTTCATCACTGCCTCATACTGAGTCCACACTGTGGAGCTTTGTTTTTGGTGGCAGAAAGAAGTGCTGCAGTTTTGTTTTAATGTGCTGCTGAAGACATCAAGAAGTTGCTGGCAGCTCTGTGAGGCTGTACTTCCACAGTGCTTTGAGCTATTTGCTAACGTCAACATGCTACATCATGCAGGCGTTCAAAACATGGAGGGAGCTCCGTGACCGATGTTCAGCTAGCTTTCTTTCTAATGGATCAGTAAGTAACACGGCTAAATGTTAGCTAGATGAGAGAGGACTGTACTGTACTTCAGTATAAATCGCCACAACCATCAACCCCTTCATTCTTCTGTCTCTCCTGATTGAAATTACACTTTTGTCACTCACATCCAGACAATGCATGCTATATGCTGGACCAATAGAACATGGAAAGATAGGTCTGATCAAGAACTTGACTCTCAAAACTTCACCTCAGTGGTAATAAGAAACATTTATTGGAACATTGACTAGTTTGCACACTTTAGTTTACCGTCCTCTACAGATTACATTTTCTGACCTGATGACGGTGCTAGAGGGAAATTCCGGAGACTACCAAAGTAATTATGATTTATCTTGAGGAAACACAGATGTCTGTATCAAGTGGCATGTTTTTCATGTTAATCTATCCAATGGGTAATGGGAATTTCATTCCAAACTACGAATGCCCACCACATGGTGGTGCAAAAAGGAAATCAGACAGACCATCATCAGTGATTCATCCTTTTGGGACCATGAATATCACCACAAACTGTAATAACAATGATACTTCTCAAGACATGTAACTAAAATGTCAACGTATTGGTGGCACTAGAGGAAAAGTCAATAGATCATCAAAATAAATAAGAATGTCCTTAGAGGATGAAGATGTATATTTGACGGACCAATACCGCTATCCCTGGAGCCACACTGCCACTGTGACTAAAAATGTGACACTGAGTTTATTACGTTAACCTGCCTCCTCCTCATGTTCATGTTCATCTTATTCCAGTGAACAAAGCAGTGAATAAGCAATTACTCAGTTTCTCTAGGGAGACAGGATTTACCATTGCTCTGAAGTATTCCTGCTCCCTGCTCGGCTTCCAATTCATTTACAGTGTGAAATACATTTAATTATGTTCCAGCATCTAAAACATTTTAACATTAAATAAAAAGCTCAGTGAAGTGATCCTGGAGGAGTTTTTATTGTACGCGGTCCAACTACTTCAAATCCTGCAGTTTGCTGCTGTGGTTGAGTAACATCACAGTGTGGGCTCTTTTTATGCCACAATGGGAACACAACATAATATACAGTATACACTATATGCAGCAGGAATGACCGCAAACCAAAATACTCTTTTTTTTAAATCTTGTAATACACAGTGTCCCAATGTACACAGTGCTGAGCACCGCTGGTGCTGAAAAATAGCACACTGTGGGCGTATTACAGCCACACTGGGCCCATTGTGTATGAGTTGTATAAAACGTTAGCTTGAGATCCATTAAAATGCAGCCGGCCAGCTGACCAACTCGCTCTTAACTCAGTACGAAAAGGCAACATTTGCTTAAACGTGTGGTGCCAAGGCATGTCTGTCTCTGATGGTTTGCCTCATTCTTTCTCACTCTCAATCAATTGAATTTCAGGCAGGAAAATATGGGAACACACCTCCTACTCTGCAGCACTTCATCATTCAGTCTTTTGGCGATATAATTGCCATTGTGTGTATCGTGTCTTGGTCATGTGATCTCTATTAAAAACCACAATGACACCCAGTCCTGTCACCCAGAATGTGTAACCTCTAGAACGAGGCGTGAGAGGAATTATTAAGTGCAAATCATGGTGAGGTGCTCCTGCCGAGAGCTGTGCTAATCAGAGTAGACTTAAACAAAATGCACAAGGTTTCTCAGACTGGGAGGGGGGTGGAGGTGGGAATATGTGGGGGTGGGGTGGTGATGGGGGTTGAGGGCATTTGCTCTGATAATGACATTCAGTTGTGGAAGGATGGAGAGGTTAAGCAGGGTGATGCAGTATATCTGTTTAATATCCCAATGAATTATTAGTTGCCTGGTTGCAAATTTAATGCATCTCCATTGCAATCAAATGGCTTCACTTCAAAAGGCTGAGCACACATGTGATGTGTGATGCATTGTGTGTGTTTCTGTGAAACAGGTAGGGATGTGCACCATGATATCAGATATTACCTGCTTTTTTATTTGAAGAGAAGCATTTATCAAAATGGAGGAACTGAGTGTTTTTTTTCTGTGGGCCGTGCTGTAAGTATACCTGGGTATATAAGTACTGCCCAAAAAGATTAAGGGAACACTAAAATCACACATCAGATCTTGATGAACGATTTGTTTAATTTGAAAATCTTTACTGATAAACATTGTATAATTTCTTGAGAACAAAGTGACGTCGTGAATCGTCAAACCACTTAGGGCTGGATCCAAAATCATACTGAAAATCAAAGTAAAAAATTGAAATCACAGGCTGATCCAACTCCAACAGCATGATACGTAATGTCCCATAGGTGCTCAACTGGATTTAGGTCAGGGGAGCAAGAGGGCCAGTCGATAGCATCAGTACAGTGCTCACACCAGTAGCCTGCTGGAGGTCGTTTGTAGGGCTCTGGCAGTGCTCCTCCTGTTCCTCCTCACACAAAGGAGCAGACAGTGGTCCTGCTGCTGGGTTGATGTGCTTTTACAGCCCTGTCCAGCTCTCCTCGTGTAACAGCTGGTTCCCTGGTATCTCCTCAATGCTCTCAATGAAACTGTGCTGGGAGACACAGCAAACCTTGCTGCCCCTTGTATGGATGTACCATCCTGGAGGAGCTGGACTACCTGTGCAACCTGATTGGGCTGCAGGTACCACCTCATGTTACCAGTATAGCCACTAGCAGAACATAACAGAAAACTAGAGAAGAATCATTAAGGAAGGATAAGGAGAGAGCAACTGTCTGTGGCCACCACATGCAAAACCATTATCTTTTTGGGGGGTTGTCTTGTTTTTGCCTCTCCATTGCACCTGTTGTCACTTTCATTTGCACCAAAGCAGGTGAAACGGTTTTGAAATCATTTGTCTTTTTTAAATGGACAGATTGATATCCCTTAAGTTTAACTCACCTGGTGTTGTACTGTGATGATTAAGTCTTCCCTTAATTTTTTGAGCAGTGTATATACCTGTGCTACTTATGTTTTTGTTCATACATGTATGCCCACTAAATGTGTAAGTGTGCTTGCAGTATTCTCTTGTGAATGTCTCACAGGACGGAGTATGCAGGTGTTAATACTCCTATCTATTGTACTCCCATATTTATATGAGGGAAATACGTCCTCCCACAACCACACCCACAAAACACAAGACCATCAGACAACACCATGCAGATTATGTTGTCATGTGACTTACCCCTTCCTTAACTTGTGTTTAAATTGCAACAAACACACCTAAATGAGACAAAGTCCTTCCAAGGAGGCACTAGATAAAGTTTCACATTGGACCGTGACATGTAAATCATTCCTGAATGCTATATTAGGTTTTATGGACAATAGAGCCATCATTTCAGCCCAAAATTTATGAACTGTCAAAGAATATTAGTCCTAAAGCGAATGAAGTGTTTTAATGGCAGAAAAATTGAGTGAGAGTGCGCTGGAGTTTTGTAGGCTCAGATAAGCCCTCAGAGTGTCTGTGAAAGACCTCTTCCTTATCTTCCACTCTTTTATTCATACAGTGCTGTGTATTCGAAGCTCTTCACAGAGACAAGATGAGACTGCAGAGAGAAATGGGTGACTTTGAGACGCCACTTGTGAGACAGAGAGAAGGGAAGCTGAGGAGGTCAGGAGTTCTTTCTTCTCTCTGCCAATTTTTTTTATGTTTTACTCTTCTTTGCTCCAATTTCATATCAGTTCAATGACTTTACTGGCATGAGAGTTCATCAGAAACAGCATCACCAAAGCTGTATGTAAAAATAAAGCATTGTAAGAGCCGACATACAAGAGAAAAGCACGCTCAAATGTAGTTATTTGATGTTAACTTAAGGTCGTCATCTGAGGTTACTAGAGCCTCTAAAGCTCAGGGCACAGCACAACCAATAACTCTTAAGAGTTTCACTCAACAGCAGACGTTAGAAAGAGTGAAATCCTCTAATTCAACAAACCTCTGTAGCATCACATCCCTGTGTTCAGCTGGGCACCAACCACCAGCTCCATGAAAGAGGCAGAGAGTCCTATGCCCAGTAATCAGCTAGAGAGCTCCAGCCTGCAGAGTCCTGGCAGTCTGAGAGCATGACTGAGACAGAGAGTCATGAGGAATCTTCCTCAGCTCAGTCAGAGCAGAGTGGTGATGATAGCGATAATGATGATGATTGAGATGATGAATCAGAGTGCTTCAAGAGCACAAACGACAGCGAGGAATTTAGCACATCTATTATTACTGGCGTTCAGAACCCTAGCTCGCCCTGTCCCCTCTCCCTTTGACACTTTCTTCCTCCCTTCGTCTCAAATCCAGCTCCTCTATCTGCCTTTTTAAAACCGGTGACCTAACGGGTGAGAGCGAATGTAGTCTAGCAGCTAAACAGATGAGATTATATAACATTTGGTATTTAATTCTAATTTATGATAACATGACAGTAAAGCAAACTGTAATACAAGTAAATGTTTTAAGTTAAGTACTGCATGTTCTTCTAATGCTGAGCTGGAGAAAATAAGTCTGCAGTGAGTCAACAGTTAGAGACAAAACCTAATCCCAGCAACTAGGTGTAAATTTCCACACCACAAAGTCAGTGCAGCCCATGAAAACAAACATTATTATTTCACTGATATGATAGACAGTAGCATGAGCACGTTATAATGCATGCGTAAAATAACAAACAATCAAAAGAAGTTGGTCAAAGGTCAGCTGAATGCATGCAATTCATTCTAAATCAATGACGCAAGCACAGATTAAAACCAAATCAGGAAAACCATGACAACCACGTGCGAGTTTATATGCACTTAACATGAAAAATTAAGGTCCAGTGTTTGAGAGATGACCAACAGTGATGAATAACAGCCTTGTGATAACATTTGCCAGTTTCCAGTTCACATTAGCTTCATGCCTTGAAACATGCAGCAGCTGCTTTTAGAACTTCTTTTCACTGTTTAAAGCAACATGGCCCCTCGTGGTCTGACACATGCTGTCACCTAAATGAATCGTGATGCTTTTAAATACCTTACCACTTATATCTAAATAGGGAGCCGATCCTCATCTACAGAGATTGCCATGCTCACTGCCATGTTTCCACAGTAGCCCAGATGGGACCAACCAAACACTAGCTCTAGGTAGGGGCATTTGCGTGGTGTGCTAGCTACCATAGTTAGGAGCCTCTCCATGACGGGTAGCATCGAAAAAACATCATTGTTTTTAATGTGTTGATTTTAAGTTATCAGAGAAAAAAAGTGAGCACACATTAGCATGTGGTGGGCGAGCGCTCATCTCAGACATGCCAAACATCGTCAGAGAAACATTACATTTACATGACATTAGAGAAAATCAGTTTGTTATGTTAGTCCGACTAAATCTGGACTTTTAAATACATGTAAACATGTCAGTCCGACTGAAATCATACTAAATCGAATTTCTTAGAGTCAGACTAACACACCTAAATAATGCGATTGGGAGGTGAATTGCTCCTGTGTGTATTCAGTCAATCGGATCCAAACTGGCCGAGGTGCTCGACGCATGCCTGCCCCAGGCTTTGGCCCGGAGGTTGAAAGCATTAAATGCAAACAGAAGAAGAAGGCGGTAACAACATGGCGAAATCTACATCTAGAGCTGTGCATTTTTGGACGCATGAAATGCACAGAGCTATAAAATTGTCCACCATGGTACAAGTTTGCCACGAGCAAACCGTAGCCATTGATAGGTGTCAACTGTTTGGTCTGTGACGTAATAGATCAATTATGAAAAGGTCAAAAGGTCCCATGCTGACAAGCTGAAAGGGGGCATATCGCCACCTACTTTAGCAGTAATAAAACAATTCCTCTGCCATGCTCGTATACTGGGACAAGGACAGCAGTCCAATTAAATGGCCAAATTGAGCAATAACTGTAACATTTTTACTGGTTTAAATCACCAGATCCATTTGCTTTGGCAAGAAGGACACCTCTGTGGATAATTTAGCTCCTGTTAAAAACCTCTTGAATGTCTGGACCTTAAATAAGGTGAGCAAACATTATGTTATCAGAGAAAAAGGTAAGCACACATGGCAGTAACTGGGCAAGTGGCTGGTCTGCAATGTGCCGAACAGCGTTGGAGAAATAGTGATTTATAGTATGAAACTGCTTTATTCAGTGTTTCTACTGGTGTAAATGACCTTGTCCATTTGTTTAAGAGAGGAAGAGACCTCTGCGGATGATTGGGCTCCTGGTAAAAACCTCCTGAACAATAAACAATGAAGGAATTCAAATTAGAAGAAGTTTCAGCTGGTTGAATTCTGCAATCCTCACCACCAGCTGCCACTAAATCTCCCTAATTCTTACACACTGCTCCTCTAAATATGCTGCTCTACATTAGCTTGAACACTGTGGACTAATATCCTGCCTCTGGAACTGTTACGGGTTATTGAGCTGTGTTGAAAATGAATGCAGATACTTGGTTGTCTTTTGTAGACTTCATTAGTATGTAGAGCTGTTACCAATTCATGGCTGAGTGGGCCTAATGTAGTTGATAATGTCTGAAGATCAAACATTCCAGATCATTTTTTAACCAAGCAGATTCCTGATCAGAAGGTTATTGGTTTGATTTACTCTGATTCCAAAATCTAATGGAGAAAGTGAAACAACTGCGAGCATTTTTTCCTCAGCAGTTACTGTGGAGCTGCCCTCCATCCAGACTCATAACCCACATGTTATATTGAAAGCTTGCAGGCACCAATGTGTGTACAGACATTTGAGCTTTTTTTTCCCTTAGATAAATAATAGGATAAAAAAGGATGGCTAGCCTGCCTTCTTGAAATGTAGAGCTGTAGAGAACACAACAATAAACACAAAATATTCAGCCCCGACCTCCTCAGAGACAAGCTACAGAAGAATACTTAACCTGAGTGCTGCAGGCATTATTCACAGACACTCCTGCAGTAGTGTTTTGCCTTTTAAACAGCCATTTGTAAATTCTTTTAGAGTATCATGAATAAATGGTAACACACATACACACACAATACAAGTTATACATAGGGTATGACTTGTTAACAAAAGTCTCTTACATTAATTCTGCTTTGATTCGTTGTTCTTTTTCTTGTTTTTGAGCAACAAAATTACAGGAAACCTTTCAAAACCACAGAAGCTAAGAGCTGTCACGGTTGCACCGATTTCCTCAACCCTGTTTTCTCACAATCACAACATCATTATCTTGTTATTTCAAGATAACAAGCTCTTTCCTCATGATCACACATTAATTATCTTGTCATCCTGAGAAACTTTGTTTTCTTGTAAAGAAAAAGAGGATACCGCTTCACAAAGACCAAATCTGACTGTCATGTTTTTAGCTCAAGCAAACTCCCTTAGGTTTATCAGACATTGTGATCCACATATTTCAACAGTGTTAGGCAAGTTACATAAAAATGTCACTATCATTCAATTACTCATTACTTAGTGTCCACTGAGAAAATGGTTACATTACTGATTAATAATCAAGTAGTTACATTACAACTCCAGCTACAACTCCACAGCCTCCACACCCACGCTGTATATTCTCTATAGACAGAAAAGCAGACATGCTGTGGTTTAATAAGAGCCCAGCCTACCTGACCATCAACAGCGCTCTGAGACCAAGTAATTCAATGCAGCAACCTCACAGGGAATCTGCAGGAGTGAATCCTGCATGTAGACTCAAACACTGCATTAAAAATGCTTTACAACTGAAGGAATTAGAAAAATGTCATGTCCAAAAATTAGTAGTTAGAAATAAGTGATATGTTTGCACTGTTACATTATGGGTTAGTGTCACAGAGGACTGGGTGATGTGAAGAAAACCAAATACCACAATACCTTTTGGCCAAATACTTGGTGTTTTTACAAAATATTTACACAGTGAGATTTTTAAGAAATAATTATCATTAATGTGGATATAATGACTTAAGAACATTATGCTCCACAAGAACAGAGAAATTTGTTCTTTTTCTCGAGGTAGCAAGAACAAGAACAAAGTACTTTCTGACCAGGACATTTCATACTTCACGAGAAACTCAAGTGCAGAACTCCTGGGAAGTCCTCATAGGCCCCTCCCACTGCCGCATGCATCACACGCGCTTTTCCGCATTAACCATGCCCACTTCAAATTTCTGACCAATCACACAACAGTTCTCGGACAACGCACAAGAAGAAAGTTCTGCCCAGATGATGTGCTGAGAAAAAGCTGCAAGAACTCCCAAACCAGGGCTGCAATAAAAAAAATCACGTCACGAGTATGTATGTAGGCCTTACGGGGGTAAAGACAAATAATAGAACAGCTAGAACCGTCTGGTGATTTCAGGAAATTACATCACTTTACTGTAATGCAGCTTTTTAAATCTGAAATAGGCTAAATCTACGATATTACAATATCCAAAATCTGAGATCATAAAGCCTCACCTCACAGTACATATGATATTGATATAGCCCTAGTGTGATATTGTTACCTAATTAAATAAATTTAAATTTTGTTTTTGTGCATTGTGTAAAATGTCTTCATCCTTAAAAATGGAGATGTTACAGTGTGCACAAACAGGTTATTTTCAGTCAAAAGCTAACGTAGGTGACAGCTGCTACATTAGCTGTCTGGAGTCATGACAGGGTAAACCCCAATGTGAATAGCTACCCCATTTGCATACCTGCTGCAGTTTTTGGGACTGTCATGACTTCAGGTAGCCAGCTGGCTCAGTATGTGGCTCAGGCCCTTGAGTGACCCAAGTGGTTGCATCTAGCTAGTTAGCAATCGATATCTGTAGACAGCTGATGTCAAGAATTACAAGCATCTGTCCTGTCCTATCTGTCTGTCCGTCCTGAAACTGGTTGCTATGTTGCCAGGGGTGTCCAAGTTCTACTTAGATGAAGCATTTGTTATTAATAGGCCCTAACTGTATGGGATTACCTGTATTTTAAAATACGCATAAGGATGACATGACAGCCTGGTGCAGGTCTTTAATTTTTCTTATACATGGTGATGTTAAATAATATGATTTTACAATTATGTTTTTGTTTTGCTGTTGTTAAACCCTGATTTGCATCTGTACCAGAAGCTCACTATTACAGTGTTAATTATAAGTGTTTAAAATATATATATATAAAAATACTGGGCCATGAAGCAATCATGTCACCTTTTGCATATTTAACATTGCATCACCAGCTGAGACAGCCTTCTGCTCATAATCCTGTGTTGACAGAGCTGTTTGCATAATTGATTGATCAGTAGTTGATACTTCATTAACATTCACTGCAAAGCATCGCTCTCTTTCAGTGACACAGTGAGCACAGGCCTCCAGATATCTGTAAGAGGACACAGTTTCAGCAGGGACAGAGCTGCTCCTTGTCTCCCTGCTATGCAAACAGCTCACTACAAATGACTCCTGTTTGAGCACAAAGTGGAGACATGGCTCCTCTGGCTGTGAGGGCAACCGGCTCTCTGCTTGCCGCTGCTGCCTCTCTGAAAGCCGTCCCCCTTCAGACGGGCTGTTCCTCCGAGGGCCCCCCGTGCACGAGCTGCTGAGGCTGCAACAATGAAGCAGCAGGCCCCCTGACAGCAGCAGCCAGCGGCCATTATCTCAGTGCATTGTGTGATCGTGTCCGGGAGGAAAGAAAGAGGATGTGTATGTAATGGTGTGTATTTTGCCTTGGAGAGTACTTTTAAAAATGTGTTTGTATGTCTGTGACTGCAAATGAACAGACACAAACATGAACCCAACACTTGAACATAAATAAGGACAGACTACAGCAGACTGCTGTGTCTTCTCCTTACAAAAGACCAGCCCCCAGGCCTCTTTGACTCCTATAGAAAAGACCTAAGTGAGCACTTATAGCTGCCTTGCTAGTGCATAGGAACTTGATTAATGGTGTTTAGATAGACTGCCTTGGTGGGTTCACTCCACTAAATCATATGGCAGAGGAGGGTTTATTAGGCAAACTAGAGAAAAATACAAGTCTAATAGCCCCACTTGCAGGTTCATGTACACAACAATATGTTCCTCAGTGGCAAGCTGCACCAGGGCAAATTGCAAAGCTTTTATGGGCATATTTAAAAGTGAAGTAGGAATGCAAAGTTATGTTACCTCAAATAAGGACATTCCCTTTTTATTATTTTGGAAATGTTCTCTGATCTCCTTAGTAACCTTGACGCATCACACAGCAGCTGGGTTGATGCCCTCAAAGGATTTTGTTGCACAGATGTCCTCAAAATTCAAGCATTACTTTTGCTGTCTTTTAGAGCCTCCAATGTGAAAAATGGTTTAGTGCAGCTGTACGGCATCTGATGAACTAATCAAAGTGAGACAAAACAAAAACATAAGCCCTTGGCATCTTTCCTCCTGTGGGGTTAGGTGCATCTTGACTTGTAAGCAACACATTTCAAAATACAAGCCGATGATTCAACACTCACACAGACGGATACCATTATAAGTCTGAAGCCATAATCCATCAAATATGAACCGGACTGTGTCCATTTTATTTGCAGCAATAGTGTCCGTTCTCGTCTTGGGCAATAACTCATGACTGGCAGCTTGTTCACTGATAAGAAGCTTTGGGATCTAGTGTTCTTTTGCTCTACAGGAATAATGCAGTTCAGAGTAGAGTTCACAGGAGGACACATCTGTAGCGCTGTGCAGCCTGGTACAATATGTACTGAGTGGCACAAACATGAATACCATCAATAGGTCTCCCTGAAATGTTTCACTTGTGAGCACATCTGCACACATCAAACACTGGAAATAATTAAGGCTTAAACCTGATGCATGCCTCATCAATCACACACCTGTTTTCGGCATTTGCATGTGTTTCAAAATCCAAGTCCCCCATAAATTCTAAGTGCGCTCAATGGACCTGAATTGTCATGAATTAATATAATAGCAACAATTAAACTGCACCACCTAAGTAACGTTATTGCCTGTTGTAAAAATGTACAAGAAGTATAAAACAAGACCCTATAAGATTATGTATAGGAGGACATAGAGCAGGTGACCGCAGTTGCGTCCTCAGAGAAAGCTGTTACAGGAGAGCAGCTGGGTCTACAACTGCAGCCAAACCAAAGGAACATGAAAGCCACAGAGCATATCTCTGGGATCATTGGGGATGTCTTGGTGGCACTGTTCCAAAAGCAGATAGAGAAATCTTGCTTGGTGCTGAAGCTACTCACTGAGCAGAAGGGTCAGGGCCTTGTCAGACAGCAGGTTTACCACTAGAAAAGCTCTGAGTCACTGCTGAGTCAGGTAAAAAATTGGGTCAGACGTAAGAATGGACGTTTGATGAAGACGAACTGTGAACATTTCCCTCTTCTAAGGACTTTCACAAAACTGCAACAAAACACTTGGAAGTTTCAGATGAAATCATCACCTAAACAGTACGGAAATATATTTGTAAGAAACTGATTAATGAAAGCCAGTGTAATCTTACAGCCACAGTGGTTTAAAACACAACTCAAAATACTTTCATTATATTTTTATGTGATCCTTGTTAAACTACCATGTCTGAAATGTGGAATGACCTTCACTGACAAGCTAGCCAGAGGCTTACTTTGATGATATTATTTCATACATGTCTTTAAGCCAATTTTCTAGGTTAGGAATGCGTCATCAAGATAAATTCCTGGACATGAACTATAATTCACAACTAAAATGACTTGAATGTGTTTCTGATGCTGTCTTTGTCAAGAATTTAGACAATACTCATTATTCTATCACCAAATGCATTGTGAGTTGTATAATTACCCTTTTCACACACTGTCCCTGGAGTTGCTAAACATTTTTTTGTATGGCAGATTCTTGGCTCTTAATACCTGTTCTGCAACGGCTGCACAATGCCAGTAGTGACAGAGATGGAGATACAGAGTTATTCCAGGACACTGAGAATATGTAGGCCTATTATACTGTGGAGCAATAGGCCGACTGCTCCAATCATCTCCTTTCGCTTCCATTATTCTCCACTGATAAATGACTCTCGCAGCTGCCCCTGATAAGAGCCTTCCCTGCCTATTCATCAGCTCTCAATTCAAGGCTTTACACTTGCAGCATAGAAAGATCTACAGTAGCAGTGTTAGTGACTCATGGCTTGCTATCAAGGAAAAGGCTACATCCACAAGTACTGTTCCTTAACAGGGTGTTGATAAATAGCAGCTGCATGTAAGCAGGTGCATACTAGGATACTGGGCCCGTACCTGGGCCGATTACTATTGCCCTGACAGTAATCCATCACTGACCCCAAAATTGTGATTTAAATATGTGATTTGATATGTTTTCTATCAAGTATTTGTAGTCAGGCTAGCAGCAGGGCTCTAAGGGATGGTCAAGTCAGAAGTCAGTTGGTCCAGTTTGAAATATCTGATTTAGATGAATTGCCATGAAAGCTAGTTCAGAAATATGATCCCCAGAGGATGAATCCTCTTGATTGTAACCTTTCCTCCAGCACCATCAGTAGATGACATTTTTGGTATGGGGTGAAATAAATCTAATGGATGGATTCCACTGAAATACGGAAAAAAAAAACAAAAAAAACAACATTCATAGTCCCTAGAGGATGCATCCTACAAGTCCTCCTTTGGTTACGCCCTGACTTATCCTCAAACGCCACCATGAAACTAACATTTTTAGTTTAGAGTGAAATATTTTAACAACTGTGTTTGAGGCTTTGGTGGTCCTCCATTGTTTCCTTTAATGCCACCATCATTCCTGATTTTTCTCTTATTCAGTTAAATAACTTGACAACTAGAGAATGGACTGGCACAAACTTTGTCCAGACATTCATGGTCCCTGCACATCAATTTCAATGACTTTGGTGATCCCAACTTTATGGAGTCAAATTATGAATCTGTCTTTTCCTTTGGTTTAAGATCAAATAGGGAAAAAACAAATCAAGTGCAGTTGTAGTTGAAAATGCTGGCATGCTAATGTGCTAAATGTAAGATGTCATGGTCACATGACGTGCACCTTAGTCCACTCAGTCACTGGGTCATCCCTTGAACTTTAAACTTTTCCTTTGCAAAAGAAATATGGTTTGAATCACTTCACAGTAGAGGTCCTTTTTCCTCATGTTGATTTCAAGAGGAAGGCTACTATCAAGCTTTTTAAGGAGCCCTGGCTCTCACTTTCTCGCTTTCCAAGAAAACCTTTTTGTGTGTAAAAACCTGAACTGTAAGGGGAAAGGAGCCATCTCCCAGTCATTACTCCCAATGGAAATAAATATACAGTGAAGTATGTTGTAGGGGTGGTGAGTGTGCGGGGTAGACAAGTCATTTTACCTTGGCTTGCTTCCAGAGATGCAGCCAAGAAGCAAACTCCTCGCAGCCTGACTCACTGGTAATCCAGGATGGAAGGCATGTCAGCGACAGTCTGTATCTGCGCTGTCACATCCCATCGCTCAGACAATGTATCACTCCATTCATAGCACAACCAGGCTTTGATGTGCCTGAATACACCCAGTAACACTGTCCTCTTTTAAGCCGGTAAGTGGGTGGATGTTGCTGACTCTTAATCTGTATATCTACACGGTTCCCTTCGCTGTGATCAAGCTCGCAAACTTCAAATAAGAGCCGCAGGGCCCGTAAGTGTGTTTGGCAAGGGAAGGGCATGGGTTTATGAAGCATAATTACCGTTAATAACCTTAGGGCTTGCAAGGTTTCTTTTCAACACTGCTTATGTAAATATTATCTTAAGGCCCTCTGTAAATTAAACAGTTCCACTTGCTGGCATAGCCTTGTGCAGATGTGTGAAGAGCCAGACAGGAGAGCCTCAAGGAGTGAGATTATTATACAACAGAAAGATACGCTCAGTGTGGACAGAAAGAAAAGATACTCTATTGTTGTAGTTGGGTAAGAAAGTGCTACTGCCTTCACAGAGTGAAAGTCCTATATTTTCAGGCTAAAAAATAATGAACTTCAAGTAATGATTTTCTCCCAAAGCGAATATGTAGCATTTCCAGAATAAAGTCTTCCTGTGCTCTGTTAACAGAGAGAGCATTTGTGCCTTCCTGGTTTGGCTCAATGCTTGCAAAGTCATCTGCATGCTATTTTGAGAGCACAAACAAGATCTAAATTATGGCCTTTCCAAATTTCTAAATCCATTGTACAGTAATGTGAATGCTTCTCCCCCCTGAGTTATGCAAATCATTCCAGTTCACAAGGTGGAGTTTCTAGTTTGTAGCTAGTAGTGAGAGCCAGCTAAGCCTGCAGATGATAAAAATGTATTATGCTGTTTAGATGGAACATGTAGAGAGGGTCATTATGTGTTTTTGTGTTTTTCTAGTACTGAAAATGCAGACTGCTGTGTAGTCTGGCCGAACGCCAGAGAACGATCAATAGCCTTCCTGTTCCTCTTATTCTGACTCAAGCATCTGGGATGTATGAAGATTGAATTAATGAGCACTACATGCAACACTCTCCCCCTGCCCACCATTGATTTGAGCTCATCAAAACCTCATTGTGAAAAAGTGTGGTTAGCCTCAAATGATCTGAACTGGCTTCAGTCAATTAAGCTGCGAATAAGCCTTCCTGTGGCGGACGCCTCTTCTTGTTAAAATGACAGTGATGACAGGGGACATCAAATAAGGGGATATTGATGAAAAACATGTTGATTAATATGTCAGCAGCAGGCTGGCAAATGATAAATGTCTCAGTGTTGTTGATGCTACTGTGGGGCATCAGTCTGTTGAAAAATGCATTGAAGTGCCACAATTTGATTTTATGTCAGCACAGCAGAAGCTGCTACATGTCAAGATAACCCAGATTTAATTGTATTTAAGATCGGATTTTCCGCCATCACTACAAATAGTCTCACCCTGTCCAAGTAGAGTTATTGCTATGTTGTTCTGAATCACCTTGCTTGGTCAGGATTACGTGAGAAAGACTGTTTGGACTGAATATTAGAAAATAGGTATGAAACGGTCTCACAATAAATTGTGGTACAATTCTCCACAACTAGTATTAACGTTTCAAATTGTGATCATCATTAAAACCATGTTTGATTACCATGCTTTGAAAACCTCTTGGTAAGTACTGTCCAGCATCAACTACAGTTAGCAGCTGTCTTCCAGACTCGGGTGCCGCATGCAATGTGTGTTGGTTCACAACTCCCTTGTTTACAGGGCTGGCTTGCAGCAGGCAAACCCAGTGATACAACTGGTGCCTTGCCCTCAGCTACAGAGACAGACACTCAAGCAAGCATTTCAAAGACAGGCTCCCTTTAATGTTAATCTACATTTAACAAGGTTTTCATATATTTACAAAAGTAAACTGCTATTTTTATTTGTAGCTTTTTTTTCTTTAAAAAAAACTTGATTAGATGATTTTAGTGTGTTTATCAGTACTCTTTCAGCACATTTTAACAATAGGGAGATAATACTGATCACCACAATAATTTTGTTCACTGTAATTGTAGTATGAAATTTTCATAGAAACACCTTTCAGTATGATGCAATACAATCCAAAAGCACAACAAAAAAAAAACCCTTAAACTGCCCATGTACTGTAGATATATCAGCACCTCTCTGCAACAACCTCAACAAAAAGCGAACATTATAACATCAAGATAGGATTTATTGCAGGTCATTGTAGTTTAAGAAGAGTTTCTTGTTATCGAATAAACTAGCAACTAAGCGTATTAGCACTAGAACATCTTCAGACAAAACAGAAACATTAGACCATGTTCTTCACACAATCTGATCGTTTGTCTTAGTGAATATTGTTTAAGTCTGACATGTATTGATTTTTTGATGATTCTTGCTCACAAATTAAAACATTGTGACCTAGAATTAAAGGGAGACTCTAGTGAAACTAGTCCTTAGTACGGGTCAAGCTCCCAAAACTCTAAATTTCCTGAGAGAACTCTAACTGACAGAACTTTGATGGCATAATAAGGAGTTATTTTCTCATTCTTGGTGAAGTCACCTTAGAGCCCCTACAGTAGACATACAGCTGTTTCCACCATAATGAGCAATCTGACCTTTGGGTGTGCACAAATGGGGCAAATATTCTGTCAAAAATATAAAGGATGTCAAAGAAAACATTTGGTCTCATTCATGAAAATCTGTCAGTAGATTTGCACATGGTACTAAAAACCTACACCGGATTCATGAACCCCACGGAGAGCTTGGATTTGATCGTAGGCACATGCATATGTTCATGAATGCCAATCAACTGTGCGCTAACAGTGCGCTCCTGCTAGTCAGCAATTAGCATACATCCCTGCCTATGTATGGCCAATGACCACCATATATGGAGGTGATAATTATGGATAGGTGCAACCTGTTGACCTGTGAACATGGAGTAATCAAAGACAGAGAGTGACAGAAAGGAATTTTTTGTTCGAGATTCCGAGATTTCCTGAGATTGAGGTTATTTTGGTTGAAGTTGAGAAAAAAAATAATTTTGTGTGTCTGTTAACTCTGTGTACTCTGTTGTAAGTAGAGGTTAAATGAAAATGGTTCGATATGAAACTTGATGCACAAAAGGTACATACACACAAATGAATCACAACAGCTACAGGAGGAGATGAGATGCCAAAAACGTAGAAAACACATGTATAAAGTAAAGTAAGTTAAATAAGTAAAATAACTCCTTCACATTTTAAGAAACCTAATCTGAAGCTTAAACCTGCTAAATATATATATATACGTATATATACTGTATATACACATGTGTGTGTGTCTAATTTCTTGTCATGTTTAACTTGCGTGTTTCAAAGGCATCTGTGTATTGTTACCATAACACAGCATAGTACGAATTAAAACTGTAATGTCTAATAATGATAAGCAATATTTATAGGGTTCCTACAGCTTAAGGCAAGTTAAATCTAAGACTTTTTAGGACTTTTTAAATGCCACTTGAAATGAAATTTAAGACCAACGACACAATCAACACAAATGAAAAAAACTGATGATGTGATTTAGGGCTGTCAAAAAAAATTGAAGTTCATATATATTCGAATATATATATATATATATTTTTTATAAGTTTGAACCTAAATTTGATCATTTGAATATCATGAATAATTAATTAATACTATCAATAATGTTGTATATCACAGTGAATCCCGTTCGGGCGGAGATGGCTTGCGCACAAGCCAGGTCAGAGAGGGACGCAGCGAGGGAGGGAGAGGCACCGACGGAGGAACCCGCTGCGCCGACACCACCCACTGCGAGACATACAGGGAGAGTGTTGCACCTGCTTCCTCCCTGCCTACCCTTTTTGAAGAAGAGATGAAACATATCCAGAATGAGACACCATTATGAGCCGACCAGGATTCACTCTTGTGGTGGAAAACTACGCACTGAAGTATCCAAACATTGCTCAGATAGCGAGGCAGAAGTTGGTCATACCTGGCACTTCAGTGAGGAGATTTGGTGCTGCTGTCCCGGTTGTTGATATCGGAGATGGGGGTGGAGGCACGGTAGAGATGAGAGTAGAACAGAACCGGGAAATACCTGGCGTTTGTTGACAGCTTGAAAGGCTCAAAGCCTCAAAGGCTTTGTGGGGCTCCACTGCCTTGATTCCCACCGTGCCGATTTTGAAACATTTCTTGCACAAAATACACTGTGCCTCGTAAGAATTGCCTGGTACCGGTTTCACGAGCCAGTGCCTAACCTCAGTGTATAAATAAATAACATTACAGGACACTCTATATGACATATTTCACCGTCCCACTACAAGTGCATAAGTCCTTAAACACAGATAATTTCACTGACTGTGACTGTATTGCACAGAATAAATTAAAAACTTAGAATGATAAAAGAAAGAGAACAGTAACTACTGTTCTAGCAGCTCATTCTCCTAAAAACAGAAAATAAAACCATGCAAACAAATAAAAATGATACAATAGCACCAACATGTTTAAAACATGTTAAAAGATAACAGAAGTAAGATAAAAGTAATAAAAGCAATCGATAATTGCACACCAAGGCAGACAAAAAGGGAAAAAAATAAAAAGAAACCCCTTAATGTATAGCAGGTTGCTTGTTCAGAAGAGCAATGGAAGTTGGGAGGAAAGAGAGCTTGTAACGGTTGCGTTTGTATCTGCTTGCTCTATATCGTCTCCCTGAAGGACATACTTCATATTCTGGAAAAAGAATATGAGAGGGGTCCTGCAGAATTTTATGTGCCTGATTGACCAAAATATTCTCAAAGATCAATTGAAGGGACGGGGAGTCTTTTTCCCAATCACTTTCAGGGCAACTTTCTGCTTTTCAAGCTTTGCTTTGCACTAGACAGTGAGGGGGCCAAACCAGGATGCCATCCCATATCTAATTAAGCTAACCAGTGCAGCATTATAGAAAGTGGTCATGATTTTTGAGCTCACACCAAACAATCTTAGTCTGCGGAGAAAGTGCAATCTTTAAGCCAGTTTGGCAAACAGTACATCTACCTGCACGTTCCATTCAATTAAGTTATCCAGGTAGGTTCCTAGATACTTGTACGGGTCAACCTGCTCAATTACGCTGTTACCAATGACAACAGGGTCATGGACTGTCACATTGTGGGGGTCAAATACCATCTCCTTGATTTTGTTGGTGTTGAGAATAAGATGATTTCTTTCACACCAGACATGGAAAGAGTCAATCTCTCCGAGGTAATTAGAGGGGCAATCACCAGCGCATAGCAGACTTAAAATGATAGTGTCATCAGAAAATTTTATGACAAAGTAATTAGGCTGACTACTTCTACATTCATTAGTGTACAGTGTGAATAAAAGAGGAGAACTCACAGCTCCTGGAGGAACCCCCGTGTTTGACCATAAAGAGTGTACCATTCACACTGACTTGTTGTGACCTGTCAGTTAAAAGTGAATAAAACCATTTAATAATTGACGGATTGACTTGCATGTCAATAAGCGTCTTTACAAGCAGGTGAGGACCGACAATGTCAAATGCAGAACTAAAATCAGCAAAATAAAACCCTAGCATAAGCCCTTGAATCTTCAAGGTGCTTGCTTAATAGATGAGACACACAGATAACAGCGTCCTCTGTGCTAAGCCGCTTCCTGTACACAAACTGGAGAGCGTCAAGGTAAGAAGAGATCAAAGGTTTAATTATATCAACAATCAGAGCTATTAATACATCGATGAATGCCAAAATACACATAAATTTCCTTCCATGAACACTTTACACACAATTTTGTTTTGCTCACTTGTCATGAATGATACCAAATGTGTTTAACAGCCAAAATTTCCACCCAAATATTATAAGCAACACGGTGGCATGTGTGCTTTGATCAGCCAAACCTCAGTGACAAAAGCATCACTCTTCCTGTATGAGGAAGAATGTGTTAAGGGAACAAGCACAAATGGAATGAATGCAGTAATTTCACCAACTTTGGGGACCCACTACACCAAGACATATCAGCTAACCTGCTCCTATCAATCTTTTGCTTTTTAGAAAATGACTGGAGGAGCCAAAACAACTTGTAACTCCAGCTCCTACTGCTACAACAACAATGTTAAGCTCACAATGATGAGTGATATTTGGCAAACAGAAGAACACCGGCGTGATGAGTTATGATGGCTTAGAATGGTTCCTAAAACTTATTTTCCATCTCCATCTCAACCCCCAAAAGTACTTGAATTACATCCAGATTTTATTTGTGGTCAAATAAATTCCAAACTGAACTCTTTTAAGGTCTAAAGAAGAAGGTCAGACCTCGGGTTTGCACTAAAAGCAACTTCAGCAATTAGAGCAGGAGAAAAAAAGCTGAACAGGGGAAGCAATGTGTGTATAAAAACACAAAGCAATTGAGAGAGAGCCCAGGGAAAGTACTCCCTCAATTCTCCGGCAAGGATATAGCCACATTTGTCTCCAAACAAAACAATAAAACCAGCCAGCCAGTAGTTGTTAATTTCCTCTTTGCTTCAATTGACTCAATAAGCTTTTTTTCCCCCTTGGAGACAGCAGTCACTACTCTACAGGTGAAAGCAGGGGGAAAAAGAGGAAATAGAGAGAGGAAGAAAAGGAAGAGATAGAGTGCCAGCGGCAGAAAAGCAATTGAGGACTTGACTTCCACAAAACCCTGGAAGAAGTTAATCTAGACTGCCGTGGGAGTTTTTCATTAGCTTGGCAATCTGTTCCTGCGGTGAAGATGTAAGCTAAGTTATATTTTATAACTGTGAGCTCTGAGACTCTGAGTCACACAGAGAATAAATATGGGAACATTTCACACGACCAACAGCTCCACTAAACCTTAACATCCTCCTGACTTTATAGGAATATACCGCAGCATACCAGGCAGGGGTTCAGGTGGATATATAACTTGTGTGTTTTCTCATTCATTTTGACCTGTATTTATGTCACCTGTCACTCTGTCTTTTTTTTTTTTAAGATATTTTTTGGGACGGGACGTCGGTGGCTTAGTGGTAGAGCAGACACCCCATATACAAGGCTGTTGCCGCAGCGCCCCGGGTTACACTCCAGCCTGTGGCCCTTTGCTACATGTCACTCCCTCTCTCTCTCCCCTTTTCACGCTTAACTGTCCTATCAATTAAAGGCAAAATGGCCCAAAAAATAATCTTAAAAAAAGAAGAAGATATTTTTGGGGGCTTTTTAGCCTTTAATGTATAGGACAGACAAGCCCCCTGTCAGTCTGTCTTTTAAATAATACTAACAAATGTAACCAAACATCCAGCAAGGCAAAAAAGCCTTGGCACTGCTCTACTTTCCATCCACCTCTTCTCTATCATTCCTGATCATTCAGGACAGGACCGTTAGAACTCACAAAAGTCGCCCCGGTTTAACACTCCTCCCATATAGTTGGCTTCAATGTCATCCAGGAATTTATGCTAATTCTTATTCTCTTCTGGGTTCATTGCAGCAGAACAAGAGCATTTACTAAATGCCTAACGTAAAACATAAGCTTGTGTGCTAAACAGCAAATTCCCAGCATCCTGCCAAAAGAGGTAATCACACATAAGAGCTCCAAACTGGTGCTCCTTCCACTCCCACATTAGGGGTCAAAACCTGCACTACAGTGGCACTATGACCTGCTTACTTCCAATATGTCTTTTAAGCCTGACTTATAATACATCCCCTGTCTTCTATGGAGGGAAGTGTGAACTCTCATGATAGCAGAGCCTGTGGAGGCCCAGTGCAGAATTATAATCAGCTCTTTCTAACAGAAAAGTCATCCTGCACCATGGCATACTCCTGATCCTTGGCAACTTTTAATTAGTGTTTGTCCTTCAAGCCTGTGCTCCTCACAGCTATTAAGGCCCTTAAGCCCTTTGCAAATTAATTATAAAAGACTAGGCAATCATGGTAATTCAATTTGGCCCCGGGCACCAGGCCTGGTCTTTGACCTAACTCCAGTGTGGCTTTCTGTGGGGACAAAGGGTGTCGCGGGGTAAGCCAGGGCCTAACAAGTGTTTGAAAATGAAAAATACATCTGCATATGTTTTAATGAACCACCTCTACTTTTACTTACAGCCATTTTAGCCACATGCCTGATGCAGTAATTCACTTCTGCTATTGGTTGTATTTGCTTATGGATATCGACTGCAATAGATATGCTGTCTTAAACAAATGTGCTATCTGTCCTATCTAATAAAACTGAAAATTCGAAAAACTGTTCCATGTTCATTCATTACTATGAGGCACTGTAATTTATATTGTATTAAATGCACAAACACGAACCTGCTGCCATACTAGCACAGCAAATATGCATTGATTAATCCATTGTAGAAAATAGTACCAAACAAATGAATTTTACATTCTTTTGAGTAAAATTTGAAAAGAGAAAAAGATATGCATCATCAATTGTAAAAAAACAGGCTTGGGGATTGGTTGGCAGGCAAGGTAGTGTAGTAATTGCTATATAAAGTATAAAGTAACACGCTCTTAATTCGTATGTTATGTAAACTATTGTGTTTTTCATATTACTTACTATTATGTGGTCTGATTTTGACAGACAGGGGAATTGACTTAGTGATGTCATTTCCGGTATAGAACCTGTAGGGGGTGCTGTTGGACTGACTCTCAGTCATTAAAAATACTGACTTGAGAGCTGAACAGTTGCTGTTGTTTTTAACTCAAGTTATGTCTTATCTCGACTACTATATGCTTATGAATTATTTGTTGCAATTAAAAACGGTTTTGACTAGCCTACTATTTGGATGTTGATTATTTGAAACAAATTTGATGAAATCATGAAAGTAATATCTCAAGGTTTTTTTTTGCACATCATCCTCTGACCACCAGAGTCTGTAACACACAAGCGGTAAGAAGTGCACTGGCTTTCTGAAATAATCATCTTCTGAATAATATCATGTAACATTTAGCCATCATCTCACTTCCCTTCACTGATCAGAGTCGCTATGCTCTCTACGCTGTGGCCACAGCGGGTTTCCATGGCAACGCCTGTCAACTACAGAGATTAAATAGTCCGCTCAGTTGTGGCTTGTGAAAAACTCTTGATTTTAACTGTAAAACATATTAAAGCATAAATAATTGATTTAACATTTCATTTTGTAAGTGACCATGGTATAAGGGGGTTAATGCCCTTCAAGGTGTCCATTATCAGGAATTAATGGACTTTGCGTCGGGTGGTTCACGTCTCCGCGTCATCCATTAATTCCCGATAATGGACACCTCGTCGGGCATTAACCCATAAGCCTGATTTATGGTCCTGCGTTAAATCAATGACGTACCGACGTCGTAGGGTACGTGGCTAGGCAGGAGGCTTGCCGTAGCCCCCGGCGTAGCCTGATGTGCACCTCCCAAAAAATGTAACTACACGTCGAGGCGACGCAGACCCAGCGCAGACCGAGGGCTGTGATTGGTAGCAATGCATTTCCGGTTCCGTATTTCCAGATTGCCCCATCCCCGCCATCTTTAAACATCTTCTGTTGCGATGTAGATGTTGCAGTATTAACATACTTTCTTCAACATCCAACAACATCTCCAGCAAGATTCTCTCTCGGTCGCCATTGTTTACTGTGACCGAAAAAGCCGGAAGCTGAACAAAGAATCAACTAGAGAAGATGATAACCATTCAGGAAAGGAACGCAGCCCCCTACTGCTCTGGCGGTGAATTGCACTGCGATGAAATGGAGTGACGGAGAAGTTCGAAGGGTTCACGACGGCGTCACAGCAATGACGTCTGTACATCGATTTAATGCAGGACCATAAATCAGGCTTTACTTGTCTTCTTTAAGATATCTCTTTATTTTAAAATTCCCATGCCACATCTGTGTCACCATTTCAGTCCAAGCACACCTCCTTTCTAAACACTCAAACAGTGCTAGCAGCCTAGCGCCAGGCAAATAATGGCAAAGAAAAAGCCAATAAGGATATTTACTGATATTCTCTCATATTGATCGCAGGCCCCTGAATTTAACTGAATCAAAACCGTGTTGTGGCAGACTTTGTGATATCAGCAAATACCGTATAGTTGTCCTAAGAATCAACATCATATCGTATCATAAAACTTGTGATTTATTACCCTATTAACATTTGCTAATTAACACTAAGCACAAATACAGCTGAGGCTGATGGTCATAAACCAAAGTACTGGACAAATTATGATTTTGACCTGATGATGGCAAGGTCAGGGGATGACTAAAGTGATACACTCAAATCATAAAATCATTTGGTGGGGACTGTGTACAAAGTTTAAATGGCATTTAATGTTGATCAGATATTTCAGTTAAAAATGATTTTAAATGCATTTTTATTTCAGTTTACTATCTGAAAATGTTGTTATGCAGAATTATACATATTTTCCATTACTCCATGATTACTTGTAAATTATGTGGCATTTTGAAAATGATGCAGCTCTAAAGCAGTGATGATTCTCCCTCACGTCTGAGGATTGAAATGTTTCAGCAGTAAGAATTTCACAAGCTGATGTCTGGGCTGCAGAGGTTCAAGATCTGCTTCATGATGTTGGGAGACAAGCTTGATACATGACTAAAAATACTAGAAGCGCAAATCAAAAAGGGCCAGACCAATTACTGCGATCTAGCTGATCTTGAGCAGCAGCTGGCAGCATGGCAGATGCACACTCACACACACACACACACTGTATGTTGCCTCAGGGAAGCATCATCTTTTTCTGTGTCTCTCCTACAGCTAAAGTTCATTCATGAATACAGAGCTCAGCTCTTATGAGATTTTTGGTGGATGCAAAATACCTGCAGAAAACCTGAGACCTTCTGGGAATCATTCATGACAGAAACAAGCAGCACCGAGGGTACCAAAAGCAGACAAATAACACTATGTACATACAATGCATTCATAAATACTAAAGAGCAGCGACTACAGGTAAAGAAAATAGGCACACTGTTTTGATGTAGTAGTGTTTAATCTAGAAGCCTTGTTTTGGGATCTACCATCATTGAGCAAACCCCCACAGGAGCTGAACTGCACACACAGCAGCACAGTGGCTACCACTGGAAGGTAAGTGTTAAAGTAGGCCAATTAGACTGTGGGGATTGGCTGGTCTGAGCTCGAGCTGTGGAAAGGAGGCCAGGACGTGAGATGATGAGCAGCTATTCTCCTCCACTCTGCTGGCAAAGCCCAACTGGCACATCTGTAACGTCAGATTCACGGACCTGGAAGTTTCACCACCCCACAGAGTCCTGTTCTAGATATGTCATTTAATAATGTGCGGCGCCTGTAGCTGAATGATTGTTTCCCCTTTCACTATAACACAAACTGATTGGGAAATATCTACAAAGGGAGGGGATAATGGATCAATACCAATATTTTTTAAACTGTTTCTTTTCTCTGTTTCTGACATTTCTAGCATTTAAACTTCACTTTGTGTAGATTTCAACTCATTTTCAGTCCCTGCTCAGCAATAAGAGACAGTGCAGTAACTGATACCTGCATTGCTATGTATTTCAGCAAGGGATGAAGAAAGCCTTGTTCTCAAGCCATCAACGCACAGGTAGTGCCAACGTACCAGTTTTTAGTCAGGCGATATATTACGAATTCACTTCATCTTTCTATTGGCTCTCTCCTCTAATTACCTACAGCTTACTGGTTAAAAAAAGTCTAATTGTTGTGTCTGGCTTCCAGTAGCAGTAACCAAGTGTTACTTCCAAAGCAAAAGAGCATTCACGAATTAGCTATGATAGTTTGTCTGATTACAGGTTATGCTATTAAAGCCTATGGCTAGCACAAACACTGTGTGGTAATTAATTTCCCCTTTATCTGAAAGTCCATCATGGGTTCCAGCAGAGTTTAGGGTAATGACTCAGCTCTGTCCTGCTCTCTGTTGGAAGTGGGAAGGGTTGCAATCCAGCAACCCCAGCTAAACTCATCACATCAGTTCTTGCATGTTTCCTTACTGGACTCCTAGGACTAAAACATATTCCTACACTGCAATAAAGTATTCCACATTGATATTTAAAAGGTGAGGGTGCTGACATTTTGCCTGGTTTTAAACTCAGTCTTTTAGGCCTGTGTATCATGCACTGTATGTTGCAGTCAGGTGCAGATTTAAAGGAATACTTCAACTGCAGAATGACTATTTGTTGATAAATTTCTCATCCCTTGTCATGTTGAATTCGTTAAATTCCCACATACCTCCACAGTAACCGAAGAATCCAGAAACAGAGAAAGTCTTGATAAATTACATTAAAAGTGGGCCACACTTATGCGTAGGAGTAGCACACCTGGGCAAATGCATGCATTTGAACTCTGCTTGAGCATTCGTTGAGTTCAAATGCACACACCCGCCCAGGCATGCTACTCATTCATGCACAATACTGTTTGTATGGCATAGCAAAAAGCATGTTTGGGAGGTACTAAGCATAACAAATTCTACTGCACGAGACGCATGAGAGTATATGAACTGTTGTTTTGGTAGAATTTTGCTGTAGTTTAATGTGTCCCTCTTTATTTCGATTCATCAAGAATTTTCTTAGTTTTTGGATTCTTCGTTTACAGTGGAGGCATGCGAGAAAAAAGTTTTCTTCACATTTCAGTGTAACAGGAGGTAAGAAACAGATATACTGCTGATGATTTTGTAATTGAGGTATTCCTTTAATACACCTTTAGCAAGATTTTCGTTTTTATATAGACCAGGTTTTCCAGCCAACTCAAGTACTAAATTAGTGAGCTACCTACAGGTAGAAAACTTCTGCCAGACAGTTTTCATTTCAGATGGCAAAATTTCAGATGGACAGAAATAAAACACCCAAAAAGCCATGTTCAAAAAACTGGAATAGGGATAGAAGGGATCAGCCTGGGAGTGGGCAGGGCATGATTGTGAACTTTGTAAGAGGACTGTGATGGCCACAGTCACATATGAAAATGTTTCCCAATTCATATTCTTTAAACTTATTACTTTGTTACATTCAAGGGTTAATTTCATTTATGCTCAAGACATACCTAAACATTTTACATCACATATTTGGTCCGATTTAGAATCTGTTTACTTGCTTTTAACCTTACATTGTCTAATTTATGTGCTCATATTCTAGCATTACAAGGTCACACAGGCAAATTGTTTGATATTAATCATCTGTTTCTTTGTTTGTGAGTTACCGTGGTTGTTAAGGGAGGTCATTTCCCGGTGGAGCTGAGAGCTGAGGACTCTAAAATCCTGGAACCAATTCATCAGACCAAATAATGTTTCTTTGTTTTTAGTTGTAGGTGCCATCCATTTTGGTTACCCCTTGTGTATTATACACTGAACAAAAATATAAAACACTTTTGTTCTTGCTCCCATTTTTCATGAGCTGAACTCAAAGATCTAAAACATTTTCTATATACACAAAAGACCATTTCCCTCAAATACTGTTCACAAATGTGTCTAAATCTGTGTTAGTGAGCACTTCTCCTTTGCCGAGATAATCCACCCCACCTCACAGGTGTGGCATATCAAGATGCTGATTAGACAGCATGAATATTGAACAGGTGTGCCTTAGGCTGGCCACAATAAAAGGCCACTCTGAAATGTGCAGTTTTGCTTTACTGGGGGGGTCTGGGGGGCTCAGAAACTACCATTTGCCTCACGCAGTGCAACACATCTCCTGCACATAGAGCTGATGAGGTTGTTGATTGTGGCCTGTGGAATGTTGGTCCACTCCTCTTCAATGGCTGTGCAAAGTTGCTGGATATTGGCAGGAACTGGAACACTGTCGTATACGCCGATCCAGAGCATCCCAAACATGCTCAGTGGGTGACATGTCCAGTGAGTATGCTGGCCATGCAAGAACTGGGATGCTTTCAGCTTCCAAGAATTGTGTACAGATCCTTGCAACGTGGGGCCGTGCATTATCATGCTGCAACATGAGGTGATGGTCGTGGATGAATGGCACAACAATGGGCCTCAGGATCTCTTCACGGTATCTCTGTGCATTCAAAATGCCATCAATAAAATGCACCTGTGTTCGTTGTCCATAACATACGCCTGCCCATACCATAAACCCACCGCCACCATGGGCCACTCAATCCACAACGTTGACATCAGCAAACCATTCACCCACACGATGTCACACACGCTGTCTGCCATCTGCCCTGAACAGTGAAAACCAGGATTCATCCGTGAAGAGAACACCTCTCCAACGTGCCAGACGCCATCGAATGTGAGTATTTGCCCACTCAAGTTGGTTACAACAACGAACTGCAGTCAGGTTATGCAAACCGATTGTTGCAGCAGCTGTCCGGGTGGCTGGTCTCAGACGATCTTGGAGGTGAACATGCTAGATGTGGAACATGCTGGGCTGGTGTGGTTACACGTGGTCTGCGGTTGTGAGCCCAGTTGGATGTACTGCCAAATTGTCTGAAACTCCTTTGGAGACGGCTTATGGTAGAGAAATGAACATTCAATTCCCAGGCAACAGCTCTGGTGGACATTCCTGCAGTCAGCATCCCAATTGCACGCTCCCTCAAAACTTACGACATCTGTGGCATTGTGCTGTGTGATAAAACTGAACATTTTAGAGTGGCCTTTTATTGTGGCCAGCCTAAGGCACACCTGTGCAATAATCATGCTGTCTAATCAGCATCTTGATATGCCACACCTGTGAGGTGGGATGGATTATCTCGGCAAAGGAGAAGTGCTCACTAACACAGATTTAGACAGATTTGTAAACAATATTTGAGGGAAATGGTCTTTTGTGTGTATAGAAAATGTTTTAGATCTTTGAGTTCAGCTCATGAAAAATGGGGAGCAAAAACAAAAGTGTTGCATTTATATTTTTGTTCA
The DNA here is from genome assembly GCA_035609425.1 of Epinephelus awoara. NCBI lineage: Eukaryota > Metazoa > Chordata > Actinopteri > Perciformes > Serranidae > Epinephelus > Epinephelus awoara. Next base: position 33,382,293 of record CM069302.1, read on the forward strand.
GTGTAATTTCCCCCTTGTGTGTCATTTTAATGGGCCACTTTGTTCAGTTAACACCTTGTTTAGGTATTATATTGACTAAAGCTATGTTATGTTGTAACGGGCTAACAAAAAAAACCCCAAAAAAACCCTCTCTTCCCTCCTGTGCAGCCGTCTCATGTAGCATCGCCTGTTACCTCTGGCAACCCATGGCCTTAAAAGATGACGTCACGCAGCGTATCAGAAAAAAAAGAGGCACAAGTCTACTCTGGCCGACAGAGAAGGATCTCTTCCGTTTAGTCCGCACCCCCCGGCAGCTTAGACAAAAAGTGGAGGTAGCTAGTCCCTCGTTTTTCCTCTGCCACGATGGACGAAATGGATAACGCATACTGGAACGGACGGAACGGAAAAACGCATACCGGAACAATCATCTGCTGATCCTTACCCCAGTTGTCCCTTATCCACTTCATTCAATCATGCATTCATTCACCCCCCTCTAAGGATGACGTGGCATTGGGATTCAGACTGTTGAGCAGCAAAACATAAAAAATCCCTCCTCTACCATTCCCAAACGACTGTTTTTTTCTCTGAATATCAAGAGTGACTCTTTTTGGGGTTTTTTATGCCCTGAAAAGAAAAGACTATACTGTCTGATTTTATTTAATAACACTCTTCCTTGGTTCTGGACTTTTGATTGATGAATGGACATTGGTGTATTGACTTTCTATTTTGTATTCTTCTGAAAATATAAGTGTGGGGAAAAAAGAGAGAAATGGTGTTTGGTGATCAATTTTATTTATTTGAGACTGTATAAATGTGTATATTTGTGCATCCTTTGTGTTGGTTTTTTGTTTCCTTGAGTCGACTAACTTTGAAATTGTCAGGATACACCTGATTGGCACTCCAGAAAAAAAGGTAATATAAAATAAAACAGTCACTCAATAAAACCATCACAATGTGGACTTCTTTTATAGGCACAGATGTTCAGTTCTTAGTTTGTAATTTTTTTCTCCTACATGTTAAAGAACATGGTATAATAAGGGATTGTAGAAGAATCCCCACCCTGCCTCTACTCACCAGGAGTACTTCATCGCTCTCCAAACAATCTCCATTGTGAGCAAAACAAAAGTGAATCAGTAGTGCCAGAGCTTGAAATTACAACCCCCCAACCTGCCAAGTGTAGGGGAAAAACTGGCTGATGCAAGTGAGCCGTCACTGATCACTACAAACATAATGAGAAATAGCAACCAACTTGTATTTTGCAAAATATATAACAGCGTGTCGTGTCAGGATGGATTTATGTTGAGACATCTGTAATCAACTGTTTTATTGTTGGGACAAGCAGCAGTAAATGCTTGGAAAACATAATGTTGCTGATTGAAAGAAAACCCAACACATATTCTGTCATCAACTTCATCACCATTACAGATGGTGACTGATGGGATTGACGCAGGTACATTCTCTACAATACTTTGGTCATGATACAAAGTCTGGAAAAAAAAAGAAAAAATTACAATTTTGTGCTGTATGTTTTACGTTTACTTCTTTCCTACATTTGTATACAACACGTGAAAGGCTGATGAATGCTATGGAATTTCCGTTTTTGTTTTCTAAACAGCTTCTGTATCATGTTGCTCTCATTGATGGAAAAGGTCAAATGGAGATAATGTGAGAATGCATGTTTCTGTGTGCATATATTTGTGTAAATCTGCTGGTGATAAAGGACAAAACTGTTTCCAATGGTTATCTCAGCCTCTGACTGTCAACCATAAATCATATGTGGAGCAAACTGCATTCATATAAGACACGCAAGAAAGTTAATCTCCTCTGCATAATCTATAATCATTACACAATAGATACATCGTTTGCTTAGAATGATCATGTATACGGAAATAAGAGCCAAGAGCAAAAACAATACAAGTCCCTTTTTTTTTTTTTTAATCACCAAGAATGCAGCGCAGTGTTTGTGTGTGTGTTTTGTGTGTGTCTGTTTCAGCCCTGTGGGGAACAGGCGGTTGTTTGATTGCAAAGCACAGATATGTGTATATAGCAGGGCCTGGAGGTCAGCGCGCTAAACAATACTCCCCGTGATAAATCCTCCTGTCTGTTCTCTGTGTGTGCCTCGCTCTTTTGATTTATTCCTTCAGAGAGCATGAGGAGAAGGCAAAGAGAACACACAGATAAATAATTCACAGGGACATTAACATCAAAGAGGGCCGCGGGGAAACAAAAACACGGCCATTTGGGTCGATGTGCCGTTTTGGATTAAACCAGACACAGTGTTTGTGTGTGTCTGTGCGCCCCTTAGTATGGCCTTGCCGAGAGAGAGAGCCTCGTTGCAGGGCAGGTGGACGTTTAAGCATGCGCCCTAATACACACACACACACACACACACTCACACAATCTGGATCACCTGCTCCGTTTCACTGTTTGAGATGAGGCTACAGATCAGAGAGGAGAGCGGGACTAATTGATGCTGATGTTTTTGTATTACTTCAGTTGCAACCACTAATCCCCTGAGGAAGACAGCGCGCTCTCACACCCACAACTGTTGTGTTGATGATAAATAAGGAAAATTAGCCCCCAGTTGATTGTCTTGGTGGTGTACATGCCCACAGGGACATGTCTCACTGGTGAATAGCTCTGTGTGGTGGCAATGTCTCATCATGTGCTGTCATAACATTCCCATCCAGAGCAGCAGAAGGGTCCTCGCTAATTGCCGGAGGCCGTGACGCCTCTCTCCTTGATACTTTCCTTCCCTAAGTGTCTGTTCCAGCCTTCTTTTGGTGCGAGATGAGCCTCTGGCCCATATGGAAATGAGGGCTTATTATGGGAAAAAAAGCCTACAAGGCTAATTTGACTGGAGTGAACAATAAAGGTTAACTGAGCCAAAATGATGCAGCGTTAAGTTTGCATGAGGTTTGTGGTGAAAAACAGAAGTGAAGAATGTCAGATAAACACATCAGTGATGCCTCATTCAACACTGGCTGTTCCTTCTCAGTCAATCAGAAGCACTTTGATTCCTAACAACTAAAGCAGATTTTACCAGTGGCTGAAAGAAACAACTGGAGGCAGCTGTAAGCAGGTCAGTCTATCTTCACTCACACACATCCAACTGCAGAAAATGCAAAGGGCATTGCTGACTCAGTATTTACAGGAATTCAAACATGACTTGCAAAATGCTGGTTCAGTGTTTATTAATAATTTGTAAGTATGCCCTAGACGGCTTTCCGTGCCTCTAGTTTTTCAAACTAGGCACATACGGTATGTGCTGTAAAGACTCTGTTACCAACGAGCCACTGAGATAATAGCTGTTGACCCGTGGAGACCACCAGGATCGGAGGTAATGAGTCTGGGAACTGACTCCACAGATTTGTTTATTTAGCGGTATAAAAAGAAAAAGTGCCCCTCACACACACACACACACACACACACACACACACAACACAAACACACACACACACACACACACACACACACACACACACACACAGCCTAGCACTGCCTGGTTAGCAGCTTGTATCATAGGCAGTGTTTGGTCCAGATATGGCCCAGGCAGCAGCAGCAGCTGGTCTCAGTTTAAATCTGTGACACAGACTGAGTTCTCTGGGTGACCTTGGAAAGTCTCTGGGGACATTCACTTATTTATCCACAGCGAGGCTGCTCTTCTCTAACTGGATGGCTGGCACGTGTACCTGCTCATCACACACTCTGATTGCCTGATGTCCTGTGTGTGTGTGTGTGTGTGTGTGTGTGTGTGTGTGTGTGTGTGTGTGTGTGTGTGTGTGTGTGTGTGTGTGAATACTGTCTACCTTTCAGTCTGTCAGAATGACATATGAAGTATGTCTACAGAGCAGTATGTGTGCTCTAGAGTTCAACTTGTTTTTGAAGGTTTAAAAAAACATTTTTACTTGCTTGCTGAGCCTGAGTGGGTATTCAGACAGCAACCCCACTGTGTCATTGAAGGGGGCTATGTTTTTTTCATGCAGCAAAGTTACCCTTCTGAACATGGCCTAAGGATGCCAGATACTTGGCCATTCCATTGGTTACTCAGACTATATCTTTGTCCGATAAGTGTAGCCAGAGTAAAATACCTTGCCAAATACTGGCCAGATTGCCATAAAATTGGGTATGAACATTCATGATCTTCAAAAGATGATGCCTAATGATTGTAATGAACACATGATCATCATCCCCAGAGGATAATCTTCAGACTTCTTAAATCTATTTAGATTAAGGGCTTTCTGTAGACAACTACTATTAATCAGTTATAGAACCAAAGCTCACAACCAATACCTGAAAAATGACCATCAGTCTAACTATGGTAAGCACTTTTTATACTTATGTTGGTTTTTCTATGAGTTTGAGTGTGTACTGGCTGCTGTCTATTCTGTCTCTCTCTCACTCTGAGTGTAGTAGAGAACTGGAGGGAGGTGTGATTGACTCACCTACTGTTGCAGAATGCCCGTTTGTCTGTGAAGTGCATACAGCCGATGTCCCTACATCAGTCCCCTTGACTGACAACTCTGTAAACCTTGGGGGGTGACTCAGCTCACAGCACCATGCAGGGTCACGCTGTCTTTCCTAAAGATGGAAAAGGTCACTGTGTTGACACCTGATGGATGTTTTTTGTTTTTTTTCCCCCAATCTAAAACAAACAGGGAAGTTAAAAAAAGACATGCCAGAGGTAAAAAGATAAGTATACACCAACATGGAGCAATTTTTGTTGCTAGGCAGAGTGTAAGTAAGAAGTAAGCAGCTGTCCAGGAGCATTTTATCCCATCATTGCATAAAGCATAATAGTAACTGAATTGTAGTAAAATTTAACTTCTATTGACTATATTTTTTCTTTAAAACATGGGCTTTATGGGTGGATTTTCTTCTTCTCTCACTTGGTGTCAATTTCATCTAAAACTATCCACACTGGTGAATAAACACATGAGATTTATTTACATGTACACATAAGTATGAAAACTGTGAACGTCTTTGGCGATTAGACCTCCTTGTGATGTCATATATTTCAGGAGGGTGGTAAAGATGTAGTTAGGGAACCCCCCTATGGAGTCTAGACGCTAGTGGTGATAATGTTGGTGATGAAATGAGATGAAGAGGAGAGGGCTTTTGATGAGTTTGTCCTTGGCTCTGGAGGAGGTGAATGGGGTGGAGGAAGGCATGACGATTCCGCCTAAAATGACACACTGACAGGAGCAGAGAGAACACATTTAGCTTGCGTTCTAAATCACATACTTTTTCGTCTTACTTTTGGCAGGTACTGCAGCTGCCCTTAAAAAGTACATACTGTTGCATACAGTATGCACATGATCGGGACTTCTTACCTCTTCATAACATTACGCCCTGAACTTTGACCCTCTTATACATATATCCATTACCATGAAGATAAAACAAAATGCTGTTCACTGAGTTCGCCAGAGACGGAGATCAACCCAGACAGTTCTGATGTTAATATTCCTTTTATTGCTAATGACTGGTCATCAGTCACCTGAATGCGCTGTCATCCATCATTGCAACTTCTGACAGCTGTCAATCAGTTGTCAAACAGCTGTCAATGAGCTGTTAAACTGTCATCTGTTTGCGGCTCAGTCGATGTGACGTATTGTCCACTGTGCAGAGGATTTTGGGTCAGAATAGCCAGAAAAGCACGCTGGCTTGCAAACTGCAAAATCAGAGCGGATGTAGTAGAACATCCTGGTATTGTTGGCATACTGCATTCGACATACTATGTATTGGGACGAACTAAATCTTTTTCTGGTGTACTATATAGTATGGTAGTATGGGTATTGGAATGCACAGTCAAAGTGTAGAAGCAGTAACATGAATGACTAAAGGAGATTGTGGCAAAGTTTGATTGGCTAACTAAAAGAGGGAGCGCCCATAATCTGCTGATTGGAGGAAGTATGGGATAGAGACAGAATTGTGAATGGATATGATGTAAAAAAAAAAAAAGACTTCCTTACTGAACTCAGACGACTTTTTTGACGGTTGACAGGAAAGCACAGGTGTGAATAACAAAGTAATGATGGCTAAATTGCATTTAGCTGCTTTAGTTTCAGGTTTCTTGTATTGTGCCTGAAGGCTCAGTGTTGCACTGTTAGAGCTTTCTGGGAAATCTGAATAGAACTGAGACATTGTTAATGATATTAGCAACACCTGTGCCTTTCCTACTGTGGCAAGAAGTCTGCTGTGAAAAAGGCCTGTCTGCATACATGTGCAGTGTTGTGATACTGTATATAAATATCACATTGATTTCAGTGATTTTGCTCAGGTCTCCACATAGAATAAAAGGTTTACCCTGGTATAAGCATAGGTTAAAGTATACTCACACCCTTGCTGCAGCTGTTACAATGTGTGTCAGCTTCTGTGTCTGCCCTGCAGAGCTTTCCACCTCTCTGTGGTCATGCTGGTGACCTCTGTGATATTGTGAACATCTTCCATTTCCACACCATTTATAGTGGCCCTTCTGTGGGTTGCTGTAAGCTATTTGCCTTTTGCCTCACTGTTTAATGCTCACTTTCCCTGTAAGTCTGTGGCATAAAACTGTGAGTGTGGTGAGTTTAGAGGAAAATCTACCGTTGCATAAAATCTATGTTGTTCTAATAATTTATTATAACAATAAAGTCAATCTGTACAAAAAACTTGGACAAGTCTATTTCTAGACTGGGCAGTTTGAACTGATGACGATGTTACAAGATGACACTTTGGTGTTGGTCCACCGACACTGAATAAGTGACTGACTCAGTGAGATTGTTAAATTTTTGTTTGAGCTATTACAGTCAAATAGGTTTTTATTTAAATGCCAGGTGTTCGGCTGTGAATCAGAAACTGTCCCTATATCCCAGTAAAGTCACCACTGCTGCTGAAGGTTTTTCCATCATAACTGTCTCTCTCCAGCAGCTCCCAGATTACTCTCTAAATGACATCATCAATACAATATCTGGCACTCAGCTCAGCAGAGACTTGTTCAAACGGACAAATTAATACTATTCCATATAAAGATGAACTATAAACTCAGTTTTGGAGTAATTTTCCTTCTTAAACAAGCTCTGGGGTTAGTGTCTCAGCATGTCTCTGAGTACAGAGCATGAGTCATGTATCTTAATCTTAAGTCCCTTTCCCACTGGATAAAATACCCACTAACATCTGGCTTTTGTCTTTAGTGAGAAAGGTTACATTTGGCATTCATTTAAGGGACAAATGACTCTGTAGCAGGGATGTGCGTGGTTAGTGGACTAGACAATTGAACCTTGGTGCCCTTGCTAGTCAGAATTATAAATCTGTTAAACTTAATATAAAGATACCCAGAGGAAAATGGGAGAAGTTTGAATCAGCATGTGAGACTAACCAGCAGCTCTGATCATTGAGCCCAGACTCAATCCGAAGTTGTCGAAATCCGGCACCTGAGAAGTGACTTGCAGCATCAGAAACCAATGGAAAATGGCATCCTCTAACGTCCGCATGATACGTGGCTGGTTGCCGCTATAGATTAATGGCACCCGGTGGCATCAGGAGGAAACGCGGTGGGACAAGGACAAAAGTTAAAAGTCTGAGTGGGGTGGGCATGAGGGGTGGTGGATGGGTCCAACAAACACTGACTTCCACCCAGAGAGTGGTGTTCGTGTTTCGTAAGATTCCAAAGCCAAACCATGTGTTTATTTCCTAAACCTAACCACATGCTTTTGTTGCCTAAACTTAACCACGTGGTTAGTTGCCTAAACATAACCATGTGTGTTTGTTGTTGAAGAAAAAACATCAGATTGCAGTGCTGTACCGACGTAGTGCTTTTACTTCCTGTGGAACCAGAAGTGAATCTTGAAAGAAGAAAATTCTTATAACAGACAGATCTTGACACAATGTGCCCGAACGTCAACAACCAACTCACACAGGGTACCTTGCACGTCGTATGTGGACGTGAAAAGTCTATGACCAAATGTCATTATGTGACAAGGTCGGAGTAAGAATGTATGTGATGTGATCATCAATGACTCATCCCTTCTCTCTGTCTCTCACTCTCTTGCTCACACATACACTCTCAGACTCAATGGATAGAACCACATGCATGAGACTGGTACAAGTCTGCAGCAGAGTTTATGTTAGCCAGCATATGCCGGCTTTTGGCCTGTACCACATTTAGTTGTCCAGCAAATGATAATACCAACGGCCAAAATGTCCTGTGGGAAATATGCCAAATGAATGAATAAATTCATTAAACAATCTTATATTGTGTGACTTATATGATGTGTTGCCAGGACATCTTAAATGTACATTTATATTATGCAGGCCAGATTTTCGGATATTAAGTACCAACGGAAGCCGTACATGGTGCATCCCTGCCTCTTCAGAGCATTCACCACATCCACAGCAATCATGGTAAGCATGCTTGGTGTTGTAAGGTGACGGCATCATGGATCACGCTCTCCAGGAATCACACTGCGGGTCTCCTGGTAGAACAGACCAGGGATACGCTTCAATCCACCATGGTGAGCCAGAAGGTGGATAGTGGGCTTGGTGATTCCCACCGTTGGCAGAAGTGCCATGAAGAGCGCCAATTTTCCGTTGAGTGCAGCCCACCTCCTTTTGGTGGCAATGTTAAGCAATGGGGCTGTTCACACTGGATGTGCCAGGGCCACGAGCTCTGCAGTCAGCTGGTGATCTGCAGCGATAGTTTGGGTGCCTGGTCTCTTTTTTCTGCAAGCCGCAATCAAATTTGTCAGGAAAATAAACTGATAATCTATTATGAATGATTTAAAGGCTATATAAGACATATTAACAGCCATATTGGGTATAAAAAAAACCCTGGTCCACAGACGTTCAATGCAGAAAGTATGTCTGAGCCTCACACACACTCGCACTAGCTGGATGTCTTCTTGATTGGCTAAACCATAGAATGTATAAAAAAGAAGGACGGCATGACAGCTCCCTAAAAGTGAAGCCAAAACATCTCCATTGCCCCTTGGTGGTTGGCTACAGTACAGGTCATAAACCCCGCCCCCTCCATGTTTGCAGATGGGACATGGGCTAAAGCCAAAAGCCGAGTTCTGCCATTTTAGGAAGTTTTTGTCACACTGATTTGTTCAAGTCTTCATTTTTTTGATACATTTGGTTTTAATTAGTTATTTGGTGCTATAAAGAGATAAAGAGGTGTGTGCCAATCGGTATGCTCGCAGTCAATGGTTCTGCTCATGATTTGTTGGATGGGTGTATGGGTGGGGTCTTAGTACCACAGAGAGCGCTACTGCACAGACTCTGGCTTCTGATGGCGTCACCACCAGTGTTAGATGGCAGCAGCCACATCGAGAATATCCCAACAAGCCTGGACGTACGTTTGTTTGTTTGTATTTGTGTGTGTGTCAGTTTGTGTGCACACCCATGCATGAGACAGTTACCATGTCAGTTTCTGCGTTTTTGACAGATGAGTTGGGACGTTACTGTAACGCATTACTTTGTAACGCGTTACAGTAACATAACTACTTTTATTGGGTAAAAAGTAGTGTAACGCGTTACTACTGAAAATATGGTAATGGAACGTAGTTACTTTTAGTTGGGCACAATGTTACTTTTCCCGGGGACAGATTTGATGGTGACACTGCCTGTCTGCCTCAGCTGCGCACTTGCGCAGTTCGCAGGCTCTCATGGTGTGTTCCAGTGCACCTAGGAAATATCACATTTACCATATTTCCTACTTCTGAGCACTGGAACGGCTCACCAAATATACTGATATACCCGGGTTTCGGATGGTTCCGAGGCATTCAAAATGGCTGTTATTAGTAACTGTACATTTATTTATTATTAATAGTTATGGGTTAGTTAGTTACGTAAAAGTAACGAGTAACGTAAAAAGTTACTTTTCATAGAGGGTAATTTAGTAAAGTAAGGGAAGTAACGAGTAATGAGCAAACACTACTTTTTAAAAGTAACTTCCCCAACACTGGTCTCAGTAAATAAATGTTATTTGTTATATTTTGATCACTGCGTTGTTATGTTTTGTAGGTAAATGTGTAATGTTCATAATGCATGGTGCAAAGTGCCACACATTTTAACAGCATCTAAAATTCGATTTTGTAACTTGAAAATGTGATCAACAGTTTCTATGGCTATACTGTACGTGTGCAATGTGTTTTTGGCAATGTTGAAGCTTACAGTAGGGCTGTCAAAAAAAAGTTCGAAATATATTCAAATGTATATTTTTTTTATAAGTTCGAACCTAAATTTGATCATTCAAATATCATTATTAATTAATTAATACTATTAATAATGTTGTATATCACAGCGAATCCTGTTCAGGCGGAGATGGCTCGCACACAAGCCGGGCCAAAGAGGGACGCAGCGACGGAGGGAAAGTGTTGCACCTGTTGCCTCCCTGCCTACACTTTTGGAAGAAGAGATGAAACGTTACCAGAATGAGACACCACTACGAGCCGACCAGGATCCACTCTTATGGTGGAAAGCTTTGCACGGAAGTATCCAAACATTGCTCAAATAGCGAGGCAGAAGTTGGTCATACCTGGCACTTCAGTGAGGTCAGAATGGGTGTTTTCATCCGAGTGTTACGTTCATATTGCGTCAGAAATAAGCATCTTATTTTTTGTGGTTTTTTTGTAAAAAAAAAAAATACAAAAATAATAATAAATTCGAATATTATTCGAATTCTACTAAATTTCAAAAATATTCTAACTCAATTTCATGGTGCTTTTGACAGTCCTATCTTACAGATTTAATTATGCTCAATTTTGACTGTTTCTTGAATGTATTTTAGATTAGATTTTAGATTAATCTAAGTTCAAGCTTCACCTGAAACGTGAAATTAGTCTCAAAGAACATCCCTGCTCTGCAGTAGGGCTTAAAGATATGGACAAAATTTCATATCTCGATATTTATGCCAGATATCTTGATACCGATACAATACGATATGACTATGGATTCAGTGAAAACTAAGCATTCTTTATTAAAAAAAACCCGAGTCCAAACCATTTTCTGGAAGCCCTCTTTAGTGACTACCAAAATTGGGACCCACGCTACAATACCAGTGAAAGTATCACGGTTCTGAGTAGTATCACAATACCACAACAAAAATGAGGCAGATGTGCCTTTTGTCATTTATAAAAGATAAATCACTTTCCTATAATACATCAATGATATCTCAATGGAATAAATTACTTATTGACTTATTCATACTTCAAAAACAGCATCAATAAGTGATTAACATAGGGGGGATGAAAATAAAATAAATAAATGGAATAAAAATCAACCAGCCACCCTCCTCCCCTGACAAGTAAAGAACAGTCCCTTGTGCGGTGAGGTTTGTGGAAATGTGAACGGCTCGTTTCTCCTCTGACACATCACATACCTGTGTGCTGCCACGGCTCGGCTGTTCAGGTACTACTGGGCAGTCATGACACCAACTTATTCACCTGGAGCCGGGCATCTTGTTCGCCGGTAGCCTCGCGTCACCAGGCTCTTCACATACGGCGAAACCGCGTTATCTTGCGGCGATCATAGCGCTCCGCCGTATTCCCATCTGTGACCCCCATTTAAACCATAACTGGTAAGATTCGCCTTTCGTTTCTGCTGCTGGTTGAAATCGTTACTCACACAGCGTGCTGAATGATTTATTTTGCTCAAACAAAACTATTTCAGTTTTTTGTTTGCGATTGGCTGGTTTTGCTGTCGATCCAAGGCATGCAGGAAATGAGGTTTGTGATTGGCTGGCCTTAGCTGTACATTTCGGGCAAGCGTAAAGCGGATGTTTGTGATTGGCTGAGCTGTACATGCAGGTCAAGCTGGGGAAACTCATGGGGAAATTATATCGTCAATATCATTGCCTTTTGGGATATTAATATCTTGCATGTTCATATCTCGGTATAGATACGATAACGATATATCGTTCAGCCCTACTCTGCAGTAGTCATATGCATTTATCAGCTCAAGCTCAGATCTACACTGATGGAAACATGACACATGCCCCTTTCCGGCAACTGTTTGTAACTTTTGTGATGTTCAAGCAAAACATTTTTTCGCCTGCTTGCTGAGCGTGAGGGGTGATACTCATCTACTGGCAATGAGAAAGAAATCTATCACCTTTATAGCACGTTATCCCACATTTAAAAACCCGGCGTGAAACATGCCAATTTTGATGGAAAAAGGGTACTCTTCTGCTTTGCTACATCCTATTAGTTGATTCTCTTAAAGAGATTAGATCAGCATACCTTATGTGCAGCAACAGACTGTGTGAGTGATTCCAATGGACAAGAATGGTACACACATCAGATCTTCAATTTCAGCATGCTATAATTTCTCAGTAAATATTGTGATGATAAGGATTAACAGACTCTTCCTCTCTGTTTTAGGATTACTTGTGTTTGCTATTGTGATGTGGTTTGAGACCAATCCCAGAATACTGATAGTATTATGGGTGACAGATTTACAAGGATAATCTCCTGTAAGGGTTTAACAACAATTTGTGGAATGACTTATCTCTTTATCCCACTGCATTAAAGTCTATAGGAGGAATTACAGAGTTCCAACATGATTAATGCCAATGATCAATGATCATGACCTTTAGAGTGGTTACTAAAAGCTTGATAATTATTCTCGAGTCAAACATACTGAAACACTGTAAGATGTTTATATGATGGTAGCACTGTTCTAGCTCAGATTGCAAATTCGGCTGGGATCTCTTCCTCTGTTGGTGGTCATTTTGTGACATTGGAATCCACTGTATTTCCATTATCAGTAGTCCACAGCGAGAGCAAACAGAGTGTTGTGGTGTGGTTATGGGCTATTTTAAGATCAGAAGTGCAGCTGAAAACAACAAGGAAAACATTATTGGTGTGGGAGGCCTGGCTTTAATCATGACCTATCAAATCACTTTTCCTTTTTTAAGAGAGAGATGAGTGTTTTGGTCACAGTGTGCCTCTAGTCTAAAGAGAGCAGTTGCTGAATGTAGGAAAAGATTCAGTAATATTTGGCTCGGAGCCACTTAGACTTTGGCAGCAAATCACTGGGACAATGAAAAGGAGGTTCCTGACATGAGCTTTATGTTGGGCTGACAATCACTGACTGCACAACCAACTGTGTGTTATATTGCAGTTGAAATGAAATATATTAAAAATTAAATCAAAGACCAACAGAATATAGAGAGGCTTGTAAGCTTTTAAATAGGACGTGCTTGTATAGTAAAAGCTGTACAGAACACACTTGCACTTTGCAGCAAGTACTTTTGACCTGGTTTATGCAGCAGGTGACACAGCACGAATAATAAAATCCTCCCACCACTAACACCCCCTTTTTTAGAGCACCTTTTCATCCTAATTCCGTGGAGTCAAGTTCATGGATATTCACGAAACAAGTGTGTCGCCCTGAGGTAAATGTCATGTTAACACCTTAACATTACTGAGTTAAAACACCTTGGATATTTATATTTAACACCTAACTGATATTGTATGTTCATTTCATGGTTAGGGAATAGTTACCTATTATAACATATAAAATCTGACCAACTGTGTTGTGTGCCCAAGAGTCTAAGCCACAGCAGTGACTCTGGGAGGCTATTTATGGCACAGTGGGCTTTGAGCTAAATACTAACATCTAATGTGAGCTAATGTGATTTACCATGTTATCTTAGGGTAGTCAAGGATGGCATGCCAAACAGCAGTGAATATAAGTAAAGCTAAAGCTCATGAGATGGCAGTGGACGGGTCACAAAACACAAGACTTTCCACAGGAGACTGGTGTTCAGAACCAGTTGGATTTTGAGTGAAGTCTGAGTCATTTTAGGGTATGCATCATCAATCGTCAATCATGATTGTCCATTTTGGGTACCACAATTAAATGGCAATTCATCCTACAGGTGTTGAGACATTTCAGTCAAAAAAAAAAAAAAAAGTTAAAGAGGTTAAGTCAGCCAATAGTATGTATCTTCTTCACTGTGAATATTTGTACAAAATTTAATGGCAAACCATCCAATCGTTGCTGAGATATTTAAGTCTGAACAAAAGTGGTGGACCAATTGACTGGCCAGCTAATGGTCCAATTGCCACCACCCCAACTAGACTGCTAGTGTGGCTTAGAATATGAAAACTGCTTTGCAGAATGATCTCATTTCATGAGCCGAATGGTTCACATCCATTTATTACCTATCAGAAGCAAACCATTTGTGATCAGCTGTGTTTTAAGTACTTAAGAACTTTTTCTTACATTTCAGGTTTATTTTACATCTTGTCTGAATTGTTGTTCAGCTTCTAAATGTGCTGTTGTTGGCCAAGTTTAAAGAAACAAAATATGTCAGTTCGAGGGTATGTTAAATCAGTGTGTATTTCAGACAGAGTCTTCACTTGATGCAATGCTAATTAGTCCTCAAAGTGATCCAGAATGAAATGGTTTGAGTTACGAGAAAGCAGAAATGGTCTCTATATGCAGCTGCTACTTTTTAGCCAAAATCAGAAACATCTTAGGAAAAAAGATAAAAACTGCCCAGAATTGCCATCTGGCACTTTCCAGGTCTGGGGGACCCTCAGTGCTTGGTATATTCTCAAAATAAGTTGAAACTTCATTAAATAAATGAATAAGAATAATCACAAAGAACAGATGTCTTTGATCATAATTGGTGGAGCTAATTTTTTCATTTTTCCTGCAAATACAGAATAATATCATTGGGTATCATTTCTGATCTAGAATTTAATCGTCTGTTTCCTTGTTATGATTATTTCCTCTCCTGCCTCTATCTCTCTGTGCCTGCCTCTTACACACAAATACACAAACATTGCAGCACACGCTATGATTTGCCCAGTCATAAAACTCACATTGTGTATCGTAAATGGTAATGATGGCAGAAAATGGCCATTCATACATAGTTTAGCCTCACTCCACTCTATGGCCCTCTGCTTTCTTCTGTGTGTTTCTCAATATTCCCATTCTGGGCTCTTGTATTAAACCGAACCCTGGAGATGTTTTTCTGGCCAGAGACGGCGTCCTAAAATGCCCTACTGCTGCTGTTGCCATGACAACCTAGGAGAAAAAAAAACAAAGCCCAACCTGGTCCAAAATGCCTCCCTCGTTTTTTTAACCTGCCCAGCGAACCTCATCATCAGCTCGATGAAAGCTGCACCTGCAACAAGCCAGTACTGCTATTTTTGCAGTTTACAGGAGAATTGTCTGAATGTACTGGTTCATCTCCCACTGGACAACAGACAATCTGGAGTCTTGTATTTTCCTCCATAAACCTATGAGGAACGTCTACTGCCCACAAACTAAGAATTTAAATCTAAAGATGCATTTGGCAGAATAACACCGGTAGTAACACACCAAGTACAACAGTGGATGTGCAGATTTATATCATCTTTTCTTATTTCCTCATGCTACATTGTACCATGTATTGTAGCATGTGCACATTCATCATCTTTTCCTATGTCCTCATGCTACAATGCATGGTGATAGCCTGCAAAGCCATATGCTGTTATGTGCTGATATCTATTGCAGCACAACTCAAGAAAATGCACTTGAGAATTGTCAGTGAACCAATGATAGCACATAATACCCACTGTTGTGGTGTACAGTGTAGGTATAGCTGTGCAGGTACACAACATGCACCACCTCTGAACAGGTGGATTTACAGTATAACTATCTAAAGATAGACTGAGGTATGTATCAGTGCACATACAGGCTGCTGGCATTCATGGCAAAAGTCCCTTCCCTTGTTGTTCTACAACTTGCATGCCTCTTGTTGTCGGATAAAATGGATAGTATAGTAAAAACACTAGAAGCAAGCCAATCAGGTACACACAACAAATACAAGTCAAACACACTCAGGCACTTGAGGTGTGCCTGTGAACCATTTTACTATGCACCTTAGTGAAAAAGACTGATGGTAACAACACAACAGAAAATTTTCATTGCTGTCATTAAAGTCACTGCTGTTGTTTTCAGAGAACATGCACACAAAGCACAGTGCTGTGTTGCAACTTTATGTGAGAGACAGACAGCCGTCATTTTATGTGATTAAACAAGAGGACACTGTAAAATCTTCAGTCTTTCTCACAGAATGTATGAAACTAGAATTACCGCCTCACGGTTACATGCCTCGTCGAACTCATCAGGTTGCAGTTACATTTTACATCCATGTGTATGAGCTTTTGGATATAAAATGTCATCACTTTGTCATTGTAGTATTAGACATGTGTGTAAAATTTTGTCATAATTGGTGTATGAATTTCTGAGTTATGGCCAAAAACATGTCTTGTGACATCACAGTGACCTTGACCTTTGACTTTCAACTACCAAATTGTAATCTGGTAATTTTTGAGTCCAAGTGGACGTTTGTGCCAAATTTGAGGAAACTCTCTCAAGGCCTTCTTGAGATACTGCATTCATGAGAAAGGTAGACGCAAGGTCACAGTGACCACAGTGAATCTTTGACCACCAAATTGGAATCACATTATCTTTGGATGTTCTTGAAATACCATGTTTGTGTAACCCTACTTAAGGTGTGCTTTGCTAAGTTTATAGGTATATTGTCTAAGTTCAATGAGGAGACTGGCATAAAATGAAGCAGTTAAGTACGCAATGACATTACCCAATTCTTCCCTTAATAACTCACACAAACAACTGGATATGTTTAGGTTTAACTGTAATGTATTTCTGTTCTATTTCCTGTCTTATTTCTTTTCAGTTGGAAATTATTCCCTTTTCAGTAAGAACAATAATCTTCCTTGTGTTACTGAATTTACACCTCTACAATGGACATTTTGTTACAGAAACGTTAAATTTGTACACCTTACGCCGGGAATGAAACAGAACTGCACCTTCAAGAGGCCAAATCTCAACTGGAAAATGACTCAAAATTCCTATTACAGACTGACGTATAGTCAAGTTTTACAGAAAGCCTGATATAGCTAACAAAATTATTCAAGGTGCAATAAGGACACTGCAATAATAATACATATTACTAACATTGCACATACATTAATCCTGTCTGTTCACCCTAAAGACCAGCTTATTCTGAACATAACAGCCACAACCACAGAACATAAAACATAGAAACATTGACTGTTTCTGCCCATAGCTCAATTAACAACAGTAACTTCATATTTTTCCCTCAATGAAAATTTTCAAATGAATCCACTTCCATTCACATCCATATCAGGTTATTAACTCTTTTACACACAATAAAGCAACAGGTTCTCAAGTTTAGCAATTATTCTCAAGGTTAGCAACAACTCAAGGTTAGCAACAACCAGAATGCTAATCGCTCAGCTAGCAGTTAGCTTACCGGAATATTCGATACACACGACATTTGGACGAGGTCGGCAGCTCCGCGGCGGTTGTAAACTCCTCTTTTAGCTTCCAAAGGATCCTTCCTGATTTATTGTCACTAGTTTTCTACTTTAGTCAAATCGGCTAGGATGTTCAACTTTAGTGAAAGGAGCAGCCTGCTGTTGCTGCGCTGTCATGCTCGAGTCGTCCTCTCTGAGTAAAAGAAACGCGTCACACGCACCCTTACCTCCCTCCCTCATTTACGTCACTAGGGGGTGCTATTTGACCTTGATAACTGAGGGGAGTGTTTATTCTAATACTGTCACCCATAGACATATAGCCTATATGTAGACGGGTCCGTGTACGTCGCGGCCATCCGTTTTTTGTTTTGAAATGACAAGATAAAAATAGAAAAATAACCCTTTTCCCGTTTTTGTGTTTTATAATGAAAAACGGAAAACGGATCGTTATCCATTATCCGTTATCCGATTTAATTTGATGTGTTTATAAATCGAAATTGGGAATTAAAATCACGAGGGAAAACGGTTTCTGCACTGTGATAATGTGACATGACTCCAAAATTCTCTCTGTGACCCGGAAGTTGTAGGTCTGTTTACCTGTACCGCATTACAACACCAGAAGAAGACGAGGGCACATGTGGTTAGAGGGCGCCAATTTGCTAACGTTAGCTTCAGAGAGATGGACAGTACTACGGTTGTACTATAGACTATGGGTTGTACTCTATCGAGCAGTGGAGAAGATTGCAGAATTTTTCAGGTAAGTCATCAACTATGCTTAACTTGTTTCTGCTATTCCGTATTTTTGTTGCCATCAAACTGTTTTCTGTTCAGATATCTGATTATTACTGTCAGTTTTCTCCGGTAGTCGTCTGTTTACTTTTCTGTTGGCAGATGGAAGATTTACAGATAGGTGCTGTTACTTTTAATTAGCTTAACTCTATTTTCTGTCTGTTTTTGTGTTCAGTGTTTAGTGGTCGTTTTAATTTAGAGACTTTTATTTTGAAATGCGGTCGCTAACACCAACTCTGACTAAAGCCTTCAGCTTGTAGGCTCTCTTTTGGTAACTCCATCTTGCTTTTTCTTGGGCACTTTGCAGTGTAGACAGTTGTTGCCAGTGCAGAAATAGCAACTTTCACTGCAAGGACTCTCCACCATTAAAACAGGCTCCTGCCGAAGGTATGTGCCTTATCTCTGAAAAGACCTATCACAGGCTAAATTTTCTAAGGCCTGAAAACAGAGCCAAGAGAAGGTCTAGTTTTTTTTTCCAGTCCAATTGAATTACAATATGCTCAATGTTTATGTTGGGATTTTTGCCAAATTATGCCAAAATTAAACTGTGTACCTGACCTTTAAAGGCAACAGACTGAGACAAAATGACTGTTTTGTCTTTCAAGTCTAACGGAGAAAAAGTAGTCAAGTTTTTCTGCTTTTTTTTCCGTAACTATAAAGCACTTGGGGCACAGTACATGACATGATTTTAATGTGCAGTTACAAGGCTGTAACACTTATTTGCTACTGTGCAATTCAGACGTGTCTAGCTGACTAGACGGTGGCCTCTCATTAAGCATTCTTGTTCTTGTGCTTCACTTGATGTGCTTATGTATGACAATCCAACAGCTAACATATAATCTCCTCCACATGGTACGAGGCTGAAGCAAAACTGCCCACTGGACCATTCTCTCTACAACTGCAGTCCAATGGATCTTTTTCAAGATGCATGATTCCCAAAGAAAAAACTGCAAGGATGGACAAAATTCACAAAACATAAAGATGCAAGCAGCGGTTGTTCTCAGTTGAGGTAAAACATGACATCAGTGTGTAAACTGTAAATTCTGTCTATTTGATTTTTTAAGGGGAAATCATTAGTATATACATAAGTTGTATGAATCAGTTGAGAATTTCTGGTACAGTTTTTGTACTTAGTGCTTAAACTGCATCTTTTTCACACTTACTGCTTCAGCCGATAGTCCATGACATCTTTACTAAGATTCTCCCCCCTTGGCCCCAAAGCCACATGAAATCCTTTAGTCTACTCTGAACGCGTTATGACCTTTCCTTCAGGTCCTTGTAGAATACCACAGGCAAGGCAGGCAGCTGCAAGGCTTTGGCTGCGATCAATACTAATCAATTTGTCAGTCTGTTAGCTAATGACAAGCTAAGAACCCGCTGCTCGGAAAAATATGGCTTCTGGACCTCTTTAATTTGTCATAATAGGAGGGCAGAGGAAGCAAACCTGATTATCTGGCTCTTGGTCTCTGATTCCTCATGTGTGGCAGATACAATTTGAAGCCAAGCAGGGTTATTTAAGGAGGCCCGCTGCCTTTTTCTGTTTTATGCTGTCAGGTGCATTCGATTTGGAAATTGGACCGTTGCTAATCAAATTTTTACACCAATCAAACTCTGATGTGTGTGTGTCCCTGAAAATGTAGAGAAAAAAATAAAACAACACCATAAACAACATATTTTGAATGGTGATCAAGCCTACAATATGTAATGTAAAAATAATCTGTCATCAGAATTTTTGAACGGCCATTGAGGTCTGCTGTTTGATTTGTCACTCAGAAAGACGGAACCATGCTGGAAAATAATCACTCTGAAACATGCTGTCATAGACCACAAGCTGAGATAGGTGTATAAAAATACTACCCAAGGCTTGTTGGCCAGTGTGATGAATTCTAAAGGCAGAGGCAATCCTTCAGATTGGGTTGGTAGCCCTTGACTAGGTCCGGCCCTTTCAGTTCAAGATGAATAACTGGAAGGAGGATGTATGGGTTTGTGCCGGGTTTCTTAGCCTGTCACTTCACCCCTTCAACACCCCGCAGCTCCCTGGACCTCTGCTATAGAGCTGCAGAACAGAGAGCCCATTAATCAAACCCCAAAGGTCAGGAGCTAAACCCAATTTACCCGCATGCTCCCCTTGTCGCTCACAAGAGTAATGAATATGTTGGTGGCGAACCAGAAGGAGCCCAGCTGAGAAGCTGTTCAGAAGGATTTAGTCTTTCTGAAAAATGTAACATGGTTCATCTGCGGCCGACTCTTTCCCAGGAGGAAGAGAGGCAGCGTTATTCTGTAGTTAGCTTTCCATACTCTTGTTCTTTTGCCTTTGTGTTCCCCATAAAGCAGAGAAGATGAAAGTGAATGTAGAGTAAATATAACCCCCCCTCTGATTTGGTTTGAAGTTACAGAAACATAAAACTGCTCTGTGAAGTCTGGAGGCTTAAATATTCATCAAAAGCAGACAGAATGCAACAAGCTCCACGCTTTGTTGTTACATGATATCAGGAAAAGTAATCAGCATTCGTAATATGAATGTCTGCTACTGTATATATGATATTGTGATATATATGTAATGACACCCAGCCGCTAGTCACGGTACACGGGGCAAATGGCCTTTAGTCTCGCAGTATGCTTTTATCCACAGTTACAACCTGACTGCAGTCATGTCTGAGGATCATTGTAGACCGCTTACAAAAGTGGAAAATGACATAAATATGGTCGCAGGGTTTTAGCCAGGGTGCACCGTTACAGCATTGTCCGGTCGCTACAACCTCCCAGTTGCCCCCTTAAAGTTAAAAGCAGAATCAATATTGTTAGCAGGGTTCTCATTTTGAGATTCCCTTAGGTGCATCAATGTTTATTTTGTGAGTTAGCCAAACTACAAAATTAGTGGTTAGTGGTTACCTCGTAAAGGTCCATCTCAAGCCATGCTGAGCAGCAGTGTTTTCAGTCAAAGTAGAACGGCGGTTGAATAGTCCTTATGAATTCTCCCTCACATCTTCCCTTGGCCTCATGATGTTTTCTATCAAGGTCAAGGAAAAGTGTTTAGGAAAGATTTTCTTTCTTGTTTTTTTTTTTTTTTACTATTCGACAGTAGCCTGTAAGTTGGCTAAACTTATGTAACACTAGCTAAGCACCCAAAGGGGAGGCTGAGAGCTGTCAGCAGGATCAGTTTAGATCTGATGTCTTTAGTTTTAATCGTCCTACTTTGCAGCAGTTTGTCATTATTACTTCCATAGCTGTTCAACTACATCTTATTGTACTTCCATCATCTGTTCATAATTATCCTAATTTTAAAAAGCAACCTGCTCATGAGAGACAGTTTAGTTTTTTTTAAATTCAGCAATAATTATCATTAAAAGATAATTCAGGCTTTTAGAACTGCGCCACAGATCTCTCCTCATCCTCTTGCCCGTCCTTCAGCTGTCTGCCTGTTTGTCATGCGTCTGCAGAGAGCGTCCTGTCACTACCATCAGCTTCCTCTCAGCGCCGAGAATCCAATGACTTTCCCCTCATCCATAATTGAGAGGCCATGCTAGGTGCCTGGAGAGCTGAAATGAATTAGCTGGAGGTATTAATAGCCATCTAAAAATACAGCTGCTGGTCTATTTGCAGGGGCCCTCAGAGGCAAGGTGTTCCTGCTATTAGCGGCATTTGGAATTGCTGGAAAGTGCAACCCTTGTTGAAGACATTGTGTGAAGTGACAAATATGAGCAATTATGTGAAAGCTTAAATGTCACGGGCCATCACAAGATCAGCAGTGGAAAAGCATTAATTGGAGGTAAATGCGCTTTTCAAGCTGTGGCAAATACAGAAGTTTTTTTTAAATCTCCCCAGTATCATCATCTCCTCTTTTCAATTCTGTTCCACTCTAGACTCCCTTTAATTAAATCAACTCACCTTTCCCCACTCATAACTCGACAATCTACTGCACCATCAAATGCCACCCACTCAGTCTAATAGAAACAAAGGAAGATCATGAGGATAATGCGGGTGACTTGCAGTCTAACGAGGCAGACACATTTCAGCTCTAATGATCTAAATGAACTCGTCACTGTCTCTCTCCTCTGTGTCTGAATGCCTCTGCTGACCTGCTGTAATTACACCTTTCATTAGCCATTAGCAGGGATAGCCTCCTAGCCCTGGTGGATTGATCGGGTGTTCACAGGGGTGCTGTTAACGACACGGCAGAGGAGGACAGGACTGTATCCAGCCGCCTGATAAGGGCAAGTACTTCAGGGAACGGGAATGATGGGGGAAGATAATGGCACTGAACATCACTGCACTGAACATTATAAGTATCTCGGGTAACACTTCACAGGAAGATTATATCTATAATTTGAAACTATGGCTTCACTTTACAGGCATTAATAAAGACTTCATTTATCATTTTACCAATCCAGGGAAAGAGTTTTGCACAATTACTGCTTTTTTTCTGTTAAACCCCTGCCTCGAATTGCTATAATCACACTCCAGAGCTTTGTGATTTGAAAGATTTCAATAGCTGCAATACTTGTTATGTTTAGAATGGCAACACCAAACTGTTTTCTCTTCTTTTGGTAAATTAAAAAAGTATGCAATATCTGTAGTATCACTTTACTGTTCTTTTTGTTGTCAAAGTCAAAATTCAAATTCTAGTGTGATTAAAAAATGTTTTTTTACATGAACAAACAAACTAAACTGAGTTCTTTGGAAAATGCAGACCATCTAAAATCCCAAACAAAACAAAAGTAAATGTAATTATATCTGACTGATTGTGAAATGGATAATTCCTTCATGCAGCTTTTGGACCGTGCAAACTACAACACTACACTGACTGCCTCTACATAAGAAGTCTTTGAAATGGCCAAAAAAATGAGCCATGGATCCAGCTCTGCTGTGAACTGAAGTATTGCATTATTCACGTGTAAACCACTGTAAACTTAAAAAGAGTATAAACGCAGTTTTCATGGGGAATGCTCAGACCTCAGTGAGGGGTCCCCTGCCAAAAACGAGTTTGGGAACCAGTAAACTGATATTGAGGGGTCAGAGCTCTGACAGATTTGGGAGAAAACCTCCCACAACCATCATGAGCAATATTTCAAGAGAGTTTCCATTCTCAACTGGAGTTTGAGCGATTTTACAAGGTTCAAATGTGATTTCACAAAGCTGCGCACACAGCTTCCAATTAATTCCCTGGCCGCTGCAGAACTTTCTACAGTGCAGCTAGTATGACACTAAAAGGCACCGTGAGAGCTGGTCCAAGAAAAGCAAAACTATCTGTAGCACTGAGAGCTGTCACACCACATCACCTTGGAAGTCATAATATCCACAATGTGTCATGAGTCATGAGCGTCTTCTGAGTGTTGTAATGCAACATGAGATAGTTGTGGGTGACGGCATCCGTGCTCACGAGCATTACAAGCAGCAGTAAATAGAAAGAAGGGGAGGATATCATGAGACAAACATCCACCATGACAAATGACATGACAGTTGTTTGAATGCTGTGTTCATTTTGGTACTTGATTGTTATTTATTTTTTAGTTTTTTGATGGAAATGTGTATTAGTTTTGGTCATATTTTGGTCACCCATTTGTTCACTAAAATACTACTCACTGTCTGTTTAGCCCCAGACAAGCAGATAACACTTTGGATGATATCAAAGCATATTCTCTCTGCAACATTTCGAGGAGGATTTACTGTAGATTAATCCTGCACTTGTTCCTACCAAAAGTTCATCAGCAAAGATGACAGTCAACGGCCCTTGTGAATGTTTCATTACTGTTAACATACCTTTTAATATTAAATGTCTGCGTGCTAGCCTTCATGTTTCGTGGTTTGTTGCAGCTGTTTTACTGCTGTTCCACAAATCTGTTACTTATTAACAAACTAACATTACTGGCAGAGACGTAATGTTACTGAAATACAAGATGCTGCTTATTAGTGCCACAGGTTTAGGAGCTAAATCAACTTTTTTTTATATAACTTTGAATTCTTTTCTGATGGTGTAGAACAGTGTTTTCTCTCTCAGGAGTATCCACTTATGCATGTAGGTGGTTAGAATTCTTCGAGACACTGGGTGAGAGGCAGGGTACGCCCAGGACAGGTCGCCTATCACTATCACAGAGCTGACACATTCATGCTCATATTCACACCTATGGCCAATTTAGAGTCCCCAATTAACCTAACCTACATGTCTTTGGACTGTGGGAGGAAGCCGGAGTACCCAGAGAAAACCCACACTGACACGGGGAGAATATGCAAGCTCCACACAGAAGGGCTTCCCAACCCAGAGTTTGAACCCTCTTGCTAAGAGGCGACAAACACTGCACCACAGTGCCACTCCTAAAACTGAAATACCAATTATCATAGTTTGTTTTCAAAGACTACCTTTTATTTACTTTTAATTTCATTTTCATTGTGGAAAAGAAAACATAAAAGTGTATTATTTGTACTAATTTTCATTTTTAAAATGAACATTGTGTGAATGTGAAGCACACACCTGGGGAAACATAATCAGTTTAATTATCTGAGCTTATGTAATTTTTATTTGATGAGTATTTGTACACTGGATTTATGACACCAACAGTTTGGCTATAAAAGAGAATATGTTTTCTTCCTCACATAAAAAGGCACTTTCACAGTCTCCTTGGTATTAAGTGTTATGAATCAACTCATTATACACAGAACATTAAAATAAGATCAATGATCCTCATGCATCAAAGACAGTGTGAGAGGAAAGAAGAGAGAAGTGTGAGGGTGGGGATTCTCTCATAGATGTAAAACATCATGGCTTTGACCCTGGATTATGACCTCTGCTTCTCTGCCTCTCTTTCTCTCATTATCCCTGTCACTCTACACTCTACTGTTTTCAAAGTTAGAAACCAGACAGGCCTTGCAGTTAGGTTAACAAAGAATTAACCTGTCCTGTTGTGTTTTATAAAGACCTGATCATAATATGCTCAGTACCCCTTCAGTTATCCGTCTAGAACACTACCAACATGTAAACACTCAAAGAAAATCAGAAATAGCTGCAGGGGGATCAGCTTCTCTCTCTGCGCTGAGCAATTCTTTATCCTGCCAAAATTCATCCGCCATGCCTTCCTTCTCCCTTAACTAAATCCGTCAGCTCCCTTACAATGTACTGACAGGCCCCCTCATTCAGCATCATTCGATTATCAATTCTCATTTCGCGAGCCGCGGCTAAGCTCGTTTCAGATTTAGATCCCCGACTACAAACAGCCATAGATCACCTGTCACTTGTCAGAGCTCTGTGGCAGAAAAGGACAGAAAAGCGTCAGAGGCTTTGGGCAGTCTGCCAGCGATGCCAGAGAAATGACTTCATTTTATGTGCTGGAATTGGGACTTATAATGGAGGCGACAGAAACCAAATAACTTCTGCATGTTCACACCGTGTCTACTACTGAATGTCAGTGGGTGGGTGTCGGGTAGACCCCTGGCAATAACAAATCGTATATTTCTTGTGCAAAATGTCTGCACATCAAAAGACTGGAAAATGCCATCAACAGCTATATGTTTGCTGCAGTGATTTCTTCATTAGCGTTTGTCACCGACAGATATACAGTAATATAACTGGTGAAAACTAGAGTGCTAATACAGAGGGAACTGTAGAGTCTGAGATCTGAGTGCAAGTGTGTGAATTCACTGATTGCCAGACTTTCTTTGCCACAAGGGATAACTCACTTATAGGATTAGCATAGTCATACAACTGAGTAGACACACGGTATTATCATCATTATGAAGCACTTAAGGATAAGTAAAACACAGCAAGCCCCACTTCTGGTCTCCCTTGACTGCATAAAAAGCACAAAAAGCCTTCCCTTTGCTCTCTCTCCCGTAATGGTGCAATTGAGGAGATGTGAATTCATTTCTGTGGCAGCCTGAGAGTGGATTGAAGAGCTTCTCTCATCCCCTGTCACTCATCCACTCTGATGGGCACGTCGCTCTCCTCTGGCCTTGCTTTCTCCCTCTCTTTCCCACCTGACAGACAGCTCCTCTGTCCTATTACCCTCAGCTGTAATTTCATGTCAGTTGACAGGAAAAAGACCTATTTACAAATTTAACACCCAATCTTGACACCTAAGCTGCAGCTGTCAACCGCAGTGAACCTGCGGACAGAAAGAATGGCAAGGAAATGTTACAGCATTGATTTTCACAAGGCTTAATTGAAACATTTATACAAATCGGAGCCAGCTTGTACTTCACAGAATAAATACAGCTTGTTTTCTGCCCCGTGAACAAATGCGTTAGCTGCAAACATAAATTTGCAGCAAGCGCCCCGCTGAGAGACGGAGAGACTATTATAGTCTCTCTAAATGCAGTATCTGCTCGGCTTTGTGTGCGATCCCGCCCCTAATGTGAAAAAGAGTGCCCCCCTTTATTTATTCATCTCTTTACGCCACCCTGTTTTCATTTATTGGCACTGGAGGCAGACAGCAGGATATTGATTGTGTGCTTTCCTCCAGGGTTTTGTGTGAAAAGGGGATCCATCACCTCTCCACAGCCCACCCACGTGAAGGCCTCCCTAGGACCCTGTTCTCCAGGGTGGGCCCTTTTGGGTGCACAAAAGCCCACTCCATGTCTCCCACTGGACCATTCTACAGACTGAAAACTCGGCACAAAAAACAATCCTTAATCCAACAGCGTAATCTCAACCCCAATACGGCTAAAAGCAACATCCACTGTGAAACATGTTTCAATGGGGAATTAGAAAAATTGCCATTTCCTTGAAAGGCACTGTGTTATGATTCGTGTGGAGTGTTTGTCAGGTTCGGAGGAAGTGGGGGGTAAAGCCAGAGGAAAAACATGTCAACCCCTAATCCATTTCTTCCATTGATATATGTACGGCGGGCTTAACAGAGATTTAAATAATTCAAAGTGCTTGGACTGCCAAAGCTCCATAATCAGCTTGCGAGCTCAAGGAAGCAGCACGATAGAGTGTACAGTACCATACAGGGAGACTGATTGCTCAGCCCACATGCATAATTAAGCAGAGGTGGGGGTTCGGCTTTGGGGGGGAGAGCCCCGTTTAATGACAGATCTGGGGTCAGCTCGTTGGTGCTTGTGTAGTATTTCTACATGGACGAGCCTGTTTACATGACCGGCTGCATAATGATCTGAGAAGTGTGGATGTGGAGGGGCTGCACTGTGGAGTGTCTTGTCATTGCTGTGGTATGCTGTCAGCAAATATGCAGTCCAAAATAAGGCGGAGTATCTCAGCCAGGATTTATGGCTCCATATGGTTCGCATTAGGGGAAATTTAGTAGATTATCACAGATGGAGTTGTTTAAAGCCTAATTAGTCAATAGGACAAGGATTACTGTATTGGTCCCTACTGCTCTCATTCTGCAATTTAATGTTTTAACTCACAGCACACAGTAGACTGTACACAGCCCAGACCAAACTCTGACATTCATCAGATCCAGTAAGCCTTATTTCCTACTAAGGTTAGGGTTGAGTTTGAACATGTTAAATTTTTCCATGTACTGGTTTATCAGGCCTGTCATGAGGGAAAAAAACACACCCATGAGGCAAAGTTTCAACACAAAACAAAGGGATGGTTGTGTATGGATGCCAATGTTTGTCTATCAACTGTCAGATGTATTGCCATGAAGCTTGCCACATACATTTATGTTCCCCTCAGGATGCATCATAATAACTTTGAAGGTACTTGAAGATTTTGTCTTGTGTCATCATAAGGTCAAAATTCTAATCCGTCCAAAACTTTGATTTATGACTTGAAAAACTAATGATCTGCTGTAGTTGTTCTTCTGAGCTACTTAACAAATGCTCACATGAGATGATGAACATGTTAAACATTTGACCTGCTCAACATCAGTATGGCAACTTTGGCAACGTGAGCATGTTTCCATGCCCACATTAGCAATTCATTTAGAGCACCCAGGGCTGTATGATAAAACCAAAACAATAATTATCTCAATATAATTTTACTTGATGGAAATCTAATAATTGTTTGATAGAATTCTTCGATATAAGTCATGATATAATTAAACCACCCATACGCCAAGTTAGCAAGAATAGAATAGAATAATATGATATACCGTAAAACTTCAGTTGAAAGCCCAGTCCCTTTTACTCGCCCAGTGTGGTTACATATTTTGACAAATAAAGGCCTGTCTCAATTAGAGGCCTGGTCTGGTTGCCAAGCAGTTCATTTTTTTTTAATAGAAGTTCTTAAGATGTATAAAAGCAGGTTGTTGGCGACCTCAAATTATGCAGTTAAAATGTTTGTTTTATTAATTAATTGTGGCACGGTGGCGTGGTGGTTAGCACTGTTGCCTCACAGCAAGAGTGTTCCTGGTTTGATCCCGGGTGTCGGAGCCCTTCTGTGCGGAGTTTGCATGTTCTCCCTGTGTCAGCGTGGGTTTTCTCCGGGTCAGTCTCGCCACCACACAATCAGAGATCTCCGCCTTCTGATAGTCTGGGGACACTCCTTTCTAAAGTGTGTTTAACACACCCGAGAAAACGGCCGGCAACAAGGCAACGCCTCTTGCATTTTTTAAAAGGACACGCCCTCCCAGAAATGTGCACTCACCCTTTTCTCGTCGGCAAGGAAACAAACACACAGAGAGCTTGAAAATGGATGCCGAGAGATTTAACTCCGTTTTATCAAACGTGTGCTCAGTCCACAAGATTGTGGAAATGAAGGACTTGCAGCGACTTAACGCAGTCGAACTATGTTTACGAGCACAAGAGATCAGTGAGCCACCGAAGGACCGCCTGCGGATTTACTAGTGG
This sequence comes from Epinephelus awoara, assembly GCA_035609425.1. Classification (NCBI taxonomy): domain Eukaryota; kingdom Metazoa; phylum Chordata; class Actinopteri; order Perciformes; family Serranidae; genus Epinephelus; species Epinephelus awoara. The sequence continues at coordinate 33,411,089 of CM069302.1, forward strand.
TTCTTCAACGTAGGGAGTTTTTTTTAACTCTGAAATTGTAGCCGCCCATCTAAACACAAAATCAGGGAGAAAGACATCAGTTTTTAGTTAAGCAAAGTGTCTAAAGACTGACTTGTGAGTCTGTCTCCAGGTACTCCAGCCTGCTCCCACAGTCCAAAGACATGCAGTTTGGGGACTAGGTTAATTGATAACTCTAAATTGTCCATAGGTGTGAATGTGAGCGTGAATGGTTGTCTGTCTCTATGTGTCAGCCCTGTGATAGTCTGGCGACCTGTCCAGGGTGTATCCTGCCTCTCGTCCAATATCAGCTGGGATAGGCCCCAGCCCCCCCCCCCCGCCTGTATCCTGCCTCTCGTCCAATATCAGCTGGGATAGGCCCCAGGCCCCCCCCCCCCGTGACCCTCACGAGGATAAGTGGTTAGAAAATGGATGGATGGATGGATGGATGGATGGATGTTTAAATGGTCAGCTTAAACACTTACAAAATGTTTTAAATTGTCTTTGCAAAGAGTTTGACATGCTCCTGACCAGAATTAAGATGTCTTTGTCTATTTATTGTTTCATTTATTAACATTACTTTGATGAAAATAGTTTAATCCACCTCTGACAAATGTTGTCATGTTCTGACAATAAACCACAATTCACCATATGATTTCTTCAACTTTCACTCAGCAGCAAAAAACAGCCTTTAAATTGAAAGAAATAACGATTTGATATCTACTGTGATAATTATCAATATCGACCCATACGCACATTGTTATCATGGTAACAGCTGTGAGCATGGCTGCAGACTATTAGTCTCGCTGATGTATCTTTGTGTCATGAGCAACACCTCTGACACCACATATCTGATTTTATACTCAATAATGCATTTTGGCATTTTTAAAAACACTCAGCCTTCACTGAACCTGTCCAATCCAGCCTCAAGGCAAAATACCACGAAACCAAGTCAGTCAGTCAGTCAGTCAAACAGTAAGCAAGTCAGTAGGCCAGTGTGTGTATGACCTTATCCCATGTCCTCCCATTGGCATGTCCCTGTCCTCCCCTCTCAGTGCAGGGACCCAGATGGCATGAGGCGACAGTGACCAGGGCAAAGGCTTGTCTGTCTGACTGACAGCAGCTCAGTGCCAGAGGCTCATTATCAAGCAGCAGCCACAGCAACAGCAACAGCAACAGCCATGCAGCCTCCAGACAGCAGCATGAAGCTGACCACACTCACAATACACACACCAATCTGTAACCACTCCATGCCTTTAATAAGAGGCAAAATAGCCCTTTTTCTGGAGTCTGTTGCTGCAAGACATGCGACTGAAAACAATCCAACTGAACATGAACAACACTCACTGAGAAGAATTGAGAATAAACAAGAATGTAATTATCACAATCTGCAATAAGAAACATATTGTTTTCCATAGTCAGTTTGTCTGCCAGAAGAATAAACTGTACACGAATTTGTCTTAGTGAGACAAGTGTGACAACATCAATAACATTTACTCATACATCTGGCACAGTGACACCAGGACCTTGAGAGACAGATTTGGCAAACAGACTTGACATATTGTGACATGTACCAGGAATAATGAACATGAAAAACAATAAACAAGAGCAGAATCAAATTATTGTTCAGAAATGCCGAGCAGCTAAATCTGCCCTCTGCATCACTAACTGTGTTTTTACTGCTGTTCTTAACAAGCCTTTGCAGCTTTTGATTTCTAACTGCAACGCGAACAAATCATTACAGCCGCTCAATCATCTCACTTGGCACTGAAGCACAGTTGCAGATTACTTATGTAGCAAATTAGAGTTGGGAGAAGAAGCTATGAGGCTTGACATTCAGTTAAAACACTTGCAACCCATCTGTACAAATTATTTTTGAGCATCTGAGGGTTTGTATGTCATCTTGGTTTCTGTTTACATCGTGTTTTGCCAAAATATCATCAGAACCACTTTCTGCATTGAAATGATATGTCCCTGTGTACGTTAGTACTGAATTACCCACATTTCTGTGTTTTGGGGGATGAAGACAGTCATTTAATCTGTCACGTTCATGACAAGATAAAGATAGAAATCATTTGTAGAGTGAAAAGAAGATGAAAATGCACATTGTACAGCTATTGCACACAATTTGGTTTCTAGTGGATTGCCACTTTTATCACTACATAAAACAAATATGGAGGAATCTGTCTAGGTGCAGAGAATTACAACCAACTTCTCAAGTTTCCAAGAAACAACCTGATGTCTGATATAATGCAAACAGATGGTGCAGTACATACAGTGGGGAGTACAAACAGAAACACATATTTTGAGCTAAACTGAACAGCATGAAAAGATAAAAATAAGTTTACATCACCAAAAATGTTTTTCAGAGCTGAGTTGTAATACTACAAGTATTCCTCAGAGACAAAGCTATTTGAGGCAGAAATAATCTAATTTTTTGAGTTACATTACCACAGAAATAAACAACAACAGACAACCAACAGATCTTTTGAGTAGGGGTGTGAGTCTTTCAGTACCTCACAATTCAATTTGATTCTGATTTGGGGGGTGACGATTTGATTCAGAATTGATTCTTGATTTCAAAACGATTCCCAATTTAAAAACTGAATCTAGGTTCAGTACATAATAATGCTAATATTAGGTCCTGTGGATTAAGAAAGACGCTGTGGCAAATGATGGCATGAAAGCAGAGTAAAGTGTATAAGAAGTTTAAAATCATTCATTTGAATTCTTAGTCAATCTATGGATGGATTTTATGTGAGGAGAGAGCTGATAAGGAGACCACATATAACCAACATTTGTGACACAGACACAAACATTCCAGTATAACTGACACACATGCTGAGATAGGTTGCCATCTCTCAGAGGTAATGTAAGTAGCGAGTGACTAGCCCAGGGGAAGGCTCCCCGTGGCTCTGACAAAAAAAATATGTAAATGAAAAACAGTTATTTTTTTAAACATTTGATTTTTCATTTATCATCGTTGTAAACCTTAAAAGGTTCTTACATTCGCCAACTGTAAAAATGTGTGGCCTATACATCAAATAAAAAAAATGTTGAAACATTTCATCATCGAAAATGTGCATCACACATCCACGACCTAGCACCTTTTCCACTTGGCTTAAGCCCATACCCTTTTGGTCATGTTAAATGGAAAAATGAATAGTAATGATACACAGTGTACCTATAAAAAAACAGACCAAATAAAATCTAATCTAATCTAAAAAAATTTTTGCCAAACCTCAAAAGCAGTGACTTGTGTTGACTCTCCCTATCTAGGCTAGCTATGGATTTTTTCAAATTCCAAATCCAAAAAAGGGCTCTAGTTTCCTGACGCAGCGCAGGGTGGCGAACCCCGCGCAGAGCTAGTTTCGAGCAGCGCAACCCGGAGGTGCGCTCAATTTGGTAGTTTGGCAGACCAAGGTGCGCTGAGATGGGTGTGGCGGCGCAGCAGAGGGAGGTGTCAACAGATCCAGCTTGGCACAGTGACAGTTTCGTGCCAAAAGGCTTTGGCACGCGTAATGGAAACCCAGCCTGATTTGATTAACACAGCTGCAAACTAATGAGTTCACATCCCTCTCAGCCATCCACAAGCAGCCACAGCATCAGATAGGGAGTATATATTCAGCATCTGTCATCTTAGAAAAGTCAAAAGAAAAGAAACAGAGTGAGACTGCGAGAGAGAAAGAGAGAGCGCGCGCGCATAAGAGAGAAACGCAACATTGATTTACAGTTGGGACACTGCGAGCTTGGACCCCCCAGACCAAAACATCAGTTTCCTCCTGGGAGGAGTTTGGCCGCCTGACGCTGCTGCTCTCTTCTGCCATGGCGAATTGAGTAAACTCTCATTACGCCTTCACGCGGCGCATTTAAGGGTGAGGAGAGGGGCTCATTTGATTGGTGTGATGTGTGTAAAACCCACTCCACGCCTTCTCTCCTCCCTCTTTCCGACTTGCGCCGGTAGGAGGGACGGATGTGGGATAGAAGAGTAGCTGCGCCAGCGTGCACAGTGTACCAAACTTGCAAAATCCACCTGGCCACACCCAGTTGGCGAAGCACAGGTGCCCTTGCGCCTCTGCCTCGCCCAGGCTGCGAAACTAGAGGCCTTTATCTGTTCCTTATTTTACCATGTAAATAATAAGACCAGCAATGACTTAATCCTGCTGACAAATAGGATCGAAGCCTGATTTGTTTTATTTCTCTGTGCCATGGACCTCTGCTGCTGTCACAAAACTATTCCGTGAGCTTCACTGTGGAACTGGGTGACATGTTCCTTCGTTATGATAAACATGGGAACTGTAGTCTATTTTGTCCTGCTGCCAGTGATACTCATTAGTAATCTGCTGCTGACAATAGTCCCTCAAATGCACTGTTTACTGCTAAAAACTACAGCTAAAACTTCAAAATGTAAAAACTACAGAAACTACAGATCTGTGACCTGTTTTCAAAGATTACGTCTCCAGTTGGAAGTGAATTATAAGATGATCTCAGCATTGTTGGTTTTAGGCTTTTCATTTTGTAGTCAATAAAAATATATAGAAAAAAGCCAGGCTTATCCTTTAATCCCTATCCCTCACAAAAATCAATTTTTGGCTCCTCCCACTGAAGCTCAACTCAACCAATGAAATCGTCTCTGGCTCTTAAGCGGCTCTGCTCTCAGAAATGTTTGAATAACTAAAAGTCCAACGTGCAGATGGGCACACAGGCCCTTTGTAGCCCCCTCCATGTGTTCCTTCATTGTGCCATACAATATAAGCCCAGTGTTTGTTGACTGTGTGCTGTAAACTGGCACATTACAGACTGTAGACTGAGCATGAGTCACAGACAAATCCTGGCAAGCTTGTTGCTCGTCAGAGCCTGCGATGATGTCAGCACAGAAGCTCTCTCTGAAATAACTCCAACCCAAATTAGAGCTCAAACACATTCCTGCAATACAGTATGCACATGCACTAGCACAGCATACGCAACTCACCCAGTGCTTGCAGCCATGCACAAAATAATGTATAAACACTCTATCACATGAGTGCAGTTCAGAAAATATGTGCACACACGTACTAAGAATACACACACACACACACACACACACACACACACACACACACACACACACACACACACACATCCTGCCAACAGACAAGACACAGCTGTGGGCCCAGAGCAGTGCTCCAGCCAGCACAGCATCAGGCCTGCTACTGACTGACAGGACCTAAGGGCTTTCCTGCCCTACAATAACATATTTTCATAATCATCATTCTTGCGGCTAATAATAACCTTTTGGGGGAATTGTGGCTAAATAATGAGGGTAGCAAATACACCTCAACTCCTCTGGAGAGTCTGGTTGGCAGAGGCCTTGAAGTTGTAAGTGGAAACACTGGCTTAGAAAACAGGCTGCAAGCTGCAGGCACACCAAACCTCACATCTTCATTTACTTTAATAAATGTTACAAACATATCAACCTTAACATGTTATTTACTCAGAAGAGTACTTGTGGTACTTGGTCTTCCCCCTAAGCATTTTTGTATAAAAATATTGGAACACTGATTTAGTCTGTTTTTACAAATCATAGTCATGGTGTTGGTTATGTCTGGTAATAAAATCCTGTTAGTGTACTGGTGTATGATCAGTTGTATGGATTTATGATATGATAATATCACTGGCCTTCCTCAATGTAAACATCTACAGAATATGCTATTTGCTAATTGTAAAGCCAAAATTGTTTTTTCATCTGTAATATTCAGATCTGTAAGCCCAGCCTCTGCTCTCTAACTGTGTCACACATGGCTCATTCCACAGGAAGTTTTGCAAACTCTCTGATCAGTTACTGGTGCAACACAGATTGTCTGATATTAAACTATGATTCCAACTTCAAATGGATTTGATGATCAAACTTGCAACAATCTCCTGTTTCATTTCTTGCAAGCATCCAGTGCTATTTTTGACTGATTGAGCCGCCGTCTCTGCAATAAAAATAAACTATATTGTCAGTCTCATGTATGAATGAGCACCCTGGTCATAACATTTCTGTATCACTTTCAACACAGCACAAATCTGAACTGAATGTTGCTGGATGAAAGGAGCGGTATGTAAGATTGAGGGGCATTAGTGGCATTTGGCGGTGCGGATTGCAGAGTGAAGGAATTCTAACCAGGAGAATTTTCTGCTGATTGCATGGTCATTATTCAGGAGTATTTCACCATGAGCCAAATAATCCACAGAAGCTTCTTCCTTTCCAAAACAAACTGACCAGGTGATTAAAACCCATAAAAATATTGAATAAAGTAGTTTTGAGTCACAAATCAATGTTTCCCTTACACTGTTTAGCTGTTAGCACCTGCTCATGTGTGCTCACCTTTTTTCTCTGATAATTTAAGATCCGGATGCTCAGGAGATTTTGAAAATTCCAGAGAGATTTCCACCCTCTGTGTTTTTGTTCAGTCTATTGAAAGTTGTATTTTGTCTGCCGCTCATGGCCAATAAGTCTTTTCCACAGCAGCTCTTCCCTAGAGGTCTCCTCCTCTCCAGAACAAACAGACCTGGTCATTTAAACTGGAGAATAAACCAATTTCATATTTCAAAAATCTTTTTTTTTTCTGACAATGCTCGTCGCGGACGTGCTGCTAACTATGGTGGCCGATGCAAAAATGGAATGGCTTGCCTGTTATTGGCTACTGTAGAAAGATGGCAGTGCAACAAGGCGCTGTCCTTGGAAGAGGACCCGCTCCCTTTGTAGACATAAACGGCTCATTCTTAGGTAAAGAAAACACACTGGTTCTTATTTTCAAGTGATTATACACTAAAGAAAACTACAGTATTTCTGACAATATATCCCCCTAAATTCTACACACTGGACCTCTAACATAAAGACTGCAGCAGCACAAGTTTAATCACACAGAAAAAGGAGCCTGGTCTCACTCTGAAGTCTTCGACATCTGGCGCTAGAGCAGTGACTTGTGGTATCAATAACTGATGAAAAAATGCATCCGTTAACGTTGGCATGATATGCAGCTGGCTTTTTGAAAGAGAATGTATGTAAAATTTACTGTGAAAACGGAAGTGTATTTTGAAAGAAGACAATGCATTTTAAATGGCAGCACGTTGTATGTGGACGTAGAAAGTCCATGAGCAAACATCAACATGTGATGAGGTTGGCGTGAGACAAAGACAGAAAAGCATGTCTTGTAATTTGGCCACCTTCTAAGATCAGTGTAAAATATTATCTCAAATCATTATCTCGAAAGTAAAACAAAGTCAGACAAAATGCAACTTTCAATAGACTGAACAAAACCACAGAGGATGGAAATCTCTCTGGAGTTTTCTCACGATGTTCAACTCGTTAGACCTTATTCAGTTTGATCTTCTGAGCTTTTCCATCGCACAAATCAATTCAAATTATAAATTATATCAAATAATTTGCTTGCTTTGTCGTGAGACATGTCACTTTCTCACCACTCTGTAGGGTATGATTTCAGGGCAAAACATAAGTACTTTGATCGTGGATATGATGACAATTAAACAGCATACACAGAAGAGTAAGTATCGAAATAAAGCCAATCGTGGTTCTACTCCTGGCACGCAAGGCTACAGCACTCCAATCGAGAGGATTGTGGACAAACTCAATCAGTATTGTGGAAAATGAAAGTAAAATGGGACCAAGGTTGAAATTTGTTGGAGTAATGCTTGCAGACTGAACCTTTCTTACATTGGCGATTCACCTCTTCACTGCATTCATTATGGATGAGGTTCTCTTGGTGCTTTCATGACAGCCTCTTTCATCCCCACAGAGACTGGAGAACTTTGAACTCTCCTCTCCCCGTAGCTTTAACAGTGCTAACAGTAAGAAAGGCGCACACTTTCTTTGGACTACACATTAATGCTAGTAGAGCTCTCCTGGCCGTTTACAGAACATGCTACAATGTGTATAAATGTGTGTTCAGCAGGTCTTAATTAATGGAAGCCCCGAGGATCTGTGTTGTGTTATGCATGAGGGTAAAATAGACCTATGAATATATTACTCTGTATGTTAAAGGCATGCTTTGCGTTGTAACTGCAAATGCCAAAGCACACACACACACACACACACACACACACACACACACACACACACACACAACAGCTCCTTTATGGGAAAATTTATAGATGACAGAATTCAGTCTGCTCTTGAAAAATGGGCGAGTGGAGCTAAGTGCGGCTTTCCAGGGAGCGATTCCTTGAGTCTGTGGTCCTTATGTCGATGGTTGTTAACAGCTCCCTCTATTGCAAAGTCAACATCCAGCTTCAGTCTGTGAGTGAAATACCTCTGCTGTCGACATCGTAAGTCTGTCGGAGGAGACATGAAATATGTCTCTCCTCGGACCACCTAGGAGTTGAACCCAGAATAAGTGCTGATGTTTGTGTTACAGCTGGGGAGTGCTGCAGCTTTCAGTTCAATCATATATAGCACCACCCTCTTGTCCTTCTTCCTCCTCCTCCTCCTCCTCTTCGTTATCTGCTTCTCTTTGTCCTCATCGCTGTGGTCCACAGTGTGGACACCAGAGCAACAGGAGACCTTGTCTTTGCAGCAACAGCTGATGAATCCATAAAGAGATTACTACCCTACAAAAACCCACCAACATATAAAAGCTCCGGTATTGATTGCACCCTGGTTGGACTCCTCCTTGTTTTCCACCCACTGGAGCATGCCTGGAATATGAAGTCATGAAAAGCTCTTTGTGCTCATGTTGGAGTGATCACTAATACATGTGTAAGGTTTTAGGGGTTTTCTGCAAGAGTTTCACTCAACTTAACAAAGGTTTTCCACCCAGCCATTTTGGCTTGTCATCTCTGCTCTTTCTTTGATGTTGTACCTGCATGAAGTGTTGCACTGACGGAAGGATCATAAAAGATGCAAGAGTAGCAAGTGTTTAACGGGAGGAATTGTCTTTGGAGCATGGTGCTGTGACCTGCATCATAAAGTGTTTGATCTATGATAGCTTTTATTTCAGCAACAACTCTTAAACATCATAGTCTGCTGGCCATGGAAAATGTTGTGTGCTCTAGGCAAGGTGAGGTCCTGTTGTCCTGGTGCCATGTATAGCTTTATGTTTATGTACTTTGTAATGCAATCAGTATTGTTTTTTAAGAGCAGATACAATATGTTTATTACTAAAGCTAGTGATAGCTGATTATTTGTGCCAGATTTTGCATTCCTGTATTTTTTTTCTTTGGGAAGAAGGCATTTCAAAATAGGCCTACCAGAAATTCAGTAGCTGATACCAATACCAGTAAACTTCCATGATTCTCACAACCCAATTAGATTCCACTGTAAAAAACAAAACAATAAATGCCATGAACTTAAATACACAACCCTTTATTCAACATTCAACATATTTTCCCTCCATTGTTGTTGTTGTTCAACACTTGTAAGTGTAAGATGTGATGGTTGGTCTTTGTGGCATTTGTCCTGCCCCTCCTCCACTGTGATTGGATGGCTGGGTAAAAAGTGACAGTGATAAGTGCAGCAGGGGGGGTTGCCCCTTAATTAGATAGCAGATAGACAGGAAAGGGGGTAGACAGAGATGACATGCGGCAAAGGTTCACAGGTTGGAAGAAATTTGAACAGGCTGTTGCTAAGGACTACCAGGTGAGCATATTAGAGTGCCCCCCTTGCATTTATTCTGGGTTTATTATCGCTGATTTTATTAATCTGCATTTGTTTGAATAAAAAAAAAGACAGGTGTAAAATCATCACATTATATAAATTCAACTCGCAGTGTAAACACTCTTTGCACTTTAGCCTTCTGCTTGTATAGAGTTGTTTTAATAATTACTTAAAAGGGAATCGAAGAGCACAAATTCTGTAGCGTGTATAGGGGAGTAGCATAATGAAATCTGCTGCTTTAAAAAAAATCTAGATATTTTCCAGTTTAACTGGGAGAAAATTAAAATGATGAGCTTGACATTTTTGTACTATGATTACATTGTTTTTGTCTCAGCGAGGCCCATAAACAAGTGTGTTCTTTCTGTGGAAACCCCACAGTGAGGAAACTCTTCACCACAGTGAACATCCAGACAAGTGGAAAGTGCTTGACACATGCCATTAGTGTTTTCTTTTGTTCTTGTGTCAGCGAGGCCCCCTCAGCTGCCATCACATCACAGGTCATCCCTGTGACTAGTAAACACTATGAACTTTTGACCCCTGGCAGACGGCCACCCGCCACTCCAACATTCTTCACCTGCTGCACTGCTATTTCACCCACTGTCACTGCCTGTGTGCATTTGTTTGTTTGTGATCATTGTTTTCCCATGACGTTTATTGTGGTCATGGTGAATTGCCTGCTTACTTGTTTGGATCAGTTCTGTGATGCCAGTGCTCTAAAATACAAATATTCAACAAAGATTTCACGAACAACATTTAGTCCATTATGGGACACTAACACTAGGGCTGTACCTGACTCACAATTATGTCAGTTGAATCAAATGTCTCTGTTCAACATGACTATCGTCGTTCTCGTCGTCCTCCGCTTATCTGGGTCCGGGTCGGGAGGGCAGCAGTCTCAGCAAAGAAGCCCAGACAGTCCTCTCCCCAGCCACTTCTGTCAGCTCTTCCGCGGGAACCCCGAGGCGTTCCCAGGCCAGCCGGGTGATGTAATCCCTCCAGCGTGAAGACTAGCGCTCCTTCGGTACAGGGACTGGATGGCCCTTAGCGAAGGGCCACCAACCCCATACTCCCGGAGCACCCCCCACAGGATGCCCCTGGGGAGATGGTCGTAAGCCTTCTCCAAATCCACAAAACACATGTGGACTGTTTGGGCGAACTCCCATGTCCCCTCCAGCACCCTAGCGAGGGTAAAGAGCTGGTCCACGGTTCCACGTCCGTGACGAAAACCACATTGTTCCTCCTCAATCTGAGGTTCAACTATTGTCCGAACCGTCTTCTCCAGCACCCTGGAGTAGACCTTACTGGGTAGGCTGAGGAGTGTGATCCCCCTGTAGTTGGAACACACATGACTATTTGACTATTCATTCCTTTTTTTCCCATATAGTGGGTTCAAGAAGGACATTCAGTGTGACGATGACATTCATGTAATATTGTACACAAGCTAACTGCACTAATGATGGACCAGAAACAACATTTTTTGCTGATCCTAGATATCAAACAAAAGCCAGATACTGTTTTGTTTCTGTGAGCTGTAAATTCACCAATTCTAAGCAGAAGGCAGAAGATAATGTTATTTTAGATTCTTATGTGGCAAAGCCTCTCCTCCTCCTGGCAGCTGCCTCTGTGTATGCAGCAGCCTGTACCAAAGAGCAGCGTGAAAGGGATGAACGCTCACTCTGCAGCAAAATTTGGGAACCAAAACGTCCCCAAGGGAAGTCTACACTGCACATTGACTGGCGGAAAAAGGAAAATGAAAGAAAAAATAGTCAGTGGACTGAGGGGTTCCCGACTGATGGGGCAGCCCTAACTGTGGCTATGTAAAAACCCAAAAAAACCCAATATTCAATATTGAATTATGTCCCTTCAACATTTCAATCATTGTATCTGTTATCTAAAATCTTGTCTTTTCCCCGCATTTTAAACAACCACTTTCAGCTCCTTCTGTTCGAATCACACTATCAGAGAATTTAAATTTGAGCAGCAATGATCCTATTAATTAACTTCATCCTGTCAAAGTATCAAGCAGAGAGAATATCTCATTTGCAGCTCAGCATGACATTGAAAAGAAAACTCGTAATGAACGAGCCCTTTTCTCAATAGAATATCTGCTTGATAGCTGAACAAATTTGTCTGTACAAACATATTTATCTCTGTGTAGTCGCTGGACAAGACTGGTCATAGCTGCTGCATGTGGGTCATTCATAGTGAAGGATTAATGTGTACTTCTTATTAATGCCTCACATGGGTCAACAGGCTAACTGGCATTTTGCAGACATTTTTTTAGCCCGCGAGAATCAGCTGATGATGCATGCTCTTTTCAGTGAATTCTTGGCTCCGATCCACACAGCTTTCTACAAAAACACCTGGGAGACTCTCAGAATACTCATGTCCAAAGCAGCTACACTAGAGGTACCTTGATAATAGTTGCTGAGAAATAGGAGAATGTTACTACATCATTTGTTTTATATTCATTTAGAGCCAGAATGCAGTGCTCTTGCTGGAGAGGGATATTGAAAAAAATGTGCATTGGGATCTATGGAAGAAATAGCCTGTCATGAAATGGTACAAGTGGTAGAAGAAACTTTAGTTACAAAATACCTTGTGGAGGAGTCTTTAAATCTGCAATAATTACATTTTTGGGGGCCATTTAGGGACGGTGGAAACAATAATATAATGTTAATAACACTGTCATATTACTCATTACCAATGCAATACAAGCTGGATTTAGTGCCATGATGCCGTGAGCACAGGTTACTGATGAAGGCTACTTTTTAATTTTCCAAAAAAATTGGATATAATAATGCTGGTTCAGCCAGTTTTGCATGAAATTAACTCACTTTAAGTTTGTACACTAGATTGGACTGGTTAAAATTGAAACTGACCCAGCTCTAATTTTGAGTGGCGTTTGTGGCCACCTGATGACAGAAAGTCCAATATTCATGCTCTCTTAGCTCTGCTTTGGTCTCCACTAACTCCTGAGGAAAATATCTGGCATTTTAACTGCTAAATGCTCCAATACGTTCACCATCTCTGAGTCACTGACAGTGCTGCAGCTGAAAACAATGCTACAAGAGCAGTGAGAGTGAATCAAAACAGTAAAGTTGTGGGCAGGACAGCTAAAATATGAGCTGAAACTCACTAAAAGATCCATAAAGCTGAGGGGGAGCAGCAGTCAGGTGATAAATCTCTCTAGTTTTATCACTATGAGCAACCTTTCACATTGTCATTTGATACATTGTCGTGAGAAAAAATATAGATAAAAGGTGCTTAAACGTTTAACACATTCACACACAGTCACACAGCAAGTCACTGTAAATCTGCAAGTCTTTTTAACGTCATCTTTCTCAAATGTGTTCAGCAGTTGCAAACGCTAGAAAGTGAGTAGCCGTCAAATTTTATCATCTGCCATATAAAAAACTTTCATTCATTCAGAATCAATTCATTCATGAAGGCAGCAGTGGTATTGCACAACAGTTTGAACAGAAGCCACTATTCTGCAATTACACAGAGGACTTATTAAGTTCACTGTGCAACAACACAGAGGCAAACTGATTAGTGACAAGCTTGTATTGACAAAGCCAACCATTCTTTTGTTTGATTTGCTCAGCAATCCTTGATTATCAGACAAAGCCTGTCCTGTTGTGGAACAATAATTAGATCCCAAGTCTCATCAGTTTACATCACTGTAAGTGGTTCAAAGTGGATTTATAGTGTGTGTGTTTAAAATAGGTTGCAGACTCTTTCACTGCTAATTGCTCAAAATCCATGCCCGGTAATAGGATATACGCCATGACCTGAATCAGAAGCAAGTTCCACATTCATGGTTCAGTGCTACAGTTTACTGCTGTTCATGCTGTGATGATTATGCAAATATTGAAATGAGAGATGATCCATCTCTCACACACACACATACAGTATTTGAGAAGAAAGCATTCATTAGAGATATTTTAAGGTTTTTTGTGGCAAATCCCACAAAATTAAAAACTTTCAGGTCTAAATCTTTACTATCATGATAACACAGCTTTTTAATATTTTTCTTTTTCAAAGAGACGAAGTCCTTTCAACATGTAGGGTTATATATGAATTCAGCTTTGTCTTATACAGCAAGAACATCTTTACTACCGGGGTTTCCTATACAGACATTTGCCCGACATGTCTTTTATGCCAATAAACAGTCCAAATTGACGAACAAAAGAATAGACACGCCAGTGGTTGTGAAGATGCCAAACTGTGCACAAATCTCTCTGTTTAAGGACTGAAAAGTATTATGGATAGCAAATGAGGCTTATCTCATGAGCTCATGATAATCTACCTTAGCTAATGCAAGACAACTAATTTATACTTTTACAATGATTTATCTCTGCTTTCTTGTGCTTTGACTACATCAAGACTCTGTCCTAAGAAATGTCTTATTTTTGTGTTTACACTATATGGAATCCAATCGGGCTGAGGAACGGTTTTGGTATTCGAGAACGCGCTAGAATCCAATCAATTAACCATTCTTTTGTCCTATTAATTAAACGTTTTAATTAATGGTGTTGAGAGCAAGTGCTAAAAGGTATTCTGGGCTCTGTGTCTTCTTCCTCCACTTCCTGAATTTGCTACTGCTCCAACGCCAGGGATGCCAGACTCGGAGGAGAAATGTAGGCTGACATCCAGCTCCTCTGAGTCACTCTGTGTTTGTGACGGTCCAACCTCCCTACTTATGAATGATGAATGATGAAATGCAGACAGAAAAAAACTAATTATGAGGGGGATTGTGGATCACTTCCACCAACAGTGTGGCATCTTCCCAGTTGCCCACAGTGGCAGCAACAATCCACCTTTACACTTATTCCTATTCCCTCCTCAGCTGTCCTGCCTCTCCTCTCCCCTCTGAAGTCTCTGTGGTCTGTTTAATGAGCTCACTCTGAGCTGTGTTTAAGCTCATTAACCTTTGTGGGTGGTGAGTCCCACCGAGAGGGAAAGCCATTGATACACAGACACAGATATAAAGAGGAAGGTTTTTTACACTTCAAACACACAGTGGTTTAAACTTATTAACATTCTGCAAATTATACTTAAAATACCAGACAATTTGGAAGTAGGAGGACTTGAATTCTTTATAGCACCAAAATGCTGAGAATTCCAACTGCTTCATCATTTGTTGAATAAAAAATCAGTTTTAAACAACTTGATCTGCAATGGAAACACCTGACCTTACCTAATAACTGTATGCTTTACACAAAGACTTGATTCGCCCTCACCTTTACCTCCGCGGTTGAACTCCCTTTAAAATGTGTCGTCAAATAAAATTTGATCATTCAATACACATCTTCTCATGTAAATTTGTTAATAAAACATTTGATCGTTTGCTTAGCCGGCCCGACTTAGTTCCTGTTACTGCTATTGTATGGCATATGTGTTTTAAAATGACAGCAGATGGCAGATTTACCACTTGAAATTCTTAGACGTTTCCAAAACAATAGCTTGACATATGATGAGGGAGCAGCACTGTTTGTGTGTTGCAGTGTGGAGTTAGTCCCAGCATGATAAGGAAAAATGTGAACTCAGACATGCTGTTTTGCTTATATCCTGGTTTGCATTTGCATTTGCAAACAGCATGTTTTCACTTATACAACAGAAAAGGTTTTAAAGATGAGAACTAGCTATGTTTGCTGAACATAACTCTGTCTTGGATAAAGAGTTTGGCTGAGGTTGCTGGAGTGTAAACTTCCACAAATCCAGTAAAATGCAGGACAAAGCCCCTAAACTCTGACAACATCCAGGGCCTGCTTCCCTTCAGTGGGGAAACACTACACAGTGGATGTGCTATTTGTGAATGAACGAAACCCCAAGCTAATGTAGTCAGCTAATGTTGTGCTCATGGGTCTCAGAAGTAACGCTGTTACACTGGGTTACGAGTTACGACTGGCAACAGCTGTGCCTATACTTACATACCTTAGTGCAGAAAAATACACTGTTTAAATGTGCGGTATTGATTGTGCCACGGGCCCATGCACCATCACGTGTATGTGTAGAAATTCAAATGTTGACATTTCTGCTGTGCCTTATTATGGCTGCTAAACTGTAATTGGAGAATTGCTAAGTGTGGGAGGAGGTTAGGGAACAGTCAGCTGCCCAGCAGAGAAGAAGAAGAAGATAAACTTTATTGATCCCTGGGGTGAAATAATTTTTTTTCTCTCTGTTGTCATATACACACAGGCCCGAAATACACACACTTACACAAACAAGACCTATACATGCACTAAATGGAAGGATGTCAGCGTGAGGGGGCGGGGGGCAGGCACCTCTCCAGCTATCTGTTCAAGTGCCATACTTGGTCTGTATAAGGACTTAAACCAGCAACCCTCTGGTTCCCAAGCCAAGTCAGAACAAAGATCCAACCCAAGCCTGGTTAGGTATATAATAGACACTATGTTTGCTCTACCGAAGGCTTTTTTTTTTTTTTGAGCAAATATAAAAATGGATGAATAATAAGGAACATTGTAACACACTGAGTCACCTACAGAATTGGACTGGTTCGAGTCAAATCTTGAACAAGCAGGAAGTGGGCAGAAGAAGTGAGAATGATGTCAATCCCAGGGTGTAATATCTGCATATTTGGTCAAATAAAAATTTGTAGTGGCTGTCAGTCAATCGTCAGACAGCTTTCATCTGCCATTCTGCAATATGAATGAAAGAATGAGGATTTGCTTAGCTTCAGAGGTGACGCAAGACAAATCCTCAAAAATAATATAATAAGGTACAAGTAGAGCATGTACTGTTCTACAACCTTAGATCAGACAGTATCTGCAGTTTTCAGTCTTCTCAATTCATTGTGTTAAACAAACAACTTTGTACAATACGTCTTGCTTTTCACCTAATTTCTCTCCATTTTCTGCTCTCTCTCAGTAACTTCAAACAAACACACATTCGTACTGACACTCTCACTAACAGATTATCTCTGTGCACGAACAATAGTAGTAAAAAGCGTGTGAAGTGCATTAGCTGTGGCTCTGACATCACATGCCCCATTACCAGCTGGCACTGAGCCCTGTTTCAGAGCCTTGTGCCATCCTCCCATCACACCAGGCCAAGTTGCAACAGGAGCCTCTTTTTACTTTTGACCTTTGAACTCCACTGAAGCAGCTGAGCATGGTGTATTTCTCATAGTGTATTTCTATTAAAAACTATGGCAGTTTTTAAGGCAAACAATGTTACTTGGGTAACATTACTTGGGTCTGGGTAGCACTGGTGTGATTAGTGAATCTGCATCAAAATCTTTCAAAGCTAATGCTAATTGTCCTACTTTATATTGTCTACACTTTGTCTTCCTCATCACGTCTCTTTCAGATCAAATTACCAGGGACTAAAACATTATTGTTCTGTTGGTATTGTGAAGTAAATGAGTGGCATACATATTGAATGAGTACACAGACTGACAATCCTGTGGAAAAAAAAAGATATCTCTCCCGTCACTCTCTATTCTCTCCCGCGGGACTTGTGGTTTAATGCTTACATGTTTCTCTAAGAAAGCCTGGTTGTTTCCATCCCTCTGTCTCTTTCTGATTGTCTTTTACAGCCACTGCTCCCCGGGGAGGAAGCCGTCATATTGTTTCTCCCTCCAGCAGATGCTCTCCCCCTGCCGTAATCTGTCTGCTGCTGAG
This sequence comes from Epinephelus awoara, assembly GCA_035609425.1. Lineage (NCBI taxonomy): Eukaryota > Metazoa > Chordata > Actinopteri > Perciformes > Serranidae > Epinephelus > Epinephelus awoara. The sequence goes on from CM069302.1 coordinate 33,428,372, forward strand.
CCAATATTATTAGGCGCTGATTTTTACAGGGGTTGGGGGAGTGAGGGGGGGGGGGGAGAAAAGGTTAAGAGCTAGTGAGACCGGCGAAGAGGATTAGTGCTGTGAGAATTGCTTTTTATTACTGTTAAGGTCACAGCCATATTTAAAATCCATGAGAGAGCAGCGTCGATGGATATGTGGCCAGATGGGAGAGCTCGTCTCAGCGCCGTGCTGCAGAATCGGCTCTGACTTTGATTTCATTAAAGAGACACTGTGAGGCTTCTACTAATACGAGATAACCACGTAGGAGCAGCAGATAACTGCAACAATGGTATCAGCAATCGCTGGAAATCAAAGTGTATCCACATGGAGGAGCAAAGAGCCTGTTTGTGCCATGTGATATAATGGTCTGAAAAGGATTACATCATCGTTTGGGATGTAGGTGGGGGGGCTAGAGAGAGAAGACTTGGACTGCCACCTGGTGTCTGTCTCACCAACTACACCTTCCTCTGAACTGAAACCACCAGTGTTGAAACAAAGCTCCCTGTGGGTGCTGCTGAATGAGAACATTTGTTCTCCCAGACATGCTGCATGAATTACCAGCAGCACCGCTCCTCTATGCTAGATGAAACAGGAAAGTGTCCGTACACAGGGGGAAGAATGGCAGCCATACTTTTCCATATGAGAGCATGGTAAATGGTGCCTGCACGGCACCCATACATCCTCTGGCTCAAGCGTTGCCATTGCCAAGACGCCATTAGACAGCTGCGTGGTATTTGCAGAGCTGCAGCATAATGACGCAGAGGGCTGCGTTTAGTGCTTGTCATTACTTGGGGATTAGGACTCCTCTTTCAAGTTGACACATCTCTGGGGAGCCTGCAGTGTGCAGCCATGAGGGAGCCATCGGGCCTCGTCTGGCGATGAGATGGCAACATGATTTCTCATATTTCCAGGAAAGCGAGCATGTTTGTGTTTGTTTGCAGCCAAATCGGGAGCAAATCTCAGAAGAGCCTCTTAATGGCACTTATAAACTAATAGCAAAATGGCTTAAAAGCCTCGACTGCTACCTCAGTGTGAGTCTGCAAGAGGCACTCTGCCATAGCAGCATGAAGCCTGTCTCTCTCCTACCTACTAATCATTTGGTCCCTGTGGCAATTCACATTTCCATTGCCATATGTCAAAGAAAAGCCAAGTTGTACATTGGATCAACAACATATCATTATTTAGATGTTTATGCTACATTAGTGAGGTGAAAACCACAGCTGACTGAGTGTAAACTGATGTCTTGTTAGACAACCAACACTGTGAAACACTTGTTGAGCCTCTAGTGGGTTGATGACATTTGCAATAGACTTTGTATACTCAGCTTAATGTTGAGCTTAGCTCATCCTGTCAGGGCACATACATGCGCTCCTATGCATTTACATCTTGTAGGATCAAATCTTCTGGATGCTGAGAAACTGCAGCAAAGGATGTCAAGAATCTTACTTTAGGGCACCCAGTGATTGTTGCTGTTTGATTTGCCTGAGTCTCCCTTGTGGTCTAGTAACTTTTCTGGGATCTTCAGATTACTTGCACCCACTAACATCATAGAGCTCAATAAGGTTTTTTTCTTTTGTTGCTTTTAGAGTCAGGTCCCCCAGACTTTAAGTAAATCTCACTTGATCCTGAGTGACCATTAGAAACTTCTCAATACACCGGTACCAGCTGCACTTTCTCACTCCTTTTTGTTATTATTCTGCTATTCTCTACCACTAACCAAGCAAAGTAAGTCGCCGTTGTCATGGTAGCTTTAAAATTTATTCTTCAACAAACATTTTCAGTTCGATGTCAGTTTTCTCTCTGTGGTATCAAAAATTGGTATTTTTCAAAGTATTTGAATGTAGACATGTTGTAACTCTGGATAATCCACAGACCTCGCAGTTTTTGCCAGAGCTACTTTCTACTTAAGAAGTAATCCTTATGAAAACAGTTGACAGTGAGGTCTGTGGATTAGAGTCACTGTGACACTTACTTTGGAAGATGTTCCGCTGATATTTTAAATGCAATTTTTCGATGCCGTGAGCACCACAAAATTCCATTCACATTCATTGAAAGATAAGATTAGATAAGACTTCCCTGATCCCTGGAGGGAAAGTCACATTACAGCAGCACAGAAGTCAGGCTAAGAGGCGAGGAAAGCACATAATGACCTGTTTGAGTGACAGAAATAACTGGATTTACAGGGACATTGCATTAAGAGCTTTATACAATACATACATTAGACTATATAAGATGATTTAGGTACCATAAAACTTCAATTAATAGCCCCGGCTATTGCTTGCTTAAATCACTGAAACCAACAGGCCTATATTTGGGACAAGCCTTTAATTCCTTTCACACAAAACTGTTGCTCATCCAAACAAGGGGTCTAATTGAGACAGGTGTTTATTTGTCAAAATGTGTAGCCACACAGGACTAGTAAAAGGGACTAGACGTTTAATTGGGACTAGACTTTTATCTTAAGTTTTACGGTATGTGTATTGAGGTGGAGGCTGAAATTTAAGAAAGGATTGAGCAAATCAAATTAGCTGCATGGCCATATATATATATATATATATATATATATATAATTTGGTTGTGGTAGGGACCCTTTAGAATTAACTGAAAGGATGATATGCATTTGGGGTGCAGACATATTGGGGGCACTGAACCTTCAGAAATAACATTTTATATTCATTGAGTCCACAGCCCTGCAATGAGCTCTGTCTGAAATGTAAAAGCAAAATTGTCTCTTGAATACACCAGAGTGGTTTTGAAGTGATTTTCATCACTTTTATATTTTTTGAAGCACTCGCTGGTTGAGAGATCCCAGCAGCAGCATAAACTATGTCGTCCTGGACCTGCCACACTGCTCATTCTCAAAGAAAATGTAGCAGAACTAATAACTCCAAATATTAGTTCAATCATTCACGGCGGCTAACTGCCAGCTCTGCCAGCTCTGAACACTCCACAGGCAGATATTTCATCCTTGCTTTGTGATTTCACAGCCACCTCGCAAATGCTACTTATGATCTCATTTTGGTTGCTAATGTATTCCCGTTTTTCCGTCTCGCTTTGTTCTCAGGGTGGAAAGTGTTTAGTGTGCCAAAGTAATGATTTCTGAAAAGTGGTGTTTACAGGCTTGAATGGGAGTACCGAAAGCAGAGTGAGGGAGGCCTTGAAGCTGTATGTAAATTTAATTAGGTTTTCAATCTCAGCTGGTGATTCCTGCCCCCTTTTTTCAGCCTGGACATCGTAATAAAGATGACTGCCATGCAATTTATGTTTTACAGCAGACATTGCCACAAATTAAGGAGATCATTTGTGTAATATATATCCTGTTCAGCTGAATATGATATAGCATGTAACGATTGCTCTTCATTCCTTTACAGCCTCTTGTATGAGATCTGTATATATCTTAGGGATTTACTGTGTAAAAGCTGTGTAAAAGCACACAATGACGATTTCTGCCATGACAGAGAGAACCCTAATCTAATAAAGCGAGGAGAGAATAAGTATGGAGGTATTTTCAAGGACAGTGATTATTTGCATAAATAAACTGTATTTAATATCTGATGTAACATCATAGTATGAAATGGCTCTATTTTCTTGCAACACTGTGGTTATAAAACCAAACAAACTAGACAGAACAAAGAGACAAGTTCAGAAGAGTACACTCAGTCATAGCGGGAAGTGAGACAATGCTAAAATTATTATTCAGGTCAAGTACTGTACTATGCTACTGAATGAGCACATTTTAATAGCGCAGGATCCCCGAGGCAACAAACTCCATTCACATTCCAAACACGGCGGTTTCATTTACTGACCTTGAAGAGTCTTGTTTATACAAATTGAAATTAAACGGCAAAGAGGAAGAAAATCATTCCCTGGTTTAATTTACCTTCATGAAGTAAACAGATCACACAGGGAGAATATTACTTTGCCCACAACTGAGATAATGAGCATTATTCCACTGACAGGACTGCTTACATATTCAGCGCATGGTCACGCCAAAGGGCCCGACCTGTGGAACAAAGAAGAAAAACAACTACTCCCATGTGCAAACTAGTGGAAAATGTGCACTAGAGTGTTATGATTTGTAGTCTTTGGATTTTAATGTCTATAAAAGTTGCTGTAATGGAACTGGTTGGGTGGTGGCACAGGCGAGGAGGGGCAGCATCTCCAGAGCTGGCTGTAAAAGCCTGGGTCCCAAGGGTCCTCTATATGTCACCCAGCTCTGCATCTCGTAGCCCCCTGCCGCACACACAGGCCAACCTTTTGAAATGTCAGCGCGATAAAACCCGATGGATTCAATGTGCTGGACCTGGTGGTGTCAAACGCCATTAGTTTTAATCCTATTTGTGGTGAAATTGCTCTTGAAAGGTAAAGGGATCTATAACTGTCTGGGGCCCTGGGCTAGGCCATTGTAAATCTCTCTGTGTGCTGATGACTCCTCTCCGCAGGTTTATAGGGTTGGAATGAGAGTGTCTCCATGCTGTGTGGAGACGTCGTGTCCCAGCGAACTCTTGGCTAAGTAATGGAGCTGTAGTGGATTGTGGGAGGCCATGCATCTCACTGCACAGTGGTGTATTCCAGTCGCTGAGAAAAGAGCTGTCCTTTCCACTCTGCCGCTCCCCGTTTGTGAGGGCCAGCGGAGCACAGAGATTCATTGGTACTGTGATGACTCTATATGCTCTGCTTTGCTGGATCCTTTAAACTCAAATTGCTGCTGTTCACTTCTCTTTGCTCCATGACAGAGATGTGCAGAGGAATAAAGAGCAACATAGTGCAGTGGCAAATGTTCACCATGGGAAAACAGAATTAAATGAATGTAATACAAGAGGAAATATATTGTGAGCTAAAATTGTAAAATACAATAGAATAGAGGTTGTATGTTTACACATAGTGTAATGGAATGGGGGTGATTTCAGATTTAAGTTTTTTTTTTCTACCACATTCACAAAAGGCAGAATTGTCCTGGAGGCACAAATAATCTCAAGGATTATTGTCCTAACATATGCAGACTGTGGGAGGAATGTATCTACCAGCAAACACACTGGCCTGAATCAATAGGACTTGGGGATCATTTCTGCCTGAAACTACACTGCTTAAAAAAAATCAAGGGAACACTTAAATCAGCAGATGTCGTCTTGGGGGATCTCCTCCCAGACCTGGAACAGGGAATCAGTGAGCTCCTGGGCAGTCTGTAACGGTACTTGGCTGGGTTACATGCACCAATACATAACGTCCCATAGGTACTCAGAGGGCCAGTCAATGGCATTAATGTTTTTGTCATTCATGCACTGCCTTCATACTCTGGCCACATGAGGCCGGGCATTGTCCTGCACCAGGAGGAACCCAGGGCCCACAGCATCAGCGTGAGGCCTGACAGTTGCTTTGAGGATTTCATCTTAGTACCTAACAGCGATCAGGGTACTGTTGGCTCTGACATGGAGGTCTATTTGACCCTCCAAGGATATGCCTTCCCAGACCATCACTGACCCACCGCCAAACTGGTCATACTGGATGATATTACAGGCAGCATAACGTTCACCACAGACTCCTTCATGCCTGTCACATGTGCTCAGTGTGAACCTGGTCTCATCTGTGAAGACAATGGGGCAGCAATGGCGGACCTGCTATTTCTGGTGTTCTCTGGGCTGTGAGCACAGGTCCCAATAGAGGACGTTGGGCCCTCATGCCACCCTCATGGAGTCTGTTTCTGACAGTTTGGTCAGAAACATGCACACCAGTAGCCTGGTGGAGGTCATATTGTAGGGTTCTGGCAGTGCTCCTCCTGTTCCTCCTCTCACAAAGGAGCAGTCTGTCTTTATGTGTCAGCCCTGTGTCAGTGTGGCGCCCTGTTCAGGGTGTACCACACCTCTCACCCAATGTCAGCCGGGATAGGCTCCAGCCCCCCCGTGACCCCTAACATGATAAGCTGTTATAGAAAATGAATGAGTGAATGAGTTTCTAATCATGACCAGACAAGTGTTGGTGAAGTCTGATAGCCTTGTTTACTTTAGACTATTAAATATATTTTATCCAAGCTAATCCGACAACATTTTGAATCAAACACACAAGACTGTCCTGCTCACTCAGATATAGCTTCAGCAGTGTAGTACTCTACAGACACTCCGTATGCAGCAGCAACAAACAGTCTCTGGTCATATTGCACTGTATGTCTGACCCACTTCCTCTCTGAGACAGAGACGAATGCTGGAAGCTGCTTTCCACTTCCTGATTCTATGATGAATGTGGTTTCCGGTGTGAGATCGACGCTGTGGCTATATGACTGTTTGTTGATTCAAAGAATGACAATAGTCTGCATAGAAAAAATGCATTCGGGTGAGTAGAGCAGAGTGCACAATGAAAAGGTGGAATATAAAAAAGTGTATATCCACATAAAAATGCATTCAAAAGACATGATTCATTTGAGGATGATAGGGATACTTCAGGTCATGTGCTTAGTCTAATTAATGTGGCACAGACCTTTGCTCTCCCTCCTACTGTTTGCCTGTGACGTTGCTTATCAAGTTACTTTGGGGAGTTCAAGGTAAATTTTATTTGTGTAAAAATCTCGTCCAAACACTTTAAATGCAAATATAAGATGTGTTTGCTGGAAACATAGTTTGGGGTTTCATGCTTCAGCTCTTCTTTCAGCATACCCGACACTGACTTGGCTGCGTCCACTGTCGCCTCTGCTGCTGAACACTATCCAAACAGTGCACTGCATAAGTCAAGGAGGACCGCAGCTGCTGACTGCTTTGTGCGGCCGACCTCATCATGCCAGCCAATCATGAGTGGCCGCTTGTTTGTGTTTCTGTGCCATCTCTCTCTGCAGTCATGATTGCATTTGAACCACGGCAAAAGTAACGGCAGGAAGAACAAGTCGAGCATGTCACTCTCTCCCTCTCCCCGATGTCCTATAAAGTCCTGTTACTGCACAGATGCTGCACAGCCGCTTAGGCTTCCAGGAAATCATCACTGACTGGGAAGAACAACATCCTGTGGCTGTGGCTGAGCCTCTCCCTGTGTTTGTGTGGTTGCCAATGCTATGTATGTGTCCCTGTGTGTCAGCAGAGGCTAATATGAGCCAAACATGAAGCGTGGATGTGAGGACACACCACAGTCACAGGCCACAGGAGTATATTGCGGTGTCACGGTAATGTAACTAAACCCCTCTAATTTAAAATATCAAGGGAAGCCCTCTGAACACCAGACGATCCCTCAGCAGCCTCATATCACTGCAGAGGGTTTCCAATTTTTGGACTCTGATGTGATTCTGTGCAAGTGGGCTTTTCTGGCAGGCGGGCATGTATAGCCAGACCAGAAAATGCACAAGAGGGAATTTCCATCCCAAAATGTTAATCTAGGCCTGTCTTGGCACATGCACAACACAGCAAAAGCTTGACAAAAGCACATGAACTCAGCAGCTACAGCCTGGGATGAGCCCAGCCATATTTGCATTATGAGCGAGCCATAACTAGACCTCTCTGAAGGCAAAATGAAACGTCCCCACACCTCGCTGGCATATCAATAAATTGTGAAAAAAAAAAAAAATTCTGGTGAGTTATCTGAACAGCTATTAAATGTAACACAGAGAGCAATGCACAGCGTCACAAACCTAATCTCATTTAAATCTAAATCATTCAGATTGCAGTGTCAAATGTATTTAATTCAACATCAGACATACAGGCAGATCTTGCCACCATTGTACATGACATTGAATAAGGCATTTCTGCTGCTGCATGCTTGGTTGTAGGTGGGAGGAACAGGGGCGCAGGGTGTACTGGGAGGTGGAGGTGTGTTACATAGGGGTGCAATTTAATGAGGCTGACAATGAAAACATTTCATCCATGCTGTCTGTCATCTGCAAGACTCTCATGCAGACAAACAAATAGAACAGGAGAGATCATTCACTCGCCGCCTACGCACTGTTTGTTTGGTTTGTTCGAAAGACTCGTGACATTTGGTGATTCTGTTCAACTTAGCTCCATCTGTTAATTTCAATTTATGTGGAATTTATGCGGCTCTGTGAAGCTCAATGAGCACAGCAGTGTTAAGGTTGTTTTTCTTTGTCTAGGGCCACCCATGATTAAAAGACAATTTTATATGCGTACTAAACAGTTTGTGTCATATAAACGTAATTTAAATCTTTTATTTAGTATTAATTTGCTACTGGACATATTGTCTTCAGATCTTTTTATATCCAAGTAAAGAACAAATCAAGTGTGTAGCAGCTGTTTTTAATGTTACTTTATGTTCAAGGAAAGAGCCCTAACCTTAAAGAGTATGCTCATTTTACAGTTTACAGTTACATCTTCTTTAACATTAGATTTAGGACTGTGAAATCTAGCACTGCAACTAACAATTATTTTCATTATCAATAAATTTTGATTTCTTGATGTTTTTTTTTTTTTGGTGTGCAAAAAAATTATAGAAAATAGTGACAAAAACAATTTTCCTTTAGCCCAAGGTGATCTCTTCAGATGTCTTATTTTGTCAAACCAACCATCCAAAATTCAATAATATTTCATTCACAATTATACTGTATAAAACAGGGATAATCAGCAAATCCTTACAGTGGAGAAGCTTGAGAGGTAGCTTTTTGCTTGAAGAATGATTCAGGTAACAACTCCGTTATCCAAATACATGCCAAATTATGTTTCTGTCGATTGATTATTTATTTTGGCTCTGATAAAATCAGCATCAGCTTTTAGAGCAAATCTGCATCAGCCTCTAAAGTCCATAGAGGTTCAGTGCCTTGCCATAGAGAACTGACAGATCTGCTGAATCACAGAAAAACACTTCAGCTAATCGGCCTCACTTAGTTATAAATCCATTATAATACACATTAACTAGCCCATACCTGACTGAGATTGTTCCATTAAATTGCTCTCCTTGTTGACCCCTTAAACAGTCCAACAGTTTGTAATGAAATACTGACCTCAAGTGGTAGGTTGGTTACAACACTGTGACTGCATTATTGCACTCACTGTTAGGAGCTGTTTGTGCTACATAGCTGTTACCAAGAACAATTAACACACAAAAACTTGTAAACCAACAGACAATAAAATTAGAATAAACAAATAAGTTACAGTTATGATAATAAGATGAAATAATCAAACAACTCTAAAACCATTATCATAACATCAACAAGGCCACTCACCAGAGATCTCACCCACAGTCTCTCCCACACTGCATCTGTTACAAACATCAGCTGCACAAAACTATCAAAATATAAAATTAACACTGCCAGACCAAACACTTGCGCCTACCTATGAATCAATGATGATGGTAAATACAGTCAAAAACAAGAGAACATAGAAGTACATTCAGGGCAAACAAGGACAGAAGCGTGAGTGAGTTGAACATATTGCTTCAGTCTGATAGTGCTCCAAGTTTAAAATCACTCCGACCACACTACTGCACTTACTGTTATGAGCTTTGGTGGCAGCTCTGTATAACAAAATGAACTGATTTCTGCTATCACTAATACTAGCAGTATTGTATCCTCATTATTTGGATTCAAGGCCTAATCAAACGTACGTTTGCTTCCATCTAAGAAAAGTACAGTTAGTGACGAGTGACAATGTCTGATGACTGATATTGCTAATATACTAATTGTTATACTATACTATTATTATATTTTTACAGAACTACAGTTCTACACCCAATATGGATGTAGATACTAGGGAACCACTGAGTTGATTCTGATATCAGGTATCAGCTAGTCATGACTCACATAGCTGGACCAGGTATCGGTGACAATGGGGCTGATTGATTCACTTCAATTCTATGTTTAGGTCTGTTTACCTGTAAGTGTACCACTTGGGTCAGCAGCCCACCGGTAGACTGCAGAGCTGAGGGAGTTAACAAACATGTCAACTGTTTGGAGATATTCTAAATTTGTATATGTTTTAAATTTATTTGTTCAAGCCTGATGTTGCCTTACACCTAAAACGAGACCCCAGTCACTTCCTCACAGTGAGGCATACAGCTTATTAATTAATTAAACAAGTCCAGGTATCAGTATGGGAGCTAAAAAAAAGTCAGATCAGTGCAGCTGGAGGTGGGGAATTTGTGAATCAATCTTAGGTCTCCATTATGAGCTGAAAAATAACTGCCACACCTTGCTACACTGGGTATGTAAAAGCGACAACCAGTGTCATTATTCATCAGACTAATTATAATATACTGAGTTTTTAAGCTTAGTGATATTATTATATGTAGAAGGCAAAATGCAAAGGCAGAATAAAAGAAGGCAAATAAAAAGTCAGGCAGGGTCAGCAGGTGGCAGCATCTATCCACCCTGGGTATCCATCATCATAACATCAGCCACTTCACTGTCCCCTGCTGCTGTATGATATCTCCCATCATCATCATGCAACAATGGGCAGACTGCTGAGCATGGCTGCCCTCAGGCACTGTCTGAAATATTTCATTAAAACCTGGGCTACACATGAATGACATAACAAGGTATGGCTGAGAGAATCTGGATTTCCAATGATTGCCGACTTGCTCAGACATTAGCTGACATTTAGATGGTGGTAAGTCTAAAAGGCAGGCCAGCAACATAAAAAAACCTCAACTGTTACGGGATCTCTTTAGTTCTGGGTAGACATGATTACAGGTTGTTGAAATTGCATGTTGGAGCTGAAGAGAGGCACTTGAATGCAGCATCGTATAACAGCTAATGGGCTTCCAACATGTCTGTTTGCATGTGGTTGTCCTCTGTCTCTTCTCCGCCTCCCTTCCGCTTCTCACAATAAAACCCCTGATCTAATTATGTGCACAATTGATCAGTGGAACCATTTCCGCTCTGTCTTCATTAGTGGCTAATTAAAAGACACCTATAAAACCAGTGAGACTACTCTGTGGCCCCCAAAGAAAGAAGCAGCTTACTACCAGCTTAGTGGGATGCTGGAGGAATGGGCATTAACATATATATTGATACAGAGTTGAAAACATTTCTAAAATATTCAGGACTAAAACGACTGGTGTTTAACTGCTGTATGTTGAAAAATCACATTTATGTCCAGTATTTTACAAGATCTGTCTTTGTTGTGACTGTTTACTTAGATGTCTACGTATATACAATACCATTGTTGCAGATACTTGATTTATAAAAAAAAAAAAAAATGCCAACAGTCTCTTTTCATCTACTTTAATTAAATGACTAAACATTGAACTTTTTTGAACTCACAGCAGCCTGCGAGGTAATTGAAGTGGTGGTTTCTGAAGCGCCTCACAGATTTGATATTACCTGCTGCAGGGGCATAGCACTCTGCTATTTATCTCAGTGATAGGAATCAAAGGCAAGAGAAAAGTTCAAAACAACTGTCACTGCTCATCTGCCACGGTCTTAACACAATAAAAAATACTGTGCATGGTTCTCAAGTTCTGCATGGGCTGAAGTTTTAATCTCAGAGCGACTGCCTGAAGGTTAAGCAATGGTTTTAAAAATCTGCTCTACTTAAACAACTATGTTTCCGCATGCTTCGGGAGGTGCATGTGTACTGGCCACAGGGCTACGTGTTCCTGTGTGACGGGCTGCAGCACTCTGGGCTGTGGAGATGTAGTAGTTCACGCTGAGCCTGGGGTCAGATCAGACTTGGAGGAGGAGAGGTGAATTCATCAGCCCCCGCAGAGCCTGTAAGGCACTCTGGCCTTATCCATCACCACGCAGCCCTGCTGCTTTACAGGAAGGTGTGGAGAGAGGGGGAGGAGGACATGGAGGACAGAGGCATGGCCTCACTCCTACTATATAGAGCCTGAAGTCTGTGTTTTCAACAGCTGTGCATAGCCAAGATTTGGCAACAATAGTCAGTATCCCATTTCTTGTCAGAACATACAGGCTTCACATGTCAACCATCATGAGACAGTAAGTCTCTCTACGGAGAGACATACTAATAACATTCTTTCAGATGTCGTCTCTAAGGCAGGATGAGGCAGGGGATATTTCAGGTTTTACAGATTGAACCTGACCCTGAAGCCGATGAGTAAAAGCCTCCCACACCACAGCCACGCAGTCACTGTACTGTAAAATAAAAGCAGATTTTCTAGCTGTGCAGAAGGAGAAACCTCTGTCATATCAAAAGTTCACAGTGCTGACTGGTCGATATGAGCTCTAAAGTGATGGACCTTGAGTTCATACCTGTTTCTATTTTGGTGCCAGCTTTGGTGCTACGTGATCAATACTGTGGTGTTTATGGATTTTTTTCCCCACAGGTTAAAACTTAAAAAAAAAAATAAATATATATATATTTTTGCTTTTATCAATTAGGTTTAAAATTGTATTGGTTGTAAAATCAATATTCATGGTCCCTTGAGGCTGATTAATGAATATTTTTGGAAACCTACTGACCCATTATCTTCTAGACTGCATTTATATGGACTACATTCTTACACACTGTCATACAGATGACAGCCAGCACTTTGGGGTTCGATGTCTTGCCCAGGATGTTTAGAAATGTGCACAGCAGGAACCAGGCAACAAACCTCTGACAGTTAGACGAACCAGTTTCCATTTGACAGATGTTTTGGTCCAAGGTAACCCCAAACCTAACAGCCTGCTTTCCATCAGACTTTCTGTGATCAGATGAATTCTGATGGTTTTGATGACCTTCTGACCTTTACTCTGCACAAAAGCAAAATATATATTCAAGAAGGCTGATTGTTATGAAACTTGATGAGAAAATGTATGCTCAAACTCTCTATTCTTAGCTACATTACCTCCTGCTAAACAGTACACATTGCTTCCACCTAAAACCTTGCATAATGATGTTTAATAAAAACTGCCAACATAGATTTCAACCTTTAGTCTTTTAATAGAAAACTAGCTTCTATTCAAGATATTGAAGGTATAGGCAAAGCTGTGATGCAGGTTATATTTACTTACTGCAATATTTCAGCTGTCAGACTTTACCAGTATGAACTGCTTTAAAAATTTTTAATGTAGGCCAACGTAATGCTGCTCACTGTGCAGCTGACACAAATAATGTATAAGCCCACTTTTTTAAATAAATGAATAAGCTAGTTAATTATAGCGGAGATGTGATGGAAACATCTAGTGCAGAGATTTCACAATGCAAAAAACTGTGCTCCTCTTTTAGCTTTCTTGCCTTAAGAACTAATTATATTATAATGCTGGCTGCTCATTCAAAGTGTCGTCCTCTGTACTCTTGAATGGTTTTGAATATACAGTAATATCTTGATCATTTTGAGATATATCACCCTTGTCTTTTCCGTGTGACTTTCCTCACCACAGGTAAGACTGATAACCCACGTCTGACCAGTCTCACCTCCTTCAGTCATACAGGAAGTAGACCACATGTCTCGGCGGGGCCCACCATCATATTAGTTGTCATTCGCAGCAGGGTTGGCACTGGGAACAGGCAAGAGAGCTGTGGGGTTATTAAGGGACTCAGCTTGGCATCACTGAACTCTTTGGCTCCATGCTGGAGAAGGGCTTACATTGAGCTGATGGGTTTGGGGAGAGGGGAGGAGAAGGGAGGGCAGGTGAGAATTAAACAGAATGTGTGTGTATTTGGTATCTGGTTTAGCTGTGAGGGCTGATTCTTGACAGATCACTAGTTTTATGAGGACAATGTTGATTGTTAAGATATTTTGCCTAGTCTAGGTAGCGATTTTAAGGAAAAATTAGAATTTAAAATTTTATGCCTGTTATCATTTTCCACATAAGAAAAACAAAAGGAAATGTTAAAAATTAAACAAAACTTACAGCCAAAGGCAGGAAACACCAAACACAGCAGGTACTTGGTTATAAACCAAAAGTATTAGACACATTTTGACCTGATAATGGCACTGAGGGAAAGGTAAGGGGATTGCCAAAGTAATTAGAACTCATCCTGACCGGGATATGAATGTCTGGACCAAATTCCATGGCAATCCATTTTATAGTTACTGAGATATTTTACTCAAAACCACAAATGTCAACATCATGCTGCTGCTAAAGGAAAAGTCAGGGGATCACTAAAGTCACAAGGATGTATCCTCTGGAGATCACATGTCTGTATAAAAGTTCATGGCAATATATCCAACAGCTGTTGAGATATTTGATTGTGGACCAAAGTGGTGGATACGGCTGTTTCAGCTCGGATTCTTTATCTGTCTGCAGTGAAAATGTACCACAGTGGTAGTGTCACATTACCGTGGTATTGTGACGATGCAGTAATTGTCCTAGCCCTAGTGGTGGACCAACAGGGACACAGACAGGCAGACAGACAGACAGACAGACAGACAGACAGACAGATAGATGGACACTGCCATCATTAGAGCCACACCACAAGCATGACTGAAATTAAATCAGGCAAAAATGTAGCTAATGGCTAAGGTGGGAAAGGTTAAGGTAAATGAAAAGATAATCAATAAAGAGAGCCAAGGAAGCCAAAATGGCCTGACCCACCTCGTTTCAGTTGAGCAATGGATGACGCAGCAGAATGTTTCAGTCAGATTGATAACTAGACATAATGATAATGAAGATAGCAACGACAATGTTGCAACATTATCACCAGTTCTGCTGACTGTGTCAAGGTGACATATATTTCTCTGTGCGGTTCCTTTGTGTGGGTTTGCACAGCTATGTATCTGTTTGTGTGTGATGTATCAGGTAATGAGGTACACATTTCTCTCCATGTTTATTTGCTGTGTTTTCATGCAAGTGTAGGAGGATGATTACAGACCCCCTGATCTGAGGAGGGCAAATGCCAGATCCCACTTTCCTTTTGTGTGTGTGTCTCTCTCTTTCCCTTTTTATCTTGCTGTCTCAAAGGGAAGGTGTGTGTTGACGATGGCAACATCTGACCAGGGAAAGCCTGTGGCTCCCACTGTGGTGCACACAAGCACACATAGAGTCTCCCCAGCTGTGTTTCTGCAGTACACCCACTTGTCTCAACCCCTGGGGCTGCACTCTGAGCATATTTCCAGTGGCCAGAGAGAGACAAAGCTGTCAAAGTCTTGCTAGGAATGTCAGATGAAGGGTAGGAGGGAACATTGATGGAGCTCTAAGGAGTCAGGTTAAGGAGAGCGGCAATGCAACTCTTGCCTGACACACACAAAGTCAGAGTTCCTTTATCATTAAGTTTGTAGCAATCTGGGTAAGGCATATGAGTAAGGAAAACTGAAAAACAAGCCCCCAGGAGCAGTGCTGAGCTTTGAAGCCAATTCGACATAGTGGCCAAACTGAAATTACATTGTCTGGGTCTGTCATGTGATGCCATGGGGGCCAAAAAGACACTTTCCTTTAGTATAACATTGTGAAAAAGACATCTGTAAACCAGTGGATATTTTTTGAGCATCACAACCACAGCAAAATGATTAATTTCACTATCACAATTTGATCCATTCGGTCCAATAACATTTCTGAAGTCTCAAAGAGTTGCATGATTAATTCATTTTTTATCCCCACTCAAGTTTTCTGAGCACTTAAAGCAGCTCTTACCTTTCTTGCATTTCACACAGTACTTAGAAAAAATTTGAACATCCACAACTCCCGCCTCCCTCCAAAGTCCCATCCCCCTCCAACTTCAACGTTAATGTTTCAGAGGCTACGCTACAGTAGGCTAACATTAACCATTAGCAATTGGATGCTGTGTTGTCATATATAATGTTATCAACTGAAATGAACTTCTTTATTTGTAATTTTTATGCGCAGCACAAAAACGAAATGACATTTTGCATACCCCAAGCAAAAAGAAACAAAACATTGAAAAACAATTTGTGCAACATATAAGAAAGAACATATAGTGCAACAGCAAGATGAAAAGGGTCGACATTTCACAGTCAAGATGTTACGCGAGTGGTAACGTCAGTCAGAGGCCTCCACGTATGGAAGACTGACGGGACAGGAGAAAACTCCGACCAATCATTGCATTTGGTCCAAATACAACACTGCACTGAACAGCTGCACGTAAACAAGCAGCAGCACAGCAGCATATACAACATATAGTAAAATTCTGCGACCACCCAGAGATATATTTGTGCAACTGACAAGGTCCAGGCGACATATGCATTCTGTAGCTGTACTTTCCTCAACAGGACTGCACTGCAATGGGTCCCTGTACCAGGGATATGAAAATAAAAGCAGCAGTGCGCACAGAAAACCCAAAGCAGCAATAACAAGCAGTATGAGACTAACAGCAGTT
Source organism: Epinephelus awoara (assembly GCA_035609425.1). Lineage (NCBI taxonomy): Eukaryota > Metazoa > Chordata > Actinopteri > Perciformes > Serranidae > Epinephelus > Epinephelus awoara. The sequence continues at coordinate 33,444,541 of CM069302.1, forward strand.
TAGCAGTGCTATTGGCAATGAGGTAATCTGTGATGATGCAGTGAGTGTATATGGATGGGGTGCATGGTGCAGCAGAGGTGAGTTGGCTGGGTGACAGTTATGATGAGGGAAGTGTTAAGGAAAATGAAGCCTCTGTGGAAAAATCTGTTCTTTTGTACAGCCATATAGGAGTCTGTATAGGAGAACATAAAAACATGCATTTGTGAAGAGTGAGATAATTACAACTGTTAACAGCTTTCCAGAGGCAGTAAATATCCTCTGATGCCGGGTGTTGTGATCTACTGTAGGGCTGGTCTGAATATTCAAGTCTTCAGAGTGTGTTTTTTGAGTAGGTTGTGTATTTTGGGATTCTGATAATCTGAATTTTTTTACAGTTTAAAATAGGGTAAGATCTCAATTTAATGGCTAAGTGTTGGATATTAGCAACTGTTGCTGTGCTCGTGCTTAGTTAACCAGGCAGATGTTGATCTGGCTGTTCACTCTTCAGGTCTTTCAGCTCTGCATCTAACCTGTAAAGGAAACACTGAGTCTTATGAAAGCATCAGTGCTGCTACTGTTTAAAAACACATACACACACCTTTAGCTACCGGCTAATGCTAGCTGTTTAAAATGACTAAAGCTAAATTTTAGACCATTTAGCTTTCGTCATTTTAAACAGCTATCTAGTGTGGCTGCATGCATACAAAACAATTTCAATGCCGGGATGTGCAACAAATGTTTAAAAACAGTTGCGTGTAAAGACAGTAACAAGTCAAATTTAATGAAGCATCTGGAGACACACAGGATAAACTTGAAAGCAGAGGGATGCACTGTGTCTGACGGTTTGCTGACCAAATTTGTGGTCAAGGGACACCATCTGAGAGTGTTTTCTCCTGTGCAGGACATCCAGTTATTCATGAGGTATTGTATTTTGCCAAAGAAAGCAAATGGAATATTTCTCCAATTCTAACATTTTGTAAAATAAAGTGCTTCTGAGCTTCATATTCCCCAATTTTTAAGTAAGTGCAGAGTCCAACAATAAAGTTGATGAAATAATGTTATGCCCCACCCTTGGGCGACCCTACGGGGCAAACAAAACTCCACCACTGACCAGAAATAACCACATAAGACACCTTTTAAACATTCAGATCCATGCGGTTTATTATCAAAAAACAAAACAAGCTAACAGGACAAAAAAAATCCCAGGCTGAGAGGCAGTAGGACAAGGCTCAGTGCAGAGGCCTCAACAGGAGCCTCTCTCCTCTGCTGCTGGCACAGAAGCTCTGAAGCACCGCCTCCATGCAAGGTGCAATGCACCTCATTAGGCAATGCCGCACACCTGGGCAGATCTACAGTGGAGGGAAAAGGAACGACAGCGCACAACACATACAGCCGTAACACCAGTATCAAAGAATATAGTAATTTTCTCACAATTTGGATAGACTTCTTAATTTATAACAGACACAGGCGTTTTATACTTAATGTGAATGTAATCCAGTTCATCTTATTTTCAGATATGTATTTAACCTATGCTGGCACCTTATTTTGAAAAGCGGAAGAAGTAATATGTGTATCTGTTTTGCTGCATTCACAATAGGTTTGACCATGGAGATGCGAATTATGGCTCACTTGATACAGAAACATGACACGCTTTCTCTGGATGAGCCAAGGAGCACTGCAGTCAAGCAAACGTTAGTCACACGGGTAGGCAAGCATTCGGGGATAGAGCCTTCAGTGTGGCAGCCCCAACCCTCTGGAACTCTCTCCTCATGGAGATTTGCCAGGCTCCTGAAAGGCGCTATGTACATCTAAGTTATTATTATTATTATTATTATTTATTATCATTTTGATTGGCAATTTTCGCAATTCCGTCTGTTTTCCACATCTTGGAAATTACAGGGCCCTTCACCAGTGTAGATCTGATGAGACACTGATAAATGTTCTCAAGGAGCTTTTGCAGGAGTGGTGCTACTTTAAGGCTTCCTGTAAAGTCTTTGCTGTGCTATTTCAACAAGAGAGGATATGATGACAGAGAATGGCAAGTCTTAAGTGCAGGAACTTGAAACTTGGGAGCCACTCCGCCTTGTAGATGCTGCAGATGAGATGGTTCTGCCAAGATTTTGGGCTGTTAGGAGACAGCGATAGTCCCCTCTAAGTGGCTGTTTAGAATCATGCTTGTAATATGTCAACACTCGCAGGGCCTGTGCAAAAATGTTAATGGTTTCCAGATTTTTACTCAGTATGACTGTTTTAATTCTTACTATGCTCATTTTGTTTTGTTTTTTTATTCAATTTTGCATGTGCTTTCATGATGTGTGGGTAACAAAAAATGTGATTACATTGCATCCTTTCTTGATGCCAAGTGTTCCAAACAAAACCATTCACTGTCAGCCTTGTCAGTTGGTGCAATGTGACCCACCTCTTACTGTCCACATTTTACATACATTGTTTTCTACCAGCAATAAATCGTATAAGGCAGAAGGAACACTGATGGCATTCGGTTCTCTGTCAATGTTGGACTTTTGTATCCACTGTGAAGGCACCTTTGTACCCCTGTCATCTACATCAATGCAGAAACATGAGTATATTTCCTCTCAGAATTTGGTCAGGGAAGAGATCAGCATACTGATCAAACAATGATAAGTTTGCTATGTTATGATGAAGCATAGGTATGGGTAGCATGGGTAACAAAAAGGTAAATATGCCTTATAATGACTGTTCATTTTGACCAATAAAGGGTCTGAGGTAGTTTTTGAAGTTGTATTACTAAAAGGAGAGGGCCCTGTTTAACTGCGGGGGTATAATTTATGGAGCAGATAAGCAGTGACAGGATAATAACAGTTGCTGAGATTAAAGATGAGTGTCCGTGAACAAGAGGACAGGAAGATGCTGCTAATCTCCGGAGAGACTTAATGCTATGGTAAATGCTGGTCCTTCATATTATTGATCTGCGGTGACATTAGGAGGCATTATATTAACTCAAGTGCCACACTTGGGATTAATTAAAAGAAGACTTCAGCCTTAGATGCCTCTTTAACACACTGATGAGCGGCCTTGGCAATAACAAAACTGTCAAAGTTTTATAATAATTTGAGGTTTGAGCCCACTCCAGACGATATTCCATTCAGGAAGCATACAAATTCATCGATGGACTATTTTGACAGCAGAGAAGTGCAATTCAAGTACAATGGCATCAGCATATTGAAAAACCTTGCTGTCATTTGCTTTGCAGGTGTGAAAGAAAATGCTTAGCTGCAACAAATATGCCAACCTTTCTTTGGGGATGAAACAGGATAGATTTTGCTGTTTTTTGTGCCAATGGCTTCACAAATCAACACTGCGAGAAAACAAAATGGCAGTTTGTTTTTACTCCATGAATACTGAAAGGCCCTGAAGGCCACACATCAGATTACAGATATTCAAGGATAACTAATAAATATCAAATGGCTTTCAATTATCATTAATGCTTGGCCATAAAAGCAAGAGCTGTTATCACTGGTACATTTCAAGATATGTAGCAAACTAAGATAAGCTGTTGTAAATAGTTTTCTTCGTTGTTGTTGTTGTTGTTGTTGTTGTTTTAGCCTCTTATTAACAGATAGCTATTAGCTGAGTTGGCGCGCTGTGCTTATGTGAAACATAACGTTAGCTGCAGTGGATGAGAGACTGTTGACAGAGCAGATCGAAATATCTTTGCTAAATGTTCGCCAGTTACAGGGCTGGTTTCAAGTCTTAAGGTTCTTCAATGCTCCCTTCACATACAAAAATAGATACGTCCGTTATAGACATCACTGCCCTCATACTTTCATGTGTCCTTTATGATAGCATCAATACAACCAATAGCTTGCACTAGAGGGCAGATTCAAGAGTTTCAAGCAACAACAAAAGAGGGAATGGTGGAGGAGGTCGTTGTGCCGTTAAATGGAGGCAGTGTTGCAGACACGGGTGGTTTGTGCCACCGTTATACATCCTGACACGTGGACAGAGAATTCTTTTCACTATATCAGCCACAGAAGACAAAACAGATATCTTTGATAGATATAGATATATCAGATTTAAGACTGTGACCTAAAGTAAGAATCTGAATGCAGATATGTACATGTGACACTGTAGTATTGCTACTTCCTCTTACACAAGTCAAAGATCTGGATACTTCTTTCACCAATTAATATAATTAAAATACTGAGGGCATTCTAAATTGTTTATGTATGATTACATTTTAGTTATTATTAGGGAAACAAAATATGGATTTTTTTTTCAGCCGATAGTGACAACCAATAATTACCTTCTTCTCATGGTCGATACCGATAATTTCGTATTTTTGTATTGTAAAAAGAAGTTAATGCCTTGTAGTTTATGCACCCCTGAGAGTATGAGAGGGTATGATTTAATCTATTTTAATTTAATTTACTTAATATTCCATAGCTCTGACCAAACCAAAACCAAAAAACCTAATTTATTTATTTACCTCTAACCTTATTCTCTTTGTAGAGCATAAAAAAGAAAACTGCACAAACATTATATAGTGTGTTTTGCCTAAGATTTCAAATTAAATGCTTTGACATAATCTGCCAAATCAGACATGTCAATTTATTAAAGGGATAGTTCACCCAAAAATTAAAATTCAGCCATTATCTACTCAGCCATATGCCGATGGAGGCCCTGGTGAAGTTGAACGCGGAGCACAGAGAAGCAGTCAGAGCTACAGGCTACAGCGAGGCTAAAAACAGAGTTCATATGATGTTTTTCAAAACAACTTTTTATGTCGCGGCTTCAGGACACTTGGATCACTACAGATGAGGAGTATGGAGATACTTTGTGGATTCAATTTTGTGTTCTTGGACATTAGTCTGGGGCGCCGTATGCCATTAGGTGTGCTAGCCGCTCCCCCCGCCGATCTCCGCAAGGGATGTGAGCACTCGAAAACTTCACCAGGGCTTCCACCGGCATATGGGTGAGTAGATAATGGCTGAATTTTTATCCCTTTTATCCCTTTAACTGTAGTTAGTGCATCCCTCAATAGAAAACAAAAGGCTCTGTGTTTTTGTGACAGCCTGCCACAATAGCAACACCGGCCTACCAGTTTTTAAAAAAAATATTTATAATGGGTAAACTCTGTTGTTATTGTAGAGCAGCACGCAGTGTATTGATTCGCTCAGCCCTGATGTGCTCTTTCCTTCTCTGTGTGTCATCAGACAGTAGCACACCCCGCCGTCTGCCTGCACACACACCGAGTGATAGGGCTAACTGTTAGCATCACGCGGCTAACATTACAATGTTTAACAACTGGGTGTTGGATGTTTGCTGCTGTTGCTTTGTTTGCTCAGGCTAACCGGGCAAACATTGAACTGACCGTTCGCTGGGAAGACAGTCCTTCAGTGCTGCGTCTAACCAGTGTAATCGCAGCAAGAGAAAGGGATCAGACCTGATACAGTTGTGTTAAAACTGTGTTTATGGCATTAGGTCAATGAAAGCGATTTTGCTTATTATTATTGGCTCTTTTTTTGGCTATAATTTCTTTTTTGCATGAATAAATTATCATATAAAGTTCCCGTTATCATGCATCCCTGATTATTGTGTTTGATTTAATATGATTGTGGCGTCAATTTAGTTTATGACTCTGGATGTGATGGTAATTTCGAAGAAGGTTAAACTAATATCACAAGGCAAACAGGCAACAATATCAACCAAATTAGTTTTGTTTTAACAACTATGTACTGAAGCAATTAAGATTTATGACTGTCTTGAGAAAATGGTGGTAAATTCTTATATTAAGACAGGTGAGTAAACTGAGTATAGTGGATATATTGTCTGCCACATCCCTGCAGCTACAGACACACACACATCCTATAGCAGACCTTCTTTCATGTAACTATCTTTTCTAACCTTGCTTTGATGCTTTGCTTTTATGTCTCCGGCCTTGGTTTTTATATCTCCTTCCTTGGTTTTACTGCTTTTCCTGTGGATGTCTTTTTTCACTCTGTTGCAAAGCACATTCCATTGTAACTGTGTTTTGAGAAAACAGTTACTGAATTGTTATCATCATTTAGCTGCGCTGAATTCGTAGCCAACATGAGAAATTCCTCATCGTCTCCACAAGCTTTGCCAGCCACGCATTCACTACAAAGAGCACTGATGCAACTGAGAGACATTATTCCAACTGCACACATACTGAGATATGGTAAGATATACAAAGCCTGCGTCTGAAAGCCGAGCTGAGAACTCGCACTCCATGCACCTTCATGCCATGAACGTAAAAGGTAGCGTGTACCTTTTAATTTTGAAGAAAAGGAAATGAACAAGGCAGAGAATATGTACGATCTGGCTTTGTGTTTAACAAAATGTCAACAGTCCTGTGAAAGATGGGTGTGTCTGTTGTCTATGGTCTATTGTCTATTGTGTCTATTCAGTATGTAGGCTATAATGTTTAATACCACCAGAAACACGGTACCAGTAGAAACAAAGCTTAGTTATCTTATCTTTTCAGCCTGCTAAAGAATGTTCTGACAGTAGACAGGATATCAAAACAAGCACAAGGATATTTGGTGTAGTTTGCAGTTAACAGTTAGCAAACCCCACCCCTGAACGACAATTGTGTAATCATAGCTTAGCAACTGTAACTAGGCACTGCAGGTCTGTCAAGCTCTGGATTTCTCCCATGGATGTATTATGAGAGCTCAATGTGATGCCGCCACTCAACCTTGCTGCCAATTTGTGTCAGTGGCCACTGGCAACCAAAAACTATCCCCACCGGTCCAAAAAGCATTTCCCCCATAGAAAACATTATAAAAGAGACATCTGTAAAACTGCTGACAGGACAACCCTGACTGCAAATGAAATCAGAAACATTTCGTTTGAACTCAAAGACCCATTTTTTCAACAACTATGGCAGACTTTGAGTGGTAAATCAGCCTCACTTATTCTATATACCATGCTAGAACAGAAAGTTTGACAGGCATAGTCACAGTAACCAGGACTCAGCCGACTTCAATTACATTTAGCACATCAGGCAGGTACTGTACCACTCAAGGATACAGCACTTAAGCTGAATTTGGATTGTATGAATTAGTAAATTATATTAATGCAATAATTATAAAGGGAAAGCAGAAGAGAAACTATTACAAAGTGAAAAAAGTAATCTTTTGTAACAGGATTTAAGGCAGATATATATATAGCCTCACAATTAGGCTACACTGCAGATCTATGAATTTGCCCTGTAGACCTTTTGTAGATATTGGACAGTAGGTATCTATACTGTCACCTGTATATGTACAAATGCATGTTTGCATGCCTGCATGTCTTACAGTGTGCCCCCTGTTCTTTGCTGACACCTCATAAACAGAGGTGATTTCTGTCCTTGAAACCCCGGACGCCTTAGCCTGCCACCTGCAACAATACTGACCTCCCATGGTGCACTGCTTAGCCATGCATGAGGCCATGAAGGGCACAGGGTGCGGTCGAGGTGGGGGAGGTTGAAGCAGTCAGGTGTAACTGAATTTTTATGCAACCCAACTGACCTTTCCTCAGCCCCTGCCTTCACCCCTGCCCTGGGTCCCCCATCCCACCACCCATGTATCTCCCCCCTATCTCCATCTCCCTTCTCTGCCCCCCCGTGCTCTGACCCCGACGGCCCCTCACGTCTGGTGACTTGAGGATGAGCCAGTTGGAGGCAGGAGGAAAGCCAGACGCTTTATTTTAATGGTCCAGTGATAGAGAGATGGAGATGGAAAACTATTCTCTCTCTCTCCTACCTTTCTATCTTCCTCTATGAGCTTAGAGTTTTGTGGTGATTGAATTCCAACGCGAATGGATTTACAATTGCGAGCCCGGCGCCATTACTGAAGCCTATTGTAGACCCTGCAATCCCTCTCCCATCTCTGTTTCCCTCTCTTTATTTGTCTTTTTCTGTTTGTTCCCCCTTCCTATCCTTGTGAGGCATAATGACACGCTGATGCACTCTGGGTAGCGTGCAGAGGGGATGGAACAAGCCCTGTAGCATGCACTTGAGATTCCAAATCAAATAGCATCTTAACCCTTACACAAATTGATTCTTTAACCCTCAGACAGCATGGCTTGAACCTTGAATTATGCAATTGATAGGCAGGAAATCACGAGAGAAGACCTCGTTTTCATCTCGAAAAAGATTTCGGTGTGGTGCTCCTTCCCTCAGACACACCGGATAGATAGATTGTTTCTCTTAGCTTGAAATATCACTGATAGTCAGCCCCGAACAGTGCAGGAAATTGGAATTCATTTCTCACTCACACAACCCTCTGCCACCTCTAATCCAGTAGCGACTTCCACAGTCAGACCCCCAATAGGCCTAGAAAAACACGATTTCCCCACCACATCAATAAGCAGGGGTTTATTCAGCAGCATGGTGGTCCATGTGGACTGGCTGCCTGCCCTGCCTATGACAGAGTTTTATTAGTGGAAAGGGATAGTGAGGCGCACTGAGACTAGGAGATGGATGCTGCCATGTGGATGAAGAGCAACAATAGATTATTGCTACCACAGAAAAGCAACATTGTTGTATTTTTTCCTCCACTATCTTTAAATTTATAAATGTATTTGTTTTAAAAAAAAAAGCAAAAAACCTATTGTAGAGCTCAAATAATTAGTCCATTAATCAATTGTATTATACCTGTTGCTCGGACAAAATACCCATTTGAGAACATTACCTTGGGCTAAGGAAAATTATGATGGGCATATTTTACCATTTTTAGAGAAGATTATTAATTGATTAATTGTAAAAAAAAAAAAAAAAAAAAAATACAGAATCAATCAATAAACCTCACACTACTGTGTAATGTCAGTAATTCACTGATTTTGCAGACAGCTTCCACACAATGTCTAACTTGCATAAAGTGTTTGCTTGACACTGTTTGCCTGATGAAGGTCTAGTTAGCAAAACGTCCTAATAATTCTTTTTCATTTGCAAGTTATACGGTGTGCAGGAGCTTGTCTGCAAATTGTGTTCTAGATGTGTGAAGTATTCTTTTGTAATCATCTTTCTTACTTTTAACAAATTTCAAAATATGCCAGACAGCATTAACACCTTCCTCATTTTATCCCAAAACTCCTGCAAATCCCTGGCTACCTGTCCTATTTCCTCCCTGCTACCAGGAGAACTACAGTAAGATACATGCTGATGTTCACCACCACATAAACCATGGCAACAAAAAACACCTCCTGATCTATATTTACCAATTATATGACCTTCTAAGGAAGCAGATGAAGTGCTCATTGAAATAAATGGAACAAAAGATCCCATCCATGATGTAAATGCACTAAACTCTCCAATGAGAAGGCTACAATCTGACTATTCATATTACACAATGACAGCGAGAGATGAGGGGGCACCATGTTTTTGTAATGGCATACTTAATCACTATTTCACTTGGATAAGCAGACTGGCATGGAAAGGTCAGCGCTCGATTACATTTGTTTTTACCACCTGAAGCAACATTGTTTCAGGGTGAACCAATTATAGTCCAGAGCTTTTTCTCATTATGTATTTTAAGTGTTTACCCAATGATGTTCACAAAATTAATTTTCTTTATTTCCCCACCAAGTCCCTTTAGATGAACTGATTCAATATTCCCAAAGTGGAAAGCAATAACCAAAGAGTGCTCTTACCAGACAGTTGCGTACGAACTTGCATACTATGATCTACATACCCTATATTTTAATTTCAATATTTTACAGTTTTAAAATAACAAAAAGGGAAAAGGACCTGAAGCAAAAGTTTGAGCAACCTCCATTGTCAGTACTTAGTAGAGCCCCCTTTGGCAAATATCATAGCTCTGTGGATTTTTTTCCCATTTATCCTGTAAAAGGCTTCTAGCTCTGTGAGATTCTTGGGCCATCTTGCATGCACTGCTCTTTTGAGGTCTATCCACAGATTTTAAATGATGTTTAGGTCGGGGGACTGTGAGGGCCATGGCAAAACCTTCAGCTTGCTCCTCTTGATGTAGTACATTGTGGAATCCAAGGTGTGTGTAGGATCATTGTCCTGTTGTAGAAGCCATCCTCTCTTCATCTTCAGCTTTTTTATAGTCGGTGTGATTTTTGCTTCCAGAATTTACTGTAATTTAATTGAATCCATTCTTCCCTCTACCTGTGAAATGTTCCCCGTGCCACTGGCTGTAACACAAGCCCAAAGCATGATCGACCCACCCCTGTGTTTAACAGTTGGACAGGTGTTCATTTTATAGAATCCTACATCCTATTTTCTCCAAACATACCTTTGCTCATTTTGTCCTTTCTAACAATTTTATGAGCAGCTCTCTCGGAAATTTTTCTTGGTCTTCCAGACCTCAACTTGACCTCCACAGTTCCTCTTAACTGCCATTTCTTAATTACATTACCAACTGAGGAAACAGCTACCTGAAAGCACTTTGCTATCTTCTTATAGTCTTCTCCTGCTTTGTGGGCATCATTAATTTAGTTTTCACGGTGCTAGGCAGCTGTTTAGAAGAGCCCATGGCTGCTGATTGTTGAAACAAGGTTTTTAGGAGTCAGAGTATTGATAAAGCTTTGAAACTTTTCATCACTTGGCCTTTCCTAACAATAACTGTGAACAAGTCATAGGCCTAACAGGCTAATTATAGTCTGAGACCCTGTTGTTTGAGAGCTCAAATGTCTTGGGGTGCCCAACTTTTGATTGGTGCTCCTTTCATTTTTTTTTCACTCAAAAATAATACTTACATTACAGAGCTAGTTTTATTTTATATCATTTTTTGTGTGTCCTCATTGGTGTCTGTCTGTATGAGGTTATCGTCTACTGCACCGAATTGTGGGATAATTATGCCGTATGTGTCCAGTGATTGCATACTGTAATATTTCACTGGAAATAGTATGTAATTCAAGTACTGTTGGTTTCATACTAAGGTGTCAGGCATACAAATCTTACATACTGTTTTAGCGTACTAAACAGCATGTCAGTATGGAATTTTGGACACAGCCAGTGACTCTGGCACTGACAGTTCATTCATTTTGCGCCTAAATTAAGTGCTTAGTCTCAATTCAGAAAGTCTTTTTCAGTGTGAAATATGCACATACTCTGCTTATATTTGGACTCTACACACAGGCAACTAGAAGACAATTAGGATTTTTTTTCTGGGTATTTGCCTTCTTTTTGCTAACCTATATTCATGGGTTTGTTTGTCAAAATTATAGTCATCCTTGCTAATGATACCTTTTCATAGACTGAAAGTACAACTATGACATGGATGTCACAACTGTGGGGTCAGCAGCTGTGGTGGCACTGACTCTAATGGAAGCCGGATTTACTCATAAAGCACCATGATGAAGATAATTATTCCATAACAGGATTTTACCAATAGCTTGGAGTCATGTGTAATAATAAGGTCTGATGATCAAGGAAATCTCTGACAACCAGCACCCACTCACAAAAAATATGCCTGACACACTTGTCCACATGCAATAATACACTGCTTTTTTCATATACGAGATTACCATAATAAAGTCACAACATCTTTAATTTCTGCTCTAAATATGGAAAGACCAATATCTCTGTGTTACTGAGATAAGTCATAGAAAAACCTTGCAAGACTACAACAGTGTAGGTGTAAATACTCTAAAGAACTGGAAATTATAATAGAGGATGCTGTGTCTCTTGCCTCTTTATAAGAATTACACAGTAACTCCAGTAAATTATAGTTTTTCTACATTATGAAATCTGTCACATAAAGTCACACCCACTTACCTTGAGAGGGATTACTTACTAATATGCAATTTTAGCCAATATCATGAATAGACTCACTGCACAGACCTGGGCTATAGTGCAGACACAACAGGTTGGTGTGCCCTCAGTTAAATTCTGAATAGACTGCACCTAATGAAATATAATTAGCTTCACCTGTGTTTGACAGGTCCATTTAATGAAAGGACGATACGTTATTACAGACACTACATGTCTTACGTTTTATATTGAGATATCTCTTTAATGCTTGTCTGAATACAACACTGTATTGCATGAGGGCAGTTTTAATGTCAACACATTAGCCATGTTTCCATCCCAAATGCTACCATGAGATATTTTGCACTTGATATTTTCCCTTACAGTTAATAAAATATTTCAAATAAGCTCCACCTCAAAGTGCCACATTAAAATGCTGCCATCAATTATTGTAATCCACTTAATATTTTAGCCTGGCATTCCCAGACCAATTTGCAAATGCGAATTAACATGAGCTCTCAGATTTGTCTGGTTCCTCGGCTAGTAATATAGTAATAGTCAGCTCAGAAAAGGGGCCTTTCAGCATAATGAATGGGTACTATGGCTTCTGATATATTTTAAGAATATTCTGTACTTTTACTTATGTGAGACTTTGAATGTCAAGTCAATTTTATTTATGTTGCCCAATATCACAAATCACAAATTTGCTTCAAGAGGCTTTAAAGTCTGTACAGATACGTTTTACAGTCTGTACAGCAAATGGCACCCTCTGTCCCTCGACCTTTGCCTTAGATCAGGAAAAACTCCCCCCAAAAATCAGTAATTGGGAGAAACCTCAGGAGCAACATAGGGGGGGGTCCCTTTTTAGGATGGTCAGCCATGCAATAGATATTGTTTGTACAGAGTAGACCAACATAAAGAAATGCAGTATAAACAATACATATGACAAAAATCATAAATAGAATGTGAAAATATATGAGGAAAATAAAGGACTCTATTTTTAGGTAAAGCATGTGAGTACCTTGTCTGACCAATAATACCACTACTGAACATGTCATTCATGCATACATAACAAAATGTATGTGCAGTACATAAAATATATTTTGAGTGGAATATTAGTCTTAAGTGATATGATGATATGTTTTAAAATCTAATTTATATAAAGAACTGAACAGAACAGAACAGAAAGAAATTAAAACAGCAAAGGTAGGACCAGTAATATACATGTTTAGCTGGCATTTGAACTAATATTAGGAGCTAAAACATATTGTGACATGTATTTTTGTGATTCCCAGAAAAAGTGGTGAATTAGAGAGCCGGTGAGAGTAGCGCTGGCTGAAATGTCAAATTCAGTTCCCGTCTCTGTGCCGAGCTGTGGCCCGGTGGCCAAACATCCTGTCTCACACCTCCAGGCTGCTGTGAAGGGTCCATTTTGTTTGTCACCATCTGTCTACACCTGTCAGACATGTTGTCTTTCATTTGGAGGTCTCAGCATCAGGTCTGTGTGTGTGCCTGCGTGTGTCAGTATGTGGGTGTGCATGTGTGTGTTTCTGTGGGTCTATGTGTATACCTGAACATGCTATTGATTTTCCATATATGTGAGCCTGCACATGCACAGACATGTGCTCCCTGGAGCAGTGACCTGTCAGTCCCAGATGTTGTCTGAAAGCATCGCGTCCTGCCTTCAGACTTCTCAGTCTCTCTGACATAGCAGCCTGCAAGACGGCCACTCACACCCCCACTCTCGCGCCTGCAGCTGCTGAAAGCATTCCCTGACTACTGGGGCACCTGGAGAATAATGTGTGAAATACATGTCATTTTCTACAATGAGAATTTCAGTCAAAAAAAGAAAGCAGTCACTGCAGGAGCAGGAAAAATACGGATCTGAAAGTACCCATTGATATTCTAATCATATTAAAAAGCTGTCATTTTAGAAGTTGTACTATTACTGCAATTGGAAATGGCTGAATGCTACATTTTTCTCTCCCCGCCCAGGAGGAACTGTTCAGAAAAATGTGGCGTTGTTTTTGTTTCGTTTGTCAGATGGTACAAGGTGAGATCTGGCAGCCAGCTGATTGAAAAACATGAATTCTGTATTTCAATATTCTTATTCAGCTCTGCTGTATATGGCTTGGTGAAGAAGAGGATGCAGCAGGATTTAAGTAGGACAGATGCACCAACTTTACTGCACACTTGTGTAAGTATCATGTTGTGGTTCTTGCACAGCAGAAATAAAAAGCTCTGTCAGAGTTAAAAATGTAAGGAACAGATAATGGACCTTTGCAGTCAACTTCACAGTTTTTGGTCCTTTACTTTCACACATACTGTATATTAACATGCCTGCACACACTGAATTGTGCACAGTCATTAATAATACGCCCACAGAGGCCACAGGGGGTAAATAATATCTATTTTTCATGTCACACACATAATAGATCCCACGACCCAGAATGATATGTTTCCCCCCGAAAGCAAAAGCTAGAAAATCATGCTTTGGAGTTGGTATCGATTAGATGTGCCTGGATTTCCCCATTTCATCACTTTCTATGATTACCCAGGTGATTTATTGTGTCTTAGCATGCCGGTATATTTTATTTGACTGACTGGAACACCTTGCAAGAGAGCTGAGAAACGGGTCTGCACAGAGAGAGAGAGAGAGAGAGAGAGAGAGAGAGAGGGGGCAGAAACAGAGACAGGGAGAGAACAGGTGAAAGTGAAGGTGAAATTCTCAGTTTTGCAAGGCAGAACTTATAATGCATTAAAGGAGGCTGACAACCAATTATACTAAATTCTAAATACAATCTTCAGTGCATGAACTGATACATTAATACAAAGTAATTAATAAAAGACTGAAAAGGAAGGAACAGGCACTTGTTTTAGTGCTGTAAGTTGCACATTAGTCAGTTAAATACCTTAGTTTCTTTCACAATATCAGCTTATTAAGTTATGGAAATTTGATTATATTATATTTTATTTTCTCATACAAACAGTAAGATTTAAACGTATGGACAGTTCTTCATATAGGCTTTGGTATACAGTATTAAACCAGTAATGACCCTTAAAAAACAAATGAATGGGAATTGAGGTTTTTGACATTAAGTCAAACTTGGACTGTTTTTTGCACATCACTTCCCTCCTGCTTTTTATTTATTTATTTTCCAGACATGTGTTTCTCTTAGGATCTAACTTTGGTTTTCCTCTCATGATATTGTCCTGTTTTACTGACTTTTAGCAGATTTTATAATGTGTCTCCTCTTGCACCAATAGTGCTTTTGATCTAATTGCATTTTTTTATTTTATTTAGGGCTCTTACAAAGAGAGAGGCATTTAACAGTCTGGTGAGATGACAAAATGATAGGAAGTGAGTCAGAACTTGTAATAACACTAAATTAATCTGTTTACTCTGCCATCCATCCTTTGTATATTGATAGAGGGGAAAAATCCCCAAACTTGTTTGAACTGCTCTGTAATTGCATTGGATTGGGAGTGTTGGGAGTGGAGTCCATTGTCAATGTTGTACAGTATTCTTTCACCAAATCATTTTTTTTCCGGGTGATTGATTTAAAATGTGGTTTTGTGCTTACGCTTATAACATGACAAAAATGCTTTAAAGTTACATAATATCTTTGAGTAATCTTCGCATTAAGAAATCAAGTTGGCGTTGCAGCTAAAATCAGGCGCCCTGGACATGATTAAATAATGTTACAACATTACACAATAATTTTAGCTGTCAGATGATTATTCTAATGCTGTTTTAGAGTACCCTGAAAATCCAGAGTTCTCGCTAGAGCACAATTTGAATTTGCTCAGCGAGTCACTCTGGCAATCAGTAATGATGCTCATTACCCATGCCCTTGTAGCCGAGCTGCACCAATCACATCGGTGTATCTGATATAGGCGGGCCAGAGGTGAGCTAAACAGATGACGACAGCGTTGCGAAGACGAAGTCCGGAATCAGTCAGTAAACATTGCAAGATGGCTACGGAAGAACAGTGCAAATGGAGGACATGGCATGCCCTTAATGTTGCCAGGTAAAATGTAAGGGTGGTGGCATGTAATGCATCTCTCATTAATGCATGAATGGCTACTTATTAATTCTTACAACAATCTTTCCCTTAACCTTAAAAGGTGACTTAGTTGCCTCACTCTTACCATACCTCACTCAAAATGTGTTTGCCATAGCAATGATCTTTCCCCGCCATACCATAGTAGCAGATGTTGTAGAGGGCAAGAATTTTTAAAACACTAAAAAAAAAACCAATCACTGAAATGAATCAGGGTTTTTGAGGGGTTGTTAAATATTTCTGATGATAGGACTAGAAAAACACAAGCTGTATTTTATTTTATTTTTTTTAAGGTTTTTGTTACTTTAAACATAGAGAATAAGCACAATATTTTGTCAAATAATGTAATATTCATAAAAATGTATTGTTCTCACCCTTAAAAAACAAGCAAAAACACCTCAGTCAAACGCAGCACAGTAGCTGACAGGTTCTTATATATTTCTCACTACTGTTGTGTTAATGTTGGGCACAAATATTCACTGCTGAGGGTCACAGGAAATGCTTATAGATATTATACGGTATCTTGGAAACCAACCATGTTGAAATCAATATTTCAGCAAGGGCTGCATTGTTGTCAGACTGAAAATGCTTCTTAAAAACAGTCACTGTTGTACTTCTCAGATTCACTTAATCTTATATTTTTTGATCACATAAGCACTGGCAGTAACTCACAGCATCTTCATGTACTCAGAGGTACTCAGCTTACATCTTCAATTCATGAGCTTTATTTAGAATTCACAAAAATTCAGTATCATGTGTTTTGAGATTCACACACTCTACAAGCTCTTGTGTGATGATAGGTGATGTTTACCAAACCACAGGTAAAAGAAGGATGACTATTCCAATGATTTATTTGTTCAGCTGAGAGTTATTTGTCTATCTATTAAAAAAAAAAAAAAAGAGTCCTTGCTGAAAGCAAACATTAAATGGTGGGTAATGAAATGTTGCTTTTCTGTCAAAAGGATGTCGAATTTCAAAGAAATCCTATAACACAATGCAAAATGTAAAACAATTATCACCTTCATGTAGTCTCATGTGCATGCATAGATGGGTTAATAACAGAAATGTCTCAGTACTTAATTACCTACAAATGTTTCAATTGATAACACTAACATCTTTTACAGTAAACAACTTTTAATATATTGTAGGTGTCCAACTACTCCTTCACACAAAATAACTAACAGATTCTGTAGTTGTGTTGTTCTGTGACATATTTATTGAATAAAGAGAATTTATATATATATTTATGTAGCTGGGATTGAAGGCTTGTTTACAAAGAACTGGCTTTGCTTAAATAATGCACAAAACGAGTGAATGATATGAAACACTTTGCTGTCCAACTAGTTTTGCAGCCGATTTTGATCAGCTAGTTCAGACTCTTTGTGTTTTCAACTCACAGCTTGCTGAGATGAACTGGGTTCAATAAAAGATGTGCAAAAGATGAATCTAAAGCTGATATCGACCTCAGAGTGGCTGAGCTTATGCAGTATAAACAATATGTGATGTCCCTTCCTGCAAATCTTCTGTCTTGTGGTCAAAGCTCAATTTGTCATCAATAAACATGTCTAGGTATTTGTATTTGTCAAGCCGCTCCACAGCTTGGCCCTTGACAACATTGGCATCTGAAATCGATCAACACGTCCCGATGCTAAGCTGCGAAAATGAATTCTCGCACCACTGAACAAAGTCCACCAGCAGGTCCAAGGCTGCCCATTTATCCTGTAGGAGTATATTTGTAGAGGGATACGGACAGTCTGCTGTCTATCATCTGCAGGGCTGTGGTGGAGGGATGCCAAACTAAACTCTATTTAATCTCATTTTTAAGCTCATACTAATCTTTAAATGCATAAATGCACGGGATACATCATTACAGACAATCCAAAATAATATGCAAATTATACAGGAACTTGAGATGCACTGAGATGAAGCAGAATCTCAGTAACTAACAAAGGATATCTAATTTACATCACACAGCATTTTGCTCATCTTTTGGCTCACCTACATCACTGAGTTTAATGCTCTATTTGCTCCATTTGTTTTTGAGGTCATGTTACTCTCGTACTGTGTGTTTGTGTTTGTGTGTGCATGTGTGTGTTTGTGCGCGCTCTTAAAGTGTTTTGGGACAAGGATCAGTAAGTGAAATTCATGAAGGCAATGCAATTCTTGTGATTTTGTTAGCTAGTGAAGGGCATCAGGCACCTACACAACAACATACAGGAATGTGGAACATAAGGTTTGCTCTATCCTAACCACCTTTGCTGAATAAGACAGAGTATATGTAAGTGTGTATGTAAGTGTGTGTATTTCAGCACATACTGTAGCTGTGTAAGCATAAGAGTAGCAATGCTGAAAATAATGAGGAGGATGAAAGGGCAAGAATATACTGGAAAGGAGTCGGTAATGGTAAGGGACAAGTATATAAGTTTAGAAGTCAGAACTTAAGGAAGAGAAAAAGATATAAGAAAAGTGACTTTCAAACTAATTTATTTAAGGTTACTGATTATCTGTTTAAAACTATAAACCTTTCCAAAATGATTAGAGTATTAAGTCAAATTGATTTGTTTGAAGTCCCAGAACATAAATCAATGCACCATAATAGTTTGACATTTACAGAAATAAGCATAGTCACTTTCTTGTCAAGAGTTGGGTATGAATGTTGATACCTTCATACCCTCATGTCTGCATCCTGGGCTAGTTTGCCATCCAGTATTAAAAAACTACAACTCCCAGAAGGTGGAGCTCCTACCACCAGGGTTGCACACAGGTGTATTGCATACTGCCAGTGATTAGACTGAGATTGGTTACTTTACCAGCCTGTCCATTGTTCCCACATGTATGCTCTGATGAAGATCGAATAGACCGAAAACTCAACAATAAAGTGAAACACTGCATTAAGTGTGCATATGTTTGAAAAATTAAAGATGTTTAAACTATGCGAATTTGATTAATTCCTCCCATCTGTTGTGACAATGTCATCACGTCGGGGGCTGGGTCATCTCACAAGGCAGAGATTTGCGGTGGTGGAAACTACTCAATAGACAGGCTGAACAGCCAAGACAGTGCACACTGAAATAATAGAAGCGCTGATGTTAAGTGTGTCTGAGCAATTTTCTTGTAGCTCCTCATCCCAATTGCCAGAATAATTTCTGCAAACCAAGTTTATGTAATATTTTTAACCATATTAGCGGGTATGTTGAAATTTTACATTTCAACAGTGCTGTTTAAGAAGTGGTTAGGTTTCGGCACAAAAAACACGTAGTAGTGGTAAGGAAAAAGACATGTTTTGGCTTAAAATACCCGTTTAAGGTGGCACAGTGTGTTACGGTTAGAAATGATGCTGATGTATCACTAAAAAAACCTGTTCGTGTAGCACAGTTCCCATTGGAAATTCCACCGATGTCACACTAAAAACAACCTGTTTTGTTGTTTGTTGGTCTTGAACACTGATTTACAGCTGAGTTTCCATGTGCATGTCCTTGGGTCTGTCAATCTCTTGGTCATGTTGTAACATATTAGATGTATGTGTGTTATTGAGTTTTTTAACTTTAGACATAGCTAGGTTTACTCTAATTCGTACATATCCAATGAAAGTTGAAAGCTGTTACCATGTGACCAGCATGCTGACGGGAGTCCCAAGCAGTCTTGGTGAGAGTCTTGGTCAGTCTCACTTTCCACATGTTCGGAGCTGTGTGAACATTGTGAGTCATTTCAAGGTACGTCCTCCATTGTTTCTTTTTCTAAAGCTAACCACAATTATGTAACTGTATGTTAAGGACGTAACGTCATTTGGGAAGCACTTTGTAGGATATCATACAAACTGTTATGTATGCATTTTTGTAGGTTTTCATACGAACTGTTCTATGAGGATACTTTGAGTGTACTAATATGAGAGTGGTATCATTCTTCTTATCTGACTTTTGGTGAACAAAGTGAAAAACCATGTTTTCCAAAATGTTGATCTGTTCCTTTGAATAGGTTTGTTTGCCATCCAGTCGCATACAGTAAAATTTATTCTTATCCCTGTAACATTTGTAGTAAGAAAGAAACCAATCAATAGCCTTTAACTCTTTCTGTAAAGGCAGTAACTATATATAAAGATGGACTACACGTCTCCACTTCCTCCCAGTGTGCATGAAGCACAAATATACCAATGAAGCCAAAATAACCTGGATATAGGTGTTGCCATCTTGCACTGGTGATGACATTTAGAGCTAGAGTCTGTGCAGTAGCAATCAGAAAGTGAAGCCACAGTATTGAATTCCCGTCCATACACCCATCCAACCCATTGACGCAGCACCACTGATTGCAAGTAGCTGTCAATCATGACATCACACACCCTTTTTATAGCATCAAATCATTTTTCAAAGACCAAATTCAGAAACTACCTACTGGGGGCGAACAAGATGTTTTCACTTTACGTTTGGGAAGCTGTCACGCTTTCTATCTCTCTATACAGTCTATGTGTAAAGGTTGTGGCTTTAGGTTTACAAAGACTGAGGTTACAAATTATTTGAACTTCAACGTATTACTGAGGTCTTGCTTTATATTCTTTCTCTGTACCGCTAGAGGCAAAGAGGCTAAACTCTGGTAGACAGGAGAAGCTCTTGACGTGTCTTGAAAAGCAGAGTGCTGCACTCAGCTATGTACTGCTGCCAGTTGTGAACTGGCTGTGATAGCAGCCGCCATGATAAGTTGAATAAATAATAGCACTCTTCTTTTTGTAGTGGGAGTGGAACACTCTGCACTGTAGCTCCAGTCCCCCGTCACTTCTTGAAGGTAAAATACCTCTTATCATGCCTGTGAAGGCTTGTCAAGACGTGCCTTTGTAAAAAGAGACATGATAATTTTCGTCAGAATGACAAGTAGCTATTCCCTGTCTTTAGCAGTTAACATATTACATATCATACTTGTGAGAATCTCTGCATCCCTGTCGAGTATACCTCCAAATGTGGTGGTTTTAATTTTTCGAAAAAAGATCATGTGTTTTTTTTATATAGGTTCCTAAGAGTTTTCTAGTTTTAAAGCTAAATAAACCATTTCAAAGACCCAGTGGAGTGTGAAAGATGCAGTGTCACAAAGAAGTTAATATTAACTCCTTTGGGAGATACATGGTAAAAGTAAGAAAGCTGTGCTAATAAAAATGAACAAACAGCGTTGGGAAGGTTCCTTTCAAAAGAACTAAATATTACTGAATACATGCCCTCAAATTTAATTGATAATGTGTTCCGTTACTTTTTCTGGGTCTCATATCCATGCCAAAATCATGTTCCTGACAGTGTCCTGGCTGTGCATCTCCTCTGCCATTGTTGTGTGGCAGGTGTACTACATTTTATATTGTAATATTTACTGGAGATGACATACAATATAGCCCACAGCAAGTAGGCTGTTAATAGCAGTGGTCACTTACCAGAAACTTACAGCTCCCTGGTGATCTCCCTTCAACTGGCTGCCACCTTATTTAGGTTTTTGTAGTTAAATGAGGAGGTGTTGTGTAAATAATGCCTCATTTTAACCTTACTAATTAGCCGTTCCTCGGCAGGGCTGCATTGCTTGTGGACAGATACAACATTCTAATAGAAAACAATGCAATCAAACTAATGCTCGCTCATGTCGCCATCACTTACAACATGATGTTAGAGGACATAAAAGCAAAAGACGTAAAGTAATCAGTTCAAGTAATCTATTTTTAGAGACAGTAACTGTATTCAGTTGAATTGAATTAAATTCTGATCATTACAATAAAACAATTATGACTATAAAATAATGATGTTTTCTCATTATAATGGTGCTTTCATCAAAATGCCCAATGAAGAAATATAGTGTATATTTGATTAGACTATCTATAATATATTGTGCAAATTCAGTTTACTGAATGTTAAAAGTGTTGTTGAAGTTGTGTTTTGACATTTTCTGAATGTGTTTATTCTGTGTTCCATGGTGTCAGATAGACGTGGTAGGATGTTATTACAGAGCAAAGTTACACTGGACAGGCAGACCAGTCATATATTAGGGACATAGAGTGAATTATTATAAGCATAGCTCAAGAAAGAGATCAATAACATGAATAACTCTTCTCCTCAAATCTTAAAAGCAAATGGCTCCATTTTCTAATGACCACAGTCTCCTGCATATCATCTGAAAGAAACGACTTCCATAAGGTGTTTTTTTGCCTAAGGCGACATTGTAAAGCCCCATGTGTGTGGTAAAACATTCCTTGGCAATCAATAGCATGCGTTTCCATGGATATAATTTCCTCTTGATTGTTGCTGATGGCGCCCGTTTCTCCCATGCGTGAGTGGTACTGTGAACCCCCCAGTGTGCTGAGTGGACACCTGCCATCCACAGCTGAATCTGCACTCTTTCTCAGCTTTAAGTCTTTATCTCTGCCTTTCCCTGTAATATTTAGCAGCTTGGAGCTTTTAGTTTACAACCCCTCATCCAGCTAACCCCATATAACAAACCAATCAAAAGCCCAGCACAACACTGAGGCTTAGAGAAATCCAATGGCTTTCCTAGGCTATTGATCTTGCCCTCCAGAGCCAAGGCCTCTCTATTGCTTGCAGGCTTTAGAGAGATAGGGACACATCTACGCTGGTAAAAAATGACATTGATTTACCTCTTTAAGAGGCATAAATTACCTGGTGATTATTAGCCCATGAAGGGTCGTGTAGCTGTGTGTGGGCCTGTAGCGATCTTGCCAGTTTGAAACCTTCTTAAGTCTAAGGGAAATCAAACTCAGCTGTCTGTCAAAACATGGCATTGGCACAAGGTGAGGTTTTGGCCTTGGCAGCATTTAGTCAGCCTACCAAAAAGCTACTAAAACCAACTGGCTGTCTATCTATAACTTATGCATCCTGAGTACACAGCACTGCATGCCAAGTGACATATGGACAGTCAGTAAACACGCTCCGGGTGTTTCCATGTGATAACAGCAAATTGGAATTGTAGAAAGCCATGTTGTGTTCTTATTCACAGAGGCCTCCGTGGCGAATACCCATTTGCATGAAATTAATATGTGGATGGGGGAAGAAAATGGCTGAGCACTCAAGTTAAACTCATTAGCAAGCCCAGCAGGGGCGTTTGTTCCACAGCTATCAAGGAATCCTAGGCTGCTTTTCATTATGTATTCTCTCCTAATGCTTCTAGTCTCTATCTGGTTGGATACAGAGCATTTAACTACTAGAGATGGGGAAGGATGGAAGGAGGAAATGACATTGCCTTTAAACAACATGCTTTAAGTGTTTAGTACGTTTACAAAAAAAAAAGTGCTTTGTTTTCTGGACAAGAGAAATTGATTCAGGGCTGCAAATTCTAAATTGTAAGAATTCTGTAATTAGAAAACTTGTTTGAGAACAATTATTGTATGATGCCATTGTGGTTATTTTAAGATGTAATTAGTGCTTTATTGTTGTACAATTGTGTCCCAAACATAAGCTCTGCATTTGCTCAGCTATAATGAGAGCATGGACCATTTATGAAATTTCAAAATTCAAGAATCCTTTTATTCCTTCCTGACACACCAGTAGAAATAGTCATAACCCTTAATGACACCCATAAGTCCGCTTTCTTTGAACTCCCAAGCGAGGTCGATAGTTTCCATTTAACACAAGTGATGTATGAAATAAAGTCTGAGTGCTGTTATATTTCTTCATGCTTATAATGATGATGCACGAGTTTTACGGAGACCTGAGCTGCCACCCTGCATCATTCTGAGCAATGCAGGGGAATGTCTATATCAAAGTGCAAATGAGTCTTGGATTCAGTCTGGCAAACGTCTTGGCAGGCAGCGCCCGCACGTTCCCAGCACATTCCTGAAAGGACAATGTCACTGTGAGAAGAGGCAAGGTGATAGGCAAAGACAACCACCTCTTTGCAGGCTGTGATACTCAGGGGATCGATCAAGGGCAACACTGTCTGTATTTGGTTTTGGCGGCACTCTCATCCACGGATCAATATTTATTTGTTTATGATGCTATGAAAGCAGCATTTTGACTTGAGTGTTTCCTGTGGCCAAGGACACAGTTCGTCCATTTAAACTGTTATATTCACTGATACGAATCAAATTACATGTATGCTTTACCGAATGTTCAGTTGCTATAGTAGCTACTATACAAAGATATAGATATAGATATAGATATTGGGGCAGACAAATCCAGTAAGCTCCACTAAATGTGTGCTAACTTTAAGATCTTATGTCTATTTTGCATTTCAATCAGGAGAGACAGAAGATTGGGGTAAAGATAATGTTTATTACAGAAAATGAGAGTACAGATTACTGGTGATTTGTGCTGATTAAGATTTTGCTGAAGTCTTTGGTGCTTGGACACCAGAGGGGCATCAAGGGACATCTGAGCGGCAGCAGGATAAATCCCCCCATGGAGTCCAGACACTGGTGGTGGTGGTGGCTGCTGACTCTGATGATATGACATATGAGGCTGATGGATATGTAGAGATTAGGTGATGGGGAGGTGGAGATAGTGAGTGAGCATGCGTGCAAGGAGGGAATGGCAGGGTGAGAAAGAAATTTACAGCCTGAGCATAAAAAGTATTGTCTTCCTGACTGAACTTTTGTCGGAGCTTCATGTCTTGGTTGTGCTTTTTATGTTTGGTGGACAGAGGTGGCATGTTGCTTGAGACACTCATTGGGATGAGGAGGTCAGCTTCTAGCCAGCTAGCTGCTAGCTAGCCAGGTTAAGGTTTTCAAAAGTAAACATCGGTTAACACTGAGGAAAGGTGGAGGAAAAGGAGAAAAGTCACATCAGTTTCCAACGGGATATCAGGAACTATCCTTAGATTCACTGAAACGTGGCTAAATCCTGACCAGCGCCATTGAACCAGGTGACTCTTTCTCTATATGCCAATTGACTTATGGCTAAGCCACGCCCCCCTCCACTCACTCAGACAAAATATCAACATTCAGTGACAGGCACTGTGGCTGTGCTGCACATGAGCTCCTAACACTCAACTGTTTTTAACCACTATATTTGCTCTTTTAAGGCTTGCACATTTTTAATTTTTGTATGACAATATACTTTTAATGTCAAACAAATTGGACAGCCACCCAAAAGTTGCGGATGGTTTTGCAAACTCCTGATAATCAGAGGATTATTACGGCATCAGCCTGTTCCCTCTGCTGTGAACCAGCCTGAGCCTTAGCTGCAGCTCAGCCATCAGGCCTGCTAGGCCTAACCTCAACGGAAGTCCACCTCCCATCAGCTTTGCTGCTGCAGTGTGCCTTGCCCTGCTGCATTCACCACCAGGCCCTGCTGCATCCACCATGGCTGGTCGCAGTAGACATGCAAACAGAGCAACTCTGAATGATGATCCTGAGTACGTGACAATGGACACGCTGAAGGAATTACTAGACCAGCAGATGAGCTTTTATGAAGATCTGTTGAAGAGGCAGGAGACTGCATTTCGCAGTTTCACTCAAATGGTCCTGGATTCATCAAACAAAAGAGTGGACTCAGTGTTGGGTGAGTTGCAAGAACTGAAAGTGAGTCTGAACTACTCTCAGAATGATATTGATGATCTAAAAAATCGTCTTAAGGCCCAACAGAGAGAGTGTAAGACCACATCCAATGAAGTTGATGAACTGAAATCAGGACAAACTGCAAATAGATATCATGAGCAGATTGATTACCTCGAGAATCAATGTAGAAGGAATAATCTTGTGATTGATGAACTTGGACCGGACAAAGCTGATGAAACCTGGGCTGAAACTGAGTCTAAAGTGCAAGAACTGTTCACCACTAAACTCAAGCTGGTTGACCCTGTGGAAATTGAGAGAGCTCACAGGAATGGAATGTTCAGAGGTGACGGTGAAAGGCCAAGATCAGTGGTGATCAAGCTGTTGCGTTTTAAAGACAAACAGCTCATTATGGAATAAGGCAAGAGCAAACCTGAAAAACACCTCAATTTACATCAATGAGGACTTTTCTGAACGAGTGAGAAAAAGAAGAGCTGAACTGCTACCTGCATTGAAGGAGGCAAGAGCAAGAGGTGATTATGCCATAATCAACTATGACAGACTAATCGTGAGGCCAAGGAGCAGTTATGGAGTGGAAAGAAGACTCAATTAAGGATTTTTAAGTGTGTGGGATCTCAGGGTTGATATTTACTATGTGAAGGCATGGTGATGAACTTACCAAAAAAGGGGTTAAGAATAGCTCATATTAATGTTAGGAGTTTAAAGAATAAAGTCCATGACATTTCTAGTTTGGTTAATAGTGAAAATATCAATGTACTTGCTGTCTCAGAAACACATTTAGACCAATCAATAACAGACACGAGGGTAGCTATAGCAGACTATAATATTTTTAGAAATGACAGGAATATTTTTGGGGGAGGTGGAGCAATAAACATACAAAGCCATATTCCCACAAAGGTTAGATGAGACCTGATTGTTCCTAGTATTGAAGCTTTTGTAAACCAATTTTAGTTGGTTGCGTCTATAGTTGTTACAGACATTATATCATTACCATTATGTCATATTTTTAATTTGAGTCTGAAGGAGGGGTTATTCCCCCAGGCTTGGAAATCTGCAAAGGTTTTACCGCTTCAGAAAAACAAACGGCAAAGATTCTCAGCTGTCAATAGCAGAGCCATCAGCATTCTTCCTGTGTTGAACAAACTAATGGAAAAAGTTGTTCTTGAACAGATACTGCACTATTTTTCATTTAATGATTTAAATTCTTATTCTCAGCATGCGAACCACTCTACATGTACAGTATTGACAGATATGACAGACAAATGGTTGACTTGTATTGATAATAAGATGATGGTTGGAGCTGTTTTACTTGATTTTAGTGCAGTGTTCGACATTGTAGACCATCGGTTATTATTAAATAAGCTAACATTATATGGGTTCAGTACAAGAGCAATTAATTGGGTAAATAGTTACTTATCCAATAGAATGCAGTATGTGTTTCTTAATGGTAGTTTTTCTTCTCCTAAATATTTACAGTGTGGCGTGCCCCAGGGGAGTTGCCTTGGGCCATTAATCTACTCTATATTTACTAATGACTTGCCTTTTATTTTGAATAACTGTAGTGCTACTCTATTCGCAGATGATACTACTATGTATTTTGCATCAACTAGCATAAATGAATTAAGGACTACACTTAAGTCTGAATTACAACTGGTAGAAGACTGGATTTCTGAAAACAGGCTTGTTTTGAATGTAAAAAAAAGTATTCTGTTCAAAGCCAGACATGCCACTAACAGTGATAACCAGCTTTGCTTATCACTCAAAGGCTCAGACATTGAACAGGTTAAAGAAGCAATTTTGCTAAGGGTCACGCTCGATGGGCAGCTAACATGGGAGAAACACATTGATAATATTGTCAAGAAAATGGGCAATGGAATATCATGTATTAGAAGATGTTCCCCTTTTCTTACCCCTGCCACTAGAGCTCTGGTGACACAGACATCAGTTTTATCTCACCTTGATTACTGCAGCCAAAAAAGATTTGTCTAAGATACAAATAGCTCAGAATAAAGCTGCAAGACTCGCACTAACCTGTCCATCCGGTGTGAGGCTGAGTACAGAGACCGCACATGCCAACTTCTCATGGCTCAGGGTGGACGAGAGGTTGGCATACAACCTTAGGATTTTGTAGGAAAATTTGTTATAGTAAACAACCACAATGTCTGTATTCACAAGTGAATTATGTAAGAGACCAACACAGTTATTGTACCCGGCAGGCTACTAGGGGTTGTCTAGTCAAGGAAAAACCTAGGACTAAGGTGGTGTGCAGATCTGTAATGTTTAGAGCCATTACAAGGTGGAACAACTTACCAGTTTTCATTGTTGAAGCACCCAGTAAGGCCAGTTTTTAAAGGTTAATTAAAAAACACTTTAACAATAACTCCAACATAGATGGACTTAACTGAAATACTTCAGTGGACAGTAATTTGATGTGATGTGACACTAATTTATAGAAAAATTTATAGTAATACCCTTTTATATATTTTATGTTTTGTTTAGTTTGATGTCTATTCTGTATGTTACATTGTTGCATGTGGTGTTTGTTATTTTCTTTTATGTAATTGTTAATGGTTGTTGTATGTGGACCCCAGGAAGAGTAGCTGCTACATTAGTGGCAGCTAATGGGGATCCGAATAAAGGAATAAAGGAATAAAGGAATAATACCTTTTGTCAGAGTTGCATGTACCCCATGCACACAGTTTGACCATTTTTAAACTTCAAATCTCAGAAAAAGCTCATAAAACTGAATGAAACTGACTTTCTGTAATGCATTTCAATGGACGTCCAGGCAGAGAATGTCCAAGTGTATGGGAATGGCTATACACACTGTGATTGGCTCATCACGTTTGAAGGCGGGGCTTAGCCATAAGTTAATTCGACAGAGAAAGGACTCTGGTGAGAAGAGGAGAGTAAGGGTCTGCTTTGCAGTGGGTATGGACTGATGTGTCGGAGGGAATGTGAGGTGCCGCCCCTTTTCTGCAGTGGATAACCTCTATCATACCCTGTGCAGAACTAGTTGCAGAGCAGAGTCGCTGCCTGTGTTGGGGTGGAACGACCATACGGCTGTTGAGGTTGGGATGTGTGGACAGTACAGTCAATTCCACAATCAGAAACCACAGTTTGGACATAGACAAGGACACATGGAAAATTATAAAGCAGCAGCCAACAATGTAAAAAGACGCAAAAAGAAGTACTAAATTACAGTGCAGAAAGTTAAAGGAACTGATGGTTTGACATTTTATTGGAGTTGTATTTTGTATAATTTCATGTGACAAATAAGTTTTATATAGTGCCCCTAATGGTCCTGTGTAAGACTAGGGGGCTTTAAAGGGGAACTAATGTTTTTTTTTTCAACCTGGGCCCTATTTTCTGATCTACTTTTGTCAAAATGAGTGATAGGATGTTCAATATTTGACATTTCTCCAGTACGAAGCTAGGGCTGACCTGCCTGCAGCCCGTGAGTGTGAGCTATATTAAATAATAGGGCACTCAGACAGCATCAAACAATGTCAAAATAAGTCCACTAAAAGTGCAATTTGTTAACACAGATAGGCACAGATTGTTAGTATAATTATCCGACAAGTCTGTGTTTACCTTTAGCTGGATTCAGACATGTTCCTCTGCCTGTTGCAATTTTAGTATATGCGCTACCGAAGTAACACTGCTCCCCCTCTCCTCTGCTCTTCAATTTCAGTAAGCTCTGCATCCGTGTACGTCCGTGTCATCAAATTCAAATGGCTCATCCAGATCCAGTTGGTCAAAATCCGGTAAAAATTTGTTGTGGCAAGTCAAAACACTCACTCAGAGAGTGACAGTCTGGCTCTGAAATCTCACGTCTCGCAAGATTTGAGTTGTTGCAGGAACTTACTGCAGGAGTGACTTACAAAGGCCAGGATTCACTCTGTTTGACACATCATAGACGACCTGCTGTTTTATCTGATAACTTAATGTGTACTCACCTTATTTTTTGATCCAGACAATCAGGAGGGTTTTATTTATCTGCAGAGGTCTCCTTCTCGCTTTAAGCTGGTTAAAAAAAACAACCTGAATAAAGTGGTTTAATGTCGAAAAAAAATCTGTGGGTCTACTTGCAGGCATCAAGTCCAGTTAAACTTTGGTGAACTTTGATGCAGATTAACCACTTTGCCAGGGCTGACATTGTTGACCTTTGAGAGAACGGCTTGCTGGAGAGTTATTAAAGCTCATTAGCTGTGTTGTATCATCCACTATGACATAACCCTTCTCTGTCAGAGAACAAACTGCTCTGCAGATATGAGACAGGAGTCTGTGGTCCAATTGAACTGAGTAAACATGGTGAATTTAATTTTCCGTTAATGACCGAGCTAATTGGACAGTGCGTTTTTGCAGAATGACTGCTTGCAAGCTAGAAGGGGATAAATGACAAGATACAGGGAAAACAGAAAGATGCCTTCAGAGCTATATATGACTTACATGTGATTGTTTGGGCTGGTGTGTAGCTGTAAGTGATCAGCTACAGTAATTAACCAGGGGTATGCCACACAGAGTACTGCCTCACACTGCCTATTTGATAAGATCATGAGGACAAATTTTGCTGCGACACTTTCTGATGTGACTGGGCCTTTACTCTATACTGTAAGAGTGATTTAAATTGTGCCTGCACTCTCCACGACTCAATTCTCAGTGTCTACAAAACCATGCTAGGTTGTGTTTTTCCACAAACAAGATTTCAGCTGTGGTGCGAGCCCTTTAGTGGCCTCTTAGTGAGTTGTTTACTGCCGAATGTAAAGCAGTTGGCAGGAGGGTCAGCACTTTAAATATGAGGCCATAATAACAATTGCCCCGGAGGAATTGCACTGGGAGTGAGTTGTGGGAGTTTGGTTTAAGTGTCTCAGTATTTCTTTTGTTGAGGAATGAGAGTATGACGAAGAACGAGACAGGTAGGCAGATGGGAACAGTCACTGTACAGTAGGTGTGAAGGTTTTGCAGGTGAACCATATGGTGGTGAGGAGGAAGCTGGAACTTGAAATGAAACTGTCGATTTACTGTACTTCCCACTCTCACCATATGGTCACAGCATTTGGTGAGGGACCACAAGCAAACATTAGGGATACAAGCAGCTAAAATGTTTTGCTTTTCTAAAAGTCATGTCCCGTCATTTAAGGAGCTGTATGAAACATTCAGATTTGTGATTCTGGGTCTGGCTCAGGTTGTCTCTGCACAGCTCTCAACATGCCGGCAGCTAGCAGCTAATTGTTATCACTTATTTCAGATTTGATGACAAGAAACTTTGAAATTATATATTCATCTTACTATATAATGAGTGTGTCTGTGTGTCTGTTCCACATTTTTCTCCTCATTGACTTGGTCAATCCATGTGAAATTTAACACAGTGGTAGAGGGTCATGGGAGGATCGAATGAAGCAATATTACATCAATTGGCAAAAGGGGGGCGCTATAGCAACTGATTGAAATTGCAAACTTTGAATGGGCATATCTCATGCCCCGTCTGTCGTAGAGACATGAAATGTTGTACAGAGATGCCTCTCCTCATGAGGAACACATTTGCTTCAAAATACCACAAGCCCCGGTTATATAGATTTTTCACTATTTTGAATTTCTTGAAAAAAACTTAAAATCATCTCTTCTTAGGAAGATTGACCGATCTGCATGAAACTCGGTGAACATAATCTAGGGACCAATATCTAAAATTCCCTCTTGGCAAAAGTTGGAAAACTTCCTAAAACTGAGCTTCTATCAGGTAATAAATATTGCGAAGGCCGTGGCTCATCACATAAAGGTGTATAACATCTCAAGGATTTCACTGATCACCACACAACTTTGTAGGCATATGACCACACATAATCTGAGGGGACCCCTCCATTATTGACCCCATCAAACAAAATGGGGGCGCTAGAGAGCTAATTTCTTACCTAGGCCTAACTGCCCTATCGATTTTTACTAAACTTGGTAGATATGTATAACAGGACGCCTCAAGGTGACTGGAGAAATTTAACTCTAATTGGCAACTGGGTGGTGCTATAACAACAGAAAAATGCTTAAAAATGGCTAAAATGCGACCGATCACTGTGGCTCCCCCTGTGGCAGAATGTTTGTTTTTTCCCTGATTTTTGGTATGACTAAGTCATGGTATGGTATGCTGTATATAATCACGGAAACTGTCAGTATGCCATTCTGTCAGTCAGTCATTCTGTCTATTCCACGTTTTTCAAAAACTCTGTCTGAATACATTGCTCTTCTTAATGGGTTCAGTTGACTATTTAATCTGCAGTTTCCTATGACCTGTATCCCAAACACACACCATGTGAAACTGTACGTCGGCAACTGTGCACTCAATGGGTATGGACTAGTAATGCTAAATTTCTTAATTCAATCCAATCTTAAGTTGTTTTCAATCAATAATGAATGTTATTTTGATTATCTTAAATTTGTAACAAAAAAAAAAATCCATGTCAGTAGCGAATATTTACACATAAATGTCTGACTGATGAAGTCTGTCACATCAATGATTCTTTTACTTGAGTGCAAGATGAATTGTACAGGAACTGACCGATGTGATTTGAGTTTTATTTGCGCCTTGAATATTAGAAATTGTTTTCTCAAAGGTCATATTCTTAAGGGTGTTGCCATTATTTCCTCTATACAGTCAGTTAATCAACACCAGCGACAGCAGGGACACCATAACAGGTTTCATGAGAATGTTAAGTTAATCTGCTTAAAAGAGACTGCGGCGACATCAAGGTTGTCTGCGATAAAAAGGGCCTGGGTGAAATTCAATTGGATGAGATGAGTTGCGACAGTTGATATAGAGAGCTGTTGCACTGATGAAATGGATTCACTGTGACGGTTGAAGATAATGAGCTTTACTCAATCAGCTTGAGAGGGCATCCAACTGCTGTTTCAATTGCTACCTTGGTGACGTTCGAGGGTCTATCAGGGACATTACAGACTGGCGGAGCGCTGTTGTCCAGCTGTGGTATGTAGAGAGACCTGTCACAGTGCACTGAAACATTTTTTCCTCTGAAAGCACAGCGCACTCTGCTCAGCGCTCCATGGGGACATCTTGATACTGTAACTGAGCAGCTTTTATATATCTGTCTTTACATTTTGTCCAATCAAATGAATTCCAGTGTGGTATTGTGATGATGCTCCATATATGTATGTATAATATCCACAAAGTGACTCTCAATGTCCCAGCACATATTCTGTCTAACTCTACTCAAAATTCTGATCATTAAAATTGTCTGAGTTCTACTTCATAAATGTTAATATTGTCGTTTGTAGGAAACCCACAAAATGTGCATTTGCAAAGGATTTAAAAGCAGTGGGTTCAGCAATAGTCAGTTCTGTATTGCCTATTCTGATTTTGCAAAACAGTAGAGCTTCAGGGTAATTCATTTTAATTCCACATCCACCACTATTTTTGTCCCAAGTGTATAAGCAGTTTGCACTGCTTAATACATTCATAAAAAGATACATTTTAAACATTAGGATTAGACTTCTTTATGTGTTATAGACAGGAAAAAAATGCTAAATGTATTATGAGTTAGGGGAAAGAGATCCATTTTGGTCCTGCATATATTTGCTGGCAATTTACAGTGTCACAAGCCTATTCCATGTATAGAACAAGCAGTCAATGCCAGCATGTAGGCCACTCATTTCGCTGGAAGAACTCAGCTGTGCACAGTGTGGGTGCACAGGATTAGCAGTAAATACAATACCTATCAAAATGTCCCTGCATCACAGTATACTGACAATTTTCTCATAGGGAAGGCAGTGCAGAGCTGATCTGCCACAAAAGCTCATCCAAAAGGGAAACTGCTGTCCATGTGTGGGAGGTGCTGCATCACCCTAAGCAAATACAGTATACAGAACCTTAAGTTAGCTTGGGAGGAGATAACAATTTTGGTTGCCCCATTTTGTGCTCCATGAACATGCACTGTCCAGAAAAAGAAATGATTTAATGACAGGAAGTGATGAGCCAGCTGGCTGCACACCACAGCCAGGAACGCCCACCCTCCCTGACATTTATAGACAATCTCCATCAATGCACTTAAACACATTTATGTGTACATAGTGAGCATGTAAAATGTAGTTGTCCTAGAACATATTTTTTTCAGCTTGAGGGGTTATATTAAAGTCAAGAGCACAAAACCCAGCTGAGTCTTGACACCGTAAATTTGCATTAGGGTGTGCCACTTAATTATTACTGACATGCCTTTTACTGCACCTTTTTGCTACCAGGTGCCATCAAGATGAGGGCATTGAAACAGTCAATTCAAAGATGTTTTAAGACTCAAGTTCAAAGCCTTGGTCAGTGCCGGACGTAGCGCCCAGAGCAGGGGCAGGCAACCTGCGGCTCTGGAGCAGCATGTGGCTCTTTAGCTCCTCTCCGATGGCTCCCTGGGGCTTTGACCAAAAAATTGGCTACATGGAAATGAATCATGGTTATTTTGGAACACTTACATTTTCATTCTTTGTTGTAACCCTAAAGTGATTCTTACATTATGCAACTGTAAAAATGTGTAACCCATAGGCCTACAACAAATTTGAAAAATGTTTTGCATATATTTTTAATGCGGTTATATTTATCGAACAATGAACAATAACAGAATATGATATGTGCGAATGTGCAAATTTCATGTTCTTCTCTTCTCCTTTTTTGTACTGTGCCTGTGATGGCTTTTGCCTTTTCATATATCTTACTCTAATGTTTTCCAGACACACTCCACTCCACCATTTCCTTGATGTCTTTTTTTTAAGTTAAAAAAAAGGGGATGGGATATGCCATTGGCCCTGGTTCTTGGCAAAAATAAACTGCACATTACCAATGTTTACAG
This sequence comes from Epinephelus awoara, assembly GCA_035609425.1. NCBI lineage: Eukaryota > Metazoa > Chordata > Actinopteri > Perciformes > Serranidae > Epinephelus > Epinephelus awoara. Next base: position 33,478,618 of record CM069302.1, read on the forward strand.
TATTTATTCAGTGTAATAAATGAATGTCAGATAAGCAAATATAAATATTTTAATATGAAATTATATCAATAAATTGCTGCTATTTGTAACTCCAAAGAGGATGTAGCCATGGACACAGACATGTAAAAGCCCCCCCCCCCCCCCCCCCCCCCTTCCACACAGGAGCAAGATACCCAGACTGAAAGTGATGCAAAATGACTATCTCAGTAGCCGCCCACTAGAGGTAGCCAATCAGATTTTAAGGGGAGCCTGCGCCACCCCTCCGGCCTCCGCTCATCCATAATGTTCTTGTTTTCATGTGAGCAATCATTCTGAGACTAGATCTAATTATTTGGTAGTTATCTCCCTATGATACATGAAACTCTCATCCGGAGTGCTACACACCCAAAGTAATCAAGCTTTAATTCTAGAGAAACATTTTAAGGTAATCTAATTCTAACTAAACTATTCATGCTGAGATAAATGCTACATTTGCTTAAGTAAAAAAAAACAAAAAAACGCCAGATTAAGAGACATTTCTTTTCGGTCTGAAAGCTTACATTATTTACTGCTCTGCTTTTAAAGTATTCTGTTTGCTCACGGTGGTAGCAGCAAACAATTACCCTCTAAACATCCTGCACGCTTCCACAGAGAGGAGGCAGTGCCTTGGCAGTGATCTATTCTTCATGCTAGGAGGTCATTTGAGGTTTTCCTGTGCACAGTGTAATAAAAACAGGACAGAGCCTGCATGTGCATAGAATATGTGCTAATGAATGCACTGGATGTCATGTTTTAGGCATGCATCACAGTGATTCATATTGTTACAAGAGTAAGCTGATTATAAATGTGTTTCTGATGCTTTTGCGTCCTGGTGTGACAAACTACAGTGTTATCAACACACGCTGCAGCAGCATTTAGAGGGTAACAACTCAAAGAAATTGAGTTAGTGGCAAGCTATAAATATGTTGTAACTGGGTTGATAGCACTGTATCATATTAGCCAAATGGTAAATGAACTCTCATAATGGCTGTGGCAAAATGATAACCATATTTTATCAGGTTTATAGAATCATTTATACTCACATTGTCTATTAAAGCCTGGTTGGCCACTCAAGCTTTGAGCAATAAAAGCAGGCTGTGGGCTTAATGGAAAGCGCCAGGAAGGTTAGTGGTGTGAACCAGGCACAAGTGGTGTAACAGTTTTTTGGAGGGATGTTTGGTGAGGCAAGCCAAAGCCAGTCTGACCTGAATCTTCCTCCAGAGGGCCGTTTGAACTTCAAAGTGCGTATACCAGGGACTCATTTATCTTCACTTCAATTAAATCACTTTGTATGGATAAAAAAAAGATGCGTGATAATGTGTTTCATTATCATTTTAATTAGCATTTTGCAAACCAAATGATTGAATTAAACAGACTTCAGGTCACTCATTCCGATGACCATCAAGCTGATGCAGTCCTCCACATCAACTCTTCTTCAAGAGGCTCATGGACACTTAGCTCAGCATGCTCTACCAATCAGTGTTGGCCAGCCCTCTGTTCTCTGCAGTAGAGTGCTGGGGTGGAAACATCAAGGGCAGGGATGCAGACAGGATTAGCAAACTGGTGAAAAAGACATGGCTCTGTTGGAGAGCTGAGCCAGGACACCCTGGAGGATGTGAACTGAACTGAACTCCATCCCAGACAACATGAGATGCACATTTGCACACCGAGCACTGCTTTAAATCCACAGATTTGATTCTACAGTTTCAACATCTCATACATTTACATATTTTATTTCACTCATGCTCACTGGGTTGCTATTACATTTCAGCATCATGGAGGTCAGGTAACACCAACGATACACAGTATGTTTATATTTTACCTGGTTGGTTCAGTCATCTAGATAGTTGTCTTTGCTTGGACAGGTATAAAATAAATGACTTCATCTCAAGTCAGGTGAGCATGAAACAATCACACTGTGACAACCTGAGACCCTCCACTCACCAAATGTGCTGAGCTGTGGTCATATTCTGACTGCAGCACCACATGGTACGTTGCAGCTTTGGGCAACATAAACTGTCATTTGAGTTCCACCAGTGTATGAATGGTGTGTCACTTTTTTTCTGTCATATGCAGATTCTCAGTAATATTTTGACTAGCAGTATGTTGCTGTTGCTATGAACTCATCATGCCACGTGTTATACCACTATCAGCGAGTTTATGATGATTCTTAATTACCTATGCTGCCTAATGCAAGATTAGAGTCAGAGTAGGGGGACATTTAATCAGAAATAAATAAACAAATTGTGGTTTGACCCAGGGGTAGGCAACCTGCTGCTCAGGAGCCTCATGCAGCTCGAAAGCCCTTCTCAAGTAGCTCCCTGTGGCTTTGACAAAAAATCATATGGAAATTTATTTTTAAACATTTTAATTTATTATTGTTGTACGCCTAAAATAATTCTTACATTTTCCAGTTGTTTAAAGATTTTTTGGGGCTTTTTGCCTTCGTTTGATAGGACAGCCTCAGTGTGAAAGGGGTAGGGAGGGGATGACTGCAGCAAGGGGCCGCAAGAAATCAAGCCTTTGGCTGCTGCAGCAAGGACATTGCTTTTATATATGAGACACCTTCTCAACCCACTAAGCTGCCGGGTGCCCCTACATCATCCAATTGCATAAATGTGTTGCCCATACACTAAATAAAAACAAAAGTTTTAACATCTTGTCATCTATGTGCGTCATACGTCTACGGCCTGGCGCCTTTTCCTAAAATTTGTGGAATCACAGATATGATGGCTAGTCTTTATTCGCCTTAGTGAGGCTAAGTATTGATTCTAAATCCAAAAAAGAAAATGTCTTAACGGAAAACAGGGAATTTCAAGTGAGCAGAGAGATTTGTTCGCTTTCAGCACTAACGCTGCAAAGTAACCAATGCACCAAGTACCAAATATTCATAAATAACCCATTGGAGAGTAGCTACTTTATCATAAAACATATTAATCAGTGCTCATTTAGACCTGTTAGGAATGTTTATAAGCTAATTTAGATTAAATAAAATGTGTTGCTGTTACTTACCTCCCACTTAAATGTGATTGGTCAGATGGTAGGCCTATATATGGAAACCTTAACACTTCCAATACCAAAATCTTGGCACGAATATCCACTGGCTATATCTGATTAGCCCTAAATATTGGGCCCCACCCCCACAGGCTTTACCGTCATCAGATGATAACCGATTGGTCACAAGATTGACATGAACCAACCGCCGGACATTTTGGTTAATCCTCTTTCTGTTGTTATCTCTTGTTAAAAGATATCGGCCAAGGTTACTCAACTTGCTTTGCCCAGGGGCCACTTTTACAAAATGACGGGAGTCCAGGGGCCAGTTAATAAACTAATTGCAGCCCCTGCAGGTCAGGTGTACTCATGAATGTTTCTAGGACTTGAGGACATTTGGGGCTCAGCCATAATCTCTGATCCTCTTCTGGCATATTTTTTGATAAACAAGCTCTATTTTGATGCTTTTTAAGGCATTCTGGTACCTTATTCACCTTTAAAAAAAAAAGTATCATGAATAAGAAAATGGTTGGTGGGCACCCTTTATGGTTTGCAGCCTGTAAGTTGAGTATCACTGGTTTGGTGTCTGTCTGTTAGCCCTTTGTTACATAGGCAGCCTGTTTCCCATGCTCCATGTCTACAACCTAATGTGTAGTGTAGCATAGAAACCCACCCACTGCTAAAGAATTCACATTGAAATTATTTTGTTTTCAATTTGTCACACATAACTGCAAAATTGCAGTTACCACCTGGATATCCAGTAAGACCTGCAGCCTGTGCTGACAGCTAAAATAAATTTGAAGCTCTCAGTACTAAGTTTGTTCCCATTTTATAGGCCTAATTTGGGTGGAATAAAAACACACCAGACCACCATCACATTACCTACCCTACATCTCCTGGAAGATGCCTGGAAACAAGACAACCGGTGTCAGAGGAGGGGAAGGGGCAACAAAAACATTTACTCCAGGAGAAAGCAGGGAATAATTACCTGTGCGTGGCTCGAAATGGAACAGCTGAACAGTGCGCAGATTAGAGTGCATCCTCCAGTGCCCATTAATCAAACACATTGAAATTAACTTTCAATTGACTTTCTTACCCTTCCGCATAAAATAGATGCCACGGCTGAAAAATGGAGTAAGCAACCAATCTGTAGTTCAAACATGGTTTGTCACGCCGGATGAAAACAGTAACAACAGAGGAGCTTCGGCTTTCATTTGGGTTTCAAAGTAATGCGAGTCAATCTGAAACCCCAGTTGTGCTTTCATTCCACAAGGATTCTCAGTAACAATGGACAGCATATTACATGACTCAATACCAAGGCAGATGATTTGTGATTTTTGTACGTTCTAAAGATCCATTACCCTCATTTGTCTTTTCCTTTTATTTAAGCCCTCTTTAATAACCCTTTTCGGCTGCTGTGTATTGCACACACAAAAACCCTCTTCTTATTAGGTTTTTCAAAAGCAAGTGAGGCTTTTCACTTGAAAATGCTGTAATGGACAATGGCATTCATTTTAATGGGGCTGTGAGTGACTAAAAGCAATTTATCCAAGAGTTCATGTGATGATTTTCTTATTGATTCTGTCAGATCATTACTACACCTGCAAAACTGCTACACTTTTGTCCTTGTTTTATTGCCTACAATGGCCATTTTATTCTTATAGCAGTACAACCAGGGAGACATTTAAAGCAATGGTTTGACATTTTAGAAAATTTGCTTATTGTGTGTCTTGCTGAGAGGTTGGCTTAGCTGGCTGGCTATGTCCAAAAGTAACAAATCCATCCACCAGCATCATCCTGAAGTCTTGTCCTCTTTCAGGTTGCCAGGGAGCCACTTAGTTTCAACAAAGTGATGTTGTCATGGGCTCGTGTGCGTCTGTTACTTGCAACAATGCACTTTGTCGTCGTCATCGTTGTCGTCGTCGTCATCCTCCGCTTATCCGGGTCTGGGTCGCGGGGGCAGCAGCCTCAGCAAGGAAGCCCAGACAGTCCGATCCCCAGCCACTTCCGTCAGCTCTTCTGCGGGAACCCCGAGGCGTTCCCAGGCCAGCCGGGTGATGTAATCCTTCCAGTGTGTCCTGGGGCGGCCCCGAGGTCTCCTCCCGGTTGGACACGCCCGAAACACTCCCAAGGGAGGCGTCCGAATGGCATCTTTACTAGATGCCCGAACCACCTCAATTGGCTCCTCTCGATGTGGAGGAGCAGTGGCTCTACTCCGAGTCCCTCCCGGATGTCCGAGCTCCTCACCCTATCTCTAAGGCTGAGCGCAGCCACCCTGCGGAGGAAACTCATTTCGGCCACTTGTACTCGTGATCTCATTCTTTCGGTCACTACCCAGAGCTCATGACCATAGGTGAGGATTGGAACGTAGATCGACCGGTAAATCGAGAGCTTTGCTTTTCGGCTAAGGTCCCTCTTCACCACAACGGACCGGTTAAGCGCCTGCATCACTGCTGACGCCGCCCCAATCCGCCTGTCAATCTCCCGCTCCATCCTACCCTCACTCGTGAACAAGACCCCGAGATACTTAAACTCCTCCACCTGAGGAAGGACCTCCCCCCCAACCCGGAGTGGGCAATCCACCCTTTTCCGGCTGAGGACCATGGCCTCAGACTTGGAGGTGCTGATTCCCATCCCAGCCGCTTCACACTCGGCTGGGAACTGTCCCAGCAAGAGCTGGAGGTCACTGTTCGATGGAGCTAGGAGGACCACGTCGTCCGCAAAAAGCAGGGACAAGATCCTCCCGTTACCGAACCTGACCCCCTCCACCACTCGGCTGCACCTAGAAAGTCTGTCCATAAAAGTTATGAACAGAACCGGTGACAAAGGGCAGCCCTGGTGGAGTCCAACCCTCACCGGGAACAGGCCCGACTTACTGCCGGCCACGCGAACCAGACTCATGCTCCTTCGGTACAAGGACTGGATGGCCCTTAGCAAGGGGCCACCCACCCCATACTCCCGGAGTACCCCCCACAGGATGCCCCTGGGGACACGGTCGTAAGCCTTCTAAAAATCCACAAAACACATGTGGACTGGTTGGGCAAACTCCCATGCCCCCTCCAGCACCCTGGCGAGGGTAAAGAGCTGGTCCACGGTTCCACGTCTGGGACGAAAACCACATTGTTCCTCCTCAATCCGAGCTTCAACTATCGACCGGACCCTCTTCTCCAGCACCCTGGAGTAGACCTTACCAGGGGGCTGAGGAGTGTGATCCCCCTGTAGTTGGAACACACCCCTCTGCAATGCATTCAAGTCAACTAAAAATTTTTTTTTTTTTTTTTTCATGCTTTGGTTGAGCAATATTTGAACATCATATTTTGCCATCTTGGTGTGTATTGCCAACTAACTAAGCACCATTAACTAAGCTAAATAACACAGCACCACACCTAGAAACAAAAATACAAAAACGTGATTAGTTGATGCTTCACTGCGTCATTGGAGCACTGAAACTAGTTAGGACCAGCTCAAATGGTTAAAGACAACTGACCTTCATTTGAAATAAAATGTTAAAAAATTAACTTCTCAGAAAAGTCTTTGGCAATATAATCTTTTCCAGTGTGCAAATGCCCCCTTTTTCCATTTTTAGTCTCTAACCCAAATTTAGATACATTTAAAAAACATCTTAGTCAGTATTTCTTGACTTTTTTCATGTTCAGCTAATCTAAATGGATGTCATGAAGTCATGCCCAGTGTATTTTAATAGCTCCATGGGTCTTTAAGGCCTTTTGATGGTTCCATCATCGACATCATGTCTGTCCACATCAACAAATGTCTGGTGTTTCTGACAACAACAAACATGGCAACGGTCCTAATAATGTACCTTTGTAACGGAGTGTTGTATACAGTGGTGGTCTGTGAAGCCATTAAATATGTTGCAACATGTGCAAGGTGAATAGTTTTTACTAAATTACTGATTTGTTGTGTTCCGCCATTTTAAAAATGTCTTTGTCGTGTCCTACGGTTGTATCTCAATTGAACTATATGCTACTCCTCCAATATGTTTCCTCTCATGAACCCAACACACCAGTCCATCCATCCTCTCTCACCGCGTGCTTCAGCCTTCCCCTCAACCAAGTGCTAACATGTTTAGTTCCACAGATATTTCATATCATAGAAACCAGATGCAACCAAAGCTTCTCAGCTGAAAAAACGCTTTGCCTCCAAAGCACTCTCAAACATTCCCAGCTGGGTGTTTCCTATGGAGTGCCCAGCGCTTTCAGCTGGGAAAAAAGCGCTTTAGTGGGCACGGGGCCTACATGAGCCAATACGGCTGGCTATAGCTGGTGAGCTAACATAAAACTGAGCCCTTTACACTTCAGGGTTTTGTATGGATTAAACAAAGATATAATTTGTGAGTGAGCTTGAGAAGTGCTGGTAGGCTAGCTTTGGACAGAACAAGGCCAGCTTTTTCCAGTCTTTAAGCTAAGGTATGCTAATCAGCAGCTGTTGTAGCTCCGTATTGAGCATAAAGATATTAGAGGGGTACTAATCTGCTCATCTGACTCTCTGCAAGTAAGCAAAAAATGTTCCTAAAATGTCAAACTATTCCTTAAAGGTAAAACTGACATGATGTGCAGTGCTTGAGGCCTACATCCATACACCCATACAAGATAGAAATTGCATTTAATATCCTGTAACTACTTATATTGTACAGTTACACCACAGTCCCCAGTTACCTAATGTCTTTGCATACCACAACGAATTAGTCATGGAATAAGACTTTAGACTTTAGTAGTACTATGCAGGCTATTTTTGTCTTTGCATGTGTGTGTATGTGTGTGTGTGTGTGTGTGTTTGTGTTTACCATGTCCTATTTTTATTTCTAGTATGCAACATGAAATGCACAGGCCCTAATCTCATCCGATCCTGGCTGGATGGTGTCTGCTTGATGGATCACCATCCTGCTCCACTGGCTCACTGGTTACCATCATGGATCACTATCTGGCTGAATTCTCATTATGGATACTGTCATGGACCACTATCTTGTTATGCTGCAAAGGCATCAGATGACAAATCAAAACCACAAACACATGAAATTAGCTTCAGTGTGTGTTGTGAGTCCACATGATGCTGATGTCGCTGCCAAATAGACAAATTCCTGCCTAGTGATGGTTTCTAGAAAATAAATAAATGAAAAAACACACATAGAATTCTAATTCACAGCTGCAGTATGTGCTAATAAATCCAGCTTCAACTGGTGGACCATAATTTCATCCTACCTCTTGCTCAAACATTACACTCTGACTGGCCTCTGGGAGGAGGCCCCTCCACACACACACCCCCCCCAACCCCGGACATCTCTTTCTCTCTATCTCTTTTTCTGCCGTCTAATCAGCCATCAGGGAGTGTGTGTGTATGTGTGTGTGTGTGTGTGTGTGTGTGTGTGCTGAGGGACTTTGAATGGAGAGCAGTGGGAAGAGGAGCTATGACCCGCAGTCCTCTGCACCCGCTTCGACCTCAACCGCTGCAATCCCCCGTGGCTTCCCCTCCCACCACACACACCTCAGCCATTGCACAGCCGCACATCCATTCACCATCACCCCCTCCCCTCCTCTCCACACCCACCCACATGCCCTCTTCACTGGCGGAGTCACATAATTATTTTCTCTGGGAGACATGCTGCTTGCTTGCGCCTCTATCTTTGATTACAATTTTGCAAAAGCGGGCTTTAACAGGAGGGACCAGACGTGTTGCTTTGATGTCTGTACCCTCCACTCTTCCTTTTTTCTTTCCTGGCAACTGGCACAATACTTACATGTCAACCTCATCCTGACCACACAGCATCATATTTTCTCTGGCAGTGAGGGGTCGTAAAGCATGGTATCTTTATCCAAAGCAGCTTGCGAATGCTTGGATCCGGGGCTGGTTTTCAGGCGGTGACGTTAGCTTAACAATGGTCAGCGTGTTGTTCTGCTCCGATCCAGTCTGGCCATCTGCACGCTTTGATCCCCACTGCCAACGACGACTTTGTTCTTTTTGGAGGGAACACTGGCAGGGGGGATTAGTATGTGTGGGCATCACTGTGCTCGTACTGTAGCCTATGATTTCTTTCTTTGCTTGATGCATCCATACTGTATGTACAAAATTGTAATGTGGTGAGATTATGGGGTTTTAAGGACTGACACAAACAATATTTTAAAATCAAAGCAGAAGTTAGACAAAAAAATATGTATTCTTAAATTTGAGCACTTTCGTGCAAAAATATTCAGTGTTTCTCTTAGAATGCCTTCCTGTGAGCATACAAAACAGCAATTAGACAACACTTTTGAAAAACATACTGATAAAGATCTTAAGTGATCCACCACCGCACATATTCATTTTATATTCTGGAGTATATGTGCAGACACTGGTTTGTATGCGTGTGCATGTAGACTTGTTTGTGCGTGCGTGTTTGTGCTGACTGATTAGCGACTTGCTCTGTGATTGCTGCTGTGAGCCTGTGATTAGAGCGTTGGCTGAGATGTTGGCTGCTGGCTCTTTTTGGCCACAAACGGACAAGAAACTGGACTGAATCAGCCGCTTTGAGTCCGCCACCTCCCAGCAATGCCGGTTGCTTTCTGTCCCCGATACCCTGAGCTCAACCCAGCAAACACTTTGTTGTGTAAATAAAGCATCAGAAATGAAAGCTGTAACAATGTGCTATTGTGTGAGTCGTGTTATGAAAATGGAGCCCTAATATCCTCCTGGTACCCGTTCAACACATATCAGACCATGCCACAGTTTGGTGAAACTTTGAAAGTTATTCCTCACAGTAGTATTTTTCAGGATGATGCTGCAGCCTTTTTATGGCATTAATTAGCACTCATAGCTGGTGTGTGTGATCGCAAATCTGTTATTGGACAGGAAAACAAAACAACTAAAATGCTGTAGACCATCACTGGAAATGAGATTCTGATTCAAATATGAGTAAGCTGCAAATAAATTCGCCTCAAAGGAAATGGTTTTAGAATATTATTATGGGAAATCTTATTTTTGTTTTTGCTGAGAGTTTGAGAAGTAGATTGATACATCTCTCGTGTCTGTATGCAGAGTATGAAGCTAGAGCCTGCAGGATTAGCTTAGCTTAGCATAGCATTAAGGCTGAAAGCAGAGGGAAAACAGCTAGCTTAGCTCTGTCCAATGCTGAAAAATATACCTTCAGTTATCACAAAAACTGTCATTTTAACATTTTATTTGTTGTGTACAGATTACACAATTTCTCATAGTCATAAACTGTAAAAAAAATAAATAAATAATAATAATAATAATAATAATGTTGGATTTTCAAATTTCTGATGGTCCTTGCACTCATTGTGTGTGAAAAAGGCTACTGTCAGGAAACAAACATAACCAAATCAGAGCTTAAAATAGTGATGTTTTTATCAAGATCACTTTATTCTATGCCTCATTTAAATCTGGCCAAAAATAAACTGTTTGCACTGACTAACCTGCATACAAAACAAGGGTGAAAAACAAGGGTTTATTCAACTCCAGGATTTTGTCTTCAACTTCTCACTTTCAAACATCAAAGGGTACGTTTTAAAAATCTAATTACTGAGCTAATTCATTGTGGAGGGACGGTGTGCCAAAATTATTTGTAGCTTCTGGAATGGTAAAAAGAACCAAAAACAAATAATGAAAGTCACGCCCCAGCCACCCCCTTCTCTGATAATTAAAGAACAGTACCTAATTTAAGAAAAATCTCTTTCACACTCCACTATATTTCTGCCAGGAGCTAATTTCTCATGCTTTCAAAACCTTTAATGTCTCTGAATCAGAAGTTGTCCTAGCTTTAAATGCTGCCACATTTCCTGAAAATAAATATATTTTTCAACTGTTATTTTTTTCGTTTGTAATAGTAGCCTAGTGTTGAAACTAAATCGTTAACTCAGACTGAAAACCTGGTCGGAGCTATTGAGTTTGTACAAATTATAAACAGGGAATTTGTGACATCCTAAATTGCACAAATCAGAAACGAGACATCTGCACATGCTCTGTGGTGATCCCTCTCTACCTGCGAACAGACAAAGTGATATCTTATACTCGTTTAAGATATGTTTTTATATTTGTATAATTAGCCTATACAATTAATTGTACTGTTCGAATTAAACTGGACTTAATTGTTCAATGAATATTAAATTGTTTTAACTATATCTGTATTCTTGCAGGTATATTATTGTCCTTGGTATTAATATGAAGGCATTACGTGTGCCTTTTTTACAATTGCCCATGCATTTGGGGACAGATGTAGCATTCGACTTCTATTGTGTTAATCAATAATAGTGACTCTAACATTGCTTGATGGCTGTTAACAAGATGAACACAGATATACGTGTTGCCTACGTAAAATTTGTTTCCACATAGCTCAAGAGCTTTTTGAGTAATGACTTTAAAACCAAACGATGTTACTGCCCCTGGTCTCCCTACTATATAACATCATATATATGTGCCAGTTCAGTCTTCGAGCCTCCCTGCCCTATATTACTCCCTGGCACTGCTTCCAAAAATATATTTCACAGGAAAAAAGCAATGCTGTTTTTGCATTTACTTTTATTTTTGAAATTATATACAGAACCTCCAAAAAGATTAAGGCTTTTTTTTTTGACTCCGTAGCAGCAGTATGGTATGGAGTACCTTGAGATGCATACAGAACTGAACTGAGGATTTGCTTGTAATTACAGCTGATTCCGCTTTAAAGGGTTTAGTGTTGACACTATAGAAATCCTCCCAACAGTTCTATCAGTGCACTTTAATGCGCCAATTGAATCAGCCAACGCACAGAGCTCTGTGTATTTGTTTATGTGTGCATGTTTGTGTCTCTGTCTGAGCTCAAATGTGTGCATTTTAATAACATTTCTGTATTCTTTTGTAAATCCGTCAATAGCTGTTTTTTCCCCCCTCAGTATAAAATACCCCCATCCATTGTCTCACCCAGAAATTGAAAACATAAACTGGAGGAATGCTCACAAGCCATGGAATATCAATCAGTCTGCAAACAAGTCGGAGGTGTCAGCAGAGTAATGGCTTTTGTTTGAGAAAGAGTCCATAGCTGGTGCACACAGGGATTTAAAACAATAATCTTTCCGGTATAATGACTAGGTAATATGGATAGTCCATTTATCTTTGATTAGATTTTTTGATGCAGGGATTCATTCCCTTGACTCCCTGTTTCATTATTCTTTCTAATTACCTGCACCAATTCGCCCATCAAGCATCGGTACACTGGCAAGATGTAATTGCTTCTGCCATAAATCAAGAAACATTTGGGGGCGTCTGGAGAGCTCCTTCTCCATTAATACGAACACATTGAAAAGCCAGGCTTATGTTCATATTGATAAATCCAATCATTCATTTTGACATCTCATATTTGATGTGCTCAGTCTCCAGCTTAATGTTTTGGTAGTTCTTACACTGATAATTCCTGTCACTGTTTTGTTGGTACAGAGCTAACACTGCTTCTGTCTTTGTCTCATTAACATCAAGATTTGCCTGGTCCCTACTTGAGAAAAAAGCACTTTGCATTTGTGATTGGGTTGCCACTGAGTGATGCATTACGGGTACAGCCACAGTTGTCTGCCAAGGTCAAGGAGCACATTGTGTCTTAATGAGGCCTCGGCTCTGATAAACATTCAGCTGCTGGCCAACAGTGTTGTTTCATTCACTATGTTGTACAAAAACCAAAAACATGTAAAAATGTGCCCGGAGCTGAGCACCACATATTCCAGTCCGCAGGGTTATTATTCTAATTTAGTTAAGGCATTAGGCAAATCAACAGCTCCCGCAGCAGCACAGTTGGGAGAAGTGGCTGGAGGTGGAATGTGAATGAGCTAAGTTAAGGCAGACAGAACTGGGGCTTAGCTGTTAGCCTGGGGGTCAAAGTGATAATGTATGAACTTAGCTCTGGCAGGCGAGCAGACAGCACTACATTAGTGACCAACGAGTGTCTTAGAGTGGGTGCTTTATTCTGAAAGCGACACAGCAAGTCTGTACGTCAGCTGATCGGGGACAAACATGGATTATTTGCTCGACTACATCAGTAGCACTGTTCCTGCTGCATCAGATTTGTCAGCTGTTTAGTTTTTTCTTCTTTTACAGTGGTCACACTGACCTTGATGTAGCTTGTCATGAATTAGATCATTTGTGTTTATGCCAAACATTATGCACATTAGGCAGTGTGAATACAAATTGAGGATACAATTCTCTCCCTAGGGAAAAAAACAACCTTGCGTATTTCTGATGAAAGTTTCTGTGTTCAGCAGTTGATGTGATTCAATAATTTAATATTTAAATATTGCATATTTTCCTTTTTCCTAACAACTCTTAGTTCACATTATACTGAATACAAAGTACTTTACTTTTGAAGACACTACAAGGTCTTACTTTCATTAAATTCTATCAACACATCCAAAAGTAGATTTTCTATTCTATTAGAAAGGCAAGGGCACAAGAGTTGGTGTGTGGTTAGTGGAAACCTGGATGAAATATTAAATTAACACTTCCACAGACAACAAAAGCTGATACTCTGCTGTTAAAATTATTTCTGCAATGCAGTGGATGTGTGTGATCTGTTTACTTCTGGCTGTCCTTGTTTGAAAGCATCTTGTCTGAACACAGTCACTCTGCCCGGCCATGTCGGCCTCTTGTGAACCAAACAGGGAAGGGCAGCTTCAGCTGACAAGGATGCCCAGTGTACTGAAATCACTGGAGTGTAACAAACAAAATGACCCTCAACAAAGTGCTTACTACCTTGGGTTTTACAGTAGTTAATATCCTCTTTGGGGTCAAGACTTTTCTAGATTCCTAACTACCTATATTTACTGCATGCTTCATGTACAGTATATATTCTTCACACTTTAAAGTTGCACTTATCAATATTTTTATGTTTAGGAGAGATCTAATGGCTAAGGGTGAAGTGAACGGTGTTGGTCATAGTGATGAGCCCACAGAGAGTTATTACTTGACTGTGCAGTTACTCAGCTCCACAAAGCCTTTTTGCATCTTCTGGTGTTTTGGTGGCTTGCAGCATCACTGTTTTGCTTCACTCTCACAGTTCTCATGAGCCTCATTTCCAGATGCACAAGGTAAATGTTGTCAGTGAAAAAGCTCTGATAAATGTAGGTGACCTGTCTCATACCAAACGGTACACAAAGTTAGCCACTAGGCGGTGAACATAGTGGATATATACACCTGCCAAACCAATCGTGAACAGCGCCATTGATCCCAAGCACACTGGTTGGCACACATAGCTGTCAATCAAGATGTCAAACCCCATCTTCAAAGTATCAAATAACTAATTACAACCAAACCTATAAGAAAAACAAACATTTGAACATACAGCAGTATCAAAAATTACCTAAAAATTAAAGAAGACCACTTTGGGAAAATGAAATTTTAAGTGTATTTTTAATTTTTAATTTGGCTCATCCCATCCGCTAACACAGAGGAGGCGACCTTTATGACCTGTAATGTAGCCAGCCACCAGGGGGTGAATTGTCATGTCATCCACCTTTCTTATACAGTCTACGGTGGAGACCAAAACAGAGCTGCAAGAAGAGTGACCTACATTCATCAGGTCTCCTGAAACCAGCCCTGTCTCCAAGAAATTACATCTGTAAGCAACTTATTTGGAACAGCAAAAAATAAATAGTTTTTTAAGGAGACAAACACACACTGTTTTCTACAAACATAATGAGGAAATGTTGCTAATTAACTAAGCCTATCTAGCAAGTCACACAAATGTGAACACTTGAAGTATCAGCAAATAGGTAATGTTGCAATACACTATCCATTTCTCTTGACTACAGCATTTTTTATCAACAAAAATCACATTATTTCTTTAACTTTAACCAAAGTGGTTATGTTGCCTAAACCTTACCACAGACATGACTCTAGATGTGAACCTGATGTGACTTGTCAGAGTCCTGATCTGTGAACATAATCCAGGCAATTACTTCGTCACCATGATGTTATTATGAAAACAATTTAGTAATACACAAACCTCATTTCTAGGAGACAGGGTTGCCTGGAACATCACACGAAATGATTGCTAATTTTGACCCATACCAATGGGCAACTGTTTGCTAACCCACTTTGGCTTTGTGTACAGGCTAACAAACATCCACTATATGAAAAGTTCACTGGCTAGTTTAGTTTGCAGGCTAGATTACTAAAAGTAAATAGGCTTAGACATTTGGCATCTTGACAACTCACTGAAAAATGTCCAGATGGATTTGTTTACATGCTACACATCCTATCTTTTTTCTTCAATACAACTGCAAATTGGTTACAGTGACATTTCAGATTTATCTCCAAATGCTTTTGTTTTCTTCCTTTCAATAATAAGAAAATATAAATTTAAGTATCACTTTAGCATAATGTGCTACTGCAAATAAGGCATGGACTTGGACTTTTGGTGAACAAGACTATCATCTTTTAGCATTTTCAATGCATTCATATTTGTGATAAATACATAGCACACTGATTCATACATACATTTTGAGTGACTTCCACTCTTTGCCGGATAGTCACTGTTGAAGCTGGTGCTTTATGTCTCCTGTAAGCACAGATCTGGCAAACACGTGGCTGGAGATATTGCAGCAGCACTGAATGCACACACTTCCATCCAGCCTGCGTCCTCCCACTGAATATGTTCAAGTGGCTTATGTAGAAACACTGAGTGGGATGACTAAGGTGCAGCTGGCAGTGACCCAGGTTAATATGGTTAAAACACTTGAGTGCCAGTGTCTGCAGTCATGCAGGGTGCTGAACGCAGAAAGCAGAACAGAAGTCTTCAGAGAGTCTTATAGAGGAGCGTAGGGGGCAGTGATACTGTAGCTGCTGTATAAGCAGCTGTGTGTGTGTGTGTGTGTGTGTGAGGCCTGCACTGTGGCTGAGGTGGCTGTAACGGTGATTTCCCCACAGTCTGTCTGTTTCTGCAGACCTTGAATTAAATCAGCACCTTTTGTAATGGGGCTCGTGTGCAGCAGGAATCCTAATTAAACGCTGCATACAAAGCCAGTTATTTCAAACCTAATTGTCATACCAACACCATGGGCTACAATCATTAAAACACAAAGGGTTGATGATAGGAGATGCAGTGTTATCACAACACAGAGAACAGCATGACAAATTCATCCAAAATAAAAAGAGAACGCATTTAACCACACGTCAGACTGCAGGGTCTTTGAGGAATATGTAGACCACAGAAACACTCCGCGCTCTTGAGCATGTTAAGTTTGTGTCTTGCTAGAAATGATGGGGTCATGCACTTTGTAGAGCACACTCAACACCACAGTGCACCATTCCCCTGCAACTCCAAAACTGATTTCCGAGAGGATTAAAAATAAAAAGCTCTTGAATCCGCTCTCAGAAAAGCAGAATTGATTCCATCTTGAAGACGTAGCTATACCATCAAGGCATTTAAAGAGGTATGAGAATACTTACAAGATCACGCACGTACCAGACGTCCTCTGTCAAAGAACTGAGCAGTCTATAAAGGTTTTTTACAGTTACAGCCACTGTCTGATTATAGTGCAGCAGCAAACAAAGTGAAGAGTATAAATCTGAGATCCTTCGGTGGGTGTGAAGTGGGATCAAAGTGCTTTGGGAAGCCTGTGCCATGTCTGGGTTTGCCTAATCAAGTAAAAGTACACAGTGAGACTAAATCTCTTTGTACGTGATTTACTCGAGCCATAATTCATTTGGAATTGGAGATGAGGAGCTCGCAATGGCAGTGGTGAGGTTACCATATATTGAGTTGTGAGGAAGAAGTGGCTGCTGGTGATTAGAATCATGACTGCATGGCTGTGGTCTATACTTTCCATATCCTTTAAGATATAAAGATATCTGCTTTTAGCTGTGGGGTTTCTGCTGCACTTCACAGAGACCAGTCAGCAGCGTGGGCTGCAATGTGAGCTGGATTTGTTTTGTTGTTGTTGAAAAAGTTGAACTTCTGTTCTGAAGGTGGCTCAGATAGAAACATAAAGGAACAGCACCTCTTCTCCCACTGGATTTGATTAAAAATAGGTTATTTGTTCAGTGTCTGTTAGCTCTAATATGATGGAACTGAAGCTCCATTCAAGCATGTGATTAGTGAAATGATGATTATACTGAGGGTGACCATGCATGTATGCAGAGCCAGTTGCATAACGTGCTTTTTAAGTCCTATGTGCAACATGGATGTGAAGCACTACAGCTAAGTTGTGTGTTGGTGGCATCAGAGGTGAGATGGAAACTGTTAACCTTCTCATCACGGATCAAAACTCTGTTAACACATCTTCACAGCTGACTAACTGATACGTGGAGAAGGCTCGCTCTACCAAGTGGAAGTATTAGCTGCCCTCATGGTCGTGCTGTTTATTTTATCCTGCGAGCCCAACACAGCTCGTGAATATTCATGATTGAGCCTCTGAACGTCAGGACGCAGCGGCGGCTCTTCCTCCCTGACAGAGAGCGGAGAGGCTGGGAGGAGAGACAGCATGCCAGAGCCCGGCTGTATCTCTCCCACCGCATTTGAGGGCGAATCTGCTCTCAACTCATCCCACCCCGTACAGCCGACCGGGGGAACAACAATGGACTGACGGAACACAAACACACAGCGAGAGAGACGGAGGGAGAGAGAGAGAGAGAGAGAGAGAGAGAGAGAGAGAGCGGGAGAGAAACGCCGCCTTGTTTTTGAAGCATCCACATATTCTCTGGACATAAGCTCCTCGGGTTCATATTTGCAGAGCGGGACGGATGGAGTGACCACAACGCCTTTGTGGAGGGAGATGCCACAGCAAAGCAGGACGATGCTTCGATGCGAGCGGTTATTGCAGTGCATCTCCTGTAAGATGGACGAGACATATTGGGGCTAAGGAGCTGGCGACTTATCACGTTGCGGAGGAAAGATGTTTTGCAACTGCCTGTAGGCTCCTCTAGAGGATGCATGCCTGCCCTGGCGTCTTGTAATATGTAGCTGTGACGGCGGCAGAGCGTTTGCAGCTGTTTCTCGGCTAGTGGAGCCCCAGAAAAGCATCGCTCACCGGCTGGAGCCGAGCCCCGTGGCCGCCAGCAACCTTCCCCACCTCTCAGTGTCAGTGTGACGGGTGCGATGCCCCGCTAGGAAGAAGTGAGCGCAGCCTCCGGAGCTGTCCGCGGTGCTGAACGGATCCGTCAGTTCCTCGGGTCTCCACGAGTTGACCTTCTCTCCCCGGGCTGAAAATCATCCTCCTGCAACACACACACACACACAAACACGCGCACACACACACATACACACACGGAGTAAGGTGGCAAAGCAGGCCACCGCACATGGACAGCTGCTGGGCTTGACTGAGTCAGCCAGACGATCTTCTCTTTCATGGCTGTGGCACGCAAAATCAAAACTTTGCTGACCGTCAACATTTTAGTGTTCGTAGGGATTATCCTGTTCTCGGTCTACTGCAGGATCCAGGACCGATCCGAGGAGCTCATCCAGATAGGGCGTATGTCTGACCAGAGGCTGCGAGCCAGGAATGGCAAAGTTTCCAACTTGGTGGACAGGCAGTCTATTCTCCAGAGGCTGGAGAGGCTGGAGGATGTGGTCTACAACCAGTTAAACGGTAGGATCATCTTAACAGCAAAAGCTGTGACACTTCCAGCTACAGAAATCATCATCATCATAATGAAGCAGATAATGACCACTGCAAACGACACACTTTATGAATTGTAGCTCTAGTCTATAAATAGACAGCTCTTGTGCACTTGATTGGGTAAACTGTCCTCCAGAATCAAAAGGTGCACAGGCTGATGCACAAGGGTGAGTTTTCTGCCGACCTGGAGCATGACTCATGCATATTTTCCTGTCAGCCTGGTAGCCTCATTTCTTTGGTAAAGCAGTGAAAAATCAGTCTGATTTTACACATGAATCACTGTCACACATCTGCTGCCTCCAAAGCTCTAACCCTTGTATAGGAGCTAATGAAGCAGGATGATGTATCACAGTGCAATGCTTAGTATATATGTGCTGCTATCATTTGTGTTGATAGACTTTACTGGGCTGTTACTTTAACAGCCTATTAGACCGTGACTCCCCTAACCCATAATTGACTTGTTGTAAACTTCACATAAACTTATGCTTTAAGTGTTGATGTCTGTAGATCTCTATAGAACCCGCTCAGAGGACGCCTGTATCTCAGCAGCAGCAGCAGCAGCAGCAGCTCATTTCACTGGAGGCAACGCTGGTGAAACATATCAGATTTAACAAGCTGTCTGAGTTTTGAAGGAGAGTCTAATGTAATGGCTCTATAACGGAATGACAGACTTGTATTTCATTACATGGCCATTAGTCTGTGGGGCAGAATTGGTCTCCTCAGCAGAGCAGCAACCTTTACAATCAGGTTACATATGACTCTGTCTAACTCATGCTCCTCTTCTCCTGTGGGAGATCCATATAATCACCATAGATTAAAGGTGTCATTCATGCAGATGCTTGACAAGACTGACCTGGATACAGTACTGATATTCCAAGTTTATAACTCATTAGAACGTATATAGAG
The DNA here is from genome assembly GCA_035609425.1 of Epinephelus awoara. Lineage (NCBI taxonomy): Eukaryota > Metazoa > Chordata > Actinopteri > Perciformes > Serranidae > Epinephelus > Epinephelus awoara. The sequence goes on from CM069302.1 coordinate 33,498,126, forward strand.
ACTTTGGCCGCATCAATGTTAAGTAACTTTAAAGAAGCAAACAAACTTTTTCCGCTCTCAAAATTAATCTTAAAATCCCATCGAGCACCATTTTCCCATGTATTAAATTACACTCACTCAGCTTTAGCCAGGCAAATTTAGTAATAATGAGTCTGTGGGCTTTAAATTTTTTTTTTAATTCATTAATGCAAAATATAATTATTTTCATTATCTATTAATCTGCCAATTATTTTCTCAGTTAATTGATTAATTGTTTGGTCAATTAAATGTAAAAATTATGAAAAATGCTTGTCACAGTTTCCGAGACCCCAAGGTCATGTCTTTAAATGTCTTGTTTTGTCCGACCAACAGGCATAACCACAAAAATCTATTATTTACTATATGACAAGTAAATTCTCACATTTAAAAGCAGAACCAGCAAATGACAAAAATAATCAATGAATGAATCAATCGATTATCAAAATAATAACATTTTCATCGATCAGCTAATTGATTTATTGCTTCAGCCAGAGTGACAATGCATATGAATAATTTTACAACAGATTTCTTTACCAAGAACTATAATTTTCTTCTATTCTCTGAGATAAATCTGTCCATTAATTTAGTTTTAAAGTATGATATGAGACCAGATAATGTCTTAGATTTTGGATATCATAATAGGCCTGTAGTAGGCGTTGTCTTTTCCTGACTTCAAAGGCTGCATTCCAGTAAAGTGATGTCTTAGCTGTTCTTTCTAGTCATTATAGTCTCATTACTCATGATTATTTTCAAAACTTTTGTCTAAATATTTGTGAAAGCACTAATAGTCAGTCCTACATTATCACTGCAATATTAAAGTATTTGGTATCATGATATATAAATATTGTGATATTTAATTTTCTTCCATATCACCCAGCCCTAGTTTAAAGGTCCAGCATCATTGTTTTCCTTGTAAGTGACTCAAAGCCAAAAACTATAAACAGTTTATGCAGCAGAAGATAGTATTCCATGGCTGATAGCAAAAAAAAAAAAGAATTGGATAGGTTCCCACTGACTCCTGCACAGGTCATTTTTGTAATGAAGGAAGCACATATCTTGAATTCAGAGTATTTTTCGGACTGCACAGTGCTCGCTCACAGGATATTGAGGCTAAGTGGGATCACAGCAAAAAATTTCTCACACTGCTTTGGTGGCATATTTCAATGTCAGTGGTGTTGTATGAGAATGCCACAGAAATTCTGTACTACCTTACAACACAAACTGATCCTTTAGCAAGTTAATCAACTTGTAGATCAACAGCAATGACTTGATGTTTTAGCCAAAATGTATTTTCCCAAGCATAAATAATAAAAAAATAGCATGCTCCAATATTCCTCCTTAGCACAGTGCTACTAACTGAATTCTAATCTATCAGTAAAGTCAATTTCTATTCACTTGCTTACTGTTCTCCTGGGAAACTGTGACTTTATCATCTGTGTAAATTACAGGCGACTGGAGCTCAGGCTGAAGGGGAGCCTGTGAGGGCTGGGGACTGTGTAGGAGGAGGCAGGTTCTACTTATGTTGTCATATTTCATGCTGGTTGCCAGTAGAGGTCACATATCTTAATACCCTTTTAAAGTCAGACTTCTGAAAGCTCTTAAAACCCTGAATCCAAGAACATGCAGAAAAGAAATAGAAAAAATATGGAGAAAGTGTCTCCTTTTCATTGTTGAAGATACAGCGTCTCCTTCTAACTGGTTGTAATGTTTGCAAGAACCAGAAGCAGTGGCCCGACAGTTGATCTGACAGTTTGCTCACCAGTCAGTAGTTAAGGAGGTTTCACAGCTTCATGGCCCCCGAACAGTGCGACTGTGGACTGTTTCTGCATGATCTTGTTATTATTCCCGAGCCTCGGCAGCTATTTGAGGGTCACTCTGTCACTTTGAGTTATGCTTGGCATCTGGCATCCAGCCAGCAGGCATTGCCTCTCAAAAAGTACAATGCATCCTCTCAGTCACTTAGCTTTATATTGAGACAATGCAGCCCCACACTGTGTCACTGCTGTGGGACAGAAACACACTGTGTCTTCAAAAAACTCTTAAAGGACTGAGGGAAAAAGAAAGACTTATCTGTTCACTAAACATTTATATGTGGAATTATACAACGGGGTTTGTCCAAGCTGAAATACTTTATGAGTTTTATCAGTTTATCTCATGCCACTTTTGAGTGGGTGGATTTTAAAACATGAACTTACAGAGTTTTATTTGCTTAAGTGTAATTGGTAATTGACTTATTTTCCCTAAGTGATGTATGAAGGCCATTCACTTTGTCTAAGGCTCGATACACAGTCAAAAGAGTTGCTTTTTGTGACAGTTGTTTTATTTGAGTGAAATTCATATCAGCTTCAAAGATGACTCTCTCAAAACTGACTCCCCTTGTAGCACAGCTGAGTCCAAGTAGCTGGGACACACTTTGCAGGTCTCTCACAAGTGGAGAGAGTAACAGTTATTATGAGCTGCAGAGAGGAACCGGCAATGAACTAAGTGCAAAGCTGGCACAGTTGCCTGCCTTCCAGTTAGCACAGGAATACAAGAGCGTCAAAGCATCTTGAGCTTATGTGTCAGTCTGAAATGAATTTATTGCATTTTGTAATAATGTCACTCAGTGTCACGCTGTTCCACTGGATTCCAAATTGAGTTTGAATTCATTATTTCAGCAAATCCAGTTGTTCAATTGGAGCTCGACAAATTTCAAAGTTACAATTTGCAGACAAACTCTCTTCCCACACAATCCAAGTCTGGAACAGAAAAAGGACTCAATCGCGGTTACGTAATTTTTCTTTGACAGCGGCAATGTGTACCCAGGAGTGCACACAGGCTGGAAACATTCGCTGGCTGTCACAATCCCTCCATGATTTGTCTTGAGCTCTTTAATGGCATACTTAATCACATCCTCATATCCCAGGTCACTGGCCCTTTTTCTAAATCGTGCACAGAACACAAATTGTAGTCTGTGGCCATTGGGAATAACTATGGCGAGAGGAGGACTCAGCGCGCCAATAACTATTACCATGTCCGGTAGCGATATGAAGTAATTGCCCATTCCCTCTGTTGTTTATTGCCTACCAATGGCATGCCACGGGAGCTGCAGCAAGGTCCAATTAGATTTGAAGGACATAAACAAGTCGCAGAATTCCTTTTTTATAGTCGCCTGATGAATGGTCACCAGACTCCCAACAAGAAAACAACGGTCAAGCTTTATCAGTGGCCCATTCTGCGCAGAAATGAGCAACATGAGGGTTATCAGCAGCACTGCTCTGCTGTGGAAGCCACCGTCTTTGGGTAATCAGATGAGTGGGTTTTAAGCTTGTTAACAAGCTTATGAAGCAGCGTTTTGACCTAAAGTACTGCATTAGAACCAGTAAATACCTCCTCGCCAGTGCTTACCTGCTGAAGCACCGCCAGTCTGCCTGGCCTAAATGAACACTAAATGCAAGATTAGGTGCCATTATTTAGAAAGAGATAGAAATGAGTACTTTTGAACATTAGAGTTTGACTGATAGGGATTTTGAAGGTCAATATTGAAATGGAAATTTTGAACTAAGCTGTAGATATCCAACATAATGTGTTGATATTCAATTAGCACAGGGAAAACATGATTAAAGAATTAATCCACTGTTTGCTAAGCCCTGCCCCACTCTATTACTGCTGCTACATGCTACGAGCTTGCTATTCACGCATGGCACATAATGCAGTTTATAGTAATAATGGTGGCAGATTTACCACTTGAAAATCTGAATGATTTTTGAAGACAGAGGTGGACAAGAGCAGGCTTATCATTAATGGCTATCAGAAACTATCTAGCTTATTAGGCTGAAGTTATCTCCATTTGTTAGCTGTGGATTCTAAATGCTGTATGGTTGGCAACTGGACTTGAGCTTGGGCTTAAGTTTCTTGTAGATGTTTCACCTCTCATCCAAGAGGCCTCTTCGGTTCTAACTGACTGGTGGGGAGTCACAGGCTTTAAACCCTCGTGACTTTACCATGACCTGGATGACTGAGAATCTTCACCAACACATTAGTTGTGAACAGTATTGGGCACGAGTAGTGTAACTAATTACTGATAAAATTTCAGTAATAATATTAGTTACCCCAAAACAACCTGTTACAGCATTACTTTTGTTATCACATCACTACTGACTCATCACACTGCGCAGGCATGTCACAAAACAGCAAGCTGGTTAGAAAGATTAAAACACTTAACCTTAGCGGCTGGAAATATTCCCATTACTTTGATTTCATCAGGACGAAAGATGACAAGGACACTGTTGCTGCAGGTAGTAGAACTAAAACTCTTTCCAATGTGAAAACACGTCCTCAAACCTCCAGTGTGAAACACCTTGGCCACTATAACCGACAGCCCAACAACATGAAGCTCCAGGAAATATACCCCACCAAAGGTGAGCCCTCCTAGGCTGCGGACGTCACCTGTAGCCATACACAGGCTAAACAACCAAAACTGGATTTTAACCGCGGACAAAGAAATAATAAGGTTGTGGGTGGATATTTTGTGGATGAAATGTTGCATCGGCAACGGAAGACCTCCAAGTGAAAGAAAAAATCATTTGCCAATGATTCAGCCTTCGCTATGCTATCCAGCGATTAACCTGAATTTTGGGGAAATACGCAGTTACCAATTTTATGGGGTGTAACGGAAAAGTCATGTAACGAATTACTGTTGACAGGGAGTAATAAGTAAAGTAATATTATTAGTTTTGAAAAGAGTATTGAGTAAAAATTACATTTAGTAAAGAGCCCAACACTGCTTGTGAATGTTGTCTCAGGCTTATTTTTTAATGTTACCAGCTGAACTTCAGACAGAAATCTTACAGAGAGACACTTGAGCGTGTTAATAGACTGAGGTTAATGCTAAATATCTCAGCAAAACCAGAAGTAGCAGTGTTTATGTGTCACAGTATAGAGCTATATGATAAGGAAAAAGGTGTTTTATTGTAATATAAGACTATTTGGCTACACTCTTTCCTACATAGAGTCCTTGTCTCTATTTTTAATCGTATGTTTTTATGTTACACGAGTAAAAGCTTTTAGGTTCAATGAAGAACTCATGTTAAATAAAATGGTGACACATCTCTGACATTCTTTTCTTTTCTATTCTATTTTTTTTTTTGGATAAAATAGTCAGTAGCAATCTATACAAAAATAAAAATGCTCATTCTACATAATCTAAAACTCTGAATTGACTACATATATATATAGTTGGGTAACCTGTATGTCAATTTTGTAGTTTAGGCATAATTAACTTTATTTAACTTTATTATAGTACCACTTTAGTTAACATTATTTTGACAATATTTATTTAACATGATTATACCAGTACTTTAATTAACTTTATTATAACAGTAATTATGTAAGTAATTATAGCGGTACTTAATTTAACTAGTCAAGACTGACAAGCTGAGCACAACTACAAGTCCACCGAGTAGTCATGCCTTTCAAACATATGAGCAGCAGTAAGAAAGGACAAGAGAGAAATGAACAGGAGGAAAAAGTAGCGAAGCGCCCTCAATTACATTATTTTGGCTTTTTTTCTAAACAGTTGCCAGTGGTGTGTGTGTGCGCCTCAGAGCTAGTAACTGCCATGCAATAGGGCCGGTCACAACAGCGTGCATGAGGGCTTGTGGTAACTATCAACTATCTCTATTAGCTTATGATTGCATCTTACATTTTGGAAGACAAACACACTTACGTACTAGTCCATTCATTACACTTTACCTTAGACACAAAAAAAACACCCTCTAATTCTTTAAAGGGGACCTATTATGCTCATTTTCAGGTTCAGACTTGTATGATGGATTTCTATTATACAACATGTTTAAATGTTGTAATGTAAAGGTAAAAAAAAAAAATACAATTCAATAAAATAAAAACACTCTATTTTCCTTATACTGTTTGTGCCGGAACACCAGTATTCTCCCTCTGTCTCTTTAAGGCCTCTTTAAGTCATCAGATACTTTCTACTATGAAATATCACCAATCAAAAATTAAATCAAAAATTTCACAACTGGACATGTGGCAGCAGGAATATAATCTGAAACCGTGGAGAATTTAACAACACCAGCAGCTAAAAACATGTTTCCCTGATGTCAGCATGTAGCGTCATGTAGTGTAGTGTAGTGTAGGCTACACAAGGTGAACACTTGCAGTAGCGTGTCTGGAGCAGATAACCATATAAAGAAATCCTATCTCCTTTCTTTATCTGACGTCAGCTCAAAAGTATATAAAAAAAAGAAAACACTGAAACAGGGATTACTTTTACATGCATTTACTTAATTATTTGACACTTTACCTGACATTGTAACATTATATATATGACATAAAATAAGGAATTGCATGATAGATCCCATCTAATGAATAAACAACAACACCGATTCCCGAGCGCGGCACCGCTGCTGCTCACCGCTCCCTCAGGGGATGGGTCAAATGCAGAGAACAAATTTCACACACTCAGGTGTGTGACAATCAGTGGAACTTTACCTTTACCTTTACCAACTTGCTTCATTTTTGTACTCATGGTCTTATGATCAAACCTAAATTGGATTAGACTCAGATGAAACTACCTGACCTTCTTTTCATTGCCTCTCTTTCTTCTACTTGGAGCAGAATTGCTCTAAAAATAAGCTTCTTAAAAAACAGATATTGCTATTAGCAACTGGATGTGCCGCTATTCAGTTTACTCCTCTGACCAGTGCTGGATGTGTCATTGCTTTAGCTCGGCTGTTGTCCCCCAGCTCACAGTCCTACTGAGGCTGTTGTCATCAGCCATGCATGTCACTCCCGGCCTTCTCCCAGTGCGTAGGTGCTGATGGGATGGCAGCCTCACAGGCCCAGCTGCAGCACCAGATATGCTTCTTATCTATAATGCCCAATTATGGCAAAGAAACCAATGCTGTTTATATGCTAAGCCTGCTGGGGCAAAGACTTGATGAGAAATGTCACACTCTCTCTCTCTTCCACGCTGACATGCACTTGATGCTCTGACTGTATCTTTATGATACACATCGCACTGTGCCTATATGTTGTTGTGCAGTGTGTAATGCGGCTGCAGGGAAGCACAGTGAGTCCTGATGAAATGAAATATATTGCAATAATGATATGTAGATGGGGCTCTGGTCGACAAAACAGTTTCAGAATCAGATAAGAATCAATTCTGTTCAGCCTTGAGGAATCATGGTAATGAATTCAGCGGCCAACCTGACAATCAGCAGTCAGCCACAGACAATAATGGCAATCTCAGATGGAGCGAGCGTTCTTCATATTCACACTGCTGGCCTGGAGTCATGCAGTGATTACATCGCTAACATTTAATGATGACATCTGATGAAGGAGGCCACTATGCCAGGCTGGATAATTGATGATGTAAATGGATTTTGATTGCCGCTACGCACTTTGATTGTTTATCTTTTTTTTTTTTTGGGAGAATTTTGACAAAATGGAACAAAAGTGTTTTGAAATGTTTTACAACCAGTCCTAAAGATGTAACCAAATACAAATCCATTACTCAGATATGAACAGATTATGCACTCTGAACAAATGCAAATGGTATTAGAATTCCTGCAGTAACATTTTCTTTTTTAAACTGAAATGTAATCAGATTGACCTTCAGCCATGATTTGGTTTAAAAATCACACATATAACGGCTCCTTATAACTGAATCTTATCTCATAGTCATGTGATTCAGACTGGAACAGATAGTAGTTAATGTAATGTGATGTTACATTGTGCAGAATTACAGAAATGTGAACAAATACAGGCGATATGTTTGATATTAGGTATAGTCAGCCCATAATCATGAAAATTAATTAGACCACATTTGTTGTGCAGTGCAGGTTAGAGCTTGACTGGTGCTGCACAGGTGTTATTTACAACGCATGTTGCAATATTTAAATTTGACACCAAAACTTTACGTGGCTTGACAGTGAACAGATAAATCATTAACTGAATTTAGAGACACAGTGGCTACCCCTATGAAAACCTTCTGGCTATTATGGTACACATTTTGTCAAAAGCACCACTGTTTTTTGATTAATCGAGGGACATGTTTTAAACAGGATGTTACTTTGTACAGTCTGTAAACAGCTAAACTCACACACACATGGAAAGTTTAAATGGAAGGAGTAAACAATTGGACATAGCAAGTGGAGGCAGCAGATAATTCCCAAAACCAGAATGCAGATGCTTTGTGTGAAATGAACAGATAGAGATAGCAGCTCCGTGTTTGTTGTGTTTGCACGTCATGCCAGCTCTCGTAGGGCTTGCATTTTACAGAAAGACAACAATCCATTGTTTAGAGATAATTCAGGGGTCTAGTGCTACCAATTTCCAAATCAGAGTTGTTATCCTCCTGACATGCCTGCTGCTGTTATGAGTGGCAGTGTGAGAATTAATGCAGCTCTCCTCGCAGCTCTCAATATTTCATAGATTTGTTTTGGCCTTTGAAGGCTTTAAATCTCTCCAGATCGAGTTATTTTCCTCCTCTTGAAGAGATCACTGAATCCCCCACTCTCGCCTCACCATCAATATTTAGAACTCTGCTGCATCACTTTGGACATGCATAAATCCACTCTTGCTCTTGAATCATTTATTAAAAATGGGGTCATCTTTGAATTTGAGACTGTCTTATAAAGGCCAAATCAGACACGTTCTGAAGGTTACTGTATAATTTATAGCTGTTATGGGTTTCATGTATCACGTCAGAGGGATATGAACAAATGGATTTTGAGGAGGGAGCACAGAGAGATTTAAACAATGCAATGATCCACATCCAGCTTTTGATGGGAGTGAAGCCTAAGTGGAAGAAGCAGATGTTGTAACTACCTTATGGTGAGATGATGAAAGTGCGAGGTGCCGTTTGGAGAGTGAATCTCACATTAGGAGCAGTGAATGAAAAAATACTTCACAGGAAATTTAGGAAATTTGAAAGCTGTGTGGTCAAATTCTGCAGACATGATAGTCTAATTTAGTTTAAAGATCAACATTGATTTTGTCTCTGCAGCTATCTTAGTCACAGCACTACAGTAAGCAGCGTGGGCCTTTAGTCATTGTCATCTTTTCCCGACCAGAACATAACAGCCCACTTACTGGGTGCTTTTATACAAAGTGCCTCACAGGATCATGTGTACATACATTTTTAACTCATGCAATTGCCGTGGGAATACAGATTTAATCCCCACAGTGTTAGTGTGATGCTCTACCCACAGACTTGCACGGTCCAATTCTTTCTTTCAAGAAATGTATTAAAAGCTTCTATTTTTGTTTGCAAGCAATCCATTTTTGGGGAAAAAAAATGTTGCTGTGTAAAAAAGAGGCATTTTGCTTTTGATAAATTTATGCATATTCAATTTTTGCATGACTCTCTGCTTTCTCCCAAACAAATTTCAAAAGATGAAAAGACCAAATGGAGGAAACATAAAAGATAAATCCGAGCACGGCAGAGCAATTTAGCTACCTCAAATTACCTACCAGGCATTATCAAAACAGGTCAGCAGCTACATAAAAACAGAACCCTGCAAAGGAAGAAAGAGTTGAAGCTTCCAAACAAACAGCATCAATTTGCTGCAGTGCTCTTTTAACGTTACAAATACAAACCCTCCATCATGAGATTGCTTCTGCAGAATCTTTAAATTTATGTTGAAGTGCTACAGACAGATGACAGTGGATCAGATTTTCAGGCGTCTCATCCTATAATGGAATTTCCTTCAATCAGACAGGGAAAGTGGAAGGCAGGGGGAAGTAAAGTAATGCAGCGACCAGAAAACAAAGCTGGCGGCCATTGTCCTGCTTCCAAGACTCATGTGGAGACAGAGAGGCCCTCCAGACTCGAGTCTCCGGCTCTGGAGGGTATCTGTGTTATTGTGCGACATGGGCTGCTATGCCAGATGGCTAGTCGGTGACGTGAACCCCACCCGTACTTGTCAAAATGCCACCACATTGGCTGGTGCAGGGCATGCTAAATCCCTCTCGCGGGAGAAGCCAGTTTGCAACCATTCAGCTCCAATTACAAATCTTCAGTAGCACCCGAGGATTTGAGGCCATCCAAATATGGTGATTACTCCGCAGTTCCTGGAGGGGTGAAGCTGAGAGCTGAGCTCTTCATTGGTATGCGCTGTTTACTTACTGTCTGTGTGTCCATCTGTTGATTTGCAGAACAGACGCAGCTCGATTTTTCTGTGGAGGCCACACTGGAAGCTTGGTTCGCATAACAATTATCTGACATTATCCTGCAGTTTCATGGAATTTTAAATAGTCAAACAATAGTAAAGCCTGCAGAGAGAGATATGAATGAGCTGACAACAGGCTTTTGTTTTGGGAGGGGGGCACAGGGTCAGAAAAGGGGTCGGGTTATATAAATATTTTTGAAGGCAGAGTCTTTAATCTTTCCATGACACATATTAATTTATTCCTTTTCTTGCAAGATTTACTGGAAAAAGAGTCACAACATCAAATAGTCCAAAAAAAAAAAGCCTTTCGTGTGTGCCATGGATCATAAAGGTTCAGGTGTCAGGGCTTTATTTTTAGGTAGCTGGTACGACCAATATGTCGACTGGCAGAAACAGCACATGTCAAACATAGAGAACAGAGAGCAGCAGGCTGGCCAACATTTGTATGTGGGGCCCATTTGGGTATTAAATGGGCTGAAAAATGGGCCCTTTATGGGATTGTCCACAGGTTCCATAGATGCCAACTGCCCACATGGGTGGATTTACCCACATTATGCTAGGGCTACCAGGAAACCAAAAATGGGTATCCTATCTGGGGCCCACTTGGGTAAATCCATCCATGTGGGCAAATGGCATGGAGCCATTATGGAACATTGGGACAATCCAATATAGGACCCATTTTTCAGCCCATTTACTACATAGGCCACATACAAATGTTGGCTTGGTGGAATACTCGGTAAATATTCCATACATTATGTTTTCTAATGTGTTTCTATTTCTATTCTTAATATGTAATTTGGGCTGTAACAATTATTGTTCCTTTAAAGAAATATTGTACTGCTGAGGAGATGGTATTTTCATAAAACTGGGCTGGCTATGCAGTAGAAAGATGCAGCATGACCAGAGCTACATGACCTTTTGCTCAAGAGGTAGAGAACCATCAGCTAACAGAATGCACTGCGCCACACCTGACCAATAAACGCTCCCTGGTGACATAATGTGAGCTTGGCCATTTTTCTATAGGAATCAATATGGTGGCTGGCTGGTAACCAGGTTCCTAGCAATTGCGCTGGGCTTTGAAGCCAATTTATGTAGTGGCCAAATAGTGTAAATACACTGTTGTGTAATGCCATGTGGCCCAAAAACTCATTTTCCGATAGACTTACATGAGACAAGAGATGTCAGTAAATAAGTGGACACATTTTTTTAAGCATCACAACATCTGCAAATAAATTTTGAATGAATTATTTCATCAGATTTGATCAGATTTGATCCATTCAGTCCGATAACTTTGAAAAGTCTGGAAGAGTTAGTGTAGTGCTAAACCTGAAGTAGTGGGCTTGGCTGGTGGAAGTCTCTAGCACATCTGCTCTATGGCCTACATAGTGCAGAAGCAGCATCAATTGTCCAGGCAATTTTAAACGCCGTAGTTTAACTATTTTGGCTTCATGTGCCACTGAGCAGTTTTTCTAGGAATGAACACGTTTCTCTTGATCCGCTGCTACTCTTTATGTCTGTAGAGCCAGGCACACGAAAATGCATAAGTACAATCTATAGTTTGAGCAAGAGCCACCAAGAGCCAGCAGATTTCGAGCTACGAGATGAGCAAGGAGAGCTGGGCGTAAGTAAACAAAGGGAAGTTTACCGTAGTCCATTTACACATACTACCCTCACTGGTATGAGACAAAGCTGGTTGAAAATCCATAAAGTATCCCTTTAACATATGACATTATTTTTGAGGTGAGGGAGGAGGGTGTTGCATCATTTTATCAGTCAAGGAGCGTCCAGACAAATACTAATAACCCTTGGGAGGGTTATGCTTTTTTTTCCCTTCTTCTTCTTCTTTTTTTTTTTTTGAAAAGAAAGCAACATAAGGCTCACACCCTAATAATTCCAGTCCAGTCCCAATGAGGTCTGAATCAGTGAACATGCTATTTTTTCCTCTATCAGCCAAGACACATTCCACATTTTTCTCCTTTCCTCTTTGAAAATGTCACTGTCACGGCACCTAAGCGACGGCCTGTTAAATCACAGCCATGAGTCATTTTAATGAGAGCAGAGGGGTATTTTAAGTTCGACACATTAAATCCGGGGCTGAATTTAGTTTTTATTAGACCAAAGAAGCCTCTCATGATGGGGCTGGCCAAGCACTGGCTCTAGTTCACCATTAAGCACACAGAAAGGCAATCTGGCCTCTCTTCAGGGATTCTTTGTGGGATAAAAGGACCTTCATGGAACAAGTACTGTTTGATTATCAAAGATGGGGTATGGTGTTGCCACACACTGCTAACATCTGGTGCCTCCTTGTTGGACTTCAGGTCTCCGTAGAAATGGATAAGATGAAATCACCTTTCAGTCCAAATGGTTACATGCTTGTCATTTTGATTCTGGATAATGCAGTCAGGTAAAAAAAAGACTCTTTGATGGGAAAAAAACGATCTAAGAAAATGAATATATTTTTTTTATTACCTAATTTGCCATGGGCCAAAAAAAATCCTATGGGATATTTTCTCCTCATCATATATTTTTGTCAGGTAAATATAGTGTTTACCACCTCTCAACAGCAACAGCAAGATCATTTTACACGTGTGTAAGTGTTTTCTATAGGTTTACCTCAGAAAAGTGATATAACTGAATTGTTAGCTATATAACATTTACATTTCCTGCTATTGAAATAATACCTGCAGGAGAACAGCACAGCGTGAGGTCCTTTCAGCATTATAAATGACATCTTGACAGTACGGTACGACATCATGTCAGTCAACACCATGACAATAAGGAAACAGCAGGGTTCAGAAATGTTCTTCTTTCATCAAGATAACAACACTGGCAGGATGCTAGGCCTACTCATGACAATATCACACCTGTTGATTGAAGACTATATTTGAACATTTGCATTTTGAGAGACAAAATACTACAGGACATAATAGGAAACCATCTGGATGGCTCATGCTGGTAGCAATACTTTAAATAAAAGACATTGTGGGTGACAGAACCCAGGAGTAGAGAGGTGAGGTGTGAAGTGTGCAGTACATCTATTGCTAAGTGTGTGTTGATACTCACCTGTCTGAACACCATTCTGTGAGTTTTGTTCACCGACATCCTCCTTGATCTGCTCTGGGTTCACATAATTTGTTTGATCATTCTTAAACCATAAAATATCTAATTCACCCAACCTTTCTATCCCTCTGTGCTCCTCATAGTTTCTAAGCATTTTATCATTTTACCATTTATGCTACCTTTGAAGCAGTCATAAAGTCAGAATGTGTCCATCTCTTTATTATTTATATTGCTTGTGCATCCCTACACGTACTAGTCATACTGGTTTAAATAAACAGTTTGATAATACTTCCCCTCTTTGCGACAGCTTATGAGAAAGGACTTTAAGGCCTGTCCAAGATGTCTATGGTAGATCAGGCCTGTAAAGGTCCAGTGTGAAGGATTTAGGGGCATCTATCTGCAGAAATGGTATATAAATTCCATAACTATGTTTTCATTAGTTTGAAATCATCTGAAAATAAAAATCGTTGGGTTTTCGTTACCTTAGAATGAGCCATTGACATACAGAAGAGGCTCTTCCTTCGAGGAGTGCGCTGTGAGGGTCCAAAGGACAGAGGGATGTCGTATGCTGTGAAGCCCTCTGAGGCAAATTTTTTATTTGTGATATTGGGCTTTATAAATAAAACTGATTGAATGATTGATACATTAATTCTGCAGGAGCCCAGCATGGACAAATTAAAAACTGCCTCTAGAAAGGGCCATTCACATTTTTGCATTGGCCACTGTAATTCTCCTACTCGCTTGGCACAAAGGAGAAATATTTTCTGTCAAATTACAAGCAAACAACATTCCACTAACTTAAAAAAATTCCACAGATTCTGTTTGGGTCTGATAATTATTCATTACAACATGATTTTTTTTTTTCAGAGTGTTAGCTGACTGCACAGTGTCACCTCTCTGAATGTGGAGCTTTGCCCTTTTGCAGCAGCTTCCTCCCTGCTGTAGCTGCTGATTTGGCGCCTCTCTTTAGCTTCATTCTTACACGGCTCATCAGGACTTTTTCACGATACGTAACTTAAGTACCTAAAAGTGATATTCATTTTAAAACATACTCCAAGAAGTATGAGTAAACTAAAAACTAATTTGTCACAGTAACAAGAGTACGGGTTACTTAATTGTACTGTTACTTCCACCCCTACAGCCGTGCACTATGAATTCTCTCTGGTCTCTGTTACAGTGCTGACCCTTTCACCACTGTGTCTCTCAGCTTCTGCTCTGCTTACTTTTGTGACATTTGTGTCCATGTGGGTTTTTTCAGCTTTTTCTTTGACAGACAGTGTAATGATGCCCTATGGTTGAGCCCCGCTGGGTCTCGGAGCTGCCATACACCAGTCTCCTTACACTGCCAGAGAATGTCAGTCAGCTGCCCTTCTGCATAGCCTCTCCTCTCACCTGTCTCTCCCTGTCCTCTGAGTGTGTGTGTGCTTTTACACACAAGCCATGTACATCTGGATGATTGTCTCTCTGTTTTGTCATTTTTTTGGCAGGTTTGGCAAAGCCGATGGGGCTAGTTGAGGGACCTGGAGGCCTTGGCCAGGGGGGAGCTGCTGCCACTCTGGGAGAGGACAGTCGTGATGCCGAGGGAAAATACGAGGAGTACGGCTACAACGCTCAGCTCAGTGACCGCATATCCCTGGACAGGAGCATCCCAGACTACAGGCCTAAAAAGTATGTCCACCCTCTGTTTCTTCTCATTTTCTGTCATGTCCATTCTCCTTCCAACTACAGCTCTACACCTGTTTTTCCTCCTAGCAGGGTTGTGTAATGTTAGAGAGTCCTGTAACAGGAAGGTTTGCCAGTTTAATTCCTGCTGCAGTTGATGGGCTCTGTTTTTTTGTGAAGGCACACAATGTACAGCAGGTCTTTTTGCCAGGAAACTGGCATTCTCATCAAGTCCAGTGGATTTTTTTCTGTTCTTCTTCTTCTTTTTGGTATTTATTTAGATTTTGGTGAATCTCCAAGACATTTACTGTGCCAGAGTAGAAGCAGAGACGCAGTACAAGGTGTGTCAGAAATGATAAGCTGTACAGTTAAATTGTGGTGTTGAGGATTATTGGAATTTACAGCAACTTCCTGCAAGCTCAGACCAGGATCAAAAGTGCATGGCACACTCATGCAATCGTTTTGCTTTTGCTAAGCAGTGAAGTATGAAAAGCTTCTTTTCCAACTGGGTTTAATTCCCATTAGGAGAAATATGAGAAATTTGATATTTATTTCTAAATACACGCAGCAGTGGTGTGAATCCAACAAAGAACTGTCAGTAGGATGCACTGAGCAAAACTAGTAGAATTTGTTGTAGCTATCCTCTAAAGATGTCAGAGCAGAGTGGTGGACGGATCTCTCAAGACCGTTACAACATGGCAAGTTACAAATAAGCTTCTTACTTACAACATTACAACTAAGCTTCTTACTCAAAGTTTAATTTAAGGTGCTGTATATTTTTCTAATGTCTCTTCATCTTTATGTAAGACTTACTACAAAAACACCGGACCCAGTACCTACTGTTGGATTGCTGAGGAGATTAATGGAATGTCATATGGATCAAAAACGACCTCTCATTGGTTTCCATATTAAAAAGAAAATGCAAATGTCACCCTTGTAAATTTAATGGCTTCCAGCGGGCGACTTTCTGTGGTTTATGACATTCACTTTGCACCAGCCCTCTCCAGTTTTCCAATAGCACATGGGACATTGTAAATTGGCACCAACGCAAAACGACATGAGCCAGAGAGAGCAGTGCATTCAACAAGTATGAATTCATTTGTTTCATGCTAAAAAATGCAATTTGAACAAATGCACTTCTGTCATGTTTAGCATCCATTTCACAATGGTCGGCATTAATGTTGTAAGCAGGTACCGTCAGCATTTTCACTGGCTGATGGACTGTGGTGAAATTGTTTGTGACCCCCGCAGTGTTCAATAGAGCAGCCTTTGTGCTCCAGCATCCCTGATGAAATGTGCATATATATCAGATATGAAAGGGCGTAGGTTTTGTTTCAACTTCAGATGGGGACATATATGAAAGGGGGGATGGGGTCCTCCTACAGGAAATGTTGAGCATCAAACACTTTCTTATCTGCATTCTGGTGACTTTGTATTCATCAGTTTTTTCCCCTTGGTGAAAATGACTTTAAATTCATCAAAAATAAAAGTCCTTGGCTACTTTGATATTTAAAATATGGGAGACGAGTGCACTTGTTTTTCATACTCAGTAGATAGTGAAATAGTCAGTCTACATCTATGCCAGGGGTCAGCAACCTTTTCTATCTGAGGAGCCATTTTTGGCCAGAAAAAAAACAAAAAACACAAGAAGCTTGGGGCTGCAAAACATATTTGAGCCTTATAACTTATCAAGTCTAAATTAGTGTGCTTAACATTACTACTATGTCAAAATGAGCATTTATGAATAGGTCTTACCACAAGATGGCTGCTATGTAGTGGGGTATTTATGATTATTTGATACTTAAAGTTTGCAGCTTTGGTAGTGATTTGTCCACACACCATTAAAATCTCTATTTTCTTCTGAGACTTTAATTTTTTTGGTTTAGGAATCCATAGCTAGCCTAGCTGGGGAGGCCCAAGACTAGTCACCACTGTGGAAGTTTAGCAAAATTTTGAGAAAAGGGGAAAAGGGGAAAAGTTGGACTATGTGTTTCTACACTTAATACCGTCTTGCAGCACAAGTAGACAGGCTAGCGAGGCTACCAAAGTGTAGCCTACAGTACTGATCCCTACAGCTGTCTCCAGCTGTTACATGACTCACCTTGCACATCGTAATGGTCCCTCAAGAGTCTCCTTCTTCACAAGCCGTCTTTGCTTCCTGTTTGATACTTTTCATCTTTTTTGTCTGTCTTATTGCCTAACTCCACTTAATTCTTCCCTCTCTCTTCTGTCAATGCAGTACAGTCAGTTTAGCCACAGGGCATCTTGGGGCCTCGGCCATGGGGAGTCACACAAAAGAAAATGACTTGAGACACGCCTAATCCCTACATGAAAGGACATGGGCAAGATGATGCTGATAGCTGAAGAGCTATGTTCTAAAGTCGCAATAAAAGGAATCATGAAGTACTTTATTTTTTATGAAAGAGACCCAGTGGACACTCAGCAAGTAGCATTAATGGCGCTTTTAATAAATTTTGTCTTTAGAAAGTGAACTACAGCTGTGATACAGTGAATGCTGCCGGAGATAGATTGTGATGTGAGGGGTGTGTGGGGGTAATCAGGGCTGCCAGTGGCGTTCATATCACACAGTGTCAAAGAACAATGGTGACAGGCAGACACGCTGAGAGGAAAATCTGACGGCCAAGAGAGGTTTCTGAGGGCTTTAGCGGGATAACAATTCATTTCATCCACGCCGCTTTGTTCCCAGCTCTTTTCACGCCCAGAAAAATTAGACTAGAGTGGAACGGGGAGGAGGAGGGCGAGTAAAAAGGAGCTTGCTAATTAATAAAGTCAGCTGAGAGTGCCTCTGGAATGGAAGGGTTTTAGGAAATTCCTGCTTTTAATCAACTTGTTCAACAAAAATTGGAACTCGAGACAAAAGGAAGTGAGCGTCGGGGGAAGGTTGCTGAAGTGGTTGTTTCCGGGTATAAATGGTGCTGACTGTGTGTCTGTATATGGATTTAGTGTCAGTTCCATGGGGTGTGACTAGATTCTTGTCATTATACACTTCTCGATAGGTGTCTCCGTGTCCAGGCAATAATCCATCATGTGTTTCTGATCTACAGAATATTTTTGTACCCGTACAAAAAAAGCTTATAGTCTCTGAGTGCAAACAAAACATGTTGTGTCAAACAAGGTGAAACTTCAAACCATGACAGCTATCCAATAGGTACACTCTATGATAAAGACTTACATTTGTTGTGAAGCTCAATAGAAATCAATACAATGCAATGTGCAAACATAGCTTTTTTTTCTGTTTAAGACACTGAAGCAGCACTTTGAAGAGAAACATCAAAACACTGCAATTGAAAGAAAATTGGTATATGTATACCCAGAACAATACTGTTACTGCCACAATTGTTGTCGCACTAGTCAGGACTTGAAGTGTTTTTTCACACCTACCTGTCTGCCTCAGTTTTAAGCAATTCTTTGCCTCATGCAGTATGAAAGGCTCTCACATATTTCTGACTTCTAATTCTGATTCTGTAATTATGTCCTGCAGGCAAAAAAAAGGTGACTGCAGCACTGCAGAAGTGAGGTTAAATGCAGGAACCAGTCACCTCCTGTCTAATGGGCTTTTAATTGAACAGGAGTCATTGAGCAGAGGACTTTGATGACTATAGGGAAGCAAAGTCCATCGCCATGACAGAACGATGTGCACATTCTCAAGTCTCTCTCTTTTCAAACACGCCTGTCTGCAGCAAAAACCAATTCATAATAATTACAGTCGTGATTGTCTCTCGGACAAAAACCTGTAATCCCCTTTCACCACCCGCCAGCCTGCATTTCTCTCTTCTGCCCTTCACTTCTGCAAGTGACATTCTTAACTGAGATACCCGGGGACTTAAGTAGGCTCTATATTATGGTGACTTGGAGCCTGCCATTCGCTGTCCTTGGGAGGCTTACGTGTGATAACATCTCATTCGGCTGCGGAGAGAAAAACAGCAAAGGCGGGCGAGCTGGTAAGATTACCGATGCCCACAAAACAAACAAAAGATGTTAAATGGAACTTGTGTCACTCATAAATGGAAAAATGCAATTCGAGGCATCAGATCTGCTTTTCACCCTCCAGCTCTCTTCCTCCAAGGGGATTCATATTCAATTACTCCTAATCGCACCTGTATCTCTATTGTCACTTTGTCGAAGATTCTATTTATATTTTGTGAAAATAGTTAAACCCAAAACTATATTGAAGCCCAAGGACCCTTCGTCTTCTGTTTGTCTGCCTGTGGGAGGGTGATAACCAGAGAGGGAGGCTACAGACACAGGCTTACCTCATCTCCTTAGCGTCTGATACTGCAGAATGGGATCGTAAGGTCTCCGTGGTGCAGCAACTCCTGCTGCAAATTGTTGCTCTTTCTAACGCTAGAGTTTATCTCCTGGATGGGGGGGGGGGGGGGGGGGGGGTGGAGAAATGACAAGGCAAACGATTATCTTTCTGAGAGGAGTGCTCGCGGATTGGAAAGTTGCTTTGGTGTTGCCTGCACGGCGTGGGTTACAGGAGGTTAATGTGAAATTTCACAGCGAATAAGAGCGGCCGGCGGGGAAAAAGTCAGAGGGAGCAGCCGGGGCAGCAGGCTGGTGGAGGAGGAGAAGGGGGAGGTGTGATTGGAATACATCTTAATCTGGTGCTCTGTTTCTGTCAAAGCTTGTTCCGGGTCAAATTATGAGCACTGGCCAGTGAGCTCAGTCCCATTACAAACAGATGAGTCGATCGCTCATCCTGTTACGGCTTTACAAGGCTTCCCTGCTTCTGCAGACAGGTACAAATTTAAGGCTGAGCGATGCCCTAAATTGGATCCAGTAACTAGGGCAATGGAACTACAATATCACTTTACGATCTCGACACTGAAATCCTGCCTCACACCACATCTCAACTAGAAGCTACGAGGTTGCCATGCCCCCTCTGACATTTTCAAGATATTACTCTGGTAATATTCATTAAATGCAGCCTCTCCACTGGTCGTATAACTGAACAGGAGTGAAATATACATTACTTTGTTTTGCACAGTTGCCATGTTGTGGCTGTGCAAAGGAGTGCCTCGGTGCAAAAAATCTCCCCTCGAACTCACTGCCAGATTTGTCATTGTATTTATAGACCTGGCAAGGCTGATTGAGAGAGGCAATAGAGAAAGCTGTGAGAGGGAACAAAGGAGTTGCTGAGGGAGAGCATAAATGCACGGGGAAGGACTAAAATGATACAGTGGAGGGGTTATCAATCAAAACACTTGTGCATTTACTCTTACGAATACAGCGCAAGAGCGGGGCTTAAAGTATAGATAGATGTACGCAGCGTGCTCCATCATAAACACTCTCTGTGGTTTAGTTTTCCTTTTATTACCTCTGCTGTCAAATGCATGTGGGCTGCGGTAATGGAAGTGATTGATAACAGTGCATGAAATTAAGTTTTCCCAGTCCAGCGCAGCAGGCACGAGCCCACTTGGTCACAGAGACTGTCATTCCTATGCATGAATCAATTGCAGTATTAAGTCCAGGAGTCATGTAAGAAATGAAATGAATGAGGATGCTTGAGTGCCTCTCAGTTACCTGCTTTATATCCCAACCACCTGAAAATTTATTGCCGTGTCAATATGTGAGGCTGAACTCTGCACTGTTGCCGTAGTGTCGCACAAAGCAGAGATTCAGACAGAGTTGTAGTCAAACAATAAAAGACTGAAAAAATGGCATTCATCTGGATCATTGGGTGGTGATAAACAGGACTATGACACAAATAAAATAATAGATCAATAATGTTGCTCCGAATCTGTTGGATATGTAAATAGTAAAAAGCCAACTGTTTGCTAGCTAGCTAATTAACAGGAATTAGTTGGCAAAAAAAACCCCAAAACCCCTCACCTGATTATTGCTATGCTCTCTGTAGGCCAGTTTCTGGACTATAAGCTTGGTCAATGATAGTTTTGTGATAGTGTCATGTTGTCAGTTTGCATTTAAAGTTGCAATCTCAAAGATTTCCATTTTGTTTTCTTTGGTGGTACCTATGGCAATAGGCGGAAACTGAAGTGTATTTGTCAGCAGAGGGTTCAGATCAATACAGTATCACTCCGAACTCATCAAATACAGATGCTTGGTCAGTGGCCCTACATGTCAATATATGCTTCAGATAAGCCCCAGCATCAGTTTTGAACGCTCAGGGACGACAAGTCAGTTTACGCTGGTTACATACATTGTGTCTTTTCAAAATAAACTCCCCTTTTTTACAGGAAATTCACAGTTTCCACTAGATAAATGCATACAGTCTCTTTTCAAAATAAGCTTAGAATGTTGGTAAAAAACAACAACTTTGTTTCTGGGTTTACTTCCTCAGGTTCAGACAACAAAAGCATGTGGTTAAGTTTGAAAAAAAGAAATCATGGTTTGGCTTAAAATAATTACACTTTTTACAAACCTAATATGACATACGTCATTAGCATAGCATGCTACACATACTCGTGCACTACTTTGTTATTAAAATAACTACAACTGGAAACTTGCTCTTCATACTAAGGCAGCTGCTCAGAGCATCAAAAAATGCTGCTGCCTGGTGCAACTTATACCGTTGCTGAAAGGTGTCTCAGTGTGTCCGTATCTGATGCCAAGGGCAGGAGGCAGTAGCTCTGCAATGTGCCCCAAAGCCAGCAAATGGTGGCTCCTGTCTTTCCATGTTAACCATTTGGTCTGTTCAGACAGGACGCACTGCGCCCGACGCATGATCTGCAGTAATAGTTTTAGCATCTGGTCTTTAGGTTTAAATTAGGCTGGTGAATTTCTGTATATCAGGTTGCTGTATGAGCCCTGCAGCTGGGGAAATGAAAGGGTTACCAAAGCATAGGTGGTGTGTATGTGTCTGTGTTTGTGTGTGTGTGCACATGGATGTAGGTTTCAGGTGTGGGTGAGAGCATGTTATTGATGACTGTGTGCTGCTTGTTATTTTTCAGGGAATGGCGCCGCAGACAGTTTGTGATACTGCAATGCAAGGGCTTTCATCAGTGGGCCGTAGCCATGATCAACATTGTGTCACCACATCTGGCAATACATGGTGACTTAACAGACTTTTTTTTTTTTTTTTTTTTTAAATATGAATCTTCAGGTTTATTACTTTAAAGCTCAGATGTTTAACCATCAGCAATAAAGAAGAGTGCATCGGCATGCATACATTTAACTTCTGAGAAAATAAATATTAAAAGCAACCAGCTTAAATTGCAAAAGAGATTCATTTACAAAGGAAGTTGATGCAGAATGTGTACCTTCCCAAGTAATGTTGTGTTAGATAGATGTGCAAAGTAAAAAAATGTAAAGTAATGCCCAGAAGGAAAGCAGAAATGGTCTTTTGTGGTGATATGCAAAGCATTTACTATATAATTTCACAAGTAAATAAGATACCATCTGTTGTGTCATCCTACATAATTGCTAGTTCGTCCCTTGCCAGTTCTCATTGTCGAAAGGTGAGAACCCGCTAACACATGCCCGCCACACATACACACACAAACACACACACACTTACACAAACCAGTGGCTGTGGAGAACGAGGAGGCTTCCAATGGGTGGAGAGAGGAGGATGTAACTTTAGCACCACGCTGGGATCCATCTGCTGTGTGGCCGTCCCCCTGCGGCCTGACCCCATGGATGCTGCTGACTCAAGCTGACATCGCAGTTCACCAGGGTATCAGGGCGCCGAGCACCAGTAGAGCTCAGATGGCTCACAGCAAGGGTGGAAGAGCAGGAAACATGCTGTCTTTGAACAAAACATGTTCAAGGTAGCAGAATTTTGACTTTGATACCAACACTACCAAGTTTCATATCTAAAAATATGACTAGACGGTGAACGAGGAAAACATCAGCAGTGTCATAACCGCTGTTACATTTAGGTTTGGACTTCACTGTACGCGCTTTAGTCTGCAGAAATGACACAGTGATAAGTCAGTGATTGGATGCAGCACTGTGATTTCATTTGGGCATTTAGGATAGGTTTCTGTGTTTTATTAGTTGAGATTATGGAGGCTCATTTCTGTAGCAACTCTAATTTGTGATTCAGGATGATGAAACACTTCATCTTTAAATAACCCCCTTGCTAAGTGCAGATCTTCAAGACTGAATTTCAGCCTCACTTGTTGCCCCTATCACATTTAATAATCTGTGATAGATTTTGAGACTGATACACTCTGACAAATCAATATATTGTCTCATTAATGTTTCTAGTTTGAATGGTATTTCACCTGGCGCATGCAATATGTCACTGTCTTTAACACTCCTCTGTCGTGATGTTTGGCAAGAGAATTTAAGAGCTTGACAGGATTTACTGAAGCTAAACAAAAACACATAGATTTGTTTACACTATAGCTGATTCATGTAAATTTGATATTCCAATAAAAAACAATATTACAAGTGTTTCACTGCAGCCAAAATCTCTTGTAAATAATTTAGGCACAACAATTATAATACCCACCAAATTGTCGCTACATAATGAGTCAGCGCTGCTGAATAAGATATGTGGAAACATGGAGAAACAAAGGCAGAGGGGAGTGAAATGCGTTTGTCAGCTTTTGGGTTCAGAGTCTGAATGGAACAGTGCGGAAAGATTCACAAAATGTTGGCTGTGTGTGTGTGTGTGTGTGTGTGTGTGTGTGTGTGTGTGTGTGTGTGTGTGTGTGCAGTTGCCATAGGAATCAGCTAAGTGCTTCTGTCTGGTCAACACTGTTATTTCTGACTTCAAAGTCACAGTATGTCTGGAAGAAAATAGTGTGTTTTACTGGAAGTGACAGGGACGTTTGACAGACTTGAGGTTATCAGCAGAGGAGAGTAACGGGATTGTTGTGACAGAGTGTGTGAAGGAAACACTCACACAAACCAAGTGAATGCAGTGTATATTCATTGCCCGGGAAGTGAACAGTTGATTTATTAATTGTGTCAGTGTAAGTGGCAACATGAGGTAGGATTCAAATCACAGATGTTCACAGTTGGTTACCATGTTCTAATTGTACAGTGTATAGGACCAAGAGAATGAGGCAGAGATGGGTTGCGAGAGCACTCAGGTTATAAGATGGACAACACTGTCTACATTTGAAGCAAACTTGTAACCTGGTTTTTGGTATTACCCTGATTTAGATCAAGCCTATGAGCTTATGATAAAGAAGGATAATACAGAAACCTGATTATTATTTCGATCGTCTGTGTCAGTGAAGGCATGCGTTTGACTTCTCCATATCCAGCCACATTGTTATTTCTGTGCTGAATGAATTCCCACAGGAGATGAGGATGAACCCAGTTTGGCTGCTGGCTGCCTGGACTCTGTTGCATTTACTACCCTGACAGGATTTGGCATCGCAATGTTACCATTAGTAATGGAAGTCAGTGCAGCTTATCCTCTACACTGCCAAAGTCAGACTTTTTTCAGCTTGTAGATCATCATTGTGTCAATTAGCATTGTTTGGTTTTAGCCATGCTAGTTGCATGGCTCAAGGGGAGGAAATGTTGGTCTGTTTTCCTCAAGATGAATAGGAATCAGTGATCCTCTGACTCTTAAAGTGGAAACAGACAACTTTTTAAGCCGATTTAGCTGTTAGAAGGCCATTAAATGGCCATTATCAGTGGTGATAAGCATCACAGATATGGGGTAGTAAGGGCCTGCCACACCTGTTCGGTTGAGAAGGCCATTATCAGGCCACGAAATTAAAGTTTTTGCTAGATAGGGCTTTCATGTGCAAGTGGGGCTGCATATGGGAAGGGAATGAACTTTCACTCAGGAGACCAGGGTTCGAGTCCCATGTTTCATTTTGTGCCTAAATCTAAGAAAGTGAAAGTGAAACTTAAGCAACTGGCAACTGCCATTGGATGAACCTACCAGGAGATATATCAGGCCCCTGCTGACCCATATCCATGAGCCTTATAGCCACAGTTAATGGCCATATAATTGGCGGATAACATTGGCGGTTGTTAGTTTTAGGTTTCTAAAAAAAATGGGTTAAAGTGAGAAAGTGTTTGTGGTTGAATATTAATAACATATAATATTAATAACATTAACATACATTAACAAAGTGCTTTGAGTTGCTTTAACCACGCATTCATTTGTGGTGGCCTGCCCCGATTAAAACATGTGCCGCCATGTTTTGATTTGCAATTTTTGGAGCTGGACCGTTCATTAGGTGCACTGTTGGAATATACATACTGTTTGGGTTATTAATTGCTCAACACTCAATGAAGTGCAGACCATATGCTCGGCACAGATGAAGCAGCAGAACATCAGGCATGGTGAAAGGGAAACTTTAGTTGGGGAAAAACAGAAGAGTTCCACCTGTGTGCAAGGACACACAAGAAAAACACAGAAAGGAAAAGTTCAGTGTTTTTCCTGTTATGTTGATAGAAACAGGATTACATTTACCACAAAATGCACCGTCTAACTAATAAAAAGTATATAAACATAATTTTTAGAAGACTGTCTTTATCTTCTCTGTCGTCATGGTGGCAAGTATAATGGGTGCTACCAAACATTACTTTGTCATGAACCTGTCAAATCAAGTAAATACATACATTCTTCTTGTGACCCTGGAGAAATGTACTTTTTGCTGAGCATATGGTGTCAGTATGGCAGCTATACTGCAGCAGTAGTCACAGTACAGTGCAGAGAATCCAGGTCTGGGAGCTGCAGTTTCACCATCAAATGGATGTGGGCCTTCAAATGCTATCTTAGAAGAGTGCTATTTTTGCCTTGTTGATTTGGTGCACTGAGGAAAATTTCTTCCAGAATACGTTCCTTTGCTTTTGGAAAGAACTATCAGGCTGTATGCACCATGGGGATACAATGGGAATGTGACACTGAACATTTTACTCAATATTTTACAAGGAAAAATCATTTTAGACTCCAACCAGTAGAAGGATGAGGCAGATTTCTCAACACATCATAGGCCTTTCTAGGTGAACATTTCAAACAGGTGTAACTAATCACATTAATTATGTCTGCATCCCATTTACTGCAGGTGTGCCGGCTCCAGGGCCCTGCTACTGCACATACTCGCCTGCACACTTAAATGGAAAGGAAGTCATCATTAATGTTATTAGTTACACTTGTGAGTTTCCTGCGATGACAAGTTAAAATGTCTGCTGTGAGAAAGGTTTGTACTGTTGCTGTTAAAGTGGGCTGATGGTTACACAAAGGTTCTCGAGGTGCCTCTAGGAGTCCTTGAGGAGGTATCAGAGGACCATGACGCGGTTCCTATGGGCCATTAAGGGGTTTTATTTAAGGGGTTTCAGGGATCTTGTAGGAAGCTCCAGGGTGTTTCAGCGAGATTGCTTATATCTTAATTTCACTTGCCTTTTACATATGCTCTACCTTAAAGTATGTGTCATGATTACACACTGTATAGTGGGATTTTTTTTATTATTATTATTTCTTAAAACTGTTGTGTGCGGAAATCAGTTCTTACATTTGTTCTCCTACACTGGATTTATTGCACACTAACCTTGTTGAACTTAAAGACATAGATCTTGCCGAGAGTTAAAGGAAAAAAAGTTTACACTTCTGTCTGTACAGTGCAGTTAATGCCAGAAGCTGCTTAGCTTGTTTAGCATAGTTTAGCATAGCTTAGCATAAAGACTGAAAACAGGGGGAAAGAGCTAATGGGTAACAAAAGCCGCTTATATCTGCTTTTCAGTGGATTTTCATACCTTTGGACAGAGCTACGCTAGCTGTTAACCTCAGGGTTTTTTTCCAGTCTTTATGCTAAGCTAAGCTAACCATCTCCTCTTTGTATCCTTATATTTAACAGACAGACATGAGTGGTATCATCTTCTCATGTAGCTCTTGGCAAGAAAGTAAATGAGCATATAGCCTACAGTGTGACATGTTAGCTAACTGCTCATATTAAACATTCAGAGACAGCTACCTGTATACATGTTTTTCTCACTGAATATGCAAACCAAGTCCAGATAGTTTTAGCCCTGGCTCATAATCTTAAATGTATCTTAACAGGTGTAAGCAGCTGACGTACCCGGAGGACCTTCCTCAGATCTCTGTGGTCTTCATCTTCGTGAATGAGGCACTGTCAGTGATCCTGCGCTCCGTCCACAGTGTGGTCAACCACACGCCAGCACACGTACTCAAGGAGATCATCCTGGTGGATGACAACAGTGACAGCGGTAAGACTTTTGACACCTTAATTATAACAGGATGAAAAAATAACAACGATCACCATTTTAAGAATGGCTTTGGAGCAACATTTAACAAGTCTCTGGCTCCTGGTGTCTCACTGTATATGCTCTGCGGGACATTAAATGATGGTTGTCACTGAGATCTTGTCAGTCACTGCTGATGTTTGATCCAACATCCTTCTGATCATTTCCTTTTTGCATCATGTGTAATTGTCTCTCATCTCCAAGCGTATCCTCTCAGACTTTAAATCACAGAACCTGTAGAACCCGCAGTTTATCACTGTCTTATGCTGTGGGTTTGCTTATTCAGTTGAGACAGTCACCCAATTTATCATGTCTCATCTTCCCTGGTAGAACGTGAACTGAGGCGTCATACACAAATGAATTAGTGTGATGTTTTTGGACTCCTGCCAGAGTCGTCAGTCTTATAGTTTCTAATGTGTGTTGGTGTGTGTATGTGGCACAGTTTTGTGTGTCGGTGTGTGTGTGTTTGATTTTGTGAGTAACAGTTGAAGGGATAGAGAGCCCCCGAGGGTGGACTCTTGAACACCAGGTTTTAAAATAGCTTTAAAAAAAAGAGGAAAGAGAAGGGATTGGATTTGTCTCGTCCTTTTCAAAACTGCTGTGTACAACTGTCTCCATGGCGATGTGGGCAAATGCTTCAGTTGCCTCCACACCATGACGCCCACAGCAGCTGACGATGCTCGGCTCCGCATCCCAAAAGCTTCCCCGTTTGGAGAGGGAGGGACAATGAACTAGATTCCAGACGACACTTGGCCCTCCTTCACTTGGCACAGAGTAACAGGCCTGCCTCCCTCAGGCTGGCAGTGGAAAAGGGCGCATGAATAACATACTGAAAGAAGGCCGAGTAGGAGTCACCACTGGCACATCTCCGCTCCCTGCTGAGGCTCTAACTGCCTACCATTAAACAGGGAGCTGTTAAAAGCCGGTGAACAGACAAAAATGGAAGCCGACCCCTCCTCTCATTATGTCTTTATGTCGGTCTGCCCCACACGTTCTGGTTCTCCTGAAATAGATCTTTGAAGGACAACCGTACTTTCACTATAAGGACTGCAAAATTTTCTGAAAGTATTTAATGTTAAATGTTGCGTCTCCTATAAAATATTATTATTGCAAGGGTTCAAAACAACCAGCATTTAGATTCTAATGATAGCAAAAACTCCCACTGAAATCCATAATGAAGATACTTTGGTATACAGAGTAACTCCATAATAACTTGTTATTTATCAGTAGAAAACTATATACTCAAAAGCTGCTATATTAAGGATTAAATGTCCATGTGAAAAGTGATGAAGCAATAGAGAGTTGTCATCAGACCGCAGTTCCCTTCAGCTATACAGAGTGTTTTGTCACCTTTAAAATTCATTGTTGATGTTTTAGCCTGCAACTTCACTGTTTCGGTCCCCCTCTGCTGCTCTCATCACTGTCATTTCCAGCAGTAGCATGCAAGTGTTTTCAGCAAAAAAAGTTCTAAAAACTCCTTGTACAATGCCTGGCTAGCACCGAATGGCAGACAAACAAAGTTTGTGACAAGCTGGTGAACATAGTGAGACATTTAGCAGCTAAAGAGCCAGGTATTTCCCGAAGGACTCCGTGGAGAGCAAATCAACCCTTAAAAAAAGAGGGTACATATTGGACTTATATTCACAAAGTAGCCTGAAACGTGACTCCCAATGAATACTAATGTTGCTCTGTGATTTTAAACATGCACCTCTTTGACAGCTTCACCATATCAAAATCACAAGGTTAAAAGTCAGTGTTGAATAATTTGTTTGTTGCAGCGCCTCAATAAGCAATGTAAGAAAATTTTGACTTAATTGCAAGTTTTTGTTGTTTTTAATGGAGTTTCTGACAAGATTGGCCACCTCCTTCAACAAATGTCATGACTGTCTGATATCCTGATATTTAAACCACAAAGTTGGCATCCCATTCCCGCTAATTAAACCCTGGAGATTCACCTAATTTGCCACAATAAGCCCTCAGGCATGGAAACTCATCAGAGCTGTTAGAATAACATTGTCTCCAGCCAGAGGAAGCAACAAATTGAAATTGATGTACAGGCTGTGTCCTAAACAGCAGTGAGCCAAACAGAAAGCTAAACTCATGTTACAACTTCTGCCTTTGTCTCTTGTTCGGTAACCTTTGCTGTAAAGCGTCACAGACTGGTGTTCAACATTAGCGTGCTGTGTTCAGTTCACCGACATCACAGTACATGACTACTAGGTGTTGATGTTTTGGCTGTCCACTTGTGCATGTTTAATATAGGGTCACATTCAGGTCACTGTCTGCGATCTGACACATCCGTCAGCGGCTCTTACTGTATGTTTACCAACTGTGATGATGATTTGTGCAGAAGTGTGAGCTGTTTCTTGGGAGCCGCTCTGCTGTGACATTAGACAATTAACATGCAGGGCTGGACTGCTTGACCTTTTCTGGATGGCTCTGTCTGTCCCCTCTCATTTAAACAAGACTCAGTGAGATGAGTGGAGGTACAGCCACACTCACTCCTGGCATAATAAATCAAGCACAGGAAGCATGTTTGCCTTGTCGCTGCGACACATTTCCTGAGCCGGGACAGCCGCTGACATTTATTGGTGGCTGAGAGGTTTATTCACAGCACTGGTTCCAGCAGTCTGAAGTAAAGTCACATTCCCAGTGATGAGCTTTGTGTGTGTGTGTGTGTGTGTGTGTGTGTTAGCAGTACGACTCCAATTCACTGTTGTTTGCCATGTTAGCAGCAAGGAAAGGCTTAATGAGCCCTACAGGATTCAATTCCAGCAAATACCACCACCAAATTGATAACTTAATGATTCATATAATGAAAACAGGATATAAACTGAGGACCAGTTGAGTACAGCTTGTAGTATTAATTTCAAATGGAAGTGAATTACTTTAAACATTGCATACATTAAATCTGATTAAAGAATGGATGATTTACCATTAACAATCTGCAGGAAATTTGTCTCACACAGTGACACTTGTATAAAACAATTTTGGAAAAAGACTCTTTCTATAAATGATCTTCATTTAAGCTCAGTTTTGTCAGAGTTCTCTGACTTTACGTGCCATTAAAAGTCTGTATGACGCGACAGTTGCAAAAAATCTATTAATGGGCAGGAGCTTGTCTTAGTTGCACTCATCACATATGGTATTCAGTCACTACTTGCAGTATGGGCAAGTGTAATGGGCCCCTGGGCACCGATATGCAAAAGGCCTCGCCACCTCTCCCACATAAGTGCAAGACACTCAAACTTTGTGGTGGTTTTGCCTGTCTGACACTTTAGGCCCCTGGGCCTGTGCCCACTAAGCCCGTTCAAGAATCCACCCATGTATATAGAGCAGGTAATACAATCACCTGGGTGATGAAAAGACACAGAGCAGAGAAACTGTTTCCCTGATGGTTGTTTTTAAAAGTTATCTGTCGGTGATTCAGAGAAAAATCATAGCATAATATTGCCAGAGCAGAATTTTAAACAAAGTGCGTGTGACAGTGTTAAGAGTAGGTTAAGGGTGGAGGAGTCAAAAAACACAAACCAATTTATCATCATGCTGCTTCCAATAAATGTGTGAGAGGTGGATAACCTCCATATTGCTGACATGCCACTGCACAGATTATTTCCACAATGCACAGGTCTACTGCCAAAATGTTTCCCACTTACAGTGAAGAGCTTATACAGTGGCACAGTGTTCGGATGTTATGCCAGGATGAGGAGTATCATTTTACTTTTGGCTGCCATGTTTTTGAATATTTAATGAACTTCAAAATAATGGGGTGAGCCAGTTTACCCGTTAGGTACCTTCACCAGTCTGCTTATGATCGATCAAAGCAATCGATTTTAGACCTCTTTCCATACCAGCGTCTCAGACAAGTCCATAAATCCTCTGTTAGAAGATTGTGGTCTGTGGTTTGTGTCGTAGAGACCAGACCTTTGTGAACACAACAACAAAACACAACTGATGGGCGTTCTGAGGCTGATCTCTGGATCAGAAAAAGAGAATCCTGCAGCTTATTTAAAATACAAGTGTACTGTTAGTTAGTGAGTACATAGGAGGGAGTATGTGGAAGGATATAAGTCAGGCTTTGCAGCATGTAAGCAAATTCTAAGGCAGTTTATATAATCAAAAGCATGTTCAATACCTCCCTACCATCTATCCTTAACACAGTGGCTTCCATCACCTCCCACGTCGCCAAAGGAATTCATGGCGCTCCTCGTGCAGTCTACTATGCATTCATTTTAAATTCATAGCATGATGGATAGTTATTTATCCTCAGCTATGTTTCACTGCTAGTCCTTTAAAATGTATTCCCTGCTCCATAACTCTCCTCCCGTGGACGCAGTCCAATGTTTTATTTGCTAGGATCAGAGGGAGGCTCATAACTTTTCTCCTTCCCAGCAAAGCCCAGTAATTATTACACTCTAATAGCTTTTATCATATTGTAGCTGCAGGGAAGGCCCCTGATGAAGGAGACTAGTCGCACAGGTTCAAAACTTCAACACTGCAAACAGAACCAAACTGCAAGTGTCTTAGGACCTTCAAAGAGGCACAATGCAGCTTCTAAGAGTGACTGATCCAAATGGGAACGCAGTAAAGCTGAACCTCATTATTTCTAAATGATCTTACCTGACATTAGTACTAAATGCTAACGGCGGGCTCATTTGTAGCCGATCCCCTGCTGAGATGCTTCATACCAAAGAGATTAAATAGGAAAGGTCTAACTTTGATGAGTCCAGCTCTCTCTGGATGGAATGTTGACTGCCTTTTTTGTGTTATTTTTGCTTTTGATTTATAACTTCCTCTGAGTGGTAGAGGTCACCCCGGTGTTGTACTCAAGACCACCTAAACCGAGACCAAGTCATGACCAAGACCAAAGTGAATTGAGAGCAAGACAAGACCAAGGCAGGGCAAGTCCCACACTGCATGACCCAGTTATGATACAAATGTGGAAGGTGTGAAAAATACAAACCATCAGCAAATCTGAAACATCCACATTACTGTATAATTACCCACAGAAAACAAAAATGATTCCTCTTCATTCACCTCCTTTTACTGCCATTCTGTATGTGTATATATCTCTATCTATCTATCTATCTATCTATCTATCTATCTATCTATCTATCTATCTATCTATCTATCTATATATATATATATATATATATATATGTATGTGTGTGTATTAGTTTACCATTTAGAAAATATTCAAAAGGCATTGCAGAGGTGAATTTTATGTGTGGGCATTTTCCTTTGGTTTCTATGAGCAAACAAATACAAACACTAAGGGCCTGAAATCAATTTAACCATTTATTCATTTACACTAATTTTTTGCAGGCAATTAAGTAATGTCCCCATAGTTGTGATCTTGAAATAAAATCACGAGTCCTCATTGTCTGAGACCGAGACAAGACCGAGATAAAATGTGGTCCAGTACGAGACGAGACTGAGACCCTCAACAAGTTGCCTTGTTGAGACTGGTCTCGAGAGCAAGATCAACCTTGGCTACTACAACACCCAACACCAGG
Source organism: Epinephelus awoara (assembly GCA_035609425.1). Lineage (NCBI taxonomy): Eukaryota > Metazoa > Chordata > Actinopteri > Perciformes > Serranidae > Epinephelus > Epinephelus awoara. The sequence goes on from CM069302.1 coordinate 33,530,725, forward strand.
TTAACATTTAGACAGAAATAAACCTACATAATCTCGGTTCATATATAAAAGTTTCTAAAGCATACAGTAGAGGAAAGTATGTCTAACTTAACAAACAGTAGGGCCACCAGCCACACACACATTCATCTACATCTACATCTACAGACAGCATGTCTTTGAACAGTGGGAGAAAAAACAGGAAAACATGCCATGTCCACACAGAAATCCTGCAGCCAGCTGCCCAGCAGTTTCAAATCTTCTACCTACGTGCAGTCACAGCGCAAACTACTGAGCTCCCTGCTGCCCATGTGTTTATGTTAAACATGAAAGTACCATTAAAAAAACAACAAAAAAACAGCACATCTACAGACAGACAGAAAGAGAGAAAGTTCCCATGAGTGGTTTCTTTAATTTGGTGTCAAATGCTAACGCCTGATTTGCTTCACGGGTCACTGCCTCTAAATTCACCCTCTCTCCCTGCAGCAGCCACCGCCATATGTTAAGACCTTAGCTAGAAAAAGACTCCTGACAATCCCTTCACTCACTGTGTCTCCTCAGTCACACAGACAGGGGATTAGACTGCCATTTTTCTACTTTCACTGGCTGATTTATGTGGCGAGCCACAGTCAGAAGCTAGGTGTGGATGCTGTTCAGAGCCGGTATGCCACAAGCGTCCTTATTAATCTCTCCCTCAGAAAGTGGAACGCTCAGCAGTAACCCAGAGGAGAAGCTCAAACAGCCATCTATCCTCCAACAAAACACAGACAGCAATTTGTGCAACTGGCTGTTTATCCGGAAACTTTTTTTTTTCCAGTGATGACAGCCAAACTTGTCTGTGAGAGCAGAGGAGGAGAGATGTTGTAATCCATCTGGAATAAAGACATCAGCAGTGGAATGCATTAGATACTCTCACCGTACAGCAACCTGTATGGTAACCTTGAAGAGACTGTCTCAATTGGGATAATCAAACAAATGCTGCTTTTCTGGATTTTGTTAGATTTGATACAGCATATGAGTTAAAAACACACCTGAGCTGCCAAAGATCAAAACAATTTTCAACAAAAATACATAAGCCCTTGGTAGATCCTTTATCTCCCTCATCAGTTTGGTGTCCTTTTTATAAAGCAGTGATGGGGCGCCCGACAAAGCAACATTACGTATTCTCTCACTTTTCTGAGCTGTCATCATGTAGGCTACATAAAGCTGCCAGCTACATCAGTATTGGTTTCAGTAGTGGGGTTACTAATTAATAAGCACAGTAAAGGTTTACCATTTGAAATTCAGTAATCACAGTGTCGTTACTAATCCCAGCAATGCTCTATTTCGGCAACATTTGGGGGTTCGGCTTGTTTGTTGTCTTACTGTATTGACCCAATTCACCTTATTTTTCACGGAGACACGGAGGCAAAACAGAACGCAGCCAGCTTCCGGTTTTTGTGCGACACTTCCCGTCCAGCACTCTGGACCACTGTGTAAATGTCCCATGGTATTTGCTACAGTGACATTACTGCGCACATGGAAATGTTTACATTACTGAAAGCAATTTTAAGGACTAACTTTAAATATTTGAAGTTAATCGTTAAATAATAAATCACCTGGAAAGCTGGCGCTGCTCCACATAATTTAAAAGGTAACTTAGCCTACACAGAGCGGTGGAAATGTCCGTGCAGCTGCAGACAGGTGCGGTTGGATGATTGATAGGTACATGCTGATTCGGGTGCTATCAGAGCCGATCCGCGCATCACTATGGCTTAATAATCAACTCAGTCAATAAAAACAACCCGTCCTGTGTTAAGAGTGTATGTCGCTGACAGAAAAAAAATTAAAAATAAATAAAAGATAGAAAAGCAGCATACACCTCACATATTTATTTCTCACAGTTGCGCACACGTTTTGGCACAAAAACACGGAAGTTGATCACTATTTTATTTGTTTGTGTTTGAAAATAAGGTGAATACCTGACCTCCACAACAGGCATCCAATGGGATTGTGGCATTGATGGGAGGTAAACGGTATGGCCACGCCTATCCGCACAAGCTAGGTAGAGCTCTTGCATGTTTGATCTAAAAAAAAACACCATTAGCTTGATGCAGGGGATGGAGTTAAGGTCAGGTAACAAGCCCTTACCAAAAAAACAATAACAAAAAAATAGAAGTCCCAGTAGCCTACATTCAGGAATCACTTGGTTTTGCTCAGAATTGGAAGCATGTGTAAACCAACTCGCCATCGTGTCGGGTTAAAGATGACTGAATTGTTCCATGAAAAAGTCGACTCAATCACAGGGCGTTTTACCTTAGTAGTGTAGTGCAGTATGTCCTTACTGGACCTTCTTGACCATTCCCAATTAGGTTTTTCTTCTCCGTCTTCTCGTTTGTGTTTACTGGCAGACCACAAACCAACCAACCAACCTGCGTAAAAGAAGACCAAGAAGAAGATCCACAATGTCGAGTAGCACTAGCAGTTAACATTAGCATGGGTGTGTTTGTTAGTCTAATTTGATGGAGTAGGCCTATCTTAAGGACACATTGGCGACATGTTAGTGCCATAAAGAGAGTGGCTGTAGATAGTAGATAGTGATAATATATATGTATATATATATATATATATATATATACATATATAGATATAAAATATATACATATATAGATATAATATATCTATATATGTATATATTAATATCTATCTATATATTTATATATATATATAATATATATATATATATTTTTGTGTGTGTGAGGGATTACAGAACCCAATGCACGACCTCCACTGATGTATCTGGACATTGTAAACTATCTCATTTTTGGACAGAGTCAATACTTTGTTAGTTTTTAGAGTGCATTCCTTACAATATGGTGCCCTTGTCCCCCATGGCGTGACGTTCTCTATTAATGGTTAGTAAACAGAGTTGGGTATAATGCGTTACTTTGTAATGCGTTATACCCAACTCTGTACTTTGATTACTTTTTGCAGTAACGAGTAACCTAACGCGTTAGTTTGCTGTTTGAGTAATCAAATACTTGAGTACATTTTCAAACAAGACATCAGTTACTTCCGTTACTTTTAGAACGCTGGTCCTTCAGCTCCGAAACAGCAACGGGTGTCGTTTGGTTCTAATAACGGAGATAATGTTAAACCTATCAGTCTGAAAGAAACCATGAAGCATGTGGCTTGCTACGTGGTAGAAGAAATGCTGCTGTTGTCTACGGTGGAGGCTAAAAAAAGATGGAGGAGGACTCACCGACAGAAGGGTCAGACTCAGGACTTGCATTATGCTTATGTCATTATGTCACATTACACGATTGTGGAGTCATAAAATCGTGCTGTGACTTGGCCGACAGACATGACACGCTACACGCTGGTACTCACCAATTATCCCCGGTCGTCTTTCACAATGTGTGTGATGTCATTGGGTTATTCTTGTCCTATTTTTATTACTTTTTACAATTATTTGAGTCACTGTGTCTGTTCATGTGCCAGCAGACATGTTGTTGTAGTCACCTAAAAGCGTCAGCAGATGGCAGGAGCTACATTTGAAGTACCTTACGTAAACATTCAAGCTACTGTATCCTCCACAACCAAGTTCCTACAAATGTTTCACAATAAAAGCCTATTTAGAAAATGGAAGGATTCGCTCAGCCGAGGTTATAAGGGGCTTTTAATTTGAAAGAAATTCAGGAAGTGTTGAGTTTGAAATGACAGCGCAATATGTTAACTTTACAAAGACAACCGGAGTGGATAAAAAGTAAATATATAAACACATAGAGGGATTAATAAATAACAGACCGTCTATAATGTAGTCTGTTTCAAATGAAGCTGGGAGCCTCTGCAGCTGTGGTGAGTAAAAGCTCCGCCGCTATTTGTTAATGTTATTACTTTATGTCCGACCGTGAGGATGTAGCATTGTTTGCTAGCTTGATGCTAATGACAGTAACGTTAACTCAGCAGGTTGACAAAGTGCCTCTGCTGTTTCACACCATCATTTCCCCCTTTTACTCTGTGTGGTAACATCCCTAGAGGAAATATTAAAAACGCTGGGGTGTTGTTGTCATACAGTTGTCTACGGCAGCAGATCGTTGTGCGTTTCTACTGGTCAAAGTGACGGCTGTGATGGGAGAATTGGATCTCAGTGAAGGGCAAGTGGTCCATAACTTTAATTTTGGAGACAAAAAATGTAGGCTTAGCGCCCTGTGGTCCATTGCCCAATAGGAAATGTAAAATACTCAAAGGTATACTTTAAAAGTGCTTGAGTTACTTTACTCAGGGAGTAATGCAGTAAAGTAACTGGTTACTTTAAAAAGGTAACACAGTAAAGTACTTTGATTACTTTTAAAGTAACCCTTACCCAACTCTGTTAGTAAATACCTCCAAACCATAGACTGGCTGATTGTTAAAGCAGGTAAAACTGTCTTGTTTACCAATTCCATATGTTAAAAACCTAAGAGATGTTGTGGGTTTGGGGGCTTTGTTGTTAAAAAGAACATGTAACTGATTTCATCACGTTTGTACAGTGGTAAGGTACGCTTCCTGATATGCAACATGTGATTTGGTAGATAAATGTGAAAAAACGGCAGTGAAATCTTACTTTTTTGCATTTTCACAAAAAATAAAGCTTTCAAAAATCTGAAACTGTGTTTTAAAGAGTCACTAGCCTCCCTCGAATAATCTAGTCCAGATTTTACCAGTCTAAGAAGAGTGTTTTTTGTTTTTTTTTATCTTGACCTGGTCCGATGTGGAAAAGAAGCATTGAAATCTCAGGGGATTTTTTTGCATTTTCACAAACGAAAAAAATGGTTTTTAAGTTTGAAGGTAGGTTTCAAACAGTAATAAGGCTTTACCTAAAATGTTCAGCATGTTTTTCCAACAGTAAGAGGTGCAAAAAATAGCACTATTGGTCACTCAGCACTGTAAGTTAAGGTTTTGTTCACTTTCCCCTTAAATGCTGAATTGGAGGCTCCTGAGCAGAGGCCAACTTCAGAGTCATCAAATTTATTTTGCTATTGAGCAATTAGAAAATTACTGTAAAAACTGTTTTAATGCATAATGACTATGTAAAGAGTATTTTATTGCATTTTTTAAGCAACTGGTTACCATCATCACATGCTCTTTTAGATAAAATTGTAAAAAAAAAAAAAAATATATAGAAAATAACACTCATTTTTCACTGCTGTCTTGAAATCAAGACTCAAGGCAAGTTAGACCAAAACCATCTTGGAAACACATTTGCTACACCCCATGGTTAATGTACTCACACTGTCATTTGGGTGTAATTTAAAGGAAGATTTTCTCTAATCTGCTGTCTTTCAGTGGAGCTGAAATTCAACTTGGACCAGTATGTGAACAAACGCTACCCAGGCTTGGTAAAGATTGTGAGGAACAGCAAGCGGGAAGGTCTGATCCGAGCCAGAATACACGGCTGGAACGCCGCCACGGCTCCTGTCGTCGGTTTCTTTGATGCCCACGTCGAGTTCAACACTGGCTGGTAAGAAAAGGTCATGTTTAACACGAGAAGGTCTGAGCTGTCTCTCTGTCCTTTCTCACCTTTACCTTTGTGGTTTGCTTTTCATGTTTTCAGAACAGAAGGATGTCATGTAAGATTATTATCGTTGAAATATGCAGTTTAGTGTGCCCTAAGCATTTTGATATAGCGCCAGGTCAATTCTAACTGAGACAGCACTTTTCAGCAGAATGACTCTTATTATTACTGAGGGTTTATCGTTAATAAGCTTTCCTCTCTTGCATCTCCTTTGAAAATGTGAGTAATGGGCTTTGCTTAGAGCTGAATAAAAAGACAGTCCAATTTAAATGACACTACCTGTCCGGCAAATACACACTGATGACAAGAGAGCGAGCCAAACAGTGTGAAAAGTGAGACTGAGTGTAATTAAAGAGGGAGCACAAATGTTGAGCATTTTGACATAATTTCACCTGCAGGCTCTGGGCTTATTTTGAGATATGAAATTACTTCTGGGGGTCTCAGTCCAATGTCTGCCTGCTGCTTAAGTTTACCAGCAAACAAGTCACTCAAATAGATGTAATTGGCACCTAATTTGAGCCTGTCATGCTGTCAGTGTTTGAAGATGAAGTGTAGCTTTTGTTCCCTGGGAGGCAGGCGGGGGACACGGAGGGATGAAGAGGAGGAATGGAGGAGGATAGCAGAGAGATATATTTCAGTTATAAATTGTTTACAGTGTCCCTGGATGCCGTTCAGCTGTTTTGGCTAACTAGATACCCACCATGTAAACAAATATTATTACTTTTTTTTTTTATATGAAGAGATAATCTGCTCTAAATATGTATGAAAAGCATAAACAAGCAGATTTTTTTTTTTATTTTGCTCCCACTGCTGTCACATGGTATGTTCCAAATGTTACACTACTTCCTCTCAGTCACAACCCAGAAAGGTTGAAACATACAGAAATCCCACACACTGCAACAATATCGTGGTGACAGGAAGGTGCTCCTCCAAGCAGCAGCAGTAATCCAGCTGGATGTTTGCTGTGTTCAAATGGAACTTGTGAGCTCTGGTTTATGACATAGGGAGTGATGTAGACAAAGTCATGAACTCGGAGCTCTCAGGAAATTTCCACTTGTAAGGTCATGAATACCACAAGGGGGGGCCTTCATGTGGACTGTGCAGTGCAAACAGGAACTGCTAGTAGCCAAAGCAGAATGATGTTCCACGATGCAGATTTGCCGAAAACATTAACTAAAGAGCTACAGGCTGAAACCATGGAAGTGCATTTTCACTTTGCATCAGATTTATTGTTCAGTGCAGGGTAAAGCTTGACAGAAGTTGCACAGGTGTTATTCTTACCTTGTGATCCGATATGGAAGCCTGGCTCTTTGTGTGACTTGACAGTAGACAGAAACTGAGGGGGTGAAGTTATAGGAACTGTCTCAAACATGCATGTCTGTTTTATAGGTTTTATTCAGTAGCTATTCATGGGAACAGTGTCATTGCAATATTTTTGCACAGATTCACACATCTGTGCACGTGCGTACTCAGATGTGTGAATCTGTACAGGAATCTCTAGATGTTGCTCATTTTTTGATAACATATTTTTAGATTCTTCTACACATGTACGTATCTCTCTTACAAATTTGATTATGCACATTTGGATTGAGATATAGTATCGCAACTCTCCATCTCACACTCACAAAGGATATGGCTACCATAGAATTTTCCTGTACTATTTTTAATTAACAGACAACTTTACCTGCATCTGGACCTCCTCCTTTTGCGTGCATTAAAAATACAATGAGACCAAATGACTTATTACAGCCCATGTTTTATGAATAATGATAAATCATTTTAATCATAGACACTAAAGATTAAATTTGCAAACACCTTGGCCTCCCAGAGGAAAATCATCATTTTCTGGTGTATTTCCACTTTTTATTACCAACTCAACCATAAACAGCTTTTTTGGGGGAATAAATTTAGTCTTGCATTTTCACTTTTTTGAATGAGATTTTCAAATTCAAATCATGATTCATTATTCGATAAATTTAGGCTATTATGTATATTTTTGTGGTGAGCAGCTTAATAAACACATACATATCTATTAGGAATATAAATGGCAGTAGAAAACAAGACCAGAATAGAATAGAATAGAATAGAATAGAATAGAAAGAAAGTACTTCATTCTTCGCTGAAGGGAAATCAGCTGTAGAGCATCTCATGAAAGACAAAAAACAACAACCACACTTCACCCCTTCAACACCAAACAAAGGTTAAAAAAGTGCACAAATAGAAAGTTAATTAAAATCAAAATAAAATTGTCCATTCCACAGTCCAGTCCAGTTGTGGCTAATGTAATGTGTGTAAGTGTCTGTGTGTGTGTGTGACTAGATTCAGGAGGTGTTAAACAGTCTTGTTGCCGTGGGGATAAAGGATCTCCTGAAACGCTCTGTTCTGCAACGCAGTGAGATGAGGCAACTGCTGCAGCTGCTCCTCTGTCGCTCCGGGAGGCTGTGGAGAGGCTGTCAAAATAAAGCAGTCTAGATGATTTCTAACATCTAGTGTCGGCTTTGCTCACTTACAAATACAATAGGGTTGCAGATATGTGTGAATATGTGAGAATTAACAAATAGTAGCATTGTGTTACATTCTACCAAATATTGCCATGCTCACGTATGATGCCTCGTGAAAACAGAGTACTGACATGCCGTTAAAGCACGCTTTTTTCTCCACTATTAACTGGTATAATACTGATCAAAGTCCCTTTGTTAAGAGACATGAATGCACTAATGGTGAGGGTGAGCATGACCCTGTTTATAAAATGAATAAAGCAGACACATACCGCCTACCATGTATTAGTCAGCCATTTACCAGCAGACGCATTGACCTTGTAACCCTTGCTGTGATCTGATGTACCTTGATGATTGCCTCTCGGCACTGTTTTGTAGCACGGATGTGAACTTGAAGCCTGGAGGCTGTGTAAGGCGAGCCGCCCAGCCAACAAACGGCACTCAGGGAGAAAGTTGCATCATTGCCTAGGTGCAATACTGATGATAATTGATACCCTGGTGGATCCCTCATCTGTTTCCCCCATCTGTTCTTGCCCAAAAATAGACATGCCTTTCATGGCCCCACTTCACCCATTCACCTCCGCATAGGTTTCCTCCTCCTGAGTTCTCGTGCTATGCCATCTCCGCCCCCCTGTTCTACATGCCGAGGCTGCGTCTCCTTTGAGTTAGTTCACCTGCTGCCATCGTGTGAATTTCACATACCTCTCTCTTTTGTTTCCCCCTCCACACACCCTCACCCACGTACCCGTCTCTGTCTTCCTTTGATAACCTCAGCCTGTTTTTTTTTTTTCATTGTTTTGCTGCTTCAGATTTGCTTTTGCGTGAGGTTTTATTTACAGGAGTCAATGAAAAATAGAGCAGAATCCCTGTGATTTTCCTACAAGTAGACGCTGGGAAAAAGGGATATAGCAATCGAGGAGGTGACAGACATCTTCAAGAAGTTCCACTGTGTGGCTCAGATGCCGTGTGTGTGTGTGTGTGTGTGTGTGTGTGTGTGTGTGTGTGTGTGTGTGTGTGTGTGTGCATTTATTATCTACTGTATGTCTACAAACATTCTGTGCTGCTCCTATATGCAGATAGATTCACTTGTGCTATCTACACTATCTATTTGTTACAATGGAAGAAGCCCCCTATTTATCATAATATGATTATTCACCATTGCACACACAGTGATAAGTGAGATGGATGGGTCCCGTAGATGTTGTGGAGAGTCTCCCTCAATGACCTTGCACACGCTGCCTGTGCATACTGAGCCAGAGACAATGCTGCCAGGTCTCAGCTGCAGTGCTGTGATTTATTGGCATGGTATTCCACCTGGGGTGCTGTACATTTGCTGAAATGTAATGCTGGTTCACATTACTGTTAAAGCGGACATAATTGTACCGTACTGTATAGTACACTTGACAGCTGTTTCCCATTTCCTCACACCATGTTGGTTTATGAGGAGTTAAGAGGCGAGCGGTTTCCACCAGACGAGTGATGGAATCAGATTTTCACGGCGTTGCTCTGCTTTAATATGAGGATATGAAATTGTTGCCTATCATTAAGGCAGTATTGCATCAGCTAAATGTTCATAATCCATCTCCTCTAACTCTTTATATCCATCCATCCTTGAGACAACGCTTGTCCATTCTGCTCCAAACAAGACCCGTTTTGCTCTGCCTGCTCTGTAAATAAACAGGATTAATGGCAGGAAATGGGAGCGTGTTGTAATTAGGACCTACTGTATGCTACCATGCAGCTGCTGAGGGGAAGCGCAGGGAAATTGATATTTATTTGGTTTTTGAAGTCCCTGCACAGTTGCAATCTCAGGTTATTAACGATTAATGATTAGAAGTATAGCAGCCGCTCCCTGCTGAGTGTGTGCTGGAGATAAGATTGCTATTGCAGGAAGGTTGTAATGAAATACATGCTTCAGAAAGCAACACTTTGATGAATTTTGAATGCTCCGCTGCTATGTGACCTGGCGAATTTATCTAAGAATGAGACAAAGTGGTGGGATTCATAAAAATAAGAAAAGGATAAAACCAACCTCCGCCTCCTGTAATTATGAAATATGTAATATTTGTCACATTCATTTTTGATAATATTTCCTTTGTTAATATGGAGCCCTGCCTGCTTATTATGCCACACAGGTGCATTGGTATTATATTAAACTCGATGGTATACAGATTTCAGGATTCTTGAAGGCTGAGGAAATATTTTCTTAGCAAAAGTAAATCATGTCTTTGCCCTCGCTCACTGTGTCTGGCGGTGGCTTAGTGTTTATATCTGTCTGGAGACGAAAGAAGGCTGCAGCCATACTTAGTGCTTCACAGAGCACAGGCCAGGCAGACCTCCAAAAGCGCAGACAAGACAGGGATTTATACCACCTTTACGTTTGTGTCATGTCAACCACATCCTGAGCAAATGCATTTAGAAGTAGCATGGAATCTAACACTGCATCATAGGAACCTTTAGTAGTTCATGCTTCTGCATCCTACTATCTACTTCAAAAAGCCCTGACGCCATAATGAATTGACATTCTGCACGGATACCTTTACTTTCTTTAGATTCTGCATTTTTTATGGGAGGCAGGAGACTGGCCGGTAGTAATATGTGCTCTACATGTACATGTCTGGGCTGCTCTGTGAAACAGCCAGGCAGGAAACTGTGGACAACCTCACATTTACAAAGATTTAATGCACTTAAAAAATGGCCAGAGGCACTGCAGGCTTAAATTCTTCTCAAAGACACACACACACACACACACACACACACACACACGCACATATGCACATGCATCACACGTACACTGGAAACTAATTAACACCATCAGAGTTCATTTTAACACTTTCAAATTTTCAATTTCCACAGTGCTATATTAACTCTTCTGTTGATATTTTAACAGTAATTATTGACTCTTTGTGTGGTTAAAATTTAACACTCTTTAGCGCTGAGTGTTCTCAACAGTGGTGTGCATTTGCAAATGAACTCCCACACAGTGTCATTGTTAACCATACATGTGTAGCCTCTATATTAACACTGCAGGGTGTATAAATATGGTTACATGAATCACATATAATACAATAAACAGTGACATTCAGGAAACTATCAAAAATTTGGTTTGAATCATATACCACAAAATTCAACCCGGTCTCACTCCGAAGTCGTCGAAATCCGGCGCTTGATCAGTAAGTTATGGCATCAGATACCATTTAAAATAAGCCATCCTTTTCATGTTGGTTATTGTTTAATGGCACCCGGCGGCATCAGGGGGAAAGACAGCTGGACAGCAATGAAAGTTAAGGCTGGGGAAGTCCAATCAGGGTGTGCGGGAGGGGTGGTCGATGGGTCCAACAACCACCCTCTTTTACCTGTTCCCTTCCCATAGGATTGTAAAGCTAAACACTGTTGTTTTTTCCTGAACCCAACCATGTGCATATGCTGGCAAAACGTAACGTAAGCATGTGTGTTATTGAAGGAAAAAATGTCACTTTGTGGTGTTGTACCAAAGAGGCTGTATGCTAACTATACATTTCCTGTAACAACAGTATGGTATTTTGAAGACCGGGCACCTTGCATGTCGTATCTCAATGTGGAAAGTCCATGACCAAATGTCAATATGCGACGAGGCCAGAGAGAGAATGTGTTGCAAAATGTGACAGTGTTTATCATGGCATACAAATTCAGTGTTAATGTTAAGCCTTGTTCATAAGAAAAAAATAATAATTAAAGCAGTAAATAAAAAACATGCTTCCACAGTATACACATCTGTATGAGCATTAGGGCTGGTATCATCAAAAATTACAATACAGGTACTTTTTAAGCGATACCGATACCAATGCAGTACTTAAAGGGATAGTGCACCCAAAAATGAAAATTCAGCCATTATCTACTCACCCATATGCCGATGGAGGCCCTGGTGAAGTTTTAGAGTCCTCACATCCCTTGCGAAGATCGGCGGGGGGAGCGGCTAGCACACCTAATGGCTGACAGCGCCCCAGACTAACGTCCAATAACACAAAATTGAATCCACAAAGTATCTCCATACTGCTCATCCGTAGTGATCCAAGTGTCCTGAAGCCCCGACATAAAAAGTTGTTTCGAAAAACTTCATATGAACTCTGTTTTTAGCCTTGCTTTAGCCTGTACCTCTGACTTCTTCTCTGTGCTCCACGTTCACATGTGCACGCTCAGGGTGATCGGTGATGCACGGTCTCTGAAGAGCAGCAGTCTCGTCAGTACTGATGTCCAGATTCTCAAGTGCAGGCATCGCCAATTCCCAGTCTGAGCAGCAAAGACTTTCCTCATCCGTTGGCATTGCTTTGCATTTGAAACAACTACACCACCAGGTTTCCAGTGCTCGACTCCGGTATTCTGCGGCTGGCTGAGGGTCAGGCTCATGAGCTGTGGCGGCTGCTTCGTCCAGTAGCTGAGTTCAGTCCGTATACTCGGGCTCAAACAAATACTGGTCAACAAAGAAATGCTGTTCCCCCTCAATTTCAAAGTCTTCAGACATGTTGGGATGTCCTTTGCTAAAAGACCATAGTGCAAATTATCTTTTAGCTACTGTGGTTACTGTTGTCTCCCCCTGCGGTGCACGTGTCACGTGATGTAAACACGGGTGAGCAAAGCTCATGCTTTCGTTCCACCGTGTGGCTCAGATTACGTGAGCGCAGAGCACATAGAAGCAGTCAGAGCTACAGGCTACAGTGAGGCTAAAAAAACAGAGTTCATATGACATTTTTCGAAACAACTTTTTATGTCACAGCTGCAGCAAGGGATCACCCCGCTCTAAAAATCTAAAACTTCACCAGGGCCTCCATCAGCATATGGGTAAGTAGATAATGGCTGAATTTTCATTTTTGGGTGCACTATTCCTTTAATTCAATACCCATAATGTGAACGTAGTGGTGTGTAGTGTAGCCATGCTTTCAGATATTTTGGTGGCATCCTGGCACACTGACTTTGTCAAATACACCACGCTTATACAGGCAAAAAAAATTGTTTTGATAATTCTGGTCCTGGGTTATTTCAATCAATACCTTAAAGATGTCGAATACCGATACTCAGCCCTAGTGAGCATATCATTCTAGATGTTAATGTTGTTAATATGTTAATATAAATTCACCCATCTACACGAAACAGTATAGATAAATTTAAACCATTGCTTCCATGATTTCACTTTACATAGGTCAGCCATTTAACCCTCTTCTGCATATTGCCTTTTTGATTAAAAGGTAATTTTAGTTTAGTGACGTCAATGTTTCACTTCAGTGTAAAAAAAGATCCTCTAACTAAACTGCTAAATTGAAGCTCTGTGGAGCATCATCCCTCCAACTGTCGCCTTAGCTGGCAAACCTCAAAATATCCGCATTTACTTGATAATAAATTCAGAAAGTGTAAAGAACTGATTGTTATAGACAAAGCTCTTAACACTAAACAAGCAAAAAAAAAGACACCTGTTAGCTAACCTGAAGATATAGCAGGTAATGGCTAATGGCTTAATCTCACCATGCAAGATAAAGATAAGTATCTGCATAAGTGCATGTGAATGTTTCCCTGGGGATCAATGAGGACTAGCCTTTTCTAAGAATTATAGTTAACACTCAGAGGATGTATTGGTGGTGTCACAGCCAGGTTAGGAGTTGAAAATTAAATTCAGAGAAAACAACCTCGACACCGTTTCTTTACACCAGCTTTTTGTTGACAGACAAATGAAGTCAAACCACAGTTAAATTAACTTTTCATGAAGTGAGATTTGTGAAGGCTCTCCTTAACACCAGAAATGTGACTCTCCTCAATTTGCCATGCTATTCTTGTCCATGCTCTCACATCAAGTTTTTGGGTCATCCATGAGAGCTAGAGTACTCCGAAATTACATTTCCCCCCTGCATGAGTAGCTCACATGTTCTGCTGCATTAAGTCCAATGCAGAATAAAAGGAGATCTTATTTTAGGCACTGAGGGCCTGCTGCTCTTCGGGGCATAATTCTGAGTGCAGTTAGATTTCATTATCTGATAATTCCCTGCTCCAGAATCATTAAGTATTTGAGATCTGTTGATCTGGAAATTCTAAATAAAGAATATAATCTCTGAGGGGGGAGAGCTACAGGGTTTTTACTTCAGCACTGGACAAAGGAAGGACACTGAGGTTGAGTAAATCAGATATAAACTGCGATTGTACAGTGATATTTATCCTGGTTCGTAACACGTCGTTCTGTTTGTTTAAATCTTCCAAATGTGTGCACACCCTGATGCGAAGCTCCACAAAGGTACCGGCTATTATGAAAGACAAACAGTCAGCCATGTAGAGTTAATAAATCAAAGGGGCTCCTCCTTCAGTATGAACCGCTACAAGAAATGTCATGGTGGAGCGGACGGCAGTGGAGGATGTCAACATGTATTCATAATATTGGATGAGTCATCGCCGGAAAGGGGGAAAATCCTATTGTAGTATTGAAGTATGAATATGATTTGGGCCAGTGTGGATGAATAACCCTCTCAGTCTTATGCAGATGAAATGGCAGATACAGTAAGAGGGATGACACAAGCTCGTCTGTCAAAACCAGATGTGTCCTCATTTCCAGAGCGTCTCTATCTTATCAGCCTCGTGGATCCCTGAGGTGCAGGAGCTGCTGGCTGGCTCTGGGGTGTTTCAGGGGGTTCTCAAGGACGCAGGGAGATGAATGGAAGGTGCTGGGATGGCAGAGAAAGCTCCAGGAGGTTAGGAAGTGTAGAAAGAGATTCAGTAGCAGCAACGCCTCAGCTAACCACAACAAACCAACCACATCAGAAACTACATTAAACAAAAGTTGTCAAAAGGTTAACGGCAAAGTCTTTCTTTTAGCACGTTCTTGCATGCTGTACATGATATGTTGGCCTTCAGTCAGCAATGTTTGCTCATACTGTCTTTTTCAAACAACTGAATGGCTCAACTGTTTGTCTGATGGCTTTGAAACATCAAAGGTTTCAAAGAGAATTCACCGTGTTGCAACCCGCAGCAATAAAAAGACAAAAAAAAATTATTCAGGCCATTTATCTTCAGAAAGTAATTTGTAAAGTCTAACTGTCAGATCGATCTGATTGTTTTCCATAAAAGAGAATATCTGGCAGTCATCAACACATACATCCTCTATATGGTGATGTGTAAATATGGCTTGTCATTGTTTCTCATTTATTTTTTTTATATATATATATTTCATGTAGGCTAATCTGTCGGCTGATTTATGTATTAGGCTCTGTAGCGACACTGGCATAACTGTGGAAGTCAAACTGAGTGCACAGTGAGAGCGTGGATGTTTGGCTTCATCACAGTCTGCAGTCTCCCCTCTGACAGATGAAGGTAGTCTGTGTGTATGTGAAAGCTATTCAATCTTAAAACACTAGTGTGAAATCTGTTATGACACAGGCTTTGGGGGAAAAAAGAACCTGAAAGTGCTGTGTAACCATAGATGTATTATGAGGGCTGGATGCAGTGCCGCTACTCAGCTTTGCTGTAAGTGTGTTACGACACCAGTTAACAGTGCTTGGCTTGCGTGCAAAGGATGACGGGTCTTCTTGACTAGTACGATTAACGTAAAATGCAAACATGCAATCAGAGCTGTAAAAAACAAAATAAAATCAACAGAGATCTGGACAATGATTGTAAGTTAATAACATACCTAACATACAACTGATATGTAATTACCTGTTTGGCCTGACAATTGGACCATTTTAGGTGGTTGAAGAAACACTTTAAGCCACATAAAAGAAGGTCCCTTTTATCCCATTGCACTGTGCATTTAAGCACAGTGCCACATAGTCAGACAACACACAGACACAGCCTCTGGCAGGTCAGAAGCATAGCCTCCAACTGGCTTACAGACTAAACCCTAAGGCATCATGGATGGCTAGAAGATGGATTTGATTAATATATGAAACACAATAAATTGCAATAGTGGAATTTGACCTAGGAAACATGTAGTTGGTACCCAGGCCAGCTAGCAAAAGATCAGAAGCACATTGCAGGCAGCGTTTTGGTCTTTACCCACAACCCGGGCGATCAAATTAAAGAAGAAAACTCTAAAATGTGTCTAGTTAATACAGCTTTGGAGTCAAGACAGAGAGAGCTGTCTGCCACCCTCTCAGAAGGCCGGCTATGATACTTTTAGCGACCACTTTCTCGTTATTAATTGATGGCTTTTTCTAAGTACTGCTTCATATTTTACTGACATCCCATATTGTTCAATTTGGATCCATTCCCTCCGTACTTTCTGGCCCCTACCTTCATGTCATAAGTAGTAATTTTGCTTTAAAAAGATAAATGGGTTTCACTTCTTGAAGAGGGGGGAGAGAGAGGGGAAGGATCTGGGTGAAGATGGAATGTAAGAAAGTCAGTGGGTGGGGGGAGAGAGAGAAAGTTGGATTGTGGGAATTTTCTGGAGAGATACAATTATCATTTTATAATTGGCCCCTCCTTTTATAAATTTAGAAGTATATCATGTGAAGAATTGAGCCTATGAAGAGTTGCTTTGAAGATGTACTGGAGATCATCTCTCAGCATGAGAAGATTATACAAATGCAGCCAGTTCCAGCAGCGTTTCGGCATCATTCTGTACCATATGGATCTCAAGACCATGTTGCCTTTGGCTAAGGCTTTAAATAGCACAGGGAGCTTACTGTGTATGGCAGTGATGAAAAGCATTCCAGTGACCAAGACAGAAAAAAATCAGGAGTATTTTTCTTCACGGTGGAAGTCCTCCTAAATGGCACTAAAGTTCCTACAGTTGCAAAGTGTTGCCTCTTAAGATCGGTTAACAAAACTGCTGAGGAAAGCTTTTACTTTGAGGAATGGAGAGAACTTAAAAAGTAAAGGTGGGTTGATTCTTTGGATGGTGTCACATCTTATGATTGCTTGAAGGGTTTAGTCTGTGTTCATAAATAATAAAACATTGTACCAATTTATTGGTGATAGACACTGTTCCCGAACAAGATACTCTGAGCTAAACAAACATAACAAAACTATAATGAGCATTTTGTTCATCCATTGGTAAGATAGAGACATCATCTGAACTGGTATCACTCCCCCCTCGCTTATGTTTGCATAAGAGCAGAAGGTGGGGGAAACTGCAAGCCTCACTCTGCCTGAAGATAAAAAATCTGCTTGAAGTGTTACGTCATGTAGGGTGTGATGCTCTGTCTGATGGCTAGAGTGCTGCACACTGTAGATCCACTTTTATTAACAATGTCAAGTACATTTGAAACACTTATTTTCAAAAGGTGAATGTCTTAATTGGCCTATTTACAAGATGGACTGCAGGCAGTGACCTCTGTCAGGATTGTTTGTGACTCGTTCTTTGTGACTAATTAGGCTGGTCCTTCAGCTCTGAAACAGCAACGACTGTCTTTTGGCTATAATAACGGACATAACGTTTAACCTATCAGTCTGAAAGAAGCCATGAAGCTTGTGGCTAGCTACGTGGTAGAAGAAATGCTGCCATTGTCTACGGTGGAGTCTAAAACATTCCGCAGGATCGTCAGTAAAATCCCCACGACTCAGTAGATGGAGGAGGACTCGCTGACAGACAGGTCAGACTCAGGAGGACTCGCATTATGTCTGGTACACACTACACGACTTTTCTGCATGTTCTGAAAGTCACTATGTCACATTACACGATTGTAGAGTCATAAATCGTGTCATGACTTGGCTGACAGACGTGACACACTACACGCTGGTACACACCAATTATCCCCGGTCATCTTTCACGACGTGTGTGATGTCATCAGGTTATTCTCGTCCTATTTTTATTACTTTTACTATTATTTGAGTCGCTGCCAGAACTGTGTCTGTTCATGTGCCAGCAGACATGTTGTTGTTGTCACATAAAAATCGCCAGCAGATGGCAGGAGCTACATTTGAAGTACCTTACATAAACATTCAAGCTAGTGTATCCTTCACAACAAGTTCCTACAAATGTTTCACAATAAAGGCCTATTTAGAAAATGGAGGGATTCTCTTAAGGGGCTTTTAATTTGAAACAAATTCAGGAAGTGTTGAGTTTGAGATGACGGCGCGCTGCATTAACTTTATCAAGGCAACGGGAGCGTATTAAAAAGTAAAAATATAAAAACACAGAGGGATTAATACATAACGGACCTTTTATAATGTAGTCTGTTTCAAATGAAGCTGGGAGCCTCTGCAGTTGTGGTGAGTAAAAGCTCCGCCGCTATTTGTTAATGTTATTACTTTATGTCCGACCACGAGGATGTCCCATTGTTTGCTAGCTTACAGCTGCTCACCTCGGCGAATGAGTGAATGTTCAATGTCTGCTGGGTTAGCACAAACTAAAACAGCAGCAGAGACTAGCATCCAACACCACAAACTCTCATCAACGCCAAACAGCTCTATTGTTGAATCCATTTATAACTATTAGCTAACGTCAGCTGTGTGGTACTTACAGTTTTCCATGTCTCTGTGTGTGTGGCAAGGCAGACTCTCACTCACAGCAGCAGGTACAACCCATACAGTCTGTAGTGTGGTGAAGTCAAGCTCAATATATCTGACGCAGCTAAGCAATACGATTCGCCACCATAACATTCAAAAGTATGGCTATACTTCATGCCTCTCTATTAACATTATGGGTATCGAATGAAGTACTCTACACAACACAAGTTTTTATTTCTAGGCGCAGTTTTAGTATTAGGGATGTCCCGATCACATTTTTTTTTGTATCCGATCCGATACAGAGTCCCTTATTATAAATCAACCCGGCCCGAGGGTTCCAAATAAGGAATAATGAAACGGAAACTAACCCCCGGCTTTTGCCTACTCACGGGACCGTGGGTGAATGCCGTAACGCTCCGGCGTTGTTTCGGGTGTGAAGGCTCCGTAGGATCCCTTGATATCCGTGGCGGGAAATCTGAGGTGAGGCCGGTGGCCGGATGGATGATATTCCACGGGGAAGCGCACCTGTTCCGCGGACTTTGAGCGGTGTAAAATGCCATGGTAGGCCGAATACGCAGAGGACTCGTTTCTCATTCGCTGGCTTCTCTCGCCATACTGCCAGGAGCGGCATAATGTAGGGGCCGGTCTACCTGGGCTCAGCTGATTGAGCCATCCCACTGGCCGATAGAATCGGTGGGTGTGTCTGGAGGTGCAGCTAGCCATCACCTGATAACCACTGTCTTATAAAAAAATATATATATATTTATAAAATATACAGGATCATCACACTTTATACATTGGAAAGCAGAGGCAACAATGAACAACATATATAGATGAAAAACCTGGCCGTTTTTGTTGTTTTGATTCCTCCGATCTTTTATTACCGATTCCGATTTTGTAAAAAAATAATGTGATCAGCACCGATACCCGATCCGGGTATTCATCCAGACTAACTGGTTCGGTAATACATGGGCACTACCTGTTAGAAACTAGTGGCTCCATGAGTCCGTTTTTCAACAAACATAATGTTATGTTAATCACATTGTCACATTGCTTTTTACTAATGCAGTACTATGCTGTCTTGCTGTGACAGCACAGGTTGCTGATGTAGGCTTTTTTTTCCCCCAGAATGTGTGGTAATGACAAATGTCGGTTCAGCTGGTTTGCAGCAAAACCTGAAATTGTCCCAACTCTAACATAATGGACTGACAAGCCCGTCACTTTGAGATGTTTCTCCCAGATTGTTCTGTTAAGAGCTACTCCTAGCCTTGAGATGTTTTGTGAATACAGCCCATGCTCTCCACTTGATGTTTTCTAAAAGAAAGTGTGCCAGCCAAAGCTGCCTCGGAGCAAAAGCCATGAGATGAAGAGCCTGGCGAGTGCTCGGGGCAAGGCCTTTTTCAGAAACTAACTTGCAACCCTTCACATAGAGGGGAAAAGAGAGAGAGAGGATAGTTTTCCCAGGAGCAGACTAAGCCTCTCTTCTCACCTGATGTCTTTTGCTTTATCAGGTTTTACCTCTTATCAAGTCTCTCACCGGGATAAGTGTCACATTTTGACATTTCGTTTTCATGAGCAGGAGATATAAAATATGATATGATATTATTTGTTGTTCCGCAGAAAATTCATTTTGCGAGACCTTCACATCATAAAGAGTGGAGGGAAACGGATCCTGGCAATCGTTTCGAATGTTGAATAGATGCTGACTCGACAGACTGCATCGTCGCAGAAAACCCATGTAAATGTAGCGCTGGAGTTAAAGTTAAGATGACATCTGCAGTCATCCATAGCTGCTACTGGCATTGTTTCATGGAATTAGAATCTAGAGTAAATACCTGTCTGTTCAATATGTTTAATCCTACACATAGTTTCTGTGAAACCACATTCACAGCTTTCACTTCACATTTACACACAGTTACATTATCCATCTGGCCATTGTTGACCAGATTTATTCATTCTACCATTGCTGCAATATTAATACTTCAACCCTCTGCAGGGCAGGATGAAAATGTGCATGGCTTTATTATTTGCCCTGTAGCAGACTGTTCTCCTCACACTGTCTCTCTTCACCTTTTGCAACTGTGTGTTGAAGCTTCTGCATACTTAACTCAGAACGTCCGCTCTTAACTTCTGTCTCTTTTTTCATTTTAAGGGCTGAACCCATTCTGACCCGGATGAAGGAGGATCACACCCGCATCATCTTGCCTGCCATAGACAACATCAAGTACAACACGTTTGAGGTGCAGCAATATGCCAACGCCGCCCATGGCTACAACTGGGGGCTGTGGTGTATGTACATCATCCCTCCACAGGAATGGCTGGACAAGGGCGATGAGACAGCCCCTATCAGGTGAGGGCCTCGGCGGGCAAAGAGCGTCCATTATAGATGAGGATGTTTGATGAAATATGGATAGCCTCAGGATATGACTTATTCATGTGTGGAACCATCAAACTAAGGTGCTCTGTGGTCCAACGTTCCACTCAAACACACAAATAAAGCCTTCCTGTACAAAGCTGTCTAATTACCATGATGAATATCTTCATTTTGATGCAGGATCACAAGGCCACAGCGTTGCACTGTCATTAGTGTAATTGTGTGTTGAATATGAGTAGGGCATTCCATTATTCCACCGCTGATTGGAGGACAGCACTGGCTTGTATCATGTTTCTGTATAATCCTAGAATTGATTATATGTGTCCTTGGTAAAATCAAATTGAGCTTAAACTGACTGAGAAAGAGTGCAGGATTATATAGAAGTATAGCTATAGCTATAGATATAGATATAGATATAGAGTGGCTCCAGCAAATTCTAGATACAACATGTGAGGTCTCTGTCCAGAAGAGTGCAGTCCTAGGAACAGCTTAGATACTGCGCAGAACCTTCAAACTCCCAGGCCTCCTGTATAGGACCCAAGGTTGCGGAAGACACACACCAGCCCCACATCCACCCTCTTTTTTAGTGTCTCACGTACCCACACTGATCTGCGTTTCCCTGTGCCCAACAAACTGTTTGCTGACAGCCTCTCACCCTCAACCAGAACTAGAGCCTCCGCCTGGTCATTTTGGTAGATTAATTACATGGGAAGGTTGGTATAAGAACGGGCAGTGTGGTGTGCCTCGAATTTTGCAACCTGCAAAATGCTTTCTGTAAATTGGGACCTTAGCAAGCATTTCTCCTTTTTCAAGATAATCCATCCACCTGAAGGGGGGCCTACTAAGGTTTTGACTAAACAACATGATTATTACAGAGGTGCACCTTGGTATGGTCACGATAAAAAGCCACTCTTAAAGGTGCAGTTATATCTTGAGGGGAAAAAAGACACATCTTGCACTAAGTGTTGCATTTTTGGTCACAGATACCCCATAGAATCAGTCTGTATCTAGTGTGACCACCACTTACCTCATCCAGTGCAACACATCTACTTCACATAGAGCTGATCAGGTTGTTGAGTGTTGGCCCACTTCTCTTCAATGGTTGTGTGAAGTTGCTTGATATTGGCAGGAGTTGGAGCACGCTGTTGTAAAAGCCAATCCAGAGCATCCCGAACATGCTCAATGGGTGATATATCTCGTGAGTATGCAGGCCAAACAAGAACGGGGATGTTTCCAGCTTCCAGGAATTGTGAACAGATCCTTGCAACACGGAGTCATGCATTATCAGGCTGCAACATGAGGTGATGGCAGTGGACAAGTGTGATGACAATGGCTTTCAGGATCTCTTCACAATATCTCTTTACATTTTAGCTGTCATCGGTAAAATGCACCTGTGTCGATTGTCCATAGCTTATGCCAGCCCATACCATAACTTTACCATCATGGGACACTTACAACCCTCACATTAGCAAAATTATATATTTTAGAGTGGCCTTTCACTATGACCATCCTGAGGCACACCTGTGTCATAATGATGCTGCTTCATCAGCATCTTGTATGCCACACCTGTGAGGTGGATAGGTTATCCTAGAAAAGGAAAAAAGGAGAAAGCATTTCACTTCACCTCTCAGATCTGCTTTGACATAAAACAACAAATTTGAGTCAGACACTCGAAATGTGGTGTTATCCAGTGGTTATAGTATCTGCCTGAAATAGCGACCATATTGGTAAAAGGAAGAAATATTTGCCTCGAAGACCTTATGAAAGTTAATAGAATGTATATTTCCACAATACTAACTTAACACACTTAACTTGAAACTCAACACCTCCTGCAAATATTTGAAATTAAAAGTCTACCAGAAAAGCCAGAGCAGGATTATGGTCTTTTAGCCACTTGAAGGCTTTAAATGGAAAACATCTATGCAGAAAGTTTGAATTTCCTTAAAGGTTACTTAACATTGATTAAAAAAACTGTAAAGCTAAACTGACTCAAATAATTAATAAATCAAAATAGTATTTCTGTTTCAAAAGAGAAACCCATCAGCAGTGGTGAGTATGGCAAGACTCCAAGGTTGTGATTAATGCTGTGGAAGTGTACATTATATTGAATTTATCAGGACAACAGGAAGAAACTGGAACTGCAGTTTGGCTTTCTGGATACTGTACATGCATTAAGTGGGGACCTGGATATGTATATCAATGGAAGTTTAACACCTAAAGCTAAATGAGTCAGATTTCTTATTTGGAGTGTGGAGACCATTACCAGTCACATTTCTGATTTGTGATACAATATCAGATCCTCGGGAATGCAGCCCACCAGCATCATCTGCCATAATGATAAGAAAAGGTTACATCATTCAACAGAGAAAATTACCATGATTTTGTTGCCACGGCAGCGTGGCTGAGCCTCCATAATCACAAAGGCGCAACAGCAGAAAGACAGGGAGACAGCTGCAACTGGAATGAGTTAAAAAGCAGTAAGAGAGGTGTAGCTGCAAAACTGGTGTCTGTGGTGTCTCTTTCTAGTACAGGTTGATACTATTGAATATCTCTGGCTGGGGCTGATTTAAGAGTACATATGGAAATATGAGAGCAAAAAAGACATGACAAAATAGGTGCAGTATGCACATAGCAAATGTGGTCATGCCTGTTGAAATGTGCTTTTTGACTAAACACCGTATGTGCCTCCCAAGTGGAGGGTTAACTCTACTAGCTGCCCCTGAGCTCTGATCTCCCTGATGAAATGAATAAATGCATGTGTCTGTGAAAAATTCAATGAAACTGTGAAAATGTATGAAATATGATGATTAAATTGTTTTATGATATGGGAATTTATAAACTGTTTAGGGACACACTGAACATTTCATTTTGCTGCTTTACATGGAGAAACAGAAACTATATTTGTTTGTATTAATGTGGTAAAGCCAAAGCTGGTGCAGAAGCCAAGTGTGTGAGGTCAAGCCAGAGACAGCATGAAGTAGCTCAGCTATTGTTTCCCATCTTTTTCATATTCATGGCACTGCTGGATTGCAAATGTTGTTGTGGGCTTGGTGCATTGCTACTGCAGTTTTACTGCTATGAAATCCTGAGGTCATATTCGAAGTCAAAGCATATAGGCATATGAAAAGTTTCATACCAGATGGTCTTTCATAGAAAAAAAAATAATATACTGACCTCAAATTTGATACTTGGCCACAGAAGTGTGAGCGATGGCCCTCCACTTGACTTGTTAGGACCTTGAAAATATGGATAATAACAACACCTCTGGACAGAGGAAGCACGTTGTAAACACAAAACTGATATTATCACCTGTTACATTATAGCAAACATTAACGTTAGCAGACAGTTGCTTATTTTAACATCCAGCAGTTATGGAGCAACATTGTGTTGTGTTTGTGTCCATCTGTTTTGGCCCCTACTATCTCCTGAGGTAAATATTCTGGGCCTGTATTCACAAAGAATCCTAAGACTAATAGTAGCTCTTAGTGATGTCATTCTAAGAAAAGTCTTAGAATTCCTCGAATGCTAAGAATAGAAAATACGCAATACGAAAAGAAAACAAAAGGTAAGACTTAAATTAATTTCACACAAACAGACACAAATTACTGCTTTCCTCCCTCCCTCCCTCACAATTTGCAAGTATGGCACCCTGAATCAGAGCATTTAATTTTATTCGGCTTTGAAAAGAAGATTTCAAAAGCCCTCTGGTAGTTGAATGCCTCTGGGACAAGCCCATTTATGGCAACCCACTGGATCCATGGTGTGCGCAATCCGGCCAAGGCGCAGGTGCCGAAGCTAATAGCGGCCATTCAAGTCCATGTAAGCTGTAAGGTCCACCAGCCGCAGCCTAGAAGCGGCTCAACGCTCCGCTCCACCAAAAACATGTGCCGGGTCTATTTCTGATGGACGCCGCACAACGGCACGTCAATTTGCACAGACCAGATGAGTCAAACAGGAACCCAGGTGCAGAAAAGACAAGAGGATCTGTTCAATTTTCACAATAAAACACCCATGAAAACTCTGGATCGTATTTCACATGGCTACATCAACATGGTGTGACATGTAACTACCACGAGCCAAATGAGACAGAAAAAGTTTTCAGAGCTTACTTCAATGTTGCTGTGTGTTGCCGTGCAGGTTAAGAGTTGTCTTAAATACAGCCACACAATTCTCTTCTGATGTTTTCGGTGGGTGTTCCGCTTTAAGTGGTCCGACCGCAACTGGTTGAGACAATTTAGTTCCGCACTCCACGTTGCCCCTCAGACTCTTCAGCAGGGGGGCCACGGGGGGCCGGACTCTGAGTTACGGGGGCACTGGCCCCTGCTGGCCCTCCCCTAAAACCGCCATTGGTGTCATTCCCCACCCTCTCTCCCCCATCCCACACACTGTCCTGTACGTTAAAGGCAAAAAGCCCATAAAAATAATCTTTAAAAAAGGAACATGCTTGTTTGGTACAGATCCCAGCAAAAATCACATCATCATCATTTCATATGTTTTGAGTAAAAAAGAAATGCAAAAATTACCCTTCCCACTAAAAAATTGCTCTTGCAGTATCTGTCAAAAATAATCATGATATGATTCTTTTTAAATTTGTATTTATTTATTGCACATTGTGTAGCCCTATTATTCATCAACTGTTCTTGAGAAGAAATTTATTTGTCCAGCCCACTTAGGCAGTTTTCAGAAGATTTTGACAGTCCCTATTGTTTTCTTAATTGGGATTTGTTCTTTGGTAAGAACAGAATATGCACACTCAAGAGCACCTGAGTCCTGTTAGTGTGAAATAACTGCTTATTGGTTTTCTTTAACCCTACTGTATTGTATAATACTACAGATTTAAATTATAGTAATATTTTTATAATGTATATTATATTTAAGGAAATAATAATTTTCCTCATTATAGAAAAGCATTGTGGTCTTTTAAAATTTATAATAACTAACACTTAAGTTCACATCAATTAAGTTAATTGGGAACCATGCATACTTAGTGATTGATCATGCTATTTCTCGGATTATCTTTTGTGTTTGGCAATTTTGGGGGGTTGCGTGCCCTTCTCTGGATACAGCTTTAACTGAACAAGCTTCCTATGCATTGTTTTTGTTATTTAATATACACTACTGACCATATGAAATAGCTTGTTCGGCATTCATGTCAAGAAGTAACTCCACTTAAGAACTATTGGAAATTGCGGTCTCTTGCCCTTTATTGGAATTGGCAATGCATTTAACTATACTAATAAGGATCAACTGGCATGCACTGTCAATTTACAAGAACAATGGAAATTGACGTTATAAGAAGACAGGTGTGAAAAGTTCTGCAGTTTAAGCACATCATGACTCTAACGTAGACTTTTCTTAGGACCTTTCTCATGAAAACATTTAAAGTTACAATGTGTAATTTACGTGGTTGTTTATTAGCAAATATCAACTATTTCTTTCATAAATATATATTTACTAAAGTGTAATGCAATTCACATACAAATAGAAGCTTTCTTATAGGCTTAGAATGATTTCTCTATATATACACAGGCAGGATGAGGTATGCTGGAGGCTGCCTTCTTGCGTCGCCATATTTGAATACAGTGGCCGAAAGGGATATACGCGCTTCGCCTTTCGCGTTTACCTAGAACTTGCCGTCACTGGAGACAGAGAAGGTTAAGCTCAATCCGGGGTGCTTCTGCGTGAACCAGCTTTGTACTTTTATGATTCTGTCGCACTTTAAATGGAGGAGCACACATATGTTTTGCCCCGTAAGAGGGAAACCACGCCACCAAATAAAAGAAAAAGATCAGATAAGCGAAGACGGGACAAAACGCGAGTGAATATTGGTGTTGCTTATTCCAGGTGGAAAAAACTCCTGTGGAAGAACACTCTGGAGACACATATATTATAATTGTACCAACCTATACTTGCCGCACTGTGCTGTGACTATCACATAAAACGTGTTATTTTAGCATTACTGTGCTAATGTTTGCTCGTGTTACCAAAACAATTAGAGATAAAACACTCCTAACATAACGTTATATCTCACAAATCTCACCGGTAAGCTATAACATATTGTAGCGCCCGCCAGGACGTGTGGAAAGGATGACGCAGTTATTCAGCAAACCACCATTTATTACTGAACAGTACAGGTTACTGTTGGCCGTAACTACGCCAAAACAACCAACAAACAAGAACTTAGCTGTAACTCCAACTGTGCACTCCTACTCTCTCCTCCAGTTCGCTCATACACACACCAGTACGCGTACTCACACAGCCTTCGTCCCTGTCACACTCGCACACCGCACCCCTACCTATACTCATTCAATCCCAAACATGCCATTAACTCACAGAACATTGACATTATAACAAAACATTTACTGCAGGGTCGCTACAATATCGTAACATGATTTAGATTCCTAAATAAATATTCACCTCATCGCTAGATAGGCCTACTCCTGAAAAACTTGAAAAACTCGTGGATGATGTCATCTCTGTTTGAGCAAGGCTTTCTGTCCTACGAGGCCACCGTTACTTACCTGACGGGAGGGGTGAGCGAGCGAGCGCGAGTGAGCCCTGCAATCTAGCTTTTGACCGCTGATGTCACTGTTACTCACCATTTTTACACACTGAGGCTTTAAGAAAAAACAAAGGAGGGTTTTTTTGTTTTGTTTTTTAATTTGAGGTAAATAAGATGTGGAACCTGCCAACAAGGCTGCAGTTTGGTATCAGCAAGAGGTCTTTTATATGCTGTGATTTCAGCTTATTACTAAGAAAAAAAGAATACCACAAGGACAAGGACAATCATAGAAAGCATAAACAGACAGCAAAATGAAAGTAAAAGCAGTCACACAAGTAAATTAGCTATTTTAGCATAAGTACTCTGCCAGTTTTTCTATAGCCAAAAGGCTGAACTTGAGTATCATTACCAGGCATTGCAAGGGTTTAAGGAGGCTGCCTGAGGTTTTAAGGGAGCACAATGGCTAATGGGGAGTTCAAGGACCTGCAGTATTTTAAGGGTGCAAGGGTGGACTTTGCCGTGCTTCAAAATTAATCAGTAAATCTTTCAGTTGATTTTAACCCCAGTTACTAGAATTAGAATAAGCTACTTTTTTATTATTTCTGTCACTGAAAGCTTTGGCTGCTGCATTTCAACCAAGCTGCATACATGAAACATACTGATGCTTACTGCCAGAATGTCTTCTAATAACAATAATAACTACCAAAGCTAAAGCATTCACACATACTGTCAGATTTTGACCTGGGGCAATAAAACTGAATTCCAAAGTTTCATTACCTTGCTCGGTCCAGCGTAGGCAAAGCAATAATGGTTTCATTTCATACAGTTAGCCTCATACAAACAAACAATGTGATAACAGTTTATACTGTGGACCTAAATATTGGATGTCTTATCAAAGCTCAGTGAAAGTCATGTATTATTGAGCATAAAGTGCTAGAATTGAGATAGGAGAAAGATCGCAGAACAGCCCCATACGCCACAGAGCTGGTTCGTGTTTCCCCATTGACACTTTGCTGCAAATGGACAGATCGCCTCAAGGGCCAGCTGAAGTGTGTCGGCTGTGTGGATTTCTATTGGAAATCATTCTCCCACTTGTTTCCTCGAGGTTTCTGCCCATCAACAACAGAAGCTTTGTGGCCATTCGGAGCTCAGTCTCAAAGCCTTTTCTGGCTGTTTGGACATATTGAACAACAAAGTGAATAAAGGGGCACATGAAGGCACAAAACTGCCACATTCTGAGAGTAAAGAGGATTGCAACCATTTTTGGAGATTTAACAAAAAGAGGTTTGGTTTGGCAACTACAGTGATTATTGACAGGACAGAAAGGTACTGGAAAAGTGGTTTGAATGTGTGGACACAAACCTACAAGTTTTCAAAGAAAACCACACGCAGGCTGTTGTTATCCAAATGGAAAGCTGTTGATTTGGATGACAGTAGTGATATATAGGAAGGCCCACGCTAAAAATCTGTGATTTCTTGAGTTTAAATCACTTCTAGACAAAGAATATATGAGAATCGTGAGCAACAGATGTACTTACGGTGCTTTGTGCAATTACTGTTGAAGTGATACTTCATCAAAATACTTCAGTCTAAGCAGCTTGCTTACACAGACACTTGAACAAAACTTAAAAGGTATTAATGCATCTGAGTACACTACAGGAATATGACGTAGGAAGATGAATAGGAGTATACATTTTCTCTAAATAAAAGTAAGTTTAATATTAACCAGCAAATTATGGGTTAGGAATCAGCACTTTCAACAGGTGTAACAGTAGAATAAAAAAAGAATAAAGTGAGCACACACCCACAAGACAATTCACCCCAAAATAAAAGAAAAACAACATAATTTTAATTTTACCTGTAGTGCTATTTGTCAACCTAAATTGTTTTGGTGCTCAAAGCACTAAAAAATTACATTTGAAAAACTCACCAGCAATGTCCCTTTCCAGAAATCATGACCCTATTTACTCAAGATAGTCCACAGACCTTGTTGTGAGCAGTTTCATGTAGGAACTATTTTCTGTCTACTAAGCTACTGTACATCTGCCAACTCTAGGTGCTAGCTCACCGAGCACCACTGAGATAGCTAACATTGCCGCTTAGCCTAGGAAAGGGGTCACCAACCTTTACCAATAAAAGAGTCATAAAATTTGTCTGGAGCTGCAGAACATATTTGAACAAAAGTACCATCGTAGTAAATCTAAATTAGCCCATCAACATTACGAATAGGTCTAAATGAGCATTCATTAATATGATTTACTGCAAGGTGGCCACTCTGCAGGTGGCTATTATAACTTTGCAGCGTTGGTGTTAAAAGCAAATGAATCTGTACAAACACTATTAAATCCTCTGCTTCAAGACTTTTCCTTTTGTGGATTTGGAATCCATAGGTAATCTTGCTAGAGAGACTCCAGGCCAACCACCGCTACTGACATCTAGCAAAAGGCACCAAGATGTATGATGCATATTTTAGTTGATAAAAACAATTTTTAATTTAATGTATAGACTACACATTTTTACAATTGTAGAATGCAATAATCATTTTAGACCCACAAAAATGACAAATGAAATTCTGAATGTTAAAAAATTTCATTATTCATTATAATGAACATGCATTTCTGTGGGAAAGTCCTGGGGGAAAGTCCTGTGTTTTGTGACCTATCCACCGCCCCAACCTGCCTCCTTACAAGACTGCTAGAGACAGCTTCAGCCCTTGTGTACCCCTGTCAGCGCACTGGTGACATAATCGCAGCCTTCCAAAATACCTGTATTATGCACAAATTACTGGCTCATGATAACATGGGATATGTATCGATTTGGGTGAATTACTTTTCATAGGACACGTACAAAGAGTTAATAAGAACAGCCTGAGTAGATGTATGCTTCCCTTTGCACGGTGATGCGGTTGTCAGGTCTAGTAAAGAAAATAATTCCTACATAAAACTGCTTTGATAACCACCACGTGCCATGTAGTTCCATTATAATGGAGAGAGGGCCAGCATCTTAACAGCCGATATCTCTAACACATGGCAAATAACATCACAACAATTTAGACTGATAAACAGCACTACAGCTATGATTTAGGGGTGAACTGCCCCTTTAAGAAACAATAGAAGGCATATAGTTTTGTACCTTTAGATTATCTTCCAAAAAGTCCAGTGAAGTAGTTTCATTATATATCAGTCATGGCCCTATCAGTTGTGGCTTTAATGGATGAATCTCTTTCAAACTGTTTTTAGGATAGTCAATTTGTTACTTTGAAATGACAGATTTTTAATGAATCTTCCTCTCATACCTTACTTGAAGCATCAGGACTGTCGTACATTTAAAAAAGTGAAGTCACAGACAGATGTCAGGTTCAAAAATCAGTTTTAACAGCAGTGTCTTCATCTGGGAGAGAAGTGAGCAGTCTGAAATGAAAGTCTTTATCCTGCCAAAATGCATACATGTATCAGATGTTCATACTGCCTACTGCAAGCAAGCAATCTGGGGGCCAAAGTTACGGAGTGTGAGGGGCGGATGAGCCCTGCAGGCCGACCATCTGCACACTAAAAATAACTAAACCTAATGACATTAAATGAGAAACCCATCAGAGGATTCCACCATCAATCTGCAGAGCCCAGAAGTTACTTTGTGACAAACTCTTATAATTTCCTCTTGTTTTTCACAAACACTCTTTCATGTTGCTGTTTGAAGTGAGTTCTCTGTGCTCTATACATGTAGGTACAAAGAGCCAGAACAACAGTGCAGGTGAGAAAAATATGTTGACAGAGAGAGAACAATGGTTGGATGTGTCATTCCCACTTACAGAATATTCCAAAAAAGCCACTTGAGACTGTGTTGTATTTCACACACAACTGATGGCGGGGGCACGCAGAGCAGAAATGATGGTTGCATTGCATCAAAGCCTATTGAACGTTTCAGTCGATGGAGAAGCTGGTACCTCTTGCTCTTCTGTGATTGATTTCTCTTTGTTTGATTGTTGAACGCTGCTGTAAAATTGTCAGGAATGAAACCGTCGCTGTTTTGATGCTGGAAACCAAAAGTGGACATGCTCAGCCTCTCTATTTTCTGCATTTTTTTTTTTTTGGAGGAACAGCTGGCTCTTATTACTCATTTAATTGGCTGCAGTTAATTGGCTCTGGTGGGGGAATTACTTTTTCATGCCTTAATTTTGCATGTTTGATCACCTTGCACATCAGACGAATGACAGAGGCACCAAACTTTGCTGTATAATTTGTTCCCTTTTCTTCCCCGTGTACACATTATCAATGCATAAACAATTAAAGTTGTGACTGTTATAAATGTGAGTAGATTTCTTCATCAGCATTACCTGGTGTTGAAAAGCATCACAAACATAACGAATATGGTCAGCCAGAGGTTTTAGCTTCACCGTCACATGCATCTGACTTAAGGTGCTGAGTCTGTACTTTCCCGGGAAGCTTATTCTAAAGAGAGCACTGAAAGAGAGCCGCACAAAGTTTGCACTGTGCAGACAAGCAAGGTAGGTCACTTGTCAAGTGAGGAGAAAGGATGAGGTGAACGAGGCTGAGTGTGTGCTGTGTCTGTCGTTTTTATCTGCACACTGAGTGCAAATAATGGCACTTGAAAGCCTCCCTGTCTCTGCCTTATAATTCAAACAAAGACTGTATGAGGCTACATCAGGCAATAAGAGCATATAAGTCAGCATGTGTGTTTTTTTTTTGTTTTTTTTTAACTTAAGTTACTTCTCAGTATGGAACGAAGGTATTTTAAAAAGTTAGCCAATGATAGCAAAGACATTCCCAACATTAATGTAAGTATTTATTCTGCACTTAGAAGAACTCATCACTGTATTTTGACAGATGTCACATAAGTAAGGAGGGCGAGAGAGGACTACTACATTTTTACCATAAGGATTCCAAAGTATAACTCTTAATCAGTAGGTGATTTAAGGGGGGATGAGGTGGGACGCTATCCCCCTTGTTAGCAAAATGACCAAAATGCATCCCTCGTGTTAAACTGCTAGCCATCTCCATCCTCCCCAGAAGTCATTAAAAGTTAGACTGCGGTTCAGGTCTGGATCTAGATGCTGTCCTATCTGGATTCTGACCTATAACTCATATGTTATGGATTATTTTGATGGAGCATTTATATTTTGACCAGTGCAGCAATTCTAGAATTTATGGCACTGATTTAGTAACTTGAGAAACTCACAAACCAATCGCATTCTTTGTAAATAATCTGACCAATTAAATCTGTGCATTCCGGTGAGCATTGCAACTCAAGTCAATAGCAGTGTTTCCATGAATGTATTTTTCTGCACATCTTAAGTATTGCATTAGAAAATCTGTATAGAAATTTGATCAAATTTAACTTCGAGTAGGTGAAGAAGATTTTACAAAAAAGAGTTGATACAATAAATGGGAATTGGAAAGGTGTTTTTTGAGTAAAATCTGATGTGGTGAGCATGTAACTCACATGACAGATCAGCTTTTTCCTTTGTCAGTATCGTCCGGTGCATTAGAATAATCGCATCAATTTGTCTTTGTCTCTGGGCAGCACTAAAACATAGCCAATATTAGCTGTCATGAATAAAAATTAAAACCTGCCCAGTTGAAAAAAACTCCTGAATACCTCTCACTTTTTTTCTCTCGTAGATGGTGCAGATATCCAGGGTGACTTGTTTTGTTTCCAGTTTGCACCAATGGCTTAAATTATAGCCATGCATTAAACGTAGCCTTTACCTCCAACTTCTGGTGAAATGACGCTTTGCAGAACCTAGTTTATTCGTCCCACACCAGTTAATGCCTCATATTTCTTTTTTGCAACATGTCATCTTAAAATTTGCTTGACAGTTTAATGGAAACATGGCTACTGAGTGAGATACACACATGCAGGGAAAAGACCAGATGGTGCATGGCATACTCTATAAAGAAAACAGCTTTTAATCAAGAATGGACAGACTCTTACATGTATATCATTACTGTGTCTTTAAAATGTCTTGTTTTGAGCAACTTACATCAAGATGGCACTGCTCATATAAAAATTACTATAAGTGTCAAGGCAAAGAATTATGTAAGCAAAAATGATAGGAAAGCTTTTCTTGTTGAAAATACGTTTACATCCATTCCCGCATGACAGATTTATTCATCTACTCATCAAGGGTTTTCAAAATAACACTCCGTGGTGATGGTCCAGACGGTGTTTTATATGAGGTCTAAACCTAAAAGCACCTTTCTTTTTGGCTCGCACAATGTATGGCTCAGTGCACTCTTTTAATACAGAGTCAATGAATCATAATGCAGCTTTCTCCTTTTAGTACTCTCTACTGCCATGTCTCTCAAACTGAAGAGTTGGACTCACATATGCCTATTCTGTGTGTCTGTGTGTGTGTGTGTGTGTGTGTGTGTGTGTGTGTGTGTGTGTGTGTGTGTATAACAATATATGGTGGACTTACCCCTGGCGTCATTCCAGAAAGAAGAATAAAGCCACTCATGGTCACTTTAGAGAAAAAAAATAACGCAGTTCAGTACTCCACATGAATGTCGTGCTTTTTGTGAGGCTTTTTCCCAGAGCACTTAAGACCTGACAGATAATAGTAGTGAAAAGCAGCCCTGGGGGGACAGCAGCTAAAGTGGGACTATTCCTTTTAGTAAAGGTGGAAAGTAACCACTTTGTTTTGTGAAAAACACTCTCTATCTCTTGCTCTACCAGCTGAACTTGTGTAGTTTTCAAGTTGTGCTAGTTTTGGAAGTGTTTGTAGATTTTTCTAGTAAAGCATTAGTAATAAATGAAATCTGACAATTACAGTTAAAATGCATTGCTGTATTGTTGCACAGGAGTGGCATTTTACCCTTTTTCCCTATCTTCTTAAGTACTTTTCAGTTCATCTAAAGAATAATGGAATACTTTATCCACAAAATGACCATTTACATATCAATTGTTCATGCTGTGTTAACCTGGAATTCATAAAGAAATCTTTGGTTTTCTCCAATGCCTCCAATAAACGAAGAATCCAAAAACAGCAAACATTGTTGATTGATTGAAGTAAACAGGGACCATGTTTAAAAACAGCAAAACTACATCAAAACTTCTGTCTACAAACTCAAAACTCCTGCAAGTCTCATTTGTGGTACGCTCAGTGCCTCCCAAAGACGTTGCATTGCCTTGCCCTCAGCCCTTTCTGAATGGGACTAAAAGTGAAAGCATAGATAAGTTTCACCTTTCGTCCCGTCCAGAAAGGGCTGAAGGAACGTGTTTTGGAAGCACTGATCATACGCCTAGATAAATGAGACTTGGATTATACTGCAGAAGTTGTGACTTTTTAAACACATTTTGATGCAATTGTATTAAACTTAAGCCCTGATTACTTCGATTGAAGGCCCAGTGTGAAGGATTTAGGAACATCTAGAGGCAGAAATGGATGAATATTCATAGCTATGTTGTCATTAGTTCACAATCACCTAAAATTAATAATTGTTGTGTTTTTGTACCCTTAGAATAAGCTGTTTTTATCAACAAACCAAGCGGGTCCTCTTCCACAGAGTCTGCCATATTGTTTTAGAGTAGCCCAGAATGGACCAACCAAACACTGGCTCTACATAGGGCCATTGTGTTTTCGCATTTTTCTGTCAGCCACCGTAGTTGTCCTACATTCTTTGCCCATGAGAAGTTTCAGTTCTGCAACGTCCCTGATAAATGCCACTAAATCCTACACACTGGACCCTTAATCAACAATATTTGCCTTTTTTTTTTTTTTAATATCTGGCTCATCAGAGGCATGCGAAAAAAAATTTTTTTTTCATGAATTCAAGTTACATTGCATGACTAACTGACATATAAATGATCATTATGTGGATGTAGGATGTTTAAAGCTACACTGATCAATGTTTTAATATTTATGGAGCTCTTTATGATATTCAGAGCATTAGTATCACAGCACACAAATATTTGCTATGTATAGATTTAGTGGTTGAGTTATGTTGGGCAAGGACTTCCTGAGCAGAGAATGAAGTCACGCCCACTCTGTGTGTGTTACAATCTGAGCTCCTCTGTTCATTGACGGTCTAGGTGCACATGCATGTTAGTGCGTGTGAACCTGTGTGTGTTTCCCATTGGTTAGCTAAATTACTGCCGCTCTGCACTGCACTTAAATAATGGGATGGCATTGTTACAGAAGCATAAGTCCCTTCCCTATAGTTCCTCCCTGGTTAACACTATTAGCTCTGCCAGCACTGTTGCCATTGTTAGCACTGTTTAGACTGTTAGCACCAACAGCCAACATACAGGAGTGGAGCATTTAGCAGCAGACATTTTTCTTTTGGCAAAGACTAGACCAGAGCTAAAAAGAGAGCGAATATTGGTCATTCATTTCTCAGGTGATCAGAAACACAACTCTGAAAGAATGCCCTAACAAAGATTGACTGACTTGATAAATGTTGCCTTCCCAATATATTGTGATTGGATGAGAGACTTGTCTGCCTCGATCACAGTGGCTGCATTTATCAACCAGGCTCAACTTGGCTGATGAGAAATTCAAATTGTTTTCATTACTCCAGTTGGCATATTGTCGCTCTGTCAGAGACTTCAGAGCCACTCTGGTCAAAAGGAAGGCACAAAAGAACTTCAAAAACCTGAGATGCCTCCTGCCTTGATTGCATTGAATATTTTAGCATTCTCTGTGGGTGTATTAAAGTTTAGTAGCTTGATAATAAAAATTCAAAAGATGCTGTCTCTTTCTGCTCATCCAGAACTCCAGCAATGATTGGCTGCTCCTTTGTGGTCGATCGGGAATACTTTGGTGAGATTGGTCTTCTGGATCCTGGCATGGAGGTCTACGGAGGCGAGAACATCGAACTCGGCATGCGGGTAAGGAGGGACCACAGATCATCACCCATGCTGTTGTTAAAAGCATTCAAATTGGAAGGAGACTTTGATAAATAATTTGCTTTTTTCTTTTTTAAACTGAATTAAAAGTCACTGTGCAGAAGATGAAATTGCTTGGAGAATTGCTGCAAGAAAAGTTGTTTTTTTAATGAGGCATTCCTTCAAAGCAGGAGGCTTTCTTGTGTGGAGCCATATACCAGGAAGGCCACACAAAGAGCCATAATTACAAATCCAATATTTGAGGGTGTAATTTTTAGATGTAAAGTCCCTCTCGGAATGATTTGTGAAATCTATATTCAGACTTTGGAACAGCTTATGATGAAGTTTTCTTATGTTTCCCCAGCCAGGGGGAAACAGCTTAAGATACAAAACCCAGGGGCGTCAACAGAAGCCATGATTAAACTTTGCAAAGTTTCTTAGATGGGAGTGGAGGAGAAAAAAAAATCCCCTTAATGCAAATCTTCAACCAACCCAAAGGCTCTAAAGCCTGTATACGGAAAATGTAAATCTCTTTTGCTGCTGCTTTGAGTTGAATTTAACGCTTCATGTGAGCGAAGGGCTTGCTGAAGAATTGGTTAGCGTTTAAATTCAGAAAATGTTTCTCTCCAGCCGAGTGGAACCATTCAGAATCTAAACGCACTCCTTCGGCTTATTGGAATGAGATATGCTTGAAAGATCCCACTCCTTCATTTAACGTCATCCCCTCATCCATTTCAAAATCTCAAGATGGCTTCAACGACACCTCTGAAGTGTCGGCCGCCTTTGAAAAGCACTTGAGTGGGGGACGGAGAATGGATCTTGGTTTACAGACTGCCGCTGTGCTTTGTTGAAATCAGAGACGTTCACAGTTGTTGGTGACCAATACAGAGCCTCTCATTATTCCACAGATTGGCTTTGCCCCCCACATCAATAGCATGTTTTGGGTTTTTTTTCGCTGTCGACAATAATGACAAAATCATTTGGCTTCTTGTGTCTTTGTCTCTGAGTTCTTTTTCCAATATTATAAAGTGATAACTCAGCATTATGTATTATGTGTCAACTGCCAACAGCCTCTCCCAAGGTTACACATTGTTTTCTCATTCAATAGAGCTGCTTATATGTACCTAACAAACCATGCAACTGAGTTAGATGAAGTTCATGGAGGGAGATCAATTCAGCAACAGCAGCTAAATAAAGTTAGAACAACTCTATTGAACTGTGTGATATAGTGTAACAGTGAGCTTCTGGCTGTCACACACACACACAGGCTCCTCATTGACTCTGTCTGTTCTCACTATGAATATTTACTGTGGCTTTTTGATTCATGAAGTGAAGAGAATATGCTGCTCTGTCTGCAAACACAATGCCATCACCAGTGCAATTACCTCTTCTCCTGTTTGGCCTGTCCATGTGGAAATGAAACACATGCCACAGAAAAGGGGCTATTCAGCACATGTACAAGCTTGAATGGGTCCGCAGTCAACAGCCAGCTTCAACCATTCATATTGCACAGCCGCTAATGGAATGGAGATGGGCTTCTGGTGAGTGGACGGCAATTACTCCTCTAAGGCTACTGCGGCTCAGGCAGCTCATTGTAGTGCTGGCTGAGGAGTTGCCATTTCAGATAGGCTTGATTGACAAGAACATGTTTAACAATTAGCTCGGGCAGCTCACAATAGCTGAGCTGCCCGGAACCATCTGACTACAGGGGGTTGATGAAAGGCAGGGTTCACACAGAAAGGTTATGGTGTATTTATAATTTACCGTGGGCCCTGGCTTCTGTAGCTTGCTCTGGGTAAAAAGGCTTCCAGGATCCAAAGAACTGGCCTCTTTGTAAGCAGAAAGCAGGCTAGGATGTGCTAGAGCTGATTATACAGTACATACCACTGCGTGTGGTGTTGTTTCCGTGAGGAAGAGAAAAGAGGAAAACCAAAGGGAAGAGAAAATAAATCATGGATCTCACTGAAGTTTTCTGTTTGTTCAGATGTGAAATAATTTACAAGGTACGGACCTGTAAAAGAAATGAGATGAACAAAGAGAGGATGAAACTTCAGAGACAAAGAAAATGGATAAGATGCTCCCAGCATGATGTAGTGAAGGATAGTTACACCACCTGCAGCCACACCACTAATACATTCATTCATTGAAGCTGTTATCATTAAGAAATTAACTAGAACCAACTGGATGTATTCTTTCCATTACTGGATCAGCTCCTGATGCTGCTCAGCACCAGATCTTGCAATAGGCGACATAGGCACCACCCTGGGGAGAAACCAAAATCCCCCCAAGTATTTGTTTTGTCTTTTCTTTTTTTAGATAACAAAACCAATGAAAAAAATGATCCAGAGATATAATGGTAATGACTGGTCTGTACAAGAGGTGCCACCTCTAGTCATGTCAGTGCAGTTCACATAACTGTATTTATCAGTTAGAGTCATACTGAAGAAGACTTTCTGTCGAAATGTCTGTTTCAGGTACTGCCACCCAAGTTAGTTTATTAAATTTACCTAAAGGACATTTGTGAGTGCTGGCATTTTTCCCTTTTTCGATCATTAGAGTCAGAACATGCTTGATGGGCACGGTGGAGAGAACCCGATGTGGAGAGCATTAGATCGAAGCCAGGAGAGCCTTGCCTAGGGTACCGCTGAATGCTTAGGTCTGGCACTGATGCTGCTTCACTCAAGCGGAAAACCCCCAAGGCTGAAACATGAAGCCAACACTAAGTGCCAAAACTGCAGTTCTTTGAATGGCCGCTTGAGGCTGGTTCAAGAAGCGAGTCAATCTCTGTAGACCCTCCATGTTAAATTGCCCAACTACAGCAATAGCAACAGCAGAAATAAACATGTTTACAGCCTGGTACAAAAAACGGTTTTAGTCTCTGTAGCTAATTTAAACATTCATGATGTTCATTCATGTTCATTCATGATCCATTTTTATGTAACACGCCCGAAGTTACACACATTTAAGAGCAGGGACACTTGAGTGGCAGGCTGTCTACGAGGTGTCACCACAGTCCGTAGTTCAAACTTCCATCAAATATGGTCACTTCTGGCCCCAAAAAAGCAAGTTCGCAACGGCCAAAATGCTGAACTCGAGGCCTCAAAACAGCATTCCACAAACCAATGGGTGACGTCACGTTAGCTACATCCATCAGGTATACAGTCTATGGCACAAACTCATAACACATTTCTTCCTTTTCGCCACATCTATGTGAAACATAGGAATTTGATCTTCACCTTTTAAATAATTGTAAGTGCCTGAACACGACCATCCTGCTTGCCACTAAGCTCCGTTTGCAAACAGAGAAAAATGGTCAGGGACAGAAATGATGAATTCTGCCAGAAGTGTCAATATGAGTTTATCTTGCAATGTGTCTCCCACCCCTCCTGCATTACTGAGTCTTTGCTGATATAGCATCTCAGGAGACCGAGACATTGCCTTTCATTTCAAAGTTCCTGTGGGCACAGATATTATACTGTGGTAAATGTGTCTGCAA
This sequence comes from Epinephelus awoara, assembly GCA_035609425.1. Classification (NCBI taxonomy): domain Eukaryota; kingdom Metazoa; phylum Chordata; class Actinopteri; order Perciformes; family Serranidae; genus Epinephelus; species Epinephelus awoara. The sequence goes on from CM069302.1 coordinate 33,570,361, forward strand.
ATACAATACTACATCAAATCTATCAAGGGTCATCACTGCAGCCACTGCTCCTGCTAGTTCCACTGAAACCTCCCCACATATAGTTAACAGCTTACTGTATATGGATTAAGGTAAGGGAATGGACTTAGTGTTACATTTGAATCAATGCACTTGCAAGTAAACTTTATCTACTGGGGTTTGACTTTTTTCCCCAAAGGCACACAGTGGTAGCATTGTTTATTTAGAAGTTGCCAGGTGCCTTTGTTTATACTAAAGGCCTGTCTGATGTATTTATTTCCATCATAAAACAAACAATTTTAGCCTCTTAAACAGCATTTAGGCCATTTTAAAGCGTATGGGAAACAACAGCACGCACCACGTTTAAGTGAACAATTAATCCTCCAAAAATTGTTACAAATTTAAATTAAGACATAGATTGTTGGAAGAAACTAAAACATAATTATTGGGCTTAGACACAGATTTAGGAAACAGTGATCAAAACTTAGAAATAGAATGAGAGTAGAATCGACATTCCTATTCAAATCAATGTAGGAGGATGGTCATGGACGGCCATTTTTATGTGTACTGTTGTTATTGCAACAGTAGCAGGCTAACTTATATAAACAAACTGACTAGCAGCAAGTCAAAACTCGCTGAGAAAAGGTTTTTGCAGTAGTGACCAAAGAAGCAGCGGTACATTTTTTTCAAATAAGCAATCCATTTCTTAAAAAAAACAAAAAACCTTTACTATTATTTCCCTGTTTTTTGTTTTTGTTGCCATTAATTGCATTTTTGTTGAAACATATTGTAGTGTTACTGTTGCTGCCCCTGAAGAACGAGAAACGAAGTTTTCAAACTAGTTATTGTGACGCACTTGACGACCCCTCTGACATGTGTCACAACTAACAATTGCCATTTTCTTTTGTACTAGTCCAGTGACCACAGCTACCATTCTATTTCAAAAGACCAATGCAATGTCACATGACTGACCTGACTGACATCTTATGCAGACAAATTTGAGTGTTACGTTACCTTGGTATGTTCTAGGCATGGGCCTCTAAATTTACTTTTTTTAAGAGTTTGATGTGTTGCATAACCTCAAAGGCCACAAGAGTACATTGCATGCTAAGAGGATGTGCCTGTATTTTTAAAAGGAAAGTATGTTTTGCTCCAAAATATTAATTTGGCTGCCGTAATGCTGATAACATATTACATAATGGAGTTTACTTCAGCAATATTAAATGAAAGAGTGTGCTTTACCCACATAATTGGCAAGACTGTGAAAGAACCTCGGTCCTCCTGCATCAATGAAGTGTCAGTAATGACCTTAAAGCTCACCCTCAAGTGTGATATTGCAATTATACAACAGCTAAAAACAACACAAAAGACAAAATACTTTTTGCTAGGGTGACTTATTAATGGAAGTCAGATCATTAGACTCCTGTGTAATGAGGCCTAGTTTACTACTCCAGCAAGTAGGCCGACCCTTATTAACGACTAAGGTTGGAAATTAGCTCCAGCCACCAGCCAAATGCTGGTAAAATATGCAAGCGGCTACTAGATTTGCTTCACTCAACAGCCAAAAAACAATGGTAAACTCTGGAGTGGCTTGTAGATTTTGGAGTCCACCAGCCAGAGTGGCAGGTGGACAAAAAAAGCTCATTTCCAACCTTGGTAACGAACTAGCAACATAAACAATTTTTTAGCCCCCTGTTAAGCAAGCAGCAACATCTGGGGCTGAAACATGAAGTCAACACAAAATGCCAAAAAATGGCAGTTCTTTGAACGGCCACTTGAGGCTGGCTCCAGAGGGCAGTCAATCCCCATAGACCCCCATGTGAAAATGCCCAACTTTACAGCAGAAATAAACATGTTTACAGCCTGGCACAAAAAGCAGTTTTGTTATCTATAGCTAATTTCCCCATCTGTGAACACTGAACAAGGGATGAATTTTAATATGTCATCCGTTTACATTTTATTGAGGCTTAAAGTTATGCATAATTGAGGACAGGCTGTCTGCCGATTGTGTCTCCTTAGGCAGATCCATCCCTTGCTCCTCCACAGTGTCAGCCTCCTGCCCAGATATGGTCACTTTTGGCTCTAGGAAGTTCACTGTGCTCACAAAATTGTTTGCCTTTTGGCTTGCTGCACACAAGAGGGGTACAGACTTGTGTTAAGTAGTCGGTCTAGCAGCACCATAAATAATGTTCATTAAAGTAAGTTGATTCAAATCGAAATTGACAACAAAACAATCCATTTAGTATTAAGTGCAACACATACCGCCGCCATATGCTGCGTGTCGTAATGGCCGCCTCCATTATATTCTATGAACAAACCCACACCAGCACCGGCCGATGCGCCGTGGCACTCTGCTTCAGCCCACTGCTCTATTTCCAGCGCGGCCGGCACTGCGAGAAAAGCCTTTGATGTACGTCTCGTCCGCCCTATGCTTAGGATGCTTAATGTTAAGTTTTTCAAATTTTTAATAAGACAATTTTGATAAGAAACTCACCCGTGAAACCCAAGTTGTTGTTGCCTCAACGTTTTTCCTCTTCTTCTTCCGTCACTAGCAGTTGGCATCCATTGGCAAATAGTGTAGGTACAGCCACCTAGCGGGCTGGGGTGGGAAATCAACAGTGCCGCTGTGTGCTGCTGCCAATGTGTGTTGGGGGGCGGCACTTGACGGCCACAGCACCGTGCCAGCGGCAGTGTGTGTTGCACTTAAGTATTGTAACCTATGGCTTTTTGATTCAGCCCTGGAAGTTACATTGTTGCCATGGAAATGGCATAGTAATATTTTCAAACAAACAAAAAGCTGCCATTTCATTTATTTGTTGAATCATGACAGTAGCAGAAATAAGAAATTAATTGGACAAAATTAGAAGTATTTAAATCAATGTAAAAACAATAATTAACAGTAGAGGTCTCACTGCACAGGAGGTGTTTATACTATGTTTTTCAGTGGTCTGTTTCATCCTAACACTATGACGTGTACTATTTATTAATAAAAATGTTCAGCCAGCAGCCTCATTCCTGCCAAAAAGGCCAATCTGAGACTAGATGGGTTTACCCCACACAATATGTCCATGTGCTCACTTTGCCATGAGGAAACCATCCAAACTGCTTCATGAAATCTGTCTCATATTCATAACAATCAGTCACTTCCAAATCCAAGAAACTCAAGTGTGATCTCATGGGGTGGCCTTCTTGTCTGAGTGACATTTATTAAACTCACTAGGAACTCCTTTCAGAAGTAATGAACCAAAAAATTATTCTTTTTTTTTCTTCTTTGAAGTCTCGTCTCCATAACCACCTGGGCTGGGCCTCGAGGCATCTGGTCATAATCTCTCTGTAGTGAGGAGAATGGAGCTAATTAAAGTCTAGCAGTACCAGCAGCTAGACAGGAGTGGGACATAATTACACTTCACTTGGTCCCCTCCACATCCCAAGCAGAGTTATTAAAGTGTGATGACATGTTACAGTACAACAGTTCAATACATTTATTATTGTGAATTAAGATTAGATTTTCCATCAGTTTTATGTGTAAAATATTTAACAGGAAATTTACGGCCACATATTTTTCAAAAATTAATTTCAAGAGTGTCTGTTGAGCAAAGGCTATCAGAGTGTGAGAGTCACCTCCTCAGTGAGGCACGAGAGATAGTGTGGGAGGTGAAAGAGACAGATGAATGCTGGTGGTGTGAACTGTTCTGTTGTACATCCCAATTGCTGCAATTTGCGTAGAACGTCATACTTCCTTTAGTGAGTCATAACCCAGTCAACGTGAACAAAAAGACACAATACACATATTTTTAGATTCAATGTGAATTACACTTTCTGGGGATTACCTCAGATGTCCATTGAAAAAGTGTCCATAAACTGATTAGAAAACATAAAAAATCCTGTTTCCGTTCATATAGATAGGAAGGTAAAAAAAAAAATTTAAAAAAAATTCAGTGTATCACCATTATACATGTACTTCTACAAAATCACAAACATATCTGCATTTATGGCTGCAGCTGCATGTGAACTGTAACAGTTGAACTCCTCCTCTTCACTAGGGATACAGTCTTGGCAACAGTCCACTTAATTTTGAAAACATCAGTCTTGAGTTGGAGCTTGGCCAATATGCTCTCCATCAAATATATGTACACTCTTCAATCTTTCCCTACATTGTTGGACAGTTGGTGGCTTTACATTTCTCCACATTACTGTGATCTTTTTTTTTTTGCAATCAACAGCAACATCCCAAGCAAATATGTCTGGTGTTTGGTGTCTTCTCTGGATTCGCTCCCAGTATAAAGAGTGCTGCCTCCAGAGGCAGATCTATCCCCATTATTTGCATTGCTTCCAATATTTATCCAATTTGGGACAATCCCAAAAAATATAGGTGTGGTCACCAATTTTTCCATCATCATGTTTTCAAGTTGTACTTTTTTTTTTCTTTCCTCAGTATTACAGTAGTACAGTGATAGCTGTCTGTGTTCATGGGTACATTGCAAACAGGATTGCTGTTTAACGGTGCCAATGTCCCAAAAATGTAAACAAACACAGGCTAAATAAATGGTGCTCAAGTTGTAGCCCAAAGGTAACTGCCTGGCTCCATGGCGTGTACTTCCTGTTTACCTCCCTCTGACCCCCAGTTCTGTCGATTTTGTCTGAGGAGGCCCCACAGATTGTAAAACCCCTGGCTATCAGAAAATAATTGGGTGCAATATGTGCTTAATACTAAGCGTTGACCGACATAGAGAAAGCATTTTCCCTTTGTTTTTGTTGACAGATGTGTCACAGAGCCATGGGCCTAGCTGTACAGCTTATATTCAGCCTCTATGCAGTTCACTTCAGTTTATTCCAAATCAATTTCGAAATGGAAAAACTTTCCAAATCAGTATTGTGATGTAGTATGCCCGAAAGAACAAATATTGTATATTCTCGTTCAACTGTATCACCCCTTACTGAAAAGATGGATTATCTGTTGACTGGATGCATCAATAACCAGTCAACCACACAATACACCCGAGAGCCTAGCGTACTGCATGCTGCATCTTATACCACCAACAACTCTCATAATACAGTCCATCTATTTTTCCAGATTCTTACCTTGCTTAATGCAAAAAAGACATAAATAAATAAACAACCTGTGAAGTGAGGATGCGCCAGTAAGCATTATTTCAGGTGGCACAATAACAGGTGCTGCTTCAAAGCAGTAGGTAGATGCAGTCAGATGTTGCTTTTAGTTTATTCTGAGAACATCTGGCCGACTGATACAGATGAAACCTGGACACTTGAACATGGTTGATTAACCTCACAAGCCACCTGGATGTGTCGATACAAATGGACTCAAAGGGAGTTGGCACACTCCAGATCTGTTGCTTTGTTAAATGTGTGCTGACAATATATACAACTATATACAGACAAATCCAAATTTTACTTGAATGTTTCCTGTCGCTCTCACAATACTGGGGTATGGGTATTATTATGATATTGCAGATAAACATGATGTTTTGAGACTGTGAAAAGGTTTGAGTTAAACAGTGCTCAATTTGAATTATGCTTTTACCCACTTTAAAAGTAAAGTGTGTAATTTTTGAAGTGACTTGTATTTGCTGTTTATGTTCATTTTTGTTCTAATGTATGGTGGGTAAGGCCTGAGCAGGGGATTAGAAGATGAACAGCGACTGTGGTTAGGTCAAGTTGGATTAATACCTCTGATGCTATCCCTGCTGTGGCAGTGTGCACTTTATACTGTGACAAGTTGGATCTTCCCACCATCACTTGTATTGCAAAGTTGATTAAGGACATTGCTGTGGGGAATATAATTGAAGCACAATATGCGTATTACTTCTGATACACCTAAGCTGTGGCAGTCTAGGGCAGGACTCCCATTAACACCTTGTGTCAAGCATGAATCCAGGTTAACAATGAGGATCAGGGGAACTTGTGACTCCCAACACCATCAAATACACAGCAATTCTGCCTTTCATTGATAGTGATTCAAAGGGTACAGTCAAACATGAGCGAAATTAACCTTGGAGAATATTCATGTTCACTTCTATCGAATGTAAGCAAGGAGGTTAATAAAACATTCGCCCCCAGTTGCAAAGCAAATTTGCGTCTTCACAGGGAGTTTAACTTTGGTGAACTTTGACCAGCGAGCCACATGAGAGATACTCTCTGGCTGGCGGTGAGTCAGGAGACTGCCTTGGAATGTAAGAAAACAGAAAATGTACCAAATCATATTTTGTTGTATTTATTAGCAGGCTAGCCCTCTGTGTGCATCACATCTGGCACTACATTTGGCATGAGTAATGCCTCAGCAGGCGATGGTCACTCACCTGCATCAACTCATGTGACCATACCCTAAAACTAGTGATTTACTGTGCTGCTGTTACTTGTACTGCATTTGCTTCATTCAGTCAGCCTATCCCACAAATCACAAGTACAGGACCATTAGACTTAACAAGTTACCTGGTGGGTAGTGTGTTGCTGTCGTAGTTTGCTCTCAACTTTCTGAAAGAATGCAGTGACATGACGGTAATGCAGGGCCTGACACTGATCCTTTACCAGGAATAACAGAATAAATGTTAATATCATCCGCATGAGTTATCAGGGACTGCTACGATAAGCCCAGAGCAAGGTATTCCTGATAAGCCAGTTTCCTTTTGGGAGCAGCAGAGGTGTGTATGCTTTCTCTGCCTATTCATAACATACCACACCAGGAACTCTCTTGCGCTGGTGTGTGTTTTGCATGTATGTGTGTTGTCTTGTGTATTCCAAACAGGAACATTCAGATCATACGGATCGTTCCTTAAACATTTCTGACATATACCCTATTAGAACAGCAGACCAAACCTCTGTAGTGCTTGCCTCCGACTCCTACAAGCTGCAGCCGTCCACAGCCAAAGAAGTCACCTTGAAAGGGGCAGGAATGTCATTATGAGGCGGCATTAAGCCCCGGCCATCTGTGGACACCAGCCATTCTGGCAGCTTCAAAATTACTGGCGTGCTCATGTCCATCAAGCAGCAAATGACAGTGGGCGCAGACCATATGTGAGCCCTTTCCAACAAACGGAGTCATTCCAGAGATGAGAACAAATCTTTGGCCTCTGAGGAATCCTGGTATTACACTTCATCAAATGGAGGAGACAAATTATTGGATACATGCCATAATGAGGAATGCTGTAGGAGCCTCTGGACAAAACACCACATACCCAAACGATCTGGTAGATGCTTTATAGACCTGCATATATAACTCCTGTGGGAGTTTTACCTGTTACAGGGCTGTGATACTCGAGTCTGGTCTCATGTTGTCTCATGTAGATATGTTTTCTATCCTCTGAGAAATGAACAGTTTAAAGGCCACTGGTTAAAGACTAGTTGAATTTGGAGAGGTCTCAAGTTTTGGCAGTCTTGGTTTTGACTTGGTCCGGCACTTGTTTGATCCTAGTCTTTCTTTTGTCTCGACTGTGCTTTTTCTTCAACTTGCAGTAGCTGCTCTGTTTGCTCATCCCATCCCGTTACATGCCTGATTCATTCTCTCACAACACGGTAGAGCTACGACATGGGAGGAGCCATCTACTCTCCATCAATACAGCCCACATAAAAGTAACAATAGCATCGGATATTGATTGAGCGTTTGTCTTTTTCAATGCCTGCATTATTTAGTGGATGAATCAATTGGTCTGGGCTTAATGGACTCAGGTTTACTTACTCCATGGTTCATTAATGTATGTTCCAGTCTGCATCTGTCTCAGGGAGAGGAGACAAGTGAGAATAGATGCAACTGATAAAAATGTGAATACAAGACTCCAGTGAGGCATCGTTTCAGAGGAATTACTGCAGTTATTGAAGGACCGCCATATGGCCAAGTGAAGCAGCTCTGCATATGCTTTGTGTTTACCATAGGTTTTGCATTCATTCAGCTGACATTATAAAACATGTTCATGATTTGCATTTACGTGTCTGTGTGTTCCGTGTATAGGTAATTCCAACACTTGTATTGTCTCGCTTATAATTTAGATCTTGCTGATCCAGGCTATATCTGTAATTTATGCCTCAACAGATTGTGTGTTTGTGAAGTATACTTTATGTTCACAGTTTGTTTAACACTGACATGTAGCATACTCCTCAGCCTAAAATGGCTTTGGAAACATGACATGGCTTCCTGAGCATCAGCGTACATCAGAGAGTTGCTGCTTTGGTGTTCAGGGCCAAAGGGATAAGTAATTAGACAGACGTTGTCAGCTTGCCTATTATCCATGTGAATCATAAACTTCATTAAAAACCTCTTTCAAGAGTGACTGCAGATACTCCCACCTTAATTTGAACACATTTTGACAAGGTAATTAAGATAATTTTTAGATGAATTGTGCATTTCACATCCTTCTGCTATTTGGTACAATTGAATTATATAGAGAAGCATCAAAAGCCCTCTCCATGGACATTATTATCACTAGGAAATAGAGTAATACTTAACAAGCACGGGTTGGCTCATCTCATTCATTATCTGCACATTAGTTAACCCGTTCACGTAATTGTTTCTGTTAGATGTTTCAGACTCAGGCTGAAAACCTGAAATGATCTGACAAGACCAAAGTATTTGAAGAACACTAGCATGCGCTGATTTTGGCTGCACCAGCAAATCGGGAGGCATATCAAAGACGAAGGGCAGCCAGTGGATGGAATTAGCGTTTGACAGGCAAAGTTAAAAGGGCCTCTGTATCTATCAATCTCTCCATCAGCATCCTCCATTTTATGGGTGTATGAGGAGAGGCGAGAAAAGAAGGCATGAAATGAAGTGATGGGCCGTGGGGAGGGGCATATCCTGCCTCTCAATGGAGGAGGGAGCCTTCAGTTCCCAACGCTTTGAAACATCACTCATCATTACACTCGACCTGAGAGGAAGGGAATGGGGAGGCTAGAATGGCAGGGATTTTGTCCAGTGTGAGATATTAACTAACTGGGTAAAATGTCCACAGAGAGTCAATAGGTGATGTAAATATGTTTTAATTAAAGCACAGAGGGCTCAGTGTACTCCTTTTCAATGCCACCCTTTTCTGTACGGTTAATATGTAGCTAACCTAAGTAGCCAGGTAGCTCAGCTTGGCATAGCTTAGCATAAACAGCTAAATTCTCATGAGCTTTAGAGAAACCGACAGGTAGATTTTGTTACCTTTGTATAGAGCCAGGCTAGCTGCTTCCCTCTGTCTCCAACCAGCTGCTGACTGTAGCTTGATGTTTAGCATTCAGTGACAAAAGTATGTATCCTCCTATCTTTTCTCAACCAACCTGTCTCATCATAGACTTTATAAGATAGTGCATGTAGCTAGTGTGACATCACCCATTGGTTTGTGGACTGCTGTTTTGAAGCCTCAAGTTTGACGTTGATTCTGTTACATGATACATGTCATGTCACATGAGCAGAAACTGGCAAACTGTCACTGAGCATCCACAATTGACACTAGAGGGGTATTTAGAGTGTCATAGTTTGAAGCATTGGGACACTGTCCAAGCTGCTGTATGAGTTGGGAATGAGAACATGTTGTCTCGACAAGAAAGCAAATAAACATATTTCCCAAAATGTCAAACCATTTCTTCACCAGTCATTATTTCAAATGTTACAGTAAAAAAAAAAGTACCAGGTTGGAGGCCACTGAATGCTCACTCAAGCTGCAACACATCAGTCAAATGTCAAGTGCATTAACTAAGACTTCAGGATCAGGCTCCATGTCACCTTACACACAATGGCTCAGTGACTCACAGTGTACTTTGCTTGGTGCTCAGATTTCAGCCTTTCAATAGTCATTTACCACCCAACATACACCGCTCGAAAAAAGTTATTACTACACACTGTTACTTTGAATATGTGTTAAATTCATAACTAGATGTTACATTGTTAGAGCTCTGTCCTAATTAATTAGCTTGTTTGTGCTTTTGTAAAAATGTGAATTTATTTATGGTAATTAAAGGCCACTGCAAGCTGTGCCAGAGACCCGTCAATGCTGCATTTCCTCCTTTGCTGATGCAGATCAATAACTCATAAATTACTTATTGCATATTTAACTCTTCAAATGCCAGTGTGAAATGTGCTCAAGAGACTTATAGACTTATCACGAGATTAAAAAAAAAAATCCAAATTCCTGTTAGAGGAGTGGTGTATGCAGAGTGATAGATTTCAGTTAATAAACCAGGCTGTTTGTAGTCTTTCACATTATTATGTTACCCCTGTATTTCCCTGTTGATATTCTTCTCACTCACACAACAGCTTCAATAAAATGACTTGCTACCATGTGATATTCACAGCTTTCAGGACTGCAAATTAGTGTTAGTGTGAATAAACATTGCATAGATAGTGACACCAAAGCTGATACTAAATAAGGAAAAGGTTAGCTGCATTGTGTTTTAATATATCTGCCTTCTCTGCGTCTTTAACTGCTTTGCCAGCACAAGATGGTTCAACACATCACAGGGAACACGGATTGTGTCCACTGTATCACATGAAATCTCTTTATGTTTTATTTTATATGATATTTGTCATAATGTCTTTCTCCCCATAACCTTGAAGAAAAGATGAAAGAAGATATAAACATTCAGTCTGGTTGGCCTGCACCCTCAGTAAGCCTTTCCTGGCATTTCTTTGAAACGGGTGAGACTTTTTGGGATATTATCCTGCAAAAAGACATCCCTTGGGTATAGAGATTGCAGAGTGGAGAGCATTTCAATTAAAAACAGGGACGTGTAAAATTCCCCAGATGCAGCCGAGCGCACACAACTCATTATCTCAAGTGGATACAGCAAGTCTGTGGATGGCTTTCTTCCAAGTTAATTGTGAAAATTTCCGTGTGAACTTGAAGGTAGTCCTGTGACACAATTCTGTGTATGAATCCGACAACTTTAATAAAATACATAAAGCGGTTTTGTTTAGAGTCTACTGGCACTGGAGCCTGGTGCCAACACTGCACGGATTAAGAACTTGTAAATCATTTTTTATGACTTTACCTCATCCCAAAGCATATAATCAATATCTTTATACCAAAAATGGATCAAATTTGTAATGTGAGGGGAGTTACAAATACACTAAGATCTTTCACTCGAATCTGCATTACAAAACATGGTCTTTTCCTATCCCTTACCAAGTGGTTTTTGTGCCTAAACATAACCACATGTTAACACAGCATTGTTTTAAGGGAAGAAATGATAAGTTTCAACTTAACTGCTACATAATAACATACAAATATAACATATCTGTGGTTCGCTGAAACATACACTGCCAACATTTACTCTGGCAACTGGCTTGAGCAAGTAGCCTTTGACAATAGTTTAGCATTTAGCAGCTGTGTTTGTAATAGGTTAACCATATTAACTGCTTTAGATGAGAATATGTCAGTGTTATGTGTACAGCTTGTTCCGCTGCCCCAATGCGGTGAAACTGAATTAATACAGGTTTAAGGTTTTGTCATCTTTCATTTGCTCATATTTGTGTCAACAGGACATATGAAATATAATCACTTCCAATGTGTTTTCTCGGCAGTATCTATAATGTTGTGGTTCTCAGTCTTAATTCTTAGGTATTACAGCCCATCTGGTTTTCTTGCTGTCACATCAGGAACTGACTTAACATCTGGGATTTTAGATGAATGTTATTTATTGGGACAAAAACCAGCTTGGATGTGTACTCAAGTACGAAGACTGAGAGCTGCTGGATTAATGCATCTGCACAATCAATTTTGAATGCAGCAGTCACACTGCAGGGAGATCATCCGTTCAGGTTTTGAAATGTCACTTGCCTGCAAACTGAGCCTGTTGAATATCTACAAAATAAAAAGGAATAGATACTTAGATTTCTTTATTTATAGCGACATTATTTAGAATGTTTTTGAGTAGACAGAAACCGAGAGCACAAAGTTGCCTGACGTTTCCATAATCGCAAGTCACCACAGTAGCTGAGAGGAATACTAAATAAATGAAGCTGTTTGAAAGTAAAGAGATGAGTTATATAAAGTTAATTCCCAGTGTTCCGCCAACAGAGCAGTAATGACACAGTAGTAATTATCTTCTGCTCCATACGGAGAGGAACAAATGGCAGCAGGAATTAATGTATTTTTATGATGTTTTGTGAAGAAACTTCAAGAAGTCAGGTAGATTGGCAGTCAATTAATGCCCCCCAGTGAACCAGAGCTGCTACAACATTTCACTCTGCAATATGACACGTATTATAAAGAGCCTTGTTCCTTTGTTAAATTGTGAATAGTTCCTAAAGTTTTTTTTTACCAGAATAAGTAAAGTTTAGTTCAGTATGTACTTTGTTTTAATAGCAAGCATCTCTGACCACTAACTGGAATAAGGGAGTCAGGCATGCAGTCGCTACTGTTGGACAAGGTGAAATTTTGACCTATCAGAGATTAAATAAATGAATTGATGCAGAAATATACTTCCATAGATTTATATCCACGGCAAAGACACAAGCATTGATGTTTCCATTTAGCGAAGGCTTTGAGTTTTAGAGCAGTATGGCAGAATGCAGTGTCTTCTTCTTTTTGAAAAGATCAATACACTCAGTGAATCAGTTCCAAATAATATTTCTTTCAGTAATGCTCAAATGAAATACCCGCACAGCTTCAAAGCAATTGGCATGTATATGTGGCCGAGCAGTTTAAGTCACGCAAGCAAAATAGCTGCAGAGAGTGGAGATGAACTCTGGGTGACCCCAGGCTACTGCTACACTCAACTGGGCAAATGTGGGGTCTCTGTTTGTTGCTGCAGGGTGATTCTCCTCGCTGTCTGTCAAACATGTCAGCTGTCTGAAAAGATGAGGCATTATATTAAGTCTGACTGACCTCGGCACTCCCTTTCATCATCTCAGTCTGGGTTCTTAGCTGCTCACTGGCTCCATCTCCTCTGCCCTATTTTCCATTTTGACCACTGACTGAGGAAAAAGCCTAATTGGTAATATCACCCTCACAGTTTCAGTAAAGGTTGCACTGGTGGATCTGAAAATCAGGGGCCATTTTCAAGTGGCCTGTATGTACTGCTATGGAAGTGCTTGTCAGAAGGTGAAATGGGGGAGGTGAGAGGCAGAGCTGTGTCTGATAACTTTTGTAAACCAAAACCAACAACCCTTTCACACTCACTTAATTCCCTGATTGGCCAGGTGTGCGGAGGTTAGAGAAGAAGCTCGACATTTTTCCTCGTCAACACAACCATTCCTGGCACTCTAGGTGTTTACGACTGAGTGCGACACAATGAATGGACAACAACATAAGTTAAGGGAGTGAAGATATGAGTAGGGTGTGCTGAAGGGATGGTGGATGGATTCATCAGCCATCACCACCACTTTCATATGGGTGGCCAGTGTTCGCTTACCATATGATTATAAAGGCACATGCTTTTGTTGCCTGAACCCAATCACATGTGTTTGTTGGCTAAACGTAACCACATGGGTCTGTTGTTGAAAGGAAAGAACATCAATTTGCGGTGTTGTACCAATGTGGTGCATTTTGAAAGAGACTGTATGCACTTTACATATCTCAGCATCTCTTACGCTATGAAACTCAAAATACAAAATAGGGGTTGCTCGTTCCTCGTCCCGTTGATTGGCACATCTGAGTGCTGTGATAGCAGGCTGGATGGGTTTCGATTCACAGACCCTGCAACTGTAGAGCAATGCCAGCACACCGTCCTCGTCTTATACACAATTCTCTCTGTTACTGTTGTAACTGACTGGGAACCTGCAAGCAGACTCTGACTGTTTAAAGGTTGATTCAGTCCCTTGCAAAGTATTCTAATCGGACACAGCAATGATGCCCCCTGTTTTTATTGTTTTAAATGGTATCCGAGTTCAGTCGAAAGTGTCCATGGTCCGTGTGTAAATGCTGTTTCATTGGATTTTTTTCCTCCACATGTGAATATTTTGTTTTGCTATTAAAAATATCCAACATCTTAAATCCAAAGCCCGTCTAAATGCCCGTCATAAGCTTCTATGTGCTGCATTTTCCCAGTTTATTGATTGTATTGTGTAATGGCGCTGATGGAAACCTGTTTACTGCTGTTAATAGCTTTTATGCTTTTTATGGCTGATGTTTTCTGTAGCCCCATGGAGCTTATCACGCAAATGGTCCAGCTGCAATTAACTAACTGCATGTACAGAGACAATTAAATTAAATTAGCAATTACATTATCACTACATCAAAGTGCTCTGTGTTAAGTGTCTCCTCTTAATGATGCAGGCTGCAATTTTATGAAGGGTCAGTGCCAAATGAACTTGTGCAAAATGCAGTCCTGAGGACCCATGTGTGGGATGTCTTGAGGGGTAAAAGATTAAAACAGTCTGATTTGGTATTTAGATTTTATTATTTTTACATAACATTTGAATACTTAAAGACACAATCTGTAACTGCAGCATGTTGTCTCCCATTTGTACCTCTGGTATAATGGTGTGTTTTTTCATGTATGTATTCCATGTGTTTGGGGGATTTTATTGTATGTAAGTATTCCAGTTTTTTTTAGTAAGTGCATTAGCAGATAACTGTTTGGCTTAGTTAGTGTGAATCATGATTACAGTATATTGAATGATTTGCAAAACAACGACATGGAGTGAGACCATGTCATTAGCAGAGGTGCTCTCAGCATGTCGTTAGTATGTTTTCCAATGTGAATGCAAAAGCACAAGCTTCTTATTATGTGTTAATGTCAAAGGAAAACATTGGGACATTTGGTCTGATTTGTTTTGCTAATGCTTTGAAGCTTCACTTATGCAGGCGGCAGGATAGAGTTATGAGCACTCCTGGAATGTAACTCACACTGTTGGAGCCAGCAATCTGCTGTTCTGTTTTTCCTCCAAATCCTCAGATCGGTGATTCTCTCACACGTTGAAAAAGATCACATCAGCACTGATGATCCTTAAAGGCAGAGTTGACTCCCTGCAGATGTCTTGCAGCAGGTTGTTTGCTGTTAAATCAAGGAAGAAATGTACTTCATTCCCCTTTCTTCCCCTTTATTGTTTGTGGTTTGTGATTAGCTTTTTTCACATCACCGATTGTCTCTTAACTCAGAGATTAAAGGTTACAATGTGTACAGATGTTCTCTATTGCATAGAAGCGGTCTTTCCACTCTGTTACACATTTCACATGTAGAGGGAAACTGTACAATACACTGTGTTGAGGTGGTGCAGTCCAGTAAATAGTGTACAGAGCAACAGCCAAGTCTACAACAATGAATTATGTACAAATATACACAACTGGCATGTCAAGCAGCTGAGATGCTTTGCCAGATCCTGAGACCTGCACCCAGATATGAAGGGCAGCTGATTTCCAGTGGTAGAGGAAGTAGTCAGATCCTCTACTCCAGATAAAGTGCTAACAATGTAGCATGAAAATGTAGTTGTATGTTAGGTGGTTTAATTCATAAGGAAACACCATATTGTATTAACTCTTTGGATGTTGTGAAGGTACTAATCTTCATTTCTGTTGGTCCAGTGGGGGTCTTGATGCAGAGCCTCTGGCAAGTAAAAATGCAGCATTATTTATAAAAAAGTACTTTTTTTACTTACTTTTGTTAAGTACTTTGTCAAAGCATTTTAAAGAAAGAGTGTGTAAGATTTAGGGGATTTAGTGGTATCTAGCAGTGAGGATTGCAGATTGCAGCAAGGTGAAAAGCAGAATCGTCTGCAGAGATCTCTTCCACTCCAAAACTCATGGACCCCTTATTTAAACTGGTAAGAGCACTGAATAAAGCAGTTTCACGTTAAAGAAATAAATGTTCTTCCAAACATCTTGTCGTGGAAGGGCTGTTACCTACTTTGGCCGACACAAAAAATGCAAAAACGTGACTGGCCCTATTTAGAGCCAGTGTTTGGTTTATCTTGGTAGTCGAGAACCTGCTTCCTATGCAGATATAAATGTCTCATTCTAAGGTAACAAAAACACAATACTTATTTTCTGGTAATTATACACTAAAGATAACATGATTATTATATTGTATTTCTGCCCATACCCTAAAGCCTACACACTGGAGCTGTAAACAGCTGTGCAGTGCTATGGTCTTTGATAAGCCTTCAAAATCATGAATGTATCACCCTCACAGAACTCCCTGGATCACATTTCATATTTAATCGTCTGACTGGTACATGAAGCTACACACCCACCCCAATACAGCCCCTTGTCTTTTAAGGGTCATTTTTTGGTTTAGTTTTTTTGAGTTTAGCTCAAATACTTGTCTGAATGTCCTGACCACCAAGTCTCCAAAGGAGGAGCTAGCTGGTGAGGAAACCTATTGAGAGAACAAGGAAATAACTTTTCATTAACACGGTTGCTGTGCAGATGCCATGCTTGTGTTCACTTGTCACATATCAACAAAGCCAAACACTGCAGTGCACTGATGTTAATCTCAGTGACCTTTAGAAAGAAATCACAACCTTCATAGACTGTAAAATGCTGTCAACATGCTGATGTGGTGTCCAGCGAGTTATAATGTGAGGTCCAAAAAGGCGTCCTGTTTATCCGCTTCTTCTAATGTAAAGTGATTTTAGCTTTGGAAATGTTTGGGTCACTATCATGCATGCTTGCACATTGTACAAACACACATCATTCATTCTAATTATACTGAGAGATACTGACAAACAAGGTAAGCCACATAGATAAAACATACTGCTGGCTTAAACGCCCTCCCCTGCTCCCGGAGGTGAACAGAGCTTAGTATGTATGAAAGAAGCTACAGCAGCTCAATTTATTCAGCAATGCTATCTTTTTTCCAGCACTGGAACACTCTTGGAATAGCTTCTCTTTTCCTGCCCTAAAAGTATCTGAATCTCTGAACACCTACAGCCACCAAAATTGGCAGATAATATAGCATTTTTCTCTGTTGGAGGCCACATTAAATAGTTCCTTGCAATTTACTTAGTATGTGATTTGTAGCACACCACGTTGTGATATATAATTAAAAGAAATTATGCTTATTGAGATGATTACAGCCACACAGTATTATTATCAGCTGGGTACATTGGTAACGACATGCAGTGAACTGCTGCAATACGAAAGAAAAAAAAAAGAAAACAATCCTCTCCCTCATTAGTGAGACAAAAACTTTGTGTTGGTTCTTTCGATTGACACCACGTGAAGCCTAATGTGATGCAAAGAAACTAAAGCCTGTTTCACAAGCCTAGTTAGCTATTAAGGTTTGTGACCTTCTGGAAATGGTGGTTGAGAAAATATCGATCTTCAATTTACTTTTAGTGCCGGGCAAACTGCTAACTGCAATTACACATATACACATTTTCAATTATCCATGAGTGCTCCTAGCACATATCCACAAGCACTTAACACACATAAATACTTTCACACACACACTATTGATTTTAAGCCGGAAACGTGGATAAAGAAACCAAAGAAAGATGGTAGAACACAAAGCTTACTATAATACAAAGGGTGATGGGTGGAATCTGCAAGGACTAAAGACTTGGCATTAAATTGGAATTGCACTTACACCCACACTACCGCACCAACCATGAAGGCTATTGTGGAAAAGCAGCACTTGTCTGGGCAGCAGCAAAGAAAGTAAAGCCTACTCCATGGTACTAATGGATTTTTTAGGCCAGGGTCACTGCGGATCATCAGCGGTGAAGATGAGGGGTCAGCCAGTCAATGGAGGTGTTTAAGCTAAGGTCAGCCCTGGCGAGCTACTCTACTACAGATACAGCCCGGGCAATTAAGGGTTTGAGACTAAGAGAGAATAACAGAGGATTGTTGCCTTTATTAACGTACAATTAAACACAGGCTTTACATACACCCTTGAGCATTACAGAAACATGTAAATTATGGTAAGTGGGACTTGGGTAAATGTTTGATGGTCTCTCATTTCCATGAATGCTGCACACTCGGCCATATGGCTCAAGGCTTACTGATTCAGACATCTTGCCTGCCCACAGGAGCTTACTCTGGTGATTTGACTGGGCTTTTTGCTATATTAACAAATGCTCAGCTTGTTTCAGCACTGCGTGGTCACAGAGCTGGATGATGATTTTAATGTTATTTTGTCATAATTTTGGTCGAATCCAGTAACCCTTTACTACCCGACTCACTTTATGTCAGTTGCATTGGATTTGGCTATTCAATACAGTTGTTCAACTGTTCGTTCCTTTTTCTCTATACAGACATTTAGGGTGACAGTGATGCAACTAAGACTCACCTTGGGTCTGGGTCTGCAGCTGCATGTACCGGAAAGCAATATGAAACAGAGTAGCACTCAGTCTGCAGTTTCATCTGGGGGCCGAAATGTCTCCATAAATGCACTGAAAACTGACAGATGACTGTCAGCAGGCAACCCTACTCTTTACAATAAATAGCAAAACATACACAGTAGGAAACAAGGAAGGAAACAGTAAGAAACAAATTACAAATGACCATATAATTGGAGAATACTATTATTCTGAATTACCCTGAATCAAGGACACTGTTTCCCCATGTAACATGTTCCTTCACTGTTATGAACATGGGCGCTGTGGTTTATTTTGAGGCAATCCCACATACACCATCCTGCTGCCAAAAGCTCACTACCGTAACAACTATGTATTAATCCACAGCTAAAAATAGTCCCCAGCTAACTTAATATTTACTCATACTTGAATAACATTTGCTAAAATCTACAGTGCCTAGCTGTTAGCTGTTTTTCCTTTAAAGTGTATATTTCTGACCTGTTTCTAAAGATTAATCTTCACATTACTTTCTTAACTAGTCCATATCCATTGAGTACAGCATACCATACCATGACTTAGTCATACCAAAAATTAGAAAACCCCCCAAAAACATTGGGCCACAGGGGGAGCCACAGCGATCGGTCGCATTTTAGCCATTTTAAAGCATTTTTCTGTTGTTATAGCGCCACCCAGTTGCCAATTAGAGTTACATTTCTCCAGTCACCTTGAGGCGTCCTGTTCTACATATCTACCAAGTTTAGTAAAAATCGATATGGTGGTTAGGCCTTGATAAGAAATTAGCTCTTTAGCGCCCCCATATTGTTTGATGGGGTCAATAATGGAGGGGTCCCCTCAGATTATGTGTGGTCATATGCCTACAAAGTTGTGTGGTGATCGGGGAAACGCTTGAGATGTTATACACCTTTATGTGATGAGCCACGCCCTCCACAATATTCATTGCCTCATAGAAGCTCAGTTTTAGGAAGTTTTCCAACTTTTGCCAAGAGGGAACTTTAGATATTGTATTTAGATTATGTTCACCGAGTTTCATGCAGATCGGTCAAACTTCCTAGGAAGAGATCGATTTTAAGTGTTTTTCAAAAAATTCAAAATGACGGAAAATCTATGAACCAGAAGTTATGGGTTCTTGAGGCAAATGTGTTCCTCATGAGGAGAGGAATCTCTGTGCAAAGTTTCATGTCTCTACGACATACGGGGCATGAGATATGCCCATTCAAAGTTTGCTATTTCAATCGCTTGCTATAGTGCCCCCTTTGGCCAATTGATGTAATATTGCTTCATTCGCATCCTCCCATAACCCTCCACCACTGTGCCAAATTTCACATGGATTGACTAAGTCAGTGAGGAGAAAAACATGGAACAGACACACAGACACACCCACAGACAAAGTTTTCGTCATTATATAGTAAGATATAGTAAGGGCAAAATTCTCAAAATAGATTTTAATTATGTTCAATGTATTTGCATTCAGGGGTCTAAAGGAAAAAAGGAATGTAAAAAACAGCAGAAAACTCTTGCAATTTGTTATTCATTTATTGAACATCAGGTGTCAATTAGCAAAATAAAACTATAAATTCAAAGTTATCATTATAAAAATCAGCAAATACTCTGCTGCTGCAGTTCAGTGTCTGCCCAGCATGAGCTAACACAACAGCAGCTGCCAGCAGAGAGCTCACACTCCTGCAGCAGTAGTCTCATGATTAAAAAGGGAGAGACAGCAGAGCAAGGAGGTCCATGCAACTCCACAATGATATACAATTTTACCCATTCTAAATAGTAAAATACTATACATATATATATACATATACATATATATACATACATACATACATATATATATATATATATATATATATATATATATATATATGAGACTATAGAAGGGAAAGTACACAGTTTTAATAAAGCACAACAAGCATGATTATTGTGAAGATGCCCTCAAGCAGAAGAAACCGTATTTACTTGCATTGCATTAAATAAATATGGTCAGCTCAACAGTCTTAACCTCTGCTCTGGACGTGATTCAGGAAATAGTTTTGCAGCAGTAGTCTCCTTTAACACCATGCAGGGGGTATCGTTTTGGGTTCAGAGAGAAGTTAATGGATCAGAACATCTGTTACGCATTGTGGTGATCATCATTAAGAGGCTGTGGGTGGTGGTGGCTCTGCAGTTTGTACGGCTGGAAGGGCATTACCATATGCTGTGGCATTCTGATGGCATTGCGTGAGTGTGTAACTGCCGGGCCACTTTCCCACAGCATGGCACAGATTTGCAGATTTGCATACTGTATATCAATGGAGGGTGTTATTTTGGGGAGAGTTTTAAAATTCAAATCTTTTGCTGCGCTCTAAGAAATGGTTGTTTTACTACCATGTGCCTGACATTATTCTCTTACCTTGAGTATGTCAGACGAGTGTCACAACATTCCCAAGTCTGCAATCAATCAGCACTTCCTGCTTTGATAGATGCTGTTCAAGACGACAGATATTTACTGGGTTTATATATCACTCCATACACTCCTTACCATACACAAAGCACTCATGGGCTTCTGTATTTATGGGCCATAGACTCACAGAGCTATTTATTACACACTCTTTCACTTGCTTCAGCAGAACATAACAGTCAGTAACACCTGATTGCAGCATCAGGCACATGTGTGTCTAGCTCAAGGGAAAAGTTGGTGAGATGAAATAGTGTAAAGGTTGCTGTGATGTACAATCTTTTGGGCTTCAAGAGTAATCAATAGAGAATATTTGAAGCTAGTCAAATATTTGCTAACCCAGTGTTCGAAGGAGAGGTAGCATAAATACTCATGATAATAGGCTCCAGTGGTGTAGTGGTATTTGATGAGGTGGGTGCACCACTAGGTAGATGTGGGAGTGGTTAATTCTCCTATATATCCCAGTGGCTTTTTGGCTGAAGGGAATTGTAAACAGCCAGAAAAAGAAAAAAGTTTATATACCTGCATAAACTCTGCACCACACTTATTTGAGATTAACATTCATAGGATTAGGTGTTTCTACAGTCCTGAAGGTCTATCTCCAGGGCCTCTCTCTTTCTAGCGAGTGTCAGTTCAACATCTGCCTGGTTAGCCAGAGTTAACATAGTAGCAGCCGTAAACCGACACCGAAACAGCTCAACTATGTCATTAACCTTGTTAATGACCATTAGCTAATTACAGAACCATTAGCTGTGTGATGCTAATTGTTAGCCCTATCACTGTGTGTGCCAATAGGCTATCATCAGCTGTCCCCGGCAGCAATTTTTTTTTTCTAGGATGGCGCAGGCATGACCCAGCCTTTTCTCCCTCGGATTGGCTAGTACTGGTTTCGATTGGTTTGGGTTAGGTTTTGGTTAAAACGAAGCACTCCAATGAGTGCTGAAAGAAAATCAATATGTGGCAGTGAATGTTGATATTGTCATGGGCAGCCACTAGTATAAACATTTCTTAAGCAAAACAGAAAAAGAATGTCAAAATTCCAAAACTGACAACTTGAAACTAAAACAATATCCGAGTTGTCATGAATTCAGATCCAGCCCTAATTTTCCAAGTTGTAGTCATTGTGCATGCTACAATCTGCTCCCATGTTTGTTCATTGAATGGACTTTGCATTCTGAACTGTAGATTTGGCTTGACTCCTTTGTGAACTGGAATATTTAGTAACAGATTTCTGTGTGCCCATGCATACATCTTATATGTTAATCAGTGGGCTGCATCAGAAAGCAGATGACGACAGCAAATCCAGTAATGAACGTGATGCTACTGACACATTAATCAAGACACGTTTGACCCGTACCCCTGCATTTAAATTTGCTCTCAATAACAGCAAGATATGAATGTGCGTGTGTTTTCCTTCTTAAACTCCTGGGCTTCAGTGTCTGAGACGCAGTGATGAGTGGTCAAAATGTCAAGTTTATTCACTTGACTATTTTTCAGTGTATGATTTTATGGCTTGAATTTCTGTACATGCCATGTAATGCAAATCAGTGTCAATCATTTTGCATAGAATGATAGACTGACTGTTTGAGCAAACACAGCATGCAGATGGTGTGGGCAGAATGGAGTTGTGCTGTGGAAAGGCTTAAAGGAATAGTTCACCCTAAAACAAAATTCAGTCATTATGGACTCACCCTCATGCTGATGAGTAATCCGGTGTAGTTTTTTCTTCCTCGAAGTGCACCTGGAGACCCCTGGTGAGCCAGTCCTGCAGCGAAATTATCTGTATTTTGGGAGTTTGGGCCATCCTTCCCATTGGTAATAATTAGATAGCACTTACTGAGTTAACTGTTAAGATTTTGAATTGTGTTGAGGTTGCTGAAAAGGCTGCATACATCTATCACAGATTAAGCCCTGGAGTCAGTATTAACTTTGAGTACTTACCATATTTGTGGCAGCACACACCCTGTGCAAGGCTATGACTTCTTTCAGTTTGACCTCAAAATAAAGGATGAGAGATAATCTGGCTAAACTGTTGGCTTGTTGACAATTTATCAGATTTTTCTGACAGCTCTGTCTTTCTTGTCATGACTAACTTTGTTGTATCACTCTTGCTGTGTTCCAAGATCTCGACAATTACTTTGTAATCCGCTTCCAGTAAATGCTTCATGAGTGTGGAAAAGGAGGTATTTCAGTGTCTTTTTTTATCATATTTCTAATCATATTTTGAGCCCAAAAGCTAGAGACTGAATCATGGATGGGCAGAGAGCACAGGCCCCGGGGCCCAAAGTGTCAAGGGACCCCTGACCTTCACCTGCAAAATGTCACTCAGAGAGACTCAAAATGACCACAAAGAGATCCAAATACAAACAAAGAACTACAAAGAAATGCAAAACAGCTGAAAAGAGACTCACAAAGACTATGAAAAGGGGCAAAGCAACCACAAGTGGACACAAAATTACTACAAAGTCATGTAAATAACTACAAAGGGACTCAAAATGACCACAAAGAGACACATAACAACTATGGAAAGATGCAAAATGACTGCAGTGAGTCATATAACCACAGACAGGGCAATTCCACATTTCTGGTAAGTAGTAGCACTGAAGGAGTTTAATTTCCCCTGCACAAAACAGAGAATATGAAGCATCCTCTCTCATTCCTGTTATGTTTAGGTATATTTTAAAAGTAAAGCTATTCCTGTGTGAATCCACGTTTGATTGAACCACGGACTCTCTTTCCTGTTGCTGTCTAGGTGTGGCAGTGTGGAGGGAGTATGGAGGTTCTGCCATGTGCCAGAGTGGCTCACATCGAGCGCACCAAGAAGCCCTACAACAATGACATAGATTACTACGCTAAGCGCAATGCCCTGCGGGCCGCTGAGGTGTGGATGGATGAATACAAATCCCACGTCTACATGGCCTGGAACATTCCCATGAACGTAAGTTTTTCCTCCCTCTTGAAATCACTCCCTCCCTCAAACCCTGAGCTCCCTCTGCTCCCTCTCTTCCCGTCTTGCTTGCTCATTCAGACATGCAGCCCGGGTCCCCAGAGACACAAGTCAATAGAAATTCAAAATTCAGATTTCATCCCATTTGACCTTCACACTGGCAGCAGAGCAAAGGCAGAGCGAGGAGGCAGCAGAGTCTCACTCCAAACAGATGAGAGAGGTGCACCAAGTGATGAGCCTCATGTCTAATCAGTCTATTTTTACACACATCAGTTCAGTTTAATTGCTTTCAAGGGTCTTTGAGATGTGCTGCAAAATAATAAACAGCTACTTTCATTAATAAAGAGTTTAATATTGAATCCTAATTGCCTCTTCAGCCATGCAGAATGAGATGACTGTCAGTGAAGGACGTCAGTGAAGGCCTCTGAACGCTGCCCAAAACAACAAACTGCTGTTCATAACAAAACAATGCCAGCTGTGTAGCAGTCACATACAGGTCTGATATGCTGCTGATGCCTGCATGTCATTTAGAAATTTGGCACAAACATCATTACATGAGAACTCACTAAGTGCAGGTAGGAAGCACCAGCTGGGGAAATGTTGTAACTATTGTGTGAGTGCAGCACGGAGGACATGTTGAGGAGGAGGAGGAGGGGTGGGATGGGAGGGGGGCAACTTTGACAAACTAGCCAATCAGGCCACATCCCTTCTCCAGTGTAATTACAAACACAGTGGCATGGCACGTTATTACCCCAGCTGTCCTGTGGCGCAGAGTTATTTTGTGTACAGTACAAAGACCTAACGCTACGATTATTCCATCCACCTCCCTCCCTCCTCCTCCTCCTCCCCCCTCCCCCCTCCCTCCCAACCCGCCCATGCACACAATCACTGATTCTTGTTATTGTCTGAGGTACCTGCTGAGAGCACAATTACTTTGGTGGGGGAAGGCTTTATGATTCACAACAGTGGCCGGCCCCTAGTCCAAATACCAAACAACATCTCACTGAAATTAAATGCATTTGTTAGTGTCACTTTATGGTACAAAAAAAGTAAACGTGTCCAACTAGAATTCATTATTAACAGATGTCGAAAGCAAGTTCAGCAGCTGGTTTTAGACTCCAGCAGAGAGGAGAAACTGATGAGAAGGATTTGCCTGGAAACGCTGTCTGGTAATGACAAAACTGTTTGTGTGGGTGTGTCTTTACAGCAATTTCCATGGGAAGGCCATTGTCCTTTCATTTGCATGTGTATGTTTTCTATGGCTGTGCAGAAAGCACATTTATTTGCATATTCATGCAGATTTAAACAGTGCACTGTATATGCACATACTGATATGGGCACTCTCTTGCCCCCCCCCAACCCCACCCCCACCCCTCCTCTCTCTCTCCATGTGTGTGTGTGTGTGTTTGTGTGTCAGGATCAGGCCTCTGTGCCAGGCAGTACAGCTATTAGGCATTCCCCTAATCAATCTGGGAAGCCACCTCCATACGGCAGGCAGGGCCGTGAGGGCTCATAATTAAGCAGCTGATTAGAATTTGCTCAGCACAGATCATGTCTAATGAAAGAACAATAAAGGTCCCACATGACAGGCGCATCTATCCATCTCTTAACTAAATGCTTGTTGCGTCCTCTCTGCACCTCAGCACTCTTGCGTCTTCCATTCCTCCAGCAGCTTGTATTCTCACTTGGTTCTTAAGTAAAGTGCCCGCCGGCTAAGAGCTTAATTTCATCTTTGTTTTGCACCGTTTGTTGACAGAACCCTGGGGTTGATTTCGGGGATGTCTCGGAGCGCTTGGCCTTAAGGAAGAGGCTGCAGTGTCGGAGTTTCCGCTGGTACCTTGAACATGTCTACCCAGAGATGCGGATCTACAACAACACCATCACATACGGCGAGGTGAGACACTCACAGGATTATTGGAAATAGTCTGCATGTTGATTTTGCTATATCATCATCTGTAATTCTATTACAGAGCCATGGTTTAAAGAGGATGCCTACAAAGAGACAGCTAATTTGATTCGACAGAATATAAATTCAGAAAGTGGGTTCGTGAGAATTTTTTAATTTGTGAGCTGTGCATTATCAGGATCATTTCTGTGATGTCTGTGTCTTTTTTGAGAGATATTCCCCTGAAACGCAGATGTAAGCAGCAAGTTGACATTTGTTATAGTTTGTACAAAACACTTTGCAAGTAAGCAGTGGTCAAACACAAGCTGATGTGAGAAGATAAGCGACAGTCTCCAGCCTTACACTTCAAAGCAAATAAATATGAATTCACTGTAGCCGGTCTCAAGTTAAAGTATCTCGTTGCTATAGCAATGCAGCATCACCACACAGGATTAGATGCAAATTCCTCAGAATGAGTTTTAATTAAACACTTATTAGTTTTCCATTCCAACTTGATTGTTCTGGGCTTGGCTGCACACTCAGCACAGTGGGGGAAGAAAACAGGATTATGACAGGTTGAAGAATTGAACACACCTCAGAGTCAGACACTATTTGGAGGCTTGCTGAAACGCACCATTTTTCGTCTTATCAATTCCAACAGTGGAAAACAGTGTTAAAATCCATATGCTCTGCAAATGCAATGTCAGAATACACCTAAAAATTAACCTTTAGATTCATCAAAGTTGTGTTAATTTACCACCCCCTTTGTTTCCCCTGCCGCCTGCTTTGGCTCTGGCACCCAGCTAATGGATTCCTCAGAGCGGCAGCCACTTAAGTGGCACTATTTCAGATCTGTCGACAAGCCTTGTGTTGCCACACAGCCGCCGCCGCAGAAGTGAGTCTCATCTGTCACTGAGCATCAGCGCCGCGCTCGGCCGTGCTGACCAGACCAGCCGAGTGGAACCTTCCCTGACAACAGCACATGATAGATATGTCACAACCTGGAAATGAAGCCGTATGCATTCAAATCACACAGAGCCAGAGCTCATGCTCAATGCACACCACCATCTGGAGGCCCGGAGGAGAGGCAGAGACAGAAGTGGGACTGGTCACTGCATGATGATTTTCTGTCACGTCCAGGTCATCACTTTGAGAGAGGACTCTGCTGTGTGAACAAGCCACAGTGGATCTGATAGACAGGAAGCAGCGTAACATGCATGAAATAATGGGTCAGATTAAAGGGAAATAAACAGTTGGCAAATGATTTGCGTTCAGATCCAATTTTGTGGCAAATGTAACCATAGCAGCCAGTAGGGAGGAAGTACTTTTTGAGCAATGGTAGCAAAATCCTTTTTTATCTCCAACACTGTGTTAAGTGTGCACTTGGGTTTGACTAATACAGGCTTCTCCACTAATATCTATAATGTCTACCTATAGTCCTACCTTACATGTCATGCTAATGAAATAGCTTTTTGTGGATGAGACAGGTTTTTAATTGGCTGACACCCCTGAAGCTGATGAGAGAAAGAGTTCCACCTCCATCATAATTTGCGCAACAATTATTGTCCATTTTATAATTAATGCCAGAGTGCAGCACTTCTGTAACTGTGCTTAATATGCTTACTTGCTGAGAGTTAGATGAGAATATTGATATTCTCTTGTTAGTATGCTAAATCCAGGACACAGTTCTCTTAACAAAAAAATATGAACAAGGGAACACAGGTAGATTGACTCTATCCAAAGGTAGATTTATCATGACCTGGATGACTGAGAATATTCACAGATTTATCCAAAGGTAGCAAAATCTACCTACCAACACCTCTGAAGCTCACTAACAATAATATTATGTCTATTATATCACCAAAACCTAAGTGACAAAAGGTAAGGCTTTTTCAGGGGGTTCTGTGCAGGACCACTTCTGAGCTGGCCAGATAAGAGAATGTCAACATGTCAAATTTTCATATTTTTTAAAGTAAAAAACAGCCTTTCATTTTGATGCTAGTACACTGGCATCCACCATACAAAAATCTTGTCTCTTGTCTCTTCCTAATTCCTGCCATAACTTCTTCTTTAAAAATCCAAACATTCATAAAGAACCTGTACCTCCTGTGTTGTCTTTCAGGTGAGAAACAGCAAAGCTAGCGGCTACTGCCTGGACCAGGGCTCTGAGGACGATGACAAAGCCATCCTCTACCCGTGCCATGGCATGTCCTCCCAGGTCAGACCAGACTCATGCGCTGGCTGTGTGTTTATATTCACTGCTGTCTTCAGGAGCTTAAATATAGACAGTGCAGGCAGTGCGGTTGCACTGGGGCCTGTGAGGTGGAGGGCCCATAGAGAGAGAGATGGCCCTCCAACAGCGTGTTGGGTGGAGAATGGGCCCTTATGAGTGATTGCCACCATGATTGATGTTATCCAATGTCAAGTCTGATCATGTGACAAGATGATATGTGCACTATAGCATGCACAAGGGCCTGTCATAGTAGTGTGCACTGGGGTCCATCGTGACTACCTTACACCACTGGTTGTGTTCATTAATGGCATTATTGCCTGATGAGCATGGCTAAAAAGCTTTCAGTCAGTTGTGTAGAGTCTTCCAAAGTAATATCACAAGTGTTATTTTTATATTTGGTTTCCATGTATTGCTCTCCTGGCAAACGTAAATACTCACTCTCAGATTTGTGAATCAACATATTCTGCATTTAAACACTTGAGGACTCTCCTCAGGATGATGTGGTGTAATTACTCTGCTCTTCAAGCCCCATAGAAGTTTAATCAAATGTTTTTTTAATAAGTGGTGCTAGCAACTGCGCCATAGAGACAAATATGTTTGCCTGATTGCTTCTAATTTAACAGAACTATAGACTTTCACACGTCCCTGCTGATGCTTTTAAGTAAACGGCTAGGACACACCCAAGAAACACTGAGGTCAGATTATAAAATGATGCTGCAAATCATTACTGAAGTAGTCACAATGAATTGTAAATACAGTTAATTATAAATCTAGATTCGAGAACTACATAAGTGGAAATAAAGTGGTGGGTGGATTCAATCATAAGGTGAATTCTACTTTAACAAGTATTTGGGTCGAATAGTAATAAACTCCCAGATGAACGTCAACACTCATGCATGAAGAACTAGTAAGATGTGGGTTTACTGTCGGTTTTAAAGGATCTGCACACACACAAGGACTTCTCAGGTTTGAAGATAAAGTTGGGTTCACCATATTCCATATCAACAAAATTATTCTAAAGGTGTGAACAAACATAAAACATGATGTTCAGATAGATAATAATCAAGCAAGGTCTCAACACATCTATTTATAATAAATTCACTAAACCTGTGTGTAGGACCTCTGATAGTTGAATAATTATTGAAAAATAAATAAGAAATAAAAATCAAGGAAAGAAATACATATGAAGTGAGAGTGCAACATAAATAACCCCACATACGAGAACACAAACATTTATACAGTATAACTTTTATGGCAGCAGGGTGGCTGGGCTCAGCCTTAGAGATAGGGTGAGGAGCTCGGACATCCGGGAGGGACTCGGAGTAGAGCCGCTGCTCCTCCACATCGAGAGGAGCCAGTTGAGGTGGTTCGGGCATCTAGTAAAGATGCCATCCGGACGCCTCCCTTGGTAGGTGTGTCGGG
Source organism: Epinephelus awoara (assembly GCA_035609425.1). Taxonomy (NCBI): domain Eukaryota; kingdom Metazoa; phylum Chordata; class Actinopteri; order Perciformes; family Serranidae; genus Epinephelus; species Epinephelus awoara. Next base: position 33,599,475 of record CM069302.1, read on the forward strand.
CATGTCCAACCGGGAGGAGACCTCGGGGCCGCCCCAGGACACGCTGGAGGGACTACATCACCCGGCTGGCCTGGGAACGCCTCAGGGTTCCCGCGGAAGAGCTGACGGAAGTGGCTGGGGAGAGGACTGTCTGGGCTTCTTTGCTGAGGCTGCTGCCCCCGCGACCCGGACCCGGATAAGCGGAGGACGACGAGATGAGAACTTTTATGGCACATAATAAGGAGGCCTAGGTGTACGGTTAGGGATGGAGTTCGGAAGCAGGGAGAGGCTGATGTTCCACTTGGGGTATTGGGTAACTCCCCTTCCTAGGAGCTCACACACTTGAAAAGGCGGTGGTTGATTGGAGTCGAGGCTGGCTGCTGGAGACGCCGACAGACTGCCACGCCACATTTCTGCAGAGGATTCCAACAGACACTCAGAAATCTGGAGACAAAATCCACCGATCCGGGAACAGCACTACACATCTCAACTGATCTGGGGTCGTGTTCAACCCCTCCTATGAACTGAAATCACAACAACGCTGTCCAGCCTGGCTGTTGATCAGAGGGGACGCCCGAAGCGTCGGGTCGGGGTGGCCGCCTACAGTAGTGGTTGGGTCTGATGAAGGGTGAGTAACCCATTTACCCCCTAGACAGCTCAGAGATCTACACACATTAGGTAAGTGAGGCATACGTTCAAGTCCAACTGCACACCGCAGGGAAATAACGAAGCTTAGTTAAAGGTTACAGTTAGCAGCGTTAGGAGTGTCCGGTAACGAGTCAGGCATAATGTTAGGTGTCTTGTAACAAGTGGGGTCTCATCTGGGATCTTTGAACGGTTGTGTGTGGTTTGTATTGTGTATGTGGTCCGGTTTTTGGTTGTGTGTATTGATCATAGACTGTGGTGTTGATTTATGGGGAGCATTGTAGCTCGTACGCTTAGCCGCTAATTGAGTAGCCGGTAACCGAGTGTGTTTGTTAGCGTGTAAGCTCGCCAACGCTAAGTTTTCAGGTTGGCTGGATTGTCAATAGCGTTGAGTTAGCGTGTTTTTCGTGTGCTGTGGTTAAATGGTGCATAGTATTTGGTGCCGGTGTTTTGTAATTTAGTAGTGCGTGGTCAGTTTCGGCTGTGTAGCCTGGTATTGTGGCTGTCAGTATGACAGTTTATGTGATGCTTGGTGAGTGTGGGTCTGTGCGGCGGACCAAATAGCAGTGGTTTTTGGCTGGTGAGGACTGTTTATTGGCTCAAAGGTTTGCAGGTGGTTCGCGGTGGACCATCCAGTGTTGAAGGGGTGACAGTTTCCTCGTCCAGCTAATGTATAGTCTTGGTCATTGTGTTAGCTCTTAGTCAATTTGCACACTATATTTTCCTTTACATCCTCCTACACGCCAAAATGACTGATTTTGAGCCTGAAGAGTTCGTGGAAGCCAGAGTGACGCGTGAACGGCTAGTCAAGCTAGATAAAGCTAGACTGTGGAAGTTGATAGAATACCTTGATTCGGATGTCTCAGAGGAGGCAAGAAAACCAGAGTTGGTGCAAGATGTTCTACTGTATTGTAACTTGGAAGAGATGGAAAAAGAGGAGGGGAGGCAGGAGCGAGAGCGGCAGCGACAAGATAGAGAAAGGGAGATAGCACAGGAAAAGGAGAAGCTCGAGGTTTAGAGAGCCAAGCTTGAGAGGTCGGGAGGAGCGGGAACATTTTGATGTAAATAATTATATATATATATATATATATATATATATATATATATACTGTATATATAATTTTCCCTTGGTGCCAAAGTTTGATCCTGAGAAAGTGGAATCCTTTTTTGACATGTTTGAAAAGACTACCCAGTGAGCCTGGCCCAAACAACACCGGGTAACACTCATCCAGGGCTCTCTGACAGGGAAAGCTCAGGAGGCTTACGTAGCACTAGGCTTAGAGGACAGTGATGATTATGATCAGGTCCGACAAGTAGTTATGAAGGCGTATGAGTTAGTCCCAGAGGCGTATAGGCAGCAGTTTAGGTCTGACAGGGTACGTCCAGGACAGGCTGTATGTAGATTTCTCCCGGCAACAAGAAGCTGCTTTTGATAAGTGGCTGAGAGCCAGTGAGGTATATGACTTTAAGGAGCTGCGAGAGCTGATGATCTTAGAGCAGTTCAAGCAGAGTCTGACAAAGGTCATACAGGTGCATTTAAATGATTTGGGTGTTGCCACAGTGTTTAAAGCTGCAGAGGCGGCCGACAACTATGTTCTTGTCCACGAGACACTTGGTGTGATCAGGTTAGATGTCCGGTTAGGGTCAGATGATGTCCGGTTAAGGTCAGGTGATGAGGAGAAGCGCCAGGGCGAAAGGAATAGCAGTGGCTGGCGCCCCCCTGTGAGTGAGGGTGACAAAAACAGTATTGGTGGGTGTCCCCCTATCCATTTTCGAAATGGTGGGCAGTCACATAAACCTTCCTCCTTCCCAGGGGATATAATTTGTCATCATTGTGGTAGGCCAGGTCTCATCAAGTCTCACTGTCCAGCATATCAGAAAAGAGAGGTGCCAAGGACAGAAGCCAGTCGCTCAGTGGTCTGTATGGGTGCAAATTTAGCCTCAGGGCCAGTACAGGCTAAAGGTAAAGATGAGCTGAAAATGTTTGAGGGGTTTGTGTCAGAAGGGGCTGTAGCAGTTGAGGAGGGGGCAGCTGAGACTCCTGTGACAGTTCTAAGAGACACTGGTCAGTCAGTTTTGGTAGCTGGCACTGTCGATATACCGGAGAGCGTGGCTCTGGGCACGTTTGTCCCAGTTAAAGGTTTTGGTGGCACTTACAGTGCTGTTCCCTTGTATCGTGTGTTCGTTTGAACCAATGTTTTTGTGGGGGATGCCCAGGTGGAGGTTGCGCCAGAGCTGCCTGTGCCAAGGGTCACCTTCCTGTTAGGAGATGATTTAGCCCAGAAACAGGTCGTTGTGACTCCCTGTATGTCTCCTATCCCTTGTGAAACAGCCTAGACTAAAGCTCTGGAGGAGGAATTTCCTGCTGCTTTTCCAGTGTGTGCGGTAACACGTTCCCAGGTTAGAGCCCTTGCAAACTCCCCGGTGCCTGTGGAGGAGGCGGCAGTAGGGACGCCACCTGCTAAAGAGTTCTCTCCACGGGACCCTCCCTCAGTCGATTTGGCTGATACAGGTTTTGCTGAGTGGTGTGGCTTGGGTCAGTTGCCAGTGTTGAATCAAAATGCTTTAATAGCTGAGCAGAAGCAGGACCCTACTTTAAATCTTCTCAGGGAGATTGCAGCCACGTATGAGGAGAGTAAGGATATAGCTGAGGGTTTCTTGCTAAAGGAGGATGTGCTGTTGAAGAAATGGAGACCTTCAGATAGACCTGCAACTGAGGAATGGAGTACATGTGAGCAAGTGGTTCTGCCCCCAGGTTATCGTGAGGAGGTGTTGTGGTTAGCCCACGAAACCTCATTAGCCGGCCACTTGGGCATTAGAAAGACCCAGGCCAAGATTATGAAGCATTTCTATTGGCCCCAGCTCCATAAAGATGTAGTTGCTTTTTGTCAATCCTGTCATTCTTGTCAGTTGGCAGGGAAGCCTAACCAAAAGATCCCCGCAGCCCCCTTGTCTCCCATACCAGTGGTGGAAGAACCTTTCTCAAAGGTAATCATTGATTGTGTCGGTCCGTTGCCTAAAACAAAGAAAGGAAATGAGTTTTTGCTTACTATCATGGATGTTACCACTCATTTTCCAGAGGCAGTACCACTGAGGAACATCAACATCATAGAAGCCTTGGTGATCTTCTTTTACGAGATTTGGGTTGCCCAAACAGGTACAGCATGACAGGGGGACAAATTTTGTATCTGGTGTCATCCAAGAGGTAATGGCTGAGCTGGGCATATCGCAGGCTGTGTCCTCGACATACCATCCACAGTCTCAGGGGGCTCTGGAACGGGCTCACCAGACATTAAAAACCATGTTGAAGACCTACAGCATACAGTTTCCTGGGGATTGGGATGTGGCCGTCCCCTTGTTGTTGTTTGCCGTTAGAGATTCTGTCAGTGAGTCCACAGGTTTCACCCCCTTTGAGCTGGTGTTTGGTCACTCAGTGAGAGGTCCCTTGAAACTGTTTAAAGATCAGCTCCTGCACCCAAACAGGTGAAACTGTACTGCAATATGTCTCTGAGTTCAAAGACCGGTTGTGGGCTGCTTGTCAGGTAGCTCGAGACAATCTGGAGAAAGCTCAGGGGCGCATGAAGGCTAACTGTGATCAGAAAGCTGTGGAGTGTAGCTTTGCTGTTGGGGATCAGGTTTTGGTTTTGGTACCACAACTAACGTCCAGTCTGAGTGCTTCTTTTTGTGGTCCATAAACGGTTCTTAAGAAAGTCGGTGACAAAAATTATGTCATTAGTACCCCCGAAAGTAAGTGAAAGAACAGGCTGTGCCATATCAATTTGTTAAAAAAGTATCATGGTTGGTCCCATGGGCAGCCAACTGCCTGTGTTGCCATGTTTCATATGCCAGAGGAGGATGGTAGTGGGGAAGCTGAGACTGTCGGTTTCCGTCTTAGGAACACTGAAGCTCTGAAGTCACTGGACCTCCATCTAGCACATTTACCTGCTGAGTGGCAGTCAGAGGTAAAGGCACTGATAAGTGAATATTCCTCACTCTTTCAGGACATCCCAGGGCGCACCTTTCTTGCAGTACATGATGTAGCTGTGGGAACATCAACCCCAATAAAGCAGCATCCATATAGATTAGCCCCCTCCAAGTTGCAGACCTTAAAAAATGAGTTGTCTTATATGTTGGAGATACATAGGTGCTGTTGAGCGTGGTCAAAGTGAGTGGAGCTCTCCTGTGGTGCTAGTTTCCAAGCCAAAATCTTACTTCGAGACCCTGTATTGCTTACCGCAAGGTAAATCAGGTGACAAAAGCAGATGCCTCTCCAGTTTCCCATTTAGAAGGTTGCATAGATCGTATTGGTAGAGCCACCGTTGTATCCAAATTAGATCTGTTGAAGGGGTATTGGCAGGTGTCGTTAACTTCAAGGGCTAAAGAGATATCTGCTTTTGTGACTCCAGAGGGTCTGTACTTGTGTAATGTCCACCCGTTTGGAATGAAAAACGCACCAGCCACGTTCATGAACAACCTCACCAACGGGATGGGCTCAGTAGTCACATACATTGATGATGTTGTAGTCTTTAGCAGCTGGTGGGAGGAACACCTAGTACAGACTACTGGAAGCAGGTCTGGTGGTGAATTTGCCCAAGTGTGAGTTTGGCAAAGGGTAGGTGACATACCTAGGGCATCAGGTGGGGCAAGGGAAGGTGATGCCACGTCGGGCCAAGGTGGAGGCCATTTTAGATCTCCCCCAGCCGAGAGGTAATGCGGGTTTTGGGTATGTGTGGATTTTACCGCAGGTTCGTACACAAATTCTGCTGCGGTCACTGCACCCTTAACCAATATCCTGAAAAAAGATGTGAAATTTTGGTGGACTGATGCCTGTGAACAAGCATTTGTGGGAGTGAGGCTATTTTGGCCTGTGAGCCTGTGCTACTTGCCCCCAATTTTGAGGCTCCTTTCAAGCTGGCTGTAGATGCTTGTGATGTCGGAGTGGGAGCAGTACTTTTGCAGAGTGATGATACTGGACTAGACAAGCCTGTGGCTTATTTTTCTAGAAAGCTGAACAAACACCAGAAGTCTTATTCTACAATAAAGAAGGAAGCCCTGGCTCTTGTCCTTGCCATTAAACATTTTGAGGTGTATGTGTCACATGCAGGTAGAGAGGTCGAAGTCTACACAGACCACAATCACCTTGCTTTCCTGGCTCGGTTTCAGACATCCAACCAGAGGGTGCTCAGGTGGGCCTTAGTTTTGCAGCCCTATAGTTTGGTGTTGAGGCATGTGGCAGGCACAGATAACATACTGGCTGATGCGTTGTCTCGCATGCCTGTGGAGGGGCTGACCTGAGCCGTCATGTTGTCTGTTTGGCTTTGCTCGTATGTTTTCCTCTAGTGTTTGTTCTCTTACTTCAGTGGTGTATACTTACCCGTTAAGAGAAAGGGATGATTTTGAGACATGGGTCACTGTTCAGGTGGGGCAGATTGACTCAGATTAGATTCCTTGTTTGTATGTAAATATCAGGTGAAGGGGTGTGTAGAAAAGGAAAAAAAATAAATAAATAAAAATCCTCTAGAAAAAAAATAACGTAGGAAAATGGTGTGACACATATTTCATAGTTTTGTTTTTTCTTATGGGGGGTAGGGATGTTATGGCGCATACAGTAATTAGGAGGCCTAGGTGTACGGTTAGGGGTGGAGTTAGGAAGCAGGGAGAGGCTGATGTTCCACTTGGGGTATTGGGTAACTCCCCTTCCTAGGAGCTCACACACCTGAACTGCCACAGACTGCCATGCTGCATGCAGAAGATTTCGACAGACATTCAGAAATCTGGAGCCAAAACCACCGATCCGGGAACGCCACTACACACCTCACCTGATCTGGGGTCGTGTTCAACCCCTCATATAAACTAAAATCACAACAACGCTGCTTGTGCTGGCCCAGCCTGGCCGTCAACCGGAGGGGACGCTCGAAGCGTCGGGTCGGGGTGGCCGCCTACAGTAGCGGTCGGGTCTGATGAAGGGTGAGTAACCCATTTACCCCCTAGACAGCTCAGAGATCTACACACATTAGGTAAGTGAGGCAAACGTTCAAGTCCAACTGCACACTGCAGGGAAATAACGAAGCTTAGTTAAAGGTGACAGTTACCAGCATTAGGAGTGTCAGGTAACGAGTTAGGCATAACGTTAGGTGTCTTGTAACAATAACACAGTCCAGAGCATAGTGTGAAACACGAGATGCACTTGTGGATGGCTTGCTGCCTTTACGTTATCTGAAAATATGCATGAACCACTATTGCATTTAGATTTAATAATCAAGGAGATATTTATTTATTGCCATTAACGAAGAGGTCCCACTGTCTGTTAACCCATATCACTGCTGAAGTTCTGAAAACCTTGATCTTTTTATGCGGCTGAATCTTCTTACTACATCCTTGGGAATGGTTCATCATTATTAAATGGTTCATATACATTATACAGTTTATGTGTAGCAATCCATGTGTAGCAGACACATTAAAGGACCTCTTTCTTTTTCCCATTTGGAGGTGAGCATGACATGGCTACCTCCTGCCTCCTGACTTGTTTAATTAGCACTTAAACCTACTGCGGAGCTGATAAACATTCACAACAGACTCTGGGTATTACAGTTGGAGAATAAATGAAATGAGACTGGAAATGCACACTAGTGATATGTAAGCACATGCTCAGTATGCTTTTATATACAGATTCATGCACAGAGGATCACATAAAGAGGTTTGGATAAATGTGAACAATCTTGATGAATTATTTTCAGTGTTTGAGGCATATTGAGAATAATGAAGTCAGCCACAGCATTTCTTTGAACCATAATCAATAAGAGCTGGAGTTGCAGCAAACACACAGATTGTGCCAGTAAAAACCAAATCTATTGATATAACTGGGAAAGTAAGTTATATTGTGGACAGTGTCATTGTGCCCTTTTTTATTCTTTAATCTATCCTTACTTCTCATGCACGCTGCAACAATGTGTGGGCCAGAACACTTTCCACCACTCTACATAAAATAATGCTACTCTGAAAGCACTTTTATAGAATAGCAGTCCACTTAGATCATTGCACCTAATTATCTCCTTTTTTTCTGGACACATGGAACACAGAGAATGTAAAGCCTGAAATATGCAGTATTTTTGCTGTATGTATCTCACCAAAAATCTGTATTTCTTTTTTCTTCAACAGTTAAATTGTTTAGAATATAAAGCTCCTGGGACAATGAACCAAATCTTAACACTGCTTCACAATTAGGTAAAATGTGTTTAACTGTACAAAGCACATTGAGCAAGGCATCCCAAACAGCTTTATCTGATCTACTCTGTTGGAAGCAAAACTGGGCCACTCCCAGATGAGATTACATGTAGTTTTATGAATATGCAGGCAGATGCTGCTAGAAATAAGAACATGTGTGCTCAGCATAACCTTTACCTGAATAGATACCAGGACAAATGGCGCTATGGGTGGGAGGCTGTTGTCCTGTTTTTTATGCTGTGAAACTAAAGCTGTTTGTGAATACAAATCATGAAAATGCTATTCATGTATAATATTTCTTAAATTTCCCACCTTTCCTCACTGCTTCTCTTCCTGGTGAGTGACATGTTCATTATCTGTCATGGGAGGGAGTATTATAAGGAGGTCAGCCGCTCACCGGCCTCTCCTCTCTCCCTCTACAGAGAGCTCAGCGGGGTCCAGTAATGTAAAGCTTCACTGACTCTTTTAATCCTGAACCCCAGGGGAAATAAACAAATGGAGATGAATTTTGTGTCTTTGTATCATTAGATTACAGTGATGACCGACATTACTGTGAGTGGGTCCAAGATTCAATTTCAAGGGCCACTGTTATTTTGCATGCTTTTTTAAACCATTGCTCCGTTTACTTATGAAAAAATATAATTGGCCAGAATAATTCTTCGCTGTGCTTCTGAGGAATGAGTCTCTCTCTGCCGGCTCTCCCACTGGAAATCTAAATCATGGATAATGCCTCACCTTTGTCCTATAGTTTAATGCAGTGGATTTTAATAGTAGAGTTATCCCGATACTAGTTTTGGAAATGCCTCCAATACTGCATAAACTGCTGGATTGGGTATTAACGAGTATGTGTATGTGAATCTTTACACAACAATCCAATACCAAATAATTTATCAATAAACTTACAGGTAGTGTCACAATAGCAAAAAATATCAGTTTTCCTGCAAATCAATTCTTATTCGCTGCTCTAAGACAGCAGCTTACACAAGTTGCTGTGCAGCTTCTGGAAACTACTGTCAAAGAGCAACAAAGAAGAACTGATTTCTGGTAAATAGTGTAACATTAGTAGTTAGCAAAATGTTAGCAATTTGGCACTAGAAAGTCCCACCAGTTTAGGGTTTAACGTGAGCCATGTCAACAACGATAATAGTAATTTCACATCCATACAGTGCATAAAATGCACAAATCAGTACATCAGAATTCACCAGAAATCATGAAATTAAGGAGTTGATGCTAAAAAAATTCAGGCTAAGCATCCCTAAACCCCCCGTTTCATATGAACGGGGACACTCACTCAGATCCCTATGCTAGACTGTAGCCCCATATGGAGAGGAAATGTGCCAGGTCCAGAGCTGAGGCCCCAAGCCCTTCTTAAGACATTTGTTATAATCCATCGCATAAACTTACCCATAACTTCCTGGTGGAGCAAGGTACAGGAAAGGTAGAAATGTGGAGATTACAGCCCAAGGCAATGTACAAACACTCCATCTTATATTGACATTGTCACAGCGTTGCACCATTAATGAGCTAATTAAGAAACCTGTGATTAGCTTGACCTCCAGAAAGCAGCTGCAGAACTTTTACGATGGCAGGAAGGCAATGGAGCGTCTAATGTTGCTGCGCGAGGCACAGGTTAATTGGCTTGGCAGAATCATTTCCTTGTGTTAATTATTTGTTATGGTCCCATTTTAAATGTATTAGCGTATAAAAGGCTGCCAGACTGAGCTGTAAACAGGTATTAGTGGGGATTATATGGGGTTTTCCTTGTGCCCAGTCATAGTTTACATCATGGATAAATCTGCTTAGAGCGTTACAACCCTGAAAGACCCAAGACAGAAATCTAAAATACCATGAAGAATTCTCAATCACACTGCCTGTAATATTGACCTTTAGGCTGCCACTGGGAGAAAAGCAGCACAAGTTCACAATGTTACGTGTCTTGCATTAGACTGAGACTTTGAAATTTGTTTCTGTAAATGTCGGCTATTCTTCCGTCCAAAGAATTATCCTTATCAGCATCATGATTAACAACCCAACAGGCTCCAGTGAACTTGAAGTGACACAAAAATTGGTGCTTCATTTTTTTCCCCATTTGTTCCAAGTGGCTCCTTAAGGGCAGAACATTGGATTAAAAACCACCTGTGCGCTCTCTTCTCAGAAGGAGCAACACCCACACAGGCCACTTAATGCAGCTCTACTTTCTCCATCCACACTCCAAAAATCCTCCACTCAGACAAAGTTATATCAGTTTAAAGAGAGTTTTACATGCCGAAATTGACCGACAAATGAACTTGAACAGAATATAGCCACAATAATAGGTTTTCATACAAGTACATTTTAAACTTCAACAGATTTGTTCACTTGTATGTCTTATATGTAATCTAATTTTCTTAGTCAAGCTCTCAGAAAAAATAGCCTGTGAAGACTTTCTGGGGCAAAAAAATGGATGATCATCAATAAAGCATTGAAAAACACAGATGTATTTATGTCAACTTTTCAGAGGCTGTTACATTGATCTTTCCAGGACTGTAAATAACATAACTACCTACCCTGTGCTTTAGTATAAGACAGTGTGTGTGTGTGTGTGTGTGTGTGTGTGTGTGTGTGTGTGTGTGTGTGTGTGTGTGTGTGTGTGTGTGTGTGTGTGTGTGATTCAGTCATGTATGCGTGTTACCATCAAAGCAGGGCTGCTGTCGTGCTGAAGACCTCCCTATCTTTGGCATCTCATTTTTCAGAGAGGATCACTCCCATAAATAATAAATGCTATCTCTACTGTATCCTTACGTAATAGATACGTATCATCACAGAGCCTTTCATGTGCAGGATTAAACAGTCAGGGATCAAGTTTTGGTTTGGGGAAATATTGTGGCATTAATAAGCTGTACACTGTGGTTTGCGTGCAATGCTCTGCACCCAAATATTCCACACAACAAGGAACAAGGAAAAACAGTCCTGCTTTTTAGAATCTGTCTAAAAAATAAAAGTTTAATGCAAAACATGTATCTAAACTACATATTTAATCAAGATTGAGTTAAGACCTGAATCTGACTTTGACATTTTTTACCATATAAGAATATTGCACCACAGAAATGTTTGATTTCTGTGAAAACAACTTTTTCAATTGCACTGTGAACAAAGAGCCCACCAACTAGAGAGCTACAGCAGGGAAGATTTATTAAGTGAAAGCTAGAAGGTGAGACAGCCACAGCTAGTCTTAGCTAATGCTAAAAATACATTTACTTATCAGGTTTTCCCTACTTACAATGATAGCTGCCAGGGGCATAATTTACAGGAGTGGAGGGGGTGGGGACATCTTCAGACGGCAGTACTGGACCTCTCTACTTTTTTCTCCAAGGTATAGTCAGAATGGTGTTTGTGTCTTAAAAAAAATTAAATTCTTTATAAAATCTGGAAAAGTTGTATCAGCATCTGTTAAAAAGTAAATTGGATTGCTGGTTGGAACACTTGTAAGAGGACATACATTTTGAATACTTTAGCTCCATAGGGTTAAATAAATAGATAGATAAACGTTTTATTTTTGATGTATGTAGCAAGCCTAAATCTCTAGGTACACCTGTATTTTATCTGTGCACAACAGCTTCTATAACATGTGTTATCACTCTTACCACGACATAAGAAAAATAAGACAGGTAGCTTACATGGTGCTGTCTCCTGACTTTCATCTCTTTTCTTTCCATGGTAGGTCGTCTTCGCTGGTGCTTTGTTGTAATTTACTCAGTACGATAAAGCAACCCATCGTCCCACTCTTGTTTTTATCGGTTTAATTGTATCATCCCCCACACTGGCTGCAAATCTGGTCTTTTGATGTGTCACACACTTTTAATTCCCATGTGCAAACAGCGACCAACAGGTTCCCCGTGAAGGGTTTATAATGTAATTAAATTACATTCTTTAGCTAGACTTTGCCTCTTTATTGGGAAATGGGTGTGCACAACATACCAATACAATCAATTAAAAATTAATTCATAACTTTTTGTATAGGCCCAATTGAATATTGCAGTCATAATGGTTATCACAACACTGTTCTAAAGTAAAGAGATTTTTAAAAAGCAGTTTAGTATTCATACTTTGTCACGTTACCATGCAAAAATACATTTTACTCCTGATAACCTGAATTGTACCAACATACCACATGAATTACCTTAAATGAAAATAACTTTTATGGTGTCTATGAAATTTCTGCACATGACAGCTATGTATTCCAAAGCCTCTAGGCTCTAGGTTTCTAACAAAACACATTTTGATATTCGTATTGCTTTGAGGTGAAGGGCAGGTACCAAGGCAAATATGAACTAAATTCCCCTAATAGAGGAAAAATTACATGAGGTTTAGTAACATCTCTGGAGTGGTTTTATTCTGCACTTATTCAGTTATGCAGTGAGTCAATATAAGGATCAATTTCATCACTTTGTGCTGTATAAAATGTTTTTGTTATGACCATCCCTTTCATAATGGGGACATATTCAATTTATGAAAAAACATGGTGGTGTTTTGTTCTTCCTAAGGACGGTTTATCTGACAAGTTAATGCCTTTTTAGGCCTGTGCTGTTTATGCTCTTATTTCCTTGAACAAACTGATGAAATAGCCGAGGAAGCTTAAAGACCTCTTTTATTGTTCATTTTAAGGATGATATAAAGGCAGAGTGCAGTATCTGCAGTTTCTATGTGTTATGTGGGTTCCATGCCAGTTATTTTATGTGTAAAATAATCAGCTTGAAAAGGCGTAAAATGAAAGCATTACAACCTTTCTATCTGTCACACAGTCTGCCAACCAGCCTGAAAACTTTAAAGCCTCTGTGGTTACCGCTGTCTGTCTCATCGAAGCCCATTTACAGCTTGTGCTTTCCACTGATGTTGAGGTGCTCTCCAAAAAGTCGAGTGTTTGTTTTTTGAAGCTGTGATTGCTGCCACAGTACCTGAGTCCAGCAGTGTAACACATCGGTTTTCTCTGTGTTGCAGCTCGCCCGCTACTCCACTGAGGGGCTTCTCCAGCTGGGACCCCTGGGGTCGACCACCTTCCTGCCTGACACGAAATGCCTTGTTGATGACGGCAGAGGACGAACACCCAGGCTGAAAAAATGTGATGCGGTTTCAAGGATTTCCCAGAGGCTGTGGGACTTTACACAGGTAAAGAGGAAACAAATGATTTTTGTCGTAATGAAGCCTGAAATAAGACAGTGACACGTGTTACTGAATGCTTTATTACTGTCATTGTTACAATAACAATAGGCATTAGAGTGTGGGAGTTATTCTATGAATGAGGCTGTTGTACAAATGTGATCATATCCTCATGTGTTTAAATTTCAGAATGGTCCAATCATCAGCAGGGACACCGGTCGATGTTTGGAGGTAGAAATGTCCAAAGATGCCAACTTTGGCCTTCGCCTGGTGGTCCAGAGATGTTCCGGTCAGAAGTGGATGATACGAAACTGGATTAAGCATCCCAGGCATTGAAGCCAGTGAGCAACCTCTGAGACAGTTTGGGCAGCGTGTCAAGTCACAGTTGGATCTCAAACTGTGGACAGTTGAGAGAGGAGCAGGGACTGGTAGTGCCAGTGTGTGGTATTTCACACTACAGACTGCACTGCACACTGAGCATTCCTCAGGCCACAGAGCTTTCCAACACCGAGTCTTAAAGAAGAATCTGATAAATTCATGTGTTCCACTGAGCGACGCGTTCACAGAGAACTAATGGCAAGCTGCAGTCTTTGAAATGGCCCTCATTTTTGACACTCAGCTACATGTATAGAACAGAGTAACAAGACACCTGAGTGCAGCCCCTGAAGGTGGCTCAAGATCCTCGTAAAACTTTTGTTTCTACTGTAAAGGTATCAGCTCTTTGGAGATGAGAAAGAGTGTGTAAGCGTGTGAGTGTTTGTTTTTTTTCTGAGTGCATCTGAGCAAATCAAAAGATATGATTGCTGTCAATTGCCACATCGAAGTGATTATTTTGGGCTGTGATTTGGAAAATTGCTTTGGACATATTGTGCTACACTGGCAAGACATGTAATAGGCTTCAAAGGGGCTGCCCACCATCTGATCGGGACGCATTTCACCTGCACTCACACAAAACACTACAGTTCTTTGTTTCTTTGGACTGTATTGCTCGCTGGGGACAGGAGCAATCATGTGCCTTTTTTTCTTCATTTTCTGCTTAATCTGACCAGGGAATGTCAGTCCCAAAAGCATGTACAAAATTATTTGAAAATTATTAATATATGAAACAATGTATAAAACACTCTAATGATAGTAATATATTGTAAAAAGTCAAGAATTGATATCCGTCCTCTGATAACAATTAGGATAATAAAATCATTTTTATGATGAGCCGCCTCTCCGTTTTTCTCTTTCAGAGCATTCGTATCACTTCTGTCAGCTATTCAAAGAATTCAGTGTCATCTTTTGCTCCATGAGTGAACTTGGCTGTGTGTTACATAAAAACTATAAGCATTTTCTTTTGTTCTCTTGAAAAGAGACAGCACCAGCACAATTGCCTGTCTTTTGTTCCGCATGCACTCACAACCACCTCAAACCTCCATCAGGTTCCTGGCCCTGTTCAAGATTGTTCCAACCCGCCCACTGGCTTAAACTGAAAGCTTTCCAATTATTATAGTCAGAGAAAAACTTCTTAACTTGCTCAGTTTTTCTCATGTCGAGACAAAAATAAGGCAGTTTAGAAAGAATGACTTGAAAGTGTCATTTGACTTTTAACTTAACTATCAAAACCTGTTCGAGAGACGCCCACATTGTTTTCTTAGTTATGTAACACACTACGTTTAGTGTCACACAAAATAAATTTACTACCACATTAACATTGGCAGGTTCTGTACTGGTCTCTCTTCCCAGAACAGTGACTGTCTAATCAGTGCTTAGTAACAACTAAATTTACTTTGCATGTTATGAGAGTATATTTGGCTTCCAAAATAAAATCAGGTCCTAGGTGCCATCTAAGCTGAGCATTCTAACAGTGTTATGTTAGAATGATAATCTGATCTTACATTTTTCCTTATCATACCTCTAACTAGAATAACTAGCTCATGAACAATTGTAGACCAGTAACATGAGGATGCTGACCAACTTTATGCCTAAGATATGAAACTTTATTAACTTCAGTCTAAGCCCGGTATCATGTATGAGACCATTAGGGCAGCTCCCAACTAAGAATTTTCCTAGTCCGCCAATAAACATCCTTTAGGGCCATTAGTTGACTAGTTGCCCACATGTTTACGATATTAATTTAATTATTGAATTACATATTTTGAGTGGGGCAACACAATGGTTTGAGTTGAAGGTGTGAGAAAGACTAGTATCAGTAACATCGTTAACACTGTAATACGTTGCAGAGAAATATAAAACCGTACTAATGAACCTTCATTAATATAGGCCTATATTTTATCTACAAGTGCACGTCACACACTGAGCGAGCCGCCTGTTAATTACCCTGTCAGCAAAGCAGTAATGATTGTGCTAAGTGACTAATGGGCATGTAGCTGGTTACATGTTTCAGATGATCCGTCATGTTTGTAGTCGATGAATGATGACAAATGTTTGGCTGCAGAGTTTACATACCACCTTGGGTTCATCCTTCACCTTCTCAAAATGATCCCACACTTTGGATTTCCTGTCCGACATGTTATTTACTAGCCCACAGGTAAATTAATGTGACTCTTGTCTGGCTACTGAGCGTGGCCACTTCCTGTGTCTGTCCTTTCAAATTAAATTGTCACATAGTCCACTCATATAGGTTTAGATTTTTTTTGACAAGGTGCAGCTCGTAATAGAGTTTCATGTTTGTTTGTTTTTTGTTTTTGTTTTATTTTCTGAAAATCTTGTCGACTAATGACCTTTCTGGTCGGCTAACCTCAGGTTTACTGTTAGGGGGCAGCCCTAGTAGCCATCAAGTGCATATTTACTGCATCCTCGTGTCAGCTTAAAACCTTAAAAAGTGAACTGACGACAGTGCTTTCAACCAATGCATGGAATTAAGGCCAGCTTTATTAGCTAGCTATCTACAGCTTATACTTATTAGTAGGCTATTATAGCTCGTATAATTTAACAGCAGCAGTTTTCACTTAATTTGACAAAATTGTTGGTGACTGGATAGAAATTAATAGCCTCTGAATATCTCTGTCTCAAACTGAAGACAAAGCATTTGGAGAGGCTAGTTTTCCGCCGTTATTATTGTACTAACAAAATCAATATCACTTTAAGTGTACGCTATATTTGGAATGTTTTTACCACCTTACCTGCTGTCAGACTTTCCAACAGGGAACTGAAGTCGTTATCTCTAAGCTACCAGACTCCATTGAAAAACAGTGATTTAACTTTGCAGGACCTGAGAGTTGCTGGTCTGCGGCTGCCTCAATCAGCTAATGTGTGAGGTAAAGCATAAAAATATTCAAAATATAGCATTCACTCAAACTGACATCATTCTTTTTAGGTGAGTCTTTGTAGGTGGCTTAAATACATTGTTGTTAGCAAGTCGCAGTGATTTGGTCTGTAGTGATCACATCTGCTTGAGTCAAATTGATCATTATGAGGAGATGATTACAAGTACAATTTTTTCCCCTTTTCTTTATTTCTAATGCAAATTACTATCTAATTGACACGTGTATATTTATTACATGAGTATAAAGTAATGAAAAGGGCAAATTCACTATATTCTGAATTATTATGTGGCCATTACATGACATGTCATTTTCTGTCTCCATCACTAGCAGCCATGACTGTTTCACATTGTTTTTTATTGAGAGATAATGACTTTATTTTTTACCAACAATCATTTCAATATGCACGTAGCACCAGTCTCAGGTAGCCAACTGAGAGCAGATGGCTAATCACAAGGTGAAATATCATGGGAGTGAAGTAAAAATAAAATGAAATAAAATTACCATAGTTTGTTATGCATGAGAGACCTAAAATGAACACTGTAAGTAGGCTACTTGATCTACTTAATTACTAGAAGCAAAACATTTAACCAGCATATGTATAGGGATGAGTCTGTCCCAAGCTTTTTGGTCCATAGAAGTGGTTCATCACTGTAACTGTGACCACTACACGTGGTTTTCACTGTGTTTTAAGTGTTAATCATCATGCTGACTTTTGTTTTTAAACAGGGCACTTCGTGCATTTTTCAGCATGCAGCTGACTCAGGTGCCAAATCTTTTTATTCTTTATTTGGAGTAAGAACAAGATGTGAAAACTTGACTTCCTTTCCCTTTAACACAGACATCACATGCAGCTGGATGTACGCTAAAAAAGTGCTGTCTATCCTGAAAGCACATTTGTTGCGTTCACAAGAGGCTGCCTCGTGTGTCCAATCTCTTTCTCCACTCTTCTCAAGCCCAGATATACTGAGCATTTTAGGACGCAATGGAAAGTGAAAAGTCCTTTTTACTGGGGTTAGCCATGCTATCCAGCCTACATGTTCCAAAGGCCTATTTTAATTTGGTTTCCAGCTGGTTTACCCTGAGAGATTGCCTGCACTTGCCACCACGTCATGCTTCTTTGCCTCTAATCATTTCATATAAGCGATGCATCATCTGTGTGTCCTCTAAACGAAGACCGTTCCAGCCCTCCCAAGGTAATATCTCATTCTGGTCTCAGACAAGGTTTACAAACACACCGCCAGCGCAATGTCTCACGGCCCCAAGTCAGGGAATAGCCTGAACCGGGGAATTATTATTCTAGCAATATGGGTTTCCTCGGACTTAACACCTGCAGAATAATGTTGCCCCACCTGATGGAAAGAATGGATTCAGTGGGTTACCGCTCTGTCTGTGCCACAGAACCTTGCCTGCAGAGTCGATTTACAGTAGGCTGCGAGGCAGTGTGGTACAGATGACAGACAGCAGAGACTGTGAGCCACAGTACTGTTTGGGTTAGCTATATCTACTTTAAGTATATGTGTGTGTATGACCATAAGAACAAACGTTCTCACATAATTATTTGGATTAATGGTTAAAATTACTGAGGGAGGGTTGTGGTGGTACTGCACCAAAAATCGACCCTTTATGTGTGAAAAACCTTTTGTAGACATAAAACGTAGTGCTTTGTATGTTAACAGGGCCTAGAGGCTGTGATCACCTTGGGTACACAAGAGTTACAATGATTCTTTGAATCCTTGCCTCTGTTCTGTGTGAAGAAGCAAAGCGTGAGTGACAGTTTTACTTAAAGAATACATTTTGGGTGGATTACTATTTGAAGTTAGGGTTATGGATTAAATGTAGGGATTAAGGTTTTGTGTGTGTAACTAACAGAAGTCACAGTCGCGTGTACACAGCGTGTGCATTAGCGCTGCACGCTTGAGCATCAGACAATAGCTACTGAGCTTGTTGCAGCAGGTGAAAGGGAAGGTTAGTCTGCATCAAAGGTTTCATTTTCCCTCAGATTGGATGACAGTGACAGTGAGTGATGGGCTGGTGGAGGGTGAGGTGTGTGTGTGACAAGGAGCTGGAGGGGGAAAGTGGTGCTGCATGTGGTGGGGGTTGGATGGACAAGGACACCACATTCGTCTCATGAGCAAGGGACCCTCGTTCTTCCTCGTTGTGATACTGACAATACTCCTATTACGCCTGGGCTGCAGCCAAGAGGGAGAGGTGACTTCATTATTCAGACAGCTGCAGGCTGGGGGTTGGTGGAAGGATACAGGGGTTGGTGGGTTTGCTTTCAACTGTGTCTGATAGAAGTGTTGCAAAAGGCAGCACTTCCATTGTGAGACCAAACCGATGCTAATTTCCTGGACCGCCAGGACTGGATACTGTTTGCACATATATTCATAACTCTGAGAGAGCCAGGAGAGCAATCTGAGGTTTATTTATCTGCAGAGAAACTGACAGCAATTACTGGTGTGTTTGGAAAGCACACAGACCTGGACAGATAGCCAGCTCAATAAGCGAAAAAGTGCAAAAGTTTTAATGAGCAAAGTTTGAGATGCAAACCTATGAACCTGTAATTGTAGATGATCTGAGATATAAATGTAGATTCATCTCATAGAAACTGTAGGCACACTGCAAATACAATGTCTGGAGGTACAGATACAACTATGTTCATCAAAAGTTCTTTCAATTTGTTAGGAAAATAAAAATAAAACACCCCTTATTTGTTACAGAATAGAATGAAAATGACCTTTTGGCTCCGTCTACTCAATTCCATCAGTGGGGATTATAAAAAAAAAAAAAACCTCACATATTTTCCTGTGGTCTGAATAACAGCCAGGCTTTATGAGGACTGTGAGTGGGTCATTCCCACACAGATTAATGTCATACAGTTTATGAGCCCTTCTTGAGATGAAATGATCGTTCCTCTATTCAGTATTTCACCTCTTTAATAGTACCCATCCAGGACTGTCTGATTTAACAGGAAACATCCCTCCTTGTCATATTTTTTGCCTGTTTAACAGTGTGCCGTTTACACTGACACAAAATGGGAATATAAAGGAATACTCAAATAAACTTAATATATAAGGTAGCAGATATAAAAAACACCATCCTGTGGCTTTGTCTAGGAAGGGTACCAACATTCAAGAGAGAATTGTTCGGTGTTAAAGTCATGAAACACTTGTCTCAGGTTGGAGACACATCCATCTCCTTTAGCAAGATACTGAACCCTCATTTGTTGCCTCTGCTGAAATCTTTAAATCTTTAAGCAATGACAACGGAAAGGCGATAAAAAATTCATTCATTAGTTGTGTTACTTTTTTGTTTGTTTGTTTCTAAATATACTTAATTTTCTTTGCTCTGAAGTTGAAAACACAGCGGCAATGCCGCGGCGCGCCATGTGATGTGTCACGTCACGTCCCTAGCACATGCAGCTCATCAACAGATGACCACACAAATTTATTACTACTTTTACTGAAAGATCTGTAGTTCCCCCACCTGTGCATTAGCTTAAAATCATGTGTGGACATCCCCTAATTAAATTTGATTTCTCACCTCAAGAACTGATCTCCAGAGCTATGAATCGCCAGGAAATATCTTTTTGGAAGGCCTTGTAGGTTTAGTTTGGGATACTTCTTGACCTCAAAAACAAGTCTCTCCTCATCCATTCTTCATCACACACGTGACACAGCAACAGCTGAGTTCTCCTTGCATCGATGGTGAGGAGAGGAATCAAGCTGCTATAGGAGCAAAGAAAAAGAGCTGCTATATGAGCTTTTATGTACAAGCAGAGAGTAAGTGGGGGAAGATGCATTTAATTCTGGGGATGGCAAGGCTGGAAATAGGACAGTGACATATAGTGCTACAGGGCCAGGAGCTCTGATGCATCTTGCTGCTGCCGGTGTGGGGTTGTACATTGAAAATAATGGGGCCGTATTTTCTTACTTGCAGCGTTTGCCACTGCCGTG
Source organism: Epinephelus awoara (assembly GCA_035609425.1). Classification (NCBI taxonomy): domain Eukaryota; kingdom Metazoa; phylum Chordata; class Actinopteri; order Perciformes; family Serranidae; genus Epinephelus; species Epinephelus awoara. The sequence continues at coordinate 33,619,687 of CM069302.1, forward strand.
TTTTGACCTTGAAAGAGGAGAGAAGACTGATTCCAATCTCATCTGGACATGTGAAGGTTCTTTCTCTTGCCATCTGAAATGGTAAGAGACCTCATGTTCTTTGTTCTTCAAACAAAGACAGCCAGTTGGCCCTTATCGCCACAGGATGCCCCATTCTGTGACCTAAGACCAGTCTTCAAGCCTGATTGGACAGTACTTTACAGTGACATGTGATTCTGTGATGTCACCAGGCAAACTGTAGGAGAAGTTCTGCTCTCTCACTCTCTCTGCTTCTTCCTCCTGAGCTGCTGATCGGCTCAGATGTTCTTTTTTCCGAGTCACCAACCAGCTCAGACCCCTGCAGGTGCTCTCAGACTCTTGCTGTCTTTCTCCTGTACCATGACCTGCATGCCCACAGCAGGAACCTGGAACCAGAGGAGTTAATGTGCCAACACATGGTTTGCAACTAAGTTTCCAGCAACAAGGAGGACCAAGTTGAGTTAGCACCCCAACGTCTTACTCTGCAAGGACCCCCAGCGACCGGCTTCCTCGGCTCTGCAACTTCAGGACAAGGACGCAACAAAGACTGCACCTGGAGCCACAGCTCTTTTCATCCTTCCTCTGCCAGCGAACAAAAGCAGCACACCACAAAGTGGTTCGGTCAGCTTTCAGTGAAAATGTAGTATAAAGATAAATAAAATCCTATTGTCTGTCCTGTTTATTGCTTGGGCACTGTTATTTACGTGACAACACCTGAACATAACACACACAGACACGCATTGGCTGTTTGTTTCTGCCTCTCTCCTCGCTGGAAGTCTCAGACCTCCAGCCGCCTCTGCCTTGACTAAACGCTGAAAATAAAATAAAAGAGGGAGACAGGTTTTTCCTATTTTATCTTATTTTGTTTAATTTCTCCCTCTCCTCTCGCTGGAAGCGTCGGACCTCCCGCTCCCGTCTCAAACACAGAGGTCTCCCTCTCCGCTGAGCACGCCCGGCCTGTTAAATAGCCTGTAACCGTAACAACTGTGTGACACAAACTCAGTGCTTTGGTCATTAAATAATGTCGGGCTTGGTTCAGGTTAGGACAGAAATATGCGGCCCGTGCCGCACTCTAACACACACACACACAAACACACGGAAAACCGGACATTATCATCAGTTTATAAAACCCCCCCGGACGCCCCGGACGGGCCGTGAAAAGTGGACATGTCCGGGCAAAAGAGAACGTTTGGTCAGTCTAGTTTATGGACTACCATTTTGGAGCCTGGTGGAGCCATTTGGGCTGCAGCCATCATGGAATTTAGGAGTCAGAAGTGAGGTGACTATATTTGGATGAGAGGGTGAACTTTTAGAGAACTGACGGTTAGATTTGACTCAAAGACTGTAGTGACGCCTCACAGAGAGGCTGTGACAGCCATACCCTTTACTATGCATAACTTTAAACTGCAATAAAACTTTAATGGATGGGTTATATAAAAACTCCTGGGAGAGTTGTCATGAATGGGGAAAATAGCTACAGAGACCAAAATTGTTTTTTGTACCAGGCTGTAAATATGATCATGTCTGCTCTAAAGTTGGGTATTTTAATACAGGGTCTATGGGAATTAACTCACTTTTGGAGCCAGCCTCAAGTGACTGTTCAAGGAACTGCAGTTTTTAGCACCTCTGCATTAGCTTCATTTTTCAGACCCAGAGGCTGCCGCTTGGGCTTTCTCAAACTTTAACCAGTATGCTTTAGAAATGCTGGTTGATGTATTTTTTAACTTAAGAGAGAGCCAGGCTTGGTCTTTCCCTCTGCTTCTAATTTTTATGGTAAGCTTGGCTAATTGCATCCCAACTCCAAGTCCATACTAGAGAGTGGTATCGATTTTATTTCACTCTTGGAAAGAGAGAAAATGAGCATATTTTTCAAAACTGTTCCTCTAACAGCTTGCTCTGCATAAAGAAGTATTACGCTACTGGCGTTATTACCTGCATCCTCTTGTTGAATCAGGACCTGAGCACCTTCAGTTCAAAATAGCAGTTTCCAGCTGTTGTAATACTTCTTTTAAAACCTGCAGTATTAGGTTGCCAAAAAGTTTCACCTCCTTTGGTTGATGCTAATTTGTACACAAAAAGCAACTGGTATGATTGATCATGTCCACAAATGATGATGATAATAATAATACAAATTGCTGAAGAGTCAAAAACTGACATACTTTAATTTCTACATTGCCTTTCAGGTATTTAATTTAGGTTACAGAATTAAATACTCGCATTTCAGACAAAACAACAGCTCCAAAGAAACAAAGGTACACAGTTAAAAGATGTGTTTCTGTAGTGTGCATTTCTAGTATCTTTTATATACACGCTTCATAATACCTGCATATGATGAATTATTCTGTGAAAATGTTGAACAGATGTACCTGTGGGTGAGAAAACAAAGAAGGAATAAAGAATGAACAGTCTGAGAGCATAGCACCCAAGCAGGATCGTGAAAAAGTCATGCTTTGGGCCCTTCAACAGCTATATCTGCTGTCAAATGGACAAAACTTTCTGAGGACTTTGAAACCCACGCTGCTCACGGCTTGGATCAGAGCTACTAACTAGACACTCACTATTGACAGCTAACGGCAAGATCAAACACCTCACAGAGCAGTTTATCTCTTTGTCTCTGTGTGTCTCTCTTTAGGTGCGCGCTGCAATTTCCTAATCAACAATAATTGTTTTATTCTGTCAATACTGCAAAGGGGCGATGGAGATTTCAGGCAGTTATGATGTACAAGCTGATCGGATGAGAGAGTGAGGAGAGCGGGTACGTGCCTGAACAGCTTGTGGATCTTATAATGAGATCTCCAGAGATGAGCAGCACAGTAGCTCCAAGATACAATTAGGCCCAGCGTTGCTCTGCCTCCAAGATAGAACTGTATAGGCAGCACAGAGGTGGTATGTGTGCATGTGGGGGGAGGTGTGTGTGTGTGTGTGTGTGTGTGTGTGTGTGTGTGTGTAGGTGTGTGTGTGTGTGTGTGTGTGTGTGTGTGCGTGCGCGCTTGTGCAGGTCCTGGTATTTTTAAGATTTAAGCACTACAACAAATAGTAGACAGTTTTTCGAGGGCCACCATCACATTTAACGACCTGTTTCCTCTAAATGGACCATGTGGTAGGTGATTTCCTTGTATTATGTTTAATTTCAAACTTGCTTTGGTTTTTGGTATTGGTTTGGTTAGGTTCCACAAGCCAGTCTACGATTTTCCACCCAAATTAGCGTATGTATGTGGATTTTTTTAAACATGGGACAACCAATTAAAAATAAGTAATAGACTCCCTTCCCATTGCCAGTAGACCAGAGTCATCTACAATGCGATGCATTCTTTTTTTTCTGGCGTCATGTTTAATGTCACAGACAGGCTGGAAAAAAGGTTAGTAAATATCAGAAAGCAGCATGGAGGCCAGTGAAACTGTTATGGTGGTTACTTCTATTTTACATCTCTCACATATTTAATCTCCCTCTAAAACTGGAACAACATTCGAGCACTGTTTGGATGGGGACAGTATTTTGTGGAAGTCCGTCATTGCATCACGCTGGCAAAGGGGCTGAAATCAGCATGTCCATCTGGGTGTTGTATTTTAACATATCTTCACAATGGTTCATATGATATCTTAAGAAAATGTACAAACAATGGTTTGTATGCTAACTAATGAATAAGCACCCCAAGAATGATGTTACGTTGGCTAGTTAAAGGGATAGTGCACCCAGTAATGAAAATTCAGCCATTATATACTCACCCATATGCTGACGGAGGACACTTGGATCACTACGGATGAGCATGTTGGAGATACTTTGTGGTTTCAGTTTTGCGTTCTTTCTCAATAATCTACCCATCTACCAAGTAGTAAACCCACCTCATCAATCACCATTACATCACAGACAACTCACGTCTAAATGTTTATTTCAACAGCAGAACAGCAGTATAGACAATGCAAAGGGAGGGCTGGGAATATTTTGCAGCTTAAATAGACCGCCAAATTTGGAGGATGTGTTTGTAGATGACATATGGGGAGTGATGTATGACGTGTGTGTGTGAATCAGTGCAGCTAGAGTTGACTGCCTGAAGTAGCTTGCAGGCGTTGTTCCATTTATTGTAACCTTCCCCCACTAAATGCAAAAGAGGGTGTTAGTGTTTTTTTTTTGTCCAGTGGGAAAGGGGTTATATTGTATGATGCTTTGAATGTATATATTGATGACTGTACTTTCTGTAGCTAGTCAGATCACATTCTCTCTCCACACAAAGCTCCAGGCTGGTTTGGAAACCTAAAGAGGAACCAGTCCCTCAACAAGGTCTCTCGCCAATTGGTTTGGACTGCAGTGGTCCCGAATGCTCAAACAAACCTAACTGAGGAAGAAAGTGCCCCAGGGTTCAAAATAACTGCTGTAAACCAATAAAGTCTGAAGATGCCTTCAGGCCCTGATTTGGCAAACGAATAGAAAAACACAGGTTTGATCTGTTTAGCTGGCTTATATTTAATATGATAGAGAACAAAAAGTTCAGGGACAGTTATCGAACCAACTGGAGGAATCTCTAGCTTTTATAATGACTGTTATTATAATATGAAGTTGTCCCAGCATTTAATTGGATCATAAAGAGTGCACATGTTCAGAGGCAACAAACCACACTAAATAATTTATGACCTTTACAGGACGAGAAGTTACATCAACACTGATAGAACTTGTCTTCTCCTACACACCTCACTGGCATGCAAGTCTGATGTGTGGGGAGTTTTCATTCCACCATGGGCTTGAGCTGGAAAGCATCTGTCAAAATAAATAAAAAGTCTCTGGTATTGATCAGCAACTCTTCCCTGACTCGAACAACAACACAAACATACCCACAGCTACACATTTATAACCCAGGCATTCCCAACATAATCCTGGTCACTGTTTTCACCGGGTAGTGTGGAGCAGCAATACATATCATGAAAAAAGGCTGAATTTTCAATAGAATGGTAACCGTGCTTCTAACTCGTTAACTTGTGACTTAAATTATAGAGTAATAAAGAATGAATCTGCTTCTCAAAATGAGTGCTTGATGGTTTATAACAAAATGTTTTTTTATGGGTTGTGTAAATTATTCTTGAACAAGAATTGTCTACTTAAAGCTTCACTGATCAACATCATATAGATCAAATTACTAAATTCAATATAAAAAGGGTCATTTATTAAGACAAACCTACAGATAATTATCACTTCATTTTGCAGTTCCCCTCAATTGTACTGAGGAGTTCATGTTTTTCACTCATTGTTTTGGTTTTCTGGCCCAAAACAAAATTCACTGTATGCTCCCTGCTCATCACCAGACTGTAGGCAAACAGACATAGTGACAAGCTTGTGGACCTAGCATAGCATGCAGCTATTTATTTTTCTCAGGAGTCAGGCTGTTTGTACGTATACCTACAAAAAGTAATGTACCATAATTCGTATAACTCACATAATCATGAGCCAATAATTTGTGTACAACCCACATAGTTAGGAAGGTAAAGAAGTAGCATAAAGACCCAAACTCCGTATAATGAGGCAGGTAAAAGTGGCAGATGAGCCAAACATCCCAGGACTTTCCCCTGAGACAGGTGTTCAGAGCCATGTGAAACCAAGTGAACATTGAGCTATTTTAAGGTTCTTCACCACTATGGGTTTTTTTTTCTAAACTCCACTCTACATCGCTTAACATAAAACCTAAACCTAACCTAACCTAATGACGTCCAACCATGTCACTGTTTCCAAACCTAACTTAACTTAACTTTGCATTAAGTATGTAACTTTACATCAAGTAAGTCATTCGTCATTTGTCACCCACAACATATCCAGCCACATGCTTCATTACTTCTTTGCAGCCTGCAGCTGTCAACTAGTAAAATCCAGTTTTGGTTGTTTAGCCACTGTGGGGTTACAGCCGACCTCCGTGGCCAAAGAGGGCTCAACTTTGGTGGGGTGTATTTCCTGGAGTTTCACTTTGATGTCCCGTCAGTTGCAGAAGGTGTGTCAGGTTTGAGGACGTGTTTTTCACAGTGGTAAGAGTTTTAGTCCGACTACCTGCAGCAACAGTGTTCTCGTCATCTTTCCTCTTGACAAAAATAAAGTAATGGGAATATTTCTAGCTGCTAAGGTAATCGTTTTCATCTTCCAAACTAGCTTACTAATTTATGATGTGCATGCGCAGCGCGATGATTACAAAAAACAAACCCACTGATGTGATGTTATGTAAGTCAGTAGTGACACGACAACAAAAGTATCATTGAAAGGAGCTGTTTGGTTTTGGGGGTAACTGTATTATAATTACTGACATTTTAAAAGTAATTTGTTACACTACTTGTTACTGAAAAAAGTAATGTTATTATTGTAATGTGTTACCAGTAGTTACTGCCCAAGCAATGAAGACGAGAGCGATAAATAATCCTCTTCTTATTCTATAGGTTTGTACCGTACAAGGTTATAGAAAGCAGCTTGCAGTGCTGACTACATTTCCACACACACGCACCACCACCACCCAGTATGTGGGGCCCAAAGGGCTGCTTTATGCTAATAAGCTCCATCAAGGTCAGCCAGTCTTTTCACTGCTCCCACATCCCTGTGTTCTTTCCACATCGTAGACAGTGATGACTTTAATAGCGCCATTTCCCAAAACAGCACAATGGCTTGAGGGGGAATGCATTACCCATAGTAACATTTGAGGTTATTTGCCACAGCAAGGTTCCCTCAGCCCCCTGAACTTTTTTGCAGCTTCATCCCTCCAGAGATCTCTCATAGTGTGTGTCCTGCTCTGGTTTCTTACAAAACATACTCTACATATTAACACAATGGCCTTGCAGAAATGGCTCAGTGCATTATGATCCATCTGTCTGTTAATATGAATGAAGTACTAAGGTTCCAATACTGTTTAATCCGATAATCATAAAGTGAGTTAAAGCTTTTAAGAGATGAAAGTTGAAATACTGTTTTTGGTTAAGACAAGCTCAAGACAGTTTTTGAGTTGCATGCTGTATGATAAATTCTCGCACAGTGCAGGATATTTGCTGTGAACTGCACGCTGATGTGGGAGGGGAAGTTCAGCGAGAGTCAGTAATGATCAAGAAATGCAGTCCAATTTTGGTGTCGAGGATTATTGGGATTGGTGTTTGTGTCACTTGCCTAAAACCCTGTCAGAGGCACATGGTGTGAGGCAGGGTGCTGCTCTGTGCTATTTCTGTGGCTTTACAAAGTAGTGTGCACATGAACAGATCCTATTCAGCGGCTTAGCAACTCCGGCTGTGGATGTTGGCCAATTTCACTTTGACATAACTCCCTCAAGCAGAGAAGAGTGAAAGCCAACATGTCATTCTAACTACAGTGCATACACATTTGATTATGTGTGTGAATGCCTGTCGTCCACAATAGAACCTACAGTCAGTCATGTCCTCTATGGATGTCAGAGACCAGCCAAAGACCCCCTTCTTTCCCAGCCAAACTGTCCCTGCTGCTCACTGTTGACTTGTTTGGCTTGTTGCCTAATATCACTGAGCTGGCTCCTGTGTTGCTATCTCCCCTGCAGGCTCATCTTATACTGCCATATTAATTCATGTTATTTCTACACCTCAAGGACATCCACTTTCTTTTGGGTAAGACTTTCAGATTAAATTCACTCCAGACCTTTTTGTCCGTTGCAGAATTTTCAGAGCTCTGTAGTACTGGGAAGGAAAAGAGAAGATTTCATTGGTCTGCATTTGGTCCAAATGTATTGCTCTCAGTCCCATCCTTTTTATCAGATGCATCTGTGTCACTTAAAATTTTCAACAGTCTGTCAAAATGGGCTGTACACTGTAAAAAAAAAATGTAGAGAGGGACAAGACCAAAACATGAAGACAGCCAGCCAGTCCTGCAGCCAGGTGGGGTCAGTACAGATGACCAGTGTTGGGCGGTAACGTGTTACAGTTACGCCGTTAGTTTTGGCATTAACTAATACGTTAGTTTTTAAAACCAGTAACTCAGTTACTGTTACCAAACGGTGCATTACCATAGTTGTAACAGGTTTAGCTGCCTGATTGTTTCCTCTACCGTTCAATTAAAAAAAAAAAACTAAAAAGTTACTTTTCTCAGTAGCGCATTACATTTTGGTTTAAGTAAATGCGTTACTACCTGAGTTACTTTTTAATGAAGTAACTAGTAACGGTAGCTAGTTACTTTTGTCAGTAACTAGCACAACACTGCAGATGACCCCCGCCCAAAGCCCACAGGGCTCATGCAAAGACCTATGGTTGACCCTTAAATGGGATCAAGTACAACAATTACTTGCTGACTTACATCACTAACAGTAAGTTAACAAACGGTGTGGTTGAGGCTTGACAATAACAAAAGCAGACGTGGGTTAGAGCAGTGAGTGCTGATAATAACTGAAAATATTTGCTCAGATTTTTTTAAGTAGGTTTTTTTAAGACACTTGGCCATAGTAAATGTAATATTTTCATTGCTTTATTTCACGTCCTGTCGTCGTCTGGGGGGGTGTTTATAAATTGATGATAATGTCCGGATTTGTGTGTGTGTGTGTGTGTGTGTGTGTGTGTGTGTGTGTGTGTGTGTGTGTGTGTGTGTGTGTGTGTGTGTTATGTTAGAGTGCGGCATGGCTGCATATTTCTGTCCGAACCCAAACTGAGCCCGACATTATTTAATTACCAAAGCAATGAGTTTGTGTCACATAGTTGTTATGGTTACAGGCTATTTAACAGGCCGGGCGTGCGCTGTGGGTGCTCCGCAAGAGGGAGACCTCCGTGTTTGAGACGGGAGCGGGCGGCGGGAGGTCCAGCGGGGAGAGAGGGAGAAATATAACAAAATAAGATAAAATAGGAAAAACCTGTCTCCCTCTTTTATTTAATTTTCAGCGTTTAATCAAGGCGGAGGCGGGCGGCAGAAGGTCCGAGGCTTCCAGCGTGGAGAGAGGTAGAAACAAACAGCCAATGCGTGTGTGTGTTCTGTTCAGATGTTGTCTCGTAAATAACAGTGCCCAAGCAATAAACAGGACAGACAATAGAATTTTTTTTTCATTTTTACAGTACATTTTCACTGAAAGCTGACCGAATCCGACCCCAGCCTGAATACAATTTATACATTTTTGAGCCCCGTCGGGCTTGGATCGGGTAGCCACACTCTAGTGTGTGTATGTGTCCCCTATCTATAGGGGCCTATCTGAATTTCTGTCTTTGAGAGATATTATTTTGTAATATAACTGAATTTTCTATCCATACATATAAACTTTAAATATATTAAAATTATAAGGCATCTTTGAGTAAACTGCGAGTATCATTTAAGTAGGCTATCTCGTGGCCGGGCCGAGTGTCCTCTTTTTTGGAAATCAAAATATGGTCACCCTAAACTATCACTGCGCAATATATCGTAGACATATTGCATAGATAAAATTATGACCTATAATGCAGCCAACCACCAGGGGCGATCAAAATGTTTTGGCTTCACTTTTGGGAAGCTCTCGTGACATTCATCTACAGTCTATGGTTGCAGTCCATCCCCACCACAAAACTTTGAAGTGATCCCATTTCTTCTGCTCATATTTTGATGCTTGGGCAGAGGCATTTTGTGTTGTATCTTCATGCAGAAGGGGTTGGTGGAACCCCGTGTGAGTCGACTTGTGACTAAAATCAGCATTGATTGATGATGGAGTGAGGAGTCCTTTGTAGTAATGGAAGCAATTGGCAAATAATCACTTTACTCAGCAGTCCCAGATAATTATAAACACTTTAACATTTCATGGCATAAATTGATTTCCCATCAACATGGTAAGTGACAGAGTAAATGTAGATTTCTGTATAAGCATAGATGAGCCAAGGCCAATCAGCTAACCTGAAAAGCACAGTAAGCTGGTTTACAATATTCAGCAGAAATGAGCTAGTAGCAATTCTTGTAACACACAAATCCAGAAATGAAATTACAGGTTATAAGTGAAGCACTGCAGCTGCAAGATAAATGATTATATTCATTGATGGCACACTAGTCACATTCTGAGAGAAGAGAGGAGAGAGCTGTAATTTGAATGTGCTTTTGTGCATTCTGAAATTGAACCATTGCTGATTTTCTCCAGCTATTACACCGAAACCAATCTCTGAGCTGAAAATAGAAAGAGAAGCTCCCCCACCCATCCCATTAACCTGAAGTCCTCTCAGCCAATCAGCATGTTGGTTGCGTCCGTGGCACAACCCAAGGATGCCATCACTTTACTTAGGTTGATCGTCAGCAAAAACTACTGGTGCAGGTCATGTGGAGGTGGTGCAAAGATGGAGGCAGCTAATTGAATTGTCACCATAGCTCTGCTGTGCCATACTGTACTCCCTCTTCATTGGCTGCCCTCCAGGCCTCTAATAACACGGATGAATGGAATCAATCTCGCCATACAGTGAAGTGGTAATGGGACATTCAGACATTCATGCATCTGGGTGCGCAGAGGGCTGAGAGGAGTTAAAAGCCGGCCAATGAAGTGAATGCAGCTGACCAGGTGATCTGTGCCTGTGCTATATTCTGAATCGAGGAACTTAAGTTTCTACTTTCTAAACTCTATATTCTCAACTTTAACTTATTTGTTTTTTTCTGTAGAACCCTGCTGAACGTCTCCCTGGACTCTCTTGAGTCAGAATATCAACCCACACAGGTGAAGATGATGCCATCACATACTGTAGATACATAGCGTACCTGTTCACAGGGCTTCCATCCATCTGGGGAGGCGTGGAAACATGGTGAAAATCATGTTAACTGACTTTTGAACTCTCTGCCTGATTCACTCTCTGATGACTCTCCTATTGTGGGATGCACTGGTGAGTGCAAAGAGGAGTGCAGGAGTTTGATGTAGGACTTGGATAGTAGGTGTCTGAAATTTTAAACCTGAAATATTTCTTTACCAAAGGAAGGTGTTCAATAAGCTGTCATGGTTTTCTTTCAGTGTGGTGTGCCTTCATGTGCATATGACACATAGTATGCATATTTTTGGGCCCTATTCAGTTTTTTGTTCTCTTGCAGAATTGTCGGGCTCACATTCTAAAATAGTTGTCTGTACTCTTTCTTCAACTGAATGAGGACAAATCTGAAATTATCCTATTTGAGCTTCTTTTTTTTGCTAATGGGTTAGACCAAACCATTTGAATAACCATCATGCCCTCTGCCAACTGTGCTGCAGTAACCTCTAACATTAATTAAAGGCACTTACCCATATCTCTATATTAATAATGGAAATGATTACTATGCGTAATGTGAAAGAGCTTGCTTGTTGTAGTGAACCCACAGAGAATCATCCCCCAGCTCTGTTCCTCTTTTGTTTTAGCATCTTTCAGCTCACTTTGGTTTTTGACCTACAGCTTCACTGTTTTGGTTCAGTCTCACAGTTTGTTGTTCATAGATCAAACTGCTAATAAACACCGAACTGCAGACCAATAAATTTAGTGACGAGCTGATGAACATAGTGGAGCATTTGGATTACTTTGAATGGCAGCTGGATTCTTGCAACCAGTGTTGAGGGGAACTTACTTAGCAATAACAAAGTAATACAACGGTTACCAACAGGATTTTGGGTAATCTCATTGCATTTACAATGTCACTTAACACGTTACCTACCAAAATAGACTGTTTATTGTTTTAATTTTTCATTCATTCACACTGATCCACACTGCTACATCATTCGGAGGTTCCTGTGTGTCATGTTCATACATTACCCTATAGATGCTATACCTATAGGATGCTTGTTATGCGCTGTCATGTCCATTGAGTTTCCATTCATATATCTCCACTGTATCCTGTTCTGCTTTTTGCACCCTAAGACTGCCTGAAAGTAACGGAGATATAGAGCTGGCCTCCAATTTGTTTCTTCCTCATCCCAGTCATTAGTCATGTGATCAACATATATGGACGATGTTAGTGCCATTCCATTTGCTACACTGACCTCAATATTTGTATAATAATATTTGTTTATTGTGTTTCATATCATAGGCCCACAAATATTTAGCCATATCTCATAATTATCAGATTTTGATTCTCTGCCTGACCCTCCCTTTGTCCAAGGCTCTTCATTTATTTTAAAAGGTCTTGACTATCTAATTGTTCTATATCGCTATTATGATACAAGCTATACTTATACACGCTATTATTTAAGTAAACAGGGGATTTTAATACAAAGTGGTAACCACTGTATGTGAATGCATGAATGGGTCAGACCTATTTAAAATGCCTATTAGTTCTTCTCAGGTCATTTTGGGAGGTAACGCAAAAGTAGTGCAATAACCAATTACTATGAAGGTAACTAGTAACATGTAATATATTACATTTTCAGAGTAACTTGCCTGACACTGCTCTCAAATTTCAAATCTCAAAAAATCATGCAAGGATCACAAAATTATGTGTACAAAAAAAAATGTACATCTTGTCAGGCTTCAAGTAATGTGTCAACCAATCAGCATCCTGTGAGGAGCTATTGGCAGCGGTTGTGGTTTAGGTATGTGAGACAATACTGAGAGGCCACTTTTCATCCAAAACAACAATGATGGCTCCTAATGAGGTTAGGGAAGATGCCGCAATAGCGTCAGTTATATCAGAACAGAAGAGTATTCCTTCATTGCTCAAGAACAAAGGACAACACTGAAGACATTTCCCATTGGAAAAAATGTTTTGATCTTCCCCCAACTGGCCTGTGATTGATGGTGATAGACAGTGGTTCATCCTGCCAAGTATTTTTTTTTAAAGTGCTGCCCTTTTCCAAACAGTTTCCAATGACGGCTTCTCAGATGGTTCTGTGTAACAAACCATCTGGTGCGTCAGGTTAACATTTAACAGCCAGATATTTCTCTCAGGAGTTGATCAGGCAAAACAAGAAATAAAGGAATAGTTCATATTGGACTTTTTCAGGTGTCCAGAAACACAAATCCATATAAATGTTAATAATGCTTTGTGTCTGCTGGATGTTGAAATAAGCCAAGATTGTAAACACATTAACTGTAATAGCTTAATGAAGTGATTATGTGTCCATGTTGTGTTTTCGGCTTGTTGCACTGCCTCCAACTGGTAAATCCATTAAAGCCATACTTGCTGAATTCTTATAAAAACAAAGTCTTATGTCCCTACCGTCTGAATACAGATTTTTGTGCAGTGTGCTATATACATATATATGGCCCTACAAACAATTCCTCCATAAGCCAACTTCTCTCAGTTATGAAGTTTTCTTTAACTTTATTTGGTGTGTAATTTAAATTGCCTTGCCTCTGCCTCCTTCATTGTGTTGGAGAGTGCTTTATAAATACAATTATTATCATCACTGGAAGTAGTAGAAGTAGTTGTTGCAGTGGTCATAGCTGTACAGCATTGCCACGGTATTAACTGGCATATTCCTGCAGCAAAGACACAAGAAGGAAGCATTTGTAAGTCACAAAGGTAGTTAATAATACATAGTAAATACTAAATATTCCACCAGCTGAGACTCCCGGTTGAACTAGTAGGCCGAGCACGTGTCAATTTAGACATGTATTGGGTCCAGATAGTGAAAGCATCAATAGCACAGAACAAATAACTTAGACACACAGTCTTCCGAACTCTATACAGGAAATTGAAACCTGTTCACTATTATTACAGGAGTGTTTTCCATTATATGACAAAAAAAAGAGGTGGGGGTGTTGAGTTCATCTAGGAATGGTTTATCATTCCAAATATGCAGAGGAGCGAGGAAAAAAAAATAGCAACGCAAATGTCAATCCTCTCCAGGATACTTGAAGCTTTGTCTAAATGCCAATCAGAGATTGGCTGAGGAGGAAATGGAAATGAAAGCTTAGAGAACAATTCTCAACAGACGTGACTCATCTCCGAAGTGAATTTAGAAAATTTATTCAAATATTCATGCTACAGGTTTGCTTTTGCATTGTTTTTCCTTTTTAAACTCATAGAGGAGCATACAGTAGGGTGGATGTAGATGAGTGGCTGGGTAGTGTGTGTGTGTGTGTGTGTGTGTGTGTGTGTGTGTGTGTGTGCGCGCGCGCGCGTGCACGTGTGCGTGCACGTGCACATTCTGCAGCACCTGTACTATGTTCATCCATTGCTGAGGTGGTAAGTGTTATTAAATATATAAACGGCCTTGGTATGCACTTTACAGTATTATCGTAGCCACAGTATTGATTTGACCCGTGGGTTGCTTTCATTTGCAAGTATCGGTCCTTCCCGGGCGTGATGTACTCACTTCTCCCTCTTTACTCATCTCTGAATACAAATGAGCCTCCTTTTATCTCTCTAAATAATCAACCATGTCTGTTCAAATGTAGGCACCCGCTGATGCCCTTGATAGAGTTCTCAAAGGGGACATTTGCACAACAAACATAGGTGACAAGGCTAGTCCTTACCTCTGCCGAGAAGGACATTCAGTATGCGGTCCTTATGAAAACAAACTGAGTTTCAGACTTTTGAGAGAATTTTCAAAGCGTAGTCTTGCAAATCGAGGGCCTATCTATCCAAGGTTGTTCTCAGAGAGAGGAGAGCTTTTATCCTACTCCTAGATAACCTTTGCAATCAGTCGGTGAATCATTGTAATCGGGAACAGTGGGGTAAAATACATCACTCGTTAACTGTCTGATGGACAATCGGCAATTAATCACTGCTGCTGTGCTCTGCTACAGATGATTATCATCAATGGGAAGTGTATTACCATCTAAACAGAGCCGAGGACTTAGACGTACCAATTTATTACCTGCGCTCTCTGGAGAAAAAGTATGCCAAGGACACACTGTACCAGGAAAACAACACAGTTCCACAAAGGGTCTGCCAGCTAATGAAAAATGAATGACTGTCAGAGCAAATGATTTTTGAGTGCTCTGACCATAGCTCTCACGGAAAATTCTTGTACTGGAATGATCAAAGTTGCTACTTTACACTGGTATTTTTAACTATGTCGTCTTCACTCTCATGGCAACTGAGCAAACTACATGTCGTGATGAAGGCCACAAGATGCAGCCTAAAGCTCAGAAAGAAAACTATGCGACTGGATCTGACGTTTCGACATTTGTAACGATTGTAAAGATTCAATCACCACAAAAAAGTTTGGATGATATCCAATGAATTAGAACTACACAAATGACATTACATACTTAATATTGAGTTACACACTTAACATTAAGATACATAGGTGAGTTCTGGTCAAAAAAACACACAAGTGTATGGTGAAAACATGGTGAGGACATATTTTAAACTAACTCAAAGTTCACTTGGTTTCATATGGTTCTGAATGTCGGTCTCTTTCACTCTTTATACTTCTTCCTTCTTTACTTAAGTCAGCAAATCTTTTTTATATACACTATTTACTTATATAACAATACTATAACAACATTATGTACAGACACAACCAAAATGTTTTACATCAAAGCTGAACTCCAGAGCAACTGACTGTTTCATAAGCCTCATCTCTCGTAGAAACTAATACTACACCTGTCACGCTGCACATGCAAATATGCACTTTGCATAACAGGCAGATAGTATTTTTTAAAACAACAACCTCTTCAATTTCACACACTTATGAGCAGGCCTCATTTTCAGGCAAAACGACAACTGTTGCTGGCAGATTCTCCTCCCCCTAGTGTCAAAGCGGGTGTCAATGTTTACAACTCTGACAAGATGAAGTGGAACTATCCGTCTGGTCACAGAAAGAGAGAGAGAGAGAAAAAGAGAGTTAATTGCAGAAACAGTAAATTAGGTCAACTTTTGTTTTCTCATCAGTTTGATTTCAGCAACTAACAGTAATGTTAAGTTGATGTGCTGGCTTGAGGTGCGTCTCTCTGTAGTCTGGCTCTGTCTTGCTAACCTAGCTGTGCAGTGCATCTCTTTCAGTCTGCTGTGTCTTGCTTGCTTTGCCAGTCACTTCCAGGGCTGTGTCCTGTGACTGACAAAAGTGAGAGTGAAATACAAATATTTATTACCTTTGATAAACACCAAAGGGCAATGGTGTTTATGAACTACAGCTCGGAAAAGATAACTGCATCACCCTTGAACATGCGTTAACATGTGAATACGTGAAATGAAATTGAAGAACATTATTCTATATTATTGCGTCTTGGATGTGTCATAGGCCTATGGTTAACCTGGAAATCCAGATGCCTCGCCCCTAGCAAATTTGAATTTGCTCTGCACGGGGATCTGGCCCCAACGAGCAGAGCCCGTTGAATCGCCAATTGGACCAATCAGATCAGTCTATCTGACAGAGGCGGGCTCTCTCCTTGAGAGAGGAACAGAAGGCTGCCCTAGAAGCCTTCACTTCCAGGAAGGACGTTTTTGCCGTTTTGTTGATGGGATACGGCAAAAGCATAATATATCAGTTAGCCACACTGTCGGCAAACAAATGAGGCTTAGTGCAATGAATATGTCAACTTGTTTTTTGCTCTTATTGGCCATCGTGCTATCCAATTGCGTGCGGCGGCATTTAATATGCCTCAGTTAGTGCCGCCCCTTGGGTAGGAAGGGTGTATCGGTGAGGGCTTGACTCAAAATCTTTCTAGATTTGAGTCTGGATTTCCAGGCTATCATATGGTGGAAATCATGTATGATATAATACCACTATAGGTCCAGAGGTCTACCTCAGCAGGTCTTGTTTGTGGGTCTGGATCTGTGTCATAGAACTGTATTGGTGGAGGTGGAGCAATATGTGCTTGCATATGTCACTGAGCTATAATGTAGGCTAATGTGTCGATATTGTTGTCGCCCTGAAAAGTATTGTTGCAATCATGTGGTGTAAATCCTGTATGATAGAAGGCTGTAGCCTGACAGCATGAATATTGTTTAAGCTACAAGTGTTTCCAACAGATAGTACACTGAAAATCTTTAATAGTGACATTGACTACTGGATTTTGCATGTGTGGAGCAGTGGGGGGCCTCAAAGATCTTGTGGCCCAAGATCATGGCCTCTGCAATCTTTTTTTATTTTATTTCTTTATTTTTGCACAAACATATCATTTAAAATAGTATGAACACTTATTGTGATTAAGATGTGCAAAGGGGAGTTATGAAACCCGAAGGGGCTTATATAGAAACCTCACTCATGAAAAACATAATCAAAAACAAAAAAAAAACAAATTTGTTACAAATAAAGACAAAAAATAAGAAACAATTAAATAACAAAAAAAATAAGTGGGAAAAAGTAAACAACCATTTGAGTGATTATACAGTGAATATGAAAAATAAAAAATAAAAAATAAAAAATAAAGAAATACATAACTAAATAGTGTAGAACAATAATGACATATACAATAATAAGAGAAATAAAGAAAAAGAAATAGACAAGACAAATAACAAACAACATTGCATAAATGTCTTATATTTGATGGTTCATGGTTTGACTGATGAGGTACCTTTTGAGAGCCTTTTTAAATGACTTCAAATAAATATTTTTTTTCAAATAGTTAGGTAGCTGATTCCAGAGATATGGACCTTGATATCTTATTGCAAATTGCCCAAGAGTAGTTCTATAGAAGGCAGTGTGGAGATCGGAAGAGTTTCGTGTCTGATGACTATGGACTAAGTTGTTAGACACAAACATATGGCAGAAACTAGGAGGTAAAAAATTAATTCTATGCTGCATTCTTAATCCAAGCATTACCAAGAAAAAGCCTTCAGAATGTCAGAGTCCTTCTTACAGTTCTGTTTGCCATTGAAGTTAATGTTAAAATGAGAAAGACATGCCTCTTGTACTATGGAAAAGCACAAGTAGTAAATGCCCAAGGGATTATCTAAAAAAAACTGAAGCCAATGCATAAGTGCCTACAGGATCCGAAAGTATATTATTTATTGCTGCTTCAATGCATTACAGGTATGGATGCTGATATGAGGCAACTGCTAGAAAACAGTATGAACAGCTGTAGTGTGGATGACAAGTATTTCTCTTGTATCAGAGGTTCTTATGCAGTATTGAAAAGTATATTTGTGTTTCCAGACTATTGCCCCTATTTGGTTTTCTTAGATATAAAACTTTGCATTTCTAAAAATAAATTGATCATACAAGCAGCCAAAATGTGTATCACTGTGGGAGCGAGTGCAGGCCAAAGCAAGCTTGATGTGGTCCAAAGCAAGGCAAGAAGCATGGCGTGCAACTGAACACACACTCCTACGCAGAGCTGCCTCTGCAGCCTGCAAAACAGCTCTGACCCAAGTGCCTTATAACTGTACCAAATCCAGACATTCGCAAACAAATTAGTTTGAAAGAAAATGCAGCGATATCTTTTACTTGCATATATACATAGATATTATCTCTAATAACAAAATATTAAGGTCACTTGAACATTTATGGGTTACGCAGTTATGTGGTTATCAGAAAAGCATGTAAAAGGAAACCTTTATGGCTGCGTTCATTGTCTCTTCCATTGACACAGTGAATAAACAAGCTAAACGGATGCTCTGAAGATAAAATTATACAACTTTTTACAACTCACTGTCAGTCAGGGGGGAACGATAATATAATATTATTTATTCAATATGTAGAGGGAAAATAATGCAAGTAGCACCAGTTACTGCGCTTCCTCTTTAGGCAGAGATGTTTGACAGTGAGTGTGCAAGTTTTCAGAGGGCTAACTATTTGTACTCACATGTCAAGTAGTTTCTAAAAAAATTACCCAGAGGTCTGGGAATTTGAATGTCAAGTCAAGTCAAGTCAAGTTTATTTCTATAGCACATTAAAAACAACCTCAGTTGACCAAAGTGCTGCACAGGCTATGCATGTAAATACATATAAACAAATATGTTTGCTGAATGTGGTCAGTTATGGAATTTTGAAATGGAAAAAGCAGGAACCCTGTTGTATGGCCACTGGACTTTGGCTTTATCCGAAGTGGTCATACATAAGAGCCTCAACAGAAGGAATTGTCACATGTGACGATCATAGAACAGGGATTTGTGAGAAAAGGTAAGAGTTACTTGTTCAGTATAGACGTGTGCTACTGTGTGATACTTTCCATCCATGCTGTGACCACTAACAAAGGACACAATAGAGTAGCTCTATAGGCATTTTGTAAATGGGATTTGTGAATGGTAATGGACTGCACTTGTGTAGCGCTCTCCTAGTCCTTCAACCACTCAAAGCACTTTTAAGCCACATATCACATTCACCCATTCACACATACAGTCACACGCTGGCGGCTAATTGTGTCACCTGCTACTCAGTGTCCCTTTACTCACACTCACACACCAAAGAACAGCCATCGGGAGCAATTTGAGGTTCGGTTTCTTGCCCAAGGACACTTCGACATGCAGACTGGAGGAGCCAGCGATCACATCGCGATCTTCTGATTAGTGGACAACCCACTCTACCTCTGAGCCACAGCCGCCCCGATTTGGGAAAAAAGTAATTTAACATCTCCTCTCTGTCTGCTATCTGTCTGTTCTGGTGTTCATCCACAACCCTGGCTCTGTAAGTGGGGGGGAAACAAAGTGGCTCGGCCCAAGTCACATAACAGTATGCTGGCTTCTCTCCCTCATCCACGTCCTTGCCCATGAACAGAGCCACACCATGAAAGTAATGAAACAATAATACTGGCGATATCACCAGAGCTTCTGAAGGAGCACCTATGGGAGGGATGTATTTGTTTGGGTGTTGAGTTCAAATATCAACAATCTTTCTCCACAGTTCGTGACTCCACCACTCTATATTTATTTAGGCTTGATTTGTTGCAACCACTACCAACTCGAAGCATTGTGGGGTATAAAGATAGGGCTATGTCTAATTTTCAGTTGTATTTGTTCACCTATATCACCTTCAACAGTGTTTGAATGAATAGCAAATGTTCACATGTAAAAAGACAAGAGTTACCATGGGATGAAGTTGTTTTTCACATTATAAGGACAAACACAACTGACATTTCTGTATCTAAAAAAAAAATACATATAGGCATTTATTATTCATGAAGACTGAGTAGATTATAAAGTATACAGCATGCATTTGTGGCCTCTTGTTTACTCGTTAGACTACTGAGAGTTGTTTACTCCAGTGAAACAACAGAGTCAGCAAGATTGGATAATGCACCACAAATGAATCCAATCTTGTCAGTCAACACCAGTGGGTCACCTGATTTTAATGCCATATGTTCAGTGTGCATTGCCCTTCTGTGCAGAATTTGGTATTTCCTTCTTACTAATCCTTTCTGCATGAATATTCACATAAGTGAGTTTTCTTGTTTGCTCTACCTCATAACCTGTCTCTTCCCTTTTATGAAAGCAGGCATCTTCAATGAAGCACGGTAAAATCCCACACTATCTCCTGCATTAAAGCCTCCGTCTGCCAGAACAATGTCTCCAGGCAACAAATTCTTTAGAAGGTCACTCTCTTCAGTAATCTGTTTGTTACTAGCTCTACCTCCCCAAGCATGAGAGACGTAGGTGACATATCCTTGAGGAACAACACCAATTAGAACTTTAACTGTGTTATTGTGTTTATAATTAGACCGGGTTTGTGCTCTAGCAAGCAAATTAAAAGGCCTTTCAATGAGAACTTAAAAACAGTCCACTGTCTGTGCAACCTTGAATCCAAATGTTTTCCTGGATCACACTGGCATTGTATCTTGTGCTACCTCTCTCTCTCTGGCCACTCAATTGTACACTCCAGTCTTTTGTATGCCAGTTAGCTTGTGCCAAATCGAAACGGTGGAACAGGAAACATGTAACCTGAAAGCCAGATATTGGAGTGGAAGATTTAGTCTCAACAACGGCAAAACCAAATTTTGAGATAAAGTGCTAAAGGTTTTGTCTGGCTCACATAGTTGAAACACAGAAATTAAGCAATCCTTTGTAAAATCCAGTTTTGTATTTAGGAGGATGATTGTGTAGTTAGATTAAATTCAACCTCTGAGGTAGATTAATGTAAGTGAGAGCATACTAGTTGTGACAATACCCTGCTGCAACCTCCAAGGCTGAAAAATGAAACCAATGTGGAAGTGCCAAAATCTGCCATTGAAATGATCACCTGAGACACAGCCTGGTACCAAAAAAACAAACAAAAGCAAAAAAACAATTTAAGTCTCTGTAGCTAATTTCAACATTCATGACAACTGTATGCTATGATTTTTTTTCAACTCACCCGTTTACATTTTATCAAGGCCCAAAATCATGCATATTAAATGGAAGGGCAGCTTGAGTGACAGGCTGTCTGCGAGGCTTCGCTGCACTCTGTGAGTCAGATCCATCCCTCGCTCCTCCACAGCTCTGCTATCTCAACCAAATAAAGTCACTTCTTACTCCAAAAACCAAGCAGGCGATGGCTGAGATGCTGAACCCAATTCTTCAAAACAACAGTCCAAAAAAACAAAGAGTGATGTCACGGCAGCTACGTCCATTATCATATACAATGTATTGAAAATACTTACTGTAATGTGACATTGGCTACATTTTAGCACCATATCAAATGTTATTTACCTTTGAAGTATGCAGATCCTGGGCTTTCTCAGCTAACTCATGAGGTCCAATAATTACACTTCCAATGTCAAGCGCAGATCTTATGTGCTTCTCTACACTTCAAGCTTCCTCTGGTAAAAGGTTTTTCTTTCAGCAGGGTGATAGGTTGTTAACTGAGGGACTGAAAGACTACAGAACAAACACTCCGGGTCAGTGTTTTCAAAGATGATTAACAATTGTTTTGTGTTGTTTGGTCGTCAATAGCGATAGCAAAATAGCATAGCTAAAAGCAAAGATTCTGGGATACCAGTAGACTCCACACCTTCAGCTTTAATTTTACTTGGTAAATTTATGGTAAATTGGAAGTTCAAATGTGCTTTTACAATATTAACAATTTAACAGAAATGTATGATGTCACATTCTGCTCCTTTGTCCCTCCTTTTCAGCACCATCCCCACTTCCTCAGCAACTATTAGTTTCCATTCCTTACCTCAGATTTTCTCACTGCACTTCATCATTCAAATGCTCACTTCCCTCATCAGCCCTACAGTCACCTGACCTCCTGCTCACCTGTTGTGACTTCCCTGATGAATCACTTAATGGTTAAACCAGTTTGCTTTCTTTGTTACTTTGTCAGTTTATCATCATTTGCTGTCTACCTGTTACCTGACTGCGGTTACCTACATGTCAGATCTGATTGCTGTTACCTACCTGCCATTTTGTCTTTCTGCTCGAAAGCCATTTTCAGTGAATTATTAAATTCATCCTGCTGCCTCTTCATCTCTTTCATGTGCGTTTGGGTCTTTCCCTTGCTGTCTGCACTTCCCATCATGACAAATATAGTCTTGAAATTTAATCAGCTGTCATCATTTGTCACAATCCTCCGCTGTGAAAAAGTTGTCAAAATATTTGTTATTTCATGTTAAGCTGTTTAAAAACATTAAATTCTGACTTGGTCACTCAAATAATACACACATTTTGTCACTTAACCATAGCGGTACAGAGCTATGCAGATAGTTCTAGTTTTATCCGCTGAGATTTTGAGATATCCACATACATAACCCATATTTAACTAGGAAGTCACATTGAGATTATAACCCCTATAACATTTCCTGCAATTAAACTGGTAAACTGGTTTATAAACAGTGTGCTGTGAGATCTGCCGCTGCGCACCTCACAACCGTGCGTAATAGTCGCACGTAATGACCACTCCTCATCGGTTAGACTGCACGTCTTTCATGTTTGTCTCACTGACAGGTGGAGAGCCCACAGACAGGTACCCCTTAGCTACGAGCCGCTCCGCTACTGACTGCTCTTGTCCTGTCCTCTCCCTTTTCTTTCTCTCCTGTCCTCTATGACTATCACTAAACTCTGAGCTTAATCATTAGCTTTTAGCTTAGCAGCACTCGTAATTGAGTAAGCTTTTGAACAATGCGGGAGAAATGTTGCAGACAGTTTATATTATCAGCCTGGGCCTGGGGCTTGTTGTAACAGTAAATGGGATGTGTTGTAACTTGTGTAAGTGTACATCTTATCCTGTGATGCGCGATGTGGGCAGCGGGTCCAGCCACACGCTGCTACTGCTGCCAAGCAGCCCCGTCTGTTGGAAAGCGTGTGGAATATACCACTACTAGCAATGGGAGGGGGGGACTAAATCTTTTAAGATTTAAATAGCACATTATTGAACGATTATAATGAGCACCGCTTACATTGTGCTTTCAATAAATACTACTGCACTGTTCAAAAATTATTAATTGTGTCTCAAATTATTCTGGGGGGGCAGCTTTACTGGAGAGGGAGTCATGTCCCCCCTGTCCCCCCCGGGATTTCCGGCCCTGCTGCTGACCTTCTGATGAGAGGACAAACCACCTTTGAGCCCTACTATGCTGTATAACGTACAATGATGGGTCCTAAAGCTAGACTCATTGTTGCTGTTACATTAAATGACATTTTTCAGTTCTGACAGCAACACAAACTGGATGAGCCTGACAGTTGATGCTTCCAAGTCGTAAAATACAATCACTTTGTCACATCTGGGTGGTATTGAGACCGAGGGCACCCTTTGGGGTCTTAATGAGACACACACTATAATGTCTTGTTTAGGGTTAAAATAAGTATGGTGTGAACATGTCATAAAGGTGACTGAAGTACATGACTTACAAAGGTAAGTTCCATTTACATTAAAGCATTACATTAAAACAGCAATGAATTAACATGGGACACAAACAGCGGTCTCCTGGGTGAAAGTCTGTGTTTGTTTGACCCATACATCACCCCTCAAACACACCCTACAAAGACTTTCTCTTGAATGCTTGGTGCATCTGGTAGATACACCAATGGATGCCCTCAGTATTGGTATTACAAACCAAGGGGCATGATAAAGCGTCAGTATTTAATGACCTGGGAATGAGAACAGGCTTAGAAATACAATAAATTACAAAAAAAACATAAAATACATTTTAAAGTCAGCAGGTAAACTTTCTGCATGAGCCTTGATACTGTAAGTATAACACTGTAGCTCTGTGCCCTGGTTCTGCATCAGGGTCAGGCTCCTAAAGGTTGTGCTTGTAATCCCTCACATACACACGCACACACACACACACACTCACACACACACACACACACACACACACACACACACTTCTGGTGTCACCTGCCTCAAGCAGTTGTTATTGAGTCTAAATATAGCAACAGGTAAAAGGTACATGGGGTGGAGGTGGAAATATTTCTGTACAGTTGCCAATTTCATTAGCCACAACAACAAGCTTGTCCTAAATTTTTTTATGTGTTACTTTTAATACTTTTAAAAATACTTTTAGGATTAGGACAACCCAATGAGTATGGCTAACATAGTGCTATCTTGGCTAATGTTGGCTGGGATTGCTGCAGTGTAACTTCCCTCAATCCAATAAACAGTCAAGCTACTACAATAATCTAAACTGATAGCATCCCTGAACCAGCGTCCTGGCAATGGCAAAACGATTACACACAGGACGTGCAAGTCGTGACCAGATGCAAGTCCCTGACAAATGCACTGTTTAATCCCTTTCATTCGCTTTGCACATGTGTTTGTTTTTTTGTTTTTGAAGAGCCCAGAAAAGAAGACACCACCCTTTAACCACTTTAAATGCTCAGTCTCTCTCACCACACGCTCATGCACACCACGTCAACAACGTGAGATCCAAAGCTTCACAGGCCTGCTGTGCCACTTACGGTTGTGAAGCTATAATTGGAGAATTCCTGTGAGGGGTATTAGTTAGCAATTGTAACAGAGTTTAAGTCCAGAGAGTGCTTAAACAGATTTTATCATAAAACTAACACCAACAATGCCACCTTGGGACTCTTACCAAAGATTAGTAAGTTTGTCACTCTTCTTTATTAAGTATTATTAAAAAAGATATGCTTTCACATAACAGAAATCTTTGAAGGTACACCTCTAATCAGGAAAGGGTGCAGCTAAATGCAGCAGGGGTAACTGAAGCACAAGCAGCCTGTAAATTGCATAAAATGCAAACCAGGACACAAATGAAAAAAAAGAAATAAAGAAAATTAACTAAAAACAATTGAGCTCATCAGAGGAAAGGGATACACAAGAGTTTACAGGAAAAGATAACCACTTGCTGTACGATATGTCCTGTGCACACACCACTGCAACTGTGGCATACAGAGCCATCAGTGGGTTGATATACCTACATAAATATTATTCATATGTTTAATTTGCATTTCATGTTGTACAGCTCGTGTTCAGAGTGTGGTGTTATTGTCTGGGTGTTTTCTGATAAGGTAAGAGGGTGGTTTATTGGTTGAAAAATGTACTGTTATCTAGCAGCATGCAATGTCTAACTCCGACCAGCAGAGGGCGCATTTGCTACACTGTGTGTGCAGGGACAATTGAAGTATCGCGTGAATACGTTCAGAAAATGAGAACACACACTTGACTGTAAAGTACTGTAAGTGTGGCGAACGGTAATGATTAACGTGATGTATTTTTGCTCTTGGCAGGTAAGCAGGGAGAGTTAGAATTGGATAAGTGATGAATGAATATGTTATGTGATAATTTACAATCTTGGTTGGACTTAATGTGGTTCCAAAGGAAAATGTTTAAGAACGTTATTTGTTTAGCGAACGTAACGTACTGGAAATGGCGGCTAGCCAGTAGTTAGCAATGGGTGCCTGGTTACCTCGTTGCCTCGAGTGAGCGCGAGGCTGGAGATTAGAACTATGAGCCGCTCATAAGAGTTCACACTGTTTGGGTACAGTTCATAGGTGAATAAATTAATAACGTATGTGGTAAAATAGATATATGATTGATTTGGTTAATGTGCACAATGTTCAGTAGACATGATTGGCTGACTGTATTTGCGAGACAAGTTAATATTAAAGGTACATGATAAAACTGGTCTGGAATAGAGATGTAACATACATGATTTATTGTTTTGATGTTGGTGTAGATGTTCATAATTATCCTGTGTTAGGATAGTGAATAAGTTCAGGAAAATGAGAACACACACTTGACTGTAAAGTACTGTAAGTGTGGCGAACGGTAATGATTAACGTGATGTATTTTTGCTCTTGGCCGAACAAAATAAAAGCCTTCAAATTAAATGTGTAGTGGAGGGCAGCTTCACTCTGCATCACGCTACACAACCACTCCTCACATACTCTAGGCTACTTCTGACTAATTACAACGCTACAGTATTTAAAAAACACAGTGTCACATAAAACCAACACTAACCAACCAACCATGAGCAGGACAGCTAGCCCACGCAACAAAATTTTGAATAATTCCACGTGATTTTAACATATTTTGACAAAGAATGAGCACTTGTCTTCTATTATTGGGTTGCCCAAATTATTGCTTAAAACCTATTAAACTTTGAGAATGACTTTGCAAACAGTGTAAAACAATGCACTAATCACAAAGAATACAGTGATGTTGCACATCAAATTAAACAGCAGAATGTGGGCTACAAGGCTGTATAAACCTTTTTTACATGCCCCAAACACAGCTCAAACAACAATTAAATAAATAACAACAAATCAAACTCCATACCCATTCGTCATATTTCTCTTACAGTTGTTTTGCCGTGAAATGTTAATTCAGCCACACGGTACATTGTGGTAGACCTACATGTTGTGCTGCATTCAAATGAATCTGGGCGAACATGATGGGCTTTAGGACCCGGGGGGGAGCATAACAATGACCACATTCAGCAGCCGGCACCTCCCCCACAACAGCGTTCTGCTGACTCTGATTGGCTTACAGTACTGTCAGTCTCATGTTGGTGGGTATAGCGTCATTCTATTGGCACTAACAAATCGAATGAAGTGTTAGTCACTCAAATTGACCAATCCATTGCAGAGATACGAGCCTCCAAAGCACAGAAGAGTAAATTTGCTTAGAACGTGGCACTCTTAAATACTTTCTTTGGTTTCATTCTGATTGGTCAATCAACAATATTCTGCAGTGTTTATTTCTTGATGTATCACAGCTGCTCTGCTGCTCCATTGCTAGGGATGCCATAGCAACGGCCTTAGACTGAGGAGCATCAAAATCAGTTAACGTTAGTCCACACAGGCCAAATAGGATCGGAGTGGCAAAATGCAGCATTTTCAGGACATCACTTTTAACATTTTGGAAGTCGACAAAACGCTTGATGTTTGGCTAAAAAACGACATGTACCTGGCAAAAAAAAAAAAAAAAGAAAGGAAGAGAAAATTGCAGGGCCATCAGGAGAAACCGGCACAAACAACTAGAAGACGTAAGTAGTAAGCCATGTTCTAAGCGGGGTAATGTATAGTGAGCCGGTGTCTGTTGAAAAATAACTCCCTTCACCGGCTCGTTATACATTATCCCTCACTTCACATTTAGATGTATGAGTGTGGTCAGTTTGGAGTGGGAAATACATGAAAAAATGAAACGGACAGTTGTATGTGTATATACTAAACATCATTAGGGATTTACAGAAACAAAAGATCAAAGATATAGTCATGCACATATGCCATGTAAGCTGGTGAGACAGTGAGTGTGTTGTATGCTGCTGTGCTGTGTGCGTTGCTGTCTGTGGTGCTCCCGTGGTTAGATCACACTACAGGGCATGTCCTCCTAACCATCCTGTTACACAATCAACTTGAAAACCTAAAGGTTAAATTGATTTTATTCATAAACCTAAACAAACCACCAAGATTCATTTTGATGTTACTCTAGGAAGTTCTACTCCCTCATTAAATGTAGCCCTATCCCTGCATATTACAGGGTCTATTTTTGATCTTCCTTATAATCACTTAATGTCTGAATACAATAAAACAGTTTCACCCTTGACATTTGCATTCCAAAGCTTTACTTACTTTCAGATTTACCTCACTAATGGGAATCTGGGTTTTCTTGTACCAACTGTGGTGAAGCCAGCGCCGTCCACACTGTCCAATCAGTGGTGATTTATGGTTTGTTTGTTTCATAAGACAGAAAAGGGTAGCCTTTGATACCCACAAACAATTGTGGCGCTGGGTGCTCTTGCTTTAAATTGATTCTCCTCTGTATCTGCTTTGGAAAATGCACTTGCTCAACCTCAAAGATCAATTGCTTTTCAGCCTTATGGTCTTCAGACAAAAAATGGAAAGAAAAAAAGCCTCTGGATATAAAAAAAACAATTACAGCAACAACAGAGCGTGTACTGAATCATACTTCCAATGTATTAGTCTTTTTCTTATGTGTGCAACACTATTTAAAGCATGGGTAAGTTGTAGAATAAAAACAGAATGACAGGACACAGTGATTTGTAGATGGCAATACCAACCCCAAAAACAGCATTTGTGTGTATAAAACCTATATACAAATATAAAAAGTTCAAATAAACTACTGCAATATGGACAATACTGTAGAGATGAAAACTGCATTTTTAACTTCAATGGCATGCTGACTTAAGTCATGACCTATGTGCTGTAGAAAGAGGAGATTCAAGTATTTCCTCTGCAGCATATCAAGAAATGCACAGCAGTTTCTTTTTAAAGTGCCTCTAATCTGAGAGCAGCGCAAAGCACTTCACAATTCATCACACTGACCCATGTATACACGCTAATATGACAGAAAGGCATGGCCTGACTCACAAAGGTGGAACATTTGTCACAAGTCAAGGATCACTGGCAGGCGGAGACGCACACTGAACAGGCTTCTTGCTGATTTAAAACATTATCATAAATCCACATCAAGACTAGTGGAACCATATAAAAAACCCTGTATCCAATTGTGGCAGCACTGACATTTAGAAATGGTTTGAGTCTAGGGTGAATGCACAGTCACATAACACAATTTAGAGCACAAAAGACAAAGATATGGAAAGAAGTAGTAAGGCCTGATTGTCCAGACCATTTGCTTTTGGGAACAAGCTGTCAACATACAATGGTTTTCTGCAAGCTATTTAACATGGGGGTGGATTGCTCACTGCAACCACAGGATGAAAAACTGATCAAAGATGCTATTGCCTTTTTTTTTGGCATGACACATACCACAAGACCAGGATGTTCTCATGCACTGTTTGTATGTATACCTACAAAAAGTAATGCAAAACAAATTGCATATACCCAGCATAATCATGGGCCAATAATGTAATATGGAAGGCTGTGATCATGTGATCAGTACACTACAGTGGCCAAAGCATGAACCCAAATGGCCCCATCTAGAACACGGGAGTGAAAAAGGCACAAAGAGCAAAAGTCCAAGACGGTAGGTTGGTGTAGTGAGTGGGTCAAACAAACACAGGACTTTCCCTCAAGCGACTGCTATGAAACCAAGTGCACTTTGAGTTATTATGAGGTATGTCATTGCAATGTTCCTTTTCCTAACCCTAACATATGTAACCTTACTTACCTAAACCTAACTTAGTTACTTTATGTTAAGTACCTAACTTGACGCTGCCATCTGTGGGGCACTAATTTTTAGATATTTTACAAACTGTTGTGTGAGGATACGTTGTACAAGACATACTGCTGTATACCGTCAAGGATGCTCTAATGAGTTCCACCTCAGTAGTTACTTAATATTCCTATTCTGATGTTGGTGTTCTCTTTTGTCTTTAGATGTAGGATTTTATGCAGTTCATTGATAAACTACACACAGTGCTTTTATGTTTACTACTGCAGCTAAAACCTAAAAGAGAGACAAAAAAAATTCAAAGATTTACCAAATATTTTTGGTGTACATCAGCAAATGCTAGCATGCTTACAGGTTTAACTAAGATGATAAACATGAACTGTCTCATGGTGGCACTGCTGATGTTAGCATTTTGTTTAGAGCATTGCTGTGCAACCTCCACAGAGCTGCTAGAGTGGCTTAATCTTGTTATTCACGACTTGGTTATGGAGTGACAGTAATACTGTGTTTTAACAAAAGGCAAAGCATAAGCAGTATGTAAGTGTTTGTGTCTACACAGGATGCGTTCAGGTACAGTACTGAATGTAAGACACCCATAATTAGGCAGCACTCAGCACCTCTCCCATGTGCACTTAGAGCCCAACACACAATCACTGTAGTTACATGCATAAAGCCCACGTTTGGAAAATAATGATATGTTGACATGACTGCCTTTAAGAGGCTCTGGCACATTCATTTTATAAGCTAGCACGAAGTTAGTGTAAGACTTGAGTCTTTAATGGAGGTGTCAGAGAGAAGGATGCTGAGAAACTACTGAGTATTTTGGACAGCATCTCTCACACCCTGCATGCCACACCAGAGTCTTATCAGAGCACATTCAGCCATAGATTGAGATCACCCAAGGGCACAACAGAACACCACAGGAGATCTTTTCTACCTTTGGTCATCAAACTGTATGACTCCTCCCCCTATCTGTAGGGAGGAGTGATCAAACATAGGACACTGACAACAATATTCACCTACATTAGGTGCACTATTACTTCATATGGTGTCCATCACTACTTTTCTATATCTTGTTCAATATTTTTCTCAACATCATGTGCAATATTACTTTTCAATATCATAATCACCTGTCAGTGTCATATGTAATATCAATTTCTCAAAATCATGTGCAATACAGTGTTAGATCCAATATAGCATTGCATATCAGATGCAGTGTGCTTTTTCTCCACCATTTTAGTTCATTTTTTGTAACTCTTCCACTTATCTGGTTTTTGCTTTTGCTCCTTGAAAATTATTCAGATCTTGTATATTTGAATATTTTGCCAGGTAATTAATACTCTATTGTTTTTAAAACTGGGTCCAGTGAGTGACCAACTAGTTGTTCTGATTGTTACTGGTTGTGAATGTTCACTTGTTGTTATTGTACTTAGTGCTATCGTAATTTGAAGCTTCCTCTGGCACAAGAATTACCTTTGGGATGAATACAGTTCTACTTAATTCAATTCAATTCAGTTGAATTCAAAGGGGTCCCTTGAGCTCTCACCTCAAGATATCTGAAATAAAATGGGTTCTATGTGTACCCGCAAGTCTAGCTTGTTTAAAGAACAATGATTCACCCAACACCTGTATGTCAGTATGCAATACCTTAACTCTCTAAATTGACATAGTTTTCAACTAGCTTATATACTTGAACGTCATCATTGAATTCTTGAAATTGAGGCATGACTTCTGGTTTTGGTGTGCCACCCCAAGATTTTTAGTAGCCCTACTTGGCCAACACTAACAAAAATTTCACGAGGCACCACTGCAAATAGGACAAATCCAAACTTCTCAGATTTGGGGATGGGACAATCCTTTCTGCCCTACTCTCCCCACTTGAGCAGTGTAACTACTGTATTTTTTTTTACAAGAAATCTTGCCAAGTACTGAAGCAAGATTTAGGATGACGTCAAGAAGCTGAAATCTAGCTCTGCCTTGATCTCTGCCTACGTTTTGGCTATGTGCCTATATATGCCTTCCTGTCCCATTCACCAAAGACCTCTCAATGTTATTCCCCATCCTATATCGACAGCCTTTAGATTGCTTTCCATGCTTGATTGATGAGGAGGTGAAACAAGCACACTCTATCCACTCTCTTAGCGAGCTCTATCTCTAGTGTGAGACACTCCATAATTTATTCAGGTTGCTCCAAAGATACTGTGCTGTTCCATAAGTCCCCATGTCTTAAGTTGCTGCAGTACTGTCCCTGTTGCATTCTCGAGTGCACATTCTCCCTCTAGGTTCTCCCACTTAGAAATGGGATCACAAGTCCTGTTTTCCACGGTCCAGTCTGAAGAGTAAGTAACTGAGCCAGCAGTTCTGCGGATGCCAAGTTATGCTCTCTTGACCTGCTGGCACCCAACCAATAAAGACATCAAATGAAAAAAGCAGTGAATTTCATTAATG
The DNA here is from genome assembly GCA_035609425.1 of Epinephelus awoara. Lineage (NCBI taxonomy): Eukaryota > Metazoa > Chordata > Actinopteri > Perciformes > Serranidae > Epinephelus > Epinephelus awoara. The sequence continues at coordinate 33,651,381 of CM069302.1, forward strand.
GAAGCTATGACATGTTGTGCATGTACAGTAATCATGATGTTCCTGAAAATAATTGTATGTGGGCTGGTAATTAATTATCCCATGTCAAGATGATATGTAAAGCGATGCTATTTTAATTTGGGGTCCTGAGGAACACTCATTAATCTTTCTGAGATGCTCCTCTATGCCCGAGGCCATGTTGTTTTCTGTTTATTCTTTCCCATCTCTATATACATGTTTTTCATCCTGTGTCTCCACATTTTCAAGTTTGTGCTCTTTGATTCCAAGAAAACATATACACTACACCAAGCACCGTATGCATTCAGGGACATGAACTACAGTATGTTGCTCTGTAACAAGACCCCTGAAGTGCCCAGTGCTGTTCATGTATGGTCAGTAAGTAGGACACATTTATAAACATGCTGAGATGTAAGAATTAAGACAAAAGAAAACTGCTGAGTGAACACACTGGTTTTAAGAGTAAAAGCAAAGTGCTTTTTGTCCCTCTTTCTTGCCAGTAAACTGTATCACAGCCTCTCAGTCTGTTCTTCTCCCCATGACGAGATGGGTTTTGACAGTCTTATGCGGAGTGTTTGATCCACAGGCTCCAGGAGAAGAAGCGAGGGCCCCGGGGTTTGACAGCGATGGTGCTGCAGAGCCCAGGGGACAGAGCATCAGCCACCGCTCTCAGATGTGAGCCAAGCATTTCTCCCTCCAACATTGGCCAAACATTCCCCAGACCTCGACATGCATACAAACACAATGCACAGGGCTGTATGTGTCAGGGAGGAACAAGAGCATTTCACTGTTCTTCCCGTGTGGCCTGATTTATTCTAACCGCTCAAGACAAGGCCAAGGCGCTCAGGCTCTGTTGTGTTGCTTCTTATGCAGTTGCTTCAGTGAAAATGGAGATTTGATTTCATTACTGTGTCTTGCTTGTCAGTGCTTTGTCAGCGGGGATGATAATTTCCATACAACCACATCCTGTAAGCATGAAATGTGTCATTGGTGCTACACAAAAGGTTATTTTTTTGTCTGCACTACATCAAGTGGGCCACTTCAAAAAATGACTGAACCCAAATGAAAGGAGGCTGGAGCACTTGATAAAATTGCTGAGCTTTTAATAAGGTGCAAACAGACTGACGTTTCAACGCTACTGCGTCTTTTTCAGAGTCAAAAAACTCTGAAGGAGACACAGTAGCGTTGAAACTGTGAGCACCGATCGTGTTTTTTTTTCTTTTTTTTTTGGCTGAAGTGCAAGAGTGTGTTTCTTTTATTTATTTTTGTCTGTTAAAAGTGTCAGAGTACAGCAATCATCATCAGTGTTCATTTCAAGGATCATTCCACCCCTGAATACCTTAATACCTAGTACTATTCCAGTTAAAAAAAAAAGATAAAACACCTTTTTGGGACTGTAAACTATACTATACTACTTCTTATTTGTGCAATATTTGTACAGGAACTTTTTATTTGTTCAAAGCAGTGGATCAATTGCTGATTCTTAGAAATGCTAGCGATGCCATTCTGTGGGTCAGTCAGGAGGTCCACCTTTAGTCGTGACTGATATATCAATACAATTATCAAAAGGATATCCATGAAATTTTGCAGACTTTGTTGTTCTCCTGAGGATAAATTGTGATAACTTTGGTGATCCCTTCATTTTTCATCCAGCACCAACATCAGGCCTGATTTCTAATTTGTTTATAAATGAATGAATACCTGCTAAACTAATGTAGAGGTAAACATCAGCATGTTTACATAGTCATTTTGAGTATAGCAAAAAAGATGACTCAAAGCCATGGTTTGAATTACAGGGGAATTGAGGGGGTCTTGACTTAGACGCCTCCAAAAGAGGTTAAAATATACATATATATATATATATATATATATATATGTGTGTGTGTGTGTGTGTGTGTGTGTGTGTATATCCTCTTTAGTGTTATTGTAAATGTTACAATTTATCTTTCCATTTTCATAACCTTGAACCCCTAAAGTGGACTGTGCCATTTCTTAATCCGGATGTTAAATCGTCTCGTCAGCCTGCCTCACTCCCATCACTGCACTGGCTCAAGTCATTATTAAAGTCTATGCTGTGTTGCGTCACACAGACCATAAAGATGCAGTAGTTATGTAGCTAGCTGAAATAGCCACAGGGATGAACAGCAACAATATATCAACTTTAACAATGAAAAATGAAAAAATAGAAATATGAATAATAATGGTAGTATATGATAGTATATATGTCATATGTATATATCACTATATTATAGTATTTGTATGTGACAGTGATGATCATGAATGTATAATAAAAGTAAAAATATGACTGATAATAATAGCCATAGTAGCAGTAGGTATCAAGTAGGACCACTGCAGCAGCACAACCACAACCAATGATCCAGGCGTAACCCCACTCAGCGGAATTTTGCAAATCAAGGGAGCACAAAAGCCCCCCAGCAGGTGGCATAATTAGGGGCTGGTCCAAGGCGAGTCTGAGCCAGCCCTAACTGTAAGCTTTGAGGAAAGCCCAAAGTCAAAGGTCCTCCTGGACCAAAACTGAAAGATGTTTCCACAGAAGAGGAGCCTATAGACTGTAAAAAAAATAATGGATATAGCCACCATAATGTCACCCATTGGTTTGTGGATTCCCATTTTGAAGCCTTGAGTTTGGCATTCCAGCTGTTGCCATCTTGATTTTTTTGTGGCCGGAAGTGACCATATTTGGATGAGAGGCTGCTGTGGAGGAGGTGTTGGAAAGTCTTAAACTGAGATTTAAGGTGAGGGCATGGAAACTTTCACTGCTCAGTAGGTGAATGTGAAAGCAGTCTTCAAGTGTGAAATTCTTCACATACAATGGGTAATTTTGCACTGTAAAGCTTAAACATCGTAAGAGAAATAGCAATATGTCAGAAGGGGACTTTGAGCTTTTCTGCAATGTTTGCTGCCTAAAAACTGGAAGACAGTGCTCTTGTCAGTAATTACTACCGCAGCGTTGGCCTGTCATGTTGTAATCCAGATGTCATCATGGTTGTTGAAGTGTTTTGGCCATTCAATTGTTGCACCCAGATATGAAAACATCTGTCTTCCACATGGCGCTCCTTAGTTATTAATGGGAGCATTTACAGTGCAGTGAAAATGTGTGAAATTGAACTCTGTCAAAAATTAAAAACAAAGTCATTACTTCATGTCTGTGCACATAACAGTCTTCATTGTGTACTGCTATTCTAACATGTGGTGGCTGCAGGATATCTCAAGATGTTGTGATAATATGACTGGCAAGAGAGTCACCAATCTGGGTATTATAATGGATATTATCAATGCAAACTGCACATACTGTGAATATTTTTCAGCACAGAGACATTTACAACTACTGATGAAAACAGTTGCTCAAAACAAGCCTCACTTTCTAATGGACTACTCAAACGTGCCAGCCAGCAATGATGACAATGATGATTAAGTATCCCAAACTGCATCCTGTAGACTTTGTAAAATGTCTATTTCCATATCTTTTACATTGTGCAGAATGAAACTACAATATCCAATGTTATGAAACAAGTTTATTGAAGAGAAAACCTTGCTGAAAGGCACATAGTAATCAACCAGTAATCTGCAACAGTTTATAGTTAACAGGAGAGACCAAAAGAGAGAAAAGCAAGTGCCAAGTGTTGCAAAAAGAGCAGCCCTCTAAGTGCACTGTGCAGTTTGTCCTTCTCCTTGTCACAGGTCAAATACAGTTGGCATGAAAAAGGTGTCTTCGGGACCAAAGGTTGAAAAGAGTCCGCTTACTGTTTAATTGGTTCACACATAGAAGCAGTTTAGCAGGTTTGTTTTGTGGAGCAAGAAAACTAAAAAGCATTTTACTGATGGTGTTATATCAAATTCTGCAGATACATGTTATAGTTGAATAAATGCAATTTTCAATTAAATGTTTCCTATCAATTGTGAGAACTTCTTTCTTAAATAAATAAATTGTGAATAGATTATTGATGTGATTGTAATTGATCATACTGCTTCCCCTTCAAAGAAGCTGTGAGTGTTGACAAGTGTTGAATGGAGAATTGTTTGGTATGGTTGTGTGGCAGCTGTTTAAGACTAATTAAAGTGTTAACATTACTGATGTGGATAAAACATGGGCACAAAGCTAATTAGTAAAATCAGTTGTAATGGGAAAACCTGCTTTAATATACTTAACACATAAAATCAGCCCACAGTGCAACTCTTTCAGTTTCTGAATGTCACCCGGTAATGTACTTGGTCTTGTTCCTTTAGTGTTCATTGAAATTCCAAAAATGTTGGTAAAGCCTGATATAACAATTTTTTTCAGTGGACAATGGAGACTGATAGCGCTGAATATTTTCAGCCATGTAAAACATGGTGGTAAATGTTACATTCTGGTAGTATTGAGACAAATTGAGACATCAGCTGTTCTGTCAGCTGATCACAGTTAACCAATACCACAGCTACACATCTTTTCTGTTAGCCTATCATCTTACTGCTTCTTGTTTTAAATGTGGTTCTCTTTCTTCTCATAGTTCTTTCATGCTGCCATTGTGTGCACCCTCCACATCCCTATCACTGCCTAGTCTTCTTCATCATTCCCATCATCCTCATCAGCCATTAGTCTCAGACTCATCAGCCACCAGCACCAGTGTCTGGACTTCAAGGGGGATTTATCATGCTGCTACTCAGATGCTGATATGGTGATGCACCCCACTTCCCCACTCGGTGGGGATAGTGTGTGTCTTGCGTAGGCTTAGGTCCTCTACCAGAGGCCTGGAAATTTAAGGTCCTGCGCAGCATCTTAGCTTTACCTATAGGAGCTCAGATGTTGTACCTGGTTTGCTGGAACCGTTCTCCCAGTTTGGGAGTCACAGCCCCTAATGCACCTATTACCACTGGGACCACTTCGAACCTCACCTTCCACATCTGTTCCAGTTGTTTTTCAGCCCCTGGTACTCAGTCTTTCCATGCTCTTTCTTTCTGAAATTGCTGTCAGTTGGGATTGACACATCTACCACTGCCCTCTTCTGCTCCTTGTCAACTACCACAATGTCTGGGTAAGCTGGCAGCTGCTGTCAGTCTGCTACTTGAAATCCCACAGGATCTTATCCCTGTTGTTCTCCACCACCTTCAGTGGTGTGTCCCATTGGGACTCCTAGTCCATACTCAACACATATTTTCCTGTACACTATTCCAGCTACTCTGTTAAGCCTATCAGTTTATGTTGTCCCAGCGTGCATCTTACATCATGTTACTATGTGCTGGACTGCCTCAGGGGGCTCTTTGCACAGCCTGCACTGGGGTCCTGTCTGCTATGACTCTATGGATCTGGTGCTCAGGGCCTGTTCGTGTGCTGCCACGATCAAGAACTTTGTGCAGTCCTTCAGACCAACTGCCTTTTCTAGCCACTGTTAGGATTTCTTGATGTCAGCCACTTCCTCTATCTGCTGGGGGCGCATCCTATGGAGGGGTTTGATCCCCCACGATATTTTTCCTTCCTCCTCATCACCCTCAATAGATCAATAGTTCGATTGATATACTGTATACAGTAATACATTTTAGTTGCATTAGTCCATATATGTTACATGTATGCATGTTTACACATGTGCTAGTTATTCATCAGCAACATATGTTGGCACATAAACATATCAGATGTTAACATTTAGGCACAACACATGAATGTGGCATAATTGGGAATCATATATGATGCCTTTTTATGTATGGTTAAACATCTGTAAATATATATCTTTAAAACTCATGTATGTAACATATACAAAAAGCATTTTTTTTTATATTTTAATATACACATATAAGTATCTATAAATATTTTAAGACATAGTTGTACTATCAATGAAAATAATGTGTGTAATGTGTATATATTATATGTTCATGTGTGGTTGTAAAGTAATGCTACAATTATGGCAGAACCATATGGTGTCTTTTTTTATGTTAGTTTATATTTAAGTGTGTCCTAAACATTTACATATAAATGCACAGCATAGATGCTGCATACATGACAAAATCATTGTCAAGTGTCACTTCAAATAGGACCCAAATGCAGACTAACAGGCAGGTTGAGATTTTAACAAAAAGCGAGCTTTAACACAGCCGGCAAAAAACAGCAGGCAACCGAAAGTCCAAATGAAAACTGAACAAAAACCAAACCAAAAACCAACCAGGGAAAACACAATGAACTCAGGCAAAAACTCCTAATGCAAGATATCAGGCAGGGTACGGAGCATGGACCACATCAAGAACACAGGGATGAGCACAGGAATAACACATGGATGAACACAGGATGAACGCAGGAGGAATTCAGGAGGAATACAGAAATGACCACAGACGAACTGACCGAGAACACACAGGTATACAGTATATACACAGAAAACTAATAACAAGAACGAGACACAGCTGGAGTAGAAAGACATGGTCAAAAGGAGGTAAATGGAGATTGGCTAACAACAAGAGTGTGGAGGGGAACACTAGGGCTGCATCCCAAGTCTCTTATAATCACTGCTAACCACCTTATCTAGCCACTTTATCTAGCCACCTTATCTAACTGTTTAGTCCCTCCCACTTAGGAAAACATGCAAGGAGTCAAGCGTCACGTAAAGCGACGTCCTATTCTGGTGACGGCGTGACAGCTGGATCTGCTTGATAACGGAGCCAGCATTTGCCGTACATCCCAAGTCCCATTATATTCGCTGATCAACACCGTAACAGTTTTATTTATAAAGCCCAATATCACAAATCACAATTTGCCTCACAGGGCTTTACAGCAAACGACATCCCTCTGTCCTTAGGACCCTCACAGCTGATCAGGAGAACTCCTCAAAAAACCCTTTAACGGGGAAAAAAAAGTAGAAACCTCAGGAAGAGCAACTGAGGAGGGATCCCTCTTCCAGGACGGACAGACGTGCAATAGATGTTGTACAGAACAGATCAGCATAATAAATTAACAGTAATCTGTATGACACAATGAGACAGAGAGAGAGAGAGAGAGAGAGAGATTTAGGAAAGACGGTAATGACAGTAGCTTACAACATCATTAATGAAAGTAATAACATTAACTAATATTAATATTAATGTTAATAATTAATATTACCTACAGGCTATTAAACATTCCACTCACATGACATGCAGGACAATTAATGATGGGCAAATGTGTGTGTGTGTGTGTGTGTGTGTGTGTGTGTGTGTGTGTGTGTGTGTGTGTGTGTGTGTGTGTGTGTGTGTGTGCGTGGTGTTATATCAACACGTGTGGTTCTGGACATGAGCAGCTGCACATTAACAGCCACACATCACCAACGCAACGGGTTGTGAATGAAATAAACTTAATTACAACATGACAGTCTTGCAGGAAATATCATTAACGTTACTCTTTGTAGTCATGTAGGCATGTGAATTACAGCGTTTCACTGAAAAGATTGCATGTAACGGGTACACTTGCGCTGTTTCTCCGCCATCTTGTTCAAATGAGCCAGATGTAGGGGGCGGGTATTTATACGTCAGGGCCTCAAGCTGAAAAAGACTTCCTGTTAGGAACCTCTCGTGTTACCTTACTCATCGCACCTAACAGATCCCTCCTAACACCTAACGCTAAGTCCTTACTGGCAGGAATAAGAGACTTGAGACGGCCTTAAAGATGGCGGACCCCGAATGACTTCCGGTTCAAGTCAGGAGTTAGGAGTTAGCAGTATACAATTAAGAGACTTGGGATGCAGCCTAGGATGGAGCAAACACAACAAATACAGAACAGGTGTGAAGGGAAGACTCTGGGAACAGGGAAGGACTAACGAGACAGGTTTGACAGGAGGAGAATCTACAAAATAAAACAGGAAGCAGATTAAACATGAATGAATAACATGAACATGAACACAAACAGAAAACTCCTGAACAAAGTCCAAAGGATAACAGAATATAAACAAAGCCCAGATTATGACAGTCATATCTTTTATTACAGATTGATATGTGTTTTCTATAATCCTAATTTATGGACATTCATTCATTTATTCATTTTCCGTAACTGCTTATCCTGTTAGGGACTGCTAGGGGGCTGGAGCCTATCCCAGCTGACATTGGGCGAGAGGCAGGGTCCACCCTGGACTGGTAGCCAGACTATCACAGGGCTGACACATAGAGACAGACCACTATTCATGCTCACATTCACACTTACGGTGGATTTAGAGTCACCAATTAACCGAATCAGGAACCCTCTTGCTGCGAGTCGACAATGCTAACCACTGCCCGTACCTGCTTGCCACCTAATCTATAGACGTAACTCATAAATACATTGCCATTTTTTTCTTTTTTAAGAACAACAAAAAGACTCCACTGACACACAGTGAAATGAAAATTCTATATTTTGTCCATGAAAAAAGACAGGTCAACTTACAAGGTCACTACAGAGTAAGTCACAGTAAATTTGTCTCTGATTTCTGTTTTCCTGTATTAGCTTCTTGTAATGGGAGCTATCCTTCATGATTCTGCAGCTTTATATCAAAGTGTCCCTTATCCAAATGATGTGTCGTTAATTCACTCTGTTGTCACTCCTTGTGGTAAAATCTGTTCTTTTACTATCCTTTAAATAGTAATAATAGCACTGTCTGTTGTTGTTCAAGGTCGTTTTTTTCTCATGTCACCTCTTACATAATTTTCTCCACAAAATGGTTTTACCTCACACATATCTTACTGCACAATAAACAAAAGACCTTTCAACTTACACACACATTTTTTTACTTAGATTTTTTAGTTGTTTTTCTTTTTTAATTCCAGAATGATAAATTGTGTAATTTCTTCAGAATTCCTGACCTGCTAGGATTAAAGTAGAAATGGTGTGTTCACAGATGAACCAGTTTAATCATAACATGATCACACATGCATGTCAGATAACACTGGAGTGAATAACAGGCGGGTTGATATTCTCTTCTCTTCCTCTCTGTGTTTGTCTGCGTGCCTGTTTCTCTGTCTGTCCGCTGCAGTTGTTGCTATGGTTACAGTGTCACAAGTGAGAGACAGAGCTGAACAATTTTACAGGCATGTGTTCAGTAAAAACTGCGCTCTGTTTTTCACAAAAGTTGATACATTTTTACAGCAGTGTTGTGTGTGATTGGAACTAAGGGTTGTACAGCTTTTACACAGTGTACTCAGTTTGCACTTTTTTATTCTATTAAATTTTTAATGACCTAACAAACATGCCTGGAGAAACGTTTTTCAGGCATTGGACATTAAAGAAACTCACTCTAATGTAATGTTGAAAAAAGAAAAAAAAATGATTATGATTTTTTTTATATCTCAGAAGCTTTTAGGAGATGGGTTTCACTTGCACATCTTATTCAGCAGTAAAGTACATTCTTTTGTAGGACTGCTATTACTCCTAACTCCTGGGTGTTAGAATTAAAATGCAAAATGACCAACTGAAATTTAATCACATTCCCATCTGCTTATTACTCATTAAATTACAAACTTATTCTCATAATATTACAACTTTGTTTAAATCAAAATATCACTTAATTCTCGACATCTAAGGGAACACAGACATGTGCGATATGTTTTAAATGTGCATAAAGTTTTAAACATGAGTAGAGGTCTTCCTGAAACATGTATGAGCTGTTAAAGTTGAGGGGTTTATAAATTAATTAGAATAAATGTATGTATCATTGAAGTGAATAGGTGGCACATGCACATTTAAAGAGTTTGCTTTCCCAAACAAAAGAGAATGGAAGAGTAAATCATACCTACGTGTGCTGACTCAGCATAGATAATATTAAATGAGAAAAGTTTATCTGCAGGAGAATAGATATTTAAGAGCAACAGAGTACCGGAGAGCCTCACTGAATTGTATTTTATTGTATTTTTATATTTTGAACTGTCACCTGCCACCTGCATTTTGTGTTTTCCTTTACATGAGGACATTTTCACAATAACTTAGTTTTATTGTGCTGGTGCAGCGGTACTTGCACCATGCAGCCATTACTGAATCAGAGGCAGAATAAAATGAGACCTCTGAAAGCCACAATGATGACAATAAGTATTATTGAAACTATTTTATTTTACAAAACGTATTATTAAAAGCCAGAGCCTAAAGCAATTGATTACAATTATTGAAATTTTTTAACATTTTGTAACATTTTAACATTTTACAATATTAATAATAACAGAATGTATGATTCGCCCTAACTACCAGCTGCCTGAGGGGAATGGTCGAAGAACATGGGGGGCTCTGTCACACATTTCATTGGAAGCTCCGCTGACAATCCACTGGCACTTCAAAGACAACTCCAGGGACTTGATGGGTTCTCCCAGACGCGCTAAACAAAGCTCCAGGGATCCCCACATCTCTCTGGATCAAGCAAGAGTTGACAGTGATGTGTGTTTCACTTCACAATGTTGTAAACATTGCTATCACATGTCGGGTAAGAACAAAAATGGTTGCAATCTAATGAGGGCTACTGTATAAATATTTAGAAAGCTGCTATGTTTTGGCCATTTTGAAACACTATAAGGTAATGGCTGTTGAATACTAGCCTTTGCAGGTTTATATTAATAAATTGTAGATCAGTCATTTCCCACAGTCAAGGGCATTTGCAACATAGTAATAGTAGTAGTAGTAGTAATAATGTCTTGCCTGTAAAAACATCTGTGTTCTAGATGACTGCAAACATTGGGACACTAGTGTGAGTCATTTTCAACCTTTGTTATTTCATTTATTGTATTTTATTTTATTATAGGTTATATTTCTTCTCATGTGTTGAGTTGTAGATATTTAAAAAACATTTGACATGATGTTTACAAAGACAATGTACGTTTTTCACGTGTTATATTTATGCATGATTATATGTCCATTTGTCAGGTATATTCAACATATAAGTGACTCATAATGAGTTTACAGTAACAGTACAGTACAGAGCCTACATTGTATATGTGTAGGCTGTTTTTTGTACAACATTCATATACAGTCTGATCACTTAAGATTATACAATGTGACATATATGACACTTGGATTTATGTACATAGAGTATCTCTCATAGTATAGTGTATCGATTCCACATATACACAGATCAGCTGAAATATTAAAACCACAGGCTGGTGAAGTGAACAACACAGGTCATTTCTTTACAGTGTGATGTTCTTCTGGGAAACCTTGGGTCTTGGCATTCATGTGGATGCCACTTGATGCACTTCACCCACCCAAACACCACTGAAGACCAAGTACACCCCCTAATGGCAACAGCACTCCACGATGGCAGGGATCCCCCCACCAGGACAACGCACCCTGCCGCACTGCTTAACTTTTCGCAAATGGCCAGAGGAACGTGACACAGAGCTCACAGCATCGACCTGGCCTCCAAAATCCCCAGGTCCCCAGCAGTACACCCGATCCACGGTGGGCCCTCTTTGGATCAGACTTAGCTCTGACCTGCATTTGAGTGTCTTTGAGTTCCATGTGTTGTGAGCCGGAGTACCAGCACATCCCACAAATGCTTGATCAGGTTGGGATTTAAGGAATTTTAAGGCCAGGTTGATGCCTTGAGCTCTTTGTCACATTCCTCAGGTCATTCCTGAGCAGTTTTGTGGTGTGGCATGATGGAGGCATCCTTTGTTCTTTTCTTTGCACAGTAATGATCAACACTAATCACTGCATATGTCAGATTATTTGAAACTTTTTTTTTCTTTGTGAATACATTTTGAGCATCAGTCATTTTTCTGGTCTCTGTCACTATTTTTTGCATCTTCTTCTCATATGCAAAATTGACTATATAAACTATATATATGAATGAAGTGAAGATCCACCACATTAAAGGAGAGAGAGTAACAATGCTGCTGCTTGGAAAGTAACCACCTGAGAAGAGGAATGCTTGAATGCAACTTTAAGTGAGCACGAGTGCTGTCAAAATTGGATAAAAATGACATACGAGTATTTGCTCTAACAAAAAAACCCAACATAGGTTCAAACTAATCAGTTATCTCTTTTTGTGCATTGTGTCAACATGAGGGCAAACCAGTACAACAAAAGATGTAAGTACTTGTATAGGCAGGACGGCCCATAAGGTGGGTGAAGGGGAGAGCTTTCTGGGGCCAAACCTGGAGGCCAGAGCATGTACATGTGTTGATATGAGTAAAGCAAATTTGTGGAGGGCCCAATTACTGGAGCTTTGTCAGGGACCAAGTCGTTTCTGTGGGTGGGCCTGTGTTTAGGTATATACAGTATATTTAAAGGGCCAGTGTGTAAAATGGGTTAAAGACCGTTGAAAACAGTGACATCAGTGGTCAAATTCTTGATTGCAGGGCTCACTCGCTTAACCCTTCTATCAGGTAAATGACGGTGGCCTCGTAGGGACAAAAAGCCTTGCGCAGACACAAGTTTTTCAGGAGTAGGTGTCTAGCGACGAGGTGAATGTTTATTTAGAAATCTTATCCATGTTACGATATTGTAATGAATCCCTCACGAGCAGGAGACCAGAGTAGCGTTTGGGAAAAAGGCCCGTTTATTTGAGCACTCCAAAAACTCCGGTAACACTCCAGGAGGTAAAAGACTCCGTCCCAAACTCTTCTAGCATAACACACATACTTAATACACACATACTCGTTTACAGTACCTAGCGGGGACCCCCTCCCCTCTCTGCTCCACCAATCTCCAGCCCGCACACTGACTGACAGCGTAGCCTGTAAACAGAGCTCAGCTGTTTATTTAGCCTAGCAATATCTCCGGACTGTAGCAGCTGCAATGGACGACTTTGAACGCAATTTTGAAGAGGTTCTTGTGGCGGACACAGATCCAGAGCCATACCTGTTTGAGCCGGAGCACACAGATGAGGAACTCCATGTGTTGGATGCTGAGCAGGCGAGGAGAGAGGCTGAATCCTCCGCTCCCATTTTGCTGCACAGAATGGGATTCGGTGCTACCATCGTTGGGGAAATATATCATCAGGAGGAAAAGCACCGCAGAGAGTGCATCACAAGGAGTGAAGTTACGTCTTCTTTTCCTCGCAGATGACGATTCGGGTTCATTCTCTCCTGTTGTGTGGTAAGTGTGGTCCATTCGCAAACTTTATAAGTGAAAAAAGTTTTCTTTTCTTGGTTTCTTTGTTGGTTTATTTATGCACGCGGAACGCGTTCTTTGCCTGGCTGGATTGTCTGCTCGGTCTGCCGCACATACATGGCAGCGCAAGATGGCGACCTCTCTAAAGCAAGGCCCTTGCTATATATATATACATATATATACATATATATATATATATATATATATATATATATATATATATATATATATATATATATACATGTATGTATGTATATATATATATAAAAGCATAATTATAAGGCTACAAAAACCAAACAAATTTTATTTTATAGTCATACATATTAATCACTTATATAAACATATTAATGGGTAGAAAATTCAGATTCAGATTCAGATTTGATAATGATAAATATTACATGCCAAATATTACACACTGGCCCTTTAAACGTAGACATGTGGAGCATATCTATTCAGGGTCCTAAATTGCAGGCACCAGAGTTCCCTGCATCCTGTGTTCCCCAGCTCAGTGTTCTGTTAACACACATCAACCATTCTTTTGTTTTCATACTACTTTCTTGTTACTCTTCTTGTAATAGCTTTAGTTTACTAAGATTGCATGTGGAAGTTTCGAACCCCTTTCCAGGCCTTTCCCCCACCTGTTTGGAAATGGGAATAACTTGACATTTGACCTCTTTCCTAATCTTAACCTATTTAGATCTGAGAATTAAGCATGGGAACTGTTCTCCCAAAAGAGAGAGCTGCTATATTTTGACAAAGACCTGTGCCAGTACAATGTTATCACTCTCAGAGTCGTGCTTTTCATCTCCTTACCTAACCCACGTAAAAAAAAAAAATCAAATACGAGGGAACAGCTTTCTCGGTTTCCCATTATGTGCTATAGACCTGGGGAACATAGAACCTAACATAGGACGCTCTGCAAGCACATTTGTCAAACTGATGAACATAGGACCCTTTTTCATGTTCCCACTATATGCCATATAAATATGGGGAACACATACTCTGAGAACATAGGAATGACCCTGAGATGACATCTGTATCGATCCTCTCATCTAAGTTTTGACAAGAAAGAAAATGTGATCATTTCCCAAAGTCAAACGATGCCCAACCTTTAAATAAATGCCATAAGTTTGCATGAAAACTCTATTTTGCCACAGAGGCCTGAGAACATTTCATCTGTATCATTTGTCATTCAAAGCCACTTTAAATGCATCACTCGGTTCTAACTTTTTATGGGATACCTCGGATCAATCCATCATCGCATGAGTGAAACAAAATTTAACAGCGCAAGCAACTTCTTTTCTCTTTTGTGAGGACAAAAACCTCTTATTTTCCTTATGAGCCGTGCTCCCTCAGCTGTGACGTATCGTTCTGAGAGTGACACCTTTATCATAAATTACAAACAGGCAGCATGATGGCACCCAACTTTAGCCTGGGGTAAGCAACGGGTTGTGCGGGGAGTCTTATGTTGCTTGGCTGCACAGCAAACCATATTGATTACCACTCATGTTTCTTTTGAATCAATCTCCATCACCCATTGGCCATTTTCTCTATTATATTTCATTTGAGAGGACGGATGATGGAGTTGGCTGGCTGCGTCTATGGAGCCTATCTACGGTGCTGCAGAGATTCCATCAGGAGATTTAGCATTGTCTCCATCACACCAGGATTGACTAATGGAAGGAGGCACATCACTGTCACTGCCTGCACCCTCCCATCCTCCCCTATCCTCCTTCATTGCACCCCCTGGGGATTCAGAGACAACATTTACTTTGGCTGATTAAAAACCCTGTCAAATAACACCTTAGGTTCAGGCTAGACACCCTCGGTGACAGGTGATATATGGTTTTGTCTATATATATAACCATACATATTGGATGTGTTACACTGTACATGTATATTTGCAGAGAAAGAACGAATTCTAGTTTGGTGTTCCTATCTCTGTGGACCATAGATAAAATGCCTGGTGTTGACACTTCACTGTGCATTTTTTAGTCAATGCATCAAGTTTTTCCTGAGGCACATCTGAAATAATAAAGCATTTTCAATGTCAATCAATGTCCAAAAACAATGAATATCCTTCCATATTTCTTTATTATGCTTTGACAGGAAATTAACTCAAAAGCCATATTATACCCCCCTCCTCTCTGAGACATTCCTCACTATGACAGCGACCACACATGGCATGTTTATCCTCGAACACAATCTAACTTTTGATTGTTCCTCGATAAGCCAGAGTTGTTGGATGGAGGCTCTGTGTCGAGCGGATCTCACTCGGCTGGTGTCAGCCAGATTTATTTTTCCTCCCAGCACTGGGGCTCGGTCAGTGCTCAGCTCAGCCCAAACCCCCCGGTGCTCTGGCCAATCTATCAAGTCCATCAGTGTTTCATGTAGCCTGGGGGACACTGGCTGGCAGCCTGAATGAGCTTCCTCTTCCTCCTTCTCTTCCTCCTCCTCTTCCTCCTCCTGCCATCGAATCCTCTCCCTGTCTGAACCATAAAGGCCTGCTGATGTTTGCTGGCTGTTTTGGATTTCTCTCCTCAGGTAGACTGCAGGATGTGTTTTTTCACTGAAATCTTCGATCTCCTCAGATCTCCCCCGTGAAAGTGACAAGTAAGCTGAGTAAACTACAACAATACCTGCATCGTAGTCTTTTGAAAAAGGAATAGAAACAGTAAAGAGGGGGCGCTAAGACATGAACAGTACAACTGCAATGTTCCTGACTCCCCGCATCAATCCTGTTTTTATCCATACTGTCAACTATCCAAATGAAATACAGAAAGACTGATTAATTTTTTAATGATACATAAAATTTCTCTAAAGATACCATGAACCACTGCTAATGGTGACTGTAAAAAAAGGAATAAATTGTAAATGAGTGAAAAAGTACAATTTAATTAAATCCTCATGAACTTGCTTGGGGGCAGGAGAAACAAGCTGCAAACACAACACTGATATATTATCACCCTTTTAGTTGCTATGGCCAGCGTGTTAGCCACCAGCTGTCTATTTATACTACATCCAGCAGACAGAGCGACATTAGCATTCATGTACAGCTACTACAAGTGCAGCTTCTCATGTCTAGATTGAGGAGCTATATGTGCCATTCAAAGCTTTAATATAGCAGCAAACCACTATTTGTGATATAAAGTGAAGTAATGACATCCTGAATGAAGACGCACTACCCCTGAGTGTGTTGTAATCCAAGATTCTCTGTTCTTTGTTGTGATATCCGTGCCAGTTGCACATGCGGGTTAATGCATGTCAGTCCCTGTCAGTGTGTCCCAAAGGCTAGCTATCACCACCGCGCTGCAGTGCATTCATGCGACGCTTACTGCTAACATCAGGACAATGTCATTGAGGAAGCATAGTGCCCAGCCTCTGGTTTCCCTCCAGGTAACAGTAGTTAAGTCTGTCAACTCTGTGGCCATTGTTATCACTGTTTATTGAGTTAGCAGTGTTAGCTGCCAGCTCAGCCACCTCTTTCCGTGTTGAGAACCGCTTGCAGACGCACAATGTGAGTTTGCCAAGTAGCTCCTGAGTCAACATCCCACATCACATTCCGGGACCAACATTGCAATCAACCAATCACAGCCCTCTGACATCATCAATGTGCTGCTCCTGTGCTTCTTCAGAGCTAAGCTAGTTTTCTGAATTGAAGTTGTACAATTGAACAAAATCCTCAATAAAACTGAACAAAAACCTTGTAAATGTGTTAATTGCAGGAGTTTGCAACTCAAAAATGGTATTATCCTTACTCTTTGTCAGTGAACAGCTTACTTGTTAGCATAGCCTATATACTCGGCAAGCTAACTCGCTAACATTCTAGCCTATTGGCAAGCTTACTTGTTAGCATACCAACCTAGTTAGTTAGCAAGCTAGCTCTCCATTATTGTCTTTTGGCAAGTTTACTCATTAGCATAGCCAACCCAGTTAGCAAGCTAACTCGCTAACCCTAAAGTAGCTCAAAAGGTTTTTGTTCAGTGTAACCGGGGAAGTAGGATTTTTGAAAGAAGTGCAGGACCAGCATCTGATGATGTCAGAAGGCTGTGATTCGTTGGTCCCAATGTTGGTTCGGGAACGGGATGTTGGATGTTGATCCAGAAGCATGCTCTACATGGCAAAATCACAGGAAGTGCGCCAATTTCCAAAATTAGTGGTCAAACATTGGAACTACAACTTTGGGGTCCATCCCATCCATTCATGAAGGCGATATCTGTGAATCAGTGGATATTTTTCTTTTTTTCAGCATCACAACACTTGCAAAAGGATTCGTTTCACTATTGGGGTTTGATCTGTTTTCTCCAAGAATAGGCCTATTTAAAAGGTCTCGGAAATTTGCATTATTAAATCTATTTATTCCTCCAATGAAGGGCTAAACTGGAAATTATGCTCCGATCACACAGGTCTGTAGTGTGTTTGCTGTATGGGCCCAATGATGTGTAAATCCTGGCTGAGCAGCTTTAATAGGAATAAATGGAACTCTGCCTCGAATGCTGTATCCAGTTCTTTTTATGCATCCATAATTCTGCCCCAGACTTTGAATCATAGATACGCTATGAATGTTGCATAGCCTACGGCTTCATTAATGCTAAAAATGCACAAGCTTCATCTTAAGATAACATGAAATAATGCAGCATGCTTTTTACTATTGAGAGCAGCAGCATTACAGTGCGTGAGACAGGAACCCACACATTTATGGTGTCTCTGGCCTAGAAAGATAGAAATCTTTAAAGATAGTACTGTTGGTGCAGTATTGTACCCCTGTGGTGAGGAAAAAGAAGAGAATTCTTACTCTGCTCCATTTTCTGTGTGCTGCAAACCTCCAGGTGATCAGTTAGCTAAATCTTGTAAGATATAGTAGTAGATATCTTCAGTTGTAACATCTTGAACCAAATGGTTGTGGTGAGTGATTTGGGGTTGATGCCCCTTTGTGCAGAATGGAAAGAGGACCCCCTTTCCTAACAGTGATTCATCTTTTAACGCCTGTGATCTTTGCCCAGCTGCTGAGCTCTAAAGGAACACTTTTACACAGACTGTGATTATGCTCTCAAAAGGTCACCTCAGCGAAAAGTGCTTGTAATTGTGTATCTTGTCTAAAATCAGCAAGAAGTGGATTAGGACTATTTTATAAGGTCCTGGCTCCCTCACTCTCATTTTCTTGTTGCTAAGTGATGGGATGCATGTGGAGTTTTTGAACAATGTGGACCTCTCACATTGTCATGCCAAACAACTCATACCTCTATTTTTCGTGGCTGTATCGTTTGCTGAGACTAGAGGGTTTAAGATTAAACTGCTTTGTGTTGTGACTGTGTGAGAGCATGTTCTATATGCCCTCAGTTTAAGTGAAGACAAAGACAAGATTAATGCAGTTTGTTCATTTCCACAAACCTGCGAGCTTCTTGGTCCCTGAGGGTGCATAACTTCTAGACACATGACTAACGAGTTTAAAGTAGTTTAGTAGAATTTAGCCGCAAAAAAGTGAATGAATTGAACAGGAGGCCAGTTGAATAATTCCACACACAAACAGATGCCATTTGGGATCAGCACTAGAATTACAAGGATGCCTACGGCTACTTTACTACTCAGCCGTCTGGAGCATATCTTCTAACCAAAACCACCAAGGACCTCATTAAACAATATTTCATTTTGAGTAAAATGTTAGACAGATAATAAGATTTTTAGCCAGAACTTATGTAATAAAAGAACTATTAATCTTTATAGTACTGTAAATGCACCGTTAAACTACCAACATCTATTCTGAGAAGCAGCTGTATGATTTGGCTGCGCTGTATGCTTGGACTGGTTTGACTTTTTAGGAAGGATGTATATTTGATTTCTTGCCAAGAGGTGGATGAGAATATTGATTCCACTTACATGTCTGTGCACTTAGTATAAAGCCACAGCCAGCAACCTGTTAGCCTAGCTTAGCACAAAGCAGCATTATGTGGTTTTACAGAAACTTGCGGGAAGTCTTTTTTGGTTGGTTTTACAATCCAAAAGTACAGTGTATCAGTATAGTCAATTAAAACACAATTTAGAATCATATACGTATGCCACCATACAGGCAACAGAAGGTCAGTATTCACTCAATATGACAAAAACTAATTTCCTCAAATGCACAGTAGTGTATAGAGCAATGAAAGCATGGGATTTGTTTTTACAACTGTCACTGAGGAAATTAACAAAGAAATCAATAAAAACATTTATTTGTAAGATGCTGTTCATTTGGGGATTTGTAGAGTTTGCTGCAAACTATATTGAGAGAATTATTAAAGTGTTTCTATTCATACATATACTCATACATGCATACATACATACATACATACATACATACACATATCATATGAATGTAATTTTCTAATACATGTCTTATGTTTGCCATTTGTGTTGACAGTCATGTAATTTTTTCACAGGAGTTACTTTGGGTTGACTATAATGTTTAATATATGTTTTCAAGCATGTTGATTTGTTTGGACTTTAATGTTCAATGTGGGTTTATAAAGGTGGACCCCAGAAAGATTGACAATGCTTTAGGACACAGCTAATGGAGATCCTAACAATTAACAATACACTTCCTGGTGCTTCATCATGGTGGCAAGACAAGTTTCAGCAATAACAGTGTGCGTCAAATGTGAAGAACACATGTGCCAGGAATGTAAAGATTTAAAGTGAACTGCAGCCTAACTTCAAAATGCCTCACCAAAAATCCAAAAGGGTTCAGAGACAACAAGTAAATGAAAGAAGCAGAGAGGCAATGGCCAAATTTCAGTCCAAAAAAAAAGTATATCAAGCCCCAGGTATGAAAGTAAATGTGGCAAATGCGAGGAGCATCGCAGGCTAACAAATGAAACACGCTGTAGTGGGCTGAGTTTTAAAGCTAGAGCCAAGATACTGGTATCAGCGAGACGACCCAAGGCATTCACTGGGACAAGGTATCATGTAATGGCTTCTTGTTGGTAAAGAGCTAAATAACACTCTAAAGTTAGACTGAATTGGCGATGGGAAAAAGTGGCCTTTTTCAAAAAAACACATATTAAATCAATCACAGAGAGAATTTTTCTGTGGCATTCTCCAAGGTCTTGGTATCTGAATGTGGTATTCTGCAGGGATTTCTGACCATTTTTTGTGGTGTTGGAGTGGGTTTGGTTGAGGGGCCTGATTTGAAAAATTTTGTACCCCTGTCCCTAACTCCTACAGGCTGGCCTGCACACATGAGAGCTGTATTGCTTTTCTCATCTAACACTTTATTATGTGCAAAAATGTTGGAATATCCTTTAAAGGTTCATGTATTGCTCGATACAATAAGCTTCTATCTTAAAACTAAACACTCTCTTTAGCCATTATAAAAACACTAATGGACCAGTGCATCATTAAATGTGTACCATCATGAAAGATATTAAAACTCCATAAGTAAGAAACTAAATGGTTCTCCCTTGGGTTATTTTTTTATACTCAACCCTCCCTTGGGCTGAAATTAAACAAAAGCTATTAATCTCTCATAAATAGCTACAGACACATGAGCTGCATGCTGTGTCTTGATAGTTGAGAGAGAAACTTGTGGTGTGCAGCTGTATTTTCCCTACAGTGAGGCATACTGGCCTAAAAAGTACCAAAACTAAAAGAGTTCTTGAGAGGAGATGATTTCAGTAACTTTGCATTATGGTTTATTTAATTAGTGAGCTTCAGAGGTGCAGGGAGGCAGATTTGTTTTAACTTTGGACAGAGCCAAACTAGCTGTTTGCCCCAATTTCCAGTCTCTATGCTAAGATAAGCTTAACTGAGATGAGCTAATCACATGCAGGTTTCACCTCATATGTAGCACACAGACGTGAAAGCGCTATCCATTTTCTCATCTGGCTCAAATCAAATGAACGTATTCCAAATGTCATACCATTCCTTGATTTAAAATTGAAATGATGACTAAAAATAGGCAATTAAAAAGAACACCCCAGTGCATTTACTGCCACCTAAATTACTCAAACAGCATTAATGTCTTGCAGAGAGCATTCCCAGAGTGATTTCATAAACTTTCTTCACCCTACAGATAACAGAGACAAAGAATCCAGTGAGATGACCCCAATGTGTCGACAGTACAACCTCAACAGCACAGACTGCCTCCTTATCAAAGACACTCTTATTTCTTGTCAGTTGCACATGGAAGGAGCCTTGTAGGCCGGCATGGATGTCTGTAGATAGCTGAGGCAGCTCAGCGGCAACAGAAAGCGATGATCAATAATGAATTTGTGGCAGGTCATAGCTCAAGAGCAGGGTAGTGAGGGGTGAAGCATACTTTTCTGTATCCCCATGGGGTGAATACAAATACTCTTCTTTTCACAGTCAAAGTCAAGAAAAGGATGTTGATGTGCTCAAGTTCACAGAGGTCAACCGCCCCTGTTTTTTCCAGCCACAGGCCGACCATGACAGCAGCCCAGTAGGGGCTACAATATCAGTAGATGAGAGGTGAAAGGGGGAATTGAAAAGATGAAATTTTACTTTTACTGTCAGAAATCATTTGTGTGTGATGTATAGTGTGGTGGAGAGGAAAGAACCATATGCATTGAGCGTCTCAGTCATGAGGAATGTCATTTTGCCAACAAGGGCTGAATAGTATACATACTGACAGTCCTCTCTGACAGCGTCTACCCAGCAGGCTCCACTTCATCTGCACACTGAATGCGTTCTCCTTTATTTATTCATTCATTTCCACGTGGCCAAGTGCTGTCACTTTGATGAATGGGAGCTGGAACTGGCCAATTGTTTTCACTTGACGATACAAGTCTCACACGCTCTGAACTTAAACGTCCTCCTTGTCAGAGGAGCTCTGCCATTCCCATGCTTTTCAGAGGGTCACGTACTGCTGCCACTGTTCTCACACGTACATAGACATCAGCCCCCCACCTGACACCCCTGGGGATTTTCCTATTAGAATCTACCTGAGGAATAGGGGCTGTTTGATTCAATTTCATCACCGTGACTCAGAATGCTAGGTGCCGGGTAAAGATTATGGAGTCAGCTCCAGCTTTTCAGGTGAGTGGTGAGGACGTTACCATGTTGAATGTGAGGAGGTGGTGTGGTGAGGCATTGGTGCTGTTGCTGCTGTTTTGGTTGCACTTTATACAGCTACAAGAGATCTAGTTAGCCAGCTATAGTTGGTTTGTATCAATGACTGTATATAAAAATGGATCTGCACTTCCTTCCATAAAAAAAAAAAAAGAAATGAAGCCAAAATATCCCAGATAGGGCCCCTGCCATCTTGCCCTGGTGACATAATTTGCAGCCGGAGTCTGGCAGTAGTGATCTTTGTAGTATCGAGTTCCCACCATCCGACCAATTGTGAGCAGTGCCTTTGATTGCAAGCACACAGATTGGCTCACACACAGCTGTCAACCATTACGTAAAACCCCCATTTTGTGGCATCAAATAAGTTTTTAAAACCAAAGTTGTCAGAAAAATGAACACTTGTACGTAAAGTAAAACAGCGCAATAAGGCCTACCAAAAACAGCAAGCATCTTTAGGAAAAATTTATTTGATATTTACTGAGATGTTTTGTCCCATTGGCTAACATGGAGGGGGCGGGCTTTATGACCTAAACTAAACAGCCACCAGGGGGCAATAGAGATGTTCTGGCTTCAATATTTGGGAGCTTCCATGTTGTCCATCTATGCAGTCTATGATTTGTATCAGCAGAGTTCATTTGGTCACAAGCAGAGACATTTTTCATTGTAAGTGGAATAGTCGGTTACTGTTTGCTAACAGTATCGAAAAAATGTAAGAAAAAGCCAATCCTGTTTGCTACATTTGTGTTTTTCTTCGGAGCTGTGTCAATTTTCGTAGCTTTCTCTCAGATGGATTACTTTTGAAATTATACATTACACATTAAAGATTTCTAGGGCTGAAAATGTAATATGTAATCTTACTATTTGACTACATCAAAATAATGTGACTTTTTATATTTGATAACGTTTTGATTCATTCTCTAAGAAACGCTTTAAAATGGGCAATAAAGTTAATAGGCCTCTCCCGGGTTTATGTGTTTATATTGACCCACTTTGAGAGATAAAATAATAAATGTTCTACACCCATCTGCTGCGTAGTGGCACATCACAGAACTCTATATATGGACCCCTGTGGCACAGCGCAAAATAGCTTGTATTCTCTGTTAGGGGATGAATGCTGGGAACATTACAGCCTACTACTGTGAGAAGGACAAGCAGAGAAGGGGAAGAGCCACATGGACTGACAGGATGGTTCACAATCAAATCACCTAATACCAATCACATGCTGCGTTTCTGCTTAAAGCAAAGCGGTGCATGTTCAAACAAGAGAACCAATCAAAACCATTGCTTAAAATTTTATTTTACAACACTGCCTCAGTTGAAAGGTACATTATTACAGGCGTCGCCTAGTTTGTTGTCTGAAACGTATGACTCTGCTCTCTAGTACCATCTATGGGCTGTATGTATGACAACATAAAGGATGCTTGTGAGTATGAGGGCACTGACATTTACAAGGTCTAAAATAAATGTTTCTATTTATGTAAAGGGATTTACTAACCCATCTTGTTCAGAAATATGCCAGAAGAAAACATTACTGCACTGAAAAGATGTAAAGCAACTTTCATATCCTATATATGAGGTTTTTTACCAAAAAGGAGACATTCAGATGTAACTCTTTGTAATCACCAACATTTTCATTAGTCACTGTAATTTAATTACATGTTTCTCTAAATAGCTAACTATAGCTGATAATGATAACATTTATTTTGTAATTTAATGACTTATCACCATTTCATGTACCTAGATGCTCCCCAACACTGCTGGTCACCACCATTTTATAAAAGCCCAACCTCACCTGCACATTGTGCCCAAGAATGTCCAGGACACAGCAAAATAAGAGCTAAATAAGAAAATACAGGCAGAGGGCAGAGTCTGCAGATAAATACACAGCCACACACTTATGGTGGGTCATAAGTGATGACTGAGAGGAGTTCTATACATTGTCAGGTCTTTTGGGGGGAGGACAGCATTGAACGGAAATTCTTCTGGTCATGATTATATTGTAAAATAGAAAAAAAAGGAAATGCATCTTGAGGGCTTGGAATGTGTTTCTATTACTGTAATTTGACATTTTGTGGAGACCTTAATCGACTTCACATTAGCTTATTTGCTATCTTGCTGAGATTTAGATGAAAATCTGCCACATAAGTATGACTCAAAATCATTTGCTTCCAAAAGAATCATTCGCCTCCCCACACCCAGTCTATCAGACCTGAACCACTGAGCGATCAGATGCCTAGCATTTACAATGACACTGATCATCCCCTCAATCAACACTTCACGTTACTTCCATCTGGCTGGAGACCCATGACTCTTAAATGGATTAGAGCTCCTTTCAACAGGAGTTTTGTCTCCTCTGCTATAACAGCTCTGAACAGTCTGCCTCGTTGACACTGTTGTGAGCTGCATGTTAATGCACTCATGGGGTTTCTTTTGCGTACTGTCTATAGCTATATGTTGCTCTGTGTATGTGTAATACTGTGTTTCTTTGTTCTGGCTGTGAAAGCAACCATCCTTTGGGACAACAAATTTAGGGTACAGACATGAGAGTGGTATCAATCCTCTCATTTAACTCAGGGCAAAAAAAGCCAATTTGTGTATTTCTGTGAATCTAAAACTGTACCTTTAAATCAGGTGGAAATACTGATCAGTCATCTCACATTGGGTTTTTGGTTAAATTGATAGCAGCTTCATTAGACTGAGCAGTGTGAGATATCTCTTAGCATTTGATCTCTTTAGCTGCATCTCAAGTGAGACTATGTTAAAGAGCTAAAGTCATTCCAATGAATATTTAACAATTGTCAGAGGTGTCTCAAGGAGCAGAGATCTGAGTTTGAAGAGTGAATTGAAATGAAAGTTTGTAAATGTTAGAGTAACTGCTGCTGCTGCATTCAATGATGATAGTTACAATAATCACTTTCTCCACTGTGGTAATGTTTAATATTAATGCACAGAAAGGAACCATGCATGGAACAATTGACCTTTGGCATTTTAAATACAGCTATGATGCAGGCTAATAACCATCTCAGAAAACACTAAAGACAGTGAACATTCATTAAAGCTGTTCAGTCAACCCAACATACACTATAAACTGAGATAATTAAATGTCAAAGAACATGTTGCATGAGTGTTATCCTTTACATTTATGAGTGATTACAGTGTAACATTCAACTGGAAATATGCACAGCAACATGGAGCATGTGGATATGAGCTGAATGCAAACACACGAACACATCACTTTGAAAAGCAGATGAGGAGGATGAGCAGCCTCTCAAAGATGACGGGTGAAAACAGATTTTCATGTCACATGTAGCAAAAAAGAAGTGTTTATGTGACAAGCTTTATATGTGCTATCAGTGTCACCAGGCCGCAGAAATTAACGCTTTTATTCTTAGATGATGTTATAAAACTTTTACACCATGACTCCACCAGTTTTCTCAGGGGAACCTGAACTGCAGTGAATGTGACTTTATATTTAGATTTCACACTAGTGTTAATGCAACAATGTGTTTTATAATGCTACACTATTATGATTTATCCATTTCCTCCTGGCGCTGTTACTGTGTTTAACAATATAATCCTTAGTTGCAGTAGATAATTGGGTTTCCGTTGTCAACCTTGCAGATGTTGACTGCTGACTCAAAATACTGACATTGTCTACAGCTCACATCATTATCAGCCAGCTGTCAAACTCCGCTTGACAGCAAAACAGTAAGAAAGTGTTACTTTTTAAAACTGTGTAAAAAGCATATCATCTGTCTGTGATGGTATGAAATATTTCAAAACATTTTTATTTGCCACAAATTTCCACCTCACTCATTCACCAAATAAACTGGTTTCCTCTTCAGAGCAGGGAGTCTGAAATCTGCCTAATCTATATGCATGAATAAATGTGCCATTGGGAATGCATAGCCTTCTCACCTGTCTCAGGTGATGGAGGAGGAGGAGAAAACAAATTATTACTCTTTTTTTTCAGCAGTTTTTTTTCCATGGTGAGACGCGCAGAGTCGAGGAAACCAGAGAAAGCTGTCAGTCTGGAACTACAGCTGTAATCATCTCTCTCTGGCGGTGTCGATGGGTTGTCGACTTGCGTGAGTTACCTTGGCAGAATGAACAAAGAGTGCCGGATGCCCTAGGAAGCCGCAGCACCATGTGAAATCCCTTTGTCGAGCGGTATTGAGTCTCACCCAGACAACGCTTCTTTCATGCATCATTCGTCTGCTCATCCCTCTGTCTTTTCATCTATGCCAATTGACAATGATAGGCTTATTTGTCATATAATAGACATGAATCATTTAAATAATGCCTCTGAACAGTTGGCAGCTGATAGGTGCCAAAAAAGGGCAACCAGGAACCAGAGTGGCACACCAGTGATTGAGAAGGGTAATGGTTGTTGTTGGTTTTTGTTTGTTTGATTGATTTTTTTTTTTTTTTTTTTTTAAATCCATGTGGCTGTGTCCTCATGAATATTATTCCAGGCTGCTATTTTTATATGTTCCGACCCTTTATAAATGGTTTTTAAGTTGTAACTTCTAACTTTATTATTCCTACATTAGGAATTCAAGTTACTGTGAGTAGCACCTGATATAGCTTTGGGTTTGTAACTGTGCTTTTAAAGCTGTTTTGGTTGAATATTTAAAAAAAAAAAAAAAAATCTAATATACTTTATTAACCCCCAAGAAGAAATTATAACAGGGAAAAAAATATTTTTCACTCTGTTGTCAATTACACACAGGTCCGAACACTCGGCAGTGCCCATGAGGTGAACTGGCACCTCTCCAGCTACCAGTCCATGGTCCATATTTTGGTCTGTGTGTATCGGACTTGAACAGGTGACCCTCCGTTTCCAAACCCAAGTCCCTATGGACTGAGCTACTGCCGCCCAGCCCTGAAACCGTTGCTTAATAATCAGTATGATTGGGTCATACTCTGGCCCAATGTAATGTAATGCGGTTGCAGCCCATGGCATTGTTGGCAGCCAGAATTGAGCCAGAATTGAGCCAATCGATCTGGCCCGATTCTAGGATGTCATTCATACTCAGCTGAGTCAAACAGCTGGACACAACCCAACATATTCCTTTTGGCGTGCCAAGTTTGGGCCGATGCTGGCCCAGGTCATTTTTTGACCTGGGATAGTTAACGAGTGCTTATAGATCAGTCTCAAGTCGGCTATTAAAAGCAACTTTCAAATTGTCTGGTTGTGAAAGACCCCTCTGGCTGCATGGTGGCATTTCTTTTTTGGTAATTATGCAGTTAGAAATGTTGAGAATGCATCAATAAATACTTGTGCTGTTATCACATTTACACTTCCACATCTTGATAAGCTGTTGATAAATGGATGTTGGTTCAGATTGTGCACATTTTCCAGAAGGTCAGTGGACCATTAGAGGGTCATATTGATAAATTTAAGAGCTAAGAAGCAGGCAAGTGCCCATCCAGATGATAAACTCCAGGCAGAGGAATTTTTCACAGTCTGGCAACCCAAAAGCAGTACTTATTAATGACTTACAACCGATCTATGGAGCATTATTCAAAATTGAACAAAACAATTCAATTGAACCAACTGAACAAACTGTTTATAACAGCTGACTTTGTGGAATACAATACCATGCTCTTTAAGCCTCAAATGAATCGCTTCCTTCCATGAGAGAAAACTCAACCTCTTCAGAATGGACCAAAAAGAGTGTCTACTGATGT
Source organism: Epinephelus awoara (assembly GCA_035609425.1). Taxonomy (NCBI): domain Eukaryota; kingdom Metazoa; phylum Chordata; class Actinopteri; order Perciformes; family Serranidae; genus Epinephelus; species Epinephelus awoara. The sequence continues at coordinate 33,679,156 of CM069302.1, forward strand.
TTAAAAGTGAATATACCCAGGTGAGTGGTCCAGCTCCAGCACTTAGTGTGTTCAAAAATAAATCCTCTCAGTTCCTCTGGGTAACAGGCAAATAAATAATCCACTTCCAAATGATTCTTTATCCAGCAAGAGATAATATCTCTTCCTGGGAGACTGAAAAGGTAATTAACTGCAGTGTGTGGCCAACATTTGCTGAAGTGTTTTAACTCCTTCAGTTAAAAGGTAGATATATAGTCACTGTCCACTCGTGAATTTTTTTTTGTCCTGGCTCATACATACAGTAAGACACAATGGCACAAGCATTTCCCATCAACTGGGATTCGTATCTCTTGCTGCAAAACAATCAGCTGCCAGCCTGTTTTCTCCAAAGAGTGCAGCTTTGGCATGTGAAAGCTACGAGCAGAGAGCTTTATTTCAGCTATGGCATGGTAGAGGTTGACAGCCATGGGAGCTGAATGTGTTTTTTTGGTCCCACATGCTTGAGAGTGGTTGTTTGGGCGAGGTGCAAGTCGTTGTGGGAGCCCCGGCTGCACTTTGCAGATACACAAGCCTAGGCTTTCATGCCCAGACCCATCAAAATGGCCCTGTCAGGCTGCTATCTCCCGGGACTCGCTGCTGCAGTACAGGGGGATTAAAGCTTTTTATGAAGCATTTTCACAGCCAAAGGTGTGTGCAATAGCAGCCTGTGTGCCATTTTCCACAACAAGGGTGGACTTAACTTTACTGGACGCTTAAAACTGGAACTGTGTCGGTAGGGGGGGTGCAAATGTACAGCAACAAAGAAAAAAAGACACTCCCTTTTCTAGCACATTGTTCAAAATCCAGTTGATTATGCTCACAGAGAAGTGTGGTAAACTGGGCCAGATTGTGCCACATCTCCTGTGGACTGCGAGGTGAATGTGACAGTGAATATTGTTATTGTTTATTTTTGCTTGAGGTGCAGCATACAGGTTGATGCAAGAGCTGTGCATCTTGGGAAAACTACCAAAAGGAACCTGCGTATTCATTAAATCCTCTGATGTAAAAGGTTGCAAATTATGAAGTTATAGAAGATGTTTTTATACATCTATATTCCACATTCTTCTCAGGAGTGTTACTCTGTATTACACTAATGAAATCCTGAAGCACAGACCAGTCTGGAAAGAAGCTGTAACAGCACTTTCAAATTTAGCACACAATCTGTGACAATTAACAATCCCTTCGGCCCATGCGTGATAAATTGCTTGTAGGAGAGTCCCATTTGTTACAGCCTTATCTTTTGAGGCTGCTGTTAAGAAGACTGAATTATCCAGCATCAGACAGCACTGGAAATTAGTGGGAAAACAAACACAGATTAGAGTTTTAAATATAAACTATCTACCAGACTGGGGTACATTTGCATGTAGCCTACCCCAGGACATGCTTGGATGTTTACTGTCCAATCACTGTCTAATCGACACATCCACAGCATTCCCCAGCAAAAGTGTCTGTTTCGAAAGATATAATACTGTCAAAATAATAAGAATAATAACAGTTGCATAAATATGGTTTTATCATATTTTGGATAAAGACTAAAACATTTAAAATAAGAATTTCATTAAAAATATTCATGACTATTCCTATGCCATATTATAGGCTGCACACATGTATCCTTTTGTTGTTCTATAATAAGTGTCTTCCTCCAAAATCCCACACTTAATATCTAATATTTAGGATTGCAAAGATTTACTTAATAAAACCATCTGTCCTCTTATTCGCAAAAAAGACAACCAAACAAAAAAAACCTCCAAGTCTGGTTACTAGTCCACCATCTGTTAACTACTTTCTTTTCATTATTCTAACCTTCCTTTACAGTCTTTCCCCACCTACTGCTGTCCATGGTGCTGATATATGTATTATCTGTGTGTAAGCTCTGCCCTCCAGTGGCTGGCTGACTAGGTGGATTCAAACCAATCCCGGAACCAATGTATTTGTTCCTACCCGAGTTACAAACCTTGGTACACCTTTAATGCCTGTGTTTTGGCATTTTTGTTGCAGTGCTGTCGCTTTCCGTTTGTAGTAAGTAAGACTTATTTCTCTTTTAATTTAAGGGGTGGGGATAACAGTTATTCCTGGGAGGTGCCACGGGGAGAAAAAAATAATATAAAATGAAACTGAGGCCGTTTTACTAAAGCTAGCACTAGAGATGCTACTCCGTGGCCTCGCTTTACTAATGCTTGGCCTCCAGATTGTTTATTTCGCTCCTCGTTTTGTGTTCATTAGTGTGCTCAATATAAGCGTAACGTTACAGAGAGGCAGCACCACAGACCAGTCTGTCCACAGGGGTGAGGTTAGTTAGATAGTTCATATTCGCCGGTTTTCGCGGCTAATATCGTTAATAGCTGTATCAAAGCCTTGATATCCGCCGGTTTGTGGATACGTTGGAAAGCAAATTTAGGCAGATGTTTCACAGTTTTATCACCTCGAAATAATCTCAACCCACTTCCATTATAAAGAACCCGCCAACATTTCACACCTGTAAGGTTGTAAATAAATGTAGCAAATTATGGTTATGAATGTCCTATGACCTTACTTGTGCACAATTCAAGGTTGTTATGTCAACAGCCTGCTCATTCATGAATATATTGCCGTGAAACCACCCCTGATGTGTCTTTGACATCCCCTCACAACTTTCAATGCTGTTGTGAGATGAGACTGTGAGATTGCCCTGAGCAAACCCCTCAGCATCATTATCAGTGACCTACTGCTGAGATATGCACATTTCAAGGTTGTAATTTCAGTATTGCTTATTGATGAATATATTGACAACAAATCACTTGCCACGTGTCCTCTCATAACTTTCACAGCTGGTAGTTTATGGGAGAGCCCTTAGTAAATCTCTGAGCATTTTTATCAGTGATCTATATCCTTTAAATATGGAAATTTGAAGGAGGTGATTTCAATAGCTTGCTCATTTGTGAATATATTGAATTCAAATCGCATATCATGTGTCTGTGACATCCTATCACAACTTCAACAGCTTTGAGTTTGTGGAAAAGCTCTTGGCAAATGTCTTGGCATCATTATCAGTAACTTGTTGCCTTTAATATGGACATTTTAAGCTGTGATTTCAACAGCTTGCTCATTTAAAAATAATATATGGATGTGAAACCCCCTCTGATGTGTCTTTGACATCTTTTACATCTTTCACAGCTGTAAGTTTGTGGAAAAGCCCGCAGCAAATCTCTTAACATACTTATCAATGATCTATTGCTTTGATATGCACAGTTTAAGGTTGTAATTTTAACTGCGGGCTCATTTTATGAATATATTGACAGAAATGCTTCTCATGTGTCTGTAACATCCTGTCACAACTTTCACAATGCTTAATACAGCATGAACATTTTTAACAATGTATGGTTTATCACTCCACTCTTCCGTTCAGCATACATCTTATCCAACAAGTAGTATGCAATGTTATGTTAAAGACATTAAACTTGATGATTTGGTTCAACCTAGCCATTCACCATGTATTTTGATGGTCAGCCAAAAATTATTGGTGTGGGTAAAATGTTATTTACACTTATTCTCATTTAAAATATAGGAATGTGCAGCAAAGCAACATTAAAATGTGTGATTTGTCAAATCAAGCAATATGGGATCTTGTGACCTCCATTTGACTGTTACTACATTATTACATTATTTGTTTCCATTTTTTTGTTTGTCTTATCCCTACATCTTTCTCCAGCCAATGGACTGACATCAGCCAGCAGAGATGCTACTTAAAGATCTTCCCAGAGAGGCCCTGATGCGGCCGTTATCCAGGAATGAAGTGGTGGGCATGTTGTTGAGGTTGACCATCTTTGGCGCAGCGACCTACTACAGCATCAAATGGGTTGTAGACGCTATGGACCCCACCGCCAAACAGAAAAACCAAGCCAAGAAAAGGGTATAAAGAACATAAGCACATACATAAGCATGTCATTGTTATTTTATGATGTCATGTCAAGTAGGGTGCGGCTATTTGTCCAGGCGCTCTACCGTGTACATGTACAAATAATGAAAGTAATGACTGGAGCAGCACTTTGCACACTATCTGTGCAATTTAATACCCATACAATTTACTATGTTAGAATAAGATGTAGTATATCCAATGCATAGTATGTGAAAAGCAGCATGCAAGAAACAAGAGGATGTCTTACTGTATCTGGTTACATAATGCAGTATGCAAGCCAGCATGCATTTCTGGCTGTTGTGACCCACAATCCTCTGTGCTTGAGAACGCAGCTTAATTGTTATCCTTGCGTGTCTTCAGCTGTGGTGTGTGTTTCCTCTCTACAGGCAGAACAGCTGATGAAGAGGATTGGCGTTGAGGGCGTCAAACTCACAGAGTATGAGATGAACATTGCATCTCATCTAGTTGATCCTCAAACTATGAAGGTAACAGTTGTTATCCTCATTCATGATGCATTATATTGAGATTATGAAGTGCCGTGACATTTTTACTCTTTTTATCATTGCACTTCACCGTACTCTACCCTCCTGCAGGTGTCCTGGAGAGATATAGCAGGTCTGGATGAGGTTATCAATGAGCTGCAAGACACAGTCATCCTGCCCTTTCAGAAGAGACACCTTTTAGCTGGATCCAAACTCTTTCAGCCCCCTAAAGGTACTGCAGCAAGTCACCCAGTCAGAGCTATAATGGTGAAACCTCACACACAATCTTTAAGCTATAAGCTAGTTATAGGACAGAATAAGACACACTTCTTCTAGTGATTGTGAGTATACTAATAGATTGGTAACTACACATTAATATCTGGAATTATTTAATCTCCAGTGCTTCTACAAAGTATTTGGACAATGACACATTTTTGTTGTTCAACTTTTAAAAAAAAAAAATTTCATCCACATTGGGCCAACTGTGTTGGAATTGCTGTTCTTACTCATTAACACAATTTTAGGGAAGAGGGAGTTTCATTTTATATTATTAATTACTATTTCACTTCAGTGGACACTTTCAATACAATATTTAACACAAATGATAAGATGTGATGCAGAATAATACACAGGTCATGATCAAACAGGAGCTGTAAGAACCCAAATTCTAGTACTACATGCCCATTTTTCAGAATCAGTAATTAACATAAATGGTCTGCCATGGATGGTCTGCTAATACTGTCAGCAGACACTTGCGCTATACTGTGAGACCATTTACTGTGGTATGACAATTCATTCAGTGTATACATTTGCTTGTCTACGGTATACTAACATTAAATAAATAGTATGAAATACCAGGATGTCCTACTGCATCAAGTCACATTTTGCAGTATGCAAGTCAGCATGCTTATCTGGCTGTTTGATTACAGTCCTCTATGCAACGGAAGATTTGTCACATAAACCGAGCCACAGACAGACGACAGCTCAATGACAGCTGACAGAAGCCATAATGACTATAATAAATCATAGCAAACAATCTACAGTGTAAGCAGATACAACTTAAAAGTTGAAACTACATACAGTACATTGCAAACCTAGGGCTCTCTTTGTTGACCTCCGTCTCTAGCTAGCTTTTTGTCATATCTCCAAGGTAACATTAAATGATAACATTAGGAACTGCTGCGTTCCAAATTGCATACTGTTTCTTTCTACTTCAATTTTTTTGCTCCAGACTGTAATGGATGTATGAGCAAGAGGGTCTTAGTTCAAGGCGCAATGTTACCACCAAGTAGTGTATCCGAATTGTGTGCATCCTGGATGCAGCAGTACATATATTGTAAAGGCAGCTGCAGTATGTACTGAAAGTAAAAAGAAAAAAATATGTGATTCAGAATGCAGAGTGTGTTTCTTAACTGGCATGTCCCGAGGCCAGCTTGATTTTTAAATGTGTGTTTTCCATTCAGTGACTTGAAGAACACTGTGTAGCCATAATATCTCCTTAGTTGCTGTCGTCTGTATGTTCAGGATCGTCTGGCTTCTTTGTCCTACAACTCTGGGACCATGTGTAAACAACACAACACTGTATACTCAGCCTTTTAACTCAATGATCAATATTAATTTCTAAATATACTGTTGAACCAAAACAAACAGAACCAAGTCATTGTTACATTTTCTGACTGCACTTTCTGTCATGACTGCAAATACTTTGAATTGAAGTGCATCAGAAGGTAGCCAGTATAAAAGTAGGTTTTAATATCCACTGCATTGACAACCTGCAGATATCAGAAGTTGTTATAAGCCACATTGGTTTGTGTGTTAGCCATTCTCTTTCTCATTATTTTCAGATAGCCATCCGGTGCATTATGCCTTTATCTAGAGCTATGTGCCAAAAAGCATCTGACGAGATTTATTCACTTGGCAGCCTGACAGCAGACGATCACTAAGAGGAACACTTTACTTTCTGTAGAGAGTTTTTACTGTTTAGCACAAAGCTTTATACAGAGCATGAGGATGAGTCAACCTCCAAAATTAGCCATTATGGAAATCCAGTTCCATTCCTAGTCTCCAGGCTTTGTATGTGTCATGGAAGTGTTTAAAAGTATGCAGTAAGTTGGGCCAAGTTTTGCGTCTGTACTTGTCTTAAAGAAGACCAAGTAAGGCAAAATAGTTCCACAGAGTTGCCAGTAATTGTTGATCTTTGTTACAGATTCCCTCAATAATAAGGTCTATAAATTAAATTTGTCAGTACTAAATTTACAGTATTTTAGATTTTTTTTTTATTATTATTTGTAAATTCCTCATTTCTGTTCATATTTTGTCCTTGCAGGTGTTTTATTGTTTGGTCCTCCAGGATGTGGGAAGACCATGATCGCCAAGGCAACAGCCAAAGCTTCAGGTTGCAAGTTTATCAACCTTCAGGCATCCACGCTGACAGACATGTGGTATGGCGAATCACAGAAGCTGACTGCTGCAGTCTTCTCATTGGCTGTCAAAATCCAGCCCTGCATCATCTTCATTGATGAGATCGGTGAGTTTGATTAGTTTGTGGTAATTTTGCAGATGTTAGGTTATACAATGTAAACATGATTGGTCAATATCACGCGGGCTACAAACAGCCTACAACCAGAAACCAGGGCTCTTCCACTCTTCTTCCAGAAGCAAGATCTCCGGGATTTGCCTCTATATAGAGACTATATAATGTTAAATATGATCTGTTCTTATCTTACTCTTTCACGCAAGTCTGTTTTGCAGATCTGTTTTGGATAAATGCTGTCTTCATCCTTGTTTTTGCTCCTCATGTCTTGTGTGTTAGAGTCATTTTTGAGGAACCGCTCCAGCCTGGACCATGAGGCCACAGCCATGATGAAGGCCCAGTTCATGAGCCTGTGGGACGGCCTGGATACGTCCTCAACCACACAGGTAACACAAACATCGCTCTCTCCTATACTGTAATGTGCATACCACATTGAGTCATACTGGCATCATGTAGGACATAATACCTGTTCCACATGGTGCCTGTGCTATGTTTGAGGTGTTAGGAGCCATGCACATGCTGCGTCTTTAACCACCTGGAAAACCAAGCTTGATTGCTGGATGCTACTCTTGTGTCTTTTCTATGCCAGGTTTCAAGAGCACAGCAGCAGATTGCGTCTGAGGATGCTAAGCAACCTTAACAAGCACTGTGTCATAGCCTGTTTGCCTGAAATCCTTGTGCAGAGCTGATCTTCAACCAGGAGCTGTTTGTGTGTAGACCTATTGTCTGTGAGACAGATGTACCGCTCTGGCAGCTCTGCACTAAAATGATCAAATTCTTCTCCATATTTATCACAGACTGATATTTACTGAAGGTGTGCACTGCTGTGTTCCAAAAGCTGAACTTAGTTTATCCCAGGGCACAGCCATTACACCTTGAAATACAGGCACTTGGGAACGCATGCGCACTGGGACAGCTTCACTTGGGTGTTTGCGCGCACCTGCCCACATCTACACTGAAAACAATGAATTTGAGTGCGCAAAAAAAACGCAGCATGTGTACGCCCCCTGCAGTGGCTGGCTTTGTCAGCATAATGTATTCACATTGTGATTCGTGCAATTGTAGGTGATGGTGATGGGAGCTACAAACAGGCCTCAGGACGTGGATCCAGCCATTCTGCGCAGGATGCCCGCCACTTTTCATGTTGGCCTGCCAGTAAGACACACACACACACACACACACACACACACACACACACACACCAGCAAAAACAGTTGTCATCAATGTAATCTAAATTAACACACAAAAATTTATACAGTATGTAATATGTTGAATGTCACTCTGTTCTATATGTCAAATTAAGGTACATTTACATTGTCATACGTTTGGGGCAGTTTTACCCAGAAGGATAAGCTTTTGTTTAACTAACTCTGGGCCCCACTGTACACATCATTAGCTAATCTCCATATAGTGATTGAAACGGTGTTTTATTGAGTGCTTTCAACTACACATAAAGTAAAGGAGCACAGCTTAAACTCACTGAACTGTGAGTGTGTCTCAGATTGTCTTATGGCTGCCGGCCAAACCACATTAAGCAGGTGCTAAATCTTTTCCTCTAGTACAATAAACAGCTCCTTGTCATGTCAGTTATAAATGTATGTGAGCTGTTGATGCTGAGCAGGAAAATACAGTGCGTGAGTATAATTGTAGCTTTTCGCAGTAAATGTATTAGACATGTTTATGTATAATGCGTTGAGGCAGTGTAAATGGCACTTAGTGTCTGGTGATTAGAAAGTATTTAAGCTGGTGATTAGTTGCTAATTGAAAGGTACATTCTTTTTTTAATTAATAGGTTGCACTTTATTATGCTTTTATTTTTCTAATAGGAACTACTGTCCTTTTGTCTCTGCAGAACACAAGACAAAGACAGGACATCCTGAGGCTGATTTTAGCAGGAGAAAATGTAAGAAGTGATTTCTTTTCATCCCAGTCAAACGAGGAAGAAATTACTCTATTCACTGCTCTCTTATGTCACTCTCAGAGACCATTTCACACCTGTATTTTCACTGTCAAATCACATTAAAGTAAATCAGCTCACCCATGAACAGGTGGCACTTGATTGACACTAACAAACACAGCCTAAGACTTGTGACAGCTAACAGATTAGGTCTTTGTAATTGCCTGACATTGCTCTCCTTTGCTTTTCTGCTCAGCTGAGCAATGCCATTAATCTGAGGGAGATTGCTGAGAAGACAGAGAGTTACTCTGGCAGTGACCTCCGGGAGCTTTGCCGCGATGCTGCCATGTACCGAGTCCGGGACTACGTCCGCAAGGAGCAGATGAGGCAGATCGCTCAGCAGCTGCAGGACTGCGAGGAGGAGGAGAAGTATGACTCATATACAAACACCCACAAGATTTCATAGCCATTGTGTCCGCTGAGCATCTCTTTGTTTAAATACAGTACCCATCCTAAACAGTCGAGGTTAGACCAGTGTGGGCTTTTGAAAGCTGATAGCAATATTATTTTGAGTGATGTATGCACTGGTACTCTTAATATTCCCACAAATGACCCACTCTTTTCAGTGTCCAGTGGGATATAAAAACTAAAACATAAATGCACTCTAATGAATTCTAATCATGATACACATTAAACTAATGTTGGGTCTCAGGCCAAAGAACTATTGGAGTGTTGATCATTGTCAACATGAAGTAAATTAATTCAATAAGAAGGTAGCAAAGGTGGATCTGATTGATTTTTAAAACACCATATACTTTATACATGCTAAAAATCTGATCTGTATAACCCATGCCTCAGCTGTTGCTAAGCGACTATTGAAACCCTCTTGGAGGCACGATTGCTAAAAGAAGTATTTTTAACTTTTAGTTCTCAGCACTCCAAACACTTAGGCGTCAGCATGTTGTTTCAAGTCACTGTAAGACATTACGTTCAGCCTTACTTTAGTTCTTTGTGTCAATACACTGACTTCATCCTGTGGTCTTTTTTAAAAACGTTTAGAAGTCAGTTTGTCCCACCAGCACAGTTATTAAAAGAAAAGGAAATTGACTACATATATAACGAATAGGAATATGTATTAGATATATTGCAACCAACTTTTTCACCACGTTGAGATCATGAAAAAAAAATGAAAGTAGTGAGGGCGTGTTAAAGAACAGTAAAACAGATTTTCTTTTTTAAAAATCCAAACTGTGTAACTTAAAAAGACAATATAAAATATGTAATACGTTATACATATTTAAATACCTAAACTTTGGAGGGAGGTGAAACAGCTCCAAAACCTAAAAAAAAATCACTAAATAACTGTTACGTTTCTGGAGAAGCATTTTGCGGTGCTTTTGTGAATTTTAAAGGTCCAGTGTGTAGGATTACGGAATAATTTGCAAGTAAAACATAATATTCATAACTATGTTTATATTGTGTAAAATCACCTGAAACTGAGTATCATTGTGTTTTTGTTACCATACAATGAGCCGCTTATGTCTCAACAGACTTATTCATGTTGTTTCTGCAGTAACCCAGAATGGACAAATCAAACACTGGCTCTAGATAGGGCCTTTCATATTTTGGCATAGTTCTCACACAGCACAATTTTTAGTTGGCAACACTCTGCGACCTCACAGTTAGAGGTCACTGAATCCTATACACCATCCCATTAAGAACCCAGTTATGTTCCAAACACACACAAAAAAAATTCAATGGTGGATTTCTTCTCTAAATGCACTTATACCAGTGATATCATATCATTACCAGAAAAGGTTTTGGATTAGGATACCTTATTATTTGTTATTTTTTCTGTCTATTCTAAAGTACTGAGAATCTGAATGCCGAAATCACCTTATTGTAATAATAACAATAAATGGTCTTGACAGACCTTCTTCTTCCACCCCTGTTGTATCTCCAGAAAACAGTATGTTAAAACCCTGAATATTGCGTGAGCATAATCAATAAAATGCTTAATAAGCTGATTGTATCATTAGGAAATCAAGAACAGTTCTTCCCTGTTCAAACAGTATTTCCCTATTTATCTTCTGCTGACATTCAGACACCTTGTCCTTTCACATGGACGGATATTTTTGACACAATCCTGAGTAAATGCTGTAAATCTTTCATGTGATATTTTTACATGTAAAAGTAATCTCGTGTTTTCCTACAAAAAAATTTATAACACAAATTTTGTCCTTTAACAATCACTGTCAGCCACACTTGTTAAAAAAGGGGGTCTACTGCAGTCCACTGTATATGATGTGGAACACTGTGATTACTTCTGAACATCCCATCAAATAAGTCTGTGCATCTGGGTGGAGTCAGATGACAGAAATCATAGATCTAGACATATTAGAAATAGTTATTTCCATTGGAATGGACGGGTTATCTGGACAAGCTAGATCTTTAATTGACAGTGGCTCTCTAAAGTTACAGGGTGACTGATGTCAGACAGCTCAAGTATTTTATACTGTGTTTTCCGTTTAGTGTAAAACAGCTGAGTACAGTGTGTAGATTTCTTGTATACCACTGCGAAAACACGTACTATGAAGTATAGTTTACATAAAGAATACAATTAATGTGCAGAATGGAATGGAGACACAGCTACTGTTTTGAAGGCCTCTGTCTCTGACCTCTGACCTCTTATGTCCTTTGCCACAGACCTGTGGATGAGGAGCGGTTGCGGCCAGTCACCCAGCTGGACCTCCTCTTCGGCCTGGACAAGATGAAGGAATCTAAGCGTGCCACAGCCTTCATGTTACCCATTGTGTCAGAGGTACCTCTGGACTAAACACCAGCACTGCGCCTTGATGGGAAACATTTTATTCAAACTCACTGAGTTTGTGTTTCAACTCACCAAGCAGAGTCTGAAGTGCAGCTGGGAAAGCCAAGAGGCAGCCATACTTTTCATAAACTACTTTCCAGGCAGGGTTTGTTCTGAGCATGCTTACTTTCAGCACAACCCTGCCAGATGTGTAAAGTTACAATACAGTCAGAAATCTAATGTCTCCCACTCGCCACTGACCTAAAGTCAGTGTCTTGCTCCTGGGCGCCAATAAAGTTTCTTCGGTAGTGAAAGCATTCTCCATACACATTATGAATCTGACTGAAGTTACGGCTAGTGATACTACAAACTACTATACTTCATCACAATAAGGTTCCATATATGGTCCTGCCACTGACATACACATGATCATGAGCAGACGGGATTAATCACCATGACCCATTATTCATCAGTGTGGACTCCGGACCAGTGTCATCCTTCAAGGTTTGCTGCTTAGTTTCTAAATCAGGCATCTCCCCTTCTCTTGGTTTTTTGGGCAAACACAGACTTAAATAGACTTAAGAAAGACTCAAATCACTTTAAAGTGATATAATCCAAGTTGTTTGGCAGAAATCATTCAGATGACCTCGGCCCTCCCAAGTCACAATACACTATATTGTCTACAAATGCCGTTGTGTCATAGCAAGCTAGTCCGTAATGCATTTCAGTAAAATCACTTTTCCAAATAAAAAGCTATTATAGGGCTGGGTAAACATAACTGAACCTATTCAAATCAATCTTCTTTGAAAGATCTGAGATTGATTCATAAATCCAATATCGACCTTTTGATATATACCTTTACCTGCTGATGCATGAAGCTTTAACCCTGTTAATCTCACAATAGTGATATTTCAGTCTGCTCTGTCCGCAGTTTCTCATCCATCGCTGCTTATGGCATGTTTTATACAAGCACAGCAAGCTAGTTTGGTTAATAGGAAATTGTTAAAAACAAGCTAAAACAAAAGTTGTCTTTCTCTTAGTTTGCAACATGTCTTAAAATCAAAATTTACCAGCAATGTCAGCAGGCACTCAATCACTGCAGCAGCAGAGGGAGGAGCACAGACGACAGGATGAAGGACTGATGTCTGTGTTCTTCATTCTTTCTAACCTCATCTAGTATTGTTATATCAGGAATATAATTTATTTTATTTACATTTTATATTTCTATCTGGTGAGATATTATTGAGGTTATATAGTGAGTTTGCTGTTGTAATATAACTGTTGTGCTCTAGAAACCAACCTATTGTAATTGAATATCCCTCATAGGATTGATATTGCATCTAATCAAATCAGGACCTTGTGAATCTGACTCAAATCGATTTAGGAAATCAGTGTTTATACCCAGCCCGAGTCTGGAAAAGAAACTGTTTTCTTATTTTCAGGAATGCCAGATTTAGGTCTAATTATTCTAAGATAGCTCCACCTCTTACCAGCTGTCTTGTTATCCTGACCTAGCAAAGACTGCTTTCTCCTGGTGGATGTACTGACACTGTGTTTTTTTTTTAAAGCTGACAAGAACATTGGATGTCATTTCAGTTTACTTTCCATGGTCATTGATGAACTTCGATTGTTTTTCATGTTTGTTTGATTGCATCTTTGCTTTAAAAGTAAGAGAGGTTGTGTTTAGCCAACATGAGGTTGGAATAGAAATAGGGATGCACGATAAAATACCAGCACGTAACTGTTATTGACCGATATTGGCTTTAAAATTAAGGGATCGGAATCTTACATACATCGAAAAGCACTGTATTTCATGTCTCCATCTGCTGGTGGGCCATCATGATGAGCATGTATAATATGACATTAATTCCACTACAGAAGGGACTTGATGATCACTAAAATTAGGTGGGGAAAAATGTGTATATGTCAATGTCTGTATCCTTTATTGGCCAAATAAGTTGTTATTTATCTGCATATTGGATATTGGCAAAAAAAATCAAATATCGTGCATCCTTAAATAGAAATCTGCAGTAATGTGGTACTCATCATGTAATGAGTTACTGCTCCTAAGGAGTACAAATTTAAATGTTTCTTTTCAGGTACAATGATCAATGTGAGTTTTTAGTCCTAAAGCAAGCGCTGCTGTAGAAGCCATGGAGTCACAGTATGTATATGAAAAGGAAGAACAGAACAAAGTCAGCCACAGGTGAAACACAATACATTTACTCAGCCTGCCAAGGCCAGAGCGCTCAGTGAGGCACCTCATTCCACTGCAAGTTTTTGTTCTTCTTTTTCATCACTTTTCAACACAGTAGGGTAGAAATATATTTGAATTTAAGATCAAATACTCACAGTGTAAGCTTGAATTGGGCCTGGACGTTCCTGTAGCAGAGCAGCCTTTCTCACAGCTGTCAGACAAAAGCAAATAACAAAACATTCAAGCAGAGATGGTAAAAATGGGGTCAGCACTTACACCTTGTAATAAGAACCACAGCTACAATAACCTGAGCCAGAAGCAGTAATAAAGTATGCAGTCATAAGCCAGTAAATCAATGACAGTTATTACCCTACTACTAATAGCTATAAAATTATACATACTTTTTTTTTATCACTGCTCAGTCCTCAGCTGTTAGCAGATGTCTCATAGAAATTGTGCTGCGTGCATGCTTGTGAATGTCGAAGCACAATGCTGGGTTAAAGGTAAAAACTTTAAATGCACCTGAAGTACCCAAATCCAGTTATGTGTGCTGCAATTAATATTTATTTCCCATCCAAAATTACAATAAGTGTTACATAAAGGGGGCCTTATCTTGCACAGCATAGCACAACTGTCATTGGTAGTTTCAAGCCAACAGTATACGGTTTCATGGCCAGCGCCCACATTATGTAAGTAACAAATGTACTGGCACCTGTCTGTGCATGTGCATGTAGGTATTAAAATGAGGTGCGGTGAGAGCATTGTTGCCTTAGTGCTATTTTAAGGCAGCAGAAAGCGATCATGTTGTTGACCAACAAAAACGTGGTCTATAGTCAGAATGGTGTTTTCTTGCTATGTAAGATGTGCCAACAAGCATTCACTTTGCTTGTTGCACACACAGGGACATGCAGATTGGTTGCAAGTGGGTGAAATAATACATCATTAATGTGGAAAATATCAATTACATTTTCTAAAATGTGAACATAGCAGCGCTGCAGAGCTGCTGTCTGATTCTCCATTAAGAGAAAGGCTGTGCTCGTTTACATACAGGGAGCAGCATAACTTCCTTTATTTAAGAGGCTAAAAGTTTAGTTCTGTTTCCACTGTCAAGTTTGTAACTACAGCTTTTAGTTTTGTCCTTAAATGACCCCCGGTATTTCCTGCAGTGACATTACTGCTCTTTCTGCTTTACTCTCAGCTGAGTACTCACTTCTACAACTTACCGAATCCACCATGTCAATAGCAGTACGGCAGGTGCAGGTACACCTGGCTTTTAAAGGGAATGGGAGATAACACTCTGATTTTTTTTATTCCATGTTACGCCCAAAACTCATTGCAACTAGATTATGCACGGTTTAACCAGCATAAGTGGAGCTGGACACGCCCTAAATACACTTTAGCCCTGTTCAAATCTTCCTGTTTTGTTTTTTTTTTTACCGTTTTTTAGTGTTATATTTATTGTGTCATTATCATTATTAGTGAGTCCTTTTTTTTCACTTTGTTTTTATGAGTAAACTTTTAATGTCAAGTTCTGTGCATCAATCATCTGTCATACACAGCACATCAGGGTTTTTCTGGGTAATTTACTTTTAGTCTCACTTTCAGGAGAGCATGGCTTTAAAATTCAAATGTTTTCAATCAGCTGTCACTCTGAAGTTGCTGTGACATGCTTCTCTGACTTCCCCCTGTATAAAAAAAAGGCCTCGTTATTCACCACATGGTCACAGCATGTGTTCACGGATCTGTTTGTGGGTCTCATACAGACCTTCTTCCCACGCAGTCTGAGGAAGCCAGGGCACAGCGGTCGTTAAACATGACCACGTGGTGGCACTGCAGCTTCACTGTCCTGTTACTGAGGCAGGTGGAACAGCCTGAAAGACGGACTGCTCACATGATGAGCAGTTTGTAGCAATATGGTGAGATAAGAACCCTGCATACTGGATTGTTTCTCCTTTATTGGTCCATTCAGTGATATTTAGACATTTGTTGCTCTTTATTAGAGTACCTCAGGTGCCAGTTAAAGGTCAAAGTGTTGCCATGTAAACCAATGATTGTGTCGCCACAGCTTACAGGTCTTAGTCCCCTTTCCTGGGAGAAGGGTAGCACTTGTGTAAATGCTTTTTCTCAGTGCAGTATCACTATCAGATCATTCATGTGGCAGAGACTAATCTATGGATACAGAATGTCCATATGCAGTTACTGTA
This sequence comes from Epinephelus awoara, assembly GCA_035609425.1. Lineage (NCBI taxonomy): Eukaryota > Metazoa > Chordata > Actinopteri > Perciformes > Serranidae > Epinephelus > Epinephelus awoara. The sequence continues at coordinate 33,695,191 of CM069302.1, forward strand.
AAATACATTGTCAACTATGTGTATGTGTTGAATATGATATGTACTGTAAAGTGTATTTATTAAATTACACTGGAGAAATTGTTTCCTGTTATTTCAGCATGGATTCAACCTGTTTGTCTCCTTGCCCTTGTTTAAGTGAATTAAATGTCATGAACCTCATTATTCCCAAAAAAAGTTCAACTTGTGAAGATTTCAAACAATATAAAACTGTATATCCAAACCTTCTAATTACCCAAATTAATTTAGTATGGCATATGTACAGTTACATTAATTTTACTCATAACTTTCTTTTCTAGTGACAAAGTGTTGATTGTGTTTTATTTTTTCGACCCCAAAAAAGAGTGGCTGTACGAGTCTGCCACTTTACTGTAAATTCTGCAGCTGTTGCAGTCACATCCTGTGTCCTTTATGCATGCATTAATAAGTCATTGTTGGCCGTAATCAAGCTCTTAGTCCTTCCACCCTGGTGCTGTTTGCTCCAGCTCTACTCTTGGTATCTAACAAAAGTCCCGCATCTCTAATAAGTCCACTTTTCAGGACTTGCTGACAGCCAAACAATTTCAAAATTACGGTCTGAGTTTTTAATGGATGTCTGGCCAAGTGCTCTGAGGTCATGAAATCTGAATTACCCTCTCATAAGGGCTATGCAAAATCATGTCAAATCATTTTTAAAAAAGCCTCTTGGGATTTACCAGGTTTTCATTTGACGGCAGCTATTTGATAATGATGATGGCTCATGCTCTGTTTTAAGCTTCTACTGGATACAGTCCAAGCTCAGACTGCTCTGAACATCAGCATGAAATCTGCTGCAGATATTCAAGATCCTCTCAGGATCAGTTCAGATAATGTTAGTGATCCTCTGACTTTTCATCAAGACCTGCAAATCAAATAACATCCCCATCAACTGCAGCTGCACGATACACTGTTTGCTTTTAATTAGCAAATCGCTATAGACCCTTAGTTGATAAGTCATTTATCAATGCTTTATTCAGTGCTTTTATTGATTTATCAAGTCCCAAGTTACTGTGATTCTTGATTGAGAATCAAGCAAGTTGAGTTGAGTCCCTGCTGCAAATCACAAGTCAAGTTATATGAAATTCTGACGATCTGGTAGAAGGATAGCATTCTAGCTAACCTTTGAACAGCCAATAAGCTAATGTGTTAGGTAAATAGACACATTCAAGTAAGTAGTAAGCTGGATGTGGTAGTGGTCCTGTCACTGATGTTTGAGCTGCAGATCTTGCATACCGCTTTTCTCTTTTTGGATACGTCATCAACAAAATAATTCTGAATCCAAAGATTATTATTTTCAGAACAGCTCCCTCCATGGTAGCTACCTTGTGCATGTGTTGACCTCTGCTGATCTGCTGCGTCCTCATAGGTTGCCAGGTAACTTCTAAATATCTAGAAAAATGCAAATATTCAATTTCCAAGAGTCAGTCCTTTCGAATCATCTCTCTCAAATCTAAGTTAAGTCTTGAGTCATGAATAACAAGTCAACGTCTTTTATCCATGTTAGTCAAATAAGTCTGAAGTCCTTGAATATGCGAATCGAGTCTGACTCAAGTCAAGTCATATGACTTGAGTCCCTCATCCCCGGTGTGTAGGATGTGTAGTGAAGGGGTGGTGGTGGGTAGCAGCCATTTACTCCTAAGAAACAGATCACACTAAAAATGATCCATCACTTTTTCATCCTTTCTATGCTTTGCACGTGCGCACAGCAGGCTCACTCACCAGCTTTAATGATGACAAAGCAGTATTTAGCACAAGGTCACTCCAAGCCCATTCATCTCATCTAAAGCCTGACCGTGGTTTTGGAATTCCCCAAAAAAAAGTGAACTGCTGTATTTTTGAGAAAGAGTTAAATGATGCCAATAAGTGCAGACATGTTGCTGCCTGCAGTTTGGACAGATGGTAAGGTGATATTTACAGTTCGGTATTTAATGAGGCAGAGTCTGGAGTGTTTTCCTCCAACTAAGTTCTGCAAGGATGCATGTCTGATCTTTGACTCAGAATCATTGATTAGTTATTCATAAAGCTATTGATGAGTTATTCATGAAGAGGGAGTCAAAGTGAAAGTTTCCGTTCCAGCTCTTTTCAATTAGAGGACAGCTCCCAGTCGATAAACATGATGGAAGAAGTTCTCCCCCGCAGCACAGCTGGCTGGAGATGTCAAAGACTTCCCATTGAGAGGAGAGCTCAGACACATAGATTCACTTTTGTGTGGCCATGGTCTGTCAGTACAGCCGCTCTCAGTGCTGGTCTGATGGTCTCAACTTTTTTTTTTCCATCAGATAGGAGTGGTGGAGAGAGTGTATAATGGCCCCACTCTGCTCTGTGAAAGCCTCGGTGCCATCGGACATGATCGAGCGAGCCCAGAGAAATCAGTGGCAGCTGTTATCCCTGCCACATTTCTCAGCAGGATATCCTGTTGCCTGCTGATGCTCAGAGTTTTATAGCTGGAGAAACTCACAAAGCCATATTACACATGAAGGGCAGAGCAGCTCCGCACTGGCAAATGGGATTCAAGATGAGCAACCAGAATGGCAGAGAGGGCAGAGCTCCACCAAGTCCAAGAGTCTAGTCTCTTATAATATTTAAATCAGCAAGCACAACCAATACAGTATGTGTGGATATATTTCAAAACTATAAGACCTCTGTCAAATGAATGCTTCATAACGACTGCTTTCTGTGTGAAGTTTGAGCAGCCACGTTTGAAGGCTACCCCAGAGGATTGCTGGTACCCATGAATGTGGATTGTAATATATAATACATCGTATTTCTGCAATGAGCCAAACTGTTTTGAACTGTTTTTATTGAACTGTGCCACCATCTACTGGCTTTTAAGATGGGTTGCATTCATTCCGCCCAGGCCAACTGCCCTCACAGTGTGACGAAAGTGAAAAATAATTTGTGTATCCACTCCATGATTCGGATCTGCTACAAATTTTAATGGGTTATTCCTTGGCCAATGCTACACCCTTCCACCAAGTTTGATAAAAATCATGTCTGTAGTCTTCTGTAATGCTGCTGAGAAACAAACAAACCAAACCTAAAACATAACCTCCTTGGCATAAATAAATTGGCTCTAGGTCAGAGTAACCACTCGGACTTTGTGGTTAAATTATGATGCTCAGAGCTGAGCTTTCCCACAGTCATGGAAAACCTGGAAACATTTTCCAGGCCTGTAAAAGTCATGGAGTTAGTAAAAAATCACGTTTGGAAAAAATCATGGAATTTTGTGTGGAATGAATTGTTACAGTAATCTTCCATGGGTAACCTTTCACATAATGTAGCATATGGCAAGTGCATTTTCTGGAGCCAACGATTTAACGTAGCTCCTATATATGTGTCAGTGTTTGACTACGTTTTGATTACCATCATGAACACTTCTTCATTTTCTCCCCGTGTTCCCTCTCCCCCGTCATATATGCCAGTTAGCTGATGTTATGTTTGAACAGAATTGAATCTGAGTAGAGTTTGAATCTTATATGTTTGAAAAATGCAGGGCAAGTGATAAAGAAAGATCAAAGAAATAATTTGACCTTTGGGGGAATACAGTTTCGACTTTCGAAGGGATAAAAAGATCAGTACTCCTCCCATATCTGTCTGTTTGTTACCCAGCAGCCACTCAGCTTAGCTTAGCATAAAAACTGGAAACGAGGAAATAGCTAGCCTAGCTCTGTTCAAAGGTAACGAAATCTGCTTGGTAACGCGTATTCGATATATCATGTTTATGTTGTGGTTATCCGAAAAATAAAGCCAATGTGCAAGTGTCTTAAACCTGCATTCATTCTTTTGGTCAGTAGGGGGCAGTAGTAAGGAAATGACCCTCACCTGATTTACAAACTCAGTGAACATTTTCCTAATAAGCTCATGGGGTCAATTAGTAGTTTTAAGTCTTCTTCAATACAGCATGATGTTCATTTTGTTAATTATGGTCCCATTTGTTCAGTGTATCTACATTGCGATTGACAGTTGCTACTACAGTAGTGTTCTTGGGTTCTCAGATCCACCCCATGTCCAGTTATGGTTATCTGGCACCAAAAAAACAAAGATGGCTACGGTCGAGGCTTCAAAACAGGGGTGTCCACAACCAATGAGTAATGTCACAATAGCTATTTCAATTCTTTTATACAGTCTTTGGCTCTTACAGGGGGTTATGGCTTTGTGTGCGTCTGTCTGCTTTTGTCTGTGTCTGTGTGTGTCTGTGTGTGTGATTGCGTGTGTGCGAGTGTGTGCGTGTCATTTATCATAGTCAAGTCATTTATATTATGTCCAATATATCCTTAATATTGTTTAAAATACATTATCATCGTGTTTTCTTGCTAGATTCTCCCCAGCTTACGGAAAAAACAAACACTGAAACTATTGCTGCAGATCACAAGCCGGCCAGGAGCTGGTGCCAGGCCGCATCCAGTGTGAACAGCCTGATCAGTTAATATGGGCATATATATATGTCCCTAAGTATGGTATCCTTAAGTATGTTTGCAGCTCTACAGATAATCCTTAGTTACAGTCCATCTCTAAAAAGCAGCAGCTACTTGGGAGCTAAGCAGCTTCATTTTAACTTGGCTTTAACCACTCTGTCTTTTGGCATTCATCCAAAAATATTTCCACTGAGTTTGTATGAGGACAGTGATGATAGAATTTGAAAAGCCAAGAGACCAAGTGAGAATTAGAAAAATACCAAAATGTTTTTTTTGTTTGTTTGTTTTGTTTTTTGTTATGACAATAGCGATACGTAGTGCAGGTTATATTGTAAAAATGGTGGTTGAAAAATGCAATCTGTCACAATTACTGCATCGGGTTATACTGGTAAATCATCCATGTGTATATGTCTGAGTGCGGTTTCCCACCCCCATGTAGAGCTACTGCAGCCACAGGGTCTGTGGAGCAGCCTCAGTGGGTCGGGGACTCTTTTGTTGCATGTCTTCCATCTCTGCTGGATGACAAGGTCTTGCCCTACTGTACATTGACCTCTCTGCAGGAGCTGGGTCTGGAGGGAACACTTTGATGATGCTTGTGTGTCATTATTTGTGCAAGTGCTGTTAAAGTATGATGGTAAAAGCAAGTGACATAATCCGAAGTAGCCTCAGTCACCCTCAACCAGGATGCTGTAAAACAGTGGCAGCAAATGGCGTGATTCATGTGTTGACATCACATAAAAATGTCTTTACAAATCACCTGAGCTTTGTGTGATCACTGTAGACTTTATGGACGACAGGGTTTTATTAAAGTTTCAAGAAAAAGCCTCAGTTATGATTACACAGCCTGTGAGTGTCTATACGAGACAGGCATGTCGTAAAAACTCCATGTGGTAGTTGTTACAAGGCGAATAAAACATTCATCCTTATAAAGGACAAACATTTAGAAACAGGAGGCCATAAATGATCTTTTGGGCCCATATGAGATGTACAGTGTATGTTACATAATGTTATTGAGGAGGTCTAGCCAAAAGTTAAAACATATTTCGTGCAAGTATTCAGCTGGATTCCATTATCACTGTGACGCCTGTGAAGTTCAACAGAATTTGCTTTCTGCTCCATCATCATGCTTCATGTTATTACAGCTATGGTGTTTCTATTGATACTGTTAGCATGGCCCTGACTTCATGTTTACTCAGGCAGTGTGATGGGCTCCCAGGCGTAATGATGCATGATAAGACAGTGAGATACAAAACTGTCCGGCCCCCCTGTCAGTCTGTTGTCTGTCTAGCTGCAGAGATGTTGAGTTGAGTTATCCCACACGTCTGTGCCCAGGATAGACAAACACGACAGTTAAGACTCAGTCATAAAGCCTTGATCCAAAGGTTAACCACTTGAATTAGGTTACTGCAGCAAGTGCTGTAGTCTGGCACTGCAGAACTGATCAGCAAAAGTAATTAACTTGGACCACTCTTCTTGTGACTTGTCATAACCTTTGCTGTGTGCTTTAGAGCAGTGTGTGACAATTACTAACTATTGAATAGTTAAGTGTTTTATAATGTATTCTCCATCCCTGAATGTAAAGAAGGTAAAGAAGACATAATGTTGACATTAAAAAAAATGTGGTAAAATGTGTTCTTGATTAATACCCAGGAGTTCAACACAACATGTCAAAATAAGCATTTAAATACACTTGTGTTGTGTGTTGCATGTAATTTCATGTAACCTAGGCTACATTTTTCCCCAAATCTTTCATGGTAATGTTTGAAACTGTGAGGGGAGTTACTTTATTTTGCAAATACAAAGGATTGTAAACTGATTTTAGGTGAATCAATCTCTGTTTGAAAATGAAAATAAGTTGTCATAACTTGACAAATATAAAATATAAGGAGTGTGAACCTAAATGTATGTAAAGGCAAGTACTCAGTTCTCTATGATAAATATGGACTAAAAATGAAAGGCATACTTTTTTGCCTATTTTCAACGAGCTTTGTATCATAGCAATGTACAGTAGGTAGTGTATGTAAATGTAAAGTTAATTTACTCCATCTCTCCAATGCTCCAGGGTCACACCACAGACACAAAAAGTAAGGAAGCAGATAAAGAGAGAGAGCTACCCCCTAAAAACTCAAATCAAACGGGAAAACTAGGCAGCTCTGATTAAATATAAACCAAGATTATGTCACCGTATTGCCTATCTCTTACCCCAGGTGTTTTCAGAAACATATTTTCGATCGTTTGCATCCAGCTGGCCACCATATTGTGAACTGTGGAAAAACTAAGCTGTCATCGTGTCACCCACCAACAGGAGCGTTTATTGGTCTGGTGGAGTGCAGTGCATTCCGGTAATTGTTGGTTATTTACCTCTTGACAAAAAAGTGAATGCTACAGCCCTTTATCTCTGTTTTAACTGGTCATTTAGCACCAATTTTAAAAGTACTTATATCAATCTACTGCATGGACAGCCCAGTTTTTTGAAAATACCATCTTTCCAGCAGTGAAATGCTTCTTTAAGTAGGAACTGAATTTGGTAATTTTGTAGTGTAATGACTCTGTCAAACATGTTAGATTAGTAGCCACGCCCTGATCGGTGATGCCACTGCAGGTTTTGACAGCTCATAAACACCAGCTGTGATGTTATTGACTGGGTTGTGGTCACAAATACAATATGTTTATGAATCTCACCCCAGTGTAGCCACAGATTTCCGCTCTGTGTGATTTCAGTGTCAGCCCTTACTGAAATCGCTGACTTCTAGGAACTGAGTGTGGTCATACATGACTAATAAGCCACTAATGTTACAGATTTGGTTGAATATTTGCACTTTCTCTACTTTTACATCTTTCACTTTAGCAACAAGTACCACTCTACTGAATCCAGCTTTTCTCTCACCTTTGCCGCCTCACACCTATCTACAGTAGATGGGAGGCCAGGTTCGAGAGGAGGCTGCTCCATTAGCAGATGTGATTGTAGCATCTGCTGGCCACAGCACACCAGATGAAAAGTAATCAGAAAGTGTGGCTGTTCGAGTAGAAGTAAAGAGATGGGTCAGCTCAGTGGTTGAAGGTAGTTACGACAGGCCCCAGTGCACACTCATGACATTGGCAAACTGTTTATAAAAAAATAAATGAATCGCTCGGCTTGCAGCTGCGCACAGCGTGTCAGTCTTGACAGATTTTGCACCTAAACTGCTGCCATATATTGCATCGTCTTGTCATGATCAAATAGACTTGACAATGGATAACATCAACATATTACCCAGCAATCATTATTGCATATCTGTATGTGACAAAAAATAAGAAAATAAGAAATTATTTATTCTATGGAGAGGGTTTTTTAGTACTTGGTAGTCTTTATAGTTTATGTAGAATAAGCACATAATTTTGTTACAGATTGCTACTGACTACTTTACTCTCCCCAGAAAAGAAAACCATGAGGGATATATAAATATATAGCAAATGGGTTCATTTTTAAACAAAGTCATATTTTTGAGGTGGTAATCTGAATCACTAGCGAGGGCCTGTTCTCCAAACAACAATTTTGGAGGGCCTACCCTGTCTATAAGCCCCCCTCAACCCCCACCCACGGACCCCAGTGTATCCCCGCCTTCACTGTCTATATTTACGCCCCTGGGTCAGCTCGAAGGGCTTGCTGATGCTGGTATTGAGCATTCCTCCTTTGACTGAGAGCACTCTAAAATCAGAGGCACAGGTCATCTTTTTCATGTGCAAGTAGAGCAGAATTGTTCAGGAAGTAGTAGTTTCTGTTGAAAATTTCAAATGCTTGTGTTGAACATGTGCCTTCACTGGACACATTTATATAAACCTATCAGAGCATTATGGGCAGGATTTAGAATAGAGACAGGTGGGACCTGCTTACTTGGAACAAAACTAAACAACGTACCCACCACTTCCACAGAGAAATTGGCGGACGTTAACAATTTCAGGCTGAGTAAATAAAGTCAAACAAAATGACCAAAGTTTATTTGGACTGCAAGTTTTATCAGCAACAGACATGTATATTTCTCAGAAACACATTTCTATGTGAAATACATCAAAAGCCAGCTGCACACTGTATGAACATCTAAAGGTGAGACTTCTCATGGAATAGCTTAAGAGTCTGCAGGCATGTCATTCCTTGAGTCGAGCAAAATTTTTGTTATATCATGATATATCATAATATTTGTTATTCCCTCATTCACGAGTACTTCTAAAACTGCCCCGCGCCCTTCATCGTTAACTGACCATTGTTCTGGATCTGGATCTGATACCGATCAAACCTGCAAAATTGAAACTGAAACATTTAAATCTTGTAAGCACATATGATATTTTTTAAATCTCAGTCATTACAAAGATGCATCATGTGCTACAGATGAAATCCTAATTAGTCTCAGATATTTAATTTGATGCCATATTCTAAAGTCTCTTTAATCTCTCATTTCATTACAGGCTTTGGCAGGGCTGCGTTTAATTTTCAGATGTGTTTTTAGATTATGCCTGTAATAGGTTTGAATTAACTGGCGCTCTGCTAATAACAAGGTGCTCCCTTTTTAAGCCACAGTATAAGGTCAGCCAATCATTTAAATGCTGATTGTGTTTCAACTTGTCATTTATATGAGAAATTTAAAAATAAAAAAGTGCAGTTATACAAGGCAATGTCATCCAACATTTGTCCTAATAACATTATATAACAATACTAACACCATTTGACCTGGCTCAAATTACATCAGCCTGGATTAGTTATAATCAGCACATAAAGAAACAGGCCGTGGTTGCCTTCTCTTCACAACTGATTACACATGTAGTGGCTTCACTGATTCATTAGAAATTGTTGTGCATTAGCAACTCTAGGTATCTACTGAAGGCAATACGTCCTCTGAATGTCCAAACCAGACAAAGATACACTACTGGTTAATAAAAATTGGCATATTGTATGTTTGTTAATGAACTGATATTAACTTAAAACTGTGTTGTGTGTTTCAGTGAATAAACTACTTTCTAATTTGGGCACAATTACACAGGCGTAGGTCTAATGACACTCTGGCAGTCAACTATTGAGCCTTTCCTTCCTTCCTCGCTTGCTTCCCTTCTCTGTCTTTATCTCACGGAGAAGGAAGAAACACCACATAACACTGAAGGATCCGTTCAGAATACCGGACAGCCTTTGCCAGACCTCAGCGACACACACATTCCCATGTTCCAGAGTCACGTCAAAAGGCGGCTGGTAGCGCAGCTAACTATGCTAATAAAGGGAGGACAAAAGCACAGCACCCACTAAGGAGAGCGGAGATGGGATAATGATCACTAATTAATCATGCACTGGGGTCATGCGGCTCATCTCTTCACCACCGACACAGGAGCAAGAGGGAATGACTCACTTCCCGCTAAAGGCTCCACATAGGAGGCAGCTGAATGAAGTGCGACATGGGTATCTCAGCAAGACGCCTTTTATTAGTCTCAGCCAGTGATGCAAATGTGTGAGCTGCTTTGGAAAAAAGGGTTATTTATGCATGTCCAATCATTTATTAATTAACACACGTATATTTGACAAAATGTCTATTCTTGCGTTACGTGATAATCTCTCACATAAGTTCACACTTAGCAGAGCAGTGAAACACATCAAGCATGAAGACACAGACTCAGATCTCATACAAGCGGAAGAAAAAACAACAACAAATGTACTGCCAATCTAACAACAGAATAATAATATATCAAATTTACAAAAGTCATGAATACTTTATAAAATTTGTACTTGAAACAAATTGAAAACAACAAGTTCATGTAAAGTTGTTGTGTCTCCATCTGCCACCACATATTTTTTGTATGCAAATGGAATTATCTTTGTAATCATTGTTTTCAACTGGTGCTCAGTAATGTCAAGTTAGTTCTTTATGTTTCTCTCCTGCACTTTGACTGGATGCTGTCAGATTGGTTCAAAGTTGATCTAGGGAACCAATTGTCAGCCTGCTGGGAATGAATAAGACTAATGTGAGCTGATTAAAGAAATGACAGGAAATAAATTGATTCATGGCACACTTTTGAAATAACATACTTTTTAATCTTTGGGCTCAGGGGAAGGTATCAACTATTTTCAAGTCAAAAAGCTCAAGTCTTGGTAAAGTTATTGGTGTTTAAGTCCAAGTCGAGTTGCAAGTCTCTTTTGATTTTATCAAGTTGAGTCTAAAGTCATCAGATGAGTTTGACTCAAGTCCAAGTCACGTGTCCAAGTCCAAGTCCAAGTTCACACCTCTACCTAAAACTGTCTGAACTGGTTTCCCATCTCCTTTATTATCAGAATATCATTTATGAACTAAAATATTACTTTATACATTACATTATTTTATTTCAATTAACCACACTTCTATTTTGTGCAAAACTGAAAATCAATGGAAAACAAAATGTCTTGGTATAAATAAAAAAATATATATTTAAGGTTTGAGGTGTTATATTTTATTACACGGAATAGGAACAAAGCTAAAAAAAACTTTTGCTCTTGACATAATGTATAAAACTTTTATATTGTATCGCTCAGCACTGTAATTACCTTTTCTTTTCTTTTTGTTTTCTTCTCCCTCTCCGCTATCCGACTGGTAGCTTGACATTTGATTGCTGTGAATTGCTTTCATAACTGCTGACAGTTTGACAGGCTCTGTGGTTGGCTGACTGGCCTACACCTTCACCAGTAAAATAGCAGAAATGAAATAGACAATAGTAGGATAGAAAGAGACTTGACAGGACCGGTTGCCTATGCATATCACAACGTTTTGACTTCATGGCACTGCACTGAAAGATAAATTATTACAAAAGCTTTATGTAATGACAACAAGCCGAGGTTGGATCCTCAGCGGCTTTTAATAAACAAGGCCTTGTGTCCAGAGCATAAGAATGAGCCGTCAGGAGAGGCACTGCACCACATCATGCATATCAAAGCTGTTTTGCAATGTCTCCCATCTTTAACATTAACATTCAAAGGTGCGGTTGACTACGCTTTTATGCAGTTATTTAACCGGATGAGTACAATAAGGAGGGGGTTTCTAGAACAACTTCAAGTGGAAAGGTTCGCTAATGAATATTCAGATAGGTACTTGAAAGGGATTTTAGAGGAAGGGGCTGTGCATGCAGCTCCAGTTGTTTATGACACTGGTTGCTGAATATGTATTCTCCATCATTAGCAAATGTTTGTCATTACACAGCTATGGGGTAAATATTGGAACCTGTTCATGGTTTTAAAGAAAGTTTCTAATGGGTCTTTGGATATGTGGACACAGAAGAGTCAGTATGGCCTATAATTGTACTTGTACATTAATGGTAATAGGCATATAAACTCTGGGGTGGCTTATTAAGTTAAATGCTTTCAGTCGGGTTGTCACAGATAAAACCATGACATCTGCCACTGTGCTTCACTAGCTTTCCTTTATAATTGTAAATGGAAAACACTTTTACTGTTTTGGAGGTAATGAGAATGGTTTATATGAATTAAAACACTCAGCACCTACTAACTTGTACTATTCACATCTGTCTCGCTTATTCCCTGAAATTATTCCTGTACAGTAGCCTACATCCCCTTCATCAGGCCTGTAGCCGAAACTATTGGGTCAACAATCATTGTGATTATAAGCAAATCTGTTCCAAGACTAACAGGGGGGTTGAGATGTAAACCAGCAAATATCAACCAAAGTTTCTTTGTTGACAGGCTAACACAGGATATACCCACAATATGCACGAATATTGACAGGGTAGTGTGGTCTCAGATGAAATATGTCCGTTGTACACTTACAAGAAATGATGATTGCAAGATTGGACAGCTTTTCTTCCTCTGCTTAGAGGAGCCAAACATGCATAAACTCCAGATTGGTATTATGCCCATCTGTGGAGACTTGACATTGGACATCAACATACAGTACATATTACCCAGCTGTCATCATAGCATATCTGACAATAATATCAAAGAACGCAAGAAATTAATAATTTAATTGAAAAGTATATAACTTTGTTTTTCGACTGACTATGTGAAAAAAATAAAAATGGAAAGGAAAACCCATGGGTTTGCCTTTTTGAGGACATATATAGCAAATGGCACCATTTTTAAACTAATAATACACTTTTGTCTCATTTATCTTGGAACACAGATATATTTTCAAGATGGCAATCTGAATCACTTGGAAGGGCCTGCTCTCTGTACAGACCTCTTCACCCCAGGAGCTCCAGCACACCCGCATTGCCTGCACTGCCTATATTTATACCCCTGATGGTCATACATTGCATAGCTTTCGCCATAAAATATGTAATGTCACTGCCTGATGATAAAATGCGCTGCTGCTACACAGCTAGCAGGCTAACGATGGTATTTGCATTATCTTTCACTTCACCAAACTATTACAGAATAATTCCAATAACAAAGTGATGGCTTTACTGTGTCCAACAACAGTATAGTAGCCAATTCAGAAGTTTGATATGTGTTTCTGGTCCCACCCCTTCAGCTACGTCAGCAACATGGTGACCATTGAGGGTGAAGTGTCCAACCCTCCTCACTCAACTTTTTGACCATCGGTGCACCACTCAGGTACTCACTGTGCAGTGCATTTTGCCATACCTCTCGTTGTTAAAGTGTATTTCCATCCACCTCTTTTTATGAACATTTTCAGTTTGCGCATGAAAAAAACTTGAGTGGAAACGCCAAAGATTCAAAGAAATCTTGAAATATCCCAAAACTGTTTTTTCGGCTGGTGGAGATGGTGAAATTCATGACAAATCGTCATTGGATAGGCCACAGCAAGCTGTCCTCATCATCTCTGGGTGGATTTTAACACCAGAACCAGGGCTTTCACCAGAACTTTTCCAAGAGCTCACAGCTATGTTATTAAAAACTCTCTATTTCCATTGTCCAATGAGCTCTCTGTTTGTATACATTCATTGTTTTCCTTCTTTAGAAGTTTGACTTGTGCTCTTCTATTGCTGTGGTATAAGGGCACCTGTCTGAAGAATTAGTGCCACCCACTGCTTATTTCAATGAACCAACTCCTATTAGGTCTCATTCACCAACACCCTCCAAAGCTTTGTCATGAATTTGTTTTTAGAAAGGTCCTGAGAAAAGTCTATGTCAGATTTATGATGATTATTGTCCTCATAAGCTCATAGGTCATCATCAGAGTTAGCATGCTAACATTGGCTAAGTAGCATAGTGTTAATCACAAACTGCATCTGAGGTTGATGAGAGTGGCATTACTTTTGCAGTTAGTCAAAATTAAAGTGTTAGACAAACTAAAATGTTTGACCTAATGATGGTGCTAAATAAAACGTCAGGGATGAGGAAACTTATTACAGTTCAGGGGATTATGAATGTCTATGCTGAATTTCATGACAATAATGTTGAGACATTTCACTAGAACCCACAAATGTCAACCTCATGATGGTGCTAGAGGAAAAGTCAGGGGACCACCAGAGTCATTAAGATTCTTCCTCTGGACATCATGGATATATGTGCCAAATTTCATGGCAGTTGAGCCAGTTGAGATATTTCAGTCTGAACCAAAGTGGTGGGAACACTGGCCAACAGATCAACATTGCCAACCGTAGGTCATGCTGTTAGTGTGGCTTGAAAGCCATTCAAAAGGAGGTCTGTGATTAATGGAAAGATACTGCTTTACATCTGCTATGTTTGTCTCTGGCTGTGTCTTCATTCTGTCTGTTTCACCATGTTCATTTTTACACAATCCGGTTCTTTCATTATTCGTTCCGGTTAATAAAGAATCATATGTCCGGCACTCTAGGCTTTCCCCAGGAAAGACTTACCAGATACCGTGAGTGTAGAGCAGCAAAAAATAAAGCTTTTATAAACTGAAACAGCGCGACCCACTGCTTTATTACATTACTTATTGATATTCATTGTTAGGAGTATTTTAAATTGACATCCCCCTATTGTTGTGATGCCCCTCCCCCTGTATTGGAGGGCCGTCAGCTGATTAGGTTTACTGATCATTACTGATCTATACAAACTCCACTGTTTGTTTTGTGTTAACCATAGTTTAAAGCTACAGTTGGTAACTTTTATGAATAAAACTTTGTGTCATATTTGGTGGAACTGTCAGGAGACTGTCATGTCTCCCCTATTGCTTCTGTGGCATTTGCTGGAATCTACCTCAGCGCACCAAAAACAACCAATCAGAGCAGAGGAGTCTCTAACACAGCTGTCAGTCATGTCAATCATGCTTGTGAACTGTGATCAAGCTGTCAAACTAGGCAGCGCTCATCAAGTGTGAATCAAGATTCTGTTCCTGCATTGCTTAAAATGTTTTCATAAAAATACTTTAGTGTGCTGACAAGCTATAAAATGAGAATGTTTGTGACCCACTGCCAAGTTGGAGGCACTCAACCAGAGCGCCAAGCACTTCCCACCAGCCAGACGAACTGTCTCATTTCACAGGTAAACAGTACACTAAAATATTTTTCTATGTTTGTGAAGTAAGTGACAGCTTCAGTAAATATGAAAAAAAAAGTTAACAACCACAGTATAATGGATTATGTTTGTGTTAAGTAAATCTCTTGTTCCCTGAGCCAGTCTGTGACACTGAACTTTGGAAAATACTGCCAAACTGTTATATCAAGTCTAAATTAAACCTTAATTCAAGGAGGGTTCTGCTTTGGCATAAGCTCGTCAGTAATGTCAGGTCTGCTGACGAAGGTCAAAGTACTCTCCCATCCAATTCTCAATCATATCAGAATGTGACCCTGGTGCTGCTGCACTATTTTTACCAGCACCAAAACATAAAGCAGATTTGAAGTAGTTTATACCCTGAAAAGCTGAGCATGCATTCAGTCATATATTATTTTTAATGTTTTAAGTTTGCATAGGCACATAAGAAACAAAGATACACTAAAAGCTGAAATGTGCACAGTTCAGGTCCACACTGAGCCTTACGAATGGAAACCTGTCCTTTGAAGTAACTTAATCACATTGCAGAAAATTCTTTTTTTAATAACAAAAATCGTCAAGTCTTATTAGAATTAATCATGCCCTTTGCTGAGGTGGCACTTTGTCAAATACTAAGCTCAGGGCTGGAAAGCAAATGAAAACCAAAAGCTTTCCTCAAAAGGATTTGGGCCAAGCACACACATTTTAGATGCCATGTATGTGACGAGCAGAGAGCATAAGAACCTCACAATTAATTTCCTGTCTGTGAAATAACCACACTCATCCTTTCAAACCCCTGTTTGAGGATTAAGAAAGCTAAGCAGTAATACATTTTGCGGGTAAAGTTAATGCATAGCTGTGGCTGATCGACCACAGGAATGACTATTTCTCTTTGTGATTTCATTTCCTGAATTATATCTGCCTTTATTTTAATTTCAATTGGTATTTATTTTGGTTATAGGATTTTTTTGAGTACATTAACAAATGTCTTTTGTTGTATGCTGTTGTTTTTCGGCCATGTTAGCGGCTCTTACATGGCAATGCTGATTTGTACAGTACTTTGACTCAGACTTGAATATCTCAACAACCAGAGGATAGATGGACATAAAAGTTGGTCAGACATTCATGGTCCTTAGCGGAGATCCCTGACTTTGGTAACACTTTCTATAAAGACCACATCTACAGTATAATGCAGTGTGAGGCCATTCATAGTGAATTACAATGCATTCATAATACTCTATGACAACACTCATAAACACACATATTGCTTCCTGATGCACTATATCAACAGTCATAAAACATCATATATGTCACCTATAATAAATTATAAGTGTCTTATGGATGCTCCTGACTAGTAACAAATGAATACCTATACTCACCTATACCCTGACTTTTCCTCTTAGGCTACAATGAGGTTGATATTTGTGGTTTTAAATGTCCAGTGTTTAGGATTTAGGGTGCTATATTGACAGAAATTAAATATAATAGTCCTGACTATGTTTTCATCAGTGTATAATCACCTGAAACTAAGAACTGTTGGGTTTTTGGTTACCTTAGAATGAGCCATCCACATCTACATATGGAGCAGGCCCTCCATGAAGTTTGTCGTGTTGTTTTTACAGTAGTCCAGAATGGACTAACCAAACAGTAGCTCTAGATATGGCCATTTGTGTTTTTGTGAGTTCATGAATATACAAGCACACAGGAAAAGTTTCAGTTGCTTGCAGTCTGCATCCTCACCACTAGATACCACTAAATCCTACACACTGGACCTTCAGTTTGTCCATTAATTTTGTTTATAAGTAAATACTTGCAAAGCTGATGACATGTCATGGCTGTAGACTAGTCAGGTTTCTTTTCTGGTTAACGCTGCAGCCCAAACATATAATCATTACTAAAAAACATAATTTATACAAAGATTATACATGTAAGATTCTGTTATTTCCCAGAAGCCAGATCTTGGAGATCCTATCCTCTCTTGTGGCTCAGTGTCAGGGGACAGAT
Organism: Epinephelus awoara; assembly: GCA_035609425.1. Lineage (NCBI taxonomy): Eukaryota > Metazoa > Chordata > Actinopteri > Perciformes > Serranidae > Epinephelus > Epinephelus awoara. The sequence goes on from CM069302.1 coordinate 33,712,030, forward strand.
TCTGCTTTAGCCTGTCATTGATCTGACCCTATAGAAGCCACCAGCAGGACTTTGACACCGCACAAAGATCTCAATAGAAATGCCAACAAATTTAGACCCTTGCACAATGTCACCCCTTTTTCCATTCACTGTTTTTATGAGCTACAGTACAAAAGCAGGATCAATACAGGTTGGGGCTGATTGACGATGCGCCCTCACCATCGATTCCAGAGAGACTCTCCGCTGTTATGAACGACAAGTAGTTGCAGAAAAAACCTCCAGGTCTCTGGACTCGCTGAAGAGTGACAACATTCACACCGCCCACAGCCACATCCTTGCGTGCTGCTGGATGGCTGACTTGAGCCAGCTGTACTGCCAGTGGTGGTGCAGTGATAGCCAGGACACGCAGTAAACACAGATATATGATTTGCTGCTGCTGACTGCTCAGCACTCAGCAAAGTTCACTTTTACAACTTTCCCACGCTGCAGACCAGAGAATCAAGGCGAAGTAAATGTGTCTCTGCTTGTTGGCTGCTGGTGCCTCTGTGGTGTGTGGTGTGAAAACATCAAGGCCATACTGCAGCCTCTTGCTCTCAGATCTCACCACAAGCGAGAACTGCACATACCGAGGAAAAAGAAGTCACGTTTCCTAGAGGTGCATTTCAACTGAGTACAAGCATGTCTCCTGGAGGAGGAAACTAAAGCATGTGACCCTGCAGTGTGGGTAGTATTCTGCCTTGTCTGTACTGCTTTTGAGTTGTGGGTGACTTCTGGGTCCTGGGAGTCTGGTGACTCGTCTTCTCCAACGCTAACTGACATTATTTTCACCTCTGTGACTCAACGCAGGCTGCTGCTGCCCTGTTTGACATTCTGATGTGGAACAAACAGCCAGCGGCCCACTGGCTCACTCTCATCAGCAAAAGCTGTTTGTATCCATCTCTTCCTCCCTCCCTCTTGCATCCTCTCTTTCTTTCTTGTTATTACTTTGATTGGTTTAGTCTGCTACCCTGCAGCTCTGCATAGCTGTCAGGGGAAGGTTGTTCAGCTTAGTGCAGATATACCTACTGTACAGCACAGAGCTCGATACCTATACAAATAGATACATATGCATGAAGTTTAAACCCATTGTATGGAAGCTGTAACAACAACCATTGGTGTAAAGATAAGTAAACAATGATATTCCAGTACAGCTTATGGAGTGATAGTGTCCAGGTTTTTTATAGTAGCAAAAAGTGCAAGACCATCAAAGTACTGAAGACAGCTAATGCGAAGACTCCTGTCACTATTAGTGCTGTGGCAGTTTTAAAAAACATTGCTTGCATCCATGTGTGTATGTTCACATATATGAAACAGTCTTTTCCATTCCTATGTTTACACATTGGTCTATTGTCTGTCACTCAAATGGAAAAGCTTTATATCTCAATTTATTTAGATTTGCAAATTAGGAAGCATCTTGAGCAGTTGGGCACTGGTCATTTAATGAATGTAAAAAAAAACCTGGAATATTATCTAGTCAATAAAATGACTTATTTGTGGTGTCACCAAGACTCGAAATGTAAAGATGATGCACTTCTCTTTAGAAGAGTAGTTCCCAAGGAACCCCTCAATGATATTTTTTCGTGGTACCCCTCCGTGCACAACCCTCCAAAATGTAAAATCATCACTGATTTTATGTGTGCAAGAACAATAAACATGCACCATTGATTTATGCATTTATTTTTTATTTTATGCATATTCTTGCCTGGCTAAAGAGGTTTTGTCTTGAGATGTCCATTGAGCTTACTTAGCATTGCTGATACTACTCTATTTGCTATAGTGCACTACATGTACTGTACCCATGAGAATTTCTACAACTGAACGGAACAAGTACCTCAGAAAAAATAACATCAGTTTAAGTGTACACTAAATTTAGAATATTTTCAAAGCTGCAGCCCCAGTATATTGCGTAGCTTCTGTGCTGATAGATTTGGTTTATCAAAGACGCAAGCAAAGCAATGCAGTGCATAAGATAAGCACAGCAGAAATGTCTGATAGGTTGGACTAACACATTTAATATCTTTATACATGACAGCTGAAAGTGACACAGAAATAAACAAGTTTGCCGATTTCACATATCTCCGCAATTAAAAATCAACTGCCAGTTGTCCACATGAAAGTGAATGTTGATGTTGGCTATTATGTGCCTAATTGAAGGGGAAAAGAGAATAAGTAAGAAAGGGAATGATGTCAGACACAGCCTTAGTTTTTCCATGCAGATGAAGCATTCTGATATAGGACAGCTAGCATCACCTCTCCACAAAAAGACATAAGCCAAGTAGCTTTCAGTTGTTGTTCAGTTGTTCAGTCGTCTCAGGCTGGACTCAGGGTCGAGGTGTATCAGCATTTCTTTGAGCTCTGTTTACACTGACAAATCTTTACTTGCTCTGAATGTCGCTATTTATAACTGCTGTGGATCTTGTGTGTTGTGTTACTATGACAACCAACAACTGCGGGCTGACGTCTTCGCTTCAGGTTACTTGCTTATTTCTTCCTTTGAAGAGCAAATATAAAAATACATATATAGTACTTATATCTCACCGCATTTTTTGATGTGATGAAACTTTATTAAAAAAGTAAATCATGGGTAAATCATGGGCAGATTATGAGACAGCGGGCCCTCGGCACAGATATGCAAATAAGTCCCCAAAACATCTCCTGTACAGAAGCAAGACACAGACTTTTTCTTGTGGTTTGTGTGTCTATGTGGTAGTTTAATATGTGGTTATTTTGTCCTTTTTGGTCATTTTGTGTCTCTTTGTACTTGTTTTGCCCATTGTTGTATCTTGTGTGTCTTTGCAGTTCCTTTGTGTCTCTGTTTGTGTATCTTTGTGGTCATTTTGAGTCTCTTCCTGATCAATACATGTTTAGGGTGGAGTGGGTAGGATTAAGGGGGATATATTGTCAGAAATGTACCATTAGTGTATAAGTGTACCTAGTCATTTTGTTTTCAATACCTTAGAATGAGCTGGCTATATCTGCATACTAAGCGAGTCTTCTTCAATGGACTCCACCATGCTGTTTCTAAAGTAGCCCAGGACAGAGAAAACTAACACTGGTTTTGATGAGGCCATTTGCGTTTTTGCATTTTCACGTCAGCCACCGTAGTTCATCAAGCATACCTTTTCTGGCCAGAAACTTGTGGTTGACTTTTCAAAAATACAAATCTCAAAAATATTCAGGCTTTTAGTGACTAGCTGATTAAGTTGCATACTGAGTGTCTGTGCCCAGTAAAGGCTTAGTGACCATCACCTGTAATTTGAAGATAAAAGAAGCTGTGGCAGCCATTGAGAAGTACAATACACTGTCTGTGTGCTGCAGGTGAGGTTGGAAATCATCCACATTCAGCTCCTTAAAGGATAACTTTAAGTATTTTTCAACCTGGGCCCTATTTCCCCATGTGTATATGTGCGTATGATTCATAGGTACAACTCGTTCTAAAATTGGTTTAGTATTGAGGGAGGCGGATGCAGCCGGGAGCCGCGAAACGAGCTAAAGCAGTAACGGGGGCAAATGCGTCCCGTATAAGTTTGCGCATTAAAATTGCTTTTTTTCGCCATTGACAGGTTCAGATCGCTAGTGTTTAGGCTGACCAAACGTTCTCTTTTGCCCGGACATGTCCACTTTTCACGTCCCGTCCGGGGCGTCCGGGTTTTTTTTTATAAATGATAATGTCTGGTTTTCCGTGTGTTTGTGTGTGTGTGTGTTAGAGTGCGGCACAGCCGCATATTTCTGTCCGAACCCGAACCGAGCCCGACATTTCGCCACTGACCGGTTCACTCTGGGCGGCGCTCAGCATGGCTCCTCTGTTTTCTTCCAGCAACAAGCAAAGCTCTTGCGAGATGACGTCACAGCCCAGAGCAAGTGAAGGGTAAGGGAAACGTTTAGTATGCTATTTACAGAGATAACACTAGTAGGGTGACCATATTTTGATTTCCAAAAAAGAGGACACTCGGCCCGGCCACGACATAGCCTATTTAAATGATACTCGCAGTTTACTCAAAGATGCCTTATCATTTTAATATATTTAAAATTTATATGTATGGATAGAAAATTCAGTTATATTACAAAATAATATCTCTCAAAGACAGAAATTCAGATAGGCCAGAATAAGGACACCTACATACACCAGAGTGTGGCGATCCGAGCCCGACGGTACCCGACGGGTCGGGCCAGGTTTGGTCAAAAATGTAGCTATAAATTGTATTCGGGCTGGGGTCGGATTCGGTCAGCTTTCAGTGAAAATGTCGTGTAAAAACAAATAAAATCCTATTGTCTGTCCTGTTTATTGCTTGGGCACTGTTATTTACGTGACAACACCTGAACATAACACACACAGACACACATTGGCTGTTTGTTTCTACCTCTCCCCTCGCTGGAAGTATCGGACCTCCAGCCGCCCGCCTTCACCTTGATTAAACGCTGAAAATAAAATAAAAGAGGGAGACAGGTTTTTCCTATTTTATCTTATTTTGTTTTATGTCTCCCTCTCCTCTCGCTGGAAGCGTCGGACCTCCCGCCTCCCGCTCCCATCTCAAACACGGGCTGAGCACCCACGGCGCACGCCCGGCCTGTTAAATACCCTGTAACCGTAACAACTGTGTGGCACAAACTCAGTGCTTTGGTCATTAAATAATGTCGGGCTCGGTTCGGGTTCGGACAGAAATATGCAGCTGTGCCGCACTCTAACACACACACACACAAACACACGGAAAACCAGACATTATCATCAGTTTATTAAAAAAAACCCCGGACGCCCCGGACGGGACGTGAAAAGTGGACATGTCCGGGCAAAAGAGAACGTTTGGTCAGCCTAAACACTAGCGATCTGAACCTGTCAATGGCAAAAAAAAGCACTTTTAATGCGCAAACTTATACAGGATGCATTTGCCCCCGTTACTGCTTTAGCTCGTTTCGCGGCTCCCTGCTGCATCCGCCTCCCTCAATGCTGAACCAGTTTTAGAACGAGTTGTACCTATGAATCATACGCACACATACACATGGGGAAATAGGGCCCAGGTTGAAAAATACTGAAGTTGTCCTTTAATTCTTCAATGAAAAGAGCTTGATGACTAATTAAAATCCGAATCATTGTGAGTGAATGACACACGGTAGATAGGGTCATACAGTGTGTATTAATTTGCCATGATGTGATGAAACGTAGTCCCAGCATTGACACACACACACTCACACACACACACACACACACACACACACACACACACACACACACACACATACACACACAGAGTGTACTGTCATTTACTTTCATGATGACAGCCAATGTTGAGTTGGAAATTGAATTAAGTTTCTCTGTTTCAGGACTTTTTCCAGACTTCATCTTGTAGCTATTAGCAACACTTTCAGTCCACTCTCATCAATCACTGTGAACAGTCATTCGGCATACAGTGACAGTAAATGGAAGTCTGATTACAGTAGAGGTTGGAGATGTGATAATAATATGGCTGTCGCAAAACAACAGCCGTTAATAATAGAATTCAAAATGGCACAAATAAATGGGGGCATTAACGTCATAACAGGTTGCTCTGCAATTACCATCCAGTCCCTGAGACTCTGTCTAAACACTCAGACTCCTGTTGTTCTCAAAATAGTCAGAATAAAGTAAATCTAAATGGACACTGAGCCAGCTGGAAGGACTGTTGAACAACTTGGCTGCAGCCCGTTCTCTCTGCACAGCCTGCCTTGACAGTAATTACAGAGTGAGTGTGTGAGCGTGTATGCGCTCGTGCTTGTTAGTACAGTAAGTGTGTGGAGAGTGGGGCTGGCAGCCCAGATAAAGCCTGAGGCGAGGCCCCTTGGAGAGAGGTGTGGGTGGAGGGTCATGCCACTGCAGAGACGACCTTTCCAATAAAAGCCACTTCCCTGTGAGGAGTCCAGGTGAACGCGCAATTACATTTTCATAAAATGAAACTTAAAATGCAAATGCATTCCTCACATCTCAGCTATATATATATGTATTCTTTTTTCATTTTATTGTAGACAGACTGCATGAGGCGGTGCTTTAATCATCTCTTGCATTTTCTCCCTGTTTCAAAAGATTCATCACAGTCAATAAGAGGGAAATGGCACAGAGGACAAGAGGACAAACATGTCCTTGTTGGTGGCCAGACAACAGAATGATATAGCAAGTTGCTGTCAATTAACTCTAAGTCAATAAAGTGCTATCTTCATTGTCCAGCTAAGCCTACCTGCCTCATTTATGTACCACAGAATTCAAACTAATGCTGAAATATGTTTGAACATACTTTTTATTACCATTTTTCCCACGGTTCTGCAGACCGCCGCCCCGGGCTTTCAGTTGTAAATTGCCGTCTCCTGCTCACTCATCGCTGCCAGTGGGACGGTTAATGCTTGTCCAGCCCTGTACTTGTATGCAAACTGTGATAAGTGCTTATCCAATTGGTTACCTCAGTAGCGGCACTGCCTTGTCTAATTGTGTGAATTTATGCAAATCAAGTTCAACTGAAGTTCAGCCAACCTCTTGGTACAACAGTGATAGTCCGTGAATACACAGAGGACTAACACCTGGTTACCTACCATGTGTCCAACTTCACAACAGGGGCTGAGCCAATATACATATACCCAAGTACCAGCAGAGGTGCATCATGGGACTGGGTGTTGATGCTTGTTTGTGTTTTAGACCTCTTCTTGGTTAGATGACGCCTCGTTTGTGGCTGCTCTTGTTTTATTCTCTTTATTACAATGATCCTCCTTAGTTGCAGCTATGCTGCATTTTTAAAAGCTTCAGATCTTTGATCCATGTCATTTTAACTGGACTTTTAACAGTATTTATTAACCTTTTCACTGTAGGCTACAATACAACAAAGCTGGAGCATTAGTACAGATGGTACAGGCAGTGTGGTTGCACTGGGGCATGAGAGGTGGGGGGCCCATAGAGAGAGTGAGCCCCCCAGCAAGTGGTCGGGGGGAGTATGGGCCCTTATGAGTGATTGCCACCTTGGAAATATGCCTGTTTTCAAAGCACTCTCATTAAATTAAAAACAGTCTCGTTTGCTATATACGCCCTTGAAAAAGGCAAAGCCATCTGTCATGATTTTTTTTTTCTTTTTTCTCTTGTGAAATAGTCAGTAGCATCTATAACAAAATCATATGCTTATTCCAGTTAACTGTTAAAATTGCTAATTAATAATCTCTCATTTTCTTTGGGTTTTCTTTGTGATATACAGGTAGGCAATGATGACTGCTGGATAATGTGTATGTTGATGTTATGCAATTGCAAGTCTTTGATCATGTGACAAGATGCACGATAGCGTACACTATCGGGCCTGTCGTAACTACCTTATGCCACTGCAACAAATACGGATATAAGAACAATAAACACAATTTAGACATAGAAAAAAGAGAAACAATTTAACTACATGGCCCCTTACAGATAACAAAATCTGTTGACTTTTCATATTGTGCAATGTCTACCTTTGGTGGACCATAATATTGGATATAGAATTAATCTGTAGATGCTCTGGTTCAAAATAAGATCTTTTTTATGGATGTCAGTTTTTGAGTCGCAACGGACTAGATAAGGCTTGTTGTTTTTAGCCAGGATAAATTCTGTAAAACCTGTGGACACCACTGGCTGATTCAGGGTGAATCAACAGTCAGTGACGGTATACAACAGCTAATGAAATAGGTTTTTTAACAATTATGAATCACCACAACCAGTGTGAGTTGTACAGGTGCTTTTTTAATTGCTTTGGACAGAGCCAGGCCAGCCGTTTCCCATTGCTCCCAGGCTTAATGCTAATATAAGATAACCATCTCCTGGCTGTAGCTTCATTTGTAACAGACAGATATGAGATTGGTATTGATCCTCTTATCTAGCTCTCAGCAAAAAAGTCAATAAGGGTCTTTAAGGGGTAAACGTTGAACTATTTCTTTAGTAAAAGTCATTTTAATCCTGACACCTTAACTTTATTATTCTCCCATCATGCATTTTTTACAAAAGGATGATAGGCTCCTCATCAATTTGTCACACAGATTATATATCTCTGCTACTTTTTAATGGAGCTGGCAGAGTCCAAGTATGAATTCTCAGACCAGCTGAGAAAATCTGCGTGGGAAACGGGCACGAGTAACACTCTCCCCTCCTTCAGAAACTCTGAACACAAAGCAGTCCACCGCCAACCTCTCTGGTGCAGCTGTTCAGTGGCGACAAGTAGTAGACTATACAACAGATGGAAAACTCTGAATTTAGTCAGAGAAAACTTGTAACACAAGCAGCAGCTGGCATGCAACACATTGTGTGGAAAATACAATGCATAGCAGTTAAGCTGTAGTCGCAATAGTACTTAATTCAGTATGTCATTTGGAAACATCCCACTACCTAAACGTGACCAGCTGCCACATTCGAGCTTGGATTTATATTCCCACTGCTGGCATTCTTTCTGCATGTGATTTATTTTCTCTCATGGTCAGATAGAGCAAGCGATCTGCACGCAGTTATAAATTCTTCTCCTCCCTGCATCTTCTCTGCTCTCCTGCAACACTCCTCCACTCGATTCTCCTTGAGGATAGCGGGGAGGTTGGGGAGGGGAAGCAGAAGTATACAAATCAAACACTCACACGCCTCCGAGACATTTGTTCGCACAAGGTCTCCAGGGTGGGACTGCACTCCAGCAAGGATGATTTTTAATCTGTTCTCACAGCTCTGCTTACTACTATATTTACAGCTATATTCAGACTGTGTTTACTCATGCACTTTTGGTAATTAATGTGCAATGTGAGCTGAGTGATTTCAGTCGCTTATGGAGTGTGTTTAAGCTTCACCTTTGGGGAATACCCAGATGGTAATTGTATATATCCTCTATGCCTCAGTTGATCTGCAGCATAAACACTGTGCACAGAGCAAAGCTGAGGCCTGTGATGAGATGAAAAAAATCCCCCTTTTTAATTTTTGCTGATTTCCTAGAGGATGCACCAAAGCTAGACAGTTACACTTTATTATCTCTGCTAGGCGTAAGCCTGGAGGAAATCATGCATTTGGTTGTGTGTGTGTGTATACAGTATGTGAGTGTATGTATCTGTCTGTCCGCAGCTAATCTCCAAAAGTACTGGACCGATCAGCCTAATAGCCACAATTATTGAAAAACTTGTTTTATTAGCTGTTTTATACCATCACTGACTGCTGACTCCTCACTTGTCTTAAGTCTGAAATGTCCCAAATCCCACCAATGGTAAAGGGTGCAAGTTCTCAAAAAAAAAAAGAAAATCCAATCAAAAAGTCCAGCCTTCACCATGGCTCAAAAACTGACATCCATAGAGTTTGGTCTCATTTTGAGCTGGAGCATCTGCAGATAAATTCCATACATCATATGTTAATGATCCACTACACTAGGTACAATACAATATAAATAAATACCCATTTTTTGCTATCTTGCCACCATTTTGACTGTAAGGGAGCCATTAGGGACAATTCCAACAGGCACAGATTTTGAAGACTTAAAGGGACATTGTGTAACATTTTCAGTTGTTTATTGGCAAAAATTGATGTCTGCATTCATAAATATGTCATCACTGGTGCACTATTACCTCCACCAATAATCTGACTTATTCTCGTAAAAAGGCCACTGTTAGCCGCTGTTAGCGGCCAGTCGCTAACAGCCTAATCCCTCTCCTCGCATCACTGCGCCGCTGTTAGCTGTTAGCCGCTGTTAGCCACTGTTAGCGCTGGCCTGTGATTGTATTACCTTTCTCCTTCAGCAGCTCTCTCCACCTGGGAAAGGCAACCCCAATGCTGACCCTTGTTTTTTTTAATTCGCCGGTCACGCTGCCTTTTTGATTCCCTTTTGCACTTTCTTGGCGACGAGGATTCCGTCTCCCGTGATGCTGCATAATACATGATCCTGCATTATGCTCAAAGAGTGGGACTTTGTTATGCGGCAGTAGTACCGCTGGCCACTAACAGCTGTTAGCGGCGCAGTAATGCGAGGACAGGGATGAGGTGTGTGAGGTTGACCCACTTGTCAGTTGTCAAAGGACTAGACGTGATTGGTTTGTTTCAATTTACATCCGCCCCAACAGGCCTACGTTGTAAACACAGCCAGCATGGTGAGGAGGGGGTTTGTCAACTCGCGTCACGTGTGTCTTTGTAGCAGCCTGAATGAATACTCCATGTAGTATCGGATGACATGGTTTCCTCAGTGTTATCATAGCTTTTTGGTTCACAGCGGCTACAGTTGTTGCAATACGTGTTTGAAACAGTGAGGCGCTAGAGTGCGCCATCTGTTTGACTGCAATATATGATTTCAACGTTAGATGGGAGAAATTCCTACACACTGTGGCTTTAAGGATGGTATACATTGTGTGATTTCAGGCTGTCCCAGACGAATGATTACCAACGCGAGAGAAACGTGGTGATATCTTTGGTCGTGGCTCTAAAGTGGTCCTGCGTCACACAGTGAGCGAGGTTCAAGGATGGCTGTTGTCACGGTCTTGAGATCAAGGACAGCCTGGTATAAAATTCTGACAGTGTCAGAAATTTTGGATGACCATCTCACTCTGTGACTGCTGTTACGACCACGTCTACTAACCAGCCAAAAGAAATGCAGCATGAAATGACACACTGGCACTAAACCCAAACAAACAGACGGATAGCAGCTTCCCATGGAAGCAAAACACACTAAAAGAAATGTTTTTCATTCCAGCAAAGAGGAAAACCTTGTGGAGTTGTGTCAGCAGAAACCTTGCCGGTATGATGTGTCCTCTGGCTCTTACCATGACCGCGTAAAGAAGGACGAAGCATGGAAGGAAATAGCATCCTAGCAGCTAGCAAATACACACAGACACATCACAGTATATAGTGCCCACAAAACTTTATTTAATAATGAAATCCTCTATGTTGTGTGGAGAAGTAATAACCCTGGCAGCATCCTTGTGCACTCAGTATGGGAAGCTATTGCATCATACATCATAGCCTGTGATTCAGTAGGCGCAGTCATCGCACAGTCGGCATAAATCAAGCTTGATGTCATACCCAAGTTTATTAGATCCATGTTGCACTGTGTAGCTTGCGCTGAACTTATGAGATTGATAAAGTTTCAAAGTCTTTAGGAGGCTTTAAAGATTTTGTTGATGTGGCCATTTTAACTTAATATTTGTGCTTCGACCCTAAGTAAGTAAGTCGGCTATGTTTTTGTTTTCATAATTACACCATAGACTCCCTGTATTTCACACATAGTGCCTGTTATCAGAAAAACTCAACCCGCTTCTTGGCTCTGTCAAAAATAACAAGGTGCGTATTTCAATAATGCCTCTGAAACGCGCTGTGCCGTGTCAACTGGAACCACAAGAATTGTCAAGAGTGGCTGCTATCAGCTGAGGCGGCAGCTTGGTGGCTTAGCAGAGATCTGCACTGTACTTAGAGTGCACTTTTCTGGTTGTATTATCCTCAGTTGCTTCTACAACAGATAGTTGAAAGTGAATGTAGTCCCAAGGTATTAAATGTTGTACATGGTTCTGTCAAGCTGCACAAATCACTGAATATGTTGCAATGGATCCCCTGACCTGTGGAGCTCTGTGGTGTTGCCTTCACAGCCATGAGAAATATTTCTTTCCATTTTAAAGCTACAGCATTTCCCAGTGTCTAAACACCCATCACCCATCTTGATGAACCACCCTGCAGCATCTGGCCTGAAGCTGAGGTTACCAGTCTACAAGTCACCATAGGATTTACAGCAAAAGCAGCCAAGTTGTGATAGCAATTAAGAAACTGGAATCAGCTGCCTAAAGTCTTAGACCGTTGGACTGAGCAGGAGAACAGTGGATTGTCCCTGTTGTGTTGGGAATTATTTTCTGTTATCAGTTATCTCAGACTCATGGTGACAAGTGAAAAGAAGATGGAGCAGGAGATTGGCAGGAGGAATGGTGCAGGGCTGACAGTGTTCACTTTGAGCCAGTTGAGATGGTTCCACATCAGATCAGGGTGTCTGCCAGACGCTGTCCTGTAAAGGCATTCTTGACACGTCTAACTGTAAGGACACCCTTGGGCAGATCACTGTAGGTATAACATATATCACCTGGCCTTCAGAATCCCGAGGGAAGAGCTGGAGGCGTGGCATGGAAAAAGACATGTGACCCTGGGCCTGGAAAATGCATGGATGGATAGAACTGAAAAATAATTCTGTAGTTCATTTTGTTCTACAGGGGTGTTGTTTATTCTTTCATTTCTTTTATTTCCACCATTATTACCGTGCTGTTGCTGCTGCCCTCATCTTGACATCCGCAGCCCAGCTAACAGCTCGTTACACTCACAGAACGTGGCAATCACAAATGGCATCAGAGCTACTCAACATTTGGTGTATAGAGACTCCAAAATGTTTTAGTTTTAATGCCAAGTCGCAAATGTTCATGCCGAGTGTTTTTGCATTTCAATGACAATGTATTTTACCTCATTTCCCAATGTCTGAAGTGTTTTGTTGTGTTCAAGTAGGAAAATTATGTTAAACTTGAAGAATGAACATCATACCCCCTGTCAGTACCCTGACTTGATGATGTGCCCTCACCTCACCTCAGACTTGTAGACTGTAGTAATAATGAGATAAAAACAAATGCTCTGCGTAGAAAGTAACATCAGGTGCTGATACTAACGACAGACAGATGAGACAGACATAAAAATTTTACAGTAGCTTAAACATGATGCAACATTGGTGTTAAATAAAGCACCACAGAGCAAATGTAAATCAGCCTATGTGTGTCAAGCCTGTATGCTGTTTTTTTTTCTCTCAGTTTGCAGTTTAACAAAGCATATTACATCTCTATTTCCCAGGCCCCTTCTATGTCATTTATCATCTATCCACCAAATGCCCTCGGATATTCCCTCCTTTCCCCATCATCTGACTGACCCACCCATCTACTCTCCTATTCCCACATCCCTCATCTGGGGCGCATTCAGTCTCAAAACATTGTGCACCACTTTGCTGCAGTTGTCAAGTTGAAAATCATGTTTTCTCAATATGGTGTAAAATGTACGTTTTCTCTCATTTGGTGGGTGTTTCAGATGTGTTACCCAATCAGCAGCTACCTGCATATATAAACCAAATTCTTGACCTATTATACATGTATTTTTGTTTTTGTTTCACACATGCTTTGGAAATGGAAATGTACGTTTACTATACCAATAAAGTCCCTGGAAATGAATTCAACCCCACCATATCATAACAGGATGTTCAGTTCACCACCATTTCAATTTCCCTACCAGCATCTCTCAACTTTCATCTTCTCTCATCAGCCTCTCATTTTTCAGGCCTCATTTACGCAAGCACAGGTACTTTTAAGTTAAGAGTTTTTTCCTCCTTTGTTCCCATCCATACAGGCACTGTCATAGAAGAATTCCCCTCCAAATGAAAATAAAAACTGCATGTGGACAAAAGGCCAAAACAAAAAGATTTGTTTTTTATATATATACTCTAGTATGTGTGAACTTGGCCTCAGTTCATATTCTGACCTGGATCCATTCATTCCCTGACAGTTTGTCTTACTATGTTGCTATTTGCTTTCAAGTCACTGATCCCTGTACCCTGTACAAGAGCGTAGCACGTTATAAGGAGATGGGGGGACTGCACAAAATCCATGCAGAAAATCTGTTCCCTCCAAAATGTATTAAGCAAAACAAATCAGTAACATGTAAGGCTTATGCCACCTATGCCTCGAGCTACAGTGGCATCCACTCTCCTATACATCAGTGAAAAGCTGATTTACTTACTTTTAATTTACAATTTTTGTAATTTTAATATGAAAAAAAAGTTATATTTGATGTGAAAATCATCATACAGCTATCTTGAAATGAGTTAGCTGACTGAATACAAATCAGCCACATTTCTAAAACATACAGAGATCCAGTGCATTAATATTTGTATTTCATGAGATGAAACCTAATCTATGACTAGACCAGCGCACACCCTTTGACATTCTCTGTCTACAGCAGCTGATACCTGAAGTATTGAAATGCAGCATCCAGCAGTGATTAGGGGATGGAATTGGTGACAGAAAATCTATTCCTCCAGTCACTTATGCCATCTTGCCTGGGCACCTCAATCATGTTTTCTTATTAGGCTCCGGGACTTCAGCAGAATATTCATGTATAAGTTGAATATAATCGTGCTTGGGAAATAAATCAGACAATTGGAAGAAGGATTTGCATGTCTTGCCGCTCAGATATTAACCCTTATCAAGTCAGGAAATAACATGAATTATTCTAACAAAGACACGTGGACCCAAAAGGGATTCAGCACCACAGTATCTGTTAAATACGTGATCCTGCTTTGCATTTTGACATGTGTGCTCTGTCATCTGTTGCTGCTATTGGAGTGTCATAACCACTAAGCATGCTGTTATTTTATTATTTTTCTGGCCATATTTTTAATGAAGGCTTAAAGTGATTGTGATTACAGCTGCTCTCCTACAGTACTTGAGTAGCACTGATTAAAAGTCACTTTACATAAGAGCCTTGCAAAATGACTAAGATGTAAATGTGAATTAGTGACAGCACTAAGGATGCAGACAAGAGGGCCAAAGCTACTGAGAGAGCTTCTCCCTCGACATTGAACTGACATTTTCATTTCCGAAACAGTATTTATTGCATATCCCTTTTGGCACCTGTAGAAAGTCTTTAGTCCTTCGAAGCACAGTCATTTGTTGTGATCTTGTGTTCTAAATCTTTTCACTTTTCATGTAGAGTAGAGGATGCCTTGTTTTAGAACTAAACTCTTCACCTGCTCAGCACTGTGTACAGAATTAAATTTGTCATAATGTGAAGTGTATGAAGTGGGTTGAGTTGACCGCTCACACTCACAGCATCAACCCACAACAAGTGTCTGACTCCCACACTTCTGTCAACACAGCGTCAACAATACAAATGATGGCTTTTATAAGCTTTTTATACCTGGAGAGGGTTAGCTGACAAACTCTTATTATGTGACAGTTTGAAAACAAACTCTACCTAATTATCTGTGTATTTGTTTCCATCTGTCTGCAGGGTCCAAAGATAACAATGTTGTTAAATTAATGGATAAATAATGGCCACATAACCCTTAAATTTGCTTTGAAATTGATGTTTTGGCAACACATTCTCATTCCCAACTCGTCAAATACTGATGGTTGGTCAGTGAATCTACACAGTGAACTATAATGCTCTAGGTGCCCCTCCAGCATGAGTGTTGAATGTCCAGAGACATTCGGTATCAATTTACGCTCGCTAAATGTACTTCCTTAGGTTTAGGGCCCGTACACATGCCACATCTTTAACTGCCTGGAGAACAGAAGGTCAGGCGCTGGGCACTACCCATATGCTTTTTCTGCGCCAGCTTTCAAGAGCGTGGCAGCAGGTTGCGTCATTGCTAAATGACCTTAACAAGCACCACATCATAGCCTATTTAGTGCAGAGTTCATCTTCCTCCAGGCACTGTTTGGCAGGCACTGCCGTGTCAGCGTCGGTCTGGCATTTGCACCTGCTGTATGTCTGCATTGAAAACAATGAATTTGAGGGCACAAAATGCGTGGGATGTGTACGGCCCCTTAGGCAACAGAGCAGGTGGTTAGCTTTAAGAGAAACCATAATGGTTTGGCTAAGTATGTTTGTGCTAACTTAATGTAACGTCACGTGACACATAACAGGACATACATCACTAGCGTAGTATGCTACACATCCTAGCACACTACGTTGTTATTAGAACAACTCAATTGACTTTTGGTTTCACACTGGACATGAACACCGGTTTCCCAGGTGAAAGTCCAAAGTCTGTTTGACCACCTCCCCTCCATCAGCCTTATGTGAGCTTTCTCACTCTTTATACAACAGCAGTTGCTCGGAGCATCAAAAAACGCTGCTGCCCAGTGCATCTTTGTGCAGGGGTGTCCGATGCCAGGGTCCACTGACCAAAAGTGAGACCGGGTTGGTTTTGATGATCCATTCACTCTCTCAAAACTATTAGCATGATTGCCATTGAATTTACTGACTGCTCCCCTATAATCTCTGCCTATTTTGGTGACTGAACGACTTAATTTTAGGCTGCTTTCACAAACTGTTTGTTTTGGGTTCAGCCAAGGTTTAGTTTCCCTGGTTGATGCAGTTTGTTTGCGGTGGTATGACACTGTCAGTTGTGCAGATGTAACAACTGGACAAACTGTGCTTGGTCTCAGTCTGACTCCAAGCATGATCTGGTACAGTTTGCCAGTGGTTTGAAACCAAATAGACCAACCACAGGATTTAATGATAGTGGATTTGTGATTTTAGCATGATGTCATGAGCTAAACCACTCATAAATCCATCTGCTGGTTGTGAACTGTTTAGGGGCTGATCTTATAATTGATCTGCAAAAACATGTTTACTGTATACAATCATTTGGTTACAACAGGTAACACGTATGTACTCACCATATGAGTGTGGACAGGATAGGCTTAATTTTTGCAATATTACGCAGATGAAAGAACGCAGTCCGTGAAGGAATCTGTGTCACATGTGGTGTATTGTGTCAAGTCAGTATGTGTCAGTTTTGTTGTGTGGACCTCTGAAAATGTAACAAAGTAAAAGTGGGGTCTAGTGGTCAGAGGTTGGCTGGTGATACATATACTGTACATATATTCCAGGGAAGTTGTGGTTGTTTGAAATGTTGTCTGTTTCCACTCTACGATAGTTCACGTAAATTTGAAGACAGAGCAACCACAAACACAACCTCCTGTCTGCAGGAGGAGGAGCATGTACAGGTGCAGCCAAATGTAGTAATGGTTTGCCAACATTTGAATATTTTCAGGAGCTGGATGAGATTGTTAAGGAGAGAAAGATCCAAAATCAGTCCAATGCTGCTGGACCTGCCACCACCTATGTGATGGACTTATGATAAAGAAAACATGGGCCTATCATGCACATGGCAGCTTGAGGTTTCAGAGTATATTGACGCAGATGTACCTGAAATCTGCCTGGAAATCAACGCTGTCCTTCCAGAGGCCAACCGAACAACCTATTTTGTTGTTTTGTTTGGAACACCTGTTGTTCCCAAGCCACTTTGGCACTTAATCTCCAGCATTGATATGCATGTGTAATGGTTATAAAAGTAAAAGTTAAGTTAAAATACTGTTAAAATACTAAAAAAAATACTTATGTGAACATGCTAAAAACAGTAAGCAAAAGAATGCTTTAATTCATGAGAGTACATGGTTAAAAACAAAACATTATTCATCAAAGGTAAAAACTGATAAAGGTGAAATTCATAGTGATCTGCTTATTAAGTGATCTGTTATCTACTACTCTGGTCTCCCAGACAAATGAGTATAGAGTGATAAATTAAAAAAAAAAAGGGTAATCTGTGTTTAAAACATAAGTAATTCCTGATGCTATTTTGGTTACTATTGCTATTCTGATTACTATTTTATATTGTTTGCTACAGTGATTCTTTTTCTTCAAGTTTATTTCTTTGAAAGTTGTTTCTCTAATCATTGATTGGGTTTTGATTGCTTGCGTCTGAGCTAAATTGTAGAGGGGAGGAAGTTGCTTTCATTCAGCATTGCCAGGTGTACGATAATTATTGAATTTGTACGATAATTTGGCCCTCTGTACGATGTGCGCTCAGTAAAACTAACCGGCAATCTATTCAATCAATTCAATTCAATCAATTTTATTTATAAAGCCCAATATCACAAATACAATTTGCCTCACAGGGCTTTACAGCATACGACATCCCTCTGTCCTTTAGACCCTCACAGCGGATAAGGAAAAACTCCCCAAAAAAACCCCTTTACCGGGGGAAAAAAATGGTAGAAACCTCAGGAAGAGCAACTGAGGAGGGATCCCTCTTCCAGGACGGACAGACGTGCAGTAGATGTCGTACAGAACAGATCAGCATAACAAATTAACAGTAATCTGTATGACACAATACAGTAATCTGTATGACATCCTCGGTAATGACAGTAGCTTACAACAACATTCATGAAAGTAATAATACTGTCGTTATAGTTCTGGCTACTGTGGTACAATATGTTGAAAGTATATATTAGTATCAGGCAGTCTACATGTATGATAATATCATATGTCTATAATAGCAGTAGAAGTATGACTAATGATTAATGATGGCAGCAGCAGCAGCAGTAGGAGGCATCTGGCAGGACCACGGCAGCAGCACAACCACACACGTCACACTATCCAGGCACCGCTGCAATACGAGTTAACCTGAGAGACAGTGGAGCACAAAGGCTCCGGAGAAGAAACCGAGTTAGTGACATCCAGAATGGCCGAGTAAAATAGATACAGTAATAGGATACGAGAGAGAGAGGGAGAGAGAGAGAGAGAGAGAGAGAGAGAGAGAGAGAGAGAGAGAGAGAGAGAGAGAGAGAAGGTGCCCGGTGCATTAAAGGTGGTCCTCCGGTTGACTAGGCCTAAGTCAGCCTAACTAGGGGCTGGTACAAGGCAAGCCTGAGCCAGCCCTAACTATAAGCTTTATCAAAGAGGAAAGTCTTAAGTCTAGCCTTAAATGTGGAGACGGTGTCTGCCTCCCGGACTGTAACAGGAAGATGATTCCACAGGAGAGGAGCCTGATAGCTGAAGGCTCTGGCTCCTGATCTACTTTTGGAGACTTTAGGGACCACGAGTAACCCTGCGTTCTCAGAGCGCAGAGTTCTGGTGGGATAATAAGGCACTATGAGCTCTCTAAGATATGATGGAGCTTGACCATTTAGAGCTTTATAAGTTAACAGTAGGATTTTAAATTCAATTCTGGATTTTACAGGGAGCCAGTGCAGAGAAGCTAAAACAGGAGAAATATGATCTCGTTTCTTAGTTCCTGTTAGTACACGTGCTGCTGCATTCTGAATTAGCTGAAGAGTTTTTAATGATTTACTAGAGCTACCTGATAGTAGAGAGTTACAGTAATCCAGCCTCGAGGTAACAAAAGCGTGGACCAATTTTTCTGCATCTTTTTGGGTCAAGATAGGCCTAATTGTGCTCCGATCGCCGGTGATCAAATCTGTGCAGGCCTGGCTCATCTCGAACTAACCTATTATCACATGAGAGGGAGTGATGTTGTAATGTAAATCGTCACGGCTGTGATTTGGTCAGAAGATAATTACAGCTGTGACGATATAACATCACGACCTCGAGTGTGATATTGCTTTTATACAACAGTTCAACAACAGCTTAAACAGCAATGCTGAGTAAGGAAATGTTAACAAAAGGTGATGAAATAAATGTTATGTAGCTCTGCGAAAACAAACAGTTCCCCCAGTCCATTGCCAGGCAACGCAGCACACACGGCAAGAACGCACAAGCTACTTTGTATTTACATTGATCTGCAACTGTGTAACTGTGTTTTTCCTTGAATTATCCCCCTTTACAGAGTTGTAACACATGTTCATTATATTCCAAACAACTCTGGCTCTCGCTCTGCCAATAAATTTCTGAATACACAATCTCCACTGGAGCTTTGGAACTCTGAGGAAGAAATGCTGTAGCACAACATAGAAATTATTTTGTAAAAGTAATTAAAAACAATGAGTGTAATAGAAGGTTTGTTTGTTTAGCTAAGCAGTGGTTATGCAGAGGCTTTAAAAGTGATGTCAGTGCATGATATCTGTAATGTTTCTTTGCCATGCAGAGGAGGCTTTCTGTAATATATCAAAAAATATAAAAAGTATTCACCATCAGTTAACCCATCAGCCTAATAGCCAACAAGAAGATGTTGTTACAGAAACAAGCCAAAGTAATTCAAAAATCCAGAGCGATACTTTCACTCAGTTTATCATTTCAAGTCCTGTGTAATAATCCCATGATGTTCCTGTCAGGATGGAGTCTATTAGGTTGTATTGCATTTATACCAAGTGACTTTACGTTGCCATTTCCATTTTCTAACCTTCGGGAAAAGCCATTTGCTGCCATTCAGCTTCGTCCTCTACACTCACTCTCTGCCTTCCCTGCTGATGACGTCCTCATCTGCCTCGAGAATCTTTGTATAATTTCACTGTCCAGAACTGTTGGACCTGAAAGGGAGCAACATTTTCATGCGCATACCAGAGAGCAAACTGTGAGGGTTTTTGTGATACTTTCAAATCTCGCAAAAGCAAAGTGTGAAAACTGAAGGTGTCAAGCAGAGAGGTGTTATTTTTTTTTCATGCAATTGTGTGATTCATCCTCTTTTGCATTTCAGCACTCGGCTCCATATCAGTGGAAGCAGGATCAGTCAGTTGGTAGTGAGAGATCAAGGTTTGTAGCACCTTTCTTTAAGTGATAATATGCAAGTTTTTTTTTTCTATTAATATATATTTTTTATTGATAAGTTTCTACTCTGCGTCCAATACCATTCAGTGCTGATTCAATTTATTGGCCAACAGCAGTTTCAACAGTATGAAGGGAACTACTTATTCAAACCTGATTACCAAACCATACCGTAAATACTGGATTCTGAAAAAATAAATAAATAAAAGAATTAAAAAAAAATAAGGTCAATGACAACATTCTATCTAGTGCCAACATTTTTCTATTTTTTTCTTTTTACAATATCTGCACATGGCAATTACAGTATGGTTCAGATTAAGAAAAGATTGTGGTACAGAGAATAACCTTTAATAAATGTTAACTTAAACAGATGGTTAATGTAAGGAAAAGTTCATAATTACAGTTAATGAAAGGTCGGCATTAACAGCAGGACTGTGATAGGACAGGGTTAGGTTAAGTCTAATGTGTACACAGTAGCACTGGACATGAATTGTGAGGTGTGGAATCCTTGTTTAAACGCTTTGCTGAATTGGGAATGGTGCCATCTATATCACACAGTCAACAATAGCATATCTGTGGAATGGAGAAAATGTAGGGCAGTCTACCCCGGGGGTGTTGACGAAGTATTTTGAGGCATAAATTGCATATATTTTTATATTTGTCTGTAATTGCATGTTGGTCAGAATTGAGGGTAGAGCAGATCTTTGTCATTGTGGTAGTTAATACTGTTGAGTTTTGCACTGAAGCTTCATCAGAAGTGCTTGCTGGATGGTTGAGTAGAGCTCCCCTCCCTTCATCTTTACAACTTAGGAACTGGGGGGTTGTGTCCAACAATGTCTGTAACTTTTAGACAGTCACACCCACCTCACGCTATGATTGGCCTGTTGTGTGGCCAAAGGGTATTATCCACGTATTCATACGATACTGCATTTCACCCCTCTTAATGACGACCAACTTTTCACTCTTGATTTCTGACAAGTGGACAGGTGAGACACTGTTCACATCTGTAAACAGTGATTTCCTTACTGCCTACGTCACTTAAGCTAGAAGTTCAAAGGGCAGCACACAGTCATTATGTCCACACTCGCTGCTATGCTTGCTAGTAAAGTTAGCATTTGTGTCAGTACACAGTGTATCTCGGTGGTTGTTTACACTTGTATTTAGCACTGTCCACTTGTGATCAGATAACCCAGTGGGCATAGGCTCATAGTCATTTTACGTGTCTTGGGTGGCCATGAGGATGATCAAACTTTTTCTTGCTCTCCATAAATGTGACTCATCCATTTGCTTGGGTTGGTTAATGGATACTTGTTGGCTTGCTAGCCAGTTACCAAACAACCTAACTTCAGTCAGGTACATTACCACCACCTTCTGGGCTGGCGTGGGGCTTACCCAGGTCTGCATGTAGCCTGTAAGAACCACAATGGATTGCAATCAGATCAGTGATTTGGCCAATGGAGTCGCATAAATTTGGCTAATTGTATATAACAAGTATATTAAATCACATCTGGATTTGATGTGGATATGCAACACTTGAAACGACAAGTGTAAATTAGGCCCTTGTGGATCAAAGGACACAGACGTGATCACCTGACCAGCCCATGAATATAGTTATCATTGCCCCCGGGAAAATTAGACTATGCATATTAAATTGCTGTAGGAGATGTGCAATGCATTTGCACATAACAAAAATAGTATGCATACATTAAATAGAGTGTGTGTGACTTGGAGACATAATAATAACCCAAAAGTTAGAGATGCTTCTTTTTCTCTGCGAGCCATAATGCTATTTTAACTTTTTAACACTGAATGGAGGAAGTCAGTCAGAGCAGTTCATTTTGAGGAACTTTTGCTTTGTGTGTTGCAAACAGGTACAGTTTACTTCCTCATTATTAAATAAAGTGAATGTAGAATATGTTGTGGGAATATGTTGTGGGTAACTTTACCTCACTCGAAATTCAGGCAGCATGGGCAGCTCCTCGTGCTGGTAAGCACAGGACATTGGAGTCAGTTATACTAAATAACCTAAATTTGAGGCCCTAAAAAATATTACAGTAAAATATCTCCAGTTATCACAATGCAATGAACGGATTCTTTACAGAGCAGGTTCATTCTTAGATCATACAGAATACAGCATGTGTTGGTCTTTCTAAGCACAGCTGGACCTGACTGTCCATCTCTTCATTATGTAACCCAAACATGTCCAAACATTTGAGCTCTTTTGTGTCATTCCATGAAGGGTTGAGGATCTCTTAACCAAGCTGCTGTTCTTGTTTTATTGCTGCCCTGTAGTCAAGTGTCTCTGTGGAGAGCGAAAAAGCAAAGAACAATACCATGAATGCATGATGCACATTTTATCTCATTGTGAATCATATAGTCAGCTTAATCACGCATTCATTTTTTTAATGTTTCGTCTGACATTGGATTTAAAAATGTTTTCCCATGCATGTCAAGTAAACAGTGCACTAAATCTATTCTAGTTCTTGTCTGGTTCAGGGGCTTTTCGCCTTGAGTCTGCTCTGCAGTGTGTGAAACACTTGCTCAGTTGGACTTGGGTGATGTGAATGACTATTGTTTAGGGTTTTTTTTGTTTGGTTTTTAAACTCTTTGGGTGCTCTGGACATATTGTTTTGGGTCAGTGTCCGGTTGCATTGGGAACCATGCATACAAAGAGCGATACTGTTTACTAGGGGCGAAACAAATTATAATGGTATCATATTTGCCCTATAAAACCATGAGAGAGCCAAAAATAATTAATCCCATTGCCAGTTACTCTTAATGTTATCATCTGGCATTAACTGGCTTTGTCAGAGTATCCGTGTTCTCTTTTACTAAAAGATAACATGCAAGCTGCATTCAGATGGCATGAATTTACACCTCACATTGATACTGAATGTGGAGAGGTTTTTTTCAGATTGTGACCTTTGGCCACAAGCAGTCATTAAATAAACTCAGTGACTGACGTTTGCTGTGACAACAAGCGGCAACTGACTGACTTCCGAACTTACCAGGAACTCTGCATGCTCTTATCACTCTCTACTTTGGCTATATTTGCTTAATCATTCTAAAATGAATTTCACAGCATACAGTATTGCTTTGATGGCAGAAGCATGAGGTCATCTTGACTGGAAGTAGGTAATTCACTGAGTTTATTTCTCTGTTTATCTATTTGTTCTCAGGTATAATTTGGTACAAATTGTGGAGGACTGTCTGAACAATCTCATGTTAAACTGCTCTATTTCGATGAGGAAAATACACAGGCAAGCCCAGATGCTGTATAGTCTTAAGCACACAGCTGGATCTGCAACATCAGCTGCTACTGTTACAGTCCTGATCTGCAGCTTTGGGGGAGCTGGCACTCGTCTTTATTTCAAGGCCTGGGGACTTTTCTTAATTCTTGATTCCACTTGGATAGGCAAATATAGTGTGCTCAAGATTTTGCAAATCTACAAGCCCAGCAGAGGCTTTCAGGATCCCTTATGGTCTGGGACCCCAAAGCATTACTTACCATGGTGTCACATATATATTAGACAAGTAGTACCAGACTACTAGTAGAAGGAGAACCTCAAAGTAGAGAGGAGGAGGAGGAGGAGGGCCAAGAGCAATCATTATCACTTGGGCTGATCAGGCATTGTGGATTTGAATGTCATCTGAGCTGGGCGAGCCAGTTTTTCAGTGCCACTGCTGCTTGACATAGAGGAGCTCAGTTTCTCAAATCTTCTGAAGCTGATCTCTGGTCAGTTCTGTGCAGACAGCTGCCATCTGTCCATGTTTTGGGAAAGGATTATAATGAGGATACTCAACTGCCACCATCCTTATAATTTATAAGTGACCAGATCAGATTTGTGTTTTTAGACATTGTAGACATTAGAGACTAGTTGTCATAGTAACAGTGTAGTCAAGTGCTCCGTGACACAGAGCATGAGCTCTGTCCAACACCCCTGGATGCAGACACAAGCCAGTAACATGGATGTCTGGTCGCTAATTTGGATGGACCCCATCTCTGAACTGATTGTAGGATGCAGAAGGCAAAAAAATAAATCTTTTCCATAAAGTATCTTGTGCTTATTTGTTCCAAAGATCTACCAGTCCATTAACAGAACAGAGAACTACCTTAAAGGATTATGCAGACTTTTGTGAGTTTGGCCAGTTATATAAAGAACAAAACTGTTCTTTTTGTGTAACCTTGTTATTGCAAATGGCATATTACCACACTCTCACTCCCAACTTGTCAAATACCAACACTTGGTCAGTGCCCCTACATGCAACTATGACACTCTAGATACCCCTCCAGTGTCAGTTTTGGATGCTCAGGGAAAGCATGTCAATTTACAATTATTACATATTTCATGTCAGTTTAAAATAATCTTCCATTTTCACAAGAATTGTACTGCATCCTCTTGTTAAATGCACCCAGTCTCTTTTCTAAATAAACTTTGAACGTACATATGTCACCTTGTTATTAAAATAACTCAACTGACTTTTGTTTCCAAGCAGAAAAGGAACAGAGGTCTCCCTGCTGAAAGTCCAGAGTTTGTTTGACCACATCCACATCCCTTTCTGCCCACCCTATATGGACTCTCTCACTCTTTATACTACAGCAGTTGCTCAGAGCATCAAAAAATGCACACCACCAGCTACGTCTTACACCAACACTAAAGGGTGCCTTGGTGCGTTGATGCCCTAACCAAGTGTAGTTATTTGACAAGTTGGGATTGAGGCAGGATTGATTGTGTTGAGGTGAACAGAAACCATAAGCTGCTTGCAAGTTAGAAAAAAAACAGAAAATCATTATTAATGTAGATTATACACAGTTGTATTCACAGCCCTAAAAAGGCAAGGCATAGGCATACACACATTTTACTGATCCACAACTGTCAAGTAATACTACCATCCAGAAGATTGTTCAGAAATCCAGTGTGTGAAATCCAGATGTTCCTTAAATAAAATGCAGTGTCACAATGCTTAATGCTTTATTGTTGACACAAAGCTGAAGATACGACTGTTTTGCTGAGCTCATTAAAGTCATTTTGAAGATAAATGTTTTTCATTGGACAGTGCAGGTAATATTCTCCAAAAACATCATCAAGCTACCATGTCAAATCTGGGTGCTTATGTATCAAGTATATTTTTGCAAATATGTTATTTACATATTGTGTGATGACAGACTAAAACCAGCTCAGGGAGACAGGGCTTTGGGGTCAGTTCTGTCATCTTGAGTACAGAGGCTTATCACAATAAAACACGTTTTGTAGGAGGAAGGACAAATGCCCCATGACATCAAATAAAAGTGATGGATAGTGGTATCCATGGTATCTGTGTTTAATTCCTCCCACATAACAACATGCACATTAACTGATTTTAGAGCACTGATGTCTATCAAATATGCATTATGCACAAGTCAGCTGACCCATTCAAGCAGCGCCGTGTTGTCCTTTGGAGGGTGAGTAATACAAGCTGAGCTATCAGCAGAGAGAATCTCAACTACTAAATCTGCTCTCCCGCCCTCGCCTCTTGCATGCAGACAGGGTCACAAATGGAGGCGACTCTAAACTAAATAAATCCTGATTGTGAAACACGCGGTGCCCGTCTCATCCAGGCTTTCTTACATCCCAGTACAGCCAATAACCTTGACCAACATAATAGTTGCCACTGCTGACCGAGCCAGGAAGCCCTCACTTCTGATGATATCATGGGTAATGGATGTGGACAATTCCACCTCACACTCACCAGGTTTGGGGGAAATGGAAGGAAATGGGAACATCACTGAATGAATAGACTGCAAGTCGTCAGCCCAGATGGACATGATTCATTAGTGAGGAGGGTTTGTTTTGTTTGGTGCATTTGAAAGAATGGAATAAAGGAACATTTGCTCATTCATTATCCTCCTTACATGTATTGGCATTCAAGGTTTGTGTATAGGTCACTGAAAATACAGCAAAATAAAAATGGGTCTGTGTACTAACCTGTATTAAGGTTAACTCTAGTATCTGGCAAACTCAAAATAACCAGCAGCTTTTCACCAGTGATGCCCCCAGAATTTTTTTATGGGGATGGGCAGGTGTAGCCTCTGAAAATCTTAGGGTGACACACTAAAGCCAAAAGCCATAACTGAATCTGAGGAATACAATAATGCTGTTTTAGTAGTTTGTACAGGTCAGTTGAAAACATGTCAATATGGAGAGTTAAGAAATCACATAGCCTTTGGTCACTTGTTTTACAGCTATTGTTAGTAGGTATCTGATGTGTATAGACTGATACCAGTACAGTTAACATTTTGAGTTCCACAACAATCCTGTTTAAATGTTTAATGTATCTTTACATGTTTGGTGTTCTTCAAATAGGCTGGTTGTCCCTCTCAAAATCCTCTCAAGTTTAGGGGAGACTCGTGGGTACAAGGGGTGGGGGAAAAACTTGATTCTTAGGTGCATCACAATAAGGACGTGGAAGATTCAGCATTGATCCACAAATGTCAACAATCGATTATCTAAATGTTTATTAATAACAAGATGTTGAAGGATGCAAAAGGGCAAAATTAAAGAAGATTAGTGTCGCCCCCAGACAGCTTAACCTGTAATTTCATCGTCATGAAAGGTAATGGTTGCAGTGCTCTAATGTCTAAATAATTACATTTGTCAGGTGAACATGAAATACATCATGAATACTCTCTGTGCCATCACCCAGAGACTAACGTTAATGAACAGTGCAGCAATTGGCACGTAAACCAGCTGACCAGCACGTGCTGCAGCATTAACTAATTTAAAGCACCTCTATGCCTTAGAAACCCCACACCTGGCCCACTTTGTGTCTTGGCTTTCCCCAGAGCTAATGGAGAGTGAGGCAGCAATTGCACCTGGGGGCCATGGCCCCCCTCTGGGACCACCACTGTTTTACACCCAAAAATTACAATTGAAGGAATATATGATGTGTGGAGTGGAGTGTGTGTGCATGTAGAGTAGGACAATAAAGGTGTTGATTTGGTATTTAATAAAAACATTATATTATGTATATCTGGCTCACTGTAAAGAATTATGATTAAGAAAACTGCAGAGAAAAAAGGTTTCACAATGAATAAGAACAAATCAGTCTGTTTTGTTGATAATGGGCTACAGCTCTATTGATTTTAAGAAAGACTAGGCCCTCTGTGTAAAAACTGCTGTCACCTTGCAGGCTTTGTGGTGAACTTGAATGAGGAGGCGGTTAGTTATTTTTGGTCATGGCTGTGAATCTCTATGCATCTAAGTCATTTTACAAAAACAGGAGAAAAAAACCTAGCTTCAGGTAGACAGGGTTAGTTGAGTTTTTTTTTTTAATTTTCTATCCTGTTTATTACTACAGTATGATTGGGTCTGCTCCTCCAGGCTTTTAAATGAATAATCAAAGACCAGCTGACTTGTGCAAGATGCCACATGAAGGCTGAACCCAGGAGAACCAGCGTCTTGTGTCAGTGAGCATTGATTTCTCAAGATGGAAGCGGTAACCAATTCTGTCCTTTGAAGCTTGTGTCCTGAAGGTCATTTGGGCTGCACGAGTTGCGTTCAGCCTCTGCAAGGCACCACTGCCCACGCAAAGGTCATAAATGCAATACAAATATCACAAAGCCAGTGTGTCATCGACAGTATCAAAGCATGGAGAAGGACCTCATAGTGTCAAGGAAATCAATAAGGGGAAAAAATATTGCATTAAATGACACATCTGATCAGGCAGAGACAACTTTAAAGCTCTAATCTACAAATCACTTGTATTATTTTGTTTCTGCTTTGGGTGCTGTATACTTATTGCAGTGTACTTCCCCCATACAGCATCACTTATTAAACAAAGTGAATGGCAATGTCTATGGATGTTCCTGTTCTTTGTCGCATCAGCTGTGGTGGCTGGCGCTGCTCAGGTTAAATACTCATTTCCGTTGCCATGCTGTGGACTGGCTCTATGGCAACTTCAGTGAGTCAGTCAGTCCACCACTTCGGCCCAGACTGATATAATATTGTACAGACATTAATTAATTAACATTCATGAACCCCAGGGGATGAATCCTAATGATCTCATGACTTTTCCTCCAGCGCCACCACAGGGTTGCCATTTTTGGTGGAATGGCATGAAATTTGGCACAGATATCCATGGCATACAGAGAGTAAGTCTGTCAACGTTAGCATAGCATACTAACGTACTAAAATTAAAATTAGAATGTTCAATGTTATAGTGAGCATGCTGACGTGCATTTAGCTCAAAGCACCAATGCGCCTAAGGGCCCTAACACATCAAGCCGGATAAAATGTCGAGCTGTCAGTGAGCGTACGTTGACACTAGTCGACTCAGACCCAGCAGAGCCTATCAGTGAACTAAATTCCTCTGATTGGCAGTTCAACTCAGTGCACAAGAGAGGAAACTTCAGTGAGGAAAGAAAACAAATAGCTAAAGTCAAGAGGGCATGAGACCAAAGCAAACTTGTTATGTGAGGTAGAATTATGTTTTGAGCCACTGAGCTCTTTAGCAGAAAAAGTTTGTGTTATTGTTCACTAATAACTAGAGTGTGGTAAATATCATTTTGTCTTTCAACATAAGGTAGTGTGGGTAATGTGCTAACTGGCTAACTAGCATCTTGAATCCATCCTGGCTGTCTTCCAGTTTCCGTTTTAGAAGGGCTAAAGCAGTCTACCCCTGCCAACTGAAATGGAGTGTTATTTCCTATCATGCAGGAGCAGAACGTACATACTACTTAACCACTGGCTGTAGTTGTTGTGATATGTTCTAGTGTAACTTTTTAGGCAAGACAAAGAGACATGAGGCAACGCAGCAGTCAGCCTTCGTTGCCATTAGTTCTTCGATGATGGTTTGGTGTGTCTGGGCCTTAACAGCTTGTCTACACAGGAGATTTTCCAGCTATGTTTCACAAAATGGAGGCGTGTCTGTTCCATCAGACACGCCTCCATTTTCATTAATGCAACTGTTTATACAGGCTGCACAACAACTCACGCTATATGTGTGTTATCGTGACAAGATGTGTACTTTTATGCTAAGCCTATTTTCTTCTGGTTTTTGTGCATAATTAATTGCAGTGTTTGTTTACTGGGTTCTGAGTGCTTCCAAATCGTGGGTGACCTACACTCAATACTGTGCCTGAACGCATCCTGTGTAGATGCTTACAGAGGACTGAAGCTGCTGCTCTGCTAAAATGCTACACAGTCTGGATGGAGGTCGTGTTAGTACAGCCGCTAGCTTGACTTTTGCAGCAAGCCAGGATCATAAAATGCGACACTTCCTGTGCAATGTTTTGCCCAGAACAGATCTGGGTGTTTATAACTGTAAATACACAGTAGCTTCCATAAACACACACAATAATGCAATCGTGATTGTGATTTACTGGGTTGAAATCAAGAGGGGGTGAAAACAGACATAGTTGAAAATGTATGAGATTATGTCTTCAAGCTTCAATTTTACTGTCCAACACATAATCAGAGATTTGATGGAGAGAGAGATCTTTGAGAAAGACCTTCATCTTCATGAATCCCTGACAGCAAACCTGAGTGACCATGGGGCGGTGCACCGCGGGAGTCGACAGGAGCGAACTGAGCTGAGATTTGAGAGCAGTCAGACAAGGTGTCAGGATGAGAAATCCTTGCACTGGCTCAGCCCCACAGATCAGCAACAATGTGCAGTGACAAGAGGCAGGTGCAGATTGACTGCTGCTGTAACTGGCTTAGACAGCACAGGAACACCTGAGTGTACTTGAGTCTACACACTCGCAGACCAGCTGCTGTCAGTCCTCACTTGGCACCCTGCTGCAGTGGCAGAGCCTTAACAAACTGACTTAGGCAAGCTGGGCAATTTAGTTCCCACATCACCCACACCTCACAACTCCACTCAAGTCTCAGGCTGCAGTTACACACACGAACACACACACACACACACACACACACACACACACTACAGTATTTGTGCAGTTTGTGGCGGGTCCCAGGTTAAAAACTTGCTCTATTGCAGACCATTGATAAAAACCCAGTTAAAGATTTCCAGTGGATGGTAACAGTCAGCACTGAAGTTGAGCCATAAAAAATATGCTTCATGAGTGTCCTGGTTAGATATGATATAAGGGTTTACATAATGTGGATCAGTGCACATACTGTGCTCTATTTACATAAATGAACTTAGAAGGCCTGTAGAGACTAGACTATGAAAATTTTCAGCATTTCAGGAAAAGAAATATGCAAAAGGATTTGAAAGTTGCTCAGTTTTTGGCAACTCAGTAACCAAAATCCAAATGAAGTTAAGCTGCAAATTAGACTGATTATCTCAAAATCTTATCAGCCAGGAAATGAATTATTTAAAGCAACACAATGGAGTTTTTGAGCCCTCAAAATATATATCCAAGATCCTGGTGATGGTACATCAACACAATAGACTGGATGACACCTCCATCATTGCTTGAGAGTGTCTGTTTCGCTTGCACTGGCACTATGCAGTTTCGGGGTTCGAGTAGGAACCCAAACACAAAAAGGACTACAAAATTTGGCTGCTTTACGGCATACGTCATATACCCCTCTTCCTTTAGAGTAGCATAGCTGAACCGAGGTGAACGAAGTTAGACGTGGTTGTCATGGCTGAAGCGACAAAGAAGAGGAAGAAAGTGAAAGTGTTGTCCGAGGAGACAAAGAAAAGAAAACAGGAGAGCGATAAAACAAGAGCTCAAACAAGGATTAATACTGGCCTGGCTTTCACACGCTGGCGAGAGGAGAGATGCCCGACTGATGGTGACCTGGCGCTGTTACTACTGTCCCCCCTCCACTTAGGAGACTCATTGTCTGCAGGTCGGCTGCCTCAGGTACATTTTAAGATAAAGTGTTAGCCTACATACAGACAGCTTTCATTTTAGTTTGTCTTTAACACTTTGCTTTAGCATCGCGAGCACGATGTGCTTGTGTTGACCGCAATCGTAAATCAAAATAGTGGTGAATGAGAGATTGCGGACAGAGCAGATTGAAATATTGCTTTCTACATGCTGATCACATGTATTAATAAAGTTTTGGCTTGGCTGGCAGAGGTTTTATCGCACTTACTTACAGTAACAAGCGTAGTTGTCGTCAACTAGAGTAATCTTGAAGCTATATTCCCTTCATCTGCACCCCGACCTCTCTGCTGTTGTCTGACTTCACTCTGTTGAGTTTTTGTGTTTGTGTGTGTGTGTGCGTGTGCGTGTGTGTGCGCGTGCGCTGTGAGGAGGAGGTCAGTCCTGACATGCAGCAAGCAACTCATTTCTGAGTTTCGAAAATGAATAAATAAATAAAGCAATCAACCTAATCATGTATGTACAAAATGCTGTCAGGCTACTTTACCTGTTCTGAAGACATGATGATCGCGCATTACACGGCCAGCCTCAGGAAGTTCACCGATATCGTTGGCTTGTCAACAAATGCACGCGCAGAAAGATTTTTGCGACAGTTGTAACAGACAATACCATTTATTGTCTGTAGGGGGACCCCGTGAGGTAAATAGCGCAAAAAAACTATTGTCTTCAAGTGCAAAATCAGCCCAAACCTAGGGGGTCCAGGGATACGCTCATCCTCACTCCTGTCACCCAAAAAGAGGCAAAAACTATTTTCTATTATGTTACCATTCATAAGTTACATTCCATAGTTATTATGGGAACTTGGCATAAACAGCATTACTAATTTTGAAACCTATGTTTTTATACTATGATGGAGTAGAGTTCACATAAAGTATGTCTAATTCACAAATCTGCCACATCTGAATCCATGCCATAATAATCTGGGCTGCTCTAGTTGCAAATCAAGGATCCCCAACAATGCCAAGTAAATGTGGTCCTTAATACCCTGAAATGAATATTAGGCCAGTATAAGAACATTTACTCAAAGTTGAGGGCATCTTAAAAACCTTAAAGGTTTTCAAGAAATCCTTTAGGGCTAGAGCCCCAGAGGCCTACCCCCTGCTTCTTTGTGAATTTGTTCACAGCAGCTTCGAGCTGACAGTTTTATACTCTATATAATCATCAAGTTAAGTGAATTGCAAATTAGTTTGAAAGACCCAACAATCACAAAATACACAGAGTGACTTTAATACATCTTGTACATTGTTATCCCTTGCATAAAAATCCTGCTACTTAAATGTCCCTTAGCACGATGAATGGTAATGCCTTTTAAATCTGAGTCAAGCAGACAATTACTGACAAGGAATTACATCACGACAAATAATGTCCTTTACAGGTCAACACATTTGCTGTCATTTCATAAGAAGCATGCTGAGGCTGCTGGGTGAAAAAGCTAGTCCATTATCCACACTCTCAACAGACTGCTTTTCTTTCATTGTTCTGACATGGTGACTGTGTGTGAGGTGTACAGACAAAATGATGGGAAACTGAGACGGCAGTAGCTCAGTCCATAGCAACTTGGGTTGGGAACCGGAGGGTCACCTGTTCAAGTACCCGTCCGGACCAAAACATGGAGCGTGGACTGGTAGCTGGAAAGGTGCCAGTTCACCTCCTGGGCACTGCCAAGGTGCCCCTGAGCAAGGCATTGAACCCCCAACTGTCATGAGCAGCCCACTCTGACATCTCTCAACTTAGTGCATGTATAGGTCCAGTTTGTGCATGTGTGTGTTTGGACCTGTGTGTAATTGACAAACAGAGTGAAAAACTGAATTTCCCCTTGGGGATTAATAAAGTATATATAAAAAAACAACAAAAACAACCTAATGTCCACTACACACGAGTTTTTAAGGGACACAATAATTTTATACATATATTTTATATACATAAGTTTAGCTGACCCGTCACAAGAAGTACTACTCGGCCTGTGAAAACAGTTGTATAATGTTGTCTGTGGCTCTGGAGGCAGCTTTACGAAGTTTAGGAAAATAACCCTAATGATGTCATAAAAAAAATGCTACCAAGTTGCATTATGGGAATCGTAGGATCCAAACTAGTGACTAAAAATCCAGATATCTCAACCTCTATTGCTTCCAGTTGGACCAGTTTTCTGACAATCTCTCTTTTGCGAGTTCCCAACTTTATGTAAGTGTAATACTTCATTGTTCCAGTTCCCATTCAAAGGTCTAGTGTGTAGGATTTAGTGGCAGTGTGGTTACTAATTGCAACCAAGTGAAATTTCCCTATATGCCAACCGTGTAGGAGAATTACAGAGTACGATGCGAAACCGCAAAAACAGGAATGGCCGTATCTAGAGCCAGTGTTTTGTTTGTCCATACTGGGCTACTGTAGAAACAATACGGGGGAATTCATGGAGGAGGAGCCTTTCCACATGTGAATATTAACAGCTTATTCTAAAGTAACAGGAACACAATGATTCTTATTTTCAGATGATGATAAACTAATGAAAACATAGTTGTAAATATTATATTCAATTTCTGCCAATAAATCTCTCTAATTCCTACATACTGGACCTTTAAGTCAGTTTGATAAAAGCAATATTACTAAAGATGACTAAATATCTTCATTCTTATCTTTAAATAATTTCTTGTCATATAAATTATATTTAGATGTTTGTTTTACATTAAAGACTAAAGTAAAGACTTTGTTTTTAATTTAACTTGATGATATATGATGAAATGATATATACATTGTATAGTATAAATTTTTGTCTTACAACATTTCTATGTATTTCACAATAGATTAAACAGTACTTTTAGACAGTAATATGTGGCAGATTATATTTAAAGCAGCCTTCCCAATTTTTGGAGCCAAGCGGTTGTGCAGGTGTTTTAATTTCTGGAAAATCAAACAGCAGGAGTTTATTATAGATCTGCCTGAAAAATCAGATTTACAAGATGCCTTACACTCCTGATTAAAGATTTTTTGAAGGCATGAGATATCCTTTTCTAAAGTTTACAGTTAATGAAAAAGTCAGATTTTAATTTAATGTAAATATGGATAACCAGAACTGTGACATTATCTTTCAACAATGATGTGCATTGGTTACAGTGTATTTAATTAATGCACAATAAGCTCCCTGAAAATCAGGTGACTTATGTAGTGCAGCTACTTTGGCAAACTTAACATATTAAGTGAATATGGAGACAGCAGTATTAGAACATATGGGTGGCTATCTACTACTCTCACACCCAAACACACACACACACACACACACACACACTTACAGATCTGTATCACAGATGCAGGGCAACACAATGGACAGACTCAGCCCATACTCGTTGTGTAGGAGGTTTCTGATTCTTGGCAGTCTGCGTTGTGAACATGTGTGAAAATACAAGGCAATGAGTCAACACTCAGATACTCCACAGGAAGAGTAAAACACAACATACATGCCAGTAAAATCAAGAGAGCATAAGCAGGCAGATATCTGCTGTGTTCACTTTGAAGTGTACAGGGGCGGGTGCCCTCGTGTACAGTTCCTTTGATGCTGGCAACCTTAAAAAGCATGCATTTACCTTCCAGCAGTATGAAAGAACCTAATTACAGAAAGCTGCCTCCAAAAAAAATGGGGGGAAAAAAACTATTTTGGCTGTCACTTTGACACTTTGCAGATAACTTCTCTGCATGTGAATCTGCCACAGGCCCATCCCCGCAGGAAGTGGCACAGACTAATAGCAGACTCTTGTGCTGTGATTGGCCACTGGTGGTGGCCGTGGGAGGGAGTTGATATTTCAGGACACACCACATAAATCGGATTATCACATAATTGACATGTTTACTGGGGTATTTATAGCCTCCATTTGATTGGAAAGTAGGGAACAAGGCTAAATTCACAGCCCAATTACATTTGAGGATATAACTGCTGGCTACACATGTGCCCAAACTACCTTACAAATCTGATTTACACCGCTCTGTGCTGGGAATTAATTGAAGGTGACCTTGATATGGTGTAGGAAATTGAAATTTTTCTTGCAGCTACAGTTAAATGAATGGCTGCTTTTATGTTGAATGTAAATATATTATAGGATAACGTAATAGAAATGATGTAAATATATGAGCATCTTATAGCTGAAGGCACATGGGCTGCAAGAGAAGAGCATTTAATGCAAATGAGACACTGTAAGTGTGTCATATTTCCCTAAACTACATTTTGTGTGTCAGAGCCTAAAGAAAATAACAAATAAAGCCTTTACAATAAAATACAAACTAAAAAAGCAGGAAGATTGCTGAGATTTCTACCAGTCTTCAGCCTTAATCAGTTTTTTGGTTTGACAGACCAGCCTAAAACCTAAAATGATATCCATGTTCAAAAGTGGCCAGACACAGCTACCACTCACCATTCAGAGCCAGCAAAGATCACAGTTGTTGTAAAATCCTTGTAACAAAGTGGTTGTGACGTTTGCGCTGCACTTCCTAGTGGTCACTTGTCAGTCGAACAGTGTGTGCAATTCAAAGTGTAAAAGACCTCACTCCCTGTTGTCCACAGCAAATGGAAGAGCTTTTCTGTGAAATCCCTTCAGGGTTCTTTATGCAGTCTTTCTACCACAAATAGCGCTATGGAGCAATGTTTCTATGACTGCTATCATGCAAACATGCTAGCATGCAGGCAAAACAAGAGGTCATATGTTCCCAGGGTTCTTTGCTGTCTGGGTCCTTTGTTCCCCAGATTTATATGACACAAAATATGAATCTGAAAATGATGTTCCCCAGCTTTGTATTAGCTTAAGATGACATGGGCTCAGGTTACATTAGGGGACTTTAATCATGACCACTGGGGTGTCCCAGTAATTACTCTTTTGTATGGAAACATATTTCAGTCCTAACTTTAAAATAATGAAAGTTAGTCAACCAATTAATTAACCAATTAAAAGAGAGGAAGAAAAGAAAAGATGAAAAAAGAAGAAAAATAATCATTAAATATTTTAGAGTACGGCCATCAATAGGCTTTGTCACTCTTCATGCTTTGTTATCTGACTTCCTCCTTTGCTCCCATCATATTTACTATGGTCACTAGTGGTCGATGTATAAAGTCGATATTGGTCTTAATTAGTGATGTCAGTTTCAGTTACTTTTGACAGGCTGACAACCATTAACCAGTTATTTTTTAAGAAAGGAAAAAAAATACAAAAGACCTTACCTTTTAGTCCGTCGCTCCATTGACTCAGCGAGCTTTAGCGCTGCATTTCAAAGCCCTATCCATTTAGGGGTTGTGAGAGTTGAGAGTTAACATGTGGGAAAATGATAAGAAAAATGATTAGGATTTTGAGTCTTAGAATTAATTTTTTTCTTATTTCCTACTTTGGTAATCATCTTATGATACCAAGATTGGAAATCACTGTTTTAAGCCACAAAATTAACAATATAAAATGGTATACTTCAACGTTTGTATGTACTGAACATATTGTAAGTGTTATGCACACACTCTTTCAGACAGATTTTATATATGATCAAACTAACACTATGTGAAATGTCTTGAATACGGTAGCTGAGTATCTTGTTTTGTCATTTTTCACTCCTTCCATATGACATCACCAAATATAACACATGTAGTCCATATGTGTTTGTGAGATAACTACCACTAATCAGGTAAGTATTAACTTAATTGTTTCATTACTGTTCTTCTCTTTAAAAGTCAGCATTAGAGATCAGTAAAATTGGCAGTTATTTGCATGAAAATGAGGAAAATGTTTGCCTTTATCACTTGCTGGTCACCACAGTGTAACTGCTGTGGGAGTAATCACACGAAGGCTCTTTCCTAATCATACAGTGTTTACATACGATCGTGTAAGGGACACATTGCAAGATAGTAAAATTGTAACACTCCAGATCTCTTTCTCCATGCTTAATCAAAGCTTCCTCACTTAATTACTGGGGCAGATTAAAAATAGCAAAGCGAGAGTGTATGTTCCCCCGTCAGCCCCCACAGCCTGTCAGTGCTGGCAACTGAGCCTGTGGGCAGCATATGCAGCATAGACTCATCTGCTACTATCCTTTCCCCTTTTGATGAATAAACTACATCACACGTGAACATTTCACCCTCTCCTCCCGTTCACTGATAGTGATGACACACATTGGGAGCCAGCACAGGAGGCTAGCCGTGCTGAGTGAGGGAGCAGGCATTCCTCTTAGGCACAATGGTGCTCATTCCCCGAGAGTAACGCCTGTTGACATGGCTGCTGGGAGTCTGGACGTCTTGGGAGAGTTGCACAAGGGTCCACAAGGGCTGCCTGCTATTTCATGTTCTAAAACAAAATGTCAACATGCTGGCCAGGGCCATGTTCCTGCTCTTTATTTAGGCGAGTATTAAACATTTTTATGTCGCTGTGCCCCCAAATAAACACGCAACCACAAAGCCCATTTTAAACAGGTGTTGTCCCTGGGACTCTGATATGGGTTTTTGTTAATGTTAAATTAGTGCTGAATTATGTAACAGTGTTCAGTGGACTTGGAGAGATACTCAGGGTGACAATAAAAAGTATAATTAGAAAAGTCCTTATGCTCTAATTGGGAACAGCCAGACCGAATCATTTGACAGACGGCAAAATGCAGGAATTTTCCAAATGTCACACCAACTCAAACAAGCAGACAATTTTTGGAATATTGTGTAATGACATAGTAAATATATTAAAAAAAGCTTAGGAAATTTGAACTCATATTTAGACCCTTTTTGAATAAGCCAATGCAGGTCAAGATCAAGTAGCTACAGAAATACATTTTATGTTGTGTTTTAGTGATGATAAACCATCAGGTCCACATCTACTGTATTTAACAACAAAAGTTTCTACTGAATTACAATAAAATTAACCTGCAGTAATTTTGCTTGGAACACCTGACCTGTAATCAAAATTTATATGATAACAATGTATCAAATGACTATGTGTATTTTAAAAGGGATCCTCTGTAGTGATAAACCCAGAAATACTTCTCACCCAACTATCTCTGTAGTTCCTCTCAGCTCTACAGAACCTTAGATCATTGTTTTGGTTGCATAACCTGCAACTCTCACAGCTCTTGTCGGGGATGACGTTTTTCTCTAAGCTGACGTGGAAGTGAGCATCACTCTGGTTCCTTCATCAAAAAGGTCATGGGATTTTACCATTGGAATTTGGATTATTGCAGAAAAAAGCTCTGTGGCCAACAAATGTTTACACTTACATGTTTTGTTTGGCAAAATAATCTTCACAAATAAACACCACTTTTATGATTTTTGAAGCCTAAATGCAATTGGCAGAAGTTAAAAGCTAATGTTAGGCTATAAATGAACTACACCATGATTGCATGACTTAACATCCGTACCACAACAAGGCTGTAAAGCTGTGTTCAGCACGACA
This sequence comes from Epinephelus awoara, assembly GCA_035609425.1. NCBI lineage: Eukaryota > Metazoa > Chordata > Actinopteri > Perciformes > Serranidae > Epinephelus > Epinephelus awoara. Next base: position 33,750,512 of record CM069302.1, read on the forward strand.
AGATGCTCTGAAGTCTCATTTACTGTAGTAACTTGTTAGCAACCACCTTTTTTAAGACACATAAAAGCTTAAAAGTTGTGAATAGGGTATTTACTAAGGTTTCTTAAGCTTGTGTTAACCACAGACCTTGATTTCGAGACAAGGGAGCGGGAAGCAGGCCTGCTGTCAGGGGAGGTCAAAGGGTACAGATGACCTCAGCCCAAGGCCAAGAGGTGGGCCCATGAAAAGGTCTATGGCTGACCTAAATTGAATCAAGCACAACACTTACTACTTACTTACTGACAATACAATTTATATGTAGTTATATGATAAATGAATGTATTATTACTATTACAACGCGTGCCATCTGATACTCACATCCCCTGCAGGCATTGTGAAATGGTGCGGTCCATCTGACAACGGGGGTCAGATGCAGAGAACGCATAAGCACCACTAATGTAAACATGTGGGGCAAACCACAGCCTGACTACCTAAGTCAGAATGCCTCACCAAAATCAGCAGCTCCTTAAAGAAAAGCCAGGGTGCAGAGGGAACAAGAAAATGAAAGGAGCAGAGAGGCAACTGCCAGGAGTGAGGCAGACTAGTTTTTCGCAAATAAAATCTGTTGTATCGGGCTCTGTTTCAAAGCTACAGTGGAGGCGTATGTACCATATTAAACTAGAGGACCTAAGCAATCCATTGGTACCAACCATATTATGTTATTTTGGTGCAGGAAAAAGGAACATTGACATTGGGGACATGGGGTTCCTTAACAGTCTTGCAGTTACATAGATTGGGTATGACTGGAAAATGGAGAGTGGACAGCCATATCCTCTCCACATTATGTCAGTTCTGCACACTTTGACCAATGTTTGATTAAAGTAGTAGTTTTTTCAGTCATGATTTGATCTTATGATTTATTACTTTGCAGTAATATCTTCAGTCAGTGTTTCACGTTTCTCTAATATTTCATTGGAGGGCTTTTTTCTTTGGCAAAAACATTTAATTTCATTTCATTTCATTTTATTATCATTCTCTATACAGCAGTATACGAATCCAGGTGCAGTAAAGAACATAAAGCAAACACGACTTTCAACATGGACATGACAGCATTAAAGTCCATTAAAGTGTCATTGTGAAGACTCATGAAAATTAGGACCCGAAGAAGTTGCTGCATCTGTGTACACCACCACCTTAAAATGGCATGTGGAAATATGATTTATTGGATTATATATCATAGGAAGTATAACATTTTCCATAGTGATATGTATACTGATTTGACTGATTTAGTGTAGTTCTTAGCCGCAGCACGGCTAAAAAGCTGATAAACCTAACCCCGGACAAAGTTAGAAACTAGCTAGTGAACATAGGGGACCATATAGTCGCTATAAGAGTCTCATTTCTTTCCCTCAGGAGTTGGTGGAGACCAAAACAGACTGTAAAGACAAGTTCATATTGGACTTAAATTCACACGGTGGCCAGAAACACAACTGGCTATCTGCTGGATGTGTAAATAAGTAACTAGCCATATCAACTTAAAAGGTGATGATGACAGCTTATATTTATTACGCCAATGTGGCCAACAAGAAACAAGTCATTGAAAGTTTAACATTGTCCTTGGCCGCATAGTAGAATGCTGATGTTAGCATGTAGCTCAACTACTGTGCCTAAATATAGCCTCACAGAGCTAGCGTAGCTGTAGTCTTGGCAGCCTGAATAAGCCTATGCTGCGATGGTTACATATAATAGCACTCGTAAGCCTTGTTTCCACAGCAGTCCAGTACAGTTCAGTTCGTTACACATTAGAACGGTTAGTTTTGTATTCCCATTCTCAAAAGTTGTGGATGGTACCCATAGAACCAATTCAGTCTGTCCCATATTTTGGTTACCCCTCTGTTGAGGTACCTAGCAAACTGAACCAATACTTAAAGGTAGAGCTAGAAACACTGTGTTGATTGACCAAGACAGAACTATAAGTCTTGCTCAACAAGGACTCAGTGCACAAACCTGCCATTTTTAAAGATTCCATCGTTTGCAGCAGAAACTGAATCATTCCAGCCTGGTCTGTTTTGTTCTGAAAATGTTGGCACACGATCCAGTTCAATGAGCAATCAATAAAATACAGGCATTTCTCTGCATCATTAAGCTATTTACGTGGCTGATACAGCTATTACCATCCAGTAACAACTCCACTACATTTAACAGTAGGCTACTGTCTTCAGTGAACTACAGATCAAGGGTTTAGGTACATGTCTGTAAAGGTTACATATGGGTCCTAAGGGTACTATACCAGAATTGCTTGTTGGAAACGTAGCTTTACATCTGACTGCTTACCCCAATTGTTTTCTTTTTTTTTGACCAAGTGTAACGTTCCCTACTGGTTGAGCATTTGAACTACAGGTCTGACCACGACACAGCGCACATGTCAGACTCTACCTCGTCCTTGTGTCTCTACAGGATAGTTTTAGTCATGAAAAGAAGCAGACAGCTGTCACCCAGACGCTGAATAAAAGATTTTGCTCCAAGCAGAGAGCGAATAAAGGCGTCTTTTTTGGGTCACCATCCTCATACATGTCTCCAGAGTCCTCGCAGTAGCATGACGGCCTTGGTGCTAATTCTTAAGAAATGCCACATTTCATCATGTTTCAAAGGCTTCTAGCAGACCTTAAGGTGTGTCTTTATTCCTCATGATAGACCTATCAGTCTAGTAAGTGAGGATAATGACTTTTGTATGTCAAACTGTGCATTAGGCTTTTGATAGGGATACACTCTGTGGGGCTAGACAGGAAGGAGACCTGTGTGGATTGTCTCCTGTTTGAAAATGAGATTCCAGTCTAAAGAACCAGGTATGTGTGTTTTGATGTATATCTTCTGAGGTTACCAATGTAGGTCACAGTGACATTTTAACCAAGTGTGTCTTTATTTACAAAGTGATGAAATGCTTTGCCACTTCCCCAGCTTGTTCCTGAAGGTAATGACAAAGCAGTCAAACAGAGCAATCACAGAGCAGTTGCAGACAGATTGATCTCACACAATATAAAATAGCAGTTAATTACAAAATGATGCAAGATAACGGTACGTCTGTTTGGAGGAAATGTACAGAAATCTCAAAAAATCGAGGTAGAAAAAGCACACACTGCTCGACTGATGACATTTGACACAGGTTCATACAGGTCACCAAAGAGTTCATATGGGAGCGATGTCAGGAGGGAAGTGACTGCATCCTGCTTCCAAATTTCGATAGAAATAGCGTTGACAACCAATGCAGCAAAAGAGTCTCAAGAACATATGGATTCTTAAAGTGAAACTGCAGAGCTCAACAGGTTTGTTTAGCTGTATAACACCAGTTAGGTCAGCAGCCAACTGTGGTATGGAACCAATCCAGGCAAAATAATACGAGTGAAAAATCTCCACAGTATCATGGTTTCTGAAACATACAGCACTGAGTTCATTCTGAATGTGCGGGTGAAACACGGAAACACTTCTGCCAAACTGTCATTCACCATTCAGTGTGTCTTGTGATTTATGTATGCAGTAGCATGTATGACAAGTATGTTTCATGCAGACAATAAACAAACTACTTTCAGTTTCTTTTTATAGCAACAAACACTGAGATTTCATGAATGAAAAATGATCCCTTCATGTTGCAGTTTAACACCATTTTCCACCCACCGTCATTCCTTTGGCATCACCACATTTTAAACATTTGTGAAACATTTAATGTGCTCCTGTTAAATTTAGTGAGAGGACCAAATTGAAAAGTATGACTGGAGAAAAAAAAAAGATATAAATAATATCAAATCCTGGCACAAAGCACAATACACCTCAAAGTGTTCAGTTTCTGTTTGAAATTAATCTGGGTTGTGCTCAAATGCATGTTTATATAAAGAAGTTCAGAAGATACTGTGCCACAAAACAAATGTTTTTCCTCATCAAACATCGATTTTGTTAATATACAGAAATCTGTCTGCTTTGTGTTCCCACAGAAAGCCCTAGGATGATTGACTGTGTTTACATGTCATTTCCTTTGTCACTACATTATCCTTCCATAAATCCGGAGCCAGGACAGAATTGTGGCATATGCACAAAAGCAGTGTCGACTTGAATAGCCCATCAAATATGCTCTATGATTTTCTTTCCCAAAATAGAATGACTGAGTCACACACACAATGAAGTGATCGTGCTGTCTCTCTGCCTTTGCAGAGGGGCCAGAGAGCCACCAACAGTGACTCCCATTCTGTCAGTCTGTGTCTTATCTACAGGCCTGCTGTGTACACGTGGCCCTTTAAGCACCAGGCGTACAAGCACAGGGCCGCCATTCCCCACTTTCTGAGAGTCAATAGGCTGCTGTAGTATCCTGCTTTAAACCTTGAGAGCCTCATGCACGCCTACAGCAGACAGTCGGCGGTTGATGTTGCGATAACGACAGCGAAGAAGGTCACGATAAGTGGAGCGCAGGTCTCTGTTGAAGAAGGCGTAGATGAAGGGGTTCATTAGGGAGTTGGCGTAGCCTAACCAGAGCAGCGTGCGCTCCAGCCAGATGGGCACACAGCTACACTCCACTCCACAGATAAAGGGCCTGGCAGTGGACAGGATGAAGAACGGCAGCCAGCACACAGCAAAGACCCCCACAATCACCCCAAGTGTCGTCGCTGCTTTCTGCTCCCGCTTGAAGATGGAGATGTTTCTGCGCTCACGGTTCAGCAGGCGAGACAAGGCCGCGCACTCCTCCGCCACACCGGGTGGCTTCAGGCCCTGCATTCGCAGTGCCTCATTAGTCACCGTTTCGAGACGCTCACGGCGCGAAAAGTCAGTGAAGCGGTGTTTGGCTCCACTCTTGCGGGCTGCCCTGAAGATCTTGTAGTACATGACCAGCATGACCAGCATAGGGATGTAGAAGGCTACAGCTGTGGAATAGATGGTGTAGCCAAAGTCTTGGCTAATGAGGCACACACCGGCTTTGTGGACGTTTTTGGCCCAGCCACAGAAAGGTGGGAGGGTGATGGATGCTGACACCAGCCACACTCCCAGGATCATCTTTGCCATCAGCTGACCGTTCTGCCGGGCTGGGTAGGTGAGGGGCCGTGTGATCCCCAGATATCTGTGAGGAAATGAGACAGCAGAAGTATCAGTACCAACCTCCAGGCAGATTTTCAACAAAGGACTAAAAGCAGTTGACGCTTCCTTGATGTTTTATCTAAAACCCTTTAATACCCCGTCCAGTGAAGTAGCTTTATCACAGCAAAAACAAAGATGATTATTCACCTATCATATATGATGCACCCAGGCACTCTGCTGAAGCACAGAAACCTGCTGCCCATCTTCACTGGGACGGAACTGCAGTGTAGTATTATCAAATACATGTCCACTCATTTCAAAGACAGACATTTCAATGAGAGGTCATGAGATCTGTCATTGCCTGGAGGGCCATTAGCTGCTTTTCTTTGGCTTTGTAGGAGCTTAGCAGGTAGAGCGGGAGCTATCAATCAACCAGGCAGCTCGGCAGTTTCAAATAGCAGCTGGAGGTGTCAGGAAAATAAAGATAAAGTGAGGTGTGAAAGGCTTGAATTTGTACAAAACAGGGAAAATAGCCACTATTCTGGTAAAATGATAAATCTGTGTGTACATGTCATTGTGTGTTGGCTGCATGCCCACAGCCTTCATCAGCATCAAATGCGTCATTGATGAAAGCTGTATACTTGACACTCCCGGCTGTTTTCCTAGTTTCCGTCTCCACTGTTAATCACAAGATAAAAAGCTTTAGAGATGCGATCAGCACTGTGGACATCAAATTCCGCTCAGTCAGCCTGGGCGGGATTCTTTACTTTTTCAAAGCTTTTAGATGTTGAGTTTATACGTGTCAGGTGTGATCTGAAGGTGTACACATTTCCCTTAATATTTATAAAGCACAGTTTTGTGATTGTTACAAATGCCATGGGACAGTGCAAAATATCTACTTAATATTCTGTTAATTTCAGATTAAAGGACAGGCAATTGGTTTGAGTCACAGAGTGTTAGAAAAATCAACTATAGAGATGTCTGCCTTCTCTTAAATAAAATGGAATTAGATGGCACTCAGCTTGTGATGCTCAGAGCATCAAAAAATACATTTGAAAAACTTGACAGCAATGTCTCTTTCCAGAAATCATGACCGGGTTATTCAAGATAATCCACAGACCTTGTTGAGCAGTTTAATGTGGGAACTATTTTCTTCTTGCGGAACTACGCCTGTCAACCTGATCACCATGCAGAAGGAAGCATGCATCTACTGCTAGCTCACCTAGCACCACTGAGCTAGCTGTTGTTACAACTCAGCCAAGCAGGACACCATTCATGTTTATATATTGCGCTGTAAGGAGCATGAGCCTCTCGTCCATGAGTGGATGCATTCAGTCTTCCGCAAGGTGATACATTTTGTAGGTGTAGCTCTGTAGACATAAAATAGTTCCTATGTTGGACTGCTCACAACAAGGTCTGTGGATTATCTTGAGTAACTGGGTCATGATTTCTGGAAAGAGACATTGCTGTTGAGTTTTTCGTTTTGTGCCGTCTAGTACCATTATATTGAAGAGAAGACAGACATCTCTATGGCTGATATCTCAAACATTCAGCAACTCACACCAAAACAATCTAGATTGATAAATGGCACTACAGGTAAAAGGGAAATGTATGTATTTTACATTTTGGGGTGAACTGTGGCTTTGATGCCAAAATGACTCCTTTCTAGTTCTTTTTAAAACTGTATGGGTACACAGTAGCTACAGCAACAAGAAGTTATTTGCAAATACAAAATAGTAGTAATCCAAATTTTTCGTTTGCCACAAGCTAGCTGGCCTCAGGAAATATGGCACTGTAGTCCAGCATGTCTGCTGCATGCTGTAGCTTGTTAACAACTGACAACACACAGTGCAAGTGGTATTGATCAAGATCAGAATCACTTGGAAAGGACAATAAGGCTACAACTGCACTGCAGCTGAAAGCACTCGATCATATTCCCACCGTACCACCACACACACACACACACACACACACACACACACAAAGCGAGAGAGAGAGATCTGACACAGATCTGATGTTTTTTAATCAGCTTAAAAAAGCCGCACAGAGTCACGATTTTTTTCTCTTTCAGTTCCTATCTGGACCACATGTATAATTCGATGGGCACTTGAGGCATGTGACCTACATGGCGTTCATATCAGATTTTGTCAGTGTTGCCATGACAACAAGTGAAACGTCAATCATTTATCTGAGACAGGTGTCATTATTTTGTCGCCCCTGGCAGCTGGAGTGGACGAGTGGTGGCACAGACGACCATGAGACACTAGAATGGGGAAAAAAAGTCAAGTACACTTCCCTCATTTCAGCCAAAACTAAACTCACATTTTTTTTGTTGCATTGCTGTAAGTTAAACTTGGCATGGGATATAAGTGACAACGAAAATAGAATAAATACCATTCATGAGAAATCACATATCAGAGGCCTTGACAGTAACTTTGTGGTTCCCAGTTAAACTATTATTAACACCGTTACACAGTCATTCCTAAAGATCCCCTTGGCTCAGGGAGTGATGTCAAGTAGATGCAAAACAGATCCTGAGATGGGTACACTCAATGCTGTGGGAATTCTTTGGAATACATAATGAAAACTCAGTATTGCAGCACTGTCTGAATGCACTTTTCAATAATGAGGACGGTGGTTGTGTTGCTTTTTTGGGGGGAGATTTGTGTGTCTGTGGGGGGGACTCATCTTCAGCCCTTTAGAAGGCAGAACTGTTTTCAGATGCACTCTCATTGGATACAAAATCCTTTCACCATCCTTTAGAGACAAACAACTGCCAGGTTGGATAAGACAGCACACATTTTAACACTTCGTTACACAGCTTCCTGCTTGTATTTTAGCAGAATGAGCTGATACAAACATCTATGGGACGTCTGGTTGGTTTTATCTTGTTGGTTTTGACATAAAGGGAAAAAAGACACATTTTCCTTATTACCTATAGTGCTATTGGTCAAACAGGACTATTTTGGTGTGAGTTGCTAAGTATTAGAGATATCAGCAGTAGAGATGTCTGCCCTTGAATATAATGGACCTAGTTGATGCTAAACTTGTGGCGCTCAGAAGGCCAAAAAATAGACTTGCTTCCATCTGCATGGCCATCCAGTTAGCAGGTGCAGTTTGATAATAGTTCCTACATGCTCATAACAAAGTCTGTAGATTATCTTGAGTAACCGAGTTATGATTTCTGGAAAGAGACAATGATGTTTTTCAAATGTATGTGAACCAATCTAGTTTCATTATATTTGAGAGAGGGCAGACATCTCAACGGCCGATATCCCTAACACTCAGCAATTACACCAAAACAATCTAGATTTAGTAATAGCACTACAGGTAGGAGGAAGAATATGTATGTTTAATTTGGGGGTGAACTGTGCCTTTAAACTTTTCAGACCTGTGTGAGCCAGTAACAGGATACAGCATTCATGAAAGGCGTATAATGTATGAGCATGACAAAACTAAGTTATCATATGCACAAACAATGTAACAATAAACATAAAATATGTAAATTTAACAAACTAATGTAAATGTAACATGCAACATTAAAACTGCAAACAGATTTTTTTGTCCACTTGGGGGCACCAGAAACAACCTATAAACACAAAACTGACATATTAACACCTTAAAGTTAACAGGAAAAAGTCCAATATTCACTCTGCTTTTAGCTCTGTTTTTCTCTCCACTAACTCCTGAGGAAAATACCTGACTTTTCAGCTGCTAAACGGCCCATTATGATCACCAGCTAGTTGCTAATGTTGTCTGTCTGCTGCCTGGGGATGGGCAGGAAGTGTACAGTGGGTTTTTAGAGCTTTTTATCTGAAAACAGCCACCTGATGTGGCTCAAATGCTAATGAGAGCTGTGAGAGTGACTCTAAACAGTAAAGTTGTGGACCATAAAACTAAAACAATGAGTCCTAAGATAATAAAGGCTCAGTAGCGCTGAGAGAAACTGCAAAAAGCAATAACCTCTGTAGTTTCCAACCTACAAGCGAAAACACTTACATTGCATACAGTCGTTGGATCCATTGATAATGTCAAGATGAAATGAAAAATGCCTCTTAACCCTTAAAGATCACATCCTCTGACATTTTGTGCACCTATTTAACACAAAAAAATCAATTTCTTCATATTCCTATATCAAAATCCACTAATGTTTTCTCTCTATAAAACAAATATGACGTAAGCTAGTAACAAGCAATTTTAGCCAATAAAATCCCAACATCCACCCATCAATGAATTTGCAATGTTTAAATTTACAGAGTGAGTTAGCTGGCTAGCAACAACATAGTACATGAGTGTGTCTTTGTTTCCCCAAAATACCGTGGTAATGGGTCTGCTGGTTAGATTTCATTCACTTGAGGAAAGTGGTAGCTGTGATGGCTCCATGTAACATATGAAGCCCCTAATGTAGAGCATACAGTGGGCTTCGTAACTCTCTCTCTCCCTGACGTATACACATTTGGGAGAAATTTTCCTTGAGGGCTTTCTGTCAGAAAGGAATCTCTTGGTTAAGGTTAGTAAAAAAAGTTGTGGTTTGGGTTATAGTGAACTGATTCCGAGCAGAAAGGGCTTTCTTCGAGAAAGGCTACAGGGAAAATGTCTCCCACCTGCGACCGATTCTACTTTTCTGTTGGTGTACACCGATGGGGAGCCATTTTTGGGACACGCCCACTTCTCAACGATCATACCTTTGTTTTTATTTCCCGAACAATGTGGCTGAGGTCTAATTTGTTCATCCATTTAATCAAATTAATTAATTCATTCATCTCTCCCTCATCCTTTTTCTGATCTAATGCTGAAGGAGGTGTGTGTTGAGCCAGCAGTCCTCTGGAGCTCTGCATCACACTACACCCAGTCAAAAACGAAAGATATGATTTAAATCCCTCTTGTAACTGTACACTGATCAAATATTCCATTTCACTGGGACAAACGTCACAATACTTCTGTGTTGCTGCGACTTTAATAGAGAAATATTTATAGAAGCAGTTTTAAGGAGCATTATTTTTCACCATTGTATCTGCAATATATATCAAATGTAAAAATATACAAAATTGTAGCATATTTTACAAACATATTGTAAACCAAATGGGATACCTCACACCTCAGAGGAAGCGCATAATAATCATGCAAAAAAACAGTGGCAAGGGATTATAAACACTTGTCTTGCTCTAAACAGTAACAGTGACACACACGGGGAGTTTAGAGTGTGTTTTTTCATATCTCCGGAGGATTTGGGGCATATCCGCAGCCACAGCAGCCCTCGGGGATTACCAAGCCACTGACAAACAGTGTGCCCGAGCTAATGGAGAATTCCATTACTTCCGCTAGGCTACCAGCTAGGGCAGAGTAAAGTGAAACGCTGTAAGCGGCCCCGGTGTGCAACAGTCGTCAGTCATCTCCAGGAGCACTTCTCAAACCTTTTATGTCTGAGAGGGGATACACAGTGAAATATTTACCAAGCTGCGGTTGGCTCGAGCGGAGGAGAGGTAAATTTAGAACAGGATCTCCTAAAAAAGAAAGTAACAGGTCTGGAGGGAAGTCTGTCGAATTACAATTTTTTTTCCCCCCACAGAAACTCTCCGCTGGAGATTCCTCACTCATTCATCTCACTGAGGCATTTAGAATTCCTATGTCTTGAACTTGAGGGCAATCCATAATGAGCCTGTAAAATAGGGCAGTATTGCCCATTTTAGAGAGAGGATCTTTTTATTACAGTCTATGAGTGTGAGTGAAGTGGGCACAGAAATGCAGACTTCACCAGGAATCAAAGCATTTTGGTTGAAGAACTGTCTCTTCAAGAACTGAGAGGTGCAGTTTGGCTGCTTTTCATCCAGCAGTCAGTGTGTATTCACTGCCTTCATGCTCGGTTTGTTTTACATAAAGTGAATGAGAGAGCTGAGAAATGGGGAAAATCTGAAAATACCCCAATCCATTGTTCACTCTCAGTATAAACTCTTGTTGCTGCAAAATATTTGAAATAAAATCTTGTTTTCTTATTTATCTGTTTTGGTGTACAGTGTTTTAATAATAGATTTTACCATCTGCATTAATTCTAAACCAGTAAGGTTTAGGTAAAGATATAAATGTGTTCTTCTGTGTTGAGTTTGCATGTTCTTCCCATGTGACATGGGATTTCTCCGGCTTCCTGCCACAGTCTAAAGACATGCAGGTTAGGTTAACTGGTGACTCTAAATTGCCCGTAGGTGGGAATGTGAGCATAAATGGTCTAAAACATAAATGACAACTGAAATGAAACAGTGTTTATTTCAACAAAAGTATCATCACAGAGTATTTATTCTGAGCTACCCTAGACGGAAAAGCACTAAACTTGTCTAGTGAGAGTTCTGAGATTTCTCTGACATTAGACAACAAACCTCAGTCCTCAAGGAATGCTTCAGCTCTCCTATTCTATTTGAGGAACCTCCGTAAAACAGAAATTGAGCTGCTTCTCTCACAGAGCACGCTGCACAACATGAGCTGAGCTGTAATTTCCTCCTCAACAAGGAAGCAAAGGAGTAATCCCATCTGTTTCATACTTTACACTGAATTCAGCCTTACTCTTTTTAGATCAAACAAACCTGCGCCTGTTTAGTTGAGGTCCTGTTTTGTTCTCTGACTTCTGCTCAGACTAAGGTTGAATGAGCGAGTAAAATAGCCACAGTAGGTTTTTTTTTTTTTTTTTTCTGTCTCATTTACACTCTTACATAAGCCAAACTGAGTCATCCCTGGACAGACGAACTTCTTCCCTCAGATATGTCTGTTAACTCCAGCCACAGGACTGCCAGCTTAGGTCAGACTGGTGTCAAATAGTCTGTGAACAAGTGCTGGCACTTACTTTAGCTGACATGTAAAAGAGGATGCTTCGAAATAGCCACCGGAGACAAAAGAAATGTTTATCAGAAGGTGTATATGTTAAATTTTTGTATACCTTGTGATGACTAAGGACCCAATCTATGCTTAATACATCTTTATAATAAAATATTAAGGATTGGAGGGATTGCATTACCCTAGTATCAGAGCAATAATGCTGTATGGTCTGTTGAACACAAGGATAGCTTTTCATTCATTCTTGTTTTGATAAAAACAAACCACTGAACCTTAGTATTTCTAGCCAGGATAGCTGCATGGGATAGGGATAGCATTGTGAGTCGGTCAGTTGGTCCAACCCTTCGATCAAGACTGAAACGACTATTAAATGTAATGCCATGAGATTTTATGGAGACGTCCATGTCCTCTCAGGAAATAGAGGCTCTAATTTAGCTATCATTTAGCTCTTCCTCTGGCAACCCCTGCAAATCATAGTTATATATATTCAAAGTTGTTGTTTGTATGTTTACCTATAGAAAGTAATGCACCACAATTTGTATATGACATACATAAAAATAAGCCAGTAATGTGTGGTTACCTCATGTAATCAGAAAGGCTGAGATTACGTGACCAAAATGCTGATGGGAAGAAAAGAAGTAAGTAGTTTGATGAGTAAAAGTCCGTGTAAGGTGGCAGGTTGGCTTGGTGGATGGTTCAAACAAGAGTAGGACTTTCCCCCAGGAGACCAGTCATGTCCCATGAGAAGCCAAGTTAACTTTGAGTTATTTTAATGTACGTCATCACCATACAGTATCTCTTTTCCTAAATCCACCGATACTTCACTTGCCTAAACCTAACCTATGTAACTTTACATTATGTTCATATTATTATTCATGGGGCACTAATTATTAGATATCATACAAACCATAGTATGAGGACATATTGTTTTATTTTGAGTGCTAATATCTGAATTTTAGCATGCTAATATGCTAAAATATGATGACAAACACCGTGAAATGTATAGCTGTTTAACAACAGCTAAAATATGAGTAAATGATGACTTCTATAATTTAGTTAGAGCCAGCTTTCCCTTTAGTTTTCATCAAATATGGTAGTGTTAACTTTGAATTTTTATATGGTCATAGGGCCATGGTTCTTAACAAGGTAACATTGAAATTTTCAGCAAACCTCTTAAGGAAAACATTATTTATTCAATTTATGACAGTTTTAAAAACATTTTTAATGTGTTACCGTAACATTTGAGCTGACTTTCCCTGTACAGTACACTACTTGAAATTTTATGGCTAATTTAGTCAGGGACATTTATGGTAGAAATCCATTGTGCTTCTCAGCAAACCTGTTATACCTTTTAAATCTAACCAGTTTTATCAAATTAGGACTTCTTTCCTGACGTTGTAACTTTATATTTATATAATGTGTCTTTCTTCGTCCTTTTTGGCCAGACAAGAACTGGTGCCATAAAAGCACAAATAGGTGCACTTCTAAATCTAAGCGGAGGCTAGCCTGACCAGGTTTTACACAACGCTGTTGCACTGTGCTGCTCTGACTGCCTTTCCTTGTGTTGTCAGTGTGCTCTTTTTGTTCCGTGATGTTACCAGTTATACATTTATTTTTCATTGTGTGGTAAAGTCACACAGTCAGTGCCTAAGAGTTTGCAGCCTTGGTTTTGAATCACCAATTAGTGTAAGATTAGATGAACAAGAAATGTAAGCGAAAGGTCATTCTATTTCCCTTTCTCATCTTACTATAAAAGAAAGTGTTGCTAAAAGATTTTTTATGGTTCGTCAGTTTCTACTAGACTTGTCAACACACACCTTGAAATGAATGCAAGATTAAATATATTTATTCTTCTACAGCACTGAATTGCAAGAGACTGGTTTGATATCATCCATGGTGAATTTGATAATTATATTTTCCTATAAGCACCTCTAACAGTGACCACCTTGTTCATGTCTGACACAAAATAAACTACCATCCTGAGCATCACTCAGGATCTCAGGCCACTTTTGGCTCCTTAAATAATTCTGTTTTTCAGCACCCCACATATGTTGCTCCTGCCTACCCTTTAAAAATGAAGCTTTTCTAAACAGTCAGCTACTTAAATTTGAATTGTTGCATGCACTTGAAAGGCACACATAGAAACAACGTTTCCACTCCTCTGACTTTCAGTCCTGACACCTTTATGATGTCTACTTTACTTCCTCCTAATTGCTTTAAAGCAGCACTGTGGATATTTTATGGCCTCGGCCGCACAGCACACCACCTGTCCCTATAGGGTGTTTACTGGCTCTCACAGCAGTAGAGATGATGGGCAGCTATTAGTGCCACAGTGATAAATTGATTCCCCTTCCAACAGTCAGCATGTCCATCCCTGTCAGAGCTGGGTGTGCTTGGATAACAAAGCAAATACTCCAAGGGCTCTACAGAATAGAGTCGGGTGGAGAATAGGGTCATAGAATAAAAGAGATATGGCACTAAAAAGCTAAACATAAACTCAGCAACACAATATACACTGTAAGGTATTTTACTTAAGCCACAGATGAGTAGAGTACATCTGAATTACAGACAACAGATGAAGGTGATTCTTCCAGCTTTGTTGAGCAGAACAAACAATCCACTGAAAAAAAAAAAAACACAGCAAGGTGACTTAACAGTGGGGTATACAAAAAGTTAACTAGTTCATTTAACATGTCGTCCAACTACAACAGAACACATCAGAGTTTATAGTTGTTCCAACTGGCCACACACCAGAATACATTGTCACTCACAAATAAACTTTTGTTTTAACAGGAAATGCACAGTTTCCCTTGGTTACATGCAACCCATACAACCATAAGCCACACATGGGCTGGCACCCCAGTACATTGCTGAACTTCTCTGCTCCTACTCCAAGTCCCGACCTCTTAGGCTCCAAGGGCTTAAAAGTAAGGGAGATCCTGCCTTTTTGGTAGCTGTTCCAAAGCTTTGGAGTAGCCATCCACTCTCAATCAAATGCGCCCCCTCCACTGATAGTTCGAAGACAAATCTTAAAACGTGATTGATTGCTCTTGGTGGTTTTGATATTTTAGTATTTTATGATCTTGTTACATATGTAATTATTCTACCGGTGTTATTCTGTTTTATATTTGTGTACATTTTATATTACTTTATATTTGTATATCATTCTTTTAGTTTGTACAGCACTTTGGTCAACTGCAGCTGTTTTTGAATGTGCTATATAAATAAACTTGACAACAAAAGTATGTTGTTAGGTAAAGAGAAAAACATTATAGTTTGCCTTTAAATAAGTAGTATGTATAACGTCACGTGCCATGCGTGACATATGTCAGACAACATACCTCACTAGCTTGGCACGCTATACATACTAGCACACTATGTCGTTATCAAAATTGCTCAATTGACTTTTCACATGGAAAACAAATAGTCTTCACGTGGATGAAAGTCCAAAGTTTGTTTAACCCATCCACCTCCCCTCCCAGTTGACCTGTGTGGACTTTCTCACTCTTTACACAATGGCAGTTGCTTGGAGCATCATAAATGAAGCTGTGTCACATACCGCTAATAAATGGCGCACTGAGGGCCGCTGACCAAGTGCTGGTATTTGACGAGTTGGCAGTGAGACCTTATTGCGATTGGAGGTTTGAAAAGCCTGCCGGACGGGTAAGACATAATATTAATTCAAACAGAAATTAATGAATCTTTTGGGGAGGCAGCACTCATTTATACATAAGAAAATTGATTATTGATTCATTTCCACACACCCTGTCAACCTCTGCTTGAAGCGGGCATGATTGTCTGCTTTAGAAAGTTACACAACTCTCAGATGCAGCTCCCTCAATTCCAGTGTTGGGGAGGAGTGTGGGGAGGTGCATGTGTATCAGACACTGTTAGACCATCCGACAATATTGACCCCTGAGCTGGCATATTGAAATGTTGACAGAGAACTAGCAGCTCATTCCCAACTGAGCAGAGAACAAATTCAGCAACATCTCATGACGGCTTGTGAAAGAGGCACACACTCAATTGCAGATTGCACATTGTTGACAGGATTTACGCACAAACATGATCCTTTAATAAAAATGCAGCCAAACTCCACTTAAGGCAAAATGGTGCATCACGCAAAAAAAAACCACTTCATGTCAAACAATAAAAGGATGGAAATTTCAAGTGGTACTTCAGTTGCTTCCTTACGGCGGCAGATTGGAAACCCGATGTTTTCGGCATCAAATAATCATCTCTGCAAGCCTTCATTGGTGAATCTGTTTCTCCATCACAAACTACACTACACAAAACCATTGATTAGGCTGTGTGCATCTGATAGTACAATTTCTTGAAAATGTAGGCAAAATGTTATTAAAGGGATATCTCAACATTTTTTGTGCCTTCAAGAGCTCGTGTCTATACGCTACGTTCTGTCTACCAGCACCAAGCACAAGTGTAAGAGCAGCATATTGTGGTTATACAGGGGTTAAATGTAAGACTCGTTCTTGGCACAGAGACTTACTGCAACCACACAATGTGTTGTTTTTACGCTGGGTCACTGGCCAGTAGCTGTCATGCTCTATGAGGTGAAAACACACTGCCAACCGTACAGAATATGTACAGTATACATTTATATAAAACACAATTCCCATCACACGCATTATTTATTGTTGTTCTCCTTACGGCTCACTCTTCAGACTCCCTGTCCCACTGGGCTTTGACAACATCATCTGGCCCTGATCTTTTACGGGTGTTAAAACCTTTTCATTCTGATAATGGCAGCCTCTTCCAGTCCTCAAGATACACTGAAAGAACTCACACATATGTCTTGATCTATCTTGATCCATCGCTTGAACAAACTGGGTCAGAGTCATCCGACCATATTTCCTTATTTCCTATGGTACACAGCACTTCAAGATGAGAATGTTTACGACCAAGAATGAGGGTTATGCTGTAAAATGTTAGACAATGTTGGACAACTATAGGCCAAGGCATCGGAGCCTTGTGTTTCACCTCTATACACACATGTATGCCAATCATTTTATCTTTGTGTCTGTATAATAGTCCTATTGTCCTAAGTATTTTTTCTCTCTCTGGACATCCCTCTCTCCAAAAAATATTGTTTATATGTTATGAAATTGTTCTTCCACTTAGGTTGTGGTTACATGTTAGTGAAAAAAGCACTACCATTTATGCACCATCTCAGGCATTCAGAGTGCAGGACTTCCCACCCTGAGTCCTGTAATGTTGTTAGGTTTAAGCACCAAATTAACATATTGTGTCTCTTGTTTCAAGTCACAGCAGAGTTCCTCTAAACCAAAACTATGATTTCTTCCCTCTCATGTCTTACTCTTTCTTGTAGTTAATATTCTGCTGCAGAAGCAAATTGGTCACAACCTTAATTCATGGTCCCACCTATAAATAACTATTATGTAAGCAAAATAATGAGGTTAACACAAAAATTTACATAAGCATGAACAACAAAGATGTGTTATTTTTTGACCAGCACTGTTGGGAAGCTCATCAGTCACCATAAACTTTTAGTCATACCTTGTGTCTGTGCTCTTGTGGGTGGTGGAGCATGTGGTGTGTTGTCTAAATGTTTTTCAGTATGAATTGAGAACACAGTCTTCTCGTCACAACATTTACTTGTATTTTCTGAATGGAGTCTTGCCTGCGTGTTGTGCACTTCAGAATCACAATCAGAATGCCTTTCATTGTCACTGTATTAATAAAACACAAAAGCAAAATGAGGAGTGCTCCTCCTGTAAGGTGCTGACAGTTAAAAACCACATCTTCCATATTCAACCATTTTTACCATGGAACAGGTAAAAACTACAGACCATGTGTTCAATTCCAGCCCGTGGCCCTTTGCTGCATGTCATCCCCTCCCCTCCCTCACCCTCAGTTCTGCCCTGTCTTATAAAGGCAAAAGCCATAAAAAATAATCTTTAAAGGAAAAAACTTCCATTATTGTTGCAGCTATGGTGACCACATTTGTAAAGAAGCTACACAGCTTCTGTAGACCTTTCTTTCTACCACGAAAATTACATTTGTACATGTGCATGCATGCCAGTGGCTGCAGAATGAATTTTAATGTGTGTGTAACATGGCATGTGAAGTGCTATTACTGCCCACCAAAATTTACCGTGGTCAGCATGCCTCTAACAGGCACAAATCTGCAAACTCATTTAGTGAGATCCCAAAACGCTCACTCAAATATTAATGTGTGCTAACTCTCTCTTCATTATTATACAATGAGTCAAGTCTGTTAGTGGAAGGTGAATAAGTATGTGCCAGCAAGTCCATCGTCCTCTCTTTTTCCGGTCATGATGATGTGAGAGAGCGAGTGTGAAGAGCCCCTCCATCTTTGTCACCTTCCCTTTGGTTCTGTCACCGAGTGCACTCGCTCTCTTAAAGGACACCTCGAAAATTAAATAAGCTTAGAGGAAGTCTCAGATGTGGGGGAGGAATCTAATTCTCTACTTCCTCCCATTTTACTTCTGACCTTTTAGAAAAAAATGTTGAACAATTTTAGTTACCAAGGATACCACAGACAGCTCCTTTTTGAGCCGACTCACTTTCTTCCAATTTGGCATGTAGCCAACAGTTAGTGTATCTGAAGTAGCTGTGCAGCCCATTATATGTCATCATTTTGTGGCTCTGCAAATGGAGAAGGACAGTGAGGAGGAGTTGTATCCAACTTGTTCCTGATTCACTAGACAATACCATGTAAAACAAAGGCAAACATTGAGGGCTGTGCTTTTTCTCCACCTCGTATTCTCTCACTGACCTTTTATTTTTGGGACATGGAAATATCACAGATATATAAAAACACAGCTAAGAGCAAGAAAATGCACCTGATACCTGCATTCTGGCTGAACTCTATTTTTCTGAATGCTTTATCCGAAGAATTTATCTTGTGCAGGCACGGAGAAAATATGAGTCTCCATCATGTAGGTCAGCTACGTTACAATTCAAGGTCCACACATGTTTATCTCTTAGGATTTTTTATAGAGGATGAATCATATTTTCAATTTCATATACCTTTTTTATGAAGAGGCAAAACACAACACCAACAGACCAAAATCCTTAAATCAGACATGTAGCCTACAATCCAGGTATAACACACAAACTTATTTTTCTATGATTAAATGCACAGTCAATATTAAGATAACAAGTGTTATTTGTATAGTTTGTTTCTGTTTCACCCCTCACAATGTATCACTGCAAAGCATGGTGTGTGTGGGGCCACACATATCTTTCTTAATGCCTTTTATGTCTTAGATGAAGGACTTTGAAATGCTTTATTGTTGAAGTGCTATACAAATAAACCTGCCTTACATTTCACTAAAACTTCTCCCCATAGATTTACCTACAACAACAGTTGCCTCATCACTGTGTGTTTAAATATTAGCTAATATTCAACATAATTTACAAAGAGATCTAACATAATCAAAAAACAAAAGCAGATATGTACAAGTGTTTTCTTGTGGAAATAACTTAATCGGGCAATTCAACCCCAATTTAGAGGAAAAATGTATCGGTCTAGATTGTTTTGGTGGGAGTTGTGAGGGTTGGAGATATCGGCTGTAAAGATGTCTGCCTTTCCATCACTATAATGTTGTGTTCACACCAAACACATGCGTTTGAATGCTACAAATTTTGTGTTGAATGGCTTCATACGTGCGTGAAATCATTGAATCGATGAATTCTTCCACCGGTTCAGATTTTTTAACTCTCGCGAATAAGCTGATGCAAAATTGCGCTACTTGCTTCATCTGCGATGCTTCATTTCCATATGATGTAAACCTAATGGAGCTACATGGCATTTGGCGCTCAAAGCACAAAAAGAATAGGCTACATTTGAAAAACTCAACAGCAATGTCTCTTTCCAAAAATCATGACTTGTTTACTCAAGGTAATCCACAGAGCTTGTGAGGAGTTTCATGTAGTAACTATTTTCTTTCTACGGAAATACACCCGCCAACTGTATCACTGCACAGAGTGAAGTGGCATCTACTTGTGGATGAGAGGCTCATGTTCATGACAGCACAAGATGTAAACATTAATGACATCCTTTTTGGCTGAGCTGTAACATTTGCTAGCTCAGTGCAGTGATACTGTCAGTGGGTGTAATTCGGTAGAAAAAAAATATTCTCACATGAAACTCCTCACAACAAGGTCGGTGGATTTCTTGAATAACTGGGTCATGATTTCTGAAAAGAGACATTGCTACTGAGTTTTTAAGTTGTTTTTTTTTTTTTAATTTGTGCCTTGAGCACCACAAGAGTGTCATCTAGTTCCATTACATCTCTACAGCCGATATCTCCAGCACTCAGCAACTCACTCCAAAACAATCTTGACTAATAAACAGCACTAAAGTAAGAGAAAAAAAAAGTATTTTTGATTTTGGGGCCAACTGTCCCTTTAAGCAAAAGCAAACAGCTCATTGACTCTTGACATAATGTAGACTTGTGCATTTTGTGTGTTCTCCAGTATTCTCAACCTGAACAGTGCAACACAGGAGATTTGATGCCTTTGGCGGTCTTCTAAATGATTAATTGGATCTAAATTATGCCTTCAGCCTTCAGTCAGATGTTAGGTGTGTCATTTTAATGGAAGATATAAATCAAACAATTAAATAGTATTCTTTAGGCATCATTTAGATAAAACAAATGAGAAAAGTGCACAAAGGGAATACTTAATGCTAGCTATGCCAGAAGCAATGATTCAAGGAAAAGGGGATAATAGCAGTTTTGTGCTTTCATCAGCAACACTTTCCCAGAGAATAAAGTAGATTGAATATAATTTGATTTTGCACCAGATGACATATATCAGAACATAATATATGGAGGTGGAATCTATGTTCCTGCCTGAGCACTAACCAGACGAAACTCTGAGTGATGACAGGAATATTCACTACAGGAGCAATTTTACTGCTGTTTATCTCACTTTCGAGCAGTGAGAGGAGAAGTTATTAAGCCCTTTATACTGGCAAAGCACATTTATGTACAGTAACACATTTGTACATTTTCAGGATTCATCTTCACGCAGGCTAATTTGAAAGCTAGACAAACAAAATACCATCATGGGTGAGCAAGCACAGCTGTGACAACAAGTTAATAATACTGATAACACTGATTCGGTCACCTAAAGGTTATTGTTGTGTTGCCAAAGCAGTTCACATAATAATGGGTTACAAACAGTCAATCTAGTCATAGTGCTGAACTGCACAATGAACTAAAAATGAACAAAAGAAATGAAGCTGTATAATTCTTGACAGCAAAAGCATTTTTAGTCTGCTTTGGACTGAATATCATATTGTTGTACAATCATAAAATCATTCATCTGAGAGTCTATACACCAGATTTTAAGGAGATTAAATGACACTCAATTCCATCTGTGCCGGTCAGATCATTTGCTCCTGATTCACATACACTGCAGTATGTTGACCACTAAGCCTTATCAGTTGAGCAGAAGAAAAGACGTCCTTCTTGTGGTTCTTTTTGAGAGATTTCTCAAATGCCTCTGCGCTGGTAATAGCAGAGGCATTTTGTTTTCAGGTTGTCCACCCGTACATACATATGTCAGATTCTCATGAACATGATATCTCAAGAACACCTTAAGGGAATCTCTTCAAATTTGGCACAAACATCCACTTAGACTCAGTGATGAACTGATTAGAACTGATTATTTCAGTCCAGACTAAAATATCTCCACACCAATTGAATACATTGTCATGAAATTTTGTACAGATATTCATGTTCCCCAGACGATAAAGTCTACAGGCAGTGGTGATCTCCTTACTTCTCCTCTAGTGCCACCAGCAGGTCAAAGTTCCCACTTAGGTAATAATATATCTCCACATCTACTTGATGGATAGGTGCAAACATTTTTACAGATATTCATGATCCCCAGATAATGTGTCCCAATTCAGGAGAACAGTCACTTTGCCGTTGTCTAAACAACCAAAACAAAGCTCTGTAAATGTGCTTGTGCCCAGCTGGAAAAAATAGTGGCACCAACAATTTCGAAAATTGCTTTCTTTACTTCTCCAAAGAGCAAAGGACAGTAAAAGAAGAACTCTGTGGCTTCAGGTCATCTGCAGGGGGGGGGTGAAAATGGCAAACTGTGAGACCCCTGTGTTAAACACTTCATCACAGGTTAGTTAATGATGTAAAAGTCAACAGTCATAATGTTAAAAGTCAAAGTAGTGAATGTTGATGATGCACTGAAACGGCAGCACACAGAACTGTCTGCTGTCTACATTATGGGAGACTGTAGAGCGGGCATCCACTAATCAGAAGACGGAGTGTTCAATCCCTGATCCCAGATTACAAGTCAAATTGTCCTTGGGCAAGACACTGAACCCCATATTGCTCCTTTTGACTGTTATCACTCCTGATGATGTTAGCATGTCATGCAAAGCACCACTGGGTCTGAGTACAGCCTCACAGGGACACTAGTGTGGCTATAGACTCTTAAGCTACGTTCACATTACAATCAAATTTCAAATTTGTTTTTACATGTGGTCCTAAATCAGATACATAGCTCATCACTGGCCATGAGTCCACTGTGAGAACGGTCATATTGGTAAATGTGTATTTTTCACATACACCCATGTTATTTCCATATCGTTCTTTACTGCACATGCACAGATCACCCACCATAAGGTGTCAGAACAGCCCATTTAAACTACAAAAGGCTGCACACCCTAAAATTTTAGAGGAACTGTTCCTCCTTGAAGCCCTTCACATTGCGGCCCCACCACTCCTGACTTCTCCCGGACACACACCTCTCTCCCCACAGAACTACCAGCAATAGCCACTAATAGAGCGATGGCTATGGCTTTTGTCCTACTTTGTCATGCCATTGTTTTGACAACTCATAATCCCAAAGCCTCAACAGTCCAAAAAATGTCCCAATGGAACGAAAACCCATTTTACAGCAGCCTGTTATCCCAAAAACAAACGCACATTGCTCCAAAAATAGGCAATGGTCCAATGATGTCCTTCTGCAACATCAATTTCCATGTGCTTCTATTTGGAAGAGTGCCATCAGATATGGCCCTTCAGAACAGTAGGTAGCCCTCTCCTCAACATATGACAAATTGTCATGCAACCTTCGCAGCAAATCATTCGGGAGATGAACATTAACACCACTATAGCTTTCTGTTTTTTCCCCAAACGTCTGTGTCTCACAAATGTGGCGTGTTTTTTTGTTGATGTTCCAACAGACATGTGCGTGACGTTGCTGGTTGCATGTAAGGCATTTTAGGGCAAAGATACATTCACACTGATGTCAAATATATGTCACTCCAAACATGAATGTAAACGGTTTAGGCAGAAAGACTGGATCTGGGGGAAAAAATCACAATTGAGCATTAATATGACTGTAGCCTTAGTCTTGTTGAGAGACACCAAAATCAACCATGTGTGCCACTAAATCACAAGCTCCATTTTCACATTGATTGATGGTGAGCCACAACATAAGCATTTAACTCAGTGGTAAGACGATGGAAAGAGTAATCCTTGTAGTTTAGCACAACGGCTCTTGGTGAGAGGTTACTGAAATTTACACAGAATCACACAGTAACAAAAACAGAAAATATGATATAGGCCAACTCACTCCTGTCTCCCTGGGGCTGATCAGATATGTAGGCCTACATCCTCACAGACACAGACACACCCACACAATTCACCAACACTGGTACACTGCTCTGAGCACCAAGCTAATAATATTTTTATTCAAAGTCTACCTCTACTTTGAATAAACTGAGTTTCCTATTCAACTTGCTACTGTATGCCAATGTGTTGTCATGGAGATATTAAGACCAAAATCTGTTCACAAAGACAGTCAGATCATGTGGGTGTGTGTGCTTTTCACAACTTTTCCCTAAAACTTGATATGTTGTCCTTATGGTCAGCATATGTTCAAATGGTACAAAGATGTTGCTACAATTGAATTGTAAATGTTCTAGTTTCCAATTTTTATGAGCACTTCAAGTGTGGCGTGACATAATTGAAAGCTCAAAAACAGCCACTAATAGACCTTGTGGTGAGATTGTTTTGATCAGTTGCTGTTGAAAATGAACTTTCAATATCAGCTACTAATGCACTGGGTTATATTTGATGCTGCCTGCAACTGGAATTTTTCTATTCCCAGTATGTCCCATACACACTCCCGGGCATTTCAAAGAGCGCAGGGCTGCCTACAGTGCGATGACCCAGTTAGTGGTCAGCTCTGGGATTCAGTGTCTTGCTCAAGGGCAGTTTCGCAGTGATGGGTTGCCATAACTCAATTTTCTATTTCACAGCTGGAATGCAAACTCTGTTCAGTGCTGGGGGTGAGATCACTAACTTCTCAGCATCCACCTGACCTGAATATGAGGAAGAATTTCAGCTGTGAAGTCATAACATTTCCACTTTACACTAGTGCTGGATAATGAGTTTAGAATGAACTGACAACTAGACAGATGCACAGCAGTGAACATATATGAAGAGTGAAGTGTCAGTGCAAGAAATGTGAGGCAAATAATTAATGTCTGCTTGACTAAAGGGATTGCTTTTATGCGCTGTTGCCTTTGGCAGCATTATGTTCAAATAAAGACACATGTACTTTACTTCCTTTAAACAGAAATACATATAACTGCACAAAATTGGTCACTAATTTAACCCCTTAGTGACTGTTTACTGGAGCATTCATGTCTGATTTAAAGGAACACTTACCTTTCTGGAAAATTTACACTTTTCTTTGTTTAGGTTAAAATGCTATTAATAAGCTGATGGCACACTAAAATGAAAGTGAATTCCACCAGAAATAAAAACTCATAATTATACCATTCTCATATGGTTCTAAGAAAACTGTACGACATCTATTGCACGTCTGTCTGTCCTGGAAGAGGGATCCCTCCTCAGTTGCTCTTCCTGAGGTTTCTGCTGAAGTTTTTGACTGTGAAATGTCGACCCTTTTCATCTTGCTATTGCACTACTGTAGTGTAGCCTCTGAAACATTAACGTTATCGCTTCCACTTACTAGTAACATTAACGCTATTTTCTAACATTAGCACTGTAACCTTATTCCAAAACTCATCAGTCATCACTGACTGCGGTTGAGTTTTAAAACTCTGGGGTTGCGTTTGACTGTCTTGGTTGTAATGTTACACTCACTCTCCTCTTCCATGTATCTAACGTTACCTTGCCAACGCCTACATCTATCATAGACGTAATGAGGACGTAAGGGGTGAGTAGGCCTTTGGAGGGAGGTGGAGTTGCAGGAGGAGAGGGATGGGACTTTGTAGGGAGGTGGAGTTGCAGGAGGAGGGGGATGGGTATTGGAGGGAGGCGGGAGTTGTGAATGTTCAATTTTTTTCTCAGTGCTGTGTGAAATGCAAGAAAGGTAAGAGTTCTTTTAATGGACAGTATAAATACGCAGTTCATGTGCTCAAATAAACCTAATGCCAAAACTTGAGTTGCATAGTTTGTCTTGCAGCAGTGTACTTGAAGTTCAAAACATATTATCTGCAAACCACAGCATGATGTGTGTTTGTGTGTTTGCAGACTCTCAGCTCCATCAACAGGAAACCCATTATCTCACTGCTTGGTAAATGCTCGTTGGCCCTTTGTTCAATCCTGATGAATAATGGACCCCACCTTTGTTATGCCAAACACAAAGCATGATTTATGCCACGCTAAAGTCACTCAGCACTTTGCCCTTTTCTTCTTCCTGTCCCTGGAGATTGCTGGGTAAATAGGGTGACAAGCTGGGAATAGCAAAACTCAGATCTCTATCGGTGGACTACTAATCCATCATCCTCGATGTCAACTTGTAAAGGAAATGCAACATACTAACAATGCTGCTGACGTACATAAGTTGGGTATCCCCACCTTTTGAGGAAATATGAGATCCACGAGCTTCCCAGGTTCATGAAACTCCTTCAAAATATCGATAACTGTGTATAACTTCAGTTCAAGGAGGTCAGAACAGGAACATCAAATTGAGGTCAGATGGTTTTTACTAAAAAGAGGAAAAATCTGCAGAACAGCCCTAAAACAACCCCCTTCGTAAACTAATTTTCATTTATGAAAGCACTTTGGCTGGATATTTTAATTTTATTCTTTGATGCATCAATACCACTGCTACTATTCAAATAGCCTATGATGCATAGCTGGATTTGGATCAAGAGCTTACTGATGACCATGTGTCATCAGTGAAGCAAGAATCTCTGTGCCATTGAAACACATGTAGCAGTTTCCAATATTTATTTTCTGTACCATAAATTCGAAGTCTCTCACAGGGGAAAGGGCCAGTCTATCTGCATAAAGGCCCAGACACACCAAACTGACATCAAAGAACTATTGGCAACGAAGGCCGACTGTTGCGTCGCCTCATGTCACCTGTGTCGCACTTGAAAACACCACAAAGACGACAGCCAATGGCCACCTAGCACATGCGCTCTGTCTCTGCATGAGAGGAAATAACTCTTCATTCCAGCAGATGGCAGTAGTTGGTATTCATTCATTCAAAAAGGGAAACCAAAAGACAGAATACGCCAGTTAGCTAGTTAGGACATTAACAACACAACCCAATGTTGAAAGAACACATGATATTTACCATGAGCTACCAACTTATAACACAAATAGTTACAAACCTTTCTCCTTAAGAGCAGATCTTACCTAATATAACAACTTTGTGTCGATGTCATGGCCACTTGACTTCAGCCATTTGTTTTCTTCACTTACGTTTCTCTTCTCATCTGCTGGCCTAAAGTGAAAGTCAGGGTGATTTCTCTCACCGCCATCTCCAACACCAATACAACATGCTAAATTGGCCAAAAAAAAAGGCAAACAAGGGCGGACTCGTACTAATGGTGTTGGACACAGAAAAAACTAGGGCGACAGATGCTCACCGACAGCTTGACATTGACCAATGGCCAAGCATCGACTTGGTGTTGAAGGGCTTTAAGGCTTGTCTCATTTCTGCCCTTTAACCCGTGCCCCCCACCACCTCCCCCAGCCCTCCACAGAGCTAGAGCATGGATGTGTGAAGATAATCTTGTTACAGTGTTGGAGTTGGCACCCCATTCACTCCTATGAAAGGTACAATGGTACATATAAGCCCAAAAATAAAATAAAAAATGCCAGGATGTTGTGCGTTGTGGGGCCCAAAGAGCAAGCACACTAGCGTTTCCTTTAACCTCGCCTTCCAATTGCTTGGGTTCACTCACATGAATGACAGTAGGAGAATAACTCTGAATTTTACAACTTTTAGAACATAATGATTTAAATAAGCACTTTTTAAATGTTTGTAAATTGTTCGAAAACCACATGTGCAGGGTTATCATTAACAATGCTAGCAGCAAGGCTCTGGGCATGGCAACGTTAAATTATGATGGTGAAAATTTCACATTATATCTGCTAGACATCAGCATGTTAGCACTGTAATTGGGAGCATGTTAGCTTGCTAACATTAGCATTTACCTCAATCCACTCACTGAGCCACTGACATGGCTGTTGACTCTCCGTCTTGTTCTCTCCTTCGTCTTGCCTTGTTTATCAGATCACATTCAGTTTAATGTTGTAACTCTACCCTTTGCTGATTACCCTTTTTCTTCAGCTGTTTGCAAATTAGAGGAATCTCTTAACAGAGAACAAAGTGAGAATCCAATTAGACAGTCAAGGACAGGGTTTAATGAATGCAAAGGGGGAAATGGGATACATGGTAACCATATCATTCACAGTGTGCACTGTGGTTTAGTTCAATATCTCTACCGCTAAAGCTGTGGTAAGGCGCTTCACCCTACCTTTTATCAATTATCTGAGAGTGAAATATTTCCTGTGGGAGGGGAAATATTTGGCCATCGCATGCAAGCGTGGCAATGGCAATCAACAACTCACGACAGTGCTAAAAAGTGTAATTTACATTTTGAGCAAATACTGACCATGTTCTCTGTAATTAGGGTTTAGTTAGCTTCAATTATTGAATTGAGCTGCCAATGAACCACTGCTGTTTGCTTTTCAGGTATTTCTGTATAATCAGATATTGATTTTCATTTAAAAAGATATGAGATTCCTCATCTTAAACACTTCTATGCACAACATTTGGCATATGTAGGCTACAACAAATGTAGTTGATTAAAAAAAAGTGTCAGTAGGTATATCAAGCACAAGCTTCCTTTCCATTGTAATGCACTGCATCATATTGCATATAACAAGAAACATGAAACCTGAACAAGTAGAAATCTGCTAAATATGGTAACTTCCATGTGGCGTGAATGCAGCATACCATGATGGACCTGCTGTAGCTGCCATACATTTGACAACAAGCCAGAGCTAAATATATTTGTTTTTCTAACCAACCAGTGGCAAGCCCTCAAACTGTTGTTGCTTACAATGTACTAGATATAGTGCTCCAAATCTCAAGTGAACAGTCACCTTACTACCTTTTCAGTGACCGTGACCTCATGACTCTCAGTGACAATACCCCGGTGAAAGTAAACATCAATCACAAAGAGATAAACAACAAGCCACTGCCATCAGTTTTGCTCTTCTGCCTTTGACTCTCTGTTCATAGTCATCTCAACCCCCCTTGTCTCCATTCCCACACACACCACCCAATCTGGCCGCATGATCAGCAGACAATTTGTCCCTCACTTCATGTGCTGCTGTAATATAAGTCAAACAGACAGTCAAACAGGACGGAAACTGAGCTGCGGTTGATAGTACAAGCAGCACTTATCAATGATTAACTTGCTGAATGCCTTCTCACAGCATTTTTATTTAATGGTGCTCTGATATATTTTCATTGACAGCAGTTTTGCTCTGGAAGAAGTGCTTGTTTTCAGGATGTGGGCAGTGGTGGATTTTAAATTTAAATAGTGTTTCCTCTTTAAAGATGAGAGTAGTTTGCCTTCTCTGTATGAAAGAGCTGTAGTGGCTTGTAACATTAAATATGTCTCTTGTGGTTTCCAAACCCTCTAAAATGTAGCACTCTCTGTAAACTGGTTGTGATCACAAGATTTAAGGATTCAGTGTAACATCCCTTTTAATACTGAAGCGCACTTTCTGTCCCGATTTAGCATTCCTTTACAAGCATGAGCTGCCTTTGATCTGATCGCACTGGCCTAGCAGGAGATGTCCAATCCTCCACGTTTCAGTGAGGTGGCCGACAAGTGGGAAGTGAATAGTGCCTGAGAGAGGGGAGCTTAGGCGTCACATCACATTACCTGAGGATGCGTCAGCTAGGTCAAGTCATCTATGTCTGCTGCTGCGGGTGGATGTTCCCCAGCTGCACTAACCAAGCGCTGTTTCTCCTGGGACAAACGTACTCGCCAACCTCGCAAAAACATTATCAAACGTAGAGGGCGGGTCAGAGTGGGAGCTGTGTGTGAACTCGTCTCATCATTGACACACCATTTGGCAGAAAGGATGTGAAGGCTGTGGCTAATCCTGCTGCCATCTAAGGGTCCTTGCTTGCATGATTTCCTCCCTCAAATCCCCTGCAGAAGCTTACGGGTGTGATCACACCTACACCGTGTTTTCTTTAGCCTGAACCTTAGTGGAAAAGTTTACTTTACTGCAGTTATGTGATTTATTTTTTTTGACCTACATCTTCCACATGTTCATTGATAGTTAAGCCAGGTTATATTTGATTTGCAAATGTAACTCTGTCTCTTGCTATACTGAGCTCCTCCATTCCTTTAGCACTATCTTTTCTTAGACGTCTGAGGAAGTACAGAAAAGGACTCCCCTCCCCTCCCACTGTTGTGAATAAATCATTCATATTTCACTTTTGAATTATTGAACATACAACATATTACTCTCAGTGAAGGTAAAAAATTGACTGTAGCCAAAAGAGATACTAACTTTTTGGGGAAGTGGGCATGAAAGCCTTTGCCAAAAGTGCATGCTGGGTTGTCTTGTGAAAGAGCAGACCTACATTCATATATAACTTCCATTTTATTTACTTCCCAGCACTCAGACTGGACTCCTCTGCTGTGACTGGGTCAATGTTGCGGTGTGTTAAGTTCAGTTTGCAGTTGTTGAATCTCCACTTGAAGAGGCTGGAGGTGCTGAATGGGTACTCATCCATAAGCATGGCTTTCATAGCCATAAATCAACATTTACACACACAGTAAAATCAATAGAGTATTCTACCGTTATTTTGACATGACCCAGGCCACAGGACGGGTAACCTTTTCTTTAAGTCTGTCAATTGCCGGCTATTACTGAGTGAGAAAACTTACTCAACTAAGATTTATAAGGAACTTTATTGCTATAGTAACCATAGCATATAAGCACCAGCTGGACATTCAGGTTTGAAAATTAATCAAGAGTTATTTTGATTACTTTTTAAGTGGCATGTCATTTTTTCATACATAAAAGTCATAATACATATTAGGTAGGTTGAATGCAAAGACGATACAGGGTATATAACCTTGTCAACTAACAATGATCTTATCTTGTGCCCTTTGTCTACCATTTCTGAGTGTATTAGGCCATTGTGGGAAGTTACAAATTAGTTAGCAGGGCTATTACATTTTTATATGATTTTGTATAAATGTGATGAAGTACTTTGATTTGCTAGAATAAAAACATTGAAACAGGGTGTATTGTTATTTTATCCATTCACAATTTCTCCATTGATTTTCCAGAAATATGACTGTATTATATCATGG
Organism: Epinephelus awoara; assembly: GCA_035609425.1. Taxonomy (NCBI): domain Eukaryota; kingdom Metazoa; phylum Chordata; class Actinopteri; order Perciformes; family Serranidae; genus Epinephelus; species Epinephelus awoara. The sequence goes on from CM069302.1 coordinate 33,781,035, forward strand.
TATGCATTAATACCATGATAAAAAAAATTACATATATCATGATAGAGAATTTGACTGAAATTGCCCACATCTAATATTGAGATGCAGTATTCACTCCCCTAATCTAGATGATGCCATATGACAGTGGTCCTCATACTGTGGAGCAGGGCCCCCCGGGGGGACATGGAGCCACTGCAGGTGGTACATGGATAATCAGGGGAAAGATATGGAGTGAAACAATGTTGAATGAATATGATTTATGGAGGGAAAATGAGCAAACAAGAGTCTGCCAATGCTATCATATTGACCTTTATTTCACAAAAATTCAACATGGATCCTTTTTTATCAGTAGCTTCCCCAATTATTATTAATGACTGATTGAAGGGCATGACAGAAAAGTGAGAACCACTGCTGTATGGTAATGTCGGAAGTTTAAAACTGCGGAACAACAGTGGGAATTTTATTTTTTTCACATAATTTTTCTGAGACAGGAAATGCATATTTTCTTTCTTAAACACTGTCACCTATTAAGACAGACTGCTCAGAAAGTGTAAACAGTCTTTGAAAACGTCTTTAAATTTGTCTTTAAAGGCACCATTTAACCACAAAATGGATGCATGTGCAAATTTAGTTGCAATACAATTGACACTGTAGAGTGAGACCAAGGCTGAATTAACTGGGCAAACTGGACAGCTGCACCAGGGCATATGTGCAGTAGGTGATTTGACAGGGGATGAGGGGGGACACCCTCCCCCTTGTTAGCAAAATGGGCCCCTCTTGTTAACCTGACATCCCTCCCTGACATGGTTAATATCTGCATTGTTAGAGGATTTCTCTGTGGATTTTACACATCATGTTTTGTTCACAGTGAGTACTCAGTCCTTGAAGAAAGGTATTCATTTGGTTCTAAGGAGAGCTCTCTAAAGGTGTAGGTTTTGAAAGATGTGGGTACTTACTAGGCGAGCAGTCTCTAACAAATGACACTGTTGACTTGCAATATGGAAAACATAGGATTCAGTGATTTGGGGGGCTTGATTTATGCTCTAGACTAACAGCCAGGATAACTCATACTCTCCTGCATTGATTTTTATCACATTTAAAAATAACTCTTGTCCTCCAACTTTATGTAGGTGCAATACTACATTGCTGAAGTAATCCTTAAACCAATCTCACGATATTTCGAGGGTTCTGATGTAACCAGTAGATATCCGGGACAAGACTTCCTCTTCTGCGTGTTGGTCATGTCAGCTAATCTCTATGAACAGATATTTGCATATGAATACAGATTAAATAAAGAAAGGAAAAATAATCCTCCATCCATGCATTCCGCCTTTTCCACCCAGACTGTTTACCTGCTGCTCAAACATGATGCCGCCATACACAGCAAATCTTGTGCCGTTGCTTTCAGATTCTGCATACATATACAGATATCTGTTCATAGAAATTACTCTTAAACTAATCACGCTGACTAGTAAAATATAAGGGCCCTGTATCAAAAAGTAGTGTTAAATCTGCATTATTTAAGTTAATAATGCACAGGTCTCATTTTTGCCCTGGGATCACACAGTGTTTAGTGTCAGAGATTCTGTCTTCCATCAGGATGACAGCAGGTTCTTTGAGAGCATTTATTGATACCTGTCAAGTCCCTGCAGGATCATAAATGTATTGGCCCCATACACTAGGGATTGCTCCTCTAGCACCACATTGTCCATACTGGCATATACATATATGCAGCATCTCCCCTGTAAAGCTCAAGGAGCTCTGAGAGACAATCAATATCCCTCTGCAGCAGAGCACCTAGTCTTCAGGGACTGTATAACCCCCACAAACAAACCTGCTCAATCTGGAGCCTCATTTTCAACACTCCCTACTGTTCATCTTTAATTTTACAATGCATGTCCTTGGGAGTCTTAAATGACAGTGAGAGAGCCCTTATTACAGCTAATCATGTGTCTAATTGGCAATTCCCATCCTAATAAATTATCTCTATGATTCCCATTGTGAATCAAGTGCCAAACACCCTGCATTGTTGCATTCAGACGAGCCTCTTTTCATGGATGTCAGCGCAAACAGTTTACAGAACTGCCGTACAGCTTGTGCAGGGATGAAAATAATCCCAAACTGACTTCATAATTATTTAAAATCCTCAGTTAGTCTTGTAGTCGACAAACAGCAGGAAGGCTTGAAGAAGATCTTCTACAATGGTACGGTTTGGTGGGTGTGCACTTTGATTCCATGGTACCAGATTCAGACTCCTCTATCTATTCAGACGTGCTTGCTTACAGGTGGGTACATTTGTTCTGTCTGAGTATATACTATGACCAATTCACATCCCTCATCACAAACAATGACCATAAGTCCCAACAGTGCTGGTTTGCCACACTGGAGAGAGGCCTGGTTAAACATGCTGACATCTAAATAATCTAAATCTAAATGATGTCCTCCTTATTTCCTGGGGTTATGGTGGGAAAACATATATATATTATATAGGGGGGTGTAGCTGGTTCTGTGGTGACTCAAGAGGTCAACTAATGACCTCAGTGGAGAGAGTGGCCACAGATGATGTACAAACACTGTCCCTCCATCTTCAATTATCATTGTGACCTCTGTGACCTCTGTGACCTCTAATCTTACCCCCCTCCACCAAAAGGGCCTGTTAGCTTCTACTCAACTAATCTTGTTACCCTCTGTTCAACCGGGACCAAAGCACACCCATACCTTTGTTAGCTTTACAACAGTACAGAATGATATCTGTGATCCACTTCCTCCCATAATATCATTAGTTCCTCAGGCGTACTTACGTCCCTTGTGCTCTGCAGCCACAAGCAGGAAACATGCATAATTGTGGGTGTAATGCACTGAGGTAATAATACCTGATTGGCAAGCGAGAGGAATAATCAGATCATCAATACTAGAACAAGCCTCTGTCTTCATTATGGTTACTGGGGCAGAACAAGGACACCAATCACTTGACTTTTATTTCACTGTGGATTACAGTGGGAGCGGTGGACATGTCTCATTTGTCACAAGCCATCAGGCTAAGCTCTGGCATTATACATGAGCAGTGACGCCAAAGAGCTTGAGTATACCTGAGATGCAGAGTGGATCATGGAGGGTGGGGTGTACTTTCCCCATTTTGGATGTGCAATTTAAAGCAACTCACTGTGGGGCATTTGGGAACTAACTTGAATGAATAATTTAGGAACAATGTGTTGATGCAAAACACCAGGGTGGTACACCTCATATATATGTAGTGGGACAAACAAACAACATTTGTAGTTCATTTTCTCAGAGGGGAACTTTACCTACAGCACTTTAATTTTTTTTATTGTTAAAGGGGCGTGATAATGGTGAGCAGGTGCGGTGTGTCCTCGGCAGACACGTAGGACGATGGTAAATCATGTATCAAAGTCATAGCAGCTGTAAGGTCGATGTGCGCTGATCCTAAATGCGTAATTACAGGAAACACTGCTCATGTTCCGGTCAAGCAAATTAATTCAGCGTGCTATAAATTAATCACAGTCTGCGTATTAATTTTCTGGATCAGTAGCTTCAGCCACACAGATAATCAGAGGAGCGGCTGATCTGGAATCAGACATTTAGTGCCATTCTCTGACGCAAAAACAAAATCATTACTCCATGAACTGTTCCTGCATTCAGTGTACTTAAGTGGTTTAGAGCTGCTCATAAAAGACCATATAATATGTCTTCTCCGCGTCATTCTAAACGCAGAGTTCACCGCGTGCGTAATATTGGTGCCACTGCAAATAGACAGGCTTTAATATCAAATCAGCTTTAGCTGCTAACTTTGGAAACTTACCTATCGACGCTGATCACACACAGTGTCATGATGGAGGCAGTGCAGCACATTACATCCATGCCGATAAAGATGTTACAGAACACCTCTCCAAAAAGCCACTTGCCCCCGGTGAGGTCCGTCACTATTACCAATGGCATCACAACTATGGCCACTGACAGGTCCGCCACTGCTAGAGATACCAGAAGGTAGTTTGAAGGTTGCCTTAGTTTCTTCACCACGCACACCGCGATCACCACCAGCGTGTTCCCCATGACCGTGATCGCCGTGATGATCGCCAGCATCACTCCGATGATGATCTTCTCCGGGCGCCCGAAATCCTGCAGCTGCTCCCCGCACGACTCGTTCCACATGACTGTGGGACTGGTAGTAACGAACTGCAGGGTGCCATTGATAACTTCGGAAACATCATCTTTCTTGTGAAAAGTGTGCTCAGTTCCCGAAGTATTGAACATCACGACAACAGTATCTCGGAAGGGGTGCAAGGGACGCCTCGCCAGTGCACTCCAATTACGCGCATATTTGGATATGTGTAACCCGCTCTCGGCTCCTGTCCAGCGGTTTTAGATGGAGGCTGTTGCAGCTGCACCACATCACAGCTGCCAGCAACTTACTCGGGTTCTTGACTGGTTTCTATTTAAGAATGATCCGTCTGAAGTGTTTTAGGTGCGTGCTCCATCCCTACAGGTAAAAATAACTTGTACTCCAAAACTATGAAATGGAAAAAAAAAAAGTTACAGATCTGAACAAATGCTCCCGGAGTGCTCGTCCCTCAGTTCACTAAGCAGACAAATACGAGTTGCGCTGCGCAAACCGCACCTATCCATGTGACGCATGTCTTAGGGCGCACAGACAGCCTTCTAACCAAATACGCGACGTAAGAGCAGCGGTTTCAAAGTGGATTCAGGGAGCGCCGTGCGTGCAAAAGCATGAATAGTTTATTTAGTGGTTATTTGTGCATTCAGGCACGGGGTTCCCTCTCCAAAAACTGTACCCACCACCTTGACAGTTAATGTAGATGATGACGCCAATGGTGACGATTGTGTTATGATGGCAGATATGTTGATTGGAGATGTTTTTAGCCTTTACTCTGTATATTTGTATTTATATCTTCATATTCTGCTGCTTTATATTCCATCTGCTTTAATATTTTCTGATGTCATTGCTGCTGTGCTGTGAAAATGTGAAAGTCTGACACTAGTGACTAGGGGAGACAGGGGTTGATTGACACACTTTATGCTCTCTGCCTCACCAACATAACTTATGTTAGAATATTCTGACCACCAGCACATGAAAGGGTAAGGTCTCAGCTATACCCAAATATGTTGTAATGCACACAAATGTTTGTTTAAAAATTATTTAAAAAGTGATTTGTGATTAAAGTTACTTTGAGCAATTGTGCCACCTACTTTTTGTCTCTTAACACACTGCAGAGGTCTCTTCCTATCCAGGTGACCAGGTAATTACAAGCAGTTAAAAATGCTGGACAAAGTAGTTTTAAATAACAATATAAACATTATTTTCAATCTTTCAAAATAGTTTGAATCCCTGAAAATACAGTCAGAGCTAGCCCATTTCTATTGAAGACACTCCACCCCAATGTGAACAACACATTTTAATATTTATATTTAGTCAGGCACAATCTGGCCGGCGGCCAGACTCTCATTGAGCCTAATTGAGGACCCCTGTGTATGGACCAGAACACCAGAGCATGATGGAGGGCGCGAAGGCAGTCATGTGGAAGGGTTTATTTAACGCAGTGATCCCCGCAGCGGCAGAAATGAGTGACTCCTCATTAAGAGTGCCAATGTGCGCCTTTACGCACGGAGTAACGGCGCCGTTTTATTGATTATTTTAATGTCAGTCAGCTGACGGGATCAGCCAGGATCTAATCTTTCCTGATAATATAAACATGTGGGTGCGGGTGGATGCGGGTCTGTAATTATAGAAAATCAATTTGCTCGGATGGATGATTGATGGATAGATGCGGATTCGGGTGCCGTCAGAGCCCATGGAGATTTTAACATGGTGTTTGTGGGGAGCAAGCCTCTAGTGGCCATTTAAGGAATTGCAGTTTCTGGCTGTTGCACGTTGGCTTTGTTTTTCAGCTGCAGAGGTTGCTGCTTGGTTGTAATATGCCTTTCTTTAAAGGCGATTGCCCTCTGGGGACAAAATCAAATTGAAGTTGAATATATACTAATCAGAAAACATAGATTTTAAGGTGGGTTTCCTTGTGTGCAGTTATGTTAATGAAATCAAACATTTGTCTATTTTATACCTGGCTGTGAGATAATATCACAAAAATCCCACATAATATCACACATAACATCTCCTCCTCGTTATGATTCTCAGAATGAGCTGGTTGGAAACCCCAGTGACAGATCATTCAAAAGCTCTTAAACACAGCCGGGCCTTTTTTGGAGAAAAAGAAATGATGCTGCAGAGTTTGCTCTAAAAAAAATCCCTGCTTTTCCCACATGCCTCTTGAATTTGAAGAAGAGACAGGAAATGAACCTTGTGGCATTTTGCCAGTGCCTCCAACAAGCGAAAAAATCACCTGTTTATAAATAGAACATCTCTCTCAAACTCAACTCTCTTATAGTGTACAATATGCTGTGCAATATGCTTTTGTGTTGTGCTGACGCTTTCCTTGGTTGCCTTGGCTCCTCAGATGTAGCTAAGCACTGGAGACAAATCAAAAGAGAAAGTCCAGCACTGCTGATGATGCTTGAAGACAGTGAGGACATATGGGAAAGTTTCCCAGGACTTTGGCTGCTTGCATCGTCGTCCAGGCTGCAACAGCTGTGGTGTGTTTGTCCCCCTGGCCCTGGAGGGGCCAGTGCCGTTTCCCACAATTCCCTCAAAGGCTGTCATCACTGCTCCTCCCCGACCACAAATGCAAGCTACCACAGCTATGGCCCTTTAGTCACCATTACCTACCACTCAGTCTGACAGACTGGTCAGTAATGATTGTCACATCAGATTAATGCCACTGACCTTTGGCAGTTTCTGCTAGACCTTCTGCTGTCAGGAAAATTTGGTCCGTTGACACTAAGGATATTACCAATGTGCAGAAGTCAGAGGAGATGGGTCATGTTTCCAGGGTGAAAAGCCTCTGTGGCAAGTTCTCAGGGCTTATGCAAAACAACCTGTCAACATGTCAGTGTCTCTTTCAGCTCCTCTGAGGGTCTTGTAATGAGAGGGGTTAAACAGGTATGGATTACACCTGCTTTGGGTGCATGAGAAAACATGGTGATAAGAAATTCAAATCAGACTGCAGTAAATGGAGCTATTTCAACATTGTGGAAGTAACCACGTAGCCATGACCATTTGCATATTTTTGTGGTCATTTTTTTCATCCCTGAGTACTTCCTGTGTCTCAGTGTTAGTTTTGTGTGTGTTTGTAGTCAATTTGCATCTATTTGTGGTCATTCTGGGGGTTTTTTTTGTTTGTTTTTGTCTCTTTCTGCTAGTTTGGTATAGCTTTGTGGATGTTTTGCATCTCTTTATAGTCATTTGATTGACAAGCCAACCAGATAATCTTAACAGTCACTTCAAACAAAGTTTCTGGCCAAGGGCCCCCTGATCCATTGGGCCCTTGGGCCAGTGCTCATTGGGTCCATTTAGTAATCCATCCATACATTCAGGTATGTTTAGTTTGTGTTGCTTCCACGAATTAAGTATGCATGGACTCTACGTCTTGAGCATTTAAAGGTATACTTTGCAGGATTGTTGTTGTTGATATCTGTGAAAATGCTTGCCAGCTAAAATGAAAGTAAAAGCCAATCCCAGATTCGTTCTCATTTGGTGTTTTGGATGCCTGCTGCTTATACAGACTGGCACCTGGCTGCTACCTTTTTATAAAGCCCTGACCTCTCCTCAGGGAGCACATGCCCATAAACATGAAAAACATAGAAAAATAAGACAAAACACGAACATCCAAGCAGATAGCAGAGTCTCTGCAGAAAAACACACTGCTGCAGACTTCTAGTGGGTCATAAGTGATGACTAAGAGAGATTACCCCTGTATGAGTCTCTTTTTTTAAGAAAATATCTGCATGGCATATCTTAAATTAATTGACAGTTGGACTTTAGTGCAAGCAGGTTCCCATGCTGAGACAGCTGAAAATTCAAGTCTGTGTGCTCCTTTCTTAAAACCATAGTGTGGTTTGTCAGATGTGAAACCTATATTTGAAACAATCACAGGAAATGACCTTAAAATGCAAAACTTGTTTTGATCCCCCTTGCAGCCAAAATCCCCCCGCGGCCTGTTTGGCTGTCAGGTTACTGAGACTCCGTCCAATAAACAAGCCCCATGTGAATCCATGTGACTTTTGCTCACAAGCCCTGGATCCCTTCTAATTGGGCAGTAAGAGCCTTAATGAAACCAAAAATATTAAGTAAACATGTCCTTTCAAGGGAGCGATGCAGGCTGCCATCAAGTTTTACATTTTGACCTGCAATTACAGCAACATGTCAATCATTTTCTAAAGTTTAAATGTCAGAGCACACTGCCAAAAGCAACCCTTCAGGCCTTATCCAAACATGCTGCATTAGACATGACAGGTAATGCGATTGACGATGTCGGCTCGGAACCCGTGTGTGCTTCTGACATGAACTGGCATAATGTTATCAGTCAGTCAGTTGAAGTCAAATGTCTGACTGTTCTTTAGATGTAGATTACAGCTGAAGGCAGGCAGGTGGAGATTGTCCCTCTTCACAGGCCAGGGGGAAGATAAACACTGTTTATCTTGTTTTCTCAGCAGCAAATTGAGGATTTGCGAACATGACCTTAATAAAGTGACACAATCAGGCATGGAGCAGGAGCTGGGCAACAAGCAGCTAATTTCATCATTACAAGCAAATGTAAGAGAGGAGCAGAAAAACACATTTGTTTCTGAAATACCTGGCCACAGAAATCACCAGTGAACGACACAGGGAGTGTTTGTGATTTGGTGCTGAACTCAAAGTGAAGATCATTTCCAAATGACAAACAAGATTATAAAACCAGAGTTTTCTTGCAAAAATCAATATAACCTTCTTACTAAACCCATTTTTATCTCAATAACACATTTTCTCAATGCATTTATTTATCAACCTTTGTTTACTCAGAGTCACAGGTAAATAACTTCAGTATCAAACCACAAAAATGGTTAAACTATTATTTGGTTTGGCCATAAATGTTTGTGATAAGGTCACACTTTAAAATCAAGCTTATCTGCATCAGTGTAGCCAAAGTGTTGAATCTAATTGATTGAAAGTGTGAAAATTATCTGAGAGTGATGTCTTAAACAGAAAAAAAGCCCACTCACAGCTTGTGTGTGATTGGATTTTTTTTTTTTTTGTCCAGTACATAAAAACAAATTTTAAACAAGGATTTGTCTTGGGAAGTTAGAATCAGTGTTCTACACACTGCAATGCAACAAAGAAAGAGGTCATGTCATAAAAAAAACAGATAAATATTTGAAATAAACCATTAGCAAAAACATTACTGATACACATTCATGTCAAGAAACAAAAGTCAAAATCCCATTTGCTAAGTCAAGGCCATAGCAACAAAGAGCCTTTATAGTTTTGTTTCCATAAATCAAAATCTTGACTTTTTGTCTCTGAATACAGACTTTACTCTTTGCTTCCACTGTGGTTCATTTCCAAAAGGCAGATGAGCGTTACAGCAAGAGTTGTGCTGGTGTTCATTCTTAGTCTGAGTCAAAGCCGATCACGTCACTCCTCACATAACCGCCAATGTTGAAACCACTGGACAGTCATATGTCAGGGGATGAAAAAAACTAAATTTTATTAGAGACAGTTATAGATACCAAAGTTCCTCTGTTGGCCCTTCATCCAGGGTCCACAGATACAATTAGCTTTTAGCTACATCTGGGGCAATAAATGTATTGTTTACTGTCCCTGTTAAATAAATGATGAATGTGTCTATATGTAGCCATAAGTGTCTGTAACTGTTTAACTGACCTCTTGTTTAATTGCTAATTTGATTACTAGATAGATAAACAATTTTAAATTAAATAACCTCTTTACATAAATGTGATCTTTTTTTTTTAAAGTTATACTTAACAGACTTAGGTATGTTTAATAGAATCTGGTGGATCTTCCTATGGGTGACGTAGGGCAGCACCCAGAGGTTCTTATTCGTGGGTGGGGGGTGTTGGGTGGGGCAGAAGGGGACGGTTGCCATGCCTTGCACTTTGTGTGTCACTATAACTCAAACGTTAGAGCAAATTTGCCATTTATCATAGAGTATGTTTGACCCCCTGCTTTTCTTGTCCACATATTAAGAGCAGGTGGACACAGAACCCCAAAGTTGCCCCCACTTTTGTATACATGGAATAATTTGAAGTTGCTCTAGATCAATGAATGGAACACCTGCTTTGATTTTACTCTTTCAGGAGAAAAAGTATACTCCTTTCAGGATATTTCTGTTGTATGTTTTATGCCTTAAAAAGAAGTAAAGTAACAGAATGCACATTACAGAGAGGAAAACATGGCATTTGTCATTGTCAGTGATGTGAGTTGGGTTTGCTGAGTAAGCATAGCGAACCTGACTCACATCACATCTACAAGCTGCCACACATCTCCGCTGCTGGCTGCTGAGCTGCTGCACTTAATAAGAATAAAAATGCCTTGCACAATCACTGATAGTTTTTGAGCAAAAAAATGACAGTGTCCTGTCAGCCTTTCCTACTCAGATTATTGCAGCTGCAGGAAGCCTAAATACAAGGTCACAAACACTTCAAACTTCTTTGGGTTTCTTCTCAACAGGTAAATAATTACTGATTGCTGATTACCTCTGACAGATTTGTAACAAGGCTTAGTCTAATTATATTGAAATAAAACCTCCCTACTGACAAGCTGTTAGTCACACTGTTTTACATTTTGCTGAGGCACTTACTCACAGCCGCATACAGTGACATATTTATACACATATTGGCATATTGCTGTTACTGTAACATCACACTTTTATGCCAAGCTCAACAGATTCTGGAGTTGGTTTCAGCTTTATGGAGAAAGTTTTTGGGGGACAGTGTTTAAATTCATTATGGAAGGTCAATTTAATTCTCATATCTGTGGCAGTTACCTCCATATGTCAATAGATGGCATTAAAACCCTTAAAAATTAAATCATTTACAATCAGGTTTTCATCTTTGCGGTTTATATGATGTTTTTTCAAGGATCAAGGACGAAACAGAATCCATTGAAGACTGACTTTATGACTGAAGCCATGTTCATCAATTTAAATAACGATATGAATATGAGTAACTGTTGTCCTTTAGGTCTCAAAAGTAACTCCCCCAAAAAACAGTAGTTAATGTAAAAGGACTAAAAGAATGGCTACTTTCTGGAACAGTGATTAATTTATTCCTGCAGAGACCAGGTGCGAGCATAATGTCATCACCTTAACACCTCTGGGAGCATTTCTGTGATTATTTCAGAAGTGTCTGAGGCTAATTGCCAATACGCCTGACCAGTGACCTGAAAACCAAAGCTCTGTGGGCTTTTGGACTCTTAAGAATGTTCGTCCACCTCCCTCTGAGCTCTTATTAGAAAATATGTTTTCAAATAACAAAGAGACACAAATCATTGCACATGTCAGCGGCTGACCTTGAGTAGGTGTTGAAGCATCTTTTCATCATGATTGCATTTTTAGTTGGGCTTTTTTGTGTCCAAAAGAAATGTGCGTAGTTGTGAAGTGAGACAATTAGTGAAAGCCAAGATCTGTAAGACTTGCCATCATTACCAATTCCCCCGAATGCCATATGTGGCTGTGAAACATACTGCAAATACAGATCTTGGGTATTTTCCCCAAACACAGAAGCGATCGCCTGTATAATCGCACAGTAACAATTTTTAGGTTTGTCTCAAGCATCCTAAATATGCGTACGGTTCATGATTTTGGTCAGTCACAACTAATACTGCAAAAGTCTGCAAAACGGCACAGCTTCTGCCTATTAGTTTTCCTTTGTACATATTGCCAACAAAATATCTGAAGTCAGTGTGGTGATCTGACATAGATGGCTTAATTTATGGCTGTAAATGATTTGTGAATAACCATTAAATATCAGTACATTCAATTTAATGCCACCATATGGTTGATTTAATCAAACATATTAATCAAAATCAGTAAGCTACACAAAGATACTCATACACAAAGATATAGTGACCTGAGTGGGCTGCAATAGGCCACCAGCACAAAGTCCTGTGTCTCCCATGTTCAAATACATATATATATATATAAATGGGTGAATATGAAACACACCATGCTGAATCACAGCCCAGTTTGTTTAAAGCATAGGGAAAGGCAGTTTTAATGGAACTCCATCTAGCAGGTGCAGCTATACAGTATAATTAAATAGCATTCTGCTTCACCTGAGGTTTAGGATCGGTCACCTGGTTTTGCACATTATTTCATCTTGACTGCATTACTTGGGTAGTATTAAGATTTAATTATTTCATCATTATTGAGTTAGGCCTTTTCATGGGAGCCTGACTGAACTGCATGCCATGAGTCTGCATTAAAAGTTAAGTGCACTGAAATTAATAAACTGATGCTGTCATGTGCACAGTAACAGCCAGTGAATTTAATTGCTCAGGTGAGGTGCCACGTGGTGACCGCCAGAGGGCGACAAAATACAATATACCCCAGTATTATTTAAATGATCCATGGATGATTGACAGTTCAGTGAACCAATGGCTTGGAGCAAACCTACTGATTATCCAATAAGCGTACGGGCGGGAAAATACCATCCATCAAGTTGCTAAATCCATCAGGTGGATTAATTTAACACGGACTTGTCAGCTGGTGCCAGGTAAGATATGTATACATGTATTTTGGGCACTCTTACACTAACTTACAGTGTGTTATTTTTGTTAAAAAGGTCGAGTGATTTTGGACGTGTTTCGGCTGTATTATCGTCTGTGTAGCTTAATTGTCCTCAACACGTGTTTGTTCAATTAGCTAACGTTAGCTAGCGCTAATTTTAGCTAACTGCGGCGCTATGCAGTCACCGCAGTTTAACATGATGGCTATTGTTCGGTAGCTAAGTGACATTAGCTAATGTAAGCTGTCTTAAATGGATGATTAAATTTGTACTTTATGGCGATAAGGGCGAACTGGTGAAGCGAGGCGCCTGTAAGTCTGCCTTTACCGTTAGCATACCTCTAGTTAGACAACAGATGAGAACAAGCTAACTCAAGGTGCATCTTGAAGGTTACATTAGCTCACCCAACATTATCTCCCATGCCTCTCATGAGCACTGTCTGCTCTAGCCTTACAACAAGTGAACTCTCTTATAACAGCTGTAAGGGATTCATTAGTTATTAATTAACGTATTAAAAAATGAAACATATTCTTAATACTTTTGTCAATGTGTTGAATCTTGTAGTAAATTTTATGTTTTGCCCTTTTCCTTCTATGTTAAAGTTGACTACACCAAGCTGTAGAGGAAAAATGAACAAAGCTGCAGCCACTTGACAAATTAAATAGTCTGTCTGTATTAAATTAGACAGGCCTGAGATGTGTAACGTTATCTGTACTTCAAACCAGAGCCATATTCGTTTTGGCAGATGAATTTTAATGCATTTCAGTGCCTTAGTAATATCAATGTATGTGAATTAGCCAGAGCTCAGTCTTTTGCTTTGCATTGAGTTTTTTTTTTTTATCTTTACATTTTTGTCTGCATAATATCCCTAGGTAGTGTGCCATTAATGAATTTTATTCTATGGATGTTTCCTTGCAGTTAACCCATTGTTGTGTGAACTGGTTATATCAGAAGTTGGCCAAATGGATCCAAAGCACCCTCCTGAGCTCAGCAGTATGACGGGCGTCCCCTGGCTGGGACGTGGAGCAGGATTACAGCCTCAGGAGCCGGCTGTAGGACGTGGTAGAGGGCTACTGCTCTCTACAGAAGGGCCTGGTGTAGGACGAGCCAGAGGTTTCCCAACTCTAGGCGATACCCCACAAGGACAAGGAGTAACTCTGCCCATTACTGAACCTATATTAGGACGCGCCAGAGGGCTGCTGGTGCAGCCTGAATATGGAGGAGTTGGCCGAGCCAGGGGGCTGCTCTTCCCAGCAGCTGAGCCAGTGTTAGGGGTGGCCAGAGGTACAATCCTGCCTAGTCTGGATCCGCAGCATGTACAGACGCCACCACGTGAAACCACAACACGAGACCAAACAGAGGAGACCTCTGCTTTAACAACAAAAGAGGTTGGAACAAAACTTTTATCTATATGCATTAACAATTTGCATGTTTTAACTTTTTAAATGATATTGCCCTACATTAAGATCTGCCAACATTTTTGTCTACTTAAAGGTTGACACGACTACCTATGGTCAAGGATCAACACTGGTCTCAATGTTTAGAGGAATGGGCATTGAGCCTTCAATGACCCCATGGGGAAGAGGAGCACCACCTCTGGGTCTGTATTAAAAAGTTTTTTGGGTGGAAAATAAACAGGCTGGGACTAATTATTGGTTTATCAATAGTTATTGGTTGCCACTGTACATTAACAATGTCTGACTAAAATGACTTGCAGATATTAGTTTTGCACATAAAAGCATTTTTCATGCTGCTGTGAAGCAGAACAGCATTACACCTAGCACTGTAAGATGTGTTCAGGTACAGATGGTGTGTCATTAATGGAGAACTATTATGTGATATGATTACTTTTTGTATTAATTATGGAGAAATTCTTAGCACATCATTGATGCAGTAACTTCCTTAGATGGGGAAGAGTATTGGTTACAATACATGCACTGGCACCCTCTTGTGGCAAGAAGAAACTGTATGGTGTGAGAGGGACTTGATAAACAGAAAACATGCATGGTTTCAAATTTTTTGAAAAAGCATAAATTCAATGCATCAATTCATATAATTAGCAGGATATTTAATTAAAGAAGCATTGTCACAGCTATAAAATAGCCTCCTCTGTATTCATTAAATGACATTTATTAACAGAGAAAATATATGAAGTTAAAAATACTTGTATTCCAGTGAAAGACGATTTAAAAAAAAAAAAAAAAAAAAAAAATGTTAATGGCAATGAAATTCTTTGTATAGTTCACCCTTTGTCTGACCATATGTACACACTCTTTTTTTCTCTCTTTCTCTCTGTTTGGGAGTTGCTTAAAAGACATTTAAACATCAATATCATTAAATTAAGGTCCTTGTCCAAATGGAGACATCCATTTACCAAAGGCAGGGAGTGAGTGACCCTCATTAAGCGAAGCTCAGAGGATGCTAGCAAACCTTGATGGGCTGACAGGTGTTGATCTATTTTGAAAAAATGTTAATGCAGGTTAAACCCATGTCACTCTGTACGGATTGTTTTACATTTTGTTGTAGGAAGAGGAGCCGCTGGAGGTATGGGTGATATAAAGCTGCAAGGTGTTCCAGTAGATGTCTTCAGCAGTCCAGAGACCATGGGCCTACTTGAAGAGGTGATGGGCAGAGGCAGCAGGTAATTGGCAGAGGAGTGACAAGAACACCTGTCAGCATAACACAGTACAATACAACAACAACAACAACACCACTAACTACATCTTCCAAAATGACCAGAGATTTAATTAATACCTCCCTAAAATTGTACATTGTAGCATTTATGAAGGCAGGAAATATTGCAGCATAATTATATCTTACAGCTTTAGTTTTAGCTAGGTGTGCCTGATTAACTAGGATCTGGATCTGTTTTTGTAACTGAAGTGAAGTAGTCATTTCTGAGCTACTTGTGTTTTTGTAAATGTAAGAGCAGCTTTTTGGAGATCCTAAGATGCATACAGGATCTCACAATGGTTAGTCGTGGTTATCTGTAACGTCTTGTTGAGGGCATTGTAATTGTTTGTTGATCACACCCTCCTATACTCCCATTGTTTTAAAATTAGCATTGATACGGAATTATTGCAACCACTGTTAGTATTAAATGAAAAAAAATTATATTTAACCCTGTCTGCTGTGGAATTTGACCTGTTCCAGTCTCCGTGGCCGAGGTTTGTCCCCACATACAATGGTGGGGCTTGGAAGAGCAGCAATGCCTCAACTTGGAGTAGGAAGAGGACGCGCTCTGCCACCTCCTTCTTCTCCAGGTCGTGTCGAGTCTGTTTCTCCAGCACCTGAGCAACAAGCAGTTCTATACTCTCAGACTTCCCACACTGGTAGGAAAACTCTGAAAATGTTTCTGACTATTCATGAGACAATGCAAAAGATAAAATATTTACTTCAGCTAGGTTAAAATAGATGATCAACCTTCACTGTAATTATATTTACTTAATATGATTATATGGGTGACAAGAACTTATGATAAAAGGTTTTAAAATGCAAATAATCTGAAGGAATCGTGCCCCTGTTGCCCACTACTTCAGAGTTGCCGAGGCCTTCTGCTGTTGCACCGGCAAAGACAGAGCTGAAAATGGAGGCAGTCCGGTAAGTAAACTTGTTTTAGTTGGTATTTATCTCTTAGGGCCTTGACACACCAAACTGACCTCCTGCTGCTATTGTCTCTGTAGCAAATAGGGTTGGGTCGGTTCTCAGTAATACCAATTCGGTTTGGTCCTCCGTCTTGGACCGGGTTTTTATTTTGAGACCGACCGGACCGCATACGTCATATTCGGGTGGAACATACTTGGAGCGGACTCCACGGAGGTCCGCCCGGACTAAAAGCGGGATGTCCGCAAGCCCTGTACGCGCAAAGCTCAGATTTTACGACCACGCGGACTCCGCTCCACTAGTGTCACACAAAAGACTGCTCGGCATGTATTTTTCACATCGCTGGGATTTTTCACTGACATTTTTACAGGAAACTACAACGCGGAAGTGTGCTGGACTGTGGAAGCCCGAATGACTGCGGACATTCCACTTATAGTATGCCCGAGTCTGTGAGCACCTGTGTCTGCCTCTTCGCCAAGCGCACAGCGAGCAGGAGAGAAAGGGGAGTGTGGTGGGGCGGGGACCGAGCAAGGGGGTGTACTGTAGCTTGGAGTTTGTTTAACAGTGACGGGTGTCGATAATGGCGGACAGTTTAGTCTCGAAGAAATCAAAGAATGCGCCAATATGGCAACACTTTGGGTTTGAGCCAGACAAAGGAGGCAACCCTTGTTTGCACTGACTGAGTAAGCTAAACCTGCAAATTTATTTGTAAGGAAAAAAAGAAACAACGTGTTACTGTCACTCTGTTGTCCTATGGTCGTTTTTAATTTTAAATGAGTCAGTTGCGCCCCCAAGTGGCGAAAATCTGGTATTACTGACTTGATGCGGTTTTTCACAAAAACCGTACCGTTTATTTCCCCTCATACTGACCCAACCCTAGTAGCAAACTGTCACCCATCACTAACTGGCTGTGAGTCGAGCCTATCAGAAGCCACCTCTTCTTCCATACCATGAGTGAGGATGCCAAAGCAAAACAGGGCAAAATGTTACATTTGTTTCGTGAGCATATGATGCAGCCTTTATTTATCGTAAATAAAGCAAGCCTTTGACTATGGTCTTCGTGGTGTGTTCAGGTGCATCGTTGTAGAGATGTGAGGCAACATAATGCGTTTGATCAGTCAGCTTTTATCAATGCTAGTTGTGTGAGATCATCTTGCTGTCTCAAGGCCACCATTCACTTAGGATTTACAGACACAGAAGATAAAACTTAGTACCACCAAGTAACCCACTGTTTGTGTTGGTTGTGCTTAAATGATCTTGTGCATTTATGTTCTCATCTGATCAGTGAGCCACAAAACAAGGCTGGAACAAAAGGAGCTCCTATAACTATCGGCTCAAACCACATCCCGATTCGCTGCAAAAATGAAGCTGTCTATCAGTACCATGTTACATTCACGTAAGTATTTGGTATCATTTGTATTCTCATTTAACAAAAATTAGATAAATGGAAATTTAAAATAAATAAATAAATAAATGTATTAAATATTAGCCACCATTTCATATGAAACAAGACTTTGTTCAACACTTGATAGCGCATTTTCTGAACAACGACATGAACCAAAAATGGACATAGACAACCAAAGCTAAAAATATACTGAAGCAATGCTGTTAATAAGATCCCAGAGCTGACACATTTAGTGCAAAGCTATTCCATAGAAGCTGTTTGTTGAATAATGTTGCCAGTGGATACTGGTGATTGGTGAAGTGCTGTGTGGTTTTTAGAAGTCATGAGTAGGGATGTCACGATTATAGATTTTCTTGGTATGATTATTGTCAGAAAAATCACGGTTTTACGATTATTATGCATTAATTAATTTCACACTATAAATGTGTAAAATCACATGAACTCTCCTTATAGATGTTTACGTTTCATTTATTTCCATGCCAACATAACAAAAAACAGCAGGATTTCCTTTTTGGGGAAAAAAGGTTTAAACAGGGAAAAAAAAAACATCTAGCTAACATCTAGCTAGCTTTTGATTTATAACTGCCCTTTGAAACATAAATAATACTGTAACAGTGAAAATAAACGACCATATATCTGAAATTACATACAAGCTAGCTATGTATTTCCTTTTGGAACAAAATAAGGGGTGAAAGGCTGCAGGAGCCACCTGCAGACTTGCTTCAAGTCCTTTCAGTTCAGGTTAAAGTGAAGGAATGTCAGCATGTTCACATGCTCAGAGCTGAGTCTTGATCGCTGAGGAGACAGGATATGGCCACTTGTGCTGAGCGCTCTTTCCGAAGGGACACTTGTGGCAGGGATACAGAGGTACTTTCTGGCCACTTTTGAAAGCATTGGCATTTCTTGTGCATGTGCCTTCCACCAAGCAAGTGGGTCATCATCTGCATTGACAGCAGTGAGGGACAAGTACAGTTTGATCTCAGAATCAACTTTGTCTTGAACTGATAGCATTTCACTTCCTGAAGCAGCTGACCTGTTCTTCTTTGCAGTGGTTATGTGCTGCAATAACCCAGACAGGCTCCTCTCTTTCCTTTTGGTTGTACTGGTGGTGGTGGTGGTGGTGGCGGCAGCAGAGGAGGTGCTCTGTTAAGTTGCTGCTGGAGGTTCTTCTGTGTGTGGATGTAATGCAAGTGCCAATGCTTCATCACTGCATGGCTTGACTGTGTCATCCAGATTGTCAACAAAGTTTCCTTTGAACCTGGGGTCCACAAAACTGCATATGTTCAGCACATTTTTCATTTCCTCTGTATATCTGAGGTGCTGTAGCAGGTCTTCTCTAATTACACGTTTCATTTGTTTAGTGAGATTGCTGTCTTCCACTTGTTCTTCAAGTATCTCGTTGTTGATGTGTTCCAAGACTGGCCTCGGGGAGGATAGTGTGACTTGTTTCTCTGAGGCCAGGACATCAGTGAAGTCATGGAGAGGACAAAGGAGCTGGCTTACTTCCTCCAGGACAGTGATGTCATTGTCTTTAGGCATAAGATGCCAGGTGGATCTGTCTCCTGCTAGCACTCCACAGATGGCCTGCTGTTACTCCAAGAATCTTGAGATCATTTCAAATGTGGATCCCCACCTGGTGACCACATCACCAGTGCTCAGGGATGTTCAATTCTGCCTGCGTTTTTTGAAGCTTACGTTTCCGTTTCCAGCTTCGAGAAAACCCTTGCACCAAATGCCCGCATGCTCTGGTAGCAGATTCCAACCTTGGTATCTTGAGGACTTTGGAAATGGCCAAATTCAAATTATGACCAAAATAAGAAAACCAAACACAGGGAAATGTTTCAAAGGCCTTCTTCATGTTACTGGCATTGTCTGTTGTAATTCCAGACAGACTCTCTTTCTTTATTTTACAATCCAAGGGCATGTTCTCCATCATTTCTGCTATGTGCTCTGCAGTGTGGTCTTCTGGAAAATAAAGAGTCTCAAGACAGTGAGACGTAAGCTTCCAGTCAGCAGAGATGTAGTGGACTGTAAAGCTCATAAAGGGCTCTCCACCACTGCCAGTGCTGGTCTATAGGTCTGTGGTTGCACCAAAACACTCACCCTCTGCCAGCTGTTCCTCCACACTCCCTCTCACTTCCTTGTACATGGCTGGGATTTTGTTTGAAGCGAAGTAATTTCTTGTGGGTACTCTGTATTGTGGCACTGCCTTCTTCATGAGATGTAGAAAACCAGGTTTTTCCACAATCTGAAATGGCAACATGTCTTTAGACATGAAATAGGCCACAGCTGTATTTAAATCCTGGGCTTGTTTTGAGGTAGGAGCATAGGTGACACTCTTTGCGGAGGGTTCTGCAACCGTTGATTGTTGAACTGCAGCACCACCAATCTTGGCCTGAAGGTGTCGGAGAATAAGAAAAGTGAAAATAAATTTCTAACACCCAGTTGAGCTTTGTTCGGGCTTACAATAATGACTTAAGTTGACTGTCAAAATACAATTTTGACACTGAAACAGTCTGATGACTAAAAAAAGGATTTGAACTTGTAACAGTCGAATATATGAAATGTGCCCTTCACATGGTGTATACTGTGTCCCCTAGCAGCAACGTTATCAAGCAGCGCCTGTTATGATTTGAGTCTGTTGAGCGCACCCAACGCTGGTCGGACATATACTTAAGAGCTCCTGCTTTTTCTGTTATCTCTCAACACAACAGTGTTGTTTTTAAGTACGTGTGGTGACTATTTTGCTCATGTATGAAAATGTAGTAGCCGTACAACCGGGCTTGGTAAGCTTGGAGTGTTTTTAAGTTGATGTAAAAAATAAACGACAAGCATTTGTGAAATCCCACACTCGTGTGGACGTGAGTTTCTGCCTGTCGTCTCACTCCAAAGAGCTACACAGACCCAAAACCATTTCAACCTCGTGCTGTGTGCACACAAACTGCAAAAAGTTTTTGAGATGTGCCTTAGCTTGTCACGTTGCACTGTAAGCCCAACTTGTATCATACCAGTACGCCATTAATTGCAAATGACACGCTAACATGTAATTTTTAATTCAATGTTACATTAGATAAATCAAGATTGACGTATTTTAACTCAGTTATTGTGCATTTACCTTTACTTGTGCGTGTAAAGCCGGGTGGTTGTCCCGCAGGTGTTGAGTCATGTTGCTCGTGTTCGAGCCTTTGGCCGCGACTTTTTTGCGGCAGGTTTTGCCAACAGGAAAGCCGTCGTCAACAATGACCCCATGGTCATTTTTCCGATGCCCAAAGTGATCCCACACGGCTGATTTTAACCGTTTTTTGGGGGGGGAATAAGTTTTCTTCATCCATGCTTCATAACGGAGACGCCGCTTATGTAGCTTTATTTTCATTCCATGTGAGTTGCGCTGACCTACTGTATATGGTTCTGCTTCCCGGCATAATCTTTGGAGAGTGACGGTGTTGAGGAATCTTTACAAATAATTAACTGTGGCCTTTAAAATCGCGGTTAATAGTGAAATCAAGTAATCGTAACATCCCTTGTCATGAGTGTTGTTGTTGTCTGTCTTTCAGTCCAAATGTTGAATCAATGGCGATGCGTTTTGGCATGATGAAAGATCACCGCTCGGCCACAGGGGAAGTAGTAGCTTTTGATGGCTCCATACTCTTTCTGCCTGTGAAGTTGAATGACGTAAGTATCACAGTTAACTTTATCAGTCATGTGACTAATTGACTAAAGTGTGTTAACAATTTTTAATTAATTCAGATTGTGTGTGTGTGTGTGTGTGTGTGTGTGTAGATAACCGAGTTCCTACAGAGGTCTAAAACTAATTAAAAAGTAGTTGTCCATTTAAATATATTGAATTTTGTCTGTGCAGATCTATACAGTGCAAAATCTATCAGATTGCTGAACATAACACTGGATTCCTTGTTTGAGTAATATTTTGATGACTTGCAGGTGGTTGTTCTCAAGAGTTTGAGACGGACTGATAATGTGGAAATACAAATACAAATTGAGATGACGAAGATTTTGCCACCCAACTCAGATCTCTGCATCCCATTCTACAATGTGGTGCTCAGGAGGTATTTTTAAAAACAGATCCTACACTGTTTGGTCAGAGATTGACTACTCAATTTATGTGCAATCTAAAACTTTACAATTGGAAACTTTGAAATTGTGCCAACATTCAGATAAATTGTGTTCTGCTATACTGTAACTACATGCAATTCACACTGTGACATAATAGCAATAATTTACTTAATCTGTCACATTAAGATTTTTTTTTTTAAATGCTGTAATTGCGCTCCGTTAACTCACAAACAATAATATTTTAATACAGTTTGGGATATATTTTTTCTCATTTTAATTTCTTACTTTCTCAGAAGAAAGCGGTGAGTTGGTCCATTGCTCTGTCAGTTTCTCAGTCATTCATGTATTGACTCATAAGTTAATGTCCTATTATTCTCTCATGTGGTGCTGCCTCTAAAGGATAATTTATATTCCCTTTACATTTGAAAATAGCTACGTCTGTTTCAGCAGTGTAAACATCACTGCCATCATACTTCCATGCATCGTTTATGATGGCATGGAAGTAGTCAAACAGCACTGGAGGGCCTAGTCAAAATTTCACACAACATAAATGAGACAATGGAGGAGGTAATATTGTCTCTTTTTTAAAAGAGGCAGTTTTGTAGAGGGTGGTGGTCTGTGTGGCCAATATATACATCACAACATGGATAAATAATTCTTACTATTTTCACTATATTTAATGATGTTGTATATTACCAGTTTGTTCCGTTACGCCATTATTTAAATGTCTTCATGGTCTTCTATAGTCAAATCTTGAACTACACTACACAGCCCCCACGATCTCGGGTAGTACAGCTCCATTTCATCTGTATCCGTAAGCTTTCAAAAACATGCACATATATGTGTTGATCGAGTATGGACAGAAGGCTCCATCCATCTCTGCATCTAATGTTGAACATAAATGAGCCTTAAGTAGTTTTTAAGGCATGTTTTTATGATCTCTTTGACTTCAAACCAGACTGCTTTAGAATTTTTTTTTCTTGATTTCATAAAAGCCATTTAATGAAAAACCCTAAGCAACCATAATTATTTAAGAAATCATGCTGTTTTATTTCACTGTCTAGGACGGTCTAATAACAGGACATGACTCAGTTTTGTTTTTGTTTTTTTCGTTGTTGTTTTAAGGGTAATGAAAATCATCGGGCTGAAGCTGGTGGGTCGAAATCATTACGATCCAGAAAGCGCAGTCATTCTTGGAAAACATCGGTAAGTACTGAGTTGAATTTTAACATCAGAAGGCAGACACCAGCTAATATCATGGCAACTCTAGTAGATTCATTATTTTGCTTGTCTGTTTTTGTAGGCTGCAAGTGTGGCCAGGTTACTCAACCAGTATCAAGCGCACAGACGGAGGCCTGTACCTGAATGTGGATGTGTCTCACAAAGTCCTGCGGAATGACTCCGTGCTGGATGTCATGTGAGTTCACACAGAACATCAACAGTAACACACAAACAGTGGCAAGTTCAGATAAATTCATACTTACATGTCAAACTGGAATTTTACAGAGCCTTACACTTCTATTTCCATAAAGTGTAACATTCTCAGTGGTCAAAGCTATAGGGCAGGATTTTTTTTATGTCTTTCATGATAAAATCAAGAGGGCATCTTTTCTTCTGTTTCTCCTGTTTGTCCCTTGTAGACATGCTCATACAAGTTTAAACATCGAATATGCCATGACCCTGCCACACAGAGCTATTTACAGTAAATGTTGTGTTCTATGATATAGTCATACATATTTGAGGAGCAGGTTATAAGATAACATGTTCTGAGTGCATCTGTCCTCTGAGACAGAACTGTAAATAGAATTGACCACTATAACCCTTCCCTCTGGGGATGTGGTTGGATCAAGAGGTGAATTAGTTTGCCAAGTGCAACAGGCTTATTGCATCTATAGATTATTTATAAACAGTAATAATCTTTCCCTAGCCTTGCCCTTTCTCTCTAAACATGAAAGGCCAAAACAAGGCACATGGCATTTCTGTTTAAGATGAAAATTGAAAAACCTTTATCTTTGGCCCCTGCTGTCTGCTAGGAACATGCTGTACCAGCAGAGCAAACAGAGCTTCCAAGACGAATGCACCAAAGAGCTCATAGGCAGCATCGTCATCACCCGCTACAACAACCGCACCTACCGCATTGATGCCATCGAGTGGAACAAGTCTCCCAAGGACACCTTCACTTTGATGGATGGCACCCAAACCACCTTTGTGGATTACTACAGGTGAGGTTGCTCCGTTCATGATCTTTTCAAAACAGACCAGGAGAGTATAGCAGATGTTTTATGCATCTGTAATTTGAACACTTATTTATTCTCATTGTATTGCATGGCTTTCCACATTTATCAGCAAGAACTATGGGATTACAATCAAAGAGATGGACCAACCTCTGCTCATGCATCGTCCAAAGGAGAGATCTAAGCCGGGAGGGAAGGTAAATACTCTCCTCAGCATCAGTTATTGTAGCATAATAAATGCTCAAGACACATGGTAAAGTATCATTTTTTTCAAATAATGAAGTAAAAGTTTTACAGCAGTACACTCAGCAGACGTGAATTGAATTCTTGCATCATGATGCAACTAGTGTTGTCACAGTACCAAAATTGGGACCCACGGTACGATACCAGTGAAAGTATCACGGTTCTGAGTAGTATCATGATACCACAGCAAAAATTAGGCAGATGCGCCTTTTGTCATTTATAAAAAGATAAATCACTTTTCTATAACACATCAATGATATTTCAATGGAATAAATTACTTACTGACTTATTCATACTTCAAAAACAGCATCTATAAGTGATTAACATAGGGGGGCCGGCGCCCTTAGTACAGAGACATTGCCTCGCTGCAGCAGCTGTGGGTTCAAATCCGGCTCGCGGCCCTTTGCTGCATGTCAGTCCCCACTCTCTCTCTCTCTCTGTCTCCCCATTTCACTCTCTGTCCTGTCATTAAAGGCAAAAAGCTAAAATATCTAAAAAATAGATAAAATAAAAATCAACCAGCCATCCTCCTCCCCTGATAAGTTAAGAACAGTCCCTTAAGTGCGGTGAGGATTGTGGACCGTTACCTGCCACAAAGAGAGAAATGTGAACGGCCCATTTCCCCTCTGACACGTCACATATCTGTGTGCTGCCACGGCTCGGCTGTTCAGGTATTTCTGGGCAGTCATGACACCAACGAAGAGAAAAATATTGGACCTGGAGCCGAGCTTCTCTGTTGCCAGTAAGCCGTTATTTTGCGGTGGCCATAGAGCTCGTAAGTTGCGTGTTTCCGTTTTCGGTACATGGGACCTTTTAAGAATCAATTTCTTATAATTTATTTCAATGGCTAGATGAAAATTATTTTCTGGTCCCATTTGAATTGTGCCATGAATTTCACATATGTTGTTTGTGAAATTTTAATATATTTTTTTCGTGCAAGGAAGGCTACAATTTAGCGGGGCTAAGTGTGATACTGTTCGGTTTTGTGTGAGAGCGCTTTGTGGACTACAGCTCTTAGCTGCTCTCGATGCGTACGATATACATCACCACTTGCACTCGGAACATGGCTGTGGCTGTATCCGAAACCACATACTATACTAGAAGTACGTACTGATATTGCCAAAATGTAGTAGTATTTTTAGTCGCAAATGCCAGTAAAATGCTCGCACCGTAGAGCTCTGTAGTGGAAAACAAATCACTGTAGCATATATAAACAAATCTAGCCTACAAGTAAAAGCAAATAAATAATAACTGTCACTGCTTAAAGATACTCATTAGCTCAGCTAATACCTGACATGTCACTGGAAAACAAACCACTGCAGCAGCATATTGAGTGCCAGGTGGCCACTGCGCACCGTTATAGGACGGCGCATGGACACTTGCCCTCTTGTGATTGGACTTTGAACTTATCCCACAGTATAATAACATTATGGTTGTACCATGATGTCTGAGTACCGCGGTCTACCGTTGGTACTAGTAGAGCGTGCAACACTAGATGCAACCTTGTGGTTACAATTCATCTAGCAATGAATACTTTTTATGTCAGGATTTAGCGGATTAATTCAGCATTTTTCAGTCTGGACCCTATTTACCTGTCTAAATCAAAGACTGATGTGAATTGAAATTGGTCCAGTATTGAGTGAACTGGCAGTGGTCAGCAGCCGCAGAACAAGTTGCAGTGAAAGCAAATGGGGCAACTGAACATTGTCACTGTATGTCCACTGAAAGTGGTTATTTCTGACAGAGCGGTTCAGATTATTTCAAGTGTCTGAAGTGTCTTTACCTTTCACTTGATCCGGACTGTTTGCTGTATGGTATTAATTTGTTGGTTTGTAATTTCATTTAATCAGAGAACCGTGTTTTCCAGTTTTGTATTAAGTCGTTAGTTTTAAAAAATCATATTTTTAAGAACCCTTATCTGAAGCTTAAATCTGCTAAATGCCAACTAATTTAATTAAATGTTTCATGTTTAACTTACTTGTTTCAAAGGAATCTGCGTATAGTGAACAATAAAGAGCACAATAGGAAATAAAATTGTAATTTCTAATAGCACAAGCAAGCAACGTTTCTGTGCAAGACCTTATTTACACAAGCAGTCAGAAGCAGGTGTAGATATAGTTCTACGAAAAAGATCAGAACTACTAACTGATGGATGCTGGAATACATGAAACTTTGCTTCTGCAAACATTTTACACACATTCATTCTGCTCATGTTTCAGGAATAAGACCCAATGATTTTACAACAGCAGAATAATAATTCTGCTTTTGCTAGAACGATTCAGGCATGAGTAATAGTTGTGCCATATACAAATGAATACTGTTGGTTGTTCATTAGTCCATCAGAGGCATTATTACACAAGAAGGAAATAATATGAAAATATGTCAGTAGTAAACACTCAACTGTGTATATAATGTTACAATATTGATTTACTGCAGCAAGTCATTACCGGGGAGATCCTTTTAGTACCGGAGCTCTCTTTCATGACGGGAATCCCAGAGAAAATGAGGAAGGACTTCAGAGCTATGAAGGTAAATTTGATGTCGACACAATTCTCTTCCTCTCAAATGCTGGTCTTACACCTTTAAACATAAAGAGCAACATCTACATTACGCATCTGTAAATACATGACTTTGTCCTCACAATGTGACAATATGTAATGCCTTTAACAATTTTTAATTTTACAGTTAGTGTTTTCATTGTGTTGAAAGCAGGCAAGGTAGGTCTGCATTTATAGCTTGGTTAGAGTCACAATACAGGTTCACACCAGTTTGAACATTCACTATCATGTTATTGCCATGTACCAGAGAGAGACTGTGTGTGACAGTAATTGCATTGACTGCAAATCCATTCGTCAGATCTGATCTTTCGGGCTGGATATAAGTTGTAAGTAAGAGCTGCCATGTTGCATTAGAGCCTTGGCTGTTAACAGTGTTGTCCTGACAAGTTTAAAGAAGTGAAAAATGTTTCTTCCAGTGAAGTACTATTTAAGTATAAATGACTAAAAATTGGCAGATAATTAACATTAGTCCAAATGTCCCAGTTATATTTAGCATATTGTATTGTTTTAAACACTGTAGAAGGTCAGAAATGTCAAGTGTCAGTGGTTTAAAATGTGTTGAATAATATCTGTCATCTCAGGAGAGACAGGTCTGGAAATATTTGTCACAAATAGCTGATTAAAGTACTTGAGGTAATACACTTACTGACGGTGTCTATTGTTATGTGTTGTAGGACCTGACCATGCACATAAATGTGAGTGGTGAGCAGCACACTCACTCAATAAAACAGCTTCTGAAGAACATCAGAATGAACCCAGAGAGTCTGAAGGAGCTCAGCCGGTGGGGACTAGACATGGACTCGGAAATCTTGGTGGTGAGGCTCTGCTGAGAACACTGAAGACTTTATTCTAACAATTTAATAGTTAAAGGTCCTGTATATAGGATTTATTGGCATGTAGTGGGGAGATTTTAGATTGTAACCAACTGACACTTGGGTGGCTGGTGCAAAAAACACAAATGGCCTAGCTAGAGCTAGTGTTTGATTGTTCTGAGCTACTATAGAAAAAACATGGCGGACTCCGTGGAAGACTGAGTTACAGGTTGAGGGCAGGGCAAGACAGTGACTACATCTGCCACTAGTAACTCATACCAAAAAAAGAGTCATTACTTAATGAAGTCATCGTAAATAGTGTTTCTTTTGAAGCAGTGGTTAACAATTCAGGGGTCCGTTTCACAAAGCAGGTGCATGAGTCTAATCCTGAACTCTGAGTTGATCTACTCTTGAGATAGGAAACTCTGAGTTTCCGGTTCCAGAACAGCTGGTTTGAATCAGTTTAATCAACTCGGAGTAGTTTCACCTGGAGTTAAGTGCGTGCACCACAACTATAAAAAGGCAGCATCAATGGAGCCCCGATTCTACGAGCAACGGGGAAGAGGAGGGCTGCGTTTTTCAACCCACTAGAATTAGAAATCTTAATGCGCTCATGCGGCGAGTTTGGACACATTTTCAAAAAGAAGTGCATAAGTTTAAATGCAGTCCTTCACAATAATATTACAGGGGAAAACTGCTTGAATGGTAGCCTATTAATTTATTTCATTGAGGTGCAATCCCGCAGGGGAGAAGCGCACATGGCAGCAGCTTAGGATGAAATATAAAAACATTGTTCAAACAGGTAAGACCTCGGCATAATCTCATGGGGGTACTTCATTTTGATCACGTTTTACATTGTAAGGTAAATATTAAGTGGCTGTTTGACTGTGCAGTTGTTTTATCCCCAACATAATGCTGTTTTCACACACATAAATGTCTTCTCATTTATATCATGTTCTGTTAAATAATTAAGCCTATTTAAACTAACACAGACTTCTACTCAGCCAACAGAAAGAAGGCAGATGCCTGTAAAACGAGCACACTTTTCAGACCGCCCTGCATACAGTTGCCTTACTCAAGCCTTCAGCAGCTCCGACATTGTACAAAAAACTTCCATTTTCAAAGAAACGCTGCGCAGCACACAATATCTGCTGGGGTGAGAGAGCATGACTACGATTGGTAATGTTGCAAATATAAGGACGGATTAGGTTGTGTATGTAGATGATGGACTGTGACGTGAAATGGTACTGCTCAAAAAGATAATTGTGTGGAAATTAGGGCATTAACGACTTTGATTTTTTTCACGTCAACTTATCTGTCAATGAAGTCGAGTCGACAAGTCATTCGATGACGTCATCACATTGACACAGCGGAAGAAAGTGAAGTATCTCCACACATGTGATGTGTGTCTGTGAAGGCCCGAACATACTCAGGTGGAACGTATGCGGAACGGACTCTGCAGACGTCCGCAAGCCCTGTGCGCGCAAAGCTCAAGGCACGAAAAAATGCATGCCGAGCGCGGTCGTGAAGTCTGAGATTTGTGCGTACAGGGCTTGCGGACATCCTCTTTGAGTCCACGCAGACCTCCGAGGACTCCAATCCGCGCACCAGTGACTGCTCGGCATGTATTTTTCACATCGGGGGATTTTTCACTGACATTTTTACAGGAAACTACAACACGGAAGTGCGCTCGACAATGAAAGCCCGAATGACTGCGGACATTCCTCGCGGAGTCTGCTCCGCTTATAGTACGCCTGAGTATGTTCACTTAGTCAAGGATAAAGTATCAGTGTAAGCACACAGAGAAAAAGAGAGGAAAAAAACACACGACTTGTCGACTCCTCCCGGGGGGCATCGACTTGTGCCACTGATGTCGACACGTCGACAAATCGACTTTTCTGTTAATGCCCTAGTGGAAATGCTAAAACATCTATGCACAGTCTGATAACCATCTCCTGACGAATATTTAATTCTCTGCGCAGTAATGCTGCACTTTCATCCACGGGATCGTTATCAAAATGACATGCCATGTTAGTGAAAAGTCGCCATCTACTGTGCCTAATGGACTTCTAATATACTGACTCTGATTTTTTTTTTAATGATTTTTTTTAAATGACAGACGGCAGGACTACGCTACGCCAAAACTCACCTGCTGACTGAATGAATGGGGAAATCAAATGGAGTGTGTGGCTCTGAAAGAGGGCGGAGACAGAGAGAAACTCAAGGTCCATTGAGAAAAACCTGGTCCCGACCAGGTTAGGTTCATAGAGTCTGTTACTGCGGTAACTGACCGAGAGCTTAAGTTACCTCTTTCTGAAACAGGCTGGAGTTACCCCTCTTTCTCTGGTTTGAGTTATCTCCCTTTTTGAAATGGAAAACTCAGAGTTTCCCTCATTTCAGGGTTAACAGACTGAGTTTTCACTAAACCTGCTTTGTGAAACGGACCCCTGGTCAGCTACCCAGAGCCCTCTGGTGTCTCATACTGGGCACTGAGTGCAAGGAGCTCTGGTGCTGAAAAACAGGATATAAGAACATCAAGTATGACAATTTCTGTAAAGTATTTAAATGAAGCCTGACTGTCTGATAGGTGCACAGTAGTGAAGCAGGCAGGTAGAAAGATACACTTTCCACACTTGCTTTTGTTTTGAAAGTATACTGTGTGATGTCTTCCTCTCTTGCAGATGAAAGGTAGAACTCTTCCGGTTGAAACCATCTGCCTGCAGTCCTCATCCTTCACCACTGGTGCTGACGTATCCTGGTCCAGAGAGGTTGTCAGGGATCCTTCAATCAGCTCTGTGAGTACTTGAGGCAAATCTCTGATGCTGTCTCCGAATTTTTGATGAATATAATTTAGCCATAATGCATCATATAAAACATTTTAACTGGAAAGTTGATTAAGTAAGGCAACAACATTGTCTGGTCTTTGTCACTCCTCGGGGGGGGGGGGGGGGGGGGTTCAGACCTAATTGTATTGTGGAGTTTTGCACAGCGGCAACCAGATCTTTGCTCTCAAACCACAAAAAAATGTGAGGGCACAACAGTCTGCTTCAGTACATTATTCTGTGCTTTCTTTTGATTTTCACATTGGCTAGTCATCCTGTTTAATTTGTCTTCTGATTAAATCGCAACCGTTGAAACAAGTTGTAGGAAGCCTCTGCAAGTAATTGGTTGCTGGCAGACACTCTGTGCTGCAATAGAGTGCCTAAGTCACGTGACGCTCGTGGGACCTTAGATCGGAAAAAATATGAATGGCAGTGAATGAGGAGAGCAATGTTATCTTTTGGTCCCGTTTGAGTTGTGACATGAAATCCAAATATGTTGTTAATGAATTTAAAACATAAACTTTAAGGTCAAGAAAGTCATACTTTGTGGTAAAACTGTTGAGATATAAGCTTTTGAAAAAACGTAATTAGAAAAACTACACAGGAGGCGGTCGCGTATGTGACGTCATAGCTTTCACTCACTTCCAGCAACTTGGAGTGACTGTAACCTGGCACAAAACACATAGACATCTTCAATCATAAATTGATTAATGATAAAACAGTGGAATTTCAGCGGGGAGGCCAAGCTGCAGGAAGCGAGCGAAAGCTATGACGTCAGATATGCGACCTCCTCCTGTGTACTCTGAGTCTTTCTAATTAACCCTTTTTCAAAAGCTTTATCTCAACAGTTTTACCACAAAGTATGACTTTCTTGACCTTAAAATTTATGTTTTAAATTCGTTAACAACATATTTGGATTTCATGTCACAACTCAAACGGGACCAAAAGATAACATTGCTCTCCTCATTCACTGCCATTCATATTTTTTCCGATCTAAGGTCCCATGAGCGTCACGTGACTTAGGCACTCTATAAAATGGTTAATCAGCAGTGCCGTGCACTGTGGAGCCGATGCGCTGCTGGCTCAGCTGACCTGAATAGAATATGTCTATAGCCTTACTGTTGTGTACAGCCTTTATAGACTGAGCTCAGTAGTAATGCGCGGGTCGACCCGTAACCCACTGGACCCGCAAATGGCAGCAGTGATCATCTGTTAAATCGGTCTGTAAATGATATTTTCACATCATCATTATTATTATTATTATTATTATAATCATTAGGCTATTACTGTCATGGCATCCGAAGGTACTGATGCGTTGAGCAGGTGACAGTCGTTTTCAAAACACACTTGTGTCACGTACTTCAAAAGAAACTTGTTGAAACTTTAAACAATAATTTATTGTAGAAAACGGGGGAAACAAACGTTGACAAACGGTTCCATAATTCATATTAAATTCAAAAGATAACGAAAAAACAGCCACAAGTTAGAGGGAATAGTGATAAAGTGGTTAAACTTGGCATTGATCCACAGCCTCAGACGGATGTGCTAAGCGTGCTGTGCGCACAAGCTTAGTTGGTAGGCGATACTATATTTTCACATTTTTAACATTGCAATTTAAAAGTTTTGATTTTTATTGATAATCTACATTTACCAACAACAAAAAGACTACATTTAGCACCAAAAAATATGTGTGTAGAAGTAAATAAAAAAAAGAATATCGAACGAATTTATACTGCAGAAAATTAATATTTAAACCATTTCAAATATTCAGAATTGTCCCACAAATGATGGCTGTATTATTGTGTTTCTTTACCAACTTACCTATCTTAGATCCCATTAAACACCTGGGCCATCTTCTACCCTCGCCGCTGTGCGGAGCAGGCTGAAGAACTGGTTTCCACCTTTAACAAAGTGGCTGGGCCTATTGGGATGCGACTGGAGCGACCCACTCAAGTGGAGCTGAGGGACGATCGCACCGAGACCTACGTCAAGAGCATCCATGCACAGCTCACCAGTAAGGTATGACATAACATAAAGATGTAGATTAGTGGCCTACCAAGTATTTTAATACTTCAAACTATCGATCTATCAAGAGAACCATCTAAATGGATAGATCTGCCTTTCCCTGTGTCTTCCAAGCGTGTCCACTATGCATCACACACAGTGTGTCTACATTACATTTTTCTATGCCCTGCCCACATGCTTTTAACAAATTGATGGTGAATTAAAAAAAAAAAAAAAAGATGTCATATTGGTGCTATCCAGTGTTATACATTACACATAACAGTATGTTAGGGGATTGGATGTTAGGTGTTAAAGGGATAGTTCATTTTGGCAGATTCACCTATTGCTGTAATCCCTATAGTCAAATGAGTAGGTACATTACCTTTAATTGTCAGTGCCTGATGTTCTAAGATCGGTGGGACAGAGCTGTCTACTGCTCAGCGCACAAAATGGAGGTGAACAGTACAGCCTTCTCTCTCCCTCAAAACTGATCAAATACATCATCAAATGACTCCAAAACGCTCTTGTGGACAACTTGTAGCTTACACATTCACCACACAGGGCTCCAGACTAACTTTTTCCACTAGGAGCATCAGCCCTACTTGCTGAAAATTTTAGGAGCACCAGCACAAAATTTAGGAGAACTATCTATATCGACACAACATATTCATAATTTTGTCGAGATTAACTGCATTACTGATAATTTAGCAATAAACACAGACAGCCCTGCAGGGTTCAACGCTAAGGTTTTTTTTTTCACTTGCCCAAAGTCAGTTTTTACTTGCCCTATAAAAATTGTTTAATTTAAGTGGCTATCAAATAACAAAGACTGCAGTTATTTTTATGTTATATAATCTTTATTCACACTGTATCGTTCTCTCTATAATTTTGCGCCCTACTTGGGCCATGCCCACCTCTATTTATTTTTCACCCCTCTCTCCAGTTCTGCTGTATTAACACCGGGTTTAATATATTTTGCTTCCATCTCTCTGCCCTGCTCTACTCTACTTCAATGCTACTTAGCTCTCTCTCTACTCTACCAGTAGACTGCCACATCCACCTGTTGCACAAAACGCACACAGTAGTGTTTCCCCTAGGATAGAGTTGTAGCAGCAGAGATGAAGCACATGCATGAAAAATAATTTTCACATGCATGAAACTTTTTTGTATGCTTGCAAAGCACAACCTACTGGGATGTTTCTATGTATACTGGCACCAGAAGGGCTCTTTAGGACTAAGTACATACTGTACATTTGTGCACAGTAATGAGCAGGTGAAATGTCTGTCTGGCTTACATATGAGGTGTCTCAAGATTTAGGAAAATACAGTTTTATTGAACATAACAGAAGTAAAAAGTCACTTGACATGCTGCTGCTTTGTGCTATGACCTATTTAAGTGCTGGAAGTTATTTACGTGACAACGCCTGAATGCAACACAACACAAGCTCAGCACCGAGTGCCGTGCTGCGCTGCTGTGCAAACAGCGTGTTTGTCTGTGCATAACAGCAGTCTGTTGTTATTTACACACTGTCCATAACAATGACTTTGTCAGCTGACAAACTGCGCCGGGCTCGGCTCAGGTTTGGTCAGGAAAATGCGGCCCGAGCCGCTCTGTGTGGCGGAACTCCGCCGTGCGCGATACAGAGAGCAGAGGAGAGCTGTTAACGCGTGACCATGTAGAGACAGAAATGACACGATGACATAACACCATAAATAGTATATTGTTAGGTTATTATATGAAGCATCCGTCGCGCAAAATAATATTAATGGGGGGCTGTGGGCAGGACATTGCTGACTCGTCCTCTGAACTATCGTCGTCGGAAGTTTGGGAAACTGGCACAGGACCGACAGGAGTTTCTGGCTAATATTTTCTTGTGAAAAACGAATCTATAGTTGGTTTCATAGCATCACTTTATGGTCAAACGACACAGCACTTTCTACTCAACACCGGCTCTGTGACCCATCTCTGTCTAACCCCGCGTACAATACACACGTAGGTAGGCTACTAACTGCTGCACGTTGTTATGTTTACTGGCGCCCCCCTCGCAGTGCGCATCCAGACACACATGACAGGCACACACACACAGAGACACTTGCTTCCACTCCTCCATGAAATGCAATTATAAAAAGAAGGAAAAAAAGAAAGAAAAAGGGGGAGAGGAGTGGATTTGTAAGTCGCGCTGGTGCTCCTAGTTAAAAAATTATGTTGTACGGCCTCCAAAAAAGGTCGCAAAATGCGACCAATTAGGCACAGTCTGGAGCCCTGCCACACTATGAAATAATAATGTAATATTACAAGACAGTTGTTTTGAAGCCAATTGCACAGCCGGAACTACATTCCAGACATACAGTATTTGCTGGGTGGAGTGATTTCAAACAGCGTATGTTTAGTGCAGTTACTCCTGTCATCAAAACAACAAGCTTGTTGAGAAGAAGCCAGAATATGCAGAGGAAGAGTTACAGGTTTTGGAAGAAAAGAGAGCAAGAGAGGCTGCCGAGCAACAGGGGGTTGGGCTGAGACCCAGAGCCGGCATGGATTGGTGGTGTAAATGTGGAGCTTACTGGCCACTTTATTAGGTACACCTGTGCAATATAATACAATCCAATACAACAGCTCTGCCACACATTCTACGTTTACAAAGCTTTTACATTTTCAGTTTCTGTTGACATTGTCAGAAAGGTGATTATTCTACTTTATTATTGAGGTCATAGTGGGTGGTGCTGGTGTACTGGAGTGCAATATATTGAAAAGTGTTCCTAATATTTTGTCCCCCTCAATTAGACAAAATTAGGAGGCCACCCCAGTACACCACCACCATTCACTATGACCTCAATAATAAACAAAGTAGAATCATCACTTTCTAGACAATATCAACAATAACTGCTGGGATGGGACGAGTAACAGCAAATAACAGTTGTGTTTTTGCTGGCATCTAAAAGCTCTATTTTTAACTGTGACAGTGGTTGCTGCAGAAACAAGTCCACAAAATGACTGACGGTGGTTCCAGTCTGGTTGCCTTGGGCAACATGAGCAACTGTTACTGTCAAGCCCTGAACGATTTTGCATGATTTAGCCCATTAACTACAAACTGCATCTACATTACTGCCAATAATTTATAATTCGGTTTTTCAGGCAGCTCTCTGGGGAACCATGTAAAAATTCACTGTATCCGTTTGCATGATCCATCTTTCCTTGCTTGGAAAGACATTTAAACAGCTAGCTTTTTGCATGTTGAAATGATGATTGTGTGTGGTACCACTGAACTAAAATCATGCCTAAATAACTCCATTTCTTATCTTTTTACAGCCCAATATGCAGCTTGTTGTTTGCATCATGGTAGGCAACAGAGACGATCTCTACAGTGCCATCAAGAAGCTTTGCTGTGTCAAAAGTCCTATCCCATCCCAGGTTCGTAGTGCTTGTCCGTGTGGTGTGCATGGCAGGTCTAGAATTAGAGGAAAACATAGTAAAGTTTGAAACTGTTAAAGAAGTCCTTTCTTATGTTGAAAATATTTTCTCCCAGTCAGAAATAAAGGTTAGTGTATTTGTTACTTTATGTGTAACAGGCCATCAACGTCCGGACAATATCCCAGCCACAGAAGCTGAAGAGTGTTGCCCAAAAGATACTCCTGCAGGTGAACAGCAAGTTGGGAGGAGAGCTGTGGACTGTCAATGTTCCTCTGGTGGGTATCATGTTATAAGGCGGAGGATGTGAATGCCTTTTCTTCCTGGGCTGAATGAGAACACAGCCTAATTTGGGTTTATTGAGCAATAATGCGTAATACTGCTTCTTAGGACGATGTATCATAATCAAAGGAAACATTTACGCCAATCAACCAAAACATTAAAACCACTGGAAGGTGAAGTGAATAACACTGCTCATCTTGTTACCATGCCATGTTTTGCTGGGAAACCTTGGGTCCTGCACCATGTCACGCTGCAAAAACTGCTTAAGAGTAGCTTGAGAAGCCTAACAAAGAGCTCAAGGCGTCAACCTGGCCTCCAGATTCTACAAATCCTAATTTGGTTTAGCATCTGTAGGATGTGCTGGTACCCTATCGCATAACCCACAGGACTCAGAGGATCTGCCGCCAACGCCCTGGTGACAGACAATATAACACATCCCCAGAGGTCCTGTGTTAGTACATCAAAACATCCCACATATGCTCAATCAGATTGGGATCGGAGGTATTTTGAGGTCGGGTCAATGCCTTGAGCTCTTTAAAACATTGCTCAGGCCATTCCTAAGTGGTTTCTGTAGTGTGGTATGGTGCACTCTCCTGCTAGGGGGGCACCTCCAAGGTGGAGTGTCCTTGCAGTGAAGGGGAAATAATGAATCTCTCTCTTACTTAAATAGAAAAACTTGATGGTAGTGGGAGTTGATGTCCACCATGACACCAGCAAGGCACATCAGTCAGTAATGGGCTTTGTCGCAAGTTTGAACAGGTAAATCACCCTCCTAACCTCCTTTTGCTACTTGATTGAATTTCATATTTTTTCAGTTGTTATTCAATCAGCAATTATTTCTTGAATTTATGTGCAATGTTAGATTTCATTTCTGTTGCTACCTATAGCATCTATTGCCACACACAGAACTCAGTCCCTTTTTATGACAAGACTTGCAGATTATAAGGTTGTATCTGCAAAAGTTCTTTCAGAACATCCCCCAAGTACGTGCATTATAGCTGAGGATTGGTGCTAAAAAATGTTTGTATTTTAGAGAACAACCATGTATTTCTAATGGCGATAGTATCTTAACAGAAATGCATTTGCTTTTTTTCTTGCCCAGCTCACTGACTCGCTGGTACTCCAGAGTGACATTCCAGGCACCCACTGAGGAATTGATCAACGGCTTCAGAGTTTGCTTACTGGCTGCACTGCAGAAGTACTACGAGGCAAGTACTGCCAGCATGCATTAAATAAATGCAGTGTTTCCCCTACCATTATTTTGGGCAAATAATAGCATATAATATTGTGTGTTTGACAACCACTAACGCTGTGTCAGCCATTGACAGTTAGTCTACAAGCTAACAAGTTGACACACAACATAAACAAATAAAAGGTGCTAACTACACTTACCATTCTGATACATCTGCTAGTCACTGATTTTGGTGCACAACAGACTCCCCATCTGAGTCTGGGTATTACTGTGGCTCAAACATATATATATATGTGTGTGTGTATATATATATATATATATATATATATATATATATATATATATATATATATAGATATATAGATATATATAGATATATAGATATATATATAGATATATAGATATATAGATATATATGAATGAATGCAGGATGAAAATACTGACAATGATTGATACATTTCAATGAAGGACAAGTTTGACTACAGACTCAAAGCATTTTAACCTAATCAGTTTGGAGAATTGCCAAAATAACGTTTGTATTTGCTGAGGGGCTAAGACTTAACTTAGTCAAAGAATGTCTTAATGTTTGTTTTACTTATTAGCTAATAGACAATGAAATGTCTTGTAATTCAACCCCCCTTCTCTCTAAGCCACACCTTACCCTTTTGGCAGAGAATCACAGATGACTGATACGTACGAGTGGCCTGCTATAACTCAAAAGGAGCAATGGCCCTAAAAAAAACATATTTTCATAGTTAATGATGTGATCAACATGGACTCTCTGATACTAATGCCCAAACTTAAACTGGATATTAACATGTGATCTGTTTCTAGGTGTTGTGTAGATTTAAAAAAAAAAAAAAAAAATGTTATGCCACATATAAAAGCATAGAGTGCATTGCAATGGAAATAAAACTTAAATATGTTTTATTTTCACCCACACCTGACAAAATACTTACATATGTGCTTTTGTGCAGGTGAACCACAACTTGCCAGAGAAGATTGTGGTGTATCGGGATGGTGTGTCAGATGGTCAGCTGAGGATGGTGGAGCAGTACGAGATCCCACAGTTGATCAGATGCTTTGAGACTTTTCCCAGCTATGAGCCCAAGCTGGTCTTCATTGTTGTCAAAAAGCGCATCAGCACCACCCTCTACTCCTGGGCAGCGAGCAGCATTGGCACACCTCCACCTGGAACTGTTCTGGACCACACCCTCACTCAGAGAGACTGGTCAGTCTTTTGCAAAACATGCCTGTGTTGTTGTTGTTTGGCTTTGCTGAATGTATCTTTCACAAAACTCTCCATGTGTAAACACAGTGGCCTGTTAAAATCAATGTGAAGGCTGCATTTCTGAACACCGTTGTTACAATGAATCCAGCCATGCAGTCGAAAAACATGGGGCATATATGCAGTCCATTGCATCTGCGGCAGCATGCCCCCAGCAGAGCGCATCCACAATCAGCTGACGCTGCCACACTGACCATGGAAACCATGCACACCTACCTAGGCATTGCGCTGCTCATCTCTGTACGTGCCTGGTCTTTTTATGCCTGCACGATGGTGATGGCCATGGCTGGAGGCATTGGGTCTCATTCATGAAACGTGAGTAAATCTGTGTGTAGATTTGCACATAAATGCCTACTCTACTAAAAACCTACTCCGGATTCAGGAACACTGCGGGAAACTCAGATTTGATCGTAAACACGTGTGTGACAAGGACAGGCAAAGCGAAGGCCTGGAGGGAGGTAACAGATGCTGTTAATGTTGTATCCGTAGTACAAAGAACCATGTCAGAGGTGAAGCGTAAATGGTTTGATATGAAACTGGAGGCAAAGAAATGCATAAGCACACACACAAAAACACAGTGGTCACCAAACAAAGAGAAGATTTGTGGGGTTTTGAATGAAGTGGGAACAGGAAACCAGAGATGTTTTGTGCATAATGGATAAACTCTAAATCAGTGATGGCTGTCAGAATGTAGAGCTAATTAACATTTATTGTAACAAATGATACGGATAACATATATCCTACAGCAGTTTTATATGCATCGTCTTCAAATTATTTGAATCTTAATAGCCTAAAGCTCTGTTTTATACAACGTAAATTATACATTTTTCAAATCAGATTTATTCATTCAAATGATCAAAAAGCCACACACACACACCCCAAAAAAAAACGTGTTGTCTCAAATAATTCTTTCAGCTGGCGCGTGCTCCTTCGTGGCTCCACCACCTGCTGCCCCTGCTGAACCCAGGCACCAAGGCTGAAGAGGCTGTGATCCAGCTGTCCTTATGGATATTTTTATTATCATCATTCCACGTGTAGACAGAACGTGTAATCTATTGAGTGGATTTACATAGATAATTCACAATCATGAACCTAATCTGGATCTTAAACCTGCTAATTGCCAAATAATTTAACTAAATGTGTTATATTATTAATATTTTATCATGTTTAGATTACGTGTTTCAAAGGCATCTGTGTATTGTCTACATAACAGGGTGTAATACGAGTTAAAATTGTAATTTCCAATAGTGACAAGCAATATTTATGTACTTTACTAAAGTTACACAAGCACTACGAGTGGTCAGGAGCAGGAGTAGATTTTGTTAGTTGCTACGAAAAGATCGGAGCTACTAAAATATTGATGAATGCGGACATGCACGTAAATTTCCGTCTGCGAACAGTTTACACACAAATTCTTCTGCTCATGTTTCATGAATGAGACCCAATATGTTTTTAGGTTGTCACTCCGTCCATCCCATGCTTGCGAACACTATCTAAAGACTGCCTTGAGGGAATTTCCTCAGATTTGACCCAAACATCCACTTGAACCCGAGAATGAACTAACTAGAATTTAGTAGTCATAGGTAGGGATAGGTATCATTAAGATTTTATCGATACTATTACTATTATTAATACTCCTTATCGATCCGGTACTTTATCAGTATTCTCATCGGTTCTTTTTCATTTCTAATTAATTGCTTTTTAGAAAATAAGTTAATTTAAAAAGAATACATTCAGAGCAGGATAACTGTATATTTTAAATAGAAAAAAAATGTTTCTAGAGAAACAACAGTGATTTTTACAACAGCAACATCACTATATGAATAATAATCCTGACTTCACAATACTGAGTGAAGTTTAGTATTTATCAGTCACTGTAAGTCAGTCCACCTGTCCTCCTGTCCTGATCCCTCTTTGCTGATGCGATTCACTGTTTGCAAGTAACATTAGTGCTGGTAGAGAGAGTAGGGGCTGTTTGCATCAGCCAGCAAATTAGGTTAAAAGTATCTGTCCAATTTTAAGATAAGTGTCAAACTACGTCAGTCTACATACAGACAGCTGTCATTTTAGCGTATTAGTAACAATTTGCTATTAGCCAAACTAGCATGCTGTCCTTGTGTAAAGCATAACAGAGGTGATGGTGGATTAAAGACTGTGGACAAAGCATTTGAATATCCCTGTCTAGGTCCTAAGTCTTGGTTTCTTACTCCCTATGGTTTAATTGCACTTACGTAATGAGCGTAGTTGCAATCAACTCGAGTTATTTTTATCTTTACTTCATTTCCACTGCAGCCACTCCACTGTTCACTGACTATTGTGGTTAAAAGCCGTCGCGTAGGGGTGTGTGTGTGTGTGTGTGTGTGTGTGTGTGTGTGTGTGTGTGTGTGTGTGTGTGTGTGTGTGTGTGTGTGTGTGTGTGTGTGTGTGTGTGTGTTAGGGCTGTAGTCAACCAAAGAAAATCTTGGTCGACTAAAGTCGCACATAATCTTCAACTAATCGATTAGTCGTGGGGGAAAAAAGATCTGCACGTTATTTTTATTTCTGCGGTGGTGTGTCTGTGTCTGCAGTTACACCTCCAAAACACTAGTCGGCGGTGGAGGACTGTGTTAAGTGTTGTAAAGTTTAGTTCAAATCAAACTTTATTTATATAGTTGATTCAGAACACATTAAACATGGCTTAATAGAGACAGTTTCAAACACAAGTACACAAATCAGCTTCACTATAACTCGCAGCATTCACAGACAAACACTTGTCTTTATCTGGACACATTTCCCCCACAAATACAACATGCTAACGTTATTAGCACAAGTCTATGGCATTTTACATTGTATAAATTAGCCTAGTGTCTAGCGATCTTTTCCTCTTCATATAAAGTCAGGGACAACAGCAACATGTAACAAAGGTAACGGTACATAATTTGACTCCATTACAGCTCACAACATTCACTGACAAAACAACTGTCTTATACTGAACACCTTTTCCAAACAAATACAACATGCTAACGTTATTAGCGCCAGCCTATGGCATTTTACATGGTATACATTAGCCTAGCGACAAGCGGAGATTTCCTCTGCTCATATGAAGCCAGGATAAATCCCGAAGTATAAATCCCTGAAGGATAAATCACACACACAACTTAAAATTCTATTTTAGTGGAGGCTTTACTGTCTTCACAATTTATTGTCTCTTATCTGTGAAATACAAGTAAATACAAGCTTCATTTCCACTGAGGATAATGGTGTCAGTTTACAGAAACGGACGGGAGACCTGCGTCACCGCGACACTGAACGTAGGGTGAGCGAGTCCAACTTTCTGTCAGCAAAGGGGGTGTTTTCCCATTTTCACAGGTAACTTAGCCTGTCACCCCGCCACTGGAAATAATGGATTAATCATGGGAAGCTGTTGATGTAGCATTTTTCTCCTTATGAAAGTAACATGCGATTATTTGACCAATGAGAATTTGGTCAGACGAGAGCATAGCGATCAAATAGTAAGTACTGAT
This sequence comes from Epinephelus awoara, assembly GCA_035609425.1. Lineage (NCBI taxonomy): Eukaryota > Metazoa > Chordata > Actinopteri > Perciformes > Serranidae > Epinephelus > Epinephelus awoara. Next base: position 33,823,091 of record CM069302.1, read on the forward strand.
AAAAGAACCGATCACGTCAGAGCTTATCAACACTAGGTCTTTAATAACTTGACTGGTTTGTGGAGGCACACAACTGCAAAACTGTAAATCTTTTTTTTTTTTTTTTTTTTTTTTTTTAAATATGGCCTCTCAACAGGTAAAAACTACATAGAACTGTGTAAAAAAAAAAAAACGACAACAAAAAACAAGTATGATCTGTTTAAAAATGATTGAAATGAATACCTCATTGTATATAATGCAAATGCAGCAGAGCAACCCAGTGGGTGTTATACATTTCATACTAGAATAAATCAGATCAGTGCATCCTGTAGTTAAAACGATCCAGTTAATTAATTCATTACCAGTTTATATAGCCTATGCACTTCCAAACCTTGCACAACCAACTGCACAATCACATGGCAAAACTCAGTGTGCAAACAATGAAGGTGGCACACAGCCACATGCTACAATGAGGGAGTCAGTGTGTCAGGTAAACAGAGCCACTCCTCACCGCATTTGACATGTCACGGCTGTGCCACATATTTCATTTCATTTCAGTTGTTCAGCCACAGATGGCCCGCTCTCTGCTTCAATTGGCTTTTACAAAAGCAGTGTTACACTGTTACATTAAAAAGGCATCAACACCATCTTCTGTTTAGAGGACTAAATATGTGCGATTGAATGAGGGCTCCATCAAAGACTGAGGGTAACTGCTGTTGACTGTTTTGAAGTTTGTAACACTAAAGTCTTGGGGCTTCTTTTCATTCAGGGTGGACTTCTTTCTGATGGCACATCACATTCGCCAGGGCTGTGGACTTCCTACTCACTACATCTCTCTGTACAACACGGCAAACCTCACACCAGATCATTTGCAAAGGTATTGGTGACCAAGTTTCTTGTCCACTATTTCTCAACAAATTGACAAATGTTTAACGTTCAGAAAAATGTAAACCTTAGAGAGGATTTCTTAAAGATATCAGACTACCTCTCCGTAAGGCATTCAGACATATGTACCTTTCTGTATCCACTAGTCATACCTCACGCCTGATCAATGTAAATCTAAGATTTAGTAATGAACTACACATGACGTATGTATTTTCTTAAGTTATATTTTTTCCAAAACTCGCTATCTGTCCTGTTACATGCATGTTTTCTGCTACTCTTGGCAATTTAAAAAATGTTGTGTCGTTATTTGTAAAGATAAGTGTTACAGCAAATATGCAATGCAAACTCCATTTCATGATATACTGTTGCAGGAGAAATTATTGTTCATATATCCAACTCGGTGCATCTGCATCATAAGTAACTTAAGTCTGCGAATTATTTTTAATAGATTCCAAAGTTTCCCACTGTTATGGAAAACCTGGAAATGTCAATGAATTACACAGTCTTGTTTTCCACGCCCAGGAAAGTCGTGGCATTAGTAGAATCCTTAAATATTTGGGCAAAGAGATGGGGTTTTGTTGTATGTAATGCAATTAATTGTTATACTAAGCTTCCATGGACAACCTTTCATGTAACGTAACAGTGTATTTATTTTCTGTAGTTGCTGATGTAATGTAGCTCTAATATGCATCACTGCGCCAAGTTTTGTTTACCACGTACATTCTTTGCCCTTTCCTTTGCCAGACGCTCATAAAAATGCCATCAATGCTAAGATTAATATGCAAGGACATGTGGCCCCTTGGTATTGTTTCAGGAGATGGGTTTCAGATTCTCATGATGGAACTGAAGCCATGATATAAAATTACAAGTCACACCACAATCTCAAAATGCGTAGTCAAACTGCATGACACCGTGCTGTACAAAAGTATAAGACGCTTGCTCTTGCCCTGGACAGATGGATACATGCTCATGAGACAATCACAGCCAACTGTATTTCAGAGTCAGGGGAACTTATTATTTTTGGTGCACTAAGGAGTAGGGGTGTAAATCACCGGCTTCATCACGATACAATATTATATCGATTTGTTAGGATGACAATACAATGTTTGCCGATTTCACAAAGTCTGTCATGATAAGATTTAGATTCGATACGATTCAGGAGCCTGCGATCGATATGACGCAATATCATATGATTTGACCATTTTAATTCTGAGCTCTGTTTGTTGTTTGAGCTGAGGCGTGCTTGCCCAGAAATGGTGACACAGACGTGCTATGTGAATTTCAATATAAAGGTGTATCTTTAAGATGATGATATGGATCGATGTTTTCATTTGGCGTCGATGTAATCGGATCGTTAATCAATGAATCGATGTATCGATGTGGATCAATGTATCGTTACACCCCTACTAAGGAGCTGAGAGGAAGCCACACAACTGTCCGTGTTGCAGAAAGCATCAGCATTACGCTGGATGAATTCCGACGGCATAGGCATTTGCAATGCAAATTTGTTTGACCGTGATTTTTGGGGAAAGCAACAGCACTAGTATGAGCTAGGTGTACCTAATAAAATGGCAAGTATATGTCAAATGAAAAACTGCGCTATCTATAAGAAACTGCAGTTGTATGCACTCAACAACTGAGGCTGAAAAAAAATTATATTTTGGACATCAAAACTACTACATGGGATTGAAGTGTTCCTGCATTGATATATTTCACGCATTTTTGGATTTTATTCAGGCTCATGAAAATAAAGAGACTTTAAATGCTAATATTAGGTCAGTTTGACAACACATTTACCATTGATGCTTTGTTCTCACACCAGGCTGACTTTCAAGATGTGCCATTTGTACTGGAACTGGCCGGGCACCATTCGTGTTCCAGCACCATGCAAGTATGCCCACAAACTGGCTTTCCTGTCTGGTCAGTACCTGCACACAGAGCCAGCCATCCAGCTATCAGACAGGCTCTTCTTCCTCTAAGCTGCACCAGTTACTGCAACAAGCAAACTGCTGAAGTCAAAGCAAAACCAGCTGTGACGAAAAACAGTGCTGAAACACCCGAATGACAAACACCTCATTTGAATCAATGAGGGATTCATTATTATGTCTCATTTTAAGCTTTAAAGTATTGTAGGTTTCACCTAGTATTCTCATATGGATCAAGCCTTTAATGCTAATGTTTCTTGAAGGGCTGGACGACCTATCACACCTTGATAAAAGCTAACTCTTCATGAAGGTAACACTGTATTGCCTTACTGCAGAAATTGTGTGGTATTAATGTTTTAATTTCAAGTGCAGTTGAAAGAAGTAAAACATTTATGTTTGAAATGATTATTGGCCCAAAGTTGGTGAAGTTTTACTTGAGTTTTGAGTATTTTTAGCCTCTGTTCATGTGGCATAATTATTGGTCAGTTTTGTTGATGTTCAGACACTTCATCTGTGACTGATTTTTATTATTTACAATTCTGTACTTGATAAACAGCTTAATGCAGGTTTACATGTTTGATCCCAAAATGTATCTTTAAGATTTCAGCTTTGTATAACCATAATACTAAAATGTGTATGGTTTAAATAAAGCTTGACTAACTTGGAGGACTTTATAGAAAATATGACTCTTTATTTCTCTTCCTCGGACACTTCATGTTGCACCACCACAATCGCCCCATAGAGTCCAGTACTTATTTGGCGAAAGAAAGCACTATCATTTTCAAATTCAACTCATGGTGTTGGTAGAAATCTTGACACTGAAGATACTTAAGGAATAATTTATATTGTACATTTCTGCTTTGGTTGGATGTGAGTTCTCTTTCATAGCATTAGTTTCGTGTCTCACTATGGGAGCGCCTCCTGCGTGACATCATCAGAAGCTCAAATAACAATACGCCAGCCCTAATTGGCTGGCAGTAGTGAAGCATATGTCAGAGGGGATGGGACCCTCCTATATGTTGGGCTGACATAGCATCACTTGTCCCAGAACCTCTTCTTGCTTCTCACAGAAGCCTGTCGACAACTGTGCTATCAGGTGCTTAGCTTAGCACTGTCCACAGACTGTGGAATGTATGACTTGGTCACCAGGTGCTTCATTCCCAGCTATACAGTTGCACACTAGTTTACGAGGAGTAGCAATACTATACTAATACTACAATATAATAAACTTTTTATAAAGCACCTTTCAAAACAGTTACAAAGTGTTGTACAATAGAACTAAATTAAAACACCAGAAGAATAAAACAAATAACGTCAGAAAATGTCAACTAGTAAAAGATAAAACAAGGCCAAAGTTAAAATCAAGATAATAAAAGGTCATTTGAAGTCAGTAAGATAGCAATAAAATAGATCAGATAAAGTCAAGATATGCTTTATGAAAGAAGAAAAGAATGTTTTTAGTTTTTAGGAGAGACTTTCAAAGAAGCCAGTGACTCAGACAGCCTTATATCCTCAGGCAGGTCGTTCCAGAGCCTCAGGGCCCTGGAGGCAAAAGCTGTCTCCTTTGGTCCTCAGCCTGGAATCTGGGACGAACAGAAGACTTCTGCCGAGGATCTCAAACTGCATTAAGGTTCATACGGGACTAATGGGTCTTAAAAGTAGTCTGGGGCCAGGCAATGAAGAGCCTAAATGAGATTTCAAAATCAATCCTAAAGTTAAATTACTATCAAATGAGACACCGTGATTTCCTACAACAGGCTTTATGCATTGTGACAGGTGGCCAATAGATGGCAGTATTTGTTTTGTGATATGCTGTGACCCAATTACAAGAATTTCCATTTTATTAGAAGTGAGCTGAAGAAAATTTAGCGACATCCAATTTTTGAGATCACACACAGTCCTGTAGAGAGCTCAGCGTGCTGAGGTCAGTTGGTTTAAGAGGGAGGTACAGCTGAGTGTCATCTGCATAACAGTGGAAAGAGACACCATGTCGATGACATCACCCAAGGGAGCATATATAATGAAAACAGAATAGGACCCAGGACTGACTCTTTAGGCACACCGTGCTAAATATGGGAAATGGATGACATAACATTATTAATGGACACGCAAACCTCCCTGTCTGACAAGTATGAAGCAAACCAGTTTAGGGCAGTACCAGATACACCCACCCAGTGCCTCAGTCTATCTAGGCTGCGCTCAAGTCCAGCAGCAAAAGAATTTAGCACATGCCTGCGTCAGCATTCATTAGGAGGTCATTGGTGACTTTAAGAAGGGCTGTCTCAATGCTGTGATGTTGGCGGAAAACCAGATTGAAACTTGTCAAAAATGCAGTTACTGTCCACAGCAAACAGCTGCTTTGATACAATATTTTCTAGAATCTTAGAAATTAAAGGCAGTTTAGAGATTGGGCAATAGTTTTCTAAGATAGTTGGATCAAGCCCAGGTTTGTTAAGGACTGGTTGGATGCAAGCAGTCTTAAAGTAATCTGGGACACAACCAGTAGACAGTGAACTATTAACAATGGAAAGCAAATGGGGCCCAATGCAATTCAGTCACCAACAATTTTGTTGGAATTATGTTAAGAGGGGTGGTTGAAACTTTCATGTGTGACATAGTTTCTAGGAGCTCTGGCAGAGTAATGAGGGGAAAAGAGCTCAGGGAATCACAATGCAGGTGGTCAATGTCCAAAAAGGTGGCGTTTGGGGTGATCCCAAGTCTTATCGTCTCCACCTTACCAACAAAGTACAATAGAAAGTTCTCACAGTCAGCATCAGAGTCAGCAGGAGCAGTAGGATAGGCTGGGTTTAGTAACTGGTCAACAGTCTTGAATAGGGATCTGGGGTTGTGTCGATTGGCGGAAATAAGATCGGAGTAGGAATGAGATCTTGCATTTTTAACCATCCTGTTGTAAATGAGTAGTTGCTCTTTCATAGCAGAAAAGTGAACCTGGAGACCTGACTTCTTCCATCTGCGTTGAGCTTTTCTGCATTCTCTTTTACAGATTTGAATGTTTTCAATTAACCACAGCTGTATTCTGGTGTTAGAGGTTGATCTTTAATTCAGAAGCTATGAGATCTAAGGAAGTGGAGCACATGGAGTTGAAGGAGTTAACCAAATCAGTGGTGGCAAGATCAGAATACAAATTGCCAATGAAATTAAACAGTGTACAAACTTGGAGGAGATGTGCTCATTAAAGGTACAAGTGTACTTGGAGCTGGGTAATACAAGTAGCAACACTTTTGTTAAAACAGGTTACATTAGCAATTCCGAGAGGTAGCAAAATACCTCCTAACAGGTAGTGCTAGCAATACCTTCACATTGGATAGCAATACCTCGTGGAAAGTATCACTGCGCTACCGGAGAAAATAGCGATATTTTTCCTCCTTTTTGCCCAGTAGCTGCACAAGCTGGTAAGCAAATTTGTAGTCTCACCAGCGTCAGGCTAGCGTCGTGAAAAGCCCAAAGCTTTGTCCCTGTGGCAATAAAATTTCTAGGTGGGACTCCACTCAGGCTGCCTTAACATCCACCGACGAGTGTATCCACTGCACTGTTTCCCCCCGTAAACTGCTTCACCGTAGGCTAGCCTGGCAGACTAGCTTATCTGAGGGAGACCCACTTGTGTGAAGCAGCTGTGCAGCACGGACTAGCAAACATGTCCGCGGGCTTGGACGCTACACCTGGACTGAGGTGGGCAGAGGCACCAGACCCCCTGCTTCTGCCCCCTGTTTTCCCATCGCAAGATGCAGACGAAGGATGCTAAGGCTTCGCTGCTGCCCGTGAAGGAGATGCAGACAATGATGGCAAAGAGTTCCTGATGTCTGATAACGAAGAGGAGGAATGGGAAAGATAGGCCATACAACGAGACACCCCCATCGTGGGAGGCTCCCTGTTGGATTGTGTGGGAATGGAGACCCACGGTGTCCACCAGATGACTCCTATAGAGCCGTTAGTAGCGACCTATCTTCACCCGAAGACCTCCTTGTCTTCCTCACCTCTGTCTCTGCCCTCCAAGTCAGACCGCTTCTAGTCAAGCTTCACTGATCAGTGCTACATGGCAGCGGGAGCAGTGCGAACTGTCAGTGCGAGCCCTGAAGGCTTCTTCTATTCTAACGGTCTATCCAGCTGAGCTAGAAGAGGACATGACTATTAAACCAGAATCCACCTTGTGGGAAGCAATTTGTGTTTTAATGTACCCCATCCTTCATCTCCTCAAAGTGGCCATACAAGGTACAGGGAAACCCATGGGCCACATGGTTCTTCAAGAGAGGCCACGCTGGCTCGGGCTAACAAACTTAACGACCAAGATAAAAGGGGAGCTCCTTGACACTCCTGTCATTCCTCAAGTTCTCTTTGGCGCAGCCGTCACCTCCATGCAGAAGAAATGTGAAAAGAAAGAGAGATGATGAGGAGCTGGAACTTTGCCTGCCGAGGAGGGCTTCCGCCTCCCCAGCGGTGCCTCGCCAGTCATACGTGCAAGCTGTCTCTCACCTGGCCCCTGCTTTCATGAAAGCACAGGCACCCAGAGATCCCAAGAGCCTGTGGTCTACTGAAGCCATTTCCCCAGGCCAGACCTCAAACGGCTCTGCCTCCACGGTCTGCTACCGCGACTGTGAGGAAGAAGAGGCACCTGCCCTGATAGCTTCTCTTCTGGGGGAGAGCGAGTCCAGCCTGCCCCCTTCGCACGCCGCTCTATCCCCTCCCAGCTCCATTCCAGAGCAAGTTCGACAGGACATGTTCCATACAGAGTGCAGAAACCAGGTTGGCTTCCATGTTAGGGTGCCCACCAATGGGAAACAAAGACAATCTTTTCATTATGGTCACACAAGCACTTTTCTTATGCATTCTGTAATAAAACTGTCCTGACATTTGAAATTGCAAATTGCAGAGGGTGTGGTCAATTGTCATGAAAAATATGCAGAAAAAAAATATGTTGAAAAACAAAGCAATCTTGTCTGCCATAACACAACCTGTGGGGACTTGCGTCCCCATGGCTGTGACGACACAGATAGTCCAGGCATCTCCATGCCGTGTGCCGGCAGCCACAGAGTGCATGGACAGTCCTTGAGCACACTACTATCTCATTCTTCAAAGAGACTAAAATAATTGGAAAGGTATTAGCCAACAGACTCAAAACGTTTATTTGTACCATTATACAACCAGCTCAAATTGGATTTATGCTGGGGAGGCACATATTGTTCAACTTGCATCACCTGTTTAATATTCAATTGGAAAGGTAACCAGAAGCTGCAATTATATAATTGGATGCCAAGTGTGCCTTTGACCAGGTTGAATGGCAGTATATGTTATATATACTGGAAGAATTTGGTTTTGGACCCTCATTTAGAAAATAGAAGTGATTTATTCACACCCTGTTGCATCTTACACCCCTTTGAGATACATTGGGGAACTAGATAGGGCTGCCCCCTCTCCCCTCTTTTATTTGCATTAATGGTGGAGCCACTAGCAATTAGTATGAGACAGAGTCCTGAAATAACTCCAATAGAGCTTCACAGGATTCCACATCTTTCCCTTTATGCGGATGATACCCTCTTGTATCTGTCAAGCCCAGAGATACCAAGACCTCCACTGCTCTCACTTATAAATAGCTTCAGCGTGATTTCAGGATTTGTAATCAACTGGGGAAAAAAGTGAGTTGATGCCCATTTCTGCAAATGTTAATGAGCAATGTCTGCAAACTATTCCTTTCAAAAAAAAAAAATTACAGCAGCTTCACTTAAAAAAAAACAGAGGACCTTCTATCAGTTCACTGGCAGAAAAACATTGCCCAGCTAAAGCAAAACAAAGAATTCTGGAAAACTCTCCATATTTCTTTGGCTGGGAAAATAAATGCTATCATTTGGCTATCACTAGAGCACAGTCTTTGTAATAAGACCTGTTTTCTTGCCCTTCTTAACAGCCCTGCTAAAACAAAGTTACATTACAGTAATAGTTTTAATTTTAATTTTTAAATCTGGAAGCAAATCGAATTACACATAAAATACCAAAACACTGTTTTGTCACCGGCTGAAATGATTCAGTTTTCACAGACTGGACTCTTAAAGGTATCAAAGACATAGGTGCTCTATACCTTGATGGGCACGATCATTTCAACAGTTGCAGAGAGCATATAATATCCCAGTTCCAGTTTTTTCAGGTACTCACAAATCTGTGATTTTATGAGGAAAAATGTGTCTAATTTTTTTTCTCAACTTTAATCCTTGTAAGGGAGCGGTTTCCTACTTTTATCAGCTTATATGAAGACATACTGATGTCAATACAAATGCATTTAAGCAGACTTGGGAGAGTGAGTTGGGTGAAGAGATAGACAATGAGATTTGGGAGGAGTCTTGAAAGTGTGCATAAATGTTCAGTTAAATCTAGACACAATTAGATTAATTTTAAAACAGTGCCTCAGGTACACTACTACAAAGACAGGTTGCATAAGATTTTCCCTGATGTTTCCCCCCTCTGCAGTTGGTGTAAAGATTCAGATGGGACATTAACACTCTTGTCAGAAATTAGTCAGTTGTTGGAAGAGTATATTTAAATGTTTTTCTAATGCCATTGAGAAGAACTGGGAACCTAACCAACTAGTTGCTGTCCCAGGAGCCACGAGTGTGTTGCCTTTGGCAGACAAGTATGAGAATCAGGCCATTTTAATTGGTGTGGTTGTGGCTAGGAAACATTCTACATATAAGTGGAAGTCAGACTGTGCACAAACATATGATAAACAAATAAGATATTATCTAAATGTATTGTATTTAGAAAGGTTAAAGTTCTCTATATGAATAAGATTAAAATATTTGTCAAAATTTGGAGCCCTGCACTTGAGTATCTCAGGGGTAGTGAAGTGTAATGGTCTAACTGAATGGCAGTATACCCTCTATCGCTGTGTATATGTATTTTATTTTACTAGTCATGTTGAAGTCCTAGGACTTTTTTTGTTTTTCTACCTATGAAGAAATCTGCGATTGAGTTGTTAGTGATGTGCTGAGCATTTGTTTTATATTGAAAACCCTAAAATAACGGTTAAAAAGAAGAGAAGATTATGTACACAATAAATAGTCATAGAAGTGTGACGCCCAAACAGGCATTAATTGCTCATTTCACTGCCTAAATCAGTCAAAGAAGCACAGAGCTCTGTCAACTGTTATGCAGCCCTTAAAGGGGTAGTTTGAATTTTTTTAATGGAGTTGTATAGGGTACTTATCCATAGTCAAGTGTATTACATATAGTAAAAGTAAGTAAATGTACAGTCGGCATGCCCCTAGTTTTGAAAAGCCGGCTGGAGGCTGGCGGACTGCTGTGGATGATGGGCAACAACAAAACATATTTTCATCACTTTACCCTTTCCATCACAGCTCGCCTCAATGGGGAAGCAGTAAACGGCTTTAGTTCCCCATCTATGCTCTCATCAAAGCCACCAGACTTCATTGACAAAAACAGTTAATTTTCACTCGCTGAACACAAGAGCTGCTGGTCTACCTATGCCTCAATCTGTTAGTCATTTATGTTAGTGTGTGACTTAAGTGAATCTGGATTAGCCCTTTTTAATTCTTAAGTCACACAATAACACAAATACAATAACATATTGAGGCAGAGATAGACCAGCAGCTCCCGTGTTCAGCCAAGTTAAATTACTGTTTTTCTCAATGGAGTCTGGCTTTGAAGAGAACAATGTAACAGCTTCATTTTCCTGTTGGAAATCACTGTCTGACATTAGGGTAAAGCAGGGAAAATACTCTTAATATAGCGTACACTTAAACTGATAATGTAATTTTAGGTGTCTGAAATGTGTTTTACTGCTGCCCCCAACCACAGCAGTACTTTGCTTGGCTTCAATGTCAGGATCCAACCTGCTTCTCCAAACTGGGAGCCTGCGAAATGGCAGTTATTGTATAAAATATGCTGCCCATGGTTAAGTACCCCAGACAGCCCCACTCCAAAAAATCTGGTCTTTCCCTTCAAGAACAGAAAAATGTAAATTAAGCTGCTGTATGTCACGAAATAAAAAAATATCATCTCTGTCCATGCACCATGATGTATTTCCCATCATCATTCTTACACAGTTTGGTTTATATCACTATTAAATAGCCAGCGCTGTTTTTGTTTTTGTTATTTCTGAGGCAATGGGGAAATATTTAGGCTAAAAATGCAAACGTGCATATCATACTGCCACCAACTGGCTGACCAGTATTATTTTTGTTTGAATTGTGACAGACATTTGCTCACAGTGCGGGAGAAAACTTTGTCTGTTCTAGGTCTTCTGGATTTCTGAGATCCAAATGGTCGTGTAAATAAATGATAAGGGAAATCAAGTGTTCATCCGCAGCCAGCCTCCACTGAGAGTAAACAGCTGACAGGAAACGCGACCACTTTCACCGGAAAGGAGGAGCTGCTTTTATTGTCGCCTGAGAGCTGCTGTAATGGCGGTGTCTCGACGCTCTTCGCAGCAGCAACAACAGCAGAATACATTGCAGTCTCCGCCAAGAAACAGCTCTCTTTCGGGCGCTCCTCCGGCCTCTCCGCCGATGGCTCTGCTGACCTCGGCCGTTGGACCCCCGGAGAACGAGAGGGAATGCAGCGGAGGGATCGAGATGGCTCTGGCCTCCCCAGACCTGACCGCCCCGGTCCTAACGAGCAGCGCAAGCTTCACCACGACAGCCTCTGGCGGCGGCAGCAGCAGCGTATCAAGCCCGGGCTCCGGAGCTGCCAGTCCCACTGACGGTAGCAGCGGCATCGGCGGGGCGTTCAGGGAGTTGTTCGAGGCCTGTCGCAACGGAGACGTATCCAGAGTAAAGAGACTTGTCGACTCGGTGAATGTAAACGCGAAGGACATGGCTGGTCGAAAATCAACTCCCCTTCACTTCGCTGCGGGTAACGATGAGCTAAGCTAACGCTACAGCAGCGTTATGTTGTTAAACATTAGCTATCATACTGAGACGGCTAGCTCGCTAATGTTGTATTTTGGTCGACGTGTTCACTTTAAACGTTATTTTTGGTGGTTTGCTCTCCTGATAAGGTCAAAAGAAAATCCATCTGGTATGAATTAACACCGTAGTGTTGCTAACTAGCTAATGTGACGCTCTGTTTAGTTTGATAAACAATCCGTAAACATCTGACGAATTTAGATAAACCCTCACAACATAGAGCAAGACAACACAAAACGCCCTCTAATTTAGCTACTGTCACTTTTAAGGAAATGTTATTTGATGTTTAATTGCAACACATTTACGTTTACGAGTTTACGTTACATATGGGCAGTTATCTTTAGCACAAGTTGTGAATAAAATGAATGTGGTGCCTGCTGTCATGTGAATCGTGGCTGGGAAGTATCTACACTGATGCTTCAGTGCGTCACCAAAGAGAATATCCTATAACTTAATAGTAGAAATTAAGTCTTGTAGGATCTGAATCCTACAGTTAGGAGTATTTGTAAACAATTATAGATGGTATTGACAGGCTAGTTAGTGCACCACTTCTAACCCAATATTGAGGAAAAGCTCAATTGAAATGCATTTTAATCCTCTTTCAGGTTTTGGCAGAAAAGATGTGGTGGAGCACCTTTTGCAGACAGGGGCCAATGTTCATGCCAGGGATGATGGAGGACTAATCCCCCTGCACAATGCCTGCTCTTTCGGCCACGCAGAAGTTGTCAGCCTCCTCTTGTGTCAGGGCGCAGACCCTAACGCCAGAGATAACTGGAACTACACACCGTTACACGAGGCTGCCATCAAGGGGAAGATAGATGTTTGCATTGGTAAGGATGACTGTAGATTATGTTAAAGCACAGGCACGCCTGTGATTTTTCTGAAGACTGTTCTAATTTTAAGTGTCATTAGATGTAATTTTGCCTTGAAGAGTTTGACGGGATTGTGTTGTTTGCTGTAACCAACTTAGCTGTATTAAAACATGATGAGTGTACTGGGTGAGGCAACATGGGAGTGTTTCAGAGAGAAAATTAAAGACTTGTCTTTATCTGTTCCTCGCCCACTCAGTGTTACTCCAACACGGAGCTGATCCAAACATCCGCAACACTGATGGAAAATCTGCTTTGGATCTTGCCGACCCTTCAGCCAAGGCTGTTCTCACTGGTCAGTCCCTCTCATCTGCTTATCTCTTACATTTGCATTGCATGCATTTTTAACCCTCGTTTTTACAGCAAGTGACATATGAATACAGGACTAAATAAAGCTGCTCAAATGTGACCATTAGTCAAAATGTGAAGTTAGATAGACTGCATTCCCACAAGAGAAGATACACATGATACTGTCCCTTGTAAAATTCAGAAGGGTACTTTAACAGTCGTTAGTGTGTCTTCTCTTTACCTATACCCCAACTACTCCACCTGAACTAGCATACAAACTGGTAAACTTAATTCTGGTCGTTCGCTACACAAACCACAGACTGTAACCACTTTCCGAATAAACATGTGCAGTAATAGCTTACATACCACAAACAGTTACACCACATGCTAAACTTTAAGGGAAGTGTTTTGCATGCCTACTGCTAATCTGTATGATTATTTTTATTAAGGTGAATACAAGAAGGACGAACTTCTGGAAGCAGCAAGGTGAGTATCCATCTGACTGGTCAGTATAGAACATACTTGTCCGAATAGCTATGTAGTTTTCTGTTCATCAGAGTATACATCTGCAATATACACGTGATCTACAACTTTTAATCTGACCAGCTCAAGAAGTAGTTTGTAGTCTTACCATCTGTTAAAGTCTGCAGAATTACCTTTAGATTATTGAATCTCCATTAAAAGCACGGTGAATACTGATGTTCATGGGAAATATTTAATGACACGTCTTTCCAACCATGTAATTACAGGAGTGGAAATGAAGAAAAGCTGATGGCACTGCTGACTCCATTAAATGTTAACTGCCATGCCAGCGATGGCCGCAAGGTAAATGAGCCACTAGTACCGCACCATACAACACCAGACAGACATCTGCCATAACACAATTGACATAACATGTTGTGCAAACACTTTGCCATATTTTAAAAGTTCTTGGCAAAGAACAACAGTGAGGTTTCTGAGTTTAATGATGTATGAGGAAAGGTATTAACCATTTTATTATGGCGGGGTTATTGTATGTGGTGCAGACCCAAAGAGGATTTATGTGATTAGGTGTTAATGGGGACCACCTTGCCTCGGACAATCCTCTGTGTAATTATGCATGTGTGATTCTCCTCAGACCATCCTTGGAGTCCATTGGCTCCTGTTATAATGTCTTAACTTTCATTTTACCAACTTCATTAATCCTCTAGGCTGAGCTTTTAAGTTTTTAGTTCAGGTTTTGTGATTGTGTGTGTGTGGTCACCCATCATGTGTTTTTTTTACCATGAAAACCAACAACAGTCTGATCCAGTTAGTCAGGCTAGTTGAGTACATTCATTTTCTGGAACTTAAGTACACAACCCATTCCTTTTCTTTACAGTTTAGTGTTTTTGTTCATCATTTTTCAACATGTTTGGTTCAGGTGTCTCGACAGCATCATTGTCTCCTCTTCCCCATAATCATTTTTCCATGCCAGATGTTGTAGCAAGGCTAGTTGTGATCTTGAAGTCTATGTAGGTTTATTTTTGTGTAATATCTAGTGTCTCTGAACTCAGTCCATGTTATTGGAACTTGTTGATAATGTAAGCAGTGTTTAAATCATGAAACTGTATTTTAGGCCTTAATTTTATGGAGTTTTTATTTACCCTTTTCCTCTTTGTGGGGGAGGAATGCACTTGCCTGTATTTTCTCAAGTCAGCATTTAGCATTGCTAATTGCATTTTATTCCCCCGTCATGTCAGGCACTGATGTACCTACTTCCACTGTTTTTGTCCATCATGTATATTTGTTTTTTAAGAAATAATTGAAGTATTTCCTGTCATATCTGGCAGCATAGTTTTCTTTCTATGTAAATAACTCACAGAAAGCATTATCAGCAACACCAATATGCCTTAAAAATCCATGTGACTAACAGTATATCGGCACTTGCCTATTGTCATTTATTCCTAACCTCATTTTCTTCCACAGCAGTTAAAGTATTACTCCTTCCCTGCTTCTTTCATAGTAGCATTTAGAGTTTGCATGATCCGAGCCAGTACGCCAGTGTAGATTTGGTCTGAGATTTAACCAGTGGGCACCATTCACCAATCCTTGCCTTTTCACAAAGACACAGAGAAAACCAAGGAGGAGAAGTCACACTTTCCCTTCAGCCACTTACTCCCTGGCCTAAGTGTCACATTTAATCTCAAATCATGTTTGACACATCAAACGGTGATTAATAACCAGGGCTTGTGTTTCATTGACTTGAGAAGGAAGAGAAGAATTGCTGTGAAAAAAAGATACTGTCATTTTGTAATTTTTGTTTCGTTTTGTTTTCCGTGTGACTCTGGCAACATTTGTCGATCAGTCAACATCCCAAAAAATGCTGGTAAGTTTACCTTGATAACGGCCACTTGATTGATGCACTGTTGTGATTTCTTTATTTTATTTTATTTCTTTTTAATCCATTGTTTTATTTGACCAATAAGCTGGCTGTCACTTGTTAATTGCACATCATGGACCTGGGTGTACGGGTCACTCATGTATCCTTACCCTGATGTTCCTCTGTATGTGTGCGTGTGCGCGTGTTTGTGTGTGTGTAAGTGGCATGTGATTGAGGGAGTGAGCGAGTTGGGTTGGTGTCATGGTGACGACTCATCTTTTTTGGATTTGGAGAGGAGTTCACAATGTCCACTGCCTGCTTTCTTCAGCGTCTGTCCTGTCCTTGCACACTCACCCACACTTCTCCAACTTTCAATCACTTGCTCTTCAGTCAGTATCTGATTTGGCTTTTATTTTACTCATTGATTTATTTTCGATGATCACTCATGCATGCCTGAAGGCCTGCCCTCTGCATTTTGTTAAGCGAATCCTGAATATGTGTCTGTGAAATTTGTGTCTACATCACGTTCCCTGTTGGAACAGTTGGTATGCAGTAATGAATGGACTACATTGCTCGCCTGTCATTTAAGTGCTATGCTACCCTCCATGGTAATGACTTTGGATTGCTTTTGATTGCTCGTGTCATCGTGTCATGAACGATGCCTCAATGATTGAACTCTCGTCCGTCTGATTTTAATCACTGTGGCTTGAGATCTAACCGTTGGCTTTTTAGGATTTATATTAATATCACTGCATGGAAATTGAAATGAATGATACATCCCCCCTTTTTGATTGTAAGCTTGACCTGAGCTAGACTTTTGAGTAGAGAATAAATGCCACTGAAGTTGAATTTGCAGCTTTGCTGAGACTAACAGTTATTTTCCCTTGGCTGAAAAAGGCCATTTGATTTGATCCTCTAATAGCTTGCAGAGGTGCTTTTTCAAACACTCGGCCTGCTTATTGTAGCTTCCTTGCATCCTATTACGGTTGGGGTTTGATAGCATTTTATCAAATCTGCACTTAGAAATAATTGAATATTTAGTAAACTAAACTCAACGATAAGCATTTAGAGAAGTAGCATTTTGCCACATTGTGTTTCTATTTGGCTAAATGACTACCTGAATGCCCTATATTTTAACAGAAAAGAGAGGACTTAACAAATCAAGGAACAAACTATCATCACCCAACCGTAATTCCTGCGCAACCAATATGAATTTAATAGTCTAACAGTTGCACCAGCCATTTTTTCTTGTCATCTAACCTCATAAAACTTAATTTTAACTCCCCAGACTAAAGAAGAATATTTTATTTTGCTGGCATTGTCAAATAGCAGTGGAGGTAGATAAGTATTAAGTTTGAAGTTGCTTGTTGTCACTCACTCAGGTCAGACACAGTATCGACGGCAAATGAATTTTTGTCGCTGGATTTGCCCACAAACTCCATTGACCTTGCATCATCATATCCATATCATCTGCAACTCACCGAGCATAGCCTGCCGTAGCACAATGCTTCTGGCCCTAATCAGCTGCTTGCTCCTGTGGCCATCGAAGGCAGCACACACTGAACCAGTCAGCGATCTGCATGTGCTAACAAGTCATGTTCTCTTACAGTCGACGCCCCTCCACCTGGCTGCCGGTTACAACCGGGTCCGCATCGTCCAGCTCCTTCTCCAGCATGGAGCTGATGTGCACGCCAAGGACAAAGGGTGAGACACTTTCAGAAGAAACACACCAACGCTTTGTTTTCCATTTCTAATTCATGACACTAAACTGAGTGTCTTTTCCCTGCAGTGGCTTGGTTCCCCTTCACAACGCCTGCTCCTACGGCCACTTCGAGGTCACTGAGCTTCTGCTTAAAGTAAGACCCACAGAAGGTTTCGGGTTCAAAGTTGGCTGTGTTGAGACATCATTGAACATGTGACAGCATATATGTGCACACATAAACAGTCTAATGTTAAGAGTTAACGCTTGGATGATGAGATTTTGGCAGTGAAAGCAACTCATCCCAGTGCTTAGCTGTGAGTGTGTGTTGTTGGAAATCCTGTCCTGTCAGTTTGCTGGCATGTGTTACTAGTGAAGACTAGTAAAGAAAGAATAAGGGGCTAGGGATTACAACGATTCACGTCAAAAACATTTTTTGATGAGTTTTGATTATGTGAGTTACTGAAATCTGGGAAGCAAACCCTCTGCACACATTCTATGCTCTGACGCGCTGTTCTCTCTACAGCACGGAGCCTGTGTGAACGCCATGGACTTGTGGCAATTCACTCCTCTCCACGAGGCAGCGTCCAAGAACCGAGTGGAGGTCTGTTCTTTACTGCTGAGCCACGGAGCTGACCCCACCTTGCTCAACTGTCACAGCAAGAGCGCTGTGGACATGGCCCCCACTCCAGAGCTTAAAGAAAGACTCACCTGTAAGTTATTTGTCATTCACACAGCAGGCATGTATAAACACAATGATGATTTGAAAATACTTTATAATCTTTAACTCACACAATATACATTATAGGTTTGGTGCTTAAGCTGTTGGTAGTCAAGAAATGTTATTTTACATTTACTACCCCTTCTTCCATGCATAGATGAGTTCAAAGGTCACTCGCTGCTGCAGGCAGCCCGGGAGGCAGACATGGCCAAAGTGAAGAAGACGCTTGCTCTGGAGATCATCAGCTTCAAACATCCTCAGACCAACGAGACAGCGCTGGTCAGAATCAAGTCTTACTTCTCATTGTTGAGGCTCAGGGTCACTTTTACATTTGAGTGCAGTAGGGAAATTACAATCTCTGCTTAAACACTTCTGATGGAGCTCATTCTGATCTTGAATCTAAATAAACTTCACCTGATGAATTAAAAGTTATCTTACCAGCAATGATCTGTATGATTAATGATGTACAACGAGTTAGTTGTGTTTGATTTGCTGTTGGTTTAGATCAAAACATTTGCCCTAGGCTGGTAGGTCAATATTCCAGTGCACTAATTTTATATTGTGTATTTTAGCACTGTGCTGTGGCTTCTCCCCATCCCAAGAGGAAGCAGGTGACTGAGTTGTTGCTGCGTAAAGGTGCCAACATCAACGAGAAGAACAAAGAGTAAGTCCACAATGTTCAGTTTCTATATGTTATGTTTATTTAAAACTGAAAAAGTAGGGATGCCCACTAGCTCACCTGGTAGAGTGGTCACCCCACGTATACAAAGGCTTAGTCCGTTCTGCAGCTGCATGTCATCCTCTTTCCCCATTTCACACTAGATTTTCCTATCTAATAAACAAATAAACAACCAAATAAATAAACTAAAATTAATTAGAGACTTTACAGTCAGGCTTGTGTAACTTGTGTTTGTAGGTGAGAAGATGATTTCTCCCACATAGAAAAAACAAAAAAACTAATAAAAAAAGGAAGGTTAACTGCACATTGAACACACACTTAAGTGCTCAGAAGAAAAGAAATAGTGTCAGAAAAGGGTTTAACTTCCTGTCCATTGTGTCTTTCAGCTTCATGACACCATTGCACGTTGCTGCTGAGAGAGCTCACAACGATATCCTAGAGGTGCTGCAGAAACATGGAGCCAAGGTCTGTTTGTTTTGTTTTTACATTTCTGTTCTGTTCCGTCAATATAAAATGGTATTAAAGTCATCTGGGAGGATTAAAAGTATGTGCTGCTGAAACTTCACCTTCTCTAACTCCAGGTTAATGCTGTGGACACATTAGGTCAGACAGCTCTTCACAGAGCTGCGCTGGCTGGTCACATTCAGACCTGCAAGCTGCTGCTGAGTTACGGGGCCGACCCCTCCATCGTGTCCCTGCAGGGTTTCACCGCTGCGCAGATGGGTAACGAGGCTGTGCAACAGATTCTTAACGGTAATTGCACTCACCATGCTTGTGAATGTTTAACTTTTTTAAATTTCGAGAATGAAAATGCACTTAAACAATATTTCATATCCTCTCCCAAGCTAAGGCAGATTTTGTAGTCTGAAGTAAACATATCTCTTGAATGAATTTCAGTGCTCGGATTAATTAATTTGTTGCAAGGCTCTTTTATAAATCTGTCTTCAGATCTACCAGTTTTAAATAGTTGTGATGTGATTTCATATAATTTTTTTTTTATTTTTTTTTTAATTCCAGAAAATGTTCCCACACGTAATTCTGACGTAGACTACAGATTTCTGGAGGCAGCCAAAGCAGGGGATCTGGATACAGTGCAAGTAAGTTCACTGTTTCTCCTGTAGTGTTTGTACTAGGTTTTAGAAGTGGTACCTCATTTGTCTTGTTTTTAGGTTTGTTTGTTTGTTTGTGTTTGTTTGTTTGTTTGTTTAATTGGAGACTGTTTTCAGTTGGAAATTTGGTGGCAGCAAACATTGCTACACCGTGTTAATATAATAAAATCATTGTATACTGGGCTGTTTTTTGTTATCTTGAAGAACTTGCAGCACAGACATTTCACACACTCACAAGCAGCATTGGTTTACAAATAACAGTGAAGACACCATTTTAATTGTCTTGTAAACCTGTTATTATGCCACTCAGTTGAGTTGCTAATTATCATACTGTCTCTTTGTTTGGCAGCAACTTTGCACTCCCCAGAATGTAAACTGCAGAGACCTGGAGGGCCGCCACTCTACTCCTCTCCACTTTGCAGCTGGTTACAACCGAGTGGCTGTCGTTGAATACCTGTTACACCATGGAGCTGATGTCCATGCCAAAGACAAGGGGTGAGTTTTTAAACTTACCCATCCGTGGGTTATATAAAAATGGAATAAATGAATCAAGTATGTTTAGAGTTTTGGAACCTTTTTTTGTTTTCTGTGAAGTAAAGAACTATTTATATAGCACATTTTAAAAACAGAGTTTACAAAGTGCTTTGACAAACAAAGTAAAGCAGAAGCAAGACTCCCCAAAGGCAATATAAAAGTAGAAAGCCAAACAGTGTATGAGAGTGATACAATCCAACATTTTAATTTCTTCATGTTTAAGAGTTTATTTTGCAGTAGACAGAAGTACAAAGATGGCATACATGCCTCTAATGTGAAGTTTTTCACTTGTGTTTCTCACTCAACCAGCGGTCTGGTTCCACTCCACAATGCATGCTCCTACGGTCACTATGAAGTGGCTGAGCTGCTGGTCAGACACGGAGCTTCAGTCAATGTAGCCGACCTGTGGAAATTCACCCCGCTTCACGAGGCTGCAGCCAAAGGCAAATATGAGATCTGCAAACTGCTGCTCAAAGTGAGGATCTGTCACATGCATTACTTACATGGATTTGTGTCCTGTGTTTGTTATTATGTTGGTTGATGATCATGAGGGGGAATATATCATTTCACCATGAAGCCACACAATCTTATGTACTAAACATCTATGTAAAATAATGTACAAAAAAAAAAAACTTGAACTCTTTTGTTCAGCATGGAGCGGACCCATCCAAGAAGAACCGTGACGGCAACATGCCGCTGGACATGGTGAAAGATGGAGACACAGACATCCAGGACCTGCTTAGGGGTGATGCAGCCCTACTGGACGCTGCCAAGAAGGGCTGCCTGGCCCGAGTCCAAAAACTCTGCTCCCCTGAGAACATCAACTGCAGAGACACACAGGGACGCAACTCCACACCACTGCACCTCGCAGGTATCAATACTAGCTGCTTTGTCAGGGTTCTGGTACTAACACAAACCTGATGTGAAAGGTTTTTGATCTTTTATCTAGTTCCCTCTTGGAAAGTGTGGAAAGTTAAAAGCTTTCAACATTGTCACTGATGCTGTATGTGCTTTAGTTTTATCTAGCTATGTTTTTTTATTGCTGAGCTTTGGATGTTCTAAAAAGAGGAGTTTAAATGCTGTACTTATGCAGAGTGTTAAAGATTAAAAGTACATTTACATGCTGTGATTCCTCATGCTTCTCCTCAGCTGGGTACAACAACCTTGAGGTGGCAGAATATCTGCTGGAGCATGGAGCTGATGTCAACGCCCAGGACAAAGGAGGCCTTATCCCTCTTCATAATGCTGCTTCTTATGGGGTCGGTCTCTACAGCATATACACAATCCCATTACTTAATCAAATACAGTTCCTGTGGGATTTGATTTATACATTGAAACTTCCAGAAGCTACTAGAAACTAACTAACCAACAACATTTTTAAGGAAAACAGTTAATTGTCTGTTTTATTCAACTTCAGTTTCATCTTTTTTGTGGTTCAAAGTACAACACTGACTTAAACTCTGTTTCCTCTCTTGCTCACAGCATGTGGACATTGCAGCTCTACTGATCAAGTACAATACGTGTGTGAATGCTACAGACAAATGGGCTTTCACACCCCTCCATGAGGCGGCCCAAAAGGGTCGTACACAGCTCTGTGCGCTGCTGCTGGCTCATGGAGCCGACCCCACAATGAAGAACCAGGAGGGCCAGACTGCCCTGGACCTGGCCACGGTAAAAGCTACTGTGAAATTATTTTTTGGGCCAATATAAGGGGTGGGCAGATAATGTATATTACAGCACATCATAACATCTTTTCACTTAGTAGTTCTCTTGTTTATGAGGTCATTAAGGGGCCCCCCAAACTGTTCACTTTAGTGGAATAATAGAAAAGAGAACGTAGAATAAATTAACTTAAATCGGGCTCCTTTCAAGCTAGTTTTTCTTGGCCATCCTTGCAGGCTGATGATATCAGGGCCCTGCTGATGGACGCCATGCCACCAGACGCCCTGCCTAGCTGCTTTAAGCCCCAGGCCACAGTGGTCAGCGCCTCAGTCATTTCCCCTGCCTCCACACCATCCTGTCTGTCGGCCGCCAGCAGCATAGACAACTTGGCCGGACCGCTCACTGAGCTGGCTGCTGCCGCTGCCTCTGGGTCCTCGGGAGTGGCAGATGGAGCCACAGGCACTGACCGCAAGGAAGGGGAGAGTAAGTTTATTTTATTACATTGAATACTGATCTAAAGGTGTAAACTTTGTGTGATTTTGTTTTTTATAAGGAAAATGTGAGTGTGTGACATTGGTGAATTATTTTTCATGTAACTCTCAACACCCTGTTTTCCATAGTGGCCATGCTGGACATGAATATAAGTCAATTTATGAAGAGCCTGGGCCTGGAGCACCTGAGGGACATCTTTGAGAGGGAGCAGGTCAGCTATCTCAAAAACACTCAATACACTCATGCGGTAGTTGTGTTTGATATCAGTCGATCCTAATCCGATCATAGAATAGCTCTGTACAACTCTGGTGTCTGGTTGTTTGTTAAAGTAGTTGGTAGTTGGAGCAAACAGACCAACAGCACAATACTGAGTTGATTTTAGTGATTGGTATAAACCTCTAGGCTTGCCATTTTATTTCCTTCTTCCAGATCACTCTGGATGTGCTGGCTGACATGGGTCACGAGGAGCTGAAGGAGATTGGAATTAATGCCTATGGCCACCGACACAAGCTTATCAAGGGTGTTGAGAGGCTGCTGGGCGGCCAGCAGGGTAAGGAGGCATCTAATGTTTTTCTCCTAAGAATCACAGAGGAATGGTAACATGCTGTGCTGTCTGCAACAGTCAGTTATTTAACACTAAAATGAAACATTTTTTAACCCAAAAGCAAAGTCAGGAAAAAGGTGGCACTCCACAGGGAAAACCTATGTTCTTGTGATGCCTTACAAGTGAAAACTGGAGAGTCAATGATTAACTGTATTGTGGTTTTTCAGGTGGCAACCCCTACCTGACATTCCATTGTGCCAGCCAAGGCACCATCCTGATAGACCTGGCACCAGATGACAAGGAATACCAGTCAGTAGAGGAAGAGGTGAGTCCAGTCTGTTGTCTCTAGTTAGGGTATGTTTTAACTTCTGTGATCAGTATTTTTCTGGCAATCATCAGAATTTTGGATTTTAAACAGGTTCTGAATAACTATAAAAATGCTGTTTTGCTGTGACTGTCTACAGCGGTTTGCATAGAACTCCTACATAAAGGTACTTTAAATAATTGCATTGTAGCAAAATGTGTAGATCCAATGCAGGTGCTTAGTGCAGCTGCTGCACATGGCTGGTAAAAACCCTCAATTAATAAACTGAGAAGCAACAGCAAAAATATGCTCATGGAAAGCAATGGTTTATTAACAGTTTATAGTAATATAGTTTTGTTGTGTGTCTCTCAGTTGCAGAGCACCATCAGAGAGCACAGAGATGGAGGCAACGCTGGTGGTGTGTTCAGCAGATATAACATCATCAAGGTCTGAACCAGGAATCTCTCTGCACTGTCTGTTTTGATAACCCACACAACACTGAACAGCTTTTATAGGAACTGTTTCTTTGGTATTAATGAAAATTGATAACAGCGATCTGACCTGATGGATGTGAGTAAGCATTTGTCTCTAAAGCAGACTTGATATCTTGTGTGATACGCGTCATGTTTTGCCCCACAGATTCAGAAGGTAGTAAATAAGAAGCTGAGAGAACGTTACACCCACAGACAGAAGGAAATCGCAGATGAGAATCACAACCATCACAATGAGCGGATGTTGTTTCACGGTAACCACACCCACTGTCACACTATCTGTTTGCTTTGTTTTAGCATTGGGCGTTGTTTGTCTATTTTGAGTTGTTATTTAAAGATGTCTACAAGCTTTCATTTCTTACTCTGACAGGCATGTACTTGTAGTCATGTAAAACATTGCATGGCAGTTACTATATAAAATATTCTGCCACTGTCTTCACGTCTTCCTTCAGGTTCCCCATTCATCAACGCCATCATTCACAAAGGCTTCGATGAGCGCCACGCTTACATAGGAGGGATGTTTGGAGCAGGTATCTACTTTGCCGAGAACTCGTCAAAGAGCAATCAGTATGTCTACGGCATCGGTGGAGGCACAGGCTGCCCGACGCACAAAGACCGATCCTGCTACCTGTGCCACAGGTAACCGTGACTTGACATCAAACATGACTATTAAAAGTTTAACTGCAGTTTCAAACCCAAACACTAAAAGATGTTCAGGCTGTAAAACTACTTTGTACAAGGGATGCAAGGACTGTGAAAATCTAGGCTGATAACCTATGTTCAAAATAACAATTTGGCCTGTAGCTGATACTTTTTTGTTTTGTTTTGTTTTTATTGATTTCCCCTCCTGTACCAGGGAAACAAAGAATTCTTCATTATAAAACAACAAGTGAACTGTTTTAAAGTAAAACCTCCATTGTACTTCTTTGGATCTTTGAATGAGCATACACTCAGTCATATACAATTATGAAACAACCTTTAAAATAACATTCTTTCACATGGAAAACTTTTTTAAACAACTGCCTCAAAAGCCTTTTTGCTAAATATAATATATGGTAATCCCTTCTCTAATATCTATTTTATATTGCTGTGAAGGTGACTGTGTCTGTTTCTCGCCAAATAAAAACAAAAAAAACTTTTTACATGATTTCATTTGAACACCACATGAGAGCATTATAATTTACCTAGCCATGACTCATTTTACTGAAAAGAGCTTGAACGCATCACATCGTAACTCAATGCAACCTCCGCCAGCAGTTCGTTTGGGGCACTGGCTGCTTGGAGCTCAACTAGCTCTCTTCCTGCTGATTTTAACAGATTTGTTGTTCACAATGTAACAGAGAAACATCAGGGTGCATTCTTCTGATGCATTGATAGTGAGTTTAGGGCAGCCTTGAGCGGTGCTTTTTAGTCTGAGCAAAATCGATGTAATACAACAGAAAAACATTGGCCACTGCCACTTTATTTGTCAATAGCCATTACCACTGTCCAGCTGATAAACTGGTACATCTTTACTTTGTACCTGTTTTTTCTTAATCAAAGTAAAGGTTTCATATACAATACTGTGGGACACTTGTGTCTGACCTGGTTCGTCTTCCCTGCCCTCATAGGCAGATGCTGTTTTGCCGAGTGACCCTAGGGAAGTCCTTCCTACAGTTCAGTGCCATGAAGATGGCCCACGCCCCCCCAGGACACCACTCAGTGATCGGGCGGCCCAGTGTTAACGGCCTGGCCTACGCTGAGTACGTCATCTACAGAGGAGAGCAGGTAAACGCAAAAACCAATGTGTGGAGAGTTTGTTTCCCTAAATCCTGTGTAGGCTGACCACACGAAAAAATACATGAAACACTTCCTGTTTAATGTTGGCTGACGTCTTGCTATATTTTTCCTTCAGGCGTACCCGGAGTACCTCATCACCTACCAGATCCTTAAACCGGAGAGCACAGCCCAGGCTGCTGCAGGAGCTGAACAGAAGTCGTAGTTACTTTCACAACACACACATTCACACACATGGACTCGATGCTTGTTACTTTCTCCTTTTGTGTTGCAAATGCCTAAACACCTTTTATTTACCAAACATATTTCCAGTCTGCTGTCCAGTAGAATCCATGGTGACCAGTGCTTCATGAGCAGATATGCTGTATAATCCTCCACTTCCCATGGTGATGACACACTTCTTTTGCATCGGCTGCATGTTAATACAGAAGCATGTAAGGCCCAATAGCGTGCGTGGGTTAGTTCTTTCCCCCTCCCCTCCTCACCAATCAGGAGGATGCTTGTAG
Organism: Epinephelus awoara; assembly: GCA_035609425.1. NCBI lineage: Eukaryota > Metazoa > Chordata > Actinopteri > Perciformes > Serranidae > Epinephelus > Epinephelus awoara. The sequence goes on from CM069302.1 coordinate 33,848,828, forward strand.
AGACTTTGAAGTATCAGCATTAACAGTTTGCCACTCTTTGTTGTCTCATGCCTTGTGACTGTGCAGAATCACCGACCCCTCACCTCTACACACACAAATACACACACTGTCTCACTGTCAAAGCCTGAAACCTGTGGACTACTACTGCCCCACCGCATCCGGGCTCATCCTGTATAGAATGGCCTCTGGTAACTGTGATTTTAATGCTAACTTAGAACACTACCAAACAGGTAACAGTGTATTGTTGCTATGCTGTAATGCTGACTTTCTGAACTTTCACCCCAACATCACTACAAACACTGAACTGTAATGTTTTTAGTGATTTTATTCAGGGCTGGACGTGCTCGATAGAGAAAGGGCTCTCTGTCAAATCACAAAAGTTGAGATTATTTTATTGTCGTTACAATATCAATCTGTATGAGAAGACGTGCTCAGTAACAAAGCTGAAATGCAGTGTAAGGCATCATAATTACACAATCGTATCTAAAAGCGTGGATGTTGTACATTAAAAGCATTATATATGACTGTGCTTCAAGACAGTAGAGTCAGTAAACATTGAAATGTGCTTGTGATGCCTTACAAGTTAACACCCAATAGCCAGTGAACTCAACAAAGCACCCTTTCTGTCACCATGGTCTTACTCACAGACATCCCACGCGTAAGGATTTGCACTTTTACATAGAAGCCTATTTAAGTTATTTTGAATTTAAATTGCAAATTTTCGGGAAAAAATATTTGTACAGGTTGTGTAAATGGTTGTGTATAACTGTTGCTGTTTAACAGTATGTTTGAGTTCAACTGTAAATGACATGGATTTTCCTTTCATGCCTTCTTGATTCTCCCAACTTTTTTTTTTAATAAATGTCCCATTAACAGCTCCTCATGTTTGTTCATTATACAACTGTCAAAATTCTGTGTGTATGACTATTTCTGTAAGAGGTTTTTTAGCTTCCCTTTTAACTGTACCCAAGAAGTTATCGCAGATGAAAATATTAAAGCAGTAGTAGAACAATTGATGAATTTTGATGTAACCTGACGTCATGGAACCAGACAGGTATTATTTCACCTTGGTAGTTATATGAGCAAAAGTGTAATGGAAGAAATATCAACAAATCCACTAATTTGCCTATACAAGTAAACTTCATGGCTATATATTGTATTAAGCAACAGCCAGGTGGGGCTGGTCTAACTGGTGCTGTAAGGGAAGTGCCAACATTTTACAACACTGACTGGCTGTTGGATGCCAGAGATGGAAGTCAGAGAGAAGTTGCCCTTCTGATATTGAGGCTTGGACCCAACAGTACCGTAGATTACTAACTATGACATTTATGCCAGTTCCATCCATAGGATGTAGTATAGGCATTAGTGCTACTTTAAACAGCTATGTTTAAACAGTTTTTACTACACTGAGTTACTCTTACCCTACTGATAAATTTCAGGTTTTCTGGGGTGATGGTTGTGCCAAAAATAGTTAACTTTTACCTTAGAAATCCACTTGGATGTTCCCTGATACTAAATGAACGGTTTTATTACTGAAGTTATTACATTGTAGACACTGATGTCTCCAATTCTAATTTAGTATTTTTCTTAACTTACATGGCAATAAATAAACATGTTTTTGTAATTCGAAGATACTTTCAAGTTGCTGTATTTATAAAACAATCTCCACTTCCTTAAAAGACTACAACAACAAGGTCGCATGCATTAAACGTCATCATGCTCAGCTGACTGACTGCAGCTCGCGACAGGAGAGGAAATGCGTTTATTTTGCTGTGTTTTAGTCTTTCTACAGTAAATTGTGTCAGGTGACTTTTTCTCATTTATTCACATACAATATGTAAGGCATGTTAAACTGACCTCGTTGCTGGCTTCACATCATTTTAACAGCCATTTAAACTAGCACGGCATACTGAGCTGCCATGCTCGGTCGCAGACATGCATTGGAAAACTTTTTCTGTCTTTGTGTTACTTCTCAACATCACCGGGACTTCACCGACTTCATATGTCATCACTGTCGATGTTGGGAAACCAGTAGGACATCTTAAACACTTCTGGAGAAGCACTGGTTTCTGGTAGGTCAAATGAAAATTGTTTTTATTCACAATACACGTCATGCTTAGATATGCAGGTGTACAGGAAGCAATCAAAGAGTTTGTTGAAATTGAGAAATAAATGTGAGTTTATTTTCATGCCGAATCTGCCAGGAGTCCTCTGCAATTAAATATGGGTATTAAATAATGTCGCATCATGTAAGCATCTTTAGTAAAGCTTAGACATATTTAAAATATTAGTTTTTTTAGGTGGACATTGGCATAGTTTTCTCAAAAGGCAACTAATAAGATGTCTCAGTCCAAAGTCTGATTGGCTACACTTTCCTATTTAGTCTATGAACAAGCTGGTGTGTACTGGTGCATCACAAGGTTTAAAAGGAGGTTCCTCTATGTGCTTAGTCCCCCGCTCCCTCACACTCAGGCCCACCAGTTTGACCTGAGCACTGACCAGCAGCTGAACCTGGCCTATGTGGGCTCAGTCCCCCATGGAGGGATCCAGCAGGTCAGGATCCACTGGATGTTGGAGCTGGTGACTGCACAGTGAGTGAACTACCAGCTGGAGACTTCTCCAGCCACTCTTGCTATATATGTGAATGCAAACATGTCACATAGTATTATTTTGGATATGTCTGGTCTGACAGTCATATATTATCAGTTACTGGTTTTGCGAGTGTTGATAATGATAAATGACTGTTGTCTGGTGGTGTTGCTGTTGTAGAGATATTGGAGGACAACCCCATTACAACTTCACTAAACTGGACCAGCTGATAGAACTGTTGTGGATTAATGGACTCAGACCAGGTACTGTACCATGACTCCAGCTGGAAAATGTCATATTATGTTTGTGATGCATATTTAAAGTTCTTCTTTCCAAATAAATCACACTAATCATCATATTGCTGATATTGGATGACCTGTTAATTGTTCAGTGGCTGCTCTTTAATTGTTTCTTACATAATTGTAATATGGTTAAGTGAGTATTATTGAGACACTGTTGTCCCAAATGCTTTCATTAAGATTCCTATTTCAATAGCCTTTTCCAAACTACACTTAAAGCACAAGGGTAAGAAAAGGCAAAAAGAAAAAAAAAATTGCAAGTCAAGTTTGATTTTGCCGGCGTCTCTTGCACTTGTGACGTGAGCCTGTAATATCTGAACTGTAATTGATTCCTGCACATCTGCTTTTCAGGTTTTGAACTGATGGGCAGTGTGTCTAACTACTTCACCGACTTTGAGGACAAATCACAAGTGGTCAAGTGGAGAAATCTGATTTATCTCCTTGCCAAGAGGTACATCGGTGAGTGCCATTGTTTTGTCAATCATAGTCAATAAAACCTGAATCTGAGAAAGTGTTAAGCATTGTTAAAAGTGTGGAAATGGAAATTTAAAACCACACTTTTTGGGATTGTACAGCTGCTTTAGTGGGGCTTGCTCTGAAAAATTAAGGCAATATATATTGTGTCACAGTTAAATCACACACATTTTTGGAGCGTTTTAGCTTGTTTTTTTACAACAGTAGTAGTACATAAGTTAGTCCCATCAGTACCATTCAGGAAGTGTAATGTCTCCACAGAAGCATCCATAAAATGTATGTGTAAATGTTTCTAGTGTAATTCAACATAACCTATAACCCCCTTTAAAGCTTAACCTCCACTTTACGATCCTGCTCGCTCGTACATAATGTGATTTCTGCTGTGTTTCGTTTAATTACAGACAAGTATGGCCTGGGTAGTGTCTCTCAGTGGAACTTTGAGACATGGAATGAACCAAACAACCATGACTTTGATAATGTCACCGTGTCAATCCAAGGTAAACCATAATGCATCCTACATCATATTTTAATGTCATATTAGTTATTTTTAAAGTGGAAATTGTAGCCATTGGTACAAGGACATGCAAATTTGCTCCAATCAATTTTGTTCTCACTTTACCTCATAGATATAATGTTATTTACTTACATAAATATGTTTGTCTTACTATAACGTATTCAAAATATGTGTCGTTTGATAAGTGCTTATTTGAAACTTTGTACATCCATGATTAGACAGACATATACTTATGTGAAGCTGGCACTGACAATAAATAAAAATGTGTTGTCAGTTAATCGGTATTGTCTACCTGCATCATGATATATATTTTCTGTACCTTAACTGACAGATCCTCATTAGTGTATTAAGATAGTAAGAGGTGTTTGGGGTTTGATCGAGAGTTCTTTCAGTACGACAATTTTTTCTTCAGGGTTTTTAAACTACTATGATGCCTGTTCGGAGGGTCTGCGTGCTGCCAGCAGTTACCTGAGGTTTGGGGGCCCAGGAGACTCCTGTCATTCCCCCCCACACTCACCATACTGCTGGGCCATGCTGCAGCACTGCTACAACGGCACCAACTACTTCACTGGAGAGACAGGGGTCAGGATCGATTACATCGCCCTGCACAAGAAGGTGGGCTTTTCTCAGCTCAAAGAATATCTCAAACAAATATAAAATATAATATAAAATTGTCACACTCATTGTTTAGACACAGTTTAGTTGATATTGTCATTTTGGGGAACAAACTTAAGGATAGTGAGGTTATTTAAATTTTGCCTGAGTTATGTCAAACTATAATTGTTAGTGCCTCCATTAGCTATATTAACTATAAAACGGATGCAATGAGAATTACTTTAGTTGAAGCTTACTTTCTGTCTCTGTCCTTCAGGGAGGAGGCTACTCCTTACCTATCTTGCAGCAGGAGATCCAGACGGTGCAGGAGATCCAGGAGCGTTTCCCTCGGTTCCGCAGCCTCCCTGTTTACAACGATGAGGCTGACCCACTGGTGGGCTGGTCTAGGCCTCAGGAGTGGAGAGCTGATGTGACCTATGCTGCGATGGTGGTGAAGGTTAGGTGAAGGGATGAAGGAGAGCAACATGAAATAGAGAGGAAAAATTGTATTTGAACACTTGATGGTAAAGATCAGCATTTGTATTTAAAGGTCTAGCGTGTGTATGTGGATTTAGGGGCAGAAATGGTATGTAATATTCATAAGTATGTTTTCATTAGTTTTAAGAATTACCTGAAAATAAGAGGTGTTGTTTTTTCGGTACCTTAGAATGAGACATGTGGGCTACTCGTGTTTGGCATTCACTATAGTTCTCCTACAGGCTTGGTACATGGGAGAAGTGTCAGTTCTGCAATTTCACTGCCCGATGCCACTAAATCTTACACACAGGTCTTTAAGTCTAGTATGAGTGTAGAGCAAATAATGTAATTATTCCTGAAGATGGTGACTCACACAATTACATATTTGCAATCATTATGAACCATCTGGAAGTCTTTTTTATTATTTATTTTCTGAATGAGTGACTGAGGTTTTTTATTACCTGAAATTAATTGCTGATTTTAGAGCAACATTTTCAAATGGCTGCTATGAACTATTCCAGGTGGAGTAAGCAATTTTGGAGAAAGCTTATTTGTAACTCAGCACCCAAACAAATACACCCTGCCAGGTTTGCCACCCCTCTCACTCCCACTGCCTTTCTCTTATAGTTTGTTTCTCATTCACAGAGTACCTAACCTAATACATGCTTGTCACTGTAGCCACTGCTTGGATGGGGAACTGCACACCAAACCCAGACAAGCTTAGCTCTGCCACTTAATTTACACCAATCCTCTGTCTGGCTCCTACAGGTAATAAACCAGCACCAGGATCTGCTGCTGGCAGACCCAAACAGCACCATCAACTACACCCTGCTCAGCAATGACAATGCCTTCCTCAGCTACCACCCCCACCCCTTCACCCAGCGCACACTGACTGCCCGCTTCCAGGTCAACAACACCCAGCCTCCTCACGTCCAGCTGATCAGGAAGCCTGTCCTCACTGTCATGGGCCTGCTGGCTCTGCTAGGTGACAATCTCTTTACTGTAGAACAGGTGACCCTGCAGGCTTTTATCTGTTCCTCTGATTGAGTTAATGTGGATTTAAATAACGTGTGTTTTCTGGAGCAGACCCTTGCACAAGCAAAGCTCATTACTGCAGGATGTTGCTGTCTCATCTGTCTGAACCCTATTTTAAATGCCCTGCTGCCTCTCCTGTATGTGATTGTACTTTAAGGAGAGACCCAGGTCCTGGCTCAGGTCCTGAGCTCAGCAGGAGCCAACAAGAGCACTATAGGAGTTCTCGCCAGCAGTCATAAGCCCACAATACCAGGCGGCTCAGACAGCTGGCAGGCAGCAGTGCTGCTCTACAACAGTGACGACAACAGCACATCCACAAACACTGATGATGTCACCATCTCACTGAAGGGACTGTCTGCACAAAAGGGTGGGTTCAACATAATATTGTTGGGTGTACTATTATTCTAGATTAATAGGTGATAATATTTCAAGAATTATATGACCCGGGCCACCACTGGTTTATTTCAGTCCTACCTGTTATCTGCTGTCTGCTATCCAGGTCTTGTGTATGTCACATATTACATTGACAACAATGTAACCAACCCGTACCAGCTGTGGCAGAGCATGGGCCGCCCTGACTACCCCTCAACAGAACAGTTCAGACGCCTCAGGACCGTGCAGGTAAACAGCATTGTTTTAGTCTTTTTTGCAATACACAATGTGATTTCTTTTTCAACAGTTGTGCATAGTAAATTCACAGCATGTGAAGAGAAGCTTTTTCCAAATCATTTCCAAATAGCAATAACTTTTTTTTTTTTTAAAGTCATCTGTAATCTGCCTTTTTAGTTTACTATAAACAATTTTTAGGTGGTTGTTGTTGTTGTTTGTTCCTGATCTCTCAGGTTTTCTAGTATGCAATATGAGACCGTGTACATGTTACTTGCACACTGCTGTGAGGTGTATTTATGGATGAAAATCCTTTTCAGCGCAGCTTTAATTAATGTGTTGAATTCCATCTGCTAACATTAAGGCAGAGCTGATTTGTTTCATCAGTTTGGGCTTTTCATCTCCATAAAGTGCTGTGAGCCACTGATGATGTGTCATTGTGTCAGGACCCTCATGTTGATGGACCCTGGGAAGTCCCTGCTGGGGACACCCTGACTCTGAAAGCTGAACTGGCCCTGCCCTCTGTCCTCCTCATACATGTTTGTGCCCGACCCAAAGCAGTGCCAGGCCAGGTCAGTACCAACACTGAACACACAACAGCAACATTAAGTCAAGGTATCTTTAATTGTTCTCCTTGTTTGCATGAACCTCACAGTCCACCTCTCTCATAAATGTTATTTATCTGTAACAGTTTAAAAGTAGACTCCTACTTTGTGTATTTATTCAAGTAAGGCAGATTTTCTCTGGTCACTGAAACTTTGCAAAGACAGAAAGGGGTTTATGATTTAAGTATGAAGACAGTGTGTCCTGAATGTAACTCAAAGCCTGTGCTGTGATGGAAGCTTCATAGATGTAAGTGGTACACAGCCAACAAATACTTTTATGGGACTGAGCTGCATAATTTTAAAGATATTATTATTATTAACTCTCAATATCTGACTTTTGGTTAGGTGAATGGATTACGCTTTATCAGGATCACCAAAGGCCAAGTTCTGATTGCCTGGTCAGACCACTGTATTGACTGCAAGTAAGTGCAAGTTTTTTGTTGTTTTTTTTTTTGGATTTGTCACAGCAAGAAAATACAAAAAAAGTGAAAGTGGGTTCAGATTTATTCACTTAAAAATTGTCTTATCTAGAACTATATATTAGGTGCAGCAGTTCAGCAGACTCTAAATAACTATGTTGAAATAAGGTGAATATTTAATATGCATAGACCAAGAACAAGACAGCAGTCATTCATGCATTTAAACTTCTTTGCATTTGCAGATGCATTAAGACATTTGAAGTGGAGTTCTCCACAGAGCAAAAGGAATTCAGCAGAATCAATACTCAAGACACCATTTTTACTTCTCATGTTTATTCACCTGGTAAGAGGCAATGGCAGTGAGCATCAAAACTGAATTTTATTCATCTTTTAAACCATATTTTAGCATACTGAAATCCATCCATAGAAATAATACCATATACCATGTTGTGCTCTGCAGTGGACCAGGAGGTTGGTGGTCTGTACAGAGTCCGAGCTGTGGACTACTGGGGAAGGCCCGGCCAGTTCTCGCTGCCAGAGAGGTACTCAGAGGAGATGTAGACCAAAGTCAAGTCTGGTACCATTTATATTATGTTTCTAAGCAGTTTTGTACGATGTAAATACATTTTATAGACATCAGTGTGTTGATTATATATGTTATACAGTATGGGTCGTTTCTGATCTGCCCCAATCAAATTATAAGCATACATTTATTTTTCATACTCCTGCTGTATTTGGCAGAAATACAGGCATCACATGTATTGAATGTGTATAGTAGTGGTTGTAATTTCAAAGACTTTGAGAATGTTAGATAAAAGTGACTGAATACAGTAATCTGCAAACATTACAAGATCAAATACATTCACTTGTAAAGCAGCTGTAGATTTATTGGCTTATGGTGACAGCTAAAGGGATTGAACACATCCTTTCTTGGTGGAAACATGTCTAACTAGTAATGCGTAATCATAAACGGTTAACAAGTCAGTCAAAACAAACAAAATGTCACTTGTTCTTTCAATACTGTCTGACTTTTCTACACTGTCTTAAGCACTCAGCCAAGATCCCACTGGTTTCTGTTGAAGACACAAGACAGGTCAATAGTATGTAGTTTCAATTAAAAAAAAAAACCTAAAATGCTGGGCACTATGATTTGTTGGGGACTGTTTTCAGCTGCGGATTAATACACAGTTGGTTAATGAATGTTGGACAACAAAAAATTATATACCAAGATATATCAGGCTTTGGATATGCAGGCAACACTTGTTCTTTGGGTCAATTCATTGTCCATTTTGGTCTTTTTATTGGATTTGTTGACAATAAGAATATGTTGAATATTACTGGATTTATCCTTGTAATGTATGTACACATGAAAAGGTTATACATCCTTAAGGACAACTTGTTAAACGCAGTGTTAAAATAAGATTTTAGTATTAATGCTTGTTTTGCAGTTGCACGTAATGTGTCATTGTTGAAGTCAAATACAAAATGTCACTGAGCAATGACATTAATAATTAACTGATCACACTGTTATCAGAAACTGTTACAGCCAGACAAACAAATATAATGGATACTTGAGTCATTTTTTAATTTGTTAGTCTGTTTTTTTTTTACCAATGTCGCAGATCTTTATATTGTTGTGTTTTATATGTTTGTGCTCTGGATAATTAAAAGTTGGATCAAAAAAACAAGGACAGAGTTTCTTTACAAAATTTATTGTCACCATTACAGAATGATTACACAGTGCAGATGCTACCCATCAATGTGACAATACTGTGTGGTTGGGGATTTCATCACATTCACTCAACCACTACTTTTCAGTGGTTTAGATTTGGAAATATAGTTTCACCTTGGAAGCATTAATTAAATTTTTCATGGGGCGTTGAAGTGGATTTATCTGCAAATTCTCTCACTTGACATTGAAACATGGTCAATCATAAGCATAGCATGATTATTCTCATATTTGCGTCTTTGAGAAGAGCTTTGGCTTCAGTTTAGGCAGGACAATGATGATCAATCCAGGATAACAAAGGGCTTGACAAACTCCAGCTAATGAACAGTCTAGCAGGCTCCTGTTAAGAATACAGATAGAAGAGGAACATGTGTTAGATGAGTTTCAATGTAACACAGTTTGAAATAATTAATCTGAATATACAAAATTAGATGAGTTAAAATTTGTAGATTAGATTAGAGATAAATACTATTCAACAAAGTGAGCTTTTTAGAAGCTTTAGTGATTCAGAGCAGCACTTGGCAATTTGATAAGTGATTTATGTAGACATGTTTCTGTGTTTCTGAACTTAAAGTTAAATCTTAATGTCCTTTGGAAATAAATTGCTGTAAAGGGCTGTAGTCCGATAAATCCAATTGTAGCATAGAGACTTCTTTTATCTCTTGATATTAGGACTTTTTTGCATCAGAGCATCAACTAAATACTTTCAAAGCGAGTCAAGGTACGAGATCTCTGTTTCTCTGCTTGTCTGACTGTCAATGCAGCTGAATGTGGCAGACTGAGTACTTACCAGACTGCAGCACAGGCTGGAACTCTCCGGCCATGCAGATTTCCTCCTGCTTTTGGCGGACGACTCTCTGGATGGCAGGGGGGAGGCCACGGGGGTTGCGGGAGAAGACCAGGGAGTATCCGTCCTCGCAGCTTCCATCCTCCTTCAGGGTGCGGCAGGCATAGGTGATGGCATAGTTGTCATAGTCTGTGTCAATGACCCAGTAGTTGTCACCTGGAAGAGCAGAGAGCGAGAAGTAAATTTCAACTGCATAGGAGAGAGAGAGAGGCTGAGAGAATCTGTGTGTACAGCTGAGGAAGCTTACCGCCGCTCGACAGGTAGCTGGCCAGGCCCTGGTAGTTCATGAACATCTTGCCAGGGGTGCCGGGGTCAGGCACGGAGTACTGAGCAGCCATGTCAGCACAGACAACCCAAAACCTGGATGTCACATAGAGAAAGAAATGACACATTTGCAAGTAGGAACAGAAACTTTTTGTTTAAACATAAAATCACATTCAGACTGCGACTAAAAAATGACAAATACCCACCCAAAGAGAGTCACTCTGCCCCTGGAGGAGGCAACCATGGCACCATCATCTCCAATTGTGTACTCAGCAGAGATGTTGTCTTGCAGGAACAAACCCTCGGGGTCTTTCTTCTGCAGGGCATACCACTTTCCTTCATACTGTCGGGAAGAAAATCAGAAAGATGAATATAGAAATTCTTTTAATAGGCATTTCATCAGTAAAATATGGCTATACATATAAACCATACGGAGCCAAATTTGGGTCTTTTGCATGTGTACTACAAACAGGGATCTTAGATGATCAACAAATTGCTTAGTTCCTCGTACCCCTGATTGTAGCACAGTATGCAATAGTATATTTCATTGAACACTGATGATGTCCTGGTTTACTTTGAGGATGTCCATCATTTTGTTCCTTTTCAATCTGTTTTCCCACTCGTTCATCTGTCGGAGACAGCTAGCTGTCCTGAACCTACATAGTAGTATTACTGACTTGCACTGTAACTAAATTGAATACACAGGCATATTTCTATACTCACTCTCTTGGGTTCAAAGTCCTCTTTGACTGTGAAACTGTCGACCACACAGGAGGCCAGGCCCTGCTCCACACAGGCCAGGAACAACATCACCAGGGCAAAGACTTGGAAGTCCATTCTAAGCGAAACAAAGTCAAGCATGTTAATTGTATCAAATGTGTCATTTAAAGGAAGAAAAGTCACTCTTACGACTCTACATTTAGTTTACAAAAAGACCAGCTAGTTAGCACGAAGCAGCATCTTATTACCTGAGGCGTAGAATGAAGCTGCAGGAAGTTTTCAGTGAAGAGCTGCTGCCGTGTCTGAGCTGTGGTGAGAAGACGGCGTGTGAGCCCTTTTATATCTGATGCACAGACAGGCTCACTGATTATTTTCACATCTTGAACCTAAATACAGAGTTTAAATCTACCGCTAATCCAGTTAACAAAATCCCCAGCTGTAAGCTGATGAACCATTGCATTCAGCAGCGTGTGGGCTTTATGTAATTGTTTGCAGGGCTCTATAACAGGATACATAACGGCACTTGGCCTGAGCCTCGAGTCACACGCCCAGGGCAAATGTGTTTACATGAGCAGACAAGTGTATTTTAGGCATGAAGATCTCCAGTGAGACCAAGTGCAAATATGACATTTGTTGAGTCATATCTGCTGAGAAGGTAATGTGATAGTGTAAATGAATGAGATGATTTTATTAAGATTTTGGGGATTGTTTTTTGTACTTTAAGTATGCAAAAAAACAACCATCTTTTTTCTCTTTTTGGGGGGGTTGTTTGTGTGTGTGTGTTTCCATCTTCAGATAAAGTGTTTCCAAATCTCTAGACTGGGATTTTATCCCCAGGAACAAACCATAAAGTTCATGACAGGCCAGTAAAGTTTTTCCAGTTCTATTTTTATACTTCTCCACATTCACAACTGGCCTTGACTTTATTCACTTCAGATTTCCCAGCATTGCCTGGCCATGTTTAACTGGACACTGATCATAGGTGCTCTTAAATAATACGGTTTTCTTGTTCATCACTGTAGACAACATTTTTATTTAAAACATAAAAAGATCTACAAAGTTTAATAATAAAGATGTGGAAAGGAAGAAACAGGAGCATTTTTACATTTACAGGCCCCACAAATGAAGAACCGTAGCATTTACGCCATAAAACAGTTGCGTGAATAACACTGAGTAATGACGCTTCATCATGTTATGTCAGCAGAGGCTCAGGTGTTCCCGTCTGTTGTCTCTTGCTCGGTTAAGTAATGTGCATGGTGCTCCTGTGCATAAATGCTGCCAGAGCTTCACCCTGTAATCTGGGGTACAATGTGTTGTGAAGGAAACAGCTGAGGTGTGTTACAGGAAGTTTACACCAGTTATGTGCCTGTGAATGTGCATACAGATGCCAAAGTGTAAAGATGTCCCATTTAAAGTGACAGTTTTTTGTTTGTTTTTTTGTTGCTTTTTTTGCATTTGTAAACTTAATTTGTGTTCTTGCTGACAATGTCATCAGTATTTTTCCATCATTTCTATTTTGTAAAATTTTTGTTTTAATTCCTGTTTATCTCTAAAGTCATTTTAATATCCTTCTTCTTCTTTTTTTTTTTTTTAAATTTCATTTTTTTGGTGATGTACTTTTAAAAGAAATGGAAGAAAAAAAAGTTGTAATTAGATCACTGTAATCCCAGTCTTGCCACCCTCACCAGTCCTGGGAAGATATTTTTGCTATCTGTGAGAGCTAAGTAAAGCCTAGAGGCATGCCAGTAAGTTCAGTTTCTTTTTTTAGTCGACCCTGGCATTGTTATTGTTCCAATAATAACCTGTCCTGAGAATATTAGGTAAGGCCTCTGTGCTGTGACATCCTGGGCCGATCAGTGCTTTCAAAAATATCAACGTGACACATGTCAGCAGCACAAACTCTGCATCTCTAATCTATAAAGAAAAGCTAGGTCTAAATGATCCCAGACATACACAGATGCACACCTACTTTAAACCTGGGTTTAGCATGTCTGGACTGAAGTCATGCCAGGTCACTGACTGCTGAATAATAGCAGGTCACCATCAGAGAGCGATGTAAGAATACATAAATATCCCCATGGAATTTCAAGTTTTAGTCATTCTGTATTAAGATGACCACTGATTGCATCTGGGCAAAAAGACTGCCAGCAGTGGCCTTATAATTCTCTAAAGTCAGGTTTTATAACAGACTCCCAAAGTTTGTAATGCACTTAGAACTGAAACAGTGAGTAGATTAATAAAGTGACAGCAAGATAATGGGCAATTATTTTGACCCTCAATTAATTGAATTATTTTTCAAGGGAAAAGTACCAAACATTACTTAGTTCCACCGTTCTAATTGTGAGAATTATGCTGCTTTTCTTTTTAATGCCTCAGGCCAGTGACCACCATGGCCAGAGGCAGTGTGTTTCCAAGTTGTCTGTCCATCCCGATCTTGAGAACACAATATCTCAAAAACACCTTGAGGGAAATTCTTCAAATCTGGCACAAGTGTCTTCTCGGACTCAAAGTTGAACTTATTAGATTTTGGTGGTCAAAGGTCAGAGTCACTATGACCTAGTCCGTCTTAATCTCACCGAGGCAAAATCTCAACAACACCTTGAGGGAATTCTTTAAATTTGGCACAAAAGTCCCCGTAGACTGACAGATGAACTGATCAGAATTTGGTGGTCAAAGGTCAAGGTCACAGTGGCCTCACAAAACATGATTTTGGCCATAACTCAAGAATTCGTACATTAATCATGACAAAATTTCACACCAATGTCTAATAAAGTTAAACAAAGTGATGGCATTGTATATCCAAATGATCAAAGGTCAGCTTCCCTCTGACATCATAATCTTCTGCATTGACATTATTGGACATTATTCAGCAGCATAACTCGGGAATGGATGGGCAGACATTTGGTGAATTGATGACACTAATCTTGGGTGCCGACCTTAGGGTTAGGGTTGCAAATATCTTCTTTGCTGTTGGGTTTAAAATGTGTATGAAGCACCCATGTTTTTTTGTTTATTAAAAAAGTAGATTCTTAGCAGCTGCATCCATATTTGAAGACTTGTTAACTGTGGTGGCTACATCAGTGTGGACAGACATAGATGTAAACCATAACTTGCCTGGCATACAACTGAGGCAGTATATCTTCTTTCATTTTAAAGACCACATATTTTCTACTATCAAAAAAATAAAAGGCAGCTTAACTTCTGATATTGTTTCAGTTTGACCCATGTCGACCAATCCTTATAACTTTAAAACTTAAATGAATTTCTTTAGTAAATGATACAACTGCAACTGTTTTTTCTACTCTCATTAAGTGTGTAGCATAGACAACCATGTATTAACTACTTTTATATAGCATTGTTGGCTCACTCTACAGTAAGAACTCAACACAGTAAGGAAATTACTGTTTAAGCATATGCCTTGTCCATAAGAGAATTAATAGGTTGCTTATCTGCTTCCTTTAGAAATGACTCTTCTGACATGTAAGCACCTTAACTTTTAATAAGACCAACATAATAAGGCTGTCATGTTTCAAATCCATTTTCACATAAAGGACAAAAGGTAAATAGATATTGTAACTGGAGAAAATGTGTTGGCAAATAGGAAGCAACTCAACATGATTTCACTGCAACACATTAAAAACTTCTGCTTTTAAAAAGGACAGTTGACCCCGAGATCAAAAATACAAATTTTTCTTCTGGCCGGTAGCTATTTATTGATGTTATAGAGCACCATAAGTGCCATTTAGTTCCAAGGGAAACATCTCAATGGCTGATATCGCCAACACTAGGCAACTCACACCAAAACAATCTAGACTGATAAATAGCACGACAGGTGAGGGAAAAATATGTATTTTTGCCTTTTTAATGTGCTAACTTATGTGAATAAATTCTTAATTGCAAAATAAATTATCATTTTAAACAAAGATCTGTTAAAACTGTCATGTAAAGTGGCTAAAGGAGAACACTGACTGTAACCAAGGGTCACATGCTGGTAAAGAAAGACCACAGTTATCACGTACTTCTGGATTTATTCCATTGTTTCATTACAAATATGAACTTAACATTTGAAGTATTACAATGCTGAGTTGAAGAGCTTTATTTTCTATCATGTAACTAACATGAAATCACTGTATCTGGCAATCCAGAGAGGTGTTGTATTATACAAGGGTACAGTGAATAAGTCCACAGCGCGGTGTGTTTGACTGGTTGGACCCGACTTTGCCGCTAGTACTCCAGGAAAAAGGAGGGAGAGGTTGGGAATTGCACATGGACATCCTCATAGGGGACACCAGCTTTACTTCAAAATAGTATCTTCACTTGCTGTAAGGAGAGAGTAAAATAAGTTTGATTAGTACATGCAGGATTTCAAATATACTTTACAATTATTGTACATTGGTGTTGTTTTAGCTTACCTTCTCTTAGCTCCTTGGCAATGCGCTCCTGCTCCTCTCGAATCTTTTTCTCCTCTTCCTCAATCCTCCTCTCCTCAGCTGCAACAGGCTTCAGGTAATCTAGGAAAGTAAAGGTTTTTTTTAATCATTCATTACAGAAAAATTACATCTGGTAACATTATTTTAAGTGCACATCTTGTTAAGAAGCAACAACCAAGAATTATTATTATGTATATTTATATTTATATATTATATATATATATATATATATATATATATATATATATATATATATATATATATATATATATATATATATATATGTACACACACAGACCTGACTTATGAGTCTACAATGCCAAGTTCCAGTGTCTAGGATTTAGGGGGATAAACTGGCAGAAATTGAACAGAAATTGAACATAGTAAGTGGGTTTTCTTTAGTGAACATTCACCTGACAATAAGAATCGTCATGTTTTCATCACTTTAAAATGAGCCGTTTATATCTACATAGGGAGCAGGTCCTAGCGGATCTCTACTGTGAGATCACCATGTTGCACTGCAATGTTTCTAGAGTAGCCAAGAATGGACAAACCAAACACTGACTCTAGACAGGGCCATTCACATTTTTGCATCAGCATCTGTAGTTAGCAGCCCCTCTGGAATGAGAACGTTATGAAAACACTGATTTTTTTAATGTGAAACTGCTTTAATAATTTTCTACCTCGTTAAATCACATCAGGTCCGAACATCTGAGTCAGAAATAAGGTCAGGAGGTGCTGAGAAAGTGGGCTGTCTGGGAAGTGCCAGATGTGAGAAACACTTATTTGTAACATGAAACTGCTTTATTCTGTGTTTTTCATCACCTTGTCGGTTCTTCTCTTAGAGGAAGAGACCACTGCGAGTAATTTGGCTCCAGTAAAAACCTGCTCAACAATGAACACTGACAAATTCTCACCAGGAGAAATTTTAGCTAGTTGTTCTCTGCAATCGTCATCATTAGCTGCCACTAAATCCCCCTAAATGTTACATACTGAACCTTTAAACAGAGGAACTAATTGGAGAGTTGCCATCTCTTGGCACTTAAACCTTTAGTGACCTTTAATCCAGTAACTGGAGTGTGTCATCTAATTAGTCAAGTTGATGATATTGCATGTTTTGCTTTTCTTTGTAATAGGATCGGGTTTTAAACTTAATGTTTAGAGTGTAAAATGTTCTTCTATATTCAATATATTACAGTGGGTTTATCTTAGTGCACTTTTACAGTGAAGTCCAGCACACACCCACCATATCTCTTCTTGCCATAGATGATGCCAGCAATCAAAGCTGAATACCTTGCAGTCTGTAAAGGAGAAAGAAATACAAATCAATGCAGTGAAATCCTTCCAAAGCTAATGCAGACTGTCAATCATGTAGGTGACAGGTGAGGTGCTAAGGCAAATGACAACTGAACGACCTTCTGCCACTCAGGCTTCATCACTTCTACATCAATAGGAATGTCTAAGAGATAATACCCAGTAGCCTTTACATGCTAACTCAGCATGATGTTGACACACCCACTGAACTCTATACAGTTGTTTTAAGAATTTACCTATAACCTTCAACTGAACTTTAGTGCACACACCTTAATTCGGCAAAAACAGATTCAATCGAGAAGCAGTAGTTTCGTTAAAAGATACACCTAAACACTCTGTCCATCTCGTGTGTGCAGCCTTTCACTACCAAAAATGAACAGCAGTGGGCGGTGAGGGGGACGACAATTACTCCACAACAGCTGAATTTAATACTCTGACTACTTGTAAATTAGTTTTTTTTTTATTGAGATAACAGATGCAATTTTCATGTTGCAATACCTTCCACTGGATTAATTTCCATTACACCCAAGGGCACTGCTATTTATAACAACCTTATTGGTCGTTTCAATGGAGACAGCTAACGCTACTCGGTGCGACACTGTAACTGCTAGCTGCTAGCTAGCAACGTCAAGGGTGACGTCCCGTCAATACACATTACGCTAACATTACACGATAACATTTGACAAATCCAATGTTAAAACAAAGCTATAATGTGGTAAAATGCAACTACTTACTTGACTCTGGGTTGACTAACTCACGCTACAAGTTACAGTAACGTTGCAGGGTTACAGCTATTATTGGCTGTAAGCTAGCATGCTTCCTAGCAAGCGGTTAGCAGGTTAGCGTGCTCTATGTATCTAGCAGCCTGAAAGACAGTTGTAAAGGTCGTTTACAGTAAAAGACGACAAACCACAAGATATACAGCGACACAAACCTTAATCAAGGGCGACACTGCAACTGGAGGTGCCATCGTTTTACAGCAGGCTAACAACTAGCTGCAGAGGTCACTTCACAACCAGAGGACTGTGGGAGAAGACACTTCTTCTTGAGGATTTAATGTAGCTGATATGTTGAACTACTGCCACCCTCTGGGGAAACTGTCCACTGCAGGGGTAATCAATAGCTTGATTAGTCGTGTAAAAAATAAAAATCAGTTACAATTAAATGCTTTATATTAGGCCAATAATATCTCTTTTGTGCCACAAAATGTCATCGTCTGCAAATGAATATCTTCTCATATCTAATGACATATTTCTAAATATGTTTTATATAATCGCAAATAATATGAAAATAGTCATAGGGTGAAGTCAGACACTTTTTGGTAGATTACCCAGGAAAAACCTAAAACTCTGAAGACTACCTTGAATATTACTTGTAGAACTTGTATTTCTGCTATATTTCTACAAAGGAAATATTTTTTTAAAAACTATGGACCTTCAAACACATCAAGAACCTCTACCTCACTCCAACATGTTCAGGTAAATGGGACAGTCATATATGTTTGGTTTTTAGATGGTTAAATCCATTGATCAGTTCAGTCAATAATTCATTAAACTGGAAATGATTCAGCCCACAGGCCCACACTTAATAGTCCAATAGTGTAATAGAATTTTGGATAACGGTGATGCTGACAGCAGACAAAGACAAACAACATTACAATTATTACATAATTTAAAAAGCACTTTTATTATTACTTCTTGTTTTAGGGCAGTACTCCTCTTGTGTCCAGGGGCTCCTGAGAGTGGATTAG
Organism: Epinephelus awoara; assembly: GCA_035609425.1. Lineage (NCBI taxonomy): Eukaryota > Metazoa > Chordata > Actinopteri > Perciformes > Serranidae > Epinephelus > Epinephelus awoara. The sequence continues at coordinate 33,867,494 of CM069302.1, forward strand.
AACTAATCAAACCACATAGCGCGTCCACTGAGCACACTCTGTCACCCTCATTTCACCACGTCATTGGTTAGGAGTTTCTTTGAATAATAAAAAAAAACACATTCAGATCATCTGAAGTTACACAATGTATTGTGTGGTTTATTTTAACTTCAGTGAATAAATGTGAAGCTTTGTAAACACTGAATCAGTTGGAGGTGTCAAAAATGTGGCTAAAATGCTTCTAAAACAGCTTTGCATTGAAACAAGCAGGTACACTGAGCCATCTGGATCACTCTGTAGAACCCACAACAGATTTTTATAAATTGGTCTATGTGCAGATTAAAGCATTGAAACATGGGCAAAACAAAACAAACACAAAAAAATGGTATGGGGGCCACCCAGCACTCTACTGTGGGCCAGATTTGACCCTCAGAATGGAAGTGGAGCACCACTGGTGTAAGATTTTGTGTTAGGATGGGAGGAGTTGGCCACCATCTTGTCTTTTGAGCATGAGATAAATAAAACCTACCTGAGTATTTTGTCGTTAATGTCTTTTTTTAAAAACGACATTAACGACAAAACAGAACTAACAAAATACAACACAGACATTAAAATAACAAGATTTTTTTTTTCTAAGTGACAATTAAACCAATGTTTCTACAGCAGTGACTGGTATCTTATAACACTTAAATATAGGATTTGACAGCAGCATGATTCAGGGGTCAAAGGTACTGCAGTGTGGTCACCTCTGGTTGGAGCAGTATGACCAAGAGGTGCACCTATCTAGTTAAATGCCAAAGGGGTAGGTGCCTGAGCACCACCTGGTGCCTATCTGTGCACATGCAGGGAACACAGGGATCCAAAGAGACGATATCACTCAATAAAATGAATAAAATTAAAATGAATTGAAATGAATTAAATCAAATTAGATTTTAAAAAATGTCACATTAGATGGGATGCAGTATACCCCATTTTTGTGCCTCAGTGTTTTACACACCTTGTCTTGGACACGGTGACATCCTCTTAGAGACACAGTTTACACAGTGTTGATCATCTCTACTCTCTAGTCTCAGTGGACTATTAAATGCAACATGACAGCTGTTGTGGCTGATTGTTTTGATTACTGTTACACTAGTCTGACTTTTATTGTGGTTGTCAGAATCAACACATGTTTTCAGAGGCAAAACTGTGGAATGATAACAGAGTTATTATGTATAACTGTGGGTAACAATTTATTTGGACAGTCCCCCCACATATAGTTTAGAGAGTATTTGTAATATTTCAACAGCTTATTAGTTGAGATTCAGTAATTCAATTGTTTTACTGTATATGTTTAGCTACAAAATATATGTGACAATTCCTAACATATTCTCAGAAAAATTGAGTTGATTTTGAACTAAAGTACGTAGGTATGTTCATAAATTGTCACATATACTCTATAGATAATCTGTTCAACATCTACAAAACAAAACCGTTGAATTGTGAATTTCAATAAGCTGTTGAAATATTACAAATGCTCTATAAATTATCTGCAGGCAGACCATCCAAATAAACCAGATTGTTTTATCCAAATAAGGGTTAAGCTAGCTGATTCCTCCCTCACTGAGTAGAGACAACACTACTGAATATCCAACACATTCTCATCCCAACTTGTCAAATACCTCCACTTCGTCAGTGGACCTACATGTCAAATATGACGCTAGATACCCTCCTGCGTCAGTTTTGGATTTTCAGGGATGCAATGTCAATTTACACTCATTACATGCATAATGTCTTTTCAAAATACATTTCCATTTTCACAGGAAATGTACAGTTCCTGTTCATTACATGCATACAGTAAATAAACTTACAATGTCGATAAAATTCTTCATCTTTATGTTGATTCCTTGGGTTTAGGCAAAAAAAAAAGCACGTGGTTAGGTTTGGAAAAAAGAGGACATCATGTTTTAGCTGAAAATTCACACAGGAACTGCACATTGGGCTTTTGGGTGAAAGTCAAGAGTTTGTTTGACCCATCCACCTCCCCTCCTGCCTGCCCTATAGGCATTTTCTCACTCACTGTATTACAGTAGTTGCTGGTGGCAGTTTGTAACTTCTGCCCTTCTGCTTACCCTGACCCTAAAGACGACCCTTCTGCTTACCCTTACCCTGACCCTAAAGACGACCCTCCTGCTTCCCCTTCCCCTGACCCTGTAGACGATCCTTCTGCTTACCCTCACCTTGACCCTGAAGATGACCTCCTTGAAATTCTTGAGCATCTGCGTCGCCAAAACGGGTATCTGCAAGATGATGAGAACATCTGGCCCACCCCCCAAGAAGATCTTGAAGATGCAGTGGTTCTTGCATCTGCCGGCATCAGCCCCCCCAGGAAGAGAACCAGAGAAGACAGTGATGGGGAGGAGGCTGATGCGAAGAGGTGGAGGAAGAGTGACTCAGACTGAGTGGATGGGCTTAACATCCTGCTTAAAACATCAGAGCATTCATCACCTCCACACCACAGCAGGACCAATGATTCCAATGGAAGCCTTTGTGTCTGACAGGGCTAGTGACACCCCAGATAGCGTCTTGCACTGGGACTTTTTGGCATATCTCCTCATTCTCTGCACGGTGGATTGATTAACTTTTCTTTAAACCTGAGGGCCAGCCTTTGCGTCTGGCGAGGCTGACAATGTCCCAGGTAGTCCTCACATCTGGCAGGGCTGTTGACACCCCGTGCATGTAGTCTTTGCGTCTGGCAGGGCTGGTGACGCCCCAGGTAGCGTCTTGCACTGGGACTTTTTTAGTGTATTTCCTCATTCCTTGCACAGTAGATTGATCAACTTTTCTTTCATCCTGAGGGCCGGCCTTTGCATCTGGCGAGGCCGACAATGTCCCAGGCTGTTGACATCCCATGCATGTAGCCTTTGCATGTAGCCTTTGCATTTGGTAAGGGTTAAGGAAGAGAAAGTAACTTTTGCGTCTGGCAGGGCGAAGAACTTCCAACTTGGTTGGTGCTTAAATGAGCACCATTTTCCATCTCATAGCACCAGCGGCTCCTGCTGGTTAGTCTGTGGTCTGCACAGTGGGGGTTAGCTTGAATCACCCACCTCTCATGCCCTGTCCACCCACCCCCCATGTGACCAGTGAAGCCCCCTAAAAGCAATTTGGTTGAAGTCTGGGTAAACATTAAGTAATTTAAACAGGATTTTTCCTTAACATCTTCCCCTACAGGTCAGAAATATCTTTACATGGCCAAAAAGGTAAGTAACTATATCATATTCATAATATTCATTTAAAAAGTATTTGTCTCATTAACCATTTTTGTCTTACTAAGGTCTTAACTCACCCCACCGTCTGAGCTGCTGCTATTTACCACAGGCGAAAAAAGTAAGTATGAGCTTATAACTTAAAAGAAAAGTGACCTCGGCTAGAATATAACATAGACACAGAAATTAATGTATTCTACTGTGTAAACTAGCTATATATTGTGTACACTGCCTGTTTGTTAATAGACTATCACGTTTGCAGTCTTAAGCTTATTTGACTATCTTACTAAGAATTATCTATGCTCCCTCTCTTAATCCACCATCTGAGCTGCTGATGTTCACCGTGGACAACAGAGTAAGTATGAGCTTCCAATTTAGAAAAAAGTGATCTAGGTTCCAAAATCATATGCTATAAGACAGAAAGTAATCTATACAATTGTGTAAAGTAGCCACATACTGAATACCACACCTGTTTGTTAATTGAATATCAGATATTAAATAGCTAATGGTTTATTTGTCTGTTTTACTGACCATTATTTATGCTCCCTTTCTTTCTCCACCACATGAGCTGCTGCTGCTCACTACAGATGACAAAAGTTAGTATGAGCCTCTGACATGTAAACAAAGTGTCCTAGAATAGGATATTATGTAAAGACAAAGCAAGCAATGTGTGTTACTGTATTGTAAATCTGTACATCTCTATATTATGCTTATCCAAACTCATTAAATAGTATTTTATCAACTGACTTGAAAAGAAAATCATTATGAATAAGCTAAAATTTGCAAATGTAAATGTTAATGTAAAATCATTTTATTCTGCAGCTGTTCACTGTTGACTAAAGGGTGAGTATGAGCTTCTGATTTATATAAAGATAAATAATTAATTATAGCAGCTGTGCAGCAACGGTTTCGGGGCCGGGCAATTTTAGGCAAAATTAGGCAATTCTGAGCAACAAGCAGAGTGTAGGAAGATGAAAAAAAAGGTGTCATTCTAAGCATAAGAGACTATGCTCTATCTCACTGAGCTAATTAGCAAGAGACAACTCTGCGGTATATATGTTTAAAACTTCTTCTAGCTTATTATAGGAATTCTACAGTTGCAGTGATTAGTCAATAAATCAATAAGTCAAACACATAATTAATCCACAACTATTTCATGATGGATTGATTGTTTCAGGTATCAATGTTGGAGTTACCTTCGCAGATTTGAGGATATCCTCCTCAAATCTTGCTTTATCATGGTTTTGGACCTTTAGTCAGACAAAGTGAGATGTTTGTGGATGCCAGATTGGAATTGGGGAAAGGTAATATGAATTTTACATAATTTTATAGACAAACATTTAATATAGAAAATAACTGGAATGCTAATCAATAATGAAATGATTCATAGCAGAGAGCTATTTGTAAAATTGTAAATGCACCATTACAGCTTCATTTTAAAAGGAAATCAACATTACCTTTCAGCAGCAAAACTACACAAATACAATAAAATTAGGCTAAGCAGAAAAACAGGGAAAAGTGTTGATAAAGAGTATTTGTCTCTCCGCGAAACTGCCTGGATCATAATTATATTAACCTTAGTAGTCTCTAATCCACATAGCATGATGCCTGAACATAAGACTTTCACATTAGAATGTCTGTGCTGCCTTAGCTGAGGCTTAAATTCACAACTTCTGAGACTCAGGTCCATCTTCTATCTCATTGAGCTAATTGGCAAGTGACAGTTCATGTGTGGCTTCACAAATTGACTAAGCCAAGCATCAGGGTGCCAGACAGTAGCCACCATCAGTAATCACCATCAGTTGTGGCGTCACCATCAGGACTATTGTCTTGTGTTTCCAGTTGAGCACATCTGGCATGGGACTGGACCTTTATGAAAAGTTTGGCTAGATTTCTCATATGGAAATATTGCATGAGCTGAGGCTTGAACTCACAATCTTCAACACCAAGAACCATCCTCTATCTCACTGAGCTAACTGGCAAACCAAAACATCACATGTAGCTTCACAAATTGACTAAGCCAGTCACCTGTGTGCAAGACAGCAGCTGTTAGTGTGTAAAGGCAGATTTAAAACAGCTGTCAAAAATTCAGTTATTAAGACAAAAATTTGAAAATACAAAAATTGCATCTGGACAGCATGAAGATGTTGGTAATTTGTTTTTAACAATGACTTATTGGCTCCATAAGTAAAAAAACTGATGTTTAAAAATGCCATTTTTGCATTGACTCTAATTGTTGGCATGAGAGCGAAATTCAAAATGCTGTAAAAAAAAAAAAAAAAAAAAAAAAAGCAGTTTTTGAGATACAATTCTGATATTTTCCAAACATCATCTACCATGACTCCAAAATGTTGTCTTTTTTTTAAAGAACATTGAAAATGTATATAGCAAGAATTTGCAAGTATATGTTTACAATACCATTTACAGTCAAACATTTTGATGCACTGTAGGCTCAATTTTTGATAAATCAAAAATCTGTGTGGATCGTTTGTGCAGGACAGTCTGAAGATGCTCTGTAGCAAGTTTGGTGTCAATTGAGCAAAAACTGTGGGAGGAGATAGGTTTAATAACTTTTACAGTTTTTGAAAAAAACAGAGTGATGGACTTCATAATTTGCAATAGGTTTAAATGTACAAAAGTTTTGTCAGTATTGGGGCTACATTTTGGTGAAAGTTGCAAAGCTGTAGCACATATGGTTGATTTGTTGTGAATTTTCAAAATTTTGAAATTTAGAGGCTTGCTGTAGCGCCACCATCAGGACTATTGGCCTGTTTTTGTTGCTGTGGCAATCTGGCATGGGACTGGACCTTTGTGCAGAGTTTGGTGATTTTTCGAGCATGGGAAGTAGGATTTCCTCGGAAGAAGAAGCAGAAGCAGAAGCAGAAGAAGCAGAAGCAGAAGAAGAAGAAGAAGAATAGGGCCCTGGCAGCTTAGGCTGCCCGGCCCCTAATAATATTGTGTAAACTAGCTACATATGCACCTGTTCCTCCTTATACTATCACTTACTTAATAAATCAAAGAGTATAGTGTTTCACTCATTCTGCAGGACCAATGCACTGCTCCAACTTCCACTCAGGAAGGAAAGAAAGGAGAAAGATGTGTAAATGCACTGCTCAATGACAAAGAAGAGGCTCATATCCGACCTATAGGACAAACTGGAGAGCAGACTGCGGTAACACTTAAAGGAATAGTTTGAATTTTTTGAAGTGGGGTTTTAAGTCTTGTTGTCCACAGTCAGTGTATTGCACACAGTAGATGTCAGTCTACACGTCCCCAGTTTAGTGAAGCAGGCAGGAGTCTGACACAGAAGCTTAACAATTTACTGCTGTGAATGGGGACAAGCAACAAATCTTATTTAGCCAGCTAAACCAAGTCCCACCTAAAAAAAAAAGTCAGTTAAGTGTTTTTAGCCTGCCGAACATGGGAGCTGCTGGTCTGGTGGCTTTGACGAGAGCATAGATCTGATCGAGATATAAATTGTTCCCTCATTTTGGTTAATTTGTGCACTTGAGATATGAGTCATTCCTTTGTTTTGGTTCATTCGTACCCTCAAGATATAAGTCGTTCCCTTGAGATGTAAGTCCCTCGTAAGTTCCCTTGTTTTGGTTAAATCGTGCGTTCGAGATATAAGTTGTTTCCCCAAGGTATAGTCGTTCCCTTGAGATATAAATCTTTCCCTTGTATTGGTTCATTTGTGCACTCGAGATATAAGTCATTCCCTTAAGATACAAGTAGTTCCCTCGAGATACAAGTTCACCCACCAGTGGTTTTAATGTTTTGGCTGATCGGTGTACAAACCTATTAACTTATGTGTTCACACAGTCAGCCGTCTTTACGGCTTTTGGCAGCCCCTACCGTGTTGCCTGTGGCTTGGGTTAAATACTTGAACTCTTCATATTTGTTGAGTATGATCGCCATTGAGACCACTGATCTCTTTCCTAGAGCATCTGGTCTGAAACTGAATTTCAAAATCTGACGTCATTAGTATCCATGCCTCGGGGTGCCGAAAACAAGCTAACATTGCCCGCTTAAAATGTCTCCGTCGTCATGCACACCCAGCTGCATCGCCGTTAAATCCAGTTTAGCAGCTTCCTTAATTTGGTCCTCCATTATTGACACCAAACTTGCTACAGAGCATCTTCAGACTGTCCTACACAAACGATCCACACAGATTTTTGATTTATTAAAAACTGAGCCTACAGTGCATCAAAATGTTTGACTGTAAACGATATTGTAAACATATACTTGCAAATTCTTGCTAAATACATTTTCAATGTTCATTAAAAAAAATGACAACATTTTGGAGTCATGGTAGATGATGTTTGGAAAATATCAGAATTTTATCTAAAAAACTGAATTTTTTACAGCATTTTGAATTTCGCTCTCATGCCAACAATTGGAGTCAATGCAAAAATGACATTTTTAAACATCAGTTTTTCACTTATGGAGCAAATAAATCATTGTTTAAAACAAATTACCAACATCTCCATGCTGTCTAGATGCAATGTGTGTATTTTCAGATTTTTGTCTTAATAACTGAATTTTAATAACTGAATTTTTGACAGCCGTTTGAAATCTGCCTTTACACACCAACAGCTGCTGTCTTACACACAGGTGACTGGCTTAGTCAATTTGTGAAGCTACATGTGACATTACTGTTTGCCAGTTAGCTCAGTGAGATAGAGGATGATTCTTGGTGTTGAAGATTGTGAGTTCAAGCCTCAGCTTGTGCAATATTTCCATATGAAAAATCTAGCCAAACTTTTCATAAAGGTCCAGTCCCATGCCAGATGTCCTCAACTGGAAACACAAGACGATAGTCCTGATGGTGGCGCTACAGCAAGCCTCTAAATTTCAAAACTTTGAAAATTCATAACAAATCAACCATATGTGCTACAGCTTTGGAGCTTTCACTTTGAAATTTGCTTTTCCAAGGCATGGATGGCTACTGTCTGGCACCCTGATGCTTGGCTTAGTCAATTTGTGAAGCCACACATCAACCATCACTGGCCAATTAGCTCAGTGAGATAGAAGACGGACGTCAGTCTCAGAAGTTGTGAGTGTAGCCTCAGCTAAGGCAGAATGGACATTCTAATGTGAAAGTCCTATGTTCAGGCATCATGCTATGTGGATTAGAGACTACTGAGGTTAAAATAATTATGATCCAGGCAGTTTCGCAGAGAGACAAATACTCTTTATCAACACTTTTCCCTGTTATCCCTTGTCTCTTTCCCCTGTTTATTTGGTTTAGCTATCTGTCAATATGCAGAGTCTATCCAATGTAAAAGTAGCTATTGGATAGACTCTGCATATCAGCCAATCTGCAGAGTCTATCCAATAGCTACTTTTACATTTTAAAAAATGTTTTCATCTTTGTCTCCATTGATAATGTTTACCTTTAAGCTGGATCAGGCCAGTTTGTTCATAATTGCTTGCAGTTAATGTTATTCTTACTTTCTTGTTCTTGAGTTTTTTCTTTCCCTTGTATATAATGAGTCTGATCACTTCAGCTACTCATCCACAATTTGAAGGGCATGCCATAATTATATGATGTAACTTCTATGTTGTGATACTGTAGGCACCAAGGGTCCGTCCCAATACTCACACTTCCCCTCAAAATTGGCCCTTGCCCTTGTTTTTGCGCATTCCCATGAAGGTCTAGGGTGTCCCAAACTTTAGGGAAGTGCTTTTCAGCCCTTGAAATCCCTACTTAATTTGAAGGGCTGTGCGACGCACACTTACAAATCCATGCCAACTGAGGGGAAGATTGAATTTCCCAGGATGCATTGCGAAACTATCCAGCCAGGCAGGTTTTCCAGGAAGATGGCAGCCTCCATGAGAAAGCCATCACACAATTGTAAGTACTATTTTTGCAAATAAGCATGCAAAAATTTAATTTGTTAAACAAAGAAGGATGAAGACAGCCAACTAATACAAAGGCAATACAGCCACTGGAGCCAGCATTTTGGAAAAGAGTGCAAGAAGCTTATGCCGACGATACCAGTGATGTAGGCTATAGTGTGTTTACATCCTGCGCTGTGATCCGCAGAGGGATGCACCGCTGGGCAGGCACAGGCACAGACATAGCCTGTAAACAAAACTCAGTTGTTTATTTAGCCTAACGATATCTCCAGACTATAGTAGCTGCAATGGACAACTTTGAACGCGATTTTGTTTCTTGTAGCGCACACAGATCCAGAGCCATACCTGTTTGAGCCGGAGCATACAGATGAGGAACTCCAGGTGTTGGATGCTGAGCGGGCGAGAAGAGAGGCTGAATCCTCAGAGGCAGCGGAACAGCAAGGGGCCGAGGGGAGATGGAGGTCAGGGGAGGATTGTTGGTGTAGCTGCGGGGCTTGCCAACCTATGCCTACGGAGGCGGGATCGTTTTGCTGCACTGAATGGGATTCGGTGCTACCATCGTTGAGGTGGCCAGAGATATATCATCATCATCAGGAGGAAAACCGCTGCAGAGAGTGAATCACAAGGAGTGAAATCTTTGCAGCAATCACTCATCCTAGTGTGATTGAAACATTCATGTTCCTAAGATAAACTGAAAAAACGCCCCAGGCCTGCAGGACTTAATGGACAGCTTTCAGTCGAGTGAGTAATATCGTCCGTGTCATCTCTTTGTTTGCTTTTACCGAGTGACCTAGTGTAACATTACCTGTCCCAGAGCCAGCTGCAGCTGTTGCCCACCGGTGTATCCCGCCGCGCAGGGCACAAACACACTATAGTTCCGTGTATCAAACTTCTTCTAAAACAACTAAAAAGGACTCTCATTTTTCAAATGAATGTTTAAACATGTTTAATACCAGCTTCAGGGTTTCTGTAACGTTTATTTGTTCTCTTTTACGAGTAGGCTACTGACCCCCTATAGACTTCAATTGTATGGGTATGAGCAGCAGTTAGCTGAGACCCAGCCACTGGACGTACAGACACAAAAAAGATATTGATTATGTTGTCATGTTGAAGTTGGGGTTTTTTGCAATAGCAAATGTTATCCAGAAGAGGTCAGTAGAGATGTATGCTGGTGAACAGGTCTCAGTAGCCTGACACTTAACATAACTGTGAAGTATTTAGTCAATGAAGAGAACAGTTTCATGAGCAGTAGAGCGTTTATTAAAAACAGTATCAGACTACATCATGTGACTAAGTGCATGCATTGCAAGCACAGCATACTGCATTCTTTGGAGGCGGAACTTTTGAACATTGCAAACTCATGGAAAACAGCACCAGTATTTGAAGGTTTAGTACACTTTGCAAGCTCCCGCAGATCTCATGTGAACACAGATTTAAAACATTGCAGCTGCAATAACAAAGAATATTTGGTGCTGACATCTATGCTGATTCCTGATTAACAGGTCTCTGAAAAGCAGATTTTCCAAAATCAGTGGGGCATACAGATATGTTGTCGATAAGAAGGTCGATTCCCTGAAAGCTGCTATTAATAATAAAAGCTTTTTAATTTGTACAGCAGTGCGTCGGACCAAACCAGCAAAGTTTGACCTCTTCACCCAAACACTAGGATGCTGACACTTTTTCACTGTGGGAATCTGGTTCAGGAGAACTGATTTTAAAATGTTTTCTTTTTTTTTAACTGTTCATTTTACAAGTTACAAAAATATCTTTCCACATTGGGGGGGATTAATGTAAGCATATTTCTGATAAACTGCACTTGTTCCCACTTCAATAAAGCAATGTGATAATTATACTGAGAGAAATATAAATAAATGTGTGCAACTCTACATATATATATAAAGTTTTCCCTCATTTCTTCCTGATATATACATTCAGTATATTTGGAAATTGAGATTTTCTGTTATGTGGGTTTGATGAATGCTTTTACACAGAATTCTGAGGCGTAACTACTTCGGGATATTTCTTTAATTTTTGTATTTCTCATTTTTGACTGAGAAATTTAGTATAAAATGATGGTTATAAAATATAACCCACACCCACCCCTACACACACACACACACACACACACACACACACACACACACATATTGTGTTCAGTACTAATTAGGACGGATAGGGTGTTAATACCCACATGCTTGTGTGATCCCTCACCAGCTTCCTAACACAAAAGCTGCCAATGTATTGTTATGCATAGCCAGATGTACGACTGTGGATTGAACCCTCATCTTTTGTCCCTGCTTCACCTTTTCATCCTCTTCACACACAGTTTGGTTTTGCACAGTTTACAGTCAAGCATATTAGGCTGTTTATTGATAAAGGAAAGCATTACAAAGTCGCATAAGAAATCAGCGTTCGTGTCAATTGCGGTTATCAAATAAGCGGTTCAACCTTTTCACTGTCCTCTTGGCAAATCTCACCTTCCCTCGATTCTTCAGGGCAGCTGTGTACTGATTGGACTTGAGTTTAGAGTAATAGTCTGAGAACTTGTTGAAGAGGATGGATATGGGCAGCCCATTGAGGATGATTCCAAAAGAGATGCAGATGAAAGCGAAGATACGACCCAGTACGGTCTCTGGGTAGACGTCTCCATAGCCCACAGTGGAGATACTGACCTGCGGGGAAGTGAGAAGAGCAGTCAGTGGTGAGGAGAAACATGACTGTCCAACCTTACCAGTAGATCTAGCCAATGTCCCTTTTGATAGATATTTGCTGATCCATGTGGTGCCAATAAATTGGGGCATTTTACATCTTTATCAAGAACAATATTTTGCCTTTATTGGACTGCAAGTAGACGGTAAAAAAAAGGGGGATTGGATTCAAACTTTGAGCCAGTTCATCCCCAATTATCATTAGTCATGACGTGTTACCTTGAGTTCATGACAAAATGTTGTAGAGTTGAAGAGAGCTTAGATAAGTTTTACTTTCAGTTCAGTTTTTAATGTTTTAGTGAAAATGCATGTGTTTGGGAAGTACTGAGCATACGACTGAATAAATGACACTGTAAATGGATTATATTGCACGAGTTGTGTGAGAGTTTGTAAACTGATGTTTTGATATAGTTTTGTTGTTGTTAATCATGGTCCCCAGTTAATCAATATGTGTGCCGTTTTCAGTGGAGGCTTCAAGAAAAACAATGTTTTCTTCACAAATTCAAGGTAAAACATCGTGATCAGTTGGTTTATAAATGGTCATTTTGTGGGTTAAGTACTTCTTTAACCCAGTGACACAAGTGTAAGTATAAAAAAGTACATGTATAAAAAGTTCAGAAACAGAATATTAACAGAACACACTGCAACACACACAAGTCTGGAGCCACTCTGCACTGATTCAAGAGTATGCAGACTGTGAAAATTTTATTAATGTTAGCTAATTGGATTATATATATATATATATATATATAATATATATAATACTACTAGTTGGGGAAAAAATGGTTTAGCATATCAAATGGATCAAGAAACAAATTCTAGATTTCCATAACTCTCAGTGTTGTGAATTGTTGTTCAAAGTGATTAAAAAAAGAAATGACCACTTGTGTCCACCTGTAGTTTGTTGATGGTTCATTTTATACTCAAATAATTTCATGGTGGACCCTTACTTCCACCAAAACTATTGTATCATTACCAACACAGCGTCACATTAGATGAAGCACATCTTTCTTCTGCATCTTTCCTTGACTGTTCCTTAATTCCATTAGATTTACCTGTTAAAATTCTAGACACTTCACTATTTTATCCTGTTATAACAGCATTATGTCCAGGACACAGTGACACTGACCTTGCAAAATAGTGTCGGGGGACAACACACACAAGTGACAGAGCTAGTTTGTTGACTGTTTAATGGCTCAGTGTTGGGTGTAAGCACGCTGGTGTGTTAGGCTGTTCTACCCAGGCAGACTCTCCAGGAGAGGAGTGGCTCTGTTGAAAGTGGAGTGGCAGCAGAAAGTTTTCTGATCTGACGGGGAGTGGTCCGAGATCAGACCCCCAGCGCAAAAAGGATCCTATCGCGGTATCAAATGACTGGAGATGTTTCAAAAGATTTGATAAATCAACTCCAAGTCTGGGCTTTTCTGAGGTGCCTTCACAAGTTGTTTTAATCGTAGTAGATCTTTACAACAATTCACCTAAAAGAACAAATCAGGCATGTCTTATCACTCGATCCACATCTTCGTAATTTTCAGTAATTTTTTAGCTTAGACGTTGTTGTTATTTCCCATACAGAAGGGGATTTTGAAAATGGTAACACACGATAGCAGAAGGGAAACTAGACAGCCAATGGCAGGCTTATAGTCACAGTCTACATACACTCTGTGAGTCAGACTAGCCTTTTCCATACAGTCTGTGGAAAAGTAGTAATGAAAGTTTCTCTCTCAGTTTTGCTTCTTTCTTCTTCTTTCTGCCGACTGCCACATAGTCTGACTGCACTGTACAAATCTATTCCGAGGAGTATCTAACTTTTAGTGAGAAGCCCTGTCAACTGTCACACCCCATGGCCAGAGTTTGAAAAAAATGTTTATAAGCTCTTCCTTTCCAAAAAGTTTTGTGAAAACCGATTCATAGAGATATTCTGCAAACAGACTGACCCAGAAGCAGTCTCAAAGATGGCACACAATTCGTCTACTTCAGGAACCTGTAGCAATGAGTAGTGCTCACAGATCCCTTCTCTATTACCAATACTATCATTCAGGGGATTATAATTTCTTTCCCCAGGATTACAAGTAAGATTCTACCATTGGGTCAAAGAGGGAGGGGAAGGATCTGGTAACAGGTTTATTCCTGGCAACAGGCAGTGAATAAAGGTTCATGTTAGCAGTCACTCAAACCAAGAGCTAGACTTGAGTACAGGCATGAGCCCCGTTATTCCACCCTATAAAACAGATCAGGTTACATGAACAAATCTTCCCATCGATCACGCAAGTCACACATAACCAAAGCATGAGGTGACACAAGCTGCAGTCAAGCTGACCTCAATGTGTTTTGTGAGACAGGTAGTGCTGGAGTGTAATCTAATAACATCACAAGGTTAACACACCATTCAGGGACTTGGTCCGCATTAAAGTAATTCAAGAGTAGGGCACTTTATTTTACTTACATAAACAGGTTACTTAGCTTTCTTCCCTACATTTACATATTGAATTTTTCAAAGATATACTTACAGCTGCCCACCACCATGCATGAGGAATGCTGGTGAAGTTTGTTTGTGGCATGTCATGCTCCACAGTGTAAACCATGGCGGAGAAGCTGAAGATGCCCATGGCAATAAACAGGAAAAGGCAGCCCACTTGCTGGTAGCACTGACGCAGAGTGAAGCCAAACGCCCGCAGACCTGTGGAGTGTCGTGCCAGCTTCAAGATACGAAAGATCCGCATCAATCTCATGATGCGCAACACTTGGCCCAGCTTTCCCACCTGCCCCACTGCCTTTATGTCAGCCTCATGCTTCAGGTAGTTTTCCTCACTGTCAAAGAGCTCCAGGATGACCTGCAGATACTGAGGCAGGATGGCAATCAGGTCCACAGTGTTGAGGACGCTCCTGCCGAAGGACTTAAGGTCAGGAGTGGACACCAGACGGAGCAGGTACTCCATGGTGAAGAAGGCGATGCACATGGACTCCACATATTCCCAGTATGTCTTACCACTGAGCTGACCTGTGGGAGTTCTGTATTGCATCTCCTGCACTGTGTTGAGAGTCATGGCCACTAGGGAGACCAGGACAAAGAGGCTGGAGGCCACCGCCATCAGCTTGGCCTTGACAGATGAAAATGGCTTCTCCATCAAGTTCCAGATAGCTCTCCGCTGCTGGCCCATGAACATGTCATGAAAGAGCTCTTCATTCTCCTCAATCTCCACCTCTGCCTCCAGCTCCCTCTGAATCTTCAACTGATCGTTCAGCTCATCCTGCCTCTCCTCAAAGGAGATACGGCAGCAGCGGTGGGTGTTCTTGATCCTCACACCCCAGTAATTGATCTCCTCCAGGAAGTTGCGGGGACACAACTCGTCCTTGATCCACAGCACACCAGTCCTGTAGAAGTTAAATATGCTGTGGAAGACATCTGGGTCCCTGTCAAAGAAGTATTCATTGTTGGTCACGATGTAGTCATCGCAAAGGTCCAGCTTCATGTTGTGGTCCGTGTAGGTAGCTAGTCGTCCTATTCTGGTCTTGGGATACTTGGCAGCCGTCTTGTAGGCTATCTGGTAGGGCTTCCCCCCTACATTGATGTTGATCATGTAGTTCTTCTTGGAGGGTAAAATATGCTTGGAGAGGCCATGTGGAATATTGTCGTCCTCTTCGTCTTCGTACTCAGCATAGATGTCATAGATATCCCTGCTCAGCTCCTGCATAGAGTTCCATGTCTTCACGCAGCTTTCCTTGGCTAGTGGATAAGCAATTTCTGAGGGTCTTCGATGAATTTCCGAATCTGTGACTTTGTAGTTGGGGAAGAGACTCTGTCTCCTGTTCCACAAGTTGGCCACCTTCCCAGGGCTCGCCATATCGATCCCCCCCAGACTACACAGCAGACAGAACACCCGGACCAGCCAGCATGTCTACACGTCTGTCTAATACCCCCTTTACCTAAGCATGGAGGACATGAGCAGGATGCCTCATGGCCCCATTAATGTTGCTGACTGAGAGGATCCGCGTGCTTACAGGACATCTAAATACCATTATCCCCTGCTGAGCCGCCTGGCTCACATGACGTTGGCTGTGTGGCACATCTCAACCAAAGCCCATCATGAATTCACCCTCTTTTGATTGATAAATATTTTTATGATGCAAGTTTATAGTAGTTACAGTTGATTTGGGCGATCTAAAGACGGAATAGACAGCGAGTGTTGCTTTCTTCACATGTATTTATGAATGCATAGACTCTGTGCCATACATTAATCTTTTTGCAATCCCTACAGATTACTCAAGGAAGTAATATTGAAACTCTATGACTAGAAAATGCCACTGCGTGTCTTGATTCTTTGAGGAATGCTACAACACTATGATAATTTTCTCTCACAAAATACTTTTTAAAAATTGTTATAGGTACATTATCTTTTTCAAATTAACAATTAATGGTTTATGTTGGTTATTACTGTGCAATTCTTTCATACTCTGATACTGAAGGGAACAAATGAAGTCTGGTGGATACATTAAAGAGGATTTAGGCTTTATGCATTAGCCTACTTCTTCATTCAGAGGGGGGCAGGAATCGTCAGAAGTTGAAGCAAGTCAAGCCCAAAGACTCTCAGAAATATTTTAGATTTTTAGATTTTAGATTTTAGACCTGTATAAATATATCAGTCAGGCAGTAATATGTGATTAAAATCATATTCTTAACTAACAGGCATAGTTATTTAGACAGAACAGGAAACGTAACTTTGCTGGCAACTGAATCCTCTTATTGGATATCAGATTATTGCCCTACTGATTAACAGTGCCAGCTGACCAGAGACAGAATTCCCCAATGACATTACCAACCATATAATATATTAACCTTTATTTACCTCCCTGGTGCCAGCCACTGCTGACTAGTTAAAACAATTAAGGATTTAGGTTGTTAATGCAGTGACATTTAAATAGAGCTACCAGACTTAAGCTAGTCTTGTTAGTGTGGTGTGTCAAGAGAAGGAGAGGTGAACTGGATTTGTCATGCAAACCAAGGATCACACCGGAAAAAGGAGGCCACCGGAAAAAAAAATGTAAAAAATAAATAAATAAAAAAAGGAAACGTTAATTCATGATGATGATGATGATGATGGTGATGATATATGATGCAATATACTGAATTATATCAGTATTTGTAAAGCTTCATGGCAACTAATTTGCCTTTTAAAGTGAGGCTATGAAACTTTTAAAGGAAATAAAAGAGTGGTGCAGGAATGAGTCCTAAAACATGACTTTCTCATTTTATTCTATAACATAAAATATGTCAGTAAATACCCCACTTGTGAATTTTGAAGCTTGTAAGTGTCTTAAAAAAGACAGTTGCTAACAAATGGCTAAAACAAGTGGCTAAATGAGACTATAGAACATCATCACACTGAATGTGGCTTTACAGCCGTGTTGTGGTGGTGATGTTGAAGTCATGTGAATGTGGTGTAGTTTGTTCATAGCTTAACAGTAGGTCTTTACTTCTGGCAATAGCATAACACTTTAAAAATCATGAAAGTGGTGTTAATTTCTGAAGCCATCTTTTT
Source organism: Epinephelus awoara (assembly GCA_035609425.1). Taxonomy (NCBI): domain Eukaryota; kingdom Metazoa; phylum Chordata; class Actinopteri; order Perciformes; family Serranidae; genus Epinephelus; species Epinephelus awoara. Next base: position 33,884,825 of record CM069302.1, read on the forward strand.
TAAGTATCATAAGTGTTTGTTTGCAACATAGCTCATTTTCTACAATACTTACAAATTTTATAGAAAAATCCCATAGGCTTTTAGACAAGGCAACCAGGGCGATGTTAACTTCCGGTCTGGCTTACAATAAATGTCATCACTGCATCACTCTATACCACCCTCCTTTTAGAAAAGTTTAATTCATTAACAGTAAAACACACTCACTTCAGTACACTCAAGGATTTTCTGCTTCAGCCTCACTTGGTCTGGTACAGCCAGTAGCTCATGGTGGCTCATGTTTGCTGATGTTAGCAAACTTATATTATATCGTGTAAATAACATTACTTAATCTGTTTGCATGTCACACATGGACATTGATGAATTACTGAACAGGCGGCCTTTAGGGACCCAAGGTGTAAGACCACACAATGGCAGGCACCCCTGCAATTCAGTGGGCCCATATACTGTAAGTCTCACTCCAATTATCATTATACAGAGGAAAGAAGTAAGTTTAGATTTTGATTCAACATTTTTCCCCTTTATTGATCCAGTAATAGTCCAGGAAGCAGGACTGTAAAACAAAACATCAATATCTCTTAACTAGGATTAGGATCATCTGCTCTCAAGGTCCACAGTTTCCTGTCAGTTACTAATGTCCACAAGATTTACGGATCAAATTCAGCGAAGTCCCCTCAAAGCTGCTTAGTAAAACAAGAATGCAGATTATAATCCCTCATGTAGGTTTATAAAGCCTTACATACATTCTCTGTTATTTACAGCTGGAAAAATCCAAAACACAGATTGTTCTGTTGCAATAAATGCTAGTGTTCAACCTGATCTTTGCTGATGTCATTACGCACGTAATGGGTTTGCTCAAAATTATCCTTATTTTTTGTTTTCTCAACTAATTGCGTATTCTTAAAAACATCATCAACATTTTCAAAATTGCAAACACGTACTCCACAACAACTCACAGTGTAGCACTACACCATAAAGATGGTGCAATATTCCGCTGTCTTTTGACTGCATACAAGTACAATGAGGTATAACGTGGAAAAGAAAGGGTTCTGTGCACCTTTTTAGCTGGTCACAGCTGAAAATATAGCCATGTTTTAGGTCTTACAATCAATTTGACTTCTCCTTTGCCAGCAGCATGAATCAGTCAATCAACACAAATTATGTGTGAATTACCGGAATTGCCAGAATAACTGGCATTATACGTTTCTGCAAACCTCTAATATGTTTCAATTTCACATTATTATCGTATACGTTGACACTTTATGTTTTAACAATGCTGTGGTTATGCGGTGGTCTCTCCTGAATGCCAAGATTATTGATGACACATTAATTTTGATTTTGCACCCTTGCGATATGGATTTACTGGTTCTGACTGTTCAGGGGTTGCACCTGTGGGCTCAGTATGACAGCATGTGTCACTGTGGATAAGATTAATTTAACTGTGTGGTACTGTAACAGTGACAGCATTCACAAGATGCAGAATAATTTGCTTCTCTGTACAATGGGTAAACTGTTCACTGATACATTTTCAGGTCTGGCAATTAGCATGTTGTATGAAATCAGTGAAGAGTTATCTGTTTTCATAAATGAATGAATGAGAGATAGAGGAAGCAGTGTCTCCTCTCTCCAGCAGATGGTGGCATCACAGTCACTGACAAAGACAATCCAGACCTGTCACAATTTACACTCTGTCATTGTTCTGAGAGGCAGTATGAAGACACAAAGAAAGTGTAATATTGGTTAACTCAACTCTCTCCACACTACAGCCTGAGAGTTCTGAGGTGTTAGGAATATGACTCAGGTATGGTCCCACTGGATGTAACTGTAAGCCATGCGCACTGCATCAACAAGCCATTCACATAAGTGTCAGCAACATATAAAATACATATAATGTTTACTCCTTGAGAACTCACTCTCAATTCTGTATGCCACACTGATATTCACTTGGTTTAGGATAAATTAGTGTGAGTGCTTCACTTGGTGACGGAAACTTCAGAGTTCAAACTGTTCTCAGCTAAATTTAGATCTTGCTTGGCATCACATACAACTGAGGTACCACAGGAGTGACGTGGCATTATGGTTATCTTAGCTATATTCTTCTCAAAGCATTTTGTAAATTATCGCAGATGTGTGAATTTGTGGCCTTTAGAGAACTGTAACATGTCATCAACAATAAGTTTTTTTAAAAGAAGATATTTTGATATATCACAGTAGGAAAAGCACAGGTATGAGCAGTAAAATGAATGATGGCTGAAATAGTGTTAGCTGCTTTTGTTTCAAGTTCTTGGTGTTGTGCATGCTGGCTCACTCTCATGACTCTCTCATCTTTGGCTTACTGGGGCAATTCAACAAAGCAGAGCTATTGTTAATGTTATTAGTAACACCAGTGCCCTACCTATGTCAAGGTTTCATCAATGTCCTTCTTTCCAAATAAAATCATTGTCATTTGTGTGAGCTGGAGGGACTACAGGCAAGTGAGTGCAAAGGAAGTTCACATGTTTACACAAACTAATTTTAAAAAGGGAATAGATTAGATAATTAGTTAAACGTAATCTACTGTAGTTAAAAGAGAAAGTATATGATTGGCATTGTGTTTGCTTGCTAGTGGAATAATCCTATAAACTGTGGGGGGTTTTTTATCAAGTGATACATTGATGAGTAAAAAATGCTAATACGAGTGAGTTAATTGTGTTTTCATTTGAATTATACCCTAATAAAGTCAAAGTAAAAGAAAAAAACTGTTATATATAACTGGATTCTGAATTAAGAATGATAACTGACTTTTCAATTGGAAATGCAAAACAAAATGTAAAATGGCCTTTAAATTTCAACTTTTGTATCTGATTTAATTGCCCATCATATTTCCTCTCAGTGGACTATTCACTTGTTTTCCATTAAATGAAGTCAAACTAACAGAGGAGCAGCTGAAGCTCTGATTGGACAGCTGTTATATGTGGGTGGGGATCTTGGTCAGAGCTAATTAGTGTTATTAATTGCACCTGTGCTTCTCCTGCTTTGAAACATAAAATTACTGCAATAGAAAATAACTTTGGTTTGACATCCACAGCCGGCTCTCTCATCCTCAGTCAACTCGAAGTTGGTGGAGTGGGCAGATTCAGAGGTCTGGACCCAGGCAAGGCTCTCTTTAATTCTGTAATTTAAAATCAAGACATTTATGCTAAATAATGAAACAAAACGCATATTAATTGGAAACTTTGGTATCTTAATTTATACATAAATGTCTACTCTGACCACAACATTCTTGTTTTTTAGATGTATTTCAATGTGAACATAACAGTTAATTAACTAGCTAATCAACTTTTGATGAAATATTTTAAAATGTCACAGTAGGAAAAGCACAGGTGTGAATAATTAAAATAAATGATGCTTACTGGGGATTGAAACAGAGCCCTAATTGATGTTATTAGTAACACCTGTTCTTTTCCTATGATGTCAAGTCTAAATGTCTGGTATGAGAGAGGCCTGTTCTCTTTTGCCTATGGGTGCATCATTTGTAACAGAGCAACATTATTTCTTTTGTTATAAAGACTTGAGATTAAGTGAACCTTTTGTGTTTCCAGGATAGTGTCACTGGAAATGGTAGATTTTTTTTCTTTCTTTCTTTGGCTGCTACAGTAAAGCATTCATTTTGGAAGCCACGTGTTTAAAATCCAAAGACACCACTCATATATTCTGTGTAATTATACAGAGATATTTGTTTTATGAAAACGTGCATGACATAAATCCAATTCCACATATGACATTTCAGCTATCATTTTTTGAAAATGAAGATTTAAGGAGGTACATTACCTTCTAACAGATTGAAACGAAACTTTTCATTGCACACCCTTGCCAAAAACCACAGACACAGTGGTGTCTCACAGCAGGGTCGGACAATACTGAGAGCTGCGTCAAGTTAGTTACACCAGAATAAGACCCGAGATTATGCGATTGTGCAAAAATAAAAGCGTCATTTATGTGAAAATGATCAGATCACCAAACTGGATTTAACAAGTCGCGAAACTGTTGATGTAAATGGAAATTACATGCAAGACGCATAATTCCAGTTGTCACGGAGGGCACAGGTATCTCTGTTATTGCCTGCGGGACCAAATCAGGTGATGGGCATCCTTCCAAGGTTTTTCTTTTTGGTAACACTGCAGAGTATCTTCTATATTTCTGCACTCACAATAAGTGGTACCATGAAATGAATGAGTCTGTGAAAAGAAACAAATATTGGTTTGTAATATATAATTTTCGTAAACAGTTCTGACAGTGAAATTACCCGGTCTTATTTTGAAAAGCACAACCGGAAGCCATTAATGCGGCTAGCCTCGTCTGCTAAGAAAACGCTGTTTTTAAAGGGAAACCAAGGTTGTTGAGGTCTGTGGTGGGCACAGCGGGTTGAAGGTAGGTGTACACTCATTTATGTGTCCTGACTGTTTCGTTGGCGTCGGTGTTCTTTTTCCCCAAACCGCCTCTTATTTAGCAGCCCATCGCTTAGGTTAGCGGAAATCAAGATGCGAGCAAGTGTCAAGTCAAGACAACTGGTAAAGTGCAAGCTAACTGGCTAGCTAGGTTGAAGCTAACAAGGCTAACGGTACCTTTTCCCGGTTCACGAGAGCAGGCTGCCGAACTCCGTGATGTTGCTCCGCTCGTGTGGTTGCTGTAGTCCACTGTGAATGAGTGGATAAATATAATTCAGTGTGTATTAAAGTACATTGTCACAGTTTCATCGAGTCTCACAAGTACAGTGGCGAATATTTCCTCTGAATGTCTGCGGGGGTTGGGGGGTGTCATTATGGCCCCCCTCGCCTATGATTTACTCAGCATCATGCTTTAAGCTGCTCCTGAGAGGCTAGTTAAGAACACTGAATGAAATGTGAGGGGAAAAAAAAGGTATATTGTCTGAACCATCTTACATCTGCAACCTGATTGTTAACTTTAAACCAGGTTTTTATCATTTGATCTGCTGTTCTTTATAAAATGTTAAACATTTTGTGTATTTGTGCATGGTGCTCTTTTACGCACATTTTCAACTTGTGCAATAAAAGACAGGGTTTTTGTGGATCAGTTTGAAATGGCATTGAATTAATTTGTTAGAATAAAGCCTTCACAGGTATTAAACATTTTAAATTAACCTTTCAGAAGTATTAAAGTGACATGGGAAGAACGTTTTTATTATTTATTTTTTTTATTTTTTTTTCCTGATGTTTCATTGTGAAATCCCTAAATAATAAGGATCCACTGTCTGCTAGCTAGCTGTCACTGTACCCTGGACAACAAGGGGAAGTGCAAATTCAGTGAAAATTGGGCATTTATCCAAGATTTTGCGGCATGACCGAAATCAATCCGAGGCGATGCATAAGAGGCTTGGTGTATTTTATGCAGAAAGTTTTTCCAAACTCAGCATGATGGGAATCATGGCAGCAGAATCCTACGTGTGGAGTGATTAACACACAACTTCCCAGAAAACCCACCAGTGTCACCAGACATTTCCCAGTCAAGTTTTATGTTACAATAAACATTTGGGTGAAATGGTCCCTAACTTTCAGTAATTGATATCAGGTCATGTTTTTACTTAAGTTTGGTCAGTTGTAAAATTGGTTTTAGATTTCATCCCAAGTGGCTGTTAAAAAGTCTTATGTCTAACCCTGAAAAAAAAAATCTTAAAATAATCAACAACAAAAAAATTAATAAATTAGGCTTAGGAGTGCATATTGATTAAAGATAAATGTGACATGCCAAATTATTCAGTTTGAAGAACTTAAAGAACTAAATGTGATTTAAAAGATGAGTAATATGGATGATTGTTTTTTTCCTCTCAAAATTACATATTGTATAAAGTACTTTAGTCCAGTCTTACCTGGGTATGGTCACCTGTAGTATAAAAATACATGCATGCAAAACAAAGTACATCATAGCCCACATTTTTATACTATAATTAGATTATAAAGTGAGGATATGGAGACTTGGAAAATGTCTGGCTCTAGTAACCCCCAATGGTAGTATCCAAACAGCAATTCACAAGCTACCTCTTTTGCTTGGTGTGGATTAACAATGTCAGGTGATTGACTGTTTTCCTATGTGTGTGCCCTGAAGGCTGCATGTTTTTATAGTTGCCTTTATGTGTTCTCCTGCTGTGATTTGCAAGCTTCACTATCTGGTGTGAACACTGTAAAACAACTTGGACTTGCAGTGAGTATTCCAGGCTTTGCTCAGAGTGCCATATTTGACAGCACTTCAGAGGCCTTTGCAGGCACTCTACTGCTGACTGTATATATTCAGAAGAGGGAACAACTACCATGTACACCAAACCATATGAGGAAACTGCTCACTTGAATGTTGCATGTGCAGGAGAGCACATGGATGTATGAAACAAAACTGCATGTGAACATGTCAGAATATGGAAAGTTTGTATATGGAAATGACCTGAAAAAAGAACAAAATTTAAATATAGGAATCGAACTGGAAACACAGCTCACAGGACAAAATGTACTAACAATGTAATACTGCTGACCTGAGTAATAGGTGTTATATGGGTTAGCTGGGAATAAGCCTGTCCAAAATTGGCAAATTTTATAAATAAATGGATTTCTTTTCTAACACGCTGTTACCTTGATGATGAACCAAATACAAGAAGAGAAACTGAATACCAACTAACTGCTGGACAGTTGTTGTGTTTTTTTGTTTTTGTTTTTTGTTGAATGTAAAAGTCAGATGTTTTATTAAACCATGGTCTCCACAACAGCCTGTAAAAATCCTGTCAAAAATTGTATCTAAAAAATTAGGTGGAGCAGACAACAGAAGATTGACACAAGTGTTTAGCTTGCAGTATACACTTAACAAGTGTGATCAACAAAAGCTGGAAAATTGCTGTCAAATTCTTAATGTTGAGAGCAAATGTCCATATACTCAGTGTGACTCAAGGTCTTTGTGTTTAATGATGTCCATGCAGATGGAGGAGCTTGTGTAGCAGATGGGAGTGGTCACTGGGGTGGGTGAGCAGGGGTGTCGGCATTCTGTCTGCAAACCTTAAGCCTGATTTATGGTCCTGCATTGAATCGACGACGTCACTACGTGGTTGCCGTGACGCCGTCGTGAACCCTTCGAACTTCTCCGTCACTCCGTTTCGCCACGGTGCAATTCACCGCCAGAGCGCTAGGAGGCGGCGTTCCTTTCCTGAGTGGTTATCGTCGTCTCTACTTGATTATTTGCTTAGCTTCCGGCTTTTCCAGTCACAGAGAAATGAACACGGAGCACGGACAGACAGCTCCGGCCATATCCGTATTGAACATTGAGCATAATGGCATGTATGTATATATATATATATATATATATATATATATATATATATATATATATATATATATATATATATATATATATATATATATATATATATATAAATAAAATGAGCCTTACTGCAACATCTACATCGCAACAGAAGATGTTTAAAGATGGCGGGGATGGCGGAATCTGGAAATGCGGAACCGGAAATGCTTTGCTACCAAGCAAACCAATCACAGCCGTGCCGGTCTGCGTCGCCTCGACGCGTAGTTTCATTTTTGGGGAGGTGCACGTCAGGCTATGCCGGGGGCTACGGCGAGCCTTCTGCGTGGCCCCGTGCCGTACGACGTAGCGTCGTCGTCGATTCAACGCACGACCATAAATCAGGCTTTAATTTTTAACCACATCAACTTCTCCCCTTTAAAACCAACATATGCACCTGGTGACCTGAAAAAACAATCACCTCTAATGGTGCAGTAGGTGGAAATGGAAATAAATAAGTCATGTGGTTATAAACTATTTCATTTGAAAATGTAATGGGGGGGGAAAACTGCCTTAAAATGTCGACAAGGTTCTCTTACTTTAGTTGCAAGCCCACTACAAATGCCAAACTGGGAAGTCTCACTGTACACTATGAGAGAGTATCTAAACTAAGCACAAAAAGTAAGGACATTTGTGTTTGGTAGATTATTTCTTTGTTGTAACAATGCTTCTTAGCAATGAATCTTGTATCGTTTGAAAGCCTGTTAATTTCCCTTTTAAATGTTGCCACATTTGTAAGGAACATGCATTTGTGGAATGAGCAGCAGAGGTGAGTATGTGGGTTGCGCACATGAAGAATTTGCCAAATCTTCTGTCAATGCCAAACTTTTTTTTTTTTTTTTTTTTTTTTTTTTGCTGTTGCCTGATTGGCACCTGATTGTCAGCACCTGTGAGCATGGGTCCTGCTACAGTGGTCAGTTGGTGTCTGCTTCAAGAATTGACATGCCACGCTTGACTGATCTGGGACCGGTTCTGGATTCCCATCCCTAGGTGAAACCCACATATTCAGCTCTGCTGCTCATCCCACAAATGCATGTTCCTTACAAATGATGCACCATTTAAAAGGTAAATAAACAGACTTTCCAACAGTATAAGATTTATTGCGAAGAAGCTTTGTTACGTCAAGGAAATAATGTACAAAACACAAATTTCCTTACTTTTTGTGCTTAGTTTACATTACAATATCAGATACATTGACAAATAATTTTCTAATATTTCAGTTTCACTCAATTCTTACATATGTATGCAGTAACTCCTAACCTCCATAAAAGCATGAACATTATGTTTATGTGAACAAAGTCTATAGGGCTGCAACTATCAGTTTATCTGTTAATATTTTTCTGAATTGATTAGTCATTTGGTCTATTAAAAGGAAATGGTGAAACATGTCCATCACAAATTCCTAAGGTGATGTCCTCAAGTGTCTTATCTTAGTCTGATCAGTTCAAAACCTATAGAGATTCCATTTGCTATCATAGAGGACTGTAGTAAACTATGAAATATTAATATTTTCCTTGAGGAAAATAAGGAAACCAGAAGATCCACATCTGAAAAGCTGGAGCCACACACGTTGCATTCTTTCCCAAGAAATTCCTCGAAAAATTATTAGATTATCAAAAGTTGGCATTAAGTTGTTTCAACTAATCAATTTATCAACCAATTGTTGCAGCTCCAATAGTCCAATATTTAAATGTAGTCTTATACAGAGTTGAAATATGTTGCAAAAGAGAGGATGTTGGAATTGACATTGAGTGTAGAACACTCTTCCCATTTTATCTGGACTTGGTTTCCCTGCATCTGCATACTGATAGGAAATCTTAACTTGTTTAAAAGGCAAGGAAGTTTGTGATCATATGAACTAGCTGATGCATTGGCAGTAAGTGACTGATTACTATTACTGATTGAAAAACAGATTTTAGAGAATCTTGGGAAAAAAACTAAGTGCTGAAAATCTAAAAGGGTTAAAAAAAACCCAACACAAATCACAACATTACTAATTAGAAACAGGGCAAAGGTTAAAGCTGCACAGGCCTAAAATGGCTGTCAAGTCCATACTCACATAAGACATATTATAAAATGCACATCAAAAGACCATTACATAATTATAAACACTGCCTTATTTGTAAGTTTAACCTTTCTTTGAGAATGAGAGCTCCTTTTCATTTGGATTAGTTCAAGACAAGTTCATCTTGTTCACTGTATATCCCCTCAGAGCAAAAGACACACATGTGACTGTACACCATGTAAAATGATACGTGTTGTCTCGCGCTTCCCTCCACCACAGAGCTGACCTTGGCTGAGTCCTCATTCTCAAAAGGGTACACTTTGCCCCGACAGTACCTTTCACAGCTTCATGTTGCTGTTGATTTCTCCAAGACGTGGTAGTCTTTCTGTCTCACAGTACTTAAAGGAGCAATAAGTGAAATTCATCATTTCTAGATCGAAGGAATTAAAAAATTGCGATGTGAAGAATTAGAGGTGTAATTTCATCTGGAGTATAGCATGACCTCACACACCCTCTCTCTGTGTTGATCTCCAGCCCCTTGTTTATAAGCCGGTCCGGCTGCGCGTTAATGTACGTTCATGTGAAGCTCGCGGGCTCACAGCTCCGGCTCACGGAGAAGAGTAGGGACGTTAACGTGGCAGCCGACTAGTGCTAACGCTAACAGAAAAGCAGGGAAATAGCTAAACACAGCAGAGACTGAGAGTGAGTGAAAGACATCGCTAACTGCTAAACTAAGCCAAACTAAGTTGGCTGTTTAGGTTTTATTTCCTCGCCCCTGTGGCGAGCGACTCTGCCTGTAGTAAAACTGGGGCTAACTGGTGCTTCTTCCTCAGGCTCCACTTCACTCAGCTGCCAGCACAGCCAGTTAGCCTCCGCTAGCCTCCCAGCTAACGTTAGCCCGGCTCTCCGTTTGGATCCAACCGGAGCACCAAGCCCTGGTTTGTTATTCAGGTTAATGTGGGAAGAGGCAGCGGGTATATCGGGCAGCTGAGTGAAGTTGAGTGAAGTGGAGCCTGTGGAAGAAACACCGGGACCGTCTGGATGTAATAGTCTGTGGAGATGCTGCGAGTGGGGTGGGGGGTGGAGAGCAGAGGTAGAGGGAGGAGTGGCTCATGACACACTTTGTTTTGGTCTACAGGCAGTGCACAACAGCAAACCTAGCGGTGAAATGATTTCGCTTTTTGCCCCTTTAAGAAAAAAGTCACCATATAACAGGGTAGCAAAAGCAAATCTATTGCATATTTGTGGACCATTTTGTTCAGAGTCTGTTTCAGCCTTCTAAACTATTTACAGTAAAGGCCAGTTTTTGTTTTCAGGCATTCAGGATCAAAGAGTAAGAGTTTCATAAAACACATTTCCAGTCATGTTTCAACAGTGAGGGGAGGAGCATTACCCAGGAAGACTTTTAAAAACTGACACCCTCTCATGTCTTAAGACAATGTGAGTTTTTAGTCGCAGTCTAGTATACGATATTGCAAAGATTGGGGATTTTGCAGGGTCACTTTTTGCAAGACTACAACTAGATTCCTTTTTTTAAATTTATGTTTTAAAGGGCTTTTTTGCCTGTAATTGATAGGACAGTTGTTGTAGCGTGAAAGGGGAGATGGAGAGGGGATGACATGAAGCAAAGGGCTGTAGGTTGCAATTAAACCTGGGACTGCTGCCTCAAGGACAAAGCCTTTGTACATGGGGCCTGCTCTACCAGTTGAGCTAATGGGCGCCCCAACTAGATTCCTTTTGAGATTATTTCTCATTCTGCTCCTGTTGGAAGATAGTACGCCAAACTCCCTTTAAGAACACTGATATATTTATAATTTCTGAGGTGTACACAGAAACACATAACTCTAAAAAAAGTAGTAGTCATGTTATTCAGCTTTGATATTATCTATAAAAAACTGTTTGTTTATAGATGTTAAGTTGAATTTTGTCTCCTCAACTTGCCACCAGCCTCCATTGGTCAGCTGCGCTATTTCAGTGTGAGGAGACCATGGAATTGAGAGGCTAACTGTTTCAAAAATTAAGATTTCTCACTAAAATAAGTGATGGTTGGTGGATCAGAAACACTGAATTAAACACAGACCCTTGTTACTCCACAATTCCACAAGTTTCACCTCCTTTTCCACAGTCCAAGAAAACCGAGACATTTTCATATTCTTGCTCTTCCCTGAAACCCCTCCATATTTTCTGTCTACCCAGTTTCCGTCTTTTTGTTTGGTGATGGAGAGAGCGCACCTATTGGTTATTGACAATGTTCATGTCTCAAAATTTCATCATGTGCATGAGCCAGGACTAAAACTTAGAATAACGTTAAACATGTTTTATTTTATCGGAACATTAAGATGAGAAAAAGACTGACTTGTGACAGGTCAGACTAAGTTTTATGACCACCTGACACCAAACCCCAGCTCCCACAAAACTCTCATGATTTTATTCCGACATCTGAAGTTTGTCTGTGACAGTGAAATAGCTTGAGAAGTTGTTTGTTGTATAGTCGGCACCTGTTCAATTATTTGCATTCTTTTTCTTGGACTACAATCTTATGAGAGGAGATTTACAGTGATGTGAAAATGTTCGTAGGTGTGCAACACACAGACCGCAACTAGTTACTTCCTGTCAAACAGGCACAAAGGTTACATGCAGGTCAGCATATCTGTCAACTGTAGTCATCATTGCTGTGTCTGAGGTACAGAAGACGTGATGCAGTTGCTCTTTGTTGCTTCTTGTTCTTTGAAGTCAGCTTTGTATGACAAGGCAAGAGACCCAAATGCAATACAGCTGCAATGTTGCATTTTGAGTGACATACAACTGCACAGTAGGCAACTACTGAATGAAAGAAAATAAGGCACACTGAATGGAAATATAAATTCATAAAATGGTAAACTTTAAAAAGTAACTACTGGAGGATAATTTACATCAGATTTATTATTACAATATATTAAGTCAAACTCTTTCTCTCTTCTTTCAGGTTGCTGCAGGCTGCAGGGCCCTGTGGAGCAGAAGAGCTGTGCCATTCCCCCTTTTTTTTCCTCTCATGTCCCCCCCTGTGTGTTTCCCTGTGTGTTAGTGACCCCGTTCCCCCACCCGTCCCCCACCTGATCCATCCCGTCGTGTCGCCACTCCAGCCCGAAGCCCCCCTCTCACCCCATGCTTGGGACAAAGCCAGCTCACTGCCAGCCCAATGACTGCCTGGATCGTCCTGCCTGTCAGCCTGTCTGCCTTCTCCATCACAGGAATATGGATAGTGTGAGTTACAGTAACACTTGATATCACAAATGCTGTCTCATTGACATCATAATGTATTCACATTGTCAGGTACAAAGAAGGGAAAGTGGGTACAGATTTATTGGGTTGTGTAAATGGGCATCTCAAGCTATTTACATATATATCAGCACTGTTAATATTTGAGTATATTCACAGGTTCCAGTGAGTATCCTTTCTTGCTGAATGACCCCTTTTCTCATGCCCACTATAATCTTCTTTCTTGAAAATAGTCCAGTGTACGACAGCAAGGACTAGAGCACAGTGTTTGACATTTGCCACCTCTTGCTGTAATTTATAGGTATGCCATGGCTGTGATGAATCACCATGTGTGTCCTGTGGAAAACTGGTGAGTGATTTCTCTTTTGATCTGAGGAAATGGGCATAATATTCCACATCATTATATTTCTTTAAATTGGTAAGATTCCACAGCTACCAGTAGCAAATGAACTGAACTCATTGTGTCACTGCTCCAGGTCTTACAATGTAACATGCACAGAGGAGCTGCCCCGACCCGGCTTCCCCAAGACATGCTGCACCATCCAGGACATCCCCCTCATCAGGTCGGCTATTCTACCGCTCCTCCTCTCTTTCTTTCTGCAGAATACAAAAGCAGTTTTGTGGTAGCAAAAGCCCCGAGGCATGAATTAGCACCTTGTTATGTTGTGGCTCTGTGACAGTCATTAACCCACGCTTTGTATAAACTGCATTAGTTTAATCTGCAAATAAGCCTCTAACCACGGGCAAGCACAAAAGAGCTCTTGTAAAAAGGCATCATGAGACTGGCAGGATTTTTTTCAGAGTATGTATAGGAAAGGCCTCATCTCAATTTCAGTTGTACTTTTAAATATGATAGAGCCAGTCATTTTTATATTCTTGAATAATATACACGTGTAATCATTATCACCTTATTCGTGTTCATTTTGACTGTACATGGCTGTCTGTCTTAGAAATACTGAGATGGTGAAGGGACTGGCCTTGCATACAGTGATAATATGTAGGTGCAGATATTTTCCTGCCTTTAATAATGAGAGCTGTTTTGTCTTCATGTGCTGCAGTAAATGTGGTTCCTACCCTCCTGAAAGCTGCCTGTTCAGCTTGATCGGCAATGTCGGAGCCTTTATGGGTAAGGCCTCGTCCTAACTGAATTTAAAACCATACTTACGCGCACACACGCACACGCACACGCACACACACACACACACAGACACACACAGACATAGGGTGTGTGCAAAACCTATGAAAGGAATAGTATGCCATTTTGCAAATATGCCAATAACTTCTTTGCACATGACATCATGCATCAGTGCGCTGTTCAGATGGAGGGCGGGAAACTGGAGGCAAAGACTACTACCACTGCACAAATGCCTGTGATCTGTGCTGTTTGCAGCTGTTCCAAAACCTGTCAAATTGGGGAAAAGCAAAGGTCAACATAAGACCGAGTAGGTAGAAAATAGTTGCTACAGTTAGCTAATGTTACCTTCTTCCATTAGCCTGACTGCGGTGCATCCATGAACAGAGTTGAAATATCAAAGACACTTACACTCGCACATTTATTCACCTTGCCAAAAAACTAGGCAGTGCTCGTCTCAGTCACGGACCCAACCGCACACAAATTAGGTATATCTCCCTAGACTCTTACGCCTTCATCGGCTCGCCATTAGTAACAACAATAATAATGTTAGGAGGTCTGGAGGATGGGGTAGTTTTAAAAACAAAGGCTGTGTCCAAATTTGTCAAGTTGTGTTCATTATGTATGGATCACATCCAACACGAGTTTCAGTTTCCTGAAAATATCTGCTGTCTTCAGGTTTATCTAAACCTTTTATTAGTTACCTTCCTTTATTTCCAAGTCATGCAGTATGTGGATTTATCACTTCCTGCCCTTCTGAATTTTGCATGTCATAATAGTTACACCAGTGATTGCAAACATGCTATTCAGTTTTTTGCCAAGAGATAGCTAAGATTAAATCCACTCTTGTGTCTTTATGGTAATCATGAAGTTAATGGCAGGATATGGTCAGTTTAGCATAGCATAAACGCTCAATAAAGCTAGCCGGGTGCTGTTTTTCCTGAGGGTGCCTTCAAAGCTTAGGTATAAATAAAGATGTGGTTTTACTGGGGGTTATGTGCTTGACTATTTCCTTGCCAGGGGCAATGATTTTCCAGAGACTTGATGTCTCTGTGAGTTTGCCAAGCGACCAGCGGTGACTCCAGGAAGTCTCGGCACATAACTCATAAAACAACAACTTGTTATTTTCCCTTTTTGCACAAACAAGACAATGTGTCAATTAGTGAGCTTTGGAGCTCGTCATACAGAAAACCAGACTACATTCAGTCATTGTGTCAAGCTAACTTCATATCAATATTATAATTTATATCAATCTTCTTATTAACTCTCAGCAAGAAGACAGTAAGCATATTTCCCAAAAATGTGGAATTAGTCCATTAAAATGATCTCCCTGTGTACAATCCCTTGACCCTCCCCCAAAAAACTAATGATGTTCAAGGGAATTTAGGTATCAGTTAAATATTCTTTAATATTTATTTTATGATGTGGTAAAATATTGGGTGATGTACTGTAAAATTATGAAATACTGATTGTTCAATACACAATGATGCAAAATGGTCAATCTGGGATTTACACCAAGTACACTAAATAAGATTGCTGCCATCTGCACAACAAGAGTAATGAATGAGTATAGCTGAGGTGAAAAGTGTTTGACAGCCGTCTCATCTGTCCATTATGTGTGTTATATCAATCCTCCATGGTGCCCACAGATGTCGGCCACTAGCCTCCAAGAGATATGGAGGGGCTTGAAATAGCCTGTGCTCTCTAATCAATAATGAATGCGGCTTTCCTTCCACTTCCCCCCTCTGTCCTTTCCCCTACATGTACCCTCCATGGCCTTCCTCCTTTGCTCCTCCTCCCCCGTCTGGTGTCATCACCACTCAGCTCTGCCCTAATTTTCACCCTCTGCCTTGAATTGCATCTCTCCTGCTATTTTCACTATCAATCTGTTTCTCCTCATTTTCCAGTTTTTCCATCTTTCATGTTTTATTGCGTTTTTGTTTTTGTTTTTTCAACATTTATTTTCAGTCTGTTCTCAGCTCCCTCCTCTCTTACTTTGTTTCTCACTAGTGTAAACACTGCCTGGATGCTTTAGTTTTGACCTTTGACTTCCTCACTGTTGTAGATCGGTGTTTTACTGCCTTTGTTGGTAGCACTGTAACAGACAGCAAGCTGCAGGCTTATGGTTTTCATACTCTGATGATGCTAGGCCTGCCCAGAAGAGTATCCCCTCATGCAACCAGAGATGTCAATTACTTACAGAATGCATCCTCTCTGAGACAGCAGTAAAAACAAAATCAATCTAGCATGTAGCAAAACGGTGCAGTCACTTGACAGTCCAACAGCTGTAGGTAAAACTATGAACAAGCAAGAGCATCAAGTTTAAACAAGCATTTTGGATTCTGACAAAGTGTGTATAACACCTTCTAATTCCTGATTTCCCCAGTCAGCTCGAGACCAGAAAAGAGCCCATTTGTTTTCCATTCCAGTACTTAACTGAATTAACTATACCACAATGTTTTAATTTCCACCAACCCACAGATTCATATAAAATGCTTCTCCTGATGCACTGTGCTGTGTTTTTTCTATTTGTGTAATGGAAGCAGTGTAAATGTGTATGTCCTCCTGTGTCCTGCAGTGGTGATGGTGTGCCTTCTGCGCTACGCCCAGGTGATAGAACACAGCCACCGATGTTGGGTTAACACCAGCGCTCTGGTGTCCGGCTGCACCAATGCTGTGGGCCTGGTTATGGTGGGCAACTTCCAGGTAAACACGTACACACTTAATTCCAAATTTGGTGACCTTTTGCTTCTATTTTTTGCCCTCAGATGAGTTGACACAACCCTGCTGACTGTGCTGTTCTGTTTGACAGGTTGATCACGCCAAATCTCTACACTATGTGGGTGCCGGTGTGGCATTTCCAGCAGGGCTGCTGTTTGTATGCCTGCAGTGTGTGCTCACCTACCGGGTGGCTGTGACCGCCCTCGACTACTGGATGGCCCATTTCAGAGTGGCTCTGGCACTGGGAGCCATGGTTTCCCTTGTCCTCAGTATCCTTTACTTACTAGTGGGACGTTCCACTTGTTGTGCAGATACAGGTGGTGATGTATATACATCATTTAATCACAAGACAACATGACGTAGCTTACTGGTTGCCAGCAGCAATACTTTTCGAGTGGAAGACTCACAGTCCTAATAGTTGTTAGCTTGCCATCCTCTGGCAACAAGCCACAAAGTCTGTTGTTTTGTAGTTTTACCCTCCAACAACTTCACGCTCCACTCTGTAGATCCACCAGCAGAAACCAAGCTGTCCACCCTCAGCAGCACACTGGCAGAATTATGGAGTTTATGGAGTTTATTAGTCGCAAGAAGAATCACTTGGTTTTGTTATTAGACAAATTTTGTATAAAGTCTCAAGCTAAGTATTTTAGGGCTACTAATTTTAGGGCTAATAAATGTTCTTATGTACATTAACAAATGTAAATTACTTTAAAAATATTCTGAATATTTTTTTCACATTCCAACAATGATAAAGTGGTCTTAAAATGACAATATCGTCTATCACAATTATTTCTGGGACATTATATTGTCCTACAAAAGTAGTCTAGGTCAACCAGTTGGAGGGACCTGATATTGTTGGTCCTTGCACATGTGGTGTAGTTCCTGGTTGCTGTCTTCCCTGTTGCTCCACCTTGTTAGTTAACCCTGTCATGGCTCTACCTTGCCATTTTGAGATCAGTGCACTCAGGTGGTGGCATACAGATAAAACACTGGAGAGACCTCTTGTTTTGTTTTCCTTTTGGCTCCACCAGCCTTGAGACACTCAGTTAAGATGATTATGCCTCAACTTTGAGACAGAACAGTAAAGCCAGTAAAGTCTTTCCGTCCCCTCTTGTCTAACAACTGAGATGCCGATTGCATCACTTTGTATGGTGGCCTCTTTTCCCTGCCTGCATCTCGGTGACATCCAGGAGGACTGTTTTTTTCTCCACTACTCATTATTGTCACCTTTATTCCTTTGAAAAGGGATGAGACCCAGGTTAATGGAAATTATCTGATAAATAAGTCTATCTGAGGTTAAGATGCTGCATTCATTGACTCGTATTTGATTTTTAAACCCATCTGAGCTGCAAAGCCAATTTTAATTTAACCCTAATGATGTAATGAATTCACATTTGGTCCCCTGAGGTGAAGCTGCTTGTCATATTTCTCATCTCATTATATCATGGATTTGGCTTGGGCTCCTTCCTGTGCCTCTGTGGATTCAGTGAAATAGGAGAATGAGGGTTTTTTTTGTTTTGTACCAGAGATGTTTGTCCTCCTTAACTCGCCCTCCTTCCAGGCGGCATCTTCTTCATCCACGAGAGTTTCATTTTGCAGCACGCTGCTGCCATCTGTGAGTGGGTCTTCACGGTGGACATCTTGGTCTTCTACGGCACCTTCACCTACGAGTTTGGCACCGTCACCAGCGAGACCATGATGGCAGGCCTGCAGCAAAGCCATCACCACGGCTCAGGGGTTATCATGGGCCCCAGGGCGCGGAGCTCAACAATGGGCGGGGCAACTAAGGGCCTCAAATCCCCCGGGGGCAGCAGCACGTCCACACATCTCAACTGTACCCCTGAGAGCATAGCTATGTTGTAGCTCTGCATCGCTGCCCAAAGGTCTAACATGTCACTGCAGAGGTGTTTGATGGGCTCCCACAGGAAGGCAAGGTGACAGAGGCAGCCGATGGAGGAAGAGAGAAGGTCCTGATATCTTTAACCATTGAACCAACACCAGGTTATCCCATCTTTAATGCTGTACTATCTTTTTCCCCCCAATGTTGGTGCAAGCCACTACAGTCAAATGTACTGTAGTGATGATGAGTGGAGGCTGAATGTGTGGAGCCAGTCTGAGTACTGGAACCATGAATGTTATCCAAGATGGCTGTTGATTTGGGCACTTGTTCACAGGAGTCGGTTGTTTTCTAATGACACTTTTTTCTTTGCTTTTTATAACTGTGCACCACTGGTGCACCCACAAAGTTATTATCCCCCTGCCCAGACACTCCTTCATGAACTACCCAATGCTTTGCGTGGCCCACCTGTTTTGGCCTTTTGCTTATCTCTGCACGGCACACTTTTTGAACGAGAGAATAACAATTTATGTTTGAGTTTTGAATTTGCGTAGTAAGTAGAAAATATTGAATGTTTGAGAAGTGAATAATTAACAGTTATGTATGTTTTACAGGCTTTAAGCATACGGCCTTTTTAAATCAATCGAGCATAAATTAGCCATCTATCAATTGGCAAAGATCATTTATTTCACTGACAGTTTTATTTGGTTGCACAGATGATTTTGACTGCAAATTTTGATGGTATTTTTGAATAATTTTACAAACTATATGCGTATCTTGAGCCACTATCATTCTTAAGATTGTTTTTTATGTCATTGGTATGCGAGTGCAGCATGGCTGTGAAAGAAAGCTCTGCTGTGTTGTAACTAGGACCATCACAATCACTTTTAACTGAGAATCTCTGTAGTCGTCTCCCTTGATGTCATTCCGTTGTTTTCCCACATGTTGCATAATCTGGTGGTTCTTTTGTAACCTTTACATTTCATGCCACCTTTTTTGTTTCTGTCATGCCTGGTGCAATAATTGCCATCAATCATTTGATAATTTACACTCCGCTGGAGTAAATAATGCCTTTTTCAGTATGTTGGAGTCGATC
Source organism: Epinephelus awoara (assembly GCA_035609425.1). Classification (NCBI taxonomy): domain Eukaryota; kingdom Metazoa; phylum Chordata; class Actinopteri; order Perciformes; family Serranidae; genus Epinephelus; species Epinephelus awoara. The sequence goes on from CM069302.1 coordinate 33,904,203, forward strand.
ACAGGGCTTTTTCTTTTTTTTAAGTAACACCAAGACATTTTAAGTGACCTACATCTCATGGTAAAATAGATGTGTAAAGGTAAAACTGTAGTCTGACTAACGCATTTACAGAATAATTCTTGCTCACACACTGTTTTGATTCCAGGCTGGACCCTTGGAAGCCTTATTTTAGTTTTCAGAACAGGTTTTCTGTTAAATATGAAGTGATGTTACAGGGAAAGTTTTGTTAACCGAGAGATGAATTTGATGCTTGTGTGCCATAAACCTCATAGCGTCAATATAGTGTTATAAACAGACAGTACCATACAGGTGGTAGACTGGAAGGAAAGTGTCATATTGATGTTTTTATATGATTTCCTGTTGCCAATTTCTCAAAGTGAATTATCTTAACACCAGACTGCCACAAACTACCACTGTTCCAACTAAAGCTGACTAATGCCACACAGTTTAGGTTACACAAGTTTTTGGTCAAGTGAGCGAACTATTTCTCTGTGAGCCGGCTGAGAAGTATGTTTCATAACACACAGTATTCTGCCCTCTGTATAGTGTTGAAACATTTTTGACTGTCTAACCACTGGATGCCAGCAATACTCATTTTTAAAAAGGTCACATCACCTACCTCTTATCTTTTGTGGGTTTGATGTTCTGAGGCAAAAGCTAGAGTTCCACCATATTTTCCATCTCACAATGGTTTGAGGTCGAGCAAAGTATTTAATATTATGCTGGCTCAGCAAACCACAGCTCAATCCACAAAACCCTAACAAGTGTCAGCATTTGTCAGGACAGTGGATCTGCTGTTTTACGAGCTGCATAATCACGTCAGGTCAGTTTTCTTTACTTTTGTGCAAATTATTTAAGTTCCCATTCTTTCTGGGACTGCAGCAATCCTGTGTTGTTCTGCAAATCTCGCCAAAAAAGACTGGAATCCACTGACTGGTTTTCTGTGTGTCAGCAGGAGGTGTATGAATTGGTATGAGTGCACTGTTTTAGCCTTATCCCTCATACTGTGCCAGGGGAACATGTTCAGATTTTCTTTTTTTTCTTTTTTTATCTTGTGTTCAGCTGTAGCCTATTTCACCAAACTGTAACTATGTCACACTGTGTGACTACAAATGGCAGCTTGTACGAGCCCTCACACCAGGGTTGGATTTGTTCTGTAACAGCGTTTATTCCATAATACCATCTTCCACAGGCCAAAATTTAAAGGTGGATTTTTACTATTTTTCTTTTTCTGTCAAAATGTACACACCAGTAACTGTCAAATGGTATATTTGTTGGTGGGAGAATCCTATATTACTAAAGGCTGCCTGACCTGTACATGTCTTGAACTCTTGCAACAGCAACCCAGAAACAGTGTCTGTAAAAATGTATCAGATGTGTCAGATTTCCTCGTTTTGAAAAATATGTAAAAGAATGGTAATGGAGTCCGAGAAATCCCCAGAACAAGTTTAAAAACACAGATTATTTTGTTTCCTTTTATAAATTATGTAAATATGTATGATTTGTCTATCATTTAGGTATTTTCATTTGACAGAGATTTATATTCAAATATGAAATAAAAATGATAAATTATTAAATGTTTTGCACGGGTTGTTCTTGCTGTTGTCTTTGTAAACATTGTCAGTAAGTTGCTGCCCAACACAGAGGACAATAACGTATTCATGCAGTACTTATGTAGACCATGTGGAATAGTTTTAGTACCATGCTAAAACTATGGTTAATAGTCTGAGTGGTTGCTTTTATTTAAAAATGTCTTTATTTGCAAGCAGAAATATAAACAACTTTTGGCAGAGCAGATGACAAAGAATGGCTTCTACTGAACAAATTAAAGCCCCATTTTCATATTGTGGAATATTTCAGTTAAATAAATAAAAAAAAAAAAAACTTCTCCTTTGGGTATACTAGAAGAGGCAGGAAAATTACCTCCACAAAGAAGGTTATGCTTTTGGTTTGGTTTAGTTTATTTGTATGTCAACAGGCTTGACTTAACTTAGTGGAAAGGTGTTGCATAGGCCAAAAAAGAACCCATTATAATTTGGAGCAGATTCGAATCACTTCCTCCTTCACAGTGATATGGGGACGGGTGTAGTTCTTAAATAGTTCCTAGTCTGTGGATTATGTTGAGTACCCAGGTCACATTTTCTGGAAAGAGACATTGCTGTTGAGTTTTTCAAATATGTTTTGGTGCTTTGAGCACCACAAGCTGAATGTCATATAGTTCTGTAATACTGGAGAAAAGGCAGACGTCTCTACAGCCAAGATCCCCAACTCTTGACAACTCATGTAAAAACAATGTACATGAGAAAGAGAGTCTGTGACACATACCATGTCCCTCCTCCTCCCACTGCGTCTAATGGCATGTGCTAGACTCAAAACAACAAATTAGAGCTGAGGAGCAGCTGTCAATTGTTTCAGTCACGACTCGTGAACTAAGGTCAAACTGTCAAACTAGGCAGTGCTGATCAAATATGAATCGAGATTCTGTCACTGCATTGCCTGTTTCTCACCTCAAATCTTTTCAGTAACATATTTTAGTGACAGTTTAGCTGTAAAATGAGAAAGTTTGCTCTGTTCAGTGGACAGTGCTTTGTCTACTGTGCTACTACTATATATTTTACTTTAGGCTACTGTATAACCACACTATAGGTAGCTTAAACTGTATTGTATTATCTAAAAAGACACCAAAAATTAACCAAATTAATTTTATTAAGACAATTCAACATTTTTCAGTCAATCTGTTAGAATATAAAAGACCAATAAACTTCTCCATGCACACCCGTAAGCTATTTATTGCTGCTTCACAACACCAGTGTGGGACAGGCGAAAACAGATAACTCATTCTACTCAGTGAGTTCATATTTAGAGAAAAAAAATATTTGTGCCAACCAAATATGCAGCACAACTGGAGCCCTGAAGGAAAAACAAAACACAGCTTTCCTTAACACGCTGTGCGAAGTGAACATGCTCTGTAGACCTGCTTAAAATCAACAGAAAGAATTAAGGAGAAATATTTTGTGTTTTCACATTCACAAGCCGCCAAACAGACGTGTATCAAAGTACATCTGGAGAACAGAGATGATTTGTCTGAACTGTTTTCTGCACTACTGCTGGTTTAAACTCACAACCAAGCTGAGCAGTGTCAGCAGGTCCAAATATGTGCATTAAGACGTGAGCACCAACGGCACACTGAGTTTTTCCCAGATTATTGCTGTGGTTTGAAAGCAGTATAAATCAACATGTGATGTAGAAGCATCAAAACCAACCCAGACCACACTGGTTATGTTACTGCTTGTTCCTCTGTCCAGGCCTGAGGAGAGGAGATGCAACATCATGGGACAAGTTAAAGGGGAACTCCAAACAATTGTACACATGAAGGTCAGTTTAGTCAGCATGAGTAGTACGACTCACAAAAATAATGTCTTCTGTAGCTCTTGAAGAGCTTGGTCCAGTTTGTCCTTTGGCTTGGAGACTACACATTTACAGAGAGCCTGTGTTACACTGACGGCAAGGTGTGAAAGACAGGCAGGAAGGGTCTAACATCACGCATAATGAGAAATGTAGGATCCAGCATCTTTGGAGTTCGACCTATACTATAAATTATAGATCAAGATATTTCGACCTCTGCTGCTTCAACTTTGACATTCCTTCTTTCACTATGTCTTTAATTATTATGCAGAATTGATGTGAGTGTACGCTATTGACACTACACTGCTCGAGTGCACTTTTAAAATTCTCTCAGATTTAAACAATGTTGTGTAAAAACAGTCCTTGATTAAAGTATATTCATATCTTTAAATTATTCATATTAATTAGACAAAAACAACTTAACAGGTATCTTTTTTTATATTTAAAGCTCATTGATTTTATATTTTTAAAAAAAAAGGAATGAAGACACTGAGCTAAAATGTTTCAGGCCTACTGTCCAAAGCATAGCCACCTTAGAATATATTCGTCCTAACAAGTAAGAAAAGAGCATTTATCCAACTTAAAGATCAGCATTATTTAATGTTCCTATGTCTTATGATGTGTTCAAGCCATGTCAAATGAATGGAAGGAATAGGAAAATCCTCTGTTACTGTTATGATTGTGTTACATATTTGTAATATTGGGTTTTATTTAGATGGAGCTGCCTGTAATGGTGGCTTTGCTGCCATTTCCTGTAGTTCTGTAGCTCTGTTTTGTCAATTTGGAGATATTGTAGATGTCATTGATGTTTCTAACTCTTAACGACAAATATGAGGCAGACACGGGCATGATTTTCCATCCTCATGCCTGAAATTACATTCTGTATGACATGGCATGAACACAGCATAGTGCACGTTTGTAAAATTTATAATGTAAAATTTAGAACAATGTCACTGTGCCACAAACTTGCACCACAGCATGTCATGTGTACATGGATCCATGTAGGTCTTCCAGCCTGTGCTCTCTCTGTCTTCTTCTCTCCTGCAGGACAGAAAACACTATTCAGCCAGGCAGAGACTGATGTCATATCGACAGCACAGCTAGGACATAAGGATTGTACCATCCCAAGCATGTTTACACACTCACCTTGTCTTTTTTAAACTCCTCATACTCTGGATTGTCAGTCGGTAATTCAAGTCGGCAGAGCGGACAGGAGTTAGTCTGTATTTGCAAACATACAAAAGATGTTACAAAAAGGAGTTCTAAATAGCCACTCAAAGGTTTCCATTACATGTCCGATGTACAATGAAATTCTGAATTATTAATTTGTCAGCTTTACCTTGCCCAGCCAGGGCAGTATACATCCTGAGTGGAAAAGGTGTTTGCAAGGCATTTCTCGAACCGTCTCTTGTTCCTCGAACTCCAGCAAACACACGGGACACTTGAGACCTTTGTCTGTGAAAACAAACAGTCAGACTAAATCACTCCCTACTTTCTCTGAGCCTGTCTGTAAGCATGATCTCTCCATCTGCCATCGTCACTTTCTTCCTCTACATTTGTTTGATGTCGCTAAAAAAATGACTGATCATGAATATAAATGTAAAACACAATTAATTCTACCAGAGTAAATGTCTGTCACCTGCTTGCTCTGGAGAAATGATGACCACGGTGAGGGTCTGAACAGCGGTTTTAGCAGCCGGAGGAGGAAGACGCTGGTCCCAGTCTGACAAGTCAAACGCCCCTGAGTCAAGTAAGTCCAAGCCCTGCATTAAAGACCTACACACAAAGATCAATAGTCAATCACAACACTGTACACTCGTGATCAACGTAGCGCAGTCAAAAGGGAAACACCACCTAAACTAAGAATTCCAATGTTCCATGGTCTGGGAAAGTTCAATCAATATTTGTGAACATGAGGTTCCCTCTCACAAAGCCAGAAACCAAACAAAACAATCTCAAACTTGTGATGTCATAGGGTATAGTCTGGAGCTGCTCCGCAGCTCTGACTTTACACCCTATGACATCACAAATCTGAGTAGTTCCCTTTTAATGTGTCTGAAGTGTGTTCAGCCTCACCTGGCCAATTCAAGAAGTGCATTCTGGCGATACTGTTCCTCAGGGTTGGTGGGCTCACAGTCGTGTTCATCAAAGTAAGATGCCATCTTGGTCCTGCCAACGTTTGTGCCCTTTTAGCATTAAGATACCTGGGAGATACATGGATGCTGAATGTTTATTCTCATTTTTCAAAAACACAAAAAAAATCAACAGGTTATATTTCAAATTACAGACAGAACCCCTTTAATTTAGGGCTAGGCAATGAAGAGAAAATCTAATATCCCAATACTTTTTACCAAACCACTTAATATGGATATTGCAACGATACTGTAGTGAATTACCCCACGAAATATTTACACACTGAGATTTTCGACAAACAGTAAGTGAGTGTATGCAAATGACAGACCAGCCATAACAGTCTGATAAGTTCAGAAAATTACATGACGTTACTTTAAAACCAGACAACACTTACAATTTAACGATATCCAACATCTAAGACGACATCTAGTCTCCTATCACGATATCAATAATTTGCCCAGTTCATTAAATGATTAATAAATAACCATCACTTCACACCAGAGTACTGTAACGTTAACTACTTTTATTTGACTGTCAGGACCGACTCTTCAGTTCAGCAAACACACATTATTAACAACAGTGTTCATTAAATGAAAAATGCAACTGTTTTTGCTTTATTCCCCAAAAACATTTTTCCACTGAAAAAGTTCCTCAAATGACTGATAAACTTAACGCTTAACGTTATATGCCGAATGGTAAACAACCCCAAATTACTGAAAAACAACATGTAACGTTAACATATCTTTATATGAGGTTATATGAGTTTTGTATTATTGTTTATGTGTTATTATAATTGTAATAACAGAGGCTCGGCTCCTGTTGCGGTCTGACGTTAGCGTAATGGTTCTTCCGCATGTACAAAAACACATAACCAACTATAGAAAATAATACAGTGTTGACAAATTCTTCACCAGACTTCACAAATTAGCTTGACTTACCTGAAATGTTAGCAACGATAAATAAACATGTCATTCTTCCGAGTATGATGACTTAACCACGTGGTACTCTGCCCAATCACAGTAGAGAATCTTCTTCTTCTACAAGCTTTATGGCGGTTGGCAAACGATCGTATTGCATGACCGCCCTCACCTGGTTCAAGGCGTGTACTGCTGTTAGAAATCTGTCAAGTCTAATTAATGTCTGATTATTTTCTCTTAAGCCTTTGGTGTACACGCCAAAAAAAGCAATGGCGTTTTTCTTTGCATGTTTATATATTTTCTTGGTGCAATAAAAACAGTTGAGAAGTCACTTCATGTATATGTAATACAGAATTTAAAAATATTAAAATTTCAAATCATATACTGTTGTAATGCTTTTTATATATTAGTATACCAGCATATATCTTTTTTTTTTACCATCAAATTAGTAGTATTACCAGAATTAGTATTATATATATGCCGTTATTCTACCATTTCCACTCTACCAGGCATTATGGTACTTTAAAAATCTCAGAAATGGTGAAAAATCATAGATGTTTTTTGTTTTTTTTTCATCAAATATATAATGTAATAACATCAAATATATTGTATTAACAACAGTGAATGTTCATCCTTTTTTTATTTCACAAAAAAAAAAAAATATTGTCTTAGCATCACTACCTTTACCATTAAAGGACAATTCAACCATTTGGTTGCGCATGGCTAGAAAGTAAAAACATCATACTGATGAAATTAGCATATCAGCATATAAATATGATAACATTAAATGTACCATGAACAACGACTGCTCAGAAGTGTTTTTATTTCATAACAAATAGGTCATTTCAATTACATTAGCTCAGCTCCTTTATCATAAAGACAAATGAACCGTTTGGTAAAGCATGGTTTGTTTTGTTTTTTTAATTCTTTGACCTTTATTAGACTTGTTTTGTTTTTGTTTTTTGTATAAATTTACATGAGTCCTTTGAAACTATAACGTGGAAAAAATATGCCAACCTTTAAAAAATCTTACCACAGGGCCTTAATGTCTGGGGTGACTTTTTTGTTACCAACTTCCTGTTGGAGGCGACCTGAATCTACTGGATTTTTTTTAGTATAACATACCTAACCCAATGGGTAGAGATAGCTCAGTCAGATTCATGTCAGTTTCACAAATTTTTCATTAAGACTCAAAATGTGCTCTACCAAAAAGCTGAGCAGAACGTTAGAGGGATAAACTTGTTACCCTTCATCCTCTTATTAAATACTCGCAGAGGATGAGGATGAGGATGAAGGAGGTACAGTACAGTTTGACTTATGTTTGTGTTCCACGGTGTTTCCTTGAGCTTAAGTGTAAAACTGACACACAGAGTGAAAGCACATCACAAATAAAGCCTTTGTATAGCATTTTAATACCAAAACAGAATTTATTTGTGTAATCAGACTAGAAGTGAGGACTCTCACTGTTCATTACTATTGACATTCGGAGTGAAAAGAGAGAAAAAAAAGTGAACAGACATTAAAACAATTCAAAGAAGGTATGGCTTTGGTTAAATAACACTCTACTAAACTGATTCGAAAAGACAACTGTTACATGATATCTTAAATAGAGCGAGAAAAGATTTAAGGCTCTAGAATTCCCTGAACAAGACAAAAGGCCCGATACATATCTGCTGCATGTCATGATTACATGTACAGATCCAACCTGGTGCTCATACAGTAGATGCTACTCAGATGCTGAGAGAAATGAGTCATCGACAGACCACCAGGCTTTCATTTATACAGCCTACATTTTCAGTGGACTCACAGACTAATAACATGAAAACATAATTGTGGACTACTGACCTGTTGTCAGTATTCTGCTGGATTTGCCAGTGTTATTAGACATGGTACTGATACAATGGCACAGACAGCCTGTTACTTCAGAAATGCATGCTGATGCTGAAATAGAAAGTTTTAAACCCACAGTTGCATAGAGTCACTGAAATATCACAGGCACATTTTCTTGTATAATGTACTTCTTTCAAAATAGTTGCACATTCATCAGCTTCTCAATACAGTAATGACACCAAAAATATCAAAGTATCTTTGCTTTGCCTTCCCACCGGCCCTCTCCCTCTTTGAATGAGTGGTTATTAGACACATGTCCATGCTTAGCATGCCAGCGCTTTGCTCACAATGTAGCTGCATTGGATATTTACAAAAAACATCAATGGTAGTGGAAGAGATGCACAATATACTCCCAATATCTTTGTGTGATTCCACTTCACTGTAAGAGATGACTACAAGAATCTGTTTTCAGATCGGTTTTTCTTCTTCTGCAAAAATACAAGGAATGATTTGGCTGCATAAAAATGTGAGGTTTCAAACATATGTGACTGATAGTGAATACTGCAGCTACTGGTGGATGGCTATATATTGAATTTCATCATTGATGATCACTGTAAAAATATTCATCATGCAGGGTTTGCCTTTGGCTAAAAAAAGGTGTGCCTGACACTGATTTTGGAAACTGTGTAAAACTGATTCATTCAGTTCATTCATTTATCGAAAAAACTCTGTAACAATCTGGTATCCACACTTAAAATCGTTATATAATAGTGTTTTCATGTGTCTGTAAAAGTTTTAAGACACGACATTCCATTTCACTTATGCAAAATAATTGTGAATGCTGACACAGCCCAATTCCAGTCAGTGCTGTAGTGATATCATGGATTTATCCATCTGCTCTGTCCAACCTTTTACCATGGGGGGAAAGCCTTCTACCCTCCTCTGCTGTAAAAAATAGTTTATATTGCCGTGTTAAAAAAACATCAGGTCACCCACTCCCTGCTACAGTTTTCTGATTTTTATATTTTTTTTTAGGTTTCTAAAATGACACGCTCAACCAGTGAGCTACTATGTCAAACACAGAGTATTCCATAGATTTCTACAGTGTTCAGTAAGATCTCACCACCAGCTAACAAGATAAAAACTAAAAAGCTTTGAAAACACAATTATGAGGAGAATTACAGAAAAGGACAGCTCTTTGCCTGTTGGAAATATCCAACACATTTCAGGGTGATCAAGAAAAAACCTCAGACTTGTGCATCAGTGTAAATTTGAAAACCCTGGTAATGTCACATTTTGAGTATGTCTGCGCCACACCTGAGGCGACTGACTCACCCAAAACCTTTAAGAGGTTCAAAAGGCAGGGCATAGCGGTCAGTCTAAAAATAGTTTCTCCAAATTTCTGAAGGACAAGTTAAAGGTATTATAGTCTGGCAGAGACAGTATGCTGCTTCAACCACATGCACATACAGTACCTAACCCATACACACTTCCAATGTCATCATCAGAATACAGACAACCTTCTTTGATACAAACACAATTAATCCCATCCCCACACTACCTGTGCTAAAGATGCTTCAGAGACTTAAAGCCCTGACCCAGAACTGTGAAACGCTCTCCCTCACTCTCTAACTGAACAGCTTGACGAAGCAGCCGTGGCAGTAGGGTTTGTCGTTCTGTTCTTTAAAGGTGCCTTTGTTGAGTTGTTTCAGGCAGAAGGCGCAGACAAAGTGCTCCGGGTGGAACTTCTTGGACATGGCTGTGATGCAGCGTCCTGTGATGGGCTTCTGACAGCCGGAGCAGAGGGAGCCGCGACGCTCGTGGTAGTGCACTTCACAGTAGGGCTGGCCATCGTGCTCAAAGAAGCTTCCATTCACAAAGGGGGTGAAGCACTCCTGTTAACAGAGATAAGAGAGAGTAGAGGAAGATGCTGTCAGGACGTGATCAGACAGAGTGCTTTTTGCAAAACGCCCCCTTTTTATTGTTAAAAGGCAACCACCGAATCACCTGTCCTTAGCTTAAATGCTAGTTTGTTGTGAAGTAAACTCACATCTATACCTTAATATCTACATTAAAAATGGACAGGTGGTGTTCAAAGCATTTCTGCAAAAACACAAAGTGTATACAGCAGAAAAACACAACGCGCCAATCATAGCAAAAGCAGCGGGCAAAACGCTTCACTGCTATTGACACCATTACAAGAAGCAACCCCCGTGCTGCTAAAATGCTCTCTGTCTGTTCAGGGCCTTATTCTGATGCTATTATTCTCACTACAATTTCTGAGAGAGGCACTCTAGCTCCGGTACATAAAAAAAAACACCAGAATGACAGAATTGCAAGATACAGACCCTGCAAACAAAACACTCAGGATGCCAAAGGCTGTTCAGCGCTGAGATGTAGTTCTCCAAAATGGCTCGGGCACAGCCGCCACATTTTGGTGCAAACATGTCAAAGTAATCCTTCCTGCAATAGGCTTTTCCATCCTTTTCATGAAAGCCTTCATAGAAAAACAGAAAGAGGCAGATTTTAATCAAAATGCAACTATCATTTCTACTACAATGAATGTGCCATATAAAAAAAGTCATAGTAATCACTCAACAACAAATCAACATACCCTCTGGGCCAAAGAAGGATCCACACTGAGCGCAGAAGAAGTGTTCAGGATGCCATGTCCTGTCCAGCGCAGTCACAACTTTCTGAACAGACAATGACAGCACTTATTGTTGGCTGACTTTCATATACAGCAGATATGACAACATATGTAAACAGCAGCGACTCACATCCAGTATGGGCCCGTTGCAGTAGTAGCACCTTGGGGAGAACAAATTATGGTAATCTGTCTCACAGTACGGCTGTCCCTCACGCTCAAAGAAGTTCCTGGAGCCAATCTCCTCCTGACAGTGTGTGCACACAAAGTGTTCGGGGTGCCATGTGCGGCCCATGGCGGTCACCACCTAGACAAACAGAAAAGAGGATTGAGCATTTATTAAGCAAACTCTAAAAATGATCAGAATTACAATATATTTTTACTACAGATGTATTTGCTTAACAAAAGCATCTCACCTGTCCGACAATTGGCTTACAGCAGGCTCCGCAAACTCCTTTAGCTACCGTCTGCACACCCAGTTTGTTGAGGTCAGACTGCAGGCTACCGAGCATGTTGTCCAGCTTGTTGACCTGTGTCGGAGGCCCTCCGGGAACACCACCCTTCCCTTGGGCCATAATCTGAAATGGTTAATTCATAAAAACAGTTATTTGTTGAAGATGTGCCTGATACACACAGACATATATCAGAGTGCAATATTCAAGTTTGAGGTTCCTATGATTTGAAAATGTAAAAGTGTGAAAAAGAAGAAGGGATAAGAGACAGGGGCTCATGCCTGCATTGGAGGGAAGATTGGGTCATACTCGGTTTGGCAGCCTACTGACACCAGGACTTTAGGTGCAATTGGTGTCACTGGCTCCAGTGGTGGAGGGCAGGTTGGGGCTTTGGGAACACAGGGAGGGGGCTCTGGTTTGGGGGTAGGAGGTTCCTGTATTGGGGCTGGTGGAGGTGGGGCTTTTATAATCTGCCGAGGTGCAGCGGGAACTGGTTCCTGGATGTGGGGAGGCTGTGGAGGGGGAGAGGGAGGTGGAGGGAGAGGTGGCGGTGTGGGGATAGGAGGCTGCTGTGTTGGGAGTAGTCGCCTAGGTTCTTCTATAATAGGGGGACGACAAGAGGCGGGGGGGGAGGGAGGTGGGAGCACCTTCCTCACAGGGACAGGCGACTCTGGGGGAATTACGATCTAAAAGAGGAGAGAAAAACAGAAAGAAGGAAGGGAACACAGACAGCAATGTGTGTAGAAAACTAAAGGTGAATTAATTAGGAAAAGAAATATTTGGGAAAAAATGCTGAGCACACTGAAGCCAACCTTGTCGACCTCACTGCCGGCCCCATCGGCACGGAAACGCTGGGGTTTGGAGGTGACGATGACACCCTCTGTCAGCCAGTCATCAGACTGTTTACGTCGCCGCTCTGAGCGGCCAATCCCAAACTTGCCCTGAAGCTCCTCTATGAGACGGTCCTGAGAACTGTTCTTGTTTACAATGATGGGTCCCATCTTCCTGCGCAGGTGGCCATCTCGGAACATGGGGTGCACGTTGGGAATCTCCTTAGTGCGCCTTATCACAGACTTTATCTAAGGGGGAATGGTGAGCACGTTATCAGACGGCCACACCAAACACAACCCAGCTGGAGCAGTTACAGCAGACCTCTGGGGGGCAGCAGGTGAGTCACACACTTTCAGATTGTTTAATTATTGACGAGCCAAGATGCTGTGGTCAGGGGGCTTAGTGTCACACTTCATGCATTTGTTGCATGCTTACGTCAGATGCCTTTAAAACTTCACAACGGTGGTCGCATTAGGGTCCTTCACACAAAACTGGTGTTTATGTGCAATGCAAAGTATTGATGCTGCTAGTCAGTGAGTTCTTTGTAAGTGCAGTATCACAGCAAAAATTAAAGTAACTCCCTTTCTAAGCTAGTCTCTATTCCACTAGTTTCAGTTTGATGATGTGTTTTCAAAAAGGTTTCTTTCATCATTATTTTTTCAGAGAGCAAACATAATAGTGACTTTTTTCTGTCTAGTTAAATGGGTATCTAATACTGGATTAGAGAATAAAATCAGAGCACCTTGCCAATTAACCTTGAAGTCAATTATGATTATGATACCAGTACCAACACTAAGGCCCTTACACGATACAGATACCAACAGAGTACTTCATTCGATACCCATAATCTGAATGGAGCTGGGAACGTTTTGGTGGCATCTCAGCACACGGAACTGCCAACTCTGTCAAATACACCATGCTCGATATCACTGCACCAAAGAGTATAGGTTGAAGCTGCTGCGGGAGTGTAAGCTCCACGCCGATAATAGTTGTGAGAGTTTGCTCAGCCACACGCACACACTGATGGGGCTAACATTACCAGTTTTTTTACAGGTTTCATGACAGATTCAAGCCGTTTCTGTGTCGGTGTGCGTTTACTGGTACAATCAACAGCTCCATGTTCGATGTTACCCACTACTGCTGTGTTAACCTGTGCTAACCAGACAGACTAACTCGTTGTTTGCTGAAGAGAGTTTCTCTGGAAACGGCAGCAACAGAAAGTTGGCTGATGTGACAGGGAATGGGGATGATTGGGGATCAGACCCCTGGGACAAAAATGCATTGAATGCAGGTATCGTTTGACTGCAAACGTCATGATACTACTTGTATTGATTCCCAGCTCTAATGAAAGATTAAAGAAAGACTGATAGAGTAAATATTGAAAGCCTGTTGTGATTTATGTGACCAACATAAAACCTTAACCTTTCATTCTGTCGATTCATTATAAGTCAGCCGACGAACCAATTATTTGACGAATTCTTTCAGTTCTACTTAATAGTTCTGACCAAGATTTGAGAGATGATATTAAAAGCTAACAAAACAACCCCTGTCTTATCTCTGTTACAATGACAAGGTGTGTAAATTACAACAGTGAGTAAACTAGTGGATAAATATTTGGGATCACGTTTCAGCTATCAAAAAAAAACAAAACAAAAAAAACTTCAAAGCAGAGGCTAGCTTCCCGTCAGTCTCATAAGCAGGGGCAAAACAATGTGAGCAAAACAAGCCCATGTTGTGTGAAGCAGGATTGGAGATGCATACATGTCCGGAAGCAGAGACTCTGTCTATATTTGGGGTCTGCATCAGGGGCAGGTCCAGGGCAACGTCAGGGGTCCCAGGGCATGAAGACGGGGTCATGGACTCATCCATCCAGCTGGCCTCTGTCAGCGGGGTCATACTGCCATCTGTGTACGGCCTCTCAGTGTAAGGCGTCATGGTGCCATCCAGTCCATCATGGAAAGACATGGACAGCTCCTCGTCAGCCCAGTCCAAATCTCCATTCCCATCAGTGCCTCCGTCCACTGACTCATCTGTGATGGTGTTGGTGGCGCTGGTAAAAGTGTCAGGCTGCATACTGTTTCTGTCCATGGGCAGAATGAGCTCCTCCTGGATCTCCTGCATTCCCCTACCTAGACACTGTGCCTCCATCTTCAGCTGTGGTTCCTCCACGTGTGCTGCTGAGTGATTCTGTGCAAAACTCATTTCTAGCAGCTTATCTAGTGCCTCGTCCAGGGAGGGCTCTACCACTGGGGGTTGCTGTACACTTAGGGGGCTGGCTCTTTGGTCTGTGGGTGCCAACTCCAACAGCTGTCTACTAGGGCTCGTGAAGGCCAGGGGAGAGGGGCTGATCAATGGAGAGGCTGGAGATGGTGAGGATGTTTTTGAAGCAGCATGTGCAGAAGGTGGAGATATAGAGATGGCAGAAAGGATGGGTGAAGGAGTCTTTGGAGCTGAGAAAGGAGGGGTGAGGTTTTTAGAGGGAGGTGGGGTGGAGAAATTCAAAACAAGGTCATGAAAAGAAGCAGAACCCTTGCTCGAAGTGTCAGAAGCACAAGGGAATTTACCAACAGTATTTGAGGGTGAGACCCGTTCTACAGATGGACTAGGGGACTTGGAGGACTTGTGGTCCAGGACAGTGTTAACTGAGGTGAGTGAGGGAGTCGTGGTGGTATTGGAGGGACTTGGGCTATTTCTCATAAAGTTGGAGTTAGATGAAGCAGCTTGAGAGAGGGCTAACAGAGACTTGGTTTGGGATGACAGTATGGTAGAAGAGACTTCTATGACAGAGTCCAGGTCTAGGTCACTGGCTGCAGAAAGTGAGGATATAGGACTGTGGGGACAGAGACGGTTCGCATGGGGGATCGACATGCCACCGTCACCTCCATCCTCATCTATGTGCAGCTCTAGACCAGCAGGCAAAGAGAAGAGAGGAGAGGCACAGGCAGATGGGTGGGACAGACTAGGAAAAGGAGAAGCCACTGGGGTGACGGAGGAAGAGACTGGAGGATGAGGTGAGCTGGAAGACACTCCTGCTGGGTCTAGCAGGGAGCCCAAAGTACTGGGCTAGAGGACAGAGAAGCACAAGCAAGATAAGAGCAGGAAAACAGAGAAATCATCAGAAATATGACAGGAGAAGCTTGTGTTTTGTAGATGAAGCCTTTGCAGCATTTATTTGTGCTGTTTTGTACCTTGAAGTCAGACAAAGAGGCCATCAGCTCATCGAGCTCTCTTGTTGCACAGGAAGCTGAAATTCTGGCTTGCTGCTGAGAGGAGTCCAAATCGCTGTGGCGAGCAGAGGAACTGGAAAATACATATTAAATGTATAATTAAATATAATTTGTAATCACATGTAAACATTCAAGCTTTACTAACAGCATAACTCAAAAGAGCTATTGTGTAAGTTACATGAGGAGACAAAATGTTCCTCTAGCTTAAGCCTGATTTATGCTTGGGCACTCGACACTTTGATGAGTGCTGCTCAACAGAAATTAAGTATTTTCGCCAGACACTAGCGTTCTATGTTGTGCACCAGGAGAATTTTGTTAAGTTGCATACACATTACAAAACTTTTTGTCACACAATGTGATTGGTAATGTTACTATCATCGCCATAGTTTTGACTCTACATTAACTTCAACCTGCATTCAGCAGCTCTGTCCCAGAAGCAACCGTTTGTCAGCAGCAGCTCCTGCAGAGCTGAGAGGACAGTGGCCTGTCAAACTGCCTTTACCAGGCTGACTGATAGCAGACATTTACTGAACCAAAATAGTTTGTTGTTTGTATTTACTGATTCATTGATTTTATTTCCCAGCCCACCGTAGCGAGTGAGAGGAATCGGATGCTCAAGAACAGAGTGGGAGCTGATTAATCAATAAATACACAATTAATACCTTTAACACATATATACAGAGGGACATTTCTGTGATTTAAACAACTGTTGGTGCAGATTATGCTTCACTAAAAACAAAATAAATAAACTGAGAATGTGAAAAAATGCAGGGGGTCTATGGTTACCATAAGTATGACTAGCATAAATTGAAATCGATGCGTGACTGTTGAGTGACACTTATCAAAAGTGTCCAGCACCCTACCATAAATCAATCTTTAGCCAAGCCGACTTCAGTTAAGTAGCTCCAGTAGTTATTACATTACCTCCCATCCTCTATTAAAATTTGCAACTGGACACTGAGCCAACACAACAGGCTAGCTGACTGCTGGCATGGGTGTAAATTCTGAGGAAGTAAGTAGTCCTTACTCTCTGTTCCTCATCTAAAAACATCAGATAGACAAACAAAACAAACTATCTATCGTTTGATGCCACTGTAATCCTATTAAATGCAAATTTCAGAATATGTCTGACAAGAAGTTGACACTGAAGCTGTAAAGCTCTGCTTTCTGGTCATCTTTTGCCTTTTAGAGAAGAAACTAAAAGATGGAAGCAAAGATGGGGCTGGATGACATTCAGTAAGAACTAACTTTTTTTTCAATGCAAGACCGCTTTCTTTTTTAGCCCAATGACTGTCATGGAAGCCTACATCTTTTATATAAATCTATGCCAAGGTAGAGACCTGCTTCAGTGGAGAGACTGTGTGTACCTGGGCGAAGGCACTGAGCCCTCCAGCTCATCCAGAAGACTCTCAACAGTGGGTCGGGCCTCATCCAGCCTCGTTCCATTCCTCTTGGGTTTCTCCTGAGGAGGGGGGCTCACCATAATGTCAGGGGTGCTGCCATTCTCGTAGTGGGTGATACTGCAGGATGGTAAGGGTGGAGCTGCCTCCTCTGTGGAAACATAACAGTACAGCTAATCCTGCTCACCACAAACAGAACTGATAAAGCTGAAGGTTTTGTGTCTACCTGTAGTGGGGAATGAAGGGGAGCTTTGTTGCACTGCGTTGAGTTCCAGCAGCAGCCTGTCAAGCTCCGAGAGGTTACTACCCATGGCAGAGGTCAAGGCTGCTGTTGACGAGTCTGATGACTTCTGTTTGTTGGGAAAACTGAGGAGGAGACACACAGAGACAACTACTAATAGCAAATAAAGGTAAAGAGAACTGACAGATAATACAATAAACTTAATACACACAAGATGAGGCAGGATACCTGTAGACGTGGTCCTCTTCAATGTGAGACAACGGTGAGCTGCTACTGTCTCTGGACCATGAGCTCTTCTGGGCTGAACCTAACGACTGCAGAGGATACATCAGTCAAACATAGAGAAAACCGGTGCTGAATTTTCACTTTGCTTTCAATATAACATTTATCTGGACCGAGGTATCACTGTAAAGCTGTCTTCTCATATGAACTCCCGATAATGTCTGGAGTTTTCCTTTCACACATGTAGCATGTGTAAGAAACATTCTCACCTACTGGAAATATTCCGTTTGGTTTAGGTGAGGTATGACCGCTGGGAAAATTTAAGAGTCTCTCACCATTTTTTTGAATTTGTCTGACAAATTCAACATCAGTTCTTACAGACGGACGTTCCCGAATCTCGTCATGATCTCTTAGGTTAGACACTTTGATACCATTCTCATATAAATGACCGTTCTACTTTACCCTTGGATGTTTTATTGCGTTTTTGTGTAAGCCAGATGATAGAAATTTCATCAACGCGCCCACTTGCTCATTATGAATTCTCCCGACGATTACCTGCTCTAGTCACACACTTGCTCAACCAGACATTGCACAGACTTTATACTAGGGGGCAAGCAGTTTGAAGTGCAAGTGTAAAGAGGCTTAACACTTAGCATCCCTGCTCATATTTCTTTTCAGTTATGATCAGAACCACACAGACATACATGATACAAGTGGCTTTGAGGGTTTATCTTTCATCGTTTGTATATCTTCCAGATCTAATTTGTGCTGTGTCACTTACTTGTTCTTGTTCCTTGTCCAAACCTCTTTATTGAGTGGCTTCATAGAGAAAAATCAGTTTATGAGTTATCCAGGGTCACACAGCAGAGACCTACCTGCTGAGAGGAGTGGTGGGAGTCTGGCTGATCTATCAGGGACCCGTTCAGAGCCTCGGCTGAGGGTGGAGGAGGGACTGGAGGTGGAACTGACACATCCTGGTAGGAGTGTCCTCCAGTGGGGATGGAGTAGGGGGTCTCGTCAGGCAAGAACACAGGTCGCTTTGAGATGTGGGACGTAGTAGATTCCAGGTCTGCCAGCAACGCGTCTGAAAGATGTGAAGTTTTAATGCATTTGTGTTGCAAGGGCACTTCCAACTGAAAATACCACACGTTAGGTTGATATTACAATGGTGCAATCTTTGCATTGGCAATCCAATTAGGTCTTACTTTCATTTAAATAAAAATCTTCAAACTCAGACACAATAAATCCTTGCGTCTTCGGGACATAAAACTTCAGAGACAAATTCCTGAACTGTTTTTGCAAGTTATTTTGATCTGCAAACATGGTTGGGTTGCAGACCAGTTAATTCTTTACAGGGGTCGTTGGGTGCTCTGAGGCGACTACTGACTGTGGTGTTAGGCTGTAAAAAGACAATGGCAGTGAGTCTGAGTCCATCTCTCATTCCAACCTGCCACCAAAAAAAGCTTTTTTCTCAGCACAGGATCATTCAACAGAAAGGTTAGGCCCTGTCACCATCACAGCACGGCACAGTACATCATCTAACTCAACTTCATACCTAACCCATTAGGCCTTCATAAAATATCCCCTGAAATCCCCAGCCTACTTCTCCATCAGTCCACACTATAAAAATAACCCTACTGACAATGAGAGCTACCTGTCTATGAGCTTAATCCTTGATTTCAGTGTTTTATAACCTCTGTGAGCACTGTATGTGTTTGGTTAGTCTCTGTTTCATGAGAATCAGTGTGAACTTAACAAGACAGACTGATAAGAACAAAAGAGCAGACAGACAGACAGAGAGAGTTGCTGAATCCAGGCCAGGGTTGAGGGGGTACAGTGTTACCCTGCTGAGTGTTCGGTGGAACGCGGGAGCAAAATAGACTCTTACATCACACAATCCATCCATCCTCAGCCTGTCCAGAATAGACCGCAATCACCGGCAGCATACTGTTACACTACAGAGGCCTGGAACGGTTACAGTCTGTTTCAAGGAATCGCTGCACTTTTAAACATGTTAACTCAGAGAAGCAGCATTGAAAACTGTCCAACTAACCATAAGGTCTGACTGCTAACCAGGCTCCAGCCCCTTCTCAAATACAATCTACGTAAGTTAAAAATGCCTCTCTAAATTTAAAATATGTTCAGATATGAGAACTTGTATCTCCTATCCTGACTTGGAGTTTCAAGAAATAATACAAGACTACAAATAAAATGAAAATTATTCTTGATGTGTTGAATAATATAAAACAACAAATAGAATAGAGAAATTACTTATGTGATGATGGATTACTTGTAGGCATTTTCTGTTATCTGGTCATCTCCAAATACTCCATAATTCTTTCACACAAGGTTATAGCATGAATCCTAGTCAGCAGCAAAGTAATAGTTTACTTAAAAACTTAAGATGAGGTCTTGAGTACACACAGATTAGGCCTACTTATTGCCCAGTGAAAATGACAGACACTGCCTTCGTACCATCCACAATCAACTGACCATAAAAAAACATACACAGAATATCTGGAAAATCAAGTTCCCACTCAGCCTTGGAACAAACAGGTTAACTTTTTCCTCTGTCTGCATCAACATTAAAAGATCTAAAAGCACAACACTCACAATGCAATCTTATAATTGAAAAATAAAAAAAGCTGTGTCACTGTAATCGAGGAATACAAATATTTAACTTTTAAAATAGTTAGAGAGACAGTACTCACATTATTGTTTCCAACTGCTGTAATTGTAATATCTCCCAGGAGGTAATACGTATGTGTTGATGTGTGTATCTGAGTGAAGCACACAGCAGTACAGACGAGGACAGTGTGAGCAACAAGAAGTGATAACACGTTGCCCGTCTACAGGGGGGAGTGGTCTGACAGCCAAAATTGGGTGACAGTGTCCTTTCGATAACAGCATCTTTTCATTGTGCCTTTCTCTTAATAAAATAATCCAATAAGTGCATTCTCACCTTCAAATCTACACTCACAAATGAATATGGCCTGTAAGATTGTAACTTTACATATGTCAGACTTGTGTCCGTTATGTTAAAGATCATCTAAACATGCAAAAGAACGTGATTTAAGTTTGTCTGTTCAACAAAATAAATTTGAAACAAAAGTGTGATAAACTGGACACTCTCACTCATCTTTGCCACCACTTTTTATCCGAGATGTCAGTCCAAAATGAGTTCCTGCCTAGAAGCTGAATGTTTAGGACACGTAGTTTGACATAAACCACATGGGAGCACAGGCCTATTTAAAGCAGTAAGCTCAGTGAGTGGGCCATGTCTGTGCAAATGTGCTGAAATATCATGACCAGCTCAAAATAAGCTGCACCTGGTGCCGACATGCTGAACAAGGTCTTACTGAAGTTGACTTTGTCACTCATAAAACAAAGCCTCCACATAGCAAAATACCACAGCTGGTTTTGTGACAAAGGTGAGTCATACAAAATACAGTGTAGCGTAGAAGTTCTTAAAAGCTGTCAAATGAAAAAATAAATAAAGCTGAAAGCTGAAAAGAAGACTAATTATGGTAAAGTATTCCTAGAAAGTTCACACAGCTGGACTGCCTGAAGCCTTTTAAAACACTTGTAGACGGAGCCAAGTTTTTGAGACTTGCACTATAAAAAGTGCATGTGCACTCATTACACCCTCCTGCCTGCTGATACTACACATCTGAGAGTCAGGCACAGCACAGGCCCTTGAACTCCAGAGAGATGCATTAGATTCATTGTTTAGCTCAAACTATAATAGCTAAAGCATTATAACTGTATTTATTCCTTAATGGGAAACAAACAGCTTCAGTATGTTGCAAAACTCCTAAGGGTGCATTTTTGTGTGTTTTTGTTTGAAGAAAAATTGGACAGTTCAAGTGAAAACTGGTTTTGTCTATGTGTTATTTCAAGCCCTACATTTTGATGTCCCTGACTTGAATAAGGATCAAGAGCTGTCCTACACACAGGCGCTTTATAGACATGGAGTAGAGCTGAAACAATTAATCAATTGATCAATTAGTTGCTGGCCAGAAAAAAATATCTATATCTGTTTTGATAATCAACTAACTGTTAAGTCATGGACTGGATTCTGTCTTTTCTTTAGCAGGATAAAGGGGAAAAGGGCATTACGAAAGACCTGTAACACAGTCAAACCTGTTTAAATGTTGCATTAAAAAAAGGATAATTCATACATCCCCAACATCCAGCTCACATCCTTTTGTCGCAGTCGATTAAACAGCCTGTGCATTATACACATAGGGTGTCTACAGTCAGCAGACACTTTTTAATAACTTTTCAAGATCATTTTTAACAGAATTTAAGACTGAGTTTTGGACAAAATCGTCTTTCTCTTATTCAAGCATTGCAGGTGAGTATTATATATATGGTCCCTTGCAGGGTTAGGCTCTATATAGGAATATGGTAATTAGAGTGAGTTAGGTAAATTTACATTTTGCTCACAGTTAAGTCAAGGTACAAAGTAAAAAGACAGCATTAGGTTCAGTGTCAGGTTTAAAGAGTTGTAACATCAGAAAATGTAGACTTTCAGGCAGACGACTTTGACTCATTTTGAAAAAAAAAAAAGAAAAAAAGATGAATAAATTAAATTAGATAAAATAGTTGTGGGAGCCCTTCTGTGTGACGTTTGCATGTTCTCCCCGTGTCAGCGTGGGTTCTCTCCGGGCACTCCGGCTTCCTCCCACAGTCCAAAGACATGCAGTTTGGGGACTAGGTTAATTGATAACTCTAAATTGTCCGTAGGTGTGAATGTGAGCGTGAATGGTTGTTTGTCTCTTTGTGTCAGCCCTGCGATAGTCTGGCGACCTGTCCAGGGTGAACCCTGCCTCTTGCCCGATGTCAGCTGGGATAGGCTCCAGCCCCCCCACAACCCTCAAGAGGATGAAGCGGTTAGAAGATGAATGAATGAATGAATGAATGAATGAATGAATGAATAGTTGTGGCAGCCATAACCTCACAAATTCAAATTCAAGACTATTTAATTACTTTTAAGGCCTAATATTTATAAAACTGAACACAAGACATTTTAAGAATGTTGCAGAAACACCATGTATACACAACATTCTTAGTGACTGTTGAGTGTGTCTACTTTATATGATTTAATGCAGGTCATAAAAGGATAGAGATTGTAGCCAAGACCATCTTACTTCCCTTATTTCCCCTGAGGAGGGCAGCATTGAGTCTGGCATGAGGACGGACAACAAGCCTTCGTCAGTCTCACACAAGTTTGGTCCACTAAGAGTTAGAAGCATTAAGAATGCAAACATACACTGTAAGCCAAGTAACAGGCTAATCTTTTCCATTTCAGACAGGGGGTAGGAGCCACAATGGACAAAGTCCAATTCTGCTCTAACAGCATCCTGACTCAATAGTCCATTGTGCAAGGTCTGGAGGAATAAAGTTGTCATCAAAAAGGAGATGGCTGGGACTAATAATACAAGATGAATTTATCAAACGTCAGGCAAACAATATAACAGTGGCTCGTTCTGTCAAGTGAAGTGTCTGTGGTCACGCTGTGGTAACTAATCTTCATTACATTCAACAAACAACTCTAAAGTTATGTGGACACTGTACACATTCTTGTGGCAGTGGGTACATGTACAATCCTGCCTGTGCACAGCCCCCCCACCCACCCAAGGCTCTGCCACAGGCCCACAGTGTTTATCAGATGGGAGCGAAGGTGCATGGGGAATTCCACACATTCCTCTGTCCGCTTCTGAGAAAGAAAGTGATCAGGCGGGGACATGGGGAAGGTGGCCGTGTGAAGGGTACATTAAGTTGCCCTGATCCGGTCAGACATCATTTCACATGCAACCTGTCCTATCTGGAATTAAAATGATGCTTTGTAATAAAATCTACTCCAGCAGAACACACATTCCTCCGATACCACAGGATTTTAGGTACAGAGCCGGTGAGGAATGTGCTCGAATACAAAACACCATCTGTCAGTCCAGAAAATGAAAATAATGTGTTGACAATTACAGAACCCATTCCACTAACTACAGCATGCTTTGAATTCCAGGATAAGGGAGATGTCAATGTTTTTACTGCCCATTTCCCACAGAGTGTAGAGTACAGTGCATGCAGGCAGGGGGGACGAAACCAGGGCTGTCTAATCTTTTCTATTAACATATGGGCAATGGTGATGGGCCACCAGGGTCCACAGCTCACCTGTTTATAGCCAGGGAGCAAAAGAGCAGAACTGGCCACAGCCCCAAACCGAAACCCGACCCCATCAGGCCAACCCGACATGATATTTATATCAAAGAAGACAGACAGGGGCCAGGGAGAGGGGGGTTGAGGGTGAGATGCCAGTGAGACAGGCAGGGGAGGATGGGTAGAAACAGGGAACAAACAGACAGAGTGTGAACGAATGCGAGAATATGGGCAAACAGCAAACAATAAATGACAGACCAAGAGAAAAAATATTCAAATAAATGTTAAACCTTAAAGGTTACAGATGCCCACCCGTTTGTACAAAGGATGAATGAGTGTAACAGCATACCATCCGAAAGACAGAAGCATCTTAGGGTGATTACTTCAAAATAAACATACCTAAATATACCCTGCCAAGCAGCCCCATATCCGAAAGATGACACGCCCCTAGAGAGAACGCTGCACCAAAATAAAAGCACTTCCCCACAGACCAGTAAATCAGATGACAGTGAAAAGTCTGAAGACTGATGTAACACCAAGTCACTGAGGACACATTCATAGCCATGCCTGTGCGAGGACCGTATGTCAGTGAGAAGCCTTTTGTGCCATAAGAGAGTGTAATTGGGTAGGATGAGGAAGACCCTTAAAGAAAGGCTCTTTTGTCTCTCTTGTCTCTGAAACACTTGACAGAAAACACTAAGCTATGCTCCAAACATGTAGCCATCCTATAGAGAAGCAGAACATTAAACAGCCACCAGCAAAATCCTGATGGATTGATTTAGTGGATGAGGTTTCTCTACACCACCTACTTCAGGCGTGTAACAAATAAGGCTGCAACTCAGAATTATTTTCCTTATCAACCAATCTGCTGATTATTTGCTTGACTGTATGTGGTCCCTATAATGACAGAAAATAGTAGAAAATGCCCATTCAAATTTCTCGCAACTGAAGTTGACATATCCAAATTGCTTGTTTGGCCAACCATCCAATAGTCCAAAACCAAAGATATTAATTTTAATATCATGGAAGACCAAGAAAACAGGAAAATATTCATATGTGAGAAGCCAGCACCAGAGAAGCTTTAAAATATTACTTAAATAATAAATCAGTTACGAAAATAGTCACATTATTTTTCTGAATCCATTATCATATTATTATAATCTCAGTTGTGCTGGAAATTGTAGAGACAAATTAGATACCTTTCTTAGTTACTGACCTGAGTTAGATACTGATACCAAAGTGATGAGCAAGCATTTGATGCTGGCTTTTGGTATTTGAAAGTTTTTAAAACTCAGTGCTACGAATTGAAGCAGCAAAAATTAATAGTCATCCTCAACTCATTTGATTATCGATTTATTGGTTTGAGTAATTTTTTAAGAAAAAAAATAAAAAGGTCAAAATTGGCTAATTCCAGCTTCCTAAATGTGAATATTTTCTGGTTTCTGTTCACCTCTATTACAGTAAACTGTATATCTTTAGGTTGTGGACAAAATAAGACATCTGAGGATATCATCTTGGCCTTTGGGAAACACTAATCAACATTCTTCACCATTTTCTGATATTTTATGGGCCAAACAACTAATTGATCAATCAAGAAAATAGTTGACAGATTAATCGACAATGGAAAAATAATCATTAGTTGCGGCCCTATTATGGAAACATTTCAGTTACCTATTAGGCACTGAGGTACCATTACCAGTCTTAGTCGTGAAACATGAGGAGAAAAGTGAAAGTTCGTGAAATAGTATCACAACTATGACAACATTTTAGTATTCAGGAACTAGAAGTGAGATTTCCTGCCCTTTTTACAGATGTGAAGCTCCCCTGTCTTTGAACATGCCCTCAGGTGTCCCCAGCTTGATTAATGTTGGAAGAATCCAACAGAGACTCAGATTCCTACTACGTTAACCAGACCTGTCAGGAAAATAATCAGCACTGCTCTCTGAGCCAAGTTACAAGGTCATGGAACAGGGAAGGTGAGGAAACAGCCTGAGGAGAGGAAGAGAGTAAAGGGTACTGCAAATGAAACAACAACAGCGTTTAATAGTGAAAACTCTGTCCTGGCAGCCCGATCACACCCTCAAGGCCCACTGCTGCCCACCCTACCAGTGTTTGCTGGCCTCCAGCACTGACTCTGCACATTGTTTTTCTCCTCTGTTTCCTCAGGATATGGGGCAGGGTCTGTTGCCTAAGCGATGAGGTCAGCCATGCAGCTCTCTCTTCCCCAGACCCAGAACAGGATGGGTGTGGAGCTCTGGAACAAGACTGATTTACAGTCAGGAGCTTCTCTGTAGCAGAGCAGGCGAGCCCACTGGTTAGGGGTGGTATGCACTAACCTTACAGCTCTCATGGGGTGATGAAAGCTAGTCTGGTAACACTAACTCTGTGCTGCCGACACACCAGGACACAGAAAGCACTTAAGACCTTCTAAGATCTTTTGGTATGCTGTGTAAACGCTGTAAACATTTAAGACCACGCTGCTCCTTCAACAGCCAACTTTTACTCTTGCCTGGAGAATAACATCTTCCGCTGCAAGGTGATCAACTGATACTATTACAGTAAATCTAACTGCTGCTGTGTGTTTACAAAAGGCATGTTGGCAGGTGCCTCTGTCTGTTTCAGCCCTCATAACCACCTCCCATAGATACATACGAGCCTATTTGTGTGTGCAAAAGAGAGCTGAGTGTCTCACACTGCTCACTGACTGAAACCTGTCTGCATTTAAGCGATAAATAGTACCTGTTCTCTGCTGTGTTTCTTCCCAGCTGGTTACACGAATAAACAATGTTTTTATATTGGTAGGCTACTGCACACAGCTGTGCACTATACTGATTTCTCTTCATAGCTTAAAAGTAAATACAGATTGAGAAACGTTTGTCTTCAGTTGTAAACATGACCCCACTTACATACAGTACAGACGACTATTTCTGCATGTTGGCATTAAAAAGTTAGCAAATCTGACTATTACTAGCTACATTATCGTCTGTATAGGATACAGCAATGATTACATACAAGGCTCTTGTTTCAACACAGTGTACTAAATAATACATGTGCATACTAATGCTCACTGAACAGTGATGATTTGATGTGAGCTTGATTAACCCGCTAACAGAGTGCTGTAGGGATGACATTTGCATTGGCCCTGGTTCCCTTGTTAAACAGCCAATAGGATTTTTCCATTGAATTTTGGATGATTGCAGAAAATATGCTTTGTGGCAAACAAAAGTTTGATATTTACAAGTTTTGTTCAGCAAAATAATCTTCACAAATGAATACCACTTTTATCATTTTTGACATTTAAATTCAGTCTCCCAAAGTAAAAAGCTAATGTTAGGCTATAAACAAACTACACCACAGTCACATGATTTCGATGTTGCCACTACCACCAGGCTGTACAGCTGTTTTTGCGTGGTTCAATATGATAACACTGTGTAGTCTCATTTAACCACTTGTTAGCATAAGTCTTTTTTAAGACACCTAAAGGCTTCAGAATATACGAGTTGGGTATTTACTGACATATTTTATGTCTTAGCATAAAACATGAAGGTCTCTTAAGCTTGTGTTTTAACTACAGACCTTGTTTCAGACATCTAACCAAAAACCCACTGACTTCAAAATGAGGGAACCAGGAGAACTAATGTAACATCAACTGAAATATTTAACGTGCTAAAAGTATATTTTGACTATGGGCCCCCTCTGCAAGACAGGACTTTAATAGTGCAAGAAATTAATAAGCAAGCCACGAGGAAAAGTTAAAATTAAAGTCCCACTGATTGTCACACACCTGAGTGTGTGAAATTTGTTCTCCACATCTGACCCATCCCCTGAGGGAGCGGTGAGCAGCAGCGGTGCCACACTCGGGAATCATGTGGTGATCTAACCCCCCAATTCCAACCCCTGATGCTGAGTGCCAAGCAGGGAGGCAATGGGTCCCATTTTTATAGTCTTTGGTATGACCCGGCCGGGGATCAAGCCCACGACCTCCCGGTCTCAGGGCGGACACTCTACTGCTAGGCCACTGAGCTGAGGACCTAGAGGTTTGGGGCCCGTGGCCACTTAGAAATGTCGGTAACCAAGGCTTAGATTTGATTTAATGGTAATCCGCACACAGCCTATTTAGTAAGAACTTCCAACAAAAGGAGAGCTTGAGTGCTATGAGCAATTAAGTCTTGACCCTACAGCATAATGCATGTCTGTGCTTATCCAGTTCCTTTACTGTTAACATGCAGACACAGAGCAGAGCCTCCACAGCCCAGTGAGGTCAGTCTGCCTGAATCTCACACAATCCTGAGGAATTCAGAGAGAGCTTGGCTTTGTACCCCACAAACATGAAAAACAGAAGCGGGACAAGCCAAAAGATAGTGTGTCACGTCAGGGCCACATCTGGGTGAGGACTCGTCCCCTTGGCCACATCAGTAACGACAGTGAGGCTAGGCCTGGCTGCCACCTGGTCTGGACTGTAAAAAGGCAGATTGGAGAAAACCTGTGGAAAACTCTGACTCAGAGGAACACACTGGAAGAGTGCTCACACTATGTTGAGGGGATTCCCTCTCTCGAGTGTTAAGCAGATCAATATACACAGAATGAAGGAAAGCAGAGAGAGTGGAGCCTGATCAGGTTTCCAAACAGCTCCATGTTGCTCTGTCAATCATCAATGAAGACAAGACAAGGGCCTGGCATGGCTTGTTTGCTGGGGGTTTACTGGAAGTGCAGTAAACCACAGTCAGAAGTTATTTACAAACATTTACCATAATTTGTTGTGGCATATTTAGGGAGGGCATGGGAGGGTTTGCCATGTGACGTGTACAAGAAAAGTTTGAATAGTAACAGTAAGCAATTTAACTTCACTGTTCTGTGATCATCAGACTACCAGACCTCAAAGTTCAAGACATTTTTAACAATCTGTAAGTGTCTGCAATTTCCAGAGGACCCATGTTTTAAGACCGACTGAAACCGACAGCCCTCCCTCTGGTGGCAGCACGCATGGGGCAGAGTAGTGGTAGGAGGTGAGTCATGACCCAGAGAGTATTTGGCCTTGGACCCCAACACAGAGTGATGTTCGACATTCCTCAGCAGCCTCGCCCCCTCCTTCAGCGTGCTGTTCACGCTGCTTCAGTGAGACTGCAGGCTCCCTCTCAACCAACAATCGGCCCTTTCAGTGGCCCATGGCAGCCAGAGCATCTAATGTGCCCTGGAGGTATTCTCAAAGCGGGCCAGACTTAAAATGTGGCCCATCGTCTCTCCACTTAAACAATTCACAAATCCATTTTACAGCCTTTCTACTTTGAGAGATTGGTACAATGGGAGCAATCCCACGGAAACAGATTATTCTGAATTAGCAAAGTAAATATAGCAAACTGACCAGCTGTTGAAAAATAGAACAACAAAATTAGAAGTTCAGAGGTTCAATGTCAAAGGTCAAGGGCCAGTGAACTGAAAAGGTGACTGGTTAGTGAGGCACAAAAAACAGATGGAGCGGACAGACTGCACGGAGCTACACAGTCAGTACATGACATCGATTGTCATCAGTGCTGGTACGAGACCCAGGGCAGATAAATGGCAGTAATAGCACCAGTAGTGCTGAAATGATAATCTGAATAATGAATTGACAGAAAAACAATCATAAACAATTTTGATAATCAATTGTTGAAGGGAAAATGCAAAAAAAGTAACTGGTAGCTGTCATTCAAATGTGAAGATTTGCTGCTTTTCTCAGAATATACTATAACACTGTGTGTCAAATGTCTTTGGCTGTTCAACCACTGATCATGCATAACATGCTGTCACAGGGTTTAACAATTTGTGATGGGCATAGACTAACTGTTTGATCAGCAAACTAGTTCAACATATTGTCAAAATTAACTGCAGCCCTAGCAATTAAATCAATCAATTGACTTGAGCATCAGCAGCATGTAATGTAAAATGAACACCTTTTTATACAGTAAAACCATCTACCAGCCAAGTGCTAGTAAATCTTGCTTGTTCCTCAAAAAAAATATTTATTCCAAGGTCATTTTCTGTTCTAAAAACCTGCTATTGTGTAGTACACACACACACACAGATAGATACTGACACAGCTACACCGATCCAATGTAGCAGAAATCAACAACAGCATAAGGTCAACAAGCTACCAGTAACTACTACTGTTTCACCTCCTGTAGACAGTGTTGACGCACCTTTGACATAGCAAGATAAGATGTTTATTTGGGGTGTTTCTTCTTTTTAATCTAATTTATGGCTTATGGCACTTTTTCTATAGTCCTAATCACACCGATGTCTCCTGTATCAAGGCTTTCCAGTTGTAAAAAAGGACACTAAGGTAGACTGTGTGGTCAGTAATTAGGTATCATTTGCAGTTAAGTCTGCTCCATCAGACTGGAGCCAGCCAAGCCAGGGTTGAGCTCACATTGTGCTGTACTGAGCAGTCTAAATGGGGAGGCCTGTTGACTCCACCACTTCAAAGCTGGAATGAATAGCCTGGGGGCAAAAGTTGACGAGGTAATGTTGAAGCTCGGTGTCAAAATGTCAGCCAAATATCTCCTCCCTCTGGCACACAGATATTGAGGAAAAGTAGTTGTCTCAGATGTGCAGGATAACGTTTTATTATCAGAGACGTTAACGTTACTACAGAGAGGCAGAGTTTAAAAGGAGGTGGTGGTAAAGGCTAACGATGTCCAGCCGCTAAGTTACTGCGATGCTTCTATAAATCAAAGTTAGGGTAAATGTAAAAGGTGCCCAACATTCACTCAGCCACACTGTGCTGTAACATTTCTGGAAGAGAGCAGCTAACTTCCCCCGAAGTAAGGTGACCCAGAAACTGTCTTTTCAACATGAAATCTCGCCGTAACGTTGACTCCTCCACCCTGCTATCCGCTCCTCACTGACTGCTGTAGCAAAACACAGACTGTCTCAAAAACAACTATCATAACTTACCTAAATCCTCCATGGTGGCTGCCTGGCTCTGGACTGTGTCAGGTTTATGTTTGGCGAGCTTCTCGACTGCTTGCGAAGTCTCAATTTTGCTCTCCAACTTTCACCACTGCTGCCCTGGAAGTTGGTCAGGATAGCTCACGTGAACGCGCTGCAATATGTGCATGTGTACTTTACCAGAGCGCGCGCTCGGACCAAGGCTCAGTGATGAGCGACACCTACAGGCCAGAAGCTGGAATTACACACTTAATGCGAATAGTCAAATCAAGACAAATTTATTTATACAGCACATTTGATACGACAGGCTCAGAAAATTAACTGTGCTTCAAATAAAAAAGCAAATCAACAGACAAAGATCATAGCTGACTAAACCATATAAAAGAATGTGTTACAGGTATTAGGTAGGTAGGTTAGGTATTGTTCTTAAAAAGGTACTGAGCTCTTGTGAATTCTAGGAAACAGGACCACAAAGTACCATTCTCATAGTAAAGAGATCCTTTCTTTAATGATCTGAGGAGTCTATTTGGTGTTTATTTAGTGTGCATGCTGTTTACATAGGAAGGAGCTAACCTATTCATAGATTAAAAAACATTATTTTAAATCCATTCTTCTTTTTTTTTACTGGGAGACAGTAAAGCAAAGTTAAAATAGGAGTGAAAACTAATTAAGGTAATTTACATGACTGCTGACTGAATTATTATTAGAATTATTTTCATTTGTTCACACATGGAAAGGGTATTCTGGGGAGACCTTCTTCAGAGTATCATGGGGCATTATTATTTAGTTTGAAATTAATCTGAAGCAGCCACTAGTTTCACAAGAGCGCATGAGCATGAGTAGTAATTACTAACATTACATTCTGCTCATCTGAATTAAGAAAAACAGGAGAAACAAGATGTGGGACGGTGCATTTATTAAACTGCATTTCCTAAAACATCTTGGAATGTGACCACGTCTGTCATCATGTCCTCCCGAGAGATTGGTGCATTGGGAAATAAGAATAAGAGTAAAAGACAGAAATGAAACATGCAATCAGTAAGAGATCCCACTGATGTGGGAACAAGCATAACCACCTCACTTTCAAAAAACAAGGTGCTAGTGCTTATCTCTGCACCTCACATCTAGTATGTCTAAATTACCTGAATTTTATTTTATCTCATGTATTTGGAAATCAAAGTGATGCTAATAAATAATGTTTATAACTCCCATTATCAAAATTAGCTGAAGAACTCAACACAGTACTTTGGTACCAAAGCCTTTTCCAGACATGAAATATTCCCACCATTAGTCATTATGTACTACGGAGAGCAAAATACAACAAAAACAACTGGATACCCTTCATCAATTATTGAATATTACCTTAAGATTTACACAAGTTTTTTCAAACCATTGTAAAGTATGTCTCCACAGTATCAGTGATCCCTGATTATCAGCTGCGAGTGGACTTTCTATGCTGTGAAGATTCTTCACTTAAATCAAAATATTTAATACCAACTTTCAATAACTATTTATAAATCAAAGCAAATGAGACAGTGTACTTATTGGACTAGTCTTTATGTGTGTAAAAGATCAATGTGATTTATTCTAAAATGTTATTACATATCTTTAGTCTTACGTTAAATAAAACGGGACAATAATTGTCAAAAGTCCACTGGTTTCAGCTTTCTCTCCTCCTTCTCAGTAAGGGGCTGCTGGGAGAGGATTTTGTCATGCAGGCGATGGTGTTTGCCGATGCCCAGCTTTGGCAGACCTCGGTTCAACCCCTCCAGCAGCACACAGGACTTGCACAGAGCCTGGCTAGAGATATAGCCACAGCGGGTGCAGGTCCCCTGCACAGGCATCTTCACCCCATCCCGCACAGACAGGTTCTCCCCCGAGTGGATGATATCAATTATGGAGCTGGGCCTTACACTCTCCAGGTCCTTTAAAAAGGTCCTGGCATGGCCACGATAAGCATTGGGAGAGTATATACATTCAGTGGAGAAGTAGTCCAACTTCTTGAAGTACGCATACAGAACAATCTCTTTTTCATACGCGTATTTGAGGGGCTTGCAGCGTGGCACAACCCCTTCACCTTCGCTGACTGTAGAGATGGCAGTGCAGCGGCGCAGACGAGCTATGTCCCCTCGCAAGACGTTCATTAAAACTGTCTCTGCCACATCATCAGCATTGTGACCTGTGAAAAACACATACATACATGGGACAAATTCTGACAAAACATTTGTTCTTGGACTTAAAGGCTGAGAATGCTTTGTTGTATTTCAAGGCTGAAACATTTGCATTCACATTTAAATAATGCTATTTGGATCTGGAGTTACCTGTACATATCTTGTCCACTTTCAGCATGACGGCTCCTCTGTCTAGCGCCTGCCTTCTGAACACTCCACAGAAAGTGCAATTATTTTTCAGTCCCACCTGCTTCACTATAGCATCCATAGTCCAGCCATACAGCTCCTCATACGAGACAATCTTCAGTGGCAACTCATATTGTTGCTGATTCCTCTTTACGGTCTCCAAGGAGTCATCTCGGTAACCTGAGATTCCCTCATCCACTGAGAGAAGCATAAGTTCAAGGCCATAGTTGTATCGCTCATTGAGGACCTTCATTACATGTGCAAGCACTGTCGAGTCCTTTCCACCTGAGGCAGCAATTCCTACTATCTCCCCAGGTTTAAACAGCTCTGCTGCCACAATCGTCTGATGGACCTCCTCTTCAAAGGCCCAGAAGAAGCATTCCTTACACAGCGAGTGGCCTGTTTTTGGACGTTTCAGCACAGCACGCTTGTCAGCACAGTTACTGCACAGGATAGGCATCTTGACTGTTGGAGGGAGGTTTCTTTAAAAGGATAACAGTGATAACAATTAGTATAACAAATATTTTCAAGCAAAAGTCAGTCAATCACATGATGAAAACTAATCTACAATGCTCCATCTTTTTGCAGATTCTTACAGGTGTCCCATAAGTTCTGATGTCAATGACCTTTTCTCTATAATTATTCACAAGCTAACAAAGCTAACCTGGATCTACATCACTTTTTTTTGTGCTGCTTTCATACACCTTCCACAAGTATTCAAATCTTTGAACCCTGAGCTACTTGGTGTGATTTCTTTCCAAAAAAAATATATATATATATTAAAATGAAGGGAAAAACTATATTTATATAATTACCATTGTTTTATATTTAAAATTATGGTACATATTTATTAAAAATTTTAAGCTCCTTTCCAGGTTATTTCCTTCTTTTTTTAAAACTTTTCTTTCTGATTTTCTTGATTTTAATTGTTGTTGTTTTTATTTCATTTGATTTATTCATTTTTTATTGTTTTATTTTTGCTTTTTAATTTTTTTTATTTACTGGATTTAAAATTATGTTACATATTTATTAGATTTTTTTAAGATCTTTTTCCAGGTCATTTCCTTTTTTCATTTTTTTTTTACTTTTGTTTCAATTTTTTTCTTTTATTATTTTATTTTATTTGACTTGTACATTTTTTTATTGTTTAATTTTTGCTTTATTTTTTGTTTTTGAAAGAACCAAAGCCAATGTGCTCAGGTTTCAAAGGGTTAAAGAAGCAGTGTGTAGGATTTAGTGGCGTCTAGTGGTGAGGACTGCAGATTGCAACCAGCTGAAACGTTTTCTGTATGGCAGGCATGAACTCCCAGTTAGGATTCCTTCAGTGTTCTTTGTTAAGGAGGTTTTAACCAGGACCCACAAAATCCACAGAGGTCTCTTCCTCCCGAAAACTAACACAGCAGGTGATTAACAACCGGTAAAAACACTGAATATAGCAAATTTATGTTTAAAGGTTTTCCTGATGCTGTTCAGCTTGTCTGGACAGGGCAGCTAACTAGGTTAGCCAATGCAAAAATGTATCTAGCCCTATCTGGAGCCAGTGTTTGGTTTGTCTGTTCTGGGCTACTGTAGAAACATAGTGGTGCAAAATGGCTGACTCCATAGATGAGGACCCTCTCCTTGTATAGATATAAACGGTTCATTTTAAGGTAAAAAAAACAACAAAAAAAAAAACAAAACACCTCACTTCTTATTTTCAGGTGATTATACACTAAAAAACATGCTTCTTAAAGTATATTCCATTTCTGCTAATAAATCCCCCTAAATCCTACACACTGGATCTTTATTGTAAGGGATTTAACATTATTATTTCAGTAAAAGGGACCCTGGCTTACAAAATCCCTGAATGGTTTAATCATTTTGTCTGCACTTTTGGCCCTTACCACACAAATGCATTATTTTTTCTAATGAGAGAACATTACATAAGACACAGAAAATGTGCCACTTAAACTACACCACGTTCATGGCAATAACAGTAAAAATGTGTCAAACTACATACTGATTCTGAAAAGGTTTTCATTATGCAGTATGTAAAGCTGGAGAAGATGACAAATATCAGTACACTTATGGTTATCTTATTAAAATATTTGATTTTTAAATGTGCTAGCAATGGACACCATTATCCCACAATGCAGTGCACAACAGAAAAGGGGAGGAGGTAACAACTGGACATTTCAGGAAACAGTGGTATTTGTGGTGGTGGTATTCAGTGGTTCAGAAGGTTGTTTTTTGTTTTGGTTTTTTTTTTGTTTATTTTAAAGATATTTTTGGGGGCATTTTGCCTTTGGTGGTAGTAAGTAAATGTACTGTCAGTAAATAACCTGTACATAGCCACAGTGAAGTCAGTGGATAGAGATGTTTTTGAGGCATGCCGACATAAAGATTTAACAAAAATCACTAATAAAAAGTCTTTAAACACCGTCTAACAGGGATGTACTTCTAGCTCATGTAGCTAACGTTAATTTCCAGCTTTGTAGAAGTTATGCTATGTAAGAGGTGGTTGTCTCTGCTCAAGACTCCAACACTAACGTATTGTGGTTACGTTGATACTCACAACTCCTTAAACTCTTCAGATAACTGAAATGACTCAACACAATTTAGGCACACGGTAGTAAATTAGCTCTCCGGTTTTACTTTACTCAAGTCCAATGAAACCAAATGTATGACCAGACAGTCAACGTGTTTCCACATGAAGCTAGCCACGTAAAGCTAAGTTAGTCACATTTCTATGAGGTAACATTTTCATACCAACGTTTCCGATGAACCGACGTCCGAATTGTCAATGTGGAGATGAAGTACACTTATAAAAACACCGTTAAATATAAGTTATGGTACTTAAACAACGTTCGGTATTACACGACCAGATAGAGAAACATGTTGTTTCATCATGTGTAACTCTTCCTCACCGGGGAACAGGAAGTGACAGCGGTTGTTAGCTCCTACAGCACCATCTATTGGTCGGAGTTGCCCCGTGCACAATAAAGTAGCTACATCAGAAACAGCACTGGAATATTTTTATGGTACTTCCATGGACCATTTAAATAATTTAGCATATTTGGAGCAATGTCAATTCCACTTGTGATGTTCCTTAAAGATGGTGCTGAGAAGTTTGGCCAAGAACAGATGCAGAGGGTGAGACAGAGGTAAATCACACAACAAGTCAAATGTAAGCAATAAGGATTTATTAGTTTGCTTCAACGAATGTCACTACTGCAATAGCTGCAATAGATATCAAAATGCTGTATGGTGTAAATGAAGGACAAAGGGGTGGATGCTGGGAGGGAGCAAGGCTGCTGAGGTCAGGGTTCAT
Source organism: Epinephelus awoara (assembly GCA_035609425.1). Classification (NCBI taxonomy): domain Eukaryota; kingdom Metazoa; phylum Chordata; class Actinopteri; order Perciformes; family Serranidae; genus Epinephelus; species Epinephelus awoara. The sequence continues at coordinate 33,940,264 of CM069302.1, forward strand.
GACAGGAAAGAGTCACAAGCTTAGTTGACGGGGTGAAAAGCACCCCTCTGATGCCACTGCATGTCTCTGATGCGCCGAACCGACTGGATCTGAGGAATCTGGGCTCCGAACTCAGTGTTGTCCTTATACTCCCCCTTTTCAAACAGGTACTGATAGCCTCTGTAGCCTGGATACTGATAGCCCACCCAACTGGTGCACCAGGAGCGCAGAGAGGGAAAGCAGATAAGAGGCAGTTAAAGGTGAAAGGATAGTGACAAGAGACATGTTCAAGTTATTTGCAAAACATCTGCAGGGAGGATGTACTCACGTGCCACTCTGAACCCGAACAGAGGAGACCTTTTCCTGGTAGCCATGTGCGTGAAAACTAGGGACATCATCATCTATGATTTCTATCTTCTTCCCTGCAAAGCTGGGGTTTTCGTAAAGGACAATCTTGTGCTCCTGGCTGTCCTGAGAGAGGAGCAAAGCAGTGGACGATTTGTTAAGCAGCTGATTGGATGACTGGTGGGGGTATGTAACAGTAAAAAGCTTTCTTTCTTACCACTTTAATCGGGCGGAATGCAATAATGGTGTCACTACGCCTGCTGTTGGTCCAGGAATCCCAGCGAGGATACTCCCCCTTCTCAAACACATACTGCTCCCCCTTACAGCTGGCCTGCTCGTATCCCACCCATCTGAGCAGGCAGAGGAGAAACAGATGGATGTTTGTGAGGGAAAAGTGGGAAAGAAATCTAGTGGCACACATTTAACTTTTTCTGGCCATTTTCCTCCCTCCCCTTCATCTCATACTCATTCACAGAGTAAGCCCCTTATTTCTCTGACTGGCCCACACTCTCTGTCACTGCCTTTCTGTATGTTCAGCTTTAAATCATTTTCTAGTTTTCTGTCTGTCTCTGACCCACACTCACGGTCCACACAGCACCAGTATGGAGCCCACTTTCTCCACGCCTTCTTCCTGGAGGTTGTTGCAGGGACCAGTCAGCTCATGGCAGCGACCCTGGAAGTTTTCCTGCTCGTAGATAACCAGCTGTGTACCAGTAAGAGAAAGAAGGAGAGTGTGAATGTTGTTGAACAATTGGTCTCAATATCAAGAGGGCCAGTCTGTTTCCAATGTGATGTTTGGAAAATGCAAAGATGCAAATAGGGCACTCACAAGTGCTTACGCCAAGGCCAAGGAGGAAGTTGTAAATTGTAATTGAACTGGTGTCTGTTGCGTTTCCTCTCACCTTAAATGCACTGGTGCCTGGCTGCTGCTGCTTGGTTGCAGGGTTCTGGTGGTCTGTGGCCATAGTGAATGGATTGGCAAAGATGAAACTGAAAAGAAAAATTATAATTTATTTTTCTTGATAAATATCTATGGATGTCCACAAAATGTTCAATCTTTATTTATAAATATAAGCAGGTGAAACAGCTGTGAATCCCATTTCATAGATTTTGTTTTACATTATTTTTCGCACACATGTATACAAAAGGTCGCATCCCCCTCCCTCCAAAACAAGTTTCTGAAGTTAACAGCCTCCTGAACACAGATTTACAGCAATACAACATGTGATACAGTTTTTAGAAATTAAACCTAAAATATAGTGGCAAAAGGAAAACAAATACTGATAAAAATGCTAAACTTTGTAAAAAAAAAAAATACAGCATGACGGACATGAGCCTCTTACCAGTACCTGTCTGTGCCAGTGTGTTTGTGATGGCACGATGAGCTCAATATATACGGGATGCCCAGGGGTGGAAACTCTGCCAACAGTACCCACGGTGTCCAAGCCGGCCAGCAGATCGGCCTGCCATAGGCCCAGCACACTGAAATGAGGGGTCACCGTGTAGTCTCCCCCCACCCCGAGCTGTCACACTCCCACAAAGTTATTTCATTAGTTGTCAGTTTTGTCCAGCCAGTCATTGTTCGATATCCACATGATTCAGCACAAACAGTGCCAAGAGTCCCACACCTACAATGAGAGGGGGAGAGAGAGAGAAGGATTGTGAAAGATGGGTTTTACTGTGCTGGAGAGATTCGGACTGATTTGAATAACAGTCCAAATGCTGCTGAATATTTCCACAAGAGTAGGTTTATTTGATATTCGATTTCTAGAAAACACTATCAAGGTTTAGTGTCAAAATGTGTTGCCTCTGCTGTTTGGAAGCTCAAAAGCAAATATTTTTTGTCAGACCTGTTTTCTGCAGACGCTACCTTTCTTCTGCTGGCGGTAAAAAGGTTCAGTAATGATACTTAAAAAAAAAAAAAAAGTAAACAAAATGTCATGTTTCCAAATTTAATTACATTTAATGGCCTTGCAAATGTGTAGCAGTAAGGGAAAAGAGATTAATATAATCTGCTCTTGAAAATATTTTATTTTGATATACACAAACTCTTTTCAAAAGTTAAATTAATATCTAAGTGTAAATTTACACAGTAAATAGTATGTGTAACTTAAATACAACAGGATCAAAGTGGACAGGTGTCACCTTTAAGGACAGATACAATTGCATAGCTTTTAAATGAGGAGGAGGAGAAGGAGGTTTTGTGGTGCAACATAAATATAATTTAAGTGCTTTTCTCAAGTCATTTATGTTCCATTTTGCATCACCAGTACTTTATTTGAATATTAATGAGAATTTATATGTTAGCGCCACCATTTTTCATTGGGGTGACTTTTGTTCCACTATGTCTTTACAGTCACAAGTTGCTCTGAAAGATGAAGTTTTAGATGGGCGAGAAGTGTGACATAGTTTAAACTACAACAGCAAGTAATACTATGGAGTAATTACACAAGAATACTGGTTCAGGCCGCGATCACATGAAATACACCATCCACCTTTATTTTTATTTAAGTTATCTTTAACTCAGATTTTGTATGTAGATATTTTTCCAAAAACAGAGTAATATAATTACTGAGTGAAGAGTTTGAGTCCATCTCCACATCTGCTGGTGGGAGCAGGAATGTAAATACGGACAGTGCAGGCAGGGGCCCAGTGGGTGTGGGTGGGGCTGCCTGCTCTCCAGTAAAGGCCCTTTTTACACAGAGATGGCGCTGCAGAGCTGCTACTTAGTCCCTTCTTTATGCGCCCTTTGCATTTTTACACAGAACCAAACAACAGCGGCATCATGTTGTTCCAATGTGTGATTTTAGACAGCACGCTGGCATTGCGAAACCAAAAGAGGCGTGACAATAACAATGACAAAACATGACAATTACAATCATTTACCTTCTCTGTAATATGGCAGCTGATCTGGTCCTCTGCTTGGAGGGTAAGGAGCTCCCGAACCTCATTGTTTTCCCAATTTTGACATTTTTAGCTGCCGTTCTTCTTTAAGTTAGTTGCTTTTTAAATCGGCTGTCCTGTTCATACAGACACAATTACTGTCACTACCTCCCTTGGCAGCATAAATGCAAGACGATCATGCCTTATATACAGAACGGTGAGGCGGCATTATGGCACGATATTCCCACCTTGAACAGGCCGTGTAAAAGGAACTAATGTGTTGGGTGTAGTTCCCATTTTGGGAACACACCTGTGTTCAATAGAGAACTCATATTCATATAAAAAAAATGGTGCCATTTGCTATATGTGCCCTCAAAAAGGCAAACCCATCTCTGTCATGGTTTTCTTCCTTCTTTTCTTTTCTTTTTTTTGGGGGGGAATAGTCATTAGCCATCTGTGACAAAATTATGTTTATTCTGCATAAACTACAACAACTATAAATAACTATTTAAAAAACTATTTAAGTAAATGAATCATGTCTTTCTTAATATTTGGTATTTTTATCATATACAGATCATGTGACGAGACAATATGATATACTTTACCCAGTTTAGGTGCAAAATCTTTCAAGACTGACAAGCTGAACACATCTGCAAGTTGATTGAGCAGTCATAACTTTATGAGCGAGCACTTCGGCCTGTACAGGGTTATATCTTTTTTTTTTCTTCTTTTTTTGGCGCTTTGAGCACCATAAGCCGAGTGCCATCTATTTCTATTATATTCGAGAGAAGGCAGACATCCCTACAGCCAATATCTCTAGATACTCAGGAACTCACACCAAAATAATCTAGAATGATAAATAGCACTACAGGTAAAAGGAAAATATATTTTTTTTCATTTTTGTTTGAACTGTCCCTTTAAGAAAGCAAATTAACACCTATACACCGATCAGCCAAAACATTAAAACCACTGACAGGTGAAGTCAGCAACATTGATAATCTTGCTTCAATGCAGTGTTCTGCTAGGAAACTTTGGGTTAACATGAGGGGGTTTGCTTGGTCCACAATGGTGAATGGGTGGTTGGTGCATGTCAAGTAGCATCCACATGAATGCTAGGACCCCAAGTTTACCAGCAGAACATTGCATTGTAACAAGATGGTCAGTGTTGTTTAGTGGAAGCATGGCTACCACAAAGATCTGATTGATAGATATGATGGGGTATGAGTAAAGTGTAACGAATGCAAGTCCTCGATGGAGACTGTGAGGATCTCAGGCACAATTTTCTGAAAGTAGTCATATTACATCTGGACTGCTCCACCGCCTGTAGATAACTGTACCTCATAAAACCCAGAGCAGAAACAGAGTCAGTCAGTCCTCATTAATTCACAGCCAGAAATGATTATGTGAACTGTTTGTGGTGCATTTAAATGCTGTTTAAATGAATCTCATATAGAAGGCACACAGTGGAATGTGCTTTCAGGAGAAGAGTTTGCGAAACATTCAGGATTTTTGGTATATTCAGGTCTATGAATTATTGTGATCGGGCATTTGCTGCTGAAAATAGGTGACTGTTCTGCCGGGAGATCTTGTGTTTTTTCACCTCATTACACCTAAATTCAGGATCAACAGACACAGAACAAGTCTGTCTCAGAGAGCAGTAGTTAGTTATTTGTGTTTTTTCTGAGATTTGAGGCAAGATTTGAAATAAGTATCTGGTCGTACGTTACACTACTCATTGCAACGGCGATAGACGAGTAAAACCGAGCTTTTTATGACAATGTCATCCATCATCTGATGATTCCAAACATGGGCTTGAGCGTACATCTACTGTTTATGAAGACTTTATAAAGTTGTGTGTGTATGGAGGGTTCTGTCAAAAAGATTATGGGACAGTTCAACACCAAATCACTCTCCCCATTACTCTTACCTGTAGTGCTATGTATCAGTCCAGATTGTTCTGATGTGAGTTGAACAGTGTTGGAGATATTGGCTGTAGAGATGTCTGCCTTCTCTCCAGTATAATGGACCTAGATAGCGCTTGGCTTGTTGTGCTCAAAGTGTCATATAATACATTTGAAAAACTCAACAGAAATATCTCTTTACAGAAAACATGACTTACTAGTTACTCAAGATAATCAGTTTCACATTACTATTCACCATTGTCTTTGTACTGAACTACACCCACCAACCATATTACCTTGCAGAAGGAAACATGCACCTACTGCTAGCTCACCTCGCAACACTGAGCCACTAACTTAACAGTTAAGCAGAGGAGGACGCCATTCATGTTTACATCTCACTCTGACAGTCACAAGCCTCGTGTCCATGAATAGATGCACGCTTCCTTTTGCACATTTCAGAAGTATTTTTTTTGGCACTTTGAGCACCACAGTCTGAGTGCCACCTAGTTCCATTATATTTGAGAGAAGGCAGACATCACTATGGCCAATGTCTCTAACATTCGGCACACCAAATCAATGTAGATTGATAAATAGCACTACAGGTAGAAGGGGAAAAATTTGTATTTTTGATTTGGGGATGACCTGTCCTTTTAAGGGAGTGAAAAGCTTTTTGTGTTCATATTGTAATGCAACTTTTTTTGTGTACGTCTTAATTAGAGACCTTGGTGGCCAGTGCACCAGTGAAGGAAAGTGACACTACAGCCTATAAATAGTCTCATTTACACTGAGAATGAGACTGAGACTACAAGAATATAAATATATCACAAATGCACATAATCCATGTGCAGACATCTCTACGGCCATGCATGTTTTTGGAAGTATTCATTACTGACGTGGGAGAAAATCCAAAAGATAGGGGAGCACTGCAGGGGAGGGAGATATAGGTATGTATACTGTATGTTAAAATGGAAGTCTATGTCATTCTAGTCTCTGTTTTTAATAATGTTATGAGAGGAATGATTTCTATTTTGAAATATTACATCAACATCTACTAAATAATAGCCTGCATTTGAAATTCTATGTCATAAAAATCATAAAATGTAGTCATGTCTGCAGATGGGATCTATTTGTGCAGCACAGATCTCAGCTCATTATTATCAGAGGATCAGCATTCACTTGCCAAAGCTATACTCATTACTGATTCATATTTACATGAGTTTAGGTGATATCAGTTCCTTGTCTACTTGTTGACCATTCATTAAGAGGCTCATCAACCATCAAATGCACAATGATGACTTTGGGAGGGAATGCAATGCACTCTGTTTTAATAGCAAGCATACATAAAGTATGACATCACTTCCATTGCTGTTAAGCAGATGCGTATTCACATATTCACTGAATAAGTCATGTCCGACTAATGCTGGATGGGGCTTTGAGCTGTCTGACTAAAATGGGAAAGCACAAGCAGTAAAAGTGGCACACATGAATTGAAAATAAATGCAGTTTGTCTTAAAGACAAATATCTGCCAAATGTAGGCTACATTACTTTCACACAGATGTTAGTTTTACATCTCTGATAGTGGTTTTTCTGAATCTTTAGTATCTCAGTTAAAGCCACTTCCACCTTGACTTAAAACATCACCAACAAATAGGGCCCACTCCAGGTCAAACAACTTTTATTCGCCACTGAAACATACATGGCACTCCTCATTGGGCACAAGCAGCGTTTGCCATGTTTAGGTTAAGGCAGAGGGCAGGCACTGTTGGCAGCATCAGGGGAGGTGTGTTAGGATCCTGCTCAGCTGGCTCCAGCTGTGGCAGGAGGGGCGGGAGGTGCTGGGGCAGGGTCGGGGTCAGGGCCGGGGACGGGGCCTGGGCCGGGAGCCGGAGCTGGGTCAGGAACAGTGAAACAGCCCCTCTTGTGCCACTGCATGTCCCGCACACGTCGGACTGACTGGATCTGAGGTGCAGGGGCCTCCCAGTCGTTCCAGTGCTTGAAATCTCCTCGCTCGAAGATAAACTGGCGCCCCCTGTAGCCTGGGTACATGTAGCCAACCCATCTAGAGGAAAGAGAAACAAACAGTGATGTCTCACAACATCCTCAAAACAATGCCAGACAAAACAGAGTAATATAGAAAAACAAGATATACACCAGAAAGGAAGTGACATATGGATGAAATGGAGATGTAGGGAGGATCTTACGTTCCGTTAAGAGCCTTGACACTTGCCACGCGATCCTGAAAACCATGGCCCCACAAACTGGGCACATCATCATCAACGATCTCCATCTTTCTACCAGTAAATCCAGGGTTCTCATACAGGTGTAGCTTATGATCAGCGCTGTCCTATAGAGGAGAAACAGACACGTGGACAAGTCCTTCAAATGTGTCCAGTAGATGTTGTCTAGTTGAAACAATTATGTATAGTGTGTAGGCATGGGCGGATTATGAGAAAATGGGCCCATGGGCAAAGATATGCAAAGGGCCCCAACACCTACATAGGAGCAAGACACCTAGAATTTGGAAATTTTGCATCTTTTCATTGTCATTTTAGATCTTTTTTGTGCTTTTGTGTCTCCTTGTGGTTGTTTTGTGTCTTTTTGTAGTCGTTTGGGTCTCTTCCTGGTCAGAACGTGTTAATTTGAGTGAAATTTTGCAGGTGAAGGTCAGGGGGGCCCCTGCATCTGTGCTTGGTAGACCCTCTCAGTAATCCATCCATGGGTGCAGGGATGTAATGTGTGAGCAGCTCATATTTGAAACCCTGCGCATTCGTAAGAGCTTTACGGCTGCAGTATCATTTTGTATTGAGGTTAGTCACCCACCACTTTGAGTGGCCTTAGAGACAAGAGGGAGTAGCTGTTCTGACTGTTGGTCCAGGTGTCCCAGCGTGGATACTCGCCCTTCTCCAGAATAAACTGCTCCCCTGTGAAGCCATGCCGATCATAACCCGCCCAGCTGAGAGCAGGGGAGATGGAAACAAACGAAAAAAGAGTTTTACTTTAGACACCATATTATCCAAGTCCAGGTTATCTAGGAAATGATTTTCTTATTACATGTGTTTTCTAAAGACATGAATTAAACATTGACTTACGGTCCTGACTCAACTATCACAGATCCAACCTTCTCCAGTCCCTTCTCTGTCACATCTTTACACTCTGAGGAAAACTCCGCCTTGCAGCCCTGAAAGTTCTCAAACTCAAACAGCAACACCTGCATCACAAAGAGGGATCATAAAGGGGGATATTTACCAGCATGGCAACAATACAGAGAGGAGTCGAGTTAGTCGCAGTCCCCATTGGGTGTGGTTTGTATAAAGGCCCTCATGAAGTGGCTCATATTGTTCATATAGAAGCCACATTGTGATGATACAGACAGATGACTCGTCCACAGAACACTCCAAAATACTGTGAAAATATTCGGATGTCTGTTCACACAGCTACATATTAAAGAGACCCTTTTTAGAATGAAGAGATTACAACTTTGTGGTTGTACCGGACCACTCCATGTGTGCAGTCCTCCCCTGATCAAACCAGCTTCCAGTACCTTATATGTGGCTCCAGCTCCACCCTGGCTCTTCCCAGCAGCCAGCTGCTCTGGGGCGCTCTGCTGCTCCGACATCCTCCTGATCCACTGCTCCTCCACTTTTTGGCAGCAGCACACACACAGACAAAGCACCATCCATCATGCATGGACGTTGAAGCACACACGGGAAAAGCAACGCACAAAGGAGGAAAGCTCAATGTCATAGATTCAATTTATAACTCACCCTCGAATAAGAGGATTGTATTCATTTTAGTCTAAAGGAAACAATTTGCCTAAAATTCTGTTATCATTATATTCACTGAATATAGTACAAAAGATAACATGCTTGTTTTTTAAAGTAGCTTCCATTATAAATCCAGGATACAAAATCATCCAAACCTGGGTCTCCAGTTGGTGCAGCACCATCTAACTCCATTGCATTGGAATTATTACACCGACTGTGTCCAGAGTGGGGTTTTTACCTGGGTATGCCTGCTAGGAAGTGGTAGTGTCCCCTCTTTTTCGGCGCCACTTGGTGTTTGGTGGGGTTGAGCCATTAGAGGGCAGGGACAGGGGGGGTATTTATGGTTTATTTCTGGCCACAACAGCAGAAAAGGGGGAGCTGTTGATACAGCAAGTCTGTCGCTCACATTGTGTCCGTAACGCTGCTTCTCAATAGGCAGCTGTGTTGGCACACGCTGCCCTGCCTGTCCGCCTGGCTGCCAGTGAGCACTGTGTGCGGGCACAGGGAGAGAGAGCCAAGAGGATTCAGCAAACAGCTCCGCTCAGCACAAACATACACACACTCTGGGACTACACCCAGTGTCAACCACACCAAACTTCCTTTCATTTTCCTCTGAAATTTGGGTGTGAATGAATAAATGAATGAATGAATGAATATTATCAGCATGATCGAATACTTCCATTTAAGGGGTTAGACTGTGGAAGCCATACAGCAGTCCCATTAAATTATCTTACCAAGCCATGTTGGTATTCAGGATGTCTACAGATATCAGAAACTTAAATTTAATGCTTTTTAAGTTATTTTCAAGATTTTTTTAAACAACTTGTAATACCAACTTCTGGAACAATACTCTTTTTGTTATTCAAGCAATGCAGTTAAGTATAAAGGTAACTATATAGGTGGCCCAGTGGAAGGTTTTAAGTAGGAATATGGTTATTAGAGCGTGTTAGGTTACCCTGTGTTTTGCCAACAGGTAAATGCAAGTGCAAAAGTAAAACTAGAAATACTGCCCTGTGTTTGTATGCTGAAATTTTGTCAAAATTAGTTTATGAATTCTTGAGTTATGGTCAAAAACATGTTTTGTGAGGTTACAATGACCTTGACCTTCAACCAACAAATTGAAATCAGTTAATCCCTGAGGCAAAGCGAACATTTGTGTCAAATTTGAGGAAATTCCCTCAAGGCCCTCTTGAGATATTCTCTTCATGAGCATGACACAAATGCAAGGTCATGGTGACCTTTACATTTAACCAAAAAAATCCTAATCACTTTATTGATAAGTGCAGGTGAATGTTTGTGCCAAATTTGAAAAATTCCCTCAAGGTGTTTTTGAGATATTGCGTTCACAAGAATGAGGCAGATGAGGTCACGGTGACCTTTGAACTCTGAAGACCAAATCTCATAAATTCAATGTTGAGTCCGGTTGGACATTTGTGCCACATTTGAGGAAATTCCCTGAAGGGAGATTTCAAATTCAAAAGAATGGGACAGATGGATGGACAGAATATCCTATAGTATTAGGTCCAGTGGAAGGTTTAAAGATTTGTAATATCAGACGTGAACTTTCACACCAAAGACTTATTTTGACAAAAAGAAATCAAAAGATGGATAAATTAAATTAGATAAAATTCAAACTTAAGACTATTTAATAACTTTCAAGGCCAAATAATTATAGAATTGAATTTAAAACATTTCAAGACTTTTTGAGGACCTGCAAAAATTGTTCTTATTCACAGACCTTGATTGACTTACATAGTTTGATAAAAATAGTTAGCCCCATTAAGCCTAATTAAGACTTTTAAGGGAGTGCACATAGCAATCCCCAAACACAGAAATACCCATGGAATTTTTAATGTCCACAGGGTTAAATTAGAATCACCAGACTGAGACGTGTAGCTCAAGTCAAGTAAATTTTATTAAGAATGTATTCACTTTAGGACACTGGCCAGTACAACACAGTGGAATATACATCTTTACTTTCGAATGAAAAAAGGACAAAGAAGGACATAAAAAATAAACCCTTAACTTTCATGACAAAGTGAAACGTCATGTACATAGAAACCAGGGACAATCACTCCGAAGACTTGATCGACACATTCACTTGCATTGCATTAGCACTCCAACAATACAGGAGATGAGACATGTCCAACAAGATGGGGGCAGAGGTCAGTGCTGTAGTGCATCAAATGACAAAGTGCTTTATAGGAGCGCAGTGTGGTTGGGTGAATGGCAAACATGAGGAAGATTACAGTGAAGTTGGAAAGCAGGTGCAAATGTTCAATTTTATTTGGAGTAACAGAGGGTGGAGTCATTCAAACAATGTGGTGAACAAACATCCCTCCACTGGAGTAGTGTGAGCCAACACCCCGACACTCTGCACCAGTCAGTTTAAGCAACGCCTGGTTTGACAGCAAAGATTGTGCATGCACATTACTGGGGACACAAATTGAGGGAAATTGCACATTCGTTGGGGGAAAAAAAAAGTGGAGTGTGTGAGGGCTACAAGGTTAAAGTATGGCTTATAATGAATGCTTACAGCTACAGTTATTCAGTCTGTTAAAGGAGGGAAGACAGGCTGATTAGTGTTTTTTAAAAAAGATCAAAGAGTGTATTTGTGCTGATAAGGAGTGTGCATGATTGACAGGTGCGAAGTCACTTGGCCAAAAGTCCCTTGTCCCTCTTCCACAAAGACAAAAAAGATACTTAGACAAAAACATATATACACTATGCAGCAACTGTGACACTGTTAGGGTCGTGGAGTGTAACAAAGTCTATTGTAGTGATGCAGTTTAATGTTTTCAAAACTAGCTCTCTGTCTCTGTTAAATCAACAATAATACAAATATAACATCTCCTGATTACAATTACTAACATGATATACACTCTGGCTGGCAATCAAGTAAGCAGTGATTTGTTCTCTGTGTTAAAGAAGGAAAATCATTAGTGTCCGAAATGTTATCCTATGGCAATGCTTGTGTGACTCCCATCAGCAGCCTCCACTGACCAATATCATGTCCGACGCAGACAGGGCCACCTCGTACATATTAGTCGAGTAAGGAAACTAAATACAAACATCTCGAAGAGGATTGGCTGGATTGTCCTCCAGCATGTGATGAAGCACGTCCAGGATAAAGAGGCGTCGTGGTCCCACAAGTTAACCATTTCCTGAAATGCGGCCTGACAGAAAATAATTATCAATAATCCCCCCCCCCCTCCTCCCCCCCCCCCCCCCCTCCCCCCCCCCCCCCCCCCCCCCCTCCTCCCTTTTCCCCCTCAACTTCACCTGGTCCCCATTAAAGTGTTTGTGTAAGTACCTCCTGGTGCAGGAGAGTTTCAACAGGTTCAAGCATGAAATGAATAAAGCAGAGCAGCCTGGTGTTTTTATTCCTCCTTGCTTGTTTTTTCTTTTTCCATAGGACACTCTCCGTACAAAAAAGGCACCATGCACATTTATGAACCCAGATGAGAAGAGAACAAAAAAAACAGAGAAAAAAAAATACATCAGCAGCTGTAGATTCACCTCTCCTCCTCTCTGGGTCGATCATTAAGGCTTCTGTTTCATATAGATTCATCTGTTAAGGCAACCTGGGAGGGAACACGAGAGGATAACAGGCGTCACAAGTGGAAATAATTGTTTTTGGTGATTGATACACAGTGAGAGGTAAAGAGAACTTTCAAAAACGGTCTCACCTCATTATTTACTTAGCTCTCATTTTCATACTGACTCAAGCGCTTCTTGGACTTCAGCTCTTTCAACCACTGGGGTGAGTTCTCCTCGCTACACAGATAAGACACATACAGCAAAGTTAATGCAGGGAATAAAAGCTAAACAAGTTCCAGTCCCTAAAGTAAAAAAGCTCTCTGTAACTTTTGGAGCTTACCCATTCTCTTTCCCGCCAGGTGGGGGCAGTACACGCGCTGCCCTGGCAAGGAAGGGGGACTTGGGAGAGCGAGAGAGCTGGGAGGGAGAGGAAGAAGCTCCATCGATTTGATTGTCAGAGTCACCCCTCTTCTTCAGCTGGGCCTGACAACAGGAATGGGACACATTTAAGAACTAAAAATACATGACCAGAGAGGGCAAGACAATAAATACTGATTAATAACAATAAATACTGATAAATAACATACAGCATTAGACAGGACTGGTTCACATGCACCTCTGTAGGGCTTTTCCAATGGCTCTTATGGCTGTGATGAGTCAAACCATGCCACACTGATATGGATTTCTATCAACAGTTTAAATGCCCCATATTGTGCAGAGTCTTGGCCGAGATGGGCCATCTCCCGAGTCTGGCCAACAGCACATGACAGATAGGTGTTGTTGTTATTCAGGGACGATTTAGCGATGTGTTAAAATAGCCTCCAATTCCATTGCCGGTAGATCCCAAGCAAAATTGTAACAACAGTCTGAACATCCATGATGATATGTAGCGGGCTACAAACAACCACTACACAGTGCAATTGACTGTTTCAACTGCATTGCTAGGCAACAGCTTGGGTCCTTGTTCACTTCCTAACAGCTGACGTCATTCACATTGGATATGTCAGAAATTCCACACTAACATACTATTTAGTAGGCTAAAACAGTGTGTGAGATTTTTTTGGTATGTCCAAAACCCTATTATAAAACTAATAGTATATGAACTACATACTATATCTTTTGAAATATTACAGTGCACAAACACTGGACACTATGCTGGCATAAATAAACCACAATGCAATGCAGTTGAGGACAATGTTCATAGCGTACACCTTAACACCAGCCCAGCCAAGCCAAGCAAGCACACATGTACGGAAAAAGGCTAATGGTGAATACATCTGACAAATGCACAAGTGAGGCTCACCTTTAAAGCTGAAGGGTCCATCCCAGGGAACAGGGCGATCCTCTGTGGCTGAGAGGAAAGAGCAGGGTTGGAGTCAGCTCCTCTGGCCTGCTCCTCTGAGTCCGAGTCAGCGTCCTTACTCTCAACCTTTGCCTCTGTCATAGGGAGAACACATATTATTGTCGTATGTGTGCGTACAGTATAGTCCATTAAAAAACTTAGTCCTCCATTTCTAAGAGATTAAAAGTGCATTTGGACAATACCATCAGACTTATGGGTGCATCATTTTCACATACACCTGTTTAGAGTATACTGAGGAATAAAACCTTTTCAAGATTTTACCTCGTCATGTTTGGTGTCAAGTGCTAACCTGTGGAGTCTCTGTAACGCCAGTCCTCAGTGGTTTCTTCCTCTCTCTGTGGAGCACTTTGTCTGGCAGCTCTGGAGGGCCGTGTCCGTGGTGCTCGTTTCTTCCCCAGCTGGGCTCTGGAGCGAAGAGCGCTAGTGTCTAACAGAGTGACAGGGACCTGGACATCCACACACAAAAAATACATCAGCCACCCCGTAAACATATCGGTATATTCGAGGGCACAATTATTGATCAGTTTTTGCTGATACAAACGAAAACATCTTAAAAGAGAACATCTTAGTTAACCAGCATTGGACATTAGAGACTAGTAATGCCACATGTGGTGATATGCTCCATCAAAAGAAGTGAGCTGTGGCTAACTCAGATTGCTCTTACATCAGGGAAAGGGAGTGGCTGGCTCTCAGATGAGGATGAAGGAGGGAGGCTGTCTGCAGTGTCAGTATCAAACTGTGAGGCATGATCTTCAGGCGTGTGCGCGGGAGTGGGCTTCCTTGGTGAAGGGCTGAGATTGCTCTCCGAACTAGGAGTGGCAGGAGTGAGGCTGAAATAAGGAAAAAGAAAACAGAAAAAGTAAGGAAACACCTCTGAAAACAACTGTGTGGTTGCTGTAACCACAGTTACAATCAAATAGAGTCTGAGTCATATCTTTTCCTTTGTTGACTCGACTGTGAGAAGCTGTGATTTAGCTGACGCACCTAAAAATGAACTGCAAGCCTAAACAGAAGATATTCATATGAAAATACAGATGTGACAGAATACAATACTCTTTTTTTTTGCAATTCTGAATTGAAATATTAGCCATTGTTATCAGAACTGGTTAATGTGATATTATTTTCTGACCACAGGAGGTCAGTGACAGATTGCAATCAGAGGAGTAATCTGTCTGTGTTAAAGGGTACTGCTGGAGTAATTTTTATTATTCCCCCAGAGCTACAAGAAACGACAAATGTTATCAACAATTGTTTATCCTGCCACAACAATGGCTTTCTGTGGCACAGCTGTGGCTACACAGGTAAACAACACTTGTTAGCAGGATTGATTCATGTTTGGATTTAGTCTTTTCAGGGGATTGTTTCAAATCATGAACAGATAAAATGAAATTGTACACAGTTCTTTATCAGAGGATCCACAACAACGGGAGATTGTCAGAATCTCAAATCTGATCTCTAATGACTTATACTGCTCTGACAGTTACTTTCAAAAGGAGGTACGTCACTCATAGACAGATGTACAATAAAGGCAGAAACACATCCATCTTCCTAGTTTCCTTAAAACTTGCAAAGTACACATCCACACCACAGCATTACATCCATGATACAGATATATTTTTATGCCTATATCTATGTCTATATCCATCTATTAAAAATGATACGAAACATCTGTTAAACTCTCCTGTTACCAGGTATCTGATTCAAAGTAAAAAAAAAAATTATCAAAATTATATACAAGAACTTAAACATCACACATTTGACTTATTCTGCCTTTTTAAGCCAACAAAAGCTAATGATAGGTTTAAGTGAATTCTTTTAGTGGTACAAGCCTATAGTCAAATTTTAATTAAGTCCAGTTTAATCCAACTGTTATAAACCAGGGCTGGGTGGATCTTTGTCATTTTATTTGGTAATTTAATGGTATGCCTCCATAGACCAAGCAAGAAAAAACAGCATGTAGTACATAGTGCTACAGCATATGGTGATTGATGGAACAGTGGAAGGTTTTATTGAGTTTTTTTTTGTTTCTGTCGAGTTTGAGTGACGTCCGTTTTACAATGATCTAACAGCACAGTGAAACTAGTCTTAGTTTAGTGGAAGAAAGAAACTTGAATTCAGAAGGTGTATGGCTGTATTTATCTCTTTAATGAGGATATCAGGTATAACAAGTGATTTTATCTTGTTTATTTATTAGACTTTAAAGCTTTGTGGCAAACTTGCTGCTTGAACACATCTCACAGTTGAGCCTATGGGGGAACTACTACACAAATCACTTTTTGTTGTCATTGATTATTCTGCATATACAGTATATTACCTGTTTCAACTTTGACCTAAGCATGAATTGTTGTCTGTCTCCATGTGTCAGCCCTGTGACAGTCTGGCGACCTGTCCAGGACTTGTTATCCCCCACTCTGGACTCTCAACAGGACAAGTGCTTATGGATAATGACTGAATGAATGAACTTTGACCTAATGCGCTTGCCATAGTTGTTTACATACCTTTGTACAATGCAATGGACAACTCTTATTGTTTAGGAAAATTGACTTGTGTGTACTTGTAAACACACAGTACACAAAAAAACACATTCCATGTGACATCATAACAACAGTATGTTTACCTGTCATCAGTGCGCAGTCCTGTCTCCCAGGTCCCATACTGACTGTCAGTGTCACGGGCCGGTGTTCCAGAGTCCTTCCCCTCCTCGTCACCACTGCCACTTTGCTTCTGCTGCACCTGGGAGCAGGAGGGAGAGAGCAATCATTAATGAATGAGGAGGAATCAAGTTGGATCTGAGTTACATAACAGACCAGCATGAGAGACACCAGTAGAAGCTCTCACTTGGCACTTGACATGCAAACCCTACTTAAGTTTGGTAAATATTTGTTAACAGTCTTTTCAGATTTTTTTGTTTCGCTAAGCCAAGCTAGTACAGTAGTGAGGAGCCAACGGTGCTGCTAACAGAGCTGCTTCCTGTCAAGCTTGAGCAGCCAGCAGTGGTACAGTTATGAAAAGGTGAAAGGATGAGTTAATGGAGACAGGACCAGAGCGGGGACAAAAACAGAGAAGAGTGGTGGGTGATTGAGTGTGTGTTTGCTGTCTACTGAACCATGCCTCTTTTAATGAGGCTGGTACAGAGGACATACTGTCTCAAAAGCACACAGGACTCACAGGCACGCCTGCGCATGAACCGATAACCCTGGCCTATATAGGGAAAAACAATAGAAAATCCTTCTGTCCTCAGATGTTGCCCGAGGGGTGGACAGAGAAATGTGATACACCTGGCTCTGTAATTGTGCAGGTTCCTAGACTATGAGAGCAGTTCTCTAGTGATGTTTATATGAGCAGTGACAGTGGATCAGAGTTCTCATTCTTAGAGCGCCATGAATGCCATCCTTGTTTTCTTTGCGTATGTGAGAGCAGAGGTACAAGAGTACTACAAAAAGGGCACAAGAGAGACAATAAGATAGAGAGAACATTTGAGGTAGAATGTGACTGTGATACGTTCTGATTGAGGGAGCGTAACACAGCTAAGAACAGTGAGAAAAAAAAAGAACAGCAGCGCAGGACGTCATTCATCAGCTATGCCTTTCCTGACAGGAAAACAAAAAGAAAACAAAGAATAGTGAGAACGGCGTTCAACACTTTCCCTGCATCTGAGAAAGCACTTGTTCTCATGTTCATCCTCTTCTCAAGGATTTTCAGCACTCACACTTTTCAAGTTGACATCACAGGGTCGCACCACTTACCCTTAAATAAACGCACTTCAGAGTCCTGCTCCCGCTGACAATGAACAAAACCTCTGGGCCAAATCAGACTGTAGGCTGAACATGCAGACATACTAAGCACATACTCCACTTATCTAGTGATCTTTGGGTCAGTGAAATGCTAATTTAGCTAGATGAGTAGGTCTCCCTCAAAGAATAGGCTACGAAGAGAAATGTACGATAGTGAGTCTTAACTTTAGAAACATCAGTGTGCGATTTATTCACTTCTATATCAACAGAAACACCATAGACCGATAACACATGGATTGTCTAAAGGCCCTGATACACAAAGCTGATGGTGTGCCATCAGACAATGTTGGGCTGTTGGTGAGTGTCTGTCATTCTGCAGTGTGTCCCGCACCGTTGGCCCTCTTCGACCCTCATTTTGTTGGGCCACTTTAGAATGTTAAATCAGCAATGGCAGAGCCCGTTGGTGAATGAAATCACTCTGACTGGAATTTCAGTTCAGCGCATAAGTGAGCAAAGTAAACAAACAACTCAAGAGGTAGTGAGATCAAAACAAACTTGTTACACGAGGAAAGATTATTTTTCTTTAGCCATTGAGCAGTTCAAAATAAATAGTTTGTAATTCTTTGTGTTATTGTTTGCTGGCACATAATAAATATGCTTTGTTCCGTCAACATTGAATTGTGTTGTTAATATGCTAACTTGCTAACTAGCGCCAAGACGGTCTTCCGATTTCCCTTTTTTAATGACTCCCGCTTAGAGCTGGGCGGTATCCAAACCGTCAAACCTTCCCCACATTTTCCCGGGGTATACAGTATTACCATGACTAATTAAAAATAACTTTAAAGGGCTCAGAGGGAGTTGCCATACCGTTCACAACAACAATAATAATAATAACAAATATTTATAAAAGTGCAAATGCAGCGGTCAACCAAACAGAATGGAATAACAACAAATTGTCTGTGGGCTACAGTCCACTTCCAGTACAGTAATTGACACAAATCATTAAATTAAAACACAGCCCTATAACATCAAATACTTATGGGCTTATCAAATAATAAAAAAGTAACAATACACAACAGAGGCAATGGCGAAAATGTGTGCTATACAGCATATCCTCAGACCGCGATGGGTAAAGTCTGTTGGTTTATTTTTAGAGTCTACCTTTAGTTTCAAAAGTTCACCCTCTCCTAGCCCGAACTGTTTTGACCGTGACAACAGGCTACTCCTCATTGAAAATGAAAAAAAAAAAGTATAATGATAATAGCAGTATCCTATGCTTCAAAACTATGGTGCCGAGCGGACCTGCCACCGCATCAGCTTTTCTTTGAAGGGGACGGCCCAGAGTCATCTGTTTTTTTTCCAGTGGTTCGGGTTGCACTTCTCTATCATTTCTCCCTCGTTGCGCCGGCACAGACTGTGAGGACAGTTACATTAATCTTATCGACGGAAATCACATCCATCTGCTATATGGGACGTAGGCCTACATGCCCTTATTTGGATAACACATCCTGGTAGGCAGCGGTTTTAACAAAATCACTTTAAGCGCTGTCCTTGGTGCTGAAGATGCAAAAACAAACAAATGTCTATACTCCAAAACTCACTACTTCTGACATGACGAACCAAGACAGTGTACATAGATAAAAAAAAGCAACATCAGCAGAAAACCAGAAGTCCTGCAAACCAACAGCAAGCGGTGATCACCATGGCCAAATAACGTCGCATATCTGTAACTCAAAAAGCCCTCAGAGAGCGCAGACCTGCGCCAAGCAGCTCGGATTTCCCGCCATTTTTTTATTTTATCCACTTCGCTTCAACTGATCACCACCAAAATTTTATCACATGTACCTTGTCCCATCGTCAACCTTTCCTGAAAATTTCATCAAAATCCGTTCAGAACTTTTTCAGTTATTTTGCAGACAAACAAACAAACAGACCGACGCCGGCGAAAACTTAACCTCCTTGGCGGAGGTAATAAAGAAATAAAAACAAGACAGCTGTTGGCAACTAACGCTGTCGCTGCTGCAGCTACTATTAGGCTACTACTGTTATCCAAACTAAATTAAAGGAAGCAAAGATTGTTTAACCTATAATTCCACATTATGTTGCCTTCTTTCCACAGCAAATACATTATTTCCTTTTAACGAATGGCTCAGAGAAATGCCGTCTAGCAAAGTTAAATATTTTCACAACCATTTTAGTTATGAAATAGCCTCACATATGATATTCAAGGTGCATGAACACACAAGCAGGATCTCACACACATAAAACGTGACTGGAATTAATAAACAAGCAGTAAATGCACAGTGGGGGTTATTTGTTTTCTGTATTGGCGTGACACGCTGTGTTAACTGTGTTAATCGTCCGTATAAGAGAAACATTATAGCCTACTATTAGTTTTAAATTGTAATAGTATTAAATCGAAAACTCAATCACACATACATAGGTGCTGGACAAGCCCTCATTATTTAGGCATTAAATAAATTATATTTGATATTATATCAGGCCACTATAGGCCTACATGCACGACATTTTTTTTTAAAAATAACGGTAATGAAACTGATACCGTTGCTATTTTTAGATACCGCGGGATAGCTTATTACCGTATTATCGCCCAACCCTACACCCGCTGTCTGCTGGTGTGGCGAGTTACTTCCTCTCACGCAGGTGCAAAACGTGCGTGCTGGTTGGCCATCAGCCATAGTGTCTGCGGTGTGTTCATGTGCAATTTTTTGGCCGAGACTCAGGTGACATGAGGCGCAAATCAGTCGCTTTGGTCCCTGCTAGTTCTTTGATGTTGATTTGGTGTGTCTGGGCCTCAGAGAAGATCTAGTTATTGTGACATATGGTCAGAGGGCAAAAATGTTTATAGCTGTTCCAAGCAGCCACAGGTGAAAAACTGGATAAGCTTTCAGGCACCACTAGTGATTTCCACTGTTCACACATGCACTACATTAAGGAACATTTCCATCTTGCACCTTTTCACACAGGCCATTGCAATGCTGGAATAGATGGGGCATGAGACAGTCCAGCAGATGGTATTAATGCAAAACTCATCGATGCAAACTGCTATAAAACTCAACAGAGGACGACGATGGGGCTGGGCAGGATGTACGTGTACGCGGTAGAAGATGCCTCTAGTTATTTTCAGGAACAGGGCAAAGAGCTGTTTTCAGCCATTGCCAGTGTTCTTGTAATCTACTATTCAACAAGTTTGCAAGACAAGTAATGCTTTTTTGCAAGCACTGACGTAAATACTATACCGTAAACAAAGTGCGGATTCAAATACCTCATTAGTTGAGTCTTATAATTGCTTTGCTCACCCTTGTGAAAGCACCTTTCGTCAGATAAATGTAACCCTTTAAATGCTTGTGCCTGCAATGTTACTGCTTTCATTCACAACACAGTCATACAATAATTTTCCCATAAATGTAACTAGGTCTTGTGGTGGGAAATTGGTGGTACAGATTTCCCTGAATATTGATCTCTACTCCCATTCACACTTAACCCCAAGCAAGAAATGTTCCTAACCATTTCAGGGATAGATTGCATGTAAAAGAGGGGCTACAGTGAGGTGACGACACTTCCCAATCGGTTATGTGGATACTGGTGCACATTTCCAAACTGTCTCTCCTGAAAGACATTCATAGTGTTGCTTTTGGCTGTACATCCAAAAAGTGACAGGAATAGTTCTTTGATGATTTTAGAAAGAAATTTAAGCAGCCCCAATCAATTGCGAGGAGATGTGTGTTTAATGGGGATTTCAGATATT
The DNA here is from genome assembly GCA_035609425.1 of Epinephelus awoara. NCBI lineage: Eukaryota > Metazoa > Chordata > Actinopteri > Perciformes > Serranidae > Epinephelus > Epinephelus awoara. The sequence continues at coordinate 33,961,543 of CM069302.1, forward strand.
GTATGTTTGACCATACAACAAACACTTCAGTTAAAGCATATTGGCCCATTAACAGTGTCTGAAAACACCTTTCTGACAGCACAATCAGGAGGGCTACTGCAGATTTTTTTTTTTTTGTATTTTTCAGAAACCGACAATCATGCCCATTTAATTAAGAAACTAACCAGGTGTGCAGAGGTAAGAAAATGGGCTGGTTTTGAATTCCTCTCCCAGTTCCAGCTGGAGATCTTGCTATTATGTCATCCAAATCTCTTCTACTTGTCACTATGAACTGCTATGATCGTTGTCAAAATGCCAAGAAGTCGTAAAACCAGGTCTCTGGTGATAAAAAATCCTATCCTATGTGTGAGTGTGTGTTACTCAACATAAACACACCCAGAACACACCCTCCCCTGATCAGCATAGAGGGCAAACATTGCCTTTGCTGGAACATGTTGAGGAGAGGTGCCTTTACACTGCAGCTAAAAAGACATGACTTATAGCAGGCTGCTCAAAGCAGAAGTTGTAAAGCCTTTTAGAGGCTCTTTCATAATCTCACAGCATATATTATTCAGTAAAATAGGGGCTTTTCACAGCCTCAGTACTGAACCTTAACTGGACTCTTTCTACGTTCTCTTTTTGGTGCAGTCTGCATTAATCTACAGACAATGACAGGTTAGACAGGTTAGACAGGTTTATTGGCCTAACAATAAGAAAAACAAAACATATTTTTAAGCTCTGAGATCAGTTCACTTGCTCTGCTGAATGGACACTCACAGGTGTGGGCCCTTCTATCAACTACAAACATGGAGCATATAGTTGCTTCAGCAAGGAGGCCGACTGAACCAACAGGTCCAGTAGCAATGATTTATAGCCGTCAGGCAGAAGGCTTTTCCTTAATAACATTAGCAATAGCCAGCTTCGCAGAGACAGGAAGGGTGTGTCGGGGGAAACAACATAACAAAGAGCGGATGAATGGAAGGATGAAGGAGAGAAAGGGCTGATCACTATATGTGGCTGACTGACAATCTGAGGAGGAAGGGGCTGGAACGAGGCCTTGGAAACTACCACTTGATAACACACTGTTCGTCGGGTGCCACATAAAACCCGACAACACACTCACACAGGATGGAGAAACAGTGGTCTGTGGGTTGCGCCAACCTCAACAGTGAAATGGAAAGTGAATAATTGCATTGCTGTTCTTTGAAAAGGGAAGGGCTCTGCTGTAAAGCACCTAGCAGATGGTCTTACATCAGAGCGAAGAACACAAAGTGAGCAGCTACTGTAGATATAATAAGTCTGTTTACATGAACACAGCATCCAAAACACAAGCTTATGACCCACTTAACAGCACTGTCAAAGAATGTGTGTGCAATTTGGGATCCTGATCAGTGCTGCAGTCTTTACAGTGTGTGCTATCTTCAAATCAGACGTTGTAAACCACAGTAATCTCTGTTAAGGTATTCACATAACTCAGTACTGCAGCCAACATCAACAGACAGCTGGCATGGCTGTGCTGTGGCTCATGATTGTGGTATGAGCTTATCCAGGTTATTGTAAATGGGATCTGACGTGAGCATCTCCATTAACAGCTATAAAAACACATTCAACCACAACATTGTAGTTGCAGTCACCACTCCCACATTCTCCCCACATCTGCTCTTATCAATCCAGCTAAGGTGGAGTGGGAAAATATGCTCTACGTGCACTCATGCACACAGCAGTAATCAATATCAATATCCTACAGATATTTGAAACAACTGCTCCCACAAGCTCTAATCTCATGTCAACAAATGGGCATTCTAGCCGCATGTCTGAGGGCTTACACTGAGATGAAGTCTGCAAAGGCGAAACCCAACAGTACCGTGTTATCCTTTCATTACATAAGTGGTTCCTACAGACTCAGGGCTCAATGCTGTACAAAGCGTCTCCTAAGAACAGAGGGAAAGAATGTAAAAACCTGACTTGGCTTAGGAATTTCACTCCGAGAGCACTGGACCTGACTTAATGGATTATTCTCATTGCTTTCAGCCCCATGTTTGTTGTCCTGGTGGCTTTTGCCAACATGGTTCATTTTTGAGTAAAATGATTATCTTTTAATGGACCAGATGGATATATCTCCAATTTGTTGCAAGCGCCATTTGTCCAGCAGATACATAAAGGGCTAATAGCTGACCCAACAGATTATTTGAAGATACAAAACATGTCAGCATAATAGCAATTACATTTACCCAGACATTTTAGTTATATCTGTATTATATATTTCTTTAGTCATGCTTGCATACTTCTCACACATGGTTTTGTCCTTATGCTTAGTCCATAAACAGTGTTAAACAACAACAACAGTGCTGACAGAGCTAACGGTGTTAAAGAGGGGGAACCAGAGGGTGGGCACCATGCTTATGTGACAACGCCATTCTAATAGCAGAGGTAACCACTGTAAAGCATCAGTGATGTGCTAACCAGTGAGATAAAGACTCCCATGCACACATGGCTGGATCGTCTTTAACAGTAACAAGCAGAGAAGCTCAGATTACAACACACAGAGGTAGCTTGACATCATTCTCTGCTCAGGATGCCATTACTCAGTATATCTTTATATAGCAAATTGTAGGTTGCTGCTATATTAATGCTCTGAATGTCACATGCATAACCTTTACATTTAATTGTGTCAGAGTTTAATACCAGCTGAATTACTTAAACTGGTGGTTTCCATAAGTTTACTGCTTGTATTAAAGTGCATCCACCATTCATTACACCAGGAAGGTCATTTTAAAAGCCTGGTCAACATGACAAGTCGGCAGTTTAGATCAACACAACATCTGATACGACACATTTGCCACGTGAGCCACATGATTGTAAACCTGTCATCTTGAAAAACCATTTGAGGTTATGAATGACTGTTAGCCATTAGATGTCAATATCCATCTTTATATTCTTGTATAGCCATATGAGAAAATAACATGGAGTGCCAGTTGTCGCTAGTATTGGGTGTCATAATGCACAGACCCACATATTTCCGACACCAGAAACATTTTTTTTTTACTTTGTGTCTATCTCTGAACATACCCGTTCTAACAAATTTGTACCCAGGGAGAAATGGTCCTAATTTCCACATCCGCTGCCTCCTCTCATTCATTTACTGGCTACGTGGTCACTGTCCATTACCAGTCAGTCATTACTGACCTCTTACTGTCACTCATCCACTTAACACCGGCCCAGTGAGGAAGCCTGATGCTCCCACAGACCACAATCACAGTAAGACTTACTGAGATGTGCCAACGCAACTGACAGCCACACAGACCTCATGAAAACATGTCTTATCTTTAGGAGTTACGACTCATGAGGTGCTGCACCACAGTTCAGCAAACAGGCGTAACCTAAAGATAGGAACAACTTCACTGTAATGTATCCGTATCCCTACATGGGTTTCTAAATCTGTCCTTTATATAGAGCACAGGCTAGGTTGAATGTCAGGGTGGAGACAAATGATATGAAGCCAAGGAATCACATTTGTGTGCCTTTGAAGAGTTTAGTTCTTTGGCAAAGAATATATTATAATTTCTAATAGGAATCCCATTTATACTTTTTTTTGTCAGTCCTCATGCCAAATTATCACTAAAAGCACAAATGGCAGGTGACATGATGACCTGAAGAACTGGTATAACATCAGCTTTGCTAAACAATGAGACGGACAAAGACTGTTTACTATGTGCCAAGGACAATATAAGATGGAGGAGGGATGAAAGCAGATAGAAAGAGAAGGAAAAAGAAAAGAAAGATAGATGAGAAGGAGCAGGGAGGCAGATGGACAAGTTCTTGACATGTTTGGCTTAAGACCAAATAGTTGACGAAGGAGCAGCTGTTAACACAGTGGCATTACAGAACTGCATGGACATTGCTGCAAAATGCCTTGAATTGCACTTGTGCTTTATTTAACTTTAACAGATGTTATAGTAATACTGCTGACCATATAGTTAAAGCAAATACTGACTTTGTGGGTCAGTTAAAGTAATGAATCACACTGGTGTACAGCAAATACTTGGTATCAGTGTTGAAATGTGGTACTAGTGCTTCCCTGGTGTGTGTGTTGTCTTACGGCAGTGGGGGTGTTGGGTGCGGTGCGCCTGCGTAATGACAGACGTTGCTGGCTGCGCAGCGAAAACCTGCGGATGGACTCCCTGCTGCGGGAGGCCAGGGAGCGCAGGGAGTTGGTTCTCTTGAAGTCCCCGGTCCCGTCCTCTCCCCGACCTCCCCTCTCAACCGAGGTGGACAAAAAGCCGAGAGCCCCATGAAGGGAGCGACGAACATTTCCCACCCATCCTGACACCTGAGAGTGGGCCACTGACAGCTTGTCGCCCAGATACTCCATCACAGGCCACTACTGGAAAGACCTGCTGTGTCAGGATAGAGTCTGTGAACTGAGCTGTGACCCTTGTTATCACAGCAGCAGGGAAGCATTAGAGTCTAGTTACGCTGGAGAGGGACAGTGTTGTAGGCATTCACTGGTGTGTGTTGCTGGGTCAATACTGCAGCAGTGAAGAAGGTGACAGAGAGAACAACACAGGTCAGCCAGTCCAATGTGGTGATGTTGACGGCGTCTGCTGCGTGCAGCACTGCAGCACGGAAAATGCTAGTCAGTCCCTGACCGTAACAGACAGAGCCTCTCCTTAATTTCACTTCTAAATGGCCTTTCTGCAGTGCAGTCCCACTGGAGCCGTCAGGACTCTGTTTCAACTCATCATCGTCAAGGCTCCAGCTTGTCGGCCTGAACTGAAGTGTAAAGCTTTCTGATGTTTATTTTCGATGCACACAAGATATGTTGGCTGTGATACGCTTAACACTGACCAAGTGAGCACATTAAGGTTATGTAAGGTCAGCACTTACGATTAATTATGCCGGACACTACTCTGTGAGACAGCCTGAAAAACTGCTGCGCTATCTACCAACAGGTTTCTCAGCCATGTTTTTCTGGCTTCAAGCACATGAAGTACAGACAACTACTAAAGTACAGAAGTGACAATGTTTGGCACAACATTCAGTTATCTATTCCCATCATATAAGTCCAATTTGCTAATTCCCATCATAGTCCACTGTGCTAATGATATTAAGCTAATGAAAATTGTTTTTTCAACAATGCCATGTGACACCTTGGCCAGTTCTCCAGGTGTGAGCTTCTTTGTCCTGATCACAGCCTCAATTACAGCTGACCTGACAGCTCTCTCAGGGGTTACGGTGATGCTTTTCCTCCAAAACAATGCCTGGCTTAAAAAGTTGAAAAATCCATTCAACAAGACTACATCCCCATGGTGCCCGATACTGTGCTACCCTATGGCAAAAAGCTGCAAGGAGAAATGGTGCAGGACAGCTGGTGGCAAAAGAAGAGCTGCTGTAGTCATTCGTATTCCATAAGAAAAACCAGAGAGCAACACAGTACCAAACAGTGGACACAAAACAGAGCGGTGTGGAGTCAAATCCAGAGGAGAGAAAAAGAACAGCGAGAAAATGTTTCTCCCCTCGCCTTTCTCTGCAGGTACGGGCAGGTAGGAGAAAATGCGTCAGCAGTGCTGCTCTCTGTACTCACCGCTATAGGACTCACTGTCAAGGAGAAACTGGGTGGAGAGAGGGAGTGTGGAGCGGAGTCAGGGAGTGAGAGAGAGAGAGAGAGAGAGAATGGGAGGTCCCTGATACAGAGCGGGAGGGAGAGTGGAGGGTGATATATGTTCTGCGGTGCTCTGTCACTCCAGCCTGATTCAGTTGCAGGGCAAGACAGTGAAGTGTCACAGCCAGACAAGTGTCACAGCCAGAATAGAGAAGCCGTGGAAACAAATGTAGAGGGAGGGATGAGATAGAAAATGAAAATGCATATGTTGCTACTACACAGATAGGAATGAGTATAAGTGCATGATCATGGTGGAGAAGAAACTATAAATAGATCGACAAGACGTGCATGAAAGAGAACACTGAAAAGACAGGTGTGCCTTTATCAGTGAAGTGAGATCACATGCTCATCAACCAGTTTGTCAGAGCAGTCTAGACAAAAGCAAGAATCACAACAGTCAAGTGAATGTTTGTTTAAATCTCGCTCAGAGTCCAACTCATGCAAACAGCAGAACAGACTACAAAACACCTCCTAACTTCAAACTTAAACACTGGTGATGCGGTGTCAGTGAACTGGTACCGTGAATAAAGCCACGGCGGGCGACACCAGACGCACTTCAGAGAGTTAACCGCAGAGCAAACTGGGACAGAGGGGCTCATAAAAGCTGAATTCCTGCCCACATATGCCCCCTACAGGTAATCTGATTAAATTTTCTTTGAAGTGCTGTGCTAAAGACAAGTGAGCTGTGAGGTTTTCAGTTTCCAGCAGCACACAAACTGACCTCTCTCACACTCCTCAGCCTGAACATGGCTGCCTCTTCCTGGGTGCTATTAAGGACAAGGTGACACAGCCTGAATAAACTAAATTACTTATATTATACATCAGGAGGTGACAGCACTATTAGTTAAAGCAATCTCATTACTTTCCTCTGGTGTGTGGTTCCAAAATTATATTACTATTGTACTAATATTCTGTCTGATGGAAAATTAATTTTCTACTTAATAAGTGATTAATTGTTTGACTAATTTCTTCAGCAACAAAGTGAAGCATTTCCTGGTCCCAGCTTCTCAAATTTGAGGATTTGCTGCTAAATTCCTTTCATATGTATGATTGTAAATTGAATTCTTTTGGGATTGGACCGTTTGTTGGAAATTATTATTGGTTTGTTTAGCATATGAGAGACGTTTTAGCTGGTTGCACTCCTCACTGCTAGATGTCACTAAATCCTACACAATGCTCCTCTACACTGTAAATTTTACATAACTTTATAGACAACTAAAAAACAAAACCCAAAAATAATTGGTAATAATGGATGATAAAAATAGTAATTAGCTGAAGCCTTACTTAAAATCAATTGATGACATCCAAATGTTACATTGTACCAACATGTCTACATGTTCATCAAATTAAATAATTTAGGTAGTTGGGAGACAGACAGACACCGTTTGTATAAAACTATGAATTGATCGCAGTGATTTCTTCATCTAAGTCATCAACGTGTCTCTTAGACCCCATCCCAACTACGCTACTTAAGGAGGTCTTACCCTTAGTTAACACTCATATATTAGATATGATTAATATATCCTTATTATTACACGGCTCTATTAAATGCTGTATTCTGATTTGTCAGTCGTGGCATTCAGCAATCTGATAGCAACGGTCATTACACAGTTGCTATGTAGCCCAGCGTTGCTAGGGATGCTGCCCTGCAACACTGCAGCTGTCAGACAACTTCCGAGGGAAAAAACAAACAGAAGTGGCTGATTTTAACATTTCTTTTAACTTATTTGGAGAGTAGCTACAAGGATTTTGAGGAATGGGATGCCACTGAAGAATAAGAAATGGAGAAGGAAAGAAAAAAATCAAGTGAAAAACGGCACAAGGAACTGACATCTGAAAAGCTTCAAGTGATAGAGGAGGAGAAAGATGAGATAAATACAAAAAAGACAACAAAATGGGCTACTGTACTATACTACAACTACTATACTGATGGACTTTCTCTGCCAAAAACAAAAGAACACGGATTTTAATACACACTCGGCAGTCATGCTTAATGGCATTTTACGCAAGTTTTATGCCGGCTCAGTCCACTAAGCGTGGGTGAGTACAAAACTTTCACCAAAAGTTGTCGAATCAGGTCGGTTTTAATGCACTTCGCGGAGGCAGACAATATTATTAATTTAACTGATAATTAGCCGTCTAATAAGTGCGTCAGGGTTCTATTCCCCTGTCGGGAGTTATTTTCCCAGTATTCACCGGCTCATTATACATTATCCCTTACTTAACAGGCTATGTACCACAGTCTTTTAAGGTAGCTGTAATTAAACCTCTCCTAAAAAAGCCCATCCTGGATCCAGAGGTGTTAGCCAACTATAGACCAATATCTAATCTTCCCTTTCTTTCAAAGATCCTTGAGAAAGTAGTTGCAGACCAGCTGTGTGATTTTCTGTGTGACTTTATTTGAGGAATTTCAGTCAGGATTTAGAGTGCATCACAGCACTGAGACAGCACTAATTAAAATTACAAATGACCTTGCTTCAGACAAAGAACTCGTCTGTACTTGTTTTATTAGATCTTAGTGCAGCGTTTGACACTATTGACCATCAAATTCTGCTACAAAGACTGGAACACTTAATTGGCCTAAAAGGTTCTGCACTGAGCTGGTTAAAATCTTATTTATCTGATCATTTTCAGTTTGTTCATGTTCATAATGAATCATCCTTAAGTACTAAAGTTTTTTTTGGAGTTCCGCAAGGTCCTGTGCTCGGACCAATCCTATTTACTCTATATATGCTTCCTTTAGGCAACATCATTAGAAATCACTCTGTAAATTTCCATTGTAATGCGGATGATACACAGTTGTATTTATCTATGAAGCCAGTAGAAAGTAATCAATTAACTGAACTTCATAATTGCCTTAAAGACATAAAAACCTGGATGAGCACCAATTTCCTGATATTAAATTTAGACAAAACTGAAGTTATTGTTCTTGGCCCCAAACAACTCAGAGACTCTATCTGATGACATACTGCAGTTTCTCTTGATGGCATTGCTCTGGCCTCTAGCACTATCGTAAGAAACCTTGGAGTAACATTTGATCAAGATTTGTCTTTTAATTCTCATTTAAAACAAACCTCACGGACTGCATTTTTTTATCTGCGTAATATTGCAAAAATTAGGCCTATCCTGACCCGAAAAGATGCAGAAAAATTGGTCCACGCTTTTGTTACCTCAAGGCTGGATTACTAGAGCTACCTGATAATAGAGCGTCTATTATCAGGTAGCTCTAGTAAGTCCTTAAAAACTCTACAGCTAATTCAGAATGCAGCAGCACGTATACTAACAGTAACTAAGAAACGAGATCATATTTCTCCTGTTTTAGCTTCTCTGCACTGGCTCCCTGTAAAATCCAGCATTGAATTTAAAATCCTACTGTTAACTTATAAAGCTCTAAATGGTCAAGCTCCGTCATATCTTAGAGAGCTCATAGTGCCATATTATCCCAAAAGAACACTGCGCTTGAAGAATGCAGGGTTACTCGTGGTCTCCAAAAGTAGATCAGGAGCCAGAGCCTTCAGCTATCAGGCTCCTCTCCTGTGGAATCATCCTCCTGTCTAAGTCTTTGATAAAGCTTATAATTACGGCTGGCTCAGGCTTGCCTTGTACCAGCCCCTAGTTAGGCTGACTTAGGCGTAGTCCGCCGGAGGACCACCTATAATACACCGGGCACCTTCTCTCTCTCGTGTCCTATTACTGCATCTTGCTAACTCAGCCATTCTGGATGTCACTAACTCGGCTTCTTCTCCAGAGCCTTTGTGCTCCACTGTCTCTCAGGTTAACTCGTATTGCAGCGGTGCCTGGATAGTGTAACGTGTGTGGTTGTGCTGCTGCCATGGTCCTGCCAGATGCCTCCTGCTGCTGCTGTTACCATTAGTCATACTTCTACTGTTATTATACACATATGATTATTATCAAATATGTATAATATCAGATATTCATATATACTTTCAAAATATTGTACCACAGTAGCCAGAACTATAATTATAATATTATTACTTTCATTAATGTTGTTGTAAGCTACTGTCATTACTGTCTGTCCTGCATCTCTCTCTGTCTTTGTCTCTCTCTCTCTCTTTTTCTGTCTCATTGTGTCATACGGATTACTGTTAATTTATTATGCTGATTTGTTCTATACGACATCTATTGCACGTCTGTCCGTCCTGGAAGAGGGATCCCTCCTCAGTTGCTCTTCCTGAGGTTTCTACTCAGGTTTCTGATATTGGGCTTTATTAATAAAATTGATTGATTGATTGATTGAATTGATGTACACTGGTAGCTTTGATCAAAATGACAAAAGAGTAAAGTATCCTTGGTAGGAAGTACTCCCATTAATGATTTTATCTGAAAAGTTACAGTATGAATGTTTGAAAATCAGACTAACAGAGAGAATCCAAGACAAAAACTCGTATCACAAGATGTACTGCTCCCAGTATCCCTAATATTCCTCCTCCTAATACTAAAAGTTACCAACTGGGAAGTGAGTCATTGCTTCTCATCACTTCCCCACTTCTGCTGACATCATCAATGTGTGCGCAGCCCCGGCCAGCAACCCAAACAGCCACCACACAAAGGAGATGAAACAGGATGCAGCAAAAGTACATAGGGTAATAATAACTGCCTACATTCAGTATCGTATAAGACGATGTATGTATCCGACAGAGACACATCTGTAATAAGAGAGTTGTGCGCTCACTTACCCAGATGCAGTGTGGAGTCAGGCAGCATGACCACATGTACAACACAGCTCTCAGCCCGGTGCCCATCTCTGCTCTGCCCTACTCACCAGCCTCAGACCCTCCAACTTAAAGCAATGATGTCACCACCCAGCTATTATCTCATCTGTCTGAGTCTGACCACGCATCCTCTAGTAAAAACAATGCAAGGAGATGAATCATATCTGATATCTGCCAGATATCTGTAAATCCTGAAGCCAAATTTCCAACCAGACTTATAAAACATATTTTCTAGGATTTTAGTCAGAGAGGGTTTATTTTACTATTAAAAAGCACAGACCAACAACTAAAATACAAACACAAAATATAAAATTTTGAGTACCTGTTACTATCATAGAAGCACTGTTGATGTAGAGATCAAATAAGTAATTTATTAGCCAATCAACAGAAAATTATTTTTTTAACTATTTTGACAATTGATTCATTGTTTGAATCATTTTCTCCTCACAAAAGGCCAAACATTCTCTTGCTCCACCGTCTTGCTTGTGGTGATGTGCTGCTTTTCACTGTCTCATGTGATAATAAATTTAGTATCTTAAAGTTTGGACCATTAGATGGAAAAAACAAACTACTTAAAGATGACACACTGGGCTTAAGGAAATTGTGACAAGCATTTCCTAGTATTTTCTGAAATATTGTAGATCAAACAAGTAAATTAACAGACAACAATGACATATGCAGCTCTAACATTAATTGTTTTTACAATTACACAAATTCATGGTCAACTTTAATAGTGACATGGGGCACGTATTTGAATCACAAATGTCTGTATTGAGAATAATCATAGTCACACTGTTCCTGCAGTCTAATAAGTGATTGCATATGAGCACTACAGTAGTAATGCTTTATAAAAGCTGAAAACCCTAATTATCAACAAATGTAAAGAGGTGGTCATACAGTGTGATGCAATCCAGTACTGTATTCTATTATATATTAGCAATGAATTATGGGTCAAAGTATCTAGCACAGTGAATATCTTATAAGTAGCTCAAACGCACTAATCTTTGGAACAGTGTGTATTCCTGTAACCAGGGAAGTATAACATCCCACCTGATGTACTGAAAGCAGACATCAGCGCTACCACTGATATCCTCCATGGGCTTCTAAATGACATCTGGGAAAAAGAGGAGATTCCCAGTGATTGGAAGGAGGGGTTGTTGTCACAGTCCCGAAGAAGGGAAACCTCAGTGAATGTAAAAACTGGAGAGGCATCAAGCTCCTCTCAGTGGCCAGCAAAATCCTCTGCCGAATTATCCTGGACAGAATGCAATAACCACTAGACAAGATTTTCAGGAAGGAACAAACAGGTTTCCGGAAAAACATCTCCTGTACAGATCACATTGCATCACTCAGAATAATTGTCGAACAGTGCCTCAAATGGCAGTCATCGCTATTCATAAACTTCGTCGACTTTGAAAAGGCTTGCGACAGTCTAGACAGAAACATCCTGTGGAAGCTGCTCCAACATTATGGAATACCCATAAAACTGGTCAACATCATCAAAAGCATGTATGATGGATTCACAGGTCAGGTCATCTCAAATGGTAAGCTCTCGGACACCCTCCTTATAAAAACAGGAGTACGCCAAGGCTGTCTACTGTCACCCCTCCTTTTCCTTATCGCCATCAACTGGACAATGAAAATGTCAGTGGATGGTCAAAGGACAGGATTACAGTGGACCCCTGGCTCTGATATCAGGAACACACACACACATCCAACGCAAGACCACCAGATTACACAAACACAGTAAACAGATAGGCCTCAGGATAAACGCTGAGAAGACCAAGGTCATGAGGCTCAACACCAAATCCCACCAACTTATCACAGTCGAAGAGCAACCCCTGGAAGATGTGGTGGAGTTTGTCTACCTGGGAAGCAACATCAGCACAGATGGAGGAGCTGATAAAGATGTCGAGCTGCGCATCAGCAAAGCGAGACATGCCTTTAGAACACTCCGACCTGTATGGCTCTCTTCCCAGATCTTCAGAAACACCAAAATCAGAATCTTCAATTCAAAGGTAAAATCTGTTCTTATCTATGGCTGTGAAACCTGGAAAACCACCAAATCATTGATAAACTACAAGTGTTTATTAACAACTGTCTCAGGTACATACTGAGGATTTGGTGGCCCAACAAGATATCAAATGTAGAACTGTGGAGACGCATGAATCAGGAGCAAATCCACAACGAAATCAAATCCAGAAAGTGGGGATGGATTGGCCATACACTTAGGAAGGATCCGAGAAATATAGCAAAACAGGCTCTGGACTATAATCCTCAAGGTAAGAGGAAGCCAGGGAGACCAAAATCCAACTGGAGGCGGTACACGCTTGATGAACTGACCAAGACAGGACCTCCTGGCAAGAAGCGAAGACCATCGCGCAGAAGACAGTGAGGTGGAGATCCATGGTGGACGCCCTATGCTCCCATGGGGGCCAAGAGGATTAAGTCAAGTGAGTCAAAGTATTCCTGTAACCAACAGTATTGTCATTAGCTCCACTGCTGCCACCTTTAAAAGCATATCAGATGACTGTCACTCAGCTTATTTCAAACCAAAGACCACAACCTGAAAACAGTAATGAGGAACGACATGCACTGACATCAGGAAGGGAGACAGTGACAATCTGAAACACAACCACTAGGTGGTGGTAGTGAACCTTAAACTCATAGTGACTTAAATGGAGTTCTGTATCATACAGTGTGCAATTATGAGACACAATAAACTGTACTTCTGGTTTCATAGTGTGTAGGCTTTCAACCTGGACCTACAATTACAGTCTCAATGACAAAGAGTCAACTGAACCCAACCCTTATTAATAAACACTGTTCATGCTTGAATGTAGATGATTTATCAGTGTGATATGTATAGCTGCAAATATACAGACACATTTTAGTTTACCCATTTCAAAATGTAAAAAAAGGTACTAACTACAAGGTTTAAAGTTAGTAATGACAGGTAGAACCAATCAGCTCTAAGGAATACAGCCAAACAAATATGACGTGTCTGTTTGGCTGCAGGGTCCATGATCATTATGGGCCATTTCACTTCACAGCTTTCCCTGAGCCATGCTGACAGGCTTCTACTGAACGAGCAGTGAGAACATGTACTCATTAACCATTTGACTAATCCCATCCTGAATTACAGGCCTGAGAAGGTGTTTGGCCATGACGTGGGATGGGTGGAGGTGAGTCTAAAAGGCCGTACCATCAGCATTAGTCACCAACTCTTTACTACCTGAGCACAGCAGCGTTCAGCTGTCAGCACCCAGTCGACTAACTGCATTCCTCTTTACGCCGTCTGTCTTTAATACATGAGACACAGACACAGACAAACCCAAACACACACACACATACACTCTCTTCATGACAAACATAGTGTTGCTCACATTCACAGTGCAAACTGAAGTGCATACAGATTTCCCTCCCTGTCTCCACAGAGCTGTGTGAGAAACAGTCCAAATGAAAACAGTGATTATAATAAAGGGCTCACAGCCAGCCACCAAACTTAAGCACAGACTCAGGCAGCAGTTTCTCATCCCATTGAGTTACATCTTTCCTGGAACTCAGTTGTAATGTTTCAGAGGCTGAGCTGCAGCCTGACTCACCCAGCTGTTGCGGTCCTGCTCTCTGTGAGCGCTTCGACTCCTCATCCTGGAAAGGCTTCCCTCCACAGCAACGCTTGAAGGAGCCGAGCGACGTGACACGCTGCGAGAGCGCATTCTGTTTAACTCCTAACACACACACACACACACACACACACACACACACAAAGGAACAGTAGTCAACCTCATATCTTCTATCACCACATACATGTATGTCCTAAAAGCTCTTCACTACCATGTTGTGAATCTGCCACGTGATCATTTGGATAGAACTTAACCAAAAGTACATTTAAACTATCTGATTTCTTTCAGGTGCCATGGTTACTCTTCCACTTGCTCAAAGAAAAGAGAGACACGCACATTAGCACAAACATTACAGTCCCCCAAGGAGCAGAAATATAGCTTAATAATAAATTGGCAGAGATTAATGGACTTTTGCTTTAGAAAAAATGTTATGATTACTTCCAACACATTTGCACAAGAAAAGCGATCGCATTGTGTTTCTAAGAATTTCCCGAGACTTAGGACTCGATCCTGGTAAAGATAAAAATTAATCATAAAGCATTTTAGGCTTTCAGAGAGTTCCTAAGGTGAAAAACTGTTAGGAGTAAGGAGGTGGACTTTTAAAGAATCTTAAGAGTTTCTTAAGCAGATGAGAAAAAGTTGGAAAGACAAAGAGGCAGGAGAAATATGCTCTAAATGCTAAATGACATTGAGTTTACAAAACACTTCAGATTAGATGATGCAGAGATAATGTTTGTGGTCGATCTCGTTAGAGATGTGCTCACATCTTCTACCCAATGCAATAACACCAGAAATGGAAGTGATCACAATACTATACTAGATACTAGATATTCAGTGACGGAAAAAATAAATGCAACTGTGCAGCAGTGATGACATGGGTCTGTCTCAGCCCTCCATCAGCAGAGTGATGACACAATCACAGCTCTTCCTTTATATTCTGACACAGTTCATTTCATTTCCAGTGGATGTCCACACCTTGCAGGCTCACAAAAAGATGACCAGTCACATCTGTTAAAAGAATGCATCATACCTAGCAACTTGGTCAACCACTCCTCCTCACTAAGGTAAAAGTTTCTGTCCCTTCCGTGCTTGGAGCTGCTCTGAGAAAGGTATTAAGTCACTTCTAACCTGGGACTTCTTGCTAGCATTTTTTTAGGCTAAGTCAGGGTCTCTCTGAGTGTATTCCCAGAATGCCAGTGAATACAAATTATTCATTTGTGCTGCTAAAAGTATTATCTAAATATCTCCCACTCACCTGAGATCCCTGTGACCTCCTGTGGCTACGGACCTCTCCACCGCTGTCTTGAGCCCGTGACTCTCTGGGAAGCCATATCTGCTCTACAGAAGCACTGCTGGAGATTCCACCTGTAGAGCCTCCACTTTTGGCTTCTGTCCAGGAAAGAGGGGCCAACTGATGTGGCTCATCGAGCGCAGCAGGCCAAGGCCTCTGTGGAGCCAGGTGCCGCTCCTCCTGCCTGAGGAGGAGTTGCTCTAGGCTGACTTTGTTGGCATGTTTTCTGGGTTCAGCCATGGGTTTGTCCACAGACATCTCAACAGGCCGCAGCTCCCACGGGTCCTGAGGAGACGTTGTCCATACTGGGCTTGTGAAACCTAGTGAAGTCTGTGGTGGCACCCTCCAGCTAACATCTACATCAGGTGTTGGCTGCAATCTAGCTCCTAACCCAGCGTCTCCACCCTGAGTACCAGAAAAAGGAAACGAGTCTTTACTGGGGAAGAGCTGACTTTGAGATGTGAAAGAGTCTATGTCAAGGATTGCAGGTTTGTAAGACTCTTCTGCTCTTGGAGATGGCTCCTTCCAACGTGTTGAAGGGTCACTGCGTTGAGGAGTAGCCTTAGAAAATGGGTCATTTCGGAGCACAGAGTCCAGATCCAACACTTTCGGCCTGAGAGGTGAGGACTCTAACCTGGCCCTCTCTTGCTCCTCTTTCTTCTGTTTTTCTTTTAGTCGCTGCCTCTCTGCCTCTTGCTGTTTGGCTATCTGTCTCATTTTCTCTGCCTCCTCCCTTTCCATCCTCTCCCTCAGTCTACGCTTCTCAAGCTCCATAGTTTGTTGTCTCTCCCTCTCTGCCTGCCTTTGCTTTTCCAACTCCAAGAGCTGTCTTCTCTCCATCTCTTTAAATCTCTCTAACTCCTCCTTCCTCTGCTTTTCCTTCTCCATCTCTCGTTGTCTCAGTCTCTGGTTTTCTAGTTCCTGTCTCTCAATATCAAGTTGTCTCTGTCTCTCCCTTTCTAAATCTCTTTGTCTCTGTCTCTCCTGCTCTCTCTGCTTTTCCCTCTCAATCTCTTTCTGACGCTCCCTCTCCATCTCCTTTTGTCTTTCCCTTTCTTTTTCAAGCTCTCTCAGTCTTAACATTTCCTGTTCTAATGCCATCTGTTTAATTTTCTCAGCCTCCTCTCTCTCCACCTTCTCTCTAAGTCTCTGCTTCTCGAGCTCCAGGATCTGCTGCCTCTCCTTTTCTTTCTCCTTCTGTTTCTTAAACTCTAAGAGTTGCTGTCTCTCCAGCTCCTCCATTCTCTGTTTCTCCTTTTGGATTTCCAGCAGCTTTCTCTCCTTGTTGAGCTCTCTCTGTCGCTCTTCCTCCCTTTGTCTTTGCCTCTCCAGTTCCTGCTGTCTCTCCCTTTCCTGCTCTCGCAGTTTCTCTCTTTCAATCTTCTTCTGTCGCTCCAACTCGTGTTTTTCTTTTTCAAGTTGTCTTTGCCTTTCTATTTCCAGTTCTCTTTGTCTTTGCCTCTCCAATTCCCGCTGTCTCTCCCTTTCCTGCTCTCGCAGTTTCTCTCTTTCAATCTTCTTCTGTCGCTCCAACTCGTGTTTTTCTTTTTCAAGTTGTCTTTGCCTTTTTCTCTCAATTTCTTGCAGTTTCTCTTTTTCAAGCTCTAGTGCACGTTGTTTCTCCTCAAACTCCTGTTTCTCCTTCTCAAAGGCCTTCTGTCTTTGCCTTTCATATTCTCTTTGCATCTCTCTCTCCTTCATTCGTGCAAATTCTAAATGTGCTTCTTTCTCCATTTCCAGGTGTCTCTGTTTTTCCCTCTCAAGCTCTCTCATTTTTGCCATGTGTCTTTCAGTCTCCTTTTTTAGTTCTCGTTTCTTTTCAACGTCAATCATTTCCTCTGTCGTCTGTCCGTCCAACGCTGATCTAATCTCCCTGTGGGACATGTAACTCCTCATCATCAACTCCTCAACTTGATCTTGGGAGGTTTTTCCAAATGCTTCTTCAAATGATGGATTCCTCTTTATTGGAAGGACCTTCCCTTGAGAGCTACCCGCTGCAGACTTCACAGAGAAATCATCAAAGTGCACATTCATATCCTCTATCTTTGATCCTGGATCTACAGGAGAAACAGGCTCCTGTATTTGTCCAGTCAGAGCAAAGTAAGTTGCCCTGGGTTTCGGCTGTTCTTCTGCCTGCAGCATTTTCAAACGTTTAGGAGCTGCAGCCACTTCCTCCTGTTCTGCCTCTCTGTGCCTCCCTCTGTCTTGATGCAACGGCACTTCTCCTTCCCTTTGTGATTCTTTTAGCATCCCTTTATCCACACTAGCCTCTTGTTCGGGACCTGTATTATTCCACTTAGGCAAGGCTCCAACTCTAAGATATCGAGGCTGTGGTTCTGGCATCGCAGCCACAGCTGGTTCGCCTTGTGCTAAACCAGTCCTGTCTGCCACCGGCCTGCTTCCTTCTGAGCGCCTGGAGCGCAGCGTCATGGCCTTATCCTCCCACTGAGCTGATGGGATGTTCTCACTTACTGCCCTGTTCTCTTCCACTGCCTGCACAGTGTCAAAGGCATGTAACACCCGCAGGGGACTTGATGGAGATACAGGCTCTTTGTAAATGGCAGTGACCAGAGTTCCCTCATCTTCACCAGTTCCTCTCTTAAATGACGGGCTGCTGAGTGAATCGTTAGCCTTGTTTGATGGCTTGCTGTCCTCCACCATTAGCACACTGTGCCTCTCCACAACATTTTCAAACAAGGATGCTCTCACTGTCTGTACGTCACTGCTGGGACCACTTTCCTTGGAGGTGGCACCAAACTTCTGTCCCGCATCAGGTGTTTCAGGCGTGGAGGCATTTTTGAGCTGCACTTGGGAATCTTTTAAATCCACAAATGTCCTCTGGTCACTGGGGGTGAGAGCTGAATCTTCAGTCTAAGAAAATCCAGAGATATTGACAGTTGTTAAGTGATAATGACAAGCTTGGAACATACTCTCCATTCATTCAACAACCATGCTTTTTTTCTCTCTCAAACCTCACCATTTGATCACTATGCTATGACAAATATGGAAACATTTGACAGAAATAAAAGCTTTAAAAACACATGTGACTTGACAACATTACATAGAAAAATAATATAGCCCTCAAAGGAGTAAAGTGATTGAGTCAACAACTGTGAGCATAGAAACGGTATCCCCTTGTTCTGTGTTGGCCTCATAACAGTGGGTGTGGTGCAGAGGTGGTAATCAAAGCCTCTCTGTGTTGACCTTTTCCCAGTGATCTGCTCTCTGCGTATTTCATAACCGCCAGCCACCGGGGATGATTTATGTGCCGGCTGTCTTAGGTTTCACAGCTTTGTACATCTATGGCAGTGACAATTCTTTTTGCTGTAATGCCCCATTTCCTCTGGGGAAACACACAGGCCAGGGTCGACAGCATAGGCAAACACCCTTACTTTTATTTAAGACATATTTCACAATGGTTTATTAATTCATGCCTAATCCTATAATAGTAAGTGTAAGGGCACAAAATATGGCTCATTCTGTCAACGTGCATTAATCGTCTTATCAGACTTTACCTATATTATGGTCATGTGCCCCTCTTGCTTTGTCTTTTCTTCTCTTTGCTATTATGCGTTTATTTTTATTTTGGCAACAGATGGCAAGAAACACACTAAAATGCAACTCTGTTACAGGACAGCATGTGGAAGCTTTCCCCAGCACTAAGCTGTTTCTCATTCACTTATTTTTTAAACATAGACTCAGCCCAACAGAAACCAGCTCATATGAAGCTTAGTCCCTTTCTTACCCTCCACTGAGGATCTTTGCTGATCTCATGATGGTCTGGTGCCTCACTGAGGGAAACACTGCCAAGGTCTGGTGACCACTCAGATGAAAACCTGATGAACATACATCACACAAGACAAAAGCCATGCATGACAATGGAACTTGTGGACAAAGACATGGGACAAAAGCAGGCTGAGGAGACATTAGGCGCAGCTCTTACCTTTTAGTCAGGTCGAGGGGCAAGGGGCGGGGCCTCAGTGGTGGTTTCACAACAGGGCTCTGAGTTGGTGTTGTGTCCTCTGTCAGCTGTTTGATGAGCTGTTTGACACCCACTGTTGGTTCGGGTTCAGGGACTGGCTGCACTGGAGAGTGGAGATCTGACCCTTGGCCTATGACAACTGTCCCAGGAGAGGATGAGGAATCGAGGAGAAGACTGATTCGCGACTTGATGCTTACTGCACGCTTATCCTCATCGGTCTCTTTCACAGTCATTTCTTCTGTCTTTTTGTTGCTTTGGTCTGAGACAGCAGGCGGCGCTACACCATCAGTGCTTTGTGGTGTGGTGCTCTTAGGGGTTTTTTCCTGCTCTCTCTTCAGTGGCAGTGCCTTCTCCTCAGGACTGTTCTCCTTAGAATTTGCATTGGGAGTTTTACGGTGCAGTGACAGACCAATTGACTCAAACTTGGCCGTGAGATCAGCTGAAAGTGGTCGTCTGGCCCAGCGAGGGGCAGGAACTGGTGTCTCTGTCTTTGTAGGACTATCGAGGAAAATGGCTGATACAGGTCTGGGCCTGGAGCTTCTTGGCTGTGGCCGCAGTGGCACTGCTGCCTCAGGGTTAGCTTTTTCCTTTTCTTCTTCCTCCTGCCCTACCTGAACGAGAAACCCCATGGACTTGGCCCTGGTAATGGAGGTCCCACCTTTGCTGGGTGTCATCTGGTCCTTCTCATCTTCATTTTTAGTGGTTCCAGACCACTCTGCTGCTGGAAGTTGTTTAAGGCTCTTAGAATAGGCCAAGTTGGATAAACCAGGTTTCCGCCTCTCTGCTGCTAGAGGAGGAATGGGTTTACTGGGGTCTCCAGGGTCAAGAGAAGGGGCTGGTTTAAAAGGCTGGACCACTGGCTTGGTTGTTTGTCCAGTGTTCAACTTATTAGATGTTTTAAAGGCAGTGGGGGCAGGTCGGTTCGGATTAGTTGACACTGGCCTGGGTTTGGCAGCAGGAACTGGTTGCTGTGGTTTTGGACTTGGTGGAAGCTCTGGTTTATATCCAGGGAGGCGAGTGGACTCTGGTCGGGGCTTGGTATGGGGCTTGGGAGCAAGTATGGGCTTAATAGTAGGGTTTCTCTCCACAGCAAAAGGTTTGGGAGTGAGCCGTGGCTTGGGACCTGGGACAGGTTTGTTAGGTTCTGGAGTGATGATATGGGATGGGTTGATAGAAGGGATCTCGATGAGGCTCTTATTGCTGGAATCAGTCAGGGGACTCAGATGAAGTCGTCCTCCCACCACCGTCCTCCCTACCTCCCCCGTCTGAACTTCTACCTCAGCAGCCATCCTCTTCAACAGCACCTTCAAAGCAAAAAGTGTATCCTCAGGAAAACAAAAAGAAACTGATCTATGGCCATTTTTATTATTAGACTCACAGTACTCAGACTATCTAGCCATTACTCTGGACTTTGTCTTGGGAGTGCCTTACACTGCAGCACAATTACACACATGAGCCAGAAAGTTATTTACACAAGGCTACTGATGATCACTCCAGCAGGTTAAAGCACGTGTGCTGATAGCTAAATAAGGGATGATATAATTAATCAGTTACTGTTTTTGTCATCCATATTCACACTGATAGACCTTTTTCATAAATTACATTTTGACAGCAGGTCACAGAGGCGTGAATAATGAAATTAATGATGGATAAATTCCATTTAGCTGCTTCAGCTTCAGGGTCCTGGTATTGTCTTTGCTGATTCACTGTCACAGTCATAGCCTACCAGGTCACTGGAATAGAACAGAGCTATCGTTATCATTGTTAGTAACACTGGAATTTTTGCCTCAGTGACAAGTTAAAATGTCTGCTGTGAAAAAAAATAATTTATTTAGGGTTAAATACTAAGTGCTAATTTGACTGGACGTGTGTGGACACAACACAGCATTCATGAAACACTGGAGGTCTCTCTATTGATAATCAATTTTCAGTCATTTCAGAAAAATTGGAGCCTCTTCACAGCAGACATTTGGACTCCTCAAAGCAGAAAAAGAACAGCTGGACCCAACACTATCAACAGTGGCTCAGAGCCATTAAAGCATCACAGTAAGCCAACATGCACAATACCAAGACCCTGCAACTATAGATGTTCCTACACCATTTTTCTATCCCGATACCGATTCTGATATCTGAACTTGTGTATCAAGAGATACCGAGTACGGATCCAATACCATTGCAATTAAACAAAAGTTGTTTACAACCAACTTAAACCCTAAACTGGTAGGACTCTCCAGTTTAGACTATTGCAAAATTTGTGACATTTTGCTAATGGCTAATGTTACACTATTCACAAACTGGGTGTGAAACTACTTTAAATGTTATCAACAAAAAAAAAAAAAAATGTGGTAATGGATCTGTAAATGGGCGTGCGTAGTTGTGGATACCTGATGCAGCATTTTAGGCAGCATCCAAAGCATACAGTAGTCATTACTGTGATTAATTACACCCGTACTTTTTCTGCAATGACATGTGACATAATGTATTATCCACTGCTCATTTTACGTGATTAATTGTTATCTATCAAATTAAGTTGTGTAATATGTGCATCACTGGGCTGAATTACTGGCACAGTAGTGATCAGGACTGTGTACCTTTCAGGCGGATCCTGAGACAGGGGAGGGGCTGGACATCTGCACAATGTCATTGTTTTCTTTTTTATGTTGTGACACAGGCAAATCAGGCTCACATAATGAATGGAGTTTCCACTGCAAACTCACACCACACTGCCATTTAACAATCAGCTCCACCCCTCATAAACTTTCACATACCTGGAACTAACTCCTCAATCTAAAAATAAAGGTAACGTGATTAGTATGAGATAACTGCAGATCATGTTTGTTTTTTTTACACACTATGACGATAATCAGGTTTTATCAGTTGTTTCTATAGTGAAAACAAAGACAGAAAGCATTACAACTCACACACTCCTGTGTATGTAGCCCTTTAAGAGACTCCTTCCTCACATCCGATAATGCTTTCCACATGTTGCTGTGTTGTTGCTGTACAGACCAGCAACAGCTCTTTTGGGGAAAAAAAAGACATGCTAGATCCAACTGCTGCGAGGTAATCCCAGCATATCTTACCTGACCAGATGTCAACCGTCTGCTGTAGAGCTCTGGCTTTTGTTGTAACCGAGCAGCGATGTCATATCACACAGGAGGAAAAAGCTGAAGGAGCCTAAGAGGAACACACTTCGTGTCAACAAAGCACACAAGCTTTCACTCATCAACAGAGCTGCGATTAAGGTTCTGGAAGACAAATCACAGCAGAGTTGCTATGGGCTGTACAAATACTTTGTCACTGCGGTGTTCTCATGCCTCCATAATGAAACAAAGAGATGATAATGTTTACACTGACACAGACTTGAGTAAACACAGTCACACCCTTACATTTGAGATGGTGGCATATTTGGCAAGATATAAAAAAACAACAAAATGCATGAGGAAAGTCATTAACTGAATGCTGCCCTGCAGTGTGTTTACCTTTTCCTGTTATTCTATCACTGCTTACCTGCCATCACTCACACACTCATTATTATTATGTAAATTCAATCTGTGAATGCCAGCTCTAGCTATAAATACTATTTACAGTACTGTTTGGTGTATAAGCCATGTCTCCATGTCTGTTCTTTTTCTGCACAGTACATTTTATGTGCATCAAGTGATAAGTTATTCTGATAACTTTCCACTACTTAAGTGCTGACTACACCATTTTTATCCATAAATTCACTGTATCAAAATGGGAAATGGGGAGAAATGAAACATAATGATACTGTGAGAACATGGTGTCTTGTGCTCATCGAAGAGAGATTGAAAAGTTGAAAACTTGAACTTTAGATGTTGACAGGAAACGCCTTCGCTAAGATGGAATGCTAAACATTCACTGTGTAGTGGGTCGAGCAGCACAGCAGGGATTAGGGAAGTATCTGCCTTATATAGCCTTAGACATATGAGTATTTCACACAAGACTCATTGCTGAAAGCCACAAAAAGTAAAAAAAAAAAAGTCCAAGATCTGTATCATTTCTAACATGATACGTCTGTGTATTGAATACTCAAAATGATTGGCAGGAATTTTTAAGAAAAAGGTGCAGCAAAAGTCACAGAGGCATTTCTTTGATTTCTAGCAGGAAGCAAACACAGAAGGAGATAAAGTCAGTAACCTGGTTCAGCCAGTTATACAAAGGACATTTCCTGACACAGACATATAACCTATTAGCAACTAAAAGAAGAAGTGTAGTCTCTCACATAGTGTACAAAAACACTTTTGATTACAATCCACAAACATGCAAAGTAACCAGTGCAACATCTAAATGCATAACCTCTGTTGTCTGCTGTCACCCAAGAGGACTCTATACAGGGTTTATCCTGTATCTAATATTCATCATTATTAAGCACGTGGTTTTTAGGGCTTCCTTGGCATTCAAAGGTAATTTAAAACAAGGGCAAGCACAGTTAAACATGACTTTAAATATGCAACAGTCAACCAAAAGGCTAGATCTGATGTGCAGTGTACATGTCATATGCTTCAGAGATAACCCCCAAAATACATACAATAAGTTACCTGCAGATCATCAATTAAGAGATGTTAATACAAATAATTTGTAGTCAATCAAATAAATCTGAATATCCAACAGTGTCTGACTTTTACGAATAAGCCAAGCCACAGTTATTTTAAGATTTTCAATAAAAGCCATTTCCATGAAAGTCAGTCTGTCTCAGTCTAGAGTTAGCAACAAGTCCTGTCCGCTCACCTAATGTTAAACTGCCGTTGACGTTACCTCGCGGACAGTACCCGGTCCAGCTGAGGGAAAGACAGAGTTGGCCTGCTCACACCAGGAGTGCAATTAAAGCACAAAACTATCCCCAAGTCCTGAATGACCAAGATGCATTCACGGCAAACGTCGAGTCCAAACTGTGTCATAATTCCGGGGACTTCAAATACGAGGGAAGATAAACACATCAACAGCTTGCTTGCTAGCAACGGTAAGCTAACAACTCAAGAAGCTGGACTCGCAAAATGGAAACACTGACTGAACCTGTCTTTCGCAGGCTGTTTGATCCGAACTGGAGACAACTTACCAGATGAGAAAGTCAGTTTTGTCTCTTCTCTTGTCGAAACAACTTCAAAAACAATACATCTCGCCGACTCGGAAGAATAATTACGAGTCGTGATAGTTGGTTAATACAGGGGCTAGCTGTGCAGCTAACTTAGCTGGTTTACTTAGCTAGCCAACTGGCTGGCTATCCCGTCTCAGGTTGCAGTGTTGTTGACAGGCTCGACTAGACAGCGCTGAACAAGCCGACTGACTGGTTAGCTGCTACAGCAGTGTCAAGTGAGCCAGCCCAACGAGCGTCTTCCGGTTCATACTGTCAAAATAAAGTATAGCACAAGCACACACTGAACTAATAACAGAGCCAAAGTAGTAATGTAGTATAACGACCAGATACATTGAAGGGATTCTTTTGAAGTGAGGTTAAATATGGTACTTCTCCACAGTCAGTGTATTACATACAGTGGATGTCAGTCGACACGCCCCCACTTTAGAGAAGCAGGCTGGGGTCCGACACAGAAGCTAAGCAATGTACTGCTATGGATGGGGGCAGCTACAAAACAAATTAAAGCCACCTGATAAAGTCCCACCTAAAGTAAATCTGTATCACTTTAAGTGTATGCCATATTGAGAGTGTTTTCAACACTCTACCTTTCCTTCCTGCTCCAGTGGAGAAGCCGAAATCAGCTTCAGTTCATCTGTGCACTCATCAAGGCCACCAGGCTCCATTGACAAAAACAGTTATTTTAGCTTGCTTAGCACAGGAGCAGAGTCCACTACTGCATCAATCAGTTAATTTGAGTTGTTGTGTGACTTTGGTGAATCTGAACTAATCATTTTAAAGTCACACAGGAACACAAACAAAACAACTCTAAGGCAGTGGGAGACTAGCGGCTCCTTTGTTCAGCTTTGTTAAATCACTGTTTTTCTCAATGGAGTCTGGCCTCAAGGAGAGCAATAAAACAGCTTCATAATCCCCTTGGAAATAGTTGTCTGACGGAAAAGTAAAGCTGTATAATTACTCAAAAATTGCATACAGTCATACTGATATTTTTTTTAGTGTGACTTTTATTAGGTGGCTAAAATGTGTTTTGTTGCTGACCGTATTCCCAGCAGTAGATTGCTTGGCTTCCATGTCAGGCTCCAGCCTGCTTCTCCAGACTGGAAGTGTGCTGACTGATATCTACTGTATGTAACACACTGTCTGTGGCTGAGTACCCCAATTCAGAATTCTTAAACTATCCCTTTAATGTATGTCTACATCAACATACGTTGTCAGGTACGTTCTAGTCTGCAGGACATTTCTTTTGGTGAGTAGGCAAAATAAACTACGTGCAACTCGGGCCTATCAGAGGTAAATCACTCCACTTCCGGGCTGTTGTCGAGCTGAATGCGGATAACTTGACGCATCATTTGCTTGCCGCTAGACAGGATGTGATTGGACAAGAATTATCCCATCGCAGCTATACAGAAATAATTGTTCATTCTCAAGAAAATAAACCCATTTGGAACTTACTGTTTCACAAAGATGAACAGTATAAAACTTTAGCTAATGTCTGTCTGGATGCAGAGACCTGTTGTGTGAAAAGGGTAACCCCACATAATGCATTAATTTCAGTCATGTCTGACCCTGATCATACTAACCAAACATGCATGTGCGCTGACTCTGATTGAGATAACTTCATAAGAGACTATACTTTTCAAATCAGACTTGTCAGGACTGCCGTCATGTGGAGAAAAGTAAGTACTGCATCTATCAACTGACCCTTTACCATCTTTGACATTACTAAAAGCATCATCAAACAGTTCCTTGATTGTGCATAATTATTTATTCATTTCATCAGACTAGTTATTTCACTAGTCTTTGAACCTGCTCAAAATTAAAGGTGAATTAAAGAACCCTCAAACAAAACAAACTTTCAATCGGCTTCTCTTCAGGTCTCAGAAGCATTCTTTAAATGACAGCAATTCTCCAATTTCACACATTTTCAACACTGAAATTAAACTGGGGGCATAATGTTAAAGTTAGTAAACCTTCTACAACAGAAGATGACACAGAGGAGAAACTGAATAAGAAGAAAGTGCGTACTTATGGTTTAACCACGCAGGATATACTGGAGTTCTGCTCAGCCAACAGACCTCATCTCTTTAATACAATACTGTGTTTTTACTTCCTCACAATGTTACTAAAACATTATGTATTCATGTTGTTGTTACAGAATACCAGGGCATTGACCTTAATCCCAAAATCTATCCTCTTGAAGGGTAATGAAGCTCTAACCCAAATTATTACCTGTGGTAAACACTGAAATATATCCATAGTTATTTGTTTTCGTCTGTTCTAAGCTGAAGTTCCAGGCTGATATCTGAGCACTGAGTACCTTGGAAAGATATAAAGGTGCAATGTATCTGCAGCTGGCTGACTGCTACTCTATTATAAAGCACCAAGAATTATCTTATCAATATTACTCATGGATCCTAGACGCTTAGGTTCAACTTCAACTCAGAAAAGTTGGACATCATACAGCAACCACTGTGACGAAAGTCAGGTCTCTGGAAGGCAGGAAAAGCCTAAAAAGCACACGAAATGAAAGCCAGCACCTTGTTGTATCTCTTGCTTTAGCATCTGATGTTATCCATACAGCTTTCAGTGTGACAGGAGGTAGCTGAAAAGCTTTGACCTAGCTGTGCAATGAAAATTGATGTAAATTAAGCTGATGGCATGTCACCAAAAAATGGATCAAGCCCACAGAACAATGACTGAAAGCAGCATGAACTTTGGCTACATACTAAAACCCTTTTCCATAGTTTATAGTTCCAAGAAAGTTCTTCATGGAAGTAAAAAAAACACACCAGCAGTGGGAAGATCAACTCAAGAAACAGGATGATTAAATGAACTTCAGTGCTGTCTACTTTGTGTGAACCATGGATGTGCTGAACAGAAGCTTCTGCTTTTTCTTCTTCTTTTTTCCTCCTTTCTCATCTGAAAGACAAGATACCAAGAATGAGTGAGAGCCTCAAAACAAACACTCCAGCTTTGGAAGAACTATCAAAAAAATTTTTTTAAGACGGAGGTGATTCAATGATGCCAGACCTGTGTCAACCACAGGTTGTGGAGGAGAAGCTGCACCATTGTCCAGCTGCAGAAGTGCCTTCTCAAAGGCCTGGCTGAAGGAGTTTTGGAAGCTGGGCACGGGGACACGGTCGGACCCGTCACTCTCTCCGTCGCTGTCTGCTGCTGGGGGAGCTAGCAGTTTATCTGCAAGGCACAAAACGCAATACTTACTTCAGGCAGCCTTCAGGGTGTTACACTGCTCAACCGTTGTTAAGAAACAGGCTTAACAGGAAATACACATTGCTGCACAAAGCTCCAGCTATTTCACCCCCACACCTATCAGCACATGATACCTGTCTTCTAAACAAAAGTCCAACAGAGCATTTAACAAGTTACATATTCAGGACTAGTTTTATGATAAATTAACAGATTTTCCTTTGATACCAAATGTAATATCTCAAAATTGGCTCTTGGTTGAAGTAGGATCAATCTCTTTGTTACTTGGTATCCAGTTGTCAATAAGATGCACTGACACTGTTCCAGTTAACTTTGAGCTAACTGCTGCAGCCCACCACCAAGAGCTAGTCTGCTTCTTTGAGTATATTCATCTAATTCATGCACGTTACTTCAATGTTAACACAAAATGCATGACCTCAAGTGATTCCACTGCTTTGTCTTGACCTTTCTATTTTAATTAGAGGGGACCCTAAAATTGAACTTAAAGTTATAGTACCCATTTCGTGCAAGTATTGCAAGTTTCTGAATCAGTACTAACTTTAATTTGTGCTGTGGTTAAAAATTGTAACATTAGGTTTTCAAGTCACCACAGCATCTATAATCTTGCACTACCTTTCTTTGGAGTGATCCTGGGCCCAGCATCAACTCTGGCTTTCCCATCTCTTAGCATCTACACAGGACACAGAACCATGTCAAGTGAATAACTTGTGCTACAACATTAGCACTTCAGTTATGTGTTGCATTGCCCTTATGAAAAGGGCAGCGTCACTGAACAATGCTGCTAATTTAGTAATTGTGTGTTTGCCATACACACCTGTGCAAAGGACATACAGTGGGAGTCATCCTCCACACTACCCACAATAGGTGAAGAGCTTTGCGCATTCAGACTTGGGAATCTCATCCCATCTAAAACAACAAAAGGAATGCTCAGCTCACAGTATTAAAACGAAGACATAAACAGCTGAAGTTTATTACAGCACAAAACAATAATCACAGAGGACGGCACTGCTCTTACCAGAGGAAGGACTGCTGCTGAGGGGTGAAGGGGGGGCAAACGTAAAGTCAGGCTGTACTGGGGGGCTGCTGTTGTGAGGAGGAGACCCGAATGCTGGGAAATGGTGAAGGTTCTCCAATCCAATATGCACCTCAGGATCTGAGGGAGACATATGCGGGCAAATACAGTTACTGACCTCAGCCTAATATCGTTCAGATTTGCATAAATTATTTCGAAGTATCATGTCAGTTGGGACCTCATCAGCTGTACTTACATTTACCCTGCTTCTTGTTCTCCTCAATTTCAATTCGCTTCTCCCTGCGCTTCTCATCCCTCACTTTCTTCTGCCTCAGGCGCTTTCTCTTCTCCAAGTCATCTAGTAGTTTGGAAGAAATCGTATACAAGCCACAGTTACAATCTATGAAATGTCCTTGCTAGAAATGTAAATTCACATCCTGAAAGCAGGCAAAGTTTTCTGACCTGCGAATGTGTCCAGGGTTTCTTTGGACAAGATTGGCGGCTGCAGGGCTAATTCACAGATGCTGAACTCGCATGTGAGAGGCAGATGAGCCAGATAGCGATGCCGACGACGGATCTCCTACAACAGAGACATGTTTGGAAAATCGGTTAAAGCAGTTTGCCATGTTTTAACAGTTGTGACTTAAGCAGACCAACAAAATAAGGAAGAAATATACTAAAACTTGAAAAGACTGCCACATTCTCTGCTGAAACAGCCACACCAAAATTATATCAATAGTATGAGGTTGTGTTTCCTTGTTTTGCTGACCTCAGTGACTGTGTGTCCCACTATCTCCACAACTCTGGCAGTGATGGAGTCAGGGCTGGCCTCCAAGCTGCCGTACTCACGCAACAGACAGCGTACATTCACAGGATGCAGGAACATCTGCTGGCAGTCGTCAGCTGGATTGAGAAACATGGGAGAGGGAGGAAAAGGTAATGGGAAAAAACTCAAGTCAACACTGAAACTTAAAGGTGAGAATTAAAAAACCAACAGCCCATACAGCCAAGACAAGCAGGCTTCCTGCACTTTTTATTGGTCAGACTCCGAGACATCCTTTATTGTTTTAATGACTAATGTTTACAAGATTTTCCAGCTATGATTAAGGTATGTTAATGTTTTTGATTCTGTTTTTTACTAACCAAACAGGATTTATTAGCTTGTGAACAGCTGATTTGAGCTGATTTGCTCCCTGTCTTCCTGTAGCTGGATTAAACTATTGTTCTTAGTGTTGGTTCTTATGTAAGCAGGATGTTTTCAGTTCACAGTTTCCTCAGAGTAACATTACCCTCACAGCAGCCAAGCCTGACACAACTTAAAAATCAACTTTGTCTGATTTTGGTGGGCAGGGCAAGGAAAAGGCAGGAGTCCAGGGAATTGCCCACCTTGGTAGAAATAGTAAAAGGGTCCATGCACCACGCTGGTTGAAGGGCGGCCTGAATCTGGCTGGCTGGAAGGGATCTCCTCATCAGGCTGGGGCTCTGGGGCTGCATCCATCATAGCCTCTGGAGGCTCTTCTAGGACACTCTCCAAAATACTTTCAGGAAAGCCTGGAAGCTCTGCAGCGGCGTCCTCTGGGACCTCCGCCACCTCGTCATCAAATGCAGAGGAGTACTGCAGCACAGGCTACAAAGGAAAGAGACCTCTTACTAATAATAAGCATACCAATAATACCAAATAAAATAGAAGCTACAATGCTGGGGAGGAGCATGCAAGTGAAATAATTTAATCCTATTACCAACAGATACCATAGTGTCAAACATGAATGTTGAAAATATGTGTTTTTGGACCCACCTTGGTGCTGCTGATGTTAGAAACCACTTCCTCCACAGGAGAAGAAGGTTCTTCCAGAGTTAAAGAGGACAGATCAAGGCTGTCTTCCACATTTACCTTCTGCTGCTTCAGTAGCATTTCCTCTTGCTCCTAAAGCATGAAGACATCCAGGTAGAGAGGTAAATATCTGTCAACATGTATGGTTTTATTCTGAGAGTCATAAAGTGGGTTTCATATTCCACCTGGAGACAGGCAAGAGACAGCTGATTTTATATTTAAAGGCAAAGCGAAAACCTTTATCCATTATCAGTAGCAATGTTTTCCATGCCTGTTCGATGTATCTATTTTAAATGCCCTCAATTCATACAATGATTTTAATGCTAACTATGTACTGTGTGGAAAGAAATATAGCGTTAGTTACCTGCAAAAGACAAAGGGCGCCCTGGATGAAACACCCTTGGGCATCCCCTTCTTGGCTCAGCTGAGCCTGCAGGGCAGCCTTCTCCTCTGCCAACAGGCTCAGAACCTGCGCTGGGGAGGTCAGCAGCAGCTTGGAGTATGGGCTTAGACACGCATCTAGAAAACACGTCATCACATGTTGAATGGGTGGTAAGGTAATTATCCCATTTAAGAGTTATACACTAACACTGAAAATACAAAGTGCAAAATGATTCTCTTACATTTCTGTCTACAAGAGATAGTCTTAAATCTTACTATAACATAATCTAACTTGTTTGAGGATGTAACAAGTCTGTAGGTGGAAGGTGCTACAGAATTACTGTAAGTCATGTAAAATAATTTTAAAGGACGATAATGCTAAGAGGAAATCAACAATCTGTTTCATAATTAAAGGTGCCCCTGTCTCTCACCTCCAAAGCGAACAGGCTCCTCCACCTTCACCCACTGAGAGCTCGGCATGGCCACCAGAGCCCCCTTTTCCCTCCGCATCAGGCGCATGGTGATTACGTCACCGACCGCATACTGCCTGGTCTCCATAGCAACCACACTGCAAAAATAAACGACTTGTTTAATGAAACTATCAAAGAAACTCAATCAGACCTAAATAAATTAAACTGCCTCTATGTGGAGGCTTCAGTGTTTCCCTTGTTCATCCTTCTCTCCTACTGCTGTCTATAATGCTTTGATTATCTGTCATTTACCTCTTCAGGTCAGCGGTGTGAACTGCTTCATAGCAGATGGGGCACTTTGACCAGCTCTTGTCACTAAGAGACAGGTAGTGCAGCATGCATGGCCAGCAGAAGATGTGTCCACAACGGGTGATGTGTGCTGCCAAAGGAGGGTAGAGGCAGATAGGGCAAGACGGCACCTCATGACTGTAGATGCGCTGTAGACGCACACAAATGGATTATCGTTATGTGCATCGGTATGTAAATGAATGTGGGTTTTATTTCTTATAGGTATGTACTAGTAGCACAGCTCAGCAGTTGACAGGCACTCACCACTTGCTGCACACAGTCCCAGTTGACCAGAGTGTCTGGATCAGTGAAGTGAGCCTTATAGTCCTGGTCATCAGTCACCACAAACTGGCAACTGAAACACACAAAGTTAGATAACTCCCACATTTTTAGGCTGTCTGTTCCATGGTATGTATTGTAGGGTGGGGCTGCTTACTTGGCCTGCAGAAAAA
This sequence comes from Epinephelus awoara, assembly GCA_035609425.1. Taxonomy (NCBI): domain Eukaryota; kingdom Metazoa; phylum Chordata; class Actinopteri; order Perciformes; family Serranidae; genus Epinephelus; species Epinephelus awoara. The sequence goes on from CM069302.1 coordinate 33,993,594, forward strand.
GCTCCTTGTTGAAGGGCTTGTGCTTGTGGCCCCATTTGTTTCGGCGGCCCCAACCGGAGGGGCCTCCATCTCCGATGCCACCATTACCTCCACGGGGTTCAAAGGTGAAGTTCAGCAGGTGGTTGAGACTTATTTTTTTCGGTCCAGCAAACTGTGCCGGGCTAAACTCGGCCCGGCGTGTCTCTACTACCTGGAGAGACAAAGGTGGATAAGAATCAGTTACGCATATCTGAACTTAAAACTGATGCTGTGCCTCTGTTCTAAGTTCCAAATCTTCAATGATGAGATCTTCTTTATTATTATTGAAATTATTATTATCGCTTTTTTCAAAAGGGTGATCCTTTAAAAATACCAACCTCCTCACGTCGTCCTCCACCTGTAACTCCATATTGTCGTCCTCCACCTCTCTGAGGGGGTCTCTTGTCAAAATTCTTGCTTTTCTGTGAATTGGTGTGGCGAGGGCCTTGAAAACTGTCGGTTTTAGGAAAGGAGGGCTCACGCTTACGGTTGTAGCGCTTGGAGCCTCCATTATTTTTATTTTCTGAAAAGAAAAAAAAGAAAATATGAGCAACATGAATACAGAAATATTATCCTTCAGTATCTCCATTTTGTTGATGTGTGATTTATTGTTAACCAGAAAGTGCTGGAGACTTGGTGACATAGTTTCATAAAGGCATGTAAACAAAGGCTACTTAATTGAATATACTGACATTAAAGAGGGCACAGGTCAGTCTCATTTGGTTAGGCATTTTCAAGCTTCAATATGGGTTGTCCACCATTTTCTTTCAAGTCAGAAACAACTACCTCTTAAGTAAACATATGAACGTACAAAAGTAATGGAAATTATTTTAAAATTGTGCATAGGTAATTTAGCCTAATCACACAAAAAAACATTAACATTCAAAGAGTGGCCTTATTTAACTGTCACATATTCAGATTGGTGTGCAAAGTACACAAGTAGCTACATGTAAAACTTCATGTTAGCAAAAGTCGATTGTCAAGCTGTATCACTGTGTCTGCATCCACAAATGTGACAACTGTGGTGCATGATAACAGAGCAGATGGTATTTCAAATTAGTGCAGTGTGCAATCATTAGCCACAGTTCTGACTGTTGGACGGCCAAATGTTTTGACAGCGACGTCAGCCATACAAGATAAACAACCTCTGCGCTACTGCTAGGCCCCAAAAGGCCACAAGGCAACGAGTGTTTAGCTTCATATGCACACATTTAATTTGAAAACCTCGTGTGTGTATGTTGATATGTTGACTCACCTGTTTTGGGTTTAGAGTCTGCCGGTGCTGGGCCTGTGGAGCTGGAACGAGGCGGAACCTTGGTATTGGTGCTGTTGTTGGGGTTTTTCTCCATGTTTGTCTCCGTGCAGTGAGCGGTGCTGGGGCCGAGCTCCGAGTAGAGAGCCGCTGAGCTCTCTAACATCAAAATGAAAAACCAAAGGGGAAAACGGGCTGCAGTGAGTGCGGGTCAGGCGACGAAGGCCCTGATTCATTTCTGTCAAACGCGGAGACCCCATCACGGCGACATCTTGACAATAAAACAACCCGAGAAAAAATAAGAGACACGATATCGGCGTCTCAAGTTATGCAGGCTGTTCGAAGAGAGGACGAAAGCTCGCCACGCGGGGCCAAGACCCCCCGAGTTTAAGGTTTTTACTTGTTAAGGAAAACAAAATGCCCTTAACAAGGCGTTAAGTGTTTTCCAAAAGCTGGAAAACGTCGCAATTCAGAGAATTTGATCAAAAAAATATATCCGAAACGACAAGCTTGCACTAATGGCGACGGGTCGCCAAACAGGAACCTGAAAGCCCCGGATGTTTCTTGTACCACCGCCTGCAAATCTGTTTAGAGGCCCAGCAAGGAACTGTAGGAAATGTAGTCGTCAAAGCTTTGTTGGCTATAAAGGCACAACACAAGTTAAAGAGTAACTACGTCCACTTTCAAATTTTAAACATGTTATTCATGTAGTCTATAAGTCAACAAACATATCTGTAAACATGAACAACTGTCTCCCAAATCCAAAAAACTATATGGTTTAAACTCAAATTTATGATGTCATGGGGTAACTACACCTGAAGCTGCCCCTTTGACAATGAACAGGGAAACATGTCATGGATGGCACTGAGAGGAGCCAGGGCAATGCTGTGAGTATATGGGTACATTTTCTGTTTCAGAACTGAGAACACTACAATACAATACAGTGTTTAATAATAATAAGGGTGTTTTATAGTAGTGTGATTGATATGTTTTGTGCCGCAGTACAATTGCTCTCCCTTTTCCACTCACCCGCTGCTCAGCTTTCACATTAGTAATGTTCATTATGTGAGTAAACTTGTGTCATCATCTGTGTGACATTTTTGTTTCCTTGAGTGTGGAAAAAGGTGCTGCAGAGGGGACACTGCTGCTCCAGAGACAGTCATCAGGGGGGCCTGTGGAGCGGCAAGGTGAAGCTCTGCTCCTGGCTGGAGGAGGAGCTGCTGCTGCTCCTGCTGTTGGGCACAGAGCTCTCTGCCTCCCGCCAGAGCTCCGACTGCAGATTGAAGGTGGCAACAAAGCCAGATCTGTCTCTGTCTGTGCTGCCATCTGATATAGAGCTATCAGTATTAAATTGAGGCTGTTTCATAACCCATTAAAAACGCCTTGTAGTTGCATTAAATAGCAACCCTATTCTGTGTTATGGTACAGCTGGTGTTCACACCTGATGTGTACCGTACCAGAGTATACATTAACCAAACTGGAGACCACTTTTTAAGTATACCCTAGCACTGCCCATAATCCAGGACTGGATCCCTGATGTGAATGGAAAGTCCCCTAAAGCTCATTCGGGTATAAAAAAGGAATTCATTGTCTACAGAGCAGCTCCAGACTTTTTACTTGATGACATCACAAGTTTAGGACTTACTTCTCTGGTTTCTGGCTCTTTCCTTAGCCATGGAAATAAAATATTGTAATTCTTAGTTTAGGTGGTGTTCCCCTTTTAAGTAGGATTGGGCAATTAATGGGTTTAATAAGCAATATAATTCTGATATGGTATGACACAGTATTGGCAATATTGTTAAAGGTTCTGTTAAGTCAGCCGATAAAGATTGCATACAAATATCTCTGTGTCTTGAACATTTTTAACTGTAGCCTGTACCACCAATTTGTTTATGTTTGAATGGTCAACATAAGTATGTAAAGAACTTTATTTTAAGGACACTAGGACAAATATATTATCTTCAAATACAGTGCTTTATTTTTTAAACAAAATACATAAGCTCAAAACATAGTATAAATAAAAACATAAAAAGTCTGTTTTTTGTTTACAGAATTAGGCCATAGTCTTATTTTGTGTTATGTGATGGCAATTATTTATGTAACAAACATCATGTCATGTGTCCCTCTACTGAAGACAGGTATACAGTCAGTCAGTTGTATGGTAGCAAATGCGCTGAGCAGCTGCAGTAGATCATATATCCACAGAGTGGAGTATGCATTTCTTCAAATGCTTCATATCTTCCTTTCTATCAGTCCCGTAACAAAAATAATCCGCCGACTTTTACTTCACTGAAGTCACTGTTCATCTTCCTCACTATCTGATTCCTCTCCAAATGCCTCCTTGTTTCCTCCTGTTAGACAGCACTTCAGAATAGCTGTCTGAACCTGTTGCTTTTCTTCTACAAATGAAAAAAAGAGAGGAGCCAGTCAGTGTCAAAGTTATTTGTCTTTATCCATCATGTAATCAATGTTTGGTATTCAATAAATGGTCTCAATAAACTACAGACTGCAATACAAAATTCAAAATGATCTTAAGTGAAATGTTTCAATATATCCGGTAAGATTCAAGAAGATTCATGTTCAACACTGGCTAACCTTCCAAGTTATTACAGGGATTTTATATCAGGTGAGTTACATCACAAACAGGTAAATCAATTAATGGATCACTACTACCTGTAATTGCAGAGTTCAGGGTGTTGCATAAACTATTACACACAGTCCATTGAATCCCTTACCTTCGTTTTTGCAGTTAGGGAGCATTCGATGTAGCTGCTGGGTGTTGTATCGGACCAAAAACTTCTGACATGTTCTAATTGTTCCTGAAAAACATATCTCTAATTAGTGTTCAGTTGAGATTGTTTAAGATATATATCTCATTTATTATGAAATGTGTGATGCTGATGCTGTTGCTGTTCTTACCTCCCACATGCAGACAGTTCAGAAAGCATGGGACTGTGTGCCCACGAGCTTCAATACAGGTAATGAAAGGCAATGCAGACCAGAGGAGTTTGTAACACCTTTTGGGAAAACGCAGGAGTACTATTCCAGTATGAGCATTCAGATATTTCACTAGAAAGGAAAAAAAACATCAGATAACACTGAGGGCTCAGTCGAGACTATAATATCCAGAAAGAACTATATGGTAAGAAATTAAACGCAGGACTTTTACTTGTTGTGGAGTATTTGCTACTACCACTGCTTACCAGAGAATCTGATGCTGCAGAGAGCTGCCCCATAGTCCCCGTGTAGTCGGGCCACCGCTGCTTTCACTGCCGCTGCAACAGCCCTGTCATCCAGCAGCAACAGGCGGCTTCTGTCTGACACGTTGACTTCGCACAGTAAATACCTACCGACAAAATGGGTACAGTCAGATACGACCCGTGAACACACCAAATGTGTGCAAATGACACATGAATATCACATTTTACCTGGACTTCACACGCACCATCGTAGCTCCTTTCTTCTTCTGTGAGGACTTCCGTCAACAGAAGAACAATGCACTAACCGGAGAGGTGCACTAGCGCCACTCGCTGGACATTACAAGCGGTGCCTAGTGTACTTGATACCAGACACCGGGCAGCACGACTTTGCTTTATTTATTCATCAACACATGTAGAATGTTTCCTAACAGGAATAAAACCAAACAAATGTTATTTGCATTCCAGTAAACGGAAGACGTGGCCGGTGAGTGCTCGTGGACTGAACAAAATGCTCAATTAAATTCAAATTCAACTCAGTAATCCTGTAACTCTTCCGTAGAAACACAATACACCCAGTTAAAGGCATAGCGGGGAGGCCGGGGCTTAAAAACGATCACACCCCTTCGGTAACTATGACAATCTCCATCGTTCTCAGCCAATCACATTCTTAGTTTTCCGTCTCCTATACACGTTGTACGCCATCTTGAAATTACACCCGCAGATTGTAAGTCGCTCCCAAACTGGAAAGTACAACAACTCTTTTCTAAATAAGCGCTGCTGTGTCCGGTATGAACGGTTCACGAAACAAACCGGCACCGACAGTCAGCAAAGGGCAGACGGACGCAAACACCGGCTCGGAGGCGAGTCATAGGGATCGAAAGAGCGGAGGAGGAATGCTGAAGAAGCTGAAGTCGAGGCGCAGTCAAACAGATAAGTGGCCCGTGGTCACAGAAGATGAACTCCGGGCTCTGGGGAGAGATATTACCCCGGATCATGTCCTGGGTCTCCGGGTAGTCACGGAGGGTATGTAATGTAAATGTTACCTTGGTCTCAAAGTGAGTAAAATCACACCGCCAAACGGGCACCATTTACTATAATGTTATGCTAATCGTGGCTAAGTGACGAGTTTCCACATCAGTTTAAGTTACCAATAATTAATTAATTGTAATGATTATATTGAGAAACAGCGAGTTAACGCAGTGTGTTTAACTTTGTGTTGAGTTGGGCGTCCTAACTATTTGGTTTTAATCAAAGAAGTAGGATGGAAACAGGGGCGTAGTAGGCAATGTGTGCCAGCCAGAGGGAACATTGTCCAGGGCCCCCTGTCCTTAAAGTATTATTAAATCTTTTCTTTTTTTTTGGCCACTTGGGGACTTGAGGAAAGGTGGACAGTAGCAAGAGTGTCATTTTGTAAGGATGTAACAGCAAATGTGTTAATACATAGAAAACACATACAGATGCAGGTCTTCTCTATTCATCAAACATTAAGCTCTATTTTTCTGTCCACAGGCCACTGCTGAGGGAAATATCTGGCTTCACTATGATCAAAAGTCACTCACAAACTCTCTCAGTCTGCCATTTGGGTTTAGCAGTTGGTGAACAGTGTGTTAATTGGAGCTTAATTGCCAAAAATGCTACTTACTTGGAATAAGTATGACAGGACCAGAGGTTTAGGCTGGAAAACACTGAGCTTGAAAGATGCTAAAAAGCTTTTCAAAACTGAGGGAGACTGCAGAGTAACGTGATGATTTGCTGTGTATTTGTCACTACAAGGGTCCTTTTATGTTACACAGAGTCGTGTTAATTTTAAAAAGTGTATCAGTGCAGCTATTTAATCTGCTATTTTTTGGCCCCTTTTCCGTTGGTCCCCTGGTATTCTCACCAACGTCCATGCCAGTAACTGCCCTGCTTAAACCCACTGAGTCAAACCCCAGTGTGTGTCATCGGACACCCAGTCTACCACAGTTGCTGCAATTGCCTAATGCCTTCCATTGTTTTTGGCCTTTTCCTCAGACCAGACAACAATGGTGTTGCTTCCCTTCTCTCACACAACACTGTGTAAAGCTGGGAGCTTGAGCTGTAGCATTACTCACCACTACTGCAAGGTGCAGGAGCCAGAAAAAAGATAATGAAACCCTAAATGCATATCAAGCACTATCGCAGTTCTCAAAGGGAGGGAGAGCCTTTTTGCTCCAAAGTGTTTTGTGACTTGTCTAAAAATTCATCACATGAATATTAGTGAATCTCATTGAATATCAAAGAAGTACCTCTATTTGCTAATGGGTGCTTGCTGGCTGTTGGATAATGGACTCACCCGCAGTATGTTTGTGTTTGCCTAAACATGAACTCATGCTTTTATTTCACATTCCAGACTATTTGTGCAAACCTGAAGACAATATCTACAACATTGACTTCACACGTTTTAAAATCAGAGATCTGGAGACAGGAACGGTGCTGTTTGAGATTGCCAAACCTCCCAACAGCGGTAAGGAGCATTTTAGCTTTTGCCTCTTACAGATCCAGCTATTCACAAAGCTCACAAAGTTTCTCTGGGGGAGATTTGTTTCAGCCACAGTTCTATGAAGTTAATGATTGGAGTCGCAGTCTGACTGCCCAGTAACAGTTGTTTAATCTGCATTATGTATGGAAAGCTAACCTTTTCTAACTTGACCAGTTTGGAGAAGCATGTATACAGACACTGTGACGCTTTGCAGTTATAGCCCACAGGTTTTGTAATGTTAACAAAGCACTGTTTCACCAAGCATGAGATCAGCAGTCTTTCCCAGGGGTGTGCTGTGTGTAGCTCTCACCCCATTATTGTATGCTCTCTCTGGTTTATCTCCAGAATTATTTATATAAGAGAACAGAAAGTCCCACAAACAGAAGCAATGCTCAAGGAATGTGTCATTTTTATCGCTTCCTTTTCACTAGTAACAAATGTGTATAACGTATAACGTATTCAGAATTTAGAAAAATACTGGGAAACCTCAGTGTATTCTTAACGTCTTGATTTGATTTATTTGACATTGCTTTTACAAATCTTGCTGTATTAGTGCAATCAGTTTTATCACAGCTTTTAATAGAATAGGCCTATCTGATGAATGATAATTTAGATAGTTATATGAATAGAGAACATTTAAGATCATATTAAGCACTTCCATGTAACAGATAGCATTGTATGTATTTTTAAAAAGAAATTAAAAAATTAAAATGCTACCAGTTATTGTCATTTTTGCCTACCCTGTGAATATGTGATTGTATGCCAGCTAAACATGGTTTCTGCATTAGGTCCTGTGGAGGGTGAAGAGGAGAGTGGAGATGTAGACACCAGTGCAGGGCGTTTTGTCCGATATCAGTTTACACCCGCCTTCCTAAAACTGTGCACTGTTGGTGCAACGTAAGTAAATGTACCATAACTTTCTGATTATTAAAAAACAGCTGAGAACATAATGACCACACATTTCATGTTCAGTCTCTTCCGAGTCAAGTTGTTGTTTGAAACTTTTTGTTTCAGCTGAATTTTAAATTTTGTCTTTCTTGTTTCCTCAGTGTGGAATTCACAGTGGGCGACCGGCCCATAAACAGTTTTCGTATGATTGAGAGGCATTACTTCCAGGGACGCCTTCTCAAGAACTTTGACTTTGACTTTGGTTTTTGCATTCCCAATAGCCGCAACACATGTGAACACATTTATGAGTTTCCACAGCTTCCAGATGACCTCAGTGAGTGTATTTTGCTCTGCCACTAATGTTAATGCTGTTTCATGCATATTTTCAGATAATAATCCATGTAGTAATCTTTGTTCCATCTGTCCCTCCTTCCCTCTTTTTTCCTGCGCCCTCTCTAGTTCGCCAAATGGTTGCACACCCTTACGAGACCAGATCAGACAGTTTCTACTTTGTGGACAACAAACTCATCATGCACAACAAGGCAGACTATGCCTACAATGGTGGCCTGTAATACTCAAAGATAAAAAAAAATGTTTGCAATACTTCCCAGGGGATGGATGTCCTATATTACCACAAACCAAAAGCAGGGGGGGCAGAAGTATTCTCTCCATTGTGGACATTCCTACAGACGTGACAACATTCTTAAGAGCCAACAAACCACATCTGCCTTCAAATGAAATCATGGATCCATTCACCAGTACCTCACAGAGCTCTGTTTCCGGGACTCTGAGGAATGTTCCGTTAAATATTTCTCTGTTAAATCTGACTGAAACCTTTTTGTTCTCTCTTTCTTTTGGTCATACAAGAATCATGTTACTGCTTGAACACTTGCCTTAAGTTTCTTGCCGTCTCTGCTGGAAAGGGACACAGACCTCTCATGGCAAAGCCTATAGACTGTTAGTTATGATTTCATTTACTTTAGTATAAAGCTGTTATCGGTTGGTGTTTATTTGAACTACCTTTTGCAAGTGACAATTGTGTTTCCTGTATGGAAAAGCGAGCATTAACTAGATGTTTTACAGTATTGTTAGTCATAGATGATCATGTAGCACTAGTTGACGTTGTTTGAGTTTCATTCTTGCTTAAATATTGTTACGAGTCATTTGGACTGTTTGTGTTGGATGTTAAAGCTTGGTGTCAGTTTTATAAGGAACATTGGGTTGACCTATCTGATCTTCAGTAGGACATTTTTGTTTCAAGAACAGCATGAGCTCTTTACAGCAGTTTTAACAACATTGATGACTGTCAGCTGGGAATCTAGCATTTGTTCAAACTCTGTAACCTGCACACATACTGGGATACATGAAAAGGACAAGATAGCAGCAGAGTCTGAGTTACCAGACTTGCTTTATATGCCATCTGTGTCTAAAACAGTGTGGTCAGCCCGCTTTATCCACTCCAGTGTGTAATTACACAGTTATTTAATCCCTTGAGGTTTGTCTTCCTGGTTTATCTGGTACAGCACTGTGAATCCCACTCTTAAGGAACCAAGTTTTCGCTGAGTGTATCTTCAGCTGCTATGCACTCAGGTTCTTAATCTACCATTGAAATATCGCAGTAGCACGCAACGTGTCAGTACAGAGTGATGTAGCTTGGTAGTTGATCTATTTTTTAACGAGGCAGTAGAGTAGATACAGAAGTTGACCTGTTTGTCTATTCGTGGAAGCCCTGTTTTAAAGACTATACTGGTGGTTTTGCATTAATTATAACCCATTTACGATAAATTGTGTAATGTTATACTTGAGTTTCCAAAGTTTCCAGGTACATCTACACAATGTAATTTAATTCTGGCTAACAGCCCTGCACTAAATCCTTCCATAGTTAAGCTTGCAATACTCAGTTTTGGTGACACTTTATCAGAAAGGTGTCTGTTTGATTATATGGTCATTTAAGAGGCTGCGGTGCTGCTGAATTAAATTCCATCTATTTAAATGTGTTCCTGAAAAGTTGGGATGTCTGTAGTGTTTATTAAAAATATCAACAATGAGCAGTTTCCTGCCTGCCATTTCCAGTCTCATTGTCCACTGTGATTAGCTTGTTTCATTTCTCTGATTTTTCATATTGTGCAGACATGAATGGACATCAGCAGCGGCCTGAAAGGCAGGAGAAACTCCTAAAACCTTGTAAATGGTCAGCATTGCTTTGACACCATGACGTAATGCATTTAAATGCAGAACCGCTGGTACAGACTGGAAGTAGTTTTCAATGCACAAATGATCCGTTTACTGTACATTGTAATACTGATTCCATGTGCCTTGCATCTAGGTGTTCATTGTTGGGTTGTTTTTTGGATGTAGGAGGACTAAGTGCATCATCCACCTGTAAGGCAAACACTGCATAAAGGTGAAGGAAAGAATATTCCACACATTTTGCAGAACTGCCTGGTGTGATGCGGGTGTCTTACAGTATGTGTTGAGTCATTTCATGTATTCTTTACCTGTACAAACTTTGGCATTTTATCCTTTGAAGGATCAGTGGCAAGTCATTATGTAATAACCCCATCAAGTGTGATATCAGGCACATCCAGGATTCTATACACCCTGAATTTTTGTCAGATTGACAGCTGGTTAGCAACACTGTTGTTGTAGGAGCTGAGAAGACTGTGCATTGTTTTGCAACACGTTTTCAGTCTGTGGTATTTTGTCTTAAAATCTGGTCTAAATGGCACTTTGTATATCTGCACAAAAAGATTTTAGGACATGACCCCCCCCCCCCCCCCCCCCCCTCGAACAATGTATGAATCCATTCTGTTACCTGATAAATAGACTACTCCTTTTATATTGGCTGATTTAAAAAAATGATGCATTTATGTTGTATGAAATTTAATGTAAATAAAAAAAGACAGACTGCAAAACATGTTCACGTTGAAACTAATGCTCATTATAAGAAGATTATCAGGGATTTGGGGGGGGTTTCTGTCCCCCCCCATTGGCATAAATGATAAACACAGACATATAGTTTGATTATGTGGCCTGTCCAAGGCAAATCATGCACTATATATGTATATTTACACTACATCAGCTATATTGGTACCTCATGAAAACATAAATTCTGTTGACTTTCCTATACCCACACAACTTTGGATAGCTGTTGCAAACTGAATATTTTTGGTATGACATGAAATCTCCATTTAATTCTGATCTCCATATGTTGGAAATGTAAAATGGGAAATCTATGACATTGTTTTTAATGTTTATGGAATGACCATTTTTGCACAGCTCTTGGTTTCAAGATCTTTGACTTCCTCTGTCAGTACAATGAGGTTTTAAATAAAATTATCTTGACATATTGTCTCTCTGATGTGGTTCTGTTCAAACAGCTTGTTTCTCTAAGTTGTATGACGACTGAATTATCACAGAGCTCTAAAGTATGGTTTACCCATGAGTCAGTTTTATAGGCTCAGACATGTATGTCACTCTTAATGAGGATTTTTTTAATAAAGCTGCTGCCATAAATTGTCTGGACAGAGTCTACTCTTAACAGTGTGTTGATAAGGCCTACCAAGGTGCTTTCTGTAGATCCAATCTTTTACAAAGAAGTGTCAAAAAAGATGAAAGCTACTCTGTCTCCTGTATACCCACTAAAACTCATCGGGTCTTAGAAACACCATTAGAAAGCACTGGCCTATTTCGGCCTCTGATCCAGCATTTAAAGATCCTCCCCTCTGTGTCTATAGAAGCCATCCTTTGTTCTAAATAAGTGTCTATATGTTTGTTTTATAAATCTGAGGATCTCTGATTAACGATGGCTGTAGCCTGATCCCTCTCAACGCCTCATTTACTGTGTGATGACATTGTAATTGATGCTGTTATAAGGTGCTTTCTGATTGGATATGAGTTTTTTTCTGTATTCACTGTGTTCCACCTGCTTGCTTTTGCATTTGGGGATTGTATGAAATCTTTTCTGCAGCACCTTGCTAAGACCAAGCTGGGTGGTGTGGTAGTTGTCCAGCAGCATGAAGAAGATGATGAAGAAGAAGATATATTTTATTAATGCCTGAGGGGAATTTAAATTTTCCATTCTGTAGTCATACATACACGTGCAAACAGGACCTAAACATGCATTAAATGGGAAGATGTCAAAGTGAGGGGGTGGTTGGGGTCCGGTGCCTTGCTCAAGAGCGCCTCTGCAGTGCCCAGGAGGTGAACTGGCACTTCTCTAGCTACCAGTCCATGCTCCGTATTTGGTCTGGAGGGAGACTCAAACTGGCGACCCCCTATCGTCCCTATTGACAGAAAAGTGCTTATGACTCCATTACCCAGAATCCTCAGCTCAAAACAGACAACACTAGCAGCACATGCCTTTATCATGGCGGCCTCCACTAAAAAGATGGTCGGTGTGTCTGAAGACTCCAGCAGCAGTGACGATGAAGCGCTGAAAAAGTGCCGGGAGGCAGTTTGGGAGACACAAAGTGTGAAGAATAAAGGTGAAAGTTTTTCTTTTATCTCATAGTGAGGGACGTAGTGAACATGCCTGTACAAGCAGACAAACTCCGGTAGAAATACGGCGGCAGTAGCCTGGTGAGAAGTCCACCCTTAATACATGTAATGCACACACAGAGATAGTAAGATTAGTTGTCATTAAACGTTACCTGAAGGTGCGTGACTGTCAAAAATAAAACATTTTATTGGACTTCATAGCTCATTAACTTGCTCTAACCTTTAGCAGGGTTACTGGTTTCAACTTTCTGTACTAGCAGCTGAGCTGGTAGTCCATTAAAACGCATTCTGAGAGTTTGTCATTATATGTACCTGTTGAAAACTGCTGGTGTGTTTGCTTGTTACAGACGAGGAGAGCAATGTGCAACAGTCAAAGCGGTAAGCTATTTTTGTCCTCATAACATCAAACTTTAATATGTAAACAAGGAAGAGGAGCTACTGTAAAATTGTTTGTGCTTCACACAGTTTAAGAAGCCTATATAACTAACTTTTCAGCTTCCTACCATTAGGAAGTTGACAGTTCCAGTGTGTCAGCTATAGTTATTAGAGGTGCTGCAGTAAAATTGAATGCTGAATTTCATTTCATTTCACATATTTGATTATCACAAACGAGATTAGTTAAAATATTTTCTTGCCATGCAACAGTGTTGTTGTCGCTGACCATGACCATGATGGCAATGAGCTCCAGGTCACACAAGGGTTTCGAACACACGTTGCCAAAAAGTTGGGACATCTTCTTGACAAGTAAGTAGTTTGGCAGTGTAGAGAAGTTTAGCATTGTAATGCAATCATCTCCTAATAATGTGAGGACAGGATGCACATATTCTTACTTATGTTACTTATAATATGCCTGCTACTGTCAGCTCCATTACAGAGATGAAGATGGAAACTTTGTCCTGTTTGCAATCAGCAAAATGTGATGATGATGATGATGATGAAGGTGAGGTTTGTCTTTATTTTGGTACTTGCAAATTTCATGGGGATTCTGTCACCTTTTCTTTAAATGTACATCCCTCCATGGTTTCCTTTGGCTTTATTTATTTATCTATCTATCTGTTTTTCAGGGTTTCGTCTTTTTTCTACATCAGTCCCAGGACAGACAGCTGATGATCCTCCAGCCCCTGTGAGGCGCCGGCCTATTCCCAGCTCAAGGTTCTTATTATTTTGTTTTTAAAGAACTTCCATTATTTGTGTACCCTTGGCTAATTAAAGTTGTATAGTAACTGAATGAGTGATCACTGCTGCCACAGTGCAGAGACGTGAGGTGGTCGGTCAGTCGGTCGATTGGTGAAGAAAACTGCCTTGATATACCTCACTTAGCACTGGATCAGCCAATAGCAAAATTCAGTTGCAATAGCCTGATTTTAGCCTATGGAGGGCAGTCACTATGATCATTTACAACACAATACTTAGAATTCAGATATGTTGCACTGAAATGTCAAGATTTGAACCTGAATCAATCAACAGCATGACTAAATACCCATACAGGTATATTGGTTTTTAACTGAAAAAGTGGTTTGGGGGTTTAGTAACTCTAACGTTACACATTCCTCTGTTGGTGACAGTGACAGTGACAGTGAGATGGAAACAAGGCTGAAGGAGGCAGCAGTGTCTGTCAAAGATCTCTTATCCACATCGTCACTGCCAGCTACACTCTCCACTCCCTCAGCAGAGCCTCCCTGCTCAGAACAAGTAAAGAAAAGGAAGAAAGTGGCAGAGGAAGAGGAGAACCATGTTGTTAAAAAGAAGAAGAAAAAGAGGAAACAGAATCAAGAGGAGAGCGAGCAGGTGGACTCTGCAGGCTCTCCTCTTAACGCTCACAGAAATGGTGAGCATGGGAACTCTGAGCAGGAACACATGCAAGTCAAAGTAAAACGGAAAAAGAAAAAGAAGCAAAAGTTTCACACAGAGGAAGAAGCTTTGAACTGAATTTCTAAGGACTAATCTTTCACTGTTTTGGGATGTTTGTTCTCCAGTCTACATTTTGAGTATATTTAAGAAAGCCATTTGTTTCCTAACATAAGGAAAATACGTTACAAAAAAGTTTATCTAAACATTAATCTATTCATTCCATTGCTCATTGTTATTCTTGAGATAGTCTTTACTTTGTTATTAAAGATACTCATTAAGAGTGTGAAAAAGCATTTAAAGGCAATGACATAAAAATGCAGGTAACATAAAGTTTACAAGTTAAAACTCAATGTACAATTTTTGAATGTTACTAAAACATCTTAATAAAAATACATTTTGGTGTTGATTTTTCAGTTGATTGTTGTATCAAAAGTTAATCTTCTCTAATGTCGATCCTTGTTCGTTTTACAATGGCACAGAGTTTCAGAGAGTCTGTGAAACATCAAAGCTGAATCGCCACTGTGCCCCCTGACTCCAGGTTTTTTCTCTAGATTTACACCAGAGGTAGCTGTCCATCCAAAACACCAACATGCTCCTGAGACCAGCTGATAGTGAGGAGACACTATGTTGCCAGAGCACTTCTACTGTGCAGTAGACACCATTTGTGTAGGGATGTAGGAGCTGATGTCTGTTGGTGAGGGCGAGAGGAGGTGAGACTGGTGACTGTCTGTTGTCTGAGAGGCCGGATACAGCTCGAGGCTCTCGGAGGAAGCTGTTGACAAAGAGAAAATTGGTTTATCTGGGCTGGAAAGCTATTGGTAACACTAAATTGTTTTCAGCACAGAAGCAGAGCCTACAGATAGACTACAGGCAGTTTAATAACCCTTCATCACATGTTCATTTATGTAGAATTGAGGCTGCGTAGTAGAAGTTGGAGTGTCCTCTGGGTTACTCCTTTGTAGGTGTGGAAGGCAATGAGGATATGGTCATACAGGTCTGTCCCTTAAATCACAGACTGATGTCAACACTATTATTATATGCAAAATAATGGCAAGAATATGGGGATGGCAATTGCACAGAAAACATCGACAATGTAAAAGGG
The DNA here is from genome assembly GCA_035609425.1 of Epinephelus awoara. Classification (NCBI taxonomy): domain Eukaryota; kingdom Metazoa; phylum Chordata; class Actinopteri; order Perciformes; family Serranidae; genus Epinephelus; species Epinephelus awoara. The sequence continues at coordinate 34,008,905 of CM069302.1, forward strand.
CTCAATCAAGCACGTCATGAAATAGGTTAACACCCAACCAAATTATGCACACTGTAATTGACGTGAATCAGATGAACACATTCTACTGAAATGTACTTGCTATGATGAGGAATAAGGTAAATGTTTCCACTAATGGAAGCAAAAAACAACTTGGGAAGGCATTGTTGAAATTATGAAGTCTTTTAATTAAATACCTAAAGGAAGATGGCAAAGATAATTTAGTTTTGTCTTTGGTATAGATTTTTGCCTATCGTCTGCCCCACACTCCAGTCTAGCAGGTGGCTGTAATGTACTGGTAAACTGGTTTGCCACTCAACAATAAAACCCACAGACATCGTTTTTTGTTTTGTTTTGGGGGTTTTTCATCTCAAATGCTGCAGTTATTAAAAAAGGATTGCATGAAATGAATTGATTATACTCGTGATGATGGATGCATGGGAAATACACTTATTTGCTTCCTTGCTAAGAGTTAAAGGGTCAGTTCGTAGGATTTAGTGGTATCTAGTGGTGAGGTCGCAGATTGCATGTAGGAGAACTACGGTGGCCTATACAAAAACAAAAATGGCCCTATCTAGAGCCAGTTTTTAATTTGTCCGTTCTTGGCTACTGTAGAACAACATGTCATTTACACTGACTTCACTCCAGTGTGTCAATAGGTGGAACTAGACAAAAACAGGGAGCAACACAAGCTATAAGCTAATGTTATCCCTGCAGCATTTAGGCAGTCATTCCCAACTGATTCAGACAGGGGAAAAGTAATCACTGTGGTGACTGATACAGACTCGACTCCGTGGAGGAAAACACAGGCTTTAAAAACATGCTTCTTTTGTTTGTATTCAAGCCCCGTTTCAGCTGATGATACTTAATAATAATAGTTTTAATATGTAAATTATTTAAAATAAATGAAATAATAAAAAAAAGTTTTAAAAATCAATTGAATTTCTCGTATCGAAAATGTACCATACCATGACACCACCATATCATATTGAACCTAACTTTGAATTTTGGGAACTGTTATGCCCCTAGAGATGCTGATACGGCTCATTCTAAGATAACAAAATGATTCTCATTTTCAGGTGATTATAAACTAATTAAAACATAATCATGAACATTATTTACCATTTTTGCCAAAATATGCCCCTAAATCCTGCACACTCAACCTGTAAATGAGAAGACTGATACCACTCTCCACTTTGACAGTGGTGTAAATCATCTCATCTTACTCTTGACAATAAAGGAAATAAAACATAGTTCCCAAAATGTTGTACTACTCCTTTAAAATCATTGCAAGCAATTTGTTGAGTTTTTATGTTAATATTTAATTGGTTAATGTCAGTTCCAACAAAACATCGCAGAACATCCCAATTTCTCAAATTCATCTAATCGGCCTAAACAATTATAGGTTGGAGGTCCCTTTAAACTTTGCGAAATTAGCTATGATGTCATCCCAAAGATGTAATAGGATGTAGATGTCAAGGAGTTAGTCTGTATTTACAGATGTTTACCTGGCACAGGTGTGTGCGGCTGCAGGTGTAGAGAGTCTTCTTGTAAAGGTGGGTCCGTCTGTTCCTCAGGATCTGCGGTTAGAATCTATGCAAAACAAAAACCAGTTTTTTAAAATCACAATAGGATTATTTGAGCCTTAACAACTGGTCTGACCCATTTACCTGTCTGACAGCAGTGAGGCTGGTCAGCGTCCCCAGGCTGCTGCTGTCAGCAATGACCATGGCTTGAGAAAGCAGACTGGACGAGTGGTACTGGGGTGAATCTGATTTGTTGTACACTGTAATGAGGAACAGATGAATGAGTCCTTACTCAATGTAACATGTTAAACTCACATCACTTTGAAGCTGTGGCCTTACTGTGACATGGCAGCTGCGCCATGGTTGCCATGAAGGGACTGGCCCCCATGTGACTCTGGAGCTGGTGTGATATCGGCTGCTGGGAAGAGGCATGAAGCTGCTGCTGGAATGAGATTGGCTGGAGAGTGGTGAAACCGCCCCCCACATTGTTGATAACAGGCACGGTCTGAGGCTGTGTGGAGGTTAAACCTGTGAATCAACCCCCAAAGATATTGTTGTCAGAATTTTAATTTCATTCTTAACACAATAAAGAGGGGAAACTAGAGAGGCCATGTTACCAATGAGAAGTGAGGACTCCCCCAGGCTCATGACGCTAGGCAGTGAGGCCATGATGAGGCCCTGTGAGGAGGCAGGGGAGGCAGACAGACTGTGCAGGGAGGTCAGAGTGCTTACTGGGGGCAGTGGTCCACCGCTAGACACCTGAGACCAGAAGACAGCACGGTCACGATGGCAGCAGTCTATACAGGTAGACTTGAATATAAACTAGGACCACGATGACACATGCGCTCACCAGCTTGGGGTTATGTGTCTCGAGGAGTGTGTGGCTGGGCTCCAGTTGGATAGGGCTGACCACCAATCGTCCCACTCTGTCCCCTCCGCTGCCTCTGGCTGAGCTAACAGCGTCACACAGGATTTGCTGGCTGTACTTCACACCTGGAAAAGTCAGGCCCCACAACACTGATAGGAGTTTGAATTTCATACACAAATCAAGCATAAAATGGCAACATGACGTAACAGAGAAATATGAACATCAGTACCAGAACCAGTACAGTCAAGTCTACAAGTGTGTGCTTGTTATTTTACACCAAGGGATCAAAAAGACAAGAAAGTCTTAAGATCTGGTATGGGTGAGTCTATCTTTGTCTCAACACTCACTGCATATTTTAGAAGGCAGTTTTTATTTCACTTTGAATTTCCATTAATCACTCCTCAAGCTTGCCTGGACACTGTCAGGGTATTACCATGTTCAGGACTTGGTGGGAGGTTGGGGTGAGAAGAGGAGGCGGATTGGCTGGTAAAAGGTGTGTCCAGAGCCAGTTTGTGACGGAAGGCCTCCTCTTTGCGGCGGTTGGCAAACCAGTTGTACACGCGGACCTCAGTTACTAGGTTTGAGCCCAGGCCAGCAAGCTGGGAGGGCGACACCCCCCTCTGATGACACTCTGCCCTGAGGGAGGAAGAGCACAGTGGTACATGGCTTTACATCTTGAAGGCATTAAAGTGTGGCATATTCACTTTTGTTGTCAAGACCACCTAAACCAAGACCAAGTCATGACCAAGACCAGAGTGTATCAAGACTTGGAGTGGTCGAGAGTGGTCAAGTCCAAGATGAGACTAGCACATGTCCCACATTGCACAACACACAATAAAATGTGGAAGATGCAAACCACAGGGACTCCTCAAATTGATCGGTGCTGATTTAGTTATGAATATTATGTTATAAAGAAATATGTAAGATCAGATATCAAGCCTTTTCTTTTCTTTTGTTTGTGCACTTGCATGTTTACAACGGGGGTCTGGGAGAAACAGCATCTCAGTCCCATCTGTGTCCTGTACATGTGGCAGAATTGACAATAAAGTTGACTTCGACTTTGATTTTGACTTTTGTAAAGAGCGTGTCAGGCCTTTGACTTCTCCCTTTGACCTCGGTCACTATGTCTCACCTGTTACAGTCCTCCACCAAGCCCTCCCTCTCCTCCTTGCTGGGGTTCTTTTGCCGTTCATAGGCGTGGAAGAGGATCTGCAGGGATGCTGGACCCCATTTGAACCTGTTCCTCCGTCCTTTCCTGGTCTCCTCTCCTTGCTCCTCCACAGACGGAAGGCCATGTTTGGCGTTGGTAAATTCTGAAAGGGAATGGCCTTTTTTAGTTTTCTGTTTTTTACATCTCTCATTCAGTCTCACACTGTTTGAAAGCAGAAATTCGGGCCTTTGCAGCTCCACAGCTGCTCGTGTACTCACGCTGGCTGATCTCGCATTGCTTCTTGACGTACCAGGTGTACAGAGAGGCCCTCTTCTGGTTCTTCATAGGCGTGCCTTTGTTGAGGTGCTGGGAGAGATGGGACTGGTTGAGTCCTGTGGACTCTACCACCTCTCTCTGAGGGAGGTTGTGCTGCTGCATGTAGCTTTTCACCATTTTAGCAACATGCCAGGGATCCTCCCTGTCACACAGACAAATTTTTAATGTGTACTCGCCTACCTAACGTTCTCATGTATTCATATATTCATTTGACGGAAGTGAATCCCTTTTTCCTTTCTCTAGTATTTCTGGATTAAACCTTTTCTGGAAAGTGCTCAACAGTCACAACATTAGACATAATGCATGGCCACTCAGAGGGAAGTAGACAGAGGCTTATTGACAGAGAGAGATAAGGGAAAGCACAAAGGGGCAAAGTCCAGCCCTTCAGATCACTGGAGGGGAAAAAAGGTGTGAAAGGTTTATGAATCCTAATTTAACACTCTCTAACTCTCAGGTCAGAAGCAGATAAAAGACACAATATTTCAAATTTCTGACTTTACAAGATTGTAATTCAGCACACAGCCTATTTTCAGATTTTTTTAAAACAGAAAACTGTAATAAAATCTATTTTAATAAGCTGATTAGTGAATGTTTAATACTTTTAAAAAACACACATTTCAGTAAAGTGAAAGAATTGCACAGTGTATTCCAAATATCAGAAAAGAGGCCCAAAATGATGTAGAAATATCACTAGCGCCTTGTGTAAACATTGCCTCACATGACCAGCCCTACTCCATTAATCTTCACCTATGCATGTAGCTTATTTATTAAGAAATGGCCAGAGAATAATGATGGGGGTGGGTAATTAGTAACTAGCAAAGGAGGAACCCTCTTTAAATTCGCCTCAGAAGCCAGATTGCAGAGGGAGAGAGACAGTGAAGCAGGAGAAGGAGGGAGGATTTTGTAAAGAGAGGGGAGCCGAGCTTAAGAAGAATAAAGGAAAAGGGGATATTAGCAGGTAAACTGTTGTTACAGCTCTCAGGTGCTTAGTTTTCATATACAGGAGGTGAAAGAGAAGAGGAGAATTCAAAAACAGTGTTGATGAATCAGTCAAGGCATTTTGGAAATTTGACCTGATCAGGTCCTGCACAACTTGCTGCGTGAGAATAGCAGTAAGTGAGAGATTAAAGTGATTTGCTGTTGCCATGAAGCTTTGGATCTACTTACTGCAGTAGGCGGTCAACTTCATTCCTCAATTTTTCTGCCTCCTCTGGGGAAAGCTTCTCCAGCTCTCGGAATATAGGTGGTGGGAAATCCATCTCTCCTTCCTCAGAGCTCTCTCCGTCCCCCTTCTCTCCTCTCTCGGCACCAGCACTCGCCCTGTCTCGCTCCAGCTCCCCTACGGCTTGGACCAGGACGTCCCGGGACAGTCCAGATCCCAGCAGGGCCCAGATCAGCTGCTCCTGAAGGGCGGTCAAACGGCTCGGCCTCGCCATGGCTGCCCCGGCCCTCTCCTCTATCCTGTCTTCCATTACGCTGATGCCTTATGTCACTGCTGCCTTGCAAACAAACGCTCGTGTGCACTGCCACACTCAGATGAGAGCAAGACAGGCAGCGTTGGGCCTCATAATATTTGTAGTCCCTCTTCAGCTTAAAGAACATATACTTTCATTTTCCCTGTGTTGAATTTCCTCTCAGTGTGTACTGAGCTGCCTGGTTTTAGCTCTCCACCTGCTGTTTTGCTTTCAAAGGTCAATTTTTTTTTTTTTAACCTTCCTCCTCTTTACCCCCTCCTCCTTACAGGCGCCCTGTGAACTTTGTCCCCACTCCCTCAGTCCCCAACAGAGACCAAAGTGCAATTTAAAAACAATAAATAAATGTGAGGGGACTTTACAGTTACAGTCAGGGCTGTAGAGGCAAAAGATCACCTCACATATAGAGGACAAGTAAACAGAAACAACCGTGGAGTTGTGTGGTGCATTTATATATGTAGGTATTCATAATTTCACAGTGACTCAAACTTTTGGGAAATGCAGAGAAGCTCCTTTTACTCTTTTGTGTGAATTATGGATATTCCAAATTTTGAAGTTGAAACACGTAGTTTAAAATGTCATAATAAAAGCAAAGACAAGCATGAGATGAATATTGTAGTTATTTAAGGTGGAGCTTTGAACAAATGTGGGAATGTAAATTTTTTTGGAGGGAGTGTGTTTGGATCACACTCTGTTACCTGTGCCTGCTACAGTGGTCAAGCAACGGTATTTGGACAAACTAATTACAATAAACAGCATAGGTCCATATGACTTGGCACCGCAAGGCTGGATTACAGACCCTGATGCGTTACCTCCACTCACATTTTAAACTCTCTCTTTTTGGACTGACTGCACTTCTGTTAGCAGTGGTAACAGAGCATGTATCTCACAACATGGTGCCCCTGTCTTGCCCAGCCTGATACAGGGGCGACCAACAATGTTTTATTGGATGAACACTTCCTTCCTGAGCTTGCATGGAAAATTTCATATGTGTGAAGTAGTGTGTAGATTTTACAGCCAAAACACTGATTTTCAGATATGAAAGTAATTTCTGGATGCAGGTATATATTTTTCAAGAAGTACTGATATTGATGAAATTAGAATAATGTAATTTGTATTAGATTAAAGAGTAGTCTCTTAGATAAAATATGAGGTATTTCATCTTCATCTTTCATCTTAAACAGCCATGCTGCTACATCTCACTAAACACTGGAGGACAGGGGTGGAGATGGTTGGAACAGCTTTTATGAAAGTGTTACATCTAACCCTAGTGACAACTAAACACATTTTTATCTCCTTTATCTCTTCAACAGGCCAGGAGAGTTAGAGGTTAAAAGTGATAGGGGTGTGCCTGCACACATACTAAAAGTGAGGCAGGGAAAGACATTAAGGTCTGTCCCCAAATAATACTCTTTCTGCCATGTAACACTGAGCAGACACTGCAAGAAATAACAAAACATCAGAGACAGAGAACCAGCACAGCTGTCTTATGTGGCAGCAGTGTCACGGCAGTCAAAATTCTTCAGTGCAAAGCAAAAGGACATCTTGAGTGGTAACCTAACTGAGGCAGCAGACTCATGAGGTACTAAGCATCTGACAGGTACAGGTTAGGAAGTTAGACAATAGTGGGAATTATTTATTATCTTATGTATCAGTTTTTTTATGCATAATTTTTGTAATTTTGACATTTTAAATTTTTCATTCTTATTGTTATAATTTACCCTGGTTGTGTTACAAGTTACCCCACCGACGGGGCAGGTTGTAACAATGGAACTGCTTGTATTGGACAGCAATTAACGAGTTCTGTAATATAGTTGAAGTTGGAAATATCTCTATTTGTAGTAGACAAAAAGATGCTTTGTGTCAAAATTTGACAACACAGAAATTCAGTGTTCAGTGCTGAGACAAAGTGTTACAACCATCCCCAGTCTCCCCGACTGTCATTCTCTCTAACAGTGGATCATACATATGCTGATCACATATTAAATGTTCTTCTATGAAGGAATTGGCTATCAAATGTAGTGGGGTAAAAAAAAGTGTTCAATTTCCCTTTGTAACCTAGTATAGTAGAAGTATAAAGTGAAATAAAATGATAAACTTTATCGAAGTGCAGTGGCTAAATGTATATTAAGCACATCACCACAGCCACAGTACTTCAGCATAGCCACAGTGAACTCAAGACCTCAGTTACAATAGCAGCTCTGTGAGGCACAGCAATACTTTGAGCTAAATGCTAACATAAACATGCTAACATGCTCAGAATGACTAATGGCAATGTTTACCATGTGTATGCTCTTAGTTTTGCATTTTTCCCCAGGTATTCAGATTAAAATCTGTCAGTATTGCTAAAGGAAAAATAAAGGGATGACCAAAGTTGATGACAATTCATCCTAAAGAGGGGCAGGAATTTATGAGGTGGACCGACTGACGGACATTGCCATCTCTACAGCCATGCTGCTAGCATTGCTAAAATGGCAGATGACTATCATATCGGCGAATAGCCATGTATCTTTTAATTTGGTCTTTAGTAGTGCTGCAACATTTTGTGATTAATCAATTGGCAGAAAATTAATCAGGATCTTTTTTGATCAGATTTGTTTCATGTTTTAAGAAAAAAATTACAAAATTAAATCCGTAACACATAACTGGCACTACCCACATACTTAGGTGGCCCTTTGTTGGCATAGGCACATTCCTAGATGGCACTAAAGGACACAAGAGGGAACATGGTGACGGCGGAGGTCGTAAATCATTTGAGGCAGTGCTGTAAATAGCAGTGGTCTGAGGCCATTAAATACATTGCGACAAGTGAATAATTTTCACCATTACTAATTTGCTCTGTCATTTTTAAGATGTCTTTGTCACCTCTCAATTGAAATAGGCAACACTGTCCCCACAACCAAAAGGTACTTCTCCATTACATCCATGTCTGTAAACTTTCAGAAAACATGCACAAATATGGATGTAATGAACAGACAAAAGGCTTGTTCTGTGTCCTATGTATCCAAAAGTGAGCATAAATGAGGCTTTAGTCACACAAGGAAAAAGATCGTAAGATCAAAAACCTAAGCACCGGCAGCCATCTCCCATCCTTCAGGTTAGAAATTACACAAAACATACTAATGCATTTTTCACAATTTGGTCTGTCCTCCTAGGTTAGAGTTTTGCTTCTTTTAGTGCCAGATTCTTACTGTCCTTTGTCATCCTCAATGAACCTCTTGGCAACCTCAAGATGACTTACAAAAGTGAAGTTCACCTGATGGTCACCAAATTCTCTGATGTTACCTACTGACCTTTGATCAGTGTGAACAATATTTAAGTCCCATAACTCAGCCAACTATCTGGAACAGTTTGTCAAAAAAACTCAACACTGGTGGTGTGACAGCAAACGATGCTGAAATAACGTCACCGGAAACAGTGGCAAATGTTAACGTTTTATTTAAAATGTTGCTTGTTCATGAATCAACCTCAGTCAACAGAAGATACTGCTTCCTGCATAGAGAGAAAAAAAAGTCAGACAATAATCACACAAGCACAATAACAAATTGGGAACCTGCTAGTTTATGGAGGTTTTGGGAGGTTCACCTCTGGTTTGTCTGTGTCTGCTGAGGCAGCTTGTGTACTGGGGCTGGTGTCAGTATTGTTCTCCAGGTCAGTCATACACGTTTCCTTCACTGCTGCTGGGCTAGCTCTCCTGCAGGAATGAAATACAAAAGCGTAGTCCTGTGCTCCCAGTATAGTCAACCATATGCAGCAAACATTAACCCCTTCTGCATACAACAAATGCAGATCCACTGTAGGTTCATGAGATTGTTCACATTAAGCTTCCTAAAACTGGTTGTTGGCAAACTCTTGATACAACGTAGCCTAGAAAAGACATTTGGTGCCACCTGATCATCTTTGGTTTAGTTTTAGCTGCGTTAGCAGTGTAGCTCTGGTGAGAGCAATGATGTTCAGTCCATCACTTTGATCCAGACTGAAACTCAAGTAGATGTAGAAGCTTTGCTGCTCCCTTAAATCTTTTAAAGCAGGGATGCTCAGTTTTGATGACTGAGTGTCAATTTAGGGGTCAGCATATGATTGAGGGTTGCACAGGTTAGACACAAAATTTCAGCTACCTTTACCAAGCAGTCCTGCATAAACTCTCCATCACTGAACAGCTTACCATGTTTAGCAGTTCCATGAGCCAACACACAGCTTGCCTGTGTAACACCTTAGCACTTTTAACTAAGATTTTTGAAGACTGGCTGCTGGGCAGATAGGTCTTGTTGAAACTGTTCAGCCTTACGGCTCTTCATCTATGAACTACTTGTAGGAAGTTATTTTCTCATAATATTTTAACATTATGCCCAAGCACAGTCTCACAGGGCCACTAGAGTTTTCATCTTGTTTAAAAATGTTCATGTCTTGACTTTAAAATTTCAAGTTGCAGACTATCAACATGTCAGTGTTGTGACAGGAAGGTTAGTAATCAGACAAACCTTGTGTTGGCGCTCTTCTTCCTCTTAACCACCACTGCCATCACAGCAATGACCACCACTCCTGCACAGAGCCCCACAGCACCGTAGATAATGGGACCCTGCATGGTCTTTAGGAGATTGTCTTGACAGGAATCACCACTGTAGCCCAGTGCGCACACACATGCAGTTTCTCCATTGACCTCCACACAGCGGCCGTTATCACTGCAGCGTTTCTGGCTGCACTGCTGGGCATCCAGGTTCATGAGATGACTGCTGACATTTAGGGTGGTATTCGGGCCAGTGTCTTCAGAGAGAGAAGGAGGGGACGGACGAGGAGCAGATGGGCTGTGGGGTTGGGTGGGAGCAAGGACCTTTGCTCCTGACCTCTGCTTCAGAGTGACACCTGAGGAAAGATGAACGTTTCAGCAAAAAACTTATGCCAGTTTAGATAACAGTTCTTAATGCTTTTGAAAAAGGTACAAGATAAAGACTCACAGTTCTCATCTGAGTGGTCATAGCAGTCAATGTGCTTGTCACAGAACTTCTCAACAGGCTGACACGAGAGTTGATCCAGACAGGGCCTGGTGCCACCTGGGCAGCTCTGCTCTGGACCACAGTGGGTGGTATTCATAGGAATGTAGTCGTGGGCACACTTGCATGTCCGACCCTCTGGGGTGGCGAGACATAAGTGCTGGCAATTTCCATTGTTTTCTGCGCACTGGTTTGAACCTGCGAAAAATAGTTCAGCAGATCGTTAGTTAATTGGAGTTTGTGATGGTCAGTGTCACCTAGTGCCAAACATCGTATTGAAATGCCCTCTGAAAGACCATCAGAACTTACATACCAGTCTGACTGGACTTGCTGAATGCCTTTAAGCTGACCACTTCTGTGCCGACCTCAAACCACAACTTGTTTTGCTGCTGTTCATCACTGTACCAGAGCCTGGTCTTGTCTGAGGGAAAGGGCCGACACAAAGTCATGAAGATATATTAGAAATCTAAAGACCTGGGAACATCAAACAGACAGTCGTCATCGGTCAGTGTCTGTTGCCTTCGTTTTTGCAGTGGGTCCCAAACTGCTGGCATTCAGTACACTGAATCGGCATCAGAGCAGGTGGAGCCCGTTGGTGAGAGAAATCGCTTTGGTTGGCAGTTCAGCTAAGTACATGAGAAGAGTATTGGAAGTGATTAAAGCAAATAAAGTAAGCTTAAGTCAAGAGGGTGAAAGATCAGAGCAAACTTGTTATATTTCAGTTTCTTTTTTTAGCCATTTGACTCTTTAGCAGAAACTGCTCAAACTTATGTTACTGTTCGCTAGCAGATCATTTCTGCTGATGCACTCAATGGCTAAAAAATATTCTTACCAATATAACAAGTTTATTTCCATCTCACGACCTCTTGACTTTCGTCATTTGATTGGCAGTTTAGCTCAGTGCATAAGAAGAGTAATAGAAGTGAGGAAAGCGATCAGTGATTCCTCACTGATGGGCTCCCCCAGCTCTGATGTTGATTCAGTATGCTGAATTGGCCGGAAAAACAGCCAACAAGGGCCAGCTAGTGCCAAAGATGCAGGACACACTGCAAAAACTACCCGACCAATGCTCACTGACAGCCCAATATTAACAATGCCAGCTTGGTGTGTCACGGTTCCAAGATGTTTGCAACTTGCAACTCATAGCATGACAACAGTCGGGACAGTCAGATTTGACTAATTTTTTTTTTAGACTTTGTAATGCATTATTGTCTTGTGTGTCTTGACCTACTGATGCATAGAAAAATATATAGCAAAGACATTATATAAAGGTAAAGTTATGATGTTTAACAGCACCATCTCCTGGTATTTGGTACACATAACATGGCATTAGTATCATCGGATAGTATTGGGATTTATTACATACTAAATGAGCCATTACCACTGACAGTCATCCACAGCAGTGCGTCACCACTCACAGCCACAGCAGCCAGGCCATCACTGGTCTTCAGCTCTCTGTATCCAGATCCATCAAGTTGGACAGTGCCGATGGTCCCTAAATCTGGGCAAGAATCCAAGCTATGTTACGGCTTTCCTAAACCATTATTACATAAAAGCCTTCAACAAAAACTTCCCAGCTCGAGCCAAATTTATAAAGGCATCTTACCCATGTCAGCCCAGTAAATTGTATCCCCAAAACTGGAGAAGACCAGAGATGTTGGCTGGACAGCATCCTTCCACACCACACTCCGCCCAGCACCATCCATGTTGGCGCACTCAACAGTAGCCATGGTACCTGTACCCTGCAGGCCCACGTTGGTGAAACAAACTCTTCCACTGGGAGGGTGGAGGGCAATGGATTCCACCCTGCCAATACCATCTTTTATGAGAACAGCAGTGTGTGCACCTTTGATGGAGGTGACCTGAAGGCGAGGCTGTTTGTCGCTGCTCCAGTAGATATTAAGTGTTACCCAGTCCAGAGCCATGGCGGTAATGGTGTTGCCCAAGAGTTTTAGGAGCTGGCCCTGAGAGGACAAGTCCGAGTCCCTCAGCTTGAAGGAGCTGAGTGAAGTTGTGCCGTCATCTGTCAAGAACAGGGTGTGGTCACGAAGGCTGTAGTCAATGATGGCTGCTTCATTGACACTGGGCACCTGCAGGGCCAGGTGTTCAGGCCAGCCCTTCAGCTCTGCTGCTGTGTGTCGTGACTGCAAGTAGATCTACGGAGATAATTGGAGATTTAAAATACATTCATGTGTAAAATATGAGTACAAAATAAACTTTCTACTATTGTAGAACCATGAATGAGGACCTGCTTCCTATGTAAATCTACATGGCTCATTCTGAGGTAAAGAAAATGCACAACAAGTCTTATTTCCAGGTCATTTATACGCAAAAGAAAACATAGGCTACTTATTATATTATAGTCAATTTCTTCCAATATATCCCTCTAAATTTGTCACACTGGACCTGCAAGGCTTAGTTCAACATTTTGGGACATACACTTAAAACCTAGCTGGAGCAAGCAGCCACTGTTTAGTTTAACGGGGGCAAACTGACTGGCTTGTTCATAAAGTAAGTAAGTTTGCTTGCCAGCACTTGATCATGAATTAATTTTTTTCTTCTTCTTTTTTTTTTCATCAATCAAGACATAAAATGTGAAAGTGTAAAACTGACAATTTTCTGTTTAACATAGGGTTATGAACACTTCTTGGCAAGTACCACCATTAACAACTGCTCCTGCCCAGGAAATAGTCTGGCACATAACCCTTCATTACAGCAGGGAATTTAATTTTACACTTTTGTACAAATTTAACAAACATTGTGACTTGTTAATGCTTTAGGGCTTTAGGTGCTGGTGGTAAGTGGATTTTGTTTCCTTCAAAAGCAAGTTAGTCATTTCCCCCAGTTTCCAGTCTTTGTGCTAAGCTAACTGATTGCAGCTTTATAGTTATCATAGATAAGAGTGCTATCAATCCTGTCATCCAACACTCGGCAAAAAACAGGCAGATGCCATTAGCACCCAGGTGTCCTATAGCCAGAAATGCTATTTACACCCAGGTGTATATAGCCAATGTGGCTATTCACACAGTCTACATTCAACAGTTTTATACATGCTAAAAATTAATAGGTCAACCAATTCTAAAAATATTGTCAATTTTTATTCACACAGGACTCAACCCCGGCCTCCTGTGTTTAACCCACTCACCATCCACATCTTTTTCCCTCCAAGGACTGTGTCACCCTTTATTGATAAGTCAACCTACTTTCTGGTAGGAAATTTGCAATTTCTCAAAAATTGACCACTTTAATCTCAGTGAATTTACGAGATTGGCCAAAACCAGCCCTAACCATGCTCTCTTTGCCCTAATTCTAGTCACTCACCCAGGTACAAATACACACCAAAAAAAAAAAAGTACAAATTATGCATTTCCCAAAATGTCCAACATTTCCTTTAAAGTCTATTCTGTTAACAAATTTGATCTGGTATGCATCAAAGAAAAAAAACCTGGGTGACGGTGGAGGGAGACAGCATCAGCAGGAATGCTGAATTGACTGAGCTAGAGCAGGTCAGGCCATCCTCAGCCAGTAAAAGGCCAGAGGGACACTTGCACACAGCCTTGGGTCCTGGGGCCAACACACACATGTGGGAACAGTCCATCTTCTCACAGGGACTCTCTATGCCCATCTGAAGCAATGGATGGATGATCTGCAAACCAAGCAGAGAACAGGAATGTGTTTTATAAATGTTTTTTTGAATCCTTATAATTTGTGCTGATTTAAATAAATAAATTAATTAATTAAAATAATAGATAAAAATTAAATATTACATTCAGTATTTGGCACATGTATTATTTAATTCAAACAACAGTTTTGCCATTTTTCCATCAACGGCCTCAGGATTTTTATCATCTCCCAGAACTGTGCCATAATGGTTTTTCATATTTTTTATATTATTTTCATAAGTGGAAGGCAAACATGCAATGTCACAGCTGTGTGTCGGAAATATGGCAAGCTGCTGTGAGCATGTCACACACAGGTGACTGAAATTTAGTTACAATGTCTATTATACAATTATACCAATACTCCATTTCCACTTTCACCTTATTCTGAACATTTCACTCACTTTCACACCAAAAGGTTGTCTGGGTCTTTTCAGGAGAACTTGTTGGTTTTTGCCAGAGATTTTATGGGCAGCCAGCACCACTCGCTTCTTAGCATCAGACCAGTAGAGCATGTCATTGAACACTGCCAGGGAGAACGGGTTGGTGGTCTCTTTCATCTGTAGAATCTGAAAATGACATTCAAAACACATTTAGTTAGGCACATGACTTTATATCTTGCCTTTTTTTTTTCTCTACATGAAATCTAATCTGTTTATGCTTGGTCCGTTTTAGGAAAAAGAAACCTCCCAGTAGGCGCCACTTGTAGGGTACCCTGTAGTTATAAGGAAGGTAGGGTGACGTTTTGCTGGTAGATTTAGTGTTGAGCTGATGATTAAATTAATTTTCAAGAGCCTGCAACAACTTTGGGATGAATGCATGCAAAATCTAAAAAGAAAAGTGTTCAAAGCTTCATCAATCCCCTTCCAAAATGTTTTACCTGAATGTCATCTCCATCCAGTGTTGCAGAGCCTATCGCCCTCAGCCTTTCATCTGTCCAGTAGACTCTGTCAGAGATGGTGTCCACAGCCACACCGCCTGGCCAGCCCAGACTCGAGTTTACCACTGCCTTCCTCTCTGACCCGTCCATCCCAGCACGCTCTATCTTCACTACATTACCAATCTCTGTCCAGAACATCAGTCTGGTAGAAAAATTAAAGACTCAATACTATTCTTAAAAGGTTTTCACAAACATTGTGGAACAATTTGGACAGTGAAATAAAGTAATGCTGACCCTTTTTGTGGCAGCAGTGCAAGAGAGCGAGGCTGATCCAGGTCTTCATCCAGGATGACGCTGTGGTCCAGCGATTTGACAGTATCTGTGGTTAGTCTAATGGCAACAATCTGACTGTTCACTCCGTCAATCCAGTACAGGTTCCTCCCAAGCCAGTCCACAGCAACAGAATCAGCCCGGACACCTGTGGAAGCGTATGGTATCGTGTGTCATGAGGAGGCATCCTCATGCATGACAGTACATTCAATATTCAAAAATGTAGATGTCAGTCACCTAAAATACTCCAATCACATTTGTGTTGCAACAACCTTTAATAAGAGTTCCTGTGGTCTTCTGGTCCAGCGAGGACCACCTGATGCTCTCAGTGTCCAGACTGACCCAAAAGACCCTCTGGTCCCTCCAGTCGTAGTCCAAGGAGAGGATGGCCTTCTTGGCAAAGGAGGACAACACATCAAGGCTGCCACTGCGCAGGCCAAACAAGAAGAGGTCCGTTTGGACTGATGACAGCAGGAAGGGTTCACCTAAAGGGTGAGACAAACACAAACATTATGGTGCCAATGGTTATTTTTGGACTCATTCAGTGTGCCCTCTCATGGCTGAGAGGTGTGCAGACAACCTCTGAATCATAGATATGCTCTGAATATTGAATAAAACTCCTTTAAAATAAGTAGATACATTTTTTGAACAGCAGTGCTGAAATGATTGTTCTATAAAAATGATTCATATCCAATACATGAACATTTTCATAGTCTCAAGGCTCATTTATGTTCAACATTGGATACATATACAGACACATAAGGAGCCCTCTGATCATATTCTGCATTTATTGTCCCTATTTGTGCATGTTTTCCAAAAGCCTACGAATAGACGAAACAGAACAGTACCCCTAGAAATCATGGGAGCAGTGTAGCCTTGGTCCAAGCGAGACATGAGTGTAGGACATAGCATTTTAAAAGTGGTGGAATGGAACAAAGTGGTAATATAACGTAAAGAGTACTCTGTCCACATGTCACAACAATGTATGTAAAGACTTTAAGACACTGCTTTCTTGGCTTAAGATGAAAAGACTGACATCACTTCTCATGTCTACTGAAGCTATAGCCAGGAGACAGTCATCTTTGCTGAGCATGGCTCAGTCCCAAAGGTACACAGATCTCAAGTCAGTGCACCTGGCCAAGAAATAGTCTGGCACATAAATGGCAACTTGATAATCTCCCACTTTTTTGGTGCCAAGATATACTAATTTGTGAGTTTTAGAGGTGCAAATTGGTGGATTTTCTCATCTTCTGACTTAGCCAGGCTAGCCATTTCCAGTTATGCTAAACTCCTCCTGGCTGTAGAGTCATATTTAACGGACAGACGTACACAGCAAGAAAGTGAGTTGTATGAGAAGAGCATTTCCCAGAATATCAAACTGTTCCTTAAGTTTTTATGATGTGCCCCTCCTCAAACACTGGGCTATGGCCTACCAAATGGTATATAGTCTATTAGAAAAGGACTTTACCGGTGATCTTGCAGTGGTGTCCATCTGCCTCCATTATGTAGCCTGGGTGACAGTCACATTGGTATGAGCCTGGAGTGTTGATGCACAGCTGACTGCACACAGAGCTCTGGCCTTTACACTCATCAATATCAACACAGGTCAGCCCGTCCTCCATAAGCATGAACCCTGCTGCACAGTGACAACGCTACACAGCAAGATCAAGTATTAGAGGAGCTGCAACATTTACATCGCACATTCAGAGGGTAAGCGAGCACAGTCATGACACTCGCACACATTTACTTGATTCATTTGTTCAGAATGGTCTCTCAGAAACTTCACATTGTACTGCTATATTCAAAGTTCAGTTTCTATTGCATTTCTTTATTTTTACATTTTATGCCACCAACAGGCATAAGACTTTGATTTAAGGTCTAGTTTGTAGGATATAGTGGCATCTAGCAGTGAGGACGCAGAACTGAAACTCCTCCTGTGTATCAAGTGTGTTGGAGAACCACCATGTCCGAAGCAAAAACACAAATGGCTCCATCTAGAGCCAGTGTTCGATTTGTCCATTCTGGGCTACTGTAGAGCAACATGGCAGACTCCATGGAAGAGGACCCACTTAGATAAACAGCTCATTCTAAGGTAACGAAAACACGATTCTTATTTTCAGGTGATTCTAAATTCATGAAAACCATTTTATTATGTTTAATTTCTGCTGACACGTGCCCCTAAATCGTACACACTGGACCTTAAACTGGTTAACGTCAAGCACGCGCAGAGTATGATACACAGGGGTCCTCACCATTCCCTGTGGCGTGCTGTAGCAGCTCTGGGAGCAGCGGCTGTTATCTGCCTCTGCGCAAGTGATATGGCAGCTACCGCCCTCGTCTGAGCCGTCTGCGCAGTTGATAATGCTGTTACACACCTGGACGGGATCCAGGCACTCCTGGCTGCCACACTGGAACTGGTGAGGGAGGCATGTCACCATTCCACCTGGTATGCACACACAATCAGTTTCATATTTATGACAAAATTCCTTTGAAATAAGAAAAACCCTTTACTGAAAAGTTAACAAACAAGAACAGTTGAATGTTTAAGTGTTTTACTATCAATAAAAGGCATTCTTTTCCACACTACAAATATCACTTTAAAGGAGCTGTATGCGACCTTCAGAGCATATCTATAATTGAGAGTCCGAGCCGTAATTGCCTGCACACGACTCAACATGGAGGTGGCTGAGCTGGTGACTAGCAGCTAACGGTGCTAACAGCATGAATAGCGCCAACAATGGCAACTGCTTACAGAGCTACGCGAGTTAACAGAGGAGGGAACCAGAGGGTGAGCACTATGCTTACGCGACGACACTGTCCTGTCAGTGTGTAGGGACAGCATCAATGGTAACCACTGTGTACACGCAGTGCAGAGTGGCAGCGAGTAGCTGGCCAGTTGGATACACAGACTCACATACATTACCATCTACCACAATAACAGACAGAAAATCTGATTACAACACAACACATGCAGAAGCAGCGTGACTTCATTCTCTGCTCAGGATGCCACTATATGTTTACACAGCAAATAGTTGTTTGCCATGCTCTGAATGTCACATACAGTTCCTTTACTTTTTGGCATTTTTTTTTACTTCATTAGAAAGCAAATAAAGGCAGGAAACCTGGGAATAAAGAGGGATAGGTCCACAGCTGGATTTGAACCAGAGATGTTGCAGTTACACAGCTGCGATTCATTTCAATTGAGCATCATTTAATTTCTTTTCACCATAGGGTAAACAACTTTTTCTGTGTTTTATAGTGTGTATATTATATAACCACTCACATTCAGTCTCATCACTGCCATCGTCACAGTCCTTCATGCCATCACACCTCCAGGCTGTAGGGATACACTTGCTTTTGGATTTACACAACCACTGGAACTCACCACAGTTCAGTGGAGCCACAGGACAATCCTGAGGAGGTACAACTGGATTATTTTACTGCAATCTAAAGTGGTACTTGACAGTTCTAACTTTTGATTTGAAAACTGAGGCCATATACACGGATGGGCTGTGTATATGTCTAGACCATCCCAGTGGCTCGCTGTAAACCACTACAAGTAAATATGGTCTATGACAAAGGTTCAATACAGACAACACTTAGAGTTTTAGGATTGTATTTCTGTTGCCCCTGACAGATAATGTTTAAGACGAGGTTCAAAAGATGTCTACTTTAAGGTCTACTTTTGCCCAACAAACTTGTGGTGTTGCCTTCAACATCCACCTTCTCATCAGTGCCATCTTTGCAGTCCTGATCTCCGTCACAGATCCACTCCTGCACCAGACACTCCTTGCTTTGGGGGCAGCGGTGTTTGGTGAGGCAGACTGGTGCGTTGGTGCAGCTCTCCTCATCTGAGTGATCCCAGCAGTCTGGATGACCATCGCAAAGCATTGTGTCCGACACACACTGGCCACTGGTGCACTTGAACTCCGTGGCACTGCAGGCCCCGTCAACTGGGGGGAGGGCAGAGATACCATCACAAAGGTGAACCATGCAAGCAGAGGTGAATACACAGTGAGTAGATATTCATTTCCTTTTTCAATGACAGCATACCACAGTGTGCCTCATCACTGCCATCCAAACAGTCCCTCTCCCCATCACAGAGGAAGCTGTTAGGAATGCAGCGGCTCTTGTTGTCACATTGGTGAGCACAGCCCTCCATCCGCTTGGCACATCCCAGTTCATCCGAGCGGTCCTGACACTGAGGCACACCGTCACACACCTGGCTCTGCTCTATGCACTTCTTTCCATGCGCACACTGGAACTGGTCTGCAGAGGACACATGGCAGAAATAATCTTGTGAACATACCCCAAATATCAAGGCTCTTCCTCTACACACTATATAAACTCTGTTGTCATACATGATGCTCTTTATTGTTCAGTGGAATGTTTTGCAATTACATTACTTTGCAGTGAGGATGCCCTCCGATGACACTAAAGACCTTTGTTTTTGACTACATCTAGGTCAATATGGTTCCATTTACCAGTAACCCTCACTTTATGTCAATGAGCCAAATTACTGACTGTTTCTGCACCAACATCCTGCACATTTAATGCATTTGAAAGAAAAGCACTTTGATTCTGTTGTAAAAAAAAACAACAACAAAGACTAACTTTACCCACTAGAGGGCAGTAAAGTCATTCTTCATCCACATACAGGAGTTTACATCCAAACCAACCAACCACCAGATTACCCGTTTCACATGCTGATAAACATTCTTCCTCATCAGAGCCATCTGCACAGTCTTTTTCTCCATCACAGATATGGTTGTAGAGGACACACTCTTTGTTGTCCTTGCAGGGTTTAGAGCCCAAAGGACATTTGACAGGAGTGGATGAGCTGACGGAGGAAGCAGGCACAGAGATTGGACTGGTCCCATCTTCCCTCTCATGTCTGTCTTCCTCTTGGTCCTCTGATGCAGATGCCAGATAAAGTGGGTAAACATTATGATGCATATTATGCAAGAGTGAGATATGTATGCAGTTATCTCCAGCGAGAGATCTACTATATCCTCTGATCATTTCAACCTACCACAGTTGGCTTCATCTGTGCCATCCGAGCAGTCCTTCTCTCCATCACACATGAAGTTTGCAGGTATGCAACGACTCTTGTTGTCACAGTGGTGAAAACAGCCCTCAGTTTGCTGTGTACACTGCATTTCATCAGAACGGTCCTGACACTGAGGTATACCATCACACACCTGGTCCTTGTCTATACACTTTTTCCCATGAGCACACTGGAACTGATCTGTTCAGATGCAGGCATTTGACATTATGAGACAATCCATGGTTTTCCTCAAAACAAAGTTTACAATTTTTGCGTGCATTTAAACTGCTGACATGTTTGATTGGAGCCAAATAGCATATTCAAACAGTGAAATGGCGACTTAGTTTGATGATATTTACTCATTTTCCATTTTTTTAGGCACACCCAGCTGAAATTAATGTAGTCTCGAGCACAATTTTGCAATAAGTTGTACCTTCATGAAGGTTTTAATGTTCAGTTTTGTTTGAACTATCTGAAAGGTGTTGATTCAACTATATGATCATTTGGAGGCTGCAGTTTGTGGCGCTATTGAGCTGTATTGCATAATACAGGAACACTATCCTTGAGGATATAAAAAAACTGAACATTAATGAAGGCAGGATTTATTCCAGGGTTGTTGTGCAAAACTATTGGTTTTAGCTAACTACCAACTGACTCCATTTTTGGCCTGTTTAATCTGAAAGAATTTAGCTTTTTACAGACTCAAGTGTTTCTGCTGCAGTTAGGCTTCATGAATGAACACAAATCATTCAATTCATTTTAAGACTTAATCCTTTGTGTACTGGAAAATTTCCATTCTCCATTTTGATTCACAGTAATTTGCTAATTTGGATGCTTTTTTTTTTTTTTTTTTTTTTTTTTAAATCAATATCATACAAGACATGCATCTGATTTATGCCAAATGAAAATTCAAATCCCATCTAACTTGAACTCTAAACTCTTTTCAGTGATGGCCATAAATTTTAGCAATGCACATAACCAATTGTGGCAAACACTATTTATCATAAAGTGATGGCAAGAATTATGACTTCAAGTCCAGTACCTTCATTGCACCCTGATTCACAGTCCTCTTCATCTGAACCATCCTTGCAGTCATGCTCTCCATCGCACACATGGCTGTAGAGGACACACTCTGAGCCATCCTTGCACATTTTAGAGCCCAGGCCACACTTCAAAGGAGTGCTTTCAGCTGAAACAACTGTTAAGATCAAGAGAACAGAATAGGACAAACTGTCAACCATTGCTAAAGTTAAATAAAGTTAAATAAAATAAAATATATAGCTGATAATGCATCCCTCACTCAGCGTCCGAACTGAGAAACATTACTCTGGATAAATTATAAAGCATGAAGTCTAATCGGGTCATGTTTGCAAATGGTGTAAAAGCAGTTTTTTGTACAGCTGGCTCACCTAGCACCTGCAACTGCAATAAGACTACACAGAGAAACAAACATCCACCCATCGCCACAGATAAAATAAAACGGACCAAAAGCTGCCAAGTGCCGAAGTGTAGCATTTTATAATGACACCAGGTGAGGCCAATACAACCTAATTACACACCTGAGTGAGGGGAGGAGCTACTGATGCTTGCCACATCCTGAGCAGCTGTAGAGATACATAAACGGAAGTAAAAATATTAAAACTCATATTGGACCTCCTCAAAGAAGAAATAACTATAACTGACTGTGACATCCTGTTGGCATATTTATTTATGCTGTTAATCTACTGTTGTATTTTGTTGAAAATGGAAATAATGAGTTAATATTCTGTGAAAATGCAGAATAAAAATATCTTTTGCCTCCAAATCTCTCTGAATGACAGATATAAACCCATGCTGTCAAATAAACAATAAGGATTGTCAAGGACATTAGCCAGTATTCAGAGTGCGTTTTCTTATAATCCTCCAATCAGTTTTTGAAAAGGAGGGATTAAGAGCCCCTACGTAGCCATCACGTTTGTTTTGTTGTTCCGGTCTACCTAACCTAGCAAACTAGCTTCAGTAGCACTGGTAGCAACTTGAGAGGAGCCCACAAGCCTTGTCAAAATTAGCCGCAGCACAATACAGTCCAAGCATTTTTATGTCAACAAGGTGTTTAGAGGGCTGTGCACATCTTTTACTCAAAACGCGGAGCTTTGGACTTTAAAACTGGGGTAACTATCAAATTGCTTTTAGCTGTTTTCTGGACTTTGAAGCATGTTGTTTTGTGTGAGAGATGTAGGTCCGTTAGCCAGCGGGAGCCAGGGCTCAGTTTGGAAGAGTTCGTCCAAGATGCTAACTCATTTTCTGCCGTGTCTGTGTATTAATAAAAGTCACAAACATTCAATAGCTATGTTGAAATAAAATACAAGAGTGTTTGAATTCATTAAACCACAGTTTGTGTTATTTGGTTAATTACAGCCTGAGTTTATTTGACAAGCTGACATTAGGTAGCGAAGTGCCGCGACTTGACTGTTGCGCATAGGAGGTTTTTTGTGGATCACAACAAAAGGATTTTTGATAACAAGCTGGCAGCTAGCTCGGATAAGCTAGCTAACGTTAGCTGACCTAGCTAGATGGGGACTTCTCCATGAATTCCCTCCGATCTTCCTAGTTATGTTAACTATAGTTTTTAATTTTTAGCTAAGACCATTTCAGCATTTTGCTGCTAGTCACTCAGCAAGCTAATGCTAGTGAACTTATTGTTGTGATTTGAGTAAAGCAGGCCCCCCTACCAGGTAGCTAGCAGCCGGCCTTCCAAGCCAGTTGGTGTTAGCACTGGGGGGCCTCTCACAAAACACTCTGCTTGTTCATGTTCATTTAGCAGCGTTCATTTGTGGTATTCAGTATGCATTTTAGTATCTGTCGTGTTTGCATCTATACGCATAATGCGTCAGTATGAGGCACACCCCGTGTGTTAACTTTATAAGTTTGCATGTTAGCTAGCTTGGATGTCGAGCAGTGTATGTGACAAGCTAACGTCAAGTGGACATCTCTGCCTGCTCAACTCACCAAGTGCTCAACTTTATTAAGTATTTGGTGAAATTTATTACACATTTATTTAACGTTAAAGATGCTGCTGTCAAAACAATCTGACTGTTTTATTTAATAGTTAAAATTTCATTGAGTTATGAGCATCATGTCTTGTATTGTTTTGATGAGGCTAGTTATGGTTGTTTTTCTATACCATGTTTTGTTTGTAATGATGTACTTTGTGTGTGACTCTCTCCCAAGGTGTCCACCTCTTTTGAGTAAACCCTGCTAGCACTGGCTTCCACCCTGTGACTCACTGGTCACTAGAGGGGCCCCATCAGAGCAAGGGCCCAAACTGTAGCTCCAGGTCCCCTCAGTCTGTGTGTGAGAGCTTGTGTTGAGTCCTCTGGAGACTCCCGGCTTGCCCAGCTAAGATGTCCTCCATCTTGCCGTTCACCCCTCCTGTGGTGAAGAGGCTGTTGGGCTGGAAGAAGTCAACCAGCGGCCCGGGTGGAGCAGGCGGTGGAGAACAGAATGGGCAAGAGGAGAAATGGTGTGAGAAGGCTGTGAAGAGCTTAGTGAAGAAACTAAAGAAGACAGGCCAGCTAGATGAGCTGGAGAAAGCTATCACCACACAGAACTGCAACACCAAGTGTGTCACCATCCCCAGGTATACTGCCCAACACTTGATTGCTGTTCAAACTAGGGTCAGAGAAAAAGCTGTAACAGTTACCAATGTCTCTGCAAGTGTGTTTAGTTGAGACATCTTTACAATATAAAACCATGAAACCTTGGGCTGGTTGTAGGTGCTGATGTTGCACTCCTCCTTTCTTTATCCTGTTTCAATCATTTCCTGCAATTATTACCAAATGTAAATCTGATGACAATGCTAAAAAGTTTATTTAGGGAGGCAAAATAGTAGAACATGACTTGCTCATAAAAGATGATCTTAAAATTAATTAAATCACTGTTTGTTTACTACTGCATGTACAGTCAGATAGTTTGTATTACACTCACAGGGAGAGAGACATTAAAACGGTGAGAGAAGATTTTTACTTTATCAGTCAGCCAGCCTTGATGGCCCAGACTCATGTTTAGTGGGAACACTGTGTTAACAGTCATTCCTCACTGATGTGCCGCCAAGTACCACGTCAGGTATTTGTATGTCTACAGATAGCGGACTGGTTGTTATCGCCTGGGAATTGTTCTAGGCTGCACTGTTATGTTTGTAGAGATACAGTGGCTGGCTCAATCTGAATAAAATAATTTCTTGTAGAGGACTGGAGATGTAGAGGATACATCTTCATAAGAGAGGGTGGGTTACAAACTCAAAATAATGCCAGATTAGGGCATTGCCACCAGCCATACTTATGTTGGTGCATTTCAATTGTGATTGGGGAGCTTAGTATTTACCCTGCTTGCTACTTTGGCAGGTACCCATTCAACATTTAGATTGATTATACTCTAAACACCTAGTTTCCTGCAGGAACAAATATCTGATAACTGGATCTACAAGCAGCTGTGGCTGGTGGACAAAAGTTGGTTTCCTGCCCTGTCATGAATCAGACAATTGTAATTTTGAATAGTAGTTGAGATCCCACCAAAGTAATTAAGTGTAGTACATTTTGTTGTGTATTTGTAGCATTTAACATGTAGAATTTGTTATTGTCCTGTTATTCAGAAGCAACAACTCTCATTTGTCTTCATTCCAAGTTCTTTAATTTCTTATATTTTGTCCATTTTCTTGTGAATGTTTTGGGAATGTCTGAAAATGGATATTTTTCCCCAAGGTTGCCTCCTCCCTTTTCCTCTCTTTTGTGTCATCGTGTGTCTTCAGTGTTAGTTTGAATGTCTCCAGATAAGTTCTGACATAAACTACTGTAGTGAAAAAGTTTTTAATCATTTTAAGTGTTTGATGCAATGCCACTGTTGAAGAATGCTCTCTGTCTCACTCATTGTTTGTGTTAGCAGATCCCATGTTATGTTTTTTTCCTTAATTCTGTCAAAAAGGCTTCTCTTATTTGAAGGTCCCATCTTTTATTTCCACAAAATAAATTTGATGTTTTTATTTTGCCATACGACTCTAATAAAAGAGGCCTTTTAGTGTTCACGTTACCCATACTGATACTTCTGAATGAGCCATGTCCCATGTTTATCATTTGTTTTTTGTTTTTGTTTTGTTGTTTTCTCTGTGCACAGCAATTGCTCTGAAATATGGGGACTGAGTACACCAAATACGATAGAACAGTGGGATACATCAGGCCTTTACAGCTACCCTGACCAAACCAGGTGACTATCCTCAACTATTGTATGGTGTTGCATACAACTTTGATGTGGGAGAGTTGTCATTACAATGTTTGAGGTGACGGACATTGAGAACATCTTTGTTTCTCATTCTCGTCTCCACTCAATCCAATCCATTTCCCTCCCCTACATGGCCATATTATTATGTTTCACCCCCTCTTTCCTGTGTGTCTTCTGCCCATCTCACCACCATCTCCTGTTTGCTGTTCAATCAGATCCCTGGATGGCCGCCTGCAGGTCTCCCACAGGAAGGGGCTTCCCCATGTAATCTACTGTCGCTTGTGGCGATGGCCAGACCTCCACAGCCACCACGAGCTGCGCGCCATTGAGGCCTGTGAGTATGCCTTCCACCTAAAGAAGGATGAGGTCTGCATCAACCCCTACCACTACCAGAGGGTGGAGACCCCAGGTGAGATGACTCCGTCCAGTGTTACCTAAAACATGCACGTCTCTTTGTATCTGTCTGCATTATTGTTGCATGGTTGTTTAAATCTGTTGGCTCCCACTGAGACTTGTATTGCTAAACTGAATGCTAAACAGCAATATTTTAAAACATCTTTGTCATTACGATTTTGTTGAACTTCCCAGTAAGCAAAGTGATGATTTTATTCTAAGATGGCCTTAGAGATCTGAAAATGGGCCAGTCTATGATGCATAGCTTTTTATTTGATTAATCGTTCTCTTTTTTGTTTACTGAAAGGAGTAATTTCATATTTTGGGATATCTTGCTAGGAGTTAACTGAGAAGATCAATAGCATTCTCACATCTGTATGCTTAATGTGAACAGCCTGGTATCTTAGCTTAGCATAAAGACTGGAAACGGAGAAACAGTTAGCCTCTCACTATCTGGGGTTTCTGTTTGGGGTGCAATGACTACCCTTCGTGAAGAAATGGTTTGTATAGCTAAAGCGTGAGAGGTGTTGGTAAGCATATATTTTCTACCTTTTGACAGAGCAAGACCAGCTGTTTTCCTGTTAACAGTCTTTATGTTAAGCTAACTGACTGCTGGCTTTAGCCTTATACAGTATTTAATAAACAGATTTGGATGTGGTTTTAATCTGCGCATCAAATTCTCAGCAAGAAAGCAAATAAGTTTGTCATCCAAAATGTCATTGCCTGATATCAGACAGAATTGTCAACTCGTTGCACTCCGTTTCCATCTCCAGCCTGACCACTCCAACTGAGTTCCCTGAACCAATCACCTAAGACCAATGTATCAGCCTAAATCCGTGGTCATTTTATGTCTACACTCATGCGGAGCCATGTCAACGTACCTGTTTTGCCATGGTTTTAAGAGTGTAGCGGAGCAAAGTAAAACAAACTACAATGTCGGGCGATATTGAGAAGACATTTCGATTCAGAACAGCCTTGATAGCAGCGTCAGTCTTGTTTTAAGAGCTGTGTTATATTACTCTTCTTTGGTTCCAGACCCAGGCAAAAAATGTCAAACTATTCCTTTAAGAGTTTCAGGGGCGGACTGTGTTAGAATCTGCAGTGAAACGTGCTTCATTCTGCCTTAGCAAGCCATTGATCAGTTTAAGATTTCACTTTAAGTTTCACTGAGGAGTTCCAGTGTTTCATCATTGTCCTGATGCTGTTAAAAAGTTACTTTGGAAACTTTTTTTAAGTTCCTGTAACACATATATATATATATATATATATATATATTTGCATTAAAATTGTCCAAAACAAACTGACAGTTATTTTGGAAAAGTATTTAACTGATAAGAGGCTAACTCATCTTTCCTAACACTTTTACCCGACACCGTAGTGCTGCCTCCTGTTCTTGTGCCAAGACACTCAGAAATCCTGCCAGAGCTGCCACCTCTGGATGACTACACTCATTCCATACCTGAGAACACAAACTTTCCTGCAGGAATTGAACCTCCAAACAACTATATACCAGGTGAGTTCATCTGTGCACTGGATGGGAGGGATAATATTTGACCAATGTACGAAAGGTTACATAATGTGCTAAACTAAATCTTAAGGTGTTGTTATAGATATTGTTTTAAGTATAAGTACTGTTATTCCAGTTTGCAGTGTATGACATAATATCTAGTTTGTATATGTTGTGTTTTTTTCCTCTATACTCTGGGTTTAGCTGTAAATTTCCTCCACTTTTACTATCTACATCACTCCAGGAAACAGCCACATTCAATGATGATAACATGACAGCTTTTCTTTCCCTCCCCTCATGATTATAACAGAAACACCTCCACCAGGCTACATCAGTGAGGATGGGGAGGCCAGTGATCAACAGATGAATCAAAGTATGGACACAGGTACCCTAGACTAGCAGCGCCGTCTCCTTTCCTTCCTCACCTCCCCAGCCAGATCAAATTCAAATGTATGTTTTCATGGAATAAATCTGCTGAGGATGCATATGTGATAAACAGTCATTAACACAACAGTGGACAATATTCTGAGGGGTGTATTTACCACGTCTTTCCTGGCCTGCTCCAAATTCTCAGCCTCAGAGTGCATTTGTTTCTTCAATGTGTTGCTGATGATAACCACAATAGCAGCAGCAAGCTATTAATTGTTTTGTACATCGTCCATTTAGTTCTTAATGCAATCAAGTACATTGTAGTTTGAACTGTACCGTACAACAATCCTCTTTCAAAGCAAGATGTAGGATGTACAGATGAGGATTTTTTTTATGGTAACAGTAAACACCTTCTATTCATCACTCTGATGCAAATTGATCAGGTTTACTCTATCATTATGGCATTCCTTTGCAAGCCACCACTTTCATCATAAGCCTTTGATCTGATCCACCTGGTACCAGTGTTCTGGTGTCCTGTGAACCCATCCATACTAACGTCTGACTGTTTCCTTTGTCAGGTTCTCCAGCAGAGCTCTCCCCCAGCACTCTGTCTCCTGTCAATCACAGCATGGGTAAGATTCAAATCTCATCTGAAACTGTACAAAGACTAAAAACATTATAGCATACTGTGTTTTAATACATCACCGTTTGGCACCCAGTGAGATGAATGGTATATACACATATATTTGCAGTGCCTGTATTTTCATTAGCATATAGGTATAAACCTTACTGACATGTTCCTCTATTGTAGATCTGCAGCCGGTGACTTACTCTGAGCCAGCCTTCTGGTGCTCTATAGCCTATTACGAGCTGAACCAGCGCGTGGGGGAGACGTTCCACGCCTCTCAGCCTTCTCTGACAGTGGACGGATTTACAGATCCATCAAATTCTGAGCGTTTCTGCCTGGGCCTGCTGTCTAATGTCAACAGGAACGCCACTGTGGAGATGACCCGGAGGCACATAGGTATGGCAAAGCTTCAGGTAGCTTTGCAGCGACTAATCATCTGTAGACAAGCTGTCAGCCTCTTGCAGTTTGTTTAAGCTTTCACTCGTCTACTCTTACACATTGACACAAGTTGTTCAAGTTAGATCTCGTGTTGTAGCTTCTGTATGTCTGTGTTTACAGGAAGAGGAGTTAGACTCTACTACATTGGAGGGGAGGTATTTGCTGAGTGCCTGAGTGATAGCGCCATCTTTGTCCAGAGTCCAAACTGCAACCAGCGATATGGCTGGCATCCAGCAACAGTGTGTAAAATTCCTCCAGGTAAGGTGCTGAAGATGTCACTTGTGTAGCATTTGGGGAAATGTGTTAAAAATTGTCAGTGACAGACACAGAAAATGTGGAGTGGATAGCTTCAGGGCGTAAATATATGGAGCTCTTGCCATTTAAGTGAAGTGGATGCTGAACAAGGCATAATATACCCAGAATTAAGATTTTTGAAGGTATAAATCACCAGAAATGTATTTTTGATATAGAAATTCACATCCTGTTGGCTATTGGCAAATGTTTTACTTTGCTTCTTCATGGTGGATGGCAGCTGTTGTCAGGTGTGATTCATATCGGGTAAAAAATATTCTAATGGGGCCCAGAGACATGGTAAAAAAAACGTATCTAATGCAGTGTCCATAGAAACCCCTTAAACCACCTCTGCAGTACAATCTAGTTCTCCGCTGCTGTCACACTCTGTCAGTCAGTCTAAACTGTTACCATGTGCGTGGAATGCTACTTTACTGTGTGTCTTATTTAAAAAAAGGCAGTGTTACACTTTCCTTGAAGGTGAAAAGGAAATAAAAACAATGATATATAAGTGCAATCACTTATTGACTTGGAAGAACAGCCAGTCAGAGCTCCCGTTTTCACCCACTGGTTCTGATTAAATATGCCCATGTGACCTAGCCGGTTGAGGTCAACTAGAGCCCATGGTGCCAAACACACCACAAAAATTCTGGGCAGTAATTTGCCACAGACACACAATGACAGACCACTGCCAACCAAAGTTTCAACTTTGCATGTCAAGGCTTACAAATCACTGTGAAAACCCACATTCACTGCTGGCCTGTTTACGTCTTTGTTCCATTTAGGCTGTAATCTAAAAATCTTCAACAACCAGGAATTTGCAGCCCTGCTGGCTCAGTCAGTCAACCAGGGCTTTGAGGCTGTCTACCAGCTCACCAGGATGTGCACCATCCGCATGAGCTTTGTCAAAGGCTGGGGAGCCGAGTACAGGTCAGTACTGCTAATTATATTATATCGAACAGCTTAATTCCTACATGGTGGCTACACAGGTTTGAATTAAGATGATATCAAACATTTGAAAAACGTATTTCTAGTTTTAACTGTTTTTACCGGTGGAGATTGTTTTTCTGTCATGGTGTAAGATGTGTAACATTAATCTGAAACTCTCAGCTGAAATGGAAATAGACAAGGTTTTTGCTTTAACTTACCACTATGAAGTAAATGTTGATTGCACAATGAAATGGCTGCAGAATAATGTCACCATCTGCGTTCATATTGGTTGCTGTAAGCCTTGCTCTCCCTGTATAATTCTCCTGCCACCGGGTACAGTCTCCAGGTAAAATGAAGGCACAGCTTTCGATAGCCATACCCAGTTACCCAGTTGCCTAAATTAGATTTTTAAAATTGAAGGTCATACAACTTCTTAAAGAGTCTTATTTTTTGTTCATGGTGTATCTTAAATTTTAGGAGATTTTTAGTTGCATGAGAAATATTTCCCCACAGGATTCACTTATTTGAATATGGTTTGATCTTCAGTTGCTACTCAGTCCAGTTTTCTTTTTCTTGTAATGTTTGATTGGTTCTCGACAGACCACCTGTGCTTACAAAAGTAATAGGATGAAAGAAGTACACACAACAGTACAGATGATACTAAGCATCACGTGACCAGGGGCTTCAGTGAGGACACAAAGCCCTATTTTATTTCTGATAGTTGCTAAAATGTGCATAATGATGTTTTTAGTGTGAAGCTGCAAAAGCCAAAAATGTTCAGCAACCCTGATTAGTGAGCTCATATTGTTGTATGATAAGTTTTCCTGTCTGTTTTATTACAAGTTTGTTTGGTTCGTTATCATAGCAGTTTACTTTGTCTCACAAAAGTGAGGTCATCGGAGCTACCGTGTTAACCAGCCAGCAATGTGAGGTTTCAATTTTTGTTTGGTGTGGTTGAGATGAAGTTGACGGTATTTTTCCTGTCCCATTCACCTTTACTACCTTTATTTACTGCTTTACAAAAAAAACCTGATATTAGTGGGATTATTTGTTAGGTGCGTTACAAACTCAACCTAAACAGAAGGGTTATACATTATGCTCTTGGACTGAAGACTTGACATAAGTCTAGCTTGTAATTTCTTTTTTTTTTTTTGTATTTTTGGGCATGTCTGGCTACACAACTATCATTAGTATTATACTATTGGAAAAATGTGATTCAGGATTGTTTCTGACTCATGTAATTCAGACAATGTTTCAATCTGATGAAATGTTCTGCTTCAATCCATATTTGTTGGGGTTAAGTCTCTTAGAAAACATATTTTCACTTTGGTCAAGAAAGTGTTCGTTCTTCTGCTTGCCAAACACAAAGGGAGGCACGTGCCTTTATTAACAGGAAGGTCTAGCAACAGTATAACAGCACGGTGATTTGCATTTCATTATTAAAGAAAGTTGATTTGATTTAAAAAAAAAATTAAAAAAAGACTTACTAAATTTGGTCTAAGGACAGACATTCAAAACTTCATTTGAAAACCTCAAAAGAAGCATGAAGCATCATACGTCACAGTTGACAGGACTGAAAAAGCTACATCGACACAGGCCTCTCATATTAACATGTACTGTTTTGTCTTCCAGGCGGCAGACTGTAACAAGCACTCCTTGCTGGATCGAGCTGCATTTGAATGGTCCCCTGCAGTGGCTGGACAAGGTTCTGACCCAGATGGGTTCCCCGTCTGCACGCTGCTCCAGTATGTCCTAAACAGCTAAAGAAATGCCCCCCAAAAAACGAGCCCCTTACATGATCATTAAATTCTAAACTTGTGAGTCCTTTCATGAAAAAAAAATGGAAACCCCCCCCACAGAATGAATTTTCTGTACCATTCTTCATAGTATTTGTGGCCCAGTTCCACATCCCTCTTTTACTCCACACACAAACAAAAGAACAAATGCGCGCACACACACACACACACACACATACAGACTTTTCAGTAAAAAATTTGGCACTTTGTTACCCATCTATGTCATGCACCTTGTTAAATTGCTTTTCCCCAAATCCTTAATATTAGATCTATTTGTGGTACAAATAAAATGTATATTGGTTTTTAGTCCAGGAAGTAGGGGAAATACCAAAAATATCTGTGAATAGTTTCTCAGTATTGAAGATTGCTTGTATGAGTAACACCAGCTTGAATGCTAAAAATGATTTTTGTTCCAGCCCACCCCAACCATTGTTCTGAACCTGAGTTTACTTTTCTCTGGGAAACTTGGCCCCATCTTTTGTCAGGGGGAGGTGGCTTGGTGAAGAAACGATGGCCTTGGTGGTCGTTCTCCTGAAGGAAAACGCCACAATGTGTTTATGAAATTTGAATTGACTTTGCCAGAAAGGCCCTTTTTGTAACTCTCGATGTGTGTCGTTATAAGACATACTTCTTAATGGACAAGTAGGAATGTTAGTTAATAAAAAAAGTAATTCCAAAAACCCCCAAACAAACTGCAAACTTTATCTGGATGTAGTTTAATTCTTTGTCATTATATGGCACTCTACATGTCCTTGGTTTAGATGATTTACATTGGACAGCCTGCTATGGAAGCTAATGAGATGTAGGCCAGGCTTTGCAAGGTGCACTGGGCAGGGACCAGAGAATATCAGCCGTTATTAAAAGCTTTTTTTTTTTCTTCTTTTTGACTCGACACTGGGAGTCCCGGGGCTCTCCAAGGTGAAACATTAAACGTCTCACCAGGAGAAATTGAAGGTATCAATGAATTCATTCTGTTTTTAGCCTATATCCCCATTGTTTTGCTACTTTTTTGTATTCTCATGTATTTTTATATATAAATATACTTAAAATTTTCTGTCGTTCACTTTCTATTAAAGTAATATTTTCAAGACCACAGCTGTTTCTAAAGTGACATGGAGGGCATGGATCATTCCTTCATTTTACCCAAAAGGTTTAGTTTGAATTAATTTCCAATTGCAGCTCTATGTCTTGGTAAAAAAAAAAAAAAACCTCACTGCCCCACATGATGTGTAGCCTGTTTCTATCCTTTGTTTTTCCAAAGAAATCTGGTGCATTTAAAGTACACAAAACAACAGATTTGCCTGAAAGCCAAAATCTACTTTCCTGTAACGGTTGTAATGATTCCAGAGGCATGTAAAACTTTGTAATGGCCATTCATTCAGTCATCTCTTCATTTATTTTGAAAAACACACGTGACCTCTTGTAGCCTTTTGGTGCTTAGTCAAGCGGGTTAAGGTCAACCAGATACAATTGGCTTTTAAAATGTTACAGAAACATGGGAGGAGAGTGGTTTTCCTTCCATGAGAAAAGAAGAGTGAATGTGCCTGCACACTAGGACATTCTGTGTTAATGTGTGTATTGTATTTGTTATGTCTATAAAATACAGTATGTACAACAGGACTTATTAGCTTAAACTCTGCCATTCTTGTCATTACGTGGCTGTTGCGAGTTTAACATGTCCCACCCCCACCCCCACCTTCTTTTTGATGTAAATGTGTTTACCTTATGGCACTAGTGATTGTACTTTAAGTGCACCTAGTGAAGTTTGGATTTGGGGAACTGAACCATGTGTTAGGGTCCAGTGTTACATTGTTTTTATCTTTGGCCTACAACATATGAATGTGAAAAAATACATTACAAAAACTGACGTGGACCAGACGTACATATACATAACAGTAGTACAGTATGTGTGTATTTAACAGTAATCTTTTTGCAAAGCAGTCAGTACAGTAGATGTTGCAGTTGTTTTACCAGTAGAGGGCGGTATTGATAGAGCAGTTCTTTTTTTTCTGACCATAAGCTTCTCAGGCGTGTGGCATATTATGCAGACTTCATAAAACACTAATAAAGATTTTTATTCTCATGATTCTGTCTGTTGTATGCGTGTGTTTCTTGATTGTAGATATAAGATATATTTGTCACTGAAGACTGGTAGTTAGACAGATTTCGACTAAAGTATTTGCTCAGCTATTACTAATTTGCAGGTGAACACTGGGTGCAGTGGAGAAAAGGAACTTAATACATTTACTCAAGTAGTGTACCAAAGTACAAATTTGAGATCCTACTTGCGTGTATTTTACTTCAAACTGAGACATTCATAATGTCAATGTAAAGGCAAAACTTTCCTTGTGTTCCTCCACTACATTTATCTGATAGCTGCAGTTAGTTTGCAGGTTTACACTTTACATACAAAATGTTATTAGCCCATGAAATATGATGCATTTCTTACACATTTTTGTTTTGAATGGATTCTGTACTAGTAAAGTAATTTGCTTTACTGTGAACAGCTACAACAATCAAGGTAATGATTTCTGATTAAATAATAATATTATTGTTATTATACATTCACATAAATTTGAATGCAAGACTTTTAAGAGAGTCATTTTTACATAAGGTTTACTTCTGCAGCAAATGGTGTACATTCTACCACTAATGAACAGTGCTGGGTTTTCATTAACTCACTGTAAATTGGACTAACCATACTTTGAACAGTTTTGAGGTATTTGTACTCCACTTGAGTGTTTTAATTTTCATGGTAGTTAATACTGCACTGTACTTTTTACTCAATATTTAATTCATAGCGTTTGTGTTTATATTACCTCTGTTTTGATGCAAAACGTCATTAGTTTATAAAACATGATGCCTTGTTAAAGGTTAAAACATTCAAATTAGAATCTTATTTTTTATTATTATTTTTAAATACTTTTTTATTTTTATAAAGCAGTTAAAATTAACTCGCCTTACTACAACATTTAATTGCTATTTACAAGATAATGCATCGATAATAACTGTCCAATATTTTGCTTAAACTTCTTAATAGGCTTTAACTTGTATTACAGTATTTTTACAAGGGGGTATTGCCACTTATATTTACGGTCTGAATACTCCCTCAACCACTGCTGTGCATTAGGTAACATTACATTGCATGAGACAACTATACCTTCTTGTGTGTTACTAATAGGCGTCTATGTCCGACAAGTCCAGTGTGTCAACACGCTGTCATTAGGTTAGACCTTCCGGAGCCACCGTAGGCTACGTCAGAAGTAAATACAGTGTGCTAGTCAGCTAGCCGCCTGTGAAGACAACATGGCGTTTACTTTGTATTCTCTAATTCAAGCAGCAATTCTGTGCGTCAATGCTGTCGCTGTATTGCACGAAGAAAGATTTCTGAGTAAAAGTAAGTGGCTGTCGTTTAAATTGTTTGCGCCCGTAGGTTTCATGGGAAGTCGAAATAAGTTAGCTAATGCTAACTAGCTTGTAACATGACAGCTGAGTTAGAACAACTGTCAGAACTTTGGGGTTTATCGGTGAAGGAGGTGATACTTAAAGTTAACGTTATCGCACAGTTTCAATGAATGGCCAAGAGAGGCTGTCCACCGTTTAAATCTAATTACTATGTGTCATTATTATTACACTTCTTATAGTTTATTGAACAACGTTATTAACAAAACCTGTGCACAATAATCACACGTTAGAGGCCCAAACTTACAGCAACTGACTGTAAAAATACAGCATACCTGTACAATGAAGACAATCCTTTACTTGTATCAAACAGTACTTAGTCAGAGCATGTTTTATTTTGTTTTCATGGTGAAGCTGCATGTCTATTTGTCTGTATGTGCCTGACTGTCTGTTTTCACCATCACCAGTCGGCTGGGGAGTGGACCAGAGTGTCGGAGGTTTTGGTGATGAACCAGGCATCAAAGTGCAGCTAATGAACCTTGTCCGCTCTGTGAGGACAGTAATGAGAGGTGGGTGTTAACTCTAGTGCACACAGTCTGTGCATGGGTGAGTGACAAGAAGCCCAGTGAGTCCCCTCTTGCCTCTGATCGTGTCATCTGCTGTCTCTTTGCTCTGCAGTGCCGTTGATAGGAGTGAATGCAGTGTGCATAGTGCTGCTGCTCCTGTTTGGATGAGGAGCAGGATGTGAAGATGGTACAACTGCTGTCAGGAGAACATCTCCATCACCTCAGGACCAGGACCCCCCTCTGCAGAAGCATCTGATCTCTTTGACTCATAAATGCCTCCTGAATATGAATATTATCATTAATATTTTACACCAATACATGGGATATTTGCCAAGGCCTGTTTTTTCAGCACAGTAATTAAATATACACAGCTGTTTAGAATGTTTAACATCCCTCTTCTTTTGAGTTGTATAATAAAATGCTGAATAGTTAACATTTAATTTACTTTTGATTAAAATATGAATGTGAAAAACAAATGTTTTTACACTTTCCTGAGTAAAAATATAACTCACAAAACACTGTAAAATGTTTGGGATTTATACACTGAAACCATGTAAATTATCTCTTGTAAAAGTGCTACGGTTGTTGAAATATTAAAAAAGAAAGTGTGTTTTTAAACTTTGTGTGTTAACACGTATCGTTTCATGAAATAGTCGAAGGGGTATTTTTGTCCCAACTTGCGCTCCGTACTTTTGTGTCAAGAAATTCCGGATGTGTTTGTTGCTTTACACAGTCTATGGTTTGTTGTGCTAACTTCGTCATTGATATGTAATACTGCACTGTTAACATATAACTTTATTAAACCCGCTGTGTTGCATTATAATGATCCACTGCTACAATGGGGAATGCGCAGAGTTACACTGCTGCCTCGCTCTCTGCATGTTAGTCCAGGGGCCAAGGCAGATTTTGGTATCAGTTAAAGGGACCACACAGTTTTGGTATTTTTGACTTCCTCTATGTCTCTACTTTACATTTTGGTATGATAGACCTGCGTATCTAGTAGCTTAATAATTTTTTTGGATGATCTTTGGGCCCTCCCCAAAATTGAAAATAGTCAAAATTGAGGCTTCTCCAAAAGGGACAGTGTCTGCCTTATCACATGAATCTCGGGAAATAATTATCAGAATGTCACCAAATTTGGACTGAATGTTCACAGACAGTTGCTGCACACAATGCACAATGCAGATTTCATCAATACCTTGCTCCTTTTAAAAGATATATACACCTAAACACACATGAATTATAGGCGGACATGGAATAAGGAATAAAAAATCCAAAAGGCATGTATATATGTGTTTGCCATTATTAATGTAAATAAGCCAATCACCCAAAAACTGCATTTATATGTGCCAAAGAATGTCATCTTATCATAAAAGTAGGTTATTAGATTATTCACCTCACCATCTGATGTCACCAGCCCCTGACAGGTAACTAGTGCAGCCAGAAGTTCAAACAGACAAATAGAATGGGGCCCTATTAGTCCAGGGGCTAAAGGGATTGTTTTCACAACTTGGTAGGCCCCTATCACCCACGAGGACCAAACAATTTTGGCATTTTTATCTCTCTACAGGTCTCTAGTTTATATTTTGGTATGATAGCCCTGCCTATCTCGTAGCTTAATTACAGTTATTACTCTGTAAACAAACTTACACCCGTGTAGGCAAAACACTACAAATAGGGTGAAAAATTAACTAATAGATATCCCCATGAAACTTGCCCAGTTGATCACTCATATTAAGACAATTATTTTTTGTATTACAAATTTTCTGAAATATTTTATTTAAATATGCACCAATTTTGTTAATGAAGACAATCACAATGAGGGGAAAGTGATTATGCAGTTGGCCTACTAGCACTTAGAGCTGCCCAGTTGCTATTTGACCCATAACTAGGAGGCAAAGGGAGTGCTACCACTTGCCTAAGGCGGACTCCCAGGCTAGCAGAGGGAAAGAGATGCCTTATTTCTCCATTGTACGCCGTCCTAAAATAGGGGGGGCCCACCTGCTGAGGCAGCAGTAGCTCAGTCCATAGGGACTTAGGTTGGGAACCGGAGGGTTGCCTGCTCAAGTCCCCGTCAGGACAGAATATGGAGCGTGGACTGGTAGCTGGAGAGGTGCCAGTTCACCTCCTGGGCACTGCCAAGGTGCCCTTGAGCAAGGCACCGAACCCCCCAACCGCTCGGAGCGCCTGTATAGGTCCTGTTTGTGCATGTGTGTGTTCAGACCTGTGTGTAATTGACAACAGGGTGAAAAATTGAATTTCCCCTCGGGGATTAATAAAGTATATACAATTTTTTAAAAATCCTTGATCAGTACTTCCTAAGAAGTCAGTCAAGTCAGTTGGATGAAGTCCAGCGACAGGTAGAAGGATATCAGTAACACTGCCACTGAGGAGGAGGAGGGGGGTGGTGAGAGAGGATGCAGGTGACACTGAGGTCAGTACGCCAGTCAGAGAGACAACCATGGAGTAAAAGGTTAGAGTTAGATGGCATAGGGCAAATGACAGTAAAGAATGAGAGATAGTTAATAGAGATTTCTCAGTAATCTTAAACAGGCTTTGAGGAAATGCATCGAAAGGTTAGAAAAGATGGGAGATATAATTTACTCATATGGTGCAGAGAGGCTTGGGGCGCATGAGAGAAAGAGGGGTGAGAGGGTACAGTCAGGTAAGTCTAGGCGGCAAAGATAAATAGAGAAGTTAGTTAAGGAAAGGAGACAGTTAAGGAATAGTGGAAAAAGGCTACAGAAGACGAAAGGGAGGGAATTAAGGTGTTGCAAGAGGAGCTGAGAAGCAGGCTAACAGTTCTTAGAAGGGCAGAGCACCTCAGGAAAAAGAGGATGAAGAAGGAACATGTAAGGACAGGTGTTTTCAGGGACCCTTTTAAGTTTGTTAAAGGATTGTTCAGCCAGGAAAAGGGAGAGCAGCTTAAAGCAGAAAGGCTAGAGGTTGAAGAATATTTGAGAAATACATATTCAGATTTAGAGAAGAATAGGATAGTAGGTTTTCCACCGGATATCCCTCCATTAGGAGGGATAGAGCATGAGATGGATGTCAGGCCACCTAGGTGGAAGGAAGTTCAGGAGGTGGTTAGGCGTGCAAAGGCTTCTTCGGCCTCCGGGCCTAATGGAGTCCCCTACCGGGTTTATAAAAGTGCACCTGATATTCCTAAATTTTTGTGGAAACAGCTAAGAATAGTTTGGGAGAAACAAATTATCCCAAGAGTATGGTGTGGGGCAGGGGGTGTCCTCATTCCTAAGGAGAAGGAGTCTGTGGACCTTAGCCAGTTCCGGATGATTTCTCTCTTGAATGTAGAGGGGAAGATTTTCTTTAGTGTAGTAGCGCAGGGATTAGCTAGCTACGTAGAAAGGAATAGCTTAAAGGTAAGATTCGGAGGATTTTCCGTTGCTGTTTGTAAACACACATTCAAATTCGGCCCCTCCTATCAGGCTCAACTCTCTCGGGTGTAAGGAGCCCGGAGGCTTCACAGAAGAGGTTCAGGCAAGGCTCGCGCTGGTACACGCTCGGGCACGGCACCTGCACTCTCTCACTGACTGGAGAAATCTCCGCCCAGAAGCGGTCCGAGCTCACAAAAACATCAAAATACAGTTAAAGGGCAGGAGCTCTGCAAACAGAGTCACCACCACACATGAGTAGAAGCCCATAGGTGATGATTAAGCAGGATTTCATTTGTGTATATCTATATTTTGTTTTGTTTGAAAATCCTCCAGATCCTACCTTTAATAGATACCATGGTGCAGAAGGCAGGAATACCAGGTTTTTCAGGGTGTTTAGAGCACACTAGCATGATCTGGCATCAGATTCAGGCAGCGAAGATTAAAAAAAGGGACCTGCATGTAATATTTTTAGATCTTGCAAATGCGTTTGGTTCAGTACCGCATAGCCTCATTTGGAGTGTGTTTGACTACTTCAAAGTGCCACAGGTAGTTGTTAACTTAGTGAAAGCATATTTTCAGGATATTAGGTTGTGTCTAAGTACGGCAGGTTTCACAACAGGTTGGCAGAGGCAAGAAATAGGCATCATGGCAGGGTGTACAATTTCTCCATTAGCATTTACTATGGTGATGGAAGTAATCATCGGGGCTTCGAAGTGGGTGGTAGGTGGGGAGAGACGGCAGAACGGGTTGCATCTTCCACCATTTAAGGCTTACATGGATGACATGACACTGGTGACCACAACAATGCCATGTACAAAGAGGCTACTAGAGAAGGTAAATAAGAACCTCAAGTGGGCCAGCATGAAGATTAAGCCGAGTAAGTCTAGAAGCATCTCGATATGTAGAGGGAAGTTAAGTGATAGGAAGTTTGTCATAGATGATGAGGACATCCCAACAATTAGGAAAAGTCAGTAAGGAGCTTAGGTAGGTGGTACAATGTAGAGTTGAATGATGAAGAACAGGTGGTGAAATTTAGAAAAGATGTGGCTGAAGGATTGGATAGAATAAATAAATCAGAACTTCCAGGAAAGTTGACATTGTGGTGTTTGCAATTTGGACTATATCCTAGGTTAATGTGGCCATTGTCAGTTTATGAAATTCCAATATCCGTTGTGGAGAGAATTGAAAGGTCGGTTAGCTCCTATATTAGGAAGTGGTTGGGCACTCCTAGGTGTAGTAGTAGTAGTAGTGTTGCATTATATGGAAAAGGGACACTTCAGCTGCCAGTATCTAGTTTAACAGAGGAATTTAAATGTACCAAGGTCAGGACAGAGCTCTTGTTATCTGGGAGTAAGGACGTGGCAGTTAGGAGTGTGGTTCCAAATCCAACCAAGGGGAGGAAGTGGAACCCAAGATTGGCAGTTCAGGAGGCAGAGGCAGCTCTTAGGCATGCGGAGATTGTAGGTAATGTTCAGTTTGGCCGGGGAGGCCTGGGGCTTGGGTCGGGCAAACCGTGATGGAATAAAGGAGGTCCCAAAGATAAAAGAAAGCTGGTTGTGGAACAGATACGTAGACAGGAGGAGATATTAAGGGGTGCAAAGGTAGTGGCCCAGGCTAAACAGGGACAGTGGTTGAATTTGGAAAGTGTTGAGAAGAGGAATCTTAGTTGGAGGGACCTGTGGAGTATGGAGGAGAATCGTATTAGATTCCTGGTAGGGGCTACATATGATGTGTTACCAACCCCCCAGAACCTAAAACTGTGGGTAAATGAGGACCCATCATGCCCATTGTGTTCAGGTACCGCAAGCTTAAAGCATATTTTGTCAGGCTGTAAAGTTAGCTTGTCATGAGTACGATAAACATAGTGACATAACCAGGTGTTGAAAAGTTTAGCTTCAGGCATCAAAGGGAAACGAAAAAGGGAAATTCAGAGGGTTTTAAGAATAGGAGCAATTCAGTTTGTCCGTGAGGGAGAGAAATACAGAAGGGATAAGTTAGTAAGGAGGCAAGGGTGTGGCCGCCTAGTAGGTGCTTGTGATTGGGAAATGCAAGTAGATTTAGGGGGAAAGCTTGTTGTTCCCCAGAAAATAGTTTGTACCAAGCAGACATCTGACATAGTGTTGTGGTCAGTGAGTCAACGGATAGTTTATTTCATTGAGCTGACAGTTCCTTGGGAAGACTCAGTGGAAGAAGGTATGCAGACTTAGGAGCAGAAGCTGAGCAGTGAGGATGGAAGACTAGGATTTGTCCAGTGGAAGTGGGGTGGAGGGGATTCAGAGCAAGATCAGCTGTCTTGCTCCTGGGGGAACTCAGAGTGCGGGGACAGAGTTTGAGGAGGACAGTGAAGGAAATGTCAGATGAAGCAGCCACAGCTAGTCAGTGGATTTGGATGAGGAGGGATAATGTCAGTTGGGGGCCAGCTGGGGGAAGTACTAAGCAGGGTACATGACTGCTTGAGATCAGGTGGAGAGATCCACCAATCAGTCCTCGCAGGAGAAAATCCAGGAAGAGGAAGATTATTTAAGTGTGGGAGTGGCCTATTTGAAATCCTTTTGATTGAGACCAAGCTCCAGATATCAGATGTACCTGCCTTCCACAAACACAACTAAAGTTAACACGCTTCGCTACCAGCTATTTTGTGCAAGGCGTGGAGAAATAGACTCCAGTCAGCTTCCACCTTGTGAAGATTGTCTCTACATGCATGCCTTGCAAGCAAAATATCAGCCTGCTATCTGGCAGAGGAGTCTGGAGTGCAATTCAAGTGTACCAAATCCAAAGGATCATGGATGGAAGATCC
The DNA here is from genome assembly GCA_035609425.1 of Epinephelus awoara. Taxonomy (NCBI): domain Eukaryota; kingdom Metazoa; phylum Chordata; class Actinopteri; order Perciformes; family Serranidae; genus Epinephelus; species Epinephelus awoara. Next base: position 34,050,926 of record CM069302.1, read on the forward strand.
ATGATGAGGATCTGGCCATTGAGTGGACGCGAGGTACGCCTGCACCAGAGGCTGTATTGGCCATACTATCATGCTGCTGCTCAAAAACATGTAAACTTTCAGAATGCCCATGCCTGCAAAATGGTCTGCATTGCACAGACATGTGTAAACTACAAACCTGCAGCAACCAGGCAAATGAGCTGGAATGTTTTCCGGAGCTGAATGATAGTGATGTGGATGATGAATGATGTGACAGAGTAAGTGCTATACTTAATAATGGCTCTAGATGGCCTAAATTCTAATTCGTGTTCCTTGTATTGACATTATCTCTGTGCCTTATGCCATCTCTCTCTCTGTTTTAAGGACTCACCAGCCACAGCTCCTGTCTCTTCTCCACATGATTCGAAGACTGCCATTGCTGTCTCTCCATGCTCTCCGCTGACATTTAATTTCAGTATAGTAGCTCTGAGTGTTAGTTAGGATGAGGGCAGCAGGTGGGCCCCCCCTATTTTAGGACAGTGTACAATAGAGAAATAAGGCATCTCTTTCCCTCTGCTAGCCTGGGAGTCCGCCTTAGGCAAGCGGTAGCACTCCCTTTGCCTCCTAGTTATGGGTCAAATAGCAACTGGGCAGCTCTAAGTGCTAGTAGGCCAACTGCATAATCACTTTCCCCTCATTGTGATTGTCTTCATTAACAAAATTGGTGCATATTTAAATAAAATATTTCAGAAAATTTGTAATACAAAAAATAATTGTCTTAATATGAGTGATCAACTGGGCAAGTTTCATGGGGATATCTATTAGTTAATTTTTCACCCAATTTGTAGTGTTTTGCCTACACGGGTGTAAGTTTGTTTACAGAGTGATAACTGTAATTAAGCTACGAGATAGGCAGGGCTATCATACCAAAATATAAACTAGAGACCTGTAGAGAGATAAAAATGCCAAAATTGTTTGGTCCTCGTGGGTGATAGGGGCCTACCAAGTTGTGAAAACAATCCCTTTAGCCCCTGGACTAATAGGGCCCCATTCTATTTGTCTGTTTGAACTTCTGGCTGCACTAGTTACCTGTCAGGGGCTGGTGACATCAGATGGTGAGGTGAATAATCTAATAACCTACTTTTATGATAAGATGACATTCTTTGGCACATATAAATGCAGTTTTTGGGTGATTGGCTTATTTACATTAATAATGGCAAACACATATATACATGCCTTTTGGATTTTTTATTCCTTATTCCATGTCCGCCTATAATTCATGTGTGTTTAGGTGTATATATTTTTTAAAAGGAGCAAGGTACCAATTTGTGAAAATTAGCCCCTTGGCCCCTGGACTATGTTGTGTATATGTCGTTTATGTTTACATTTACTGCTCTCATAAGTTGTTGAAAACAAGTGTCCTCAACAACGAGAGACTTCCCAGTTTCGTGTATCTTTACATCAAATATGTGACCAGAGCTCTGACTCGGAGGACAGGCTACTTATACTCAGCAGCGCGTGACGTCGTTTACACGGTCCTCAGCTGCAGGTGAGAAACGTTTGACAGTTAAGTTTTAATGAGAAAGCCTTTGAAGCTGGAAGAAGTGGCAGCTGGTCATCCACAACTTGAATCAGCATGTGTGTCTTTATATAAGGCTGGAGACTCCCCTGTTGAGGAGGTTCTGCAGTGCTGCAGGGTATGGTTGGGATTATCCAGACACCCCATACAGAGACATCCCACTGTGCTTCCCAGAGATCCTGTGCCGCAGACTGCTGCTCATGGTGCTGACTGATGAAAATTTCGGCCTCAGCCCAGCAGGTAAGACACAGGACACATTCAACATGACTTTCTTAAGGAGCACTGTGTAAGATTTAGGGGGATTAAGTGGCATCTAGTGGTGAGGATTGCAGATTGCAACCAGCTGAAACTTCTCCAGGTAAGAATTCTTCAGTGTTCTTTGTTAAGGAGGTTTTTACAGGGAGCTGAATTATCCTCAGAGGTCTCCTTTCTCCAAAACAAACAGACCAGGTGATTAAAACCAGTAAAAATGCTGAATAAAGCAGTTTAAGTGTTTCTCCAATATGGGCTGTTAGCCCACCACCTGCTAATAACTGTGAATGGCTTAATGCATGCTCACCTTTTTTCTGATCTAGACGTTCAGGAGGTTTTCAGCGGGAGCTGAATAATCTGCAGAGGTCTCTTTTTCTCCAAAACAAACTGCCCCGGTGATTTAACACACAGAAACACAGATTAAAGAAGGTTTATGTCACAATTCAGTGTTTCCCTTATGTTGTTTGACTCGTTGTTAACTCACCACCTGCTAACGTGTGCTCACCTTTTTTCTCTGATAATTTAAGATGCAGGGAGTTTTTAGCAGGAGCAACATTGCCCTCAGACGTCTCCTCCCCTCCATGTAGAGAGACCTGGTGATTTAAACCAGTAAAAAAAAAAAAAAAAAGAATAAAGAAGTTAAGAAAAATCTGCGTTTTTCCATGTGGAAATGTGTTTTGACCTATCTAGAGCAAGTGTTTGGTTTGTCCGTCCTGGGCTACTGTAGAAACATGGCGGTGCAACATGGAGGACTCCATGGACGAGGACCTGCTCCTGATATAGGTTAAAATGATTCAATCTAAGTTATGAAAATACAATTCTTAATTTCAAGACGAATACTTGGTGTAATCATACACTAGCGAAAATATACTTAATTTCTGCCAATTTATATCCCTAAATTCTACACAGTGAAACTCAAAACAGATTATTTAAGCTGATTGCCCCGGCTTGTGTGTAACAATCTGGTTATTGCTTGTCACAGAATAAACAGTAATTATTGCCTTCCTGTTTATAGTGGCAGAGTCTGATTAACACAGAAGGTCAAAATACAATCAAATGCTGATACAGTTGCATACAAAAGTTTGGGTATTCTTCATCAAAATTTCATTTACTGGGGCGTTGGTAGCTTAGTGGATAGTGCCGGCGCCCCATGTATAGAGGTGATGCGTCGCTGCAGCAGTTGCAGTTGAAGTTCGACTCCGGCTTGCAACCCTTTGCTGCATGTCGTCCCCCCACTCTCTCTCTCTCTCTCTCTCTCTCTCTCTCTCTCTCTCTCTCCCTGCTTCACAATCTTCATGAAAAGGGTCTGAAGCAAAAATTCAGGCACCCTGCATGGTCAGTACTTAGTAGAACCCCCTTTGGAAAGTATCACAGCTTCTAAACACTTTTTGTAACCAGCTCAGAGTCTTTCTGTTCTTGTTTGGGGGATTTTCACCCATATTTCCTGCAAAGGCTTCTAGTTCTGTGAGATTCTTGGGCCGTCTTGCATGCACTGCTCTTTTGAGGTCTATCCACAGATTTTAAATGATGTTTTGGTCGGGGGACTGTTAGGGCCATGGCAAAACCTTCAGCTTGCTCCTCTTGATGTAGTCCATTGTGGATTTCAAGGTGTGTGTAGGACCATTGTCCTGTTGTAGAAGCCATCCTCTCTTCATCTTCAGCTTTTTTATAAATGATGTGATTTTTGCTTTCAGAATTTGCCAGAATTTAATTGAATCCCTTCTTCCCTCTACCTGTGAAATGTTCCCCGTGCCACTGGCTGTAACACAAGCCCAAAGCATGATGGACCCACCCCTGTGTTTAACAGTTGGACAGGTGTTCATTTTATAGAATCCTACATCCTATTTTCTCCAAACATACCTTTGCTCATTGTGTCCAAAAGGTTATATTTTTACTTCATCAGTCCACAGGACTTGTTTCCAAAAAGCATCAGGCTTGTTTAGATGTTTCTTTGCAAACTTCTGATGCTGAATTTTGCGGTAAGGACACAGGAAAGGTTTTCTTGTGATGACTCTTCCATGAAGATCATATTTGTACAGCTGTCACTGCACAGTAGAGCAGTGCACCACCACTGCAAAGTCTGATAAATCTTTTGCAGTCAAACAAGAACTTTGATTAGCCTTTCTGTCAATCCTAAGAGTAGCTCTCTCAAAAGTTTTCTTGGTCTTCCAGACCTCAACTTGACCTCCACAGTTCCTGTTAACTGCCATTTCTTAATTACATTACCAACTGAGGAAACAGCTACCTGAAAACACTTTGTTATTTTCTTACAGCCTCCTCTCCTGCTTTGTGGGCATCAGTTACTTTAGTTGTCAGAGTGCTAGGCAGCTGCTGATTGTTGGGACAAGGTTTTTAGGAGTCAGGTATTGATAAAGCTTTGGAATTTTCATCACCTGGCCTTTCCTAACAATGACTGTGAACAAGCCATAGCCCTAACAAGCTAATTAAGTTAAAAGTTGTCTGAGAGCTGAAATGTCTTGGGGTGCCCAAACTTGTGATTGGTGCTTCTTTTATTTTTTTCACTCTAAAATTGTATAAAACAAAAATAATAATCTAATCTTGCTTAAAACCTTAAAAAGCATGTTTCATCTTTAACATCATGCCTTTTCTACTACTTACTTAACTATTCACAGTAAAATAAAATTAAATTAAATATAAAAATTCTGACAAGGGGGGCCCAAACTTTTGCGTGCCATGTATTGTACTTTTTCTGTTTTGTTCTGCTACAGTGTTGACAACACAGTGAAATCCAACAAGGTTGGTCTGCAAAGTCATCTATCAATATTTGACACTCAAGCTTGTTTTCATATGATCAATGAGCTTCATTGAGTTTCAGTACCCTCTGACAATGGTAATGAATTTTCTTTTATATATATTTTTTTCTTCCACTGTAAAATAAAATGTGCCATGTCCAGATGCATATGAGGAACTGGTTTATATAATCCTGAATCACTTTGTTATGTGCATGTTGGATAAGTTATATAAATGACAGCAGTCAGTCACCCCTGAGAGAAACTTGGTTAGTACATCACAGTGAAAAAGCAAAGGAAAACATGCACATCTAGTGCAGTGCTGCCTTTAATACGGCTTTTTTTTTTTTTTTAATGTAAAGGACATACACAAATAAAGCATGTACACAAGGACACACACACACACACACACACACACACACACACACACACACACACACACACACACACACACACAAAAGCCAGAACTAACAAATCTCAATCACAATGCCGTGTTCCCAATGAAATACTCATGCGAATATAACTGGTGGAGTGGTTTTTTTTTTGTTTGTTTTAGTTATCATATTACACACACACACAACACAGATATATATATATATATATATAAAACTTGTATAAATCAGCAGACAGACTTTCAATAAAATGTCTGAAAGTAAGTACATGATAAAATTAATGAGATATGGATTCAATTTCTGTTTTATAGAAAGAACATATTGGAGAACCATCTTCCTTAAATTTAGGTAAAAATCATTACAATAGTAGAATCAGGGTAGTATCTATGTAAAATCATAGGTAAACTTCTTTTATCTTTTTTTGGAATGAGGAATTTATTCTTCTAAGATTTCTGGAAAAGTTAGTTTCCATAAAAGGCTGATTTTTTACAACCACTTTGCCCTGAAGAGCAGTTGACCCCTGACCTTTGACCTGTTGCCTTGGTCCACAGAAACAGGGAGGGTGTGTCAGTTTCTCTTTCTGTCGGTCATCATCACAAACAATTCTGTGCAGTATTTTCCAGACAAGACCAACCTTTATGTACATTACCTCATCTGATGTACCAATCTTCACTGCTACACAGATTAACTCAACTATACTCTACACTGACAAACGTGTTGTACACAGAGACATAGGCTCCAATATTAAAAATAGTGTTTCCCCTTGTGTAAAATTAATTGTAATCTTAATAGTGGTAATGATAAATGGAATGGACTACATTTATAGTGCATTTTTCGGGTCTCAAAGCACCTTTCACCCATTTACACACTTGTGACCGAGGTAAACACACAGGGTTCCACCTGCTCATCAGATAAACCTTCAAATGCACCCACTTTGAAGCTCAGTATCTTGCCCAAGGACACTTCAACATGTAGACACAAGGGCCAGAGATCAAACCGCCAACCTCGTGAGCTGCAAATACTCCACAAAATATGCACCGAAAGAAAACACAAACTGTGATAATGAGGCCACCTTGTGGCTGCAGCCCATCAATACCAAGGGACTGTGGTAGTAAAGTCAGGTCAAGTTAGATTTATATATAGAGCACATTTAAAAACAACAAGCACTGACCAAGGTGCTTCACACATGAATGATCAAATAAAAATAATCATAGATAAGAGAATGTTAGTAAAATGAATAACAGCGTGCAAGATTTCGATGTAATCATCATAACAAAAACAGCATTGCACAAATACAGAAACTCATGTTCAGCAGTGTGGTCGGGTATGCCATCATATTGATGATTAAGGGGCTATAGAACATAGATAGGTCTTAAGATGGGTTTTAAATGTATGAATGGAGGGGGAAGATCTATCTGTAAGTGGGAGACCATTCCACAGTTTGGGACCAATAACTGAAAATGCTCCCTCACCTTTAGTTTTTATCTGTTTACGTGGAATGGAGAGCAGTGATTCACCATTACAGCATCTCAACTATAAAGTTACCACAGTCACTGATCTGTTGAGGCCACATTGAATGAAATCGCTGCACCTGTCACGTGATGATGAGAGCTCGAGCTCATCTAACGGCTCTACAGCTTCATCCAGATGTTTCATGGAGCAACAGCTGGTTATCTTGTGTTTCCTGAGCTCTACTATCCAACACCAAAGTAAAGATAAAGGTGACAGATGTGCTGCACTGAAACAGCTACCAGGTATACCTGCTTTATATATTCTGTTTACAAATACGGAAGTTTGACCTCCATTGACTCAGTTTGACCAGATGTTATTACAGGTAGTGATATAAAGTATGCTAGACACACCGTTTCAATTGAATGTGTTCACTAAGCAGGTGACCCAGGTCCAGCACAAGGCCTGTCAGTCCGACCAGGGGGCTGCTGTCTCTCTGAAACACATTTACAGTAGGCCTAATAGAAACATGGCGGCTCACCACAAAAAAACCGAGCTAGCTGCAGCTTATTTTCTAAAAACGTCAATACTTTAAATTACCAGAGTGATGACGTATGAAGCTGGTTGCCATGGAGTCCGACCAAAACTGTATAAATACAAGACACTTGTCAAATTCATCATTTCACTCTGAGACTTCAGAAGAGAAAAATTCAATCGACGACTTACAAAACAACCAAGCAAGCAAGCATCTAAAAGACGACACCAGTGGATCTAGCTGACTCATTCATCATGGAGACTGTAAGAATATTTGACTGTTTTTAAAACTGCTTTTATTTAGGTCATTTTCTTCGACGCCTCAAAAACTGACTTTCATGGCTTAAATTCAGTTGAAGCGTGGATTAAAATACTTTTTCCTTTATAATAGTCATTTTATTTGACGATTTAACCAAATTTAAGCCCTGAGCAGTCGAAAACTTGACCTGACAGCCCAACAGACTTTAGTGGCTTAAACTCAGTTGAGGCTTTACTGAAAATAACGTTAAGTTAGTTACTTCAAGTCATTTTTTAAGCCTCAACTGAATTTCAGCTTTGAGAAAGCTCCAGAGCCCCAAAAGCTGACTTTCAAACTAAGTGTACAATAAAAACACATTTTTCAAGTCATTGTATTTGACGACTTCACGAAATATAAGTTAAGCCTCCAGGCAGCTAAAGTTGACTTTCATGCAGTAACTTACCAGGTAAACATGCTTTATGTAACGTTATTCTGTTCACAAATATGCAGTTTGGCCTCATTTGACTCAGTTTGACCAGGTGCTATTAGCTAGCTGACAATCATGTCACACACCGTTTAAATTAAATGTGTTCAGATCTCTGAAACATATTTACAGTAATGTGAGGCCTAATTGAAACATGGCGGCTAATCACAAAACAACCGAGCTAGCTGCAGCTAACAACGTTGCCAGCTAATTTAGCTAACGATACTGCATTTTAATCATAAACACAGATGTTGTTTTTGAAAAATTGTTATTTAAAAAAATGTAGTTAGCAGTGGTTTGTGAGTGATGACGTATGAAGCTGGTTGCCATGGAGTCCGACCAAAACTGTATAAATACAAGACACTTGTCAAATTCATCATTTCACTCTGAGACTTCAGAAGAGAAACATTCACGAAACAATTTCTAAAAACAAAAGCAAGCGACCACCCAAAAGAGGACACCAGTGGATCAAGTTTTCTGATTTATCATGGAGACTGTAAGAGTATTTAACTGTTTCTAAAAAGATTTAGGTAATTTTCAGGTAATTTTCTTCGACGCCTCAACTGAATTTCAGCCTTTAGAAACGTCAAGAGCCTCAAAAACTGACTTTCATGGCTTAAATTCAGTTGAAGCGTTGATTAAAATACTTTCTGCTGTTAAATAGTCATTTTATTTGATGACTTAACCAAATTTAAGCCTCGAGCCATCAAAAACTTGACCTGACAGCCCCACAGACTTTCATGGTTTAAATTTAATTGAGGCGTCTAATAAAAGTACTTTTTCAAGTCACTTTATTCAACGACTTCACGAAATATAAGCCTCGAGGCGCCGAAAGCTGACTTTCATGTAGCGTCGAGTTGGTTCAGTAAAATATAATAAAATATTAAATATACAATAAACTGTGAAGTTGGTGTAAATAACTGAAATGTGAGAACAGAGGTAACAATGCCAAATGCTGAACCGACTGCTGATTTTCAAGCAAATGGTGACAATGTTTAAGACTTGTTTGCACAGCTTAAGGAAAATATAATCTTGCATATTGCACAGTGATTGTTGTTTTAAAGACACCATAGAGGTTCCTCTTTCAGTCTATTTTTCTCAGGATGTAGCCCTCATTCATGCTTCATTTGATGATTTTAAAGTTGTCCATTTTTTGGTGATGTTAGTTTTTCTCATGTCACATAAAGGTAAAGACAAAAACACCCTGACAGTGAGACATCAGTGTGCTTATTTGTGTGCTTATCTGTGAATTGACTGAGTCTATTCCTGACCTGCATTTCAATCATTACAGTTGTGTGATGTGCCAGCCCCCCTCCACGACCACCCATACTGCCGGAGAGAGCCCCGTAGGACCCCCCAGGAGGAGCACCCTGCTCCCAGCACCAGTGCCAGCACCTCTGAGGTAAAACTCATGGCTTTTGCTGTCTGGGATGCACACGGTTAAAGTGTGTGTCCTTTTGGATTTGTTATGAGTGTGTGCTTATTTGAAATATCTTGAAATGTCTTTTAAATGTGTAGTTTAGTAGTGTAGTGTAGTTTGATACCTAATAAGTATAAATGATAATTGTAATTGCCCATACCATCTGTGAATATATGCATTTGTCTACATATTATAAAAGTTCAATGTATGTTTAACGGAAAGTCAACACTTACATCTGTGATGTTTGTGACACTGCAACAACCATGACATAATGTGTGCCACATGTTGAAAAATGTCGTCATTTATTATTCAAGCTCTAAACTAATGCCTCACACAATTACTCTTATCTTGACTTACAACACTAACAAACTGTTTGAAAAGAATTTAGGAAAAAATCTTTCTGTTGTAATTCTACATAAAGCAGCTAATTTGCAATTAGTATGACAGTCAATGGAGACCTTTGATCGTAGTTCTCAATGCCTCAAACTTCAAATCTACTGCATGTGCTTAACTGAGTTAAACTGTAAATGCGAGTCTCCCCCTGCTGGGGACATGGTGGGAGAAAGTTAGTCTCTGTGTCCCATCCTGGGACAATACAGAGACCTACATCTCCTGCCAGGAAGGCTGTATCTGTGAAAACAGAAGTCTGTGCTAAAGTGTGGGACAGATGGACATCTCAGCTGGCTGTCCTGCACCTCATTCAGCAGAGATAGCATGTAAAGGTAAGACGTATGTCACCCTGCGGTCCAAGCATCACCCAGGACAAGACGTCTGTCTGCACAGGAGATTCAGCTGCATTCCCACATATCCTGCCGGTGTAACTTCCTCCTCTCCAGTGTTGCCATGACAGCCAGTGCTGCGATGTGGTTTTGCCTCTCGTTCCTCATATCGGCCTGTGACCCTCTCCTGGAAGCTGCAGTAACATCTGTCTTGCGGACAGCTGACCCACTGATTGTTTATCCTTCTGCAGGTCTTCATGCGCCGCCTGGATGACGATGTTCTGCCGACTGTGCGTTTGGTTCCGCCGCGGTCCTTGCGTTACTCTAAGTGATCAGTAAGTTTGATGTGTCGCTCGCTTACCTCAGAGACCAGTGTGATTTGCTGTGTGATGAGAAGTGTGGAGTGGAAGTGTGTGCTGGAGCGTTACATGTCTGATTTCTGTTATTATTGCCGTCAGTAAAGGCCTGCTGATTGATCTCTGGCAAGTTCACCAGTAAATAGTTTAGCTGAGGTGGTTAGCCAGCCTGATCCTGACACATCTTATCTGATCACTTGAGTTCATCTTGATGGCCTAAAGTGTCCATGCTCATTAATCATGTGGCATTAGCTGTGTGAAATTTTCCCCTCAGAGTTTAATGTTTTAGTTTATAAAGTGTTCTCAATGATGAAACAGGCGTTACCTTTGATTCAGATGAGGTGGCACACCACCTCCATAAAACACTATGAAACCCTGCAGCTGTTGAATTTCCACTAGGTGGCACTAATGAGTTAGTTAGGTAGTTATGGGACATGTTGCAGTGTCCCCTGCTGTTGCAAGGCGACTTATTGCAAATAAATTAAATCTGACCTGAAGAGTTCATATCTCTCTATACTCAGTTAATATTCATCAGACCACACTGAAGTCATGATGCTGTGTTGATGTCCAGTGTAAATAATGTGAAATTTGAGCCGCTGATTCCGTTTCTTCATGTAAACATTGTATATAAAACATTTACAGCACAAGTGATGTGTTAAGTTAACTTGATACATCAAAGGAGTAACCTGGACTTTGCGCCAGTATTTATTATACAGTTCCTATATTAGTTAGTATTCCTATAATGATAATGTTTGGTATAGTAACTCTGTGTTTACCCTTTCATGGTACCATTTTGTAATAAAGCAGAGCAGGTGGATGGAAATACAATAATCCATTCAGTTGCACAGGAAACAGAGATGGAAACCAGTGACGTACCAGCAGCAGTCTGAAAAGACTATAACTGAACTAGTTTGACCTGGTCCCTTACTTTTTGCTTCTGTTCATGGCTTTAACAGGTTGCAGGAGGCAGGAGGAGGCAGAGGGAGGAGAGCCGCTCCAGAGGCACCGAGGAGCCTCCGGAGAGACGCCGACGCCCGCAGCCATCCACCTCTACGCCACAGGCCAGGCTGGAGGACATCCAGCTGGAGGTGAGTACTCCAAATATATACACTGGGTCAAAACCACTGTATCCTAGCTCTGAGGTCACCATACACATTTATCGCACACTACTGCATCCAGCTTAAAGGGTGTACCTGAACCAGTCTGACCCCTGACCTCTCTCTGTCTCTCTGAACGGTTCAGGAAAGGACGACCCAGCCTGGACCCCTCCAGCAGCCTGTGGATGACGTAGACTATGATGACGTCATGGCCCTGCCCCTCTGGCCCTCCGTCTACGGTCCCCAGCCTGGTGGTCTCCCACCCACCGAGTTCAACACAGTGGCGGCGATGATCATGGCTTGGATGACTGACTCTCCCTACAACCGTGAGATGTGACAGTACCACACCACCACCACTCAAACATACTCATAGCCACTCACACACACACACTCAAACCTGCTCACACACCTTTCCTTCCAACTTTCTTTTTCATTTCCTTCTAAGAAAAAAAACAAAAAAACAAACAAAAAAAACCCTTCCTTCCTTTGCATGTACTTTAGATAAGTTTTTAACGCTTTTATTGTATTTAGTTCGTAGTTTTTAATCTTTTTTTTTAGTTCAGAGGTAAGTTTCCTTTCAGTGCCTAGATAAGTTTTAAATCTTTCTTTCCTTTTAGTTTAGAGATAAGTTTCCCTCCAACTTCTTACTTTAATTTCCCTCTAAGAAAAACAAAAACAAAAAAACAAAAAAAAACCTTCCTTCCTTTGCATGTACTTTAGATAGGTTTTTAACACTTTTATTGTATTTAGTTCGTAGTTTTTAATCTTTTTTTTAGTTCAGAGGTAAGTTTCCTTTCAGTGCCTAGATAAGTTTTAAATCTTTCTTTCCTTTTAGTTCAGAGGTAAGTTTCCCTCCAACTTTAAACTTTTATTTCTGTCTTTAAAAAAACAAACAAGAAAAACCCTTCCTTTGCATTAACTTTAGATAAGTTTTAACTTTTGGAGATAAGTTTCCTTTGTATTTCTAGATAAGTTTTAAATCTTTTTTCTTTCAGTTCAGAGGTAAGTATAAGTCTTTCCTTTGTTTATAGTTTAAAGTCTTTCATTTCATTTGACTGCAGATAACTTTAACATAATTTATTCCTTCATTGTATGTAGACAGGTATAGTAAGAGAAAAAGTAATGGTAAGTATTTAAACTCACTCACAATCTTTAAAAAAAAAAACCCATTATTTTTCTTTTAACAGTGTAAACCATAAATGAGTAAAACACGACACAAAACGTTAAGCTGGTACGTTTCATACAGTCTTGAATAAAAGTAGCACGTCGTAATACTTGGATTGGCTTTAATAATACTGCGGCAGTTGCATTAACAACAGCAGTACTAAGAGAGCTTTTAAAAGGAAACTAAAAAATGTTTTAACATCAGTGTCCACAAAGTTCGGCTGCATTGCATTCTGGTTGAGTTCAGACTCATTGTGTTTTCAGTGCCAACAAGAAACATTTCAGAAGTGGAGCAGCTAATGTAGTTTACGGTATATTTTTCAACATTTGTGATGCTTCACAAGCAAAAATACATATTTGTAGCTCGAGATGTGGCAGCAGATTCTTTGTGGATTAATTTCTGGATGACTTGTTATATTATAGTCTTTGTCCAAATGAACTTGCAAAATTTATATTTTTTATTAAAGTTTGGAGCCTCTGTCTTTAGAAAAAAGGATATTTTTCTGACCCCAAACAAAACTTTTGCAACCCAGAATAGAGCAGTCCAATAAGTTGGTGCTGTTTAGAAGTGAGAAAGATTTGTTTCCTCCTGTGATCACATGGAAACCAGTAACGTTACAGCAGCAGTCTGAAAGGACTTGAGCTAGTCTGACCTGGTCCTTTATTTACCCTCTCTATTCATCACTCTGACAAGTTGCTGGAACCAGGAGGAGGGAGAGGTAGCAGGAGAAAACACATTCACACTGACCCACCAACTTCTTACTTTAATTTCCTTCTTAAAAAAAGAAATTTGCATGCACTTTAAATAAGTTTTAGTTTGGAGATAAGTTTCCTTTCAGTTTCTCGATAAATAAATAGAAACAAATAAAAAGTAATGTTAAGTATTCAGACACACTGAAACTTGATAAAACACATTATTATTTACCATAAACAATGAGAAATTTCAATTCATTAAGAATATCCAAAATATTTAGGTAACAAGTATTTTAACTATTTAAAGTCTTTCTAATATTAAATCTATTGAAGCTTTAGGATGGTCTACTGATGATGTTTTTAAGTTTTAAAGTGATGATGTTAATTTGTGAATCTCACAGTCTGCACTTATTAATGATCAGCAAATGTTTTTGAAATCAAATTCAAGATTATTTTCAAAATGATTTTGATCAGCCAAAATAGTTCATGTTTCTCTCTTTTGTTTTGACATTGTAGATGAAGGAAAGAGCTTTAAGAGGGTGTGTAGACAATGTTCCATTCAAATCCTTTTTTTTTTTTTTTTTTTGCTGTAGTGCAGACATCACAGACTTTGGAAGACATGAAAACTGTTTTCTCTTAATGTGTCTGATTGTTACTATGATTATTTGGCTTTGTCTAAACATATATTATGTACACTTGAAAGCAATTCCCTTTAAATGGGTGTTTAAGAGCTTGTTAAACATGTGTTATATCATGACATATGTACAATAGGACACATATTGAATATTTGGATGGAATATTGTTGAGGGTTAGGGTTATGGAGGGACCCTCTTAAAGACCTTTTCTATTATTAAATCTAGTGAGGCCAAATCATAATGACTTCATTACAGTGGTAAAGGGCTTTAGGACGGTCTACTGATGATGTTCACCTGGTCTTTGAATCCTGTGTTTCACCAAGTGGGATCTGGAATTGATAAAATCAGTATATTAACTGAATAAGTTATAACATGTGTTAGGTGTGTTACATGACAGCGTGTTATAATGTATTAGCAAGGCCAAAAAATTACTACAGATCTGAATCATATCCTCCATAAGGAGTATGAATTGATGCCTTCAGGCAGAAGGTACAGGATACACAACTATAAGTTGAACAGATACAAATTTTCATTTATCCCACTGTCAATCAAGCTACTTAATAGCAGGTGAAGGTTAACTTTTTAAACTTAAGGGCAATTTGCAATACTTGGGGATGTTGGGGCGGGGGGTATACATTTGTCTTCTTAATTATATGTTGTCTGTATATGTGGTGACTGTGCAAAGGTGGACGGTCTCTCGCAGGTCCAAAACAAATTTCTTCGAAGGAAGACAAGATCTTATCTTATTTTCTTATACTGCTGTCAGCCAACAGAGGGCAGGAGTGCTGAGTTTTAAAGTGATGATGTTAATTTGTGAATCTCACAGTCTGCGCTTATTAGTGATCAGCAAGTGTTTTTGAAATCAAATTCAAGATTATTTTCAAAATGATTTTGATCAGCCAAAATAGTTCATGTTTCTCTCTTTTGTTTTGACATTGTAGATGAAGGAAAGAGCTTTAAGAGGGTGTGTAGACAATGTTCCATTCAAATCCTCTTTTTTTTTTTTTTTTTTTTTTGCTGTAGTGCAGACATCTCAGACTTTGGAAGACATGAAAACTGTTTTCTCTTAATGTGTCTGATTGTTACTATGATTATTTGGCTTTGTCTAAACATATATTATGTACACTTGAAAGCAATTCCCTTTAAATGGGTGTTTAAGAGCTTGTTAAACATGTGTTATATCATGACATATGTACAATAGGACACATATTGAATATTTGGATGGAATATTGTTGAGGGTTAGGGTTATGGAGGGACCCTCTTAAAGACCTTTTCTATTATTAAATCTAGTGAGGCCAAATCATAATGACTTCATTACAGTGGTAAAGGGCTTTAGGACGGTCTACTGATGATGTTCATCTGGTCTTTGAATCCTGTGTTTCACCAAGTGGGATCTGGAATTGATAAAATCAGTATATTAACTGAACAAGTTATAACATGTGTTAGGTGTGTTACATGACAGCGTGTTATAATGTTTTAGCAAGGCCAAAAAATTACGACAGATCCGAATCCCACTGTCAGTCAAGCTACTTAATAGCAGGAAATGAAGGTTAACTTTTTAAACTTAAGGGCAATGTGCAATACTTGGGGATGTTGGGGCGGGGGGTATACATTTGTCTTCTTAATTATATGTTGTCTGTATATGTGGTGACTGTGCAAAGGTGGACGGTCTCTCGCAGGTCCAAAACAAATTTCTTCGAAGGAAGACAAGATCTTTTCTTATTTTCTTATACTGCTGTCAGCCAACAGAGGGCAGGAGTGCTGAGTTTTAAAGTGATGATGTTAATTTGTGAATCTCACAGTCTGCGGTTATTAGTGATCAGCAAGTGTTTTTGAAATCAAATTCAAGATTATTTTCAAAATTATTTTGATCAGCCAAAATAGTTCATGTTTCTCTCTTTTGTTTTGACATTGTAGATGAAGGAAAGAGCTTTAAGAGGGTGTGTAGACAATGTTCCATTCAAATCCTTTTTTTTTTTTTTTTTTTTTTGCTGTAGTGCAGACATCTCAGACTTTGGAAGACATGAAAACTGTTTTCTCTTAATATGTCTGATTGTTACTATGATTATTTGGCTTTGTCTAAACATATATTATGTACACTTGAAAGCAATTACCTTTAAATGGGTGTTTAATAGCTTGTTAAACATGTGTTATATCATGACATATGTACAATAGGACACATATTGAATATTTGGATGGAATATTGTTGAGGGTTAGGGTTATGGAGGGACCCTCTTAAAGACCTTTTCTATTATTAAATCTAGTGAGGCCAAATCATAATGACTTCATTACAGTGGTAAATGGCTTTAGGACGGTCTACTGATGATGTTCACCTGGTCTTTAAATCCTGTGTTTCACCAAGTGGGATCTGGAATTGATAAAATCAGTATATTAACTGAATAAGTTATAACATGTGTTAGGTGTGTTACATGACAGCGTGTTATAATGTTTTAGCAAGGCCAAAAAATTACTACAGATCTGAATCATATCCTCCATAAGGAGTATGAATTGATGCCTTCAGGCAGAAGGTACAGGATACACAACTATAAGTTGAACAGATACAAATTTTCATTTATCCCACTGTCAGTCAAGCTACTTAATAGCAGGTGAAGGTTAACTTTTTAAACTTAAGGGCAATGTGCAATACTTGGGGATGTTGGGGCGGGGGGTATACATTTGTCTTCTTAATTATATGTTGTCTGTATATGTGGTGACTGTGCGAAGGTGGACGGTCTCCCGCAGGTCCAAAACAAATTTCTTCGAAGGAAGACAAGACCTTATCTTATTTTCTTATACTGCTGTCAGCCAACAGAGGGCAGGAGTGCTGAGTTTTAAAGTGATGATGTTAATTAGTGAATCTCACAGTCTGCGCTGATTAGTGATCAGCAAGTGTTTTTGAAATCAAATTCAAGATTATTTTCAAAATGATTTTGATCAGCCAAAATAGTTCATGTTTCTCTCTTTTGTTTTGACATTGTAGATGAAGGAAAGAGGTTTAAGAGGGTGTGTAGACAATGTTCCATTCAAATCCTTTTTTTTTTTTTTTTTTTTTTTTTGCTGTAGTGCAGACATCTCAGACTTTGGAAGACATGAAAACTGTTTTCTCTTAATGTGTCTGATTGTTACTATGATTATTTGGCTTTGTCTAAACATATATTATGTACACTTGAAAGCAATTCCCTTTAAATGGGTGTTTAATAGCTTGTTAAACATGTGTTATATCATGACATATGTACAATAGGATACATATTGAATATTTGGATGGAATATTGTTGAGGGTTAGGGTTAGGGAGGGACCCTCTTAAAGATCTTTTCTATTATTAAATCTAGTGAGGCCAAATCACAATGACTTCATTACAGTGGTAAAGGGCTTTAGGACGGTCTACTGATGATGTTCACCTGGTCTTTGAATCCTGTGTTTCACCAAGTGGGATCTGGAATTGATAAAATCAGTATATTAACTGAATAAGTTATAACATGTGTTAGGTGTGTTACATGACAGCGTGTTATAATGTTTTAGCAAGGCCAAAAAATTACTACAGATCCGAATCATATCCTCCATAAGGAGTATGAATTGATGCCTTCAGGCAGAAGGTACAGGATACACAACTATAAGTTGAACAGATACAAATTTTCATTTATCCCACTGTCAATCAAGCTACTTAATAGCAGGTGAAGGTTAACTTTTTAAACTTAAGGGCAATTTGCAATACTTGGGGATGTTGGGGCGGGGGGTATACATTTGTCTTCTTAATTATATGTTGTCTGTATATGTGGTGACTGTGCAAAGGTGGACGGTCTCCCGCAGGTCCAAAACAAATTTCTTCGAAGAAAGACAAGACCTTATCTTATTTTCTTATACTGCTGTCAGCCAACAGAGGGCAGGAGTGCTGAGTTTTAAAGTGATAATGTTAATTAGTGAATCTCACAGTCTGCGCTGATTAGTGATCAGCAAGTGTTTTTGAAATCAAATTCAAAATTATTTTCAAAATGATTTTGATCAGCCAAAATAGTTCATGTTTCTCTCTTTTGTTTTGACATTGTAGATGAAGGAAAGAGCTTTAAGAGGGTGTGTAGACAATGTTCCATTCAAATCCTTTTTTTTTTTTTTTTGCTGTAGTGCAGACATCACAGACTTTGGAAGACATGAAAACTGTTTTCTCTTAATGTGTCTGATTGTTACTATGATTATTTGGCTTTGTCTAAACATATATTATGTACACTTGACAGCAATTCCCTTTAAATGGGTGTTTAATAGCTTGTTAAACATGTGTTATATCATGACATATGTACAATAGGACACATATTGAATATTTGGATGGAATATTGTTGAGGGTTAGGGTTATGGAGGGACCCTCTTAAAGACCTTTTCTATTATTAAATCTAGTGAGGCCAAATCATAATGACTTCATTACAGTGGTAAAGGGCTTTAGGAGGGTCTACTGTAAATGTCCCATTCCACCTGGTCTTTGAATCTTTTTCTTTTGTGCTAATTTTCTAAATGTTTCTTCAGGTGGTAGCAGGAGAGACAACTTGGGAGCCACGATCCGCACCTGTCCATCTGCAATACTGCGAGTGGCCACTGGGAAAAATGTGCTGCAAGGCTGAGTTGCTTTCCTTGGGTCCTGGTCAGGGCCAGGGTGTCAGAGTGTAGCTGACCCAGTCTGATCCCTGACCTTTCTCTGTCTCTCTAAACTGTTCAGGAAAGCAGGGGACCCTGTCTGGACCCCTCCAGCAGTCTGTGGATGATGTCGAGTATGATGACGTCATGGCCCAGCTCCTCTGGCCCCCCATCTATGGTCCTCACCATAGGCGTTTCTCGCCCATTTTTGGGGGTGCTGAAGCATCCCTAAATTGAATCCCAGCACCCCTAAAATCTGAAAGATTTTGCCTCAAAAATGGTTTGATCCACCCCGGACTCTGGCTCTGATCGCTCTATCTGCACAGAGCAATGCGCTGCCTTCCAGAGTGGTCTAACTACCTGGCTTAAACCAGGATATGTGGCACATTTCTTAACTTCTACCACTCAATACCAACACATTATTATTATTACCAGTCCTCAGTTTTACATTTAATCGGTAGGCCACTGTTTGTGTTGCTAGGTAGGAGTTACCTGATGTTTTTTCTAGCTAGGAAACGTTACAGGTGGTCAGTACCACTGTCCTCTGTTTGAATTGGAATGAGAGAAGCTAGCTGTTGTGTCATGTGCATATGTTAATATTAAAGCCAAGGTGCTACTGACTAGCTACCTGACTGGATGCCCATTAACATTATAACTCCTATTGTGTGTGTGTGTGTGCGTGTGTGTGTGTGCGTGTGTGTGTGTGCGTGTGTGTGTGTGTGTGTGTGTGTGTGTGTGTGTGTGTGTGTGTGTGTTTGTGCGCACTTTACCATAGACACGGTTGCCTCTCTTTTATTATTTTATTATTATTATTTTGTAGATTTCAAGCACTTTTCTTGTTTTGAAGTGTATTTTTATTCATGTATTTGTATTATGTAATTCAGACAAGAAGGGAAAAGGCAGAGACAACATTGAAAAAGTCAATTACTGTTAATGTGTTAATGTTACATGTTGTGCATTGCATTTCAAATTAAAGTCCAAAAAATAAGTCCAAGGTCCATTTTTGGTATTTTTGGTGCTCACTGTAGGGTTTACTCCAGAAACATACATATTGTTTATGTGTATGTTGAGGAGCTGCTGTATCAAAATGAGTTGTCTTCCCCCAGAAATTAGGGTTACGATATGTTTCTTTTATGATTCCAATCCATTCCTCTTTTGATGTGGCTCAGCATTTAAATAACCTTTATCAGATTTCATGGTTTAGTCACAGACTTTCCCAAAAAGTGTTTTTCTTTCACAAATGTGGGAATGAAATTGTGTTAAAATGTACAAAACAGTGAAATTTATCTTGCCTGGCCGGGCAGCTCTCTGGCTGCTCAGCACCCCTAAACCTCTGATCCTAGAATCGCCCCTGGTCCTCACCCTGGCAGTCTCCCACCTGCTGCATTTAAGGCAGTGGCGGAGATGATCATGGCGTGGATGACTGACTCACTATACAACCCACAGATGTGACAGTACCACACTACACACACACCCATGCATGCAGACACACACTCCGACTTTCTCAAAAAAAAAAAAGAGTAGCATATAAAAAACATTTGCTATTTTTGGATTCTCTGTTTGCTCACAAGGCATGTCAGAGAAACAAAATTCAGTGTAAGGCGTGGTGAGTAACTCATATACAAATAGTCATTTTTCAGATGAAGTTTTCCTTTAATGCTTTCATTCCTTTAACTTTGTAGTTATGTTTAAAGTCTTCTTTTAGATTGTAGATAACTTTAAAATGCTTTATTCCTTCTCAGTACGTAGACAAGTAATGTAAGCCTTTAAACTCTGACACCTTCCTTGACAAACAAATTTATCTGAATATGAAAGTGATTTTATTAACACTCACTGACACTTCTGTTATAACGAGTTGAACACAGACAAACTGATTATACCACAACACAAAAAGTTAAGGTGATATGTTTCATTCATTCAGGAGTAGAGGTAGAGTAGAGGTATGTAGTAATATTTGTGTCAGCTTTAAAAATACTGTTTTTGCAAACTCACAAAATGTATTAAAATCTAAAAAAAAAAAAAGTCATATAAAGCTCTTAAAATGCACCTCACAGTAACTGAATTTTGACATTAGCAGCAGTCAGACTTTGGAAGATGTGAAAACTATTCTCTCGTAATGTTTCTAATTAGTAGCGTAATTATTTGTGTTAAACATATTATATATATATATAATAATATATAAAACAATTCCTAAAATGAGATGTTTGTTATCTTGTTAAACTAATGTCTTGTTATATCATGACTTTGCAACATATATTTAGATAAAACTTTGCCAAAGGGTCAGAGTTAGTGAGGGTTAGACCCTGTTAAAGACCAATCCTTCTGTTCAATTCAGATATAGATATAGTCCTTTACCAGGCGGATAGATGTCACTTCAGGGTATTTGTAGAACAAAGAAAAAAAAACAAAATGACATACCATGTACTGTTATAATGCTTATAATATTAGTATACCTCAACTCGTTACCATTAAATTTGTAGTATTACCAGTACTAGTATTATTTCCACATATTATTTCGACATATTCATTAAAACAGCAGTTTGAAAACATCTTTAAAATGAGGAAAAATCTACTGATATAATTTCTTTCCTATCAAATATGTAATGAAATACCATTAAATATATGGTCTTTTTATATCGGAAGAAAATGTAAATTTATTATCTTTACCTTTACCGTAACAGGCCATTTTAACCATTTGGTTCAGCTTGACAGCTTGAGTCGGTCTCTTTTGAATAAAAGATAAACTTGGAAAGAATAAAATACCGTCCGTAGGAATAAAAATAAAGATATAAAAATAAAATAATATGAATATGCATTCCTGAATTTTTAATTTACTTAACATAACTTTGTCTTGTCCTCCCTCTCTTCAGGCTTTTGGGTTCCTCAACTTTGTTCTCTGGGCTGGGAACATCTGGTTCGTATTCAAGGAGACTGGCTGGCACAAGGGCGGTGCAAGGTTAGCAGGCGGTGCATCTGAGAAACAGTCCGGCACCTTTAACCAGCAGCCCTACAACCGGGGAAGCTTTGACCAGTCAGGGAGCTACAACACCCAGGGAAACCTCGGCCAGCCGTCTGAGTACAGCCAGGTGGGAGGGCCCACCTCCTACTCCAATCAAATGTAGCTGTGCCTTTTCGCTTTGTGAGGGCACTACTGCATTTAAAACCAGGGCAATCAGGGGGGTGATTTGAGAGGAGGAAAGTTTGTCAAAAATAAATAAAAAAGATGGTCATAAAAAAGGCATCAAAGGTGTCAAAGTAAAAGTATTGTCGGGTATTGTACAAAATTATTAGATATAGTATTTTACTCCTTCTCTGTCAGAGGTGTTGTTTGCTGAATGTTGTATTTCTTGTAGTTTGACACTCATACGTGACGGTTTCTCGCTCTCTGTGCTTGGTAATTGACATTCACCGTTATGAGTAGATGTCTTTTTCAAACTGGTTTGCACTGTTGTGAAAGGAAAAAGTGCTCTGTATAATATTTAAAGTTTTGAAATGGTTTTGACTCAGTGCATGATGTCGTATGTGTGCTAATATGCTCTCTGTGAAACTAGTAAAACTAGTAAAAGTTTGCACAAATCACACTGCCCATTACTGAAAGTTTATTGAGATCAGTATTGTGATATGCACATTGTTTTCTAATCTAAGTGAAACTATATTTTGATAATGGGTATTTCTTATTCAGGATTCAGAATATAGTTTCGTAAAATTTTCTGTTCTATTTGTAAGAACAAATACATTCCAACTCATGTCTGACACCGATCATGTCAGAAAGTCAAAAAATGTAAAGCAATAACTGTAAACTGCAAAATACACTACAGAGGGATTGTGCACGACAAAAGTACAGTATGCAACCATTGCAGCATGTTGTTTCTGTCCCCATGGTTTCCACTTCATAGTTGCATCTGCACAGACAATTCCACACTGACATTTCACGTGTATAATGTAAAGAGGGTGATCGTCACCCTCATTGTTTACAAGTGGCCGCTCTTGCTACAAATTACTGTGACTGTTTTCTATGCTCTCCTCAGACTACTGGGAAATTATGAGCATAAGTTATACCTCTCTAAAGCATGTCCGGAGTTTCCATTTACACTGCTAAAGCCCAGCAAAAAAGCACATCAGTACTACAGTGATAACAGATGACTAGTGAGTAGTGGGCTCATCTGTACATAACCAATTTTGAGCTTTTGTTGTCTTTAAGAAACACAATTCAGGTTTGTACAAATTTTAAAAATCTGTGCTTTTTATGTACAGTACTATTCAAATGGTGATGCTCGGGTGCTGTTTGTTTACATTAATATGACTTGTGCAACCCTGTTTCTTGACCACCTAAGCATGTAGCTTGCATCAGTGTTAACAAAGCAGATTGAACATCCATGTATGTATATTAGTCTGACATCCATGATAAATGTGTACTACTGGCACTTGCAATTAGTTCATGAGTCTGGATATTTTACAGGCATTCATGCTAATAAAAAATGAACACATTTGCCCATAAACAAGCTGTTCTTCATGTGTCTGATCTGTGTGAAAATGTATGTATAATTATGAAAAATAAGTTAGTTTCTCTTTGTTGTTGCATTGTAGGCTACACCTGATTTTTTACAACCACTTTGCCCTGAAGAGCAGTTGACCCCTGACCTTTGACCTGTTGCCTTGGTCCACAGAAACAGGGAGGGTGTGTCAGTTTCTCTTTCTGTCGGTCATCATCACAAACAATTCTGTGCAGTATTTTCCAGACAAGACCAACCTTTATGTACATTACCTCATCTGATGTACCAATCTTCACTGCTACACAGATTAACTCAACTATACTCTACACTGACAAACATGTTGTACACAGAGACATAGGCTCCAATATTAAAAATAGTGTTTCCCCTTGTGTAAAATTAATTGTTAGTGTATAAACAGTACACAGATCTAAACATTTACATTATTAATCTTAATAGTGGTAATGATAAATGGAATGGACTACATTTATAGTGCATTTTTCGGGTCTCAAAGCACCTTTCACCCATTTACACACTTGTGACCGAGGTAAACACACAGGGTTCCACCTGCTCATCAGATAAACCTTCAAATGCACCCACTTTGAAGCTCAGTATCTTGCCCAAGGACACTTCAACATGTAGACACAAGGGCCAGAGATCAAACCGCCAACCTGGTGAGCTACAAATACTCCACAAAATATGCACCGAAAGAAAACACAAACTGTGATAATGAGGCCACCTTGTGGCTGCAGCCCATCAATACCAAGGGACTGTAGTAGTAAAGTCAGGTCAAGTTAGATTTATATATAGAGCACATTTAAAAACAACAAGCACTGACCAAGGTGCTTCACACATGAATGATCAAATAAAAATAATCATAGATAAGAGAATGTTAGTAAAATGAATAACAGCGTGCAAGATTTCGATGTAATCATCATAACAAAAACAGCATTGCACAAATACAGAAACTCATGTTCAGCAGTGTGGTCAGGTATGCCATCATATTGATGATTAAGGGGCTATAGAACATAGATAGGTCTTAAGATGGGTTTTAAATGTATGAATGGAGGGGGAAGATCTATCTGTAAGTGGGAGACCATTCCACAGTTTGGGACCAATAACTGAAAATGCTCCCTCACCTTTAGTTTTTATCTGTTTACGTGGAATGGAGAGCAGTGATTCACCATTACAGCATCTCAACTATAAAGTTACCACAGTCACTGATCTGTTGAGGCCACATTGAATGAAATCGCTGCACCTGTCACGTGATGATGAGAGCTCGAGCTCATCTAACGGCTCTACAGCTTCATCCAGATGTTTCATGGAGCAACAGCTGGTTATCTTGTGTTTCCTGAGCTCTACTATCCAACACCAAAGTAAAGATAAAGGTGACAGATGTGCTGCACTGAAACAGCTACCAGGTATACCTGCTTTATATATTCTGTTTACAAATACGGAAGTTTGACCTCCATTGACTCAGTTTGACCAGATGTTATTACAGGTAGTGATATAAAGTATGCTAGACACACCGTTTCAATTGAATGTGTTCACTAAGCAGGTGACCCAGGTCCAGCACAAGGCCTGTCAGTCCGACCAGGGGGCTGCTGTCTCTCTGAAACACATTTACAGTAGGCCTAATAGAAACATGGCGGCTCACCACAAAAAAACCGAGCTAGCTGCAGCTTATTTTCTAAAAACGTCAATACTTTAAATTACCAGAGTGATGACGTATGAAGCTGGTTGCCATGGAGTCCGACCAAAACTGTATAAATACAAGACACTTGTCAAATTCATCATTTCACTCTGAGACTTCAGAAGAGAAAAATTCAATCGACGACTTACAAAACAACCAAGCAAGCAAGCATCTAAAAGACGACACCAGTGGATCTAGCTGACTCATTCATCATGGAGACTGTAAGAATATTTGACTGTTTTTAAAACTGCTTTTATTTAGGTCATTTTCTTCGACGCCTCAACTGAATTTCAGCTGTAAGAAACTTCGAGAGCCTCAAAAACTGACTTTCATGGCTTAAATTCAGTTGAAGCGTGGATTAAAATACCTTTTCCTTTATAATAGTCATTTTATTTGACGATTTAACCAAATTTAAGCCCTGAGCAGTCGAAAACTTGACCTGACAGCCCAACAGACTTTAGTGGCTTAAACTCAGTTGAGGCTTTACTGAAAATAACGTTAAGTTAGTTACTTCAAGTCATTTTTTAAGCCTCAACTGAATTTCAGCTTTGAGAAAGCTCCAGAGCCCCAAAAGCTGACTTTCAAACTAAGTGTACAATAAAAACACATTTTTCAAGTCATTGTATTTGACGACTTCACGAAATATAAGTTAAGCCTCCAGGCAGCTAAAGTTGACTTTCATGCAGTAACTTACCAGGTAAACATGCTTTATGTAACGTTATTCTGTTCACAAATATCGCAGTTTGGCTTCATTTGACTCAGTTTGACCAGGTGTTATTAGCTAGCTGACAATCATGTCACACACCGTTTAAATTAAATGTGTTCAGATCTGTGAAACATATTTACAGTAGCTAATGTGAGGCCTAATTGAAACATGGCGGCTAATCACAAAACAACCGAGCTAGCTGCAGCTAACAACGTTGCCAGCTAATTTAGCTAACGATACTGCATTTTAATCAAAAAACACAGATGTTGTTTTGAAAAATTGTTATTTTAAAAAATGTAGTTAGCAGTGGTTTGTGAGTGATGACGTATGAAGCTGGTTGCCATGGAGTCCGACCAAAACTGTATAAATACAAGACACTTGTCAAATTCATCATTTCACTCTGAGACTTCAGAAGAGAAACATTCACGAAACAATTTCTAAAAACAAAAGCAAGCGACCACCCAAAAGAGGACACCAGTGGATCAAGTTTTCTGATTTATCATGGAGACTGTAAGAGTATTTAACTGTTTCTAAAAAGATTTAGGTAATTTTCAGGTAATTTTCTTCAACGCCTCAACTGAATTTCAGCCTTTAGAAACGTCAAGAGCCTCAAAAACTGACTTTCATGGCTTAAATTCAGTTGAAGCGTTGATTAAAATACTTTCTGCTGTTTAATAGTCATTTTATTTGATGACTTAACCAAATTTAAGCCTCAAGCCATCAAAAACTTGACCTGACAGCCCCACAGACTTTCATGGTTTAAATTTAATTGAGGCGTCTAATAAAAGTACTTTTTCAAGTCACTTTATTCAACGACTTCACGAAATATAAACCTTGAGGCGCCGAAAGCTGACTTTCATGTAGCGTCGAGTTGGTTCAGTAAAATATAATAAAATATTAAATATACAATAAACTGTGAAGTTGGTGTAAATAACTGAAATGTGAGAACAGAGGTAACAATGCCAAATGCTGAACCGACTGCTGATTTTCAAGCAAATGGTGACAATGTTTAAGACTTGTTTGCACAGCTTAAGGAAAATATAATCTTGCATATTGCACAGTGATTGTTGTTTTAAAGACACCATAGAGGTTCCTCTTTCAGTCTATTTTTCTCAGGATGTAGCCCTCATTCATGCTTCATTTGATGATTTTAAAGTTATCCATTTTTTGGTGATGTTAGTTTTTCTCATGTCACATAAAGGTAAAGACAAAAACACCCTGACAGTGAGACATCAGTGTGCTTATTTGTGTGCTTATCTGTGAATTGACTGAGTCTATTCCTGAACTGCATTTCAATCATTACAGTTGTGTGATGTGCCAGCCCCCCTCCACGACCACCCATACTGCCGGAGAGAGCCCCGTAGGACCCCCCAGGAGGAGCACCCTGCTCCCAGCACCAGTGCCAGCACCTCTGAGGTAAAACTCATGGCTTTTGCTGTCTGGGATGCACACGGTTAAAGTGTGTGTCCTTTTGGATTTGTTATGAGTGTGTGCTTATTTGAAATATCTTGAAATGTATTTTAAATGTGTAGTTTAGTAGTGTAGTGTAGTTTGATACCTAATAAGTATAAATGATAATTGTAATTGCCCATACCATCTGTGAATATATTCATTTGTCTACATATTATAAAAGTTCAATGTATGTTTAATGGAAAGTCAACACTTACATCTGTGATGTTTGTGACACTGCAACAACCATGACATAATGTGTGCCACATGTTGAAAAATGTCGTCATTTATTATTCAAGCTCTAAACTAATGCCTCACACAATTACTCTTATCTTGACTTACAACACTCTCTTAAATAACAAACTGTTCGAAAAGAATTTAAGAAAAAATCTTTCTGTTGTAATTCTACATAAAGCAGCTAATTTGCAATTAGTATGACAGTCAATGGAGACCTTTGATCGTAGTTCTCAATGCCTCAAACTTCAAATCTACTGCATGTGCTTAACTGAGTTAAACTGTAAATGCGAGTCTCCCCCTGCTGGGGACATGGTGGGAGAAAGTTAGTCTCTGTGTCCCATCCTGGGACAATACAGAGACCTACATCTCCTGCCAGGAAGGCTGTATCTGTGAAAACAGAAGTCTGTGCTAAAGTGTGGGACAGATGGACATCTCAGCTGGCTGTCCTGCACCTCATTCAGCAGAGATAGCATGTAAAGGTAAGACGTATGTCACCCTGCGGTCCAAGCATCACCCAGGACAAGACGTCTGTCTGCACAGGAGATTCAGCTGCATTCCCACATATCCTGCCGGTGTAACTTCCTCCTCTCCAGTGTTGCCATGACAGCCAGTCACATCATAGCTGCACGTTGCTGCGATGTGGTTTTGCCTCTCGTTCCTCATATCGGCCTGTGACCCTCTCCTGGAAGCTGCAGTAACATCTGTCTTGCGGACAGCTGACCCACTGATTGTTTATCCTTCTGCAGGTCTTCATGCGCCGCCCGGATGACGATGTTCTGCCGACTGTGCGTTTGGTTCCGCCGCGGTCCTTGCGTTACTCTAAGTGATCAGTAAGTTTGATGTGTCGCTCGCTTACCTCAGAGACCAGTGTGATTTGCTGTGTGATGAGAAGTGTGGAGTGGAAGTGTGTGCTGGAGCGTTACACGTCTGATTTCTGTTATTATTGCCGTCAGTAAAGGCCTGCTGATTGATCTCTGGCAAGTTCACCAGTAAATAGTTCAGCTGAGGTGGTTAGCCAGCCTGATCCTGACACATCTTATCTGATCACTTGAGTTCATCTTGATGGCCTAAACAGTGTCCATGCTCATTAATCATGTGGCATTAGCTGTGTGAAATTTTCCCCTCAGAGTTTAATGTTTTAGTTTATAAAGTGTTCTCAATGATGAAACAGGCGTTACCTTTGATTCAGATGAGGTGGCACATCACCTCCATAAAACACTATGAAACCCTGCAGCTGTTGAATTTCCACTAGGTGGCACTAATGAGTTCGTTAGGTAGTTATGGGACATGTTGCAGTGTCCCCTGCTGTTGCAAGGCGACTTATTGCAAATAAATTAAATCTGACCTGAAGAGTTCATATCTCTCTATACTCAGTTAATATTCATCAGACCACACTGAAGTCATGATGCTGTGTTCATGTCCAGTGTAAATAATGTGAAATTTGAGCCGCTGATTCCGTTTTTTCATGTAAACATTGTATATAAAACATTTACAGCACAAGTGATGTGTTAAGTTAACTTGATACATCAAAGGAGTAACCTGGACTTTGCGCCAGTATTTATTATACAGTTCCTATATTAGTTAGTATTCCTATAATGATAATGTTTGGTATAGTAACTCTGTGTTTACCCTTTCACGGTACCATTTTGTAATAAAGCAGAGCAGGTGGATGGAAATACAATAATCCATTCAGTTGCACAGGAAACACAGATAGAAACCAGTGACGTACCAGCAGCAGTCTGAAAAGACTATAACTGAACTAGTTTGACCTGGTCCCTTACTTTTTGCTTCTGTTCATGGCTTTAACAGGTTGCAGGAGGCAGGAGGAGGCAGAGGGAGGAGAGCCGCTCCAGAGGCACCGAGGAGCCTCCGGAGAGACGCCGCCGCAGCCGCAGCCCGCAGCCATCCACCTCTACGCCACAGGCCAGGCTGGAGGACATCCAGCTGGAGGTGAGTACTCCAAATATATACACTGGGTCAAAACCACTGTATCCTAGCTCTGAGGTCACCATACACATTTATCGCACACTACTGCATCCAGCTTAAAGGGTGTACCTGAACCAGTCTGACCCCTGACCTCTCTCTGTCTCTCTGAACGGTTCAGGAAAGGACGACCCAGCCTGGACCCCTCCAGCAGCCTGTGGATGACGTAGACTATGATGACGTCATGGCCCTGCCCCTCTGGCCCTCCGTCTACGGTCCCCAGCCTGGTGGTCTCCCACCCACCGAGTTCAACACAGTGGCGGCGATGATCATGGCTTGGATGACTGACTCTCCCTACAACCGTGAGATGTGACAGTACCACACCACCACCACTCAAACATACTCATAGCCACTCACACACACACACTCAAACATGCTCACACACCTTTCCTTCCAACTTTCTTTTTCATTTCCTTCTAAGAAAAAAACAAAAAAACAAACAAAAAAAAACCCTTCCTTCCTTTGCATGTACTTTAGATAAGTTTTTAACGCTTTTATTGTATTTAGTTCGTAGTTTTTAATCTTTTTTTTTAGTTCAGAGGTAAGTTTCCTTTCAGTGCCTAGATAAGTTTTAAATCTTTCTTTCCTTTTAGTTTAGAGATAAGTTTCCCTCCAACTTCTTACTTTAATTTCCCTCTAAGAAAAACAAAAACAAAAAAACAAAAAAAAAACCCTTCCTTCCTTTGCATGTACTTTAGATAGGTTTTTAACACTTTTATTGTATTTAGTTCGTAGTTTTGAATCTTTTTTTTAGTTCAGAGGTAAGTTTCCTTTCAGTGCCTAGATAAGTTTTAAATCTTTCTTTCCTTTTAGTTTAGAGATAAGTTTCCCTGCACCTTCTTACTTTAATTTCCCTCTAAGAAAAACAAAAACAAAAAAACAAAAAAAAAACCCTTCCTTCCTTTGCATGTACTTTAGATAGGTTTTTAACACTTTTATTGTATTTAGTTCGTAGTTTTGAATCTTTTTTTTAG
This sequence comes from Epinephelus awoara, assembly GCA_035609425.1. NCBI lineage: Eukaryota > Metazoa > Chordata > Actinopteri > Perciformes > Serranidae > Epinephelus > Epinephelus awoara. The sequence continues at coordinate 34,080,799 of CM069302.1, forward strand.
TTCAGAGGTAAGTTTCCTTTCAGTGCCTAGATAAGTTTTAAATCTTTCTTTCCTTTTAGTTCAGAGGTAAGTTTCCCTCCAACTTTAAACTTTTATTTCTGTCTTTAAAAAAACAAACAAGAAAAACCCTTCCTTTGCATTAACTTTAGATAAGTTTTAACTTTTGGAGATAAGTTTCCTTTGTATTTCTAGATAAGTTTTAAATCTTTTTTCTTTCAGTTCAGAGGTAAGTATAAGTCTTTCCTTTGTTTATAGTTTAAAGTCTTTCATTTCATTTGACTGCAGATAACTTTAACATAATTTATTCCTTCATTGTATGTAGACAGGTATAGTAAGAGAAAAAGTAATGGTAAGTATTTAAACTCACTCACAATCTTTAAAAAAAAAAAAACCCATTATTTTTCTTTTAACAGTGTAAACCATAAATGTCAATTAATTTAGAATATTGAAAATATTTAGGTATATTTACAAGTATTTTAAGTGTTCAAAATCTTTCTCATTAAATCTAGTGAGGCCAAATTATAATGACAAGATCATAGGGGTAAAGGGTTTTAGGAGGGTCTACTGTAAATGTCCCAGTCCACCTGATATTTGAAGCTTTTTGGTGCTAATTTTCCAAATGTTTCACCAAGTGGAATCGAGTTAAAACATGTATTAGAAGGTGTTACGTGACAGCATGTTACAGGTCAGGAGTTCAGAGTTATAAAGTGATAGTGTTAATTTAAGAATTTAAGAATAACAATCAAAATATAAAAATCTTAAAAAGCATGCAGCATAAATTTACCTTGTTTAAACTATTTTGATAAGAAAGAGTAATTCACATTTCTCTTTTTCTAACTTTTGAGTTTGTAGAAGAAGGAAAGAGCTTTAAGAGGGTTTGTAGGCAATGTTCCATTCAAGTCCTTTTATTGCTGTAGTGCAGATGTCACTGACTTTAGAAGATCTGAAAACTATTCCCTCATAATGTTTCTAAATATTACCATAATAATTTGGCTTTGTCTAAACACATCAGATTATTAATAGTTGAAAACAATTCCTAAAATTATCGTGTCTTGTTTTATACATATAAACAATAGGAAACACATATGTGGATGAAACATTGCCTACGGGTTAGGGTTAGGGAGGGACCCTCTTAAAGACCTTTCCTTCTATTATAACAAGTTCAGCACAGACAAACTGAGTAAAACACGACACAAAACGTTAAGCTGGTACGTTTCATACAGTCTTGAATAAAAGTAGCATGTCGTAATACAACAGCAGTACTAAGAGAGCTTTTAAAAGGAAACTAAAAAATGTTTTAACATCAGTGTCCACAAAGTTCGGCTGCGTTGCATTCTGGTTGAGTTCAGACTCATTGTGTTTTCAGTGCCAACAAGAAACATTTCATAAGTGGAGCAGCTAATGTAGTTTACGGTATATTTTTCAACATTTGTGATGCTTCACAAGCAAAAATACATATTTGTAGCTCGAGATGTGGCAGCAGATTCTTTGTGGATTAATTTCTGGATGACTTGTTATATTATAGTATTTGTCCAAATGAACTTGCAAAATTTATATTTTTTATTAAAGTTTGGAGCCTCTGTCTTTAGAAAAAAGGATATTTTTCTGACCTCAAACAAAACTTTTGCAACCCAGAATAGAGCAGTCCAATAAGTTGGTGCTGTTTAGAAGTGAGAAAGATTTGTTTCCTCCTGTGATCACATGGAAACCAGTAACGTTACAGCAGCAGTCTGAAAGGACTTGAGCTAGTCTGACCTGGTCCTTTATTTACCCTCTCTATTCATTACTCTGACAAGTTGCTGGAACCAGGAGGAGGCAGAGGTAGCAGGAGAAAACACATTCACACTGACCCACCAACTTCTTTCTTTAATTTCCTTCTTAAAAAAAGAAATTTGCATGCACTTTAAATAAGTTTTAGTTTGGAGATAAGTTTCCTTTCAGTTTCTCGATAAATAAATAGAAACAAATAAAAAGTAATGTTAAGTATTCAGACACACTGAAACTTGATAAAACACATTATTATTTACCATAAACAATAAGAAATTTCAATTCATTAAGAATATCCAAAATATTTAGGTAACAAGTATTTTAACTATTTAAAGTCTTTCTAATATTAAATCTATTGAAGCTTTAGGATGGTCTACTGATGATGTTTTTAAGTTTTAAAGTGATGATGTTAATTTGTGAATCTCACAGTCTGCACTTATTAATGATCAGCAAATGTTTTTGAAATCAAATTCAAGATTATTTTCAAAATGATTTTGATCAGCCAAAATAGTTCATGTTTCTCTCTTTTGTTTTGACATTGTAGATGAAGGAAAGAGCTTTAAGAGGGTGTGTAGACAATGTTCCATTCAAATCCTTTTTTTTTTTTTTTTTTTTTTTTTTTGCTGTAGTGCAGACATCACAGACTTTGGAAGACATGAAAACTGTTTTCTCTTAATGTGTCTGATTGTTACTATGATTATTTGGCTTTGTCTAAACATATATTATGTACACTTGAAAGCAATTCCCTTTAAATGGGTGTTTAATAGCTTGTTAAACATGTGTTATATCATGACATATGTAAAATAGGACACATATTGAATATTTGGATGAAATATTGTTGAGGGTTAGGGTTATGGAGGGACCCTCTTAAAGACCTTTTCTATTATTAAAACTAGTGAGGCCAAATCATAATGACTTCATTACAGTGGTAAAGGGCTTTAGGACGGTCTACTGATGATGTTCACCTGGTCTTTGAATCCTGTGTTTCACCAAGTGGGATCTGGAATTGATAAAATCAGTATATTAACTGAATAAGTTATAACATGTGTTAGGTGTGTTACATGACAGCATATTACACTGCTGTCAGCCAACAGAGGGCAGGAGTGTTGAGTTTTAAAGTAATGATGTTAATTTATGAATCTCAGAGTCTGCACTTATTAGAGAGATGTTCAAGCCGAGGGTCCATATCTGCTGAACTCCTGGGGCTGAAACTAGTGGAACACTTTCAGTTCACTGTCAAGTTCCTGGAAATCTTTCACAGGTACAAAATTCAGATGAGTGTAGAAAAGATAAACAATTAATGCAGCATTTGTTGCAGTATAACACAACAGGAGTTTAGATGGAGCATTACATTTATTCTTGAGTAGCAATCTCACTAATAATATTGGTATCAGCTTAACTAATACTGTAGTTGTTGCATAACAACAAAAGAGCTTTTAAAAGAAACAAAACGCAATTTAAAAAAAAAAGATCTTTAACTAGCATGCTACAAAGTGTATTGGATTTTAAAAGTTATACTTGTGTCAGAATCAGGAGTGATCAGCAAGTGTTTTTGAAATCAAATTCAAGATTATTTTCAAAATTATTTTGATCAGCCAAAATAGTTCATGTTTCTCTCTTTTGTTTTGACATTGTAGATGAAGGAAAGAGCTTTAAGAGGGTGTGTAGACAATGTTCCATTCAAATCCTTTTTTTTTTTTTTTACTGTAGTGTAGACATCTCAGACTTTGGAAGACATGAAAACTGTTTTCTCTTAATGTGTCTGATTGTTACTATGATTATTTGGCTTTGTCTAAACATATATTATGTACACTTGAAAGCAATTCCCTTTAAATGGGTGTTTAAGAGCTTGTTAAACATGTGTTATATCATGACATATGTACAATAGGACACATATTGAATATTTGGATGGAATATTGTTGAGGGTTAGGGTTATGGAGGGACCCTCTTAAAGATCTTTTCTATTATTAAATCTAGTGAGGCCAAATCATAATGACTTCATTACAGTGGTCAAGGGCTTTAGGACGGTCTACTGATGATGTTCACCTGGTCTTTGAATCCTGTGTTTCACCAAGTGGGATCTGGAATTGATGAAATCAGTATATTAACTGAACAAGTTATAACATGTGTTAGGTGTGTTACATGACAGCATGTTATAATGTTTTAGCAAAGCCAAAAAATTACTACAGATCCGAATCCCACTGTCAGTCAAGCTACTTAATAGCAGGAAATGAAGGTTAACTTTTTAAACTTAAGGGCAATGTGCAATACTTGGGGATGTTGGGGCGGGGGGGTATACATTTGTCTTCTTAATTATATGTTGTCTGTATATGTGGTGACTGTGCAAAGGTGGACGGTCTCTCGCAGGTCCAAAACAAATTTCTTCGAAGGAAGACAATAACGATCTTATCTTATTTTCTTATACTGCTGTCAGCCAACAGAGGGCAGGAGTGCTGAGTTTTAAAGTGATGATGTTAATTTGTGAATCTCACAGTCTGCACTTATTAATGATCAGCAAATGTTTTTGAAATCAAATTCAAGATTATTTTCAAAATTATTTTGATCAGCCAAAATAGTTCATGTTTCTGTCTTTTGTTTTGACATTGTAGATGAAGGAAAGAGCTTTAAGAGGGTGTGTAGACAATGTTCCATTCACATCCTTTTGTTTTTTTTTGCTGTAGTGCAGACATCACAGACTTTGGAAGACATGAAAACTGTTTTCTCTTAATGTGTCTGATTGTTACTATGATTATTTGGCTTTGTCTAAACATATATTATGTACACTTGAAAGCAATTCCCTTTAAATGGGTGTTTAATAGCTTGTTAAACATGTGGTATATCATGACATATGTACAATAGGACACATATTGAATATTTGGATGGAATATTGTTGAGGGTTAGGGTTATGGAGGGACCCTCTTAAAGACCTTTTCTATTATTAAATCTAGTGAGGCCAAATCATAATGACTTCATTACAGTGGTAAAGGGCTTTAGGATGGTCTACTGATGATGTTCACCTGGTCTTTTAATCCTGTGTTTCACCAAGTGGGATCTGGAATTGATAAAATCAGTATATTAACTGAACAAGTTATAACATGTGTTAGGTGTGTTACATGACAGCGTGTTATAATGTTTTAGCAAGGCCAAAAAATTACTACAGATCCGAATACCACTGTCAGTCAAGCTACTTAATAGCAGGAAATAAAGGTTAACTTTTTAAACTTAAGGGCAATGTGCAATACTTGGGGATGTTGGGGCAGGGGGTATACATTTGTCTTCTTAATTGTCTGTATATGTGGTGACTGTGCAAAGGTGGACGGTCTCTCGCAGGTCCAAAACAAATTTCTTCAAAGGAAGACAAGATCTTATCTTATTTTCTTATACTGCTGTCAGCCAACAGAGGGCAGGAGTGCTGAGTTTTAAAGTGATGATGTTAATTTGTGAATCTCACAGTCTGCACTTATTAATGATCAGCAAGTGTTTTTGAAATCAAATTCAAGATTATTTTCAAAATTATTTTGATCAGCCAAAATAGTTTATGTTTCTCTCTTTTGTTTTGACATTGTAGATGAAGGAAAGAGCTTTAAGAGGGTGTGTAGACAATGTTCCATTCAAATCCTTTTTTTTTTTTTTTTTGCTGTGGTGCAGACATCTCAGACTTTGGAAGACATGAAAACTGTTTTCTCTTAATGTGTCTGATTGTTACTATGATTATTTGGATTTATCTAAACATATATTATGTACACTTGAAAGCAATTCCCTTTAAATGGGTGTTTAATAGCTTGTTAAACATGTGTTATGTCATGACATATGTACAATAGGACACATATTGAATATTTGGATGGAATATTGTTGAGGGTTAGGGTTATGGAGGGACCCTCTTAAAGACCTTTTCTATTATTAAATCTAGTGAGGCCAAATCATAATGACTTCATTACAGTGGTAAAGGGCTTTAGGAGGGTCTACTGTAAATGTCCCATTCCACCTGGTCTTTGAATCTTTTTCTTTTGTGCTAATTTTCCAAATGTTTCTTCAGGTGGTAGCAGGAGAGACAACTTGGGAGCCACGACCCGCACCTGTCCATCTGCAATACTGCGAGTGGCCACTGGGAAAAATGTGCTGCAAGGCTGAGTTGCTTTCCTTGGGTCCTGGTCAGGGCCAGGGTGTCAGAGTGTAGCTGACCCAGTCTGAACCCTGACCTTTCTCTGTCTCTCTAAACTGTTCAGGAAAGCAGGGGACCCTGTCTGGACCCCTCCAGCAGTCTGGGGATGATGTCGAGTATGATGACGTCATGGCCCAGCTCCTCTGGCCCCCCATCTATGGTCCTCACCATAGGCGTTTCTAGCCCATTTTTGGGGGTGCTGAAGCATCCCTAAATTGAATCCCAGCACCCCTAAAATCTGAAAGATTTTGCCTCAAAAATGGTTTGATCCACCCCGGACTCTGGCTCTGATCGCTCTATCTGCACAGAGCAATGCGCTGCCTTCCAGAGTGGTCTAAGTACCTGGCTTAAACCAGGATATGTGGCACATTTCTTAACTTCTACCACTCAATACCAACACATTATTATCATTACCAGTCCTCAGTTTTACATTTAATCGGTAGGCCACTGTTTGTGTTGCCAGGTAGGAGTTACCTGATGTTTTTTCTAGCTAGGAAACGTTACAGGTGGTCAGTACCACTGTCCTCTGTTTGAATTGGAATGAGAGAAGCTAGCTGTTGTGTCATGTGCATGTGTTAATATTAAAGCCAAGGTGCTACTGACTAGCTACCTGACTGGATGCCCATTAACATTATAACTCCTATTGTGTGTGTGTGCGTGTGTGTGTGTGCGCACTTTACCATAGACACGGTTGCCTCTCTTTTATTATTTTATTATTATTATTTTGTAGATTTCAAGCACTTTTCTTGTTTTGAAGTGTATTTTTATTCATGTATTTGTATTATATAATTCAGACAAGAAGGGAAAAGGCAGAGACAACATTGAAAAAGTCAATTACTGTTAATGTGTTAATGTTACATGTTGTGCATTGCATTTCAAATTAAAGTCCAAAAAATAAGTCCAAGGTCCATTTTTGGTATTTTTGGTGCTCACTGTAGGGTTTACTCCAGAAACATACATACTGTTTATGTGTATGTTGAGGAGCTGCTGTATCAAAATGAGTTGTCTTCCCCCAGAAATTAGGGTTACGATATGTTTCTTTTATGATTCCAATCCATTCCTCTTTTGATGTGGCTCAGCATTTAAATAACCTTTATCAGATTTCATGGTTTAGTCACAGACTTTCCCAAAAAGTGTTTTTCTTTCACAAATGTGGGAATGAAATTGTGTTAAAATGTACAAAACAGTGAAATTTATCTTGCCTGGCCGGGCAGCTCTCTGGCTGCTCAGCACCCCTAAACCTCTGATCCTAGAATCGCCCCTGGTCTTCACCCTGGCAGTCTCCCACCTGCTGCATTTAAGGCAGTGGCGGAGATGATCATGGCGTGGATGACTGACTCACAATACAACCCACAGATGTGACAGTACCACACTACACACACACCCATGCATGCAGACACACACTCCGATTTTCTCAAAAAAAAAAAAAAAAAAAAGAGTAGCATATAAAAAACATTTGCTATTTTTGGATTCTCTGTTTGCTCAGAAGGCATGTCAGAGAAACAAAATTCAGTGTAAGGCGTGGTGAGTAACTCATATACAAATAGTCATTTTTCAGATGAAGTTTTCCTTTAATGCTTTCATTCCTTTAACTTTGTAGTTATGTTTAAAGTCTTCTTTTAGATTGTAGATAACTTTAAAATGCTTTATTCCTTCTCAGTACGTAGACAAGTAATGTAAGCCTTTAAACTCTGACACCTTCCTTGACAAACAAATTTATCTGAATATGAAAGTGACTTTATTAACACTCACTGACACTTCTGTTATAACGAGTTGAACACAGACAAACTGATTATACCACAACACAAAAAGTTAAGGTGATATGTTTCATTCATTCAGGAGTAGAGGTAGAGTAGAGGTGTGTAGTAATATTTGTGTCAGCTTTAAAAATACTGTTTTTGCAAACTCACAAAATGTATTAAAATCTAAAAAAAAAAAGTCATATAAAGCTCTTAAAATGCACCTCACAGTAATTGAATTTTGACATTAGCAGCAGTCAGACTTTGGAAGATGTGAAAACTATTCTCTTGTAATGTTTCGAATTAGTAGCATAATTATTTGTGTTAAACATATTATATATATATATATAATAATATATAAAACAATTCCTAAAATGAGATGTTTGTTATCTTGTTAAACTAATGTCTTGTTATATCATGACTTTGCAACATATATTTAGATAAAACTTTGCCAAAGGGTCAGAGTTAGTGAGGGTTAGACCCTGTTAAAGACCAATCCTTCTGTTCAATTCAGATATAGATATAGTCCTTTACCAGGCGGATAGATGTCACTTCAGGGTATTTGTAGAACAAAGAAAAAAAATCAAAATGACATACCATGTACTGTTATAATGCTTATAATATTAGTATACCTCAACTCGTTACCATTAAATTTGTAGTATTACCAGTACTAGTATTATTTCCACATATTATTTCGACATATTCATTAAAACAGCAGTTTGAAAACATCTTTAATATGGTAAAATTTCTTTCCTATCAAATATGTAATGAAATACCATTAAATATATGGTCTTTTTATATCGGAAGAAAATGTAAATTTATTATCTTTACCTTTACCGTAACAGGCCATTTTAACCATTTGGTTCAGCTTGACAGCAGGAAAATCATACTTACGAAATTATCTCAGCATATATCTTGGATAACATTAAATGTAATTTAATAACAATGAAAGATAAGAAGTTTTTGTTTGTTTTTTTAAAATTCCATAGCAATACAGTCAATTTGAATTACATTAGCTTAGCTTCACTACCTTTACCATAAAAGGAGAAATCAACTGTTTGGTAGAGCATGATTTAAAAAAGAAATTGATCATTATTAGACTTTTTTTGTATAAAGTTAGATAAATGTGTTCAGTCAGACCCTCACTCGTGAACAAGACGCCGAGATACTTGAACTGGGAGGGTAGTAGGAAACTGTGATTGCGGAAGAAGATTTTTGTCATTATTCAAAGATGAAGATTTAAGACCTAAAAGGGTTGGTAGTGTCAGGAGTTATGAATGTCCGTTAAAATGCCAGTTGATGTGTGAGCGGTGAAAACAGATGAACTGTCCTTTGAAGAGTAAAAGATGAAAGTGGCTGAACTGTCAGTGAAGCTGATGTGTAGGGACGATGAAGAGGAGCTGAAAGAGTCGGTATCTTTTGAATAAAAGATAAACTTGGAAAGAATAAAATACCGTCCGTAGGAATAAAAATAAAGATATAAAAATAAAATAATATGAATATGCATTCCTGAATTTTTAATTTACTTAACATAACTTTGTCTTGTCCTCCCTCTCTTCAGGCCTTTGGGTTCCTCAACTTTGTTCTCTGGGCTGGGAACATCTGGTTCGTATTCAAGGAGACTGGCTGGCACAAGGGCGGTGCAAGGTTAGCAGGCGGTGCATCTGAGAAACAGTCCGGCACCTTTAACCAGCAGCCCTACAACCAGGGAAGCTTTGACCAGTCAGGGAGCTACAACACCCAGGGAAACCTCGGCCAGCCGTCTGAGTACAGCCAGGTGGGAGGGCCCACCTCCTACTCCAATCAAATGTAGCTGTGCCTTTTCGCTTTGTGAGGGCACTACTGCATTTAAAACCAGGGCAATCAGGGGGGTGATTTGAGAGGAGGAAAGTTTGTCAAAAAATAAATAAAAAAGATGGTCATAAAAAGGCATCAAAGGTGTCAAAGTACAAGTATTGTCGGGTATTGTACAAAATTATTAGATATAGTCTTTTACTCCTTCTCTGTCAGAGGTGTTGTTTGCTGAATGTTGTATTTCTTGTAGTTTGAAACTCATACGTGACGGTTTCTCGCTCTCTGTGCTTGGTAATTGTCATTCACCATTATGACTAGATGTCTTTTTCAAACTGGTTTGCACTGTTGTGGAAGGAAAAAGTGCTCTGTATAATACTTAAAGTTTTGAAATGGTTTTGACTCAGTGCATGATGTCGTATGTGTGCTAATATGCTCTCTGTGAAACTAGTACAAAAAAAAAGCATTTTATCTCTGGAAGTTTACACAAATCACACTGCCCATTACTGAAAGTTTATTGAGATCAGTATTGTGATATGCACATTGTTTTCTAATCTAAGTGAAACTATATTTTGATAATGGGTATTTCTTGAATGAAATTAACAGCGGAGAATTCAAACAACACTACAAAATGGCGAACTCACTATATCGTGCACTATATCCGTGATAGGGCGGGATTTCGAACACAGCTAGTGTGCTAGTCAGCTAGCTGTCTGTGAAGACAACATGGCGTTTACTTTGTATTCTCTCATTCAAGCAGCAATTCTGTGCGTCAATGCTGTCGCTGTATTGCACGAAGAAAGATTTCTGAGTAAAAGTAAGTGGCTGTCGTTTAAATTGTTTGTGCCCGTAGGTTTCATGGGAAGTCGAAATAAGTTAGCTAATGCTAACTAGCTTGTAACATGACAGCTGAGTTAGAACAACTGTCAGAACTTTGGGGTTTATCGGTGAAGGAGGTGATACTTAAAGTTAACGTTACCGCACAGTTTCAATGAATGGCCAAGAGAGGCTGTCCACCGTTTAAATCTAATTACTATGTGTCATTATTATTACACTTCTTATAGTTTATTGAACAACGTTATTAACAAAACCTGTGCACAATAATCACACGTTAGAGGCCCAAACTTACAGCAACTGACTGTAAAAATACAGCATACCTGTATAGCAACACATGTAACAGTATCTTAAAGTACAATGAAGACAATCCTTTACTTGTATCAAACAGTACTTAGTCAGAGCATGTTTTATTTAGTTTTAATGGTGAAGCTGCATGTCTATTTGTCTGTATGTGCCTGACTGTCTGTTTTCACCATCACCAGTCGGCTGGGGAGTGGACCAGAGTGTCGGAGGTTTTGGTGATGAACCAGGCATCAAAGTGCAGCTAATGAACCTTGTCCGCTCTGTGAGGACAGTAATGAGAGGTGGGTGTTAACTCTAGTGTTCACAGTCTGTGCATGGGTGAGTGACAAGAAGCCCAGTGAGTCCCCTCTTGCCTCTGATCGTGTCATCTGCTGTCTCTTTGCTCTGCAGTGCCGTTGATAGGAGTGAATGCAGTGTGCATAGTGCTGCTGCTCCTGTTTGGATGAGGAGCAGGATGTGAAGATGGTACAACTGCTGTCAGGAGAACATCTCCATCACCTCAGGACCAGGACCCCCCTCTGCAGAAGCATCTGATCTCTTTGACTCATAAATGCCTCCTGAATATGAATATTATCATTAATATTTTACACCAATACATGGGATATTTGCCAAGGCCTGTTTTTTCAGCACAGTAATTAAATATACACAGCTGTTTAGAATGTTTAACATCCCTCTTCTTTTGAGTTGTATAATAAAATGCTGAATAGTTAACATTTAATTTACTTTTGATTAAAATATGAATGTGAAAAACAAATGTTTTGTAATGTAAAAATATAACTCACAAAACACTGTAAAATGTTTGGGATTTATACACTGAAACCATGTAAATTATCTCTTGTAAAAGTGCTACGGTTGTTGAAATATTAAAAAAGAAAGTGTGTTTTTAAACTTTGTGTGTTAACACGTATCGTTTCATGAAATAGTCGAAGGGGTATTTTTTGTCCCAACTTGCGCTCCGTACTTTTGTGTCAAGAAATTCCGGATGTGTTTGTTGCTTTACACAGTCTATGGTTTGTTGTGCTAACTTCCAAAGGTCATTGATATGTAATACTGCACTGTTAACATATAACTTTATTAAACCCGCTGTGTTGCATTATAATGATCCACTGCTACAATGGGGAATGCGCAGAGTTACACTGCTGCCTCGCTCTCTGCATGTTGTGTATATGTCGTTTATGTTTACATTTACTGCTCTCATAAGTTGTTGAAAACAAGTGTCCTCAACAACGAGAGACTTCCCAGTTTCGTGTATCTTTACATCAAATATGTGACCAGAGCTCTGACTCGGAGGACAGGCTACTTATACTCAGCAGCGCGTGACGTCGTTTACACGGTCCTCAGCTGCAGGTGAGAAACGTTTGACAGTTAAGTTTTAATGAGAAAGCCTTTGAAGCTGGAAGAAGTGGCAGCTGGTCATCCACAACTTGAATCAGCATATGTGTCTTCATATAAGGCTGGAGACTCCCCTGTTGAGGAGGTTCTGCAGTGCTGCAGGGTATGGTTGGGATTATCCAGACACCCCATACAGAGACATCCCACTGTGCTTCCCAGAGATCCTGTGCCGCAGACTGCTGCTCATGGTGCTGACTGATGAAAATTTCGGCCTCAGCCCAGCAGGTAAGACACAGGACACATTCAACATGACTTTCTTAAGGAGCACTGTGTAAGATTTGAGGGATTAAGTGGCATCTAGTGGTGAGGATTGCAGATTGCAACCAGCTGAAACTTCTCCAGGTAAGACTTCTTCAGTGTTCTTTGTTAAGGAGGTTTTTACAGGGAGCTGAATTATCCTCGGAGGTCTCCTTTCTCCAAAACAAACAGACCAGGTGATTAAAACCAGTAAAAATGCTGAATAAAGCAGTTTAAGTGTTTCTCCAATATGGGCTGTTAGCCCACCACCTGCTAATAACTGTGAAAAGCCGTCAATGTGTTTTGACCTATCTAGAGCAAGTGTTTGGTTTGTCCACCCTGGGCTACTGTAGAAACATGGCGGTGCAACATGGAGGACTCCATGGACGAGGACCTGCTCCTTATATAGGTTAAAATGATTCAATCTAAGTTATGAAAACACAATTCTTAATTTCAAGACGAATACTTGGTGTAATCATACACTAGCGAAAATATACTTAATTTCTGCCAATTTATCTCCCTAAATTCTACACAGTGAAACTGAAAACAGATTATTTAAGCTGATTGCCCTGGCTTGTGTTTTTGCAGATGTCTTATACTGAGTACATTATATCTGGTTTATCCCACTGCCCTGATTTCCGTGTTTTTTGAATACTTCAAATGAAAAGTTAGAAATGGGTGATGTTATAGTGATTGTGAATTATTTTGGCAGGTCTGGTTCGTGTGCAACAAAGATTGAAAACCCTTCAGCCAGTTGATGAACTGAAGAGGGGTCCGTTCATGCTGCAGGCTCGAGTCCTGGAGTATCGACAAATTGATGCAGGGGTGGAGGTGGACATCTGTCTGTCAGCCACTTCTCGTGCCGGTTGCCCAGTGTGGGAGAGCGTCCTGACACTGCTGTCCGTAAACAAACACCACAAAGCCAGCAGATGCTTACTCAAGAATGAGCGTAAATGTGAGCAACAATCTGGTTATTGCTTGTCACAGAACAAACAGTAATTATTGCCTTCCTGTTTATAGTGGCAGAGTCTTAATCCTTCTGTTTTTGGTCAAAGGTCTTTTGACAGGCCAACCCAATGAGCCTGTGCCAGAAAATGTAAAGCAGGTAGAGTTCAGAGTTCCGAGGACTACCGGCCTGCAGCGTGTGTGGTCCTTCTCTGACTACAACCCCTATCGGCTCCTTTCTCTACCAGCCAGGCTCGTTGGCTACAGATTGCAGGCACCAAGTCTCTGGATGCTGTCTGTCTGCTTGGCTGAAATAGAAAAGCACGAAGGTAAAAGACCTGACCTGGAGCCAGTGCATGAAAGCTTTTGCTATTGAAAGGGATGAACATGCCTTTTCACAGCAGAGTTTTTTTGTTTATATGTTTTTTTTCTTCTCCTGTTACAGCAAGTCAAAATGTCCAGTGTAAAAAAAGCATTTTGAGCATGACTGATCAGAGCTTCTCATTGCTCTCATGTGTCATCAGGTGTTGGAGTCATCACAGCTCCCATCAACATCACTGCCCATTTTAAGGAGCCTTTGTTGGTACCAGGCAGAGTGAAGATCAGGTTTTGGGAGACGACCAAAGACAGGGATGAGTCTCCTGCCCAAAGCCTCGGTTTCCATATGCAGCACCATGGAAGCAACATATCTCACATGATGGGTTTGATTTCTAGATGACTGATTAACACAGAAGGTCAAAATACAATCAAATGCTAATACAGTTGCATACAAACGTTTGGGCACTCTTCATCAAAATTTCATGTACTGGGGCGTTGGTAGCTTAGTGGATAGTGCCGGCGCCCCATGTATAGAGGTGATGCGTCACTGCAGCAGTTGCAAGTTCGACTCCGGCTTGCAACCCTTTGCTGCATGTCGTCCCCCCACTCTCTCTCTCTCTCTCTCTCTCTCTCTCCCTGCTTCACAATCTTCATGAAAAGGGTCTGAAGCAAAACTTCAGGCAGCCTGCATGGTCAGTACTTAGTAGAACCCCCTTTGGAAAGTATCACAGCTTCTAAACACTTTTTGTAACCAGCTCAGAGTCTTTCTGTTCTTGTTTGGGGGATTTTCACCCATATTTCCTGCAGGGCTTCTAGTTCTGTGACATTCTTGGGCCGTCTTGCATGCACTGCTCTTTTGAGGTCTATCCACAGATTTTTTTATGATGTTTAGGTCGGGGGACTGTGAGGGCCCTGGCAAAACCTTCAGCTTGCTCCTCTTGAGGTAGTCCATTGTGGATTTCAAGGTGTGTGTAGGACCATTGTCCTGTTGTAGAAGCCATCCTCTCTTCATCTTCAGCTTTTTTATAGATGGTGTGATTTTTGCTTTCAGAATTTGCCAGAATTTAATTGAATCCATTCGTCATTCGACCTGTGAAATGTTCCCCGTGCCACTGGCTGTAACACAAGCCCAAAGCATGATGGACCATTTCATGGAATCCTACATCCTATTTTCTCCAAACATACCTTTGCTCATTGTGTCCAAAAAGTTATATTTTTACTTCATCAGTCCACAGGACTTGTTTCCAAAAAGCATCAGGCTTGTTTAGATGTTTCTTTGCAAACTTCTGATGCTGAATTTTGCGGTATGGACACAGGAAAGGTTTTCTTGTGATGACTCTTCCATGAAGATCATATTTGTACAGCTGTCACTGCACAGTAGAGCAGTGCACCACCACTGCAAAGTCTGATAAATCTTTTGCAGTCAAACAAGAACTTTGATTAGCCTTTCTGGCAGTCCTAAGAGTAGCTCTCTCAAAAGTTTTCTTGGTCTTCCAGACCTCAACTTGACCTCCACAGTTCCTGTTAACTGCCATTTCTTAATTACATGACGAACTGAGGAAACATCTACCTGAAAACACTTTGTTATCTTCTTACAGCCTCCTCTCCTGCTTTGTGGGCATCAGTTACTTTAGTTGTCAGAGTGCTAGGCAGCTGCTGATTGTTGGGACAAGGTTTTTAGGAGTCAGGTATTGATAAAGCTTTGGAATTTTCATCACCTGGCCTTTCCTAACAATGACTGTGAACAAGCCATAGCCCTAACAAGCTAATTAAGTTAAAAGTTGTCTGAGAGCTGAAATGTCTTGGGGTGCCCAAACTTGTGATTGGTGCTTCTTTTATTTTTTTCACTCTAAAATTGTATAAAACAAAAATAATACTCTAATCTTGCTTAAAACCTTAAAAAGCATGTTTCATCTTTAACATCATGCCTTTTCTACTACTTACTTAACTATTCACAGTAAAATAAAATTAAATTAAATATAAAAATTCTGACAAGGGGGGCCCAAACTTTTGCATGCCATGTATTGTACTTTTTCTGTTTTGTTCTGCTACAGTGTTGACAACACAGTGAAATCCAACAAGGTTGGTCTGCAAAGTCATCTATCAATATTTAACACTCAAGCTTGTTTTCATATGATCGTAAAAAAAAATGTCTATTTATTGCAAATTTAAATCCAATATTCTTACAAGGGTGTGTATTATTAGATGTATCTGCCAGCGTTTTGTTAAAGATGTTATCAGCTTCATTGAGTGCAACTGTTTCAGTACCCTCTGACAATGGTAATGAATTTTCTTTTATATTTATTTTTTTCTTCCACTGTAAAATAAAATGTGCCATGTCCAGATGCATATGAGGAACTGGTTTATATAATCCTGAATCACTTTGTTATGTGCATGTTGGATAAGTTATATAAATGACAGCAGTTGTGTCAGTCACCCCTGAGAGAAACTTGGTTAGTACATCACAGTGAAAAAGCAAAGGAAAACATGCACATCCAGTGCAGTGCTGCCTTTAATAGGGCTTTTGTTTGGGTTTTTTTAAATGTAAAGGACATACGCAAATAAAGCATGTACACAAGGACACACACACACACACACACACACACACACACACACACACACACACACACAAAAGTCAGAACTAACAAATCTCAATCACAATGCCGTGTTCCCAATGAAATACTCATGCAAATATAGCTGGTGGAGTGGGGTGTGTTTTGGTTTGTTTTAGTTATCATATTACACACACACAACATATATATATACGTATATATATAAAACTTGTATAAATCAGCAGACAGACTTATTTTATCTTATTTGGAATGAGGAATTTATTCTTCTGAGATTTCTGGAAAAGTTAGTTTCCATAAAAGAGTTGATTTTGGAAAGTTTGATCTGAGGTCAATATTTTTCTGATATGGCGATTATTACTCATGCAATCAGATAGGTCTCTCCCATCAGTTAAGAGTTTGGGAATTTCTCCAATCACAGGGCCATATAACAATGCACTTTTGATGAGAAACAGTAGCTTTGGTGATATACTTTTATTAACACTGTTATATTCTTTCTGGAAAATATCCATACCCTTATTCCACACAAAGTCCTCATATCAGTAAGTACATCTAAGACAAAGATTACAGTCGATGGAGTGTTTTTTGGAGTAATCCGCAACTTGTGAAATACAGTTGTTCTAACTAATTCAGGCACCAGGAAGTGTGCAAGGCTTTATGCCAGGTTTTGCATAGATGTATAATAATACCTTAACACTGGATACTAAGATGGCACCTATACATTACAATGGAGTTGGCACATACACCAGAACAGTTTCTAGATCCTAGATTCACTTAAAAGAAAAATATTATAACATTATTATACATTTTCCACGATTGACTTTTGCAGTAACGTCTCTCCCTGTCCCGACTCATGGACTTCACACTGTGATGACAACAAAGATGTTTTAATTGCTTTTCTCAGCTTAAGGAAAGTTTTACAAATAGAAAACCATGGTTAAAAAAAATCATAAAACAAAGTCATAATTGACCTTATTTGCAGTTCGAGGCGTCCTGTCAACACTTTCACAGATGTGTCTTTTATAGTGGTACTCATTGGAGAAAATGCTTTTCGGGCTGCATGGTACGGTATTTTTTTCACTCCACTTTTCACTTAAGTCTTAATGTTGGACAAAGTTTATCACCAGCTGCAGGCGATTGCTCCGTACTTATCGTACAGACACAAGCAAAAAAGCAAATAAGTGTATTTTTTTCTAAAACATAGAACTATTCCTTATATAGCTCTCATGGCTACTGGCTTCGTTCCATTCAGCTGTATTAGTAATTCATACTACAGACGTCAATGAGCCTGTGTAGACCTGGTATTAAAATGCATTTCGGTGATCCAAACACAAGCGGACAGCCGAGACACATCGCTGTTCACACCTGTGTCTATCATCTCCAGCTGACCGCTCGTGTTCAGATTTCGTTACGGCCCTGCACACAGTTATTACATCCACACTTTTGCTAGCTGCTCTGTAGCATGCTTGCTCGTCACAGCAGCAGCTGTGTCAGTGCAGTCTGAGATAGATGTCAGCAGAATTCAACACATCTCCTTTTATGGGGCAAAACGACGGACGGCCATGCGAAACTTCGTCCAGCTCACATAAAATGGGTAAGTTATAGAGCGTTAGTGCTGTCACCAAAACAACCTCTCCATCCTGCAGCAATGATGCAGTCCTTGTTGGTGATGTATCAGGACATATTAGTATTTACACAACAAAAGATTTGTGGTCAGATGTGTCCCGGACCACCTCGGCAAGTGGTTTGAGTGAAGAGATCACAATGCGTCTTGGTGGTTGTTAACACTTGTATTAAATGCTGTCCATTTATGATCGGATCACCCAAGATGCATGTTAATACCATGTCTGAACAGAGTCAATGTGTTCTTGTCAGATATTATTTTAAACCTGTTACCATAAAAGTTGGGAAAGAATTGGAATTGAAAGATTTCTGACGAGTTTTATCTGGAGGACTACGTGCTGTAGGTTTCATAGATCTACTGTACATGAGCACTTTGTTAAATGGCATGTCTCCTGGTTGACAACAGGCCAATGCAGACATC
Source organism: Epinephelus awoara (assembly GCA_035609425.1). NCBI lineage: Eukaryota > Metazoa > Chordata > Actinopteri > Perciformes > Serranidae > Epinephelus > Epinephelus awoara. The sequence goes on from CM069302.1 coordinate 34,098,904, forward strand.
ATCCCTACAGGGAGCAAAGACTTTTCAATATTTGATCCTTCCGTTATTCGTTTTTGCAGCGTTCATGTATGTGAAGGTCTGTCCTCCTGTATTATTTATAGGAACACATTCAGTGCATATGGGACTGAATGTGAAGCCATGCATCCCTGCACCACTGCAACATTTTATAAAGGGAATAATGCAAGGAACCACGTTGATAGTGCTGCTAGTAGGCAGATTTTGTTACTTTTGGACTGAGCCAGGCTTGCTGTTTCCTTTGATTCCAGCATCTAAGCTAAACTAAGCTAACTTCCTGCTGGTGTTCTCTCTTGTTTAATTTTCACTCTGCAGAGCTGAGGGCAGCAGCCATCACTGGTCAGTGTATTAACAGAAAAATTGCCCCCAAAGTGAATATTTATTTTATATTCTGATTGTTTCCAGGTGAAATGTGTATAGCTGTGAATATGAAGATCATTAAAAAAAACACAGGTTAAGCAGAAGCTTAAATGAAGGAAAAAAATAGCAGTGGTGATGGTGTGATTGCAATCAGTGGAGCATCCCGTGACTGCCTCCCTGCACACACTGGGAGCAGTTGTAGTTTATAAGATGAGGGGAGGGCGTGTGTGAAGAGTCTCTGTTTATAGACTTCCAGCAGCGGAGAAATCAGTTTCAGCAGCTGTACCACAGATCAGAAGGACACACGCTGGGTCATCCTACCTCTGCCATGTGATTTTCATTACAGCAACTCGGGGAAGAGTTCAACTGTGGAAGGTAAAGGCTTTTTTTAATATTTGAATCTAAGTGGATTTTTGTGAAAATTATAATTTCTGTATGTATGAAACTGTATTTATTCTTGTTTTGTTACTGTAGTGATTGACATATAGCCTAATAGTGTAGTTAGTATAGGATATAAATGTTCTGTCACGCTACAAAGGAAACCTACTAAATGCTTCAACTCATGATTGGCAATGAAATTATTTCTAAGGTGACTCTTGGGTCTTTTAGACAGGATTCATTCAGCATTATTGTCTGATTTCTCCTTGTCCTGTTTATATAAGTTCCCTCTGCCACAGTTAAAGCTGTTGCCAACCTTCCCCTAGTCACTGCTGAGACAAAAACAGCCGCCAACCAAGTGCAAACTAAAGCGTTAATGCAGTGACTGTGTTTAAATCAAATCTATTTTTCATCTATTGTTGCTCAGTCACTGCTACAAGCTGGAGTAGAGCACGCTGACTCCCGCTTGAACATGTACATTACCGTTATTATTCATTTATAGAGTCCCGATTCTGTCATGCATTTGAGTCAGTCAAGTGGAACAGGGTCAGTCTGTTAAGCTTCTGTACAGAATGGATTGCATTCAGCATGTAAAGACGTGAAGTGGAAACGCTCCTCTTTGAAAAAGTCTTTTAATCTTGTTTTCAGTGTATCTCATTTGTTCAAAAGTGATTTGTCACAGGTTTTTCCTTAAATTTATCCCGCAAAATACATTTTTAATATTAACTTTTCATAAATAGCCTACTACTCTGCTACTGTAGCTATGGTTAAAAGTACATTTCTACAACATGTACCTTTATAACTCCTGCCAGTCTGCCTAAAGTATGTTCTGAAGTGCTCAGATCACTTTATCTGTGTTGTGTCTGTGTAGAAAAAGGGAGTGTGTGTGTGTGTGTGTGTGTGTGTGTGTGTGTGTGTGTGTGTGTGTGTGTGTGTGTGTGTGTGTGAGAGAGAGAGAGAGAGATGAAACACACACGCACTCCTTCCTTGGTTAGAGCACTTTAGAGGAGTTCGTCTGTCTCCTTCTTCAAAGAGCTGATCCTCAGGGAATTTAAGTTATTTTTTGCTTCTTTTAAAAGTACCAGCTTCATTTATTTATTCAGAGAGGCCAATACTAAATGACAGCTTGTTCTCTCGCACTGTTGTTCATAAAGTCCACTGCACTTACTATTACCTGCCCCAGTTGCTGTGTTAGTGAAAGATGTGAATAATAATACTGCAACTTCACAGTAGTACCATGTATACTGGGGGGGAGTGATGTGGAGAAAATTGTCTGTTACAGTGATTGTTATTTTTAATAATGCACTGTAACACATGTGCGAAAAGTCTAAGGAAAATGTGAATAGATTAGTGCAGAATGCAGGGTTCACTGAGTGGTTAGATGAGTATGAAAATAAAGTGAATCATGTGGCACAACCTTTACACTCATAGTTGTACACCTATATGAGATACTGTAGCAATGTGTAAGACCACCACTATCATTAAAATGACAAATGAAGGAATATCATTTAAAAATTGTGTTCATCCCTCTAGTAGTGTTCCAATGGAAACAATGCCAAGGAGCATTGAAGCTGTTCTGGATTGTTACAGGTCCAGAAGGTGAGATAAGTGTGCCATTGTAGTGTCTGTAATTTTCTATTGTTGGAAAAAAAAAGAGAGAAAAAAAAGTCAATCTTAAAGGGACAATTCATCCCAAAATCAAAAATACATTTTTTTTTTTGTTCTTACCTGTAGTGTTATTTATCACTCTAGATTGTTTTGGTGTGAGTTGCCAAGTTTCGGAGATATTGGCTGAAGAGATGTCAACCTTCTCTCCAATATAAACTAACTAACTAAAAGGCACTGGGCTTGTGGTGTTCAAAGTGCCAAAAGATACAGCAATTTCTCTTTACAGAAATCATGTCCTGATAACTCAAGATAATCCACAGACCTTGTTGTGAGCAGTGTTATGTAGGAAGCATTTTCTTTTTACCAAACTACACCCACCAACCACATCACTGGGAAGAAGAAAGTGTGCATCTTCTCATGGATGGGAGGCTCATGCTTGTGACAGTGGCGTCCTCCTCGGCTGAACTGTAACGTTAACTACCTCAATGGTGCTAGGTGAGCAAGCAGTAGATGCACGCTTACTTCTGCGCAGTGATGTGGTTGGTGGGTGTGGTTCAGTACAAAGACAGGTCTGTGGATTATCTTGAGTAACTGGGTCATGATTTCTGCAAAGAGATATGTCATAATATTGGAGAGAAGGCAGACATCTCTGCAGCCAAAATCTCCAACTCTCAACAACTCACACCAAAACAATATTTGATTTAGGGGTGAATTGTCCCTTTTCTTAACTCAGGATCTACTTACTAGCTTTCTCTGAAGCGTGCAACCATATCTTATTGTCTATATCAAAGTTAAAGCTGTTATATAAATCTTGAGTTACAGGGTCAGGAATTAACTTCCAATTTTCTGTTTTGTCTCAGTGCAGTAAGGTAAATACATGAAGAAGCAAGGTAAAGGCAACACTGCTGCCAGCGTCCCCCTCTCTTCCCCACCAGGGAGCAGCAGTGTGCAGGTCTGCCATGACTACCAGAGTGTGGCTTATAAAATGTATCCTGGGAATGGTCATGCTATAGAAAATGGATCTCACTCCAAGAGAGACCAGATCCTCAGCCGAGATGGTACAGGCAAGATGTCCTCTGTTCCAGACATCATCTCTAACAGCCAGGAGCAGAGATGCAGCATGAAAAATGAGGGTGCCCAAAGGAACTCCATGTGGATGACAGATTCAAGCAGCCAGGCCTATTCAGGGCCAGAGGACAACTCCACAGACCCACATGAGACCCTGACAGAGACTTCAACTCTGACCTTTGTGGACGTCCACACCATGGAGGACTCAGCAGAGAACCATAGCCTTCATGGGGTGGGGATGGTGTACCTCAAGGAGTTTGTGCTGATAGATGATGATGATGATGGAGACATGTCTCTAAGAGAAAAAACAGTGACAGACATGTCCGTCATGGATGGAAAAGCTGCTGAACTGGTGTGTGGGAGGCTGTTGTCCACTTCCAGTGGCTCATTGTCAGAGTGTAAGCTGGAATCTCCAGCTCCTGAAGCACCTCCACCTGAGGAAGTTGAGACTACACATGAAAAGAAACGCTGCTGTTTCTGCACTGTTTTATGACCAAGCAGGAGCCTGCAGCAGTTTGTGACCAAGATCAGGACTGTGAAACTGTCAGAGACGACACTCTGGGAAAACACTTCTACATACTGGGTTTATATATGTGTTGCTGCTGATGTGCAGCAGAGCACATTTGTAAGTATGGTAACAAACTGGGGTGTGAGTTCGTTAATGACTTCTTCTTTTACTCAAATTTTACAGAGCCCTCATTGGACATTAAAAATAGTCAAATAATAAACAGGTTTTTTTTGTCTCAAATGTCAGCCACTAATTTGCTTTTGTAACAATCCTAATTTAGGCAATTATGAAATGTATGTTTGCTGAAAGACGTAATGCTTTAAGTTTTACATAAAAAGTTTTTGATCATGTGGGTTAAGATAATCATTTTCAAGTAACAAACATATCTCTTGAGTCTAATATACAATTTTGATACTAAAAAAAATGCATGTTCCTGTAATATTTCATCTGAATGACAGACTTTGTGATAACTAAACAGGTCTACAAAGACCAGGTGCTAACAACAAATAAAGATAACTCCAATGACCAAATATTGTGTCTTGTTTTTGTCTCCATGCATAATGTTTGTTTATGTGGGATAACTACAACCACACTGCAATAAATATGCCAAAGATAAGAATGTACAATGACTGCATCATTAAGCCAAGGGAGTGTGTGTCCAACACATTTGTTAGACCAGAGGAAGTAATGCATTTTAGGTCCATGGAGTATACTATTAATTCAGGCAGAGCATTAAACTGAGTCATGCTTACATTAGGTGATTGGCATCAGCTGTTTAATTTATGCTGTACAATCAATGGCTCATTCATAGATGTGTAACTACCAGCTGATTTGTACCATCTAATTATATTCATAGAGGTGTTAGCATAGCCATCATAAGCTGGCACTTTTCACAATTGCTCTGGCTCCGACATACAGTATCTTGAGTATAATTGATTTAATCTTACTATATAATGACGAAAACTTTGTCTGTGGGTGTGTCTGTGTGTCTGTTCCACGTTTTTCTCCTCACTGACTTGGTCAGTCCATGTGATATTGGCACAGTGGTAGAGGGTCATGGGAGGATGCGAATGAAGCAATATTACATCAATTGGCCAAAGGGGGCGCTATAGCAACTGATTGAAATTGCAAACTTTGAATGGGCATATCTCATGCCCCGTCTGTCGTAGAGACATGAAACTTTGCACAGAGATGCCTCTCCTCATGAGGAACAAATTTGCCTCAAAAACCCATAACTTCTGGTTCATAGATTTTCCGCCATTTTGATTTTTTTGAAAAACACTTAAAATCGATCTCTTCGTAGGAAGATTGACTGATCTGCATGAAACTCGGTGAACATAATCTAGGGACCAATATCTAAAGTTCCCTCTTGGCAAAAGTTGGAAAACTTACTAAAACTGAGCTTCCATAAGGCAATGAATATTGCGGAGGGTTAGGGTAGGCATATGACCACACATAATCTGAGGGGACCCCTCCATTATTGACCCCATCAAACAAAATGGGGGCGCTAGAGACTTAATTTCTTATCTAGGCCTAACCGCAATATTGATTTTTACTAAACTTGGTAGATATGTAGAACAGGACTCCTCAAGGTGACTGGAGAAATCTAACTCTAATTGGCAACTGGGTGGCGCTATGACAACAGAAAAATGCTTAAAAATGGCTAAAATGCGACAGATCGCTGTGGCTCCCCCTGTGGCCCAATGTTTGTTTTTTCCCTGATTTTTGGTATGACTTAAGTCATGGTATGGTATGCTGTATATAATCACGGAAACTGTCAGTGTGTCAATCTGTCGGTCAGTCATTCTGTCTGTCCCACGTTTTTCAAAAACTCTGTCTGAATACATTGCTCTTCTTAATGGGTTCAGTTTACTATTTAATCTGCAGTTTCCTATGACCTGTATCCCAAACACACACTATGTGAAACTGTATATGGGCAACTGTGCACTCAATGGGTATGGACTAGTAATAATAATTAAAAAAAAACATGTTCATGTATGTTTCTATTAAAAGACTAACTTTTCCAACGAAATCATGATGTCGTGTATTTGAGAGCTTCCTAAGAAGTACCGCCCCTCCTTTCAAATCTAAGTCCAAAACCATTTGCTACAAATGATCAATTCCCTCATGTAAGCATTTCCGACTGAACTAGAGGTTTCATGGTTTCCTTCTGAACTGGGTAATTAGCAAGAATAGCAACAGACACTAAGTGACAAAGAAAGTCCTGCAGATAAGAAGTGCAGTCCTGCCAAGAAGTTTTACTACTCAAGGATCTCTTGGACATGCAGTAAATACCACAGTGTTTAGCTCTAAAATGAAAAACATGGCCAAATAACCATAGCTTCCTGCTGACTTTGGTTTGAAATAACGGTTAAAACAACTTTTATTTGCACTGACTGCATAATTACCAGTTCTAGTAAGATGTGGGCCAGCACATAGGCAGTTTTGAGGCTGCCTGCTCTGAGGGACAGACTGGGGTTAATCAGTCCAGTCCAGCAGGCAGTGGTGTGAGGCGGTAGCTTTTTGGTTTGAGTGATGGAGATCCCCCACTAAGGACCATGCTGGGCTGAGAGATAGCAGCCCACCACACTTATCTCTCCTTCCCACAGCACACCAACTGACACCTCCTCAGCACCCACCACAGACCCTGTTTTAGGATGAGGAGGGATGTTAGTTTCATTGACTTCAAACATTTCTGGATTATAATCAAAAGGGTAAATAAAGTAACATTTAATTAAATAAGGGTTACAAACTACTTTAAATATGGACAAAAGGTGAGGTTGCACCATGATATTCATAAAATGTTTGGTCTATAATCGTATGTTTGTCACTAATATTATTACTAAACTATTACTAATATTAACTTGATGTAAGCTATCTAGTTAAATACTCGTACCTGGCTATCTTGGTTTTATACATATACTAATGATATGGTTAATGTGCTTTTAAAAGACATCTTAAATGCCACAGTGTTTGTAAGAAGGCATCCGACAGGTTTGTTAGGCCAAATATAGCTGTTATCAGACACCGCAGCATGAGTGTGCAGTTCACCAGCATGAGCACTGAGCGTATCAACACGTGAAGTGTAACTGAATGTGTCAGGGAATGACAGATTAAGCCGCAAAACCATCAACTGCAAGAAGACCATTGAGAAAAGGAGCTATTTCTCAGAGTGACCTCAGCTCACCCACTCCCCTGTTTATCAAACATGCTCAGTGTCATCATGGTCGGAAGACGGAAGTAAAGAATGGAAAAAAGAAGATGGGGATGAGGAGGCTGAGCATCTGGTGAAGTGAAGAGAGCAACGGGAACACTCTCGAGATGGACGAGAGAAACAGAGCAATGATCGTGGTTTTTCTACTTTGTGTCATTGCAGGTAAGAATACTGATAACAATGTGTTGTTCCACCATTCACATTTTGTGATTATTTGATATAACTCCTTTTTTATAATCTTACTGACAATTGGAGAAGGGGTGAAAAACCTCTGAAGATACTGACTGATGGATGGTCTTTCTATCCTCTCAGAGATGCCAGCAGAAGGCCAGAACCTAGGTGTGTGTGCCACCTGCCATGCAAATGCCATGTGTGACGACAAGCCAGATGGCTCCGGCAAAGTTTGTAACTGCAAGTATGGGTTTGTCGGAAATGGGAGAACCTATTGTCAAGGTAGGAAAAAACTACTTGAAGTGTGTTTGTCATGTGAAGTCTTTTCATCTCAACCTCCATTTTTTTCTAATGAGGAAAGGGATTCGCATTGTGAACTGCAGATTAAGCTTCTAAGATTTATAAAGGAATTTATCTGATGCTCTAATTCATATTTTTGTATTAATAATGGATCAAATTACTATGTGATATGTGAAAGCAGTTGCATGTACCCACAGAGAATCAAAACCCCTATCTTTACTGTATGCGGTCAGTCTCACCGCTCTCATTAACAGCAGGCAGCTGTTCACAAACAGCCACCTGCTCAGCTCCAAACAGCAGACAAGTTAATGACTAGATAGTGAACATAATGGAGCATTTGGCAGCTAAGGAGCCACATATTTCCCTCAGGGGGTGGTACACAGCAAAAGAAAATTAAAGGTGAGTATTAGACTTTGTCAGGTGGACACAATTACAACAAACACAACTCCATATGAATTCTAATAATGGTCTGTGTTGTCCGTGTGTCAGGGTTCTGTTTACAGCTCCCTGAGTGGCCAAATAAGAGTCCACAGTCATGTTAGTGGCTCTGTAAGGCTGTACTCAAGCACAGCATGCTAATATGATCACAGTGATAGTGCTACCATGCAGATGTTAAGTTGTCCTTTATTCCCAGAGCCACATTAAAACACATTTCAGTATAAGGAAAATTTAAAAGTGGATAAATACAGAGGCAGCATTGTTTGATTTGATATAATCTGAATAAGTTGAATTTATCAAGCTTCTAGGTTTTTAAGGAGTTATTACCATGCAGCCCAGTTGCCAGAAAAAAATGTTTGCATCACAGATACATTGTATTTGTATGTTATTATGTAGGGGATACACTGAAACTTTATGTTTCAACAACGCCATGGTCAACGTGTGGTTATGTTTAGGCACAAAAACCACTGTGGTGTTTTGATGGTACACTCCAGGCAGCACTGTCTCTGTAATAACCAACCGGTCTGCGTGGCACCATCCGAGCAGAAAACATAACCACAGGTTGCTCAAAAAAAAAAACAGTCGTATTGGAGGCTAAAAAGCCGCTAAAAACACAGCGATATCTCGCTGAAAAGCAACCTTTTTTGTTTGTTGGTCTCGAACAGTGTTCTGCAGTAGTCTGCACCAATGGCAGGTGTCTCACCTAGTGTCACCCCATTCACCATCCCCTCCACCTCCTGATGACAAAGTTAGCTTATATACTACATCACTTTGATATGTATGAAATGTACAAATACAGTGTATCCATGGTTTGCAGAAATGTACATGTCAGCATTTTCTTCTGGTCACTGGGCTGTACCAGGTTCATTATTCACTATTCACGCTAACATTTGTTCATTAGCACTACATACACAGTACAGGTGAGGTGATGGGAATGTTGTTAGTTTAGCAAATATCTAATCATAATCAGTGATAGAAAATCAATTAATACTTGCTGTGATCATGTTTTAAGATACATGAACATTTTCAGAATGTAATTTACCCTAAAAGAAAGGGAAACATTTGGAGGTGTTGTTATTTATAGGTTATTATGCAATGGTAAACTAATTCAGCCCACTTGACATCAAGATGGGCTGCATGTGACCTATGAACTAAAATGAGTTTGACACCCCTGTTCAAGATGAAAATTTAGAGGACTGCTGAAGTCAGTAGGATTCATCTGCTGGGGACTATGAATGTCTGTAAAAAAAAAAATGCATGTAAGTCCTTCTTTACAGAAGACATTTTTACTTGTCAAAGTAGAAAACAGATGGAATTAATAACATTAATGATTTCAACTCCTTTTCTTCTATGTTTAAGTGTAATTTCTTTTCTTCCAGATAAGGATGAGTGTCAAATAGGAGCAACTAAGATCTGTGGGCAACACACCACCTGCCATAACACTTATGGCAGCTACTACTGTACCTGCCTGCCTGGCTACAGCCCTTCTAACAACATGACCGTCTTTATCCCAAATGATGGAACCCACTGCCAGGGTGAGTTTAAGGTGGGCCTGGGTCTTTTTTACAGGGCTCTTAAAGGCATCAAACTACATAAGAGATTAAAATATGTCGACTAATAATGAGAGATGACAACATTAAGTATACGCAACAGCTTGTTTAGCCTTACAAAGTGGGTGACATTATGGATTTTATGTCAAACACTCATTTACCATTGGTTGTGCAGACATTGATGAGTGCAGGATCACAGGCCTTTGTGGAGAGGGAGGTCTATGCAGGAATCTTGATGGCAGTTTTGAGTGCAGCTGCCAGCTGGGATATGAAGTCCACAATGGAGTGGGGCCCTTCAATCCTCACAGAGACAAGGCTTCCTGCAAAGGTAAAACTGCATTAATGGGATTTGGATAAGCACACTGACCCTTTAGAGGATCATACATTCCTACTGTGTATTTTGTGTATTTGTACTCCATGTGTACCCTCAGTTTGGTCCTGGCGGGTATAAAAGTGACAATACCTGCTGAATGTGAAGTCCATGCTGTTCGTGTGGTCAGTGTGTGAACAGCTTGAGCTAATCTTGAGTTTTGTATGTTCTTGTCCCACTCAGTGGTTGACTGTGGCCAGCCGGCCTCAGTGGAGGACACAGTGTTGCTGTCATTCACAGGGACCACATATGACAGTGTGGCCATGTTTGCCTGTGATGAAGGCTTTGTGTGGAGGAGTGGAGACAACAGCTCTGTGTGTGGAGCTAATGGACTGTGGAGAGGGCCCTCTATGGTCTGTGAAGGTAACAAAACCCAAGCAAAAAACACAGTCTGCCTTTCTCCACAGCTCTTATTTTCCCCTTTAGCATTATTGGGATTATTCGTCAGCAAATTGCAACTCTGTGCTTTGCTTTCTCTGCTCATAGGTGCTCGTAATAGTTATTTGGCTTTTCAGTCGTTCTTAACAGTGCCAATCAAGTTTTTCCAAGGGAAATATGAAATTCTTTTTTAATATATATTTTCAAATCTATATCTCATTAAATTGTAACATTTAACTTGATCAACTGTATCATAATAAAAAAAAATAACGATAACTTAGCCATGTTAGCTGTCTGTGTGTTGGTTGATCCACCTTGAAGTATCTGGATTGCCATGACATTTGGTACAGCCGTTCATTTTTCCCCTCAGGATGAAGCGCAATAATTTTAATGATCCATTAACTTTTTCTTCTAGTGTCTCCATCAGCATTGTTATTGTAGCTCAGTTGCCAGAAGAGAATGTTTGTGTTTTTCTGCAAACCACAAATACCTTACATTTGCTGCCTTTATATGTATCATAGTTTGTAAGGTGATGTAACATCTAGGCTGGTTTTATCATCTGGAGGTAGAGGGGATGGAGGACAGCTTGTCACCTTGGCAAGAAGTCTGCCAAGCTGCACACCCCTGTATGACACCAACAAACAAAACTGGTTGTGTTTAAATGAGTTATTACAGTGTTCCCAGCAGCTTTTTAGGCTCCAAACATGGCTGTTTTAGCACTCTCTCTCTGTTTTTTCCTTGTGCTCGAGATGTGGGTTTGTCGCAACCTGTCAGCGGCAAAGCTGCTACCAAAAGCAGTTCAAAGTCAGAGTCAAAGTCCATTTATTTGTCTCCCTTGGGAGAAATTTGGATTGGAGACAGGGTACTGCTGCTTTAAACAGCAGGAAACATACAAAAAATTAATAAAAGACAGTAAAACATTCAGCATCTAAAAAAAAAAAAAAAAAAGTTGTTTTTTAATAGAGACGTTGCTGCTGGGTAAAAACTGGGTATTTTAAGTCAGTATGTGATCTTTTGATAACAATAACCAAGTGTTCTTGCCTAACGTTAACCACACAGTAACCACAGCACTGATAAATCATAAAGTTGTAACGTATCTGCAACATAATAACTTGCAAGTGCAACTTATCTGTGGTTTGCAGAAAGATGCAATGCCAACACATTTTTTGGGCAATGGGCCGTTCTCACAGCAGACATTTTGACTTGTCATAGTAGGAAGAGCACCAGTAAAACTGAAAATACTAACAACTATCTGTAATTCCCAAAATTAGGTTTATCATCCAGCCCCAGCAGACAGTATGATGTAATACCAAATGGTTACAGCCTCATTGAGAACTCACACACAGTATTCGGTACATAACCACACTAATATTAGGTTTAATCTTGATTATTATGACAAGTCACTCCAATATCGGGGCAGCTGCCAGTGCCTATAAATAAAGGGCAAACATGATGGGTGGTTTTTAAGGGATAGGTTGACAAATTTTAAAGTCCGTCATAAAACAATCACAATTAGGAAGGGACCTCTTCGCAGCCACCATGCAAAGGATGAGCTGTTTAAATGCTACCATGGCCATGTGAATATTGTTTTAGACTTGAAACATTATGAACCTCTCCTTTCAGCCCAAGGGGCGTGGTAATGTATTGACTCTCCCATTGATTACAGCGCAGCTTTTCAGTGAGTTTTTAACCAGTTTCATGAGCACAGGATCATGAGCACAGGATCATGAGCACAGGATCCTGAACCTGACCTGCCAAACAGAGATTTTCCAGTGAATATGGTTTCATGCAGTATGTCACTGCTTTGGCCCTCAGAGGTTGACTGTGGCTCTCCCCCGACCCTCCCTCACTCTCATATGCTGTGGAATAAGAGCACGAGGATGGGCTCCAAGGTGCTTTATCAGTGTAACACTGGATATCATAATGTTGGAAAGGGCAATGTATCCATCTGTAATGCTGGTGGGCAGTGGGAGAGACCGCCTGTGCTCTGTCAAGGTACAACCACTGTTCAGATTGTTTTTTGTTTAACTTTAATTTTTTTTTTTTAATTTTTGCACTTCTAACTTCCTGAATTGAGAAAACTAAAATTTTTGTTCATGTTACATGAATATGTATGTTGTTCCTTGTAGAGACTTTGTGTGGAAGTCCTCCTATAATTGAATCCACTGAGCAGGTGTGGGACAGTGATCCAACCCCTGGCAGCACTGTGCTCTATGTTTGTAAAAAAGGCTTTTATAACAAAGGAGGACATAACGTATCGATCTGTAATGCAAACGGTCAGTGGACTCCCCCAACTCTGTCATGCCAAGGTGATTCAAACAATGAATAAAACCTCTGAAATGGTTTTCTTTTCAAACATGAAATGGTAGGAAATCACTGCTTTCTTTGTTATGTGTCTTACTGTGTATCCAGTTTTAGGGAAAAATACGACTTAATAAAAAACTGTTTCACAAATAAAATGATACTAGCCTGCACACCCTACCCTGGTGTTTTTTTAACTTGTCCTTGCCTATTAGTCTGCGCATGGCCACACAGTCCTGAGAAGAGCTAATCAACATAAGAGAGATCACCTGTGTGACTCATGTGATTACAACTACCACTTTTATCAAAGTGCTTAGAATGGATTAGAGCAGAACTTGTACGTTATGCACTCGAAATGTTGATGTTTAATTCTGTATAACCCCTCTATGTGCATCATTTCATGTCCCAGAGATATTATGTGGGGATCCTCCTCTACTGCCTCACACTGGGCAAGTGTGGAATGGCAGCTCCACCCCTGGAAGCACAGTGACTTACTATTGTAAATTAGGATTTGATCACAATAGAGGAAATAACATGTCACTGTGCACAATAAATGGTTACTGGACAAAACCAAAAATCTCATGCAAAGGTAACAACTTGCTCCAAAATGTTATTAATGCGGTAGTTGGCATTACTGTTTCAAATAATAGATGTTGTCACTCAATTGAATACTGTTATTTCCATCCTTGTAGAGGTTGACTGTGGTGTGCCCCCACCCATCCCTCATTCAGTCATGCTGTGGGATAAAATCTCCACTGTGGGCTCTCAGGTTATTTATCAGTGTAACTCTGGATATGGCAGTGTTGGAGGGAGGAATGTATCAGTCTGTATTGCCAGTGGAGAATGGGATGGAGCCTCTCTGCTCTGTCAAGGTGATAACATCAGTCTACACTAATATATTAGTAGTTTATTAGAAAGTATTGGATTACCTGCATCCAATAAAAGTAATAATGCCACAAATGTTAGCAATAGATCATGATTTGCACACTGTTTTCAAACAATATGAATGTTACTGTCATCATCAAACATTTCAACATCTACAATGACTTGCTGTCTTTTTGTTGTAGAAATCAATTGTCAAGAGCCTGTTTTTAAACCTCATGCTAAAATGCTTTGGGATGGCACATCACACATTGGCAGTTTGGTGTATTACCAATGCGAGGAAGGATATTACACCAAGAGCCTGAGAAACTACTCAAGTTGTGGAGAGAATGGACTGTGGGAGGATATTGATCTATGGTGTGAAGGTGCAATGTTTGATGACGGATACATGGATTAATTGTTTAGATTTCACAATACTTGCAGCAATTAGCACAAAATATTCATAGCAATGCTTTGACATTTTGGGAAATACACAAATGTGCATTTTTTGTTGAGCAGGGATGCCAGATGTCTGATAATTACTGTATTTTTCATGATAATTTTGCCCTCTGTATAATGCACAACCAATAAAGCCAAAAACTATTTTACCATTTTCTAACACTTAAAATTTGTAGTTAGTTTTAGTCTGTGCTGTCTCATTTAAATAATTTCCCAACATGGTCAGGATAACAAAATATGAATTCTATGTCTGTGTTTGCATCTCTTTCTTACTATGGTATGCTGTGTCAAAGTTGTTAAGAATGCACTAGTAACCCTAGTTATTAATTTAACTTGCTCAGAATATGAAAAGGCTTTGGACTGTGCTGTAAATTTTTACATAGTGGGCTATAGCAACATGTGTCAGACTGATGGTCCTATGGACTCATACCCCCTTTCACAAATCATAGCTACGTCAGCTTGCCTGATTTGTATGTCAAAAATACATTTTGTGAAATTATTTGGTCTCATGGTAATGACTCACAACAATACATTTCTGCAAAATATGACAATTTTAAGCCTCTGGTACTGTAGTTTAACATTTCCCATTTGGCAATGCTGTTGCTAAGATTCCCTGTCAGGAGCCAAATAAGTTTATTTCCCAAAAAGTGAAAGTCTTGCTTTAGAACATGGATATTATCATATTGTGCTTGTTCTCATTATGCTGCTGTTCAGCTGCCATCTTTGACTGTGCTATCTGTGTTGTTGTTGTTGTTGTTGTTATATATCATGCCTATTAGCACACAGTCTGTGCTAAATCATGTCTGTGTGCAGAAATAAGCTGTGGTCCCCCACTAACCCTCCCCCGTGCTAACCTCCTGTGGGATGGCACCAGTAGACTGGGAAGCGTGGTGCTGTATGAGTGCATGGATGGATTTTATCAGGAGAGTGGAAATAATATTTCAACATGTTTACAATCAGGACAGTGGGGGAAAGTATCAGTAAAGTGTAAAGGTACAGTACTAACCTCTATATTTGGAATGTATTTTTATTTTTACATGCTATTGATATCTTTTTTGTTTATGCTTTTCTTTATCTGGTAATCAACTGATAATTGCTCAGATCGATATTGTTTAAGTTGTGGTTGGAGGCTCCATTATATGTTTCCGCTTGGGCTCTATGTTCTGTGCTTGTTGCAGGTGTGGAAGCAAAATTAGGTGAATCATGTATTGTAACATTGACGTTATCTCAAGTCGTGCTTACATTTATTTCATGGGTCAATCCACTGCTAACCCAGTGCTGAGGATGTGATTTATTTACCTACCTAAGGTGGGCCTGGGTCTTTTTTACAGGGCTCTTAAAGGCATCAAACTACATAAGAGATTAAAATATGTCGACTAATAATGAGAGATGACAACATTAAGTATACGCAACAGCTTGTTTAGCCTTACAAAGTGGGTGACATTATGGATTTTATGTCAAATGCTCATTTACCATTGGTTGTGCAGACATTGATGAGTGCAGGATCACAGGCCTTTGTGGAGAGGGAGGTCTATGCAGGAATCTTGATGGCAGTTTTGAGTGCAGCTGCCAGCTGGGATATGAAGTCCACAATGGAGTGGGGCCCTTCAATCCTCACAGAGACAAGGCTTCCTGCAAAGGTAAAACTGCATTAATGGGATTTGGATAAGCACACTGACCCTGTAGAAGATCATACATTCCTACTGTGTATTTTGTGTATTTGTACTCCATGTGTACCCTCAGTTTGGTCCTGGCGGGTATAAAAGTGACAATACCTGCTGAATGTGAAGTCCATGCTGTGCGTGTGGTCAGTGTGTGAACAGCTTGAGCTAATCTTGAGTTTTGTATGTTCTTGTCCCACTCAGTGGTTGACTGTGGCCAGCCGGCCTCAGTGGAGGACACAGTGTTGCTGTCATTCACAGGGACCACATATGACAGTGTGGCCATGTTTGCCTGTGATGAAGGCTTTGTGTGGAGGAGTGGAGACAACAGCTCTGTGTGTGGAGCTAATGGACTGTGGAGAGGGCCCTCTATGGTCTGTGAAGGTAACAAAACCCAAGCAAAAAAACACAGTCTGCCTTTCTCCACAGCTCTTATTTTCCCCTTTAGCATTATTGGGATTATTCGTCAGCAAATTGCAACTCTGTGCTTTGCTTTCTCTGCTCATAGGTGCTCGTAATAGTTAATTGGCTTTTCAGTCGTTCTTAACAGTGCCAATCAAGTTTTTCCAAGGGAAATATGAAATTTTTTTTAATATATATTTTCAAATCTATATCTCATTAAATTGTAACATTTAACTTGATCAACTGTATCATAATAAAAAAAAAATAACGATATCTTAGCCATGTTAGCTGTCTGTGTGTTGGTTGATCCACCTTTTCTGCAAACCACAAATACCTTACATTTGCAATTTTAAGCCTCTGGTACTGTAGTTTAACATTTCCCATTTGGCAATGCTGTTGCTAAGATTCCCTGTCAGGAGGCAAATAAGTTTATTTCCCAAAAAGTGAAAGTCTTGCTTTAGAACATGGATATTATCATATTGTGCTTGTTCTCATTATGCTGCTGTTCAGCTGCCATCTTTGACTGTGCTATCTGTGTTTTTGTTGTTGTTGTTGTTGTTTTTGTTGTTATATATCATGCCTCACAGTCTGTGCTAAATCATGTCTGTGTGCAGAAATAAGCTGTGGTCCCCCACTAACCCTCCCCCATACTAACCTCCTGTGGGATGGTACCAGTAGACTGGGAAGCGTGGTGCTGTATGAGTGCATGGATGGATTTTATCAGGAGAGTGGAAATAATATTTCAACATGTTTACAATCAGGACAGTGGGGGAAAGTATCAGTAAAGTGTAAAGGTACAGTACTAATCTCTATATTTGGAATGTATTTTTATTTTTACATGCTATTGATACTTTTTTGGTTTATGATTTTCTTTATCTGGTAATCAACTGATAATTGCTCAGATCGATATTGTTTAAGATGTGGTTGGAGGCTCCATTATATGTTTCCGCTTGGGCTCTATGTTCTGTGCTTGTTGCAGGTGTGGAAGCAAAATTAGGTGAATCATGTATTGTAACATTGACGTTATCTCAAGCCGTGCTTACATTTATTTCATGGGTCAATCCACTGCTAACCCAGTGCTGAGGATGTGATTTATTTACCTTCACTCAGCAATGGCTTTTACCACCTGATGACTCTTTCAGTGGAAGGCACTGGGAACCTAGCAAAGATACTGAAGAAGAAATACACTGTATATAATCATGCTTATAAGGCACCACAATGCTTGAAATCAATTAGCTAAGGCAAGATTCAGAGAAAAGATCTGCACACTATATTAAAAGCTCCCAGCAATTTTTATTTTGCAACATTTCGACACAGTTTGACAATGCCTGACAAAGATATCAGTTTGAAACTTTGCACGATTAAAATTACTGGGAGCTTTTCATGCAGTGTGCCGATCTTTTGACAAATTCTTGCCTTTGGTTTGTTTTATGATCCAGCACCTTTAAACAATGTTTGGCTGTTAGCTACACTCAGCTAACCAATTCACTGTTATTGTTTTCCCAGCCAAATGTGGTCCTGTTCCCTTCCTTGCCAAATCAGAGGTGGCATGGCATAACAGGAGTGTTGTGATCCATCGCTGCATGGATGGATATCACAGCTGGAGAGGCAACAATGTCTCTGTGTGTGGCAGCTCTGGAGTGTGGCAGAGAGCTACACTGAGATGCATAGGTGAGTAAGAACATAACAAGTCAAAATAACCCCACCAGGAAGATCTGTATGTTGGAATGTTAATTTGGCCTCAAGTGATAAAAGCATCTGGATAGGTATGATGTTTGTGTGATATCAATGATTTGCATCGTGGATATATTTGTAAGCACATTTGGTGTATCATCACTCTCCTTTCATTCCCATATCTATTACAGAAATAAAGCCACCTATCAATCACCTATTTGTTGTCAATGAAAGATGTCTGCACTGGAGGGCAGAGAAGTATGAGGAGGATACAGAACAATACAAGGTAATGGGATATTTCATCAGACTTCTTTCACTGCAGTTGCTATTTATCTAATCTTCATCTTACCATTATTTGCACGTACTTGTTTTCCAGCATAGGATACTATTGGTGCATTCCATAATTTCTTAACCTTACTGTCTGGTTATATGTTAATTTCTGTATGGATGACACCATACTGTTTTCTTCTACCTCTATCTGTGGAGTATTTTGTGACCCCGACTGACTCCACATTCAATGTAACCATTCCAGGTGACATACATAGGATCCAGAGACTATCAGAGGTCTTTTTATGATGACAGGAAGCAGTTTCTGAGCTCTAAAGCGGATCAGCTGAAACTCTGTCTGAACCTGCTTCCACTCACAAACTACAGCATCTCCATCACTGCAGTGTCTGCCAGATTCACGACCACTACCACCACAAACACCAGTTTACCAGGTTTCCTTTTAACTCTTATATTTACTCTACTTTGACAAAATATTTTCCTGAATCAAAATTGCAGCCCTGAGATATCAGCTTTCTGAAACATTTAGGACTTATACAGTTGTACTTTATGTGATGCAGTCTTCTTTATATTGATTACAATAACATTTGACAGTGCCTCCAGCACCGGTTGTCTACTATAGAGAATTTGAGACTCCTGTACCAACTTTGAGGCTACGCAGATCACCCAATACACTGGACCCAATAAGGTAACAACCTGGATATGTGATCAGCTCTCCTGTTCTTCTATAGGTTACGGGGGGGATTTAAAACCCTGTCAGATAATACAGACAGTCATACACCTTCATGCTTCAAATGACCTACTAAAGTCCCCAATTTATCATGTTGGCTGAATCTTTACTAGTCAGTCCAATAATTGCAGCTTTAATAAATACTTGATTCAGATTGGCCCATGAATGCGTAGACTTTGCTGTGCAGTTACTTAAAAAAAACACACACATCACAATTTTATTTATTTTTTTTGAAACTATATAATAAAAGGAAGTTCATGACTCATTTGTACATTCTGGACAAAACCCTTAACATAAACAGCTACATTCAACAGGCAGGATATGAAATTTTCCCCGTTCAGTTTTCAAGGCTGAACTCAATCTCTGTTATAGGGCAGCTGATCTCAGCATTTGTGCGGAAATTAAAGATCTCCCGGACCTCACTGTTTTTCCAATTTGCAGCATTTTCATCTGCTGCTCTTACTCTTTGAGTGAGCTGCTAACTGCTCACAGTTGTTTTTTAAATCTCTTGGCTTTGGATCACACACATAACACGTCATTAAAACATTACACATATGCAATCCACGGTCACATCCTGCCTGCTGTCCATTTTTACACAGATGTCGTTTTAGCGCAGTTACTACCTCTGCTGCTGGCTTAAAAGTTAGAGACAACTCTGACCCCCCCAGTTCTGCGATTGTACCTTTAATGAAGCACAGTCTTAACAGCATTAAATTCCCACCTTGAACAGGCAGTGTAAAAGAGGCTAATTGCCCACTTTGTCCCTACTTACATTTACTGTCACCCAAACACCACATAAAAGTTGGTATAAGGGCTTGAGCTGAATCAATAAATCAGCCGGGTCAGTACATTCGTCAATATTAGCTTATTGCAGGTATATTTGTACCAGTGCATATATTGGCTGATAAGTAGCTGACACTCTGAATGAAGGTGAAGGGGAAGCAAAATTTGCCAATGTAAATTTAATGTGTGATGTTGCTCTTACACAGTAAGAGGTCATGTTTAGTATGTATCTTCTAATCTAAGAGATCATTATTAAGATTTATATTTATGCCCCTGTAACAACTCACCCTCTAACTTGTAATGAGGGAGTTCCACAAAGCTGCATTTTGGGTCCTTTACTCTTTGTCCTTTACATCAATTACCTTTTTAATGTGTGCAAATATTCTAATTGTCTACTATACACAGATGACACTGTAATTTTTATCTCTGATCCAAACTGTGATGTCTTAAACTCAAAACTATCCTCTGATCTTAACTACTTACATGATTGGTTAAAACATAATCATCTAACTATCAATGTCAAGAAAACAGAATTTATGTATTTCCACTCCCCTAAGAAACCTATATTTATATCTGGCCCTATTCATTTTGCAAATCAAACACTAACCGTCACAGAAACCTACAAATATCTTCTTGTATTTCTTGACTCACATCTTACTTACTGACACCACATTCAGAACCTAACAAATAAGCTCAATCGGAAATTGTATGTCTATAACAAGATCAGACCATATCTCACCCTAACTGTTTTGGACACATATTTACATGCAAATATTCTCTCAACAATATCCTACTGTCACCCAATTTGGTCCGTCACCACAAAGGAAACCACTGAATCAATAGCAAGACTATACAACAGGGCTTACATGATCCATGGAAACCTTCCCTCTTGGACTCACCACTGCACTGCACAAATAACCTAGCCTTTAGATTTTACTTTCAGATCTAAAACACCTCCAACCCTACAATTACTGCTCTACTTCCAACACACAACACAAGAAGAAATCACTAGATCAATTTCACATGCACTCATTCCTGTAACACATTACAAAACCATTATGGTCAGATAATTTTTTCTCACTAAGGCCCACACTAGAATTTGGAACAAGATCCTATTATACATTGGAGCACATGTCACTACTGCACATGTCAAACATGCATATAAACACTATTGATGGAAGGACAGACCTGCAGCCACTGAGTCTTACTGTATATGCCATCTTGCTCACAGTTTTAACTGTAACACACCTAGTGTTACTTTAATTCCTTTCTTACATAAACAAAAATAAAATAAACAATAAGTGAAACACTTTGTTCTTTCTTTCTCCCAAATTTTAGCCACAAAAATCCAGTATCCGTCAAGCTATAATTTGCACTGAATCATCATATTTATTGCCATATAGATAATAACCTATTATTTATTTTAAAATCAATTGTGATATACCGATTTAATTACTAAATGAGATCATGGTGTATTAAAAAAAGAAAACATTTACAAAAACTGTTTACCCAAATGTTTATCCCGAATGAATATATCCTTTAAATAGGCTATTCAAATTAAAATGTGGCACCTTCAAAATACATGATTGTGGGGCATCGGTAGCGTAGTGGATAGTGCCAGTGCCCCATGAACAGAGGCATCACCTCGCTGTGGTGGCTGCGGGCTCGTGTCCCTTTGCTGCATGTCAGTTCCCACTCTCTCTCTCTCTGTCTCCCCATTTCACTCTCTGTCCTGTCAATAAAGGCAAAAGCCCATAAAAATAATCTAAAAAATAATAAATAAATAAAAATACGTGATTGTTTTTGTTCTTCATTTTGCAGTTTGTACCAGGTGTTTGTGCTTCCTGTAGAGGGGATTCTGGTGTTTGACTGTTCCTCCTCTGCAAGTTCAGAACCCTCAAGTGAAGTAAAGTCCACAACCAAATATATCACTGCTCAGATTGATTTGAGACATGTCAGGTCAGAGATGAACTTTACTGTGGGGGATGGACTTTACTATGGAGGCTTCTTTAATGCACCACTGGAGAATGGCAGGAACTATTATATCATCTTACGAGCTGTCAGTCAGTGGAAATCGGTGGGTGCGACTACTGTACAATAAAATATCAGTGCTAAACTGCACCTGACTTTACCGTTTACTTGTTAAATTATCTGAATGTTTTCTCTCCTAGGCTTTAAAAAGTTCTTGTGTCCTGTGGGCTAAAGTAAGAGGTAATGACCAAAATACCCAGACGCTAGTGTCATTTTTAAAGTTTTGATATTTGGATTTAGATTTATTTTGGGAGATGACATTTTTTTACCTTGTTACAATATTCTAAAGTTTCACCAGAAAGCAATTACATATTGAAAATACAAAAACAATCAGATTTAGAAAGTGCTTATTGCCAGTTACTAACACACTCCATTTTTGTTCCAGGTACATCGTATGTTCTAAGGGTTTCATCTCTGTCTGCTGTTGCATTAATAGGACTGGTTGGCTTGGGCATTTCAGCTGGATACAGTTTCCTCTGGTGAGGACGATTTTTTTTAATGTTTGTACAACAATGACCTGTCTGTACCTGAATTAAATCAAATGTTTACAAGCAAAAGTCAATTTAACGTTTCTGGAATTTTCAAAGTACATGCATGATCAATAATTCACGTTTAATATTATTAAACCATGCATTTGTAACATAATTTTCAAATGTAACATAATTTTCAGGAATTGTTAAATACACATTTTTGCTTTGTTTTTGGTTACAAAACAAAGGTATTCAATTTATAATGAAAACGGCCTGTTGTATGATGATGAATGACTGTAACTTAGATGTTTTCAGGTAAAACACAGGGCTTGTAGTTGGACTCTAATGACCTGGTGTCCCTCTGTCTATTTTTCAGGTTTTTCAAGAGGATAAGATGCTAAGTGCTGATGTTTTGTCAGTGTGACAACTCAAATTACAGTCTTGACTTCCTTTCTGTACATTTTGTTTTGTACATTTTGTAAATAATTATAATAAACTTTTTTTTCCACTTCATGAGTGCTTAAATAATTATTGGATGTGAAAAAACGTACATGTTAAAAAAATAACCAGACTCACACTTACCATGTGCCACTGTCTGGAATTGTCAGTAGCAAACATCATCATAATCATAAATAAATGTATCTGCCTAACACAGCACAGCCACAGTACATTACCTACAATTAATGTCAAATACTGTTCTGTCTCTTTATTTCATGCCCAAAAAGTGGAAAAGTAGGTGTAACATGAGTGTTTGTAGGCTGTTTTTTTGTTGGTTGTTGAAGTGTTAGTATGTCATAACACTGTCCAAAAATTCATTCAAAAAGTCATAGTCAAAGTGGCCCTTTATCATGTGCTGGCTCACCTAAAACCTAAAATGACATTCAGTTATCAAAACTGGTATAAACCCCTGGTATACGCATTATTTATTTTCTTTAGAAATTATAATTATTATTTTCTTATTTTTTCAAAATGCTTTAAAATAGTCAGTTAAGCTGTTAAATTCCTAAAAATTCCTTTTGAGGGGAATCTCGCCGCAGGGGGTGTCTGTCTTACAGAGGACGCCTTTAGGGATCATTAGAGGGATACTGGAAAATAACATATACTTGAGAATAATGTAATTAAAAAGACACAGATAAATGATTATTTTTGTTTGTTTATTTGTTTTTCGTTTCGGTAATAACAGTAATTTCGGCTTGTTTTAATGTATAAAGTATGTGAAGAGAGAGGATGAGAGGCGCAGATGAGAGCTGATCCCACATGTGTGGTACTGGGCCTTTAATTGGGATTTGCATCCGGAGCAGCTCCTTCATATCCCCAGACACAGACAGTACCAGTGTCCTACTGATGACAACCTATCTGTCTCTAGCGGGGTTGTTTACAAAAGGTTAACAGGTACACAACTTATATTACTGTCAACCGCAGTTAAAACATAAAGCTAGTTAGTTAGCTGCAGTGTTGGATGTTATACAGCCTGAGATGGTAGCTAAAGAGTGGATGAGTAGGCCAAAGGCAAATATGGAGGCGATTTGTGATTGATTGTTTACAGCTAAAGCTAACGTCAGGCACGGAGAGTCACTGTGTACGAAATTACTTTTTGTCTTGCTCTAATAGCCTAATGTTACCTATGTCCCCTCGACAGAAAGCCAATAGTTAAACTTTACTGTAACGTTACCGACGGTGCTAAGCTAACATCGGTGCGGCCATAACGTTGGGTCCAGTCTACTCGGACAGCGTAAACCAGGAGCCAGGGTTAACGTTAGACAGCTTTACATTGATGTCTTGTCTATCGGCAAACCTTAGCAGCACTGAAACATGAAGATCTTAACATATTTTACCATTTATCATTATTCGGCTTTTAGCTGTAAGCATTTATCCACAATATTTCATCTTTTTTGGCTAAAGCACTTCGCTAATGTTACCAATAGGTAAACCATTGACCTGTTAGCTTACAGTAATACAAAAAATATTTGTTGTTATAATTTGTTAGAGTGAGTGAACACTGAGCCGAAGAGTGGCCAGTGCTTCTGAAAATAGTTTAAACACAATTAGTTGGTAGTTTGTGAGACGGACACGCTTGCTAGTTTTAAATTGGCAGGTTTCTGAACCGAGTCTGGTGCTCACTGTCACCCTACCCATTAGCGAGGCACGCGCCTAGCATGATGAAGGTTATGATGATATATATGGTGGTGATTGTAATTGATGCCGGTGGTGTTAGTTAAATCAATTAGCTCTGTATATTATATTGAAGTATGGGCTGTGTCTCTCTTGAAGTACAATACGATGCAGAGTTTAATGCAAGGAGAGATTACAGTTGTGTATTCTTAGACGAAACCTCTTGAATGTGTATTATAAGACTGCCTGCCATATTAAACACAACAGTAAAACACAAAATATCAAATTCACACAAAGTATAGAGTGGGATTTTGATGGAGAGATGACACAGTCTCTGTATTTGTGCTTAACAGGTGCACTGCTACTGCTGCTGCTGCTGCTGGCCCTCGGTTCAGTATGGCCCAGAACCAGGTGATTCTGCAGTTCCGCTTTGCCACATTTGGGGACTCCATGTTGCAAAAGATGAACCTCTTGCGACACCAGAGACGTTTCTGTGATGTCACCGTGCGCATCAATCAGCTGGAGGTCCCCGGTCACAAGGTAGTGTTTGCTGCCGGCTCGTCATTCTTAAGGGACCAGTTCATCCTTCAGCAGGACTCCAGGGAGGTCCAGATCTCCATGATCCAGGAGGCGGAGGTGGGCCGGCAGCTGCTGCTGTCCTGCTACACAGGTCAGCTGGAGTTTCCTGAGCTGGAGTTGGTGCATTACCTGACTGTGGCCAGCTTCCTCCAAATGGGCCACATTGTGGAGCAGTGCACTCAAGCTCTCAATAAGTTCATCAAACCTCAGTCTGCAAGGCAGCTGGAAGTGGATATGGGTATGAGGAGAGAGAAGAAGGAGGACAGTTTGTCCTCCCAGGCCCAGAGAGAGCAAGACCGCTCTCAGGTTCGGACTGTTCATCAAGAGGAGGAGGAGCAGGAGGAGGAGGTGGGGCAGGTTGGAGATGGCAACAGTGGTGACGAAGGTGATGATGATGACGATGATGATGACGACGACGACGATGTGATCATACAGCCTATGTCCCCTCTCCAGATCTTAAGCAGACGTCCAAAGCAGGGTATGGTGGAAAGTGACATCACGATAGTAAAAGTTGAGTCTGTGTCTGACATAGCAGAAAACTCCATCACTGGTCACTTCCCCACCAGCCCGCCTGCTGCCCTCCACTCTCCTGAGCCCCAGCACTCCCTCATCAACTCCACTGTGGACAGTCGTGGCAGTGAGATGGCGGTTCCACCTGGTGTGGCCGGATACCCGCTCAGCCCCCCTCCTCAGTCCCCTCCTGCAGAGAAACACAACGTGCACCAGAGGAACTACGACAAACCTCTCCAGTGGTACCACCAGTGCCCCAAGTGTGCCCGGGTCTTCCGCCAGCTGGAAAACTACGCCAACCACCTCAAGATGCACAAGCTGTTCATGTGCCTGCTGTGTGGCAAGACCTTCACGCAGAAGGGCAACCTGCACCGACACATGCGTGTCCACGCCGGCATCAAGCCCTTTCAGTGTAAAATCTGTGGTAAGACCTTCACCCAAAAGTGTTCTTTGCTGGATCACCTAAACCTGCACAGCGGGGACAAGCCACACCGCTGCAACTACTGTGACATGGTTTTTGCTCACAAGCCAGTTCTCCGTAAGCACCTCAAACAGATCCACGGGAAGAACAGCTTTGACAACGCAAACGAACGCAACCTGCACGAGGGAGGGCTTGACTTTGATATGAAATCTGTGGACCTTTTTTAGTCGCTTTTAGCCGTTGAAGACACTGACGCAAATTATACAAAGCTGGAGTGAGTGATTCCTTGGAGAAGCCAACAGTTGCATTATCAAAGATGGGCAGATGAATGAACATAATGGCTGGTTTCCATACAT
Source organism: Epinephelus awoara (assembly GCA_035609425.1). Lineage (NCBI taxonomy): Eukaryota > Metazoa > Chordata > Actinopteri > Perciformes > Serranidae > Epinephelus > Epinephelus awoara. Next base: position 34,124,897 of record CM069302.1, read on the forward strand.
GTCAGCCTCTTCCTGAAGGGTTTAACTAGAAGACTTAATATAAGAGAAGATTCCCTAGTCTACATTTCACTGTAGCTTCATTAATGTGGACTGTTTTTATTTTTTTTGTCTACAGTACTTTGTAGATGCCTTCATATCATACTTGAAACTTCAGCACTGAAACAAAAAACAAATTGACTGTACTTCATTAGTTTTATTGATGAATTGACATGTCTTTGTATCTGTGTTATTCAGTTTTTTTTTAAAAATTGCAAATGAAAAATATCCATATGTATATTGTGTATACAGTCTACTGTAGCCTTTCTTTCCTGTGTGGATATGACAACATGGACTTCATAACTAAAAAGAAACTTGAAAGAGGTTGGGTAGAAAAAAATATTTTATTGAAGGCAAGCTATGCCAGTAACAAATGGGATGCCAAAGTGTCTATGTGAACTGAAATGGTTCTTTTATACAGACTTTATATCTGACGTACTATCGGACCAAAGTGACATTGTATCTGTCCTGTGTTCATAGAAGTCAATGTGTGTTATGAAATTAAAAACTGACTCTTAATCAGTTTTAGCTCCACGTGTTATTTTTCTGACACAGTTCTCTTTCTCTTTTAGTGATGTTGATATTCCTTTTGAAGAATGATAAGCTCAAAGGTTTCAGCTAACGCCCTCCTCAGTGTGCAGGCTCTGTTTTACAAGCTGTTCAATCAGTTTGCAGTGTGAGTATCTGAAGTAGCATGCAAATGTGTGGTGAGTTTTAACAAAGTTACTATGTGTTTGACGGGATCACTAAAGAGTACACAGCAGTGCACGTTTTGCAAGTCAAAGTGGCAGTTTCAGCCTCCTGTCTTGCACCTTTCACAAAATGAAATGATTAAATTGCATGTGTCTCATTATGTTGTGGGTGTGTTACACTAAGATATGAGCACAGGAGTGGTGGCACCATCTGAGCCAACACCAACCTGGCATCAGTGCCTGTAATAACTGGTTCACTGTGTCAACATCTCCTCCTCTTCTCACCACCTGTTGTCACAACTTTGGAGACATGAATTTCCATATCACATGGTGTCTACTGAAGAACTGGTTATACACAACAGAGGCTTCTATGACTGCGTTTGCTAAGGAGAGGATTGTACTCATATCTACACATGCAGTGCTGTGTTGAATACTAAAGATGAACAGAGCATCACATACACCAGCAGCACTCAACTTAGTGCACTTGGGCCAAATCTTGCCCACAAAAGGGTGCTGAGTGGCCCAGAGACAATTTTCTAATCCACAATGCATCACAATGAACTTTGAATGTAAGTAAATAAGGTCCCGCAGTTTATAGAAAGTGCCAAAAATCAAGCTTGTTTATCAAAAACAAACAATAAAAAAGTGCCTGGGGTGGTACACTGGACCCACCAACAGAGGTCCAGGCTAAGCCCTGAATGTCCTCAAATCCTAGAAATACCCCTTCGTACACCTGAACTGCTTACGGCTTCTTCACCTGGATTTGCCTCTTGTCAAAGATGAGTGATGGCAGCAAATGTTGAAAGGCTGATAAAAGGCAATTCATTTATTATATACTGATAAATATTATTAATGTTTGATTATTAAATGGCCTCTGGCCTCCAGTCATTTTGCAAAAATGGCCCCAGAGCAAAGCAAGTTGAGTATCGCTGACATACATTGTAGAAAGAGTTATGTATGCATTAGTTAACTATAGGTTAATGTAAGGTTTCAACAATCTGTGGTGAGGGTAGTGTGTTTGGCATGTTTTGGCATACAATTTGGGCCCCTGAGCTGGTGTCCAGTAGGCCCATCCAATAATCCATACATGTATAGAAGATCATACCCACTTTCTTCTTGGTGACCTACCCTTCTACCTTGTAGTTTACCCACCTCATCAAATACCACCACACCACTGTTCACATCCTGGTATGTAATATAAGTATAATAAATCTCATGCATGTCCTCATGTTACAACAACGAAAGTGTTCAAATACTAATACATACAGTAGTATGGTACTGCAGTCAGACTAAGTCCTTAAATGTGTTTCTACAGTTTGTATTCTTACACTTTTTTTCTTGGTCTGTTACACAAAAAATACCAGTGACAACTTTCAGATATACAAAATGTAGCTATGAAACACTGGTGAAAGGACAAGGACTACTATTGGGAGTATTTACAAATAATTTGTGTTGAAGTAATAATTTCCTTGCCAATTCCACTCTGCCCCATTTTATTATACCCAGTGTATGTGTTTTAGGTTCTGTGGATCATTTAAACAGTGCTGCAAGGACCAAAAGTAGATTAAAAAAAAATCACCTTCTCCTTTCAGCATGTGATTATGACACTGACCAGCTGCAATTTTATTTTTTGCACAGACTCATCTCTGACTCTTTTAGTACAGCCAGAATATGTACAAAGTTTAGAACGTGCTATTGTCAAGCCTATACTATATGGGGGTTGTATAATTATGTCCACTACATGTAAAACATACTAAGGCCAAGATGATTTGAATACAATGATTTGAATAATGGCAGCTATGTCCACTTATCGTTATTCTATCCTCCATCACTGGTGAGTGGTGCAGCGATGAGCAGGACTTCAGGCTGCTGCAACAGCTGTCTGCACTACACGTTTGATTATGAAACACCAAAAACACTGGTTATTCCGAACTTTGGGGTAGGATGTGTCTTCAGGTTCACCCAGCTTCTGGTGGTGCTGTATGTGGTGGGGTAAGTAACAAATGATGATGGGGGGAAGATGGTGTTAACACTGTACTGGGTTGGGATTTGGTTGAAAAAGCTAAAGTAGTCAAAAAGTACTGTTGTAATGAGCCTAGAGATGTGTTATGATTTGAATGCATTGTTCAAGTGTGATGCAACTTAAAACCTGCAGGTATGTGTGTGTGGTGCAGAAGGCCTACCAAGACACAGACTCTGTAATCAGCAGCGTCACCACCAAAGTGAAAGGATTTGCCTTCACCAACACATCTGACATGGAGCCCCGGTTTTGGGACGTGGCTGATTATGTTATCCCATCTCAGGTATTTAACCATACAAACACACACACACACACACACACACACACACACACACACACACACACACAAACCTTATCACCCCTCTCCATTTTAACTTGTCATCTGTGGTTTATGACATGGCGATTGTACTAAACTGATCTACACAGTTTGTTCTGCTGTGACTGTGAGTGAGACTGCCCCCTGACATTTCTCCTCTGTCTTCCAGGGTGGTAGTTCATTCTTTGTTTTAACCAATATGGTTGTCACACCCCGTCAAACTCAGTCACGTTGTCCTGAGGTGAGTCACTGATATGTTACTGCTGCTCAAACTATTTTCAGGTAAGCATTTTGTGTTGATTTACAACATTTCATTAGAGTGTAGGGTTGCAACTAAGGATTATTTTTTATTAAGCTGTACCAACAAATTGAATGATAATCAAGCATAAATTGTCAGAAGCTTATTCAGAAAATGTCACAAGTTCCGATAGATAGATAATAGAAAACCCAAACATACCTTTATTAAATGATGTATCCAGCAGATATTTGACTAGCCATGCTAGTGACATAGCTGTAGAGATGGCAATATCTGTCTGTCCTCCACTATGGTCCAGACTGAGATTTCTCAACAAATATTGGATGGATTGATAAAATCACTTTGCTTTGATGGCTTTGGTAACTAAGCATTAATGATGGAGTCTCATGGTAAAGTCATAAAAGTTAAGGTCAGGATTAAGATGGGGGCCTACACATTATTTAGATCCACTGTAACTGTTCAGCTTACAAAACACCAACCTGCTCAGGCCAGTGACTTTACTAAAGAGGCATTCTGATGTAGACTCATACAGGCAGGGTCATAACAACTGACAGATTAACACTGGTGATTTCTCCTCCAGCTTCCAAACCTATCAGCTGACTGCGTCGACGACTGTGACTGTATCGAAGGCCACAGTAATCCTCGAGGCAATGGTAGGCCTTCCTCACCTTGTGGCATCATATTAATATGTGTTAATTCACCTGCTGTAAGTGCTGTGATACCACACAGAAAACACCCCTTGACATTAATCTTCCACTCAGGCATACAGACAGGGCTGTGTGAGAACTACTCCACAACTGCCCGGACCTGTGAAGTGCTCTCATGGTGCCCCCTTGAAATAGACACTAAGCTGCCCGAGTAAGAATATATCCAATGTTATAATATTTAAGTAACTATAGTATGATGTAGAGATGGCTTGACCTGTTGTTTCCCACAGACATGCACTGCTGGCTGCAGCAGAGAACTTCACTGTGTTGATCAAAAACAGCATAACGTACCCAAAATTCAACTTTCACAGGTCAGAGTTTGTGAATGTAAAAGAAAGGCTCTTATCAGTGCAGTTTATGCAAACGTACTGTTTTATTGCGTGCTATTATATCAAATGTTTGACTTCCTTCCTTCCCCAGAAGAAACATACTGTCACAGATTAACTCCTCGTACCTGAAGAGGTGTGAATTCAATCCTACAACAGACCCTCACTGTCCCATATTCCGCCTTAAACACATTGTTTCAGAAGCTGGGGAGGAATTCCAAGACATGGCTCTGAAGGTACGGCCAGAATTAAGGGGATAGTTCAGATTTTTTTGAAGTGAAGACACGAAAGCTAAGCAATCTACTGTTTTGGACGGGGGCAAAACATATTTTAGCCACCTAAACAAGGACCCACAGAAAAAAAGTCTACAAGAGTTTAAGTGTACGCTTTATTGACCATATGTTCACCACTCTACCTTTCCATCAGACAGCCCATAGCAGTGGGGAAGCAGCTGTATCTAATACACTGACTATGGATAAGTACCTCATAGAAACCCATTTCAAAAGATTGGAGCTATCCCTTTAAAGATGACACCCACGTTTCATAATTTTCATTGCTGTATAAGTTACCCCTCTACACTTCCTTATCACTTAAGTGATTTAAGTGTCATATTTGCGTAAACGTGTACACAGTTGGATAATGAATGAGTTTTATTTTATGTTGATAAAGGGCGGTATCCTCGGTATTATTATTGACTGGAGCTGTGACCTTGACTGGTGGGCAGGGAAATGTTACCCCAAGTACAGCTTCCGCAGGCTGGACAGCAAACATCCTGTCAACAATGTGGCTCCTGGATACAACTTCAGGTGAGAGTATTTTTAACAAACACTTACTGATAAATGGATTTAGATGGGAAAGAAATTTAACAAGCACTGCTTTTAGGTTTGCAAAATACTACAAGACCCAAGATGGAGAGGAAACTAGAGACTTAATCAAAGCATACGGGATCCGATTTGACGTCATTGTATTTGGAACTGTGAGGCCAAATAAATCTCTAAATTTCAATGACTTCATCACATAAATATGTGTGATCTCTTTGCTCTGACAATACCTGGGGGGCTCTCTTATCTTGCAGGCAGGAAAATTTGGAATTGTACCAACTATAGTGAACTTGGGTGCAGCATTATCCTTCCTCAGTTTGGTAAGAAGACATGTTCAGTCCTGCACTTGTTTAAAATAAATGCATTTTTCTATAACAAGACAGAATTTGAGTGGGGGTTTTTTTCTCCACAGGTTCCAGTGGTTTCTGACTGGTTTATGTTGACATGCATGAGTAAACGAGATCTTTACAGCAAACAAAAATCAACATATCTGAATGAGGACGCTGAGACTGAATCAGTAAGTGACTGATCCTTTTAGGTTCACATTTTACGTTCCCCACTGCTTACAGTAGGGTGAAGTCAGGTAATGTTGGACACAAGAAAACCACCTAAGATTATCTTAAGTGTTACTTTAGAAACTTGTTATGTATCTCTGTTATATTTCTATGCAAAAAACACTTTGCCAGGTAAAATACTCTAGAAACTATAGACCTTCAAACATACCAAGATCCTCTACCTCACTCCAGTGACATGTTTAAATAGTTAATTAATGTATGTGTTCAGTCATAATTTAATAAATCATTTATGTAGCCTATCTATTCATAAAAAGATGATACAGTTTTTTTGCTTCCCTCATTTTTTTGTTGCCGATTTCCTTGGTGCCATTTCGTCTACATGGGACACATCTGTGTGTGTAACAATGACTGTTAAAACCATCTTACAACCATTTTCCTTGTTCTATCCTTATTGTTTCAGCTGCAGCACTCTTATTACCAAGAGGAGAAAATCAACATGCCACATGGTTTACCTTGCAAGTTCAGGGACCAGTGACATAAACGATGCAATAACATGTTTAATGACAGTCTGCAAACATTTAAAGAGCCCAAGATGTCACACCCTATTTGTCCCATTATGTCTGATGTCCCACATTAACCCGACTTCACCCTGATTATCATTAAAATAAAATGCTTATTTTTGGGGGTCAATCATGATTTAAGATTTAATCTGTTTCTCTCTATTTTTGTAATACAGGTGTCATTGGGCACCAGCTATGGAACCCAGTAGCATGGACACATCAACATGGGAACTTTTGTTTTCGGCAGAGGGATCTGAACCTGCATTAATCTTCAACATCACTTGATTTCTTCAATAAAATTGGTTGCATGTGTAAATGTTAACAAAGTAGTATTAAAAAAATAAAATGACCCTCTCGTCTCAGTCATATTTTCCAAAGGGTAGCACCACTTAAATTAAACATTCCCACATGTTATTTCCATGGTCTAGAAAAGCTTAAGCAATACAAGGTAAGCAATATTTATGAAATTCTCCTTTGAAGCCAGAAATTAGAGAAGTAAGTCTCAAACTTATAATGTCATCAAGTATGAAGTCTGGGGCTGTTCAATAGACAGTGAATGGGAGCCTGTTGTCTTTTTTTTATATCCAAATGAGCTTTATCATGTTGTCGTGTTCTCAGTTCTGAGAGAGAGAAACATACTCATATACTCAGCACCTTCCCCTGGCTGCTCTCAGTGTCATAACACCCTTCATTGTCTGTGGAGCAGCTCCAGACTTTGACAAAAAATAAGTTTTTGGATTTGGAAGACAGTTGTCCATGTGTATTAATATTTTAGACTGCCTTAGACCATAGGAATAACATGTCTGCGTTTTGAGAATGGGTCCCCTTAATAGTATGCCTCCACACCGCACGGGGGCAGCATTACTTTAAGTGACAACACAACCAAACACAAGAAGCCTCTCAGTATGCTAGCAAACAACAGAGGAGTGAAGCAAAGCCCTTTAGTTAGAGCCCTCGTCACCAAAAACCCTGAAACTAAATATAGTTTATGTTTAATCCATTATTTGCTTAGTTAACTAATAACTGTATGAGCGGCGGTGGTGTGCATCGATTAGTTCACCTCGCTGTTTGACCGGCGAAGCAGCCAACAGACTAGTTAACACTGTTAGCCTGGCAGCTAAAGTTACATTTGGGCAGCTGGTGTCTTTAGGTTAGCATCCATGAGGAAACCCAACCACTGCTAAAATGCTGTAAACAAGACCGACTAGCTTGTCTTAAGTTAGCTAGTTGGCCGCTTGTCTGAGGAAGAATACAACAGAATGACAGGTGAGTGACACGACCTCATGTCAAGGAGCTAACACTGTTTTTTTTAATAGCAGCGTCACTTTACATCTTCAAAGAGATAACGTTACTAATAATAACACCGTGGGTTTTCTCAGAGGATGCCGTCTTGCTGGATGTTCCTGTCATTCGGCAGCTGTACCACTGGGACTGTGGGTTAGCCTGCTCCAGGATGGTCCTGAAGTAAGTGCACACAAAACTTGCTATCAATACATATTGAATCATAAGTATTTAATCAGTTTGCATTGTTTACTGTGTCAGAGGCGTCCTGAATAACCACGGTCTTCGTTATCATCATGCAGGTGATATATAATAACGATAATACATTGTATAGTGTAACACGGGAGCACAACAGTTAAAAGGCAAGGCTTTATTTATACAGTTCTTTTCCGGCAACAAGGCAGGTCAGAGCGCTGTACTTAAAACATCCAAAGCATCGAGACAAAGTGCAGAAGAAACCCTTATAAATGGACATACATACATTAATTGAATACAATTAAAACGCCATTATAGAGCTAGAGAATAGAAAGTGAAGACAAGCTAAAATAAACCAAGACAGGTATAAAATACATGAATAAAAGCTACAGCAGCAACCACAAAAGTCTGTAGCCTTAATTTAAAAGAACCGAGAGCTGCTTCGATCAAAACTATACGCAGCTTCTCCTGTTAAGTCTTCCAGTTGACCTGAGAGGCCTGGGTGGTTCATACTTAGTGTAGCAGAAGGTTAGAAATATATTTTCGCCCTAAACCATGTAGTGCTTTATAACAGTCGTATTTTGAAATCTACTCTGTGAGAGGACATAAGCCAGTGTAAAGACCTAAAAACTGAAGTGATGTGATCCACTTTCTTGGTTCTGGTGAGGACTCGAGCAGCAGCATTCTGAATCAGCTGCAGCTCTGTCATTGATTTTTTTATTGTTAAGGAGACCCATAAAGGCAATGTTACAGTAGTCAGAGCTACTGAAAATAAATGCATGAACAAGTTTCTCGAAATCCTGTATGTTCTGAAGGTGATTGTAGGCTGACTTTGTAAATTGTCATAATGTAGCTATTCAAGTTCAGGTGTGAAAACACGGGCATCACTGTCTCTCACTGTCCAATCTTGCAGGTATCTCCATCCAGTCAGTGATGAGGAGTTTCAGAGAGCATGCTGGGATCTAAAGCTGACGGAGAGTGTGTGGACTATAGACCTGGCCTACCTCATGTGCCATCTAGGAATCAAACACTGCTTTTGCACACAGACTCTGGGTGTTGATAAGGGCTTTAGGAATCAGGTACTTTTCTGAGTCTGCGCTACCATTGCTGTTTTAACCAGATTTGAATTTTCGAAGTTCTGTGAGTGTGATAGTGTATTTGTTGTCTTTTGGTGTGGTTTGCAGTCCTTCTATAAGAAGCATTTTGACACAGAAGAAGACAGAGTGAATGAGCTCTTCCTTAAAGCAGAGAGCAAAGGTGTGATGGTGAAGAAATGGTGAGTTTTATGTTGATACTTACGCACTTGGATAAACCACCTGCTTTTGCCTTAGACTAAGTTAACCTAACCTCTGACATGTATTTGTGCATGTCTTCTCATAGCTCAGTGACAGTTCAGGAAATCCAGTCCCATCTGGAGCAGGGCCATGTTGCCATAGTGCTGGTCAACGCTGTTGTCTTGACATGTGAACTCTGCTCCTCGCCTGTCAAATACTGCTGCTTCCTGCCTGTGGGCCAGAAGTGTTTCTGCAGGAAGCCAGAGTACCAGGGTCACTTTGTGGTAGTGTGCGGCTTCAACAGGACCACTGGCTCTGTGTTTTACAACAACCCTGCATATTCTGACCGTGAGTACCCTCCTGTGTCCAAAGCACAACCAGAATGTGGCGTAACTATACTTTGTTTTCTGCTTTTTCGCGATTAATTATAACTGACATAACAGTTTGTGTTTCAGACTGTTGGTCAGGCAGCACATAAAATATAAAGCGATCACACCAGGGCTCTGACAACTTGACAAAGCAGTTAACCGATAAAGCAAAAAAATAATAATAAGCAGATTAAAGCTACAGTTTGAAACTTTTATGAAAACGTTAATTATAATAATTGCTGAATCTGTCAGTATGTTCTGAAAGAAGTAAATGGGACAGATGGTTTGTGGAAATACAATCTTATCCCTCTTCCCCTCTTATTGCATGGTGCATTCACCAGAATCAGACCAACCAATCAGAGCCAAGGTGTCCCTAACACAGCTGTCAATCATGTCAGTCACTTCTCATGAACTGCAGTCAAACTGTCAAACTAGGCAGCGCTGATCATATATGAATCAAGATTCTGTTATGCATTGGCTATTTCAGAATTCTGGCCACATGACCTTCACGTTTTAAAAAATATCTCCTAAAACTGTTTGTGTGGACAAGAGGTCAAAACATAGAAGAAAATATCATTTTTAAAAAAATATCTGTATATGTGTAGACAGGGCTGAGAGCATCTTTCAGTCCATTTTATTTTTAAGCTTCAAATTAATGGTTTTGTCAGTAATGTAGACTTTTAGTCAACTCCAAGATATTACTTAATTTCTCACGGGTATGCACGGTTTCATGTAAACAGGAATAGTAATGGAATGTATGTATTCATCAGCCATGTAAACAGCTTAGCATGAATTTTGTCTTTTTTGAAATAAGGACAAACTCCAGAATATTTTGTGCATGTAAACGTAGTCAATGTGACACTGAGGAAATGTAGATAGACATTACCATGCTGCTAGATTGGCTAAAAAAAAGAAAAAAGACAATTAGCTGCTTCTTCAGCTACTATAATCCTCTGACTGCTGCTGTAGTGACAACTTATGTCTATGGTTTGGAACTGCGTGTGTGTGTGTGTGTTATTTAGGTGTGTGCTGCACCAGCGTCAGTAACTTTGAGGAGGCTCGGCGGAGCTATGGGACAGATGAGGATATCCTGTTGATCTTTAAGGAGAGTTGATGTACAGCGATGACGGGTTTGGATTTCACTCTTCCTCCGCTCATCATAGTAGAGATCTGATGCTGCAGGTCAACAGTCCCGGACTAGTGGCTCCTCCTGTTGTCACAGATCCCCTGGGCCATCCTCTCCGGTGCTAATAAGACCAACTGCTGAAATGAATGCTGCAGATTCACCGCTCTTTTTCCCTCTTATATAGTCAGTACCACTTGACTCCTAAAGGATTAAAAGCTGGGGGTTTTAGTAATCTAAGTAATTTAAATTTTTTATATTGTTTTGGAGACAAACAGATGGTCTAAATGGATTTCATCATGTCTTTGTTAAATTTTAATTCTGATATTGGAGCTATTGATATCTCAAATTGTGAGTATTTCAGACTTGTGAAACTACAGTGGATGAAATGTGGGAATCATGACATAGAGTAGGAATTACCCGGAAATAGCGTGCACGTAATTCAGGGCCAATGATGACATCTAGTTTATTTGTCCTGTTCAGTGTTGAAGTCTTTAAGAGGCTCATCAGCAGCCACCAGCCTCACCTCCACTTGCCTTTTAGAAAAATCCTCCTGACTCACCTCTGTCACTTTTTATCCTGATGATTCTGTCAACGCGGAATACAGGAAGTAGTTGTGTTTTGAGTGTCTCAGGTAACTAATGCCCTAAAGTGTGACGTGCGCATTAAATGACAACTAGTTCAATGCAATACCTCATAGTTTGTCTATGGGGCTCACTCTGCCTGCAGAAGAACATGGACAGTGGACTGATATACTGAAACATGAAGTCATCAGTTTAATTCACTTCACTGAAAAACTAAACAAAACAGTTGTCGTGGTGGTGTCGTGGCAACATGCTGGATTAACGGATAAATTGTATGGATGTTTTGACCGTGTGGCAGAACAAAGGTGTAAATGTTGAATCATGTTCTCTGTTGAACATGGTGAAGACTAGGTTATTTGCTCATTGTCACTCTGTTTTGTTTTTTAATTTTGGTATTATGTATACATTTTGCACTATACTTTTCAAACCAGACATAATTATGTGTTATTTAAATAAAATCAAAAATGACCACAAAATTGCTTTTCTGAATTTATGGAAAGTAATTTCTTCCTCGTTGTGCTTTTTTGTATCAACAAATGGCACATTTTAAACCACAAACTTTATTTTTTATTAAACATAGAGCTGCATTTATTATATGTCGTGAATAAAGGATTTGAACATATGCTCCACCCTTGTCATTTATTTCAGGTAAATGAGTATTTAACGAGGCACTTGCACCTTGAACCTTATCATATACTGACATTTTTCCAGAGACTGGAGAAATAAAATCAGAACTGAGTCCTGTTTTTTATTTGAGTTATTATGTAGCCTCTCATGATGATCTGCTAATATGATCCTGCAAATTCTCATGTGGTTAATTTGGTTCAAAATTTTAAATTTATCAATGGTAAGTGAAGCTATCTTAGACACCAGTACTCTTAATATTTTTAAGCTGAGGAGCCAACTGTATCTTCCCTAAAGCATATTCTAACTATGAAATTAAAACCAAATATCTCCTCCACAGTAGATTTTAAGAACCATAGAAACAGTCATTTTTCTTTGGCAAGGACTTTGAATTTATTAAACTTTTTGACATCAAAAAAGGTAATAATGAAGTTGTTCTAACTGGTATGAAAACAATGAGATTTATGTCTTGTGCACTCATAGTATCCCAACATATGTTTGTATTGTGAGGTCACCAAGGTCTTTGAGCTAGAAAGAACTTGTTAAAATGTTAATGAACCTTTACTCAAACAGTTTTGGATTTTAAAGAGCTGTACAGTACAGTATGTGACACTCAGAGCATTAATATAGCAGGAAACAACAATTCACAAGGAAGAAACAAACAAGTCATGCTACCCCTGTGTGTGTTGTAATCAAGCTTCTCTGGGGTTCATTGTAGTAAGCCAGTCCAGATGTGTGTGCATGTTAGTGTGTGTATCCTACAGGCTAGCTCTTAACACCTATCGCCAGGTGTATTCTTCCCCTTAGATTATATCTACATACGCAGCAGGTCACTGTTGTTCTACAGTAGCCCAGAACAGACAAATAAGACACTGCTCTAGATGGGGCCATTCACATTTTTGCATTGGCCACCATAGACGTACTGCACACTCAGCACACAGGAAAAGTTTCAGTTCTGCAACCTCACCACTAGATACCACTAAATCCTACACATTGGATCTTTATGTCAGCTTCTGGAAAAATCCAGGCTTGTGTCAAATGAAATGAGGAAAAGTTAGTCATCCATGTATAAAGAGCACTGGTTTGACTTTGAATTTTGTTTTCTGGGACAAAGGGATGAAACCAACGGAAAAATGCCAGTCAGTCTGACGTGAGCACAAATATTAACACAGACAGTCAAAAGAAAAGAACTGAACTTTGTTTGCTACATACTTTAATCAACTGTAGTGGAATATTATCTACTCCTTCACTATATTGGGTTTGAAGTCATGTCTGACAGCCTTGGTAAGTTCCTCTGCATACTCAGGATATCTCCCAGTCATCTGCAAGGACAGGTACATTAATCAGATCGATTAACATTAGTCCAGGAGAACAGATCATATTTTTGACACAATGGTGATCACATTACTACAAAGCTTCCAAAAACTCTTCTGCCTCTATGTCCCATAAAACATATTCTCTGAAGGAACAAAATACAACCAGGTCAAAATGGGACATACAGGGACTCTGACATTTCTGCTATGGTAATATTTACCTTAAAACTCCATTTGTCACTGATTTGTCTGTTCAGGTTGAGATCCATTTCTACCACCAGCAGTCCGTCACGGGTCCTAGAGAGCCCCGGGGTGCGGCTGCCATCAGGAGCAGCCACATAACTGGATCCATAGAAATGTCCAAAGTCATGGTGAGCTGCAAAAATCAGGAAAGCTGAAATATTACTGAAATAATTCACCCTAAAATTAACATATACTTACTGTACTGTATGTAAGACCACTGACGGATAAAAATACTTACTGCAACATTATAAAACTACACATTCATCGACTGAATTATGACTTTATTCATGTTAAAGACATTATATTTATCGTGTGATTTTCTCAGCTGTTTAATTTTTCAATTGATGTATTCAACCTTTGGTAAGTAAGGTTTCATCTCGTATACTAGACACAGGGTTACACGATAATGATGTGTTTCTGTGCAGAATAACATTCAAGTTATCCTCAAAAATTAACGGACTTGTGCAAATTTATCAGTTCAAGATGCTTACAGAAAATGAAGCCTTTTTCCCCCCAATTGCAGGAAATAAATCTCTTACCTTTTTTTCCATCACCAGATGTGAACTCACTTTTGAAATGTTCCTGTGTGAAAGACGAGAATGCACATCAAGTCACACAAGCTACCAACAGTGACTGTTCAGCAGCTGAGCAGGGCCATGACTTCCACTGACACCATGGTCATGTCAGCTTCAGGGATGTGGAAGGTTTTGTGTAACTTTCAGTTTTGTGATTTCATTGCAGTGTATAAAAACTCTTAAGGGTTATTATCAGTGATGATGAAATGGTTTCATTAATTGAAAAAACAGGTCTGTGACATATTTCACCATCTACATTGATCTGCTTTGTTTGCTTTATTTTTTATTTCCATTTTTGTGGCATTTACTAAAAAAAACACCATTTCTGAAATGTTTGAAGATGGTGAATTTTTTCTAACCAAACCACACTGCAGTTATAGAGACGACTTACCGTCCCAACACGGTTGATTGCACAAGTAAAACAGTGGTTCGCTATTGCTGCATTCCTGGCCTCTATAGACCACATGGGCTCACTGCGGATAAGAATAGATATTACTGTCAATGTACATAAATTGAAAGACCTTCCTTACTGTATATAACAACAGCAAAAGGTATAGTTTGATATAGCACAATAATGACAATATTAATTACATGTTGTGCATTTCCAAAGTGATTTGTGTTCAGTCAAATCACCATACAGCATAAACAGTCGTATTCAAGCACAGGAAGACTGTACACATTGCATAGAGAGGAGGAGAAACAGGGGGTTAATTCGATTTGAGCAGCTCACTTTTGCTGCAGTCATTGTTCATACAGCCATGCCAGAAATAATACTCACTCCATTTGTCCCTTACCTGAGAGCTCCCACAGTAGCTGAGGGGTTGAAGATAATCTCAGCTCCATTCATACTGTACATGAACCAGTTAAGGGGGTGATGGCGCCCATAGCAGATATTCACAGCTATGTTCCCAAACTGTGTCTGGAACACTGTGTGGCCAGTGTTGCCCTCCATATAATATGTAGACTGAGTGTGAAAGAAACACAGTGAACACAGTAGTTTGCCTTACTTAACACAGGTGCATGTACAGAAATCACACACACACACACCTCATTAAAGTCCCCAATCCTGGGAATATGGTTCTTCCTGCTCTTTCCCAGCACATTTCCAGAGTTGGAGATCACCACTGCTGTGTTCCACAGAGTGCTGTGCAGCTCCTCTCGCTCCAGAATTGGAGAAACAACTACCATGTTGTATTTTTTGGCCAGCTAATGACAGAATTACAGTGGTATTAGGCTTCTGTAGTAAAGCATATCATTGCACTGCGGCATACCTGTTATCTCACCTCTTGGCAGAAGCGTGTGGTGTTTCCTGCCTCAGCAGACTCTGCAAACTCCGTCCATGGTTCTTTCTCACGGGTGCAGAAAGCAAAGGGCATGGCTAATTGGACAGCAAGAGACAAGTTAGTCTCTTTTACCGGCGAATGTGTAATGTGTATTTCTGACTCATTAAAGCACCTACTCCAGGTCTCCTG
Organism: Epinephelus awoara; assembly: GCA_035609425.1. NCBI lineage: Eukaryota > Metazoa > Chordata > Actinopteri > Perciformes > Serranidae > Epinephelus > Epinephelus awoara. The sequence continues at coordinate 34,140,198 of CM069302.1, forward strand.
AAAGCAGACAATGTTTACACCACACATGGCTGCCACTTCAACTATTTCACCAATCCGGCTATGCATGGCATTGATCTGTGGAGGGGACAACAAGAGTGTGACTTTTACCTCAACAGCTCAACAGACAACTTTGAGTATACCCAAAGTTTTTGCAAGTTTATTCGGTATACGGAAGTACCTGTAGAACCAAAAGTAACCCCTACCGACATGTACCTAGACCGTAGATCCATTTGGTGTTTCTACCACAGACAGACAGACAGACTCTTAAATGTAGACAGAGCTGTTGTCACTCACTGCTCCGTCCAGCTTTTGCTGTATTTCCTCCTCACTGGTGATATAGAGGAACGTCTGTACCTTGTTTATCATCCATTTAACAGGGTTGGGTGCCAACATTTTTAGAACCAAAAAGAACAGGTTGGAGTGAGAGTCTCTCTCGATGGGATATTTAAAAAAAAAAAGTGGGTTTGTGCATTAAGTCCTCTACAAGCAAGAGCAGGGTGGTAGTGCTGCCAGAGCCAATGAAAGTACGCTCTGACGTGTTTTTTCCCCAAGTAAGTATTAGAATATATGCAAGTTAAAATGTTTATACATTTTTTAAACGCTTAAAGATCCAAGAGAGAAAATAAAAACAAATGGAATGATCAGAATGTTCATATTGACATTTAAGGTGTGTTGATTGATACGTGTCATCATGCTCATACACTTAAGTAAACATTCCACCTTGAAAGTTGCCAATAAATGCTAATGTCAGCACAGTGAATTAAATTAGTTTCTCTCAGTCTATAGCTGTTGCTAGAAGCAACAAAACATTCTTACTTTTTGCAGTAATTATTTACTGATATTTATTCAAAACCAGCCACAACTCACCCCTGAGTAAGAATGACAGTTCACTATTGACCAATCAACAGACTGCAGAGTTTCCAGCTCCACTTTTTCGGTACCCCAACGGGGGAGTGACCAAAAATGGGGACGGTATGGAACGGTTCTACTGGTACCATGCACAACTTTTCACAACAGAACAGAAGAATAACTGTTCTAATGTGTACTGAACATGACTGCTTGGTGGAAATGAGACTTTAAATGACCATGAGTCCTAACCTGGTCTAGGATGGGGGCATCAGTGGGCAGAACTATGTGGTGCTGAATGAGTCCCACGCGGATCCTTCTGGGTGGCCTCAGTTGTTCCTGTGCAGCTTCAAACCTGTAACCCTTCAACTCAAAGTCACGCTCGGAGGCAGCGTCCACAGCACACGCAGGGAGGTCCAACTTCCTGTGACAGAGAAGATTCTTCATGAGTGCTCACACAATTGATGGACAAGCAAGACTGAATCCTTGTAATGAACAATGCTAAACTTTTTTTTAGGTGCTTCTCGGGACTTTAAGTCAATAGTGAGAGGTGAGTTAAACGTTTGTAGGCTTCTGTGCATTCTGTATTCAGTGTATTCTTCTTAGACAATCAAATCAGTGCGTCTAAATGAGAGAGTAGAGATCCTGGTCCTGAATATAACAGTCTGTAACAGAAATTTAGAGTGGACTCAAACTGACTAATGCCCTCAAGAAATCGAGCCAAACATTTGTTGGTTGCAGCTTCTTAAATGTGAAGATTTTTAAATTTTTTTGCATTGCACTCTGGGATATTATTATGGGGTTTTTTTTCACTTTTTTTTTTTTGTTTTTACATTTTATTGATAAAATGGCAAATCTGCCTGCGTACCTTTCAGCAGTTCACTCCATTAAAAGTGTGTGGCAAATATACACCTGGGAGGCCCACTTGGACACAGAAACTACATGTTTTAAGTTTGAACTGTTTTGTTGCGTAATCATCTCTTTGGACAGGTTAAAGGTTGTATGTTGAACACTGCTGCTTGACCAAAGTCCACTCAGCAGAATAATAATTTACCTGCAACAAGCTAAATTAAAACAGCATGGTGAAAGAAAGAGAGTGATCACCACTGACAGATAAACAAGTACTAAACAAGTACGACAGCTCACCTTGTGTCCTTCCCGAATAAGATGCGCTTCACCTCTGACAGCTCGGCCTCTGGCAGGTGAGACTCCAGAGACTTCTCCAGGGATTCAAACTCACAAGCGGACATCTCTGCGGTTTCTGTGGGTATGCAGCTTCACAGCAGCGGCAGCACAGCTCAGGGCCTGGTGGGCGTTTTATCTGCTGTGCTCGTTCACTCGTTATATAATCCTCAGTGTTTTCACCAAATCTGACGCAAATTCAGGATTTGGGGAGGAGGAAACCACCGTGTCTACCCAGCTGCTGTAAGGAAACTTGAGTCATTAATTAACCCTGTGTAACACTCCTCCGCCCCTGTGTGTGTGTGTGTGTGTGTGTGTGTGTGTGTGTGTGTGTGTGTGTGTGTAAGGTTCAGAAGTTCAGTCAGTCCATGTGGTATTTGAGTTAAAGCTGGGGTGGGCAGAAATCCAGAAGAGGCAGTTCAAAAAGGAGCAAATTAATACATTACGAAACATGTTTATTTTAAATGCACGTGTAGAAATACCAACTTAAGGGTTTCTGTAACGTTTATTTGTTCATTTTTACCGAGTAGGCTACTGACCCCCTATAGACTTCAATTGTATTCGCTAAGCTAAGATAGACACAACAAAAAGATATCTATCGATTGTCTCACTATGAAAATGATATAGAAAGGGCAAAGCCTACCTCCCAAATCGTCGGAGTATTCTTTTAAGCCTTGTTTAGACTTTGTGGTGCCGGGGTATGAAAGTATGGTGCAAGACCGCGGTGAAGTTAGTTTTAAGTTGGATATTCGACAGACATTCGCTCTGGGGGAAACTAACTCCTCTGGACCACTCAGACATTTCAAGTGCACCCGTATTGCAGACTTTACAGTAAATGCAAGGAGACAGGAGAAAAACAAATTTGGGACACTGATGTTGAGTCAATTGGTCATGTTTCCTGGAAGCTATTGAGCTAAAATGCTAATATTTATATATAAAAATTAATAAAAAATATGAACAGATTTCAAGTGTAAAAACAAGAGGCATATCTCATGCAGCCAGTAGGGTACTATGATCCTACACTGATTTTGAATCAATTGATCATATTTCATGTGATATAATAAATCAAAGCCAGTGTTACAACATATTGATACGTCTCTTTTTATTGCCTTTAAACACAGTATCTCTGCTTAAATAACCCACATTTTTATTTTGAAAACGGGAAGTCGGTACACGCTGTAACCATCATCTGTCTGCTTGCATTTACTGTAAAGTCTGAAATACAGGTGCACTTGAAATGAGCGAATGTCTGTCAAATATCCAACTTAAAACTAACTTCACCTCGATACGGAAAAGATAGACATGAGAAGTCAGGATGGGGAAGTGCAACATTTGTAAGGTCAGATTTACAGTATCAGCGAGTGGAAATCAAGTCTTCGCTAGAGTGTGTTGTAGTAAGAGTGTGGGAGAAGGATAGATGGGTGAATATTGTGAATTTCTATAATCCATGCCTGCCAATTTATATAAGTGAAATGGAAGAGGTTATGGAGCAAATAGGGGAGCCGGTCATCTGGCTCAGTGACTTTAATGCACACAACCCTCTGTGGGGCAGCAGGGTGAGAGATGGGAGCACTGTGGAGGAATTTATGGACAACTATGGGTTGATATGTGTAAATGAAGGCAGGCCTACTATGTTTGAGATAAGAACAGGGGCAGTGTCATGTATAGGCTTAGCTCTAGCATCTAGTGAGTGGGCAAGGGTGGGAGAATGGGATCCCATGGACAGGTACACATTGGGCAGTGATCACTTTCCTATTTTGTTGAGATTTGGGAAAACATTGTTAATTGAAGGGCAGACGAGGCCAGGTTATTTTGACTACAGCAAGGCAGACTGGAAGAAATTTGCAGAGAAGTGTGATCAGGCCCTTGAGGGGGAAGGAACAATACATGAGTGGATTAATAGTCTTTGTGAAATGTTTTTGCATATAACGTATGAGTGTAACCCTGCAGCGAAGCTGGGGTCATACAGACCTATTGCACTTACTGCAGTAACATGCAAAATAATGGATAGAATGGTGACTGATAGGTTAATGTATAAATTGGAGAAGGAGGGGTGGTTCACTCCAAAGCAAAGTGGGTTCTGTAGAGGTAGGAGCACCATGGATGCCTTCACCTAAGTCTGATATAAAGAAGGCCATGATAAATAAAGACGGACTGATAGCAATCAGATATCGAAAAAGCTTATGATATGTTGTGGAAGGAGGGGCTAATTGTGAAATTGTATGATGCAGGAATACAAAGATGCTTACTGAACTGGATCCAAGACTTTTTAAGAATACAGGAGAAATACAGGTGAGGGTGGGAGGGACTCTATGTAGCGGCACAGGCATTGAGAATGGAACACCACAGGGAAGCGCAATTAGTCCAGTACTATTCAATATTATGATTAAAGAGGCAACAGATAGCATTTTTTCCTAATGAAATTATTTTCCTATGAAAATAATGTGGGTTGCACAGGGTAGTGGCCACAGTAAAATCAGACTATCAGCGCATACATAGGTTACTTAGTGGCTTTGCAATCTTTGTAATAAACTTCTGCCACCGGGGGCGAAATTTCGCGGAAAAAAATCTGCTTTACAGGAGGAAACGGGTCATGTGTTGCGAAATTGGTTGGTCAGCCAATCAGGGACTGGAGCTGGTCCTTATGAGGAGTTTGGATGGCAGACGGACAAAGTTTGGAAACAAGTGAAAAACGGCCTAGCGAAAGAAAACAAGCTCCTCTGTCTGAGGAGGCAAAGAAGAGCAAAAAGGAGAGTGATAAAAGAAGAGGAAAAACATGAGTGAACCTCAGTCAGGCGTTCAAGAGATGGAGGGAGCTCCGTGACCAAAGAGGCATCAAAACCCATGTCCAGCTAGCTTTCTTTCTAATGTATCAGTAAGTAACACGGCTAAATGTTAGCTAGACGAGAGAGGACTGGCCTGTACTGGCTGCTAGTTCATTCCTAGCTGGCCAGCATCGCAAATAGCCACAACCAGGGACCGGGTAGCGAGTGTTGGTCAGCTGACATCCACGTTGCCATTCTACAGCAGCCCTGTTAGGAGTTATTTTTCAACAGTCACTGGCTCACTAAACATTATCCCTTACGTGTCTACTGGTGTTTGTACTGGTACTGTGCATTCTGGTATAATTTACTGTGAGTTGTTTGTACTGGTACTGTGCATTCTGGTATAATTATTTGCATTACTATTTGTTTTTTTCTTCAGATAAATCTGATAATTGTTGCTCGGTCTCTTTACTCATTTATGTAGTATAGTGTTTACACACCTTCTCATTCTACATATACATAGAGGTATACTGGTGGCTTTACAGCCTACATTTTATTGATTATCTCTGATCCCCACGGTCAATTTGGTCGTTGCAACAGTGTGAGCAACACTGATGACACTAGGTGGCGCCAAGCTGAAAAAACCCGAATCCTATCTGTTGCCTCTTTAATGACATTTGATATTGGGCCTGGGTTTGGTCTCTCTCTTTTCGCAGATGATGGAGCAGTGTGGAAAAGCGGGGGGAACATAAAACACATAACTGAGAGAATGCAAGGAGCAATAAATAAAATAGATGACTGGGGAAGCAGGTGGGGCTTTAAGATATCAGTAGAAAAAACAAAGTATGTTGTGTTTGGTAATAAGAAAACTGAAAGTCAAGGTTTATCTATGTATGGACAGGCAATTGAGAGGGTAAAAGTATTTAAATTCTTGGCAGTACATTTTGATGAAAGGCTCACATGTGGAAAACATATTGACAGTATTGTAGGTAAATGTGAAAAGGTTATTAATGTGATGAGGTCTCTCTCTGGAAGTACTTGGGGCACTGGCCAAGACACACAAATACTAATATATAGAGCAATGGTAAGATCAAGACTAGATTATGGATGTTGATATGGTACAGCAGCCAAAACAGCTCTAAAGTGTCTTGATGTAGTGCAAGCAAAGGCATTGAGGTTGTGCTATGGAGTCCTCCGCACCACCCCAACCCCAGCCTTACTGGTTGAAATGGAAGAGACTCCACTGGGAATTCGGAGGACAAAATTGGCAATGTAGTACATAAGTAAACTAAGGGGATGTAAAGGGAAGGTGGGGGTTGCCCCTATAGTGCACTAACCAGTTATACCGCCTTGGTTATTACCATCACTGGAGATTGACCTCAGCATATTGGAATCAATCAAAACAAACGGAAGTAAAGCTTATAGTGACCTGGTGGTAAACGCATTAGAAAGCTCCTGGCAACATCATCTTCAAATTTACACAGACGGGTCCCAAGTTTCAGAAACAGAGAAGTCAGGTTTTGCCTTTTGTATTCCAAGTCTGGGCATATTAGTGAGCAGGCGACTGTCGGAGGGGGTTTCAGTCTTCACAACAGAGCTGATGGCCATAATATGGTCATTGAAGTGGGTGAAGGAGGTGCAGCCAGGGCAGGTTGTTATATGATCAGACTCTGCTGCTGTTATAATGACTTTGGGGGAAGGCAAGCTGGGAGTCTGGTCGGACCTGGTGGTGGAACTGTTGGTCCAGCTATATAAAATTGAGAAGGCAGGAGGGGAGGTTGCGTTTCTCTGGGTGCCAGCCCATGTGGGGGTGAAGTGGAACGAGATGGCAGATGGGGCAGCTAAAAGGGCATTGAGGAGGGAGGTGGATGTGAAGGTGGCCATAGAAGTGAATGAGTATAGGTCCATTATCAGAAGAAGAATAACAGCAGGGTGGCAAGCGCAGTGGGAAAGGAAAAAAAAGGGAGAAAAAAAAGGGATCTAGACTGCCGGAAACTACAAGATGAAGAAGAAGAAAATGTCTGCGACTACAGGAGTAGTCGATGTTAACGATGCTCTGTAATCTTAAAACGGAAAATCTAGAAACACTGAATATACTATCCAAAAATTCACCATCTCAGAGACTGAAATCACCTGTCAGTATCTCTAGGCCTATGTGAATATAGTACAGAGTATTTTTTGCGATTTAGTTGGATGATGACTCAGTCACATAAAACACTTTAAAGTAACACCAGACTGTTTCTGCTGCTGAAGAGTGGAAAAGTAGTTGATGATTAATGAGGTCTATCTGACCGATGTGTTGCATTTATAATAACAGGAGCCAATTAACAGCGTGTGGATTATTTTACGAATAAAACATTATGTTTTATCCTCGTTCTCATCACACAGGTGTCTCATGTTATGTTGAGCTGCAGTGAAGGAATCAGAGTGTAAAATAGCAACACTATCACTGTGGACTAAAATAAACTTTGCAGAAATTGAAATACTGCTAGAATCGTGAACAATGAAATGATTCATCTGACCTATAACAACATATAGACTTTGTTCTTCAGTGACCTGATTGGTCAGCGGTCAGAAGTTACCTCGCTAACTCCAAAACTGGTTAAACACTGAATAAAGCAGTTTCACATTACAAATTAGTGCTGTTGTGACAAAAACTGCAAGTTACATTCTAATAACATACATCAATTTATTTACAGCCCAAAAAGTCACTGCAGAAAAAAACAAGTCCAAACTGGTAGAAAAAGATTTCTGCACACTTACATCTCTGCAGTGTTTCACTTTATTGTTGAGCTTTCAGTCCAGTAGATCTTCATCAGAGCATACATGAGGCAACAATGGGCTGGTAGGTAAAGTAACCAGTAACCAGTCTCAGGCCATTTTCAAAATTCAGCATTTCAAAGCATTAGAGCTCTGCTGCTTCAAGAAGACAATACAATGTTTATATCACGACACCAACAGCTCAGTTTCCTCACCAGGTGGCACCTCTCCTCCTGTCTCAACAGAGGTATAAAACAAGGCTGTCCAATCTCACCATCACTTTTCTTATTGCAGCAGAGATGCTTTCAGTTCTTGTTTTAAAACTCAGGGGCTGAGAAACTGAGTGTCTGTAGGAGCGATGTAGTTGTAAATCAGCTGGCAGATGACACAACTTCATTATTAAAAAATGTGGAGCAGGTTCCAAAGGCCATCGAGACCACTGATCTCTTTCCTAGAGCATCTGGTCTGAAACTGAATTTGACCAAAAGTGAACCATCAGTCCTACATGACTGCTATCTTGTGGCAGCATACGGTACTCCCATCAAGTCGACTGTCAGATACCTGAGTGTGCACATTACAACAGACAGTTAACTGAGTGAATCCTTGAATGTCTGAAACAAGATGGATGAAGCAAATCAAGATCAGGCAGCTGGCTGAACAGAGAGCTTTCTCTCCTCGGTCATAATTACATAACAAAGATGACTAAGTTAATACGTTAAGAAGTTCAGTTTACTAATAAGGATAAAACAACAGCATAAAATATAATATAAAATAAACAAACACATGTTCATCTTTTCCAATTGTCATTTTTGCAATTAACTTCAACTCCAACATTACCACTTAAAAAAACCTCAGGGTGTGTTTGCACCTCTACCCTGCCTTAACAATAAAATCTATTTAAAACAGCTCACCAGGCGAGCGTGTGCACAGGAGTGTTCACAGATGAAGAATGGGACACACACACACACCTGTGCTCCATGAGCCTCTGAACAGCTCAGGTGCTCTCACTTTGACTGGCCAAATTAAATGGTAAATAGACTGCACTAGTGTAGCACCTTACTAGGCATCCAACCACAAAGCGCTCATTCACCCACCCATTCATACACTGGTGGCCAGGGCAACCGTGCATGATGCCACCTGCTATTCAGTTTTTAATTCACTCACACAGCCATAGGGAGCAATTTGAGGTTCAGTATCTTGCTCAAGGACATTTCAACATGCAGGCTGGAGGAGGCGTCCACCGGTCGTGCTGTCGCTAACTGTTGCCATGGAAAAAAAAAAAGAGCAAAGAGGGCAAAGAGCATGGATACCAAGAGGCGAAGCTCCGTTGAATTTTTGCCAACAGCCACTAGGGGCGCTGCCGCCATTTTGGACTGTTGAGCTTGGAGTGTTGCGAGAGAGGAGGAAAAAAGTAAAAGAAAACAGTGTAGTGCAATTAACTGCAACAACTATCATTGGAACACCCCGCACGTGGCCTTCCACCTTTACCAAAGGATCCCGACAGGTAAAACTCCTGAGGTGTAAGTTTTGAAGTGTTTTAATATCAATTTAATATGCCAGTTTTGGAGGGAAGGTAAGTTAACACACACACACACACACACACACACACACACACACACACACACACACACACACACACACACATACAGTACAGGCCAAAAGTTTGGACACACCTTCTCATTCAATGTGTTTTCTTTATTTTCATGACTATTTACATTGTAGATTCTCACTGAAGGCATCAAAACTATGAATGAACACATGTGGAGTTATGTACTTAACAAAAAAAGGTGAAATAACTGAAAACATGTTTTATATTCTAGTTTCTTCAAAATAGCCACCCTTTGCTCTGATTACTGCTTTGCACACTCTTGGCATTCTCTGGATGAGCTTCAAGAGGTAGTCACCTGAAATGGTTTTCCAACAGTCTTGAAGGAGTTCCCAGAGGTGTTTAGCACTTGTTGGCCCCTTTGCCTTCACTCTGCGGTCCAGCTCACCCCAAACCATCTCCATTGGGTTCAGGTCCGGTGACTGTGGAGGCCAGGTCATCTGCCGCAGCACTCCATCACTCTCCTTCTTGGTCAAATAGCCCTTACACAGCCTGGAGGTGTGTTTGGGGTCATTGTCCTGTTGAAAAATAAATGATCGTCCAAATAAACGCAAACCGGATGGGATGGCATGTCGCTGCAGGATGCAGTGGTAGCCATGCTGGTTCAGTGTGCCTTCAATTTTGAATAAATCCCCAACAGTGTCACCAGCAAAACACCCCCACACCATCACACCTCCTCCTCCATGCTTCACAGTGGGAACCAGGCATGTGGAATCCATCCGTTCACCTTTTCTGCGTCTCACAAAGACACGGCGGTTGGAACCAAAGGTCTCACATTTGGACTCATCAGACCAAAGCA